>OX243842.2:10680238-15680238 GCA_945859575.2 Herminia tarsipennalis | reverse complement strand
AAACAGTTAACATTGTATGGAACGTGACTATGGAATGGAAGACAATAATATGCATAATTAAATCAAGTTGCTCTTTTGTACAACTGGCGAAATGAATTGACCACATGTTGGAAGTAAGCGTCGATCGGCGTTTGTCGTTGACATTTGGACAGCAAACGCCTCTCAATGGCGACAGCTATGGCTGTTACTGTCTCTCTCTCTCTCTTACCCTTACTCTCCTTGACTATAATAACGTTCACGGCGCGTCCCAACAGTTGGCGTGTCGAATATTGCTTCCAACCAATGTCGACAGCAGCAGTTGCTTTTGCCGACAGTAGCAGTTGCCTTTGTCGACAGCTGAAGTTGGCTCTGTTGATACCAATGTGCTTAAAGCGTGTACACTTTCTGAAGGTTGGTTCCGCTGATTTCTAATTAAGTTTCTTTTTATATTTACTCAAATCATCATCATCATCAGCCTATCGCAGTCCACTGCTGGACATAGGCCTCTCCAATTGCACGCCACTTTGTTCGATCTTCGACTTCTCGCATCCAGCTCCTGCCAGCCGTTTTGCGTATATCATCACTCCACCTGGCCTGAGGGCGTCCTACACTACGTTTGCCAAGCCGCGGTCTCCACTCAAGAACTCTCTTACCTCAACGGTTGTCGGTTCTTCGGCTAATATGGCCAGCCCACTGCCACTTCAACTTGCTAATCCGGTGGGCTATGTCGATAACTTTGGTTCTCTGCCGGATCACCTCATTTCTGATTTTGTCCCTAAGAGAAACTCCGAGCATAGCCCTTTCCATAGCCCGCTGAGCGACTTTGGACTTGTGACTGTGTGGTTTACTCAAATGATTAGGAACAAAGTCATCGGAGATTTCGTGTTCGTGAACGAGTTTACACGCACTAATGCAACGTGCTTGTCAAAAATACTGCGTGTAGATAACACGCAGAATCTCACGCGCGCTGGTGAATTGCAATAAATATACCTAGATACTACGGCCTACCTGATGGTCAGTGGTTAGGTTCTGTAGTGTAAGAGTGAAACACTAAGCTTTTTAAGGATATAAGAACGTTCTAGTTTTATCTGAGATTTCCTTTCTCTCCTCTTGGAAGACTCTCTGGCAGACATAAAAGTTAAAACTCGAGATATATATTTTTAGGTAGATATATTAATCTTGGATGGCAAATTTCTTGTACATATTTATCTAAAGTTATATTAAATATATGATATACATAAATACTGAACTTCCAACAATAAAAATTTACGAATGCTACAAAAATAGCGAATACAAAAGCGGATATATTTTTAAAGCCAAACTAACGGTGGCTAATCGAAAACTGTAATGAATCAAAGGACTGTTGGTAGTTCAGGCAGTTTTTTTTTCAGTTGCCTCTTTTTTGTCCGAGGCAGTCTCGTTAGCCCGAACTGTATTGAAATTATCTTGATATTTTTAGATTTATATGGGTTTAGACACATGAACTTTTAAATCAAATTAGATGTGCTGGCCCTGAACCCTTATAATTTTATGACCTGTAAAAAAATATGCTTAGAATGTTTGAAGAAAAAAGGTATAATATTTATCTATACACTTTTACATTTTTTTACAAGCTTTTATTAGGATTCCGTAACCAAAACGGCCAAAACGGGACCCTTATAGTTTCGTCATGTCCGTTTGTCTGTCTGTCTGTCTGTTTGTCCGTCAGTATGTCACAGACATTTTACTCAAAGACTACTCAATAAATATTGATGACATTTAGTGAAAAGATGTCTTGTAGTAGCCGCTACTTAGTTTGATAGCAAAATAATAATTATAAATATTTTTAGGGGGGCATGTAACAGAACCTATTTTTTTTTTAGTAAACATCAACATGTGGCACATCATTCACAGACAGACAGACAGACGGACATGACAAAACTATAAGTGTTTTTGCGTTTTTGCCATTTTGGCGGAACCCTAAAAAACGGGCAAGAGCATGTACTGAGCATGCTCCGACATGCTCTTGCCCAGTTTTTTTCTGTTATTATGTTGATAACGTTACCTAAGACTTAATATGTTAAACGTATTTGAATTACAATATAAGATTATTGTTTCCATAGGTAAGCAGCTTACTACAATTAGCAGAGAAGTGAGGCTAGGCACCACTGCAAAAAAAAAACCTACATGATGACTTTCAAATCGGCCATGGTAATTCATGTCCAGGACCCTCAGCAGATCGCACAAAAGGGATTGGTAGGGGTGAGTACCCCTACCAATCCCTTTTGTGCGATCTCTCGTCTCGCAACCAATTGCATCTCGCCGTTGATGGCCCTACTGTCAGAGGGTCAACACTACTGGCAAAGCTCTTAGGGCTCTTTAGTCTATGTAATATTGAAGTGTGACCATGCATGCCGCGAGTCTATTTCCATCTTTGCTCTCTCCGCAGCACTTACTGCTCTATGGACATCTGGAGGCGCTATGCCAGCCAGTGGGTATAGCAGTCCTACCGTGGTCGACTTGAGGTAGCCGTATCAATAGCCCTCGTACGTTCCGGTGCACCTTAGAAACATTTGTCGAATACCCCACACCGACTGGCCTACCCTTTTACCACGATAGCAAACACCACTAGTGCAGCCCTGAGTGCAGCCTCTATTAACATCGAGGGTTTCTCTCAGAACAAATTAGAAAATTTCTCTAAACTATGCCGCACAACTCATTACCACCAGTTCTATGTATCCAAGAAACCCGTAGAGAAATTATTCAGAGCCAATCACACTTTTCTGGACTCACGCTTATCGCCGAGATCTGTCACCCGAAGTAATATACGAAGTGTCTGTTGCACCGACGTAAGCATAAAGCCAATAAAATGTAAAACCCATACTGAAATTGAGGCCACTAGACCTTGGTCATCGCACCATCACTTCCCTTTACAAAATAAACATTGTAATACATAGAGAACTGCAGGTACACAATAGAATATATTCCATTATGTAGTATGGAATCAAGTGGGATACTGATGGCTATTTAAGTTCCGAAGCTTATAGCCAAGTCAGATTGGGTGAAACGTCTTAGGAAACGATTACCAGAAAATCTCGATTTCCATTAATTCTTGAATTAATCTTTAAAACTTTTTCTCTTGATTTTATATATTTTTTTTAAATATCATCTATCATGTATGACATTAAAATTTTACAAATAATTTGGCACCTAATATTTGTCTTTCTAGACTTTGAAATTAATTAGTTTCTAGTCCTATCAAAACTATAAGATACACAAGATGTTATGTGTTTAAACCAGTTGTTAAGATATTTTGGGTTATGCCCATATCAAATAACCTATGCACACGACTGCGTCTGCTAAATTGATTCTATTCTTGGATAACCAATTAAGAATACATTGTAATACGATGCAAGGAATAAGTGTTAGAGATGAGTCAGAAGGATGTCTGTGACATGACAAGATGGCGAGTTTGACAGGACCTCAGAATAACAGAGTTCAGTCATTATAAAGGCACCTAACTGTTTGCTACTTCCGAACAACTTTCCCACATCTTTCAAAGAAAACTTAAGAATAATATCTTCGAAATGATTATAGAAACGTTTCATCGTTTAAGATTTTTCTGTCTCTTTGGGAATACTGAAAGAAGATTGCCTTTGTATAACTGAACAGTAATAACATAGAGTTCGTCTTCAGAATAGCAATACTCGTTATAGTGTATTATTCTTTAGGTCCCGAAACAAATAAGTTTTGTAATAAAGAAACGTTCATATTCGAGTACAAAGTATTACTACTGATACTATATCAGAGAACGTACGCAGAAAATGAATTATGTACAAGACAAATAATACAGCAACCAAATAATGGTAAAAGATTAGACTGTTTTCGTTTCACTTTGTTTCTTATTTTTGGCACTTCTTTTGTTATTATGCAAATATGACATAGGTAACATAATGTCACATATATTTTGATTTCAAAGTAAAAATCTCCTTAGTTTCTTTGAAAATTTCTTGAGAAGATAAGATGGTTGGTAATCATTTATTCCGCTTAATTAAATTAAGCGGAATAAATGATTACCAACCATCTTATCTCTTCTCAAGAAATTTTGTTACTATATTAAGATTTCCGTTTTGGTTACTATATTAAGATTTCTCCGAATAACAATAAAGGTAATACTTGGTATGGCACACCTACCTATAATTTATTAAGTTTTACCTTAATATTGAAATTATACTTACTTTACATACTGTGCACTGTAAAAAGTTAGGATTCTTATCGTCTTCTTAAAATTGAGCTATGCAATAAAGGCATAATACGACTGATAGAAAAGTGAAACTTGAGACATCTGATCAACCATCTAAGCTATGTATGACCACCACGTCATCTGGGTCCTTATTCACGATCTTTGTTTCCGGGTCCGGGCAAGACCGTGCGAGCTTTCAAATTCTTGTCATACTATACTATACGGCAAATGGAGAGCTGCACTTTGAAATGCATCAACGCGGATATGCGGCGGACATTCTTGAACGCACCGCGCATGCACCAGTTCGCAAGGGCTTGCCATAGACACGGAATAAATATCGAGAATTAGGATCCTGAACTACGTCCGCTAAACTTTTTTTTTTACAGCCGTTACAGTGTTAGTTTAAAACTAGATAACATTAGTCTTTGATATTTAGAATCCTTTAAACTTCAAATAAACCACGGAGCTAAGCTGGAACCCAATCGTGCTGAGTTTATTGCCCGTCCGATGCAATGCTAAGTATGTCTCAAATAAAATCTTAAAAAGTAAATTGTATTCAGAGTCAGAGTTACTTGTATACAGACGTTTGTTTCATTCCACATAGTGTAATGCTAACTCGAGACGACTGCATAAGCCACAGCTGACAACTGAGTCAGTCCCTTTCCAATTTGCGTTCGTATAAATGGAAACGCTCGAATCGCATAAATGAAAACGGTGGAACAAATTGATTTCTCACTCAAACAGAACGGTGTGCAGTACAAACTATTACGATTTCTATTTTCTGTTGTATTCTAAAAATAGTTTTTGTAATAAGTTCGAAGGCAAATGTGAAAAAAGGATAAAGTTTTTCGATGAATTGTTTATGGTGTGCCAGAACAGAATAGCGAAATATTTAATGCTTCTTTATAAATAGGTAGGTATAACACTCTGGTCCTATGTTTGACTTCTAAGAAGAGCTTAAGGCGTGCAGATCATTACAATTGTTATATTTGATATTTACAAATGTTATTATAATTATTATTCTATAATTGAATAAAAAAAGATTGTATGAAAATTAATGAGATCCATTAACGTCAAATGAGCCTAACTTTATTTCGCATTATAAATAAAAATTGTTAAAAGTTTTACTTTTTTTTTACCTGGTATACTAATAATGTTAGTGGGAAGAAGAATTTGGCGTATTATCTAGGCTAGCCGTCTTACCTTCTCGACATGACCACGAGCTATGTTAAAAAGTGTTTTTATCTGCCTCTGAATGTTATCGTTTTTCTTCCTTAAGGTAAAGATCTAAACAAGGTAAAATATTAGGTAAGAATAAGAGTTAATTAATTGCATGCGCGAATTTCGAATCTTCTTCTCGTAGTCTTCCACACATACGTCGAACACAAATGGATTTGCAGATCACTATGCGAAGACTGTCCTTAACCCTTAATTCGACGGATATTATTTTTTATCAAAATCGTAAAATAGTTACATATTACGGTTCATAGCTTATATAGGACCTTAGAAAAAATACCTAAAAAAAACAATATCTTTCAGTTTCCTGAAAAACCTACGTCCATTATATTGGACATTATCAAGTTCATAAGAAATTGATGCACTCCGAACATGTGTAGTATACAGCCCATTGTCAAGGAGAAAGAATAAAAAAAAAAAGTGATTCCGTAGGAAAATATTCATTATATTTTGGTAAATTAGTCTTATAGTCACATTGTTTTATGCTTACAATACTAATAGTAACTCTGAAATCTTTTAAGTTTAAATCACTTATGTTTTGAACATAATAATTAGTTATCTATAAAGTCTTAATAATAATCAACATTTAGCTCACAAAAATAATCAGCCTTATAGTTTTCATTGTATATAATCTTTTCAGCCTACCAATTTACTTATTATGGAAATTATAAAAGCAATTTCTTTTGGCCACCAAGCACAATCTCTGCTTGCATTTGGAACAATGTACGTTCGTTTTATTGTTCTTGCAGAACTTGCACCGTCCATATGTCGTGTATTCAGGCCAGTGGTTGTACCCATCATAACGCACAGAAACTGGGGGCCTCGGTGCACTTGGGTTTAGGATCAGTGCTTTTTTAGGTAAAGGAGGACATGGTGGTTCCGTCTCAATCGATCTTCCCTTTTGCCTCAATTCAACTGCCAACCTATGTCTAAACTTTTTCAGGCTTATGTTTTTCAGGCTCTTCATGTTGCATTTTCTCCTGTAGAGCAGCCAAGCATTATTAACCGATATATCTAACATTTGACCAAAGATGTTCATGTACCAACGACGGCTCTTGAAAGATGTTCTGTAGAGAGCTATCAACATGTCACATAGGTCAACGCCTCCCATATGTTGATTGTAGTGTCTAACTAACTGCGGACACATGACACCAATCTTTTTCTTGTGCTCTTTGCTCCATCTCTTGATTTCTTGAACTGGGTAAGCATCTGCATAAGAACAGGCCAAAGTCACAACTTTATTGTCGTACCATTTGATAATGGCGATCTTTTTGTCGTTATCTACGACTTGACTAAAAGAACCTCTGCCTCTTTTCTTCAGTTCTTTGTCACTTAGCAATCCCTTAGTGCAACCTTTCAATCTGTTTTGCCGTATGGTTCCGAGACTAAAAATCCCCCGTTTTTCTCGTAGATACCAGATCAAGTCGAGCGTTGTGCAATAGTTATCGAAATAAACAGCACATCCCGGCGTCTGAATTTCCTTGCAAAGGGCTAATACCATTTTAGCACCTAGTGTCATCTACTCTTCCTCATCACTAAAATCAATATACCGAAAGGTGTCATCGCCACCGTACAATAAAAAATCATAGACGATTCCAGACACACCAGAGCGTACTATGTTCTTGAATCCCCATTTGTTAGGTTTCATTGGGTTATACTGTCTCCGGTTTCCAGCTTTAGTACCCTTATACGGTATTGTCATCTCATCGATGCTATATTTCGTCTCTTCTTCCATCGCGAGGCAGTTTCTTCTTATTTTTTCAATGAATGGTCGTATCTTGTAATATCTGTCCTCATCCGTATTGGCGTTGTCTACAAAGTGAATGTTGCGTCGAATCAGCTCGAATCGTTTCAATGGCATGACGTCAGCCACTTGAGCATATCTGAATTCGGTAGACCAGTAGTCCAAATAGGAAGGCATGTTTACTATACCCATAACAAGAAGAATCATGAGAAAGTCTTTCAACTCCTCGATGGTCATTTGTATACATTTGCCCGTTCTTTGGGTTGAGTACAAGTTCGTGTTGTCGACGATATCAACGAGTATATCTGGGGAGAAGAACCGATAAAAAAATTCTAACGGAGAGTCAGTATCCGGTAAATCAAACACGAAGTCGTTTGACGGAATGTCAGCCTTATGTCTAAATTGTCCTTTTTTCCACCTGTAGCTCACAATTAATGTTTTCTTGCTCTTTTTTGCTCGAATATTTGGCACAGCTCGTATTGGTAAATTCCTTTTACGTCTAGTTGTTCTTGATGTTGATGGACTAGCAATAGACGAAACATCTGATGACGGAATCGACAATAATGAAGCCAAACTTGGTAAGGCATTATAATTTACTTCACCAGTTAGTGGCAGCACGTTATTAATAACAGGACTCAACGGAGGCAGCTCATTGTCCAAGTTGTCTTTGACTTTTAACACAGGGTTGTTCTCACTGCCGCTGATGCTTGGATCGTCCTCTGTTTGAAGATTTTTGTTGCCTGTGTTCACGAAAGTATCACTTTCAACGTTAGTCTCATCAGTGTCGATTGAAATATTCTCTTGTGTATCATTTTCGGAGCTGTCTAATATATTCATGCGCTTTAAGGATGAATCGATGGAAGGGCAGGGTGAAGAGGACAACTCTTCAGTTCTACTAACAGCAATTTCCTCTTCATTCTCAGGTTCAGAACCAGTATCTATATCAGAATAAGCATTTTCAGGTGGCACCAATGCTACTAAGCGGTGTCCTCTAGACTTGAAGCTCTGAAAAATGAAAAATAGTAAGTCACATGACCGTTTGTCTACTGATCCCTAAAATAGTATTATGAGAAACAACAAAGGTTGATTTTCTACGGCTTTGACAAGGGGAAGAATACTGGACATAGTATTTAGCAGTTATTTTACTAGTAATTCGACGACGGGAGGTATACTAGACATTCGAGTTGTGGGTGTTATAAAAACTAAACAAAACTCAGTAAGACAATTAAAACATTATAAGTAGCTTTGTGGGTATGCTATCTGTAGTTTTCAATTATATTTCGAGAAATTAAACCGTAAAACAATAAATAAAATGCAACTTACCGAGAGCCTGCGCAGCACATCCTTCCTTCCCGCCATTTCGCCGGCGACTGCTCGCGTCCCGTCGATGTGTGTGCGTTGCTGATTTTTTACAGCGTATTTAGATAGTTTCGTGTGCAATTATGAACCTTGGTTTCACGATATACGGTCTAATTTTTAATTTGGATTTTTTTTCATTCAACGGGAAATATACTGCACGGCGTCGAATTAAGGGTTAAGCGTGCAAACATATTTTTATTATAATAATATGAATCTTTGCACGCATCTGAGCGATTGTGGTTACAAATATGCAAATGCCATAGAAATCATATGTGAAAGTAAGTTTTTTTTTTACAAAAGATAGCAATGTGGAATAGTGGTTCCACATTACTAGCAATCCTGTTAACCCCTCCAACTAAGCTCAATGGCTTGTGTTAGGAGTAAGTTCACGTTATTGGTGGTCCCAGGAGCTTGCCTCCCTCCGCGCCGCTTGCATCAGTGCGCGGAGGTCCTATACCCGTAGCCGGACTCGTCACCGCGATGTCCTGGAGGAGAGCCAGCTTTATGAGGCGTATCGCCAAGCGAGGGACGCCTTTAAGCTGGCTATCTGTCGCGCCAAGGAGAGGGCGAGAGAGGAGATGCTGGAGGGTCTCGACCGCGACTCCTGGGGTCGTCCATATCGAGCGGCGCTGAACAAGCTCCGCTCAGCGGGCCCCCCCCTTACCGAGACTCTCCAGCCCAGTTTCCTTGCGGAAGTGGTCGAGGGCCTATTCCCGCTGCAGGCAGAGCACGCGCCCCCGGCGATGGTCTCCGAGGATGAGACCGACGACCGGGAGGCCGACACAACTCTGCCGCTGTTCTTCGAATGCGTTCGAAGAACACCGCCCCTGGGCCGGATGGGATTCCCGCCCGGGTTTTGGCCCTAACCTTCGACCACATGGGGGACCGCCTCAGGGGACTGTTCGACGTGTGCCTGGCGTCCGGACGGTTCCCTGACTGCTGGAAGGCAGGGAAGCTGGTGCTCCTTCCAAAGCCGGGACGGGCTCCCGACTCAATTGCGGCCTACAGGCCTATCGTGTTGCTGGACGAGGCAGGGAAGTTGCTGGAGAGGATTCTCGCTACCCGCATCGTCCGGCATTTGAACGAGGTCGGCCCCGATCTGTCTGACGCTCAGTACGGCTTTCGTGATGGGCGCTCGACCATTGGGGCCATTCTGCGCCTGAGGGCCGCATCGGAGGAGGCCGTCGCTGGTGGAGGAGTGATGTTGGCGATATCGCTCGATATCGCCAACGCCTTCGGGTCTCTGCCATTCAGCTGCATCAGAGAGGCGCTCCGGTATCATGGAGTGCCCATGTACCTGAGGCAGCTAATGGCAGACTACCTCGAAGGCCGAAGGATTCTGTACGAGGACCGAGAGGGTGAGGTAATCCGCAGGGACGTCTCGTGCGGTGTTCCACAGGGCTCTGTCTTGGGGCCCCTCTTGTGGAACATTGGCTACGATTGCGCCCTGCGGTGTGATTTCCCCCTGGGATAGGGGTCATCTGCTATGCGGATGACACCCTCACGGCCCGGGGTGGGAATTTTGAGGAGGCGGCGCGCCTGGCCAACCTAGGGATTTCCCGAATGGTCGGGCGCATCGAGGCGCTGGGGCTTAGGGTGGCCCTTTCCAAGACGGAGGCCCTATTATTCCATGGGCCCCGTCGCGGTCCACCTGCTGGCGCCTCGATTGGCGTCGGCTCGGTCCTCGTACAGGTCCGGGCCCAGATGAAGTGTCTGGGCCTAGTGGTAGACGGGCGGTGGCTCTTCGACGAGCACTTCCACATTTTGGCGCCCAAGCTCGAGGCTACGGCGACCGCACTGGGGAGGCTGTTGCCGAACCTGGGCGGGCCTAGTGCCTCGAGTAGACGGTTGTACACGGGGGTAGTGCGGTCAATGGCTCTGTACGGCGCACCCGTGTGGGCGGCGTCCCTGACCGCCCAGAATAGGGTCCGCTTAGGGAGACCCCAGCGGACCATGGCGGTCAGGGCCATACGCGGATACCGCACGGTGTCTGCAGAGGCGGCGTGCGCATTGGCCGGCACACCCCCGTGGGATTTGGAGGCGGAAGTGCTCGCCGAAGTGTATCAGCGGGCGGTGGCTCTTCGGGCAGGGGGTTCGGTGCCTCTGCCCGAGGAGCTACGCGCTTGGCGCGGTGAGGCACACCGGGCAATCATGGCCCGGTGGCAGGGCCAGCTGGAGGCTCCACGGGCAGGTGTTCGAACCGTGGAGGCGCTCCAGCCGGTCCTGGAGGAGTGGGCCGGGCGGCAGCATGGGACCCTTTCCTTCCGGCTAGTGCAGGTCCTCTCCAGGCACGGGTGCTTCGGGAAGTACCTGCACACGGTTGCTAGGAGGGAACCGAGTCAACAGGGCGCAGCACACCCTCCAGCATTGTCCAGCTTGGGAGGGGCAACGTCGAGTTCTCACCGCAGTGGTCGGAAGTGACCTCTCGCTGCCGGCCGTGGTTCTGTCCATGGTCCGGAGCGAGGGGTCGTGGAATGCGGTCGCATCTTTCTGCGAGGACATCATCTCGCAGAAGGAGGCGGCGGAGCGCGTCAGGGAAGAGAGCTCCCTGGCGGATCCGCTCCGTCGCCGGCGAACCGGGCGGCGTCGGCGCGCATATCTGCGCCTGATGCCGCCTTAGGTGGGGCTGCGAGCGGGCGTACGGGGTAATCTGCCCCGCCCGCGGCCTTCTGTGGAGGCGCGGCGCCCTGTGTGTATCCAGTGGCCGCGTGAGTCTGAAATGCCCGGAACGCAACAACATCGCGTCCGGGCATTGCCACTGGGCGGGCCGCCGACGGTATAACACATTCAATTTTTCCCGCCAAAAAAAAAAAAAAAAAGGAGTAAGTTCACGTCAGTAATGGGCAGGATACGAACCCGCGATCTCACGATTGCTAGTCCGATACCTTAGCCATTAGGCTTCCACCGCGTAAATGCAAAGCTATGTATATTATTTATCCTTCAAACGAGCAATTCTGGTATATATATACCTATATATATATAATCTGAATCTCGGCAACAGCTCCAGCGATTTTCATGAAATTTAGTATGCAGGGTGTTTTGGGGGCGATAAATCGATCTAGCTAGGTTTCATTTTTAGAAACGTCGTTAAAAAAAACCGAGCAAATCTCCAGGTCATCCAGGTAGGTACTATATACTTACATATAAAGCTATGTATGTATGTATATAGCTAGCTATATGTCAACTTACAAGAACACAACAAACTCTTCCCAAGCTTGGTCGACCTCACTCCGTTAAGGGACAGTAATTCCCTATTCACACAACTTATACAACATCTGATAATTTTGGCAATAAATCAGACAACTTGTTAACTAAACTGCCAAAAGAAAATACGTCCAAAATTCTCCCCTGATAGGTACATAATGTAAAAATAAGGCCCCTTTGTCGTATACGTGATCGTCAGGCAAGCATCACGCACGACCCACTGTAACCAACGAAGCGTTGACAAATACCTAATTGAATTTTCAGCCACGATATTGTGTCGCTGTCAAAAAGATTTATACTTATATATTGTGTGCCCAGTTTTGTGTTTCGATAAATAGGAAACGTAATACTGGATATATATTTAGCTAGGTGTACCTTTGAGAACCTAATAACCTTGAACTCTTGTTTATATTCCATTAATTTATACTGCTTTTAATTTAATAAACCTTCGGACATGAACACATGCAAGAAAAAGTATTTTTTTAGGTTTAAAGATCTTTATTACTCTAAGAACATTACAGTCTACTTATATAGCAAGCATAAATAATATAAAACTAGGTAAAATTAAAAATTAAAAAGACATTAGTTCGACCGTAAATATGCTTAATGCTTCAATAACTCAAAAAAGTTATCGCAAACGTAGTTTATAATAGTAGTTTGCTTCACACAATTCTTAATTTTAAAATATTCATATTGAGCACATCGACGGCGCGTCGGTGTTCGCTCGTACAAAAGGTGTTTACTAAGGCTTATGATACTATTGTAATTAACTGAACTGAAAGTTCCTTTACTAAAGGAATATGGTATAAAACTATACAGAGTCAGCTTCCTCGCATACCCTGGTTTATTAATAGTAATTTATGTAAAAAATATGTTCCGCTAATACTTAAGTTACGCTCTGGACACATTCCATCGAAAAAGTTTGAAAATCTTATGGGACGAGCATATTCACCAAATTGTGAAACATGTAACCAAATAGAAGATGTTCAACACATATTGATGGAATGTGTTAAGAATAGAGATCCTAGAGAAATGCTGATGAATTATATGAATTACTACAAACCATCTTGGCTAACCCATCATCAGAAGAAGCAATATTACTTTGTGAATTATATAATCATCAGCGTTTGTCCTTGATGTAAATATATTATATTAGTTAAGAATTGATTATAAGTTTGTATGTATGCTTAAGTTATAATGGGACTGTCATGTATATTTTAATCATAAGTCCCTTAAATAAAAAAAATAATTAAACAGAAAACATACATCATTAATATTTTTTGTAACTCTTTTTGCTCGGACTTATATTTGTATCTATAATAGCTGACCGAAATTACGCTGATGTCATCGAAAAAAGTAGGAATCAATTCTATTAAACTAGCTGACAAGAAAAAAACTGCTTCCAAATCTTACATTCGTTTAAACCAGACGATTCTTACGCAGTTGAAGAACGTTGACATGTTTGCCACTAACGCCAACGTAAGATTAACTTGTGTATCTGTAGACCTGGGGATCTCCCCAGGTCTACAGATACACAAGTTAATCTATGCTTAAGTTATATCTGTAGACTAACTTATGCATAGCAAGCTATATCTGTAGACCTGGGGAGATCCCCAGGTCTACAGATACACAAATTAATCTTACGTTGGCGTTAGTGGCCAAAAAAAAATGTTATTAATAAAATTATATATATGGTAATAAACAATTTTTTTAAGTTACTAGCCCGTATTATTAAAATAGATATTTGGAAAATTTAATAGACTAGCATAATTAATACATATAAATAAAACGGCAGTAATTACTTACAAGTAATCACGCAGTATAGCTCGTGACGGTGGCGCAGCGCGGCGTCTTGTTTCTCTACCTGTTGTCGCGTAACCTTCCACGAAATCTTCGAAACGCGACACCCTTATTTACGCAATAACCTGCCCTAATAACGAAATACAGACCGCAATGAAACAAACACATTTTTGCAATTCCTAGAGCTCACAGAAGAGTTCTGTACCGCCAGGACAGGTCAAGCAATGTCAAGCTCAAATCTACCTAATACCCCGTAGGTACCTATTCATCCCATATTCAGTGCCGTATTCATCCTCTCACACATTTAAAATTACAGGCAACCTGACCGTTTTCAAGGACGTCAACAATAAGGATCCCTTTCATAAAACAAACCCATCTACTTACGTCTAATTTCACTTCCCTTTATTTTGGTTTTCCGTATTATATAGCATAACGTTTTCACATCCCACTCAAATAATTAATATACCTTTTTGAGGTACATAATATTATTCAGTTCCATATTACGAGTCTAGGCGACAGGGACAGTACTGTTTTTCTTGCCTCCACCCCTATCGCCAAAAAAAACTCTAAATTTAAGGTTTTGCTGTGAAAAAGAAACAGATTGGCTAAGTTACTTTAGATTTGAAAATATGAGTACGAAAGGTACGAATCCTAATTTGGTTCTAAGCTCATAGAAGTAATTTTCGAATTTATACTTGGTCCAAAAAAATTTAGTTTAACGATTTATGATCGTTAAAACCGTTTTTAAAATAAAATAGACCTACTATTTTGTGCCGCAGCAAACGTTGGGTTCGTGACGCAGTGGTGACAACACAGATCAATCAATCAGAGGTTAACCGTTTTTAAACAAAGGCCCACCCTCTGCTTGCTTCAGAGAACACGATTAACCGTCGACCCTGGCTGTCGGCTGTCAAATACACCTACGAGAGTCGATATACTCCTCGCACACGACTCTCCCCAAGACATCTCGACGGCTTGTCTAACTTTAGAACATCGTTATACAGTACGAATGTTGCATTGAACTGTACAGGTACCGAATAATCATAATTTCGAAGACCAGGTTAGTGGAAAAAACCCACGACTCACGGAGACTTTTGTGAAATGTGAATCCGTGGCCACGGTCGATATAATTAGGTTGAAACTTGTAAATAAAAATACATCTAATACTAGCTAGTATTAGATATATTTTTTCAGCCCCGGCGAACTTTGTACCACCTTATTTTTAATTCTTCTTATTATTTCCTTAATTTTTATATCGTCAATTATGTTCAATAATATTTTTAAACCATCCAGGGTATCACACAAAAGTTCACCTAAATTAGTCCAGCCGTTTAGGAGGAGTTAGGTGACACAAATTTTAATATTTTTTATCTCATGTTTTTGCATCAGTTCTCTATTAAGGTGTTTATGATAATGCTGCCGTGCCAATCCAAAAGACTGTAAGTCGACTTACAGTGTTTTCGCTTAACAATGCTCAATCAATTTCTTTATGTCTGTTTAGTACCCCTGATTGACTCTTTTTTCATTTCAACGGTTATTTTGCAAGATAAAGCAAGTAAAAAAACACTGTATTACGTTTAAAATAAGGTATAAACACGCAAAAAAACTGTAACATAGTATACAGTGTTTTGTCAAAACAAACAACGCGCGTCGCTAGAAAAATACAGTGTCGCGTGCTCGCGCGTTGATGTTAGCCAACCAGCGTAAGTAGAGTTGACAACAGTATTACTATCTCGCTCTGTCATGCGCTATTATAGACTCTTCTTCCTTGTTTTTCACGTTGAAGGCGGTTCGGTTTACGCCAGTCGTGTGCCGCGCGCTGAGACCGCTGGTTGCGGTTGTGATTTGATCGGATGATTGCGTGTTTTATTTGCTTTAATTAGAGTAATCAGATGCACCTGGGGAGGAATTTAAGGGGGCGCTTCACCATCTTTCGCTCCAAGCCAACCTCAGCTGCACGCGGTACATCCTGCTGTACAACGAACGAGGCTCTGGCGACCGGCTGGAGGCGGTATAACCATCACAATTTAAGGCGTAGCTAAAGTAAAAGGTCAGTGACGGGCTGCAGCGTCACTAATGCGAGAGCTACGCCCTGCGATCGCCAACCCGCCTGCCCAGCGTGGCGAATATGGGCATTACTCCAAATGCACGAAGCACAAAAGCCACGGCCCCCAGTTCCCGGCAGTCACATGGTGGACATGGTGGCATCCACGGTAACGGCGTGGCGGGGGGTGCTAAGAATCTCCGGGCTACGGAAGGCCACTACAACCGACTGACCCTGGCGACGTATAACAGACGCACGCTACGGCTAGACTCGCATCTGGCACAACTTGAGGTGGAACTTGGGAAGATTAGGTGGCATATCCTCGGGTTAAGTGAAGTCCGAAGAGAGGGAGAGGACACCATAACCCTCGAGTCAGGCTACCTTATGTACTTCCGCGAGGGAGACCAACAATCCCAAGGTAGTGTTGGGTTTCTGGTAAATAAGTCCCTTTCTGACAACGTTGTGGAAATGTCTAGCGTGTCGAACAGGGTAGCGTACCTCATTATCAAGCTCACCGAGAGGTATAGCCTCAAGGTAGTGTAAGTGTACGCACCGACCTCGGCACATCCAGACGACGAAGTGGAGGATATGTTCGATGACATATCGAGGGCCCTCCACTCCACCACTTAGACCCACTACAATGTTGTTAGGGGGGACTTCAACGCTAAAGTAGGAGTACAAAATTGCAGCGAATTGGTAGTAGGATCCCATGGATTTGGAAGCAGAAATCATAAGGGGCAAATGCTAGTAAACTTTCTCGAACGGGAGGGGCTCCTCATGATGAACTCCTTTTTCAAGAAACGGCCCCAAAGGAAGGACGTGGCAAAGCCCCGACACTATGACGAAAAACGAAATCGACTTCATCATGACGGACAAAAAGCATATATTCAGAGACGTCTCTGAATATCGACTTCAAGGCGGAACGTGCCCGTCCAGGCTTCGACCTACTTTGCTCCAAACCATGATAGGATCCGAAGCGTTCCAGTCAAACCGGGATAACCGAATTTCTGCCATGGAAACCACAACAGACGTAAACCAGAAGCTCGTAAATGTGGTTCGGATACTCAGGGAAGCAGGTACGAGATTTTGTGAAATGCAGCGTAAGGGCAAGAAGTCAAAGCTTTCGGAAAAGGCTTTAGAGCTAATGAAAAAACGACGTGTAAACCCACCCGTCACTTCGTCGGAAAAGCGCGCTCTAAACCAAGAGATCAACAAGCTTATACTACACGACCTTCGGTGCTTCAACACTCTTTTGATTAAAAGAGCGATCGAGCAGAACCGGGATCAAAAGTGTTCGTACACTCTCTTGGAAGAAGCCACCTGACGAAGTTGACCAAGTGGAGAAGTCGTTTCTTCGAAGCCGGCAGTCCTCTCTGAAGTGGAAGGCTTCTATGACTGGTTATAGGCTTTGCATGCATCTCGACCTGATCCTGAAAATGAGGGTCCTAGAGCCACTCTAACACGCCACTACACCGAAGACCTGCCAGAAGTCAACATTGACGAAATCGTGCTGGCTCATAAACAGCTAAAAAATGAAAAAGTCCCTGGAGAGGATGGCGTTACAACAGAGCTGCTACAAGCTGGAGGTAAATCCGTACTGAGAGAGCTCCAAAAGCTCTTTAATGCTGTATCAACCCCTGTGTCTAGCATTCGTGGACTATGAGAAGGCCTTTGACTCGATTGAAATCTGGTCCGTTCTGGAGTCACTGCAGCGATGCCAAGTAGATTGGCGATATATACAAGTGAAGAGATGTCTCTACGAAGCCGCCACCATCTCCGTCCAAGTACAGAATCAGCAAACAAAACCTATACCATTGCATCGAGGAGTGAGGTAACGGGATGTTATTTCCCCGAAACTCTTCACAAATGCAATGGAGGATATGTTCAAGACGCTGCACTGGAAAGGGCGGGGCATCAACGTCAATGGTGAATACATCTCTCACTTGCGATTTGCAGATGACATTGTCATCATGGCGGAAACGCTACAGGACCTGCAACGGATGCTGAATGACCTGGCTGACTCCTCTGTACGCATCGGCCTACGGATGAACTTGATTAAAACCAAGGTCATGTTCAACCGGAACCGACAGCGGTGCATGGCGCCGTTCTCGAAGTTGTTCAAAAATATGTGTACCTCGTGCAGTTAGGTAAAAACAACTTCGAGGACAAGGTGAACAGGAGAATTCGGTTGGGTTGGGCAGCGTTTGGTAAGCTACGTCAAGTCTTCTCATCGTCGATCCCACAATGTCTAAAGACTAAAGTCTGTAATCAGTGCGTCCTACCCGTCATGACATACGGGGCCGAAACGTGGACACTGACGGTACGGCTGGTCCACAAGTTCAAAGTCGCTCATCGAGCTATGGAAAAGGCTATGCTCGGAGTTTCTCTTAGGGACAAAATCAGAAATGAGGTGATCCGGCAGAGAACGTTAACGGTAAAGTTAATGACATAGCCCACCGGATTGGCAAGCTGAAGTGGCAGTGGGCTGGCCATATTAGCCGAAGAACCGACAACCGTAGGGGTAAACGAGTTCTTGAGTGGAGACCGCGGCTTGGCAAACGTAGTGTAGGTCGCCCTCAGGCCAGGTGGAGTGATGATTTACGCAAAACGGCTGGCAGGAGCTGGATGCGAGAAGCCGAACATAGAACAAAGTGGCGTGCAATTGGAGAGGCCTATGTCCAGCAGTGGATCTCGATAAAAACAATGAATCTGATTTGTAATCGACTTCAAAACTATTTTTTTATATTGTTTTACTATATATATTGATCTCAAAGAATAAAGTTCATGTTTTTAAAAGTTCATGTTGTGTTACGTTCTTTGTTTTAATGTATTTTTTAATTTTAGTACATTTACTTACTTTATTACGTTCTTTATTACGCTATTGATCTCATAGAAACCCAAAGAAGTTTGTCATTATGATGTGTAAGCTTGTAAAAATATTAGAAGGCCTTGTTATGTTTCCTTTATGATTCTAATAATTATACGCAAGTGCATTAAAATATTCATTAAAGTTTATTTTGCCGTCATTTAACCGGTTTTATTTATAAATTATCTAATTTTTGATATACCTCATCTATCTTTTCAAAACACTGTATGCTTGGATACAGTGTTATAGTATAATTAGTTCATAAAGTTATAACACTGTACTATGTTTTACAGTGTTTTACCTCGTTAGGAATTTATTAAAATTTTATAATTTGTCTTGTCAATACAAGTTTGTGGCAATATATCTTTTCCCTACTAAAATTATTTAAAAAATACTGTTTGGCTATATGCTAGAGATGTACCCCTAGCTATTGAATGCATAAAATTATTTAATATTGACTAATTACGTTTAAAATAGGCAAATAATCATCAAAACAATATTTTGTCAAATATCTCAAAAGCGGATTTTGAAAGTTACAGTGTGTTGGCTTGGCAGGGCAGAATGGTGGTAGCACCTTACCTGCATTATTGCTTATTCTTTTCTCCGGCTTTATCTATTGTTTCCGAACAGGCATTACATGCAAATGTATAATAAATTGCTTCCTAGTAAATAAAGAATTTTTATTATTATTAAAACACGTACAGAAGAATTATATAAATTAAAAGATGTTGTAATTTATTTGCGTTGCCGATATTTAGTTAGTTTTAAATGATGCTAAAAGAAAACTGGCCTGTTTTAGAACCAAATATTGTGACATTCGCCAATCTGCAAGGGTCACGTGGCGAAGCACGGTCCGAACCATGACTCAGAGAGTCAGTATTAAAGCTGATTACGTAACAGACTTCTGTAGCTAGTTGTACAACAAATACGCAATAAAACTGACGTTCGTTTTTGCTACAATAACACCTAGGTACGTATAATTTCATTGCGCGTTTCGTTCGCGAAGATTTATGTGAACAGGAACAAATACCGTGTGCGCGGAGCATGAATTAATTCGCCGTAAACGGGTTCACGCTCACATTATCTCGATATTTTTTATTATAATTCTCAAATCTGTTTCTTTTTCGACAGTGATGGAGCTGCAAGCTTTTCGTTTTGGAATATATTACGCCTATTGATATAATTTAGAGGTATCGTGAGAGAGAATTTGGAGTAGGGAGTGAGGCAATCAGCTTTCATTGACATTTTGTATTCAATATTTTGGTGTTGAAAATACCGAATATTGTATGTATTAGGTTCAAAAAATAAACGCAGTACAAATATATACAAGTAACGAATAACCATTACCAACCAGTGTATTTGTGGCATTTTTGGCCAAGCATTAAGGGACCTTCTCCACAGCAAGAGAATCGCGACGATTCCGCTCCTACTGTCATCGGACGCGGAGGTACTATCGTCGTGTAGTCTCCACGAACGAGCAATTATTCTGCCAGCGTATCTTTGTGACTCGTAAAGGAATTGCTGCGTGTCCGTGTAGGAATCGTCACGTTTTCGAGGCGGGCGCTTGCGTTTGACAGTGCGCTCGCAGTGAGAGCGCCGCTTTCTAGCTGCGACGGCGCCACGTTCGCTGTGAGCGCGCGGCGATACGATGATGTTTCTGCACTCGCCGCAACGCCGCCATAAGATCACCCTGTGTCACCCTGTTGTAAGTGAGTGTATAGGAAGTGTATAGAGAGTGTAGCTATGTTCCGATTTTTATGTGAGATAACGGTAGCTGAACGCTTATTTTCACGATAGCTGATATACACGTAAGCGGCAGATCTCAGTGTAGCGAGTGGCGGTTATCCTCTGCTTAGAGTGCCCACCTTTATTGTACAATTAGATAATAAGAATAATATCTTGAGACAACCTCCATAACGTCATGTGATCCCAAACTAAGCAGAGCTTGTACTATGGAAACCAGATTACTGTTAAACATACTTTTATATTTCTAAATACATACATATTATAGATAAATTACACCCAGATACAGAATAATCTATCATGTTCATCGCACAGAGTTGTATCTTGGGTGGGGATCGAGCCCACGACCTCTGGCTTAGTAGTCAGGGTCTCTAACCACTAGGCTAACAGGCCAAGTTTATATTCTTTCACGCTGAAAGGGCGTGCCGGTCGCTGCAATCCCTGTGTGAACAAAGCCTTATAGTTTCATACTCGTTTATGTCGAACTAATAAACCTTGTAATATTAGGATGCATAACCGACGTTGAATTATAAACTAAAATTAAATGAACAATGTGGTTTTATGAATCATTAATGACTGTACTCAGCAGCTATTACGATTAGTTCAATTTGTTCATAATTCATTGGATAAACTGATAATATTGAATGAACGAATAAAAGTGATAAAATATATCAGAATCCGCCATAATGTAAATGTATATATTAATTACGAGTACAATGAACTTATATTAATTTAGGTATAGATATTTTTTTGAATTTATCGTTGTGCTTTAATTGATTACTAGTTGACCCGCTGAACTTGGTTTGCGCCATTTTCCCCTGTTTTTGCAACATTTCACATTGATGCTCCGCTCCTATCGATCATAGCGTGATGTTATAGCCTATGACACTCACAAATAACGTGGCTTTCTGTTTGTATAAGAATTTTCAAAATCGGTTCTGTAGATGTTGATAAACTTTCGCGATTTGTACACATTATTAAAATATATATATTACGGGTCTTAATCGCGTGAATAATATAAGGTAAAATACCTTGTTTATTGCCCGACGTTTCGACCGTATTGCAACGGCCGTGGTCACGGGAAGTCTTCCCGTGACCACGGCCGTTGCAATACGGTCGAAACGTCGGGCAATAAACAAGGTATTTTACCTTATATTATTCACGCGATTAAGACCCGTAATATATATATTTTAATAACGGTTCTGTAGATCCAGAGATTACCCCCTACAACCTCACAAATTCACAAACTCTTTATAGTATCTACATATACGCGAAGCAAAAAGGTTTGTACCCCTTTTAACGAGAATTGCGCGGACGGAGGAGTATGAAATTTCGCACACTTATAGTTTATTTATAAAGGAGTGCGGAATGCTTATATTTAAAAAAAATATATATATTTTATATTAAGATAATTTTACGTGATTACGTCATAAGAAAACATTGATGACATTGAATTAACAACCCTGCCTGTGACACCTTTTTTAATATTTTTTTTATTTTGAATTGTATAGATTTCACATTACTTAGCATTTCCCTTAAAAGTCGCTTTATTTTTAAAAAGATAGGAATAGGTACTCATTTCGTGGACTCTATATAAAGAGGTATGTACAATCTTCGTGTTTAAATATACATAGTTTTCGTATTTGATGGTAAGATGCAAACCTTTTTAGTTAATCCTTTAATTATAACCAAATTACTTTAAAAATAACCACACCCTTAAAAAATCAACAAAATGAATTACCAACTTAAAACCAGGGATATCTATTTTCTCAGCGAATTTCCGAAACGAAGACAAAACGAATCGACGAATGTTCAGTGATGTATAAATCCACATTATTACTTGTCAATTCAAGTAACGAGATTCCGCTTACAACCAATATTCTGTGGAACAATTCAAGGCTGACCCGAATTTCTGAATGAGAAAGGCACAGAAAACATATATATAGAAGTCCGGCTCACAGCTCAACAAAACATTCACCCTCACGTTCGTTAATTTCAACGTGTGCAGTCTAAGTTGACGATTCGACCGAGTTTGACCGAGATTGATGTACGTGTACATCTATGTAGTCGTGAACTTGTTTTCTCAATTTGTAGTGAGCCGGCTATCTATATTTGTAGAAAAGCCTAGTCTCTCGAAGTCCGTAAGAGCGCTTCACTTAATTGAAAGAGATCGCCCCCGGTACCTGGTATGTATGTAGGTTGTACGAACTATTGTGGAGCAATGCTTTTGTGTGCGTATTTTTAAGCTTGAAATGATCAACGACTGGGAAAATATTGATGGAAAAATAGAGCTTATGTATTATCCTGTAAGCTACTATATTGTTAACAATTGTCATAACTTATTGTAAGTTAATCTATTTTAAGTAGGTTGGTTTAAATGATGTAATCAAAATATATAAAATTCAAAGTCTTGTCTGACTGTTGGATCAACGCACATACGATTGTTGAGACGTGAAATTTCGCGGACGTATTTCTTTTTTAATGTAGGCATCCGATTAGAAGAGGTTTCTAGAAATTGACTCTAAGGGTTTGTATGAAACTTCGTCAGCTAAAGTTAGATTTGTGAAAGGGGTATGCCCACCAGCAGTATCGCTAGTATTTACGTTGTGCCACAAGTTGATTAAATGTATAATTCTTGTTTCTAATTATAACGTTATTATATAATGATATGGAGTCTCACATTTGCCGGAATTTTGAGATGCAAATATTAGTCTTTCAGTTTATTTATTTCCTTTTTTTTCGTATGAAGTTATTTTTAACGGTGGTAACACTATTACAAAAATAAAATCGTAATATCGATTAGGGTTATTATTGATTTTTATTAAATAATTAATGTAAATACTCTATTAATTATTTTATTTATTTTATTTTATTTTATTTACTCCAGAAAACTTACAGCTATAATACAGATAGTGCTTAAAATAGATAAATAAGGCCAATTAAAAGTTTTCACAAATACATATAACAACAGCAAGAAAGAACGGACAACAGACAAAGATGGACAAAACAAAGTTACTATACGCATGTATACTATACTATATAATACTAATACCGGGAAATAACAATTATTATTTAAATAAATTATTAAACTTAATTACTGTACTACTACATTAACAATCAATGGCTTTCAAAAAAATATTGACAAATCCTCGCCCTTATTACATTTATTTTAATAACGAATAAATCCATATCAACCTCCTGGCACAATAAATTATATGACCTGCAAGCCCTGATCAAGTATGCATTTTGTCGATACGTACACCGCGCCGCAGCAATGTTCAAGAGGTTATGGTTTCTCAAGTGTGCTGAAGGTACACGTAACCCTATTTCACTCAGCAATTCAGGACAATCTGTAATATTATTTGCTAATTTACAAAGTAATGTTATGTCAGCTACATTTCTACGTTCATATAGCGGCAACATATGGAATTTCTTGCATCTACTTAAATAGTTAGGTTGGTAACTGTTGCATTTAAATTGAATGTATCTCAAAAATTTTTTTTGAATGGACTCTACTCTATTAATATAAATACTGTAGTTCGGATTCCAAACCTGGGAGCAATATTCAAGGTGACTGCGAACAAAAGTACAGTAGAGAATTTTTATTGTTTTAACGTTACTAAAATCGGCAGATATTCTCTGAATAAATCCTAATGCTTTAGACGCTTTATTTACAATTGTGTCTATATGCGTATCAAAAATCATCTTTGAGTCAAAGATGACCCCTAAATCTCTTATAGTATTTACTCTATTTATTAAAATATCGTCTAGTTTGTACTCAAAATGAATAGGTCTTGGTTTGCGTGTGAAAGTACAAGTATAGCATTTATGGATATTTAAGTCAAGTTTATTTTCAATGCAATATGTCAAGAAATTATTTAGGTCATTTTGAAGACCAACAGCATCGTCAATATTTTTAATAACTCTAAAGATCTTCATGTCGTCAGCAAATAAAATAATGTTGGAGTTAGTGAGAGATAAAGGGATGTCATTAATGTAGATGTTGAATAACAGTGGGCCTAACAAGGAACCTTGCGGCACTCCTGAGGGTATGGTCCTCGTTCTTGACATGTAGCCATTAAGTACAATAGTTTGACATCTGTTTTTGATATATGAAGAAAACCATCTGAATAGGTTGCCTCTGATTCCTATATCCAGAAGTTTGCGCAATAGTGTTACATGATCCAGCCGATCAAACGCCTTGCTGTAATCCGTATAGACAATATCTACTTGTTCATTTTTATCCATAGCTTTAGTAATAAACTCCGAAGTTAGAATAAGATTAGTTGCAGTTGAACGCCCCTTCATGAAACCGTGCTGACGATCGCTAATAATGGGCCGGGTAAAAGCGTACAGTTGTTTATAGACAATCTTTTCCAACATTTTAGCAAATAGGCACAACTTAGAAACCGGCCTATAATTTTCTACTAAGTCACGGGGACCTTTTTTGTGTATTGGAGTAATATAGGCCGACTTCCAGATTCCAGGGACAATACCAAAAGTCAAAGAGCGGTTAAATAAAAGAAATATAGGACAAGTGAGACTAGTAGCACAATTAAGTATTACGACCGGTGAAATATCGTCAGGTCCCGCCAATTTACGTAGGTCTACGGCTTTGAGCAACTTATGAACCTCCTCTTCCGTCGTTTCGATTGTGTGCATATGTGATATTGAGTCGGTGGACAGCATGTGTGTATTTTGTTCCTGGTTTCCTAAGAGAAAATTATCTTGTATACGTGGTCTCCTATAATTAGAATCAAAATAATCACCGAATATATCACATACCTCCTCGCCGTTGGTAGACACGCGTTGGCCGTAAACCATAGATGAGGGATATATATTATTTTGTTTCTTAGAGTTAACGATTTAAATTATTGCACCGTTTGAATGTAAAGAACGATAATATTTAAACACTATACTTTTTAATAAGCATATTCTTTGATACCTTTAGATTAGGACCCGTCTCGATTAAAAATAAGAACATAGTAATGAATTTTATTAAAAAAAACGATTTGTATAAAGGATGTGACAAAAGTTATGGCAACACTGAAATGTAATGTCATGTCACTTGTTTATCTGTGCATAAAGCTTGTTGGCGCCGGTCCATTAAGAAAACAGTTTAAAGTATTAATAACAAATAGCTTTTGTTATTTCTCGTGTTGTGTATGATATTGTGGTTACATTACGTGAGTTTGAGATAGAGACTCCATATACATAGTAACAATCACAAATATTTTGTGAGACAGAGACTTGTACCAATACACAATTGTGAAGTGTTTGTGAGATAGAGATTCGGATTATATATCACTGCAAAGCCGAATTCATAGCCATAAACTAGTGTTACACATCATGTGTAATACATAATTAATACGCAATATCATAGTTATGTCCTATTTTCAAAAAAAAAATGTATATAAATATTTCGATTTTCGAAGTTCATCCACCCATATCAATTAAACCCGGCAAATTAGGTAAATCATTGTTGGTTTTTCTGAAAGTATATATTAATGTCTACATAAATCAGTAGTTTTTATCTTGACACAACAAAATTTGTAGCGATACTAAATTCCATAGTCACTTGAACAATCGCCTTTCTTATTTGGCTTTTTGGTTTAAATTAATGAAACATGGGTTTCAGAGTTTTTGGAAAATAAACCCTAAAGGGGGTAAAATAGGGGTTGCAAGTTTTTCTCGTAGTTAGATCATCGAAATTTCGTATTTGGTTTTTTGATATAAAATTAAGAAACACATATTTCAACGTTTTTGGAAAATCAACCCCTAAGGGGGTAAAATAGGAGTTCAGGCCTGTTTGCAACTTGGTCAGTTTTAAAGTTAAATCTGTGTAAATTTGGATTCGTGGATAAAGAAACAAACTCAAACTTATCGCGAACTTAAGCTTAAGCCGCGAGAAACAGCTTTTTTTTTTAATCTTTATTTATTTATAGGACTTTTCTTGCGATATGTCAGTCCTATTGTAACAAAATAACACAAACAATAAACAAGATAACATCAACAAGTAGGTGCTTGCAAAACAAAATAACATAAAAATAAAAACAAGTAGGTGCTTAATTAACATAAATTAACTTAAATTTCTACACATTGTATATAAATCTTTAGCAGCTTCTGATCAGCTGTACATAGTATACTGAAGACTGAACCCATCTCTAAGGGAAAAAGCTAATCCAAACAGTAATAATAATAAAAAAATAAATTATAAAAATAAAAAAAACCCGTCTGCACAATAATGATGGTAACATAATCCCTTACATAATTATATAATTTCCATTTACACAATATCCACCACTGAATAAGGTTTTGAACACTGATAATTATTATGATGTAGGAATCTACTAAGAACGGTATTAGTCAATCTCGGCACCTCTGCCGAGATTGATGAGATGACGTTTCCAAATTTCATATAAAAACAAAATTTAGCCAAGTACAGCCGTGAACACGGTATAATCTTTTGTAATAATAATAGTATCTTGGGACAACTCACACAACGCTATCTGATCGCAAAATAAGCAGCGCTTGTACTATGGAAACTAGACTCTAGATCTCGACTATCTATATACATACTTATGTATTTCTAAATACATACCTATTATAGCGAAATAACACCCAGACACAGAATAAACCATCGAGCTCACCAGACAAAGTTTTATCCTGGGTGGGAATCGAACCCACGACCTCTTGCGTAGCAGTCAGCAGGAGGATACACTCCCACCGCGCCACAGAGGCAGTCGAGATAGTATAGTACGACAGTATAGATTGTTTTACCGCTTTGTTGAGAACTCTAATCTTAAAATACCTTGTCATATTAACTTCAAAATAAATTAATTACCAACATACTTCCTGTCTGAAAATGTGATGATTCCTTTTAGTTGTGTAACAATTTTATACTACAGTTTTTTTTACTAATTGAATGAAAACAGTATCTACTAAATTGCTGTAATAAAAGTAAGTATAATTTTAGTTTCGTAAAAAAACACTAACTTATATCAGCAGATACAAGAATACGAAAAAAAACATTTCTTAACGATAAAAACGATCTACAAAATTACTTTTTACTTTTTACGTAAGCTTTACCTGTAATTAAATTTAAGTTCAATTTTAATCCTACATAACAACGTTGTAATAACTAACTTAAATTTTCTTATTATTTTAAAAGTCAACTTAAAATCAAATGAGAGTAAAATATTTATAAAATCCTCCTTTAAATACATTTCTAAAAGCATTATCAAAAGTCTTCTATTTGAAATAGCTTTTAAATTAAATTCACATAAAAGCTACTTATGACCGCGTCAAACTTAATCAAGCCACTCAGTTTTCTCTCAATGTTATTTTCAAACTAAAATAAAACTATATTTTTTAAGAAATTATAACACGATTTGCTTTTAACTTATGAAAGTAGTTTTATCTGACAGACTAGCTGCCTGTTGTAGGTAGGTTATAGTGATGAAAAGTAGCTAGATACTTTGATTGACAAATTCCAGGTGATTATTGCCCCATAGACACAAAAAGATAGGTTAAAAGTGTTGCGTTTCATCTATATAGTTATATACTTCTGACCCGTGCAACTTCGTCTGCGTAAATTTTCATTTTTTCTTCCTTTTTTTTTACAACATTTTTCATTGCTGCTCCGCTCCTATTGGTCGTAGCGTGATTTTATAACCTATATCCTTCCTCGATAAATGGAATATCTAACAATAAAATATTTTTTCAATGCGGCCCAGTAGTTCCTGAGATTATCGCGTTCAAACAAACAAACATACTCTTAGGGGTATGAAAAATAGATGTTGGCCGATTCTCAGACCTACCCAATATGCACACAAAATTTCATCAAAATCGGTCAAGCCGTTTCGGAGGAGTATGGCAACGAAAACTGTGACACGAGAATTTTATATATTAGATGTATTACAAGAAAAATAATTGTGCAACATAATTTTCTAAATAAAGCGTCAATGTTTACATAGTTCTCGCTGTCTGTCTGTCTTTCACTATCATTTCTACCGGATGGTTTAAGTATAATACATGCAAATTACTTATTTAAAATAACGTACAAAGGTAGACTTAATGCTAAAAACGTTCAGTTTTGTTTGCTTGAAAAAATCTCAGGAACTACTAGTCCCAATTAAAAAATATTTTACTGATGGATAGCCCATTTCTCGATATAACATCACGCTACGATCAATAGAAGCCGAGCAGCAATGAAAAATGTTGCAAACACGGGGAAAGTTTACGCAGACGAAGTTGCGCGGGTCAGTTAATAAAAAATAAAATATATACGTATACTTAAATACATAACATAGGTACATACACATGTAAATATATTACAAACATAAAACATAACATACTTAAATTCTTAAACCTCAGACATAATGGTATTACGTAATAGTAATTTATGTAACTAACGTTGTGGTTCAGCTTATACATCGAATAACAGTGCACGAACTTTCATCTTGAAATTGAAAATATTGGAAGCCATTCTGATTTTGGAGGACAGCGCATTCTATAGTAAAACAGATTATACAAGGAAGGAGGATCCGGCGAATCCAGAAGAATGAGCAGGACATAAAAGAAACATATTGTTGGAAGAACGAAGATCCCTACTATTGCTGGAGCAGAAGTATTAAAAGTTAGAAGATAAGTAAGAGGGGTTGTAGGAGAATTAATAATATAATAGAGAGTAGTGAGAACGCGCAAACTACGGCGTTGACGAATAGGGTGCTATTTCATATTATGTATATAGATAGATAGTGGAGACAACTCCGTGCGAAGCCGGGGTGGGTCGCTAGTTAGTGATAAAACGGACCAAAAGTGATCCGAATTTTGTATTTTCTTTAGTACGGATTTACAGAAAACAAGTACATAGATTCGCCTCTTAGTTTTTACAACTCGTTGTTGTCTTAAACAATGTATAAAAATCATTTATCGCTTTATACATATGGCTCATAACTCGATCCAATTTTGGACGTAGCCTAGTGTTACAATATCTTTTGAATAAACTAAGATGTGCTACAAAAATTTGAGTATCTCATTCATATTTATGATTACGTCGGATCACATTACATACCTCGATATTTTTCTTGTTCCAATATTATTTTATCAGAGGATGTACGCTTCCGCTGCGGGGTTATTCTTCAGAGCCTGTTTCGAGAGCTGATCGTAAAGTTTACGAGCGTGAATGACACGGTCCCGGGTCAAACGGTCCCAGCTCCTGTACCAAACGGGAATTCCGTTTATAACATTATTCTCCTGGAAGATAAGCTGAGTCGCGTAAGCCTCAGATAGCCTTTCTTGTAGGTGCGCGCGTTAACTTCGGTTATGGCTGGGTTTCCAACATTAATCTTCGTTTGACGTATTAAAGCTTCTACGTAAATTAAATTACTATTATGAGAAGGTGTGCAATTCATTTTCCCTCACTATGAAAGCAGTTGTGGTAGGTCTCAGTATGAAATAAAACAGTCATTTTCAATCTTGTTTCTTGTGTAATATTAAGAAAGGGCTCTAAAAGTTTGATTCTAGCACTCCTAAGATCTTATGATCACGCTGGGGCTTACTGTTAGCGATACTTTTCGCCGGAATGGTTTTTTGACGTGAAAACGTTTTATAAATCGATGATCACGTATGAAAAAGTGTACAAAAAAGTCACGTTATTGATTGGTTGCTAAGCAACATCGAATGGCGATTTCAGAGACATGACATGCGATACAATTGGAACTAACGTTATTGATTTGCTGCTAAGCAACGTGAATGGCGAAATGTCATCAATGTTTTCTTTTGACGTTATCACCTTAATTTATCGTCTGTAAACCAATTTTACAGACAACCTTTTTTTATTTAAAACAAATACGTCAACTTCATCAGCGTAAAGTTGATGTACTGCTCGCTCTCTATAGACGTTAGCGTGATGATAAAAGTTCATCAGCTGTCTGACAGTGAAAGTCCTGTCAATATCCGCAAAGCTGTTTCGTCTTACCATGTTCTTGTCATAGGTATCATGTATAATTTCAAATGCATTTAGTAAAAAAACTGTTTTTTTTTTAATATTACGAACAGACACTTCAATTTAATTTATTTGTATACCAAGCCTAAAAATAACAATAGTCTTTACCTCATTGAACAATCAGCGATGTCAGTTTATGATCCTTTTTATCAACCGACTTCAAAAAAAAGGAGGAGGTTCCCAATTCGTCACAACTTTTGTTTTATATATGTTACATAATTGCTCGACGACGCCTGGACCGATTTGGATTTTTTTTTTTTGATAAGTAATACTTTCAAGTTGGTCTCATTGTCAGCATGTTGGGCTCTGAGCATGGGATTCTGGGGAAAGCCAGGGAAATCTATAAAAAAAGATTGTAGAGCAGAATAGTGTGTACATCTACGTTTATTTTGACAACTTTTCGTGAACAGCAATCAGTAAACAAGCCATCGGATATTCGAGTATTTTTTAAAGAATTAATATGTTTTTTTTTCTAAACCCCAGGTAATTAATATATTTTGACATTAATTTCTTAAAATCTGTCCAAAAAAAGCAATTCATAATAAAACTAACAATCCAATAGAGCTATGGTAAAATTTTGCATGAGTACGAGATTTACTATGACTACTTGTGTTAGGTACAGGATATCGTGTAACCGTTCGAGTGCTGAACCAAAGATATCGATTAACATTAAATAATCTCTTTCTCTTCTCTCTATGGATTCCAATATACCTAAAACTAAAGCATACAAGGTTTTTTTAATAGATTCTTGATGGGTGCGTAAATTTGCAGTATAGTTGCACACTAGTTGTTACCTATATTTTTTAAATATTTTATAGTAAAAAAGCGGCGAAGTGCGAGTGGGACTCACACACTGAGGGTTCCGTACTAGCTTATAAGTATATAAATAGTTTGATAACCACGGGAATCTCTCTAGACACACGGCACTGTATCAACCATGTTGTAAAAGGGCGACTCATCGACCGTGGTTACACGAAGCGTTTTTGGTCACGGATTTTACCTGCCGTAATTGAAACGTTTTTTTTTTTGTTTCTTGCTTGACCCCTCTGAAATGACCCACATGTTTAAAACTCAAATTTATATTTTTCATTGTAATCAGGACTGTACTATGTGAAACAAGTTTTCATGTGTAAAGAATTATCGTTTTATTTTTCCCAAAAAAAAAATTGCGACTCAATAGAGCAATTTGGCAAATTTTGGGTCATGCCATAGGGATTTCCCGAATGGTCGGGCGCATCAAGGCGCTGGGGTTTAGGGTGGCCTTATCCAAGACGAAGGCCCTATTATTAAATTGGCCCCGTCGCAGTCCACCTGCTGACGCCTCGATTGCCGTCGGCTTGGACCTCGTAGAGGTCCAGTGCCAGATAAAGTACCTGGGCCTCGTGGCGTAGCAATCAGGAGCACTAACCACTAGACCAACAGGGCAGTAGATTTACCGCGTTATTTTCACACTATAGCTTTTCTTTCAAAATTGTATGTAGGTTTTTTTTTGTTAAAAAATACGACTCTTGCAGAGACAACAATTTGTGGATCACACAAAGTGGTGTCCCGTATGGGAATCGAACCCACGACCTCTTGCGTAGCAGTCGGACACACTCCCGCGCCACAGAGGCAGTCTTGTAAAAAAAGTAAAACTAATGGGAAAAAATAACACAGGGATTGGGGGAAAAAACTACTATTTTAAGGCAAAGGTCAAAGATTTTATTAATACTTCAAAGTATGTATTTCTATGTTCTCAAAGTCGTTGTCACGATAATGTCTACGTTCAAAACGAGAGGGTGGATCTTGTAGTACAACATCAATTTTCATTCAACTTCAAAACTATTCACCCACAAGTCTTGTACAAGTAACAAATTGGTTTTTGTCGGGTACATTAAGCAAATAACCAGAGTTGTGCTCACGCAATCTGGCCTTAATGGCGCGTTAAGATGTGACTTAAACAAGGCAATTACTTGATACAATTTGCTGCAATGACGACGCCCCTTTGATTTGACAACTGTGATGATATGACAATTTTTACGTGACAATGTCAAAAATTGTCATTGATGGCTGCACTCACGAAAAAGCGAGACGTCACCGCTCACGTTCCAGTGACGGCAAAAATTGTGACGTCATCGCTGACGTTCCGCTCACTGATACGCTGAAGTATTGTGGTCATCGCATACGCCCGAATCCACTAAAGTTGTCACAGGCATGATTGTTTATTACAATGTAATCAATGTTTTGGCGATTGCAGTGACATGCGTTACAATTATAAATAAAAAAATAAAAAAGATCATGGTTATTTATGATGTAATCAACTTCAAATTATCGTCGATTTTTAGGGTTCCGTACTCAAAATGGCAAAAAATGGAACCCTTTTAGTTTCGCCCTTTCCGTCTGTCTGTCTGTCTGTCCGTCCATATTTCACGGGCATTTTACTCATAGACTACTCAATGAATATGGATGAAATTTGGTGAAAAGGTGTCCTGAAGTAGCCACTACTTAGTTTGATAGCTAAATAGTAATAATAAGTATTTTTAGGGGGGGGGGGGGGGGGCAATCAATACATGTAACAGAAGCAGATTTTTTTTTCAGCAAACATCAACGTGTGGCACATTATTCGACAGGTCTTTAAAAAACATTTTAAGGTTTTTAAAAAACGTTTTTGATTGAGTGAATATTTTTGGCAATAATCACTTCAAAAGTTGCATAAATCCCTTAGCTTTTGAACCGCGTGGCCAAAAAATATGAAAAAAATCACAACGATAGCTCTTAATAAATACTTTAAACTACAATTATTTTGGACCTGATGCGATATACTGTCATTGAGTTATTGCCGAATAACTGCGTTTCTCAACAAAAAGGCGAAAGTGCCATGAACATACGCTCTTCTGCTGATGCAATTATTTAGGGCTGCGGAACCCTACACTGAGCATGGTCCGACATACTCTTGTCCGATTTTCCATCTGATATAATGATGTTTTAGTGTAGTAAAGTTCATTAAGTGGCAATTTTGCAAATATCAACAGTACAAAATTTTCTTGCAACGAAAATTCATTCATTTTTTAATTTTCACACGTTTCTTGTAGTTCAAAGCTTGTACCTTCGTACTATTAATTAATAATTTGATATTTAACTTTGTTCCTATTTCAATTTTCAGTCGATATATTTCAGTCGTCATACGATAGAATTGGCGTTAATTAAATTAATATATTCCACTATACTTATAGTGGAACGAATAATATGTACTAAAATGCCTAAATCTAGTACCTATTTACCAATCCTCGACTCGTTCAATTAGCTTCCAGAACATTCGTACACGGTTCACCCGTTCACTCTGGTCCGTGAAACACTGTTGATGGGAAAAGTTTGATATTGTACTTATTGTGAGCTTACACGTATATGGGAGTATGAACACCTGCCTGCGAGATTTGCGGGATCAGATACTGTGTGCTCGAGGCGATATTCTGATCTATGTTTTAAAATTTTGCTGATGCCGGTATTTCTAACTCAAATATACAAACAAGGTTTGGTTTTAAAGTGTTGTTCGTAAAGTTTGTTTCTTTATCATTGTATTTTATATTATCTGTGCAACATTTATAAAAAAATATATATAAATTATAGATTATGTTATTTTTATTACACAGAAATTGTAGGTATTCTATATTAATAAGGAGTCCGTCTAACTTAGCCTATGTTATTGTATGAATCAATGCGAATTCTGCGTGGGAGTATGTTCGCCAGAACACATCAAGGAGCTACCTACTATATTTAATAGCCTATGCCGGGAAGACCCGCTTATAGTCAAAATAATTTGACGTTAATAGTCTATTTACTCTCTCGACTGGAAAGATATCCAGACGTCATAGAAATAGTCAGATTTCCAAAGGAAACACATGGACTTTAAACATCCACTCTCAGTGTTTAAGTATTCCATTTTAAACGAATCGAAAAAGATGGAGGTTATCAATTCGGATGTTTATATTTTTGTATGTATGTTATGTATGGACATAAATCCGTTGTATACAATGTGTAACAGAAAGGTGTGGTCAAATTTCACCAGCGGATAGTGTATATTATCAGTATTGCACCTACAATGGTGCCATAGCTAATTGCATTATTATTTCATAGTTAAAGCATATTCTTTTTATCAAATTTTAGTAGCAAAAGGCACACGCACGACTTAAGTATTATACCTCCCCTGGCGCTAAATTCGATTAGATTATTATGGCATTAAACTTTTTAAGTCATACTTTTTTTAATTGATAACTTTTTTACACATAAAATAAGGAATTAAAACGTTATAGTAACCGTAGTCCGATTTTGATAAATTAGGTACAATTATACATGCACTCAATATTATGGGTACATAGCAACCCTTGCATATGACCACACCTTTATGTTACACGTTGTTTTGACGGATTGTCCGTTTTCCGAAATGGTCACATTTACATTTTGTAAAGATCTGACGATGAGTTTCGGAGACAGACAACGGAACTTTAAAAAAAAACAAAATTCATTATTCACTTAAGATGCAAAACAAAAGAAAGAAAATAATGGCCATTTTTGGCCACGCAGAATCTTTACTTGCAAAAGTCAATTCATGCTCTTAATCAATGTGAAATTTGAGCCAAAATGTGAATAAAATTCACCCAAGCACAATTATGTAGAATGGAGGACTGTATCCTACTGGATTTTTGACTACATTTTTGAACTGATTTACCGATAGACTCATAATATTAGCTGGTATCTTCTTAAATGCTCTCACAAAAAGAACCTTGTTTTTTTTTTTTTTTAAATAACTGGCAATGTGGGATTGAGTCCCACATTACTCGCAAGCTTGTTAACCCCTCCAGCTAAACTCAAAGGTTTGTGTTAGGTTCGGTTATAATGGGTTGGATTCGAACCCGTACTCACGATTGCGAGACCGATACCTTAGCCTTTAGGTTACCGCCGCTTAAACTATAAATTATGGGTTTTATGTAGCCTATGATATTGATTTACTAATTTGTGTTTGTTTCTCGTGTTCACCGAGTGAACGTCACTATTATTGTGATACTACCTGTCCCGCGCAACTTCGTATGCGTAAATTTTCCCCGTTTTTGCAACATTTCTCGTCGCTGCTCCACTTCTATTAGTCGTAGCGCGATGTTATATAACCTATAGCCTTCCTCGATAAATGGGCTATCCAACGAAAAAATATTTTTTCAAATCGGACCAGTAGTTCCTGAGATTAGCGCGTTTAAACAAACAAACAAACTCTTCCGCTTTATAATATTAGTATAGATAAATGCATGTTTTGTTTACCAATCATAATGTTTATAAACTTTCGCGATTTGTACACATTATTAAAATATATATATTACGGGTCTTAATCGCGTGAATAATTTAAGGTAAAATACCTTGTTTATTGCCCGACGTTTCGACCGTATTGCAACGGCCGTGGTCACGGGAAGACTTAGAGTCTTCCCGTGACCACGGCCGTTAAAACCTTAAATTATTCACGCGATTAAGACCCGTAATATATATATTTTAATAATCATAATGTTTGCAAATATATACAGCAACTGTCTGTTTTTTCCACCTACGCCCATTATTGAGCAAAGGCTATCCCAACCGATTTCAATCCTGACGACCTTGAGCCACAATTAACTATTTGGTCCCGGCTGCTTTGACCAGATTGTCTATCCACCTCTAATGGTCGGCTTACACTGCGTCTGCCGAGTCGTGTTCGCCGCGTAATCCATAATTTTAGATATTATCTTTATGAGTTCAGATTGTTATGCCCGTGTAGTAACTATTCAAAGTCTCGATGCTTTATATCCTTGCTGTTGATTTGGTCCACAGGCTGCAATAAAATATTCTCAATGACGTCTATCAGCTCATTGTCTTTTGACTGAACAAAACTCATAGTTCAAGCTTCTAAATTTTTAAGTAGTTTAAGCTACCCTAATGGATTACTGTAGTCGCAGATCCAATAATCCCTTTACGCAGGAGGGTGATACCTACCAAACTTTATTTCTGACATGTAGGTAATCGATGTCGACCCATTTCTGCACACTCACGTCACGACTGGTATCTGCGACACTTATTTGGGTTAGTAAATTGTCACTAGATAGACGATAGTAGTACCTAGATAGGTAGCTACAGCTATAACAAACATTAAAGTTTAATGTTTACTAGGGTGTCCCACGGCTATGCCACACGAAGTAAAATATTGTTGATAGAAAATTTTAGTTGGTGAGCTGTCTGAGCCTCGAATCGAACTTGAAAAAATAACCACCTAGGTCGTCATAATAGTCATACAGAGTTTTATAAAGATACGCGTAAAATAAGTTAAGAAAAAAAATTCCAACGCAATCGAAGAGGAATAACCAGAGTGTTATAAGCTCAACCCCTTATCCATACTAATATTATAAATGTGAAAGTAACTCTGTCTGTCTGTCTGTTACGCTTTCACGCTCAAACAGCTAAACCGATTTAGATGAAATTTTGTATGGAGATAGTTTGAGTCCCGAGGAAGGACATAGGATATTTTTTATCGCGATAACCGACATCCACGCGGGCGGAGCCGCGGGCGAAAGCTAGTTCATAATAAGTTATTAGACTTTCATTCCATTTCAAAAATAGAATAGAAGAAGATAAAACATTCAGTAGTGTATAGTCAGTATCTGTGTATATCTCTATGTGTATGCCGAGGAGTTCAAATGGATAGACGAATTTGGATGCAGTTTCTTATTGGCAAGTTAGTTTAATCAGTAAAACGAAGATTATGTTTAGCACCTTATTTAGAAATGGATCTCAAACGAGTGGTCTGATGTAACAGATTAAATATGTGTGTTTATGGAAGAATTGTGTACGTGATCTGGTTAGCATGGTAACAATCTTGTTCTGTACGATGATACATTTTTATTATGCGTATTGTTCTGAGCCTAGCAATAATGTAGCTTTACTTGTCACGTTGTGAACAAATTACCGTGCGACGTGAATACAACGAGCGTCAACCGTTTGCCACGCGCTGACTGACACTCAATTAAGTATACCCTCGCAGAAATAATAGCGCAATCATATACCTACTTAGTGTTAGATATATCGCTGTCTCTTTTTGTTTAGGTATGTGTGAACGACGAAGATATTTTATAAACCTGATATGAAGTGCAATTTAGATCTATCTCTTATAACGTTATGTAGCCCTGGTACAATCAACTAAAGGTCGATCGAGTTCGCCACGAAACGAATGTACCTTGTCAAACCCCCCAGGAAGCTAATATAACCGATTTTTGCTCGTCGTGGAATACCTAAGGTACCTGTCCGACCAACGGCGAGAAAAAGAGTAGCGAGTAGCGATTTTATCGCTCAAGACACGTTCATACTTATGTAGATCCCGTATACAAAAGTGATACAGATATTAATAGTTTACCGCTGAGTGATCACACTGCTGGCGAGTACTCGTTTTATACTGCATCTCTTTTGTTTACTCGGACGGGATCTTCAAAATATATCTGGGTCCTTATTCACTATATTTTTTTTCGTTTTCACAGTAAGCCCGCGCGATCTGGTGTGCTCAAAGATGTCCACACGCATGCGCGATGCATTTCTAAGCGCAGCTCTCTATTGACCGTTATGACAAGATTTTGCCAGTTAAAAGAGCGGGCTTGTCGCAATAACGACAAAAAAGATAGGGAATAAGGACCCTGTTGTACATTTCTTTAGCGATAAATCGCTACTCGCTTCTCGCTTATCGTCATTAATGGGATAGGTGTCTTATCTAGGTGTTACGGAATTTAATAGACTACGGGTCTTAATCGTGTTTAAAGCTTAAACACCTTCCATATTTCCCGACGTGTTTAACCAAGGTGGCGAAGGAAAAATAATATTTTTTATTGCATGCACTGGACTAAGCAGGTTGAAAGATTAGGAAATAAATGGGCCAGAATATAAATGTGAAGTTTCAAGATGATTAAAATCACACTATAAGCCGATTAATAAATCCACTAAAAAGGCCGCTATAGGGGGATTAACTGGGCGAAGCAGGCGCATATTCTTAGTAGGAAACGTAATACAGGTGCACGTGCATGAAGTACTACCCAAAATATCAATTGCCCTTTATTCATAGATAGGTATACCCTAATGTCAATGACGGGCGGTCGATTATTCTAAATATTGTAACCACTTTAGGAACCATTTCCAACAAAACGTTTATAACCGCTCTTAGGACCATTTCCAACAAAACGTTGGTAATTGCTCTAGGAATCAATTCCAACAAAACGTTGGTAACCGCTCTAGGAACCATTTCCAACAAAACGTTTGTAACCGCTCTAGGAACAATTTCCAACAAAACGTTTGTAACCGCTCTAGGAGCTATTTCCAACAAAACGTTTGTAACCGCTCTAGGAGCTTTTTCCAACAAAACGTTTGTAAGCTCTCTAGGAACCATTTCCAACTATACGTTTGTAACTACTCTAGGAACTATACTATAACTACACATAAATGATATAAACTCACCAAAAGTAATTCCTTTAATAGTTTCCCTTTCTTTATCTCCCCTTGCGTTTAGTAGCAATTCTCAATCGCATCGTTTAGTCGTCGATTTGTATCAGACTACGCTCCCCGTCGTGGTTAGTTGGTATTAATAGCGAAAGTTACTTGCTTGTTAGTTACACTAACTAATCTGAGCGATACGTGTTCCTTTTACATATTCCTTTGTACACGCAATAGGCACGTGGACTCCTTATTGATCTACAATAGCTTACTAAATTGAAAATAACTTTATCAAACAATAAAAAAAAAAACAATTAAATTTATAGTGTTGGAGATTAGGCTCTTCTGGAAGTTAAACAAAACTCTTGATACAATTGGGTAGTTGACTACAATAAAAGTAAATTATTTTATACTAATCAGGTAAAAGTCGATCATAAAATGCTCTAAAAATCACTATTCTTTTACATTTTAACGTGTTTTTGATTTTAAAGCCTTGAAATGGAATACTATAAGTAATGATTTGACGATAGGAACTTTTGACGTCATAGGTTCCTATTCCATACACATCTCTATAGAGCTTGTCGTTTTGACATTTCATAAAAAGAGACTGATTTGACTTGACAGTCAACATCCCGATTGGTTAATAGAGTGTGTTTGCTAATTTGCCTACATTAAAATGTGGATGAAAATAAACAGTGTTCGTGTCCGGGTTGTTGCATTGTACTGTTGAAGGATTGCGTAGACACTATTGTCAGTCTACGCAATCCTTCAACAGTCAAACCGACTGCCCTATGGCAGTCGGTTTGGTAACCTTTTTGATTCGATGTCACCTACAAGTTTGATATAAAATAGAGCTAGCATTCTATACTAGCTTTTCCGCGGCTGGCTTCATCTACATATAGTTTGATTGTTGTAGCCTCTGGTGTACATAAGCTACATTACGGTAAGGTTTTATCAAAATCCGTTCAGCAGTTTATGTATGAAAGAGAAACAAACATCCATACACTTTACCTTAACTTTCGGGTTTGCAATTTTATGGTTGCGTTTTCATTGAAGAAAAATATTCGTCTAATAGTGCCTATTGATAATTCTTTAAGTTTTTTAGCAGACGCAAAATTGTAAGAAATATTAGGTAAAACAATTGTATGTGCATGACATGGTGTCCCAAAAACGTCAATTTCTAGAATACTTTAAAAGAACCATTGACGTGTATATAATAAACTGAACGCAATGTCCGCCGAACAATGCCGGTGTCAATTTCACAATCAACGTTTGATTTTTCATCAAACACTGATCGCTTTTCCGCATTGCAAAACGGTGCGTCAAAGTGTTGTTAGGTCAAAGCTTTTAAAAATGTATTGCAAAAGAACTAAAGTACAAACTATATCACCAACAAAAACTCACTAACTATTCAAATACCTTTCACAATAGGTAGTAACATATATATGTATCCTTTATAATGCGAATATTGGATACACGGGTTTTATTTAATGCAGTTTCGATATCATTATAAACCCTGTAATAAATAAAATCCTTATAGTGTCTAGTAATTATTTACTAGCGGCTCGCCCTGGTTTCGCACAGATTTTTCTACTGTCTATATACATGATAAACATGTATTATACACATACTCGTATTTCCCACCAGAGGGCACGAAGCAGCGTCCTCTACGTATTTTAAAGCCTTACTGTGCCGAGCAGTGGGACTACAAATGGGTATTTATGTATACAGGGTGTAACAGAAAGGTGTGGTCATATTTCAGCAGCGGATAGGGTATGTTATCAGTATTGCAGCTACCATGGTGCCATAGCTGGTTGCATTATTATTACATAGTTAAAGCATACTCTTTTTGTCAAAATTCAGTAGTGAAAGTCATACTTTTTTTAATTAATAAATTTTTCATTCTTATAGAAAAATAATAAATATTTTTTAGGCTACTCCGATTTTGATAAAATTAGGTATGTGCACTCAGTATCATGGCTACATATCAACCCTTGAATATGACCACACCTTTCTGTCACCCTGTACTATACTAGCTGCCCCGCGTAACTTCGTCTGCATAATTTTTCCCCGTTTTTGCAACATTTCTCATTGCTGCTACGCTCCTATTAGTCGTAGCGTGACGTTATAAAGCCTATAGCCTTCCTTAATAAATGGCCCATCCAACAGTAAAAGATTTTTTCAATTCGTATTAGTAGTTCCTGAGATTACCACGTTCAAACAAACAAACAAACTCTTCAGCTTTATAATATTAGTATAGATACATGAACTGGGATTAACTATCTGAACGGTAGTAAACTCCGCAAAATACGTTGCGTAGTTTAGTAGAAAACATTCAGAAAAATATAATACGACATATAAAAAATTCAATAATTGCATTTTTGAAAGATAGAAAAATTGAAATCCAGACTCAGGAATCGAACCCGAGACTTTCGTAGCCAAACCGGGGCCAGAAGCGAACCACCTATCTGGACCACGTTACTAGATCTCAAATTTTTCTATCCCTTGAGGCTCGCGAGTTAGGCCCTCGCAGCGCCATCTAGTCGGTAGTTAAAGAACTATCACGGCTTTTGTTAATGCTTTGTTACAGAGATCATTTCGGTTCAATTCCTGAGTCTGGATTTCAATTTTTCTATCTTTAAAAATGCAATTATTGTATTTGTAAAGTAATTGGCAAGAAATGCCATTAAAAATTACTTCAATATAAAAAATTGACAAAATATGCACCTATTAAAACAGTTTACGCGCTTTTCACGTATCATGCGTATCACGTATTACGCCCTTTAATTGAGAAACGCAGCTTTACGGTAATAACTCATTAACGGTATATCCGATCATGTCGGAAATAATTTTAGTTTAAAGTATTTGTTAAGCGCCCTTTGAGATTTTTTTCATATTTTTTGGTCATACGGTTCAAATTTACGTAACTTTCGAAGCGATTATATCCAAAAATATTCACTCAATCAAAAATATTAATAAGAAACCTTAAAATGTTTTTAAATAGACCTGTCGAATAATATACCACCAATATACCATGCTGGTGTTTACTTAAAAAGAAACTGCTTCTGTTACATGTATGTAGTCATCAAACAAAGTAGCGGCTACTACAAGACACCTTTTAACCAAATTTCATCAATATTTGTTGAGTAGTCTTTTAGTAAAATGCCTGTTACATACGGACGGACAGACAGACAGACTGACGAACATGACGAAACTATAAGAGTTCCGTTTTTGCCATTTTGACTATGGAACTCTAACAAACGGAAACTGTAATTTGAATGAAATAGACTGATTTTCATTATATATCTCATCAATTGAGCTTTGAAAATATACAACACACAGAACCAGAAGATTTCGAGTAAAATTGATTTCATTTGCAACTGCACTCACTTCGTCATTTCATTTTACGAGAGTATCGACATAACTGTTTTAATAACGTTACCCAAATATTTGCTATCGATACTATTGAAGTTTTTTTCATACTGATGATACTCGTACTATCGATGTTTTTAAATAATGATTATTATTATTCAAACAGTTAGCTTGATTGCCCGATAGTGCGGAACTGTAATACGAGTTACATGTAACACACACTATTCAAAGTAAGCCTAACTATTTTTTTGAAAAATGAATTAAATTATATTGGCGGTAATATCGATAGTTAACTTACATAGAATATGATGATAAGTAATCGATATAAATATCGATAGTTATACATCGCTATATTGTAACAGAATGAAATCGAACCGTTTAATGAGATAATTTGTTCTGATGAACTGTTCTGAAAGTCTATCTGTTTGAACACAATTTTCTTTTTGATTGCTTGTTCTAATTGCTTATCGGGACACTGGGTTTATTAACTTCTTTTTCAGAAATTGCGTCGTTAATGAGAAACGAATCTTTAATTAAGTGTCCAAACAATTCCAAATTAATGTTTGATGGTCCTATATTAATAAATCGTTACGTGATTTTATATCGATTGAAAGAGATGTTTGGCAATGTTACGATAAAAAAATGTAACACCCCTCAGTGCCTTGAAAAGCATGTTCAATTGCCATGTCGACCTGTGGCGGACAACAGAGTCCCTAGACGTGGAGTAGTAGTAGAAAGTGGCATTAATTAACGCTATTTGAATAGAAGTCGTTGCGCGATATTTTTAATATGAAATTTGCAGTTTTGCACAACGACGTCATTCTATTCCCTTGTCATTCTATTAGAGTTTAGACACTTGTCTAGGGGGGCTGGTACATGTGAGCCTTTTAAAAAATGGATAAGTAATTTAGGCGTTATGGTGGAACATATGTAAATACAAACTATATAGACTGCTTAAAAATATTACCCTTTCTTTTTGGCTTTGCCTTAGTCGGGTAAGAAACCCCGATATATGTGACAAAAAGTTGATTATCTTCAAAATGCCGGAACGGATTTTCACTAAGCAACGCTCCGATTAAAGTAAAAAACGAACCCAAATCTGTATATTCCTTTAGGTGATCGACATCAAATATTAATTTCAAACTACGATGGTGTCTACAGACTAGCTTTTGTATCAGGTGTTGAAAATAATAATAACTTAATATTAATAATAACTTGGGAAAACTCACACAACGTCAACTGATCCCAAACTGAGCAGAGCTTGTACTATGGCAATCAGACAACTGATAAACTTACTTATATATTTCTAAATACATACATATTATACATAAATAACACTCAGACACAGAATAAACCATCACGCTGATCACACAAAGTTTTATCCTGGGTGGGGATCGAACCCACGACTTCTTGCATAGCAGTCGGATACACTCCCACCGCGCCACAGAGGCAGTCAAAAAAATGTTATAAAAGTTGGTATACAATGTCACAATTAACTAGACTAGATTGTGCTGTACCAAACTGTAGGTAATCGGAAGGGCGTAAACACCCCCGGGAGTTTTTAATCCACCAGTCCCAGAACTTCCAGAGTCACATTAACGAGGAAATAACACCGCATTACCGCTACCTATTTCGTTCTCAAAGTTAGATTGAATAAAAGGTTGTATACCTGTATTAGTGTCAGAAGTTTATGATTTAATTTAATTGTGTTTACTTAACCAATTTTTAATTAGGCTTAGTTAGTATGGAAATGTATTGTTTAGGTGAAAAGTATTTTTGTTCTTTTTATTATTTATAAGCGAATTTCATTACTTAAATCATCGTTTTTGTTAAAATTTTACTAAGGAATGATTTAAGTAAGCGTTAGGAAGAATAGCTTAAAATTAAATGCTGAGTAAATACTTTGATTATGATTATATTGTGTAGATGAGCATTTTCCAGGTGTCAAAAAAGTGAAGCCACAAGTATTGGTAGATAAAACGAGTAAACTAATAGGGAATAATTTCGGGGGGACTCAGCAGTACTTACTTGCATGAGCTAGGCACCCACTCGCACGTTCCAGAGGTTCGTGTGAGCCCTCATCTTCTACTCGCTCATGTAGATGTTCTTATATATCTTAGTGTAAGGTAATACACATGGCAAAAGAACCTATTCAGTTTTCTAACGGATAGTAAACGTAAAGGGTTGTTCTTAAAAAAGTGGTTACCTTCATTAGGAGTCTGTCCAGCGACATGGTTCATTCTGTAAGACCAAGATCACTGGGTGTGGAAGGCGAATGGCCTGTTGGTCTAGTGGTTAGTGACCCTGACTGCTAAGCTCCGGCTTATGGAGCTTATGGAGACCTAGGAGAGGATCGAACCCACGACCTCCGGGTCGTGGGTTCGATCCTCTCCTAGGATAAAACCTGTGTGATGAGCACGATGGTTTATTCTGTGTCTGGGTGTAATTTATCTATATGAAGTATGTATTTAGAAATATATAAGTATGTATATCAGTTATCTGGTTGCCATAGTATAAGCTCTGCTTAGTTTGGTTTTTCAGATGACGTTGTGTGAATTGTCCCAAGATATTATTATTATAAGATATCATCATAGGAGCGACAACAGTAACCTAAAGCTGCTATAGATGCTTTGATTTACAGTCAAGCCTGTTTACATTAAAGGCTTGAAAGTCAGTCTTGGACTCTCCTCAGTCTTGGAATATTTTTACATAAAACATTTTTGTCGGCATCACTAATTTGCATAAAGCATCGACTGAAGAGTTCATATGAACATTTTACTGTGCTGTTTTTAAAGTACGCCCAGACCCTTGCTTTTATGTTCTCATAAAGTTATTTTACAGCTTCTCTTACACAAAAACACAGGTAACACTTTCAGAATCACATTGTTTTATCACACTTCCTCATAGAATCATAAATATAAACGATAACGTATATCAAACAACGTTTCTAAAACAATAAACTGATGAGAGAGCAGTATGGAGTACGAAGCCAATTTGTGCAATATCCGCTAGCTCATTCTAATTTACAACTGATATTAAAACCGCGGCCCGCTTCACACGTGTCCTCTCATAAATTCTACGTACTGCGAGTACGTTCCGACGTAAAATTGGGTTGGAAACAATGTTGAAGCTGCCTCATTTGAGCGCTGCAATTTTCTCATTATTAATAGAGTGAAAGATAAAATGTTAGTTAATTTATTGGTTTGGTTGGAGCTTTGAACGAGTTTTACTGACCGACCTCGTGTTTTTAGACAAGGTTTCAATAAATTAAATGTGGGGAACCAGTGTAGGGAAATGCGGCAAAAACTAATTCTTATGTACTTTATACAGGTAAGATACCTACGATACTAGGTATCTTACGTTACCTTTGCACATTTATTTGCGTATTCGTGCGAACCTGAGGGACCGGCACGAGTCTAGACTCATGCCGATTTCTTACAAAAAATATAGGTTCATTTCATCTAAATAAAAGTATCTTTATTTTAGTTACTGTTTAAAATCAGTTAATTTTTTTTAAATTACTTTATATCATCTTTTGACATCAAAAAAGTATTTTATCGATTCGATACGTTAGGGAAAGGCGACGAAGGCGAAGCCCCGGACATCTCATAAAAAGAAACTAAACATATTGCGTAGATAAAACGTTATTTTAAGCACCCATTACACGCTTAATCTAGATCGAGATCCCGTGATCGTGATCTTGATCCAGGTTGACTGTCTAATGTGTTAAATTGACGGATCGCGACATGTTACAACTAGCCTAATCAAGATCTGTCAATTTATTGCGATTCTTGCGATCTTTGGTCGGATCACAATCTAGATTGAACGTGTAATGGCCGCCATAAATGTGCGTCCTCTTTAATAGAAACAAATGCAGTTCAGTTGCAGCGTGGTCACCGAGTGAGATAATCGTGATTGAGAGACTTGTTCCCAGTGAAAAAAAATCATTGCTACTGTCAAACTTCATGTTGTGCCCAACTGCTACGCAAGAGGTCGTGGGTTTGATTCGCACACGGGACACCACTTTGTGTGATTCACAAATTGTTGTTCCGAGTCTAGGTGTACTTTGTGTCTGTGACTTGTATGTTTGTAAAGTCCCCCGCGACACAGGGCTTATGACCTACTGCGGGAGTCGTTAAAAAAAAAGTTGTTTTGAATACTGCAATATGGGTATCAAATTAAAGGATTTCTCATAAGCATTTCAAAAAGGTATAACGTGATTAAGACTATAATACTAAATAAGTAAGTTAGCAATTTGACAACAGCTGTGATGAAAGTTAGTTGTTACATCGGATACATCCTATAACTACTACTTTAAAGTATTAAATAAAAAAAATATATAAAAATAAAAAACCTGCCTGCACAAAATATATGGATGGAACAAGATCCCCTACATAATCATATAATTTCATGCAGTCAGAGGCACTTTACTAAGTTCATCGAAGTTTATTAATGCATTTTTATTTTTATAATTTATTTTTTTATCGTTATTAAAATCAACAGAAAATCCACTTCTTATGCCGCATTATTCAGATGAGGGGGGGAGGGGGACTACGGAACCTTACCTTGTGCGTGGCCCGACATGCACTTGCCCGGTTTTTTAGTTATTAATAACTCATTTTTTTTATAAATTACTTTTTATTTTATTTGCCTGTGTAAATAGTCTTCACAGATTTTCTATTGTGGAAAATCACATCACATCGATGCTATACTTTACAGTTTATATTATTATTCCTTAGGTTAAGTTACCTTATTAATAAACTCTTTGTATACCTACTTATTATCAACGGAACTGCAGAATTCGATACAATAGAGTTATACTAACAATATGCACAAACAAAACTCCTTACATGTTGTTTTGTATTATATAAGGAATTCATTTCTCATTTCATACACATACTGTTCTAATTATGCATCTCACGAACAAAAGGGGCAAGCAACAACACTTGCTACATACCTATTGTGCAATTTATACCGAAAAAGCTAACAACATCATGCATAAACTGCTTTTACCCAGTGACCCGTCCAAAGCTAACCGCTAATCCAAATGAAACCGTGTTGTTAAGAACAAAAGGTATATTCTCATTTGGTCGGTTTGCTACGTCAACTCTTATTAAGTTCGCCTGTTAAGCTCCTTATCAGACAGTGTATGGTAAAGATAAAACGGACACCAATGCCCGCTGTCTGCTAGAATGCATTCTGTGTAATCGCTTACAATGGCGGTTTTGCTGTATTTATCTTTGTATGTTTTGCTAAATTTAGTCCAGTTTCAAAGTATTTATATACGTTATAATATTTATTTTGTATAAACGTTGACTTGATTGAAACTTCGTTAGTGTTTTCCAATATATTATGAAATAAACCTGCTATCTGCCGGGTACAGTTCGCTCGCCAGGCTCTCAACTCCGAGCTGCGGTTGCTGAATATCGCAAAAATCAATTTCTATTTGTCTGCTGGAATTTATTTTATAAAAGTCGAAAATTATAACGTTCATTCTTATATTGTTTTCTCTGAAAATGTATGGGAGTTTGTTCATTCTCGCGATCTTTCTAGGATGTCGTACCTCACAAGCAAAAAAACGAAATAGTTATAGGAGCACTTTGTTGTCCGTCCGTCCGTCCATCTGTCTATTAAGACCCATATAGGGTTCCAAGTATCAAGTTAAAATTAAAACCATATAGGTACTCAGGTGTCCAGTCCCTTGATGTTTGAGCTGTGAAAAAATCAAACTTCTAAGTGAATTAAAAAAAAGGATACGGCTTATTATGCCGCAAAAAACGTACGTTTCGACAGTCTCGGGAATCAACATTTTTAGGTTATGCCCCGTTGACCTAGAACTATGAAATTGGGCAAGTAATACCGTCTTATACTACAAGTGTAGGAAATAGTCTGAAAACTATTTATTTGTAATTATCTCATAAAAAATATAGTCCTTAAAAAACTGCCAGATTCGATTTCTGAGCTATTAATAATATGTCTCTATCTACCTACAAATTTGTACAGAACCCTCGGTTGGCGAATCCGACTCGCACTTGTCCGGTTTTATTTATAAACACTTACTATTGAACTAGCTGTCCCGCGCAACTTCGTATGCGTCAATTTTCCCCGTTTTTGCAACATTTTTCATTGCTTCGCTCCTATTGGTCGTAGTGTGATATTATACCTATAGCCTATAGTCTTCCTCGATAAATGAATTACTCAACAAAACATGATTTTTTCAATAACCTAACCTAACCAGTAGTTACTGAGATTACCGCGTTCAAACAAACTCTTCAGCTTTATAATATTAGTATAGATGTATCTAATGTAGCCGTTGCCATTTTGTGCTCATCGGTTATTGCGAAAAAATATAAACTTAATGTACTATTATCGTGATTAATTCTGATCACACTTTAATTGATGTAACTTAATATCCTGTGAACTAGCCAGTTAACGTAGTTTTCGTATGAGATTAACGTAATTGGAAAGACGGGCAAAAAGATGTTAGGTTTTATAATAAAAGTATTTAATGAGTATTTAATAAATAACATATATTGGGTTCAGTGCGAGTTTTCTCGAGCTTTTTAGGGTTCCGTAGCCAAAATGGAAAAACCGGAACCCTTATAGTTTCGTCATGTCTGTCTGTCCGTATGTCACAGGCATTTTACTCACAGACTACTCAATGAATATTGATGAAAAGGTGTGTAACAGAAGCTGATTTTTTTTTCAGCATATATCAACGTGTGGCATCTCATTCGACAGGTCTTTCAAAAACATTTTAAGGTTTCTAATAAACTTATTTGATTGAGTGAGTGAATAATCGCTCCGAAAGTTGCATAAATTGTGTCCCCCCCCCCCTTAACTTTTGAACCGTGTGATCAAAAAATATGAAACAAATCACAAAGTTAGCGCTTATTTAGTACTGGATATACCGTAACTGAATTATTGCTGAAAAATTGCGTTTTTCAATAAAAGGGCGTATGTGCCATGAACATATGCTATTAAGATGCAATTATTCAAGGCTGCGGAAACCTACAAAAAACATCGATTTATTGAACCAAACATCGATTTATTGAATCAAACATCGATTTATTGAACAACGAAATTAATCCGATTATTTCAAAATATAAAACCGCCCTGTATGGTCGCGGCCTCAGATGCACGATTCCACGAACCCAAGTTACCCGCCAAGCCATTGTGAACGGACGGAGCGAGACGTCGTGCTTGGATCACGTGTGGGTGCGAGAGGGACGCAACATTCATTCTACGGCCTATGTTCTCGAGTCGTATATATCGGATCATCATGCAGTCGGACTAATGGTGGATTTTGAACCTGATACATGTGTGAATAAAGACAACAACAATACTGTGCGGGAAGTGATATGTGATAAATTAGTTAAGCAAAAATTGGATGATTACGATTGGTCACAGCTGTTATCAATAACGTGTCCTAGAGTGTTATATCAAAGTATAGTTAAGATTTTTAATACAATATATAAGGAGTGTACCATTATAGTTTCGGAACGTAATAAACGTAATACGCAGCCGTGGGTAGATAGGTATTTATTTAATATGTTAAATAGGAGAGATTTTTTATTTAGAGTATGGAAACAGTCGCCTAAAGATATGAATAAACGGCTGGAATACACTAGGTTTAGAAATAAAGTAAACAGATTAGTAAATGAGGCAAAGCAGAAATATAGGCAATCTAAAATTCAAAAGTGTAATGGCGACTATAGAAAAATATGGGCAAATATTAATTCATGGCTGGGGCGGGGTAAAACAAATGTAGACAGTGTAATATTAAGATACCTGGGGAAACAAGAAAATATTCATAATATTTGTACCAATTTTGCTAAAACGTTTACAAGTGAAATCTGTAATATTAAACATAACTGTAACACATATTTTTTAGACAGAAAACAATATACTAATCCTAGCATAGTCACATTTAGGTATAATAAAATTAGCCAAATAGATATAGAGAAAATAATTCACACATTGTCATTTGAAAAAGCCCCAGGAATAGATAAAATACGAGTACGTGATATGAAATACTTGTGTAAAACTTTGAGCCCAATATTAGCAAATTTTGTTAACATGTGTATAAGTCAATCTGTATATCCCGATCAATTGAAAGAGGCCATTATACGACCAATATATAAATCGGGTAGTCACTTAGAATATTCCAACTATCGACCTATTGCAATACTGCCAGTAATAAATAAAATTGTCGAAAAAGTTATAGTTGGCCAAGTAAATAAGTTCCTTGAAGGTAACAACATCTTGTCGGACGCACAACATGGCTTTAGGAAGGGACGCAGCACAGCGACTGCGCTGACGCGGTTCGCAGATTACGTCAACGAGAGCCTCAACTCTGGTAAGCAAATTATAGCTCTTTTTATTGACTATAAAAAAGCTTTTGACACGCTGGACCATAATGTATTACTGCAGGCCATGGATGAATGCGGTATCCGTGGTCCCACGAAAGAATGGTTCAAGCAGTATCTCACCAACAGAAGAATCCGTACGGTAGTAAAGGGAGTAGCGGGAGAAGAGGCTCTAGTTGAACTGGGTGTGCCAACCGGGTCGGTGTACGCGCCAGTGGGATACATAATGCACGTAAACAGTGTCGCGAATGTTGTAAGTAGGTGTCGAGTATATATGTATGCCGATGATATGTGTTTGCTATGTGCATCTAAAGAACTCTCTGAAGCAATAGACAATATCCAAAATGATTTCGAAAACATAACTCGGTGGGCACATGACAATGGTATTATTTTAAACTTAAATAAAACGAAATACATGCATATATACTCGCCATACAACCAATGTGCTAAGCAAACTAATAAAACGTATTTAAAAATCACTGCCGTGCCAAGCCAAAAGACTGTAAGTCGACTTACAGTGTTATAGCTTAACAATGCCCAATCAATTTCTTTATGTCTGTTTAGTACCCCTGATTGACTCTTTTTTCATTTCAACGGTTATTTTGCAAGATAAAGCAAGTAAAAAAACACTGTATTGCGTTTAAAATAAGATATAAACACGCAAAAAAACTGTAACATAGTATACAGTGTTATGTCAAAACAAACTACGCGCGTCGCTAGAAAAATACAGTGTCGCGTGCTCGCGCGTTGATGTTAGCCAACCAGCGTAAGTAGAGTTGACAACAGTATTACTATCTCGCTCTGTCATGCGCTATTATAGACTCTTCTTCCTTGTTTTTCACGTTGAAGGCGGTTCGGTTTACGCCAGTCGTGTGCCGCGCGCTGAGACCGCTGGTTGCGGTTGTGATTTAATCGGATGATTGCGTGTTTTATTGGCTTTAATTAGAGTAATCAGATGCACCTGGGGAGGGATGTAAGGGGGCGCATCACCATCTTTCGCTCCAAGCCAACCTCACCTGCACGCGGTACATCCTGCTGTACAACGAACGAAGCTCTGGCGACCGGCTGGAGGCGGTATAACCATCACAATTTAAGGGGTAGCTAAAGTAAAAGGTCAGTGACGGGCTGCAGCGTCACTAATGCGAGAGCTATGCCCTTCGATCGCCAACCCGCCTGCCCAACGTGGCGAATATGGGCATTACCCCAAATGCACGAAGCACAAAAGCCACGGCCCCCAGTTCCCGGCAGTCACATGGTGGACCTGCACCTGGACATGGTGGCGTCCACGGTAACGGCGTGGCGGGGGGTGCTAAGAATCTCCGGGCTACGGAAGGCCACCACAACCGACTGACCCTGGCGACGTATAACGGACGCACGCTACGGCTAGACTCGCATCTGGCACAACTTCAGGTGGAACTTGGGAAGATTAGGTGGCATATCCTCGGGTTAAGTGAAGTCCGAAGAGAGGGAGAGGGCACCATAACCCTCGAGTCAGGCCACCTTATGTACTTCCGCGAGGGAGACCAACAATCCTAAGGTAGTGTTGGGTTTCTGGTAAATAAGTCCCTTTCTGACAACGTTGTGGAAATGTCTAGCGTGTCGAACAGGGTAGCGTACCTCATTATCAAGCTCACCGAGAGGTATAGCCTCAAGGCAGTGCAAGTGTACGCACCGACCTCGGCACATCCAGACGACGAAGTGGAGGATATGTTCGATGACATATCGAGGGCCCTCCACTTCACCACTAAGACCCACTACAACGTTGTTAGGGGGGACTTCAACGCTAAAGTGGGAGTATAAAATTGCAGTGAATTGGTAGTAGGATCCCATGGATTTGGAAGCAGAAATCATAGGGGGCAAATGCTAGTAAACTTCCTCGAACGGGAGGGGCTCTTCTTGATGAACTCCTTTTTCAAGAAACGGCCCCAAAGGGGACGTGGCAAAGCCCCGACACTATGACGAAAAACGAAATCGACTTCATCATGACGGACAAAAAGCATATATTCAGAGACGTCACCGTGATCAACAGGTTTAATACCGGTGGTGATCAGTGACTTGTCCGAGGCTCTCTGAATATCGACTTCAAGGCGGAACATGCCCGTCTGATGAGGTCCAGGCTTCGACCTACTTTGCTCCAAACCATGATAGGATCCGAAGCGTTCCAGTCAAGCCGGGATAACCGATTTTCTGCCATGGAAACCACAACAGACGTAAACCAGAAGCTCGTAAATGTGGTTCGGATACTCAGGGAAGAAGGTACGAGATTTTGTGAAATGCAGCGTATGGGCAAGAAGTCGAAGCTTTCGGAAAAGACTTTAGGGCTAATGAAAAAACGACGTGAAAACCCACCCGTCACTTCGTCGGAAAAGCGCGCTCTAAACCAAGAGATCAACAAGCTTATACGACACGACCTTTGGTGCTTCAACACTCTTTTGATTAAAAGAGAGATCGAGCAGAACCGGGGTCAAAAGTGTTCGTACAATCTCTTGGAAGAAGCCACCTGACGAAGTTGACCAAGTGGAGAAGTCGTTTCTTCGAAGCCGGCAGTCCTCTCTGAAGTGGAAGGCTTCTATGACCGGTTATAGGCTTCGCATGCATCTCGACCCGATCCTGAAAATGAGGGTCCTAGAGCCACTCTAACACACCACTACACCGAAGACCTGCCAGAAGTCAACATTGACAAAATCGTGCTGGCTCTTAGACAGCTAAAAAATGGAAAAGCCAAAGAAAAAAGGATGGCGTTACAACAGAGCTGTTAAAGGCTGGAGGTAAACCTGTACTGAGGGAGCTCCAAAAGCTCTTTAATGCTGTCATGTTTGAAGGGAGAACTCCGGAGGCATGGAGTAGAAGTGTAGTCGTCTTGTTCTTCAAAAAGGGAGATAAGACCCGGCTGAAGAACTATAGACCTATTCCTCTTCTAAGCCACGTCTATAAGCTGTTTTCAAGAGTCATCACGAACCGCCTTGCGCGAATACTTGACGAATTCCAACCACCGGAACAGGCTGGATTTCGGAGCGGATATGGCAGCATAGACCACATCCACACAGTGCGGCAGATTATACAAAATACCCAGGAGTATAATCAGCCCCTGTGTCTAGCATTCGTGGACTATGAGAAGGCCTTTGACTCGATTGATTGAAATCCGGTCCGTTCTGGAATCACTGCAGCGATGCCAAGTAGATTGGCGATATATACAAGTGATGAGATGTCTCTACGAAGCCGCCACCATGTCCGTCCAAGTTCAGAATCAGCAAACAAAACCTATACCATTGCATCGTTATTTCCCCGAAACTGTTCACAAATGCAATGGAGGATATGTTCAAGACGCTGCACTGGAAAGGGCGGGGCATCAACGTCAATGGTGAATACATCTCTCACTTGCGATTTGCAGACGACATTGTCATCATGGCGGAAACGCTGCAGGACCTGCAACGGATGCTGAATGACCTGGCTGACTCCTCTGTACGCATCGGCCTACGGATGAACTTGGATAAAACCAAGGTCATGTTCAACCGGAATCGACAGCGGTGCATGGCGCTGTTCTCGAAGTTGTTCAAAAATATGTGTACCTCGGGCAGTCATTGCAGTTAGGTAAAAACAACTTCGAGGACGAGGTGAACAGGAGAATTCGGTTGGGTTGGGCAGCGTTTGGTAAGCTACGTCAAGCCTTCTCATCGTCGATCCCACAATGTCTAAAGACTAAAGTCTTTAATCAGTGCGTCCTACCCGTCATGACATACGGAGCCGAAACGTGGACACTGACGGTACGGCTGGTCCACAAGTTCAAAGTCGCTCATCGAGCTATGGAAAAGGTTATGCTTGGAGTTTCTCTTAGGGACAAAATCAGAAAAGAGGTGATCCGGCAGAGAACGTTAACGGCAAAGTTAACGACATAGCCTACCGGATTAGCAAGCTGAAGTGGCCGTTGGGGTAAACGAGTTCTTGAGTGGAGACCGCGGCTTGGCAAACGTAGTGTAGGTCGCCCTCAGGCCAGGTGGAGTGATGATTTTCGCAAAACGGCTGGCAGGAGCTGGATGCGAGAAGCCGAAGATAGAACAAAGTGGCGTGCAATTGGAGAGGCCTATGTCCAGCAGTGGACTGCGATAGGCTGATGATGATGCACCTGATCTCGATAAAAATATTAATTCTGATTTGTAATCGACTTCAAAACTATTTTTTTATATTGTTTTACTATATATATTGATCTCAAAGAATAAAGTTCATGTTTTTAAAAGTTCATGTTTTGTTACGTTCTTTGTTTTAATATTTTTTTAATTTTAGTACATTTACTTTCTTTATTACGCTATTGATCTCATAGAAACCCAAAGAAGTTTGTCATTATGATGTGTAAGCTTGTAAAAATATTAGAAGGCCTTGTTATGTTTCCTTTAAGATTCTAATAATTATACGCAAGTGCATTAAAATATTCATTAAAGTTTATTTTGCCGTCATTTAACCGGTTTTATTTATAAATTATCTAATTTTTGATATACCTCATCTATCTTTTCAAAACACTGTATGCTTGGATACAGTGTTATTGTATAATTAGTTCATAAAGTTATAACACTGTACTATGTTTTACAGTGTTTTACCTCGTTAGGAATTTATTAAAATTTTATAATTTGTCTTGTCAATACAAGTTTGTGGCAATATATCTTTTCCCTACTAAAATTATTAAAAAAATACTGTTTGGCTATATGCTAGAGATGTACCCCTAGCTATTGAATGCATAAAATTATTTAATATTGACTAATTACGTTTAAAATAGGCAAATAATCATCAAAACAATATTTTGTCAAATATCTCAAAAGCGGATTTTGAAAGTTACAGTGTGTTGGCTTGGCAGGGCAGATCATAGGCCATACGTATGAATGTCTGCACAACAATTATACAAATTGCAACTGTACCAACATACAATTCGTTAATACCTATACATACTTAGGTCTGACTATCGACACTCACTTCAACTGGAAGCCACATGTAAATGACGTCTGCAACAGGCTCAGATCAGTGCTTGCTAAACTATACCAACTACAGCCAGTAATAAACAAGCGTACCATGACAATGGTATACTACGCCCTTGCAGACTCAATACTCAGTTACGGCCTCAGTGTATATGGACGCACTTTCACATCATATATAAATGAAATAAAGTATATACAGACCAGACTCATAAAATTTTTAGTCAATAAGAAAGTTAGAGTGAAATGTAATAAAGATTATGAAAAATTGTATCCTCTATGTAAAATATTACCGGTAGACTCAAAAGTAACATTATTAATATCTAGTGAACACTATTATACAGACGAATACAAAATTAGAATGCATAATACATACAATACAAGGAGTGTAGTACAAAGAAAGATTATTAAACCTAAACCTAAAAAATATTACGGAGAGAGAATGACTGCATATCTAGTCCCTAAAATATTCAATAACATAGATTTTTTAAGAATGGAACCTAAACTTAGTAAGAATTTGTTAAAAAAGAAACTGAAGGTTCTATTGCTCGGAGATTGCGACCCCACGATCAGTGAGGTCCATTCCCTTGAATAGACCTCATACCTAGATAACTTTAAGACCTATATAGCTTTAAGTTTTATTTTTATTTTGTTTATATTTTGTTATTTTTGTTTATGTTTTGGAAATTATTAATAAGTTAACGAGCGTATCTCGCCAACAAGCGGTGTAGCTTGGCGAGTAAATTTATTATGTATCATTTTATATTTTATTGAATAAAGAATTAAAAAAAAAAAAAAAAAGCATTGTCCGGCATGCTCTTGCCCGGTTTTTTTAGTATATGAAATGTGACAGTCTCGCCCCTCGCCTCACTTCCCGCACCGTTTTTCGCCCCAGTGCTATTAAGCTGGCTTTTATCAGGCCCACCTCTCGTAAATTAATAGAGGCAATTGTGGCGTACGTTTTAAATGAGTAAAAACTGGTCGGAACATTCAATTATTCGGTTCGCCTATTAAGGAAATATGGATGAAGGGTGAGCGCTAATAATAGCTTTGTTTTAGGTATAATTGCATAATTATCGAGAGTAATTAGTAAAGGGTTTTTTATTGAATGTTTTGAGGGATGTTTATTGGGAAAAAGTAGCAGAAGAATTTTAACCTACACGGTTATATTCTTTTGATATACGGCCGGTCTCAATAATCTATCTAACGATGGAGTTGGCTACTAGAGCTATTTATGTGACGTAAGCTCATTACAAAATATGTCAAAATTCTACCTCTAGTAGCCAAACCCATCGTACCATAGTTAGATTGTTGAGACCGGCCGTTAGTGTTATTCGTTAATAAAAATAAGTAGAGGATGGTATATCTGGAGCGACATTAATTTGTTACAGATCATTTTAACGTCTGACAACAAATAATAAAAGGATATAACACACGAAATAAGTTGGGAAAAGCACAGGAAACAGATTATCTTGTCTGGGATTTAAAATTATTCACATGTATTCACATCGTTGACTGGCCTGTTGGTTTAGTGTTTAGTGACTCTGATTGGTATGCCAGTGGTCGTGAGTTCTCATCCAAGATAAATATTTGTATGATGAGCACAATTTGTTATCCTGTCTGGGTGTTTTTTATCTGTAATTATGTGTGTATTAAAAATATATAAGTATGTTTAACAGCTATTTGGTTGCCAGAGTACAGGCTTTGCCTAGTTTGGGATCAATTGGCCCAATCAGTCAATATTTATTATGTACACTCCACTAATGCTGTCTCTGTATTAATGGATTTTTTTAAAAACCTTCATAGGAAAAGGGCTAATTACTAACATAATGGCAATCTTAAATCCTGTTCCGATTTGAAAGACTAATGTTTTTATACTCGTGGTATACCTACTTATGTGCAACTAGGTCCTGATTCACCATCTTAATTCCGTATTCACGAATCAAAATCTGTCATGCGGAACTGTCAAAATCTGTCATAATGGATAATGGAAAGCTGCGCTTAGAAATGCATCAACACGCATGCTCGGCAGACATTTTAATGATATGGCGCTAAATGGTGGTTACGGTATGTACACGTTCAGGTGTCCGTCCGTGTCGGCAGAAGGCTATACGCGGGGATCGTGCGGTCGATGGCCCTATATGGGGCTTATAGGAACGTTCTTTGGGGCGACGAGCCGCCCACTTCCTGAATGCGCCCCAAAAGGTGACAGCAAACAGGGTCATCCGGGGATACCGCACGGTCTCCTGCGAGGCGACTTGCCTCCTTGGCGAAATGGCGCCGTGTGATCTGGAGGCGATAGCCCTCGCACTCGCTTACGAGTGGCGAGAGGAGGCGCTACACTGGGGCGAAACTCCACTGCCGCGACAAATTGCTGCACGTCGGAGTGAGCTCCGCCTCGATCTCATGGCGTCGTGCAGAGAACGACTGTCGCAGCCACAAGCAGGCCACTCCGCGATAGCGGCGGTAAGTCCTCTCTTTGAGGAGTGGCTGGAGAGGCGCCATGGCGTCCTCACCTATCGCCTGACGCAGGTACTCACCGGACACGGGTGTTTCGGGAGGTACCTGCATCGCATTAAGCGGAAGGAAACTCCCGGGTGTCACCATTGCGGTGACCGGCCTTGAAGACACGGTGGAGCATACGGTGGAGGTGTGCCCCGCTTGGGCCGAGCAGCGACTTGCCCTTGTGGTAGCGAGCGGCGGTGGTGACCTCTCGCGTCCGGGGCTCATTCGAGCCATGCTGCGGAGTGAGAGGGAATGGGAGGCAGTCGTCTCCTTTTGCAAGGAGGTGATGCTGCAAAAGGAGACGGCGGAACGCGTGATGGATAGACGGTTCTCACGCCCCGCCTGCCCCGCGATACGCCCCGGGAGACGGGTGACAAGGGACGACATCCGGCCACCCTAGGCGCAGGCCTGAGGACGACGAGCAGTGGGTAGCTTACCGTCCAGCTTAGGACTAGGCTGGGTCGACGGCGCGCTAGTGTTCCACGCGCGCCTCATAGAGGTGTCAGCAAGTGACGGGGCCCCATTGGGCCGGCGCCCACCGGGAGTGCGGGATCGTTCGAAAGAGTTACCGTGCTCCCGGAACATCAGGGCGAAAGAAGGAACACAGATGGGTTCAGTAGGAGTCTGACACGCCCTCCCGCTCGTGCCCACAGCGGGAGAAGTCATATGATGACATAAAAAAAAATAAAGGTAACCGGCGACCGAGAAGCCGGCGCCGGATTGAAACCAACACGTGTGGAAAGGACCTAAACATCATGAATAAGGACCCTGCTACGAAACTATTTTAGGTTGTATAAATCTGACCTGGGGGTAAACAATTTTAGATAGTTGTAAAATAGTGATTATAATATTTATATTTAAAGAACTGTGCGCAGACACTGTTCATTAAATCGTATCTATGTAATAGACACAAATGCCATTTATTTTTAAAGACAAAGGCAATGTGGGATTAAATTCCACATTACTAGCAATCCTGTTAACCCCTTCAGGTAAGCTAAATTGCTTGTGTAAGGAGTGGGTTCACGTCGGTAGTATAATAGGTAGGATTCGAAACCGCGCCCTCACGATTGCAAGGCCGATGCCTTAGCCATTACGCTACCGCCGCTTATATATTACCAACTAGTTTTCGCCTGGGGTTTAGCCCACGTAGATGTCGGATATCACTCAATACTATGTCCTTTCCCGAATCTACCTCCATTCCAATTTTATCTAAATCGGTTTAGCGGTTTAACCTTCAAGCGGTCGCGCTGTAATTCGTAACAACGAAGGTCGTAAAAGACCTATGGGATATTGTAGGGATTTAAAATTAAATTAATTTTAAAAAATATATTATATATATATATGTTTTAGACACATTTTTAAAACATTAATTTGAATCTATTAAAAATAAATACTTCCTAATCATGTCGACGGTGAGTTATTATTTTTTTGTTATTATTTGACTTTAAGTTAACCTTTACTTTATGAAAACTATATTTATTTTATTTTATTTCAAGTTTCAACTGCCATCAAAAAGGAAGACGTTCTCAATTCGACTGTTTTTTTTTTTAAATATTTGTTATCCAATTATCGATCCGACTCGCAGACGGCTAGACCGATTTGAAAAAATATTTTTTGATTTGAAAGGGTATACTTCCAGATTCTCTGATGGTGAGATGGATCTGAAGATGAGATCTTGGAGAAATCGAGAAAACTCTTCAAATATTAAAGGCACACCTATAGTAATTGGGGTATATTATGTTATAATTCGTGCATTTACTCTTAAAAAACACCACTGAGTGAAATGAAACTGATGATGAAGACCACAGATGACCAGGAACTATTCAAAAATAAATATAGCGGGTTGTGATCTGAGTACCATGTTCGATACCTGATTGTATAGTATCAGGTGAACTCCTCAAAAATCAACGGCCTTGTATCGCAAAACGCAACATTGTGAAAAGAAATGAGCAGTTTGCATTATGCTATTGTGAAATAAATCAACTACAAACCAATTCAGTAAAAAGTGAGAAATAAAAACATTTTTACAAAAAAAAAGCCGACTTCCAAAATAAATATAAGGTAAATAAAAATCAAAAAATAATATATGTACAACAACAAAAAATAATTAAACAAGACTCCGAGATTGTTTTCAGCCAATACGCTCAAGACCCTGATGAGGAATACCATGAGATGCTGTGCAATGAACCCGAGTCCAAAAAAGTCACTAAAGATCAGAAATTGCAAAAAAACGAAGCAAAACAAAAAAAAACATTGCCCACGAAATCGTATGGTATGAGCTGTGTATAGTGACGCGGTATTATATAAAAAAACGGTCGTGGATTTATATGATAAAGTTCCTCTTATGTAATCAAGAAAAGGAAAACGTGATTTTGGATGTCCAATACACCGTAAAAGATGGTATCTTTATTGCAAAAAAAATCAAAATCAATAATAGATAGTGATTTTTAGAAAAAGTAATTTTGTATTTTTATTATTTAAATTTATAATATTTATTTAGTGTTCTCATAAATTAAAAATATCAAAATAAAAAACATTTTGTAAAAAATAAATCTTGTTTTGTTTTAAAAAAATTGAATTATCTATACTAATATTATAAAGCGGAAGAGTTTGTTTGTTTGTTTGTTTGTTTAAACGCGCTAATCTCAGAATCTACTGGTCCGATTTGAAAAATTCTTTTTTTTTGGATAGCCCATTTATCGAGGAAGGCTATAGGCTATATAACATCGCGCTACGACTAATAGGAGCGGAGAAGCGACGAGAAATGTTTAAAAAACGGGAAGAAATTACGCATACGAAGTTGCGCGGGACAGCTAGTATAATCATAATTGGCGAAAGCTAATTCCTTAACTATATTTCGATTATCGATTTTACTTTAGATTTAAAGAACATTCACACAACAACAAGATTCCATGTTCAAAACAGTTTACACTTTTTACCCGACTGTAAAGAAGGGTTATGTTTTTCGCGCGTATCTTGTATGTATGTATATAATATTCTTTATTACCTGATATCTCACAATCCACTGAACGGATTTATACAATTCACACGTCGTTAGATTCGTCTTAACTGCCCAAGTGTTCTTAGATAGGTGACGTTTTTAAAAAACAAACATGGCGGCTATGGGATGTCAAAATAAAGAGGTTTAAAAAAAAATTGTTTCGAATACTGCAATATGGGTATCAAATTAAAGAGCTCATCTTAAGCATTTCAAAAAAGTATAACATGATTATGACTTTTATACTAAAAAAGTTAGTAAGCAACCATTGTTTTTTCAATTTTCAATACCTACTTGACAATAGCTGTGATAAAAGTAAGTTGCTACATTGGTTACATCCTACAACTACTACAAAGTATTAAATTAAAAAAAAAACCCGCCTGCACAAAAAATGGAAACAAGATCCCCTACATACCTAATTATACAATTTCATGCAGTCGGAGGCATTATTGAATCTCGATGAACTTAGTAAAGTGCCTCCGACTGCATGAAATTGTATAATTATGTAGGGGATCTTGTTGACATCCAAAATCACGTTTTCCTTTTCTTAATTACTTATGAGGAACTTTATCATATAAATCCACGACCGTTTTTTAAAAAAATAATACCGCGTCACTATACACAGCTACCATACGATTTTGTGGGCAATGGTTTTTTGTTTTGCTTCGTTTTTTTTCAAATTTCTGATCTATAGTGACTTTTTTGGACTCAGGTTCATTGCACAGCATCTCATGGTATTCCTCATCAGGGTCTTGAGCGTATTGGCTGAAGACAATCTCGGAGTCTTGTTTAGTTATTTTTTGTTGTTGTACCTATATTATTTTTTGCTTTTTATTTACCTTATATTTATTTTGGAAGTCGGCTTTTATTTTTTTGTAAAAATGTTTTTATTTCTCACTTTTTATGCAGGCGGGTTTTTTTATTTTTATGTATTTTTTTTTTTTGTAATACACGTTACTGAGACACAACACTAGGTTATTTTTCTCTCAATATTACTGAGTGGTTTACATTCGATTAAACAATCGTTTAATACACTTGTCATCAAAAAAATGAAAACACCTCGTGAGCTATGGTTTTGTGTATATATTGGAATACACTTTGAACGTCATGTGTCAATGTTCCAAATTGAAATTATTTTTTCAGAAATTTTATTTTGTTTTACGGAGACATTTTTATCTTGTATAGCGTATAAAGTAATGCGTAAATTAAAAAAAGCTGGGATATTTAATAACTGTTTTTTCCCTAACTGGTTTTCAATAACTGGTATTACCCCCCGGAGCTCTTATTACGGTTTTCATACGGTCACTCGTCGAACGGATCAGAGTCGTTCGGACGTTCTTCTTGGATTGCATGTTGCAGCTGGCTAAGATTCTCTGGGCCGGGATCCCTTGCCCAGAGACTCTTAGCCAGATTCATCTCAAGCTCAAATTCGTCTTTTTAAATTTCCATCCATGTTCTATGGGATTCATGTCAAGGCTTCTTGCTGGCCATTCCATAACAGAGATACCAACTTTTGTAAGATAATCTTGTACTATGGCCGCAGTGTGAGCACTAGCCTTATCGTGCATAATATACGAATTCGTCGCCAATAAAATGTGAATTGGGCATCACATGATGCTCTAAACATTGTTCGACATAACGATGAGAATTTAATGTAGCCAGACGAGGTCCAGATATGAAGACAAGGTCCGTCTTACCGTTGGTCAAACGCCACCCATTTTGTCCACAAACCGCCGCCATAGCTCACCTTTTGCTCAATGCAGCAATGTGCACAACATCCTCCTTTTCGTCTGTATACCTTGTTCTTTCCATCATTACCATATATCTTAATTTTACACTCATCCGAAAAGAGAACGTTGCTTCACTGTAGGAATGACCAATTTAGGTGCTCACGTGCAAAATTAAGGCGACACCTTCGATGGTCTGCTGTGCGAAATATCCATATGTTTTAGAAAAAAAAACTATTATGCAAATTTAATAAAAGCCCAGTGAAAAATAAAAAGATAAGCGTTAATTTTTACCTTTTTACGACTAGTGTACTAACTCTAAACATACTTTTATCTGAAAAAAATGTTTTAGGTAATTTATACGATAAAATCGGGTAATTTATAAAATAAAATACGGGGGCCTAACCCGTAAAAGCATTAAGAGATAGAAGAATTTGATATTTAATAACATAGTCCAGATAGGTGGTTCGCTTCTGGCCCCGGTTTGGCTACGGAAGTCTCGGGTTCGATTCCTGAGTCTGGATTCAAATTTTTCTATCTTTCAAAAATGCAATTATTGTATTTGTAAAGTCTTTGGCAAGAAATGCCTATAAAAATTACTTCAATATTCGGCCTGTGTCATCATAATTTGTTAAAATGCTCTCTGTAACGAAGCAATAACAAAAGCCGTGATAGTTCTTTAACTTCCGACTAGATGGCGCTACGGGGGCCTAACCCGTAAAAGCATTAAGAGATAGAAGAATTTGATATCTAGTAACATAGTCCAGATAGGTGGTTCGCTTCTGGCCCCGGTTTGGCTACGGAAGTCTCGGGTTCGATTCCTGAGTCTGGATTCAAATTTTTCTATCTTTCAAAAATGCAATTATTGTATTTATACGATAAACTATTAAAAATAAAGTTTTGAATTTGGAATTTTCAATACCACTGTAAAGGCTAAACTGCCAGCTTTAAAATTGTTATTTTTTATGAAATTAAATCTCTTTTGTGGTAAACTATAACAAAAACAATAAAAAACTGGGCAGGAGCATGTTGGGCCATACTCAGTGTAAGGTTCCGCAGCTTCGAATAAGTCTGTTGAGAAATGCAGTTTTTTTAGCAAAAACTCAATGTCGGTATATCCGATCATATGTATGGACACTTCTATTAAAATATTTATTTTTATTATTTATCTATTAAACAAAGTAGCGGCTACTACAAGACACCTTCCACCAAATTTCATTGCGCCTTTGAGTAAAAAGCCTGTGCTGCTGCTGACATATGCACGGACAGACAGACAGACATACAGACGGACATGACGAAACTCCCCTAGACTGCTGACGAACCATATTATGGTTTTGACAGGTAACGCCGTGTCTGTTGACATCTGCCTACGAACCATATTTAGGTTTCTTAATATCTTGCTCTTAGCTATTGTTTTTTTATACGTTTGACTCTTTCTCTTAAGCGTAAAATTCGCATTACAGGGAAGCTAATACAAACTTTAATCCATCTACTTCCAGAACAAAAAACGCGCGAAAACATCATTCATTTCTGATATAAATAATATAATTTTATTTAAAAAAAAAAAGCGACCACACCCCCAAAAAAACGATGTCCGTCAGTTTATTTTGGTCATATTTATATGAAATCGTTAATTAAAGTACTAAATTTTTAATATAATCCCTATGGTATTAACTTTCATTAGATACCATATAACATGTGTATACTCGTAATTATTTAAATAGCGAAATATTTCGATAAAACAATACCCATTTACTCCAAAAACCTAAATATAGTTGCCTGACAGACAGGGGATCAGTATGGAATTTTTGCAGATAAAGTAGGTAATTTATGGCGGTTTTTATAGCTCATTATTTAAAATATTTCTTAGACACGTGCATGTTATTAGTATTGTAATAGGTAGTTAGGTTTAAAAAGAACCTATTGTATGTATAGCGTGAAAACGTAACAGACGACAGTCAGAGTTACTTTCATATTTATAATTTAAGAGATAGACTTTTTTAATCTATTGCACCTACAGATACTGGTAACAATTATTAACATATACTCTAGGTTTTTATGATACTAATAATTGGAATTCCAATCGCAATATCATCCAATTTATTAAAACCACATTTTACCCGCACTTAAAATATAATTTGAAATCAGAGTCGGATATTAAATTACGATGTTTTTTCAAACAAAGTTACACCCAATTTGAAAGTAGGCAGGTAACGCAATTTCGTAAGCTAATTCGAATGCTGTTACCTTGCGAAATTCGTTTAAACTCCCAACTCCAGCCCAATATTATCGGAGTTTTATGAATATTCAACCAGGTAATTACATCGAAGTAAATACGATTAATTTCATTCTGGTTTGTTACAGAAGTCTTATACTGTTACGGTTGTAAGTCTATAATTGATTTTAGTTCTATTGTCCCAGTGTGGTGACAAATGAGTATCAGTGTACTTATAGATTACTTGCTATCAATCTAGGATGTAACAAATACGATTCGTCGAAGTATTTTAAAAAGTAACATATTTTTGTGTATATGTTTCGCGATAAGTTTTCTGGCTGTATAGCAATTTTAGTGCCCATTCTCGAGCCCTTACTCGATACGATAGAGATGACTCTATCGTATCGAGTGTCTATAAATAAATCCAATACCTGATTAAAAAACGAAATATAAACATACAAATATATCTTCTTTATAATATTAGTATAGATAATAAATTAGAAAATGTTTTCAACACATTTTAACTAGCAAATGATTTGCCTTTTTTTTCATTCCATTTTTAAAAAACAAATAGAAGAAGACAAAACATTCGCCATTTAAAATGTGTTTGAAACCTCTTCTAATTTATTATCTATATCTATTATCTTCTATATAAGAGGAAAGATTAGTATTTTTTGTATGTAACGAATAAACTTATAAACTACTGAACTGATTTCAAAAATTCTTTCATCGTTGAAAAGCTACACTATCCCCGGGTGACATAGGCTACTTTTTATTCCCGTATTCCTACAGAAACGGGAACTACACGGGTAAAACTGCGAGACGTCCGCTAGTGAATAATATAATTAAATATGTAAGTATCGGATCCCTCATTGGCAACTTGAATTACTATCCTAAGATATACATGAAGATATACATATCGATCTATTATTGAAACACATTATGTACCTCTACTCCGCCAGTTTATACTTAAGGCTTCTTAATGTAATCAGTAGATTATATTAATGGCATGCACTCTATAATATCGAACTGTACAGTCTCTCAGTAAAATATTCGTGCTTAAGATCTAGGGAACGTGTGTAATGCTCTGAGATCGACGATAGGGGGCGTCTCCAGACATACTGGGCGGGAACTAACACCGAAGCTTCGAGTGCCTTTAACATTGCCACCTAATTTCGTGTAGAGTTAGCTTGCGTTATTTATTCACCATAGATGCTGCTTTGATTTATTTGCAACATATGTTACGGGTTTTCAATAAAATAACTATTATTTTTCAGAATTTTAAATATGTCTTCCAAGACAGGAAAACATGCAATTGATGGTGGAGTACCGAATCAATGGTTGCAGATTCAGTGTCCGCACCAATTTAATGTTTTTGTGTCGGTAACTCAGAACGGTTACAATTTTCCTAAGGTGGGCCGATATCAAAATATATCTTAACATGGTTCTTTGTACCTTTAATATTATGTAGCTAGAACTCAAAGAGAAACCGAAAACTCACTTGACAAACATACAAGTCATTGCTGTGACTTGTATGTTTGTCAAGTCTCTCGTAAGATATAATTATTCTTGAGTTGTTCAATGTTCATTTATCAGTTTGCCTGTTGGTCTAGTTGTTAGTGACCCATGACCTCTGGCGTAGCAGTCTACTATGCCAGAGGTCATGGGTTCGATCACCAACCAGGATAAAATTTTGTGTGATGATCACGATGGTTTATTCTGTATCTGGGTTTTATTATCTATAAAATGTATGTATTTAGAAATATATAAATACTAGCTGTGCGCCGCGGTTTTACCCGCGGTAAATGAAAAAAAAATAGGTTAGGAAAAACAAATTGTGTATTAACAGTTAAAATAATAACTATTAACATTTTTAGAAGCAAAGTAATTATTTAAATTTGAGCATCGGAAAGAACAATTTACAAAAGTTTATGAAATTTTCTGTCGAAAGGAAGATTTGATTATGCTATGTAATTGTTTTTTGTCTCGGGTCGTAGAGAGCTAGAAATCATTTTACTGCAGCACATCCTGGTTAACAACATTGCGGGACTTATTGTTTTCTGCGTAAATAAAAAGATTTCTTGCTCTCGACACACGCGAACAACCTACGTACAGTTGTCCGTGGGAGAAGCAGGGGGTGCCCAGGTGAATGCCGGCTACTTTTGGAGTTTGTCCTTGACTTTTATTTATCGTAATAGAGAAAGCCACTTTTATAGGAAATTGTAGGCGTTTGAACTGGAAGGGTAAGTCTGTGGGTATTATAGGAATTCTAGGTATCAATACCGTCTCCTTTGGCCCCTCCAGTAAGAATGGTGGCCTGGACGACGTGCCGTCTAAGTTTTGTGATGCGTAACCTAGTGCCGTTACACAGTCTGGGCGCGTCAGTATGACAGGCACACTAACTTTGAGTTCCAACTTGTGGGAGGGTACCCCTGACCGGTCGAGGGAATTTAAGAACTCTACAGGGTATATAGTTGCGTCGTCAATTGTCATCACCGTGTCTATTGAATTGTAGGTCCTCACCTCACCTGGAACTTGCTCTAATATTCTTTTATTAATTTTTCCTACCAATTCGTTTTTGGGGGGGCCATGATAGCTCTTTCGCATTCACGCTCCTCGTTAGCTAGGTTTTCTTGTTAACTCGGAAATACCTCATTAATAAGGTTATCTTCCGAGCTAACAACATTGCTAAATAGGCTATCAAAAGTTATTTGACCGTTAGTATCCGTCGGCATGTGACCTTCACCGACCTCGGGAAACGTTTGTGCGAAGAGTCCAGACACCTGATCATTGAAGAGCTGAACCCTCTAGTTAGTATTCAGCTGTAAACGCTCGACCTTAGCCCACAACTGCGAAGCCTTGAGGCATGCGTTTATCTCGTCTGCCGCGGTACCTCGCTCGATAACTGGCAACGTTTGCCGGAAATCACCTGCCAGCAAGACGACCACTCCACCCCATTGTGCGACATTGTGAATTCGTCCCACACGATCAATTTGCACCATTGCAATAGAGCACCGCGACTACTACTTTTGCTGATGTTGCAAATGGGCGTTTCTTCACTTGCAAGGTTCATTGGGAGCTTGAATACTGAGTGCGCGGTTCTGCCACCACTCAGCAAGGTTGCGGCTATTCCAGAGGACGTAACAGCCAGCGCAATCACTTTGTCTTTGCGCAACTGTGTCAGTAGCAAGTTAAGTAAAAAGTTTTGCCAGTGCCTCCTGGTGCGTCCAAGAAAAAAATACCCCCTTGTCCGCTAGCTACGCGGTTTGTTATTAAATTGAAAATTTGCCTTTGCTCTGGTAGTAACAGGCGCTCTTTTTGCGTAACTTTAACCCCGAAAGCAATCATAACCAAGCTCTTTGACGAAATCAGTGGACAGCTCTTTCGTTCTTTGTGGGGCAGGCATACTGAAATCGGGCAGTAATTTTCCAACTATCGCTAAAATTTTATCATCGATAAGTTTCAACACTTCGTTAAAAATTATGTCATCGTTGGCTAGTGTTATCCCTTGGTATCGGCGAGCAATGTCTTCTGACAAAGCGTTTTTATACTTGTCCCACAATTGCCGGGGATTGGAGAGTCCGCAGGAGCTCTCTCAACGTAGTCGCTGACCGGCACAACATGGCGTCCTTCAACGTTGCGTCCCAGTGGCCGTCATCTTCAAGCAGCCCCATCGCCACACATGCTTCTCGGAAAGTGGCCTTTTCCTGCCAATCGACTATTTTGAGCACTTGAAAACTGATGGGGCCTTGTACTCTAGTCAGCAGCAACCGTACACAATAACACTCAAAGTGTGTTATGTGTACGGTATAAATTCTACCCAGGGCATCTGAGGCTTTAACACCAGGCCAACCGTCGACGGGTGCGCCCTGCACGCGACGTTTCCATTCTTTTCGTGACGCATTCCACGTGTTATACCTTGGCACTTCTACATAGAACAACGTCCGAGCAAATTCGTCTTCCTGGCACAGGCGGAAAAATGCGGTGAGGGTGGTAATAGGCGGTGTTGCAAGTCGGTCTCGCAGGTTTGCCTCTGTAAAATACACGCGCTCGCCGTTTGTAAGGTGCACAGCAAGATGGGTCACTGTTGGGTGCCTTTCATGTAATGGTAAACCGAGTATTCTCCATGCCGCTTCGTTACTACTTACATATCGGCCCGCCCGAAACATCTGCACCTCATCCTTTGGGTTGATCGTAGCGTTACTCTCCTGTCTCACTGTGAAAATGGCCTGGTCACTGCCGTTATTTATGTATTTACATATATATTTAATAGCCTGGACCGAGCTGCAAAACTCTACATTTGTGTGAGCGTTAAAAATTTGAATATGGGACCACCCAGCTATTGTCCATGGATACGTTTTCCGCAGTGGCTGCAGGTATTATTTAACGAATCCTTTAAATCAAATCTTATAAGATTTTTTAGTACTTGACTTTACTTGACTTTTGGAACTTCCCAAAAACAAACAAAAAATGTTCTTTTTGTTTCACAAAAAAATATAAATCGCTTGCGTCCGACAACGGCGTCTGCCCTCACATGTCTGCCCGTTCGGGTCAGCGTAGTTTGTGATGTGCCCCTCCGTCACACCGCGCGGCCCGCGCTCTGGTGGCCGTCCAGCCATCCGCGCTCGCGACGCGACTTCACGATAGTTTATGTTGAAATCTAAACATGTCTACTGTACTTTTCTATATTGGTCGAAGAGTGTACGTACATACTTTATGTAAAATCTGTCAAGTAATAGTAAACTTACATAATTGATATGTCATGACATGTATGTATAGTCATATTATAGACATGGTACAGCCAACGAAGCTTGCTGAATCCTTAAGAATCTTATCAGACCAAATAAGTATTGTGCATCTCCAGTAAAATGAATCATACTAAATTAAAGCAACAATTGGTGTGTCAAAGTACTATCTACATTGAACGATCTTCTGCTTACTCCTTAGGGGAATTGGGCGTGATTTTAAGTATCGTGTTTTAATTTACAGTTGCGGAATGAAAATATTCGTCACATTAAACTCCAATTTTGCTTGAACCGAATCAAGGAACAATAACCCCAGTATGTGAATGTTGTCAAAACAATAATAAGGTTTACTCAGATTAAAAACTAAATATATGAAACCTTGAAATAAAATACTTTTTCGTAAAAAAGGTAGAGGTAAACCATATGCAAAAAAGTTTTTATTTCAAGGTCATAAACAACAATAACTGAGAAAATTGACAGTTTCTTGATAGACGATAAGATAGCATGGCTATTTTGAAATGTCACAACCACAATGGAAATAACTAACATTAAACGACTATTTCTAGATTCGCGTAAAGAGAACATGATGGACCAAAGAAAACATGGGTGGCAAAAACGATATTTTGACGGAACCAACACTGCTACTTATATCTGTCTTATTTTAACACATTATTTGCACGTATTTCAATCAGTGACAGAGTGTGATAGGGGATAATGAGACAGATATATACGTTTTTTCTAGAAATCATTTTCATCGATTTTTCTACGGGAATAAGATATTTTCCTGCAGTAAAACGTAGCCTATGTGTTAATCCAGGGTGTCAGCTAACTCCATGCCAATTTTTATTAAAATCGCTTTAGCCGTTTAGACGTGAAGAAGTAACAAACATACACACTCACATACTCACAAACTTTCGCCTTTATAATATTAGTGTGATGTTTATCAGTTGCCTGGTTTCCATAGTACAAGCTCTGCTTAGTTTGGGATCAGATGGCGTTGTGTGAGTTGTCCCAAGATATTATAAATATGAGTAGGTACCTTGCTGTATTTTGATCTATTAGACTTTTTGATTATAATTGTTATAACGCCGAGACAATACAATTATGAAAAACTTTAATACTCTTACCTTGTTATTGTAATTAACACAAAGTTTTAAATAGTAAAATTGTTCTAAGTCTTGATACATAAAACTTAATGTGAATTTAGAAAGTTTTGTAATTAAGTACTCGAGGTACACTTTACTTTTATAGATTAAACTACTTTGATAAGGATACATTCATTCTAGAATCATCTTTTTTATAATTACTAGTTGACCCGCGCAACTTTGTCTGCGTAAATTTTCCCCGTTTTGTCTGTTGGTCGTAGCGTGATGTTATACAAATTATAGCCTTCCTCAATAAATGGTCTAACAGTAAAATAATTTTTAATTCGGACTAGTACCTTCTGAGATTATCGCGTTCAAACAAACTCTTCGGCTTTATAATATTAGTAAAGACTAGTATATTCAGCGGCACCTTCCGCGTAAATGAATGTTTTCGTCACCATTCTATTGGAGCTCTCTTATGTGTGGCACGGCTATTAAAACTGAGATCAAGCTGTATCTAACGATATGCTTAACCGATTTTGATAAAGCATATAACAGAAATTAAGTCAAAATATTAGCTTTTGAACATTATAATTAGTGTAGGTTGTTTTTAGGGTTCCGTAGCCAAAATGGCAAAAACGGAACCCCACCATTACACACTCAATCTAGATCGTGATCTAATCAAGGTCGCGGATTGCGATAGATTGATACATCTTTATCTGGCTAGTAGTCGATCCAACAAGTTACACAGTCAATCTGCATAGATCACGATCACAAGATCTCGATCTAGATTGAACATGTAATGGCTGCCTAACATTACACAGTCAGATCTAGATCCCATGATCGTGATCAGTGTTATCAACATGATCAGATTTAACATCTTTGAGTTAGTGCCAAAAAACTGCGCTTTTTAACAAAAGGCCGTAAATACCATGAACTTGTGCTGGTGCACTTTTTCAGATCGTATTTTTTCATATAGGTACCATGTACCTAATTCATTTTTATGTAGTCACAGTTGCGGAACCCTACACTGAGCATGTCTAATATGTGTGAACATCGCGAAAGTTTAAAAACTATTAGACACAGATAGTTTAGAATTTTATAATAGTATACCAAAGTAGACAGTAGATATATGTACTCGTATATTATTTTATAATTTAAATTGTATATCGGATCTCTTTCCTCTTGTTTTAACCCAAAACAACAAAAAAACTAAAAATAAACGAGCAAAAGAGTAGGTACGTAATCGTATAATTTCCGTCTAGCATTACCTACAACATTTTATTTACAAGGTGATAATTGTGCCAAAACTTATTTTTAGACGTACAAAGGAAATGAACAGGGAAATGAAAGATGTCATTGTATTACAAGACCCATTTTCATGATGTTCACTGTTACGATAACGTGTTTTCTCTAGTTGTAAATAAAAAGTGAGAGGAGTACTGAATATCTATGAGAAAAGGAAGGACGCACGTATTTTTATATGAATATATTATAGGTTTATTGTGGAAGGTAGAACGTGTGTTGTTCTGTGCCTAATTTAGCTTGGATTTATTCATCATACATTTCATAATATAACGGAAAATATTTTTGTTTGAGTACATGAATCGGCTTATTCCGCTGATATAAGTTCTACAGTATATATGTACTTACAGATACAAGAGATTTGGTAAAAAAATATATGGAAGTGACAACATTTGTGCCGCCGTCATCATCATAACCCAAAATATTTCGTTTTATTTAATATTAAAGTCCAGGATTTTTAAGTGATAACCACCTAATATACAAACATGCGTGGTTCAATCAACATGTCTTTGTTGATCGAATCATGCATGCAAAATTTTGTATGATGTACGAATCTTTGCACACATTATGATTATGAGGGACCGCGGTTGGCTTTAATTACATCTTTTTTTAAAAAAAATACCACTCCCGCGGTTGCTTTTAGCCCTGTGTCCCAGGGCCTTTAGAAATTCACGGACACAAAGTAAACCTATCTACTAGTGGATCACATGAAGGGGTCTCCCGCGTGAGAATAAAACCTACGACCTTTAGCGCAGCAGTCTTATGCCACTGCGCCACTGAGGTAGCCAAATTTTCGGGAATCGTTTAATTTTTCTTAAGAAATAAAAGACCAGCAAGTTACCTTAACATTTGCTTTATATAAAATCCTAGAGATTACAGCCATTTGAATAACAAAGCAAGAACAATAAAGAATTATAAGATTCGATGTAAATTAAACTTTTTTGTCGTAGGTATAACAATTTGGGGTAAAGCCGTAAACTTCTAAAGGGAAACATTCAGAATCAGTACAAAGGCGACTTGATAATAATGCGGCAACTCCATTCTCAGTACTGTAATCATCTTCCATTCCCAATTCTCGAAACTTTTTTCATCTTTGTTCACATCTGTTTGGGCGCTTTGCTTGCCGTCTTTTGATTTCTGTAAAATATAGACACATTGTGGGTGGAAATATATTTTAAATCTACCTTTACTTATCTAAATTATGCTGTGATACTGACATAAATACGGTTAGGTACTGTCTTCTTTAAATAGCATTGTAATTTTCAAACGCATATAAATACTTAAATAGATATACGAAGCGGCGGTAGCCTAATGACTAAGGCATTGGTCTCGCAATCGTGAGGTCGCGAGTTCGAATCCAATCCATCAAACTACCGACGTGAACCTACTTCTAACACCAGCCATTGAGATCTGCTGGCTTAGCTGGAAGGGTTAACAGGATTGCTAGTAATGTGGGATCATAATTCCGTGAAAAGTTCCAATCATTTCGATTACACAAATACCACTGCATTACACACTATAACCACACAAACGCTTTGCACGCATTCTATCGGAAGACGTGATGTCGCTTCGACCGCTCAATCAAGACTGACGAGACCAACTGGCCAATGACCAATTACCGGCACTTCAAATGTATATTGCTTATTTTGATGCAGACATGGAAATAGAAAATGCCCTGTAAAATTTAAATTCTCTATGTTTGGGCTAGGCATTGATGAATGAATGAGTCAAGACTGCCATTAAAAAACAAATGGCCAGTTTCAATATAGCCAATATAGTGGCTGATAAAACAAATCTTCTAATACAGTTATCGATACAAAGTACGTACCTATCGATTTTCCTTACATGACCACCCACAGTAAATTCTAGGTGGAAGTCTATTATTTGACAAGCAATCCCGATTCGTACAATAACTTGTACATTGCTGTAGCAAACGGAGTCTGTTGTCCAACTTTAATAGATTTTGTTCCAAAACTGCTAACCATTAAATGCTAGAATTGTTTCCGTTGATACTCGGTTTCAAAACAGATTTATAGAATCACTTTGTAGAAGAGGAATTAAGGACTTAAACGATATTGGCGATGGCTTATAATACTGTTCTTTGTCGTACAAACAATAATTTGTTCTTACAATAATGGTTAGAAAAAATGTTGATAATGGATAATGAAATTGTTCCATATATAGATATGGAACAATTTCATTATCCATTATCAACATTTTTTGATTGTTTGTAAATTGAGATTAGCTATTGATTAAATAACCTGTACATATTATATTATATATATACATTATACATTGTTCGAATAATTAGTGCTATCTGTTTCTTTGGTTCAACATTTGAATAATTTTAATTCGCACCGTCTCATATTGTCGTATTTATTCAAAATAAAATTATAGTAACGCTGTACTGAATTGTTTGTTTCAGTATAAATTGGAAAGATTTTACTTATATGATGTTATTAAAACAAATTACATGAATTGCTCGGGGCTTACAAATTATTTCATGTTAATTATAAAAAAAATACTCGAATTTCCGATGGCTTGTTTATACACTGTCAACGTGATGTTGCCGAAGTTGTATAGGTACTTCTATCGTGAGGACTATAATGTTTAATTTACCTATGTTATACTGTCAGACAAATCTTATAATTTGAAAAAAGAGACAATTTTAAAAATGTTACGATCTTCCAGATTTTTTTTAATCATTAATTAATACAAACACAAAAAAGATATAGCACAAGGAACATGACCATAAGACACCTCTCTCTCTTTTTAGGATTCTGTAGCCAAAATGGCAAAAACATAACCCTTATAGTTTCGTCATGTCCGTCTGTCTGTCTGCCTGTCCGTCCGTATGTCACAGGCATTTTGTTTAAAGACTACTCAATGAATATTGATGAAATTAAGTGAAAAGGTGTCTTGTTGTACTTAGTTTAATATCTAAATAATTAAAATTAATATATTTTTTAAGAGGGCACTCCTTAAAAATATACTTACATGTAACAGAAGATGAAATTTTTTTTAAGCTGATCTACGTGTGGCACATTATTCGACAGGTCTTTTAAAAAAAATTAAGGTTTCAAGTTTACTTTTTCTATTCATTGAATATTTTTGAAAATAATCGATCCGAAAGAAAATTTTACTATCTTTTGTGCCATGTGACCAAAAATATGAAAATAATGTAAGATAGGGTAGGGCTTCACAAATACTTTAAACTAAAATTTTTTCAGACACGATTGGATATACCGTCATTGAGTTATTGCCGAAAAACTGCGTTTCTCAACAAAAGGGCGTAAGTGCCATGAACATTTGCTCTTCTGCTGGTGTAATTATCAAATCGGATTTATTCATACGTCAACGGCTCCGAAACCCTACACTGAGCATGGTTCGACATGCTCTTGCCCGGTTTTTTATCAAATAACTCTGCCTGTCCTTAAAGGTACAAGCAGCTACATAGTTAAGTAGCATAACATTTGCAAACATTACGTCGTTATTACGTCAAGAAAACATTAAAAAAAAGGAAAATAAAAATATTGAAAACTTGCTTAGTTTTCAGCCATTAAGGTTGTCTTATGTTCGTCGCAGTACGCATCTCATAAACATAATCCATAGTTACTATAAATAAGTCAAAGATTACAATTCTTACGTCATTGTAAACAAGATTTGGATTGTTAGAATGATTAACGAATTAATTAATGATTTAATAATTAATTAATAGTAAAATATAACATGGTCTAAAAATTTGCCCATTGGATTAAGTTAGTAATTTGTGTGGTATTTTAGATTTAAGAGTGTTCATTTTTGTATCCATGTCGTGTATATTATAATAGTTAAGATGTATGCCAGATGTAGGGTTTGTTTTTTGTAATGACGATGCCGTAATGTATACCAGATGTAGGCAGAAGAGATTTCTAAAGAATTCTTGGTGCCTATGTCAGACAATGGTGATTTAATGGCATCCGTAAGTGTTATTAGGGTTTTAAGTTGTTAAAGTAAGGGTATCGTTAAGTAGGGTGAGAGGCCCAGGTAGTCAGTAGTATTCAGATGTTTTATTTTGTAAGTTTAGTTATAAGTCAACAGTTGACGACGAGCATCAGTCGTAGATGCACACGACGTATAGTTAAGTAGATTTAAGAAGTAACTTTAAATAAGACAATCACTTGTCTACCAAATAAAAGAAACACACACACACACTTATGATATTTCTTTGCCCTGTGATTCCATTAATTATTAGTATCACCAACCACCACCGATTACGATACTACATTTGGGTAAACTACTTTCAGGTTTGCGCTATACTAAAAATAACGTTGTATAAGTAAGACTATATACTTATGATTGTTAAACAGTTGTCTGGTTGCCAATGTGCAGGCTCTGCCTAGTTTGGGTTCTGACGGCAGCGTGAATTGTCAAAAAAAAAAATCTATTGTAAATACAAAAATTCATTATTGAAAGATAGAACAATTTTAAGTCCAGACCCAGGAATTGAACCCGAGATTTCCATATGCCAAACCGGGGCCGGAATCGAACCACCTATCTGTACTATGTTACAAGACCTCAATTTGTTCTATCCTTTCAAAAATGCAATTATTGTATTTATAAAGTAATTGGCAAGAAATGCCTATAAAAGTGACTACCTATAAATCCTTTTGTGTTAGCATTTCGAAAATTAGGAAAAGGTAAAAGGTAAAAAGTTTTATGTAAATACAAAATTTGTTTCATGAATAGTAAATTATACGTACAGATATTATGGCAATAAAACTAAATTGCCACGCTAACGTGTGATTCTAATTTTACAACCTGAAACGTAGATACTGTACCTACTGTAATGAATAACTAAAATGTAGCGAATAACACGTCGGCTTTTCACCCAAAGCTATATTGTTTAGTATTCTATGGTTAAAGTGTGTCAGTAAAACTGGATTTTAGGTACCGTAAAACTATGAATAGGGCAAGATACTAAAGACTGGACTCCACATACATAGTAACTATATAGAATGTAAATGTTGATGAACTTTCGCGATTGGTACACATAATTAAAATATATATATTACGGGTCTTAATCGCGTGAATAATTTAAGGTAAAATACCTTGTTTATTGCCCGACGTTTCGACCGTATTGCAACGGCCGTGGTCACGGGTAGACTCTATTATATAGAATGTGATACATCTCTATATAGAATGTGAGTTTAAATTTAGATGTAGAATACGTATAAGACATAATCAGCTTTATTACGTTCCTAATGCTAAGATAACGACCTTCTTTGAGAGAGAGTAGGTATGAGCCACGCGAGCGTGTAAACCTACTATTATGGTAGGTTTACACGCTCGCGTTCAAAGTAACATTCAGCGGGCACGAACACGAGCACGAGTGTGCGAATAGACGTGAATATGCTGCTCGGCAGTTTGTGAATAGTTTTATTTTGTACCGCTGCTGGCGCGTTCGAGCTGCTTGCCCAACTGCTTGCCACGCGTCTGAACGCACCATAATCCATCATGCTCAGCGTGGATTAGTGGATGTCACATGCCACTATGACATGCCGATTTCATCATGATGTTTTGTTTCACCGATTTTGAGCAATATTTTGAGAAACAACCCCACACAAGTGAATGTAAAGATAATTTTGAAAGATAGAGAGTTTGATTGATTGATGAATGAAGATTTATTATTATAGTTTAGACATTTTACATATCAACAAGTTAAGATTGAGTGAAGAAGCAGCGGTAGGCAGTAGGTAGTGAAGAAGTCGCGGGTTCGAACCCTACCCTAATGGAGGGATTAACAGTATTTCTAGGTTCTCATAGCAAGCTGAATATTTTCATGTAAAAAGTTAGATGACGTTTTTAGGGGTCCGTAGCGTAAAATGACAAAACGAAACCCTTATAGTTTGGCCATGGCCGTCCGTCCTTCCCTCCGTCTGTCTATCCCTAGGTTAGCTCAAAAATCCTTAGTACTAGAAAACTGTATTTTGGTATGGTAAACGATTGGGTAACTAAGATGTATATATCTTAGTTAGCCAATCGTTTTTTCTTCGTAACAAAGTTAATTTGTACCAAAGTTGAATAGGTCATATAAAAATATTTGTTGTAAATATCATTTTTTGACTAAGGGATCCGTTTGTAAAATATTAAGCCTTAAAGTGCATTTTTTTGTTAGATCCATGTGTCGCCCCCCCCCCTGCCAGCTTAGTGTTTGTTTCTATAGATCTTAAAAATTCAGGGTAGTTAGTATATATAACGAAATTAAAAGGAAAACTTTTACTGCTAAGTCTCTAGCTCTAAGCTAAGTCTCGGTCTGCTGTTACTCGTAAACTTGTAAAGCCTACAACTTTTCGAGTAACAGCAGATTGAGACCATAAAAATGTCGTACAAAGGTATAGTATTTTATTTTTTGTGGTAGTATGGAACAAAAATAACAGAAAACCCACTTATTATACTGCATTATTGTGCTGGGTAGCTACAGAACCCTATATTACGCGTGGCCCGACATGCACTTGTCCGGTTTTATGATATTTAATATGAACTGAAATAATAAATCTTTAAAACAAAGATTTTCAAGCACGATCAATTATAATAATAACATCTTGGGACAACTCACACAACGCAATCTGATCCCAAACTAGGCAGAGCCTGTGGTATGGCAACCAGACAACTGATGAACACACTCAGACACTTATTTAACCATCGTGCTCGTGCATCGTGCATCACACAAAGATTTACTCTGGGTAACCGAACCCACGAAATCTGGCTTAGCAGTCAGGCCAACAGACCAATAGGCACTAGACCAACAGGCCAGTCAAATTAGTTCGTATACTAAATTACTTGTTATTCCGCGCTGCTATTTATCGTTCCATTTATTTTCATTGTAGTGGATACAAAGCTTTAAATCTATTTACTCGTCCCTCAGTTTACCTTAACGATGCTCGTATTGGTTTCATTGTGGACACAAGTTACTGTGGAAAACAATGTATATAATTCTGTCTGTCAATGAGTATTTGTTCAATTACCTTACTAAGTTTATTTACAACTAACGATTGGTTTATAAATAGATGTAGAAACCTATTATTTATATTTATACCAGCTGACTCACGCTATTTTGTCTGCGTCAATTTTACCCGTTTTTGCAACATTTTTCATTGATATATAGCATATACCCTTCCTCTACAAATGGGCTATCCAACACAAAAATATTTTTTTCAAATCGAACCAGTAGTTGGTGAGATTATCGCGTTCACAATCAATGAAACTCTTCAGCTTTGTAATATTAGTGCAGATTAATATGAAGGTAACTGTTAATATTTAAGGAGCCCCGTCTACATTAGTGCGTCAACACATTTGTGAGCAGCCGCACTGCGTCACGCCGCTTTTAGCTGACAACAATGCATGTGTTGCGCCGCACTTCATATTGAAATACGCATGCCTTTAGCCGTACTTCAGCTAACAACTTCATACAACACACACTCGAGAAACGCACAGATAAACCATTCGCTCACAGACACTTCTATACGCCCTCAGAACAAATTGGCCTGATGTGGTCTGAAATTCCATGTTCGTGAACGATGCTAATGTGTGCGTTGCTTGAACGAGGTACATACTCGTATACAGGGTGGTTTTTGATTTACTAATAACCTCTCGCTTGTGGTTTCTTTACATTACACCAAATAACTCCGTAATACAATGTTTGAAAAACTAATTACAAATTAACCCTTCACTAACTACTATCTATTTTTGTCACACAACCATCGATAAACCCAGCCAAACCACCAGTAAAATCGATCATTTTTGTCAGGTTTAGAGTCTAAACTTCAAAATAAACAATGAGTTTGCTAAGTTAAGCTAGATAAGGTCATAATTTCAAAAATAAGTGGTAGGTGATTAAGGTAAACAAATATATTAAATATTTTCCAAAACAGATATTACAAAGTTATATAGTGTTATATAAAGAAGGCACGACCGAGAGGTTATTAGTATTTAAAAAATCACACTGTTTATATTACCTTCTCTGATCTCGATATTTTGTGCACATGCGTTCAGTCGCATACGGCGTGCCGCAATTCGGCAAAGCGCAGTCGCGTTGTCACGCTAAGTGCTGTTTATCCAACCCTATAACTTAAATCGTAAGATAGGATAATTTTGTTAGGTTGTTATAAAAGGACTATGTAGAAAAAGGTAACGAAATAAAACGTCCACTATGAAGCTAAAAAAACATGTTCGTAAGTGCAATATTAAGTAATAATAAAAACTGCTTTTACTACTTTATTCAAGCTTTTACTCACCACTTAAATCACTTACCTGCGTCTCGAATTAAAAACAGCACTTAATAGTAAGGTTTCTTTAACGTATTCTCGTCTCAAACACATTGGTGATTGGTCGAACAGGGCTGCAAGTGTCTACCTACGTGCTTCGGAAGCAAATTTAGCCAAGAACGAGAGACACAGGTACTTGTATCTTGAAGTAAGCTTTACGTTCAATTTTACTACTGCAACGTGATTGATACAGTGTAGAATTACTTGGGGAGTCACTTTTATTGCCCGTGTCTTTGTGAATAAGAATCGAGTTTGTTTAAAATTTTCAAAAGGTTTTGTTGTTACGGCAGGCTGTTTCTTCCATGTTTTATGATCTAGTTGAAGAGTATTGTGGGAATAATTTTGTAAGTAAGATATTTGTTTATTTAACGCTTACGTCTGTAACTTAATGAATTAAAATCTATACTTGGCATAAATGTAACGGTGAGAAAATGTTGTCAACGACTTCTCACAAAATGTTGCTTTTGCTTCTAAAGTGAATATAGAATCTTGAAAATAAAAAGCTCAAAGTATCCACGTCTGTGTGTTTCTTTACGGTATTTTCGTGTGAGAACCACTTATCCCATTTACTTTTTAATTTTAAGTATATGTTTACTATAACATTTATAAATTTGTTATCTAAACAGTAAATATATGAAGTAAATACATCTGAAAGGTAACCCTTTTTAGGGTAGTAGTGAACAAGGAACTCTTGTCTTACCTCTAGTTTCGCCATGTCTGTCCGTCCGTCCATCCGCAGCTTAGCTCAGAGACTGTTGGTACTCGTAGGTACTAGAAAACTATAGTATATGCCATATTCATCATCATCATCATCATCAGCCTATCGCAGTCCACTGCTGGACATAGGCCTGTCCAATTGCACGCCACTTTGTTCTATCCTCGGGTTCTCGCATCCAGCTCCTGCCAGCCATTTAGATCATCACTCCACCTGGCCTGAGGGCGTCCTACAGTACGTTTGCCGAGACGCGGTCTCCACTCAAGATGCCATATTATAGTTTATTTATTTAAAACTATATACACAGTTATTGTTAAACGGTGAACTTAATGCTGAAAGCATTCTCTATCAGTCAACCTTTGGGTGATGAAGAGATTAAAATAGAAATAGGTGCAGTAAATTTGTTGGAAGATAAACAATACGTGACAACGAAATGATAATATAAGTATCTACACACATACATACAAAGAAATATACATACCTACATAAACATACATATATACATACATACATATCATATAATTACATATGTATTGTCATACTAATGTGATAACTCAACTGATTCTTCGAAGAATAAAGTACGAACCTTCGTCTTAAAGGATAATATATGTAGGTATACGTATTACTTATTCCGACAAAGTGGTATTTTATATTAAAATTAAACAAGATAATCTCTGGAATTGTGGGTTCCACATTACTAGCAATCCTGTTAACCACTCTCACTAAGCTCAATGCCTTGTGTTGGGAGTGGGTTCACGTCGGTAGTACAATTCGAACCCGCGACCTCACGATTGCGAGTTCGGTGCCTTAGCCATAGGTTACCGCCGCTTAGATATATTAATTTATTTACATAAAATGATGCACGAATTGCTGACAACGTTTTTTGCGGCTAAAAGCAAGTATCTATAATAAAAAATAAAGTCAACGGTACATCAAACAGATTTTTTAAAGACAAAAATGAACAGGTAAAGTCATTTTGTATCTTTTTGGTATAGGGAGAGAGGAAAACCAAATTATCAATTTCTGTTTCTTTTTAATTTCGGGTGACGTATATTTAAAATGAAAAAGTTTGTGATTTGGAGGATTTGTTCTTTCATTGACAGACCTTTTTAGATTTGTTAGTTGGTATTAGCACGGGTTCCCTAGAACAAATTTTAAAATAATACAAATCAAGCTGGAATTGCCATGGTAGCTTCGTTTTGACGAGACGCCCAACTTTATGTATACGACAACTTTATATAGTGGTACGTTTACGTCGTACGTCGACAACTTTATATAGATTACAAATTTATTTGCGGTTGGTAAATTAATCAAAATAAGTCAAAACGAAGCTACTATGGCAATTCCAGCTTAATATGTATAATTTTAAAGTTTGTTCTAGGGAACCCGTACTATATACACCTATTGCAGCAAATTAAGTAGTAGGTACTTTTATCTCACTCAGCTCTGCCGAATTGACTCTATTTTAATAAAGCTTTATTTACAAAAATGTTTCCTAATAGAAACATTTTCACGGGTTTGTAATGTGAATTTAATAAGTTGTGTTGAATTTTGAATTTTGACGCGGCGGTAGCCTAATGGCTAAAACATTGGTCTCGCAATCGTATGGTCGCGAGTTCGAATCCTACCATAACACTACCGACGTGAACCCACTCCTAACACAAGTTTTTGAGCTTAGTTGGAGGGGTTAACAAGATTGCTAGTGATGTGGGACCCTACCCCACTTTACTTGTTATCTTTTATAAAAAATAAAATCAATGTAATATTTGGAAACAAAATATAATAATTCAAATCATGGAAAGTATAAAACTTTTCCTTGTTTTTTGCACAAAAGTAACGTTCAGCTGAGGGAATGGCGGTCAATGACGAAGGGTTATCCCTTGTTTTGGCCCTTTATGTTACGATTGGACGTACGTATATATTATTACATGTATTGTGTCACAATATCGTGTGGGAAATCACTTCAAATGCAGTGAAGAAAGGAGGGGAAATATTCACTCTTTCCCATTCTATATACGAAACACAAAACCTATAAATACTGATTCCACACGCGTATAAAATGTACAAAGTGATTTTTAATATACTTTTAACCTACCGCTCGTGGCTTATTTACATTACTCTAAATAACTTTGTAATACCAGTTTTGGAAAATATTTAATAAATTAGCCCTTAATCTCCGAATTGTAAGTCCTACATTACTAGCAATCCTGTTAAACTCCATCTAAGCTCAATAGCTTATGTTAGGAGTTCACGTCACGCTTGAGTTCAAGTCGGTAGTATAATGGGTATGACTCCAACTTGCAACCTAACAATTGCAAGTCCGATGCTTTGATGCTTAAACCCCTCTATCGATGAGTCCCGGAGAAGGACTTACGATAGCTTATAGCGTGATAACCATCTTCACGCGGGCGAAGCCGTGGGTTTCGCCCACGGCTTTGCCCACGTTAGTTTGTTACTATATAACTCTTGAGCCTAAGGTAACGTAGTATCTTAGAAGGCAAATCTGTTCGTAAAGTATAATAAAAAAAAACTTGCATAAAAGCTATTCTGCCCGTGATTATAATTTAAAATTAATCGAAAACCTTTTTGGTAAAAAAAACTTTATTTACTTAGGGAGCAAATACTATACTTGTGAAAAGTCAAGACACTAGGTAGGAACACACAAGCAATAGGTAAATGTAAACTCGTGATAGTATGAACAATTCGTATACGGATAGTGAGTCTAGATGTGTAGTGAGCTAGTTCTTTGGTACATATATGCGTACCACCGTAAAGCTTACCTACTAGCAAAGTCATGTAGCCTACAGAATTTAATACTCAGTATTTTGAGAGCGATTTGGGAGCGGTCTGTCTCTTCGCAGATTGATTTATTGGTGCCCGGGGCCTTCGACGCATTCCTATTCCCTGTTAATGGAAATCGTAACGGGGTGTCTTTTTCATTTTCTACCAATGACTACGCTACGTTATCAAAAAAGTTTGAAGATTTGTTCCGCTGATTTTTCTTTTCATTTTATTTCCTCGTTCCATTTATTGTAGCGCTCGAATTCGTAAGTTCAAATTTTAAGAATAATCCGACTTTTGATCGAGATTAATATTGGGAGGAATAAATTGACGATAGCCGAATTATAATGGTCCCAAAGTTATTTCATATTGGATTTAATTTTCGAGTTGATTCAAATTAAGAAACTAAGCTTCGAATATTTAAACGATACTTAGCTTTGAGTCGTGCTCAAAAGTATTTTTATCGCTACTATTCATCTAAAAGAACTAACCTCTATAGTACCTACTAGTACGAGTTGATTCAAATTAAGAAACTAAGCTCCGAATATTTAAACGATACTTAGCTTTGAGTCGTGCTCAAAAGTATTTTTATCGCTACTATTCATCTAAAAGAACTAACCTCTATAGTACCTACTAGTACGCTGGAGCCGGGGTAGCCAGAACCCCGTACAAAGTGATAGCAATTTCAAATGTCACATCGAACATTGACGTAGAGACCAGCACTGCGCCATAACCTCACAAAATTGTCCACTCTCTAGAAAGAGACAACGCTACTTTGTAGACAATACCTATCAAAGGACGCACGAATTTTTTCTCTCTCTCACGCCTTGCAGTCAATATTTACTTTTTAATTGAAAGGGATGGCACGGTCCAGGTCTATACGTAAATGACATCGAATAACTGCCTCTGTGACGCGGTGGGAGTGTAACCGACTGCTACGCAAGAAATCGTGGGTTCGATTGATACCACTTTGTGTGATCCACAAATTGTTGTTCCGGGTCTGGATGTAATTTGTGTCCGTGACTTGTATGTTTGGAAAGTCCCCCGCGACACAGGGTTTGTACCCTACTGCGGGAGTCGTCTTTTTATAAATAAATAAATCTTTTTCGAAACTTAAAACAAATGGCTGTTGTTATTATACTTTACAAAAACTTTGGTTTCTTACACAAGAAAGAGACTTCCATTTGATTTTGACAAACTACCGTCTCCAAATGTCAAAATCATGGAGGAGTCTTATTATTGTCGGCGATAGTCTGTCCATCGTGCCAGTACTATGTGCCTTTAAATGACAATGCATAAGAGTTAACGGCGTCTCAAAACAGAGTGAAGTTTGAGTTTTCTCCAGTGAGTTTTTAGGATTCCGTAGCCAAAATGGCAAAACGGAACCCTTACGGTCCGTCCGCAGCTTAGCTTAGAGACTGTTAGTGCTAGAAAGATGTAATTTTGCATGGATGCATATATTACTTACGCCGCCAAAGTAAAAGAATAGAATCTTTAAAATGTGAGTACCTCTCTAGGTCTTTTAAAAATGTTAAGGGGTTTCAAGTTCTATTTTTTAGATATAGCGAGCCGTTTGTAAAATAGTCAAATGCCCCCCCCCCCTCTGTCAGTTAATTGGTTGATGAAAAATTTACAGTAGTAGTATTTATAGTGAATTTAATGGAAAACTATCACAGCTAAGTAGGATTTACAAGCTTACGAGTAACATCTGATCAAATGAGAAGTAACAAAATTTTCGTACAAACTCATTGAAAATTATTATTAAGAGGATATAACGTTGTAAGTATGAAATACAAACAACAGAAACCCATTCTCTAAGCCACATTATTCGGATCGAGGGGGGGCTGGGTGACTACGGAACCCTCAATTTTTCGTGGCCCGACATGCATTTGCCCTGGTTTTTTTTTTTTATAAAGCATGACTTCAAATGTTATTCTTAAAATTTTATGTCACTTGTCCATCAGGCCACCAACATGAAAGTACGATATACTGATATAAGGCGTATTTGCATATATGCCAATACAACCGGCACAGGCGTAGATCCAGCGCCCAAAAAAGGTTGCGGGCACATCCAGCGATTTGTTTGCTTACGACTGATCTAATATTAGTATTTTACTTAGAGCTCTATGCCGTGCAAAATGTACCCAACGCGTTATACATTTTGCAACATTCAAATTCATCTTAGGTCTACCACGAATTAGTATATCGATCTCAATTAGGGTCTTGGGCACAATATGCTGTGTTGACATGCAATGCTGTGTCCACAAATTTATAGTGGATACTATGACACTGTGCGCATAAATAAGATAGCTGTATGTGCTGAGAGTTATTCACAGAAAGTATTACTTTAAATATCTTTTACGTATATTATTATTAGTCCTGTTTTTATCTGGCTTGAATTAAAATTAGAATTTAATCAACAACTTGCTTGTGATTTAGTTCGCAATTGCGTTATTAATTATAACCGTAGGTATTGTACAAGTTTGTAGTAAAGGTATTTCAATTAATTTAGCTATCAGAATATTCTAGAATTAATATTGGAGTAAGTGCTTGTTTTTGCTAGAATGAACATTGGTTTATTGCATACAACAGATTTGCATTTGTTGGTCATGAAATAAGCTTACGGTTTATTTTGTAAAATATTTTGTTTTTAATTTAGGATTTTTAAGGTTAGATTAAGCTTTTGAAATATTCGTACAAGCCTTGGATTTAGTTTTTCATCGTACACGTATTTCGATATAAATTAAAATAGCGATATTGTTAAAAAATGCGATAATCCGATAGAGAGTTACAGTACTCATCTATCTATATAATCACTTGTCCTGACTGACTGATTCATCAACGCCAAACCTAAGCCTTTGGGGCTACAAACCTCAAGTGTTGTCAGTTAATGCCTTTTGTTTTGTATGCATCCATTGAAAGGTTTTTTGAAAATTCGTCCAATAAGGTGGTAAAATAGGTTGCAAATTTAGTCAAACTCCATTATAAGATTGTATAAAACTCCGCCAGTTTGGAAGTTAAACCTTTGAAATTTCCTGTTCGGCTTTTTTGTTAAAAATATAAAAAGACGTATTGCAACGTTTTTAGAAAATTAACCCAACCCAAAATTTAATATTTAGCTCTTTGGTTTAAAACAAAGCATCACGTGTTTCATCTTTTTTGGAAAACTAACCCCCAAGACGGTAAAACAGGGGTTACAAGTTTGTACGAAACTCTGTCACAAAATTTTATGAAACATCGTCAGTTTTGTCGTTGTAATTTCGGAGTTGGCTCTTTGGTTTAAAATAAAGAAACACAGGTTTCAACATTTTTTTAGAAAATCAATGCATAAGGGGGGTAAAATTTTGTATTAATCTCCTTCAGTTATGAAGATAGATGTGTTTTGTGCTGTTAATAATGAAATACTGTTTCAGCATTTTGATGGAAAGTGAAAATCAACCCTTGGGGTATTTCAATTTAAATATAAAAATCATCTACGCAGGCGAAGCCGCGGGCGACAGCTAGTGAACGAATATAGGTATAGTATAAAGATAATAACAGTAAATACCTTGGGACAAATCACACACGGTCATCTGATCCCAAACTATTCAGTCTGTATTTAAGCACCCAGACAACTGAATATCATACCTACATATCAATTTTTCTTTTCTTTAAAAAATACAACTCCGGCAGTAGGGTATAAGCCCTTTATCGTGGAGGACTTAACAAACATATAAATCACGGACACAAAGTGCACCCAAACTAGGAACAATATTTCGTGGACCACACAAAGTGGCTTAGCAGTCAGGGGCACTTCTTACTTACTTCATTTAATAAATGTAACTATATTTACAATAAGCAGTTATTCGAATCCATGACCTCTGGGTTAGCATAATATGTAATAAGGCTTCATTTTGTTAAAGTTTTTGGTATTTTTCGAATGAGAGATGTACTAGTCAATGTATATGTACTTAATTCAATTTACCATTTGCATTTGGACTATACTGGGTATTTCAATTTCTAAACCTCATTACCAAATACAGAAAATGTATTGATTAAACTTGTCTACAGCAATCTGAAGTATAATATAGCGTACTTGTGTAAGCAAACAGAATACTTCTAAATGATTTATCGAAGGCTCCTTCCATTGTGGCTCAGATCCCTCGCACGAGCTAAATATCAATGACAGTAAGAAATATTTATTATGTTTCGCAAGAAACACTGCGGACAAAGTTTTGCTGCAGTTTGCTAACCGATAAGTTTTGAAACGAGGAGTCGGTATTTAAGAGCCTTTAATCTATTTTATGCGAGAATTGTATGCATTTTGTATATTTGCTTATTGTTTTTTGCACAATAATTAATTAGAAGTTTTAAGATGTATTTGTGGTGTACTTTTTGAAGATGCTCGTAGTTTCTTTACAACCAAAGGTTTTTGAATCAGAAAAGTACAGATGTAAAAAGTAGCCTAAATAATCTTATATTAAGGTCCTACTAGTTATAATTTATGAATTCGCCTGTGTGTATGTTGGACAACATACACACGGGCGAATAGGCAAGGAGGACACGGCCCGGATACCATTTTACTCCTTGCTAAATTTCAATAAGATCCGTTTAGCCGTTTACTTTTGACGAAATAACAAAAAAAGACACTTTTGAATTTATTTATGATTATACAGTTATCCGAACCATAGCGTTGGAATCAATTTTTTGTTGAATTTCATAAGTTTATCGGCTTTCTCTGATTCAATTACTTAACTCAGTCCATTTTCATAACAACATCGTTTAAGCTTCCATAAAGTAGGCACTACACTGCTAAATATAACTATGCTAATAATTTAGTAATCAGATTATGAAAGCTTTGGAGAATTCAAGCCGATACTTGGAATAAATATAAAGCTATAATAACATACTTTAACGGAGATAAATTCAATTCAGACTTAATCCACTCCGACGGAGCAATTGACCTATGAAAGGATACAATAGAAGCAATAATGGAGTAGGTATTTTCCAAAGAGTTCCCTTTTACGATAATTGCTTACAGCCTTTTCGAATCTGAACGAATGCACAGATTTACGTCCGAACAACTACTTCTTCGTTTTAAATCCTAAAATATATTGATAGGTAGGTTTTGTGGCTTTTGCTGCTCAGTTTTTTACGTTTTGTAAATTAGTATTTCTTTTTATTACCCTTTAAATACCTTAGTAATAGTAGTCTTTATGAGGTAAAAGTCTATAGAGATTTTTGCAGTTAGCTCGTGTTGCTTGTCGGTGTTATTTAGATTGTACCACGGAGAGTGATCACAAGAGCTCCATGCACTGATCCCGTCGTCACCTTCCATTATTAGACATCTAGAGGCACAGCACGCTACGTTATGGTTATACCAGCATACAGCACATATTATAATTAAAAAAAAATACCTTATGTAAAAATAGTTTATCCGTGCTATAATCGAAATTGCGTACAAAGTATTGATTAATAATATATTTAAGGTTTTTTTGTAATAATTCCTAAATACCTAAATCGTGACTTAGTTTTAATACACACACAGACATAGCTTTTATCGCGGGCTTTGAGCGCGGCGACCGAATCAAGAAATCCCGTAACGAAAATAAAACCTAACACCCCCCCCCCCCCCCTCCGCCTACCATGTAAGGCCATTACCATACCATTTAAGGTACGACTGTACGAAGCTCGCACGGATCGAGACGAGCTGCTCCGAAATGTAATGAAAAGAAAAAAAATACTGCCTAAATAAAAAATAAATAAATAATTATTATTGCATAAGTTGATTAAAATGCTATATAATAGCTTTACCGCGGAAGTCTCCGAGTGCCACACATTTTTTTTTACTATAAAAGCAACAGGTAGATATTATAAACTTATTACAAAGTTACTATTGTAAAAGTTTCAATCACGGCTGTGAATCAAAATAATCTGTGAGCGATATAACATTATTTTACCAAAACCCGACCACTATCTCGATAATCTTCCTAATTTTGAACGGAAAATACGAAAACCCGTATGCCAAAGCATAAAGAGGTCGTTTAGCAAAGAAGAAAATGCGATTAAATTAAATTTCCGTCGACAGGAAGTCTCAAAGGGCGGCCGATAGCTGCAATATCTTAAGCCAGCTCCTTTAAGGTCCGGCGATCGAGGTCTTTACTCTCCAACAGTGAGCCTTTTCGTGTTGTAGTTTAGCCTTAGGGTGCGTTTACACGACAAAGAATTGCCTGTTTTTTGTTGAGGAAAACAGGCCGTAATTTTGTGTGTACTTCACACGCGAAGCTGTCATGAAATGAATGAAGGGTTGCGAAAACGCTGCGCGATTTCGGGTTTTGTTTATCTATTTTGTTGAGCACGTTGTGATTGTCTAAAAGGAATACTGGTGTTGTAAAATAATTGAATAAGTTTTTATGGCAACAATATGCTTATGATGCAGCTTGAAATATTACTCGTATTTATCGCGTTTGAGAATGTTTACTATATCGCATAATTTATTTTGTAGGAATTGTTATGTTATCTGTTTAATCATTATAAACCTATACCTATTCATTTTTGTGAAGTATCTCACCAATAAAAGCTCTATTTAGCTACCGATGTATGTCCACCCGTCAACGTAATATGAAGTGTGAAATGTGAAATTTTATACAATCGACCACATATCTGTGTTTATGATTATTTGAGACAATTATTTTCGTCTGAATCGTTATCGTTTTAATTACCTTTATTGATCACTAGCTGTCCCGCGCAACTTTGTATGTGTACTTTTTCACCGTTTTTGCAACATTTTTCATTACCGTCCCGCTTCTATTGGTCTTAGCGTGATGTTATATAGCCTTCCTAGATAAATGGGCTAGCCAACAGTTAATATCTTTTTAAATTTAGACCCGTAGTTCCTGAGATTATTACGCTCAAACAAACAAACTTATTAGCTTCAAAATATTAGTATATATTATATATTTAGAAATATTTATATGTGTTTATCACTTGTCTGGTTTTTTTAATTCGGATCAGAAGCTCCCGAGATTGCCACGTTCAAGCAAACAAACAAACTCTCTTCAGCTTTATAATATTAGTATAGATATCTGAAATACGTGACCTACGAAAATCTTTAAATAAATTTGAAGAGTAAAGGTAGCGAAATAGAGAGTCATTGCGATACGAACTATTAACAAAATAAACCTACAGTAAAGTCATTATGTAGTAGAGTCTAACCTAGGCTACTTATTTCAATTACACATCGTGATTTTGTAGTCGTATTGTAGCCGAATATTTTCAACTCCATTTCAATAACCTAGTTCATAAAAATATCTGTTTAAAAAAATACATATTATATTATATGTATATATAAAAAATAGCCTTAAATTGCCCAAAGCAGCGCATTGTGCACTTTTGGTGGTGGAACACTATGAATGACTTCTATCTTAAGATCGTAGTACATATTTTTATTACGTGAAATCGAATAGTGTACGACATAAATAGCAGAAGGGCTAAAGACCCATGTTGATAAGCCTTGCCTCGCAGAGGGCTGCGAGTCTACTAAATGTTGTTGCTGAAAACCCCAACAATAAATAGGAATAATTATTTAGAAACAAAATTGGAAGCTTTTTTTAAATCTGCGTTTTAGTAATAGTAATATTTTTTCAGAATCTTTGTATTTGTATAACCATTGTCTGCCGGAGGGAATTATTCTAATAAGCTTTTGTATAAAAAGATCGAATGGAAAAGTCATAAATTTGGAATTTAAGAATGGGACTTCAGTTTGTCTCTAGTAGGTAAGTTGTTTCCGTCCAACGCCATGGTAGATCACAAGTGAATCCTGTAAATTAGTCTAAATGTAGCATTCGGCAGTTGAGTACCTACGTAATTACTTAGAGCTCTCGTATATAAATAAAACATGAATGAAATACGGAACAGTTCCCGGACTGTTCAACCAGTCGGACGCCAGTTACGCTTCATGCCTGCCAGTCTTAACAGTTCTACACATTCTCTTAAATCCGTTTGCTTTTAGTTACAAATTCATATTTATTATGATATAATCTACTAGTTTTCGACCGCGACTCCGCCCGCGTAGTTGTCAGTTATGGCGAGAAAAACTATAGTATACCCTTTTCCGGGACTCAAACTATCTCCATACTGAATCTTCTACACAAATAAATAATAATAATATCTTGGGACACTTAACACAACATCGTCTGATCCCAAACTAAGCAGAGCTTGTAATAAGGCAACGAGACAACTGATAAACATACATAAATATTTCTAAATATATAATTATACATAGTAATATTATAAAGCTAACAAGTTTGTTTGTTTGAGCGTGATAATCTCAGGAACTACGGGTCCAAATTGAAAATATTATACTGTTGGATAGCCCATTTATCGAGAAAGGCTATAGGCTATATAACATCACGCTACGACCAATAGGAGTGGAGCAGCAATGAAAAGTGTTGCAAAAATGGGGAAAATTTACCCAGACGTAGTTGCGCGGGTCAGCTAGTGTCAAGATAAAGTTTTATAATAAATGCATATTAACAGTTTATAATATGATATTAAAGAAAAGATAAAAAGAATGCATTTTTTTTTGTCTGTCGGTCGGTATGTCAGTCTGTTTGTTCCGGCTAATCTCCGAAACGGTTAGATAGATTTTAACGGGACTTTCACTGTCAGACATGGAAATGTAAGGAGTAATTTAGAGGGAGAGAGCAGCATTGCAACTTCACGCAAACGAAGTCGCGGGCACAGCTAACTACTTCTAAAAATGTAAACTTTACTTTTGTTTTCAACTTATATCGACACGTTCATACGCTGGAAAATCTCACAACATACCCTTTTAAACCCAACTTAGCGAGTTCTACTTTAGTTTCTTCGTTTCGGGTCCTTTATATCTACGATCTAAGTCACATCCATTTGTCCGAAAGTCTTTGTTACCCTTCGAATAGCAGTGTAAGTGCGACGTAGAAAGAATGATCGTCCGCTAATACCGGACCGAAATGGTGAATAGCCATGCCTGCAGCTTTATTGCAGCTTTTCACTAGAATTGACCGTTGGATGGCCTTTGCCGAAACTACCCGTGTTTAAGATAACATTGGCTTTACTATTTCATAGTTTATTTAATGTGCGAATAAAATATATAGTTGAACCTTAAATAAAAGATTTACAGCTCGTTATAATGAGTTTATCAACCGACTTCAAAAAAGGAGGGGTTCTCAATTCGACTGTATTTTTTTTATGTATGTTAGTTTACCGATTACGCGAAGACGGCTAGACCGATTTGAAAAATATTTTTGTATTTTGTCGGGGTATACTTTCAAGTTGGTGCCATTGTCATCAGATAAATACCTCATGATGGGATTCCGGAGAAATCGAGGGTACTCTTCAAATATTAAACCAGCCTATAGTGATATATTTCATAGTGATTCGTGCATTTACTTTTAAAAAGCAGTAATTGGTGAAGTGGAACTGAAAATGAAGACCACAAATGACGAGCGGAACTATACAATATTTCAGGGTTTGCGATTCAATTACTTTAATATGGTATTGAGTAGCACTTTATACTTTAGGCCTTTTGTAACCTAACTGAATTATAAACCACTAAAAAGTGAAAAAATAATAAGAATTAACAAAAAAAATAACATTCTGAAGTTGGTGCCATGAAATGATTTTTGTTTTGTTTAGTTTCTTGTATTTATTTTTGAAGTTGGTAATATGTTTTTGGGAAAACGTTTATGTGTGTAACAATATTTACTGTGACCGTATTGCTTTTGATTTAACTTTTTCGCGTTTATAGATCTTCCTTAGGGTGCGTTTCCACTGTAGCGGAGCGAGGCGGAGTGGAGCGGAGCGGACTCTCAATTGACTAATCACAGAGCTCTAAATCACCACCCCGCGTCAGCGCAGCGTAGCGGAGTCGAGCGGAACGAAGTGGGGAGGGTGGGAAACTTCTCTCCGATCCGTTCGATTCCGCTCTGTTCGGCTCGGGGCTGTGTGTTCATTTTGTTTTATTTGAAAGGCCGCTCAACTGCTGCCGCTCCGTCCCGCTCCGCTTCAGCCCACTACACTCCGCCGCGCTCCGCGTCTAATGCGCCATTAGGTTTTTAGATCCACACTTTGGACGAGTGGCGTTGGGATCGACGTTGGTGCCAACGCGTGGAGCCGTTGTCAAAGTGACAAAACCTGTGGCATTCCTGTAATGTGCCAGTACATTACCTACTCCCGGTATCTGAAAGGTTTGTACAAGCAAAAATCTACCCAGTGTCAATACTAAGTTGTTCAAAGCGTCATCGCGTCAGATAATTTCCTTTGAATATTCAATGTTAATATAAAAATATAATAAAATCTTTATATTATTACATTTTAATGATTACAAATGTATATATTACTTTTTGTAATTTTCAAAGCATTTTTAGGCTAGTTTTATATAAATAAATTGAAATGTATGGAGGGAAAATTCGTGATCGTTGCCATAAAATCGTTTCATATCGAGGCTTAGGGCCGGTCTAAGGTCGCGGGTTCAAGTCCTGCCTGAGACGATTTTGTCATCCATCCATTTAAAATTATATGTATATAGTCAGTTCATAAAATATATCTAATATAGGGATAATAGTAGGGAGCCTGTACTAGGATAAACCTGTGCCATAGGCGTTGACTTGTAGAGACTATTAAGAACTATGTAATATTTATGAACAACATTTATTAAATAAAACATGTACCTATGGGTAACAAATAAAAATTAAAAATATGAGTTAAAGTGATATCTCAATTCGTAAGCAAGTTGCGCTTTTTGGTCAGTCAGTTTTCTTAGTGCACTCATTTACCAGGTTCACCGCATTGTCCGCACGCGTAGTCAATTTCGCGACAAGTTCGAGCTGTGAGTCCATACTACATTTAAAACATCTGGTAACTAACGTGAAGTCTTGAACTGGGCAGGACGTCCAATTGATGTAGACCCGATTTTGGTTTATGATGGCCTTTCTAATGTTAGTAGCAGTAAATTGGCCAATATTTAAGCACATAAAGTTTTTACATCGTAAGTGGATGCTCCTACTATGTTGTGCCAATTGAGGCTGATGTATCCAATCTCGTGTACTCTTCTAATATTATTGACCTCTTTTTTTTGCATCAGTCTTCTAATATGGTGTATATAAATATAATGGTGGCAGCACCTTATCTGCATATACAGTTTATAAACAGAAAAACATTGTAAACTTATAGAGTTGATCCTTAGTTTTTGTTAAAAATTCAGCTTCTCCTCTGCAGCAATCCGGCACACTTTATTCAGACATTGTTCTATTAATGACATCCAATGCTTGATATCGCTGGTCCTCAAGGCTTCAACGGTAAGGTTGTTCTACTATTGAGACTGAGGTGTGCTGGAACTAAGCCTAGTTAGTTTTATTCATACTCACTATAAATTGCAAATTTGTAGTAATCTAGATCATACATTAAATAAACATTTAAAATTAATTCTAACATTAAAAAGAACGTCTGTCAACCTCTAAAATTGATGATACAGGTTCGATTTATGGCAAGACAACAAGGTATGACAAGAGGTAGGTCCCCCGGACACGACAGTCTCAGCATCGAACACTTTCAGTATGCGGGGCCGCACCTCCCTAGGTCATTGGCATTGCTATTTACATTATGTGTAAGACATTCTTATTTACCGAATGAGCTAATGAAGACTGTTGTAGTGTCAATAATTAAAAACAAAACTGGAGATCTCTCGGATAAATGTAACTACCGACCAATTTCATTGGCTACTACTGCAGCGAAGGTGCTTGACTTTATGCTTGAGAGACAGCTTAAAAAATCACCTTAATTTACACGAGGCTCAGTTCGGTTTCAAACCTGGGCTATCCACTGAATGTGCTATTATGTCTCTCAAGCATACAGTTAGGTATTATACTGATAGGAATACGCCAGTCTATGCCGCTTTTCTGGACCTTTCCAGGGCTTTTGATTTGGTTAGGTATGATATCTTGTGGTCTAAATTAGTTGAAGAGGGTGTGCCCGGGGAACTGGTTAACCTATTTAGGTACTGGTACGGCCATCAAACTAACCGAGTAAAATGGCTTAGTGAACTATCAGATGAATATGGGTTGGAATGTGGAGTGAGACAGGGTGGATTGACTTCACCTTCGCTTTTCAACCTGTATATAAACCAGCTGATTGGTGAACTCACTAGCACCGGTGTCGGCTGCTCAATTGACGGGCACATTATCAATAGTATCAGTTACGCTGACGATATGGTGCTGTTGAGTCCATCAATCTCTGCGCTAAGAAGGTTACTGGGAGTATATGCAAATTATGCAAAGGTACACGGACTCGTGTATAATGAAAAAAGAGTGAGTTGTTAATATTTAGGTCCCGGGGTCGAAATGTTTTATGTGCTCCCCCGGTACTGCTTAATTGTGTCGCACTCACTAGAGTTAAGGAGTTCAAATACCTGGGCCATGTGGTTACTGAGGATTTTAAGGATGATAAAGGAGAGCGTTGACGGTCCGCTGCAATATGTTGGCCCGCAGATTTGCACGTTGTTGTGTAGACGTGAAGATTACGCTTTTCAAAGCATTCTGTCAAAATCTGTACACGTGCAATCTGTGGGTTAACTATACGTTGCGGGCTTTCAACGCGCTCCGTGTACAATACAACAATGCCTTCAGGGTGATGTTGGGGCTTCCAAGATACTGCAGTGCATCGATGATGTTCGCGTACGCTCACACGGATGGGTTGGGGCGACAGTGCGGCGCCGCGTGGCCTCGCTTATGCGTAGGGTGCAGGGAAGCGCCAACACTATTCTGAGGGTCATTGCCGAAAAACCAGACTGTCCCATTCAGGGGCATTGGGTACGAACGCATGTCCTCGTTGCCGGTGCCCCTGATGGTGGCAGATTTCTAAGTTAATTTCTAAGTTCATTTTAGTTACTAGAATTAGATACTAACAAAGTCTTTAAGTCAATGTATTTACTAACAAAATATGGACCACAGTCTGCAATAAATGTATTTTATTTATTTATTATGGCATTTTCTTACTCTTGCCAGACCTTCCGGCGATACGTTCTCCCATTCCTGACAGATAGTCTCTTTAAGGGCTTCAAAAGCCTAAGGCTTGTTGACATAGTCTTGTGACTTCCTCACAAAACGAAGCCTAGAACGGTTAAAGGCCGTTTCGATGTCACAACAGGTCGTTTTAAAACTAGAGATTAGGCGACCCGGAAATGTAGCCTTCAACATTATTCCGCGTTCTTGAGGAGTACAGCGTTTTATTGACGCGTATTTAATTTATGTTTACTTTACAAATGTCGAAGCAGAACTGACATTTACCGCCATTTGCGATAATGATTGCATCCTCCGATAGGGTATTGACTTTTGGGCCACCTTTTGCATCACGGTGACACGTTGAAAGACATCATTGGAAGCATTAAGTCACATTAAGTCCCATTGGTAACATGCAACAAAACTACGAATTTATATATTTGTTACAAGTCTAGGTGTACTTTATGTCCGCCAATAGGGAATATGCATATTATTAGTTCTTATACAATGGTTTACATTGAAATATTATTGAAAAAAAATATATGCAGTACCAAAAAACTACTCCTATTAGAAATACAAAAATTTTGAAATCACAAACTGATAAAAGCATTTTCAAAAGCACGCCATCTTGGCGCGTAAAATGTCATGGACTGTGACGTCACGGCAATCGCAACAGCCAATGAGGGCACAGCATGTCATAACATAATTTAAACTGTTACGTCATAATTTGATCTGACGAATGGCATTCGTTTCAACTACCTTGAATTTTCCGCCTTTTTAATAATTATTTTCATAATTTTAGAAGCATTTTATTAAAATATATTGATATAAACCTAAGCTAATATTAAATAAACCTAAGCTATATTCTAAGCCAATAAAATATATATACAAAAAAAATACCTCTCATTTGCATCATATGCATATTCCTTATTATTTGAGCAGGAATTCTCTTAAAAATTCAAATCGTACTAAATCTACTAAGACAAGTCTTTCTTAAACTGGGAATTAACCTAAACAAGAACTATCAGATATTCCTTAATAACTTTTCTCGTCTAAATAATTTTAACGGCGATATTTCGTACATCAAACCCATACTAAGCAATACATTGTTTGAACTCAGTCCATACGCATTGCAGTCAGCTATTTTTCTCAGCTGACTGACGATTTGTAGAAATATATATCGGTAAAGTATTGTACGTCGCCGTTGTATTTCAGTATAAAGGTAACGCTTTCATTTTCAGACAGAGAAAATATTGCTGACACAACTTTTTTGAACACTGTATTTCGAACTAGGTTTTATCCCAGTTTAAGAATCAATATTCGATTTTAAATCCAATTTCCAACTTGTATATACCTATAGAATGGTGATATTAAACGGATGATTTTGACATCTTGTCAGAAGTACAAATATAATCTTAATTTCATTTTTTACTCTCTATATAGCTACCGATATAAAAATCAATTGCGTTTGTTAATCTCTCTAAAATTCAGAAACATCATAACTAATTAATTATTTTTCTGTTGCACACTCGTAATGCAAAGGTGAAACTAAAAAAAACACGCTAAAGAACTGCTGAATAATTTAAAATTGTATTTTTTCGTAAATAGGAATTGTCACTTCAGATTAAATTCCATTTTCTATATTAAAATTTTGTAGTTGAAAAAATGTTATGTCTCTTTAGACATAACATTTTTTCAACTACAATTTTTTTTTACTTTTTCTTTGCTTTTACCACACTGTAATAATATTAATTGTTCTATTGTAACAAAATTAGTTCATTACATGATGTATTGTTGAGAAGCGAACTAACTTTCCTTTGTGTTTTCCTTATCCAAATACTAACAAGCATCAAAGATACACTGCAATCTTTAATAAAAAAACTTTACATTTCAATTAGTATCCTTTCAAAGACTCTAATTTTCCGACGTTAACGAGTTAAATTTTATCGAAAATTAATTGCGACATCTTCATTGAAAACTTTTCACTCAACTTTGATACCTACCTAAATTTTCCTTCGACGAAACTTTCACAATACAGGGTGTATCTAAAACTCTGAGAGGGTGACTGAGTAGCTGTTACGTAGAAGTAAATCTTAAACAAATTTTCTCTTCAATCACCCGTTGGAAAGGAACCTTCTACTGGATTGCCAAAACATTATTAAGAAAGTTCTCATCTCGTTCTGCCGAGTTTAATTACAACAAATCAATAAACTGGGAAGAGACTTAAAATGTTATTTACTACAAGAGTTGAGGACACTTTAATTAAGACACTTTTATTAATTCCATTCCAAGCGGCATCCCACAAGGATCTCTGATGGCACCTCTCCTATTTACTATATTCGTCAATGACATAGACACGTGCTTCCATAATTCCAATTTACTCTCATTCGCGGACGACATGAAAATATATGCTGCTATCGCCTCGCCTAGCGACACACTTTTACTGCAGGCGGACCTCCTGCGCCTCGATCACTACTGCCACAGTAACAAACTTGACCTTAACCCCTTGAAGTGTGCAGTGGTAACATTCTCTCGTAAAAAAGCGGTTGTAATAGCACATTATTCAATTAAGGACCAACCTCTGCCTAGAAGCGATGCTACGCGTGATTTGGGTGTCATCCATGATTCCAAATTAATTTTTGATCAACATGTTGATGACATTGTATCAAAGGCATACAGGGCTCTGGGCTTTATTATGCGATCCTCGACTTGCTTCAGTAGCGCTAAAACTTGGAAAGTCCTGTACTGTAGTTTCGTTAGGAGTATTTTGGAATACGCCTCGCAAATATGGAACCCTCGTTACGACACATACATCACGAGAATTGAGAGAATCCAAATCAAATTCATGAAGTACATGTGCTATCGTTTGAGAATCCCGTTTAAATCATCAGACTACCTAATGCTTTGCAGAAAATTCCATCTAATGACTCTTGTCGATAGAAGGCATATAGCTGACGTGTGTTACATAATTAAAATTGCCACAAACGTCATAGATTGTCCTGAAATCTTAGCGAAACTTAATTTCAATGCACCATCCAAGCTTCTCAGGTCTATAAAACCTTTGCATATACCCCTCTCTTCTTCCAATTATCGGCAAAATTCTTTCCTCAACAGAGCGAGCAACAGCTTCAACACAATAGCGTCAGATATAAATTTGGATCTATTTAACACAAGCTTCCCAGTAGCAAGACGGCGAATGAGCGAAAAGTTTTTCTCATAATTTTGATTTCCATTATTATTATACTAATGTTTTTTACTTATATGTAGGTACAGATGAAATTTAAATACTTGATCTAACTTTTCATGTTAGGATATGATTATATATTGTAGATTATAATATGTGTGTTTTTATAAATGAGTTGCAAACTGCTGTAAAAATTGTTAAATTTAGTTTTATGTTACTATACGCGAGGTCCTGTAATTGGCTCTCTGATGTTTATTTTGTAATATCTTTTTAAAATAGAATAAGCTGTTGGACCTCCATAATATAAATAAATAAATAAATAAGTTTTATTGTATCTATGTGTTGAACATATTATACTAACCACCCAGTAGAATGAACTAGTAGGAGTAGGAAGAACTTTCACATCTATAACGTATTTGATTAGTAAATCAAATAATATAAAAAATAAAATAATACTGCATTTACTTTATTTTTACCCGGCTATGGCGAAGCCAACAAGGAAGGGTGATGTTTTTAGCAGACTTTACCCAATTACGGCTAAGCCAAAAGGAAGGGTTAAGTATTTTGCCTGACTTCGGCGAACCCAAGAAGGAAGGGTTTTTGGCAGACTTTACCCGGCTACGGCGAAGCCAATAAGGATAGGTAATTGAAGTAATTTTTATAGGCATTTCTTGCCAGTTACTTTACAAATAAAATAATTGCAGTTTCGAAAGATAGAAAAATTTTAAGTCCAGACCCAGGAATCGAACCCGAGACTTCCGTAGCCAAACCGGGGCCAGAAGCTCGCATGCACCATCCAGTCGGTAGTTAAAGAACTATCACGGCTTTTTTGTTATTGTTTCGTTACAGAGAGCATTTTAACAAATTATAAATAATTGTAATTTTTATAGGCATTTTTTGCCAATTACTTTACAAATACAATAATTGAATTTTTGAAAGATAGAAAAATTTGAAGTCCAGACCCAGGAATCGAACCCAAGACTTCTGTAGCCAAACCAATTGTGTTTCATATCAAATCAGAGGGCTTAATTAGCACATTAATTTAATACCAAACACATTTCTAAACTCAATAATTATGTAGTATCTCCGTATCTATTCATATAATACAATAACATGGTAGAGACGTCAAAATAATTATGACGCTTTTCATTGATGGATAAAATCTACGATTATAAGAGAATAAATAAACACATCATCGGAAATTCAGATATTTTTGATGATAAAAGCCGGGTATATAATATGATAACAAAAATATTTTATACTAAATCTCTCTAAAAAAGAATTAAATGCTGTCCCAAACATTACACCAAACTTTTTTTATTTTATTTTGTTCATTTACTTTGTCGGCATAAGTAATATGTGCATCCATGCAAAATAAAGCTTTCTAGCACTAACAGTTTCTGAACTAATCTGCGGACGGATGGACGGACGGACATGGCGAAACCACTAGAGCTCCGTTTTGACATTTTGGCTACGGAACCTTAAAAATGGGTTGTCTTTAAAGTCGGTTTAGTGCCGACAATTTTACATGATAAGGTCATAAGAAAGCATTGACGACATTGTACTTCACAAAAGCATGATTGTTTATTACAATGTCATCAATGTTTTGGCGATTACATCGACATGCGATACAATTGGAAATTAAAAAAAAATATGTAAAAAAATCTCTCACAGGCATGGTTGTCATATGTCATAAGAAAACATTGATAACAATGTAATAAAGATTGTTATCAATGTTTTCTTATGACTTTATCACATAAAATTATCGTCATTAAACCGACTTTACAGACAACCATTTTTTTTAGTTACCTATTTAAGTCAAGCATTCCTTAGAAACTTTATATTTTTTTATGCTATTGTTGCTAATGAAACAAAAAAAGACACTTTTTTGGTGATGAATTAAATTTTAAAATGGAAAATATTATTGCAAAATAAAAGTTTAAAACACTACAACCCGACACCCGCAGAAGTAGTATATTTCGACCCTTTTCGGGCATGGTTACACGAATTCCACTCACGAAAAAATGGCCGCTGCTAGAAATAATCTTCTTGTGGCTTTGTATGTAGGAGGAGTTCTCGGCACGCTTAACACGCTTTACACTTTTCGTCGTGATCAGCTGCCAAAGCTTAAGTTTTTGGTTCACCCTAACTGAAGAGGTCGCAGCTCCACACGCATATCGAATATACTACCAGGTTCAGGAGTGGTTGGGAGCAAAAAAAGAACCAACCAACTGGAGCTTGAACAGTAAATACTAAGAACTCCTACCCGTGACTTCTGCAGAAGGCCTAGCTTCTCAAACTTTTCTAAAATTCGATATTAAGATGAAAATATATAATAATCAATATATTTGAAAACATATAATTTTTTCTTTCTTATTTCAAAAACTATAAGATATGTGAAGCTGTGGTTGGGCTTATATTTCTCTAATTTTCGCGTATTACGACAAATGCAATTCCTAAGGGGTCCAAATAACATACCAAAAATGCAGCATTACATCGCGTAATTTTTAAATATTTAATCCAGCTTTTAGCTTTATCTTTGACGATTTCGAATAATCAATGATTTGATTTTACAAAATTAAAATATTTTAAGTTTGAAGTTAAAATTGCCATACATTTCATTAAACAGCGTTTGTTGTTGCAACAGCAGAACAAAGTGAAGGAAGCTGCAATAGGAAGTTATGTAGGCCAACAGCGATTAACAATACAAATAAATATAATTGAAGTGTCAAATTAAGAGTAATTTTCTGAATTGATAATATAATTTATTTAAACTGTAAGTATCTGAATTATAGACTAAAGTTTTTCCGACTGCCAAAAAGAGTTATGTTTTATTTTATTAAAAACTTCGACCATTTTAAATGCTTGAGCTCAAAAATACAAATGTTTTTTTTAAATGTATTCTGCGAATCATAAGTCGCGAATCAAAAGTCTATGCAATCAGGAAGGATCTACTAAGTCGTCGTCGTCATCGTCATCAGCCCGTATCGGTCCACTGCTAGACATAAGCTCACCTAATTTTAGGAACATCTTTTTTTTCTTTTTTTTATGGCCGTAAAAATGCCTGAACGCATACCTCCAGCACCAGAGGCAAACGCTGGAGGTAGTGTGGGACCTGACCTCACTAAAAAAATGCCGTGTACCTACTCGCCGCCTTCACGGATAGGCCGCCGGAATTGGTGGCGACCAATTTAAGAAACACCTAACGTAACCTAACACCCTAGGATATTTAAGTATCGACTTAAAAATAGTCCAGTCCACCATATGTCTTCTTGTGACTGTCGTCAAGGCGACTAAGGGATTTCACAACGGAGGACGGGCAGCAGCGTCCTCTGCGTAATTTAGGGTCTCACTGCGATCGCCAACCCGCTCGACGAGTGCGGCGATTATTGCAATTACCCCCAGGATCTATAATAAGTAGGTTCTACTTGACAGACCCGGACCTAGCAATGGAACATCAAATGAGTTGATGTGATGATGATGACCCTAGGAACACGGTACATTTTATTTATTTTATGTTGGGAAATAAACCTTCACTTAAGTTGAAAATAACGTGGTTTATAAAATGTATTATGCAAAAACTATCTTGGATTATGACACCTTGCAATGACATAAAATAATTTATAAACTAATTATAGACGTGTTCTATCCTCGTGGCTCGATTAGATGTCTCACTATTCTTTAATATGCAACTGTACTGAAAGTTTATCGATTTAATAATTTTACTACATTTCCATCGCAATGAGGTGACAACGTATAAATCCAATGTTAAAAAAATGATGGAAAGCGTCCGTTCGATTATCAGTTATTTATGTATGGAACTGACTCGATTTTGTTTAGGTATAAACTAAATCCGTTGAATTCAAATTATCGTTAGGGATTACAAGTTTAAATCGCTTCTATGTGTATAAGCACGAGAGAAGTTGTGCGTCGGGAGGCGCGTGTGTGAGTAAATCACCATTAGTGTGTACATCATTTACAAGCCCAAAAATGTTACTTTCCTGCTTCCTCTCGCGGGCCTCTTGTAAGCGGTTTGAGTGTGTGAGTGAGCAGCCGTGTCGCGATAGGTTCGTGAGCTCAATGTAAATGTGTAGGTGAACGGTCCGGGCTCGCGTAGCCCCCGCCAGTGGCGAGCCGGCCGTAGCGGCACTACGACGCGCCTACGCCGTAGCGATCGCACTCGCATCTGTTCCCCCTACCCATATCATCGGACAATAGGACCGGCGACGATTCGTGGCGTTTTGTTATTTTTTTGTTAGATGTGAATAAAAGCGACTCTTTGTGACATTCACTCGTAAAAAGCGGAGACAGTATGCTGAAGGGACACCCTTTGTCCTCAAAAGAGACGATTATTAAAACGGCACTATGTAATTTTTGAACATTAAGTTGTTTAAATGATACCCTAGAAATTTGAACAGTTTAGTTGTGTTGCGGTAGAATGAGCGGGTTGTAAGAGGGCCGCAACTGGAGCCGTTGTTGTGTATTAATGACGAAAGTCAATTTTGGCTTATTATTGTAATTATGTGACGCTGGTGTTGGTGTAACGTAATTAATATCAGACAATTGTACCGCGAGTGGCGTAATGGAGTATGTATATCTGCCTACACAAATACAAATGTAAGGTAAACAGTTATGTTTTGACTCACTTTCTATGTTGTAACGTATTTTCCTTGTATTATTCTTTACTTTATTTGTTCAAGTGCCTTCTTAGGAAAACTTTTTATAAGTAGTTTGTACTTGTTATGAATAAATTACATAATCCCGTAAAGATGTTGGGAATATAGTTTAAATTAGTGGTTATTTTTGTATCAATGAATATCGTTATTTTACTATAACAATTATATAAAGAAAAAATATATTAATTAGATACTTTATTTAACATTTATTGGGCAATTGTTTGCTGTACTCATCATTTTGAACAATGGCGTATTTTAAATTAACTAGTCGGTTTCAAACTGTTTAATTTAATTGTATGCTGTACAATACAAATACTTATTAATATTTGCATGCGTTTAGAATATTTGTTTATGTTGTATTTTCATTGTTTGGTTTGCATGGTTTAATATTATTGAAATTAGATATTATTGTTAATATTTCGCACCAAATGGGCAAAACGGAAAATATTATAAATTGTTCTTTTGTCTATCTATCTGTTTGTGGTTTACTTTTTCAGTAGTATTTCAAGATTACTTTTGAAATGCAACAAAAATAAGTATTAACTATAAAATCTTTTGCGGTTATTGTCACAATTAATTTTCAGTGGATGAAGAATGAAAAATTATGTTTTGGGCATGATTTATTGAATAGAAGCATACAAGTGCTTATATACCAAAGTTATGAGAAAGCCGAGAGAACGTTAACGTGTTATGGATGTAATGTATCCAGCCGTAACCATTGCAGTGCTTATTCAAGTTGAAATGCGGTTCGATATTATACACGTATACCCATTGGGCATTGAGAATTATGGCACGTTTCTCTTCAGGTCTTGCAGGCCTTAACAAAGGACTTAGTTATCTTGGGACAGCTCACACAACGTCATCTGATCCCAAACTAAGCAAAGCTTTTAATAGTACAAGCTCTGTTTAGTTTCTATATATAAATATGCTTACATATTTCTAAATACATACAATACACCTTGACACAAAATAATTTTCTCGTGATCATCACACAAAGTTTTATCTTGGGTAGGTATCACACCCACGACCTCTAGATTAGCAGTAAGGTTCACTAACCACTAAACCAACAGGCCCGCTGAATATAAAACGAATTGTACAAACTAAAGTAAAATAACGAACAAAATATATAGCCTAGCTTCCCACAATTGAGGCGACTACAGCGAAACCTCACACAATAATAAATCCGTCAAGCCGCTTGGGCTGTAGAGTGAGCCAAAGAATTGCACTAATGCTCTCGAAAAACATGATTTTCTTTCTGGTGCAGTCGAATAGAAATTAGCTAGGGATCTAGTGAACGTTGACCTCTTTGTGCGGTCTCTCGGTTTCTCAATGGCAATTATCTGTAAAGGAAAAAGGTCACACCACTGAAATTGGCACACATTGTTAGAATACAGTAGGTTTTTGCTAATTACAAATCTGCTAAAAAATGGGTTAAATTTAAATCAATAATCAAGAAAGCTTGTGTACTTTAATCGACCTTATAGATGATGGCAAACAAAGTCTCTGGTATATTTTTTTAGTAATTTTTAGCTATTCTTAACATCCATAGCCTGGTTATGGATGTTTCTGGCTTTCTTACAAAAAAAAAGCTACGTGGTCTGAATTTATTTTAATCTGTAATATTATTTGGCAACATCATTCCTAGTATTTTTCATTAGTGAATCTCAAGCAAATCATAGAAAAATGATGGCTGATTTTTAACACCTATAAACAAAGTAGGTAGTAATAATAATAATATCTTGAAATAACTCGCACAACACCATCTGATCCTAAACTAAGCAGAGCCTGTACTATTGCAACCAGACGACTGATAAACATACTAATACTCGTATATTTCTATATACATACATATTTTTGAAAAATGTACACTCTGACACAAAATAAACCACCGTGCTCATCACATAAAGTTTTATCCTAGGTGGGGATCGAACCCACGATCACCGGCTTAGGAGTCAGGGTCACTAACTAAACCCAGTAACTAGACCAACACGCCAGTCATCACATACTAATTCCCTTATTTATAACTAGCTGTCCCGCGCAACTTCGTCTGCGTAAATTTTCCCCGTTTTTTGCAATATCTCTCTCTCATTGCAGCTCCGCTCCTATTCGTCGTAGCGTGATGTTGTATAGCGTTCCACGATAAATGGGCTATCCAACAGTGAAAGAATTTTATAATACGGACCAGTAGTTAATAAGATTACCGCGTTCAAACAAACAAACTCTTCAGCTTTATAATATTAGTATAGATTTAGATAAATTAAATTATATTTTAACTAATGAATGTTATGTTTTTATTTTCTTCTATCCTATTTTGATAGAATGAAAAATGAAGATAAAACATTAACTTGTTTAAAGTGCTGTTACAAACATAATTATATAATAATATTATAAAGAGGTATAGTTTGTGAGTTTGTGAGGTTGTATGGGATCGAAAATTCTTTTACTAATAGAAAGCCATGTTATTTGTGAGTGTCATAAATCACGCAACGACCAATAGAATATGAGTAAAATGTTGCAAAATCGGGAAAAAATTATGCAAACGAAGTTGCGCGGGTCAGCTAGTAAGTAGCTAGATAAATAAGAGGGTAACAACATTTAGGTTGTTTGATCTGAGTGAATAATTATCCGAAACTCTACCAATACAATAATTGCATTTTTGAAAGATAGAAAAATTTGAATTCAGACTCAGGACTCAGGACTCTTGGGGCCAGAAGCGACTGGACTCGCTTCTGGCCCCGGTTTGTAAAATCTTTGGCAAGAAATGCCTATAAAAATTACTTCCGAAACTCTACCGTCAAGTACGTGAAATAGATTTGGGCATAATTGTTTAAATACATAACATCAGTTAAAAAAAGCTTAGGTAATATTTGTACGGGAAAAAAATATGTGTAAAAAAATGCTATTTGATTTCATGACACGATCGTAATGCTGCAAAACCACCCCATGCGGTAGGTACACGGGTGCTGTTACCCAAAGTCACATATCATTGATACCTACCACTTTTTTTTATTCTGAACCCAAAATACAACATAAAAGTATTATCTACATTCACAGATATTAAACACAACTATTGAGTAAATGAGGCATAATTTATAGTGATATCACTGATTTTTTATATTACACAGCTTTATTTTTTAAATCAGGTTGGTTTAACTGTCTTACCTAATCATTCATTGTATTCTGAGCGGGAATAAATAAATACAAAGCTTTCGTAGATTCAAAGGTACATAATTATATAGTTCGAATAACTTCGAATAACTTTTCAAAGCTACCGCCTACATTCATGTTGCGACTTTCTGTTCGAAAACGAAACAAGAGGCGGTCCATTCCCTGATTATCGTCTTCTCAAGTTCCAGACGATAGTCTTGCACCTTGTTACTACTTCCGAACTTTAAATCCGCTACTTTGTTTTCAACAAGTTCTTCAAGTACTGGGGAACATGTATAGTACAAGTCTTCTTTAGATCTCAGTAGGGAATAGTGGAAGTAGTTTATGATAATACCTTTAATAAATTCAAAATATTATTGCTGCTATTTGTTCCTTTAATAGGACCAGTGTTCACAAGACCTTATTCTTACTTATGACACATTTGCGAGACGACAATGAAATTGTCACTAATTGGGCATTAGCTGCTAAGTGAAAAAAATTTACGAGTGAAAGAAAGATGATGATTTAAAAAATAATCTACCTAAAAAAATTGATTGGTCCAAGTTTAAGGTGTTTATACATTTATACATTTCAAATAATACACTAAAACTAAATGAATTAGTGACCGCACATTGTGACGTCATAATGTTGTATTTCATACAAATTTCTACGGAATATATATTAAAAAAGACATTAAGAACTAAAAAAATACTCGAATACCAAATTTTATGTTGCTTTTTTGAATTTCTTTTTAATTTTAGGCAATCTTACCATAAATAAAGTGATGAAGACAAATAAATTTAAAATATGAAATTATTAACTTTTGCACATAAATTTATCAGGCTTATATAAACAGCTCATTTAATTGGCATAAATCATCATTACAGAAACGAAAGATTGACAGAATCGATAACAAACGAAACCCACCTTTAAGTCCCGTACACACTTGCAACAATTCCCCGTTGTTACGCCCAGCGGTGTTGTTTGCAGAAACAGCGATACCGCGATTGACTGGGTTCATTGTTTGACGCGGCGAGCGTAACTCTATTGTGGAGAGAAAATGTCATAGCGCCCGTCCGCTACGTGTTCCCTTCCTATGTTGCGTTCGATGTATTGTATATTACAGTTTTGTCTTCACTCCGATATGCGTGCGTCAAATTTCATACAATTTTGTTTCTGGTCTCTGCGGGTACACAAATTGACGTGACGCGTTTGTTTTTACGTAAAACGTGACACGCAATGGTAGGTACATAATTTTCTAAATTACTTTTCGAGGTTCAGCTACTTTTTCTGACTGCTTATTCCCATTGCGGGCAAGAGTAGGTAACTCCGTGAAAGCGTGGCAATCAGTGAAATAAAAAAGTTAACAGTCGTGTAATCAATTTCACTGTAGTATTTTTAAAACGTTAGCGTTGCCACAGGAAAATAATGAAAATATTTTTCATTGTAAACTATGTGGTTTTAATGGTTATTCCGTTATATTATTTTACTGGCTTTTCGCATGGCTTTGTCCGCATTATGTTTGATTTTTATAGCCCATGTGCTATTCTCATGTAAGAACTACATTACTGTAAGGTTTCATTCATTTTTTTTCGGGTACCTAACCCTACCCAACATGTAAAGTTGGGATGTGATTTTTTTTTAACCCATCGTGTGGGGTGTTGTCTGATAGGTCTTTCAAAAATATTTAAGGGTTATATTTACATATCATTTTTAAATCTCGTTTGTGAAATATTAAACCTTAAAGTGCGTTTTTTTCTTAGAGGCCAGTGCCCCCAGATAAATGTTTGTTTTTGGAGATATAATAAAATTCAGGGGAGTAGTATATATAATGAAATTAAAAAGGAAAAGTATCACAGCTAAATAGGCTTTACAAGTTTACGAGTACAGCAGATCAAGTGAGAAGTAACAAAATTTTCGTACAATTTCTGTTGAAAAATACTTATAAGACGTTGTTAACAGTATGAAACGAAAACAACAAAAAACCCACTTCTTATACCGCTTTATTGTGCTGAGTAGCTACGAAACCGTAGGGTGTGTAACCCGACATGCACTTGTCCGATTTTACGATTTTATTCGTGTTAAAATCCAGTTCTATCTAAACCATAAATCAGTGGGAAACTCATACAGCTGTAAAAACACCTGCCGCGTACACAACAGCTGACCAGGGAATTAAAGAAAAACATACTGTATCAACGTAATGTCAACCGTTGGCCCTCTGAGGAAGTCAGAGGAAATAATTATATTGACATAGAACTGAGTTATTATTGTATAGAAATAGAAAACTGTTTACAATTTATTTTATTGTTTATAGAGCTTTATTATTCAAACATCTACTGTTGTGTGTACTAAATTAGTTTTTGTTACGTTATCGTCTGGATTGATGTCAAAATGCATTTGACAATTGAAATTTGGAAAATTGTTTTAAGTACTTACAGGGAGTAAAAGAAGCTCACATTCAAAATTATATCCGTTGTACTGGGTGGCGCAAAAGTAAAGACCCTATTTGGTTCAGCTATAACATTTTTTCTAAATTAGAAAACTAGATTTAGATTTTTTTAAATGTATATTTGTGCCATTAAATTTCGTACCATTAGGATTTAAAGATGATGTCTTTTAAATGGTGACCTCCAGAGTTGATACACATTTGAGCCCTATTTATGACATTTTGCATAACTTGCCGTAACACTTCCTGCGATATGTTCGTTATTTCTTGACGAATGTTTTCTTTTAGAGCTGCGAAAGTCTGTGGCTTGTTCACATACACCCGAGATTTCAAAAAACCCCAAAGAAAGAAGTCTGGACTGGTCAGATCGGGTGATCTTGCAGGCCAAGGCAAATCGCCAAAACGAGAGATAACTCGGCCTGGAAAAGCGTCCCTCACTAAGTCCATAGTGTCGCGCGCTGTGTGTGCCGTAGCGCCGTCTTGTTGAAACCAGATGTGCTCCAGCCCCAATTCGTCCAAACTGGGTATCAAAAACTCACGTAACATGGTTCTGTAGCGTTCTCCAGTGACAGTTATCGCATTGCCTCCAGCGTCTTCGAAAAAATAGGGTCCGATCACTCTGTCAACACAGATGCCACACCATACAGTAACTTTTAGTGGGTGTAGAGGTGTTTCTTGAATAATGCGCGGATTATCAGTGCCCCAGAACCGAGTATTCTGCTTATTGACATGCCCTGAGAGATGGAAATGCGCTTCGTCACTCATAACCAATTTTGAAGGAAAATCATCCTCTTCAAGGTTGAGGTTTATGACGCGCTGGCAGTAATCTAGACGAGCTCGGTGGTCAGCAGGCAGCAGCTGATGAGTCATTTGAGTTTTATACGGGAACATCTTTAAGTCTTTCACCAAAATACGCTGCAGGGTCCGTCTGGAAATGCCCAATTGCGTGGCACGTCGCCTCGTTGATGTTTCTGGACACTCTTCCACATCTTCGCGCACAGCATCGATATTTTCAGCTGAACGGCCTGTTCTTGGTCTCCCAGACTTAGGTCTATCCAATGTTGAGCCAGTTGCTTCAAGGCGTGTGGCAAAGCGTCGAATTGTGCGACCAATCGGTGCCGGACGGTGGGGAAATCGTCGACGAAATTCACGTAGTGTTCTTATCACTGATGAATTATTCCGTAAGAACATTGACACAATTATTCCACGTTCTTGGGGAGTAAAACGGTCCATGTTTATTTTCAGTGTATTTTACATTTGTTCACTACACAATTTTCAACAACAGAATGACAGAAAATGTCATATAAAAAAAAAAAAAGTATTTTCTTTAGTGCCCGTACTTTTGCGCCACCCAGTATTTCCAAATTCAAAATTGACTATTTGAAATAAATGAATAGGAAGCTAATTTGTTGACATACGAGTACCTATACGAAACTTATGTCGAAAATCTATCCCTATAAACAGTTTGTTTATTTTAAACTTCCACCTGCAGAAATCAGCTGGTTCATCTACGATCAGATCTATGAAATAACTAATCAACTTGAAATTCCTAGTGGGTACTATAACTTTCAAACATTTATGATAATTCTAAGAAGTATCCACGACCCCAAGCAATGCCAATTTAATATATCTACAGCCTAATTTAAAATCCAATAATCAGAACAAACTACTAAAGGACAAACCAAAAAGCACATTCTGTTAACTAAAATAAAATTTGACAAGTATTTTATAACTGAACCGGTTCAGTAAATTTGTTCGGACAGAGCGCTCTGTTTGCAAAGTGGCCTATTTTATATTACACTGCTCGCTTACTTTACTGTCCTAGAGTCAATACAGATTTTAAACGAGGTTTTAAATAAAACTAGCTCGTTTTGACCCGATACTGTGTTTTATTGCCTTTTATTTGTAAACATTCGTGTTCAATTTTAGTTCTTGGAATATTTATAGGGCCCGAAAAAATGCTGATGCATACAGTTGCAGTTTATTTATCTGTAATGAAATATCACGAGTTTTATTACGCCTATCTAAAAAAACCAATTCATTAAAATAATTAAATAGTCAATATAACGATGAAACTGTTCATAACTTTAATTGCGTTTCATATTTATTAATTGTAACAATGTCTACATTTTTCTAAATAGGTTCTAAAATTTAGGATTTAGGTATAGTGTCATTTATGGTCACTGAAATCTACACACGCCTTCTTTAGACGGGTACAAAAAAAACAGTTACAAGAATTACAACTCGCCGCAAACATAAAGATATGAGGTTGACAATCCACTTCAAGTTTCTTCGAAGAAACGGTTTGACAAAATACACTTCACGGTTATGAAATGCACTACTACTAAACAGCTTTGAACTTATGTCGTCTTCAACCCTCTAAATCTGAGATTATTGTCAATACACTCGTCTCTCACGGGTTCAAATCTGTGATATTAAATTCGCGCTATGTCCGACAACTGTAGAAAAATGAAAGTTGTATGTATGTAGTTCTAAACGTGAGCAAATTGAAACTGAAGCCTGTCACTGTGACGTTGAGAGTTGAAACAAAATTGAAATTGACGAGGAGCAACTTTTTTACGAAAACGAAAAAGTCATTTAGTTCGAATAGATAGATATAGCATGTTTTAAATACAGCGTACATTTTTTGAATGCGTTTTAATGTTTAAAAATAACCCTTCCCCTTTGGCTTTACCGTAGTCGGGTAAAAAAAGTCACACAGTGTTTAGAACATTTGACTTACACATGTAATTGCAAAGCAACATGTAAATACATGTTTCCCAACTTACCAGTAATCTATGAACTATGCAATAAGCAAACTCAATTTAAAATAGGTACATAAGTAAGTTTACGATATCAATTTATCTCTATTACTGCAGTAAGTTCAATTCCATTCAATGAGCACATCTCCGCCGGAATCCTGATAATATTGATAAGATTTCATAGATAAAATTGAACGAGCATCCACTAGCCAATGCTGTGGTCAGATGTAAGCACCTTTTACGTGTTACGCTCCAGAGAATGCGATCATTGTAGTCGTCGAATGTCACCTCGTACTACTTCCAGGCAGTGCTCCGTGAATCGAGAAAATTGAATTGAGTCTGTAGGACCTATTTCACTTTTGAAGATGTCTTTTATAAGATACATGAAATTCTAACTTGTTACAGAGAACCAATAAGTTGTGCGTCAAAGATTTGTTCCGAATGTTCCAAACGATATTTATATTAGTTTCGAGAAAAAGAATTGTGAATTTCTGGATTTGTTTTAACGGGTTAGGTTTTTGTGTGGAGAATTCCTTTTTGTACGATCAAATTTGAAAGACAAAGGACTCTATAGCAGACGACACTCATTTTGTCGTTGTATTATATACGCTATGGAAATGCAGAGCTTTCTAGAGAATGTATCTACCGAATATAGTGCGCATCATTTGCGTTTTCGCGTGTTGAATCAAAGGATTTTTGTCGCGACGCAGTGCATTGCAATCTGTTATAATAGCAAGGATATTTTATATACCGGGCTTTCGGTGTAGTGTGTACACATAATGTACATAATTATGAACTGACTGGCCTGCTGGTCTATTGGCTAGTGACCCTGACTGCTATGCCGGAGGTCGTGGGTTCGATCCTCACCCAGGATAAAACTTTGTGATGAGCAGGATGGTTTATTCTGTGTCTGGGTGTTATTTATCTATAATATAATATGTGTTTAGAAACATTTAAGTATGTTTATCAGATAACTGGTTTCCATAGTACAAGCTTTGCTTAGTTTGACGTATAGCGTTACATAAGTTGTCCCAAGATATTATTATTATTATATTATACCTACAGTTTCTATTTTCACCGTCTAACGGCCGGTCTCAATAATCTATCTATCGATGGTTTTGGCTACTAGAGGTAGAATTTTGTCATATTTTGTATGGAGCTTATGTCAAATATATACCTCTAGTACCAATCCATCGATAGTTAGATTATTGAGACCGGCCGTAAATGGATGGAATGGAAGCGGCGGTAGCGGTAGGTATCGGACTTGCAATCATTAGGTCGCGGGTTCGATTCCGACGTTAGCCCACTCCTAATACAAACTATTGAGCTTAGCTGGAAGAGTTAGCAGGATTATATACAAACCCATATTAAAATAAATATTACGTCACCTATTATCGTTCGTTTACGTTAGTATATATATATAGTATATATAGGTCAAGATCAAAAGCTGTTTTGATGAGCAGGAAAATAATTTCGTCTTTTTCTTCAAGATTTCACTTTTTTAGCGGATTCATTGATTATCATATTAAACGGCAGGAAGGTGAAAACGGGTGCTTTCTCTGATGAAATGAGTTTTGATGAGTCAGCAAAACGTTAGCAAAATTTCTGAACCAGGTATTTTTATGTGAAAAGATAATTTTATTGGTCGGCGCATAATCCAGAGCGGATTATAATATAAGTATTTGTACTTATCAATAAATAATACCTATAAGCTCCATGATGAGTAGTTCACTTATTGCATTTTCGAATAAAATACAGGAGAAAGTAAGAACCTATGGTCAGACAGATAGTGTTTGGTATATGTATTGCCTAAATCGATGACATTAGGTACTAAGATATATTACTTATAGATAAAACTTTATACCTATATATTATCAAATGACAGGTATTTATAGCAGCAACATGGTTTGATTAATTGATAAAAGAACGAGTGACTCAAATATCACAAAAATGCATACTCCGCCTTTAAAGCGGCGGTAGCCTAATAGCTAAGTCATCGGCCTCGCAATCATGAGGTTGCGGGTTTTAATCCTACCCATTACACTACACACGTGAACCCACTCCTAACACTAGTCATTGGGCTTAGCTGGAGGGGGTAACAGGATTGCTAGTAATGTGGGTCTCACAATCCCACATTGCTAGTTATCTTTAAAAAAAAAATCGATCATGTATCAAGCACCAATTCGGACTATTAAAACTAACCACTCCTGTTACCTGTACATGCTTCACGTTTTAAATCTATTCAATTGGGAAACAGGAATGATTTTGATTGAATAAGTGTAGGCGTAACATATCCGCATGCGGCACGTTCGAGTGTTCAGCGTTTATATACAGCGTTTAATATTTCATAGCACCTCACCCCAAAATCGGAATTGGGTTTATAAAAGATTTAAAGCAATTTGATTGGAGTGCCATACTAAAATGGAATCCCATAAAATAAATAATAAATGAACGATCTCTAATAAAATTATCAGTGTAGAAAAACGAGGACAGTTATTAATAAAGGTATAATTTTCCCCTCCGTTATGAGTGCGAACAGCCATCCGTTACGCAATTAAAGCACACGAAATGGTGGCATGTCCATTGAGATTTGCATACAGATATGTGATTATAGCCAAAATGGCTTTATGCTTTGGATATAATGCGGACAAAAAAATATTACTCTTTGAAATAGGTGTACGAAATTTTATTGCTATGAAATCCGATCCGCGGGAAACGTGGGAAATGTTTTGGGTGTAAAATATTTTAGACCCCAGCAATGTGATTTAAAATGTTATTTTATGGCGAGTGTTCTAGAACATAAAAGAACAATAATATTTTTCAGTTTGCTTTCAATGTTTTAACGAGCCTTAAGCTTGTTTTCGTGTTAAGATTTAACATAAAAATAAGGATTACGATAGAACGTTTCTCTTGTACGATTCTCAGATAATTTATAGGCTTTATATTGCCTAAAAATAAAATAAACTAAGATGTATTATCTTATTTTATTTTAAAAGTACTAATACTAAGTGGAAGATTGATCATCCGAGATCATGTTTAGGTCACCAAAAAGAACGAGTACCTCAAAATAAGAGACTTTTTTTGGTTTTCAATGAAATTTATTAATCATTATATTTATGTGAGGTAGCTAAAAATAATTACACATTTTTATTAGACATCCAATTATTGATAACAGTATGAAATCAAAGCAATGGATCACAATAATATGAGCGATACCTTTTCAAAAGATAAATGAAAACTAATGTTTTTATGAAAGCAGTATGTGTGATAAATCCAAAGTTATCATCGTACAGTATGTTTCTATGCTATCAATCTCTTCACTGCTATTCACAAGACAACAATACAAAGACATCGACTCAAAGTCTGGTGTATAATTTTATTTCGTTTTAACACACACCCTCGAAAACCCACTTTATTAGCGCACTGCCAACAAAAGAGATTATTCCTTCAAAATGTAACAAGATAAGGCTTTTTGCAAATATACCTAAGCGTATAAAATTACCAAATACGCACTACATTATGAAGGCAAAATGCCTTAGGTAGCAAAGCTTTGTACATTGAAAGCTGAACGACATTTCGACCTTGAGTAAAATAGATGAAATTTTCCGCTAAAGTAGGAAACTCATATCCCAGCCTTTGGAATTATCCATAGCTATGTAAGTGCCGCTTTCACTTGACCGTATTGTGCCGGACCGTTGCGTAACCATCATTTTTTAGATCGTCATTCACAATATATTAGAGATTTTTTCTCTCTCTTTAGCATCGATTGATTACTGTTCGAAACATGGGTAGGTACTTGGAAGAAAGCGTAGGTATACTTTGGGAAACGCTTAATATAATCGATTTGTTGGAGCTCATTAATGTTTGGATTGATATATTGTTTAACATTGATCGATTAGAGACAAACTAAGTTTATGGTTTGTGTTTAATATTTATAAAAAAAAAATACACCAAAACACTATCAATTTTGAAATAGTTATAACCATTGTTATACCTATGATTATTATTAAAGGCAGTAATTAATAAGCAAGTATAAGCCATCAAATCTTGTATTTTCAGCTTATGTTTTTTAACTGGAAATGTTAATCAACTATAAACAATATAAATTGTGAGACCTTAAAAAAGTCATATGGTATAAAATATGTACCTAAACACGCACAGGTATGGATAGACATCTCGATATTCCACAACTTAAATATCTAATCGAAATTTGAACTTTTATTATTCCAGTCTAGTTTATGTAGGTACTTCTAGGAGCAGCAGAAACCACTTCAAATCCATTCTAAGTTCTGTTCACTCTGCAAAAGAAAGGGTAAAATAAAAATAAATGGAGTGCTCGCCAGTTGCGGTTGTCACCCCACAACGCAACTCATTCAGTGGCTACAACTTTCCAATCTTATCGCTTGGAATTTATTTATTTAAACCATATAGATAAACTTGCATTATGCCGGCTTGGAGGTTGGTTATTGCGTAAGTTTATTTAAATAAAAATGAATGCAGTACCGCGTGTATGATAAGTTGCCGTTATATATAATGGCATCCCTTGAGAACGCCTCTATCGATTTTGGCTGATTTATTTTATTAGTGCCCTTAATTTTAGGTAAAAAATTCTATTAAAAAATAAATGCAAAATCCACGTGTAAAGTTCAAATTTGGATGGCATTTTAACAGTTTATCATTAACAAATTGTCTACGTACGAAGTCCTAGTGTTTAATTTTTAGGGTTCCGTAGCCGAAATGCCAAAAACGGAACCCTTATAGTTTCGTCATGTCCTCTGTCTATCCGTATGTCACAGGCATAAGTTTGAGTAAACTCAAAGACTACTCAATGAATATTGATGAAATTTGGTGAAAAGGTGTCTTGTACCTACTTAGTTATATGTATTTGCCGCTACTTAGTTTAATAGCTAAATATTTATTTTCTTAATTTTTTTTTTTTCTTGTAATGATGCATTTTTTTTTCAGCACACTTAACGTGTGGCACCTAATTCGACAGGTCTTTTAAAACGTTTAAAGGTTTATAAGAAACATTTTTGATTGAGTGAATATTTTTCGAAATAATCGCTCCGAAAGATGCATCAATTTTGCCCCCCAGAGATGCATCAATTTTGTCCCATTAAATTTTGAACCATGTGACCAAAAATATGAAAAAATATCACAGGTAGCGCATAATAAGTAATTTAAACTAATATTATTTTGGACATGATCGAATATACCATAATTAAGTTTTTCTGAAAAACTATGTTTCTCAACAAAAGGGCGTAAGTGCCATGAGCATACGCTCCTCCGCTGATGTAATTATTCCAGGCTGCGGAACTCTAATCTGAGCATAGTCTGACATGCTCTTGCCCGGTTTTTTTTTGTCTCGATTCTATATCGTCAGGATTTTTGCTAAAAATAAATAAGTAATAGTACCTGAGGATGGTGATGATCTAATAGGTCTGATCCGATTTCAATTACCTTGTAAATCGTGAGCTCGCATGTGGCCTATGTAGCTAATCTTCTTTGTAAAGATCCTTGATCCTCCCTATAAGTACATAATACCGAAATGATATCTATCATATACATCAACAAAAGGTACAAGGTATGAGGAGATACGTCAAATAATATCCGAAGAGGACGATAACCTAGATTCCGACGATTCCTAAATTGTCCAATCAGATTCCTCTGGTGACATTATTGAAATCTGACCCATCTTGCCTTGACAGCTTTGTTGCAGTGTTGACCTAGTGACTGCAGAATCGATCGTTGCTAAACTGAATTCTGTTATTACATAAGTAAGTTAAGTACTTACAATAATGATATGTCCAAATAATTATTTCTAGGCTAGCCTAGTGGTTAAGGCATTGGTCGCGGGTTTAATCCCCATATTACCAAAGTGGACTCACTTTTAACACTTAGCTTACCAGGAGAGGCTTTCATGATTGCTAATAAATGCGATACCCACATTAATGGCCTTTAAAATATAACACCGAGTTTCATAATTTTAGGGACACAATATTTTTAACTTTCATTGTTCTTCATTATGTTTTGTTCTGCTGCACTTATAAGTTTTTGTATGGTCAGAAGTAGTGGGTTTGATTTCTACACGGGATAAAACTTTTGAATTCCATAAATATTTTTGCTTAGTCTATGGTCGTCAATATAGCTAGAGGACATTATAACCTTAGGGAGGACATAATAAATTCTTATTTGTATTTTTTTTTTCATTCAAGTATTAACGCAAACATTTGTAAAAGTGTTTGTTACTCTTTCATGCAAAAAAATAGACTTTGATAAAATTTCATAAAAACATACCCTATAAATTACATAGGCTTTATAGCCTATGTAATTTATGGGGTATGTTCTTAGGTAATTTCATCAAAGTCTATTTTTTTTATTGATTTTTTTTTACTGTGATAAACTCCATCAATTATTATACGGAGTAACCAACAACCAAGTAACTGGAGCCGCGAGAGAAAGCTTCTCTTTTATATAATAGGATCAAACAATGACTGGCGATAGAAATTCCCACCTGCGTTTCGTCATTATAACTCCACGGCTTCTGCACCCTTCCAGCGAAGCAATTGCACGGTGTCATTGTAAGAAGAGACAAACGCGTTGGCTGCTTCCCATCGCCTTTTGACAAATTTGTCTTGGAATTATAAAATGTATTTTACAACACACGATTTAAAGTCTTAATTTAAATGACAAGTTATTATTTGCTACGTCGCATCGGACTTTTGCCGAAGCCGTGCAGTTATAATGAATGATGGCCTTAATTCCACTGGGAGTATTGTGTATTTATATTAATTTGGAATGAATTGTACATTATTAATTTATTGTTTCATGTCAAGTGGTCTGTATGGACTAATATCTTTAAAGTTATACTTATAAATTACTTCGCCACACTATACATTTAATATTCATTAAAACGCTACGTATAGGTGTTTTTATTGGAACGAAGTTCCTTATTGCGCGTTGCGAAAGGGGGCTAGACGGAAAAAATTAAGACCAAAAGTTGTAACGACACTTTTGACACACACAAGCCGTGCGGCGTGCGCGTAAGATATGAACATCTAATTTCACGAAGAAGTCACCTGTCGATTTGGTCTAGAGGCATAAATTCGGTACACAGTATTGGTGACAATTGTGTAGCTGTGGGTTCGAGCTTTCGGTATACAATCGTCTATGTGTAAGTTATTTCAAAAGACCAAAACGACACTTTTTGGTCTTGACACTATAGTTGTAAGCCATGCGGCGTACGCGTGTTTCCCTCTCTCTCTCTCTCTCTCTCTCTCTCTCTCAGAAAGCAAGCCAGTTATTTTCGTCTAGTCTTTCTATTTCGCTTTGAACAATGTGGTGTCGCGACGATTATTGACGGTATTTTTTAATCAAAAGTTAATTAATATAATTTAGTATTTTAGCACTTAATATTTTTGTCGATACTCTTCAAATCAAAATAAAAATAAATTCAATATTTGCAAACACAAAGTACCTACCTACCTATCTAATCTATTACTCGTAGAAGATTGTATAATGGTTATCATTACTAAGCATTATTACTAATATTATATAATAAGTAGACTACATACACAGACTACACAGAGTGTCCCAAAAGTATGCCACACGGAGGGAAAGTACTGTATCTTATATCTTTAAACGAGCAATTCTTGTATATATATATATTTATATATAATCTGAATCTCGGCAACGGCTCCAGCGATTTTCTTAAAATTTAGTATGCAGGGGGTTTCGGAGGCGATAAATCGATCTAGCTAGGTTTCATTTTTAAAAAACGTCGTTCTATCTGTATTTTCAGGCAATGAAAAACTAAAAACAATCATTAGAATACGAAGGAAAATTTCGCCGCGATCACCATTGTTTTAATAGCTTAGGAGGAAAACGGGCGGTCCACAAAGCAGATGACCCCGGTTCGAATCCGAATGAAATATATTTTTTATTTTAAAAACAATAGAAAACCCACTTCTTAAGCCACATTATTCAGGTGCATTGTGCCCGACATGCATTTGCCCGGTTTTTTTATTTAATTGTTTGCGTTTTGATTTGTGATTTATTACGGTTTATTATTTCATATTTTTTTATTATTATGTCGGTAAGATCGAAAAATATTATTCATATATCATAAGTATGTAATGCGTGTCTAAATATTATTTCCAAAACAATAAGGAAATTTTAATAATAAAATAAAATAAAATAAAAATTTAATATAAACCAAAAAAAAAGGACTAGAGCATGTCGAACCATGCTCAGTGTAGGGTTCCGCAACCGTTGACGTAAATAATCCGATTTGAATATTTGCACCAGTTGAAGAGCGTTATGTTCATGGCACTTACGCCCTTTTCTTGTATGTCCGATAATGTCGAAAATAATTATTTTAGTTGACCTTTATGATTTTTAATACAATTATTGCATTTTTTAATAAAGTGATTGGCAAAAAATGCCTATAAAATTTCTATTATTTTTTGGCCACACAGTTCAAAACATAAGGGGAGGGGAAACAATTTATGTAACTTTCGGGGCAATTATTTCCAATAATAAAATCTCAATCAAAAAAGTTTATTTGAAACCTTACATGTTTTTAAAGGCCTGTCGAATGATGCCACACAGTGATTTTGCTGTTTTTTTTTAGTTTTTGTTGAATGTATGGAATGCCAAAAAATATTTATTTTTATTATTTAGCTATCAAACTAAGTAGCGGCTACTACAAGACGCCTTTTTACCAAATTGTATCAATATATTCATTGTGTAGTCTTTGAGTAAAATGCCTGTGAGATACGGACGGACGAACAGACTATTATACTATAAGCGTTCCGTTTTTGGCATTTTGGCTACGGAACCCTGAAAGCACCGAGCAAAGCTCGGTCATCCAGGTACTATATTGTAGATAGAACATTTTACTGAAAGAAGACTTAATTTTGATTTATAAATAATTCGCACTGCATTTAACGTTTTTTATCACCTATCTGAACCAGGAATCAAATCCTTTTAATGTGAAACAGGACCATTTTAGGATTATAGGTTTTTTTTAAATAGCATAGTATCCTAAATAAAGGGAAGGCAAAAAAATTTTACATTAAATAAAATACAATATGTATAGTTAATCACGACGCCAGACCCAATTATTGCATTTTTAATTTATTTATATATTTTATTTCTGCTACTATTCATGATAATTTCAAATTACAAACTGAATTTAAACGTATTATTTCAACCATTAATCACACAAATATTAGTAAATCAACACGTTTTGAGCATTTGTTAAGTAAAGTTTGTTGTAAGCTGCATTTGTAAGGTGTAATTATTCTAACTTAAATGTGAATTTCATGGTTTTTCTTCCATCTAGGATATCAAATTATTCAGAAAAAGAGGCCCCTTTCGATTATATATCATATCAACCCACACGATGCCCCACTGCTGGGCACGGGTCTCCCCAGTAGAATCTATTTGTTGTAGATCCAGGGGTTAATTGTCATAATAGTCACGCTTTTCCAGCGGGTTGGCTTTAAAGTGCACAGAGGACGCTGCTGCCCGTCCTACGGTGTGACATCCTTTAGTCGCCTTGACGACACGGGAAGAGATGGGGTGGTACTACTCTTAGGAAGGTACCACACGTTTGATTCCCGGTCCAAACAAGCGATTATATTTACAAATACAATAATTGCATTTTTGAAAGATATTATTGTATTAATTCAATAAAATGCAATTATTGTATTTGTAAAGTAATTGGCAAGAAATGCCTATAAAAATTACTTCAATATTAGGCCTGCGACATCATAATTTGTTAAAATGCTCTCTGTAACGAAGCAATAACAAAAGCCGTGATAGTTCTTTAACTACGGACTAGATGGCGCATGCGGGGGCCGAAACTCGCGAGCATCAAGGGATAGAAAATTTTCAGGTCTAGTAACATAGTCCAGATAGGTGGTTCGCTTCTGGCCCCGGTTTGGCTACGGAAGTCTCGGGTTCGATTCCTGGGTCTGGACTTCAAATTTTTCTATCTTTCAAAAATGCAATTATTGTATTTGTAAAGTAATTGGCAAGAAATGCCTATAAAAAATACTTCAAGCGATTATATGATTTTTTTTAATGCAGTTTTAATTGTTTTCAGTAAAATGTTGTATCTACAATATTTAAGGTACTTTCCCTTCGTCTGGCATAGTTTTGGGACACCCTGTATATCTGCCTATCATAATGCTCATTAACTGTAAATCCTTCACTCCACATCACGAATACAAAGGATAAGCTGATACGGAATACAATTAGACGGAGATTATGTTTCAGTGTATTGTGTATTTCACTAACACAGTTATTTCATAAAATGCAGGTCTAATTGTATGTTTTCCTAGTACTAACAATTGCTGTACCAATAGGGTAAAAGGTTTCCGTGAAACGATTTTTCTAGAACAATTTCATTATTAAATATTCTGAGAATTTATCGAGTACCTACGGCATGTTTCTTTGTCATTTAAAAATATTTGTTTTAAGTTATGTCTACTATTAATTATTTTACTACATTAGATTGTTCAAATAGCATTGTAATTGAATTGTTATTTATTATTTTATTATAACTAAAGACTTAGTTCGATTAACTTTAGAAACAAACCAAATATTTAGCTAGCAAATAGCAATGCTAGTGACTACGAGTTTTAAAATATTGTTTAGTATGCATCTATTTACCTTTATGTCAAGAAAGACAATAGAATTGTTACTGTTTTATTAGTAGATAACATTCATGGCGTATTTTGTAGTATGATGTATAATGAATTTCACATATTAATAACATAAATACATTATTATACATTTATACAACTAATAAATAAACGAAAAATCTCCCCTATTACACATGACGATCTCAACCAAACAATCAATTACACGATCAGCATTATTTAAAAAAAATCTGTTTTGGGAAAAAATAAATGTAATGCACTATCGAATTATGAAACATTCTGTAGAGATAATAGTAGGGGAGATATTATACGTAAAATAAATTGATTATATCAATATCCATATTACAACATCCAAAGCACAATAAAAGAAGGCACAAAATATTTCTTTTACCATCCAAAAGTTAACCCCCAAGTCAACAACAAAGACAAATAAAAAGCGCTAGTCCGACGTTTAAAATTATTTCTTTTATGCAGAACAGCAATATGCAGCGCGCCGATTTTGAAAGTATAAAAGTAACCCCTCTATTTACTCAGTAATTAAAGCGGTGGGCGGTCTTTACGGCCGCAGCCACCAACAGAAGGTTCTATGACATTCAAAAGCGTCGTGGTTAAAAACTCTTAATATTTACGTAAATATGCCTTATCATGAATAATTCAGGACTTTTATTATAAAGATAATGATGTCCGAATTTAATATGTAAATGTTATTTTTAAATGTGTTATGTTATTTGTTTTTGTTAAAAGTTTCATAATTCTCATTTACCAGCTTCTTATGGAAATTTCAAAAGTGCTTAACCTATATTCCTCTTTAGTGGACTGAGCTATAGATAGCTAGACGTTACCTCTGCTGTTTATACAGTGATTCCTCGGTAGGTTTAGTTAACCAAAAGTAAACATCAAGATTATGTGACTACGGTCTTCGTTTAAAGATAGATATTAGCAACTTAGTAATCACAGCCTTAATAATATTCATAAATAAACATAAAAAAAAATACAGATAACGGTAACTTCATCAGACTACGCTGACCAGTCAACGCAAAAACCTGACAGATACAAGACATCCAAAACCCAAATCAATATGATTTGTGTACCCACTATATAAATAACAAACATAAATAAGTTGACCCAAACAAGACCGGAATATCTTCAAGCAAAGATTCGAGAGAGCATGAGTACAATAAATTTTCATACACTTAAATCAGCTTTGATCATAAATACACAAAAACCGTCGAAAGAACCCTCGGGCGATGGTTATCGATCAACTGACCGTGTACGAAACCCCTCACAGGCCTATCGGACCCTTTTTGTAATCAAAACAGTAATCAAACGGTATGAATTGGGAGACTCGAGTCAGAAATTTATTTGAATTTTAAATACACGTATAGTATGAATGGTGATACCCGAAATATACCGTAGGTATTGATTTTTCCAATTCAACGAGGGATTAATAACAAAGGGGATACGCATCTATTTGTTCGTCTATTCAAAAAGCCCTATTTATTTAAATAACATTTTAATACGCCAACTGTCACGAATGAATTTTTAAATGATAGAAATTGGTTTATAATGAACTATTGTTGGCGAGGACATTTGCATCTTTTGCCCTCGGTGGCGAATGTTTGTACAGCACTTTCTGCGCTTCTTTGGAATATCAGTGTATCAAGAGTCGCACAACACTACTTCACTTATTATTTCATAGGATAATTCGTGTATATGGTTACAAATTAGACACTAGAATGTTTAAATTATGAATACTTGTTGGATGTGTGGTATATAATCCCCGAATCGAACGCTCATAACTTTGGTTTGTAGACCATATTGAAACGTTTTTCATCCATGTGAAAAAAGAACGTAGCGTAAGTTTACTGCTTGTCCCTACCCAAAGTTGATAGCATTGCTTCAGTGGTTCAGCAAATTACGTCTCGTTAGCAACGCATGGGCGGTGCGTAAAAAAGTGGCATGTGTGTAAGGCCTTATAATTGTCATTGGGCGCAAGATAGAAAAGGCGAAAAAATATAAAAAAATCAAGGTGCAAAGGCGACATTTCGAATTACACAGAAGAGACGACGCATTTTTCATCACACCAACATTCTTTGTTTTTTGTAACTTATCAATTTCAATATACAAAAACAGATTTGAAATAATTAAATAAACAGAGCAGTCTTAAACCAGTGCGATCCAGTTTAACTAAAAGTCGGTTGTAGCAGGTACCACCTGCATTACACACATTAATGTACAGCAATTTTGTGATGTTGCTAAGGATTATTTCATGAACATGTTTCTATCTCATTTCAAAAAACTATAAATAATCTGGAAGACTTAAAAATTTGGTAGAACCCGATAAAGTTATTTACTGGTAAACTGAGGCTTATGCATCAGATAACCTTACACGAAATATGATGCTTTTATTATGTACCAAAACGACGTAGATTATTAAGCTCGATGACGATTGAGGTGCTGTACGATCAACAAACATGAATAAGATGACGGGTCTATACCACAGACTACTATTATATTCATAGAAGTAGGTACTTATTTAGCAGTAGTAGTCAACAAGACCCACATGGAGTTTGCTTCATTCATAGGAAAGTAATTTTATCTCTCTGTTAACTAAACTTCTAAATATTAATAAAATTGAGCTACAATTATATTAAAAAATGGGTGAAAAGGGTACATGAAGCTTGGGGAGTACCACCATATTTTAACAAGGTAACTAATATCAACGGGATTCGATTAACAAGCCCAAAGCCTAGCTTTGGGCTTGTTTTCAAACTTATAACCGTACGTAAGATTTTTTTCTAAATTATGGATAAAAATCGTACCATACACAAAATTAAGATGAATATTCACCGAATACTAAAAATAATTAGTAGTTTATGTACTAATTGCTTTTTATTTTAAGTATTCGGTGATTACTCATCTCATGAAATGCGTTCAATACACCCTTAAACTAGTACGATGAACAATCTATCGCCGACAACAAAAACTTCTAATAAATATTGACATTACTTACTTTGTACGGGTTCAAAGAATACCAACTGAACTAGTAGTAAAGAGGTCAGTGGCTGAAAAGTATTTCCGTCGCTTCAATTTACATCTATTGCCGTGTTTATTGAGCAAATGTTTGTTTGATTTGTCTGTCATTTGATTATGTCGCTCGGTAATTGTTAAAAAAGTGTATTTTTTAGTTATATTCTCGTGTGAATAGTGTAGTGTATGAGAATTTTTATTTTATTTAAAATTAATTGTTAAAAACAGTTGGGCAGTCAAGACGGATCTAACGATGTCTTAATTGTATAATTGCGTAAAGTGACTTAAAAGATACGAGGTAATAAAGAATATTAGACGTAGTAGTTTTAGACGTTGACGTTTTTAAAAAGCTGCTGATTAACTAGACAGCAGACAGTCATTTAGCCTATATTAAGCAGTATTTGAGAATTATTATAAGTCGTTAGGCGCGTACGAAGGACAGACACGCTAACAGGAAGACAACAAAATTTGAAATATTTCAATGAATTTGTTATGCTTCATTGCTGAATCCAAGGTTTGTTATGACATTACATTTAAGATGATTTACTAAGGAAGATGACAACTCCGCTACTGAATGTCAACTGATATTCAAGTCGACTGACATAAATTACATTTTATTTTGTGGAAATTTCACCAAATACCTACTGAATTTATTTAGACGGACACTTTGAGGTTAACAAAAATTATGAACGACGTTGTTATTAGGTTTTGTTTTTCGCATCTCTTTTATAGACTTAGACCGACATTTCAATTTCTTGGTATACTACATTAACTATCTATACCTAAAGGCTTTGTATTTAATGTTCGATCGTGGTCAGTGGAGAATTCAATTAATTAAACTATTGTTGTAAAATCGTTTCAATGGTAATACTAATTTAAAAAAATGAACTTTGAAACATTTTCTTCAGTTAATAACGTAAGCAAATGCTAAGAAAAATATGCTTGTTTTGCTGGTTTGTATTTTGGGGTAAAAGCTTGATAAATAAAAAAAAATTGAAAAAATTTACAAATTTTTGATTATGCTGATGAAATACACTTTCGGGGTTTTCCAAAACTCAACACGTGATAGGGTGGAATGATAGATGAAATGTGGTACGGAAAAAAAGATAAAGAGAAAGCTACAGACCTCGCAAGAATAGAGAGTAGCAATTTCCTTCCAAAAAAAAAATGGCTTTGTCTTAACTACAAATTCGATTTGCTAATGAGTGATTTATGTAGCATTAAACGACACAATAAGGTGGTTAATGTGTTTATGTTTTAATAGGCTTTTTATATAAGCTTAATATGAATAATATCATATACTTTAATTACAGTGAAATCCAATAATATTTATTAGAATAATCTTGTTAAAGTAGTCGATTTAGTTTAATTTAAACAATATCGACTAGATTATTCTAAAAATTACACATAATATATATATAGAATTAAAACCGTTTAATCGCAACAAACATGCGCCGTGTGGTACCGGCTTAAGGCGCCGTGTGGTACCGGCTTAAGGCGCCGTGTGGTACCGGCTTAAGAATAGTACCACCCCATCTCTTCCCGTGGGTGTCGTCAAGGCGACTAAGGGATTTCACACAGGAGAACGGGCAGCAGCGTCCTCTGCGTATTTTAAACCCTTACTGCGATCGCCAACCCGCTCGCCAAGCGTGGCGATTATGGCAATTACCCCCAGGATCTACATTCCAGTAGATTCTACTGGGGAGACCCGTGCCCAGCAGTGGGACATCATATGGGTTGATATGTAATCGCAACAAACAACAATGACCCTTTTACCGTCACAGCAAAGCACATTTAATTAATTATTAAAAAAACTGAACAAGTAATATCATAGAACTAAATCCTTGTATTAAAAGCAGTGTTCGCGCAGCGTCGTCGGTCCAGGCTTAATCTGGCGACCCGTTCGCTCGCCAAGCAATTATCTACGTGAAATAGTGTCCGTATTAGGAGCACTTACTTTGTACAGGATTAAATGGGATTACGTTAACTGTAAGTAGCCTTCTGTGCTGGTATTCAGTTGGAAATAACAGCATTAGACGAAACAATCATTCGCCGGCGCAGAGCAACTCTGAATGACGACTTAGGCCCAATTGTTTGACACTAATTTTATTTCAATTGCTCTTGTAGTGTAATGGACTTGAATAATTGTCAATTTTGCTAGTCGTGGAACGTTTGATGTGACTTAAATATACGGTTATTGCTAAGAAAACCATCTGTAGATAGCCGCTAATAAATCTACTGGGCAGTAAGCTTCAGTAGAAGAGAAAAATAGTCGGTTATTTATACAAATTACTGTTATCTTCTGAATAAGGCAAAACAAGAATAAACACGAACATGTTAAGTATTTATTTGATTTTCGATTGCGAGGTACATCGACTATCGAACTTGCTGTCAATTCCGAGAATCTAGTGTCTGGACGTCTATATTTTTCTAGGTTTATTCTTCGAGAAACAGCCTTGAAAAATACGTGTTCTTTCATATTCTATCAACCTTTTTAGGGTTCCGTGGCAAAAACGGAACTCTTATAATTTCGTCATGTCCTTCTGTCACACGTATTTTACTCAAAGACTACACAATGAATATTGAATATGAAATTTGGTGAAAAGGTGTCTTGTAGTAGCCGCTACTTATTTTTATAGCTAAATAATAACAATAAACATTTTTAGGGGAGGCCCTCCATACGTATAACAGAAGCTAAAAAAGTTTTTTTTAAGCAAACATCAATGTATGGCACATCATTTGACAGGTCATTTAAATACATTTTAAAGTTTTTATTAAACTTTTTTGATTATGTAAATAGTTTTGGAAATAATCGCTCCGAAAGTTGCATAAATTGTGTCCCCCTCCCAAGGGTCTCAGTCAAGTATTTTTAACCGTGTGACCAAAAAATATTAAAAAAATCACAAAGGTAGCGCTTAACAAATGCTTTAAACTTAAATTATTTTAGACACGATCGGATATACCGTAATTTATTTTTTACTTTTTTTTTGTAATAGCGGCTGCGGAAACCTTACACTGAACATGGTCTGCCTTGCCTGGTTTTTACAGATCTAACTATGACGCTCGTTGTTTAAGAAATGTTTTAAACTTTCAATGTATTTGTACACATAAAACAAATTTAAACAGATTTTGTTGTATTCTGCTGATAAATTATTATACGAAGCCAAAATTCGGGAACGATTTTCCTCGTAACATTTTGATATAGACCCTAAACCAATGCGTCACTATCGATAATCCCATCCACATTGGGCATCACCTTTGTTCTGTTGAAATAAAGCCTTAATACCATTTCCGATGAATCGCGTTTAAAAAAAATACGTCGTGAGTGGGTTACGTAACGATATACCCATATTATGCCCTGTTTGTGGAACAGAAATCTTTACGTAATGGTTCCCACATGGGTCCTTATTTTAAGGATACACGCGATATACCAAAATGTTTTCGTAAAATGGCTCGCCCATTTCACAGTATTGACATAGATAATGTACTCTGAAGGCAGTGAGACGGGAAGGGGGGACACTGCCAAGCCCAAGGGAGGTTTTCTAAAACAAAACCGTGAAAGCAAGGGAAGATTAGAAGCGATATACTTTTAGCAAAAGCGTGGTGGTAGCTAGAAAATATCTTAACGGACGACGCCTTGAGAACTTTGATAACAGTCTGGGTCAGATACGAAGGACAAAGGAAAGTATACATTTTGTCCTTTCTAGAAATATTTCTAAATTTCCGTTGTATATTCATTTATTAATGTAGTTGCTTACCTAAAAGTCGTCATGCACTAAAAACAAAACACATTTTCATGCTATCATATACGTCAACTTAAAGAGTTGCATTGATTAAAAATGTGATGTTTTGTTCACTAATAAATTAAAAGCATTAGATAAATTCAACGTCCCATAATCCTTTGTGTAATCAATGAGCTTTCTACTTAATCTCAAACAAGTGAGCGCACTACTAGTGTACATAAACCCAAAAATGTAGATGTGTCCGTTTAGCTACTTATCCCCTCCCTCAGTTGCTTGTTTTGTTTAAAAGCCCTCGACACCATGTGGCGCTGTAAAAACACCCCGGCTGGTCCCGTCCCCTTTAATCCAGAACACACAGCCGCTCAGAATACCCTTCACTCATTTGCATAAGTCCTGTCCGTCATAAGATGGGTCGTAAAACTTTAATAAGACTTTTTGATGGCAGCTCTCACAGATTTAATTGGATTATACGGGGGTTATAATGATTGGCGGTATGGCTAAGTGATTTTGATAACAATCTTTATATTTTCTGGCATTGTTCCCTTACAAGCCAATTTAATGTAACGTGTTCAAATTCAGTTGAACTTGTAAAGCGAAGTACAAATAGAGAAGTATTAGTCAACTGAATCGAAATTGCTATTGGAACTTTTATTACCTCATATATATCTAACTTGAGTTTGTAGATACAAAAATGGCTACAATTGGCTAAAAAGCGACATCACGCCACAAGTTCATCCAATAAATATTCCTAACTGCCGTTTCGTAAGGAAACAAATGCTCGAAAACACAATGATGGCCGCCGACAAAATACAATACTGCTCAGAACAAGTGAAGCGTGTCCAACATATTCTGTTTGTTGTGAAAATTGTGGGTTTCATGTTTTTCTCGATGTTTCACGTCTTTGTTTGAATGTTGTTTGTTTTGTAATAACTGTAATCGGTATAATACTGACTCTTGGCAAAAATATTTTAACTGGCTCGAATGTGACACATGAATGGTTTTATTTGTTTATCATGGCAAGAAATGCTTTTTAGTCACGAATGTGGGCCATAAAAATAATAAATTAGTGTGTGTTCAGTATCATGTATATTTTAAATTGACATTACTAGCGAATGTTAGTTTAACCATACTATGAAATAAATATTTAGTCTTTGTATTGTGTTAGGTTTTTAATATGTATCTAGATGAAATCAATTATTGTGTTTTAACTTGTTTTTATATTCAAGAAAAAAGATTGCAATCTTAAATTCATAACGAAGTTGTTTTCCTTAAGAAAATGTAAGACGAGGAACGATATATTACCCGGGCATTGATAAAGTGCCCTTAGGCAATCCATAATTTCAGAGAAAATTATTCCCGGGAAACTTATTCCCACAACATTAATTCGTATAAGTTCGTAAGGCGGTACTTTTTTATAATATTTTTACATTCTGTCGAATAAAGTTAAACTAAAGTATATTTGAAATAAGGAAAATATACCATCTTTTGGGATTACTCAAAATATTTCCCCTAAAAGTTTTATCTTAGTTCGTGAATAAAGAATAATGTCAATGTAGCTTCGGTCAGTGAAGTAAACGAAACGGAACGACGTTATCTTTATAGGCAGTACCTACGCCTATTATTCCGATATCGCACTTCCTTAGGGTTTAGTGAGTACATGCGATATTCGACAGCTATGAGATGTGCAATATATCTTATATCGAGCTTAATAAAGAAGACATGTCTTGCTCGAGAACTTGGTAACGAAAGTTTGCTGATGAAAAATGTAGATCTATTTTTCTCCGTCGTCGGAGTAATTTGGATCATGTGGTTGGTTGCGCGATTGCGCACCGAAGAGATTATAATAAAGTTAGAACAGTCTGAAGGGTCATTAATTTTATACAATATTATAAGGAGTTTGATGGAAAATACTTCGGATGTTTTGCATCTTGGGTATGTTATTCATATATAAGGCGATTTTTGTACAAATATTTGCAACGTTTGGCTGTTACATAAATAAAATTAATCGGCTCTAATAATAATATAATATCTTGGGACAACTCAAACAACGCTATCTGATCCCAAACAAAACAGAGCTTGTACTATGGAAACCAGACAACTGATAAACATACTTATATATTTCTAAATACATACATATTATAGATAAATAACACCCAGACACAGAATAAACCATCGTGCTCATGACACAAAATTTTATCCTGGGTGGGGATCGAATCCATAATCTCTTGCGTAGCAGTCAGATACACTCCCACCGCGCCACAGAGGCAGTTATAAGATAAAGATTAGAGAGAAAAGGTTTGATATTATGGTTTGGATTTGTATTGATTGGCCTGTTGGTCTAGTGGTTAGTGACCCTGACTGCTAAGCCGGAGGTTGTGGGTTCGATCACCACCCAGAATAAAACTTTGTGTGATGAGCACGATGGTTTATTCTGTGTCAGGGTGTAATTTATCTTTATTATGTATGTATTTAGAAATTTATTAGTGGTCTGGTTATCACAGTACATACTCTGCCACTGCTCACACAACGTGAGTTGTCCTAAGATGTTATTGTATTATTATTAATAATAATTAACGTGGTAAAGTGTTCCATTAATAAATAAGTATATAAATATGACAATATTTGGTTTTATCTGGCAATAATACTCCCAGAATTTCAAACGGTTGTGGTAAAAATATAATGTTTATGTTCGGCCAAACAAACAAAGTGTCCCCCTATCTGGGTCACTTAAAGGCAACGAATCTGTACATAAAACGGGACTAAATTTGAGGCAGAAAAATGATTTCAAAAGGTGCCTTCCTACTTTGCCTAACATACCGTAGCGAATTGGGAATAACAGTTTAGAAGGAACACTTCGTTACGGACAAAATGCGAGGGCAAACGATCTCAGTGACAGGATCGCAAATGAAATTTGTAAAGGAAAATCTATTTTTATTTAAATTTTTACTGCGAAGAAAATCTCTTGATTAATGTACGCATTCTCTGTTATTGCTCTACAAAATATTGTCATTCGAGTTCGCAAATGGAATTGCCGTGTCTCTCGCAAGCGTCTTGTAAACACACCTACATATGTACTTATTGTTGTTGTATATTATTGAAAATGTTTTGCATTTACAACGGAGCTACGTTTACCCATACATTTCTATTCCCACGCACTTTCTTTACTTAGTCGTAAGAGCCGCTTATGAGATAGCTACGTCAGTATAATAGACTGATAACATCAAACCAACCCTTCCTAAGTGCGGAGATGATTTGGGAATAACCTTCATCGGTATACAGATCGATGGATATAATTAAGATTGCCTTTATCGAGACCCAAATAGGTACTATGCTGATTTTCTTGCAACGCTACGAATTTTCGTAGACCTTTCTGGGGCTACGAAAAGTCGTAGGAAGATAATAAATATTTGACTACTACGACTGTCTTCCTTCCTTTTATCCAGTGCCTATAAGGCATATAACGAGTTTTGATTGTAAGTCAAAAGAAAATAGATAGTCATTGCATTGAACAGAAAGACTCCTTTTGATGTAAAAGTCCTTTCTTCGTCTTTCTGTAGTTAAAAAAAATGTTGAAGTAATTTTTATAGGCATTTTTGCCAATTACCTTACAAATATAATAATCAATCGCCAAAACATTGATGAAATTGTAATAGACAACCATGCCTGTGACAGCATTAGAAGACCTGGGTGACAACACAATAATCGCCAAAATTATGGCCAAATATTTTATTATGAATTAGGACTCAACATTTTTTTCTGAAGTTATGCGGTTCTATTATTTTTTTAGGTATTAAAGCGTAACGTTTAGATTTAAATTGTTTTTATATATGAATAGATGAAACAAAAAGCCCACTGTAGAAACTGTATACCTACTATTGAACTACATAGCTGCTATCAAAAATAGCTTATGGGTGAAGTTTTCAATTCCCAACTTATTTGCGTCGAGATTGGCCTACATCAGGGATTTAACTGAATGCGATGGTAGTTTGCTCTCGAGGCCGGACGTAGAGGCATTTAGGAAATTTGCATCCCTATACTATCGGAAGCGAATCTAACGAAGAAACTTTAGGGACTCAGTAATGTGTTATTGTACGATACGGATAATTATATACATACGGGGTAAGTGTTACTACATTTTCCCCGCATGTGTTGCATATACTTTGATATTTATTCCTATTGGATAAAATTACTTGTGTTATTTAATTGGTACACCTAATTGATGTATTCAAGTAATATCCATATTTAATAATCCTAACCTCAGAAACAGGATGACTAAATCCTCATTTTATTACCTACGCTTTAAAACTGCTACGAAACTAACTTGAACAGGATTTTGGCTAAAATGTCAGCGAAGCATGATTTTCAATAGTCCATCAATGGAGTAAATTTGCTCAGTGTAGGGTTCCGCAGCCTCGAACAATTGCATCAGCAGAAGAGCGTATGTTCATTGCACTTAAGCCCTTTTGTTGAGAAACGCAGTTTTTTAGCAATAACTCAATGACGGTATATCCGATCATATTCGAAATAACTTTAATTTAAAGTATTTATTAAGCGCTATCGCGTGAGAGCGTGATTTTCCCATGCTTTTTGGTCACAGGGTTCAAAAGTTAAGGGGGGGGGGGGCACGGTTTATGCAGCTTTCAGAGCGATTATTTCCAAAAATATATACTTAATAAAAAAAGTTTGTCGAATAATGTCGTGTTATTAAAAGACCTGTCGAATTAGGTACACGTTGATTTTTGCTAAAAAAACTGCTTTGTTACATGTATATTTTTAGGGGGGCACCCTAAAAATATTTATTTTAATTATTTAGCTATCAAACTAAATAGCGGCTACTACAAGACACCTTTTTACCATATTTCATCAAGATTCACTTAGTAGTCTTTGAGTAAAATGCCTGTGACATACGGACAGACAGACAGACAGACAGACGGACATGACGAAACTATAAAGGTTCCGTTTTTTACCATTTTGGCTACGGAACCCTAGAAATGGGTCCGTATTTACTAACTTTTTTTTCGTATTTGCAGCAAGCCCGCGCTTTTAACAATCAAAATCCTGTCTTAATGGGAGAGCTGCGCTTAGAAATGCATCACGCATCCGCGCGGACATCTTTGAGCGCACCGCGCATGTCCCAGTACGCGCGGGCTTACCGCGAAAACGAAAAAAAAAACATAGTGAATAAGGACCATGGTTTCGCAAATTCAATCATAAAGTACACATTTTATTTTCGCCCACATACTAATCAAACTACATAACAATACCTAACTGCAAATAGAAGGAGCAAGTCTAATGGAAGTTATTAACAAGCAAGTTCTGAGTAAATAAGTCAGCGAATATTCGAAGTCACATTTCACACTGTTTAGTATTCAGGAAACACAATGGAACCGGTGGTCGTGTAGAACAACTGGCTTTTATTGTACTAACCACTTATATGTAATAAAATTATATGGACAGTATGGTGCCCTATACAAATATGGGCGTGTAAAAATCATGGTGTGTTTTATGGGAATACTCAAAGCTGTAATGCTGTTTGATTAAAATTATACTCTATAAGGCATTCTGAATTTACTTCATCAAAATATAAACGGTTTAATCAGTAAATGTGATGAATTAACAGTATATCTGGATTCTCTTTGCAACGACCATATAAACCTAGATATATTATGCATTACCGAACACAATATGACTTTAGCCGATGTAAAACTATTAAAAATACCTAATTTTGTACTAGGTTCCTATATGTCACGTAACAGTAGAAGTGGAGGCTCCTGTATTTTACTAAAAACAACACTAAAATTTAAAAAAATACAAATAGCAAATACTTTAAGTGTGTGTGGTGTCTTTGAATGTAGTGCTGTTGAATTGATAGATCAAAAAATTATTATAATATGTATATATCGACCTCCACGAAATACTCAGGACAATATAAATATATTTTTCGATAGACTTAACACATTATTAAATAATGTAGGCTATGCTAATAAAAAAATAATTGTGTGTGGGGATTTTAATATAAACAGATTAAACCCAAATAATACTTCACATGATTTTGAACATTTACTTACTGCCTATAACTTAGAATTATGTATAAATCAGCCCACCCGTCTAAGTAGCATGACCTGCATTGATAATATAGCGCATAACATTAAAGGATCTGACTCTAAAGTTTTGGAGTCAACATTGTCCGATCATACTGCACAGTTACTAACATGTCCTATTAAGAAAACCTATACTACTTCCCATTGGTTTAAAAAGAAAAGGGATTACTGCAACGAAAATGTTGCCAAGTTTGTTAATGGTATCAAGAGTCTAAGTTTCATAGAATCTTATACTTGTGAGGACCCTGAGGTATCGTACAACTCATTTTATGCTTTGTTTAAATTAATATATGACCTTTGCTTCCCTGTAATTAAAGTCAAAATACCTATCACTAAAAAAGTAAAGTGGATAAGCAAGGGTATAAAATTTTGTACAAAAAGGAAACATCAGCTTTTATGGAAATATAGATTATCACCTAGCCTAGAGAATAAGCAGAATTATAACAACTACACAAAAAGACTAAGAAGCATTATAAAGAAAACACAAAAATCGCAAAATAATTATTATGTAAATACAGCAAAAAATAAAAGTCAAGCAATATGGAAAATCATAAACAATAATTCTAAATCTGCGTTACCTAGGGACGAAATAAATGAACTTAATATAAATGGGAAATTAATTACGGAACCCAAATCTATTGTGAAATTTTTTAATGACTATTTTATTGGTATTACGAAATCTGACGGGAATAATCCAAACAACATAAAATGTAATTATAACAAATTAAATTCTATTTTCATGAAACCTACTGACCCTATAGAGATAATGAACATTATAATGAACCTTAATAATTCTAATAGTACGGGTTATGATGATATAAGTACGAGAGTAATTAAAAAAGTGTCTCGCTATATCGCACCTATTCTGAGTTATATCATAAATTTTGAGTGTTGAGCAGGGTGTTTTCCCATCTAAATTAAAGACCACTATAATCCATCCATTATATAAGAAAGGCGATAGGGCTGAACTGAACTCATACAGACCTATAGCTTTAATATCCGTTATTGCCAAAATCTTTGAGAAGGTCATCTATAATAATTTATACATTTACTTTGAAAAGAATAATATTTTTGCTAAGGAACAGTTTGGTTTCCGAAAAGAAAAGTCCACAAATACAGCGCTGTATCATTTTCTATACAAAATTATGTCAGCTCTTGATAACAAAAAGCGTGTCGCTGCTGTTTATATGGATATGACAAAGGCTTTCGATCATGTAAAACATAGTGTTTTGTTATACAAACTAGAAAAATATGGTATCCGAGGTAATTCTTTGACATTAATTAAATCATATTTATCCAATCGACCACAGCAAACAATAATTAATAGATTAGAGAAGGATAGTAAACTAGAGGTTAAATATGTCTCTAATACAAAAATTGTCAAATATGGAGTACCACAGGGTAGTATACTTGGACCTCTACTATTCCTGATATACATAAATGATTTTCCACAAGCCATACCCCAAGATATTGTATTATTTGCAGATGACAGTACCGTGATCTTCACTAATGATAATTGTAACGGAAATTTTGAATTGTGTATTAATAAATCATTGGCTGACATGATTAATTGGCTAGACTTAAATAATTTAAAAATAAACATAGACAAAACTAATTATATGACATTTAATCTTAGAAATACAAATAATGATAATCTAACCATCAACTACAGAAACAAAACAGTGAAGAAGGTCCAGTGCACAAAGTTTTTGGGGTTTCATATAGACGCAAACCTAAACTGGAAAACACATATTGATACTATTTGTAATAAATTGAATTCAATTTCTTATGCCCTATACATGCTTAGGAAAGTTGCAGATGAAGACACTCTAGTAACAGCATATCATGCAAATGTGGCTTCTATACTTCGTTATGGAATTTTGTTTTGGGGTAACTCTACCAACAAAGAAAAGATCTTCAAAGCCCAAAAAAGATGCGTCCGAAGTATATGTGGTCTCGGTCAGATTGACTCTTGCAGGGATTCATTTAGGCGATTAAAAATATTTACACTACCTGCGATGTTCATATACGAAGCTGTGATATTTATAAAGAGCGATATTAAAAACTACAATACCCTTAAAAGCTCAAGGCACAAAAATTTACTTTGTGTTAAGAAATGTAGGACCACACATTATCGCAATAGTGTATTTGCTATGAGTATTGTATTATATAACAAACTGCCAGATTCTATTAAATCCATTGAGCCATTAAATGTGTTTAAACGTAAATTGACAGAATTTTTAGTTAGTAAGACATATTATTCGATTAAGGATTATATTAATGATAAACTGTGACTTTCTTTGTAATGTAATTATTATTCAAATTGTATTCATATTTAAAAATAAGTCTTTAATTATTATCACTTTTTTGCAATGCCTAAATGGGCCCATAATGAATCACAATTCAATATTACCACCTAAGTTTACATTGTGGAAAGCAAAATAAACTGATTTGATTGATTGATTGAATAGTTGATTCATTTATTAAGAAAGGAACTCACCTCTCACCAACTAACTCACCTCTACTCAACTAGCTACTATTTACTCGCTCAAGAAACGTACATCTACACTTCTACATCTACACTAATATTATAAAGAGGAAAGATTTGTATTTTTGTATGTAACGAATAAACTCAAAAAGTACTGGACCGATTTTAATAATCCTTTTTTGTTGGATAGCCTATTTATCGAGAAAGGCTATAGGCTATATAACATCGCGCTACGACTAATAGGAGCGGAGCAGCGACGAGAAATGTTGCAAAAACGGGGAAAATTTACGCATACGAAGTTGCGCGGGACACCTAGTTAGATATAAATCCTGTGTAAATAAAAGAGATAGAGTATAGGGCGAGTTCTCGCCAGCGGCAGCGTAAACAATCAACTATTAATCCATACTAATATTATAAATGTAATAAATGTAACTCTGTCTGTCTGTCTGTCTGAGTACAGGGGAAGGACATAGGATAGTTTTTATCGCAATAACCGATCTCCACGCGGGCGGAGCCGCGGGCGAAAGCTAGTATTTGTATATTTTTGTTTGCAAGGAATCTGCGTCTAAAAGAGTTGATAGTAGCTCGCTTTCTCACCGTTGATTAGACAAGTGCCTTATCCTGTGAATCGAAATAGATTGACAGAGTAACACCTCAGTTGAAAAAGCAAAGGAAATTAGTGTCCAGTACTCTCACCGTCGCCCACTGATTGTGTAACGAGTGACGTGTACGATTAACCTACCGTTAGCTTAACACGTATTCAAATATGCTTAAAACAAAAACAAATAGGAATAAACATCAACAATAAACCAAAAACGTCCAACTGAGCCAGATTGAACAATTTAAAATAAACGACAACTATCATAAAGTCAAGTTTTCATCTCAACTTACTTTTAACGAGGCAGGATGAATATATTTCAAGAATGTACAGACGGCTTCTCATCTGCGGCTGCTTCTGAATAATGGACCGCATTAATAAACAGGAACGGTTCCCACAAAGTTGTGCAAGACATAAATGGATATAATTAATTACTATAATAAGTAGGTACGCGACTGCGACAGGAACTATCACTTAGGATCGAGTAAATTGCAACGTTTTCTACGGTTAGGAAGCATTCTTCGTATATCTATTTCAACTGTCTTAGGGTAAAAATACACGTGCCTGTAGCCGGCATACTAGCATGGCAACTTCTTGCACGTGCTACTTAATTGTATGTGTATACGCGAACTGGCATGCTTGTATCGGATTTTTATTTACTGGCATGCAACTAGCATGGCATGTATATTTTCGACTTTAGTTAAGGCTTCGTTTGCGCGAGAATTGATTTTTGTTGCGTTAATTGACATTGGTTCGTCGTAGTACATATAGATGGTGTGGTTGTGTATACTGCCTCGTAGAGCTAATGTATCGCGTATGCTCATTACTCAATGTACGTGTTAGCGTATGAGTAATTAATACATCATTAAGTATAAACTATCTATATGAATAATATATTCATTAGAGATGTATCGTTCAATCAACGTATTGGGAGTGTAGATTTAGCACTTAAGTCAAACTAAAATATATTTGTTGTACGTTTATTTTTAATTTGAAACATCTGCCTGTCAATAATTATCCTATTGTTAAAAAAAAAATGAGTAAGTGTAACAGCAGACCAAGTAAGAAGTATCAAAATTTTCAAAAAATTCCATTAAAAAATACTAATAAAACGTTGTTAGTAGTATGAAACAAAAACAACAGAAAATCCAATTCATAAACCGCATTATTGTGCTAGGCAGCTACGAAACCCTATATTGTGCATGGCCCGACATGCACTTGTCCATTTTTTTATCTCGTTTTTGTTGGTTAAGGTTTGTCATTGATGATTTTCTTTTTTCAGCCGAATCATAATGATTTTTATTTTAGTAATTAACCCGTTTTTAGTTTTCATTGGTCGGTCCATTGTAAACTGTAACTAAAAGCCTTATATTAAATACATGAGACAGTGTAGATATTCATGTACTAAAAATATATACTTAATATAGTCCAGCCGGGCATAATGATGCACATTATTGCTTGGCTTGGCACCGAGTCCAAAGACACTTTGGTTAGTTTATAATACGATCTTAAGAGGCCCGTCTTATTTTCAAATTATTTATCTGTGTGAATGCAGCTGGGTGAATGTAATCGTCTTTAGTTGCTTTTACGACTTGGACTACAAAGTCAAGTGAAGTTTGAAATGTCCATTTCCCTGTTTTAAGAGTTGGATTTTCGAATATTTGTCTACATCTACTTTCTGTGTGCTAAATTTAAATCCAATTCATTCAGTGATTTTAGCCGTGTGTTGATATCAGTGAGTCACTTTCCCGTTTAAGGGTTCCGTAGTCAAAATGGCAAAACGGAGCCCTTATAGTTTCGCCATGTCCGTCCATCCGTCCGTCCGTCCGCAGCTTAGCACAGAGACTGTTAGTGATAGAAGTCTGTAATTTTTCATGGACACACATATTACTTAAGACAATAATGTGTAAAAATAATATTTTGAAAAAAGAAATAAGGGTACCTCCCCTATAAATAAAGTAGGGATATGATTTATTTTTCTCACCAACTCCATCGTGTGGGTATCATTAAATAGATATTTTAAAAACATTTAGGGCTATTAAGAATATTTTTCGTTTGTGAAATATTAAGCTTTAAAGTGTAAGCTTCTGTTTAGAGTCAAGTGTCCCCCCCTGCCAGCTAAATAGAAATGGAAAATTAAAAGGAAAACTATAACACCTAAGAGGCTTCACAAGGCTTTACAACTTAACGAGTAACAGCAGACCAAGAGAGGAGTAACAAAATATTTTGTATACAGATTCCATTGAAAAATACTAACGTCTGTTAGTAGTATGAAACAAAAACAACAGAAAACCTTAGTCTGTATTCGGATAGATAGATAACCCTACATTGTGCGTGGCCCGAAACGCACTTGCCCGGTTTTTAGGGTTCCGTAGCCAAAATGGCAAAACGGAACCCTTATAGTTTCATTATCTCCGTCTGTCTGTCTGTCCGTCCGTATATCACAGGTATTTTACTCAAAGACTACATAATGAATATTGATGAAATTTAATGAAAATGCGTCCTGTAGTAGCCGCTACTTAGTTTGATAGCTAAATATTAAAATAAATATTTTCAGGGGGGCACTCCATACATGTAACAGAAGCTGTTTTTTTTTAACAAACATCAACGTGTACCACATGATTCGACAGGTCTTCTAAAAACGTTTTGAGGATTTTAATAAACTTTTTTGATTATGAAATAATCGCTACGAAAGTTGCATAAATTGTATCCCCCGTCATAACTTTTAAATCGTGTGACCAAAAAAGAAAAAAATCGCAACTTAATAAATACTTTAAACTTAAATTATTTCGGACGTGGTTCGATATAATGTCATTGAATTATTCCCGAAAAACTGCGTTTCGCAACAAAAGGGCGTAAGTGCCCTGAACATACGCTTTTCTGCTGATGCAATTATATAAGGCTGCAGAACCCTACACTGAGCATGGTCTGACATGCTCTTGTCCGGTTTTATTTTTATTTATGTACATACATACCTATCCGGAGTTCATTTTATGATCATAAATTTAAACTTATATTGGCTACGTTATTGTTTATTTTTAGCAGATAAACAAAAGTCGTTAGAAATAGTAAAATATGTCATTTAATGTGTTTGATCAAAGCATGTTTAAGTAAAGGTTGTAGACACGCCATGTAAATGAGAACATCAGCCTTTTTATCGTAATTTTAGTAATATTGTAATCAACTAAAGAATTGTATGTACTTACTATAGTCATAAAAAATACTACGTGTATACAATTATTTTTCTGTTGCATATTCAGTGTCGAAACGCTAAAATCACGTCTCAGAAAATCACAATTATTTTAATACTGTATTGCGTCAACTGTAAGTTTGAGACGGCGATAACCTGTCTTTTTCTTGTGGTTAGAAGTATAAGGCGTCGTCATAATGGGCGAAGACACTATGCATTCTCTTCATGCGATGATTTAACAGAGGTGTCTTAATAGATCACGCGATGCTCATCGTGCGAGCTATTCCTCTTTTCGCGTTGCCGTGTTCGCGCAACGATGCGTAACCAATTAGGACACCCAAAAGAGATCGGTATATTTGATTATATGATCGGATCAAATGAATTAGTAAACATTGCCAGTGCCCGTTTGAACTCATCGTGCGACGAGAACGCATCGTGTCATCGTACGATCATTGCTAATTAGGACACCTGACATTCGATTTTGACTTTGTTAATATTTCTTAAGTACGTCGGAAAATTATATTTATTTGTTTCGGATTTTTCGAAGGTATAAACCTCTAGTTGCTTACATTTATAACTTACACCTAATAAGTTTCCACATTCTCATTTCTCCTTCTTCTCAAAATTATACGAGAATACACAGACGAACGTTCAAATAAATACAATGATTTATGAATGATTTTTTATTTTATAAGCTATTATTTTTTCCTGTAACATTGGCTTGTACCGAGAAAATAATCTCTTTTAATAGGAATAGTAATAACATAGTTATAGCTATACCCGTTATGAGGTAGTGTTGTTACAACTGTTATTGTTCCTACCGGACTATAGCAAACGAAATTAAATTACCAACGCTAGTAAAATGCACGGTACGAACGTGCTCAAACTAAATAATACATATACGTAGATGAAGAAAACACATACAGTGGCTTTTTGTTAAGTTTTGACGCTATCAGGAAATATTTGTTGCGCAACATTTACAATTCGGTTTAGGTTAACCCTGTTAAATAAATTGTATGTTAAGGAAATAAATTACATATCTACATGCAATCATTCGACATGCAGTATATACCTTTGGTAAATTTTACTCTACAAGATATATTTCCGTCACTTCCGCTTGCTCCCTGTACATTGAGTGAGCTGCTTAGTCCCTGTACCCAATATACAGAGACTAAGCTGTCAGTGGTGGATAGAGCAATATGATGACAAAGAAAAATCTGCTCGCTATTCGAATAGTTCGTAATATACTAACTAGGATTTAATGAATATGACTATTTATTATACGAGAATTAACACGCATTATTTACCTTGAAATTGCTTGACGTTTCGACCAGGTTGCACCGGTCGTGGTCACAAGCGAACTGTCGCAGCGATGTTAAGACTCCGTAAGGCCGATAAATCTTCACCTACCCGCCATAATTCTCGTATAATAAATAGTTATAATCATGTAACGCAAAAGTTTAAATGTTGATGAATATAATCTTTTGAATGTTGAAAAATCCTAGAGTATATTTTTCGTAAGAGCCTTTAAAAGATTCAAATCGAAAATGTTTAATTTTTTTTAAATATATTGTGCTTAAATTTTGAGCAGTACAACGTTGAGCATGTTACACAAATGTTTCCAAGCGGATGCTGGTCTTTATAACGTAGTAGCTTTGAGTCTGTGCCAAAAAAGTTAGGTCTCTGGTCGTCGACCGCGGGCCGCCGCTGGCAAGCTAAGTAATTCATAGTTCACAATCTGTTAGTTCGAAGACTGAATTTATGCAAATTAATAAATTAGTTTGGCCAACTGCAGTGTCATAGAATATTGGAAAGTTAGGTATTGAACTAAAATTGAAATTAATCGATATTGAAAATTTATGCGGCTTAAAATTGGTTCCAATTTTTAAAATTCATGAAACGCGTGCCAAATGTAGATAAACTTTCAATTAGGTCAGAAAAAATGCATATGTTTAACTTTGTTTAAATAAAAAAAGTCATCAGTGGTCAGTGAAATTCAAAATGTTTTTATATCTGAAAGTTTGACACAAATATATTTCATTGGGAACCCACTTGATGTGGGTGGTGCAGGATCAGTCATTGGAGGAAGCCTATATTCAGCTGTTGACATCTTTCGGCTGAAACGACGACGACGATATTTACCGATTTACTTACAAATTAGAATGTGATGTAAACAACAATGAACTAAATCGTATAAAACTCACGACCATTCTATTCAAAATAGGTTCATTATACTCGTATTAGTATCTACGTAAAAGATCCTTTGCAAACCCCTTCTATTATTCGTAAGATTCTCACTTCGTTCATAGGAAAGACTAATTGGCAAGAGGTTCAGTAAATGTACGTACGGTTTATGAACGGGTAAGTAACATGGCTACTTGTATCAGGAGTTATTACTTAGGTCCTTGAAACTACAAAGCAGAAATGTTGAACTTGATCAAAATAGTTCGCTGAGTTTTGACGTGTACGTACTTTTAAAAGGGTTTGTTACGGGCTTCATAGTTTGCTAAGGTTTAGACTTAATAGAGAGGAAACAGCAAGAATTTTTAACTCCTATAATGGTAACGAGTGAACTTGTGGGATGATTAGAAAGATATGACATAAGTGAAAATATATTTCTTGTCGCACAACCCAATCATACACAACTGAATTGTAACTTGTGGCTATGTCGGCGCCCAACTGTATGCGGCGAACCGCATTCTGGCTATTCGTAAGTGTAGAACATGCGGTCAGCCTCATACGACTGTACTTACTTCTATTCTTACATGGAGTGCGATGCGCCGCACAGGAGCCGCGCCAGTAGTCTTTTCTTAAAAAAAATATTGCGGCGATGACGTACTAATACATTATTAAGTATCATGTTGTTAATATCGTAATATTAGCAGCAGAAACACTTTTGAGAACATCTTTATCGTATTCGAAGGGTAGTATCGTAGATTTTAACTACTTTTATTATAATACTTCTTACATTAAGTTTCTAGCAAAACGTCGGCATTGTTGTCCGAAGTTGTTGTTATCTGGCCAATCTGTTACTGAATATTTGAATTTATGCAAATTAATAAATAGTAGACAGACAAGCTCGCTGTAGCCCGGGGCTAAGCGAGCGGACGACCTAATTGAAGTGGCTCTCTGAAATTCAATCATGGGACTTATACATTGTGCAGTTTTAGATACCTATATATTAATATTATTTAATAATAATAATAATATCTTGGGACAACTCACACAACGCTATCTGATCCCAAACTAAGCAGAGTTTGTACTATGGAAACCAGATAACTGATAAACATACTTATATATTTCTAAATAGATACATATTATAAATAAATAACACCCAGACACAGAATAAACCATCGTGTTCATCATACAAAGTTTTATCCTGGGTGGGGATCGAACCCACGACCTCTTGCGTAGTAGTCGGACACACTCCCACCGCGCCACAGAGGTAGTCAGCCGCTCAATTTCATTTATTTTTACTTTAATTTCAGAGTAGGTAGAAATTGTTAAACTTTGCTTGATAGAAAGATAAAATTTACTTTCAGAAATTAAATTTTCAACTTAGTTTTTTTTACCCTTAAGACAATAGTCTCTCAGACACATTTTTGCGTTCTAATCCAAACACTAAAGTCTGTATTAAGAGTTCACATTTTATCTAATCTATTTTCAAACAAAGTGTAACATAAAGAATTTAATATTTACTGTTAATAATCTAAAATAGTTCTTCATCAACCCAAATGTGTCCAATAGACACAATTACATTTTGTTTGATTCAGATATGAGGATAGATTGTTTATTTACATTTACTTAAAGTGTTATCGTGTCAAGTAAACAACATCCAGTCATTTGTTTGTATTTTAGTCATAGTAATAGTGTACTCGGTTTTCGTAAATCAGTTCTTTTAAACTTTTATAGTAAAACAGTCACGTTGGCATTTAAGTATATTCTAAGAAATGGCTAAATGGTATTTAGAAGTACTAAAACCAAACACTAAAAAAGTTTTATTTGCCTGGAGAAAATCTGAGTATTGATCAACTTTTCGAGGACGAGTATCACAAACGGTATCAGCAAACCGGACGGGTATGCATGATTTTTTTTTTTTAATTTGTTACAGCAAAACTAACAACCCTTTATTTGGTATATCATATCTGTAAAAAAACACAAAACATAGTAGAAAAATTGATTACAATGTATCCATTGTACTCAATTTTTTTGCCCTGTTTTGTGTGTTACTTTGGAAGTATTGTTAACATGGATGGCCCAACCATCTATGTGAACAATACTTTCAAAGTAACAGAAATAATAACTTTTACAATTATTTCCCTAGTACTAGTTCTAGGTACATTTAATGGTCAATGATGATGTTGCTTGTATTGTCGTTAAGTGTATGGACAAAATGATAACCTGATTGGATCCAACAAAAAAAAAAGTCGCAAAAAAAATATTTTCAAAACTGCATTGATAACACTGCAGTTATAGAGACGGAACAGGAAAGGCCTAACGAGTTATCATTACACAGGACGTCGCGCGTCGCAGAATCTAACTAGGGATCTGCTTAATCATGTGAATCTGTCACAAAAATAAATAAGCCTATTTTTTCTTTGAAAGTCCAGGGTGTCTAGACAAAGTCACATTCGAATAGCGATATCGTGAATGGAAAATAATTAAAGTATAGAATTTGACGTATGCAGTAGAGACCATAGACATTTTTTCTTTTTTTTTTTGCGAATGATTAGTATGGCGTTATCGAATGCGCCAGGGAATAAATGTACCTTGTAGACAAATACCACACGATACTTTTTCCGCACACGCTAACGCGGGAAAATGTATGCATTTGACATATAGTTGACAATACGTCACGTGACTGCTGCTAGATTGGTGGACCAAAAACAACAGTAGCGTGTGCCAAAAAATAAGCGTGTGGCATTTGTCTAAGCTCCTTGTCTAAACCCCCGACGTCTAAACAGTTGTGGTAAATGCAATCGATATGTCTGCTCTGCAAATTGTAATAAAAAGGTGGAACAGTTTTAAATAAATAAGTCATACCTAAAGATTAAATACTACAAGTAGTTTAAAAATAATAATATATACTATATGTACATTCACATTATCTTTGTTTTCAATCATATGCGCTCTAGAATAATATAATTAGTCTATTAGACACTACTAGTCAGTTACGCTACAAAAGCAAACTGGGTAGTTAAGAGTTAAAAGGGATAATATTACATAATTATTTATTATAGTTCTGCCCTGTTTGTCTAATTTATGGTAGTCACTTTAGTTGTATCTACTATCCTAACAGATACTGTCATAGACAGTCTAAGTTTTAGATAAAGGAGGGGAGGGTGCTAGTCTTATAATTTGTGTCAAGCTCTTAAAGGTTTATATGGAAAGAGGACAGTTATTGAGCAGAATCATCACTCTCTTGGCTTCTCCTTTGCGAGCTTAGAATAAAATAAAAAATCTAAAGGTCTGAAATATATAACATGTTGTGCCTATAATCAAATTTGTCATGGTCCATTTAGTAACTATTAAAAAATGGTACTCAAAACTAGAAAGAATCACGTGTAACTACCACGTCTAGGTTAACAGTCACATCACGAAATGTGTTGCATGTACTCAAATATAACCATTTCAACTGAAACACGTACATAATTGTCGTGTTATATTATACATAACCACGCTAATGCAGTTTTTAAGTGGCTTTTGCACGTAACATTATTATCACGCACCTACCTACTTGATTATATAATTATGACTGTACTAAAAAAATCCCAATAAAAAACTTTAATGTGAAGGAATGCTAAGTTCTATAACGGTTTTGCGACTAAAAAAGTGAGATTCATTTGGAAAACAGTTCTTTAGAAGCACCTTAAATCATAGCTCCTGTTATGCATAACGTTCTTCAATTGATTTACCCAATAGAGCTACTTGGCAAGTTATATGTACTCTCTTTAATCTTTGTCTGAGATACTATATATGTGTTGCACGTAGGCTGCAGACTGGACACTACCCATCTTAGAAATTTGGACACCTTATGGACAAGATAGACTCTCCAAATTGTGAATTGTACCATGTCGTAGAAGATGTCCAACACATATTATTGAAGTGTGTCAAAAATAGTAATTTAAGGGATGCATTCATGGTCCTGGCAGACCCTGAGCCAGATCAAGCTCAAATGCTTTATAGTTTAGTAACTAGGGAAGTATGAACACATTTAAGTCAATTTAATCGATAATGGTATGATGGAACTATACCCAAAATATAAAAAGTTCCCAAAAATCCCATTAACTTTCAGTTCAGATCTAAAGAGTAAAAAATTGAACAAAAGACTATTTGATGGTGTTGTGCTCATAAACCGTTATGTCGTTTTGTAAATATGTATATTATATACATTTAATAAATTTATCTTTATTAATAAAAACAGGCGATTCACTGCTTTATACATCGTAAAAATTATCAAACCAACAAACTCACCTGAAAACAAATTTCGCGTCCAAATTAGTACCTAATTAGAAATACGGTGATTAAAATAATATTGATCATTGTAATATATTGAATACATTATGCTAGCTTTCGAAATATTAATTATTTTAAGCATAATATTTAGTAATTTAACGTTTTGGTAGTATTAATAAATATAGATAATTATGTAGGTATATGATCTAGCAATATCGGCAATTTGAACAGTTAAAATTATAATTCTTTAATCATACTCGTTACGTTCATTTAAAAGCATTCGCCCCAAAATCGAATCAGTAAATAATTAATATTTAAATATTGAATTATATGAATTCATTATGTACGTATATTTTAAGCGGCGGGAGCCTAATGGTTAAGGCATCGGACTCGCAATCGTGAGGTTCTAATCCTGTCAATTAATGTGGGACCTATAATCTCACATTGCTAATTATTTTTTTATTTTTTAGTTTAGCTTAATAGAATGTATACTGCCTTTAACTTAGGAATAGCTGCACTGAGTCACTTGGTCAGTGCTTATCTAAGCTCCATCGTAACTGGAGAAATTGCTGTAATCTTTGAACTAATAAGGTTAGTTCTATGATAAAAGCTATTTAAACCTTGCAACAAATCTCTCAGTACAAGACTTTATTAATCGTCGTCACTTATGTCTATACTAATATTATAAAGCTGAAGAGATTGTTTGTTTGTTTGAACGCAATATTCTCAAGAACCGGTCCGAATTGAAAAATTGTTTTACTGTTAGATAGTCCATTTATTGAGTAAGGTTATAGGTCATATAACATCACGCTACGATTAACAAGGGCGGAGTAGCTATGAAAAATGTTACAAAAACGGCAAAATTGACGCCTACGAAGTTCCGTGGGTCAGCTAGTTTAATTATTAAAGAATCATTATCGGCTATTTCAGTGTATTATATTTATCATTTTTAAGCTAATATTATACTACATAAATAAAATACTTGTAGTGCTTTTTGCTCGATCAAGATATTGAAGAAACCATTCCTTATTCTCCGCTAGATTGAAGTGTAGAACAAAGAAACACCCTTAACGGAACTAGGTACTAAACAGTGCCAAGAAGAATTCCCCGCACAAACAAATAAGAATGGAAGTAGTCAATTTATTTAGCTTTGCAGTGAGGCAATATTTAAATGGTGTAATTATTTTTTTTTCCCTGCCCCTTCATTTGTCACGGTGCGTTCGTAAACAGGGGTTCGGGTACTTTTTGCTTTCGATCATTATCAACGCTTATTTACTCATTAATTTATCACTGTCCACCAAATTATCTTGTCCAAAGAGGATCAATGACCCAATTTGTGAGTGCCGTGGGGACGATTTTAAAGTTGTTTTTTTGGAAGTTTATGCTGTTTTTTGTGTGGTAAATGAGTGTCTTTTAGGTGATTGATTTATATTGTAAATGGGATTTGATTTGTTGCTGTATTATTGAAAATGTATTTTTATATCCAATTTTTACAAACAATTTGTCATACACGACGCAGACTTCGATTAAAGAATACTGGCGACCTAGCCGGCATCATACGATATTACATGACAAATGCATACAATATATTATTAGTTATTATACATAAACCTTCTGGGAAAATAACTGTATAATAATAAAAACCGCATCAAAAACAGCCGCGTATTCTAGAAATTGTAAGCGAACACAGCGGGCAGAAAGTAGGCAGCGAGTTTGTCTTCTATTTTATGAGAAAACGTTAAACTAAACCAATCTATGACAAGAGAAAGAGAATCAACACTAGTCTATTTGACAAACAATCGTGAACACAGATTAAAAAAAAATCTTTCGTTAATTTCCAATCGCGAGCGGGATTTGGTGCAGTAAATACGATCCGACTACAGAGCGCAGTTCAAACGTTATCTACCCATTCACATACTCAACGGACGAACCATCCGATTGGTTTTACATTTCAACGTATTATCTGCATCGCTTTTATAATAGAATTGCAAATTTAAACCCTTTATAAGCGCTCTGCATTCGGGAACACAAATTCGCTTTTAAGTTCATTTGCATTACTGTGTCACAGTTTTGGTGACTTCCGAATGTTGAATCCAAATATTGCAACAGTTATCAAAACAAACATGATCATTTGCTTGGTATATACAGTCATGGCATATAATTTTCGTTTTATAGGCCTTGAAAACCTTTGTTTTAATGTCTAATTTATTGGACGCAACCCCTATTATAATTAAAGCTGGCGTTTAATTAAACAAAATTTAGCTAATACTTTCATATTTAGATTGTTATCGTTTTGTTGTTGGGTTATAATTAAAAACATATTTGAATAAGTTTCGAGGTAAAATATCTGTAAACCTTGAAGTTTAAAATTTATTGAGCCCTTGATAAATCTCTTCTAAATTTCTTAAACATTTAACGGAAAGGTCTGGTCAAATGCGACAGTAGTTTTTAAAACATTGTGATACTTAATACCTTTAATTTAATACCTTCCGGAGTAGGTTACAAGCCCCCAATTCACGGACACAAAGTACACCCAGACTAGAAACAACAATTTGTGAATCATACAAAGTGGTGTCCCTGTGTGGGAATCGAACCCACGACCTCTTGCGTAGCAGTCGTACTTTACAACCTTATTACTGTGCATAACTAGGTATACTAACATTCATTAATACAACATTACTATAACATAATATTGCAATTGAATTTAGCACTATAGAGGTGCAATACCTACCCTTTGAACTATTGACTGCCTCTGTGGCGCGGTGGGAGTGTATCCGACTGCTACGCAAGAGGTCGTGGGTTCGATCCCCACCCAGGATAAAACTTTGTGTGATGAACACGATAGTTTATTCTGTGTCTGGGTGTTATTTATCTATAATATGTATGTATTTATAAATATATATACATATATATATTATGTCTGGTTTCCATAGTACAAGCTTTGCTTAGTTTGGGATCAGATAGCGTTGTTTGAGTTGTTCCAAGATATTCCCAAGATATTATTCTCTAAAAGATCTTTCATTCTTTCGTTATAAAAGTTTCTGTCTGCTATTCCGTTAAAATGTAAAACTATATAATTTTGAATAGGTACATCGTTATGGACCAAGTTCTGTTCTCTTTAAGAACCAAATATAACTGTGCAATAAAAAACTTTTTTCACAAAATCCTTTCCAAGATTAAAACCGCGATTTGAATTCCTGATTTCGCTAAAGGATTGAAATGAAGGAATTTAGGAAAATTTACATTTGAACGCCGAAGGGAGCGACGGATTACAAGCGCTTATGAAAATTTGTATTCACGTTATTACCGCGGCGAGCGTAAAACTGCTAACACTGTGTCCTATTTCGAGATAAATTCTATTATTGAGACGCCCACAAAGAAGTCTCAAGTTTCTTGAAATAAAAAGGGAATCTAGAAAGGATTTCAAAATGAAAAAGCAATAAAGTTTTGCATTGAATTATTTATTTTAATTTAAGAAGAACGAAAAGAATAATAAATTCCTTATAATAGACCGCACCAAAGACATAATAGGCTTGTTTGAAAAGCATGAGGTCTTGACTTACTTCAACGAGATTAACAAAACTAAGTACTTACATGTAATCACTGTAACTACGAACCAACTGTGTACATTAAATTGAAAAAGGCTGTACACAATTTTGAAATAAGATGGTTAAATAACAACCTAACGTACACGGCACATTCAAACTCTCGACACGAATTAAAAACCATCTAAGTGCTGGCGTGTCAGGCCACGTGTAATTTTGAGTTGCGTAGTTTCCCATCACAATAATGCAGACTAAGGAAAGACGTTCTGATATTTCATATTGTAAACATTTTAGGGTTAATCACTCCAAAGCGTTCTTCGTCCCTAAACATTATTATTAACATAGGAATTATCATAATCATAATTAGGAATGTCATGATTTTATTTTTGTATATTTTTATATAATAATAATACTTCATAAACACCACTAACGACTTTTTTTTATAAAAGACGACTCCCGCATTAGGGTACAAGCCCTGTGTTGCAGGGAACTTTACAAACATACAAGTCACGGACACAAAGCACACCCAGACCCGGAACAAAAATTTGTAGATCACACAAAGTGGTGTACACGTGTGGGAATCGAACCCACGACCTCTTGCGTAGCAGTCGAACGCACTCCCACCGCGCCACAGAGGCAGTCAGTCAGTTCAAAGTAATTCCATTAAAATTTGTATAAAACAAGAAAAAAAAGACAGACGGACTGACATTACGAAACCCTTATTTACTACAGAACGCTAATAATGATTACCTTCAAAAAGGTAGATTATGTATTTTCACCAAAACACAGCTGAAAACCATCCCGGTCAAATCCGCATCAGAATTGGTAATCAATTTGGCAATAGTTTGGGAGCTACATAGTCAAATATACACGCTAAACCTATAACAGGGTATTTCTGTCAAATCTAAAAAAAACGCATACAGCCTTCTTTTTCGGTTTCCTAAGTCAAAACAAAGGACAAAATACAACATTAACATAAACGATCGAAACAATTGTGAGCCCGAAGCATAATCGACCTGCAGTAAGTAGGGCAATACATTCAGCGGCCCTTTCCGACATGTGTGGAGCCCATAAACTCTATTCCACACCTGTAAGTGCTAGACCGTACCTAGATAAAGAAATTTAATATTGCGGGCTGATTTATGATGTGCTATAGTAGACGACGTAGCAAAGAGCTCTTGCCTTCTGCAATTTCTCTTTTTCTCAATAAGTTAGACTTATGTATGTTATATTAAAGAAAATTTTCAAATTGTGTTAGTTTGCACCTGTGAATAATATAAAGTGAAATGGGTATCATTCCGTTTCGTTTTTTGTATGTGATGTTTTGTGCTCTATAAATGGTCACCATAGGCAGATAGCCGAAGGTGCTATGTGCCTAAAGTGACCATTTCTAAAAAATAAATGCTTCTAACGTACAAGGCTCGAGCAAATACGACAACGTCAACGTTTATGGTTATAACTATAGTATAGACATCCCCCATAGACACGGAACCTCAGAACAGAGTGGTCCAAAATGTCCCCCGATTCTGTGACCGTGAGCGTGTCTCTATCTGCTTTTTTTTAGGTTTATACTTTTAGATATATCACGCGATTAGTCTCCATAATATTCTAATAAGTCTATGCGTCTGAAGTCTATGTGTTTAGCAGTATATATAGGTCTTTAAATCATACATAACATATTTTGTTTCAAAAGTTTTAAGCAGCTTACTAATAGGTACTACAACTTTTATATTTACGAATAAAATCAGTATATGCACTTCGGATTATAAATATAGAAAATGTTTCTATAATAGGATTAACAAAAATGTATGTTTGTAATCGGATTACTTCCGTATGTTTTATTGGTGTATGCTAATACAAATTTTATTTTTTTATTATATTTGGCAGGGAAGGTTATTTGACTGCGGTTTTTCTTCGATAATGTTTCAATTTATTATCCCGCCTTCAAAGTGCGTATCGAATTCTGGTGATTACACTTTATTCGATTTTCGACGACATAATAATTTTGTATATTTATCAACTTCAGTGTCTATCTGAAAATAGTTTAAACCATAAATGTTGAAAAACTTTCGCTATTTGTACACGTTATGAAATTATTTTATATGTTACGGGTCCTAATGTTCAGTCTACTCGTGACCACGGCCGTTGCAATACGGTCGAAACGTCGAGCAATAAACAAGGTATTTTACCTTAAATTATTCACGCGATTAAGACCCGGAATTTATATTATTTCATAATATTTAAAACCTACAATAAGTAGCTATAAAAATAAAAGTCACCAAAACACTGTATCTGTACAATAGCACCAACGTATTTATACGAATAGCGAGAAATGCCGTCCTTTTTGTGATGCACTATGACGGCAGCGTTATTTTTTCAACTATCTTTTTCCCTTTGTTGTCAAAAATGTTACATGAACCTAAAACTAAAAGGCTGTACAGATTCTACATCGTTTGAAATTGAGTAATACGGCCATTATTTTCTTAATAAAATTGAGAAATAAATTATGCATGTACTTGACAACAGTTACAAATTAATGCTAATTAACTTAAAATGTTATTAAAACTATATTTATTTGTTTTTATTTCAGCTGTATCTCATTTGACTTTTTAATACATAATGTTTACAGTGAGCTTTTATAGTAACGAATAAATACAAAAAAGGTTCATGTCGTTATTACGCCCAAAGTAATAGCGGGTAGTTAAAAGAAATTACATGAATCAGAACAACACAGCCTGTATAATACGGCATTCAAAGTTAAATTTGGACAATACGTAATAATACATGAAAATTGCCTACTTTTATAAACGTTGATTACACAAATGAAACCCGGGTACTGTAACACGCCACTGCTTACTTACGTAAAAGTTTACCATCGTGGTATTGATTAGCATAACATTTTCCTTACTATTATTTTAATGAGTTACCGTGAACGAAGCGTTTTGTAATAATTCGAAGTTGCAAAGCACGTTTCACTGATTTTGTTTCAGCGATAGGTATTGTTGTAAAGTAGGTGAGGTCGCATTGTTCTAAAAAATGAATAAAAACTTTAACAACAACCTCGTAGTGAATATTTCAGTTACAAGTTATTTTAAATCCAATTTCATAAAATTGACTACATAAGTGATCTATTATGACAGGTACGCTTTCACAATTCGTATCAAACTTAAAAAATATACGTCAAATTTTACCAATGTGATATACCTAGGTACTCTAACTAGTAACTCGCAGACTTTAGGTCTCCAATATTAAGGTGCGTCTAATAAATAAAAAAAATGTTATAACAAAATTAAACCAGATATTCTTTGTTACAGGTACTGATGCTAAAAGACAACATCCTGGACGAAATGTTGTGACAAACAACGCGCCCACATGAAGACCGGGGACACATGACAGTAACGAAAATGTGTCACCCAAAGAGCTTTCAAGATGTCACCGGCAACAGAACTTTTTTGTTTATGATAGTGCTACTGTCTTTAAATCTGTGCAGTCCTCAGGACTTGAACGAGGAATTTGTGAATGAGGATAGCATAGAAACATTGACAGATATAAGTATGGTTGTGCCAGTGAAAAAGGTGAAGTTTCCACGGAACGTAGGCGAGTCAACGCCCTGTAGGATGAGTGAATTGCTGTGCGATACAGGACAGTGTATATCTCTGGACAAGTATTGTAATGGAGAAGACGACTGTGGTGATAAAAGCGACGAGCCCAAGTCCTGCACACGTAAGTTTTATCTTACTATGTAACTTGCATGGCTAGGGACGTTATGTAAGATTATTTCGAGTTGGACGTCTCATGAGAGTAAACTAAGTTGCATGTTTACGCCATCGCATTAAGACCGAGCTAAAATTAATTACTGTGGAATGTGTTTACATGTTTACTTAGTTGTTATTTTAACTTTGAAACGACTTAGCTTCTAAGTATGCTGTGTTATTTGACAAAAGGTATAACTGAATTGAGATTCCATGCAGCTCGATGAATTTACAGATGGAAAAATAAAGCATTTTTAACCGCTTTTAAAAATGGTCACTCTTTGACCCGTATATATATATATATGTATGTATGTATATATTTTGACACGCCTCTGTGGGGCAGTGGAAGTGTATCCTACTGCTACGCAAGAGGTCGTGGGTTCGATCCCCACCCAGGATAAAACTTTGCGTGATGAGCACGATGGTTTATTCTGTGTCTGGGTGTTATTTATCTACGATATGTATGTATTTAGAAATATATAAGTATGTTTATCAGTAGTCTGATTTCCATAGTACAAGCCAGCTTAGTTTGGGATCAGATAGCGTTGTGTGAGTAGTCCCAAAATGTTAATATTAACATGTATGTTCGCGATTTTCTCTAACGCTAGTAATACTATAGGGTTTTCAATTTTCGACTGTTTATTTTTCTAGTAAGGTTTTAGTGTATAAAATGTTGTCCTAGCATATTAAACACCAGATATATAGACTGAAACATAGGAGTGAGTCAGCGAAATTTGAATTCGGTGACGTGCTTGATATTTTTTTTCTTAAAATAGTTATTTAAACACTACTCCCGCAGTAGGGTGCCAGCCCTGTGTCGCAGGGGACTTTACAAACATACAAATAATGGACACAAGGTATACCCAGATTCGAGCCTGGGTATACTTTGTGTCCATGATTCACAACAAATTGACCGCCTCTGTGCCGCGGTGGGTATGTGTCTGACTGCTGCGCATGAGGTCGTGGGTTTGATTCCCACACGGGACACCACTTTGTGTGATCCACAAATTGTTGTTTCGAGTCTGGGTGTACTTTGTGTCCGTGACTTGTATGTTTGTAAAGTCCCACGCGACACAGGGCTTGTACCCTACAGCGGGAGTAGTCTTTTAAAAAGAAAAAAAAGAAACAATATGTGGATCGCACAAAGTGTTTTCTTTTGCGCGAATCAAACCTTCGGATAAATCACTAACCCAACCACCTGGTCGAATTTGTAATCTTACGCTTCAACATATTCGTAATTCCAAAAGTAATATGTGAAGCCAAAGACGTTGAATTCTTTATAAAAAGGGGCAAATATAAATCTTCTGAATGTCATTTTAGGTCATTCAAACGCATTTTTAATATGTCTCCCCTTCTCGATTTGCTGACATCTGTCACAAAAGAAAAGGTAGTAAGGAGGTTAAGGACCGTGGGCCTCGAAGCGAGCGGCTTATAGAGATATTGAAAGGCTTAAAGTGTTCAAGAAAGGGCTGATTGATTTTCTTTTGATTTTGCTTCGTAAAGTCTTACTAATATAAAATGGTAACCATTTAATTGATGTAAGTGAGAAGTGAAATGGTTTCTTAACAGTAAAAAAGAAAAGAGATAGAACATCACATAACAGATTTTTCATGTCCGAAATTCTAAATAGTAATGAGAAAATGTAGGCAACATTTATACGCTAACAATGTCATTCCCGATATAGTGCGAGTTCTTCACTTGCGAAACGCACGTGCCATCTTAGTTTGCAGCAGTTAACTTACTTTTTGTCTACATTAGTATGCTAAAAGTGAATTCAAAAACTGCCTATATGCTTTATATCAATCTTCAGTGGTTGGTAAAGAAATTTCAATCTTTTCTCATTACCATTTTTAATTTTACTGCAAATTAAACAAATAGCAAATACGCTCTACTTAGCTGCCGAAATTCTCATGGCCTCTGTTACTACGTTGTATGACAGTAGAGTAGCTGTGTCAGCGATAGACAGACTTGGCTTCCTTTGCCTTTTATGTAATATTCATCTCCGGAGTTATGCGAGGACTTCGCCAAAACATATTATACAAGATGTTTATGGATTTACGTAATCGGTTCGGGCGGACCGTATCACTTGTGCTTTATTTAGGAGAGTGGAGGACTTTTGATCGTTTGGTAAAGAGTTGGTATGTTTTAACTACCTACCGACCATATCCTCAAACGTCACTCAATGGATCGACTAGGGTAATGTTACCACTGGTGATCCATAGAGGGTAACTAGTTTTCAAAAAATGTCAGACCACACGAGTGTGGTTTCTATTCCCTCACTCTCATAGACCGGAGGCTTAGCATTCCATGCTAAGCCTCCGGTGAGCTCTCCAGTCGTGTCAGATTCCGTCCCATCGGTCTATGAGAGTGAGGAAATAGATCCCAGACTCGTGAATGTTAAGCCTCCGATCGCGTTAGATTCCGTTCCATCTGTCTATGATAGTGAGGGAATAGAAACCACACTCATGCATGCTAAGCATCCGATCGTGTCAGATTCCGTTCCATCTGTCTATGAGAGTGAGGAAATAGAAACCACACTCGTGAATGCTAAGTCTCCAGTCGTGTCAGATTCTGTCCCATCTGTCTATGCGAGTAAGGAAATAGAAACCACACTCGTGAATGCTAAGCCTGCGATCGTGTCAGATTCCGTTCCATCGGTCTATGAGAGTGAGGAAATGGAAACCACACTCGTGAATGCTAAGTCTCCGATCGTGTCAGATTCTGTCCCATCTGTCTATGAGAGTAAGCAAATAGAAACCACACTCGTGAATGCTAAGCCTCCGATCGTGTCAGATTCCGTTCCATCTGTCTATGAGAGTGAGGAAATAGAAACCACACTCGTGAATGCTAAGCCTCCGATCGTGTCAGATTCCGTCCCATCTGTCTATGAAAGTGAGGAAATAGAAACCACACTCGTGAATGCTAAGTCTCCTGTCGTGTCAGATTCTGTCCCATCTGTCTATGAGAGTAAGGAAATAGAAACCATACTCGTGAATGCTAAGCCTGCGATCGTGTCAGATTCCGTTCCATCTGTCTATGAGAGTGAGGAAATAGAAACCACACTCGTGAATGCTAAGCCTCCGATCGTGTCAGATTCCGTCCCATCTGTCTATGAAAGTGAGGAAATAGAAACCACACTCGTGAATGCTAAGTCTCCTGTCGTGTCAGATTCTGTCCCATCTGTCTATGAGAGTAAGAAAATAGAAACCATACTCGTGAATGCTAAGCCTGCGATCGTGTCAGATTCCGTCCCATCTGTCTATGAGAGTGAGGAAGTGGAAACCATACTCGTGAATGCTAAGCCTGCGATCGTGTCAGATTCCGTCCCATCTGTCTATGAGAGTGAGGAAATGGAAACCACACTCGTGAATGCTAAGCCTTCGATCGTGTCAGATTCCGTCCCATCTGTCTATGAGAGTGAGGGAATAGAAACCACACTCGTGTTTGCGCACACATTTGAGCACTGTAATAGCGTCTTCATAGATGGCTAGTTTCTAATGAGTGAATGAAAACTTTTTGATTATGTTGTAGTAGGTTACGACATTTAAAACTAACCACTGTTTATCTTGTGCCGTGTGGTGCCGGCTTAAGAATAGTACCACCCCATCTCTACCCGTGGGTGTCGTCAAGGCGACTCAGGGATTTCACCCCGGAGGACGGGCAGCAGCGTCCTCTGCGTACTTAAAGCCTTACTGCGATCGCCAACCCGCTCGCCAAGCGTGGCGATTATGGCAATTACCCCCAGGATCTACATACTAGTAGGTTCTACTGGGGAGACCCGTGCCCAGCAGTGGGCCATCTTATGGGTTGATATGTATGTATGTATGTACTGTTTATCTATACGGTAAAATTTTGTGAGTTTGTAATGCTGTGATGTTGGGAGTTTGTGACGTTGTAGGGGTTAATTTTTAGATCGACTGAACTGATTTTGAAAATTCGTTTACCAATATCTAGCCACGTTATTTGTAACATTACGCTGCGACCAATAGGAGCGACGATAGAAAACAAACACTACTTGTTTTAAATGAAATATTTAATATTCTAACGGTTGATTTTATTATGGAATTGCAAATAAAACGCTAAGTAATATATCATCGGAATATTTTCAAGTCGATTCTCAATATTAAATATTACTTCTAGAACTTCATAATTCCAAAGGAACTGTGTTTAATTAAGTTCGCTATGATACCCTGACTATCTCTCTGAGTAAAATTTAATTGGATTCTTTTGCCTTGTGAATTTATACAGGAAAAGTACAGAAAAAGTGTGTAGATATAACTCGATAACGTTTAATATCTATTAGTTAGGTTTGTTATTCACATTGTGGACATTTTTTCACGTACATTAGATATTAAGTAAAAAAAAATTACAATACTACCAAGCCAACAGCCCCTGTTGTACAAAAAAAAGTGACGCGGTGAACTGTCATAATTTGATAAAAATGAAGATTTAAATAACCTAAAAATTGGATCAAAAATAAATATTATAGAATTTTATTTGATTAGCCTTAATCGAAGATAGTCTACCCGTCACCACGGCCGTTGCAATAAGGTCGAAACGTCGGGCAATAAAATAAATATATTTTGCCTTAAAATATTTACACGATTAAGCTAAGTGCGAGTAGCTTATAAAATTCCATAATGTATACAAATCCCGAAAGTTTACAAACATATATTGTAATTTTTTTTTTGTTTTAAATAGACGACTCCCGCATTAGGGTACAAGCCCTGTGTCGCGGGGGACTTTACAAACATTCAATTCACGGACACAAAGTACACCCAGACTCGAAACAACAATTTGTGGACCACACAAAGCGGTGTCCCCTGTGGGAATCGAACCCACGACCTCTTGCGTAGCTGTCGGACACACTCCCATCGCGCCACAGAGGCCGGATTGAATATGACCTAATTTAATAAATATATTTTGGCTAAGTTTATGAATAAGGTATAAATTGCGCAAAGAAAGCATGTCAAAAAATTATAAAAGAGGACGATTTAGTTCGAAATTGAATTACTTAAATTAATATTTTTAGCTACTGTGTAGTCATCTGTAGGTAAGTGAGTAAACTTGTAGATAAAAAGTATTTACAACAAATTAATTTCACAAGAGGACTTACTTAAACAAAAATAAATCTAGCGATTAAGCTTTTAAAACTACATAAACAGACACTTTATGTGCAAGTAATTCAACATAAATAAATACAAGCAAACCAGCCTTAATCTGCCTCGCGCAATTCCACCAAAACGGCTTTCATTTCTCGCTCGTAAAATACGTTTTTGCTCAGAAAATGTCGGGAACGATAATTGTCTTACACAAAAGAGCTAGAAGATGTACTCACAAAGGGAATTGAAAGAACTAGATTACAATGAGTTTGCACAGTTCCTTCTCTCAAGGGAGGTCACTGCATCTGTCTGTCGGAACCGCAGAACGAACTTATGGATTACAATTTTATTGGCTGTATAGATATTCTTTTCTTTGTCGGAACGCTTCTTCTATATTACAATATTTCTAGTGATCATTTTTATATTTCTGCTTGTTACGCCAACGGTCTTCTAACCGATATTAGTTAATTTCGCAGTAGATTTTAATAGTACATAAGTACTTGCAAAACGACTCTCTATTCTCTTACTCTTATAGTCCGATCGGACAGAAACCATAGATGATTACAGCGGAGCTCTTTGACTTGCAAAGTTTTTTTTATTTAAAGATTAATGCCAATATAGGTCGCACATCATTATCAATTTTTATAAGTAATCCCTGTAGCTGAGCATAATAACTTGTTTTAGTAATACGTTAAAGTCTGTAGTATAAATGTGTAGTAGGATTTGAATCTGAGTCCCGATGTCTAAACACGAGGGCTCTTTTAAATGTTCGGTTTTTTCACTGGACGCCGAAAAGATTCTTGACGTCTTCTAAACTTTTTTCCGGTCCGGTTTCCGGTGCGTGTGAACACACTCATTGTAAGCCATACATTCAGTCCGGCGAAAAATCCCATCTGGCGTCCGGTGAAAAAAGCGGCGGTAGTTAGGGATCTTTTAGACGTACTAAAGATCCCTAACTACCGCCGCTAACTAAATCTAACTATTCTCCAAAGTCTGAAGGGTCATCAATTAACTAGAAAGCAGTAATCAGACTTGCCGATCTCTAAACCAGCTTAGTCGCCAATGAATCATAAACCTCTCTTTTGTTTAAACACAATACTCGTTCAATAGTAGTAAATTTCCTACCAAATGTCCTTCACTAACCAACAACGATATAAAACGACCATGGATATTGTAGTAGAATAGTAATAAAATTACAAATTGTGATTACATACAGACAGGTTGTTATAAAATCGATTTCCAGTCAAGTATTCAAACAACTTTGTACCATAATTGGCCCTCTACGTTTCGGGCTAAATACAACAGTTGTTCTAAGCCATATTATATTTATTAGGTTTGCGTAAAATAAAAACGATTCATTACGTCAAAATTCGCATAATACAAAGTCTATTCATATAATTTTTTTCTCAAAATAAAGCTCTACATTTGGCACAAAATTTTTCTCAAATAGCCTAAGGAAATTTTCATATAAACATCGTGAAATTTTAAATAGCAGCCACTCAAAGTCTGAGGCGCACAATAAACCTTCTTTAATTATAGCGGCCGCTAAAACGAGCTTTCGCTTTTATCGTACCCACGTAGGTGGTCATTAAGCCAAAATATAGCTACAATTAACAAAAAAACCCACGTTTAATAAGGTGTTAAGTTTACCGTAGCGGTGTTTACAAAATGGACTGTCATTAGTCACGAACCCAAGGTGAGATAGCCGTGTGTGTCTCAGCGGAATATTCATAGAATGGCAGCTAAATTGCGGTAATAGGACTTCGTTTAGTGATTACTAAAAGTATTCGGTTTTTTGTTCAGCTCAAAGTTTTATTTACTTGAAATTTGACGCGTTGCAGAGATCCGGTTCAACAAAAAAAGAAAGGAGTTCCCGACTCTGTTTTATTTTTAAATGGTAGCAAAAAGTCTAGTGTTTCTATATTTTAAACGTTTGCTATCTCTAAAGTAGAATTTAATAATTTCAATTTCTGATGGAATCCCAACTTGGCTGTTATCAACCTTTCTACAGCGGAGGGGTGCAGCCCCTCCTCCGTCGGCATTGCGTGATTTCGCGGTAAATTCGCAAAACTATCACCGTTTGATTTTCATTTAATATTTTTGAAAATTTGTTTGGTAGTCTAACGACCTATAAATTTATTTGAGTAATAGGTTATCAATAATATTGTGTTAAGTTTGTAGCCAAAATATTTGTATTTTTTTTTATTAATTGCGAATTATTATATAAAAAGGAAAGCCTTTTATAGGAAAATTAAAAAAATAAACATATTTTTAGTTTTATAGTAATTTTTATAGGCATTTCTTGCCAATTACTTTATAAATACAATAATTGCGTTTGAAAGAAAAATTTGAAGTTCAGACCCAAGAATCGAACCCGAGACTTCTGATCGCTTTGCCGAACCATCTAACCTGAACTCGTATACAACGAAGGAAGAGAAATTTAAGGTTAAGTGACATAGTTCAGGTTAGATGGTTCGGCTTTCGCGCTCTGGTAAAGCGATCGATTCCTGGGTCTAAACTTCAATTTTTTCTTTCAAATGCTATTATTGTACTTTTGGATTTATTTGTGTATTTAATTTTTATTCACACATAGATCAATTAAAGATATTCAGATAATTGCACCAATAATGGTCCCGGGTCGACTGCTGACGGTCGATCCGTGACCACGTTCGGTGTTATTTGATCAAAACGCCGGGTAAATAAAAGATTCGTTCTTATAAATATAACTATATTATGTATTTTAAATTAAAAAAAAAAGTTGTAGCAACCTTGTTCGTAATAATTTAATAACAGTATTTTTAGTTACGATATAATATGTTCCGTAATTCTACTTTGTGTAAATAAAAAACAAATATAAGGTTGCAGCCTGCGATAAGACTGCCTTATACTGTTGTTATTGTAGCTGTAAGTGCCTGTATGATTTAATTATGTCCTATAATGGATTAACAATAAATTATGTATTATCTTTTAATCTATCTGTTACTAAGTTGTTGAAATGCTGCTACAAATATATGAATAAAAATTAAACCCAGCCCACTTTTTAGAGTCAGTCATATTAATTATTACTGTGTATTTAAAGTTTAACGAAATCAATTATAGTTGCTGTATGAAAAAAATGTCCGCCCGACCCAAATGAGGTCAGGTTTGCCAACGTTTGCAAGGTTTTTTAATTATAAGAATTATTTAAATACACTGCATTGAACTAAGAGGCATTGAAGCAAAAGCGTGGCCTCATTTTTTGGGAAGTTTTATATTTACGCCACACTGCTCTGTGTAGGTTTTACGTCAAATGTTTAAATAGCTGCTTAGGTATTGTAAATACTTGCAGCTGCCTAAAAAGTTAGACCTAGAAAAAATAAAATAATTTGGAATGCTGAATACATGGCAATGAGAAACAGGAATGAAGAAAGATCACAAAAACTGGGTAAGTGCATATCGCGCCACGCACAATGTAGGGTTCTGTCCCCCATCCGAATAATGCGGCTTAAGAAGTGGGTTTTCTGTTGTTTTTGTTTCATACTATTAACAACGTTATTTAACTATTTTTCAATGGAATCTGTACGAAAATTTTGTTATTTCTCACTTGGTCTGCTGTTACTCGTTAGTTGTAAAGCCTATTTTTAACGAGCGACAAAGAGGCACAATCGGTCTCCGCGTTCGGCAGGAAACCATTCCATCAGTATTTTCTTATGACTAACATTTAAATTTTAAGGTAAACAATGCGCGTTAATTCCCGTATAATAAATAGTTTTCTTATGACGTTGTCACGTTCAACTATCGTCAGTAAACCGACTTTACAGATAACCGATTTTTTTTAAATTTTATTCGTTCACATTGTCGGTGTAAGTAATATGTGTATTCTTGCAAAATAACAGCCTTCTAGCACTAACAGTAGGTATCTGAGCTTAGCTTCGGACGGACGGACATGGCAAAACTTTAAGGGTTCCATTTTGCCTAAAAAAGATCAATTTAAAAAAAAACAAAATAGTGTAATGCCAAAAATAACGGCTAGTTCAGCATATGCGAGATTGTTGCCTGATGTTGGTTTCTTAACAAGACCCCTTTATAGTCACTATAAAGGAATGATGAACACTAAACAGGCAATTACTGCTGACTTCTGGATATAGCGTATATGTGTTTAATTTTAAAGTATGATAATCCATAAACATGATCAAAAGAACATCGGTAAGTTATTGACCCCGCAAATCCAATTTGAACAAAAGAAATTCCGAGAGTCCACTCAACGTTCCGAGAATAAATCGTCAGTTCATAGCCTCAAACAAAGCCAATTGATCGATCTAGATAGGTGACCGGGAAATGGGGGCAAATTGTCAAAAACATCGGATCAAGGAAGGTAAAAGGAGGTAAAACCTCCGCAGGGAAGCGGCAAAACTTGAAATTGTGATGTAAGCGAGGCCAGGGACCTGAAAGCCAAACATTTTGTAAAAATAGCCGGCAAACGACGTAATGCGTACTATTTTCTTTGGTATATTGGAGCGAATATCTTCATGTATTGTGTAGACAGACCTTTTTCGAATTCTTTCCTTTTTTGGTGATCTTTGTTACCATTTGAAACGTCACATGACTCTTTAACTTTGACTCAAAAGAGTGTTATTATGTTACAATCCTTTATCTGTTTATTTGTGTTGTGTGTTTTGTTGAACCATTACCATTGTTGCTTTCAAATGTATCCTTTTTAATGTCATCCGTAATGAAACGTTTGATTTCCTAAACAAAAATATATATATTTTTATACTTGAGGTCGTGTTTAAGTATAAGACGTCAGGCAAATCTTAGTCTGAGTTATCTTTATCTTTGCAAATCCGTAGGTATAATAATTATTATATTCGCATTATCTTAATAATACAAAAATCCTGTCTGAGCTATCAAAAATCTGGGAAACCTAGCAACTTATGCAAAAGTGATTTTATCGCGTCGTTTACTGTTTATAAAGCAGTTCTAAATATACATTTACTAAAAATATACTCTATCTTTAAAGAGTATTTTAGCGTACATTTATTGTCAAAATAAAAATAATCTATTTTCACTTTAACTGAATAAACCAGGAGTTTCGGTTATCATAATAAGCAGAAACACCTACATAAAATTGAGACTACACGACTACTGCTGATTATTAAACTTTTCGCTCTGTAGTATCTTAATATTTCTTTCAAATCAGTTCAAGCCGTGTGCGTTTTTGTACAAAACTTTTTCCATTTTTTAACCATTATAATTAGGTATTATCTATACTAATATTATAAAGCGGAAGAGTTTGTTTGTTTGTTTAAACGCGCTAATCTCAGGATCTACTGGTCCGATTTGAAAAAATCTTTTTTTGTTGGATAGCCCATTTATCGAGGAAAGCTATAGGCTATATGACATCGCGCTACGACTAATAGGAGCGAAGAAGCGATGAGAAATGTTTCAAAAATGGGGAGAAATTACGCATACGAAGTTGCGCGGGACAGCTAGTGTATTATATTTGTGAATATCTGAGAGTAAAACAATAATGAGTAGAAAATTTCAAACCCCACCTCGTAAAGCATGTTATTAATGGTCTCCTAAGCGATGTTGGTTACGGCTGCCAATCTCATCAGTGACTAGCCAACTACGCGGGAAATATTATAGTACAGTACTCCAAAAGTAATAATGCGCATAGAAATCTTCGGAAATCTTCGTCATTGTTCGGCAACGGTCGTATTACCCGAGCGTCGAAAGACGATATTTATATAGAGTGGTTAAGAGCAATTTCTCTATGCCTAATTTTATATATTATGTGTTTTGTGCTAAAACAGATTTGATTTACCTGTAACGAAATTTGATTCGATAATTCCATGTAAGTAAATAGCGAAAACGCTACAATCATTGTTGGAGTGATTAGTTTTCAAGTGTCTTACCGAAGTTGGTGTAATTATGGAGGAAAAGGTTTAAATAACATAAGGTTTTATTAGAAGGAGAAAAAAACGTTTTCAAATAGAGGTTTACATAAAATATAATCAAAATCTCAGTTCAAATTTGTTTACAGCACTAATCATTCCAGAAAAATAATACAATTATAAAAAAATTAATCAGAATCGAGGAAGACCTCTATTCCCGACATCGCAGATTCATCAGAAGTTTCATTATGCTCTTGTTCATTTACACTTTCCTCACTGCTATCACCTGTGTAAATAATCAGTTTATCGGAATAACTATCGATTCTTGGCTCAAATTTTCTATATTCATCTTCGCATTGAACCGCATGATCAGAAACTTTTTTCCATTCTTCTGGTCCTATTTTATTGATTTTTTCTAATATAGCATCTTTAACTGACGTCACAGTCATTGCAATATTTCTCTTGGCCACGTGTTGCTTTATTTGGGACCAAATATTTTCAATAGGGTTAAAATCGGGATGATATGGTGGCAATCGTATAATTTTATGCCCATGTTCCTCCATTATACGGTCAATGGCAAATTCTGTGTAATTTTCTTTGTATCTTTGTATAATTTTATACAAATCGGGTTTCAGTTTCTTTGGGTCATGCGGAATGTTGTGTTGTTGTAACCAAGCTGTCATTTGTGGTTTAGATGTGTTTGAGTTTGGTGGTTTCACAGACAGCTTATTATGATATGGGGCGTTGTCTATTACCAACACACTATTAGGAGGCAAGTTGGGAATCAATTGATTGCGTAGCCAAGTTTGATAACGTTCCGCGTTTATTTCTTTATGATAGTCACCTTCTGAGTCGACACATTTATGTAACATTAGAGCCCCTGGGACGAAGCCTTTTTCATTGCCTGCGTGTACAATAATTATTCGCTCTCCTTTGGAAATGGGTTGTTTGATACCTTTTTTGTTGCTATCTTGCCAAGTTTTACCCTTAGTATGTGATGTGTGCACATACGACTCGTCCATAAATACTATGTTTCTACCAGAACTCCTCAGCTGTTGTATTTCTCTGAGATATTTGATCCTTTTTAGGCGTATATCATGTTTTTCCATAAGTAATTGTCTGTTATTATCAGTTTTCAGAAACCTAAACCCCATGTCTTTCAAGATCAACCTTAAAGTCTCGGCACAGCCTTTGAAATTAATAGCTTCGATCAACTTTATTCTTAAATTATTTACAGTTGGGAGTTCTTTCAGCGTCAATTGAAAATTGTATATCATATTACGAATAACACAGTAGTCGAAATCATCAAGTACCAGCCGAAATCTACTTTTAGGTCTTCCTTTTTTCGGTGTAGAAAATTTCTTTGATTGATTATGTTTTTTTTCGTTTAAGATATTACTCAAAGTTCGTCGCGAAATTCCTGTAGCTTTTGTAACACGGTCTTGAATTTTTTTAAAATAACCATCATGGTCTCTGTTGAAAACATTGGCTTCATTTAAGAAATAAAGGTACACATTAAATACCATTTGCCGTGCTTGTGAATTAAGCGGTTTTCCACGTTTAAATTTATCCATTTTGGAAGAATTCGTCTGAAAGAAAATGCCATGGGCAGAGTTAGGTATATATTTTTTATGCATGTTTATCTATTTATTTAATTTAAATAAATCTCATTTTTTAAATGTTTTTCTAGTACTTAATATGTATTTAATGTAGGTATTTTATTTTTTTAATATTAAAAAAACGTGAAATATGTTATTTATTTTCCTTTTTTCAAAATATACTATTTAAATCTGAATAAGCTAATTAATGTTGAAATTATATTTACCAAGAAGGGTGTGTAATAGCAGCTCTATATATTTCCACAAATAGAGAACACGTGCAGTCACTACCAATATATAAAGACGACTGACAGACATTTCGCTGACCGGCGACAGCTGCCGAACGCCCGATTTGTTTTCGATTGTGCACACATGATATTGACTCCTATCTCTTTTAAACAAGGTGCAAAATGCAAATGCCTTGTTTAGGGCTCTTACGATTCCATGATTCGAGTGTTTCCGGGAATACGACAATTAGCGAAGATCTGCATGTGCATTATTAATTTGGGAGTACTGTACACAAGTGTATGCGCAGAGACAAGTGCACTCTCATAACCCGATGGGACGGAAATCCGACACAACTGGAAAGAGATTATAACTAGAAACAGAAATGCTCTCTGAGGCACGGAGAGATGTGACATTTTTTGAAAACGGTCACCCATCTAGGGACTGGCTGTGGTAACATTATTTAACCTCGCAAATATCTCGATCTATTAAATATATAAGTTGCTATTAAGTCGTGGTCCCCTCAAAGCACGTTATATTAGTTCCTCGAAATCATATCATCAAAATTTTCTTCGTCAAGTCGCAATTAAAACACACTATGAAATTCCCACTACTCGGCCAGTAATTTGTCTTTCTCCGTTAATTACTACGTATTTCCCGCGAATGTTCATCAATTTGCCATAACATAGCAATTATTCCACTGCATTACACTCCAATTATTCTTCACCTAACATTTACCTCACATCTTTATCTCGTATTTGACAATCAGGTTCGCTAGCGTGCCTATCCCCGAGTAACTTTGGAAGAACAATTTTGTTCACATTTAGGGAAAACTTTACTGAGTACTAACGGCGTCCTCACTAAAATATCTCAATTATGTACGCTAAGCAAACGCTTTTGTTCGTATCATTCCCTCGTACGCTCAGAGTATAGTTCCTTTATAGTTCAATAAAGAAGTTTATATGGTTCTAGCTAAAGCAGTCGGATCTGTGTGGCATAGCTTAATTATTTCTTGAGGAAATCGAGAAAAGGTACGTTTTGTAGCCTAATGGCTGAAGCATTAGACTAGCAATCGCGAGGTCGCGGGTTCGAACTTTACCATTATACTACCGATATGTAGCCACTCCTTACACAAGCAATTGAGCTTAACTGAAAGAGTTAACAGGATTTCTAGCATATTTATGAAAGCATAATTTTAATTAGTATAATCATCACCATCATCAGCCTGTATCGGTCCACTGCTGGACATAGGCCTCTCCTAATTTTTGTTTTCTGCGTCCAGTCCTTCTCAGTGACCTTCTTTAGGTCTTCAGTCCACCTGGTTGGGGGCCGTCCTACCTTACGTTTACCAAGTCACGGTCTCCACTCTAGGACTCGTTTGCTCCAGCAGCCAACGGTCCTTCGGCAGATATGGCCAGCCCATTACCACTACAGCGTGCTTAACCTGCGAGCTATATCAGTAACTCTAGTTCTTTTTTGGATGACCTCATTGTTTGAAATTAAATTTATCCTTCAAAGAAACCCCAAGCATAGATGGCTCCATAGCTTGGTGCGCCACTTTGAATTTGTGGACTAGCCCAACCGTAAGTGTCCACGTCTCGGCACCGTAGGTCATAATAGGTAAGACGCACTGGTTAAAGACCTTGGTCTTCAGGCATTGCGGTAGAGTTGAAGTGAAAACTCGACGAAGTCTGCTAAACACTGCCCAACCCAAATGTTTCTACCAAGCTGGATTACTTGCCCAAGGTAGATATATTTTTCGACAACTTCGAGTATTGACCCTTCGACATATATTGGTGTCGGCATGACATGTCTGGTACAAAATTCGTCTCCGGTGGGACTTGAACCCGCGACCTTAAGGGTACCGACTTTAAGCCGTTACCAACTCCGTTACCGACACATGTCTGCCAAAGTCAAATTGAGACCTCCATATGATACGATTTTATGGCAATCGTGACGTCATCCACCGTGTTCTTAAGGAACTTGTACGGCTCTGTGAGTTTCATTTCAGAAACCATTTAAACATAGATTTTTGATGACGCTGGGCCTGAACATTACTTTTTGTCATTTTAAAAGCACTTTTATGCTAATTTTATACGTATAAATTTTAAATGTATTTAGGCGGGACTTGAACCCGCGACTTTAGGGATCGTGCCCTAAGCCGTTAGCAACTCCGGCACCTAGACATGTCCGCCAAAGTCGAATTTAGCCTCCACGGGGTACAATTTTATGGCAATCTTTTGCAACCATTATTTTGTCCTCCAGACATTTAAATGTATAAAATTAGCATTAAAATTCTTTAAAAACTACTTTTGGTAGTTCTATATACTATATTTTAATACATTTATTTCGGGTTGTCAAGTTTTCGGCTGCCGAACAAAAGTTAACAACAGTTTTTTGTGTACAAGAAAATTCTACTGCAGTGTTTGAGTGATAAACAAAAGACGGCTACTGTTTTGGTCGCACGAACAAAAAGCTGACCTTTTAGATGAGGGACAAAATAAAGCTTTGTGGATAATAAAAACTGTAAAACTTTCTTTGATATTGTAGTATCAGTTCAATTTACTTTATTTTTTATTATATTCTAATACTATATCTTTTGTTTACACAGGATCAACATATTATGTTGAACATATACTCGTATATTGTACGTTTCTGGACCGAAAATTAATTGATAGTTGCTACTCGTCTGCGGTGGCACTTTACTTGCAGTAGTAAACTAGTATAGTATTTAAATCAAGCAAATGTTTTGTTTCTTTAATTTTGAAAATAGAATAAAAAACAAAGACAAAACATTTGGTTTTGATTTAAGAATTTGTGGAGCTGGCAAGTTTTAATTAAAGATTAAATAAAGTGCAAAATCTTTTGCAGAACTTGACAGTTACCTTAAGTTCAATTTTCAAATTTGACGTAACGAATTTGTTGACTTATCAGAAGTTTACTAATTAGAGAGAGAACTAAAACAATTTACCGGTTACGGCAGTTCGTCTTACACTTGAAAGTTGACCAATCAAAAGTTGCAACATTATTGGAGTTTAAAGAATTAAACCAACCGTAGGTATTATCTAAAATTAGAATTCATTATCTACTTCCAAAATAAATATCATTTGTACGTAATACAATTTTTATTGTATAGATCACTTAAAATAATCACAAAGGTGAGTAACTCACCACCCACCTTCAATTTAATAAACTAAAGATGGAGGATGAGTGACGATAATAAGCCTTAATCTATCTTGTTTTACTCTTTACGGGAATTATTATTTTTAATCAATAAAATTAACATGATTGGGTAAATTAAGGGTGAGTGGTGGCCCGGTGGGTTACTCACCTCAATCATTATTATATCTAATATAATTTGACTTTATTAACCTCTGACCCGATTTTGGTATATTTCAAAAACAAAGAATACATAAATGAAAACAATGATGTTTGGGGGAACAGAACACTTGTCTTATGCTCTGTAATGCGCTGTCAGGACGGACAAAAGGCGCTTTTTTCAAAAAGATCGTAAAAATATGGCCGCAGTCCATTGTGAACGGCGCTTATTCACAATCTTTTTCCTTCTCATTTCCCTATTTTTGTGTTGAAAGGATTAACAATAGTACAGGTACGGGCCGGTCCGTTTTATAATGACTTGCATAAATTTGGGACGCATTCACTTTGTGTGTGTTTTTTATGAAATTATTTATGTTGTCTTGCATTGTACATATAATTTAGTGTAAGCATTTTGTAAGAGTTGGTCCTGTAAAGCAAATAGTTTTGTTGCATTAATTGCAGCATTGTGATAAAGCACTATCACAACTACATTTTTATTACGACCTATATCGACGGGTAGACAGTCTACTCGTGACCACGACCGTCGCAATACGGTCGAAACGTCGGGCAATAAACAAGGTATTTTACCATAAATTATTCACGCGATAAAGACCCGTTGTATATATATTTTACTAGCTGTCCCGCGCAACTTCGTCTGCGTAAATTTTCCCCGTTTTTGCAACCTTTCTCATTGCTGCTTGCCTCCTAATGGGAAACACCCTGCATACTAAATTTCATGAAAATCGCTGAAGCCATTGCCGAGATTCAGATTATATATATAGGCTAGGCTCGTTTAAAGTATAAGATATACCTATACTACGGATCTTAATCGCATGAATAATTTAACGGTAAAATATCTTGGTTGTATACAAATTTTTACACATTTTAAAATATTTATACTACGGGTCTTCATTGCGTGAATAATTAAAAGTAAAATACCATGTTTATTGCCCGACGTTTCAACCTTATTGCAACGGTCGTGGTTACGGGTAGACTGTCTACGCGTCTAGCGGTGTACACGGCCTAAACATCGGGCAATAAACATGGTATTTTACTTTTAATTATTTACGCAATGAAGACCCGTAGTATAAATATTTTAAAATGTGTAAAAATTTGTATCAACACATATTGCTAATGCAGCTGTTATACAGTTTGAAGCTAGAGAAAAAAAAACGCCGCTATGTAATATCTTACATAGCGACGGTTTTATTCTCTTGTTTCAAACTGTATACCTATTTTTTTATTTTCTCTCACTTGGTTAGAAATCTAGCTCATAGTACGAACCGACGGCTCATAGGTCACACTTGACCTCTTTTTATTTCCTATTCACACCTGTGTTGTTCAATAAAACTGTGACGAACTTTGTCCGATAGTAGGCCTCACAAGTTTTTTTGCAAAATATGTACTGAAATAGGTCGTGAACATAAAGACAATGTCTATATGAAGTCTATGCTATGGAACTACTTGAAGTCAAAATGTTTGACTTAAATTTACTCTGAAGGATTTATCTATCTCTTTTTTTTTGACGTTCTTAAACGTTTAACCTGATCTACAGCCCAAAATACTTGATGGATTTCATATATCCGTAGTCTAATGGATAAGGCATCTGACTTGCAATCGTGAGGTCGCGGATCCGAGGGTTCGAATCCTACCCAATATACTGCGGACGTGAACCCACTCCTAACACAAGACATTAAGCTTAGCTGAATAGGTTACTAGGATTGCTAGTGAGACTCAAAATCCCACATTGCTAGTAATCTTTAAAACAAATGTATGGGTGTGATAGGGTATATAAATTTTAGGCTTATACAATTTTTAAGTAGGGTAGTGGGTTTTTGTTTTAATAACAATTAATTATTATCCTCATAAGGCAGCTCATGTCATAGTACCTAATAATCAATTACAAAAAAAATATAAATAAAAATAAAAAAATCCCCACCTGCACAAAAAAGATAGAAACCAGATCCCCTACATAATTATATAATTTCATGCAGTCGGAGGCATTAATGAATCTCGATGAACTTTAAAGTGCCTCCGACTGCATGAAATAATATAATTATGTAGGGGATCTTGTTTCTATCTTTTTTGTGCAGGGTTTTTTTTATTTTTATAATTTATTTTTTTATATAATACTTTTCAGTGGTTGTAATATGTAACCGATGTAACAACTAACTTTTATCACAGCTATTGCCAAGTATTGAAGATTGAAAAAATAATGGTTGCTAACTAACTTTCTTAGTATTACAGTTATATTCAAGTTATACCTTTTTGGAATACTTAAGATAAGCCCTTCAATTTGATACCCATATTGCAGAATTCAAAACAACAATTTTTTTCATACCTCCTTATTTTCACATCTCACAGCCGCCATGTTTGTTTTTTTTTCAAACGTCACCATATCTAAGAACACTTGGGCAATCAAGACGAATCTAACGACGTCTTATTTGTATTAATCCGTTCAGTGGATTGTGAGATATCAGGTAATAAAGAATATTACATACATACATACAAACATACAAGATACGCGCGAAAAACATAACCTTTCTTTACAGTCGGGTAATAAAAATAAGACTAATTAATTAACCTATACATCTATCTAATCTAATCTGAACCTCGGCAATGGCTCTGACGATTTTCATGAAATTGAGTACTCAGGGTATTTCGGAGGCGATAAATCGATCAAGCTAGGTTTCATTTTTAGAAAACGTCGTTTAAAAAAAGTCTCGAATATCCAAGCCTAGGTATATAAATAAATCGCTTATTACTTACTGGTTTACTACAAATAGTACAGTGTCAGAATCTTTCAAACTGACCTACTTAGAAAATGCCTTTGTTATGTAGTGATTTTATATCCGCATCAAAGTATCGGAAATGCCGTCAAGAAACAACCTCTATTATGCTTCATGGTAAGGTTAGCAATTATGTGACCCACTTACCTATGTGTAAGGAAAATGTGCCTAACTTAATTTTCGTCGATTTAAGCTACCTACGTGTTTTGTATTTTGCCAAAGCTTGATGCTTGACTACCTGTGACGCGGTGGGAGTGTGTCCGACTGCTACGCAAGAGGTTGTGGGTTTGATTCCCAAACGGGACACCACTGTGTCATCCACAAATTGTTGTTCCGAGTCTGGGTGTACTTTGTGTCCGTGACTTGTATGTTTGTAAAGTCCCCCGCGACACAGGGATTGTACCCTACTGCGGGAGTTGTATTTAAAAAAAGAGAATTAAAGAAAAAAGAACACATTAAATTATGAAGATAGACAAAATGTTTTTGACGTTAATTAAACATATATTTTAAGTCATAAAAGACTCTAAAAGAAAAATATACGTACTTTTTAAAGTCTCTGAGAAGTCTTTGAAAACTCTGTTATTTATTGATACCTAAAGGAATGGAAAATCATAAATCAGACGTTGTTTAGTTTGTAAGTTGATTATAATTTTGATAAAATTGTTAATATTCCGAGAAATAGTACTTTTCCGGCTCCTCATTTCAAGAAAACGGAAAATTCAAATTTTACATTGTTGTTATGGCTCAGACTGGCAGCAATTGATAACACAATTAAGAAAAACATGAACAAATACTAAATGGTCATAAACTCCATATAGTAATTACAATCGAAATAACAATTTTAAATTAACACAAAAAAAAAAGTTCAAAAATAATAACCCTCCTTCTTGCGCAGTCGGTAGTATGTCCAACTTAATGTTTACTGGCGGTAGGTTAGGCGTAAACCATAAGTTGCTTCAGTGGGTACCACCAGAATCACCGCAGTGTACGAAAAAGTGATGCACATCATTCATACATTTCCATCCATCAATCCATCCGGTCTAAGAATTATATACCCCCATATGTTAAATATTGTCTAGACTGATAAATCGGAAATGGGTTGCAGCTAAATCATGTGCCAATATGGTGAATCAATACTTAAAGCGTAGGTACCTATTTCCTGTTGATCTCATTTTCATCATTAAATTTTCCAAAAATCAATCAAAAACAAAAATCAATGACATAAAACATTAAAAACCGGTCGGGGTGTAGAAAACGAGGTGCGCTAGGCGCGGCAGTGGCCGCTGAGTGTCAGAAACATCTCCATACAAATTTAATGATTTTTTTAGGTTCCAAAAAAAAATCTGTTTTTTTTGCTGATTGAATTTAAAACTTATGTTTTTCGATATTTTGAGAAAAATAAAACCATATTTTTTTAGTGCACCCCCTTTGGTAGGTACACCTTGACCAAAATCATAATAATGTTGTTTAATAACAAGAAAAAATAAAAATGTACTGTACCCTTGGTGACCAAGCTCAACTTGCGCTTAACCAGTATTTTTTTTTACTAATTCTAAATAATAAAATAACATTTATATTCAATAAAAAATACTAACCTATATTAATAAATGCCAGTTTAAAACTTAGGCACACAATTTAGCTGGGCAACCCATTTCCGATTTATCAACCTAGACAATTATTGTTTTTAAACTTTCGCGATTTTTATACATATTAGATACATTTTGGGACTTAATCGCGTGAATTATTTAAGGGTACGAACCTTTTATTTACCCGACGTTTCGATCGGATTACACCGATCGTGGCCACGGGTCGAATCGTAACGTCGGATAAATAAAAGGTTCGTACCTTTAAATAATTCACGCGATTAAGTCCCGAAATATATCTAAAACCTAGACAATATCCAACATATAATCTTTGTCAGAAACAAATAACAGATGAGGGTATATATTTCTTAGATCGGATCTTAGACTATTTGGTTAAAGAACACTGTAGTAAGTGTAATTACTGTGTTAATGAGACTTACGAATTACGAGACGCTCGGATCTTTGCGGAACAAGGACGTGTCTTACCACCAGGCTCGCGACGAGCGCGCTTCTGCTTTCAGTTTTATAAAAATAGTTTTTAATCTTATTTTATAGCAAACGAGAAAATCACCTAAATCCTTTTTCTCTTTTGCAGCATGCAACAGGACTTACATGGGCGACGTCGGCCGTACATACGAATTAGAAGTGCGACGGCCAAGAGAGGACCATCTCCCTTTCCTCTGTCACCTCAACTTCACAGCCACGGGAGGGAACTACGGAGACATTATACAGGTATTTAGTTGCTACGTGATTCGTGTTACAAGTAACAGACCCCCGTCAGAAGGATCTATACGAATTAACTATGTGATTGTAATCTGAAGTAGGATTTCGTTTTAGACAATAGGATTTAGATGGATGATTTTGAAATATGGTGATGAAATTGACCAATAGCGATATACAACAAACATCAACAATAAAAGAAAGCATTATGCTGAGCTAAAGGTCCTAGTCTTGAGAAATAAAAAACTTTTTTACAAAAAAATATTACCAACTTCAAAAATAAATACAAGGCAACTAAAAAGCAAAAAATAATATCTACCTAGAATAACAAAAACAACTATTTCATGGCACCAACTTTAAGATGTTAATTGTTTTAAAATAATGTATATATTGTAGTAAAAGTTATTTTTTCGCTTTTTTACATGAGATAATATTCAAAAGAGCCTCATCAATCATCAATTAAAACCTTATACACAACCATGTACAATGAACTATATATATATTTATATAAAAAAAAACACATTATCTTGCTGCTTTTCTTTTTCTTAGAGTTTAGACAGTATATATTGTAGGCAATAAATACTAAATAGATGTAGCTCAGAGCGCGTCTATGTCAACATCATTGTTGGAGATGTTATCAAGTTATACCGTATACTGATAGTCGGGCACACAAAGCACGACGTAAGATAGACCATTGTTTGCATTGTACTACACTGGCAGCTTTAGTAGATACCTTCCGATGGTCTATTCCACTTATGGTCACCTAAGTAATATTATTTGAGGTTGATCAAAATACATTGAAGTTACAAAACACCAAGAGTACAAAAGTTAGGCAACGCACATAGACATTGCACATAGACAAGGAATTTTGGAACATTTTCTGTACAAAGTGGTAAAAAGTGGTCCGATATTCCAACTATGTCTACGTGTGTATTGCTCGATCGAAGTACGTATGCAGTTTATCTTCTACTGAATTCTCTGTATTTTGTGCTTAAATATCACCTATACGACCCTTTGACTATAATGCCTGGGTTCCCAAACCTTTGGGTATTTACCTCCGCGAGGGTAAAACAACATTTCATACGAGGTCATGAAGGTCTTATAACCCCTCCTATGATTGTGCAAGGGACTGAAACTTGACTAATGTTGGGGGTAAAGTGCCTTTTAAAGCACCCAAAAACAAGATTAAAAAGGTTAAGAACCATTGCCGTAGTGGAATAGGCCGCCGAGAATATGTGAATAATTACTATTAGTCCTTTTAATCACGAATTAATTTGTTCTAGTTAACATTCGACACGTTTACCGTGGGTAAATTTGTCTCGTTCACCTCCGATGGGTGTCCAGATGGACACATGACGATAGTGGAACGAAGCCCGTCGCCTCCCACGGGGCAATGGTGTGGCTCTGCGTGGGGCTACACTGTGTACTTCAGTGAATCAGACTCAATAAATATGACATTAAGATTAGACAGGCTTAGTCAACAGGTCAGTACATTTCAAAAATATATACCTATGATGTTTTTAGGTTGCTGCATACCTATTTATTAGGCAGGATTCAGATAACAAGCGCTGAATACTCGTATTTATTAGACTAGGTCCAGGTAAAAATTGTTTAACGAGAGCGAGCGTTTAGTTAGCACCTGTTTATGTTTGCTATCTGAATGTAGCCTTAAGCTGTGTTCTAATCATTTACGTATAGACCTGGACCGCGCTATCCCTTTCAATTAAAAAGTAAATATTTATTGCAAAGCGTGAAAGAGAGAAAGAAACTCGTGCGGCCCTATCTCTTTGACACAAAGGAACGTTGTCTCTTTCTTGAGAGTGGTCATTTGGAATTTAGTGAGGTTATGGCGCAGTCCAAGTCTATACGTCAATGGTTCTAATATACAATTAGACTAGGTATCTGTCAAGGAAGCAGCAACACTTTTGGTTTCCATAATTTAATTTGTCCCAGCTGGATTAATTGTAATTGACTAATATTATCAACGTCAAAATTATTTGAAAATAGAGATGATGAATACAGACAATTTGTTATCCTTTAAGCAAAGTTTACACAAACTCAAACTCAAATATCTTTATTTTGTAAAATCAGGTTAATGATTATTTAAAAACGTTTAATTAATACATACTAACAAAAAAAATATAATTATAATATAATTTAAATTATGATTGTTTAAAAAAAAACAAAATGAGGTTAGGCGGCAGTTCCAAGTGTAAAGCTCATGAGAAGAAGCTGCCAAGAAACTCATATGCCACTCTTTTAAAATCATGATATATCATCATGCATACTGCAAACTAAATGAGTTTGCAGTATACGTTCCTACATAATTATTTAGTACTAGCGGACGCCTCGCGGTTTCAACGGCGTAGTTCCCGTTTCCGTGCGAATACAGGGATAAAAAATAGCCTATGTCACTCGAGGTTAGTGTAGCTTCACAACGATGAAAGAATTTTTCAAATTCGTCCAGTATTTTTGGAGCCTATTCAATACAAACAAACAATCAAATCCTTCCTCTTTATAATATTAGTATAGATATGGATATAGATGACATAATAAATTAAGAAAATTATGTTCGAACTTTAAATTGAGTAATTTCAACATAATTGTTAACACGAAAAATTTGTACCATTTAGCCACCGAACTGTATGGTTTAACATACAATTTGTTAACACAACAAACCAACTCGTTTAATTAGACTTTTTGCTCTCAGCAAAGTTAATCCGTATAAATGAACAACAGTATTTATCTTCATTAAGACTCACTTACTAAGCATCCCTTTGTGTTTTAGTGACGTGATGTAACTAACTACATGTTTTCGCCTGTGACTCGACTAATATTTCACATCACCCCGCTTTTAACGGTTCGCTGCCTTTCCTTTATCTCATACTAGCAGCCGTATTATGTGCACCAAGGGTTGAAGTTTCGATCTATTAATTAGGCGACGATTACGAACGCCCTCGGGACCACGGGATAAGGATACCTCGCGATTATAATAATGTTATTGGGCCTTAATTCCTTAATTTAATAATGGGAATTTCGTTTCGCCACCCTATAGGTACATTTTGGATCGCTCCCTAAATTTTGTTAATGCTCTACGCTTTGTCTCTTATACGTAATTCCCTTTTGAACTGAATCTTTTCGAATGTAATTCTGATCTTCTAATTGATTATTTAATCTTTTTCGGTTTAAGTGGCAGATTTGATCATATTTAAGATCATTTTATAAAGCCTTTTGAAATCTTAAATTTATATTTTGGTCAAATGTATTTTAATAATAACATTAATTTAATTTAATTTTAATGTTAATTTTGTACAAAATAATAGGTTTCTATTTTTTATTTTCATTGGCCAAATAAGTAATGACCCTAATGTTTATTAGCGATAATGAGTTATCTTTGGTAAGCATCGATATTAAATAAATGTAGGTATGAAAATATTTGTGAATATTCTTTTCATTATTAGGATTAAGGTAGACGACCTGGGTCCTTATTCACTTTCTTTTTTTTCCGTTTTCGTGGCAAGCCCGTGTCAACTGTCAAAACCTTGTCATAAAGCTGAGCTTAAATGCCTAAACGCGCATGCGCGGCGGACATCTTTAACCACACCGTGCAATGCTCTAGTTCGCACGGGCTTGCCGCGAAAACGGAAAAAAGAACGTCAATAAGGATTCTGAATTGCGGTGGACTACAATTATACAATTACCCGTAACAAAGTACACATAGGCTAAAACAATTAATATATTATACAAATCGTACAAAGTTTTGTTCTAATATATGTGTGAATGGAACTCATAATCCTTTGCGCAGTAATCATTCGCCCTCATCTAGTTAGTCAAAATTATTCTAAAATTAACTAAATTCGCAGGGCGTGGGCTACAATTTCGACTTCAAGCTGGCTTACAAGTTTCTTCGCCGTAGCGAAGCAAGATTACGTTATGGAAACTCGAGTGTAGGTGCGTGGCGGGGTGAAAGGGTACCAGGGACGTATTGCGACAGAATACTGAGCGATTGCGACCTTCGAGCCTGTCGCATCCAGTCGCCCAACTTTCCCGGCGTATATCCTCGCAACGCTACCTGTACATACCGTATCGAACATACTAAGGTAAGAATTGAATAATGGAATTGAATTATGTTAAGCCTTACGTAGCTATAGACAGGAGACAGGACTGTAGTTTTATTTTTGTTACGAAAACGAAACTATTGCATTTACTTATTTTTACTAATATAAAACATTATGTAACGAAAGTATAGAATCATTCCCGGACACAGAATACCAAGACGTCTTTCGAACAAAGTATACTGAAATGCTCTGAAATTTCGTAAGTTTTTGGATCCTTGACTCAGTGGTGACCGAGCGTGGGTCCTTATTCACTATTTTTATTTCGTTGTCGTGACAAGCCCGCGCGAACTTGCGCGATAAGGAGCTTCGCTTAGAACTGCATCAACATCTTTGAGCTCACCGCACATGGGTTAGTTCGCACGGGCTAGTCAGGACAACAAAATAAAGATAGTGAATAAAAACCCAGACCGAGATATCTGCGAGGTTAAGTAACGTTACCACTGTCGGAATGGGTGACTGTTTTCAAACTTTGTCACACCCCTACGTGCCTTGGAGAGTAATTTAACACGTCGGTCCTGCGCCTAATCTTTCTCAGGTCGTATCAGATTTCCTTCCAATCAGACTATAAGAGAAAGGGAGTAGAAAGTACACTTGTGTCTACGCATACATTCATCCACTATAATATCTCCTGCATCCTCTCATAAGAGACTAGCCGTCTCTTATGAGAGTGGCCGCCGTAACCGACATCGGTTTGAATACCATTATTATCACTGACCTCTATACTACAAGTACAGTATATAGCTCAGTTATTCACCTTTGGTTAAGTACCTTTTATACTCTCAGTATTATTGTCTATGGTCATAAAATCTTATCAATTATCAACAAGCAATATTTGTGAGAGCCAAAGCGCTTAAGCTGTAGAAAGAGGATTACATATTATAAGTCAGAATACCACTTTTGTTCTGATTTTAAAATAATATATTTCGATCTAGACTTTAAGTTATTTACATACGCAACCTCATTATTACATCAAGCTACTTAAAGACCTACGTTCCACATTAAAATGAAAAGTGTGACACCACTTAAGTTAAAACAAGGGAACAAAGCAATTAAAGCGGGCGTTGTTCATGATTCTGTTTAGAAAATAAATCGTGAACAAGAGATGTGTAATGCGGGCTTTGTGTGGTTGTTTGTGTTAATATTTAATATAAAATTCACACCAAACTGCGTAACAGTTACACCTGAAATGTACATAATAAATGGCGAATGTGTAAGGGCTAAAAAAAATCCTGTTACGCGAAAAGGTACCTTACGCAAAACATTTTAAAGTCGAATATGACATAACAGTTGCCTTTTTGCAGATACCAGCTGATAAACATGTTTTACTAGCAGTAAGACAGACTAATAGTCACAAAATACATATCAAAGACCAAATAGTGAAGTACGATAGAAGTCAGCGTGTTCTAAAGTAAGTGCTCACAATTTTTTAGTAACTTTTAATAGTATATTTTAACTAGCTGTGCCCGCGATATAGTACGCGTGAAGTTCAACTTCTGCCTACTGCCGACTTCCTATTTAACATTATTTAAGTTACTCCTTACATCACCAGCTGTCTGACAGTAAAAGTCCCGTCAAAATCCGTCCAGCCGTTTCGGATAAGATTTCCCGGAACCAATAGACAGACATAAAGTTTAAAACCGTAGTTTTGTTATAAGTACCATGTAGAGTTTCATGTATATTTAGAAGAAAACTGTTATTTTGACATTACAAACAGACACTTAAATTTTATATATTTGTATAGTTTTCTTCTATACCTTTAATTGTAATTTTTCAAAGTATTTTTTAAGAGAAATCGCCATTCGATCGACTATGTAACAGAGCTTTCATTAATTGTGAATACCGATAGTACGGAAAGAAGCTTCATAAAAACGCACACAAAATCGCTCCCTAACACAGAATTTCAGACCACCTCGGACCACTCTGTTCCGAAAGTATTCTGAGATATCGTTTCGGCATGCGATCTATGTGTGGGTTATTCAACCATTAGCTTATTTTCTGTACTCTCAGTTATTGTGGTAGATATTTTTTACGGTTTTTTATATAGATGAAAGCAACTAGGTAATTCCACTTACACACAAGAACTACTCTAATAAAATTTATGTACGTACTAAGTTGACTTACATTTGTTAGAGTAATAATGTTGACAAATTTTATCTCTAGAAGATATTTGGGTTCATTACTTACGCTTGATTAAAGTAATTGTTGGCGCATCGAACCGTTAACGAGACGAGACGACTAGACGTTTGTTCTATATTGACTTACTAGCTTTCGCCCGCGGCTCCACCCACGTGGATGACGGTTATAGCGATAAAAACTATCCTATGTCCTTCCCCGGGACTCAAACTATCTCCATACCAAATTTCATTTAAATCGGTTCAGCTGTTTGGGCGTGAAAGTGTAACAGACAGGCAGAGTTACTTTCACATTTTTAATATTAGTATGGATATGCATTGAATATCTAATACCTTAGGTTAGTCTTCTTGTCAATCAGGCCTTGATGAAATAAATGTGTGATAAATGACTGCTTCTGTGGCGAGGTATGTGTGTGTCCGACTGCGACGCAAGAGGTTGTGGGTTCGATTCCCACACGGGACACCACTTTGTGTGATCCACAAATTGTTGTTCCGGGTCTGGGTGTACTTTGTGTCTGTAACTTGTATGTTTGTTAAGTCCCCCACAAAACAGGGCTTGCGGGAGTCGTCTTTAAAAAAAGGGATCGAATTGTATATCGTGGTCTAGTGCAAGCTAGATTCTAGTTATTAATGTCCTAACAATCAAAGTTGACACTTTTAAAAACTTCACGTTGATAATCTATGAACAAATCATCAGAAATTCGCGATTTTTTTATTAATTAAAATGGAATAATTTCAAAAAAAATAATATCAAAAATTTAAAAGGTTTTTTTGGCTATCGAATAGTTTAATTACATCTTCATATTGACTATAAAGTAGTTACAATCAAAATCTACATTTTTCATTATGCTCTGACACTGATAATTAAGTCAAAGTAAATGCAACCTGAATTTTACTTTCTTGAGCGATAACATTATGCAGTACTGTCTGCATATTATTATAATCACTTTGCAAATAAGCTATGTAAATATCTCACAGGAGTAAATCCCTCTTTGCAAGTATATACATCCGTCAAAGTTTCCAACACTAATCCATCAACGTTTCCCAGGATTTGGGACCAGTGCAACGTTGTGCAAGATTACCTGACGGTGTGGGACGGCCCTATTCGCGATTCCCCAGTATTGGTACGCCTTTGTGGAGGAGATGCCGTTCCCGATATTGTCAGTCGAGGTCCCAATATGTTACTGGAGTTTCATACATCTCCGTACGATAATCCCTTTCATCCAGTCCCCTTGAGCTACCTGCCCGGATTTGAGCTTGAAGTACAGGTGAGATTTTCGGATTGTAAATATTAAACGTTGTTGCAAATACTCTTGGAAGTGACAGCGACATTTTCGCACATTCTAGGATTTTGAAATACAAAAGTGATTTAGAATTTAAATTTTCCAGCACAAAAATGTTTAAAAAGTGTTTTTATTAGGTTAGAGAATTCTTTTCTTGAGTTTACATTTCACCTATATGTAGGTAATAGAGTTGCTTTGCAATCGCTTTTTCCGTGATAGAACAGTTCGCTTAAATCGATAAGAGTATTTGCCATGCACGTGAACGTTGATTGTATTGTGTTTTATACAAAGCTGCTTTCTAGAAATAACTCTACATCCTGGTGCAGGTGCTGTACGTGGACAAAGATTCACATTCGTACGTGCGCTCCGATGGCCGTTGTCGTTTTGTACTCCGCTCTTCGGACCAAACTAGTGGAGTATTGAGGAATCCGAGACATTCTTTGCCTCCGAATACGTCTTGTGTCTACTACTTCCAGGTTTGTAAATGTTGTCTGCTTGTATCAATATTTTAGTCTCGTGTTTTATACATCAGATGTACCGGACTACTCTCACTATTCATACAAAATTCGAACCTTCAGTTTTTCTTTAAAGTTTCCGAAAGTATGCTAAAGGCTAGTAGAATAAAATCTTTAGCATTTCAAACAAAAAAGTTTCCATTACTTATTATTTTTTACGTTTTATACGTATTACTGAATCAGTTAGATATAGCACATTTATTAATATATATTCTTAATCAATCAAAAGCTTATGGATGGATTAATAAAGCTTAACTGATGAACCGTCCGATAATTTATTACTTGTTCCATGGAACCGACAACGGAACGAACAGTAGATTATTTTTATAGGAAATGTTAGTATGGACGACTTACATTGCCTGTTCTCTTCTAGGGTCGTGCGAATGAGATAGTTTGGGTTTCGTTCGTGAAATATCACTCAGCGGGAACTGAACCTGCCGGTTTCGACCAGCAGAAAGACTGTTCGTCACAGCTGACGATATGGGATGGTGCTGCACCCGACGCGGATTTGGATAGAAAGGTGGGTTTTGTTAATAAATTATTTTACTTCTTTCGTTTCCAAGCTAAACTAATAGGCACAAATAACAACATAAGAAACCGAATCATCTAAATTAAGTACTTATTTGTGTTTAGATAATTATAATTACCTATGTTACATTTTGTGTTTTTTTTTGTGTATGCGTCAACAGGTACCGCGCTGTAGAATAAAAAAATAGAAGTAATGTAATTGTGCCATTATTTTTACTTCAATCTCAGTTTTCTATGCCATTACTCGGAATATATCTTCTGACATAACAAGTTATTTATGGATACCGTAATGTTTTTCTACGAAATTGCTTCCCAAAAATATATTATTTGAATACAATATGAAGAATTCATACTCCATTTCGTGATTGCCTGAGAGCTCTAGAATCAACTAGGAACGTATAAAATACAAAGAACAAGATTGATACACAAAGTCCGCATGACTTATCTACTACAGTACAGGTTAATCTGTAATATCCTTGGCGCTTCTACTCTCCTGGTACTCTGAATGCAGCAGAATATAGGGCAGCCGTGCGCACTTCGAATTTTGTATTAAGCTATATTTCCAACATAGTATGCTCGTTGATTCCCCTGTTCGGTTATTCATAGGAATAAAGAACGAGTTTTATATGCAACGGAGCGTGTATTGTATCTAAGAGAGTAAATTAAAAATTTAATGCAAAAATATGCTACTTAGTAGTTTATTCTTGAACGAAGTTTGTAAAGTGGGTTACTCAAGTTCCTTTTACTAGAAAATTTAAAAATAAAACATTGCGGGAACTACTAAAGATATCACAAGGTACCACTGGTACCAAGGTACTTTGGCATTTTTATGGCATTTTCAGCATTGAACAAAAACCTACTATTAATTATGAAAATGTAGGGTCTTAATCGCGTGAATAATTTAAGGTAAAATACCTAGTTTATTGCCCGACGTTTTGACCGTATTGCAAATTGACCGTCAGTCTACCCGCGGACCACGGCCGTTGCAATACGGTCGAAACGTCGGGCAATAAACAAGGTATTTTACCTTAAATTATTCACGCGATTAAGACCCGTAATATATATATTTTCATAATGTGTACAAACCTGCTATTAAGGCGCTATTTCAATAAGCAAGTTACATAAATACAAGTTTACAAATTGCATACAATTTGTATACAAGTTACAACTTGTATAAAGTATTCGAACTTGTACAAAATATTGAAATCAATAGTGTTTTGTTGTTGATGATGTGAACATGTTTCCAATGCAAGCAACTTAATTGTTTAATTGTTTATTTGTCTCAAAACAGTTACATAAATTCTGATATAACTGAGACATCCCCAGTAAGTAATTATAAATACTTGTATTGGGGCAAAAAATAAATACTTGAATGTTTAAATGACGTCATACTTGTATGCAAGACTTGCTTAATGGAATAGCACCTTTATGATTTTTTTAACGTATTTTCACATTTTAAACACAGACACATTTTAAACAATGCACGAAGTTTATTTGTACCAATTCATTAATCGAATAACACTAGCCTGGATTTTAATATATCCCTACTTAGCACCTTAAATAGCCCTCAACGAGTTAACCCTCACGCCTGATACAGTATTTATTCCAAACGTTTATTATTAAAAGTAGACCCTGTTAAAAGTTAAAGCTACCTATATCAATAAGTTTATTTAACAATTTTAGGTCGTACAACATTTTCCAAAATATTTTCCGCGTTTAAAGCTACTTGGTCCTTTGCGGTAATGAGTAGAATATTTATCTTGTTAATTAACGTTGTGGGATTAGATATACAATCGAGACAAGGCCAAACAGAACATTTTGAACAATAATTGCAGGTTATAGTCAAAACGGTGGAGGTAAGAAATGACCGTAATTTGTAATGTCATATCTACCGTCTGTGTTAAAGTACTGAAATATTACTTGGTCTCATTTTCTGTTTACTTAACAAAATGATAAATATTATGTTAGAAGGAAATACTTTAGCGTTACATTTTTTTCTTTTGTGGTAAAAATGTTTATAAATCATTTTGTAGTTTAAAACTATTAAATAAAAAATTGACCTAGTTTTTCATTCAAAATGTTAATCGCGACAGCAATAAATTTTAGGATTTATAAACGCGGATAGAAATTTTTAATACTATTATTAAACTTTAAGCCGATAAGTACATAAAACTAATTTTTATTTTGATATCCTACAAATACTACTTTTTGATTTTCTAGTGTGTAACTATTACTTATTTCAAATAAATAAATAGGTAAGATTAAAAAAATACAATAAACAGCGTGTAGGTTTCCAGGTAGATACATAAATAATTACACAGATATCTACCGTATTTTAAATTATTTTTTTCCAAAAAACTTGTTCTGTTCATCGTTTTCGTAACATTTTAAAAATCTTACAAATGGATCCTCTTTCCTCGAAAGTTTTCATGGCAAAATGTTGTATGGTATTCCGAATAACACATTAAATCTTCACTCAAAACTGTTATTGTCTAACTTCCTTACTTATCGCAAACAATTCTTGGCGTTTGCGTAATAAAAATAATATATTTAAATTGTTATCGCGACCGAATCACAATACCGGGATGTATAAAATTTAATAGAACATGAATTTAAACGGTAAAAAGTCGGGCCAACGTGTATTGTAATGAAATGTGGATTAAGTTAAGCGTATATAGAGTTAAAGTTTCGCAGTGCGCAAGACTAATGTGATGATACAAGTACGAAGCGATATAGAATTGGGCGGCGTTCGCACCGCCTTTATCCGTACCATTTCACTTTGCCAACTACCTCAACCTCCCTACTTGACGTCGGCAGCCAAACATTAATTTTCTTTAATGTGTCTGAGCACTTTTACTGAGTTCCACCGACTGCAGTGCGGTGTTTCGTTTCATTCATTCGAGACTCCTCAGTTTGCATTAAGAATGGATAAGCGGTTCTGGTTCAACTTATTTTTTTGTTGGCACTTTAATCAGAAAACTTTTTCCGTTCGTTTCCAGATACACTATGTAAATAGTGTAGCTGAGTGGAATAAATAATTTATTCAGGGCTTTTTACTTTTATTTTATCTGCACTTACATTAATGTAGTCTATTTTCTGGATCATATTCATTTGTACATTATTTTTTGTTTAGCTGGACATGAGCGACAAGAAGTCCCGACTAGGGTTGTTCTGCCGTGAAGAATCGCCGAGGTTGTGCGACCATGCCTTGTTATCGAATGCGACCAGAGCCACACGCCCATGTGCACCTTCTGAAAGCTACATCACTACTGGCAACGCACTCACTATACTACAAGTAAGATATTTTTTTTTTTTAAACTATTTATATAATTATGTATGTATCTATAATATGTATGTATTCAGAAATATAAAAGTATGTTTATCAGTTGTCTGGTTTCCATAGTACTTAGCTCTGCTTAGTTTGGGATCAAACGTGTCTTGTGAGTTGCCCCAAAATATTATTATTATTATGACACAGATGATTAACGACTTATTTTAAGATGTTAAAACCGATACGGTTGAACATAGAAACTATTATAATTACTTATAGCTTCCCAAGATATCGTTGATGGAAGACACATCAAGGATTCATCTTAATCTTCAAGCTTTAATATTGTCGTAACTCAATAGACTACGTCTTTGCGTTCAAAGCTAATGCGCATCCGTGCAATGTAACAAGAGCGCTTAATAAGCTTTCGTACAAATATATCCAAGTAAATAAAACAACTTAATAAAACGAAACACGATTGCAATTGTTTGATGACACTCACACAATCCTTTTAACACAAAACTCTAATACAAAAGAATTAGACAGTGTAATTAAAGGCACAAACAGAATGCAAACAACTAACTGCCAAAGCTCACATAATTACAGTAGCAAATATTTATCTTCCCATTTCGGTATGTACTCGCGTATGCAAAGAGCCGAGTGACTGGCAGCGTGAAATTTTTAACCAACACGTTGCATCGAAAGTACTATGGCCATGAATTTGATAGTAGTCGCTTCAAAATTGTAACATAGTGTTTGAGATCTGTTGGAATTAGACTTATATAATTTTTTTTATCTTTTGGTAGACGAGTCAATTTCGTATCTTTTGGGACATTTAGATTATAGTGTTTTGTCGAAAATTTGATGAACGAAGCTCGAACTAAAATGCTTTAAGTTCACCACAAAACTAATAACTCTATTAAGCTGAAAACGAATCATCTTTGCTATGGAAAAAATAATCTGATAGCATTTGTGCCAAACATGTCACGTTTGTTTGGGTTATGACTACAAGTAACGTACAGAACACGCATTTGGTACACACCAAAGGACTATGTACGGCACGTAATGGACGCTTGTTACATTTCCTTGCCTAAAGTCATGGGTTTTGATTCCAACACAAAGCTGCGCTTAGACTACGAGTCAGTACACGCACATAAACTCGGTTATCTATTTCAATATTGATCGCGTACTTTAACATTCAAAGCAGCAATCCAGGAGGGATTACGTCAGTGACTATCTATTGTTTCCTTTCTCCCTCGCCACTGCCCTTTCAGCTGTATTCCCACTGCTTGTTGTAACTTTTCTGGCGTGTGAAACATTCATAGCGGCTAGGATAGATAAGTCACGCGCTCAGCGTTCGTTGCATTTGCCATAGTGAATAATGCAAGGGGTACGTGCTAGTTCACTCCTCTCAGAGTGATGGAATGCTTTAGTGTTGTCCCGTTATTTCAAGTGTTAAGAGTGTCACGACGAGACACGTACGAAAGTGTTTGTAAAACTCCGATTTATGGTATCTCATCAGTTTTATGACTGTTTTATTTTCTTTGCGTCATCGTCATTTTGCATGGAGTTGGAAGATGTAACATATTTTTGTGCGATAATGCGTTCGGGAAAAATAAGGTTATGCTATGAAAATACTCCACTGAAATTTGAAAATATAAATAAGAGATAATGGTAACTTACTTAATGTTAACAAAAACGTAAAAGCTTGTTTCGAAATGTATGGTTAGTGAGCTCAAATAAACAAAAATACGTATCAATTTGGAGAATAATCAGTTAAGCAAATTTTCAGAGGTCGACTGGCAAGAATTGCATAACAAATTATGTAGTCCTCGTCAAATCTGATTTCAATTTCAGTTCGCAAATAATGCCTTCCCATTTCATCTCCATTTCAAACTGTGTCAACGATTTAGTGAGCACCAAATTAGCAAAACAAATATAACCGTTTAATTAGACGGTAGCTTTAAAACACAACATGATTTAAAGCTATATAATACATCATTTAATAAACACATATAATTACAAAATCTTAAGTATCATTAGTATTCTACGCAGCTGTGCAGGTAGAATACGTCCTAGTTAATATAGGAAACCTGGTCTTAAGCAAGTTGTTAAAGTCACTAGTTGAGAACTGCTTTATTATTCAATATTAAATTCAACAGAGGAAGGACTGAAGCAAGTTTCTAACTAAATATTTGAAGTTTTACTACACCACGCAGCCTTGCTGTACCGTAGTCGACCTTGATGATTCACTAGCTTTGAAGTAGAATAAGTTTTAAATTTAATCAATCGAAAATTAATTATTAAAGATGGTCACGAAACTCGAGCTGGTTTCTAGAAGTTTAATATTTTATTACTTAGTAAGGAGTTCTGTAAAGAAGTGGGCGAGCAAATCGATAGATCAAGGAGGTTAGATAACCTTATAATGTGGCAACCTATTAGGGTTTGTATAAGGTTGCTTCTCAAAATAATAATTTTATCTCAAAAAAGTCTTCTAACTTTATTTCAGGGCCATATAGTTTTATAGGGTTGTTATTTAGTTTCTGAATTTGTTGCAGGAACTTCGACAAGGATCAGCCCTCTATCCTGTTTCTTTTGTTCTTCGTTATGAGTTCGTCGATGTAAGCGAGCAAGGACAACCGTTGGTAGATTCACAGTCTGCCTGCGACAGAGTTTTTAAATCTGCTCAGACTTATTCCGGAAGATTTCAAGCTCCTCGTGCCATTTTCTACTATGGAAGAGGTGGTGCTCAAAACTTAACGTGTATTCTTAGGTAAGTTTTTATATAATAAGCGTTAAAATAGTTTCAAAATAAACGATACATTGTATAACAAATGTTATGGTAATATTGCAGATTCGAAGCCAAACCGGGAGAAAGAATCCAGTTGACCTTTACAAGCACTTACTTTGGAAATAAATATTGTAACACACACAAAGACTCACGCACTAGTCGTTGGAAATGCGATAGGCCTGCGAAAAGAACTTTTGGCGGTGAAGGACTCGCTCAAATTATTATTACAGAATATCCTTGGGAAGGCGTACCCATACAAAGAGACTGCATTTGTACTAATAGATCTGAACCTTTGAATATACACACGCTCACCGCTCCAGTGGTAGAAGTTAATTTTACTGTGACAATGATGAACATTACTGAAGATTATGATGACTTTGCTTTTGAAGGCGAATACAAGTTTGTGCCAACTGGCCCAGGTGATGAAACTGTTTGCTCGTCAGGATGGGGCAAGAGACGACTAAGAGGAAGTAGTGGAGAAATTAGGCTATTTGATAAAAGACAAGTGCTAGTTGCTCCAGAAATTGTTGGAGATAGACATGTTATATCAGAAAGTGTACGAGCTGAAGTTGCTTGTGTTCATAGGCCATGGCTAATCGAACCTGGAGGCGACGAAGTAACACCCGTCCAGGGTAGATATTTATATGTCAAAGTTCCCGGATATATAGTAACAAACTCATCGCCTTTTTGTACTACACCAAATCGATTATACATATACGAAGCTCACGATACTTCAAAATCTAGAGAAGTATGTCCAGACGGTACAAGTACCATAGAACTCTATTCACCTGGATGGAAATCTACTCAAACAACTTTAGAAACATCTTTGAAGCCTCACGCTCGTAGTTATGTTATAGATTTTCTGCAACACGAGCAGGCTGACTACTCTATTAAATGGATTGAACTGATGAAAAAACCTTCTTTTGAACATGACCCCGATTCACCAAACATCATACCTGCACCTGTTTCATTGGAGTGTCGTTACAGGTAAGCTTTCAACTATTAATACTTGATTGCACTTGCGTAAATGTACTACTACTTTTTGATTAATGAGATGCGTGTTTCCTTTGTCTAGCTGTCCGGAGTTAAACGCCTGCATTCCGATCGCTCTTTGGTGCGATGGAAGTCCCCACTGCCCTTCGGGTTATGACGAAGACGATTCCAATTGCTCATTTAGGTTATCGTTGCCTCCACCGTACGTAGCGGCTGCTGCTGGAGTTGGTTTTCTTCTATGCGCAATAACTGTTGCCCTTTGCGCATGCCGTCGACGACGAAGAAAAGACAAAGAGTTCAAAGCTAGACTCGACGGTGCCTTACCACCTGAGGAAAGGCCGTTTGATCGAGCTAAAACAAACGGTGTTCCAGAAGCAGCACGCCAATATGCGACCGTGCAGAAATATGCGACGATAGATAAATACAGCTTAAGTCAGAAATACAGTGCAGGGTTAAATGACGCTCGTTACTATGACGAGGTCGCGCAAAGAGACAAGCTTGCGGATACAAGGTATGCTAGTTTAGGTCGCGGTGGTCGAAGCCTCCGAGTCGAGAACTCGAGAGGCAATGGTTCTAGAAGAGCGATGCCAGATTTAGGCTATCCGGACTTAAAAGACGGTTTTTGTTGACCCTCCCCAGATCTCGTAGAAACGACGGTGTAGTATTCTTAGAAATTAAAATTTAACAGAGTTTCCTTTGTGTTAACATTAGATTGAAGACTGAATTTGGCCAAAGTGCCTCCTCTACATTTTGATCGATAGAAATTCAGACTCGATTGTACTGCTAATGGTACAAAAATTGGCTTCTATTGTTAGGTAAATTTGTTTTATACCGAGACGAAGACTACGACTTTGACTTTGTAGAATATTGTGTAAATAAATTAACTATAAATAAATTTAAATAGCAGGCATCAGATACTTGATAATTAATATTCTTTGCATCAAATCTCACAGTAATTTTATTCTCATCAAATAACATATCTAAATGTACATAAAACGCTTGACAATACGATCTTAAGATACAAAATAAAATCATTTTAAAATGTTAGTAGTATGAGTGGTTAGTGAAATGACTCAAACAATATTCTATTATGATTATATTAAGTGTAATAAACCGGCAACTCTCAACAGAGCAAGAGCAGAAGCGATGGCATTAAACATTTAAAATTTCGAACAATGTGTGGCCCGATTTATCTGATATACATAGCAGTGTGTGTATTGCCTTAAACTGAATTGCATTGTTTAAATTATTGAGCAATTTCATATTACATGGTATTGCTACAACATTCTTATTTAAAAATCGGGTGAAAACTCTAATTGTTGGCAACGAGACGCATGGATATTTTGGCAAGTATTGAATAGAAATACTCGTTCTATAGAATTCGTTTTGTGATGATTTTTAGAACAAACGGGTTATTTTTTAGAGCAATAACTCACACTCGGCCAGCAATTTGTTTTTCACCCTCTCTATTGTAATAACACTAGAAATAAAATGAAAATGTGATATAGGTTGTAAAAATGTAGGTAAGCGTTCACAGAATGTATAACTTAAATTAGTATTTTTTTCTTTGTGTATAAATAGTAAATAAGGTTGTAACTAACTAGATATTGGTTGTAAATAAATTATAGATTAAGATTTTTAAAGTCTGTAATTATTTCCAGGTAAAAGGAGGATTAAAGTCATTTCTAAAAATTACTTTAGATCTTTTTATTTATATTTGAGTTTTATACATGTAATGTCACTGAACTCCCTAATTCGTAACACTTTAATAACAGTGTTCTGACTAGGTTATGTTTTGTCTTTTGCTATTTGATTTAGAAGAAGATGAAAATCAAAAACAAAACATTCGCTATTAAAAACCTTTAGCGTAAAGGTTATGACAATCATTTTTACGACTAAAGAGATTAACACATTACATACTTATTTATAAGCGACCTGCCAAATGGTAAGCTGTTACTTTATATTGTGATTTATCATTACTTAGTACATTTACATTACAATACCAAGCATCAATAGTACCTACCTTTTATATTAAAATGTAATGATGTTCAGCCTTGATTATCAATGAAACGTATAATACCTACGTAACGTTTTAGTGACATATCTATCAGCAATAATCAATTTATGTTCGTAACGATGTTAGTTCTCAAACAATCATCATTAAGTACAACAATAGCCAAAGGCTAAAACCAAAATGTCAACCCAGCTATTAAATATAACAAATATTGGAGACAAGGCGCTAGTGATATCTACCCTCGGTATAGCTGACATTTATAAGCTATGGTAAATGTTCATCATTAAGCGGACGACGTGTTCACCACCTAAGTGGTATAAAGAAATTATTCAATACACGTCAACTCCTTGCGTAGGTACTTACTAAAAAAAGCTAAAGCTTGTTTAAAAAGCAGAGAATTTGCCGAAAGCAACCGTCCCACCATCACTTTTCGTGGGTGTCGTCATAGCGACAAGCGATTTCCCACCGGAGGACGGGCAGCAGCGTCCTTTGCGTATTTTAAAGCCTTACTGCGAACGCCAACCCGCTCGCCAAGCGTGGCGTTTATTGCAATTACCCCTAGGATCCATAATAAGTAGGTTCTACTGAGGAGACCCATGGCCAGCAGTAGGACATGCTGGCCATGGGTCTAGGACATCATATCCTATGGATATGATGTCCTACTGGATGGTCCTAGGATCATCTTTGTACCTAGGAAGCTATCAACTTTATTCTCGGATACAATTTCTGACTCTTTAATTTGCTCTTCACAACCCAGACCAAACTCATGGACTTAGAAAGCAAAAATTTTGCAGGGAGGGTTTCTTTTATGCTGTAGTTTGTCTAATGGTGAATTCACATGGTCGCGAACACGATTGCGAGCGTGTCAATAGTCGTGAAAGTGCTGCTCGGTTGTTTGTGGATGGCTTGTTTGTATCGCGAGCTTGTGTTAGGCGGCTTGTCGAGTTACTTGCCAGGCTGATTGCCGGACTACGTGCAGAGCGTCTAAACGCACCATAAGGGGTAATAAAGGATAACAAGAAACTCGAGTTGTTAGGAATTCAATCTAACATAAGGTGAGCGATGTCTTATCAGTGCTTCATTAAGAAGAGACGAATACCATAGGGCAAAGTTCGAGAACACTTAGAACTTTCTAGAACTTTTACAAAATAGTGTCAGTCCGTCACGACGAAACTATGACACAAATAGAAAAAAAACAAACGGTTTTTATACTATCCGGAATACTATTTTTTTTACTGCCATTTTGAAACGCATCTTCGCACTTATCCCAGTTATTTAAATCTTAAATTTAGCATATTGCATTAATTTACAAAGAAATTTAATGAGACAAAACATAATAAAGTGATATTTCCTTCCCTATAAAAACTTGGTAGGCACGACTTAAAAAATGTAATATAGGGAGATAACGAGTAGACCGTCTGTTTCACAACAAAAGAACAAGGAAAATGAACAAAGACACTTTTTACGACAATGAAATATTTTTATTTTGTACACAAAAAATGTGACACATCTCGCTTCATTGGGGTCGCGACGTAAAGGTGGGACTCCCAACATTCTTATATTACTGTCTTGTTATAATTCTTCAGTAAATGATAGCCCAGTATAAATTACTTTATGGTACTGTGTCACGGAATAAAGCGAACAGATTCCTTTGATCGTTGGTGACAACGAAACTTGGAGTTTGTTGTAAAAAGTTTTCATCGACAAAATTCACAATAGTCTACGTGTTCGTGAAATTTCCGATGTTTCTTAATAAATATAAATACAGTCTTTTGTGAGTAAACGCCACGGAGATTATAGCGATTATTCAGGATTCACGCGGTTTTTAATAGAGACGGTTTGATATTTTTTCTTTAAGCTTAGCATTTTAAAAATTCATCTTTAAAGTTGGTTTTATTACTACTTACTGGATGATATTTTTTAAACAATTAATGGCAGGTATTGTCTGACTGGTATTGAATAGACGAATTTAATTATAAAGGGAATAATACCTACCAAATAGTATTTTTAAAAACTTAACTAATAATATGTTCGTAAACTTTCGCGATTTGTACACATTATAGAATTTTATAAGCTACGGGTCTTAATCGCGTAAGTATGTTATTTTAAGGCTAAATACCTTTATTTAAATAAGTAATACTATATTTTCACATGACGAGCAAAAGGAAGCAACAAGATATCAGCAAGCCAAATCTATGCATCGCTTCATCTTACTATCTGTAAGTACAATAGAAGCTAGTACAAAGTTTCTAAATCTTATTTTATCTTCGAGATTTTCCCACAACTTTCATACTCCGCCAATTTGCATAATCCATCGTAATAAGATAGTAAAAATCTTTTATAAAGCCATACCAGTAAGCAGGTACCTACCGTCGCTAATTTGTATTTGTCTCGTCCAGTAATTAGATTATAGGCTCAAGCTGCATTAGCCTGTCCACTTCGTTGGCGTAACGAGCGACGCGCAAACTAAATTATCTGATGAACTAATTAAAGCTCGGATGGAAACAGTACTTGGATAACAACAAGTGAAATCCCTGGGAAGTTACCGACATTATGTTTGAAACGCAGTAGCTTTGCATTTTCTACCCATGATGACCGCTAGTTTTGCAAGTTTTAGATTGTTTTATCTATGACAAATTTAAGTTTAAAAAAAATGGTTTCGTATGAGTCTGACTTGCGCATTGTTTCGCATTGGTTCCGTTTTCTAGTTGTTTTTTACTTATACTGGGATATGTTGCTTATTGCCAAATTTCATAATTCTTGGTTTTATTGATAACAACTCGAGGTTTTCATTTATTTGAATGTCTGCATAATACTGCTATGATTTGACTACGATTTAATGCTTTATTTTTTTTGCAAGTATTACAAACCTAAGACCTAAATACTCGACATTAATGTTTACTGGTATAAAGAATACAAAATGAACATTCTTTGAACAGATCGTAAAAGATTTCTTTTTCCTTTTGGTATGGAACCCTAAAACGGAATTTCAATATTACTTCAGTAACATTTCTTTTTAAATAGAAAAATCCGTCTAAGTATAAAAGGATTTCTCTGAAGATAATTAATTGGAAACAGGAAATCATGCCTCTATAGAGCAATGTACCATAGTTACTTAATTACCTTTAAGAAACGATCGAATAATTTGTATTTCATGTCCAATAAACACTGTAACTACCCAAGAATCCTTCCAATACAGTCAAACTTATCTCCATCATCAATAGTTTGCTTGTTATTCATTGTATTACAAAGTTCTCTCGCAAATATTGCCTTATTTCCAGTAGATATACAAAGTGGTTGTAATTTTTCCATGTTTGTACATTTTTGCCTCCAACTTATTCAGAACTAAGATAAATGAAAATTCTTGGCGTAAGTTTCACGAGGTCCGTTCCTTCACCCGTCCAGTTATCCACAAGCAAAACCAGTTATTCTAGGAATTCAAAATTTAAGGAATGTTTCGAATTTACGTTGTAGGCGCTCGTTAAACATGGCGTTTTGGAGATTCGAGACCAAAGGGAAACCACAGCTGGGTGGTATTTACTGCAACTACATTTTATAGAAACAACATAACTATCCATGTTCATTTTGGATGTATTAACAAAGAATCAGTACGAGTATTTACTTGTTTCTAAAATAGAGTTTATTTCACATTAGATATAAGAAATAATATACAATAACTAACAAATTAAAACTAAAAAATAACACTACATAAAACTAAAATATATCTATAAAATTGAGGCCCCAGGGCATGGTTCCACAGATGCTGGCAGCTTCTCCTCGCTGTATAGCAATGCTGATGCGTTATGCAAGGAAGTTGCCAGCTCTATGGTCACCAGTAGAGTCGACCATTTTTTTGGAAATTTCTTTGAAGAATTTGTTTGCACTGGGACCCCACGGGCCAAAGGTCTCGACGCCGAATGGTACAAATGGTACAAAATTTTTGATATTAATTTTTACTGGTATAATCATGTATTTTTAAATTTTCTTATTTTTGGCCGCGTTAGTTGCCACCCAAGCTTGAACACAAGCACCCTTCCCATAGAAGTTTTTAATACTTCGTGAATACCATAATTACCAATATGAAAGTTTAAGAAATACCTACTTGCTAAGTACCTATTTCCATAATTAACTTTTGCAAATGACCTGTATTCTAAATTGTTTCCCGAACTGTTTGATTTGAAATGATTTCACTTGTCATAAAATGATAATTAACGACTCTTGAGGTTTTGGTTCCTTAGGGAGATGGTAATCTGTCTTTCCTTTAAGGCTTTGGTTTAAAGTATTTAGGCTCCATTCGAGAGCTGCAGGCGGTCATGTGCAAGTAAGAGATCACAAGAAAATACCGTATTAGATTAGCTTAAGTGAAATAAACGTTGTGGCTGGATCTGTAGAATGGTTTTTATTTGAATCCCCAGTTTATCTAGTTAGCTAGATAAGCAAAGTTTGTCGTGTGAAAGTACCTACTTCCAGAAGTACGAGGCAGTTGTTCAAATGAATAAAAAATATTCTGGAAGAAAAATCTATTAGCTTTCACACCATAACAGGCTCATGCTTAATGGACACCATACCGTCTTAGTTATGTAAAGAATGGTTTTGGTAACAAAGCTAAGTAAGTATCTATAAAATATTGATATTTAAATAGTCATGACTTCAGCCAGACTTGCGGTCTCTTGTGCTATTCCTACGATTGACAGACACTTTGACGATTTCAGTATGCAAAAGTTAAGACGTATGGTCGAACAATCCTCTCTCCGGAGATATCCTTTGTCACCCTTTACGATACTGTTGAGGAAAACTTTTGTAACTTTAAGAGAATGGATAAGACTTCATTGTATCAGAGATGAGCACGTAGGGATGGGTACCTGTAGAGCCACGTTGCGCTATCCGTTGTCAAACGCCTTATTCATGAAGGTAACGTGTGCCAAATCTACGCTCACGCAAAACACAACATCTGGAGATATTATTCTGTTTGCCATAGTTTTTGTCATATCTGAATTGTCGTATACTACGTGTAATACAAAGGCGTGCTCAAAATCAAGCGTCGTTACATATACATGATATTAAAGTATTTTTTATAGGCATTTCTTGCCAAAGACTTTACAAATACAATAATTGCATGTTTGAAATTGTTAGATTCCTGAGTCTGGATTTCAAATTTTTCTATCTTTCAAAAATGCAATTATTGTACATGATATTAGGTGCAATATTGCAATTCTTTGATATAATCGATTAAAATTATGATCGTAACTTAAAAAAATAAATAACTGCAGTTGAATTTTGACTACTAAGTAACCTCTTGTATTGTTAAGTAGAATTTTGTTTTGAACTTCAAAATACTAGGTGTTGCCCCATATCCCGAATCTTCGTGAATCCACATTTTAAGTTAGACCGGATACGATTATAAAAACTGCACTCAACCTGGATATTTTGCGCGTACAAACATAGCGACAAAAAGAAAAGAAAACAAAAAAATGTTCCTTTGACATTAAGTTTTCTTGAATGTCTTCATTGGCTAGTTACAATTTTAAATGAATGCCAGAGTAATCTTTAGTAGCCTCCTTACTTCGGGAAGATTTGCACTAACCGTAAACTTGATCACACTCACATTGGTTAATGGCGCCCCAAGTTTGTTAATGATGGTGTTACACTTTTAGTGTTACTAGCGTTTTGATCACAGTTACTGCTTAAAGTGTACCGAACCATTCGATTGTTTGCCGTCCATATTATGTTTGTATGGCTTGTTTGTTTTTTTTTTACATTATTCTTCGTAAATAATAATGTAAAAAAAACAAAATTGTCACCACTATTCCACAAGGCTAACAAAAAATCGATTGCCGTATGTATGTAAGCGCATCGCTTTAAAAGTACCATTTCATTTCATTACGGAAGATTTGGTCGCATTTTTAATAGCCCGTACGAAGCCGGGTGGGCAGACAGCTAGGTAGATACTATTTAATAAATATACTCGTTTGTAAATACTGCATCGAATACCATGTTTTTATTAAATTTTTACTACGGATCTGGAAATAATTTCACTTTGTTTCGCTTGATATTCAGGAAAAAAATCAGTCCTATAAAATTGTAAATAAGGCTTCAGAAGGTTATGCCACTAGGGATTATAATAAATCAGAGTTTCATATTATTTATTCATTATTTTTACATAAAGTGTAATAATCTTCTCATAACATCATAAATAACTGTATAATTAAAAGTTAAAAAAGGTATTATCTCATCTGCGTCGTGCAGTAGGGTAAAAATAAAGTTTTTGTAACATCGTTCGTGAGAAGAAATTCTTTCTCTTCGCCATTTCACTTTGTGTCTCTCATTCGTCATAATGTAAGTTCAGCTATTTTTCACTGTTTCTTCCTTATTGGATACCTGCTTTATTTTGCGAATTTGCTTGCAAGATTGTAAAATATTATTTTGATAAAATATATAGATATGTTATTTTGATGTTAAGATAATAATTCAGTTATATACTGTAACATAATATATGTCTTAAAATGTTCTCACCGTGAGAACAAAGGTCGGATGGTCTGATGGAGGGTTTTATACTGCAACAAATGATTCTTTTTAAATTACCAACTTCAAAAATAAATACAAGGCAACTAAAAAGCAAAAAATAATATTGGATAACAAAAAACCTTGCCTTGTACTTATTTTTGAAGTAATTTTTTTTATAAAAATGATTTTTATTTCTCACTTTTTAGTGCGCCTAAATCACTATAGGTGTGCCTTTAATATTTTTATTAGAAACAATTTGCATATACCCTATAAAACACTATCCATTATATACTTTTAATTGATCCAACCGTCTTCGCGTAATCAGTGAATAAACATACAAAAAACATACACCCGAATTGAAAACATCCTAAGAACCTTTTTGAAGTCGGTTGAAAAATATCAAAATCCTTTCAGTATTTTTGACATGAATAAATTACAAACGCCCATCCATTCTCAGATATTTCCACGTTTATAGTACTAATTATTAATTTACTATGTTATCATCATCATCATCATCATCATCAGCCTATCGCAGTCCACTGCTGGACATAGGCCTCTCCAATTGCACGCCACTTTGTTCTATCTTCGGCTTCTCGCATCCAGCTCCTGCCAGCCGTTTTGCGTAAATCATCACGCCACCTGGCCTGAGGGCGTCCTACACTACGTTTGTAAGAAAATCTTACTCACAATCATTTTTGGGATGATCATGAATAACATTTTCTTTACATAGAGTGTTCCATTTGCAGTTCTGGAATGAAATATTCTTGATAGCAGGAACTATGCAACTATGTTCAGAAAATTGATAGAGCATATATCCAGTTCCATTTGCACACTGTGCCTCTAGATCCATTAGTCCTATGCCTGATATATTACGTGTATAAAAGGTGACATATTTTCACAGTGTGGTATTTGATGATGTGTTAAGGCCATGACTCAGATGCGACAGAGCAAAAGATCGGCTAGAATAAGCAATTTTACCATTGTCAGTCCATGGAAATGTCACTATACTGCAAACCCTTGACCTTGGATCTCATCTGTAGCCTTAAATAAAAATCGGGCAAGAGCATGTCGCATGGGTTCCGCAGCCTCGAACAATTGCATCAGCAGAAGAGCGTATGTTAATGGCACTTACGCCCTTTTGTTGAGAAACGCAATTTTTTGGCAATAAATCGATGACGGTATATCATATCAGATCTTATCCAAAATAATTTTAGTTTAAATTATTTTTTATGCGCTATCTTTGTGATTTTCAAACCTTTTTAAGGGGAGGGGACACGATTTGTGCAACTTTCGGAGCGATTATTTCCAATAATATACACTCAATCTAAAAACTTTATTAGAAATCTTAAAATGTTTTTAAAAACCTGTCGAATGATGTACCACACGTTAATGTTCCCTAAAAATATTTATTATTATTATTTAGCTATCAAACTAAGTAGCGGCTACTACAAGACACATTTTTAACAAATTTCATCAAGATTTACTGAGTAGTCCTTGAGTTTAATGCCTTGTGACATGACGAAACTATAAGAGTTCCTTTTTTTTGCCATTTTGGCTACAGAACCTTAAAAAGATTGTATATCGTATCGCCTGCTGTCTCCGATAAGGTTTGTTGCCGTAACCTAAATCGATTACGAGGAGGTTTATTGTGATAGTTTAACATGCTTGCAAATAAAACGAGTGCCATATAAACAGGTGAAATAATGTGTGAAAACTATGTAAAATTTTAAACAAAGATACCTACATGTTTAACTGCCATAGGACAAAAGGGCTTCACGTTAATTAATAAGGCAATTGCGCAAAATAATACGGTACTGTATGTGTTCAGAACAATTGTACTGGCACATAGCAGAGTAATGCATTAATTGCTAATTAAGTGTACCGAGATTAGCATAATAAACTTGATTGCGTAATCTTGTTCTACGTAATTGTATATATTGTATACCTACCTGTTCAATTTACTTTACATGTATAGTAAACCAATTATATAAACTGTAATAGAATGGTGTGGGCAAATTTAAGCGTTGTCAAGTATCCATGATATACATTGTAACTCTGGTGAGGTACAATATTTATCTTAGCGTTTCGATAATAAACATTAAAAGGACATTAATGTGACTCAGAACTACTTTGACTGCATTATTCGAGGCAGCTATCAAATCCTCCCGTGTGCAGGTGGTTGGGCATATAGGACACAATGTAGTTAGGCATAGTATGTATTGCACGGCACAAGCAACTCAGGTAAGGATTCTCGGCTAAAATCCTCATCTGAGCATGTTATTTTTACTTCAGCCGACATACTTATGGCAAACATTTTTTGCTACTGAAATGTGACAAAAAGATAATGCTTTAAGTATGCCATAATAATGCAATCGGATACGGCACAATGGGAAATCCAATACATTTGCCAAGTGTTGTCCGCTGTTACACGTTATACCTACACCGTGTAACAGCGGACACACGGGACACATACATTTTTTAAAGACTAGTTTCTTGACTTCAAAAAATATCAATTTAACAAAACATTAACATATTTTTTATAAAAAATTAATTAAATATGGTTTGCAGAAAATAAATGAGCACTTGCGATAACGCTACTCACTTTCATGTAGTACTACAATCTTAAGATAGATATCATTCATAGTTTTCCCTCACCTAGAAGTGCCCCACACGCCACTTTAAGCAAGTTAACGTATTTTTTTAATAAAAAAATGTTAATATTTTATAAAACTGATATTTTTTATAGACTAGCTGATATGAAGTTCAAAATTGTCCAAAACGACTACAAAATCGCAGTGCATACTAATGCACTACAATTCGTAACTATATAAAATTTGTTATTACAGTACAAAAATAAGTAAAATCGAAAGATTTCAAAATGGCTTCTTTCAAATACATTAATTTGTTATTATAGCTTTACGATACTGATCGATCTAATACCCTTTATGTAAACAGATTTGGACCATGAAGGTTACTAAAAGGCTTTATTTACGTCATAGACCCACAAAAAACAAGGTACCCCCATTATTGGATTTTCGTATCCTTTTATCAAATATTTACTTGATCTTTCTACCCGACTTAAAGCTGATATGGTCTTTGAAATCCTATCTATAACTTGGGTCCAATAAGTTTATAAGATTTCTAGGATATCGTCCTTATTTGTTGGGTTGATTACTGCACAACTCTAGATGTATTGCATTATTTATATTTAGGGATACTTATTGATTGCTTCTGTGGCGCGGTGGGAGTGTATCCGAGTGCTACGCAAGAGGTCGTGGGTTCGATCCCCACCCAGGATAAAACTATGTGTGATGAGCACGATGGTTTATTCTGTGTCTGGGTGTTATTTATCTATATTATGTATGTATTTAGAAATATATAAGTATATTTATCGGTTGTCTGGTTTCCAATAGTACAAGTTCTGCTTAGTTTGGGATCAGATAGCGTTGTGTGAGTTGTCCCAAGATATTTTTATTATTATTATTATAGCGTTATCTTTTTTGTTTGGGAACTGGTTTACTTAGTCCATGAGACTAATGTCAACAAAGATACTTCATGTTTATAATACATGTATAATTCAGCTTTCTAACATCTCGTAATAAATTCTTTATTCTATTAACCTTGACTTTTAAAATAGTAGATAAGGTTAGTCGACGAAATAAAATGTAATTAATGTATATGTTTAGTGTACGATGGAGCCGGTATGACTTATATATATATATATTATACTAGCTGACCCGCGCAACTTCGTCTGCGTAAATTTTCCCTTTTTTCTTTCTTTTTTTACAACATTTTTCATGGCTGCTCCGCTCCTATTGGTCGTAGCGTGATGTTATAACTATAGCCTTCCTCGATAAATGGGCTATCCAACAATCGGAGGAGCCGTTTCGGAGGAGTATGGGAACGAACATTGTGACACGAGAATTTTATATATTAGATATGGTATAGATAAATAGGTATACTTTACTAAATGAAAGTATCCGTAATCGACGTTAGCTTGATATTATAAACTAGATGACCCGCGCAACTACATTTGCTTAAATTTTTCCCGTTTTTGCTACATTTTTTATTGTTGATCCGCTCCTATTGGTCGTGGCATGATGTTATTTACTCGATAATAATGGGCCATTGAACAATAAAATAATGTTGAAATTTGATCCAGTAGTTCCGGTGATTATCGCATTCAAACAAACAAACAAACAAACTCTTCAGCTTTATAATATTACTATAGATTACTACCGGACTGCCCCGGCTTTGTACCGAGTTGTTTTCTCAACTATCTATACACTTAATATGCATGTATTATACATATAAACCATCTAAAATAAATTATTTAAATACTTTTGAAAACCGCTTGAAAATTCGTTGAGAAGGTTTTGAAATTATCGCGAACGTATAGACAGACAGACTGACGGCGAGAGACTTGTAATATAGATAGATCTTTAGGTTTCATTTACTGCAGACCGTATTACTTCAAGAGAATATGAAAGAGATCTTTGCTTATAACTTTTTTAAGACAAGATAATATAGGGCTTTGTTTCCTGAGCAAATAAAGATAAAATATAGGGAATTTGGTTGGTTAATCAATTTTAAATATAAACACAGAAATTATAACTAAATAAATAACACTAAAGTTATCCAATAAAACTATTTGATAACTTGGTTGTTTATAAAATTAGTAAAACATAACAACCTTTCTTAAATGTCCTTTAGTTGGAACTACATAAGACAACTGCAATATTCCAGAAACAAAACCACTTACTAATAATAGCGTTGATACAAGTTACGTGACAAAAGTGTGAACAGGCTTTTACTGGCCACGCATTTCAATTCTCAATTCCAATCCAAACAAAAATAAACAATCCATATTCTCAGCACAGGTGCACTTTTCAAATGGAATGTGGGTACAAAATTGATTGTATAGGGCCGTTTTCCATTTAGATATGGAAATTCCGACAGTGTGTATGACACCGCAGTAGTCCTCGTTACTAAAAAATATTCCACCGGCGATGTATTTGCACGTGAATTTTTGCTCTTAACAAGAATGTATTATGGTTTAAATAATAGTGGTGTATTTTATGCGCATTTAAAGTAATGAGATGCTAGTTTATTGTCCGCTGCGAGGTATTTGTCACCATTTACATTGTCATCATTACATTAATTCGACGTAGAGTTATTAAAACCTTGCTAATGCATTATAATAATGATTATGTCTCAGCATGTTATTGTTGGGAAGGCTGGAATTAAGATTAATAGTACACCTAATGAAACATTTCTTAGATATACAGTTGCTAGCAAGGTCTGCGTGATTTAATTCGATAGCAGCGATTCTATACGATGAACCAAGACAATAATTTATACCTATTCTAACCAATAAAGAAATATTAGAAATTAGCTTTCGCCCGCGGCTACGCCCGCGTCGTCGGTTATCGCGATAAAAACTATCCTATGCCCTTCCTCGGGACTCAAACTATATTAGTACTAAAGTTCATGTAAATCGGTTTAGCTGTTTGAGCGTGAAAGCGTAATAGACAGACAGAGTTACTTTCGCATTTATAATATTAATGTGAATGTACTCGTATGTTGCGATTCATTAATAATATTTAGCAAATCTGATTATTAACTAATTATTATTAAAGAAAAGTCGAAAAACTGATAAAAATAAAATTAGGCTCAGAAATTGAGTTACAGTACAAAATTAGATAAGAACTTTCCAGAAAATTGGCGTTGTTGATTTTGTAAAAAGGTATTCACTTTAATGCGATGTTTTTTTACAATTTTATAAGTTGATTGGTACCCTAGAAATAGGATTGTATACTAATCAACTGAGTGCTTTTTGTCATTTTATATATTGATCGATAACGCCTGATCAAAGGAAAACGATGACCAGTTGAAACGAAAACATTATTTTTCCAAACAAATTGGATATTTGAACAAACATTTTAACTGTTATAAATATCACGAAGTATTTGTTCCAACTTTTCAAAATGTCGTTGAAAACAAAATGAGCTTTGTTATGATACTTCACTGGAGTTATTGTGGGGCTGATAGAAAACAAACGACGTCGTAATTTTTTAAAATGTTCCATCATTTGTTTTTTTTTACTTTATCTATTTGTTTTTAGTATTAATAGAATTAACCATTTTGAAATATTATGACCGTGTTTAATTATTTTGTGTAAATTTAGTCTAGGTGTCTGGAAGCAATTATTTAGGTTTATTTTCAATTAGGATAGTGCTATTATTTTTAGTTATTGTTGGTAAAATGAAAACAAACAGACTAAACTACAAAATTACTTCAAACCCTCGCGGGAAGCAGACCTTTCTAATGCGAAGTTACAATAGTTATGGAAAGTTTATTGAGGTTTTAACTTCTCAGTATTTTAATTCCTTGATGAGCGATGAGCGTTGATTTCTTTACAGTATTCTGATAGAGACGAGGTACTTTTTCAGCGGGGATTCTCAGTTTGAAGAAAGTGCCGCCTCGTATATATGTCACAGATCATCGTACAGAATGAAAGCATCATATAAAATGCTCTAGACTCACGCACATAAATATATAGTCTATATAGTGTTTCAAAAGAGGTGAGTAAAGTTTTGTCGCGGTTCATACTTGAGCGGACTTTCTGTACTCTCTTTATTTTGTGTATGTGCTGTGAACAGCAGTAGTGCTGATCATGATGAGTGAGAAGGACAAACTTATGACCTTTCTATATTTTTTTCCTTGTCACTCTTCGCTTTCGTCCTCCGCCATCGCTTGGTAAGTATGCAAATTTATTTCACACGCCACTTACAACATAAAGATTCCATTAGACCTGTATATTATTATTATTTAACGAGACACACACCTCCAGTTTACAACAACAATTGATATTTTTATGGCGGTCGGGAAAAAATCATAAAAACTTTATTGTCTCGGAAGTTTAAGAGTCAACCGAGGGAAACGGTTTATTGTGATGTTGGCGATGAAATGGCCAACTGCGATACTTATTCAACGTTGGAATATTTAACTTGTTCTTATAAATACGAGTTCTGTGTCACGCCGACGTAGTGGTGATAAATAATAATACTAGACAGACTAAAATATTAGTAGCTCGTCTCGGCAAGGACCGTTATCTTTTAGAGTAGCATCATGCATGAAATAACTTCAAGAATAAAGTTTAGGTATTGTTGTTATCAAATGAAATGACAATATAATTTAAAATACCGCAGCTACGTCGTAGCAATCTTGTAGCGCGGCTACATGGGTTCTACGTAGATTCCGTTATAGAAATATCGTAGTCGTCTTTTATAAAAGTCTTTTATAAAAAACCTATACTTGAGCTATACTTTGGCCTAGCCGATCATTATTATATAGGAAAATGAAGTTCTTCGAGATTCATTTTGATGGATAACCAAAGAAGAAATTCTTGTAACATATCATATTTAAATTTCAGATAATAATGTGTAAGGATATGTGATTCAGGTAAATGAACGATACGATCTCGTTTCATTTATCTAATTTGAATGTCATATTAGAGGAATATAAGTAAATTAATCGGCTGACTAGTCAGCAAAAATAGTACATTTATAGTTTGTACTGTTTACAGTAACAAGTTCATACCGATATCGAGATGGAATGGGCTACGTGTTAGAGCTCTCTGAAATATCTACAGCCGAATTGAAGATTGTGATACGGAACCCAAAAGCAATTGCTTAGCTTGGAAAAAGAACTTAATAGGCTTCCTCTTAACAAGTTGTCAAAAATTTAATAAAGAATTTCGAAAAAAATTTCGTTTCATTGAATTTTTTTCTTTTTGGTTACTTTGCCCTCTTTCGGTGACGCCCTACGTAATTGTAATTATATTCAAATTATTTTTTTGCTACCAAATGCTTGTCGCAAAACATATTTTAATTATAATATTTGGACGAAGTTTAATATAGGTTTCATGTGTTTGGAACACATTATGGAAAATGATCATATGTTGTTAATGGATTGGTACTAAGTAGGTATTGCTGTGATGTAATCACTACTCGATATACAATAATATCGTTAAGTGCATTTGTGTTTAGTGTGAGATATACAATGGATGGTAAAATCATTAAGAAAATTAATACTGTATATTAGTACACATTATTTTGATCATTGAAACAGGTTTCATTGTCAGCTAGAAGATTTATTCCAAAAAGTTATGCGTATATTATAAACAACAACGTATATTATAAACCCCTGTCTGAGCCGAAAGGGGCGGGTTGGTATTCTGTTACGAATGCAAAAAAAATAGGTATGGATATACCTATTCTTTTTTTTCAAAATGATTTTTATTGAATATTAACTTTAACGATTTTAGTACCCAACTTCGCCGAAATGTGTAAATATTCAAGATTTTTTTATCAACATTGTTTGTATACCTCTTTTCTTTGTATGCCTCTTTACAATCAAAACAATCTATCCCGCCTCCGCTTGTTTATTGGGTTTTATTACTCTTTTTTTTTTAAATGTCGCAAATCGATTAGGAACATGATACCTATCAACACATTAACGGATTGGACAGGGATTATATATACACACTATATTATGCTTCTGCTGACTAATGTCTTGGGTCTTTGAACTAATTACGGTTAAAAAAGCGAATCTCTTCGGAGACCAGACAACCCAGGATATATTATAGTGAACAATTGTGTGCGGGAATCCGATGGGAGTACGGTGGAGGTGTACCGGTGTAATATTAAATAAAGAACACTTACCTCCCCATCCATCGGTGATAACGCTGCTTAACCTTGCTGATTTCTTTACATGCTTCATCATCACTGAGTCAAGGAACCCTACCACAACATTTATATTCAATACTAGCGAATGCCTTGCAATTTCACCCGCGTAGTTTTCATTCTCGTGGGAATACAGAGATAAAAAGTAGCTTTTGTCACCCGGGGCTTCCCAATGATGAAAGAGTTTTCGAAATCAGTCCTGTTGTTTTTAGGTTTATTCGTTACATACAAAAATACAAATCTTTCCTCTTTATAATATTACTTGCTGACCCGCGCAACTTAGTATGCGTCAATTTTACCCGATTTTGCAACATTTTTCATTGCTGCTGTGCTCCTATTAATCGTAGCGCAATGTTATATGCTTATATGCTTCCTCGATAAACGGGATATCCTACAGTAAAATAATTTTTCAACTCGAACCCGTAGTTCCTGAGATTATCGCGTTTAAACAAACAAACTCTTTAGCTTTATAATATTAGCATAGATTATTATATTATTATTATACTAGCTGTCCCGCGCAACTTCGTCTGCGTAAATTTACCCTTTTTTTTATAATCCTATGTTACTTGAAATATAAATGTCAAAACGATGCGCCTCGTACTAATTTATATGAAACTAGCTTTCGCCCGCGTGGATGTCGGGAACCGCTAGATGGCGTTGAAGAAGTTAGATTTTGAGATTTATTGACAAACAATTTTTTAATTTATCGTAAAAAATATATATTTTTTCTCAATAAAAAGTATCCTATGTTACTTCTAATACCTCCAAGAATATGTGTACAAAGTTTCATGATGATCGGTTGAGTAGTTTTCGCTTGAAAACGTAACAAACAAACTTACATTCACATTTATATATTAAAGTAGGGATATTAAATAAGTATAGATGTTAAATAAAGTAGTGGATTATGATTATACTGATGAATGAGAACAGTTTATAATATTCCTTTCCCGCGTTACTAATGTGAGCAACAAGTTAGTTTTTGCAGTAACGAGGTGTTTAATGTGCTTCAGATGTTATCAGTTACATACCTATATATTTATAGTGGTAGTGATTTACTATTATTGTAAATCAGCTATACTCAACCTGCGAGCCGCAATCTCACACTCAAGCATTTGTGGTTGGCCCACCTGGTGTTACTTTATTTTCAACTATTTTGAATTTCACGCACATTAGAAATACTCACCGCGCTATCTTAATAGGTAGGTACTAGATAACACTACCGCACCGCTGTGTGCAGTGCTATATACTATACGTAATATAGGTACAGTGGACGTCTCATGTATGTGTGATAATCGTCTTTGTCTACACAAAGAATTTTATACAGAAACATACTTACAGACTCACAGGGGGGGGGGTCGCCTTTAATTTTACTGAACATCTGTGAGCATATAGCTCGTAAAGAGAGGGGGGGGGGCAATTTTAACATTTGCGACCTGCTATGGATGATAAAGATCTCAGATGGCCAACGAAACTACTCGATAATAAGTATTTCATGGGTATACCAGGAATTGCAGTTTCACGAAAATTAGCACTTGACAATGGCAAATCATCTACTGTCACATATTTTTGTATCCATAAGTATCTGCGAAAATAATACACCCATTCTGAAAAGTTATCGATATCTTGCAAAATACCGAAACTTTTATAATAACTAATAAAACAGTAAAACATAATATTTTTGTTCGTGTCTTTTAAGCTTCATAGAATATAACACTGCACATGGTATATTTATTAAAAGAACTGATCTGCTGAGGAAGTCAGTACTTATTTCACTTTTTGAACAATAAAAAAATATATATTTGAGAACATTTTACATTAAAAAAATATCAAAAGTCGTAAGTACAGACCGTAATCTACAGATTTTTGACTTTTCAATGGCACAATGCCGTTATAGCACAAGGCACATATTACTATGTCCAGTTAAAGGGCATAATTAAACGTATCATTCGATTGAGTGAACAATATTTCTCTTTGATGTTGCTGTTAAATGAATATACCGATGAGGTTCGTATTATTCTGTTAATTACAAGCATTATGGAATGCAATGTGGTCTGTTAATTTCCGTTCGACTCATACAGAACATGCATCTACAGTAATACATAATATTGCGTATGTGTTTTGTACCTACGTGTTGGTGTATATATGACAGTGTTCTAGTTTATAATATTAGATAGGCCTTTAAGTATTGTGGTCGTCGTTGTGCATAATGTTATGTCAGTGTGTATGTGTGTTTTGTTTTGACTGCCTCTGTGGCGCGGTGGGAGTGTATCCGACTGCTACGCAAGAGGTCGTGGGTTCGATCCCCACCCAGGATAAAACTTTGTGTGATGAGCACGATGGTTTATTCTGTGTCTGGGTGTTATTTATCTATAATATGTATGTATTTAGAAATATATAAGTATGTTTATCAGTTGTCTGGTTTCCATAGTACAAGCTCTGCTTAGTTTGGGATCAGATAGCGTTGTGTGAGTTGTCCCGAGATATTATTATTATATTATTATTATTTAAGCGTATTATGAAGAGATTAACTGCTGTGTACGTTTTTGGTTGAAATATTATAGGAAGGGTAACTACACAATCATTACCACTCGTTTAATTATTGGCACAACAATTTTTTTTAAAGGAAACCATTGATTTTTCAAGTTCAATAAGCATTAAAAAGTAAAATAGTATTATTTTCCTTTTCAAAATTAGCAACACTATAGCAATAACCAATATAGAAATTTAGAGACAACAGCTGACATTTACTCTTGAAATGCCATTAATTGATTCTTAAAGTGTCAATAATTAATTCTTAAAGTGCCTGTTATTGATTCTTTAAGTGCCAATACTTGGGTGGTTATCTTATATTGTTTATGGTGGCAATAATACATCTTTTTAGTCAACATTTTTAAATAATTGATTCGTAAAAACTTTTTTTTGAGATTTTATATACTAAAGCGATAAAACCTTAATAATAATAATATAATATCTTGGGACAACTCACACAATGTCATCTGATCCCAAGCTAAGCAGTGCGTGTACTATGTCAACCAGACCACTGAAAAACTTACTTATATATTTCTAAATACATACATATTATGGAAAAATAACACCCAGGCACAAAATTAACCATCGTGTACATCACACAAGGTTTTATCCTGGGTCGGAATCAAACCCACGACCTTTGGCTTAGTAGTCATGGTCACTAAAAACTAGACTAATAAAAGGAAGTAAATGAAAAGCAGTTTAGGTGTCGAAGAAATCCATCCCATCGATGTCATCAATGATAATTTAATTCAAAGTAGAAAAACCAAATTATAACATCTATTATGTATGATCAATTTGGCAGTTTCATTACCAAGCTAAAAGTGAGAAAGTTGAAAATGTTGCAATTTCTTTGCATCCCGAGGGAGTGTCAAAGTTAATGATAAACGGCTGTTGGATATCCAATTTTAGTTGGTTTAAATTAGAAATAATATAATAAATTCATCATCCCTAATAATAGGGCTTAAAATTTTGAAAAAGTATTTATGATTGCTATTATTACTGCCCCATTTATTATTTAAATGAGGTTTACTATTTTATATACGCTTAACATTGACTATAACCGAAAAGTAAGTCTAAGTACAGTTTCATTAGTATTTCAACAAGTCTTAAAAATGTAACAATTTAGCTTCAAATAACAGAGCTTCAAAGGAACAATAAACGCAAAATTTATTTTGTAAACGTACGATACAGATCTGAATATAGTAAATTTTAAATCACAGAACAAGCAGTTCCTTCGCTTTGGGAAGATCAAATAATAATGTAGTGCGGGCCATCTGCGTCTGACGCAGTCCCCCGAAGTGTTTTTGCGTTCTCCAAATGGAACCCTTCCGGTAAACGAGAAGTTATTCGGGCGTAACATGAACTTTCGAGTAAATGTAGCATGTGTTTAACCACGGCCATAATTCCAAAGTAACGACCTTCTACGTGAGAGAGATAAGTTGAAGTTTTCGGCAGAGAAGGTATACCAGTTTATCGCACGCACGTTGGAAGAAATTTTAATGAATGTGCTATAGTTAGTGAAAGATTTATTAGCTCGAAGCTCGCCGTATTGCGTGCGTAGACGGATTAGAACCAACTGATTTATAAATGCCTACTAATGGCATCGTTAAGTCTTTATATTTTAATGATTTTCGATGGTCATATCCGATAGCATTGAACGGGGTCAATGTGAAATGAGGCGTGATGTTATTGAGCTCGCTGATAGTCTGTTACACTGACTGACCGTTTGGAAAGTAGGCGGTTTTATGTTGCAAACATAAGTTAACATTCATAGGCTTTATGTAATAACCAGCTGAACCGTGCAACTTCCTTCTACGTAAATTTTCCCCGTTTTTGAAACTTTATTAATTGATGTGCCACTCCTATTAGTCATAGCGTGATGTTGTAAAGCCTACAAACTTCCTCGATAAATGTACTATCCGACAATAAAATATTTTTAATTGGATAAAGCAGTTCATCAGATTATTGCATTCAAACAACAAACAAACTTTTCAGTTGTAATAGATATTTTTCTTTGTAAAATTTTTAACTGAATTTTATTTGAATAAAACAAGATTACTAGCAAGTTGGTCGCAACTTATTAGCAATCTTGTGAATCCCTTTAACTAACCTAAATAGCTCGTGTTAGGAGTGCGTTAACGTTGGTAGTGTAATGGGTGAGTTTCGGAACCGCGACCTCTTGATTGCGAATCATATGGCTACCGCCGTATTTTTAGTACACATACCTGATTGTATTAGATTCTAATCTTAGTGATGATAAAATTGAGAACACTGGTCACCGTCAGCAATATACTACTACCCAAATAATTGAATGATTTACCAGATCAGACAACACTACAGATGTAGTGACGTGGACGAACATATTTAATTAGAGCTGTACATAAATATGTTTACCACAATTTTTATATTAGGAATTTTAAAAAAATCAAAAGAAATGGATTTTTTTTTTTGATAGCACTGAGTTATTACTCCATAACGTGGATTCCATTCATGGAACGGATAATTTTGATGTTTCTTAAAAAAAACTGATTTAATATGACAATGATTCAATAATTCATGCAGGTTAGTATTTTACTTAAAACATTGTTGGATCTAGCCTATTGAGTCTGCATGGATTAAAGAAAAATATTGATTCATCTTACCTAATGTGGAATATTGTCACTACTGTACTACTACACAATAAAGTCTAATGTTAGAATTTCCCAGTTCCTTGAACTTTGTCATATAGGATATTAGCTTTCGCCCGCGGCTTCGCCCGCGTGGATTTCGGTTATCCCGATAAAATCTATCCTATGTCCTTTCACGGAACTCAAACTATCTCCATACCAAATTTCATCTAAATCGGTTTAGCTGTTTGAGCGTGAAAGCGTAACAGACAGACAGAGTTACTTTCAAATTTCTAATATTATTATGGATATTGAATGTTATATTAAATTGGTTTCTTCTTGTTCCTTTTATATTGATGGTCAAACAAAGGACCTACATGTTTTACTCAGGCGTGTCTGGTGTCTAGAATATATTATCATATCAGGTTTTATGTTTCAAGTTTACCGGTTTAAATAAATACATTACATACTTAATATAGGCCCTTTTTTGTATAACAGAATAAACCGAATAATAAATATATACCATCTTAATTATTTAAATTGTAAAATAGCTATAAGTTCACAATTACAAGCTATGTCATACGAAGAGACGGAGGATTTACTGGTAGTAATAAAATAAAAAAAGGCCCAAATTTCTCACTAATTATGTAATTAGCATAATATAAGTTAATTTATTTATCTTTGTTTTATATTTAGTTAACAGTTCTTATTTTTAGTTAAGATTAGTTTTAGTTTCAGAAAGTATTTATTTTAAACTGCCTCTGTGGCGCGGTGGGAGTGTATCCGACTGCTACGCAAGAGGTCGTGATAACACTTTGTGTGATGAGCACGATGGTTTATCCTGTGTCTGGGTGTTATTTATCTATAATATGTATGTATTTAGAAATATATAAGTATGTTCATCAGTTGTCTGGTTTCCATTGTACAAGCTTTGCTTAGTTTGGGATCAGATAGCGTTGTGTGAGTTGTCCCAAGATATTATTATTATTATTATTAAATACTTCTTTACTTTCTCGCCTGAAACACAGGTTTCAACCTAGTTCAGGCAAATATCCAACTGTGCCGTTTATTATTTATAAGTGTACCTAAGTTATGCTATTGTACCTATACTTTATGAATAAATTTTGTTATTATTATTATTATTTATTAATAATATATAATATCTTGGGACAACTCACACAACGCTATCTGAATCCAAACTAAGCAGAGCTTGTACTACGGAAACCAGACAACTGATAAACATACTTATATATTTCTAAATACATACATAATTATAGATAAATAACACCCAGACACAGAATAAACCATCGAGCTCCTCACACAAAGTTTTATCCTGGGTGGGGATCGAACCCACGACCTCTTGTGTAGCAGTCGGTTGTGTACACTCCCACCGCGCCACAGCTGACTGCCCTTTCAGTGCCTACCCTTTATTTAAGGTTTTCATTGGGTAACGAGTAAAAGTATTTCAACGATACTATACACATGCCACACCAATATACATCAGGTTCTTCGGTACGTCCATATTTAATAACATTATCCTGTCTCTCTCTCTTAAACTTACACAGTAGTCACATAAAATCCCCCAAAATGTCTCTTTACTTAACCTGAGTTACTCAGAAGCAGTCTATAATAATAATATCTAAGTAGAAAATAAACAAAGGTATTCAGCCTTAAAATAAAATATTTACGCGTTTAAGACCCGTAGCTTATAAAGTTCTAAGAAAAAACTGTTTTTAAAATGATTGAAGTTTTCAAAACTCCTTCGTCTTACATCTAATCAAATTAAACCCCAGTAACTGATAAAACCACAGTTTCCAAATCAATCTAAATCAAATAAAAGCTTCATATAAAATAACAAATAACATTTTAACAGTTAGCTTGCCATTGAAATATTTAAACTACAGTTTAACAGTGTTACAATTTGTAAAAGCCGGACGGATCCGTAAGTGTCCAACTTTAGCCCACCGCGCTTGTTTTATTCCTAGTTCTAGTCCATTTCTACCAACTTTTTGTCAGGACCAGTTCCAACTAGTCACTACTTTCATTTAAACTTTTTTTAATCTTTCAGTGTCATGTACACTGCTCTGATTAGGTAATATCGTGGGTTAAACTCAAATATCTTTATTTCGTATTTTTACGAAATCACTGATTGTTTAAAAAAGTAAAAAAGTGTGTGTTCATGGCACTTAAGCCTTTTCGTTGAGAAACACAGGTTTTCGGCAATAACTCAAACAAATAAATAATATTTTTTTATTAAATTTCGGACGGTATACGATCATGTCCGAAATAGGTGATTCTTTTCATATTTTTTGGTCACACGATTCAAAATTAAGGGATTCGGTTTCGGGGCACGGTTCAAAATTCAAAACACAACTTATGCAACTTTCGGAGCGATTATATCCAAAAATATTTTACTCATCAAAAAGTTAAAATAACCGGACAAGTGCGAGCCGGCTTCGTCCACCGAGGGTTCATATCTACACTTCTACACTAATCTATACTAATATAATAAAGCTGAAGAGTTTGTTTAAACGCGGTAATCTCAGGAACTACTTGTCCGAATTGAAAAAATCTTTCAATGTCGGATAGCTCATTTATCGCGGAAGGTTATGGCCATATATAACATCGCGCTACGATCAATAGAAGAGGATCAGCAATGAGAAATGTTGCAAAAACGGGGAATTTACGCAGTCGAAGTTGCGCGGGACAGCTAGTGATATTTATAAGGAAATATTTGTATTTTTATGTTTGTAACGATTTAACTCAAAAAGTACTAAATCGATTTCAAGAATTCTTTCACCATGTGTAGAGATTGTTACTCAAGGATAATGTAGTAAACATGATCCCAGAGTAACATAGGCTATATTAATTACTAGAAAAAAATTAGGGATCCTCATGTCCACTCGTGCGAAGCCGGGACGGGCCTCTAGTTATTAGTAATTTAGGAATAGAGTCTCGCAGTTTTTTTAAGACTATATATTTTATCATTTAATTACAAATGTATAGTTTTTAGACTTTTCCCTATACCTGTAGTATGAGACGGTATTGCTTGCCAAATTTTACAGTTCTAGGTCAACGGGAAGTACTCTATAAATTTTGATTCTTTAGCGAGTGTCGAAATATATGTATTTTGCGGCATAAACGGCCGTATCTTTATTTTATTTTATCAAAGATCCAACTTTCAAATTCGATTTTTTCACAGCTTCTAGGGACCGTAAACCTGAGTATATGGTTATTAAACGTCCACGTGTTCCCGAGATAAACGATCTTGACAGACAGACTGATGGACGGACGGACAGACGGACGACAACAAAGTAATCTTTTAAGGGTTCTGTTTTTTTTCCTTTTGAGGTAAACCCTAAAAACGATGAGTTCATTGTTATGTCCTTTCCATAAAGGCCCTATCAACACAACGTGACGGTACAGGAAAGAGGCTCAAATTCTCAACCTATTGATTAAGCACGAAATCCACCTGGTATCACAATTTCAATTACGTATTAACATTAGCCGCTCTTAAAATGGAGGGGACAGGTCCCATTGGGAATTATAATTATCTATTCCAGCCCCAATCGCTTCCTTCTGAGCCTTTCACTCTTAATCTTCGTTAAATCTATTTTGCAAATTACATACAACTAGCCGTTTGCCTTTATGGGAACAAATTTAATCCCTTTATATATTTTGATGGGAATTAGGCAACCCTTTTCTGTTTATATGACCATAATATTACTATCAAGATTACTATCGGTAGATATTTTGTATGAGTCTAATAACAAGGATAAAGCTCAGCTTTGTTTTGATTGAACACTTGTGTGTTTTTATTTCTTTATTTCAATGAGAGTTCAATTTTATTTTATTAAATAAAAGCAAGAACAAACGAGTGCTAAAGTGACGACTTCGACTTGCCAATTGTAAGGTAAGAACGACTCCAAGCCAAATGGACGGACGACCTAAGGAAGGTCATCGGGTATTGTGACGTGAATTAGAAGAGGTCCATTAAGTATGACGATGATCATTTCTCCTGCCAGTAGTATTTTTTTAGATAAATTATTCAATTGATACCCACACATTCCACGGATTTATTTCCCCATAAGCCATTGCCCAGAATATCTTTATCTACCCCTTCTGTCACTCCATTACGAGAAGTAAATTGAACGTATAGTACCCGCCCTAGAATTATCACTTAAAAACACTTAATATGCTTACAAAAGTTCCCAATACCGTGAAATTCGTTTCACGTACCCTAACAAAATGTCTAACGCTTAGAAAACGGGTCTTCAAATACTGTAAGAGGGTCGATCGGACCCCTTGACAGCTCTAACCAGTAATCCGTTAAAAGCGAAGGGTCACTTTCCAATTATATAATTGTCTACTAGAGCGCAATGTACGTTCTCCAAATGTTATACGACATGTCACCGATTATTTGGTCAAAAAAATTAAGAAGCCATTACACAATACCGCATTGAGGGGTTAGATAATTTATACGCTTTTTTATCGCTGAAAAAATACCATTTGTAACCAAAGATGATAGATTTATAACTATTGGAACTTTAACGGTGACATACTCATCAAGATGACATACTCAAAGACTCAAACTCATATTTGCGGTTTTGTTCAAACATAGAATATTTTTTGCAGACGTGGGATTGTTGGGGACTTTTCACATATCTTTTATAATGGTGTTCCCAACATTCGTACCAATTTTGAGATCTATGCGATTATAATTCAGCTTATCACTATACTTCGAGCAAAAATGACCGGACTATCAGTTTTGCAATGCCTTGCACTGTCACTGTCACTTAAAAGTGTCGTTTGCAAAGCCGAGATACTTTAGATTATTACTAGCTGACCCGCGCAACTTCGTCTGCGTAAATTTTCCCTTTTTTTTTACAACATTTTTCATTGCTGCTCCGCTCCTATTGGTCGTAGCGTGATGTTATAACCTATAGCCTTCCTCGATAAATGGGCTATCCAACAATAAAATATTTTTTCAATGCGGCCCAGTAGTTCCTGAGATTATCGCGTTCAAACAAACAACAAACTCTTAGGGGGATGAAAAATAGATGTTGTCCGATTCTCAGACCTACCCAATATGCACACAAAATTTCATCAAAATCGGTCAAGCCGTTTCGGAGGAGTATGGCAACGAAAACTGTGACACGAGAATTTTATATATTAGATTTAGCTAGATTTATTACGATAAAGACATGCCTGGGTCCTTATTCATTATCTTTTTATTCGTTTTCGCGTCAAGCCCGCGCCTTAATTGTCAAAATCTTGTCATAATGGTTTACAGAGAGCTGCGCTTAGAAATGCATCGCGCATGCGTGCGGACATCTTTGAGTGCACCGCACATGCGCTAATTCGCGCGGGCTTGCCGCGAAAACGGGCAAGAGCATGTCGGACCATGCTCAGTGCAGGGTTCCTTAAATAGGATATAAGGGTTCCTTAATAGCCAGCCTTAAATAATTGCATCAGCAGGAGAGCGTATGTTCATGGCACTTACGCCCTTTTGTTGAGAAAAGCAGTTTTTCGGCTATAACTCAATGACGGTATATCCGATCATGTTCAAAATAAATTTAGTTTAAAGTATTTATTAAGCGCTACCTTTGTGATTTTTTTCATATTTTTTGGTCCCATGGTTCAAAAGTTGGGGGGACACAATTTATGCAACTTTCGGATTGATTACTCGTATTTTCAAAAATATTCACTTAATCTAAAAAGTTTATTAAGAACCTTATAATGTTTTTAAAAGACCTGTCGAATGATGTGACACACGTCGAAGTTAGCCGAAAAAAAATATTCAGCTTCTGTCACATGTATAGAGTGCCCCCCCCCCCCTAAAAAGTTTTATTTTTATTATTTAGCTATCCACTAGAAAACACGTTTCAACCAAATTTTATCAATATTCATTGAGTAGTCTCTGAGTAAAATGCCTGTGACACGGACGTACGGACATGACGAAACTATAAGGGTTCCATTTTGGCTACGGAACCCTAAAAAGCATAGTGAATACGGGCCCTGAAAGAGTGAGCAATAAATACACCAACGGTGCCCGCCTGAATTCACTGAATAAACTCTTTATGCTGCAACTACTTATCGTGTAAATAAAATTATTCTGATTATAACCGTAATCCCCATAAATAATGCTCGCTGATTTTTACAGACGAGAGTTAATACAGTTACACTAGCTAAACTGCGCAACTCCAATTGGTCGTAGCGTGATGTTATGTAGCCTATATAGCCTATATACACACATCAAAAGTGTCTAGGGATCAACATATATTTTTGCAATAACTTTTCTCCTGATTGATTTTTTTTTTTTATTTCTTTAAGGATTCATCAAATAAAGTGTTTTCGTTTGTCACAGTAACGATAAACCAAGTCACCTTTGCATTAATAAAGAATTTTTCCTAATAAAGGGATTTTTGACATTTGAACCACTAACATTAAAGTTCGAAAAAAAGACTGAAATAACAGTTTTCTTTAAAATTTTATTGGGTAACTTAAACAATTAATAATCCGTGTTTCTACCGCGAACACTAACAACACAAGAACATCGGTTTGGCATACTCAAAATGAGTTCATCCAAATCACGCTGTGGAATGGCCGCCCATGTTCGTTGCAACAACAAAAAAAGGTCTTCTTGCGACTGGATACCCTCCATATTCGGCAGAGCTCTTCTCTGTAGCATATCCCATGCATGCTCAATCGGGTTCAAGTCTGGCGACTGAGCAGGCCAGGGCAGGACATTGATGTTAGCTGCGGCGAGAGTCTGTCTTACAACTCTTGCGGTGTGCGGTCGTGCATTATCATGCATTAACTGAAATAAGGGACCGATTTGCACTTGTAGAGGAACGATGACGTCTGATACAATCGTCTCAGCATAAATTTGAGCGTTGAGGTTGCCTCTGATCCAAATCAACTCAGTTCTTCCGCCGATCCAAATACCCGCCCATACCATGATGGTTCCACCACTATAAGGATGGACTTCCTGGCAGGATTTTAATCGCTGTTGGCGTCCAGGGGTTCTCCAGTGTCGTATACGTCTTGTATCCGGTCTCATACCAAAACGAGACTCATCAGAAAAGCACACGAAACGCCATTGTTCTTCTGCCCAATTTCTGTGTTCAAGAGCCCATTGATATCGAATCCTACGATTGTGCATTGCTATAGGTGGTACCCGTAGCGGTCTTCGGGAATGAAGGTTCACTTCATGCAAGCGGTTTCTGACTGTTTGGTCGCTAATTAAGTTCCCTGAAGAGTGATGAAGCCTCACGGCTAACATCATGGCGGTTATTGTTGGACCTCTTCGAGTTAAGATTTGAATGTATCGGTCTTGTCTCCGTGTGGTGCAGCGATACCGTCCTCCATGGCGCTCAGCCACGGTACCAGTGCTTCGGTAACGTGTCCAAAGTCGACTGATAACACTCTGACTTGTATTCAGAGCTAAAGCCACAGTACGTTGCCGGGAACCAGCTTCTATCATTCCCACGGCTCTGAGCATTTCTTCCCTGCTTAAATGACGTCGCCGCTCCATAATAACGTTGGTTTTAATCAGTAGTAGGGAAACAGTAGCACTAATAATGTCTTCAATGCGTTGTATGTTTTTATAGGGAAAATATTGACAGCTGATTTTCATCTTTTACTCGAATTTGATTCACAGTTCCTGATTCAAATTATGAAATGCACCAAAAAGGATCCATATAAATTTATAAAATCATAAATTTATTACAAAGCCACATCTCAATTTCAAGAAATCCGCATAAAAATGCTTGATCCCTAGACACTTTTGATGTGTGTATTTAGACGTTTCGATCGGTGCAATTTATAATAATACTTATGATTAAATCACGCGATTAAAAATATATCTAATATGTATAAAAATCGCGAAAATTTAAAAACGATAGGTAAAGATGTACATAAGTTAATATATTTGTACGATTAGTTATGCTACGAATTCAAACTATTATAACCCTTTCAGTTTAACGTAACAACTACAATGTACATGCATAACCCTGCTATCCCTTCACATAACTTCCATAACATTTTCCAAATTGTTTCAATGAGAACTCAAAACCACTAGTAGCGCTGCAGGGCGATTTACAGCTTACCCCGTGTATAAGTCTCACAAGTTTTATCATTAACACTTTAGGAAAACCCACAGAAGTCTGAACAACCTAACTTCTCCCTCGAAGCTACGGTTGAAATATCGATGAGGGTGTTCTAAAATATTGAAAGCATTAAAAGCAAAGAATGGTTTTTACTATACTTGTTAGAAAGTAGAGCAACACCTTGATTTATCGGCCTTGAATTCCCCGTCCGACGTCCGACCAACTTTACTAATTAAGAGAAAGATTAATTTCCCTTTTCCCTTAAACAATTTCCCTTAAAAGTTATAACACTTGGAAACTCCTTTTTTCGGTTATAAAAAATTATCTGATTCTTCCTTAAACCTCTGTGGAAATATTTAGTTGGGATTTTCTACGAAATAAATCTAGAAGATATGTGTTTTTTTTAACAAAAGAAAGTTCAGTGAAACAAAATATTTTCTATAGAAAGTTTTAGACCTTTCAATACAACATGGCGATTGATATTGAATAAAAGTAAATACCTGTTATTATAAATCTATAGCCAGATCGTCTCGAAGTCAGATTTATCAACTGCCCACGTAATTTCATTTTTCAGTGTTCATATTTTAAAAATCCAAAGAACGAATATAGATTTATTAAGTCAGTAAGTGATTTATCATGCCGTGTGGTGCCGGCTATGCCGTGTGGTGCCGGCTTAAGAATAGTACCACCCCATCTCATCCCGTGGGTGTCGTCAAGGCGACTAAGGGATTTCACCCCAGAGGACGGGCAGCAGCGTCCTCTGCGAACTTAAAGCCTTACTGCGATCGCCAACCCGCTCGCCAAGCGTGGCGATTATGGCAATTACCCCCAGGATCTACATACCAGTAGGTTCTACAGGGGAGACCCGTGCCCAGCAGTGGGCCATCATATGGGTTGATATGTATGTATGTATGTAAGTCAGTATGTAATATTTATATGTAACATTTATCAATAAAAATTCAAAGCTATGAAATCATACATAAATTAAAGTATAATAACCAACTATTTTCGTTCAGAAACGTTTTATCGCCAAAGCCCGAGTCTTTGATCCCTAATGACACAATGGAGGTATACTAACACGCTATAAACTCGTTTACTGGCGACTCCCTAATCTTGGCTTTCAGTGTATTTAGTTTCTCATTTATGAACAGCGAGAAACTTACTTGGTACGTACATAATTATTTATATAGGCTTTGGGCTGTAATGAACCACGAAGCTCGCGTTCTATGTAGTATGTTGTCCTACTTTGATTGCCAACATATAATTTTGAAACTGGCAACTCCGCTAATGACAACCGGGGCGCAGATAATGATGATCTATTTTTGTGGTTAATTCAACACTTTCAGTAATTTTGTGTCGTTACTGTAAATGTATTTTATATACCACACAGTTTTAATTAATTTCATATAGAAAATAATAGTTAAACTAACTTGAAATGAAACGGAATTTAATCAAAGCGATAAATACCTTTGATTTATTACCAAATGTAGTACCTTAAAACTGACCAGCTGTCGCTTGCGGATTCGTCCGCGTGGATGACTTTAGAGTTGATTTTCATTTTTAATCAAAACTCTGGAACATATGATTTTGTTTATTTTAAATCGTTAGGTCAAATACAATATTTAACAGATCTAATTTTAAGACATGAGAGTTTCATACAAACTTGCAACGTCTATTTAACCTCTTTAGAGGTTGAAATTCTAGCAACGCTGAAACACGTATTTCTTTATTTTAAAGTGAAAAGTAGGATACAAAATTTAATATATCTAACTTCAATACTGACAGAGTGTCATACAAACATATGATTATAAAATATATATAAAATATGTTCGTAAACTTTCGCGATTTGTACACATTAATTACGGGTCAGTACGGATTTATTACGGGTCTTAATCGCTTAAAAATAAAATATTTACGCGATTAAGACCCGTAGCTTATAAAATTCTGTAATTGCAATCTCTATATTTCCCAATTAAGAGTTGATTTTCAAAAAAACACTGACACACGAGTTTCTTTATTTTGTACCCAAAAATCTAAAATGCCGTGCTAAATTTTACAGACCTAACTTTAAAACTGACAGAGTTGATACTATCTTGCGACGAAGTTATACACAAACTCGCAACCCCTAGTTTACTCCCTTAAGGGTTGATTTTCTAAAAACGCTGAAACAAGTATTTCTTTATTTTAAACTAAAAAGCTAAATATAAACTTTCACCAATCTAATTCCAAAACTAACGGAGTTTCATACAAACTTGCAAATCCTACTTTACCCCCTTAGGGGGCGAATTTATAAAAAATCTCTCTTAGTGGATGCTTACAACATAAAAGGTATCAACTGCCAAAATTTTAGGTTTGTAACTCTAGCGGCTCTGCGTTGATGAGATTTATCAGTTCACTCATTCAGAACAAGTGATTATGTATGTATGTATAAATTATCTCCCTTACTGTACAAAGTTTAAGGTGCAATTGTTGCGTTGCAATTTGCAGTTCGCAACCAAAAAAATCTTCCAGACTTTTTGACGGTTAAGACAGTGTAGTTATTTATGCAACGCAATATGCGCTTTTGTCGCAATATCTACTTGGGCTTCACTGGAACTAACTAAAACCGGTTTTAGTCAACTAGTAAAGAAATCTAATTGTCTAATGCGATTACTGATTAGGGGATCGGTGTACCTGATATGGGACATACTTTAGATACAAAATATTGATACCTATCTGAAAAACAAATCTATCCCACATTTTTCTAGTATAAGAAGCATTACGTGATATTCCAAATTATAATCTATATCTGTTTAAAATTTCATTTAAATCTGTTTAGCCGCTCGGTCGTGATTGAGTAACAATCATGCATTCATCAAAACTTCCTCATTACCTGACTGTAAGGAAGGGTTATGCTTTTCGCGCGTATCTTGTATGTATGTATGTAATATTCTTTATTACCTGATATCTCACTATCCACTGAACGGATTTATACAATTAAGACGTCGTTACATTCGTCTTGAGCGCCCAAGTGTTCTTAGACATGTGACGTTTGAAAAAAACAAACATGGCGGCTGTGAGATGTCAAAATAAAGAGGTGTGATAAAAAATGTTTTGAATACTGTAATATGGGTATCAAATTAAAGGGCTCATCTTAAGCATTTCAAAAAGGTATAACATGATTATGACTGTAATACTAAAAAAGTTAGTTAGCAACCGTTTAAGGCGGCGGTAGCCTAATGGCTAAGGCATCGGTTTCGCAATCGTGAGGTCGCGGGTTCGAATCCTACCCATTATACTACCGACGTGAACCCACTCCTAACACAAGCCTTTGAGCTTAGCTGGAGCGGTTAACAAGATTGCTAGTAATGTGGGACTCAATTCCACATTGCTAGTTATCTTTTTATATAAAAGAAAAAAAAAAAAAAAACATTATTTTCTTAATTTTCAATACTTGACAAGTTAGCTAGCTAGCTAGCTAGCTAGCTGTGTTAATAGTTAGTTTTTACATGGGTTACATCTTACAACTACTAAAAAGTGTGAAATAAAAAAATAAATTATAAAAATAAAAAACCCAATTGCACAAAAAAGATGGAAACAAGATCCCCTACATAGTTATATAATTTCATGCAGTCGGAGGCATTTCACTAAGTTCATTGAGATTCAATAATGCCTCCGACTGCATGAAATTATAAATAAAATTACTAATAAAATAAAAACTCGCCTGCACAAAAAAGATGGATACAAGATCCCCATCTTGTTTCCATCTTTTTTGTGCAGGCGGGTTTTTTTATTTTTATTTTATATAATACTAGTTAACCCGCGCAAATTTTACCAGTTTTTGCAATATTTTTCATTGCTGCTCCGCGCCTATTGGTCGTAGCGTGATGTTATATAGCCTTTAGCCTTCTTCGATAAATGGGCTATGCAACAGTAAAAGATTTTTTCAATTCGGATTAGTAGTTCTTGAGATTGTCGCGTTCAAACAAACAAGCTCTTCAGCTTTATAATATTAGCATTCATTATAGTGATTACCAATTATGTAGTTTAGCACCACGTGACTCGGAAACTATAATATCAACGCACCTTGTCCGTTTCGAAACATTAGCATAATCGTGTTAGCACAGTTATTATGCACCGATGCATTCGACACAGTCACTTTAAGCGTGTGGAATAGAAGTACGGTACGTTCAATCCCACTTTAGTACAACATGTTGCGTGATTTTCTGATTTAGCTGGGGTAGTATTTTTAAAAATGGTTTAATACGTTTTTTGATTTATTTCAGAACAGACTGTTTGGAAAAGTGAGTGGTTGATAGAATTACATATTTTATGGGAAAAGTGACAGGTCGACATAGCAATCGGGATATGTTAATATACCTACGGGGAAGACCAAATGGGTACGCGTCCTAAACCCACGTAGCACACGTGATATATCCAGTTCTCGTTGTCTCATCTGTTTTATTCTTTTCCCTACATTTTTTTTTATAAAAGCATTACTAGCAACATGGATTGTGGGTCTCACATTACTAGCAATCCTGTTTAACCCCTCCATCTAAACTCAATGGCTTGTCTTAGGATTAGGTTCTCATCAGTAGTATAATGTGTAGGATTTTACCACCGCTTATTAGCATATTTTAAATAGTAAATGCAGACAAAAAATTGATTTACATTTAATACGAATTATAACCACGACTAGCTCCTGGGTTTAAGTCAAAATAAGTGTACATTTGAATAAAATATCGTGTCCACCGTTTCTAGTGCATGATAGTGTATTTAATTCTTTCATTAGTCAACGTTTAAAAATTGTTTTTATATGTGATAATTCATATTTATTCTAATTTAAGAGTAATTTGTACACTGGTATGTATTCTTCTGTTTTTTTTTTAATTTAAACCAGTTTTATAATTTACGCGTCCATACATTTGTAAAATGTCCATCTCCTTGCTCCATGAAAAAAAGCTACAATCTGAAGCACCAAGAAGTATAAATTACAAACGAAAATAAGTCAAATCGTTAAATTATGATCTCAGCTACTGATTTCTTAATGTTTTATCACCAAAGCTAAGGAAATAATAAACAAAAATAAATAAAAAAGAATATTCCTCGATTTTTTACCTGTGAGAAATATTATGTGAGAAACGCTAATTTAACCATAATGTAATTGTTAAATCTGTCATCTCGCTATATTTTTCAAAGCTGGCAACATCTGAGAACATTATTTAAAAAGAAAAAAGTCACTTTAATTTTATCTGTGAAAGATAAGGAAGATTTTTGTGAGACGTCTGTGATTATTTTTTAAAAAGTCCTGTGAGAAACGCTGCGTTTATCAAGAAAGGTAAGTATTATTTAAACTAAACGCTAGTTCAAAGTATTGAGGTACATAAGGTAATCCTAACGCTACTAGAAATGTGTTTCTATAACATACAGTTTTTAGGTTATGTTGATCAATATTCCTTAAAACGTCCATTTTGTTGCACCTGTGAGTAACGGTCGAAAAATAAGGTACGTATACACTGTTCATGTTTCTCACAGGAACGTTTCTCACAGTTTGTTACAAATTTTAAATTAGTTATTTTGCAGAGGAAGATGATGTAACAGAAAGTAATATAATCAGTGAAATAATAGAGCCCAAAGTGCACAATACAGGGGCACTAATATTTGAGAATTTGCCCGATTTAAATTATATTTAATTTTTTATGTTTGCTTTTAACTTGTCATATTTTTCTAAAATAAAATAACATTGGTTAAATTTATAGTTGTTTTTTTTTACCTTTTCGCTTGAACATTATTTTACCTAGTTGACCTATTTTTCTTCTGGAGTGAAAACAACAAAAATAATGTGAACGCACCTTTGTGAGAAACGACGCACTTTTGTGAGAAACGTTTCTCACGAGTCATGTGAAAAATGTACAACTATTTTGGCTTAAACCCTCCTACCAAACTAAGACGGAACCGTTCCGTTTCCAGGAAAAATATACCTACTCGGTATGTAGTAGGTACGAACATTTGATATTCTCTATACTGTTTGTTACCGGACCGACTCGAAACACATAGCACCCAACGCTATAGCTGTTCCGGACGTGTATGGTGTCGATTGAAACCCAGACACTGCAAAAGAACAGCTTCATACTTACTTCATTAGAGCAACGCGGTCATATACATTGTTGCCGAACACGGAATCTCGTAAGAACTTCGAAAAATCGGGCAGGTGCATGTCGAGCCACGCACAATGTACGGTTCCATAGTCCCCACTCACCCCCATCTGATTTTTTTTTTCTTTTTTCTTTTCCTTCTCATTATTGCAATCTGTTTATAAAGGAACATTCAGCAATATGTATGTCAAGCCATATAATGATTTGTGAGGTACATGTCCAGTGACATGTCCTCTTGATAATAATTTATATTAGGTCTTGAGGTATTCTTTTCTTCAGTCTCCTCACACTTGGCAGGATTTCGTCCATAAGATGGTGTGCCAGTATATTCCCCATCTGAATAATGCGGATTAGTAAGTGGGTTTTCTGTTGTTTTAGTTTAACAACAAAGAAAATCTTGAAAAAAATGTTTTTCAAGATATTATTTTTTCACTTTGTCGGTGTGAGTAATATGTGTAACCATTCAAAATTACAGCCCTCTAGCACTAACAGTTCTGAGCTAAGCTGCGAACGGACGAACGGACATGGCGAAACTATAAGAGTTCCGTTTTTCCATTTAGGCTACGGAATCCTAAGGTTCTAAGTGATCTCTTACAAATGACATACGCTAATCGAATAAAATGACATTGGAGTGACGTAATTGCGCGTGCAAAACCGTAAATATGAAAATTAGCTGAAGATCATTCGTGGCTTTCTACGTCCAACGATACGTCATTCTATTCGATCAGCGTTTATGCCATTTAAGTCTATAATGTGCGTTGTTCCAGCACGTTTCTATAAAGCTTTGCTTTTGTAGGAACTTTAGGTTATTTTTGGTGTCGCACTGGTGCACACAAGTGGCAATTCGCGTGTATATGTAATCGTGGCAACGGTGGTTGTGCACTATCGAGTTTACTATTCGTTTGGCTGGAATGCAAAAGCGTATACCTAGAAAACGGACTTGTAACGTTCTTAGTGTGATGGTAGTATCCTCTCCTTTCTGTGTGTTGATTTGTTTTTCTTTCCCACAGTTAAAGAGCTTATGTGACTTTTGCAAAGATTGTTTATGGACCATGTCACCATAAGCTGGTATAAATAATGAATTCAAAGTAAATATATTGAAATACAACAACTGCAAACATTTTAGTATTCAACTCACTGAGGTATCTGAAGTAAGCCATCTGTAATAATATTTTCGTTCCAACAATAAAGTTAAAATTCGCCTTGAGCAAATCGTGGAATATTCTATAATGTTTTCAAAGTATTCACAATTCGGGATATAATATGACAAGGTATAACTAACAATTTATTAACCATAACATAAATTATCTATATATAATTATAAGATAAATTAATATAGGTAGTTTGTCGATTTTTCATAAGGCAAACAGAATAATGTAGCCCTTCGTAAGGTATAAGGCCTACCTTTGTTATCAACGTCGTCATAACAACGTGCGATCTCGCTCGGAACCCTATTAAGACTGAATTGGATATTTGCCTTAAGGCAACAAATACCGCTAAAAGGTATATTGGCAAAAAAAATAATAAATCAAACTACACTTCCCAGGAACATTTCATTCGAGTTCATTTATCTAATAATGCCGTAGGGACGTCTGCATATAACAAAAGTTTGAGCCCGCGATGCGTTCAACTTTGTAAGGACTTTATTTCTGTGCCACTGAGTACCATATTTCTGGCAACTAGGTGTTATAAATGTGCTCATTTTTCTACCGAGAGAATTTATATGGATATTGTTTTGCTTAATGTTTTCAAATGAAACATTACACAACCAATTTTAGAAGTAATTTTTTAGTGCGGCAGCTATTCCGAGTCTAAGAAAACAAAGAGATTGCGCGAATAGAAACCTTTTATCCATACCACCATTATACCTACCACATAATTACTTTATTCTTTCACTGGTGACGACAATAGGATTTTATCTCTGAAACACGCAAATGAACATACATGCACCCCGGGTCCTTAATAACGATCTTTATTCCATGTCCACGACAAGCCCATGCTGAACTGTCAAAATCTCGTCATAATGGTAAATGGGGAGGTGTGATCACAAATGCATCAAGGCATATGCGTAGCGTGCTCAAAAATGTCCACCACGCATGCACGTCGATGCGTTTCTAAGCGCAGTTGACCATTTAGCAATATGACAAGATATTTGACAGTTCCGCGTGGGCTTACCAAGGATCATAAATAACAAACTTGATTTCCATATTTAATTGTGATCACAGTAGGTATCGGTATATGTGTGGTAAGTATGCAATCAATATTTTAACTCAGCATCTCCAGGTTTTTTAACTTCTTCTTCTAGAAATCAAATAAAAATCCTAAGTATCAATTAAACAATCTACGTTAAAAGTCTTCTCTGTAAAAGTAGTCGTCATTATATTAATGAAATATTTGTTATAGAAAAAGCGAACGCATTTTTATAAAGATAAAGTTTACCCCTTTAACTTGTAAGGAACCGATGGAGTTATTGTATTTCGTCCATGTTTCTATAAAAAATCCTCCAGCCGACAAGTTATGACTAACAACAACTTCTGAGACGAGTATTTTTATTTTTCTTTTTAAGAAATTTGCGAATGTTGTGTTGTTCCCGCGGGTATTCTCTGAACTTTCTTGTTTCGATGCCTTTTCAGCGATATATTGGTATGCTCTTGTTTTATTTACTGGGTGAATTCTTTTGTAAGTGGTACTGCGTTCTTCATTTTGAAGGCATACTTCGGGAATCAAATGTTTCTTTTGTATCTTTGTAAGGCATTATGAGCAACAATGGAGCATTGATTTTCTTTATATCACAATCAGTAGCTTTTTCTTGTTATTATGTATTGTCACTTGAATCAATTTTTTTAATGGTAACCAGCAATGTGAGATTGTGGTCCCACATTATAACATGCAAACATGTGTTACTCCTAACACATGCCATTAAGCTTAGCTGGAGGGGTTTACAGGATTCCTTGTAATGTTGGATCACAATTTTACATTGCTAGTTATCATTAAAAAAAATGGACACATGATACTACCATAATAGCAAGAAAAAACTACTGAATGTGTTGAACCCACTCGGGTTCACGTCGGTAGTATTATAGGTAGGATTCGAACCTGCGACTTATGCCTTAGCCATTAGGCTACAGCCGCTTCTATTATCCCCGTCATCGCCGCGTCCATGAGATATACTGACTGCTCACCAAAGTGTGATAACGTTTACTGAAAATATTTTTTTTATGTAAGTCAGTTTTGTTCCAGCTTGTCTTCGAAACAGTTGGATCGATTTTGACGAAACTTTTACAGCAAGTAGCTGATGCTGGAAAAGTAACTTAGACTACTTTGAATTTCCATTTTTTTTAGATCCACGTTAACGAATTCGCTAGCCGCATCTAGTTTTAAATATACACAATTGTGTTGTCGATTCTTAACGCTGTGCATAATTTCAAAATATTGGGACGATACAAATGAATGAAAATTAAGTTACATGCTTCCATTAAATTCCAAGCTTTCAATCAAAAGTAAACTTTACAGATTTAGCAATTAATACCTGCTTTATCTGAACACAACAAAGAGTATATTATACAACCAAATGTCTATTAAATTTCGAGAGCTCGGTAAAAGATAATGAATGGAGTACTCTTAGAAAGCAATAATGTCTGTAGAGTCGGAGTTCTATCGAGTTCACAAGAACAAGCTTGTTGTATTTACACAACAATTCAACGGGGTTTGGTGAGGGCACTAACTAAGTAACATTCAAACGAAATAATGCCTTTTGTGTCTCAAATGCTATCAATCTTATGAATTACGTGAAATTAGGTTTTTGACAATAAATTGTTATTCTTTTGTCAGCTAGTTTCTGAAGATTTGGTTTTGATTTTATTGGATTTTGAAATAGATTTAGTGTCGAATGTTTGTCACTAAATTCCTTGAACGTCTTTCAAAATTTGGGTCATAACATTTTACACTTGATGATGACAACATTTAATTGAACATCATTGTATTACAGATCTTTTACTGAAATATGAAGGAAATAATTAAAACGGTTTCCTTACCGTTTTTACATAACGTCGGCCAACAGGAGATATTATAGTACAAGTGTTTATGCGCAGACACAATCGATATCTCTATTCCCTAACTCTTATAGTCCGGGACAGAAAGCCACGTCCGGTGAGAGATTAGGCTCAGGATTGGCGCCTTGCTTTCCGAGGCACGTAGGGATGTGACAACGTTCGAAAACGGTTACCCATTTTGGACCGACAGTGGTAACGTTACTTAACCTCGCAGATATGTCTCTCTCTCTGATATAATCAGTGGAAGTTTATTCGCAAGACCGACGGCATAACATGCTGTCTAAAACACAGAGGCATGTTTCAAAAACAATGGCTTATCGACAGTGTTTTTTTTTTAGTAAATTTAACTTGCAATATGGGATTATGGGTCCACATTACTAGCCTGTTAACACTTCCAGCTAAGTTTGATGGCTTGTGTTAGGAGTGGGTTCACGTCGGTAGTATAATGGGTAGGATTCGAACCTTCGACCTCACGATTGCGAGACCGATGCCTTAGCCATGACCAACACTTCTATTATCGCCGTCATCGCCACGTTCATTAGATATAGTGGCTTCTTACCAAAGTGTAATAAGAAACATAACGTTTACAAAAAATATTTTTTGTCTGTATATCTGTTTTGTTCCAGCTAGTCTCCGAAACGGTTGGATCGATTTTATCGAAAAGTAACATAGACTACTTTGAATTTCCAAATATATATTTTTAGTTCCACGTGAATGAAGTCGCCAGTATGTTTGCGAGTCGGATGCCTTAGCCATTAGGCTACCGCCGCTTCTTAACCTAGTTCTTATTGTTGCTTAACCTCGCAAATATCTAAATTGCCACTTCACCACCGACATCTCTTAAATTAATTAATAATATTTCTTTAACATAGCACTGCACATACGTGCCTATTCATATTTTAATGTTTCATAGAGTACCGTAGAAAATAAAGTAATTATGGCCCTTTCGTATACCAATTTCCTACGATAGAAAATCCCCAAAGGCATTTATAGACACACACATGCGTCTAATTGTATTATGCGCATAAAATATCCGTCCTGTATCGAACGCAACCCACGCACGCACATCGAATTCAGATCAACATCGGCCCCACTTGATGGAGTTTTGATGTCATAACGGACACTACCCATGAACATATAAGTGCTTTTTTTTATTCTTTTGTCTGTTATTAATATATATTTTTTTTTTTTTGTAAAAGAATTGACGATAATTTTTATTATGCCAGTTGCAATTTCTTTTACCCAATTTGTCAATCAGTTGGTTCAATAATTGGAACGAAAAATGTTATTGGAAAAGTTATTGTAACAAAAGTCAATGACGTGTACGCAGCCATTGTTTTATGTAGGTAGATTGTTTGTAGTAAAAAAAGCAGTACACAAATGATTGGTTCAATGTACAATTGCAACGAAGTGTCCTTCACTGGTTTTATAAGTGGATCACGTTCGGTTTTTATTTCAGTACCAGGGCTAACAAAAAACTAAATGTGAACAAAAAAAATATTAAATATATGGGTACTATTAGTTCAATCCCTTCGTTCACGATAATTGCCAATAGAAACCAACTTCTTTAGCGTCTACAAAAATAAATAAAAATAATTCCCGTTAACTAAGAAAATTTAAAACTAAGAAAGTTTGACATTTCGTTTTGGGAAAGACGTCCTTTGCCTAAACATCAGACCTAAACGGTTTTTTTGAATAAATTTCATTAATGTATAATATAATGTACAAATTATGTATAATAAAAAGTTTCTAGTAATTTAAGAATTTATTACAAAAACCTTTAAATGCGTCAAGGGGCCGGTGTACACTGTGAATAAACGAGTTGTTTTACTCATTGTGGTCCATTCGCAACTGCGGCATTGTGCTAGCACCTAATTACTAAATAGCTTAATGGATGGAACGGCCTCATTAGAACAGAGTGGAGAGGCGTTTAGAAAGACATTCTATACCCATTGGCAGCGAATATAGGGCCGCATATTACAAAGTTGCTTCATTGAGAAATTACGTGTTTGCGTATTTTAAACTCACTTCGAAGGTGTGCCGTTGTGGGTAATTTCAAACGCGTGTATGTGCACCGTTTTTTTTACCTGACTGCGCAAAAATGAGGGTTACATATGAGTTACATATTTCAAGTGTAAACATATATATATCTTCATAAACGAACACTACTTAAAATTGAAAAAAGAATTGCGAATTTTTCGCGACAAAATATTTTAGTTATTAATTTTAAGCAGTCGGGCTTTTTGTTTTGTAATAATTTAGATTGTTAAAAGACAAAAGTTTAAGCAATTTGTGAAACCTATGTAGCCAAATACCTACGTAATGCATTTGATTAAATACGTTTCGCAAATGGATCAAAGTAATATTTTTAATAACAATAATAATAATCTTTATTGTATACTAATATAAAAAACAAAGTAAATATTGTATAATATAAATGTACAATGAGCGGTCTTATCGCTAACAGCGATCTTTTTCAGGCAAACTTTGGATGGACAGAGACATAAATACACAAATTAGGTAGGGGTAGTGTACAGCGTGAACAATGTGGGATATTTATTTATAGTAATCAAGAATTAGAAGGAAAAGAAAAGATAATTCATAAAAATTAAATTAAAAAGTTTTCCAATCGAATTTATCGTACACTAAATTAGATAGGTACCTACCAAAAATTTGGAGCGTAACTGACTGTTGAAACCTAAAATAATAGAGTATAAAATAATTCCGGATCAGCAACTTTTTAATATTTTTCACCGATGTAACAACAATGGCGAAATAGATGTAATTAAACGAAAACGGAAAATAAATTTATCATTAACTGATCCATGATCCATCAAGCCTAAAAATATCAAGTTTTTCTATCAAATAATAAATACGATACATCTATATGACATTCTTCAATAATAATTAATGTGATACACTCTTACGTTCTCGAGACATCAAAGAAGAGTCGCAAAATTAAAAACAATTGTTTATCGAGGTCCCCTTTAGTGATTGTTTGCTTTGTCTCGTTAAGATATTCAAATCTGGACAGAAACAAGTGGGGACAAAGTTTGAACAAATTTTGTATCGGCTCTTCGTTATCAGTCCTCTTCAAAAACAAGATCTCGACTCAAACGGACTCTTTGGAGTTCGGATAATAGATTTATTATTATTTACATTTTGTGACAAATTTGATATCCGAGTTTGCTCGCGTTCGTGAATTAAGCTATGACATCAAAATGAAGAAGTTGGTAGGAATCCTAAACCTTTGATGCTTTTGTTTCAACAGGAATAGAACCTCGATATAATCAGATGATCATAAAATTTTAAGACAATATTATTGCTAAGTATTCAGCATTGTTTACAATAATTTCTTTGAAGAAATAATTCGATGTAACTTACTGTGAATAATAATTAAACCAGTTTCAATAATAAATGAAGACCAAAAATACTACCTCCAAATAAACAAATATGAAAACATATATGAAGGTAATATAAAGCCTACGTTGGATTTTATTTAAAAATATTATACAGAACAAAACTGTCTCAAAAAAGCTTTAAACAATAAAGAACAATTTTCGCAATTTTTCTTCCAAATATGCGCCGCAAGTTTGCGTATTACGAGAAAACAGTATGCAGTCCGGTCGTGAGCAAAATAGTCTCAACCAACATCCATTGTAACTGAAATTTCGGCCCCATAAATCTGCAAGCTGGGTGTACCAAAGTTCCCGTATGCAGTGGACACAAATCTTGTGTACGAGCCGACGTTGCAAAAAAATAAAACCAATAAAAAAATCTTGAGTCAACCTTGCATCATGTATGTTTTTGGTATAAAACGATTTTTAGGATTTCAATTTTCTAGAAACAAGGTGTTGGTACAGTAGGAGCAAAGGTGTGGTCGAATTCGAGAGTCGTTATTACACACAAAACTGTCTGTTTGTCCCTAATTTTACTAAAATCTAACAACTACTTACTCACATATTTGACCGTAACTTTTCATAACACATTATACAGGTTGTCCCAAAACAATGCAGATGGAGGGAAAGTACCTCAAATATTTTAGACAGAACATTTACCGAAAGAAAACTTGTGGTTAAAGGTATTTATTCTCATTAAGAATTTACATAATAAATTCAGTTTACATGAGAACACATAACCCTCAAATATAAAATATTACACTTGGAAAGCATACAAAGTGGTAGTAGAAGTAAATTCTTACGAAGTCGTAGCACAAAAATATTTACAATATACCCGCATTCAGACACAGAAACGAGTGTAGATCGCACACACTTAATTTTGATATTTAAGATATTTAAAAAATAGCCTATCGGAAACGGAAATCGAAATCCCCTAATGTGAAAAAGCACCGACCTGTAATTATATTATACCAATTCGAATGGTCAGTTATGGAAATTATTATTTTCTTAGTAACATAATATCCTAAATAAAGGAAAATACTTGAAACTTTACATTTAATTAAATTTAATTTGTGTAATTAATCACGACGGCTCATCTAGGCCCAATTATTGCATTATTAGAGTTTTTCTGCTACTATTTATGATGAAGTTACAAAAGAAGAAGAATTAAGTTACAAAATGAACCTAAATGTATTATTTCAGACATTCATCACGCAAAAATATCAGTAACTCAAAAAATGTGATAATATAAGTGTGCAAATTTGTGTTTGTTATAAGTCGATTTTGGAGTCATTATTTTAACTTACATGTTATTTGGTATTAGAAAAAAAATATTCCTAATCCCTTTGGATTGGTATCGTAATTTTTTTTTTTCATATTTTGCGGGTTCGATTCCTAGTCTAGTCAGGCGGTTATTTAAAAATCTTTGAGTGCAGCAATTATTTTTAAATTCAACTGCAATATTTAGGGTACTTTTCTTTCGTGTCGCATACTTTTGGGACACCCTGTATGTTAAGGAGTCCAATCAGAAAAAATGTGTCGGCCAAGTTGAATGATGAATAAAACATTTATTTTTTAAGATCAATCTATAAATTTGGCCAAGCAACCTAAACTTAACCTTCCAGATTTTTCTTTCTGTGGCACCAGCCGTTACTTTGTATCGCAGAATACATATTTTTTAATTCTATTCAACTGCTGCCACGGTTAATAAAGTATATTAAATCTTGAAAAAAGGAAAATATTTTTGTGAATTACTCGCACCAACAACAAGCAAGTGGCCCTTCAACCTAACTACCGTTCTATTTGCATAACAAACGTTTGTCGCCAGTCCTCTTTGATGTCAATACACAAAACTGCTCCGCTGCCTGTTTAACTAGCCTCTTCAAAGTCGAAGGAATTGGGTCTAATAATGTAATTTATGAGTACAATACAACGAATTAAAATTATTCCATTGGCATTCATCTATGGTGCGATATTTATGTTATGACTATTTGGTTGTTTTGTTTGTGGCATTAGTCACTAATTAAATGGACCTATAGAAACAACGAACTTAAAAGTACCCTCTCTGGTTGGTGTTCTTATAAAGTACTAGCAGACGCCTCGCGGTTTCACCCGCGTAGTTCCCGTTCCCGTGGGAATACAGGGATAAAAAATAGCCTATGTCACCCGGGGTTAGTGTAGCTTGACAACGATGAAAGAATTTTTTAAATCCGTCCAGTAGTTTCGGAGCCTATTCAATATATCTGATATGTAAATGGACACTTTGAATTTATCCTTAAATAAGCACATGTGCGTAACATACAGAGGAATCCCTATGTAAGATTTTAAGCTTCTAGTTTCAGCGGATTCGACTGTGGCTTGAATTCAAACTCAAACTCAAATATCTTTATTTGGTAAAACCAAATTAATGTTAATTTGAAAACGTCAAATAAATACATACTAAGCAAGTTTTAAAATTACAATTTGTTTGAAAAAAAAAATATGGTTAGGCTGCAGTTCCAAGTGTAAAGCTTATGAAAAGAAGCTGCCAATTTGCTGCCAATAAACTCATGAGCCACTCTTAAAATTATCAAGTTTTTCTTTACAAAAATATTTTTTATTGCACGAAGTAGTGTTTGGTGAGAGTAATCGTTTATAAATCAAGGATAACAAATTAATAGTACTACGCAACTCCAAAATAAGTAAATATAAAGGAATACGACAAAGCAGTTCAATCCAAAGCGTTTCTGTCTTCATATAATCAATTATTGAGTAGTAACTCTTCATACATTTGATGAGAACTTCTCCTGGTCGTCCCATATAGAATTCACATGTAATAAGTTAAGATAATTTCCAAGTCAATTCTACTACTTAAGTTTTAAAGTACATTAAAACTACATTAAAATGTTTGTAATTTTCATTAGTGGAATCCATTTTGGATTACGCCCTTGACAGTTATGGTTTAACATTTAAAACTTATATTGATAAATTAGAAACTCTCCAGATTAGATTTTTAAAACTGTTAGTTGCTAAGAACACTATATCTAAATGTAAAGGTGACTATTCAAAATTATTTAAAATTTGTAAAGTTCTGCCAGTAAAATTAAAACATAAATATTTGTTAGCCATCAATAACTATGATACACAGGCGCCTAACTTAACTTTAAATCAAAGTGGCACTCGCTTTATGTCCGCCGGCAAATTTGAAGTACCTAAGGTGAATAACTATTTTGGAGATAGAATGCTTAAAAAACGATTACCCTATTTTCTAAACAGCCTGTCTGAGGACATTCGACGAGCGAAAGTTAAAAATAACTTTAAATCTAAACTTAAAAAGTACTTACTTTCAACTATTGTTATATAAACTTTTCTATGTAGGTACCTACCTACTCATATAAAATGAGATAAGTAAAAAAATGTTGAGACTCATTAGATCCCACAGACAAACTGTGTAAACAGTTTTGTGAGACAATGATATTGTATGTATTTATGATGCATATTTAATAATATTCAATAAAAAAAAAAATACAATTTTTTTCTTAATACATTTACGTACACTTAAATTTATTACGACTTCATTTCATGATCATCAATATTCACTACAGCACTATTCCGACATAGTACATATCTTGCAATTTGAAGATCACGACTTCACTGACTGTTTGTGGCCGTCGTCGGCCAGTTTATTTTATTACATGTTTTGTTATAGCTAAGTGGATGTATACATTAAAATAATCCCTGGCATGCAAAGCTGCAGTATATAAGTGTTTAAGTCAGCAGCTAAATCGAAATCTGACAACAGTTAGTGTTTTATTGTTGTTGAATACTATACTTTTTACGAACAAGGCAATAGGGTCATTAAAATTTGATTTCAATTGAATAAATTCAATTGTAGCTATTTCAATTGAAACCTATTGATATTGAGAACTTTTAGGTCTTTGATGTAAAATAATGATTACTTAGAAATAAATCTCTTATTGCAATGACATTGTACCTAAGTTTAAACTATTGAACCTAGTTAATAAATGAATCGTTGTCAAAGTGAGTTCAGACGAAAAATAATATTTGATTTTAATTATTGTATGGCTCAAGTTAGATAGATGTCAATATTAATGTCAAGTTTAATCAGTAAAAATTAAAGCTAATTTATTGAAGTTGGTTAACCAAAGTCTTTGAGCATTGCGCGGTTTGAAGTATGTCAAAACTGGGAAAACTGCGAATGTGGTAAAAACTTTGTACATTTATTAGAATGTCGCCCTGCACCTTTATTCGTATTCGTGTAAAATGATTTTTTTGCATTTTAAATACACTTATCGAATATTTTAACCATTAAGAATATTCTATATAAATATAAGTGTATTAATTGCGTTGTCCAATCCATAAAAAGAGACCAAATTGCCTTCGTGCTTGACCTGAATCTGAATCCGAGAAATTTTACAGCCTCAAGTGAACTCAATTATTTTAATTAACCAATTAAAAATTAAATGAATAAAAACACAACGAGCCCGTAGTCTTACAGTGAAATTGTCCTACCCACTGAGAAATTATTTCGCGAAAAATAATAATGGAGTGAGCATTTCCCCGACGACTGAGTGCAATATACTGCTTGCAATAAATTTTACGCGGAAGCAAATCAAGGGGACTTTAATGTCTAAAATTATTATATAGGACACACCCCTCTTATTAATAGGAAGTGATATTTTAATTTTAAGTGCCTACATAAATACACCAGGTGAGGCGATTGAGTTGGTTTCGTAATTTGGAGGGGGTATACGACTGCTGTGTAACAGTTCGATTCGATAACGGGACACTTATTAATGTGATCTACAAATTATTTTTCCAAGTGTATGTACTTTATGTCCGTTAATATTAAGTTTGTGAAGTAAAAAAAAAGGCAAAAACTATACGTGTATCACAGAGGACTTTACAAACTTACAATTAAAAGGTATAAGGTATTATGATGAGAATGTTATCCTTATTGATTTCCGTCAGGCCGGACGATCTCTTAAAGGAATACCAAGAACGCCGCCTACGCAAGATACGATTATATTACAGTGCATACGTGTGATGGCAGATACAAGTGCACACCTTATATTCCGTTGGGACACTTGTCTGACACGACCAGAGAGAGATGCGGCTTAACATACTCTCCAAAATATACTTTTTAGAGAACAGTCACCTATCTTTGGCCTGGTAGCAGTAATTTTGTTTAACCTCGGTACTGAGTCACGGATTCCCTTTACCAAAGTGAACCCAAATATATAACTAACATTCATAAATTACACAAAGCTCTTTTCCGCTTAGAAATTTAACCCGTAACGTCTTGCATTGTAGTCTTGAGTTTTATTGTCGCGCTACGCGGCCGCACGGCTTACAGCGTGCGGATGACGCAAGCGGCCGATGCGACAATAGTCAGTTTATGAAAATGTATGGCACCGTTTCCGAAGTTTGCGACAGACGTAGGCTGCGCGCGCGCTATGACTATTATCGCATCAGCCGCACGTCATAAGCCGCGCGCCGCGATGCACGGAAATGAATAGATACGCTGTCCCGCTTTACCATTAATACAATCAAAGTCTAATATTACACTTTTATAATACTCTACGTTCTATCTTCGAAGCTGTTCTATACTTACACAGCGTAACGGTAAAATATCTATTGTCTTAAAACTTTCTTATAAGACTTGAACACGAGTACATATTCTCCTCAAAATAACAAAGCACTACTCAACCAAAGTATTAAAACACATCCACGCAGACGCGCCTGTCAAAATTCCAGGTACTCTAATTAAAAGTACACCCACACACAGCCCAAGTACTTTGCTTGTACCGAGCGTATCTACATATCTGTAAACCTCAAAACTTTCCTTTGTAGAGATAAGTATTATACGCATGAAGCATGTTGTGGAACTAACAAGTATGTATGATAGCTTAAGTTTCAGAAGAACGGAATTGAAGGTGGTCATAGAGGTAACTGGGAATGTTTTGGCCCGTTTTACAGATGAAACCTCACTTGAGATCACGTAACGTTTTCATAGCACTGGAAAATTTCAAATATATTACCTGCGACCGTTGCATTGTTGAGAATAGGGATGGTATGGAGACTATGTATTTTTTGTGAGTATTTTTAAGGACATATTTTTGGTCATTTTTCATCATTTAGGGAGGAAAAAAGAAGGATATAAAGTATTCGCTAGAAAAATGCTGTTATTGATTTTTTATGAATAAGGGTGAATAGGTCTTAAGGGTTATTACAAGAAGAGATCTATGGGATTAAGCAATGTTACAACATGAGTTACCATTTTCTAGACATGTCATATCAGATACTTGAGTTTTGGAGAGTATATTATGCCGTCGGTCTTTCGCCTAATCTCTCAGAGGACATGTCAAATTTCAGCCTTACCAGGCTACGAGAGAGAAAAAATAAAGACTTTTATTTGCTCACATACTTCAGCGCTTTAATATGTCCTGTGGTGGCTAGTCTCCACGTGTGACTATTACATTTGAAGAAGGTAGTATGATTGTTAAAAAAAGATTTCTAAATAAGTAGGTTTTATTCGTAAGGTTTTTCAAAAGCCCTGTTAAGCATATTATATCAAATGTGTTATAGGAAGGTTTACCAGACTTAATCTCTGTTAATACCGGACTAATCCGCATACAGTCGCAAAGAAACATACCTACATTCACTCCTAACATGCAAATGTTCTATCAAAAAGAACCGAACGAATCTCCGAAAAAAGGCACTCGAGTGCTCAACAGTACTTTAGAATTAAGCTTATTAGGTACAATCGCATCCACAGCGGTATAAGGCTGCTCAAGACGGGTGAACATGTCCGCAGCGGAATTTTCTCGTTGCATTTACCGCTGATGACGCTTCCCGCCATTACCTACCGGGACCGGTGAGCAATTTTATATTTCGTTGCAATATCGTGCTGGTTGTCACACTGAATGATAGATTATCTCGTACAACAATACTTATGTTTCAAGTTTTGAAAACTTCAAAACATATTATCTAGTATCTGCGTTAGTGAATGTAGTTTTTCGCTACTCACAACACACTTAAGATAAAGTTGACCTGCTTGAAAGTTTAAAAAACAGCTCGGATATAAATAAGCAAGCAAAAACATCGAGTTAAAAAGGTACACTATACAATCGAGTTTACAGCTTAAAATGATACACCGAACTCTTTTTCGTTTCCAGTGTTGCGTACCCCAATCTGAAACAGCCATAACTCACTCATTCTCCACGGTCTGTGTTTTATCGAATTTACACGTTTCAAAAATCCAATCGGGTAGTGTTGAACGAAAAATGTCACTGCAAAATAGGACTTCATAATACAAGTGGAACGTGGCACTGGCAATATGCTGACGCTGTAACAGCGGTACACTTGAAACTCGATTTTCACCGTTTTAGTAGACTAGCGAAATTTATAAGTAGCTCGCATTGGTTTATACCGACTGTGAGCAGTCTGAATTTTGATAACTTTTGTAGAAATACTGCCTCTAACAGATGACGTTCTTTTGGAGCGGTCGCGGACGTGACTTTGTTTGCGTTCTTTTTGATTTAGTTGGTTTGTTCCTGCTTTTGACAGCGTCAACTCATACGACGTTTAACTACGTTGATGTTGTTCAATACTGAATGGACAAGTACCTACGCTTTTCTCTATGATGGAAAGCATAAATGAATGGTTAACTAGTCATTTCAATATATTTTATCGTGGAAGATTTATAGTTTAATTATCGATGTGTGACCAACGATTGCGCATCAAAATATTGCAAGTCCTATCTTTGTACGGGATACTGTTTTTAACCCCTGACGCAAACCTCTCCGTGTTATATTTTGACGTGATAACGTCTTATATTAATGATATAATGGTGCACGCATTAAAAAGTGTGAGTGTGTCACTGCTCACGTTCCGTTGACTGGTTGCTAAGCAACGCGAATGGCGATATGTCATCACAGCTGTCACAGGTATGGTTACATGGTTATGGTATCAATGTCAGATTTTCTTCATAAATTAAAAAAAAAATAACTTTAACCACGTGAATTATAAACATTCAGATATCACACAAAATATTAGTAGTACAAAATCAGATCAATATTGAAACAGTCCAATAAATCAGTCCTTTTATTTACAACGTCTATTATAATTTTCATCGTATGTGGGCAGTGGCTCATTTCTTAAAATAATGACTTCAAAAGTCTAAAGTCAGGTCATTCACTTTACATTTAAGTACAATGCTGATTTAACAAAAATTTATTACACATGCTTTGATGTAAAATAATAAAATAAAACCAATTTTATTCTGATTTTCGAACAGAAAATATCTTTGATTGTATGACAACTTCAGAACTCCACCACAAAACTGCTTCAATAAGAAAAATGTCTAGGTATTTTTGGGATAAAATTAATGACTAGCAAGTTTTAAATTGTTTCGTAATGGTCTGAAACTTTTGCACGATCGTTCTTTAACTGAGTTAGAGTTGAAAATAGTTTTCTTATTATATTTTGACTAAGTTCTAAGTTTTAGTGCATGTACAGCCAAATTTACTCGCAAAATAATTCTTATTTCGATATAAAACTGTTTGAATTAAATTGTTTAGTTGTTAATTAACAAATTTACTTGTAATGTTGAAAACTTTTGTAAGTAATTAAATAGTTTATACTATTTAGTTAAGTTTCATTTTTAGTGTGAAACACTCTGTATCTGTATAAATGTTGGTAAAAAGAAAAGCAAAAATCATTTTTTTATCTATACTAATATTATAAAGCTGAGAGTTTGTTTGTTGGTTTGTTTGTTTGTTTGTTTGAACGCGGTAATCTCAGGAAATACTGAGATTACCGCGCGACTGAAAAATTCTTTCAATATTGTATAGCCCAATTATCGAGGAAGGCTATAGGCTATAAAACATCACGCTACGGCCAATAGGAGCGCAGCAGCAATGAGAAATGTTGCAAAAACGGGGAAAATTTACGCAGACGAAGTTGCGCGGGACAGCTAGTATAATATAAAAGACAATTTTATGTGGGAGTGAAAATACTACGAAGTCAATAGCGATGTACAAATACAGGAAGTATTTGTACATCACAATTCACTTCGTAATATTTTCAATAGATTCTAGAATTTTAAGATAAATCCAGGTATGCAAAGGAATTATTAACCATGCGAACAAAAATGCACCGTGAATTTGTAGTCGGTTTGGAGCCGAACATTTTGAACTCCAATCAAATGCCCAGTCTATAAAAACTATCAGTTTATGAAAATAACAACCTTTGTTTTATAGAAATTGAAATTAATGTCGTTTGCGGAAAATAAATAAGCACTTGTGGTAACGCTACTCGATTTCACATAATAAAAATACTACGATCTTAATATAGTATGTGTACCACCAAAAAATGCGCCATGGGCCGCTTTAGGCAATTTAAGGTTATTTTTTATTAAAAAATGTTAATATTTTATTATAGTGATATTTTTATGGTCTAGGTTAGCTAGTCCAGAAAAATATCACTTTAGCCAAATCAAATCACATCAAGCAAAGTCAAATTTAGCTGAAAGTTCTGAAGTACAGTTCAGCGTTTTCGGCTCCAAAACGACTACAAAATCACGGTGTATATGGATGACTATTAATGAGTTATTTTAATACCTACTAATTGAGCGGCGTTAAATTATGTTTGCGAAACATTTACTTACCTCAACTTTCAATTATGAATTATTAAAAGTTTTTAAAATGAGCTACTAGTAGTGGGAGACAGTTAATCTTAGCTAGCAATTATATTCTAAGGTACTGAAATAAATATTAAATTGGGCGAAAAAGTATTCTGGTGACGATACATTCTATAAAGCAGCGTCGTCGGGTGCTTCCGTACTCGACCCACCTTTTCAATCCACAAATATTTTATTCCGATTTTTATTCAAAAACTTATTTCGTTTTAAACCCACAGTTTTAAAATCAATGTTTTTTTAAACGGTTTTATTTAGCTCACCACGTTTGTTTTATTTATTATTTATTCTTGGGTCAAATTTAGTAATTCAAATTTCACCCTCTTCCTGTCAACCGATTAATCTGAAATTTTGTATACACTTTGGATTTTGGTGACAATACAATTATGTTTATTCATTAGCATTATAAATTCAAGATGGCCGCCGCTACAAAATGGCGGATAATTTATGTTTTATTAATCCCATCAATATGGGTATCAAATGAAAGGGCTCAACAAGCAGAATACAATATACTATAAAAAATTGAAATCCAAGATGGCGGCCGCTACAAAATGGCGGATAACGTAGGTTTTATCAATCCCATCAATATGGGTATCAAATGAAAGGGCTCAACAAGCAGAATACAATATACTATAAACAATTGAAATCCAAGATGGCGGCCGCTACAAAATGGCGGATAAAGTAGGTTTTATCAATCCCATCAATATGGGTATCAAATGAAAGTGCTCAACCAGTAGAATACAATGTACTATATAAAATTAAAATCCAAGATGACGGCCTCTACAAAATGGCGGATAACTTAGGTTTTATCAATCCCATCAACATGGGTATCAAATGAAAGGTCTCAACAAGTAGAATACAATTTACTATGCAAAATTGAAATCTAAGATGGCCGCCGCTACCAAATGGCTGATAACAGTAAATGGCGCTATAGGCTACATCAACGAAATCGTTTGGCCTCAATTTCGTCGAACTCAGATGTATGCAACAGATGTACCTTCCGTCCGAATTGATTTCGCAAGAGACGGAGTACATCTTATACACCCGAAAGCCATACAGTTTCCAGCTAAGTACAATTACGGGACGGCTGAAAGAAGAATGTTGCCTTTAATACTATCATGGGCTTCTACAATACATAAAATGCAGGGCAGCACTGTGGATCACGCAGTCGTATACTTAGGTGCGAAACTGTTTGAAGAAGGTCAAGCCTACGTGGCTCTTAGTAGAGTAAGATCTTTGCAGGGACTACGTATAGAGGAGTTGGACTGCAATAAACTAACGGGCAAGAAACCTTGCAATAATGAAGCACTAAATGAATTAAACAGAATGCGAAATTAAAACTAAAAACTAGAAAATAAAAATTGGTAAAAAAACTTTTTAAGTTAAACGGTTTTATGTTAAACATACATTGCAATGTTTAAGATAAATGTACTAAAAACCAAAAAATAATAAAATAGATACAGTCGTGGGAATTATAAACATATGCATAGACTAGACTAAAATAAAACCGTGGGGCACGTCAATTGTCTACAAATTATCGACGAATTAAACGATTCTTCTATCGCACATTAAGTCGATAATTTGTAGACAATTGACGTGCCCCACGGTTTTATTTTAGTCTAGTCTATGCATATGTTTATAATTCCCACGACTGTATCTATTTTATTATTTTTTGGTTTTCAGTACATTTATCTTAAACATTGCAATGTATGTTTAACATAAAACCGTTTAACTTAAAAAGTTTTTTTACCAATTTTTTTACATATTATGACTCGCGCCTTGTTAATCAACAAGGCGTTTCAGAAACTATTAGTATATGACAGTTCAACTTAAATTAATATAGTACAAATTAATATAAGTATTATATATCATACATACTTTATGAACTTAAATAAATACTTTTAAGAAAATTAATAACATTGTTTTCTTTTGCTGGCGTTACAAAACCAATATTCTATAGATTTAATATTTTGCTGTGGGTAGAAAACGGAATTATAATAATTAATTTTCACTCGTGGGTCTAAAATATGGGTAGAATACGGAATCACCCGCAGCGGGGTGTCCACCGTTCAGCCACAGACAAGACTAGAAATAGTACATAAACTAAAATATATGTAAGTGCCTATTGCCTTGATTCAATTCGGTTGGGTTAGGCTACACCATAATGAGTAATTTTTACACATAGGTGTAAAAATTTACATTTTAGTTTGTATCACTTAGATATAAACTAAAAAGTGAGAATTAAAAAACTCTTAACAAAAAAATATTACTGAAATCAAAAATAAATACAAGACAACTAAAAAGCTAAAAATAATGTAGAATAACAAAAAAAAACATTTTGAAGTTGGTGCCGAATAAAAAACAATAACTGCTATTTTGTGGCCCCAACTTAAAAATGTTCTATTTATTTTTGAAGTCGGTAATACATTTTTGTAAAAAAGTTTTTTATTTCGTAACGTGCGTTTTAGGTTGCCGCTGCTTAATCCACCCACCAAATGTAGCTGACTTTTACGGAGCTTTATGGTTCATCTCTCTGAAGCATTTTACAAGATATCGCCCAAGAGGAAAATACTGACAAAATTATTACCTGGGCCCCTAGACAAATGGCAAATGGCCCTGGCTCGAGGACCAGAAAGCTTGGTGTGGTTATTACGGATTGGGTCTTAGCATAAATGAATGTCTTGTTTCGTGTCTAAGTGTGTATCCATGATTTATTTCTTTACGTTAATCATGTTTATGTACACTTTACTACCTAAAAAATATTTTGAAATTTTTAGAATGTAGATATTTAGAACTACAATTGATATCCTTTTCCTAATACACCCGAAGTGTCACAAACAAATCGGTACTGATAATTACCCACAGAGGCGCCCCATTACATTCAGATCACATATTACGAACAATCAATTCACGCAGACATCTCTCAATGACTTGTAATGGGGCATAGCAGTGCTCGGGGCAGACAAGGCTCACCGGTGGGCCCTGACACGACATGTCCGAACGTGCCGAACGTTGATTGCATTTATTCTATGATGTGGCCTCACTGGATTCATCTAGGGGTGAACGGGATAGGCATAATGACGTGCCCCCAGGCGTATTGTACGCTTATCAGAAATTCCCTTGTAATAGATTTCTGGAGTGAAAATTAGGCTTGTACGACTATTAAAGGGAACATGTTCGGCGTGTTTGATTTAAGATATTTTGAGCTTTAGGAAGTTTATAATTTGACCGGTATTTCTAAGCTCGGGATATTGTGATTTAAGAGCCTATTTGTTATGTTCCTGGTTTCTGCCAGGGGATTAAGAGCCTATATGTTGTGTTTCTGGTTTCTAATAGGCTCTTAAATTATAAAAAGGGTTTCTCGCCTCTTTTGAGGCGACCTGCAAATTCTTTTCACAACTAGACAATCTGACCAGAACTTCTTAACTAATTTTACTGTTGTGTTTTCTGTATTTTTAAACTACTCTGACATTAAAGCGTCAATTTTTAGCTTTTTACGAGACTAACGAACAATAATTGGCGAAAATAACAAAAGAAAACTGTATTAAACCGAAATAAGTTTTAAAGTAAATTATAATAAGTACTTACAATCTTCCCCGAGCTTTAATATCAGTAGATATAACTGGTTAATTAGTTTTCTGGTACTCCAGCGTTAAATGAAGCCGAAAATTGTATTACTAATTATTTTCAGGCAGGGCTCTATATTTCTCAAATATTAAAGGGGAATGATGTAATCGAAAAACAGCTTAGCCTTATTGCTTCATGCGGGCAACATATTAAAGTAGGGCTTAGGTAGGATTAAAAAGGTATCCGATACAACCTCCTTTGGTAACGCCTATAAGGGTCCCGACACGGAGTAATGCGAAGCGGAGTTGCGGACCGTTACTTACCACTGAAGCGCAGCGAAGGAACAAAGTGTACACGGAGTGAAGTTGCAGCACACAATACAGATCACTTCAAGTATCCCGAGATTCCGTATTAGCTGAATGTGATGGATTAGCGGTTTTATTTAGCTCACCACGTTTGTTTTATTTATTATTTATTCTTGGGTCAAATTTAGTAATTCAAATTTCACCCTCTTCCTGTCAACCGATTAATCTGAAATTTTGTATACACTTTGGATTTTGGTGACAATACAATTATGTTTATTCATTAGCATTATAAATTCAAGATGGCCGCCGCTACAAAATGGCGGATAATTTATGTTTTATTAATCCCATCAATATGGGTATCAAATGAAAGGGCTCAACAAGCAGAATACAATATACTATAAAAAATTGAAATCCAAGATGGCGGCCGCTACAAAATGGCGGATAACGTAGGTTTTATCAATCCCATCAATATGGGTATCAAATGAAAGGGCTCAACAAGCAGAATACAATATACTATAAACAATTGAAATCCAAGATGGCGGCCGCTACAAAATGGCGGATAAAGTAGGTTTTATCAATCCCATCAATATGGGTATCAAATGAAAGTGCTCAACCAGTAGAATACAATGTACTATATAAAATTAAAATCCAAGATGACGGCCTCTACAAAATGGCGGATAACTTAGGTTTTATCAATCCCATCAACATGGGTATCAAATGAAAGGTCTCAACAAGTAGAATACAATTTACTATGCAAAATTGAAATCTAAGATGGCCGCCGCTACCAAATGGCTGATAACAGTAAATGGCGCTATAGGCTACATCAACGAAATCGTTTGGCCTCAATTTCGTCGAACTCAGATGTATGCAACAGATGTACCTTCCGTCCGAATTGATTTCGCAAGAGACGGAGTACATCTTATACACCCGAAAGCCATACAGTTTCCAGCTAAGTACAATTACGGGACGGCTGAAAGAAGAATGTTGCCTTTAATACTATCATGGGCTTCTACAATACATAAAATGCAGGGCAGCACTGTGGATCACGCAGTCGTATACTTAGGTGCGAAACTGTTTGAAGAAGGTCAAGCCTACGTGGCTCTTAGTAGAGTAAGATCTTTGCAGGGACTACGTATAGAGGAGTTGGACTGCAATAAACTAACGGGCAAGAAACCTTGCAATAATGAAGCACTAAATGAATTAAACAGAATGCGAAATTAAAACTAAAAACTAGAAAATAAAAATTGGTAAAAAAACTTTTTAAGTTAAACGGTTTTATGTTAAACATACATTGCAATGTTTAAGATAAATGTACTAAAAACCAAAAAATAATAAAATAGATACAGTCGTGGGAATTATAAACATATGCATAGACTAGACTAAAATAAAACCGTGGGGCACGTCAATTGTCTACAAATTATCGACGAATTAAACGATTCTTCTATCGCACATTAAGTCGATAATTTGTAGACAATTGACGTGCCCCACGGTTTTATTTTAGTCTAGTCTATGCATATGTTTATAATTCCCACGACTGTATCTATTTTATTATTTTTTGGTTTTCAGTACATTTATCTTAAACATTGCAATGTATGTTTAACATAAAACCGTTTAACTTAAAAAGTTTTTTTACCAATTTTTTTACATATTATGACTCGCGCCTTGTTAATCAACAAGGCGTTTCAGAAACTATTAGTATATGACAGTTCAACTTAAATTAATATAGTACAAATTAATATAAGTATTATATATCATACATACTTTATGAACTTAAATAAATACTTTTAAGAAAATTAATAACATTGTTTTCTTTTGCTGGCGTTACAAAACCAATATTCTATAGATTTAATATTTTGCTGTGGGTAGAAAACGGAATTATAATAATTAATTTTCACTCGTGGGTCTAAAATATGGGTAGAATACGGAATCACCCGCAGCGGGGTGTCCACCGTTCAGCCACAGACAAGACTAGAAATAGTACATAAACTAAAATATATGTAAGTGCCTATTGCCTTGATTCAATTCGGTTGGGTTAGGCTACACCATAATGAGTAATTTTTACACATAGGTGTAAAAATTTACATTTTAGTTTGTATCACTTAGATATAAACTAAAAAGTGAGAATTAAAAAACTCTTAACAAAAAAATATTACTGAAATCAAAAATAAATACAAGACAACTAAAAAGCTAAAAATAATGTAGAATAACAAAAAAAAACATTTTGAAGTTGGTGCCGAATAAAAAACAATAACTGCTATTTTGTGGCCCCAACTTAAAAATGTTCTATTTATTTTTGAAGTCGGTAATACATTTTTGTAAAAAAGTTTTTTATTTCGTAACGTGCGTTTTAGGTTGCCGCTGCTTAATCCACCCACCAAATGTAGCTGACTTTTACGGAGCTTTATGGTTCATCTCTCTGAAGCATTTTACAAGATATCGCCCAAGAGGAAAATACTGACAAAATTATTACCTGGGCCCCTAGACAAATGGCATTCTATTCGATTAGAGTTTACGCTAATCGAATAGAATGACGTCGTTGCGCGCGCAACACTGTAAATACGAAAACTGTTAATATGAGATTAACAGTTGTGTGCGTGCAACGACATCATTCTATTCTATTAGCGTAAGCTCTAATCGAATAGAATGCCATTACTCTAGGGGCCCTGGCTCGAGGACCAGAAAGCTTGGTGTGGTTATTACGGATTGGGTCTTAGCATAAATGAATGTCTTGTTTCGTGTCTAAGTGTGTATCCATGATTTATTTCTTTACGTTAATCATGTTTATGTACACTTTACTACCTAAAAAATATTTTGAAATTTTTAGAATGTAGATATTTAGAACTACAATTGATATCCTTTTCCTAATACACCCGAAGTGTCACAAACAAATCGGTACTGATAATTACCCACAGAGGCGCCCCATTACATTCAGATCACATATTACGAACAATCAATTCACGCAGACATCTCTCAATGACTTGTAATGGGGCATAGCAGTGCTCGGGGCAGACAAGGCTCACCGGTGGGCCCTGACACGACATGTCCGAACGTGCCGAACGTTGATTGCATTTATTCTATGATGTGGCCTCACTGGATTCATCTAGGGGTGAACGGGATAGGCATAATGACGTGCCCCCAGGCGTATTGTACGCTTATCAGAAATTCCCTTGTAATAGATTTCTGGAGTGAAAATTAGGCTTGTACGACTATTAAAGGGAACATGTTCGGCGTGTTTGATTTAAGATATTTTGAGCTTTAGGAAGTTTATAATTTGACCGGTATTTCTAAGCTCGGGATATTGTGATTTAAGAGCCTATTTGTTATGTTCCTGGTTTCTGCCAGGGGATTAAGAGCCTATATGTTGTGTTTCTGGTTTCTAATAGGCTCTTAAATTATAAAAAGGGTTTCTCGCCTCTTTTGAGGCGACCTGCAAATTCTTTTCACAACTAGACAATCTGACCAGAACTTCTTAACTAATTTTACTGTTGTGTTTTCTGTATTTTTAAACTACTCTGACATTAAAGCGTCAATTTTTAGCTTTTTACGAGACTAACGAACAATAATTGGCGAAAATAACAAAAGAAAACTGTATTAAACCGAAATAAGTTTTAAAGTAAATTATAATAAGTACTTACAATCTTCCCCGAGCTTTAATATCAGTAGATATAACTGGTTAATTAGTTTTCTGGTACTCCAGCGTTAAATGAAGCCGAAAATTGTATTACTAATTATTTTCAGGCAGGGCTCTATATTTCTCAAATATTAAAGGGGAATGATGTAATCGAAAAACAGCTTAGCCTTATTGCTTCATGCGGGCAACATATTAAAGTAGGGCTTAGGTAGGATTAAAAAGGTATCCGATACAACCTCCTTTGGTAACGCCTATAAGGGTCCCGACACGGAGTAATGCGAAGCGGAGTTGCGGACCGTTACTTACCACTGAAGCGCAGCGAAGGAACAAAGTGTACACGGAGTGAAGTTGCAGCACACAATACAGATCACTTCAAGTATCCCGAGATTCCGTATTAGCTGAATGTGATGGATTAGTTGATCGGGCGACGACTGCACCCTACTTTCATTTATTCTACACTGCTTCGCTCCGCTGTTCCGCTAAGTTTTTCTAATGCACGTTTTAAAATATATGAGCTGAAGCGAAATAGAGTTTTTATGCAATTTATTTATTTGAATCTTCCTGCAATTACATTGCAAAAGGCGGACTTAATGCCACAGGTACTTAACTATAAAATAAAAAATAAACACAAATGTATTTATTTTCTATTTTGTAATTAGGTATGTAGTAATATTAGCACGGCTCAGCTCTTCTAATATCCGCTTCGGTGGACAGACAGCCTTAATTTTCTAACTTTATTTGATAAAAGGAATTTACGAACGAAAGCTGGTTTCGTTGGTACAATAGGATTAGTGTTCTATACCTATTGTTTCAGTGATAATGAAGTTACTGATTTGTATGGATAGTACATAATATAGGTTTAGTTCAACATCTGAGTGCGAGAGAGAGGTTTGTGGGTTTGTGACTCAGTTAAACTCTCGGTCCTGCGCGTAGTCTCCCTCCGGTTGTGTCTGAATTCTATAAAAGCAGACTATGAGAGTCTTTAGTATAGTTATTTGTGCACACACGTGTATTTTTACTTGACTGTAAGGAAGGGTAATGTTTTTCGCGCGTATCTTGTATGTATGTATGTAATATTCTTTATTATCTGATATCTCACAATACACAGAATGGATTTGTACTATTAAGACGTCGCATGATTCGTTTTGATCGCCCAAGTGTTCTTAGATATGTGACGTTTGAAAACAACAAACATGGCGGCTGTGAGATGCCAAAATAAAGAGGTGTGAAAAAAAAAGTTGTTTTGAATACTGCAATATGGGTATCAAATTAAAGGGCTCATCTTAAGCATTTCGTAAAGGTATAACATGAATATGACTGTGACATTAAACAGTTAGCTAGCAACCATTCTTTTTTCAATTTTCAATACATCGGTTACATACTACAACTACTAAAAAGTATTAAATAAAAAATAAAAAAATAAAAAAACCCGCCTGCACAAAAAAGAAGAAAAAATAATTTTGAAATAATTAATTCATGTAGTCGGAGGCACTTCACTAAGTTCATCAAGATTCATAAATGCCTCCGACTGCATAAAATTATATAATTATATAGTGGATCATGTTTCCATCTTTTTTGTGTGGCGGGTTTTTTTATTTTTATAATTATTTTTTTATAATACCTTCTTTGTAGTTGGCTGGTCGCTTTTAAAATTGGCTGCCGTCGTTGAAATTGGCTGCCATCACCAAAATTGGTCAAGAGAACTTTAAAATAAACTCTTAGTACAGAGTAGGGTAAAACCCCTTTCTTAGGTTTCTGTAGCCAAAATGGCAAAACGGAACCCTTATAGTTTCGCCATGTCAGTCCGTTCGTATGCAGCTTAGCTCAGAGACTGTTAGTAATAGAAGGCTATCATTTTGCATGGATGCCGACCAAGAGAAAGAATAAATTCGTTACCGCCCCTATATGTAAAGTAGGGATGTGATCATTTTTTGTCACATACCCCATCGTGTGAGGTATCAAAAGATAGGTATTTTAAAAAGGTTTAAAGGTTGTAAAGATCATTTTTAGATTTTAGGATCCGTTTGTGAAATATTAAGCTATAAAGTGTATTTTTTTGTTTTAGTTAGAGTCAGTGCCCTCCCCCCTGCCAGATAAACGGTTGATGTAGGGTATGTGGAAAAAATCACGGTAGCTGTATATATAGTGCAAACTAAAAGATAAAATATTACAGATAATTTCGTACAAATTACATTGAAAATTATTATTAATAACGTGGTAAGTATGAAACAAAAACAACAGAAAACCCACTTCTTAAGCCGCATTATTCGACCGGGGGGCCAGATAGACTACGGAACTTGCCTGGTTTTTAGGGTTCCGTAGCCAAAATGGTATAACAGAACCCTTATAGTTTTGCCATGTCCGTCCGTCCGCACCTTTTCTCATAGACTATTAGTGCTTGGAGGCTGTAATTTTGTATGAATACACATATTACTTACGCCGATAAAGTAAAAGAATAAAATCTTGAAAAAAAAACTATTAGTTCTTCCCCTATATGTAAAGTAGGTGACTTTTTTTTCTTACCTACCCCATAGTGTGGGGTATCATTAAAACGTTTAGGGGTTGGGAAGACGATTTTTAGTTTTAGGGATTCGTTTGTAAAATATTAAGCTTTAAAGTGCAAATTTATGTTAGAGTCAAGTGTGGGGGACACTTGACTCTAACATAAATTTGCACTTTTGCCCCCCTGCCAGGTAAATGGTTGATGTTGGGTATATCAAAAAAATCACGGTAGTAGTATATATAGAGAAATTAAAAGGAAAACTATCGCAGCTAAGTAGGCTTTACAGGTTTACGAATAAAGCTGATCAAATAAGAAGTAACAAAAATCGTAAAAATTCCATTGAAAAATATTATCAAATGGATAAAACGTTGTAAGTATGAAATAAAAACAACAGAAAACCCACTTCTTAAGCCACATTATTCGGATGGGACGGGGGTGGGACTACGGAACCCTGTAAACCGGGCACGTACATGTCTTGCCCCGCACAATGTATTGTGCGTAGTCTGACATGCACGTGCTCGGTTTTTTCTATACTATCTATACTAATATTATAAAGAGGAAAGATTTGATTGTTTGTTTGTTTGTATTGAATAGGCTAAGCGAGGAGCTAGGGAACTAAGCGGGTGAAACCGCGAGGCGTCCGCTAGTATTCAACATAACTACATATATATTAGTAAGCATAATAGATTAAATTGCCTTGTCTGTATACCAGGCTATGTTTCGATACTATAATTCACAATTTTAAAATACACGACACTCTTGGGGTTTAAGTTTACTAAAACTTAAACCACAGCTTGCTTTCCTCCTAGTTTCTCAAGGGAATGAGATGTAGCGGTTAACTTAAAAAGTACCACTACTTCTTGTAAGAAACTGAAGAGAGATGCCATTTATCTAGTTTGTAGTACCTTTACTCTGAGCATCGTCTTGGGCTCACTAGTCTATATTCAACGCATTATTATGCAATACTAATGACTTTAGTATTTACTATATATGTAAATCTCTTTATATCTATTACGCTTATCTTTTATTTATTACGCTGATTATTTATTTTGAAAAACATGAAGATTTTGCTTATAACCAAAGAGTATAAAGTGCACTGTCAGCAAATAGATACTATTGAACTAATTTCAATTTTATAAATAAGTTTATGTAGGTACCATTTTTAAGGTACCGTAGCTAAAATGGCAAAAACGGAACCCTTATAATTTCGTCATGTCCATGTCTGTCTGTCTGTCCCTATATCACAGGCATTTTACTGAAAGGCTACCCAATGAATATTGATTAAATTTGGTAAAAAGGTGTCTTGTAGTAGCCGCTACTTAGTTTGATAGCAAAATAATAAAAAAATATATTTTTAAGTGGGGCACTCCATACATTTATGGAGGATGCCCCACTTATTTTTTTTTTAATTTTTTGTAACAGAAGATGAAGAAAGAAAAATGAGCAAATATCAATGTGTGGCACGTAATTCGACAAGTCTTTAAAAACATTATAGGGCATTATTTTTTTTGATTAAGTGAAATTTTTTGGAGATAATCGCTCCGAAATTAGCATAAATTGTGTCGCCCCCCCCCCCCTTATCTTTTGAAACGTGTGACCAAAATATATGAAAAAACAGTACCGCTTTACAAATACAATATAGGTATATTAAGATTAAAATGATTTTAAAATTATCGGATAAACCGTCATTTACTTATTGCCATGTGCCATGTAAGTGCCATGAACAAACGCTCTTGTGCTGGTGCAATTATTCAACTTGATTTTTTTTATACAGCAACGCTGCGGAACTCTACACTGAGTATGATCTTACATGCTCTTGCTTGGTTTTTTTTTACTAATGTCCATGAACAAAACTGTAACCTTAGTTATCCAATGTAAGATTCTTTAGTTAATGTAAAATACGTATAATATGCTCAGCAACTTGCATATAATGTTGCTGATTTCATTGCATAGCTGATACTGGTACGTAAAACCACATCTTCCAAAATATAATTAAGTACCTACCTCTTCGCAGAAACGTATAAAACTCACATAAGAAAGCACTCAGTGCAGTGCCAATTACCTTGTATTTAGAAAACACCAATGAAAGAAACACCACTACTTTATTTTATTTACATGCTTCAAACCACAAAGATGTATTAAGTGTGGGAACCTTGTGGGAACTCCACAGGGTGTACCCTGAGCAGGAATAAATAAGTGATAACATGTAGCATACATAGGCTTAGCTGCGGAACGTTTTATCAAATTAATCTAATTTAAACACTAACATAAACATATATTTTTTTAATTGTAAATTTAAAAACTAAAAAAAAAATTGTCTTCTCTCTATATCAGAGAAAAGGTCTACGTCTGCTTGTGTTCCTGTAATGGGCCTAGACAAAGTCACATTCGAATAGCAATGTCTTTAACGGAAAAGTACAAAATGTATAGAATTGAAATGTGGCGACGACGGGGCCGTGGCGATAGAATGTGGTGTAGTTTGTAGTCGTGGACGTCGTTCATCTTATAGGCGTTAGCGAATTCGAAACGCGATCGCTACAGAGCAAATATACCTTGTTTAAAGCCCCAAGGTATAAACTTGATTAAATATCTAATTGACACACAAAGTGGTGTCCCGTGTGGAAATCGAATCGAACCCACTGCCTTTTGCACTTCAGTCATTCATTCAATCATTGGTAATATTGACACAGTTCAATATTAATATTTCAATCAAGCACTTTTCCGATTACACACCACCACAGGAAACAATAGGTGGATATATGTATCAAATGAATAAAAAATAGAATTCGATAGCAAACATGCAGTAAGTATAAAGTATTCAGATTGACATTAATTTACTTTAGTTTGCCCCGCGGTACGGACCTACGTTGAGTATTGATTTACTTCTATCGTAAAGCCGCGTCCAGACGAATGTAACGCGTAACGTATTCTATCGTGTAATGTAACGTGAATACTATGTCGACTGCCTCGACTGCGTTCCACTGCCTCTGTGGCGCGGTGGGAATGTGTCAGACTGCTACGCAAGAGATCGTGGGTTCGATTCCCACACGGGACACCACTTTGTGTGATCCACAAATTGTTGTTCCGGCTCTGGGTGTACTTTGTGTCCGTGACTTGTATATTTGTAAAGTCCCCCGCGACACAGGGCTTGTATCCTCGTAGTGCCGCCCACACGCAGTATTCGCATTACATTATACTCTAGATTACATTAAGCGTTACACTCGTCTGGACGCTGCATAAACTGGCAGAAAGACTTTTTGTCGAGTGCTGAAAGGTTCGTATGCCCGATCGTAATTAAGGCAAGCTCTCTGCCTGGGCCTGTGATTACGGTTTGGGGATTTTCCAAAATATAGACAGCGGGTCTCAATCAGCTAACTATTTTAAAGTAAAATCTCATTAATCGCAGCTTTTAGTTCAATTGATCAAAGTAATATACTTTTTATTGTGTATCTCCAATGTTTGTTTTTAATTAAACTATTTGTGAAAAAAAACTTGAATCTGGTTTACCTAAACTGTCCATTTATACGTTTTCGTATTTTGGCAGGTATGATTGGTTTCACAAATAAAAATCTAATTTAACTTTCGTATTTTTATTTATCGTGTAAAATGTAGAATCGAAAATTGTACGCACTCATTATTTCAAAACTGATTTAAATAAAATTATTTAATTTTTCTTTAAAAAAATAAACAAAAAATATTAAGAATGTAAAAGCTGAACTACGATAATTACACTCCAAAATATTTTTTTCAAAATAAAGTAGGTAGGTACTTATATCTATACTATCTATACTAATATAGATATGGACGACATAGAGAAGCTTCGAAAGTCGACTCAGCTAACAAATTGCGGACTAAAAATGGAAGAGCCACATAAAAGAAGACCTAGAATCATAGTCATCGGGGTTCCAGTTACTTTACGTGACCAGGAAGTGTTTGACCTCATATTTGCCTCAAATCTAGCCGAAAAAATGCCAAACCTAACGCGTGAGTCGTACATGTCCTCTATAAAGTTGAGCCACAAATCAGGAAAAAAAGACGCACCAACATGCAACTTTGTACTGGAAGTGACAGCTAGCATAAAAAAGACCCTTATAAATCAGGATCGTGTCTTCATCAACTGGACGTCCTGCCCAGTTCGGGACTTCACGTTGGTGACCAGATGCTTCAAATGTCAACAATATGGACACGCAGCTCGAACTTGTCGCGAAGCAACCTACACGTGCGGACAGTGCGGTGAACTAGGTCACCAGGTAAATGAGTGCACTAAGAAAACTGACTCACCAAAATGTGCAACATGTGTACGCTTCAAAAAACCGAGCGATCACAAAACAGGTGACTCAGAATGTCCGGCGAAAAAGATAGCATAGATTATAATGAGGACACCTAAAAGCGTCTTAATGTTACTCAAACATTGTAAATTATTCTAAATTGTATTTTATTTGTTACCTATATATATTTTACTTGATAAATATTGTTAAAAATTATAGTTCACAACAAGTGCCCTTGGCCTGTGGCACAGGTTTACCCTAGTACAGGCACCCTATTATTATCCGTATATAAGATATTTTTTTATGAACTAAATATATTATATACATTTGTAATTATTAAAATTTAATATGTTTAACAGTTGTCTGATTGCCATAGTACAGGCTCTGCCTAGTTTGGAATCAGATGACCATGTGTGTTGTACCAAAATATTATTATTAGATTTTATTATGTATCTGCTGTCTAATTTTATGTTTATGTTATTATTATTTTTTTTGTAATAAGTTTTTCGTAATAAATTTATTATTATATTATTATTATTATATTATTATTAAAAGATATGATTATTTGTTTGATTGTTTGTATTGAATAGGCTCCAAAACTACTGGACGTGTTTAAAAAATTCTTTCATCGTTGTGAAGCTTCACTAACCCCGGGTGACATAGCCTATTTTTTATCCCAGTATTCCCACGGGAACGGAAACTACGCGGGTGAAACCGCGAGGCGTCCGCTAGTTTTTCAATAAACATATTTGTTTATTTTATTTTTGACAGTAGGTATAATCATTTCATTACACAGCATATTCGTAAATGTTCAGTAAATTCGTAGTATATAATGTGTAATCCTGATCATCAAACTGTGGCTCCGTGGGCCAGTGATATTCCATGTGACCGAACACACTGGATTGTGAATGACATAATGCGCTATCTGCTAAACCAGTGTAGACCGGGAGTTCGCAACTAAAAAGTACAGGCAAACATTATAAATAATAAATTACTTATCCCTAAGACTTCGTACATGTTTTGTTTGATCATCAGCAGCATTATAGCCTACATGCTGACCCTGCAAACTTCGTACCGCCTCGTATTTTTTTGCTTGAATCGGATTTAATAATATTTTCAAACCATCCAGAGACTCACTAAAATATACACACAAAATTTCATCCAAATCAGTTCAGCCATTCAAGAGGAGTTAAATGACAAACACACGTACAGAAGAAATATATATACATACTAAGATAAGGGCTATTCTAATGTTTATATTTAACGTTCCGTCTCGGCGAACCAGGCACATATTATTACTGGCTACCGCATCGGCCATCGCCTAACTATTCAAAAATGTCTCCACTTATTCGCATACCCAGACACATATAATAAAAAGTTTTCGTCACTTGACCCTTTCAGCACTCCTCGCAACTCATAACTTAGGTATGAATTATCATCATCACCATAACAACCCTAAATTAAAACGCACGCACACGTACACATACACACACACACACACACACACACACACACACACACACACACACACACACACACACACACACACACACACACACACACATGCGCGCGCGCGCGCGCAGTACGCGCAAACCACATTGATACATTGAAAGCATCTTTTACGTAAATCTCTTGCCTTAGACCTTGCATCTGTTTACTCTAGACTTAATTTATTTAATTTTAATGTGTTCTTCGTAATTGGCGTATTGGTTCTTCACGGCTGACAATAATTTTATTGTTTACAATGTAGAGTGAACATTGTAAACAATAAAATTTTTGTCAGCTGTGAAGAACCAATAAAAATAATAAACTAATTCATTGTAAATTTTCATTACAATCCGTTCAGTAGTTTAATGTGAAAGAGCGAGAAACATCCATCCATCTTCACAAATTTTCAGATTCATAATCAATTACAGTTACATTATTCACTTAAAAAGTGTACCAAAGTAATCAAAATTAAATCATGGAGTTTTGCGACAATCTAAAAAAAACTGGTATTGTTACTGGTAATACCTAACTACATGGCAATCAGGTTGTATGGTATTGTACATTGATGTTGATATTAACAGATGTATAAATATTTATTTTACACACTCACATACACACACGCACACACACACACACACACACACTACTTCTTACAGCATTATCTCTTTCATACGGCCAGTTGTTACAAAAATTCCATTGTAAAGAGACGACGTAAACTTGATGTTTCAAGCTTCTAAACTATAATGGACTTGAATGCATTAATTCGTTCAAAATGAATGCAGATGGAACTAATTCCTAATTTGAACTGTGGTAGACATTTGAAGCTCTTTCATCAGTTTTATATTAACATGACCAATTCATAGACAATCATAGTGTGTAAATACAAAATAGGTACCTGCTGAAGTACAGAATAAAAACGTTAAACCAAGAGTTAGTTACTAATAAGAAGACAGTGGTCTTAAAAACGGTTTACTAATGTTTGTCATAATTTAAAATGCCATAATTTCACATGCCATACCGGTATTTGCCATAATTTCATTAGAAATAACGCTTCAGTTGCCATAATCGTGAAATGACATAAAATGACTTTCACTAATTCCATTGGTCATAATCGATCAAGTGTCATAATAATTTAAATCCATAAATGTATTTGCTATAATTTTCGTTTTCAATAATACCATTTTCCATAACTTTTATTTACCATCCAACTTAAATTTAAAATAATGTTACTTTCAGAATTTTTTTTTTATTACTTATCTATACTTGAATTATGTTGATTAATAAATGATTATACGACACAGATTTTTTATTTACAATTAAACCTGAAACTAAACCTCATATGGCGCCTACTTACTAAACTCGACGGAGCCCCGCTTCGCGGGGCTCCTACTTTTGGGTGGTTTAAAAAAAAAACCTAACACGAAGACTAAGGCGGGAGCTCCGCTTCGCTTCGCTCCCGCCTTAGTCTTCTAACCTAACCTATCCGAGTCGGATTGCTCTGAGTCGGGGTGTTAAAGATAATTAATTTCGACCTAACAATATTATGTATTATTTTCATAATTATATCAAATTTTGATTATGTCAAGAGTCGATTATGAGACGTGTTACTTATGGAAACTAATTATTATGATATATGTTGCTATGGAAAGTCATTTTATGGCAAATAAAAGTTATTACTGTTGAGTTGTTAAGGCAAACGTTATTAGTATAAATGATAATAGTGCAAGTAAATATTATGATCGGGGACGATTATGGCAAACAATATTAGTGCAAATTAATTTATGGCAAACGAGAGAATACCCTTAAAAACATGACTTTCATTTATATTTTGTTTTAATTTTAGTGTTATTACATCAAACTGTTACACCTGTTACATAATAGTGGGAGGGTCAGCAAATAACAAACAATATTCACATATTTATTTGCGAACCCATCCTGCTTGTTTGAACAATCAGGTACTATAGATGTGTGGGAGAGATTACGCGAAGGCCAGGCTTACTGCTTGAAAAATGTTGTTAATAATTGTGAGTAATAAGAATTACTAAATCAATCCCTAACTAAACTAATTTATTGAAGAAGACCTTGGAAGATGGGAAGACCTTTGGTGTGGGATGCATCCTGCGTCGACATCCTAGCGCCTTCCCATCTTCCAAACACTGCGAACTGTGCCTGCGCTGCTGCTGCGTCTGCGGAGACTCTCAAACGGCGCAAATATAGAAATCTATTCGGAGATTACATATTTGAGCCGTTTGGGGTTGAGACGCTAGGGCCATAGGGTCCAAGTGCTCGCCTTTTATTCAAAGATATTTCCCAGCGTCTTATCAGTGCATCTTGTGACCAGAAGGCTGGTCTTTTTTTGCTCAGAGAATAAGCATTGCCATACAACGTGGCAATGCTACCAGCCTTCTGGGCACTATACCGGTTGACATCGATGGGGAGGAATTCTTCGACGCCTAAACTGGTTGTGACTCCCTTTTTATGTACTAATCCTTTTTTGTAGTTTACTAGGTAAGTTGTAAATAATGTTAATAGTTTGTATATAATTAGTTCCTAGGGTAATCTAGCGTAATGTATATAATAACATTGTAAGTTTTCATTTTAATAAAAACTAAAACATTTATTGAAGTTAAAACACAATAAAAAATATTGTTCTAGATTAAACTACGCCTCACTTAATAATTCACAAAAAATCCCAAGGCTACGTATTTAGAAAAATCATTTAACACCCTAAAATCCGTCTATAAAGATTTTCCTACTTAATAAGTTAAAGAAAATTTATCACGAAAATAAACACTTAATATTTGGAGGTACATAAAAAATCCATTCCACTTTTCCAAGTTCAGAGAAGTTAAATTTAAAATCAACTGCCGACATCCCTGTACTGAAATCAAATTATTTTTGCCACCGTGAAAAATGGGAAACATTTTTTCTCCTTTTGATCTTAGAAAACATTGGCCCCGATATTTTGAGTAAACATCAATTTACCGTAATGACCTGTTTCGAGTATAATATTGTCTAATGATTTAAATAATATTTTGAGATTCGTTTGGTCGTGTTTGGGTCCCATTTGTTTCAAGATTGGGACAGAATAGGGTTGGCACGCTATAGAGCATGCCGAAAGATCGTATTGAGACGTTTAATTATATCGATTAACTGTTTTACTAGGTACTTTGTATAAAGGAAATGTCATTTCAAGGAAAACGCTAAGTGTGTCGTGTTAAAGGTAAAGGTCTTTATAGAGGTCATGAGCTTCTAGTCGGCAATAACAAACCAATAGAGTATTATCGCGATTCATGAGATTTAGTAATCTTGACAGCCTATTTATCTAATCCGACAGTTAATTTGGAATTATAATTATTTCAGTAGCGCTGAAGCTATTCCTCTGAAAATTATTCCTTTAGATGAATAATTGATCGCACTAAATTCGCTCCTTACCGTATTCCAACTAGTTTCTGTTGCTATATTTCACTATTAATATTAATATTTTATTGTCATTAATAAATGAAGAACAGTATAATTCAATATAAGGAAATGATACTTTATGGATTCTTTTCACTAAATATTTTATAAAATAGTTACCAGGCAGACAGACATAGATATGTCTGCCTGCTTAAGCGTTCGATTTATTTAAGTTTCACCATCGTGATGTAATGGGGATTTTTTTTCCAGAAGGTATATTTTTTAAATAAATATAAATATTTTATTTCAGAAAAGTAAAGAAAGCTCGTTCGTCAGTAAGTCGGGTCGCTAGTAAAATATAAAACGAATACCTAATTTAAAATTTACTTAAAACTCTATAAAACGAGCTTTAACAAAAATGTTCTTTAACAACTTTCACTAAAAGGTACAATGTACAATTTTCCATCACACTTTTTATCTTAAACATTTAACCAAAGTAGCTGTAACAGGGTAAACGGGGCTCTTAAGACGTTAAGCAGGCGCGTCGAACTTCCTCAGCTAATAAGACTCCGTTATCGAAACTCAGGACAAGATTAGGTACGTGTTGACGCATAAACTCGCAACGTTCCACAAACATATTTCTTCTCTGTATAAAAGTCTATTCTTGTGGTACAAATAAAAATTGAAGGCGCAATAAAAACAACAAAAGATTGTCGTGCTGTGCGTTGAATAGGAGAAATCTTATTATAATATGAAGCGTCGGAGTTATTATTTGAAGGGAAATAGATGTGATTTACTCCAAAAGCTGGAGGGAAATCGCGTTGTTGTACTGGCTTTGTTCAATGTTTTCTAATGAGTTATTGTTATTGGCAGCTATGGTTGCGTTAAGATTGTTGATTTTTTTATAGCGTACTACATAAGTTATTTTACTACAATAAAAGCTATGTATTGATCACACGCGATAACTTTATAACTACCTCGATGGCGAAATAAGTTTCCAGGGTAATTATTCACGTTATTTTTATTTTCGTTTCCGCGGCAAGCTCGTGCGAACTGTCAAAATCTTGTTGTAATGGTAAGTAGAGAGTTGTGCTTAGAAATGTATTCACGCGCATGCGCGGCGAACATTTTCGAACGCACCGCGCATGTGCCAATTCACACGAGCTTGCCGTGAAAATAGAAAAAAAGAACGTGAATAAAAACCCAGTTCAAAACTGTGTACTTCATTTTTTGTTTATTTTGTCTCTTGGTATATGTTGCATACATACATACATACATATCAACCCATAAGATGGCCCACTGCTGGGCACGGGTCTCCCCAGTAGAACCTACTAGTATGTAGATCATAATCGCCACGCTTGGCGAGCGGGTTGGCGATCGCAGTAGGGCTTTAAGTACGCAGAGGACGCTGCTGCCCGTCCTCCGGGGTGAAATCCCTTAGTCGCCTTGACGACACCCACGGGTAGAGATGGGGTGGTACTATTCTTAAGCCGGCACCACACGGCCAATAATAATAATAATAATAATATCTTGGGACAACTCACACAACGCCATCTGATCCCAAACTAAGCAGAGCTTGTACTATGGAAACCAGACAACTGATAAACATACTTATATATTTCTAAATACATACATATTATAGATAAATAACACCCAGACACAGAATAAACCATCGTGCTCATCACACAAAGTTTTATCCTGGGTGGGGATCGAACCCACGACCTCTTGCGTAGCAGTCGGATACACTCCCACCGCGCCACAGAGGCAGTCAATGTATATGTTGCGTCCGTATTATATTTTTATAAATGAACTCTCGGCAAGACTTGCTGCCTAGTGCGAGCCGTCTTAAGAGACAGTTAAAACCAGCCCAGTCAATAATTGCATGTAATGTTTGTCATTTTTTATTAAGGCTAAGGACCTATGCTTAACTCTACTACTGAACGCTACATTCATTTACTGAAAGGCTGTTAAAAAGTCAAAACATAACACCCTATTTACCACTATAATTTCAACTACAACACGGCTATTCGTAATGCGGCAATTCTTTACAATATAATAGAGGTTCTATTCGTCGAATTTGCAGTAGTCCTGCAGGATTCTACTGCAACGAGTTGAGAAAACGTTAAGTGGCGTGAGCTATATTAGGCTATATTCATACAAGCAGAACTCCTAATTTTATTCATGCTTCAACATTCTTTAACTACAAGCAATTAAGTAATGCTATTTGTACTATGTAGTGTGTGCATCAGGTGGTATAAAATTTAATCAATCAATTTAAACACACATTTAAGTAACACAAAACACGTGTGTGGGTTACTAACAACTATCTGATGACTGAAAAATATTAAAAAGTATTACAACAACATTTACTTTGAGCTTAGGAGTGCCGATTTAACCGATGTTTAGTCAAAAACTCTGAACACTGTCTGCCTATCGCCAGCTGTATTTCCAGACTGACGTTACTTAGGGACCTTTAAAAAAGAGCTTGCTCTATCCTTTAAGGCCGGCAACATGTATACTATACCTATGGTGTGGCAGAGGTCCATGGGCAGTGGCAATCACTTGCCATCAGGTGAGCCAATTGTTTGGTAGCCCTATCTCATATAAAATAAAATACTAGAAGCCGACTTGCTGCTTCTATACTTACTTTAACGCCAACTTAAATTGTCCACTAATAAAGCATGCTTCACCTTTACCTATCTAATCTATACTCTATACTAATATATAAATGTGAATATAAGTTTGTTTGTTACGCTTTCACGCGATAACTACTCAACCGATCATCATGAAACTTTGTACACATATTCTTGGAGGTATTCGAAGTAACATAGGATTATAAAAAAAAGGGGAAAATTTACGCAGACGAAGTTGCGCGGGACAGCTAGTAAATTATAAATGTACATTGAATATATTAACGAAAATTTATCAATATCAAATATTATTTAATGTTTTCTTAATCCAAAACAAAATGTACTTTGTAGTTGTGCGAGCTTCATACAAAATCATGTGATTAGATTTTGATTATTTCATTACGATTTTAAAAGTAATATCTAACTTATATATTGCACAAGTTTTATTAAATTTGTTTAGTATAATTATAAACATATTCGTTTTATTAGCTGCGCCATACATTAGCAAACTCATAGTCGCGTTATAGTGTATTATTAAAATCTCAACCTATCATAGTCAGTAGTAATCGCTAATGGGTAAACAATCAGTGAAATTAAGCAATGAAGGCGTGAAGATGTATAACCGTATTGCAATAACTAGCGTACACAGTCGTTTACAAAAGGTTTACAAACAAATACTAGTACAAATAAACCTCACATCATTTTCAAGGAATTCTGGCATCGTGGAATAGGGCCGGAGCTAGTATGCACATATCCTAATATACTAGATTGCGTCCCAGATTCACGTTCTTTAGCACAGTCGCGAAGTCGGTAGCCATTTTATTTTTGCAGGTCGCCACAACGCTTGCGTGGTTATATTTGCATACTCGTAATAAAGCAATAAAATGTTTTTCGCCTCGCTGAGAGCTCATTTCATACAGCTAGTCTTGAACGCGAAAGTTAAGGGCGCGCTCTCTGCTATAATGCTTGCTTTAAAAGTCGCTTTTTTATTCTCTCAATGAGTGTATTTGAATACTTTATGGTTGAGCTGGATATTTAGAGCGAAGATAAACAAAAATTAAAGTAAACTATCTAGTTACTTGTATCCCTAGACTTGATTTATGTCGACCCATAAAATTAATTTCGAAAGAGTTCCTCTCGAAGTATGAGTACTCAGAGACTTCTCAATGAATATTGAAGAAATTTGGTTATGGCCGCTAATTAGTTTGATAAAAATAAATATTTTTAGGGGGGGGCACTCCATACATGTAACAGAAGCTGTTTTTTTTTGTCAGCTATCATCAACGTATGGCACATCATTCGACAGGTCTTTTGAAAACATTCTAAGGTTTCTAATTTTTTATTTGATTGACTAAATATTTTTGGAATTAATCGCTCCGAAATTTGCATAAATTGTGCCCCCCACACCTCCTTAACTTTTAAACCGTGTGACCAAAAAATATGAAAAAAATCACAAATACAAACTAAACTGAACTTATTTGGGACATGATTGGATATACCGTTATTGAGTTATAGCCGAAAAACTGATTTTCTCAACAAAAGGGCGTAAGTGCCATGGACATACGCTCTTCTGCTGATGCAATTATTCAAGTCTGCGAAACCCTACACTGAGCATGGTCCAACATGCTCTTGTCCGGTTTTTTAAAACATCATTGTGTACAATAGAACATAATATAACAAATGACAGATGCAGATGTGTCAAAAACGTCAGTCAAACTAAATCAAATTAAAACAAAGTGAATACTATTAGTTTTTAAACGGTTTAATGAATCTGTCTTATTAAAAGCTTAAAGATGATCATCATAATTATACTAACAAAATTTTCCACGAAAAAATTGTAACATGTTTTAAGGTACTCCCATTGAATTTTTACGTTGCCGAAGAATCGATCGCGCAACCATTAGCATCGCGCAATATTAATGAATTACCATTACAGTGTAGCATTAAACGGGGAAAATATTAATAAAATAAATAAGGAGATTGGGGTTCATAAATTAAAACGGTACATTATAAATTAATTTGAGTAAAATATCGAGGCAATCTTTATAATTTATAATGACGCAGCTATGTGAATGTAGTTAATTTATTGCTCTTCAGTTAACATTTTAACCAGCTGTTTATAATGATTTGATGACAATAAAACACACGTACCAGTTTTATGACAGCTATAATTGGTGTACATATAATTATACTATGCACTGCCTGACACAATAACTGATAGCCACATTTTGCCATTGGTAATAAAAAAAACGGGCAAGTGCATGTCGGGCCACGTACAATGTAGGGTTCCGTAGTCTCCATTCGAATAATGCTGCGAAAATTTAAGAAGTGGGTTTTCTGTTTTTGTTTCATATTACTTACAACGTTAAATAATTATTTTTCAATGGAATCCGTACCAAAATGTTGTTATTTCTCACTTGGTCTGCTGTTACTCTTTAAGTTGTAAAGCCTACTTAACTGTGATAAATTTCCCTTTAATTTCACTATATATACTACTACCGTGATTTTTTTCACATACCTAACATCAACAATTTAGATGGCAGGGGTGGACACTTGACTCTAACAAAAAATTACACTTCAAAGCTTAATATTTCACAACTAAATCCCTAAATCGAAAAATGGTCTTTACCACCCCCAAATGTTTTCAAAGACCTATCTAATTATATCAGACACCATTGCGTAGGTAGAAAAAAAAATCACATCCCTACTTTACATATAGGGGAGGTACACAATTTTTTTTTTCTTTTACTTTGTCGGCATAACTAATAAAACGTATTCATGCAAAATTACAGCCTTCTAGTTTTGACAGTCTCTGAGCTGAGCTGCGAACAAACGGACGGACGGACATGGCGAAACAATAAGGGTACCGTTTTGCCATTTTGGGCACAGTACCTTAAAATGATTGTCTGTTAAGTCGGTTTACAGACAATAATTTTACATGATCATGTCATAAGAAAACATTGATGACATTGTTATAATAATAATAATAAAGAATGCCGGTGACGTCACACTTTTTCGTAAATGCAGCCGGTAATCGATTATAAGACGTTATCGCGTCAAAAATATATAAATAAAAACTAAACATGTAATGATCACAACTTTTAAATATAACTTAGCCCTAGCCAGTTTAAAACAATTCATAAATTGATTAAATTCAATTCGCTAGTGTGTGCCTCGGGTTGTCGATGTAGTCATTCGTATGCCCGGCTCGTAGCACCTCGTAGATCCTTGTAGAGGCTCGTAGAGGTTCGTAGCGGCACCGACACGCGTCACGGGCTCGCCCGAACGTCAGTTCTGTCGCCTCGAGAATTCCTAGTATCCTTTTGTGTAAATGTCGAATTCATTTTAAGTAAACTGTTAGTCGATTTCGTAGTGTTGCTACATATTACACGATAGAGTTATATTCAAAGGTTTTTAAATTGTATTTGTTTGTCATGTTGGTAAATAAAAAATAGTTGTCTGTAAACTCGGTTTACGGATGACAATTTTACCTGATAACGTTATAAGAAAACGTTGATGACATATCGCTATTTGACTTGGTCAGCAACCAGTCAATAATGTGACACTTTTTTAGAAAACATTGATGACATATCGCCATTCACGTTGCTTAGCAATCAGTCAACAGGTGGAACGTGACACTTTTTAATGAGTGCAGCTGATCATTGATGTAAAAAACGTTATCACGTGATTAACCCTAGTTCGTACATCATTGCCTAGCCAGAAACATAATAATTGAAACTTAAGAAAAAAACGGTTGTCTGTAAAGTCGGTTTACGGACGATAATGTTACGTGATAATGTCATAAGAAAACATTGATTGTTGATGACGTATCGCCATTCCCGTTGCTTAGCAACCAGTCAGTAACGCTATTCCCATGCCACATTTTATCGCATGTTGCTGCAATCGCCATTCGATGATAGGCTGATTGGTACTTCACTTGTATTAGCCTATCAGCAGAACGTGATACTTTATAATGAGTGCAGCCGGTCATCAATTTATAAGACGTTATCACGTTAAAAACTTTTGGTATTATTAAAAGAAAAGGTAATTAAATAGAAGTGCAGTAAATATAACGCTTTCTAAACTTCAAATCTGTAACAAATATAAGACAAAGATATTATTTTGTACACTTTTAACAAAAGATTAAATAAAAATTGAATCGATGTATAATAGATAAAATATACAAAATTGTTTATATGTCGTGTTCTTCGAGTCAATAAAACCAAACAATACAATGATATTTACAATTGTATACAATATTTTCTTTAATTGGCTACAACTAAATACACTTTATCCTACAGCTAAGCCATTAAAGTCCGAAACTTTGTTCTCAAATCCAAAGCCTAAACTACCCAATCAACAGTCGGACGGGATAATCCAAATTGGGCAAACAAAATCTACAGAATGGTTGTTTTACTAGTAATAATTCCACGTCTAGAGCCGTTGCCAAGAGTTTGGAAACGGGGGAACATTTATCTCGCTGTCATGACGTCATAACTAACTGTCGTCTTGATCAAATCTATCGTTGCTGACGTAGGCAGTTACTAGCAAGCCTGTTCCGTGATTGTAGTAATCAATTATGAGTATCAGTGTACTATGACTGTTGTAGTGTAGTATGAGTATCGGTTTTGAATGATTAAATTTGAAAGTTTCTTTAATCAACACACTAGGATAACAGATTTCAATAATTGTAATCATTTTACTGTGTCAATATAATTAAAGCTATGTTACTTTCATCTACATTAAAATATTAGGTGATCCAGTTCGGACCTCCTAATATTTTAATGTAGTGTATATCCTTTAAAATTGCGATAATATACGTAATTGTAAGGCATTTTCGGCTCACGGGTAATCATCTAATATAAAAATTGCAAAGGTTTTATTCAAAACAAGTGTCAACAAAAAAGAGTGTTGAAGTACTTGACTTCAACACTCTTTTTTACCAAAAAATATTCGGGATAAATATATGCATACAGCCACGTTCGTCGATAAAACTTTATTTGTAATATTAAAAATTATTCAGCGCTTTAGCTGAATAATTTGGACACAAAGCGCTGATTACTTAAGTATTTAAATAACATTTTAAGTTAAAATCGAAAGATCAAATATAAATCTTTTCTTGTACACTGATGTTGAATAAAAATATTCGAGTGACTAAAAAGTGAGGATTATTAATCAAAGGCCAGTTGAATGCAGAGAAACATGAGAGACATTTCACACATTTTAACTTAAATATTACTTTGAAGTACCGAGCAATTACGAAGCTACCCAAAATTTACATAAAATATGTTAAAAATTACTCAGAGGAATTCTGAAGCATCGAATTTATTTGCACTCCAATTAAAAATTGTAATGCACCGAGCTGCACATAATCAGTGTCTGATCATTTCATTTTCAATTCACCAGATTAATAATTCGCATTTATGTTCAGAATGGTAACAACGATGAGCTACGATTGTGAAGGATAAACTATCGAATATATTTTGGGGATAATTATTTTGTCGTAATAAAAATAAATTTCGGTTTTTAGAACGTAGGTACGAACGTTCCTTATAGGCACGACATCATTTATTTGTATGCAGAGAGGCTAGACGAAAAAAACTTAACATTTTGACATCGTTCAAAAATCTATTATTTATAATCATGTGAAGCTAGAATAAGTTTGTGTTCAAAATCAATTCAATTCTTTATTTACTTGTGATATATCGGTATCCGACATGTCAAGTTCGTAAACAATAGGTAAAGCTGGAGAAAAGAACAAGGCGATTAAAACTCGCTGCCACTCTTTTTAAATCGCCAATTTTTACAATGTTTGTATGTTTATAAACTTGATAGGGAAGTAAGGTGCTGCCACTGATATCTTATACACCATGTAAAAGGCCTAAGGTCATTTTTTTTAGATCTTATGTTTATTTTAGCCATGTCAAACTGGGTGTCTAAAATATATGTGTGAAAAATCTGAATCTGGAGTAGGACAATTTTTAGTTCTTCCGGTTTTTTTATCGTTGATTAATACAAACTCAAAAAGATATAGCAAAAGGAACTACGTTCCAACAGTCTATAAGACGCCTCTTTTTTAATAATAGTGTGAGAACTACATATTAAGGAAAACATTGTATGGAGACCGGCGAGTCTTAAAACTAAGTATTCTAAAACATAAATTGGAACCGTAATTGGTAACCGACAAATTGATACAATCACCCTGGGTTAGAGAGCAGATCTGAATTCCAACGGTAAATTAATTATAAGCCAAATAAACTTAAAGACTCTGGTACCTGTCTGGAGAAAAAATGTGACTATACGAAATGAATGTTTTATTTCTATCTTCTTACTATATATTCTTACTTGCAGTCCTGCATTATGTTATACACACGTCATTTAGCGTCCGTTTAAAAATGTTCAATGTAATTAAAATTAAATTTTTTATTTATAATCGAGAAAGAAAGTAGTTAAGCTATATGTTATTCTATATTCACATAGGTATTATAAATTACTAGCTGTCCCGCGCAACTTCGTATGCGTAAATTTTCCCCGTTTTTGCAACATTTCTCGTAGCTGCTCCGCTCCTATTAGTCGTAGCGCAATGTTATAGCCTATAGCCTTCCTCGATAAACAGGCTATCCAACAAAAAAAGAATTTTTCAAATCGGACCAGTAGTTCCTGAGATTAGCGCGTTTGAACAAACAAACAAACAAACAAACAAACTCTTCCGCTTTTTAATATTAGTATAGATAGGTAGTCCATAATACATTGTCTGAATATGAAAAGACCGTTAATTGTAAAAGCACAAAGTACGTTTCATCTATACTAATTACGGATTTGATTGTTTGTTTGCATTGAGGCTCCGAAACTACTGGATCAATTTTAAAACTCTTACACCATTAGAAAGCTACATTATTGGGGAGTAACAAAGGCTATATTTTATTGTCAAAAAATTAGGTATCCCTACGAACATTACAATAATGTAACTCAATGTATAATAACAAAAAATAATTAAACATTTAAAGTTGGTGCCAGGACATGTAGTTTTATGTTTTAAGCAGCAACTTCAAAATATTTATTTAATATTTTTCACTTTTTAGTGTATTGGTTTGTAGTTGATTTATGTTACAATAGCATAATCCAAATTCCTCATTTCTTTTTACAATACGTTGCGTATTGAGGAGTTCACTTGATACTAGACCATCAGTTCCATTACATGATTTAACGGAAGCGAAGAATCAGGTATCGAACACGGTACTCAGATCGCAGTCGCGATATTTATTATTGAATAGTTCCGCTGGTCATCCATGGTCTTCATCATCAGTTCCATTTTACTCAATGATGTTTTTAAGACTAAATGCACGAATTACAACTCTTCAAATATTAAAGGCACACCTGTGGTAATTTGAGTATATTTATTCAGATTCCAACTTTGATGACAATGGGACCAATCTAGAACTATACGCTTTCAAACCCAGAACATTTTTTTTTCAAAAACCAGCCTTCTGCGAGTAATCGAATAACAAACATTAAAAAAAAAATACACTCGAATTAAAAACCTCCTCCTTTTTGAAGTCGGTTGAAAAGCTACGATATGACATCCGCGCAAAACCGGGGCAGGCAGCTAATACCTGTTAAAGACAATGAAGTGTTTTAACAGATCCAAAAATAGAATCATTGGATTTCTTATTAACAAGTTCTATTTACAAAGCGGTTTCCTTACAAGTTTCTAGGAGCTATTTTATCAAGACACACACAAAGAAGAAACCGCCACATCTATTTTCCACACTAATTGTTCTAGTATTGATTATTTGTAACTGGAAGTATCCTATTTATAACGTTTGTTCAGGTCATCGGACATATGTCGGACAGTTCTATCAGACGCAGAGTCAAATTAATTCGACATGATGTGTGCAAAGCTGTATGTACTGATGAAAGTTAAATTCGTTGATTATGGACACTCAATTTATACTTGTGTGTTTTCATTTACTTGTATGTTTTTTTCTTAAATGGCATATTTTTGGTTCTTTTATTGTGGCATTACGCCGAGCGAATAGTCATTTTGCAATACGATCACAGCGCGACTCGCGCCTCGCTTTCGTGCACACAACTATTATTTCACAGTGCGCAGGAACACAGGACAAAATAAAGTCGAATATTCGTTCGTAAATATGTTAGATTACGAACGCCATAACTATGACAATAGATATGGCGTACGTATTTTCCGTTACTTAAGAATTGACATTAAGACATATCCATAAATTCTTTTTCTTTTGGTCATCTACTAGAAAAACTCTTATACTATAACTTCTTATAAATTGATGACTGGGTGCACGCACGAAAAAGTGTCACGTAGCAACAGTTACGTTACTGATTGGTTGCTAAGCAACGGTCACGTTATTGGTTATTTGCTGAGCAACAGTCACGTTATTAATTGGTTGCTCAGCAATGCGAATAGCGATTGCAATGACATGCGATACAATTGGATCTAAGGTTGTTAATTGGTTGCTAAGCAACACGAATGGTGATATGTCATCAATGTTTTTATATGAAGTTATTGCATAAAATTATCATCCGTAAAACTATAAGTATAAGTATTAAAAAAATATATATATATAGAGCCGAACCTTGTTTCGCGTAAACTCCTCTTAAAGTAGTTTATTAGTGTACTTTTAAGTACTAAATAAGTTAAAATGACTGTTTTAAGGAATCTACTAATTAAAATTTTATAGATTTTCTCTTTCATATTACATATTTAAGTCTCAGCCCTGAGCATAATACCTATATAATAGGTATTTTGTTTCTGTGAAAAAAATTATATTACATAAAACTATTTTTATCAGCAACCCATGATGAAAATGGTTCTTAAAATTCATTTTATGCAATGTAGTTACAAAAAGTATAGGTACTTTATTCTACATTAATAAAATTAGTTATTATGATTATTTAATCCATCTTTCTAGACATGCTTGTTACATTACAGACGAATATTAGAATTGATGTGTTTGGTACCTAAATAATAATCTATTTTCAATATGATGCATAGGTACTATAGTCTCTGGCTAGTAGGTATACAGGGTGATTTGTAATATACTAATAACCTCCCGCTCGTGGCTTCTTTACATAACTCTAAATAACTTTGTGATATCAGTTTTGGAAAATATTTAATATTTTAACCCTTTATTACCTACCATTGTTTTTGAAGTAACTATTTTACTGAGTAAAAATTGACGATTATTGTGAGGCCTTAAGTCTGACAAAGAAACATTGATTTTACTCCAGGATCTCTGAGAGGTGACTAAAGTAGGTGGTAGGTGGTGAAAGGTTAGTTTGTATTTTTTTTTTTAATTATATTACGTAATTTTTTGGTGTAATGTAAAGAATCCAAGAGCGAGCGAGCCAAGGGAGGGTATTAGTTTATTAAAATCCACCTGTATACTTATATATAACAGCCTCTATGGCGCGGTGGGAGTGTATCCGACTGCTACACAAGAGGTCGTGGGTTCGATCCCCACCCAGGATAAAACGTTGTGTGATGAGCTCGATGGTTTATTCTGTGTCTGGGTGTTATTTATCTATATTAAGTATGTATTTACAAATTTATAAGTATGTTTATCAGTTGTCTGGTTTCCATAGTACAAGCTCTGCTTAGTATGGAATCAGATAGCGTTGTGTGAGTTGTCCCACGATATTATTATTATATGTTTCCAAAGTCGATAACAACAACCTTTGATGTTAACCCGCCTACATACAACCTCACCCACGCTTCGGTAGTACGTGGAAAGTGTAACTTATTAACACAAAGCTCTGTTTACATGCCAAAAGATTGTACACTCAGCTACAACCTTTTGGTAGGTTAATCTTTTCATTACCTTACCACAATTCAGTAAACAGATTCAAAGAAATATAAACATTCCAACCTAACAGATACAAAACGAGTGCTAGCGAGGTAATATTAGTATATCTACCCAACAAATCTTTATTATCTATGTAGATTAAATGTGTTTAGTTCTTTCAAAGCGTCCCTTAACCGAATTTTGTCTAAAATAAATTCAAGGAAATCGTCTTCAAACACGACAACACAACAAATGCAAATTGGGAGACGGACCGCTGTATGATCTACTTGGAAATTAATGCGCCATGAAATTACGTATTTACCTACTTACCTAGTCAGTGGGAAAATTGGTTTCTACAACCCAGTTGTCCATTCGTTGCAGGAAAGAATTGGCGTTTGACAGTCGAGGCTTGTCGCTCCAGAATAGCGAAAGATCAATCTGATTATACTAATCGTTTGATCTCTTTTATTAATAAGTCTCTGGAATATACGGCTTGGGATTAGGTATGCTGATTATTTCGTTTGTTTTGATTTATATATTTCTTTTATTTAAGTCAGATTCGATGACACTAGTTCGTTTGCGTAAATTTTCACCGTTTTTGCAATATTTCTCATTGCTGCTACGCTCCTATTAGTCATAGCGTGATGTTATATAACCTATAGCCTTCCTCGATAAATGGGCTATCCAAAACTAAAATAACTTTTGAATTCGGATCAGTAGTTCCTGAGATTACCGCGTTCAAACAAACGAACAAACCAACTCTTCAGCTTTTTAATATTAGTATACATAAAAGCATTGCAGCAGAACTTTTCAAGAGTAATTTAAATAGGGAGTTATATACGCACGCATGATTCAGAGTCAGGACGTTGCAACTATTAATATGTCTTGCCAGTGGACGTACTTATATACCACTTGCAAGATGTTGTGTTAATAGTGTTTTCACAACAAAGAGATGCACATTATTTTCATCGTTGAAAAATGATTATTGGTAATGTAGGTAGTCATTTTTTAAACGCCTATTACAGCTAAGGTTATTTGCATGAGTGAGATTCACGTCCTCAGTAGCATTATGCGTGGAAATCGAACCCGTAACTTCTTGATTTACGAATCCGATGTTTTAGGTACTAAGCCGGTTCAAATGATTAAATAACCTTGATTATTTTAAGATGCCTTACATTTTAATGTGAACTTTCGCATTTTATAGACAAGTCACGTCGGCTATGACAATTACCCCTGTTTTCCACCTACACGTGCGTGTCTAATCCTACCTCTACACAGCGCGTAGTTTCACGCACCACCACTGACGAACTCGCAGTGACGTATTTCTTGGGAATGTAGTCACTGTGCCAGTAGATACATGTCCTTAACGCTTCATTGAATAAAATACTTAGCACATCTGAAAAGCTCACAAAATCACAAGGCACGGGAAAATATTCAGTAAAGTATTTTTGTGACTTCATAGTACATTATAAATAATTTCAAAACTCGTATATACTTCTAATAATACGACTGTAACGTCACGGCAATAATCACTAACTTTCTCGTTGGCTTACTGCTATTATCATCGATTTTCATTCCTATCATCAATCACGCTACCCTACATAAAATCGGCTGCAATTAATAATTTATACCTCGTCGACGAAGTAGGTAAAGAAAGTTCTTGGCTGTCAATTTTTTTCGATAGGTGCCGTTGAAAAATTAGTAGTCATCAAAGGTTCAAAGCGGGGACCATAAATTTTGGGGTGGTACTTTCGTGATTTCATTCGCATTCCCCTTAGAACACGGGGCAAATACGATAAATTATGCCCATCAATAATACCCAGCCAGCGTTGTGTCAACAACATGCTATACTAATGATATTTGTAGCTATTTATTTAGGTATACCCTTCCCAGCTGCGGTATGACGTCATAACCTCTATTCGTCTCAGTATGGTCTGTCTTATGCATAATAAATTATTTTATGAGTCCGAATATCAATGCGTTACTTAAATATTAATCACATAAAAGCCCTTGGGCAACCGCCTCGAAAATATTCATGAATAAACTGATTTACTCTACATATCTGTTATTGTAGAAGCATAAAAAGTAATGTGAATCGAAATATCGAAAGATTTTCAATTATTTTAATCTAATTTTCATTTAACTTTATATCAATAGGTACCAATTACACATAATTTAAAAGTATAGTATTTCTTTATAGAACAAAGATATGCAAAATCCAGAAATAAAATCGAACAATCAGATGAATATCATATGGCATCTTATCTAACCCACATCCGTTGCGGAATCCTAAAAAAGGGAACAATGTTTATTACTTTACCCAAAATTAGTTTTCTTTTTTATTATACGCTACCATAAATAAACCTGCCAAAGTTAACTAAGACCCACTCGTCCTTTTATGCCGGGAAGAAAGCAGGCTTTTACCTGAGGGAAAACCTCTATGTTTAACGAGAAAACTGGTCGCGGATCGGTTTGAAATTTCAAGTGTAGGTACCCCTTTTCAGGGTTCAATCGGAATAACCACAAAACATTCCGATCCTATTTCCGATTCTCGTCACACAGCCCCCATCACGTAGAGAGGTTCGGGACGAAGGACCGTGGTACGAGTAGGTAGAGCCACTTTCAGTACGTATTCAGAAAACGTACATGTACATCGAATTCAGGCTGTGATCGTGTATGATTTCTATTGAGCGGAAGATTAATAGGGCTGTTAAATTTTTGGGGTGAACTTGTTTTCGTACTATAACTGTTTATAGATTACTTTACGAGTGTGTATAATACAGAGAGTATTTTATTGTATTCAATTATCAATTATTTTTTTAGATGGAGGTAATAGGAATTTATTGACAACATTTAGTATTATAAGTACTTATTATTATATCTTTATACAAAATATTAGGAACTATATTTAAACAAAAAACTAAGACTAAAAAAAATTAAAAATATCTAAAAAATTGGGACCCCTGGGCATGGTTCGACAGATACTGGCAGCATTTCCTCGCTGTATATCAATGCTGATACGTCGTGCGAGGAAGCTGCCTGCTCTACGGTCACCAGTGGAAAGGACCATTTTTTAAATAATTTATATCGAGTTTACTTATTCATTTTTTATATTATGATTTGTTTTGGCCTAAATTAAATTATTAAAAATATAGCCAAGTGTTGTAGAGTCGAAGAGACTATATTTTGATGTTCTTTGATTATTTAGAAATGTGTAATGTATTAAATGAACTACATTAGCTTTATTGGGTTCATTATAGTTAGGTTCTTTAATTCAATTACAATACGTTCGTGTCTATGTATATGAAGCCTAATCGCATTTTTAGAATTTAAGTTTCACTTAACCTTTTAATTTTATTTTACTTTAAAACTTTTTGAACAAAATAGCATTTGAAATAACAAAGTCAACATATAATTTAGCGTAAAAATTGACTTCGTTTTTATTCTCTCCCAGTTTTGACCACTATTTAAACCAGCTTGGCTATCAAATCAAATCAGTCCACCCATCAGTTTGAAATCGATTCAAAGAAGCGTACAATAAGTTCTAGCGACAGTAATAAACTTTACAGCGAACATAAAATGTCAAAATATAGGAAATAGAAAACCTGATCACGTCTTGAAATTCAACGTTTTATATTACTACGTATCTGCGTTCTTCCACTGAAATTTTGATTGGTTACAAGAAACAGTTTGATTTTACTACCTAGTCGTAAGTACGCGTCTCGTCTAGAATTTAGTAGGCGTTAGTGCAAATCGAAAACAATATTTCAAACTATGATTCTCTTTGACTTTAAAAGAAAGCAATCGTACTCCAAGGAGAAATAAAAAAATAAAAGACGCCTTTGTTCTTGTTCTCCATTTCAGAAAGGGTGCAAAGTAAACTGAAACCTTTAACTTAAACTTGACTTTGACCTTTGTAAGCAAACTTTAACCTTAACATTGTGACTATTAGGTACATACCTGTACAATATACATGTCGTTGTTATACCATGTTACTTTTGACATGACGTCTTATAAATCGACGACCGGGTGCACGCAGGAAAAAAAGTCACGTTATGTACTGCTTGCTAAGCAACGCGAAATTGACTGCTCGCTAAGCATTATGACGTTGTCATGTAAAATTATCGTCCGTAAATCGACTTTGCGGACAACCATTTTTTTATGTTAAAACAATCTAGTAATATTTCAATGCTGCCGCATAATGAAAATTACTGACAATTGTATCTTATGCTATCTGACCCGCGCAACTTTGTCTGCGTAAATTTTCCCGGTTTTTTCAACATTTCTCACTCCTGCTCCGCTCCTATTTAGTCGTAGCGTGAAATTATATAGCCTATAGCCTGGCTTGATATATGGGCTATTCAATAGTAAAATATTTTTTCAATTCGGATCAGTAGTTACTGAGATTACCGCGTTTAAACAAACAAACAAATTCTTCAGCTTTATAATATAAGTATAGATTTTTATTTTTCTAATAAAGTACTAATAAAATTAAAAGTAGCTTGCAATGGTTACCTAAAGGTTCATTTCCGTGCATCGGGGCCGATCGCGAGTCGCGCGCGGCTTACGACAAGCGACTAACGCGCGCGGCCGATGCGACAATAGTCAGAGTGCGCGGTTCGTTTTACATTGCACATTTCGTAATTCAATGGAGTTCTAGCGAAATAAAGTTCTAGTTCTAGAGAAATATACAGCAAAAAAACCCTTTTAATTTTAATTTCTTAGTTCTTATTTTTTAATTGGGTTCAGTGATCGTTTTTGCTTTTGTTTATGATCTTAGCGTACTTCACAACGTCAAGTCTATATTAAAATACAATATTTTGTACTAACCATGCAATAATAACTCATAAAGTGTCCGAAAAAAATCCATCTATAATTAAAAAAAAAAAAATTGTGTTTATTATTTATTAATCATAAAAGGGTAAGGTAAAGGTAAATTATTTGATCACATAAAACGTGACGTCACATGTTTGTATTTCATACAAACTTGTACGGAGCGGGCCGTTTTTAATATTTCTTAAACAGATGCTGATTTGACTTCAGTCAAATACCCTATTAGCTATAAACTAATCCAATTAAATTTTTATTCAAGCGCAGAATTCAAAAGTATTATAGGTCTGAGCCCTGTTTGTTATCAATAAATAAATGCCATGATAATCGGCTTATAGCTTGTTTTATAAAGGGTGCTTCACTCAGTCTACCCTTCAGTTTATTTGTTATCTTGTTATCAGAATAAATATCCTTATTAATATACTTTGATCACGATTATAGTTACTATTTATACAATAAGATTAGTACTTATTTCTACTTTATGTTGTTCATTCATTGGCCCTTTTCAAACTTCTAATTTTAAAAGATGGCGACTGAAACAATGGCGTAGTAGAAGTGCAAACGACTGTTGTGTAAGTAGTTGTGGGTTCGATTCCCACATGAGATAGAAGTATGTGAGATTTATAAATTTTGGGTCTGTTTCTAGACTCTCTGTTTTCTAGAATTGTATGTTTATACACTAGCTTTAGACTGTGACTCCGCCCGCGTGAACTTCGTGTATCGCAAAAACTACCTCCATTAATAGAGGTAACAGACGGACAGACTGAGTTACTTATATAATATTAGTAATTAGTATCCAGCAAAATCATATAATTCTAGATACTTTTTTAAGTATCTATACCATTCATTATCTTTTTTTTTTATAATCTTTTAATTTTGGGGCTTTTATTCTAGGAACATGTCAGCCCAATTCATTATCTGTGTGGGTTTTCTCAAAGGACTAAGCATTCATACTTAGTATTATAAAATTACGGACTCAGTCAATAAAAACAATCAAAGCAGTCCAAAAATAAACTAGAATAATTATGAATTCATTACTCGTATTTCTGATTAATTGTGAATTTATACGTTCTCTTTATATTTATGATTTTATAAAATAGTGGGCCGAATAAACCCTCCTAGGGTTTTTATGTTATTAAAACATTTCACGCGTCAAGCCCTCTCTCGCCCACGAAGTGGAATCAATATAGATGCTTTTCGTATTCCGTATCACGTAGAATCAATTTAAGAACTCCTGCTGCGGGTCAACGGGTATTTATGAAGATAACTTCGATTTATAGAGATTGCCTGCGTTCTTTACACTGGGGAGTACAGATATGTAAGGTATAAGAGGTATATTATCTCAAATATATCCCACACTCAAGTTTACGAAAGGCTACTCTTGTAAATGAGTATATTGACGCAATACAAAAAGTTGATCAGCTGTTACGTGTTAAGTACTATTTTTGAAAAACAATGTATTTTTATTTGCAGAATACATAAGAGTACACATAATGGTAATGTTTCTAATCCTACCCATTATACTACCGACGTGAACCCACCTCCTAACACAAGCCTTTGCGCTTAACTGGAGGGATTAACAAGATTGCTAGGAATTTGGGACCCAATCCCACATTGCTAGTTATCTTTATTAAAAAAAAGCTGTTATTTATAAAAATATGACCCTACTTTTATTTGAAATCATTGAGATAAGTATCACTAGCATTATTATCATATATTTTCTCGATAATCAAGAATAAAGATAGACAAGGGTCTCTGAACGAATATCGACTAAGTACCAATCCATTATCAGCTTCATAAACTAGACGTAGTACTCTTATACATTCATAAGCCACTCTTGTTGGTAATAGACATATATGACTATGTATCTATAGGTATCTTACAACAGGGATAACACGGAAAATTAAAGGCGGTACACTATAACATGGAGTTTTACGAGAGTATGTGATATTATTCGCAGATGTCTATAACTTGCAGACCATACCCATTTAATTCGTAGCAGTTCTTGTCGACCTCATCGACAAAGTTTTTGTTCAATTACATCGGTACTTATCTGTAGTTTGTAAAGAAAACTTCAAGTTGAAGTTTGACCAATTCGATAAGGATTGGAAAGTTTCTATGAATTAAATGTACTTTGTTTATATAATAGTCATAGATCTATAAAACGATTTAATAATGTATTAGCTATAAGACTTAGTTATTATTCGCTTTGTTATAAAAGATGAAGAGATTTTTTTAAAACTTCTATTATAAAAAAAACTGGGTTTCGTGCCTTGATGGTCTCGTGTGTACGATTGTTGCGCCAGAGGTCGTGTGTTCGATTTTTATATGTGACACCACTTTTTGTGATACACAAATTGTTGCTCCATGTTTAGGCTGATTGTAGATACTTTGTATTCGTTAATTTGGTGTTTGTTAAGTACTTTGACATACAGTTTGTCCTACAGAGCGAAAGTTGACTCTAAAAAAATTGTTGTCTGTAAAGTCGGTTTAGGGACGATAATTTTACTTGATAATGTCTTAAGACAACTTTGATGACATTGTAATTAACAACCATACCCATGACAGCTTTATTTATTTAAAACTTTATGCACAAAGTTGTACAAAGGTGGACTTAATGCTAAAAGCATTCTCTGCCAGTCTACCTTAGGGTGATGTAGAAATGGAATGTGTAGGTGCAGTAACCTAATTGTAAAATAAGAACTTCCTTATTATTCTTACATAATACACAAATAAAACAATATAACTATACAATAGTATACATACTTACAAAAATACATACATACATATATACCTACATACATAACTATACAATAGTATATATACTTACAGCAATACATACATAAATACATAGTGGACCCACAATACTTCAGCCTATCAGCAGGCGGAATGTGACACTTTTTCGTCGTACACCCGGTCGTCAATTTATAAGACGTTATCACGTCAAAAATCCAAGTAGATTGATGCTTATGTAAACATTTGGCGAGCGTTCACATTGATAACTTTGTAAATTATATTTAAGGCGTCCAAATGCTAATGCTCATTATTATAAATAGAAAAATTGAGCAGTTTAAAACACGCGATGAGTATTTATCGTCTAATCTTAGCATCTAGGGCAGGTAATTTAACAAAATAAACAAACTATTTATCTTTTTAGGTAGCTTAAAGCAGCAACTGCATACCATTTCACTATTAAATTAATTATAAGGTATTGGTAGTTTAAGTCATGATTTGTTTGTATTTTAGGAAAGGATATATTTAGTTACTAAAATTTTAGAAGCAAATGGCTTGATATTGGGTTGCATCAACCGATTATAATATTGTAAAATATAAATTTTTATTTGCTATTTCCCTCCTTTAATTATATTGTCTGTACTATTATTCGATAATTGGAAAGGGGTAGCCGGCTTTACCCCCTCTGCCATATACACCAACATTTTCTATTCAAGCTTTGGCCAAGTAGAGAATGAAGTGTGAATTCTATTTAGCTTCGACCTCGTTACTGCACTGGGGCATCATTCAACCGAGTCCACATTACCCATTCTGAAAAAATATAAAACGCTGCATGGAATTTTAATAGCAGTTTTTAGTCGGCTTTTGCTGAAGTGAATTATTGTTAAGATTCATATATATTGAAGTGTAAGGTTGAATTATTACGTTACTAATTTGATTCCATTTTTTGTAACCAACGAGACATTTTTCTATTAAAATGCAACCAAATCATGCTAACTTGAAAAGCTTAGGCAAGTAAATATATTGTTATGGCTCAAAACTAGACGTTGAATTAACAGCTCAACAAAACATAACTATTAAAAATAATTTAAAACACTAAAATGAACTCTTTAGATTTGATAAATATATTAGACACAACACTATCTCTATTTATCGCTTTACGATTGTAAATATTATTTAAAGAAAACTAATAATAATAATAATATCTAGGGACAACTCACACAACGCTGTCTGATCCCAAACTAAGCAGAGCTTGTGCTATGGAAACCAGACAACTGATAAACATACTTATATATTTCTAAATACATACATATTATAGATAAATAACACCCAGACACAGAATAAACCATCGTGCTCATCACACAAAGTTTTATCCTGGGTGGGGATCGAACCCACGACCTCTTGCGTAGCAGTCACACTCCCACCGCGCCACAGAGGCATCATTACTGAAGAAATTATTAGGGAAGTTTGATCATAGTAATGAAATTATTGCACTGCTATTGGTTCTTGTTTCTCTTAAGCAATATTACGCGGATGATAGGAAGTAGGTACAAACTGAGTTAAGAGATACCATTATATGAATAGCACAGGTAACACTAGTAAAACGTGTTACAACTCTCAGCAAACGTTTTAATTTAAAGTAACAACCACTAAAACGTTTCAGAAAACAAAACAAACGACTTCAAAATTCGAATAAATCCGTAATTCAGAAACGCGGCTTTTCCACATTGCCTTTACATTTATAACCCCAATTTCCATCAAAGGAGCAGAAACGACCCTCGAAGAAAATCTGCCAGTAAAAGAGCGGCGTGCAAATTTAATAATGCATGTTTCGGCAGATTTCCGTACTCACATAATGCATTTTGTGACGTCATTTTCCCGATGTTTGCCTCCCCTTCTTATTTCCCAAGTGCTAAATGTATTAGTTCTGCATCGGAATACTATTGTGAATCGTCTCATAAATAACACTATAGCTTGGGGTATTAGATAGAAGGGGAATGTCCAGATGTTCATCGATAATAAAGTAGCAAGTGAGAAGTAATTTGTTAGAGTACATGCGTTTTCAACTGAATACACGCTCGAAGATTTATGATGTGAAAACCACACTTCGCATATCAACTACGCTTGTTTTCACAAGTGAGTTCACTAATCTAAATGGATGATTTAGGGATTATGAGAGTATCTTTCCACCCTTCTCCAATTTCAGCATTAAGCTTAGGACTAAATGATTTTATGACGTTAAAGAACAGAGTCTTGTTTTACCAACTATTGTTTGTAAAGAGTTATTTACTAATGATACTTTACTACCTTTTGCCAGAAGGTTCATAGGTTAAAATCATACTAAGCTTAATTTATATGTATTTGCATTATTGGGATAGCATTGCTGCTATCCCAATAATTCCGCGTTATATACTAGTTATATAGAATTACAAATTTCTTTCAATTTTGTACTAACTGTCTTATTGTAACGTTCGTTTATTGTATACTAGCTTTCGCCTGCGGCTCCGCCCGCGTGGATGTCGGGAACCGCTAGATGGCGCTGAAGAAGCTAGATTTTGAGATTTTTTGACAAACAATTTTTAATTTTTTCGTAAAAAATATTTTTTTTTTCTTAATAAAAAGTATCCTATGTTACTTCTAATACCTCCAAGAAAATGTGTACAAAGTTTCATGATGATCGATTGAGTAGTTTTCGCGTGAAAGCGTAACAAACAAACTTACACTCACATTGATATATTACTAGCTTTCGCCCGCGGCTTCGCCCTCGTGGATGTCGGTTATCGTGATAAAAACTATCCTATGTCCTTCCCCGGGACTCAAACTATCTTCAAATCAAATTTCATCTAAATCGGTTTAGCTGTTTGAGCGTGAAGCCTAACAGACAGACAGACAGAGTTACTTTCACATTTATACAATTATATAGTACTGTGTAGCTGTGCCCCGCGGTATTTCCCGCGGTTTATTAGCCTATGTGTTAATTCAGGGTGTCAGCTAACTCCATACCAAATTTTATTAAAATCGCTCCAGCCGTTTAGACGTGAAGAAGTAACAAACATACACACTCACATACTCACAAACTTTCGCCTTTATAATATTAGTGTGATATATATATAGTACTAGCTGTGCTCCGCGTTATATTAGCCTATGTGTTAATCCAGGGTGTCAGCAAACTCCATACCAAATTTTATTAAAATCGCTCCAACCGTTTAGACGTGAAGAAGTAACAAACATACACACTCACATACTCACAAACTTTCGCCTTTATAATATTAGTGTGATGAAGTAGGGATTGGTACCTGTTTGAATTGCGTCGATTTAAAATCATTTCAATCGAAATAGTTATAATGAGAGTCGCTAATACTCAACCAATGTTAAAAGTAGATCGTATTTTAACGAGACACCCGCTACAAAGAACAACCTATTTCCCATATTTTTCCATAGCAAATATGAAATGCTTTCTTCAAATGATATTGTGACACACCCACACAATAAAATCCCGCCTTTATTGTGAGAAAAAAAACTAATATTCAAGACTTATTTTCGAGTGAGGCACTATACAAATATTGTAGGTGTATTTGTAAATGCAAAACTAAACACCTGAGCCCTTGTCGCGACGACAGCGCCGTACAAAGCGGACAAGTGAATGCCATTACTTATATTCTTTCCAAAAATATTCCGCTCCTCAAATTTAGAAAGGGAACAAATGCTCTTAGCAATGTGGTACGGTAATGTACGTCGGCCCCTTGAATTTTTCATTCCCTTGTGGCTCGACAACTAAGCATTACCAAAATTGCGTCATATTTCTTTTCCCAACACATATTGGTGCCGGGGAATAGTTAGGAGAATTGCCGTTTTACGAACTACAAGCGGTGTTTGTAATTGATGGTAATTATTTTTCTATGAATGCGAAAATGCCGAAGGTGATTGACATTGATAAGGAATAAGAATGTTGTCACTCTTATTTTGGGAGGGAGTTCAATAACCGAGGGGTGGAGTGTGATAGTCATCTTAAGTGTTCCGACGGCTTTATCGTCATCTATTTGGTGCAAAAAATATGCGGGAAAAACATGACTGTCAACAAGTCTTAAAAAAGAGTGAACACATTATTTATAAGCATAGTTTATTTACTCTGCATTTTTGAGAAAAAGAAAATAAACCTGAAACCCAAAATGATCATGTCACAGTTACATTTAAATAATTTATTAACTTCTGTGACAGTTCAAATATTCTTGAGACATCCCAATAGTATCGGACTAGATTGGCAATTATTTTAAAAATGACCCCAAGTTTTGATTGCCTTGTTATTTTCTCCAGCTTTACCCACCTACATGTAGAATCATGACTTTTCACAAGCGTAGTATTTTGCTTTCTAAGTGAATAAAAAAAAACCTTTAGATAGACAGCGTGAAGAGTCTTTGATGTATAACAGTGTACAATCAACGCGGAAGCCTCTAAGATACGAGTATACGTAGGTGTATTGACGAATGAATGGTGATTTGAAGGCTCTGCGTAGGTGTCACTTATTGATGAGGACTTATTTATTTTAACCACCTACACTAATGAGGGTGAATCTTGAATGAGTATTTTTTCACTGCAGCCTAATTACTGCTTCTTACTGAAACTTTAACTTTTCAAAGTGTTTCTTAGCGTTCATAATCCGATTCGTGCAAATTCTTTCTTGAAAGTCTCAACTCAATTCTAATATAGTAATAGATTTTTCATATCCCTCTTCTCCTTTTATTAAACGAAATATTCTTTATCTGTTCATTCACAATGATTTTCTCAATCTTTTCGTAATTGAAGAGGGCGAATCGTTTGCTTACTTTGCACAAAATAGTTTCCCAGTGTATCCCGCCCCAATCGCAGCACTCCAGTCCCCTGATCATCTAAACTCGGTAATAGAAATTGCTCTTGTCTGCCGTACCTGCAATATTTCGGTAGAACAACTCAAGGGTAAACCGCCAACGGTATCCACTTACAACCCTCCGTTATCAAAGTATTCAATACGATGACTTAGTCCTCGCAAAATATATAAAGTAAGCAAGTATTATATTTAGTTATATTGAGAAAGGTATATAATTTGTTACTCGTTATTATAGACTTACTAAAAAACTTATTTATATTTAAAACTTCGGTTCAAAATTACGGGAATCCCCGTGTTCAGCAACTCCGTATTTCCATCAACTCACTCACATTGACTTAAAAAATATGAAAATTGCATTTTTTAGTCAACGCGTAATATACCGTACTATAATACATATTATAGTAAGATACTACACATGGAAACGATGCTATGATATATCTTTTGCCTTTATTTCATTGATGGTTGGCCTAACGTTAAGTAATTATGAATTTAATAAGTAGGTACAATATTATTGGAGATTAATTGACAGTTCTTTAAATGACAATAATTCCGCTGCTGCTTCTGATATGCTAGTTGCCCATAATATATATTAATATGCAATAATATAAATTATGGCATAGGTTGGTAACGTTATAGAAATAAATATTACAGCTGCGTGTGCGGTCACTCGAAAATTTGTATACACCTGTTTTTTCTCGATTTTTTACATATATTATAGTTACGCCTGTACGGGCTTTAAGCTTTAAGGCTTGCCTCAAATATTTACTTTGAGGTATCATTATAGTAATAATATCACAATGAATGACACCTCATAATGTTGAAATGAACAGAGCATACAAAAGATATTATCTGCTATAAGTGAAACATAAGCCCGAAAACTATTAACTACGTCTTTCGGCAGTTAGTAACTGTAACCGAAAAAAAACCAGACAAGTGCGAGTCGGACTCGCCCACCGAGGGTTCGGTACCAATGCGTAACATATTATAAATATGGGGACAACCATTAATTTTTTATTTTTTTTATTTTTTGGAATTTTCTCCTTATTTGTGCTGTATGACCTTGCTTTTTACCAAATTTTGTGATTCTAGGTCAACAGGAACTCTACCATAAAGGTTTTCGACCCAAAACCTGTATGGTACTTCCGATTGACCTAGAATTGTCAATTTTAGTTAAAAGGTCTTCAACTTGTAAATATTTATTTATGTAGAACTTGCGATAGGGAAAATTTCCAAAAATAAAAAAAGTTGAAAATTAAGGTAAATTTTGATACTGAAAAGTTTTAGCGAAAATCTAAATTTACCCATATCTTTTTATCGTATTGACTCAGGACCTTGATTTTTGTAGATCTAAGAGGGACTATAAACCTTAGTACCTAGTATAAATCTTTTATTGTATTTTCTGTTGTTATAAATCAACTTGCTAGGTCCACCCGTTCCTGATAGTGGTGACCCACGGACAGACAGACGGACAGACGGGCAAGAGAGTTATCTTATAAGAGTTCCTCTTTTTACCTTTTAAGGTATGGAACCCTAAAAACTGAAAAATAAATCTACAAATTCATACTATGGTAGGACTTATAACAAAACCTATACCTATTCTTAAAATATTTAGACCATAAAACGAACAATGTTCTTATTTAGATTAGTATGAAAAAACTACATTACACGGGCTAGAAGTCACGTATTACTATTATCTAGTTATACAATTGCAAGGATCTGCTTTAGCGGATAACGTCGGAATTGGCCAGTGGAAAACGAATTTCATTGCTGGCAAAATGCTGAGGTAATTTCATGGAACATTTACCTCCGTCCAAGGGTAGTGTTTACAGAGCGTCCTCTGAAATACGCTTTAAGCCAGCTTCCAGTTTTGATGTACATCTTTATTTTATGAATAATGTATTTGTATGAATATATCAGTTCCATGTGTTGGAATTCTTTCTAGCGGGTAAAGACAATGCTGCTCTTAAACATTTTTGCAAAGAAAGTGCTTTTTAAAACGTTCGGTATTTACTGTACGTAGTATTTTTGCAAGAACTTATGTTGTATTACCATATTTGGCAGGGATTAAGGATCAACGTACTGTAATATTTGAAAGCGAGCGTACGTTGGGACTCATTCGATTTGTAAATCTGCTAAGTCACCTTATAGAACTGCTGATGCATGCAACCCGAATCATACCGTATTTTGTATTTTGTTTTACTTTGTATTATGTTTGACGTTTGAGGCAAAATATCATAAAATACGATATTGATATAGAATAGAGTATTTACCGTATTGACAAGGACAATATTCATTGAACTAATATTGACAGGAAATCTGACCTTTTCGAAAATCATATCGTTGTTATAGCTGATTGCGTAGTATTTAAGTATGTACTAGGGGCCAAATTACGTCATCAGCGAAACTCCTTTTCTTATCTTACTTGTCTTCTGGGCACAGTTTTTAATTTTTACAAGATTTTTAGAATTTAACGCAACAGGTAGCAGGGCCGTCGTTTTGAAGAACCGACACAAAATTCTGCCGTAATGGGGAACTAGTTACTAGAACTATTTTAGCGTTTTAACTTTTTTGCACTAAAAATAAAACACTAGATTGTTAGAGTTAGACTTTTGTAACTTCAACAATGATGCCGTAAACCATTTAGCTAGTTTTACCTTCTACCTGTTGACTATAGAATAGAAACATTAACAAAATAAAAACACACTCCGAACCAAATTTCGGTCATGGTGAGAAATCTTATCTTTTATCCATACTAATATTATAATACTGAAGAGTTTGTTTGTTTGAACGTGATAATCTCAGGAACTACGGGTCCGAATTGAAAAAATATTTTACTGTCGGATAGCTCATTTATCAAGGATGGCTATAGGCTGTATAACAACAAGCTACGACTAATAGGAGTAAAGCAGCAATGAAAAATGTTACAAAAAGGGGGAAAATTAACACAGACGAAGTTGCGCGGGTCAGCTAGTTATTATATATTTGTCCTCTATACGTTCCAAAACCTTTGATCAGTTTGTGATGAAATTTTACCAAAGGGTTCTGGAAACACCCGTGAGGGTTCCTGGCTCAAAAAGTCACAGGAAAGAATGACCGAGCTCAGCTAGTAGTAAATATAAACAAAAGATATAAAGCAAGCAGAATAGGTGTGTGCGCGATCTTATAATGTCACGTTGATAGTTCGATGTGACTGTAATCCTATACGACTAGATCGATACAAGACACTATCGTGCGACTTTTGAGAAATAGTTACCCATCCACAGAGTTTATCATGACAAAGTTATTTAATCTTGCTGGTCAATAGACCTGGTAACGTCACGGAATTTATCATTTGTCCTTACAGCTTGACTTGAATTCTATGCTATGCGTGAACCAACACGTGTTTGTCCCTTTTTTCTTGTTGATGAATATGTAATTTATGCCCGTCGCTTGACCTCTTTTGCAAATGAGATGGTTATCGATTGTGTAAAGTGACGTAGTGGCATATTCATCCTATTTAAATATTAATGTCTTCCACTCTCAATTCACTGCATTTTAATACCCAATTTTACAAATGTCACTGGACATTATCTTTTTTTTCTTTTATAAATATGTATGTTAAAGTCTGAGTAATGTTAACAATGACTTACCTATTTTCGTACAAATATTAATATTATAAAGCTGAGTTTGGTTTTGTTTGTTTGTTTGAGCGCGAGACAATCTCAAGAACTACTAGATCGAATAGAAAAGTTGATTATGGAGGGTATAGGCTATATAACATCACGCTACGACTAATAGGAGCAAAGCAGTATTCAAAAATATAAAAAAAACGGAAAAAAATACGCAGAGGAAGTAACACAGGTCTGCTAGTTAAATAATTAGTCTTCCTTACGCAGTCGGTAAAAGTCGGGTAAAATATTTATAGGTACATTAACCTATAAATATTTTACCCGACTTTTACCGACTGCGTAAGAAGGAGGTATATACTTTTCAAGTTTATGTATGTATGTTTGTATGTATGCATATTTCTTTAGCAAGCTATAGTGCCTAAATAGCTTGATGAATTTTAGCTAGAGAGGTATCGTTAGATTCATCTCAATTGTATAGAAAAAAAATAAAACGACGGATCTTTGACGTTATTTCAGTTATTATTAAGCAGTCGCGTTATTTCGGGTTGCGGGTTAAGAGGCTAGTCAACGAAAATGTTGACATCGATCATTAATCTATTATATTTATAACTAGCGAACACTTCGTGGTTTCACCCGCGTAGTACTCGTTCCTGTAGGAATACAGGGATAAAAATAGCTTATGTCACTCGGGGTTAGTGTGAAACGATGAAATTATTTTTCAAATCTGTCCAGTAGTTTCGGAGCCTATTCAATACAAACAAACAATGAAACAAACAATCAGATCTTTCCTCTTTATAATATTAGTATAGATTATGTGAAGCTCGATTATGAAGATTGTGTTAAATAGGTTGTTTGTATTTTTGTAAAAGGTTGTAATAATAATTTTATCTATGTCTAACTGGCTGCGTGTGACAATTATGTGTGATAGGTACATCCTTCCATCCATCACAGACTTGATTGTCAATGTCTTAAACCTTTGACTTGATTGTTAATGTCGCAAATCAATATTGTTTAACATACTCGCATTACTAAATATATAAAAGAAACTATTTAAAAGAAGCACATTTATAGTACCAGGTCCAAAACACTAATGAAACTTATTTCTAACTAAAACTGGTTGTTCTAATTAGAACTCGACGAATGTAAAAAGTTTTCTCGTCATAATTCAAACATTCAACTCATCGCAGGTGTCGATAGAACAATGTACGGAATTTAACTGAATAGAAGGTATTATGCAAATAAGTAAAATAAATCTCTTGTATGACAGTTTTGGGATATATCTTGACGTCACTGTATGTATTTTGGCTGTGGGTACCTTCTGTATAGTAGCAATGGATCTATGTTAGCCTGTTATCTCTTAAATATGGCTGAAGACGTACGGTCTTTGAGTTTGTAGCCTAGGCTAAACATTGTAACAAAAAAAAAAAAAAAAAAAAGTTGCCTAAAATCATTCCTAAAGTCAAACTGACCAATGCGTCAAACTCGTGAACGGGTGCTACTTAGGATGACCATTACCATGATTACCCTCTTCTGTATTTTTTGTAAGTTGATGCTCCTATCCAACCCATTAATTTAAAACTTGATTATACCTACTTTACGTGCTATCGATATTGCTTGCGTGAGTTTCATGGTGTAATGGTTGCAGCACCTTACTCACACAACTGTGTAGGTATATATGTGTACCAATATATTGTAAAAAATTACATTTAAAAGAAATTACCATGATTTTTATTGCGAAGTTCTTTTCTCACGGCTTTACTCTTGCAAACTTGGAATTAAATGTAGGATCATTCTATTCCAAATTTTTTGTGACGTTCATAAGCGTTGCATTTTGTAACCTAAGCGTAAAGCACTTTGACTTTGATTATAAAGCTGCAAAATCTTGAAAGCGTCGCTTAAATCGATCAATTCGCCATCTATGTGCGGAAAGCGAAAACTCATATAATTACTTAAATAAAAGGACAACGAAATTAGAATATTACACAGTTTATTTCACCTCTCATCTATTTAAAACAAAAGCTATGGTAAAATTAATAACGATTCCATTATTATTCCTGCCGTAAAATGTATTTATCTAAATACAAAACAACTAAGAAATATTCAGAAAGGCAGACATTTTCATTGGCCTCGGAATAAATTACAAACTCACTTAATTTTGTGTTGTTTGTAAACCCACAATAATTTCTTTCAAGGCCTTATTTCAATCTGGGGGAACTCAGTACCATTGCGGATTAGTGATGATTTACGAGACTAGAGGTATTATTAAGAAATAATGAGCATTACAAAAGAAGGCCTCGTCTTTATTAATAGATAAATACGAGTTATCTCCGCTTAACATGAAAAAGTGGCCTAGCGATTTCCTTTTAAATATAACGAAGAAATATTATGTATTTTCGGCAATTACCTCGTGATGGCTAACTGTACTATACTGTGTTATACTATTCTACGAATTAAAATATAATAAAGCTACTTTGTACAGGATATATTAAACTTCTATTTTTTTAATGGTTAGGTACTTCTAGAGATTTTTTAGTCATATTTTCAAATTTCTCTCCCTCCACTTGGATTCACCGCTCGGATTTTACTTGGAAAATAAAATGTGTACTTATGTTTTCATCATGCTAAATCGATTGACAGTATTGACATGCTCGTACACTAAACTAGGTACTTGTTACAAAATAACCCCAATAGTTTTGAATTTCAAATAAACGACATTCTTATTTTTGCATCAATCATGGAAAAATCTAACCTACTTATTTCTAAGGCAAATGTGTCTACTAACATTAATCATGCTAAAGATAGAAGTCACAATCGAAGTACCGACTATCAAGCTACGTCAATTCATTTCCTGGCATCAATCACTGAATGAGAATCGCATTTCATTAGCGTTAGGAAACCCCAGACAACTTGTCGGGGCAAAATCATAGATGGCGTGACGGACGTAATCGACAATCGGCCTAAGTGGCAACACTGTATATAACAGACGAGTAAGTTTTCAGTTCGACTTTGTCTCGCTGAGCGATTTGAAAATAAGATGGTTCCTACAGGAAGTGTGACAGCAGAATGTCCCTTTATATTAAGAGGTTGGTCTGGCATGCCAACAAATATACAATAAACAAATATTTCATTTTTGAAAAAAAGAATAATTTGGAGTTCTCAAACTCTTGGTTAGATGGCGCAAGCGAGGACCTGACTCGCGTGCAGTAAGGATAAAAGAACTTGAGGTTTAGGAACATAGTCCCGGTTATTTGGTTTGATTCCGGCCCCGATTTGGCATAAGGAAGTATGGGTCTGGACTTCAAATTTTTCTATATTTCATAAATGCAATTATTGTATTAAAAAAGTAATCGGCAAGAAATGCCTATTAAAATTATTATTAGATGAAAGTATAATTTTAAAACATTAACTAAATTGATTTTTCAAACACACTTTTCACACAATCATTTTGTTTGAATAAACCTGATTGAGTTATTGGGCAAAAAAGAATAAAGTGCTGCTTCTAGAACTAAAAAAACTAATGAAGGTAATATATAAGTCAATAACACTTTGACTCACAGGTTCATATCTTGCTCCATTATAGTCCTCCATAAATGGAGCAAAGCTCATAAACATTGTCCAGATTATTTTTATGAAAAGCATACTCTAATTGATTTACATAGTTATACGCTATGACCGCGACAATCGAATACCAAACGAACAACACATTTAAATACAACGAACAAATCTGTACCGTATCATAGTTGATACGCCAATAAATCAGAAATAAAGGGTGTAGGTAGGTACTGGATAAAGTTGAGAAACTTGAGCTCAACGCAAGCCGCCAATCCGCAAATCAACTTAGCTAGCGAACTCGATCGATTGACTAGCTCTAATGTTGATTTATGTACAAATAGTTATGGTATAATCATGTTTAAACACACCAAACATGTTCGATTTATAGAAATTTACCCTCGTGCAGTCAACCAATGCTCGTGCATTCAATTCAACCACTTCAAGCTGCTATTGATACCAGCCTGCTTGCTACTGCAGCAGTCGGTATCAACTGCTCGACAATTCACAGCAGGCAGGCGAGGAATGAAGGCCCGAGAAGAGTCGACAGCTCGAGTAATCAGCTTGTCTAGCGACTGTTTAACCGACGACCACCCAAAGCACTCGCGGCTGCTCGAGCGGTTAAGTGTATATGTGTGTACCTACATAAAAGACTGCAGTTTGCTATGCAGTCGCAACTTGCAACAGTCGATACTGGCTGATTCAAGCGGTCCGTGTATGGCCAGGCCTATGAATTTCATATGCTATTTGATAATTATTATTCCTTGTAAAATATTGGATATCTCTCCCTATGAAACTTAACCTTATACATAATAAAGTTTCAATGCTATTCAAAGTCGTCTAGAAGGTAAAACTAGAATAGCTCTACTAATACATCTCTTAAAACTGTCTAACAAACAATTCATCTTAAGCTAAATCGAAAAACCAATGTAGCATTTTATTTCTTTGTATTGAGAGAGAAACAATATCACAGAAACGTGACCTCGTAATAAAAAAATCTGAAATAAATTGCTTTTATTTATAATTACCTTTTTTCAACCGACTTCAAAAAGAAGGAGGTTCTCAAAACGACTGTATTTTTTTAATTTTTTGTATGTTTGTTCACCGATTACGCAAAGACGGCAAGACCAATTTGAAAAAATATTTTTGTGTTTGGAAGAGTACACTTTCAAGTTGGTCCCATTGTTGTCAGATTACGATCTGATGATGGGATCCTGGAGAAATCGAGGGAACCCTTCAAATATTAAAGGCACACCTATAGTGATTTAGGTATATTTCATTGTGACTCATGCATTTACTCTCAAAAAGCACAAATTGGTGGAGTGGAACTGATGATGAAGACCACAAATGACGAGCGAATCTATCCAATATTTCACGGTTCGCGATTCTATTACTTTAATATGACTTTATTCTCGTCATACTACTATTAGACAATGTAATAGAGCTGATAGTGAACGATCATGTGAACTCCTTAACAATTAACGGCACTGTATTGGGGCAAGCAATATTTTGTAAAAAGATTTAAGCAGTTGACATAAATCTATTATAACGTAAGTGAATTACAAACCAACCTACTAAAAACTGAGAAATAAAAAACTTTTTTACAAAAAAATACAGGGCAAATAAAAAGCAAAAAATAATATACCTAGAATAACAAAAGCAAATTAAACATTTTGAAGTTGGTGCCAAATAAAACATAAAACTAGTATTTCATGAAGTTGGTGCCAAATAAAACATAAAAACTACTATTTCATGGCACCAACTTCAAAATGTATAATTTGTTTTCGTTATTCTAGGTATATTATTTTTTGCTTTTTAGTTGTCCTGTATTTATTTTTGAAGTCGGTAATTTTTTTTTGTAAATAAGTTTTTTATTGGTTCCTAAATTTAAAATATACTGCGATAGTTCTTTTCCGTTTGTTCGTTTCCGAATGAATGTCTGACGCATATTACCGACGGTCATACGTATATCTACTGTTTTAGTTTTGTCAAGAATTAGAGATGCTGAAGGTGATAGACGAATGTGTAGGAAACTACGGGCAGATTCTTAGATTCACATTTTTTTTTAAATTTTAATAATATTTAATAATTGCATTGTTGTCCAATGTGGTCCTACCTTTGTATCGATCGGCATTCATTTAATATTTTTAACGCTACAGTTTTGATTTTTGAAAAAAAAAACTGAATTTGTTATTTTAATCATCGTATTATTTTCTTTTGCGATAAAAAAGTAAATACCTAAATGGTTTATGAGTTACGTTTTGTTTTGAAAACATGCCTTTATATGTAAAATTTATTTCCAAATAACCACATTACGCAAAGTATAAAAATAAATAATATCATTGTGAACAAAACACGCATATTACTTGCTAACAAGGGAGGCAAGACAAAGTGAGCGTTTGCTAATTGAGTAATTCCTTTAAGACATTCGTTATGATTATCAACTAGGACAGCCTCCCGAGGGTGAAACTTCGCGAAGTACTTAGCACTTCTCTTCTGAATACGTGTGATACGAAGGTGCTACGTTGCGGTAGAATGAGGCGTGGTACGTCGATGTATGAATATTTGTGAAGGGTGCATTGGAGAATTAATAGTTTAAGTATACAGCTATGCTAATCACTTGATATGCAAATGAAATCTATTCTTACTCGTAGTTTGTGTGTTGACTGGCCTGTTGTTTTAGTGGTTAGTGACCCTGACTGCTAAGCCGGAGGCCGTGGGTTCGATCCCCACCCAGGATAAAACTTTCTGTGATAAGTACGATGGTTTATTCTGTGTCTGGGAGTATTATGTATATATTTAGAAATATAAAGGTATGTTTATCAGTAGTCTGGTTGCCATAGTACAAGCTCTGCTCAGTTTGAAATCCGACGACGTGGTGTGTGTTGTCCCAAGATATTATAAGTTATAACTTGAAGTTTCAGTGTCAGTGTAGTGTATCATAACGGCGTCTTATCTTAGTAATCAGTTGTTTTTGAAATCAATTAAATGGTTTGGAATAATGGCATTGTTTCTAAGGGGTTTTCAAGGATCAACCTGCCTCAGTTTTTAAGATTATTATTGAGTGTTTTTTAGAACAGATTCGGTTAATGATGTGAGTTAAAAAACACGAAACAAAATTTCACGCCCAATTAGAGCTAATGTTAGTTAAACAGACTTCCTAATCGTTGAAATTTTATAATCGTTTTAAGAAAAATAAAAAATATAAATGCACCTTAGGTATACTAAGCCAAAATGCAAGTGAAATGTTTAATAACAAAGTTGCTTGGCAACCATTGACAAAAGTACTAAACATTGAATGATTGCTAAGCAACTTTGTTAACAAACATTTCATATACACTTCGGCTTTAATATAATTTGCAACTCAAAATACGTCGGAATACAAAACCAGACAAAAATATTAGAGACAGTTCTAACAACATTACTGTGGAGTACGTTCACTTTACCCCCTATTTTCCGTAGTTGGGCGCTAGTTACCAAGTTATTTCGTAACTTCCAGTAACCAACACAATGACATAAGGGGAGTCGCTTTGAACCCACTTCCGTTTTCTGCGTAGCTGTTATTAGACAGACGCTCCGCTCAATTTCTATGCCATTTTGCAGGAAGATGCGAAGTTATACAGTTTCTAGATATTAATATCTTACCTCTTTGGTGAATTAAGAGTTTGTGAGTGAATGTTGTAGAAGGGGGTTTTAGTTGTATTAATAAATATGGTTACTGCCTGGGTGATGTAGTGGGAGAGCGTACCACTGCTGTGTAATAGTTGAGGGTTCAATTATTTTGGGGAATACCAATGTCTGTGATTCACGAATTGTTGTTCCGAATCTAGTTTACGTACGTGATAATGTGGGTTTGTAAAACCCCGCAATACAGGGATTGTTTCTGGAAAGTTGTATTTTTAAAAAGTGGGAGTCAAGCGGCGGTAGCTTAATGGCTGTGGCATCGGTCTCGTAATCGTGAGGTCGCGGGTTCGAATCCTACCCATTATACTACCGACGTGAACCCACTCCTAACACAAGCCTTTGAGCTTAGCTGGAGGGGTTAACAGGATTGCTAGTAATGTGAGACCACAATCCCACATTGCTAGTTATCTTTAAGAAAAAAAAAATGGTAGTCAAATCATAGAAATATTTATAGGTAGGTTAGTAATTGAATGAAGACAAATAAAAATATCTTGGAACAACTCACACAACGCTATCTGATCCCAAACCAAGCAGAGCTTGTATTATGGAACGCAGACAACTGATAAACATACTTACATGTTTCTTAATATATACATATTATAGATAAATAAAGCCCAGACAGAGAATAAACCGTCGTGCTCAGCACACAAAGTTTTAACCTGGGTGGGGATTGAACCCACGACCAGCAGTTAGTTAGTTAGCAGTCAGGGTCACTAACCAAAAGACCACCAGGTCAGTCAAATTGAAGAGAAACAAACCAACGCAAACAAAGTACTCTACTACTAGTAAAATAATGGAATAAACGAGATACAGATAGAGAAATCTGGATGAAACTGTAGGACGCCTATACTTCTAGATAAGATAAAAAATATAATGTAACTAGTAAATTTTCGTAAATTTTCCCCGTTTTTGCAACATTTTTTATTGCTGCTCCGCTCCTATTAGTCATAGCGTGATGTTAGTAGTCTATAACCTTCCTCAATAAATGGGCTATCTAACAATAAAATATTTTTTCAATTCAGATCCGTAGTTCCTGAGATTATCGCGTTCAAGCAAACAAACAAACTCTTCAGCTTTATAATATATAGATATATATATGTCGGAGAATTATTAAAACGCAGCTGATTTTCATTTACCTAGTATTTGTTTTGATGGCGTGACATTCGTTTGACATTTGAAGTGCCGGTAGTGGGGCGGTTGGTCTCATTCGGTCAGCCATAATCGTGCGACAACACGTCTACCGATAGACGTTGGTAGTTTTATAGCCAAGTGTTAGTATGATTATAGGATAGCGACAATGATGCAGTGGCGTTTGTGTAATCAAAATGATTAGAACAGTAGGCGGATTTTATCTTGCTCGAGGTATCCGCGTTCATATGATCGATTACTATTTACCAAAATGTTACTTCGAATATTGAGCCGCTAATAGCCCACAAGGCCACCCTGACGCTTACACATATATGGAATAATTAGGTGATGGGATAAAAGGCTTTATTATAATATTATTTTAGGTATTGAATAAACCTACATTTAAACTACCGTAATTCCTATTTACCGAACGCTTAGCTTACAGGGTATAATAAATAACAACATAAATTTAGATTTTAAAACATTTCCACTGATTTTAAGACCGACATAGGTACATATGTTGGTCCTCGCGAATACCTTTAACTAATCTGTAAAAACGAAAATTCTAAAATCAATTTTCCATGCCTATTTATACGTAATAACATTATAACAACTGATAGACCGTGAGGCGCCCCCGGTACTTACCGACCACCCTGTTTCCATAAACATAAAAGCAAGTGATAAATCGTACTGATACATCTCGCATCGGGAAGCTCTTCTGCTACCAATAGTCGCGGTGTTGTTGTTCAAGCACGCCTTACTTTAAAGGTAGCGGTACAATGAGTATTAATAATTCAAGTTTGTGTTGGATGAAAAAATAAATTTTTATGGATATATTTTTGTAGACTGTGGCCACAAAATATCGATAACACTTACCTACTTCTTCGACACTTTCATATTGAAACTCAAATTATAAGAACACTAGCTGTCCCGCGCAACTTCGTATGCGTAAATTTTCCCCGTTTTTGCAACATTTCTCGTCGCTGCTCCGCTCCTATTAGTCGTAGCGCGATGTTATGTAGCCTATAGCCTTCCTCGATAAATGGGCTATCCAACAAAAAAGAATTATTAAAATCGGTCTAGTACTTTTTGAGTTTATTCGTTACATACAAAAATACAAATCTTTCCTCTTTATAATATTAGTGTAGATTTCGGACCATTTCGTTCGAAAAACGTTACAACGAAATTTCGGAACGTTTTTCGAATGAATGAAATCCGTGAAGAATCCCTACTATACTTGTGAAGTAGTTTTTACTTCACAAGTATAGTAGAGATTCTTCACGGATTTCATTCATTCATTAGTTAGATTCATTCTTTAGTGTCGTGCACTTTTCTTGGTATATGTAAAAAATGTTTAAAATTTACTTGTCATGTCCATGTCATTGTCATTTTTGTGTACGATAGCGTAATAGATAAATATTGTATAGCACATAATACACATTCCAAAATATTCAAAAATATACAACGTTAATGTTCAAGTTTTCACTTATGCCGGCACTTCAGGAGTGTAACCAGTTTTTTTTTCATTTGGAACCCTATATTGTGCGTGGTCCTACATGCACTTGCCCGATGTTTCTTTTAATAATTTGAGCTTGTATCACGTACTCAATGTGTTTCTAACTTACTCTTGGCAATCGTCCGAGAAAAAGCGACGACGCGCGGCGCCACTTGTCGAGAACCAGCATACATATCGTAAGGCGGTTGCATCCACACTGTTAGCAAGATCAGTGTTGTGGTAGTCTATTAGATTATTTTATCGAAAAGATGTAGATATCGATTCTTTACTTACACTTATTCGATAGTTAGTGATTAACTATCGAATAAGTGAACGGTAAAAATGAGGGACGCGAAAAGGAAATAACTTTTAAAAATAATGAACGCGTTCCAAATTCAAATATTTTTCGGCCAATCTATTAATAAATACTATAGCATAACGTTCCATTTTACAAAGTAGGTAGTACCTACTTGTAAAACAAATCTTGTTTTTTTTTTACAAGGATTTTTATTTCAAGGTCTCTTTCTCGAAAATATAATATCTCACAAGATAACATTTATTTGTATGTATTTGTCGGCGGTAGCCTAATGGCTAAGGCATCGGCCTGCAATCTGCAATCTGCATCGGCAAGCGTGAGGTCGCGGGTTCGAATCCTACCCATTATACTACCGACGTGAACCCTAACACAAGCCTTTGAGCTTAGCTGGAGGGGTTAACAAGATTGCTAGTAATGTGGGACTCAATCTCACATTGCTAGTTATCTTTTAAAAAAAAAAAAATCTAAAAAATGCATCTATTCATCTTAACTTAAAACAATCAACAAAAATGTCCCCTAAACCAATAAATTCACACAATATCCTTATTCGAGAGCATTCCAATCACAAGATTACAATACCAAACCGTAATCGTAAATCTAAATATCGATAAAACTGTAACATTTGATAGGGGATCACTAGTAGAGTCCCCGAGCGGTAATGCAGCTGTATCCAATTCGTTATCGGATCCGACTTGGATTTGTCGCCGTCTCTGGGCATACAACGGTAAATTTTCGATGTACTAAACCACTGTGTGTGGAATTGAATGGACTTTTTCTTGTATCAATACCATACCTAGTGTACAACTGATAGTTATTCTAAAATAACAAGGTACGACGATTGCCTGACGAGTAAACTCTTGGGTGTACCGAAGTGTAAATTGGTCTGTTTTGTTGTGTAGTTCTTCTTCTAGAAGTAACAGTGCTAAGTATAGGGACTTATTGGCTCATCGGTAATTTTTTCTTCTCGTAAAATTACCAGTATAATTTTGCTACCTATACAAGGTTATTTTAGTATAGTGCAAAGCTCAGACACCCCAGCAAGATTTTTACTTTATAAATCAAATAAAAAAAAAATGAAAATATTGAAAACTTGCAGAGTTATAAGCCATTCAAGTTCGCTCTATCGTGCTAATTGCGTAGTAGTACGTAATCCATGGTTATTATTAAAAAATAAGTGATGATTACATTTTACATCACATTGTGAACAGGATTTGGACTGTTGGAATGATTAATGAATTAATTAATCATTGATTACTTAATTATGATTAATATATCATATTAAATAATAATAAAATAATATTTTTAGGGGAGCCATGTAACAAAAGTTGTTTTTTTTTAGCAACGTCTACGTGTTACACATCATTCGACAGGTCTTTAAAAACATTAAAGTTTAAAACTTTTTTTAATTAAGTAAATATTTTATAAATAATCGCTCCGAAAGTTGCATAATTATATCCCACCCCCTTATCTTTTGAACCCCGTGACTAAAAAATATGAAAAAAATTAATAAGTTAGCGCTTAATAAATACTTTAAGGCGCTTCCCCGTGCAAAATCTAATGCTAGCCGTTTTTTGTGCACTTTCGTGGAGCTATCTGCTCTTTATCCAAAAATAAATATCAACTAATAAAAAAAAATAATTATAAAATTAAAAAAACCAGCCTGCACAAAAAAGATGGAAACCAGATCTCCTACATGCTGTCTAACGCCCTATGCAATAATGAGTCTCGATGAACTTAGTAAAGTGCCTCCGACTGCATGAAATTATTTAATTATGTAGGTGATCTTATTTCTATCTTTTTTGTGCAGGTTTTTTTTTTTTATCTAATACTTTTTAATGGGATGTAACCGATGTAACAACTAACTTTTATCACAGCTATTGTCAAGTATTGAAGATTGAAAAAATAATAGTCGCTAACTAACTTTGTTAGTATTACAGTCATAGTCAAATTATACCTTTTTAAAATGCTTAAGATAAGCCCTTTAAATTGATACCCATATTGCAGTATTCAAAACAACTTTTTTTTTCACACTTCCTTATTTTGACATCTCACAGCCGCCATGTTTGCTTTTTTCAAACGTCACATAACTAAGAACACTTGGGCGATCAAGACGAATCTAACGACGTCATAATTGTGTAAATCCGTATCAGGTAATAAAGAATATTACATACATACATACAAGATACGCGCGACAAACATAACCTTCTTTACAGTCGGGTAATAAATAAAAAAATACATTAAATTTCTACATAATTTTGACTCTAAAATGGTAGATTTTGTTTTTGTTAAACGAGTATAATGTTTATATAATCACAACGAAATCATAGAAATGAGAAATAATTATTGATAAAATGCATCTTCTCGTAAAGTACATACTTTGATTTCCTTACACTAATGGATAGGCAATTTAATAAAAAAACATTACGCTAGAAACTATTTTTCCAAACATCTAAAATTATATTTTATAAAGATTTTATTCTGAAAACTGAGCGCATTCGCTACGGCGGCGCGGCGAAGAGGGAACGAATACGCAAGGTTATTTGGTGGTACGGCATTAAATAAAACAATTTCGGACATGCTTGCATATACCGTCAATGAGTTATTGCCGAAAAATTGAGTTTTTCAACAAAAGGGCGTAAGTGACATGAACATACGCTCTTCTGCTGGTGCAATCATTTAAATCAGATTTTTTTTTATACAGCAAAGGCACCGGAATTCGACACTGAGCATGGTTTGACATGCTCTTGCCCGGTTTTATTGTTAGATGTGTAACTGTCATCAAAAGGTTTATATAAAATAAATGTTTGAAAAAGAAAATACTTATTTGTTCCTACTATAAATAAAGCCGGAGCGTGCATCTAATTTTCGAAAAACTTCATAATGCCGAGATTTCAAGATCACTTCGTGGTCCATTGATTTAATGGGTAAAATAAATCCATTCAATTAATATCCGCGCCCTTATTTCATAACCAAACAGCCATCCCTGTGTAATTTCCACCAACCTTTTTACCCCGAACAAAAAACCCGATTACAGCTTTTGAATTTGCTGAAAATTTCCATCGCAAATACGGTACATCGATTTCATTAGTAAACAGAATTAATTTCAACAACGATATATGTAATAACTACATAATATTTACTCTGTAATTGCCTTCGGGTATGTGTTTAATTAAACAGATTGTGTTTATCCTACAAATAATCGATGGCTTATTGCTTAATGAAGAATACCTCAATATTGTCTTTTTGACTGTAAGTACCGAGTTGTTTATTACGTTAAGTTTTTAAACTAACAATTGTCCGTATCTAGTCCGAAAAAAATGAGGTAGTTACTAGGACTAAGTAAAATAATTATTCTAAATATGAATTCATATTTTCGAGTGAACACAATGACAAGAGATATATTTTCAAGCCAAGCTATATGGAGGATAAGATATAGCATCTTCATCGTACCGCCGACACAATAGGGAGAGTTTTTCGACCAGGCAAGCTTGGCTACTTGCGAATACCGCCACACAATCAATGACTAAATCTAATTATGGGTGTAAGAAAGACTTTTGTCTTTATCCTATAAGATCTATGACCTTTATTTGCTTTTAAAGCTAAATGTTACATCGGTTCATAATTTATGTTGTTCATTTTGTATTTTGGAAACCACGTAGATACATGTAGTAGTTCTTGCTTTGTAGTTTAGATTGGAGCCCTATCATATTTCCCTAGTAAATGCTACTCGTAACTTCGTGATCTATATTTTATTAATGTTATAAACTTAAGCTTTGATTGTTTGCATTGAATAGGCTCCGAAACTACTGGACCGATTTTGAAGACATAATTTTATCAATTTCATCATTAGAAAGCTACATTATCGGGGAGTATCATCCATACTATACTAATATTATAAATGTAAAAGTAACTCTGTCTGTCTGTTACGCTTTTACGCTCAAACAGCTAAACCGATTTAGATGAAATATGGTATGGAGATGGTTTGAGTCCCGGGGAAGGACATAGGATAGTTTTTATCGCGATAACCGACATCCTCGCGGGCGGAGCTGCGGGCGAAAGCTAGTAGGCTATATTTTATTGTCAAATAAATCGAGATCCTTACGAAAATTACAATAATGTAACTCAAGGTATGAAAAAATTACGTTATGACACCTGTGCGAAGCCGCGGCAGGCAGCTAGTGTAATATAAAGTACGTATAACTAAAAGTGAATATACAGCTACATAGCATTCCCACGGACAAATAGCGTAATTTCTTTAAAACAATGCTTTCTTATCTCACAATGGCTAACAAAAGGTACAAGACGGAAGCTGTTCTAATGGCCCAGAATTTTAGATTAATTTTTTCATGTGACCCCAAGATAAAAGTTTTCAAGGCAATAACAAAAGCCGTGCTTTAATGTAACCGGTAAAAATTTTAATGTAAAGAACGATGAATGCTTACGTCAGAACGCTTAGGTAGCCAATACTTTACGTTTGGAATTGACGCGAGGTAGAAAAAACTTCGTAAAAAGACACCGGAGTCAGTAAATTTTTGATATAGGGCGGTACGCTTAAGGATTCCGCAGAAAGTTTCGGTCAAGGGCTGTATAGCTTTACGACTTACGGCAAAGGTTCGGATAAAATTGTAAAAGTAAACGTGGCGAATATCAATAAAATTAGTTTTATGTCGTCAATACGAGCACCGGAAACTTTCTCAATCATTTTATCGAATCAGAATGCGTGTGTAAGGGGAATACTTTACGTAACGTGTTTAGTGAGTTCGGTATTCAATCTAATAGCTACTATGGAATGCTTGAAATGTATCAGACGGGTTTCTCTCAGGAGTTGAAACATTACAACTTGATGTTCTAGAGTATCCTTGAAATATTCAAGCAGACTACACACTTTCGTAGCCACATTAAATTATTTAGTGTTTCTATTTTGAAATATTTTCAACGAAATGTGGGTTGTGCTTTTGTTCTTAGTACAAACAATGACTTGGTTTTGACCTAGAATTAACATTTTGTTACACCAGACTAATATAGTTATAATAGGGCTTTTATTACTCTTAAAACGATAAATTCCTCTATCATCACCTGGCTTAATTAAGTCTTGTAAAAACTTAATATAAGCAGGTAAACCTGGTAATCCTAAAGTTTGTAAATTTTTAATTTGGTACCTACATACTTTACGCAGGTACGGATCCAAGAGAGGGGGTACAACAGGGGCAATTCCCCCCCCCCCTCCCCCAGACTCAATTTTCTATGACTCATATGTTCGCCATCCATTTGGTCAGTCGCACAACGACGAATGACCCACACTTGGACAGTTTTGTGTCAAATTGCCCCCCCCCCCCATAACATGATCCTGGATCCCCGTCTGACTTCACGGATAAACCCTTCAGCCCATTTTAATGAATATTTATATGTACGCTGATCCCCAAAAGAAAAATAATATGATACTTGTTTAATCGACTTTCCTGCAGGTTAAGTTACAGAATATACTAAAAAGGATTTATTTGTATGTGAAATGTACCAGTACCCAATCAATTTTGTATAAATACGTATGTATGTCTAACAACAAAACTCTTTAATTTATGCGAAATTTGCCGCATCAAATAGGACTATAGAAACTTTGTTTACGAGTGCCATATCTTGCTAACCGCTGTTTACGAAAGCCCGCAAGGTATCAGGTAGAGAAATTTAGGGGAACTATGATATCATTAATCCCTGGAGACGATGTAGTTAACGATGACCCACTTTATCTATATTTCTTGGGGCCGGTAGCTCCCAGCTCGATTAGTTGGTTAGATATCGAATTGGATATTAGGTTTTAGTTTTGGTATCCATAGTACCTAATATTATAAATATTAATGTCCTCTTTTATGTCCTTCTTAAACGCAGTTTTGCTGGAACAGATAGACTTATTTTGCCATAACTAAATAAAAACTTTTCTACAAAAGAAAAACATCTAACCGACTTCTATCACCCTTTGCTGAGTTTTGTTGTCTGTCTTCGAAATTTATCATCAGATGTTTACGAAATGTATAAAGGATCATTTCAGAAACCCAAACAACATACAAACATCAGAATTAAAAACTTCCTCTTTTTTCAAGTCTATTTAAAACACAAACATTCTATTACAAACAATGTAAACTTACCGGGGTAAAGCTGTTGACCTTGCTAATGCCGATGAATACTGTCTACACACTGATTCCTGCGGATAAACGCATGCTGTATTTGTTTGAATGAGAACATTGTCAGCCGTCAAATATGCAGCAACTAAGCGGGGTTGGGTTCCCTTTCAGCGGGAGTGTTGTGTGGCCTTGCAGTATGACAGTATTAATTTCTAAAGCTGTTTGGTACTACCTATTTAAATTGACAGAGTCAAAACTGGGTATTTAAATACCGATAAACTCAAAAGCGTTGCAACAGCTCCTGCAATTGTCGGACCACCAATAAGCATTATGATCAGAAAGTACGTATAAAGCTATATTTATACCCTCTCGATGGTTTCTGCTAGGTGCCTCCATTTACGTGGCAAAGAACATGCATCATAAACCAATTAGATACCAAACATGTAATGAAAATATGATACTTTGATGTTTAGCGAAGTAAGCACTTTAAGCGAGTTAACAAGTCTCCTGTCAATAATTGCCCCCAATGATTGTAGCCGTTCATCGTTCAGAATTAGAATACGTATTGGGAATTCCAAATGTCATAGTCTTCGGAAGTTGTCGTGTACTATGAATAATAATGGCTTAGCCGCGTCACTTTACATTGTAAAGCTGCTTCATGGTGTAAACAGGATCGTATTAATTAACATTTTAGTCGGTGAGTTTATTAATAAAGTATTTCATTGAGATACAATGTTTACGATTTATTTACACGACCTATTTACATATATTCGCAAGCAAATTTGATTACGTAGGTATAACTCGATCAGTTTTGAGACAAAAAAAAATATACAAGACATAAACAATACATAATTTACTATCAAAGTTCTCTCTCTATGCAAGTTTCATTCGCCCAAACCAACTATTAAAACACTTTTGCCAGTCTCGAACTGATAGGTTTGAAATTGCGACTTCGTAGGCGGCTACGCCTCTTCTGCACACGAAAAAAAATCTCTTTTATTTTTCCTTGGTTATCGGGAACAAAAAGAAATCACAGGGAGCTAAATCAGGACTGTACCGTGCGTGGTGCAAGGTTTCCACACCGGATTCCTCTAGAAACGCCTTTGTTCTGAGGGACAAACATTGTCGTGATGCTGCATGGTTCCCCGAAGCCCAGTCTTAGGTCTCCTCTCTCGCAGAGCTTGGAAAACTTTCGGCAACGCTACTGTTGTTTAACATTTGGAGTTAACAGATCTATGATTTTCCAACACTGTTGTCGACACATATGCCCGCTACTAGAAAACAAACTAGCAACCATTTTTTTACCAACGTTACGAAGTCTTTGCAGTTTTGTCGGCGAATTTCCGGATCATACTGATAAATCCACGTTTTGTCGCATGTAATGATTTTTTGAAACACGTTTTGACGTTCCGTTTTCAAATCTTAGACGCATATCGGGGCTAAATCCACAAGGGCCTGTTTTTCAGTGTCTGAGAGCAAACGCGGAATCCACGACAAAGAAGCTTTCTTACTCCAAGCTGCTTATGGGAAATAATGTTTAAGCTCCCCGAATTAACGCTAAGAATCTTCTCGATGTCCAAGTAAGTAATTCGTGGGTCTTCTCACACCATCATTTCAGTAGTCCACACATTTTCTGCAGTTACTGCAGTTTGTCATCTTCTAGCTTTTGTTTTAATTCGATTTTTTATTAATCGAATTCATTGCGTACTAGGAGCCTGGCACAATTAGACCTCAACGGTCTACAGTGTACGGTGAGTGTGTGTGTGTATAGTACAAAATAAAATGAAATTAATTAGAAACATCCCTGTGCCTTTACTATAGATAAATCTTTTTAAAGTATGCAATCTAAGTTATATAACTTCTTTAATAGTGTCATAAGAAAAGTGCAAACAGGTATTCAGTATAATAACTTTTTATTATTATCATAATTTTTATTACACTACTACTGAACATAACGTGTCTGTTCAAAACATTTCCAAACCAATCAGTCTAGTGTGTCCTTCAATAACAGCTTCGTGAATAAATATTATAATTATAATATTATATAGGCTGAAATAAAAAATATACATTTTGAATTTTTTAATTGAAAATTACAGTAGAGTTGTAACAGTTCCAATATTTTATTCTTGGTGACAATCGATATCCTGTTAGAGTCCGATCTCACCGCTTTGATCTTCGATTTAAAGGTGAAACGCCGTATAAAAGACTAATCGAATTTGCGTTATGAAAAGAATATAATTTCAATTTCTCTTTACCTTCACTTCTAAGTGAATTTATGTTCGTTCTTTCTCTTGAGGCGTAAGTAGAAGTAAACTGAGGAAACAATAAGTGGTTCGACAATACTTGGTGAAATGTTTCAGTTGTGGCGGTAACTGTAAATTATGTTAGAAGTTTTTGAGTTCTCAGATGTGTATGTTGAATGTCTATATAAGATTATTTTTTTATGACTAAAAAAATTAGACTCTATAAAAAAAGATATAAATAAAAGAACAGTAGTTAAAAGATTTTGCTGTTTTAATTAAGAAGCCTGAAAGTTTCAAAGTGAACTGCCTCTGTGGCGCGGTGGGAGTGTATCCGACTGCTACGCAAGAAGTCGTGGGCTCGATCCCCACCCATGATAAAACTTTGTGTGATAAGCACGATGGTTTATTCTATGTCTGGGTGTTATTTATCTATAGTATGTATGTATTTAGAAATATATAAGTATGTTTATCAGATGTCTGGTTTCCATAGTACAAGCTCTACTTAGTTTGGGATCAGATAGCGTTGTGTGAGTTGTCCCAAGATGTTACATGTATATTATTATTAATTATTTTTTTGTTTCATAGTTTAGTACCAGTCAAATTTAAAAATAATAAAATTTCAATGATAGATTTTAAAGTTGTGAGTGCGTAATACCCAGAGAGTGATAGTGTACCTACCTGTATAAAAACCTACAAAATCTAAAGAAGAAGAAGTGAAACAATTCAATGAATTCTTATTTATTGTTAAACAAGGATCAAAACAAGATTTAAAATGATATGAGGTGTAACCGCAAAGCCTTTATTACCCTTGCATTAACTCCTAGTTTTCGCACTTGGAGGTCTCTGAAGGCAAGATTTATTAATGGCAGGCTAGCCACAGGTACACCTTTGAACGAATAAAAATAAAACACACTTTTAGTGCGGCAAAGATGTAATAAATAACAGATGTTAAATTGAGTGCGAAGAGCTTATGGCCCTGAAACTCGAAACAAAAGGGAAATTGGCTTGTTTTGCCACTGCTTTTGTGCTTTCAACAGAAATAAAGAAAAATGAGTTTTTGAAATTCCATCAGGGTCCGGATTTTTGGGAAAATTGTTTGATAGCGACCGTAACATTTAACCCAAATTATCTCGGTTTTGTAATTACTGCGTCACTGATTTTCTGTTTTAAGTTTAAAATATTTAAATTCAATTTAAGGAAAAGTATTTCTAACTTTTACAGTGTAGGTAATAATAATATAATATCTTGGGACAACTCACACAACGTCATCTGATTCCAAACTAAGCAGAGCTTGTACTATGGTAACCAGACAACTGATAAATATACTTATATATTTCTAAATACATACATAGTATAGATAAATTACACCCAGACACAGAATAAACTATCGTGCTCATCACACTAAGTTTTATCCTGAGTGGGAATCGAACACACGACCTCTTGTGTAGCAGTCGGACATACTCCCACCGCACCACAGAGGCAGTCAAAAAGTGAAAAATGTGTATAGGTATATTATACCTATCTACATAATTATTTTTTGTAATTGTTTGCCGTGCTAATATATTTAAACAAGATTTAAGAAGATAAAGTTACTTAGTAATAAAAACCCGACACGTAAAACAAAAAGCTGAATAAATTCAAGATATCTCTTCCATTACAAAAAACCACATTTAAATCCACGAACAGAAATACAAATACACAGACGCATCATAGATAACTAATAGGTAAGTAATTTTGAAGAGCAAAACATTAAGCAACAATGAGGAAATGACTACTACGTATTTTCTCGATAATCTTTTAAAGGTATAAAATTCTCGTCTAATCTAATAATGATCGACTGCCTTGGTGGCGCGACGGAATGTACGCTACGACTGCTAAGGTCTCAGGTTCGATTCCCGCACAGGATATCACTTTGTATGATCTGCGTGTAATTTGTGTTCATGAATTGATTTTTTGTAAAGTCTCCGCGATACAGTGCTAGTAGCCAACTGCGGTAGCTGTCTTTAAAATAATGATGAGTTTAACAATGTTCAAAGTTATGTAGATGTCTCTAGATTCACGTGTTGAACCCACCCTGACCATACCATGCCGCAGGTGACATAGAATATGCCTATCTGGTCACTATAATTACAATAGCTGACCCGCGCAACTTCGTATGCGTTTATTTTCCCCGTTTATGCAACATTTTTCATTGCTGCTTCGCTCCTATTGGTCGTAGCGTGATGTTATTAAGCGAAGGCTATTTACTGTTCAATAATCAACATTAAATAGTTGAAATGGGCTATTCAACAGCAAAATAATTTTTCAATTCCGTCCCGTAGTTCCTGAGATTATCGCGTTCAAACAAATAAACTCTTCAGCTTTTTAATATTAATATAGATTTACTATATTTACCCTTTCACATTCATATAATAAACTTTTGAAATATAAATTGCATATGCAAGCGTTTACTCGTAAATTTGAAAACTATGGTATTTGAAATGATTGCGCAGTTTTATTTACAGGGGGCTTTTGGTAGATTACTTAGTTTTAGTTTACAAATATTATTTTATGAAATTGAAGTAGATGTGATTCAACGCGAATTTGTCTTACTGGTGGCACACTTTCCATGTGAATGATGTGGACATAAAATTGGGCGGCAATTTGACAAATCAAGTGTGACAAAACAAGGTTTATGCAGCGCCTAAAACAATAATCCTTGTCTTCATAAGTCCTGAATGGAATTTCAAAAAGAATATTTGTTTTTTGTAGTCTTCAGATACTGAACCCTACATCGTACGCAAACACTAAATTTAAGTTTGACTATTTGATATCAATTTTCAACAATCAAAACACCGAATCAAAACTTCACATGTGAAACTAACACCGAATAAACATTGAGCAATCAAATAAAAATTGTTTGTTACAGTCTAGTACCTTTGCCCTCGCTTCGGACTCCATAAGCTTACTAAAAATGTAAATGTATATATTCTAACTGGCATCGGTTACGGCGGCTAATCTCATCAGAGACTACCCAACTACGCAAGAGATTAAAGTACACAAGTGGATGCGCAGACACAAGTGCACTTTCTACCCCCTCACTCTCATAGTACGAGGGATGGGAATACAACACCACCGTAGAGAAATTAGACGCAGCTTAACGTGCTCTCGAGCCACGACAATCATTTTAGAATACGGGCACCCATCTATAAACCGACAGTGATAACATTGCTTAACCTCGCTTATCTTGTGATTTATTCGGTCGCCACTGAGTCATGAAACCCTCAAAATGTAAATGTAGATATCCACCGCCACACAAATAGCTATAATTATATGTTATGGGCAAATTGATAAATGAGGGCATTATGTATAATGCCCAGAAGTATGAATAGTGAGAAGTCAAATCGGGCAGTGTGATTAATAATTGTTAAGGCTTCATTAATAACATACTCGGTTATTATGAGAATTGCTAGATGAGCCTTAGGAAATAGAGATAACTAAGTGGAATAACTAAGCCTGAGAATTAATTGAATGTCTTAACAACGTACAAAAATGGGTCCTTATTCACTATCTTTTTTTTTCTTTTTCGCAACAACTCCCGCGAACTGTCAAAATCTTATCATAATGGTAAATAGAGAGCTGCGCGTGGTCATTTTTAAGCGCATGCGCCAGTACCCGCGGGCTTGCCACGAAAACGAAAAAAGAACGTGAATAGGGATCATGTACTTACAGGCCGATGCCAATGGAGACTTGCCCACTACGCAGGGTGTGAGATACACAACTGCACTTTTAGATCCCACACGCTAATCGTCCGGTGGGACGAATTTTCAAAACGACGACCGGTGATAGATTCGGCATAGCACTGACTGAATGACATAGTTTCCGGGTCACGAAGGAGTCTGACCATTTCAATTAGTCACTCCATAGATTATCCATAGATGGAAGACTGACACTAAAAGACACACCCAAAAATCTGATAATGGTAATCCTGCTAAACTCAATTGCAATTGAAAGATCACAAAAGAGGCATCAGCAGGTAGAACGTTTGTGCGTATATTTATTACTAGCGGACACCCGCGACTTTGCACGCGTGGTTCCCGTTCTCACGCGATGATGTATTATACATATTTGAACCTTAATTTTGAATCACTCTAACAATCTAAAAACAACTCTGAAATCTGCATCAGAATCCGCTGCGTAGTTCAAATGATCTAATCCTGCTGTTTTTAATTTTTTTGTTTAAGTTTATGATGTTATATTTTTGCACACAATTGGTTTTTGAACTTTTGTAGGTGTTCGACCTGATAAAGTAAATATTATATCATGTTTATGTTAACAACACTTAAAATACTTAAAGAATAATTTTGAGTAAATTAAGTATTTTTTTTTCTTTTTTCTTTTTAAAAAAAAAACGACTCCCGCAGTAGGGTACAAGCCCTGTGTCGCGGGGGACTTTAAAAACATACAAGTCACAGACACAAATTACACCCAGACTCGGAACAAGAATTTGTGGATAACACGAAGTGGTGTCTCGTGTGGGAATCGAACCCACGACCTCTTGCGTAGCAGTCAGATACACTCCCACCGCGCCACCGAGGCAGTCAAGCAAAATTTGCAAGCAAAATTTGCAAAATGTTTATATTATACAATAAATGACTTTGAAATGAATGAATCCTGCTGTAGCAGGAGTGACTTTATTATATACCATGTTACAAAAAGATAAAAAAGATTTCTTCTATGTAAAAGATTTACTATGTAAAGATTATCTCGATACGTAAAAGAACAAAGCACTATTCAGTTCGATTTCCATCAAAATTCCATTCAACTGTATATATTGTACAACTACACTTTATGAAACACGGCTATAAATGCACAATGCCTCACCTAAACGTAAAATAAAGCTAATAAATCTAGGTACAGAACGGAGGGACTATTGAATGCCATTTTTCATGATATACTGAACTTTGCCATTATCATAACGGCTTGAAATGATATACTACGTTTGTTTTGACGTACGTTCAGGATCCATGAAATGGGAATGTTAGATATTCAATACGGGATGAATGTGTAAAAATAGATACTGTTTTATTTATACTGGCTGCCGATTTAGTTAGTCGAACCCCCTTGGGAGGTAATCGCACTATGTTAATCGACTTAAATTAATAAAAACATAGTAGCTTATTTTTTTTTTTTACTAGGTAACGTCTTATAAATTGATGACCAGATGCACGCACGAAAAAGTGTGACGTCACCGCTCACGTTCCTTTGACTGGTTGCTAAGCAACGCGAATGGCGATATGTCATCACGTTATTGACTGTGGCTGTCGCGTGCATGCGCGCGCTTGTGCCCGGGTCCACTAAATCTGTCATAGGCATGGGGCATGGTTTTATTACAAAGTTATAAATGTTTTCATATGACGTTATCACGTAAAATTATCTTCCGTTATCTGACTTTACACCCATTTTTAGGGTTCCGTAGCCAAAATGGCAAATAAGGAACCCCTATAGTTCCGTCATGTCCGTCTGTTTGCCTGTCACAGGCATTTTGCTCAAAGACTACTCAATGAATCTTAATGAAATTTGTTGAAAAGGTGTCCTGTAGTGTGTATTATAATATACAAGAATTGATCGTTTAAAGGTATTAGATATATAGATAGTTAGGTACTTACTTTACACTTTTTTTTTAAGATACCTAGCAATGTGGGATTGAGTCCCACATTACTAGCAATCTTGTTAACCCCTCCAGCTAAGCTCAAAGACTTGTGTTAGGTGTGGGTTCACGTCGGTAGTACAATGGGTAGGATTCGAAACCGCGACCTTACGATTGCGAGACCGATGCCTTAGCCATTAGGCTACCACCGCTGCTTGTATTTGTAAAAGTATAAATAAGAATATTGTATATATTTATAAAATACTCGTACATTCTGTTGTGAATACAGAATTGTGGGACGCATTGAAGATGAAAGTTATAATCCTTCTCTTTCAGTCTTTTGAAGACTATACAGACATAAATTTAAGTTCCTTTAACTGAATCTAATCACAGTAAGTATCTAATTAAAATCTGATAAAAGGGATTATTTTAAGCCTTTACAAGTTTAATGTAATTTGGTTTGGTTATACCCGTCTAGAATATTTGATGCGGTTCATAAAAGTATAAACGTAGCTAGTGAAAAACTTTTACGTTTCAAGAATTTCACGATATAAACCCAAGGAAATAAGTATAAATATTTATTGTACAGGTGGTATAAACCGCTGGAGGATATTGGAGGATAAATTGATTGTTCGGGGTCGGTTTTCCATTTAGATATGGAAATTTCCGGGATTGTATACGAAAATCTTCGATTTGCCTTTTTTTCAACAAATCACGCTAAGGGCGAGCGATGTTTTTAGACGTTTTTGAATCTCAGCAATTTAAACAGTATTACAAATATTTAAAATATTCTGGTATAGAGTAATTATTAGAATTGATTTCAAAGTAAGATTTACCCAATTCTGTGTGTAAATAATCGTGCAGTGAATTGTTTTTTCCTTACCCTATAGATACACAATAGATTGGTTTAAAAATTGGTGAGGTAATTTAAGATATTTAAATACATCGTGTTACAATGTTTGTTGTTAGGTTAGGGTTACAATAAAATTAAAATTATTTTCTTTGTTTAAAAAGACGACTCCCGCAGTAGGGTACAAGCCCTGTGTCGCGGGGGACTTTAAAAACATACAAGTCACGGACACAAAGACAACCAGACTTGGAACAACAATTTGTGGATCACACAAAGTAGTGTCCCGTGTGGGAATCGAACCCACGACCTCTTGTGTAGCAGTCGGACACACTCCCACCGCGCCACAAAGGCAGTCGTTGCATTGCAGTCAGACATTGTTGATAAATAATTTAACATCATATCAACCCATATGATGGCCCTCTGCTGGGCACGGGTCTCCCCAGTAGAACCTACCAGTATGTAGATCCTGGGGGTAATTGCCATAATCGCCACGCTTGGCGAGCGGGTTGGCGATCGCAGTACGCAGAGGACGCTGCTGCCCGTCCTCCGGGGTGAAATCCCTTAGTCGCCTTGACGACACCCACGGGTAGAGATAGGGTGGTACTATTCTTAAGCCGGCACCACACGGCATAAGGCGTTAATAATTTAACACTAAGGTGTAAACCGTGTACCTACGTACTACCGTACCTACTATATGAGTACATGATACTCCTGTCTACAATTTTGTATAAAAATATATACGCTACGCCATAAGGCAATAATAATAATAACCATTTATTTCAGGCGTCTAAGGCGCTTATCATACAATAACGCACTTAAAAAAATCTTAATTAAGTACTACATAATTACTAATACTATAATTAAAATTAGATTATCACAAGTACACTACATGAAACTGCTACTGAGACAACGGCGCGGCGGTATCGTGTTTCGCTGCGTGGTGTCACCGCAACATTCCACGAAAATGTTGGTTCACAACACCCTTCGACTAAAAGTTCTCTTTCATGAAGATGAACAGACATTCACTAGAAAGTCATACTATGATCGATTTAGAGTTGATGTTATAGCGGTACTCCAACTTCTTCACCCTCAACTTCGTCTTGATGCTGAGGAACTCGACCAGCTTTTGTCTTCATGATGTGATGCAGACGAGACATATATAGCTGCGTCATTAGTAATTCGGGACCTAGCATTATGTTAATGCAATAAATAAACAATGAAATATTTCCCTCTCTATACCAGTAAAATAATCTTAGTCCAATTAAAAGCTTCATAGCAATATACGCGACCACAAAAGAAATAATAACATCCGTCATAGATTTATGTTTGGTTATTGTTCATCATGTTCCAGAGATCCTAATAAAACATAGCGTTTACATCCGCAGTCCAGGAGCGAACCCATTCCGAGGAACGTGACCTTTTCACGATCGTATTATTAGATTGAGAATGAGAACCTAACGTATAAACAACGGCAAACGATCGACTTCTATGATAAAGGGTTCATCCATACGAAATTAATTCAATAACAAAGGTCAGTGTTGTTTCTCGTCTCTTTTTTATCTCCTCATATTTGATTTCTCGATGTTTCTACGAATATTGTCGATTGGTTTTGTATCTTTGCTCCTAAGTGAAATTTCAGATTGGATAGTACTTGACTCGGATAGCAATTTCAACTAAACTTTTCAAGTTTTGGAATCGTATTACTTGGCATTTTTTAGATTTTGCCCTTCAATAAAATAAGCTTTGTTTCAAGTTTTCTTCTGTTTTAGCGAGATAAAGACTTTTTATTTATAGCTTTAGTCTAAATACTCTCAGGCGAGATTACGAAACGTGAAAACTTTGAAATAGATTTATGGAATATTGATCCTAGCTGACATTTTCTTAGTGATAAATTGTAATAAAAAGTGCTAAAGATATTTCAAAACATTGAACACCATTTGGACTGCTAATGATCTCTATAAAAATAAACATTTTTAAATTAAAAAGATTTTCACTAAAGTAATAATCAAGCACCTGAGCTTGCTTCAAGGTAAAAATGTACTTGCAATTTTTATATTTTCTTTATTTTAGTTAGAAATCCATCAGGCTTCCGAAAAAGGACTTTATTCCATTATCTTATTATAAGTTCCTGAGAAATGTATAATGCCTGTTAGATAATTTGATATCCTGTTCTATTTCTGTGCCATTTGATATTAACCCTCGATATCCAATCATAACCAAGAACTTATTCAAACAGAAATGTTCCAAAACTAGCTTGAAACGTATGGTCTAAGTTATATCCTAATTAGGCTACGACGTAGGAAGTTTATACGTACAGTACGTCACGGTAGAGTGTCGAAATTAGAGTTAAACTAAATTTGTTTACCTTTTCACAGAGCTGTATACATGAAAGTTTCCAAATACGCCACCTCGAGGAAGTAAAATTTTGCTAAAAGTGCCAACCCAGAGTTTGCTTAGCTCCACTCATGCTTCAAAGTAGTTAAGTAATTTGCATAAAATGGTTTTACTTGAGCAAGTTCTGAATCTGTTAGGGTTTTTTTTTTGTTTATTAAGTAGGTACTCTAAAGAAGTAAATGAAAATATGTCTGAAGTTCCCTAGATAATATTAAGTTTATGACTGTGATTCGAGAGTAGGTTTTTTATGGTCTCCTGACACTAGTCAACTAACATATTATAGTGAGTAATTAAGGTTTAAAGTGATTTCCGAGATATGAAGGAGTGTTAATATATTTTTAGAAAACGGCAACCTATACATATATCTATAGGTATACATTGAAAGTAGTACGTTGCGTAACCTCCTCAGTCACCACTGAATCACGGAACCCTCTTAACTGCCCTCTCGTCTAAATTTCCATTTGACTTGTATTTAATTGTACCGTTAACCGTTTGGACAAACACGGCAAGAAAAATGAATGAGGAAAAATGAAACCTGTAAATGACATATGTATATATAGGCGGCGGTAGCCTGATGGTTAAGGCATCGGACTCACAATCGAGAGGTCGAAGGTTCGAATCCTACCCATTATACTACCGACATGAACCTACTCCTAACACTCCACTCCAAGCTTAGCTGGAGGGGTCAACAAGATTGCTAGAAATGTAACATATATATATTTACATATATAACACAAAATATATAAAAAATAGTAAGAACATAAGGAAGTCTCCCTTACATTTCCTAACATAATTCATAGATTTCCTAAAAAATGCTTTGTTAATTTACACAGAGTTATCATTTCACTTCAAGAATTCTTCTTTACCTTTCTATACCTCTTGCAAGTCAAATATTAGGTTATTTCATTGGTCATACCATAAAATTTGAAATTTCTACCAAAAAATATAGAACAGTGACTAGGAGAAAAAAATAGAACACAGCCTAATTTGCCTTTGAGCTACAATTTCTGTCACGTTTATGTTGAGTAGGTACTTGATGTTTCAAACTACATTGTCCCCACTTAATGTAGTACAGTCAAAAGTGTTGTTTGGACAGAAACACTAGTTTCTACAAGTATCTACGTGTTCAATATGTTTTACGATCGACCGTTTCACAACGGGTCATGAATGCTCTCATTGTGTCTTGGAAATCCTATGCTCAGATCGAAACTTACATTTCATTCTGTAAGGTTGAAAATATTTAAATACATGACTGCCCTTACTTTTTTATTGCATGTTTTTAACCCCGGCTTCGCCCGTGTTAAGTTTGATTATGAAACTTTTAACCTCCGTTTCACTCCTTAACGTCTAGTCTCAATAATCTAACTATCGATGGATTTGGCTACTAGAGATTTATATTTGACATAAGCTCCATACAAAATATGTCAAAATTCTATCTCTAGTAGCCAAATCTTGTGGTTAAATTAAAAAAAAATAAACCAGTTATTTTCATACAGAAGCGGCGGTAGCCTAATCACTAAGACATCGGTCTCACAATCGTGAGGTCGCGGGTTTGAATCCTACCCATTAAACTACCGACGTGAACCTATCCTAACACAAGCCTTTGAGCTTAGCTGGAGGGGTTAACAAAATTGCTAGTATTGTGTGGGACTCAATCCCCCATTGCTAGATATCTTTTTATTACAAAATATATAATATATTGTATATATATATATATATATATATAGCCACGTTACTGCAACCATTAGTGGGCAAAACGGCGTCGTTTGTGAAGGATTCCCGCCATTTTGTTGACATTATCAAGACCATGAGAGTGGAACCAGACGAGGTGATAGTGAGTTTTGATGTGGAGTCACTATTCACAAACATTCCCATTCAGGACTGTCTTGAGGTCATCGAGAGGAAGCTTAGCGCGAATGATCTGCCCAAGCAGTATATTGTTTTACTGAAAAACTGCCTAGAGGGCAATTTCTTCGTTTACCAGGGACAACACTACCTCCAGATCGACGGAGTGGCCATGGGTAGCCCAGTGGCGCCGGTGATGGCCAACATCTGGATGGATGCAACTGTCCCGGGTCAAACTATAGAAGAGGTACGTGAACGACGTGTTTTGTATCATGAAGGGCGGTAGATTAGAAGTAGAACAATTTACTGAGTACTTGAACTCCATACACCCTAACATCAGGTTCACTTTATATATATATATATATATATATATATATATATATATATATATATATATATATTCTTTTAATATTCCGGAATAATGTACGGCTCCACATGAACAAACGCCTAATCTATAACGAATCAATAACGATATTGATTACCAAACTTCATTCTATCGAGTTCCATCTCCATCGATCAAAAACTGACACTTTCCTTATTATTTCACCAAGTAATAGAGTATACTAACTAAATTATTATATGACGATAATATACTCGTAGCTGCCTTTGCGTAATATAATGTTTCCCTTTACACCCCTATTAAGGTAGTCTCTATATTACAAAAGCAGTTGTTTTATGTCTATATTTAAATATATTATAATCTTATTCTCCAAGGGGACAAATACATAGATAAAAGAAGTAGGGACTTCTTCTAAATCACTCAACAATTTTTGATACAAATTTTATTTAAAATTTATATGTACCAACTTCTTCCTCTTGTTATTTTTAAGGTAATGACAATCTAGCCAATAATTCAACTTATTTCTGATATGTCTAACTTAACTGCACAGAGTCTCTAACATATTAGCCCGAGATCCAGTCTAAGAAATATATACTCTCATCTGTTATTTGATCCTAACAAAGATTATATGTTAGATATTGTCTTAATTGATAAATCGTAAATGGGTTGCCTAGCTCAATCACGTGTCAATAAAGTAAATCAAAACATCTGTTGATGAAAAAGACAAGTTTGTACGGTACCCTCGGTGAGCAAGCATAACTTGCGCTTAACCGTTTTTTTATATATTTTTTGCTAATACTATTGAATATGGAATAAAAGAACTATACATTACATTAAAACCGAGCAAGTGCATGTCGGGCCACGCACAATGTAGGGTTCCGTAGTCACCTCCCACCCTCCATCCAAATAAATTATAAATGCGGCTTATGAAGTTAGTTTTCTGCAGTTTTTGTTTCATACTAATAAATTATTAGTAGGTATAACCTACTATTAATTTTAAATGGAATTTGAACAAAATTTTGTTACTTTTAATTTGATTAGCTTTTACTCGTAAAGCCGCCTTAGCTGTGATAGTTTTCCTTTTAATTTCACAATATTATATACTACTAACTTGATTTTTTTCACATACTCAACATCAACCATTTAGCTAGTAGGGGGGACGGACACTTGACTCAAACGAAAATTTGCACATTGGGTGGTACCCTAAAACAAATGTTTTTCAAGATTTTATTCTTTCACTTTGTCGGCGTAAGTAATAATATGTGTATCCATGCAAAATTACAGCTTTCTGCCACTACTCTGAACAAAGCTGCGGACGGACATGGCGAAACTATAAGGATTCCGTTTTGCCATTTTGGCTACGGAACTCTAAAAACCTATGTATTAATAATACCAGTTTAAAACTTAGGCATGCGATTTAGATAGCATCATATAATCTTTGTTAGAATCAAATAACAGATGAGGGTATATATTTGTTAAACCGGATCTTAGACTATATCCATTTTACAGATTTTTTCTTTAGGAAATATAAACTTTGCTTTGAGATGGAAATAATGATAGCTTAGTCACAATGCTATCGTAGTTTTCACAACTAGTGTTTATAGAAAATTGACCAAGTGTTAAGGTAATATTAATTTGATTGACCGAAATAAAGGCAGTTATTTTCTTTAGTATATTCAACGCTATTTTGGGACATTTTTATCGTTTTATATAAGTAAAACAAAGTAAATTAACTAAAAACATATCTTGGTTTTGTGATTTTAATTCTGTTATTACAACAAAATTCCGGTCGTTGAATATCCTATACATTTATATTGTATTTTTCTCTCAAAATGATTGAAAGAGGAAACTTTTCCTTTATATTTTGTTTCTTTTCAATCAATTCGGGGGCTTCAACGTAAACAGACAACTGTCAGTTATGGGTATGCGCTTTTGATACACTTCACGTTGCGTTAACTTAACGAATTAATCTTCGTCTACGCTATTTCTTTATTCTTTGTTTTTTATTGGCTTTGCGGCAATATTGTGGTGTAAATACACACAATTAAATGACTGTTTCATTACGTATTAATATATACATGGTAGATATTTGTTCATTTCATATAGCGCTCATAATTTTATTTTAAAACTACACACATCAAAAGTGTCTAGGGATCAACATATATTTTTGCAATAACTTTTCTCCTGATTGATTTTTTTTTTTATTTCTTTAAGGATTCATCAAATAAAGTGTTTTCGTTTGTCACAGTAACGATAAACCAAGTCACCTTTGCATTAATAAAGAAATTTGCCATTTTCCTAATAAAGGGATTTTTGACATTTGAACCACTAACATTAAAGTTCGAAAAAAAGACTGAAATAACAGTTTTCTTTAAAATTTTATTGGGTAACTTAAACAATTAATAATCCGTGTTTCTACCGCGAACACTAACAATACAAGAACATCGGTTTGGCATACTCAAAATGAGTTCATCCAAATCACGCTGTGGAATGGCCGCCCATGTTCGTTGCAACAATAAAAAAAGGTCTTCTTGTGACTGGATACCCTCCATATTCGGCAGAGCTCTTCTCTGTAGCATATCCCATGCATGCTCAATCGGGTTCAAGTCTGGCGACTGAGCAGGCCAGGGCAGGACATTGATGTTAGCTGCGGCGAGAGTCTGTCTTACAACTCTTGCGGTGTGCGGTCGTGCATTATCATGCATTAACTGAAATAAGGGACCGATTTGCACTTGTAGAGGAACGATGACGTCTGATACAATCGTCTCAGCATAAATTTGAGCGTTGAGGTTGCCTCTGATCCAAATCAACTCAGTTCTTCCGCCGATCCAAATACCCGCCCATACCATGATGGTTCCACCACTATAAGGATGGACTTCCTGGCAGGATTTTAATCGCTGTTGGCGTCCAGGGGTTCTCCAGTGTCGTATACGTCTTGTATCCGGTCTCATACCAAAACGAGACTCATCAGAAAAGCACACGAAACGCCATTGTTCTTCTGCCCAATTTCTGTGTTCAAGAGCCCATTGATATCGAATCCTACGATTGTGCATTGCTATAGGTGGTACCCGTAGCGGTCTTCGGGAATGAAGGTTCACTTCATGCAAGCGGTTTCTGACTGTTTGGTCGCTAATTAAGTTCCCTGAAGAGTGATGAAGCCTCACGGCTAACATCATGGCGGTTATTGTTGGACCTCTTCGAGTTAAGATTTGAATGTATCGGTCTTGTCTCCGTGTGGTGCAGCGATACCGTCCTCCATGGCGCTCAGCCACGGTACCAGTGCTTCGGTAACGTGTCCAAAGTCGACTGATAATACTCTGACTTGTATTCAGAGCTAAAGCCACAGTACGTTGCCGGGAACCAGCTTCTATCATTCCCACGGCTCTGAGCATTTCTTCCCTGCTTAAATGACGTCGCCGCTCCATAATAACGTTGGTTTTAATCAGTAGTAGGGAAACAGTAGCACTAATAATGTCTTCAATGCGTTGTATGTTTTTATAGGGAAAATATTGACAGCTGATTTTCATCTTTTACTCGAATTTGATTCACAGTTCCTGATTCAAATTATGAAATGCACCAAAAAGGATCCATATAAATTTATAAAATCATAAATTTATTACAAAGCCACATCTTAATCTCAAGAAATCCGCATAAAAATGCCTAATCCCTAGACACTTTTGATGTGTGTATTTGCATTTTTTTAAGATGACTCCCGCAGTAGTAAACAAGCCCTGTGTTGCTTTAGAACTAGACTCTAGACTTTACAAACATTCAAGTCACGGACACAAAGTACACCCAGACTAGAAACAACAATTTGTGGATCACAGAAAGTGGTGTCCCGTGTGGGAATCGAACCCGTGCCGATCGAAACCGACATCGTGCGTAGCAGTCGGACACATTCCCACCGCGCCACAGAGGCAGTATAATGAATAATCTGGGAATTGCAAAGAATTGCAGTAAAAAGTAACAAAAAAAATTTCGTTGTTTTCAATGACATATTTGTAAAAATACCGAGCTTTGCGTGGTTTTTTTTAACGACGTTTTCTAAAAATGAAACCTAGCTAAATCGATTTATCGTCCCCGAAACCCCCTCCATACTAAATTTCATAAAAAAAATTTGAGTCGTTTTGCCGGGGTTCAGATTATATGTATACATACATATATACAAGACATGCTCGTTTAAAGATATTAGATTAGTCAATAACTACACATTTTATATTATTTTAAAAATCTCAAAATTTCAAGACTAACTGTTTACAATATATGTTCGTAAACTTTCGCAATTTGTACACATTGTACAATTTTATAAGCTAGCTAACGGCCGTGGTCACGGGTAGATGATTGCAATACGGTCGAAACGTCGGGCAATAAACAAATTTATTTAGCCTTAAAATAAAATATTTACGCGCTTAAGACCCGTAGCTTATAAAATTCTATAACTGTTTACAATCTAAATAAATAAAAATAAAGTTATTTGTTACTTACGTTTTCGTTCCTCACCTAGCTGACACCAAAAGCGAAGAAACAACTTATACTAATACAAATGATAACATTTTCTAACATAATATTCATAGAAAATATCTAACCACAATTTTACATCAAAGGCATCAAAGAAACAGTTTATCGAAAAAGAAGGTTGCCACTATCAAAAGGATTGGCATTATCGTTTCGCTTCCCAAGCCGTGACTTACAACAAAAATAAACAGTCATACCACATCCTCACGTTATCTAGAGGAAACGTGACGTCATCGATATTTTCCTGTTGAAATTTCCGGCACTTGAAAAAAGATTAGGTTATGTATTTTACGATCTAACTTCATTCGTGCTGAGTAAAAGTAACGTCAAAAATATTACGAGAAAAAGATATCATGTGTAATATCTATTACGGAAAGAAAATAAAGTTCGTGTATATTGCCTTCTTGAAGTTTCCTTGATGTTCTGAGAATGGGAGGAATACTCTGTATCAGCTGTTTATCGTCCCACGCAACTTAAGCTTTATTATCCCATTCACTAATAATATACTCAGTATTGGAAGTAGTACGTATTTGTTTTTATTTCGGCAAGGTTCTATTCCAAGCTGTCTTAATAGATAAACGACCTTCTTACATACAATACCTAATAATACATTATTAAGTTTTGTGCATGCTTTCGATTAGAATACATTTAACAACATGTAAACTTTTAGGTAAGCATTAGGAGAAATGCCAGAATTTTTGAAGTGAAAACTTAATTAGCGGCGTTGTGCACTTTTTTGGTATGGTTATAAAATGTTAAACTCGCGTCAGGATCACGTGACAATAAAATTGGTGGATTGGTGAGAAGAGAGGTGGGAATCGGGCGGTATAGAAACCAGAAGACCTCGGTTCGAGTCCGTATTATTAGTTAATTTGTGATTTAATCGAAGCGTCGGTAGCCGAATGGCATAGGCATCGGACTCGCAATCGTGAGGTCGTGGGTTCGAATCCTGGCCGTTATACTACCGACGTGAACCCACTCCTAACACAAGCCATAGAGCTTAACTGGAGAGGTTAACAGGATTGCTAGTAATGTGGGACCACAATCCCGCATTGCTAGTTATCTTTATTATAAAAAAATAAAAAATGTTTTTTAAATTATTATTTAATTTTTCATATTATTGATTTAATTGTCATGTTGTTGTCATTATCATTTTTTCAATTGTCATGTTTGATTACGATAGCACAGTAGATAATTATTGTATTTGACCATATAAATTATAGTACTTTTATACTGATAAAAAAAAATGTTTTCACTTCTGCCGGCACTCTTGGATTGCAACCCGTTTTTTTTAATAATAATATCTCAGGACAACTCATACAACGCCATCTGGTCCCAAACTAGGTTAGAGTTTGTCTTTCTCTCGTTTGATAACATCTTTTTTGTTGCAGAGGAAAACAATATCATTTGCCTCCACAAAACCTGAAAAGTTGGGAGACGCTTATGGTTACCAAAATCTAAGAAACTGCTTACTGCGTTTTACATTCGATTACCTACTGCATCCATTCTGAAAGACCCATTCTAAAACCTCTGAAAAAGCATTAAAATCACGTCAGCAGTATTTTTCTTTTACCCTTTGTAATTTTAGACAGATTGAAAAATATTACCTGACCGCAACAAAACTTCAAAAGTCAGAACTTTTACGATTGTTGATTCAAACCACGAAATCACTATAAACTGCTTACATTATTATTTACAAAAAACATTCTCAATTTTACCTTCTACATATTCAATCACGTTAAATATCAAATGAGAAGATGTTATCCGAAAAAATCTCAAAGAAAACAGAGAGGAACGCACGTACAACATTTTTCTTCAACAAATGTCTTTCATTAACAATTCATTCAAATAAGTCGCGTGCTTAAAACCAAACATCGAAGCCTTCTCAAGTATTGAATTATAGATGAGTTCCGAAGAAAAATAATTACTTACAGAGGGAGTACTTACGTTTAATTATTTCCGAACAATTCGGTCGGTAGCCTCGAGACGCCGCTTCGCCTAAAAGAACCTTTCAACGCGAACCAATTAGTAAAAGTAGGTGCCTACAATGCGTTCGAGTAGATCAATAAATTATTAACTTAACCAACTACAAAGGACAAGTCGATGGAAATAAACGACTGGAAAAAAGTAAATATTAATTTAAAGTTAGTTTATTATGTCTTTGAAGTTGACGTGAATAGCGATGACTTAAAAGCGCTATTCCATTAGACAAGTTACTTGTATACAAGATGCAAATTGCATACGACTTGTATACAAGTATGAGGTATTTGAACTTGTACAAAATATTGAAATCAATAGTGTGTTTGTTCTTGATGGTATGAACATGTTTCCAATGCAAGCAACATGTACGCACATGTGACGTCATTGTATGCAAGACTTGCCTAATGGATTAGCGCTTTTAGGAAATTTTATTTGTTACCTATTTATAAATGGCTTGGTAATTTATAATTTAGTCTTACGCACATAGTGTGACAGCTCCTGTTGTACTTTGGTGATATAGGTATTATTAAGTTATGAATAGATAAGAATATAATTATTTTAACGGTGTGTATTTTCATTTCAATTTATATTAAAGATCGTAGTATTACTTTTATTAACAGCACAGCACTAAGGAATTCTCGTTAGTTGTGCCTGTCGGACGATGCTGAAAATGTCAGCCTTTCACGATCCCGAACTGAACTGAAACAACTCAGTTAGTGCCATTGTTGCAATGAATATTTAAGAAATATTCCCGCTACACCATGTTCAAGTTAAAAATACTTTGCAATATTAAATAGCGAGATTTTAATGAGATGGGGAATACGAAGTGCTATTTTTAGGGTTCCGTACCTCAAAAGTAAAAAATGGAACCCTTATAGGATCACTTTGTTGTCCACCCGTCTGTCTGACAAGACTCTTTATCTCGGGAACATATATAGGTATCGAGTTGAAATTAAAACTACAGAGGTACTCATGTTTACAGTACAATGAAGCTGTGAAAGAAACAAACTTCAAAGTTAACGTAAAAAAACGATACGAACATATCGTTTTATGTACGTTACATTTCGAGACTCGATTCCTGAACTATTAATGTGTACCTACAAATTTGTACGGAACCCTCGGTTGGTGACTCCGACTCGCACTTGTCCTTGTTTTTTAATTTGTTTAGGTAAATAACAACTCTTTTACTTATTGACATTGATATTTGTAGCATGTTATGGTGATAAAGATAGATTAAGTTTGACGTTAATAACATGGAATAGACAAGATAAGAGTTTCAATTACTTATTTAATACCTAATGGTAACTAGCTGACCGGGCGAACTTTGTACCACCTCGTATTTTTTTTCGGTATTTTCTTTTTATACATAAGAACATTCTACAGAGTATTAGAAAACTAAAAAAAGTGATTAATTAAATCGCTCTCTATTTATGTCGTGATCAAGGGAAATAGGGATTTATTTGATGAGGTGAAAATAAACAAATAAAATAAATAAATTTTTTAGGGTTCCGTAGCCAATATGGTAAAAACGGTACCCTTAAAGTATTCGACCAGTCTTTTAAAAACATTTTAAGGTTAATAATAAACTTTTTTGATTAACCAACTTTGGAGCGATTATTTCCAAAAGCATGGAAATAATCGCTCCGAAAATTGCATAAATTGTATTCTCCCCCCCCCCTCCTTATCTTTTGAACAATACAAAAAATATGAAAACAATCAAAAAGAGCGCTTAACAAATACTTTAAATGAAAATTATTTCAGAAATAATCGATAAAATAATAATCCATCATTGAGTTATTGCCAAAAAACTGCGTTTCTCGAAACATACGCTCTTCTGCTGGTCTGTCTGTGTTGTGGTAGAGCCTAAATGGATGTACAGAAATGGAAAAGGTTTTTTTTATTAGAAAGCATTAATCGATATAGTTCTTAGCTTTGTCTGATGTAAATCTATTCAGCAATTCTGAAGATAATCAATTTATTTTCTCACATATTGGGTTGGTACTAGAACCGGTTTCAGATTGGCGTTTTATACGAGTATATATGCTCGTTTTTGGAAGCCTATGCAGGCGCGTATAGGCGCACCTTTTCCCACAAGCGCAACTCGAACGAGCGTTCGTATATGCTTGTTGATACTATGTAATCACTTTCGGTTCGAGCGAACACGCCAGAATTTGCCCGTGAACGTGAGTCTAGTTTTTTGAAGCGCGAAATGTAGAACGCGTGTAAACGCATATGCCAAAACGACCGCATATGCGCTGAAAACAACGCTAATCTGAAACTACCCTGCTTGTGACAAGATGACATCGTATTTAATATAAATAGCGAGTTCTACTTCTTCTAGATATATCATATGATACAATTTTAACTATAATACAAATGCATAGAAGTCTTGCATGTAATTACATTTACCAAAGCGTCATAGCTCAGGTTGGTAGACCGCAAACATCCTCGCTTTTCTGCTTCGCCGAAATTGAACTTGTTTACCGAACAATCCCGCGAGTTGTGTACGAATACAATGTACGTAGCCAACGGTTAATTTAATTTTGTTACCGCGTTGTGTTTAAGTAGGTGTTTTGTTTGTTTCATGTGAAGTTTTGGAAATATATTTGCTACCGGGAAATGACGGTCCGGTTCGTATTAGGAGATTAAGGACCGAATATTTGGCTATCGGAGATTTGATTGATGTTCCGTGAATAACATTTACGTTTTTTTAGTATATTTGTAAATGTATTTTGATTTACATAACGCAGTTTTAATAATGTTTGAGAATGTTACATGTAGCGAAAAGAGATTACCATTTTTGAGAGCCCAAAAACATAATTTATGTAAGTACTATCGTCATTATCGTTAAATAAGTCTTTATATTTTTCGCATTTCATAATAATAATTATAATTTTTTTTTTCGCACATTTTTACAGACACAAATACATCCACACTTAAACGAATATTTATTAAATTTAAACCCAGTCGAAAGGTCAAGCAATCCTTATGTCAAATACTTATCGTTAACATATTTAATCCAGTATCCAATCTTTAATAATATGTATTATATTAATTTATGCAATCATATTCTCTTCTAACTTTTCAGAACTAAATAGCATCTATCTACTTGCCAAAAAGATAGATGGTATCTAGGGAAAGAACAAAAACAACTTTGTTGTGTAATGGTAATGAGTCGCTTGAATTGTATTTATAAGCCGTTTTCTTTGGTTCTGCTTTGAAAAAAGATTTATTAATTTACTAGCGTCCCGCTCCGGCTTCGCACGGGTATAAAATATATGGATGTTATTATACATATAAACCTCCCTCTTCAATCACTCTATGTACTAAAAAAAACCGCATCAAAATCCGTTGCGTAGTTTTAGAGATTTAAGCATACATAGGGATATAGGGATAGAGAAAGCGACTTTGTTTTATACTATGTAGTGATATTTACTCCTGTAGAAGGTATAGTATGTGTAATTGCTTGATACTTAAACAGGGTGATTTGTAATAGGTATACCAATAACCTCCCCCTCGTGGTTCCTTTGCATAACAATAAATAACTTTGTAATATCAGTCTTAGAAAAAAAATTACATATTAACCGTTAATCACCTACCACTTGTTTTTGGAATTAAGACCTTAGCCAACAACAGACTATTTGACTGAAGTAAAATCGTTGTTCATTGTGAGTTTTAGCCTCTAAACCTGACCAAAAAACATCGATTTTACTCCGGGGTAACTCAGATGTGTGGTAAATGGTTGTGACAAAAGTTGGTGGTAGGTGAGGATATTTTTTTTTCAAATATTATAATATTACGAAGTTATTTGGTGTAATGTAAAGAAACCAAGAGCGGGAGGTTATTGGTATATTAAAATTTACCCTGTATACATGTAACACATATATTTGTTATATATACCTTTACCTTGCGGAATAATCCTTCTGCGTGTAGACAGAAATTAATTTTGCACTGGTCCGGAACTGCCATAGGGACCGAGTGGCGCGCAAGTAATTATAAAATTCATTCACTCAACTCGTTTTATACTTTCAAAATATCTAGGGTGTAATATTCTCGTGTTAGTACTCTAGCTATATAAAAAGATTTTCCCTACCGGGTTAATTGCAGTCATGTCTTAAATACGATTTCTTCTCTGCCAAATATCATCATGCATCAACAGGAACCGTTGTAAGAGCGGTTTTAGATTTAACGTTAAAACGTTTAGAAAGTTACTGTCATATATGTATACATAGGCTGAGACAGATTGGCATTTAAGCGTTATGAAGTTACAAAATGGTAGGTGTCGGATACCTCTGCTGCTAATTCCCATCGTTACCTGTCGCTGACTTTTTCGGATTTGTTTTTAGTAAACAATATTTACTAAAACTACATTCCAAAATTATTATTTTTTTGGGTTTCGTACCTCAAAAGGAAAAAAACGGAACCCTTGTAGGATCACTTTGTGGCCCGTCCGTCGGTCTGTCTGTCTAGACCCTTTTATCTCGGAAACGCATCAAGTTGAAATTAAAAACATATGCTCAAGTCTCCGGTCACTTGAAGCTGTGAAAAAAATAATCTTCTCAGTTTACTTAAAAAAAGATACAACCGTTCATGCCGCAAAAAACATACATTTCGACATTCTCAAGGAATCAAACTTTATAGGGTATTTCCGTTGATCTAGAACGATAAAATTTGGCAAGTAATACCATCTGAAACTACAAGTATAGAAAAAAGTTTGAAAACTGTACCTACTACAAATTTATAGTTTTATTTAAATCATAAAAAATATAGACTATAAAAAACTGTGAGACTCGATTCCTGGACTATATACTCGTACTACAAATTTGTACGGAACCCTCGGTGGCTGAGTCCGACACGCACTTGTCCGGATTTATCATATTAAAAATAATATATTAAATGTATTTTTTAAATAATTATTATATAATTGACTTTAATATAGGTAAATCTAGTAGTAGGTACATTTTTATTGTATTTTTAAAGACATCCCACAGTAGGGTATGAGCACTGTGTCGCGGGGTTCTTCACAAATATTCATATAATGGACACAGAGTATAGTAGATAGCATAATAGATAGCAAAGTGGTATCCCGTGTAGAAATCGAATCCACGACGATAAATATCCGCACCGCCCCACCGAGGCAGTCAATTCAATCTAGTACCTAAAATATCTGCCTATCTAGGTATATATATAAGTACAGAAGCCCCTTATCTTATTTTTTCATAGTAGTCAGGACTAGGGCTGCAACTACGACAATGCAATACAGTACGTATACCTACCTACTGAGTCAGTTTTGTAGTAAGTAAGACAATTAAAGTGGTACTATTTAGAATTCCTTTTTGCAACAGCTGTTGCCGCTTTTTGCTTACTAATGAAATGTAATTCTCTTATTTATGTATCAAGTACTGGTAAAGTTTTCGCATCCAAATACTATGTACTTATACAAGTTCGTTCTAGATTATATTTAAGGTGCAAGGTGAATTTAATAAAGTTTTTTATGCAATGAGAGAGAGGGGGTTCAGGGTGTCTTCATTTTTAGGGTTCCGTACCTCAAAGGTATAAAACGGACCCTTATAGGATCACTTTGTTGTCCGTCTGTCTGTCTGTCAAGACCGTTTATCTCAGGAGCGCGTAAAGGTATCAAGTTAAAATTAAAACACAGGTCTTCAGTCCCTTGCAGCTGTGAAAAAATCAAACTTCTACGTTAACGTAAAAAAGGTACAGCCGGTTATGACGCAAAAAACGTACATTTCGACATTTTCAAGGAATCAAAATTAATAGGGTACGAGTATTTTCCGTTGACCTAGAACTATAAAGTTTAGCAAGTTACACCGTCTTTTACTACAAGTAGGTATAAGGAACATTGCAATCATTGCTTTTAAACATTCGCGATTTTTATATATATTAGATACATTTCGGGACTTAAGCGCGTGAATTATTTAAAGATACGAACCTTTTATTTACCCTACGTTTCGATCGAATTGCTCGGATCGTCTGAAAACTATACATTTGTAATTAAATCATAAATATAATATAAAATTAGTTAAAAAAACTGCATGACATGGTTCCTGAAATAATTATAATATGTACCTACAAATTTGTACGTAACCCTCAGTGGGCAAGTCCGACTCGCACTTGCCGGTTTTTTTACGACATTTTGACCAACTTCAGATAAAGGTTCTTAATCTTCTTTCGTTGTTTCTTTTTTACAAAATACTAGCTTTCGCCAGCGGCTCCGCCCGCGTGGATGTCGGTTATCGCGATAAAACTATCTTATGTCCTTCCCCGGGACTCAAACTATCTCCATACCAAATTTCATGCAAATCGGTTTAGCTGTTTGAGCGTAAAAGCGTAACACAGATAGACAGACAGGCAGTCAGAGTTACTTTCACATTTATAATATTAATATGGATTATAAAACAGAAATACTTCACTCTTATCACCATTTGTCAAAGAAAACCTTCAAGAATCATACCTACATAAGAAGCCTGTAACAACCATATGCGAGAAACAATAAATCATTTCGGAGATTCTTCAAACATACAGATTCAGAGCTAGGTATACACGTGCGGTGTGCAAAAGTTATCTAAGGAAACATGTTGAGTACCCCCACCCTTTAAAATAAATCATATGTAATACCGCATTGAGGGTGCGAGACTGACGCCTTGCTCAATAATCCGAACGGCGCGTATCTGGGGCTCAGATTTCATTACCATCTGATATGTAGATATAAGAGTTATTTGAAGAGGTGTTTTGTATCGGCTGGATTGAATGTGTATTAATATCTTTCGCGTCTTTACGTATTAGCTCTTTCATGTATTTATGTGAGATGAGTCTGTGAGTTTTGTAAATCATGATTAGACTTAGCTAAGTCGAACATTATAAATCATAATATGCTGAACATAAGTTATATTACAATTTATATACAGTACCCATTTGGATGACCGCTTTGCCCGGTAATTTTTTTAAACGACTTTTTAAAATTGGGCCTAGGCAGATCGATTTCTCGCCCCCAAAACCCGCTTCATATTAAATTTCATGAAAATCGTTAGTCAAAGTCAAAAGTGCTTTATTCATATTGTCTGACGTTCATGAGCGTTGCAGTCTGTTACCTAAGTAACAGAATGCAAATGCTCATGAACATCAGACAAAATATATATTGAATGATTCAACATTCAACGGCAATTTCGTAAGAGTAAAGCAGTGAAAAAAGAAATTGGCAATGAAAACTCCTGGCCACTTTTTTAAAATGCCAATTATTACGATTTATTATTACATATGTTTTGTCATTACGCCATGAAACTCACGTAAGGAGTAACTATAGTACGTAAAATGGGTATAGTCAAGTTTTAAATTAATTAGCCTCTCTTCGGTGTAGATGGGAGCATCAACCTACTACTAAAAACTACAGAAGAGGGTAAAGGCAACATGTGATTCGATTAATGTAAGAAATACTACTTAACGTAGGCGCCGTTTCTGAAATTTCGATTATCTAAATATACAAAAATTGTTCGTTGAAAGGTATTAGATAATCATCTAAGATTAATTTATAAGATAAAAGCGTAAACCATTAAAAATGTCAAGGTCCCCAGAAATAAATTCGTATATTAGACCAAAATAATTTAATAAACAAAGGAATTCTCTAAATAAGGTTTTATCAAGTAATAGATTTAAAAATAGTAATAACGCCATAAGCCTCCCAAAGAACGACAGATTGTTAATTAAATACAAGGAGGAAAATGGGCGAGAAAACTAGAATAAGAAACCTAAGCTTAGGTATTAATTACAGATCTGGACGAGAAAAGTCTCTAAATGTTTATGACGTCATTGACATACTGTTCTGAAAGATTTACACAACTATTATTGGCAATGCCATATCGCGGGAGTTAGTGGTATCAGTGTTTTAACGACTTTGCCGGGATAGGGGAAGTCATAAACATTTCTATATGACTTTCTGTTATGATCATCGGGATGTTGCATAGCTATAATCGGGCTATAGCGTCAAGTAAGTGGATAATTCTTTAATAGTATTATCAATGTATGGTCGTAGTCTTTTGAACTGATCAACAACTTAAAAAAACCGTTTTCTACGCTCATTTTTATGGTGTCATATAGTTTTTTATTTTTAAATCTGCAATAGTAAAATTGTTTTCAAAGTATTTTATCTTAACCTTATTTGCCTAAGTTTTACTTTATATCTTATAATACGATAAAAAAAAATACTTTAGTTTACAAACAGGTAAAAGAGCTCTTAAAAGCCATTCAAAACAACCTCAATGAAAACTTTATACGTAACTTTAGCCAATCGATTTAACTTACGATACTCGACCAATAAAGCAGTAACTAAATCTAATAAAAAAACACTAAAGAAGTATTGAACAAACACCAAAACAATAATCAGAAGAGAAAATAAGCGAAATACTACTCCCGGTAGTTTAAAACCAACCGAACTAAAGCAACAGATTAAAGCGATATACTGCAATAAAACGCTAAAAGGTTAAAGGGAAAATGTAGGTAGGAGGGAATAAACGAGAGGAGAATATTCGCTTTGCATACTGCAGTAGGAATGCGCTCAGTACCGAGTGGGTCGAAATTAGAACATACTTTGTTGTACATTTTGCGTAACAAGCCTTACTATTAGGGTGCAGTCATACGTGAATATAGAAAACAATCATTTAGTTTGTATGTACCTGCTTCCACAAACAAGGATGGTCTACAATTTATTGTACTATTTATGGTAGTTTACGAGATGAAATCGCTTAATAATATAATGTTCAAAATTCAAATACAAAATTCTTTATTCACTTAGAATGCAAAACAACTCTTGTGATACAAAGCGGCGGTAGCCTAATGGCTAAGGCATCGGTCTCGCAATCGTGAGGTCGCGGGTTCGTATCCTGCCCATTATACTACCGACGTGAACCCTCTCCTAACACATGCCTTTGAGCTTAGCTGGAGGGGTTAACAAGATTGCTAGTAATGTGGGAGTCAATCCCACATTGCTAGTTACCTTTTAAAAAAAAAACAAAAAAAAGCGCATACAGTAGGTAAAGCCGGAGAAAAAAACCTGGCAATAAAAATTCGCCGCCACTCTTTTCAAATTGCCAATTTTACAATGTTTGATGTTTATATTGTTCCCATACGTACTTTTTATCTCTATGTTCTGAAATGAACATTAATACACCTTTAATTACTAGAATAAAAAAATAAATTATAAGAATAAAAAAACCCGCCTGTACAAAAAAGATGGAAACAAGATCCCCTACATAATTATACAATTGCATGCAGTCGGAGGCACTTTACTAAGTTCGTCGAGATTCATTAATGCCTCCGACTGCATGAAATTGTATAATTATGTAGGGGATCTTGTTTCCATCTTTTTTGTGCAGGCGGGTTTTTTTATTCTTATAATTTATTTTTTTATTTAATACTTTTTAGTTGTTGTAGGATGTAACCGATGTAGCAACTTACTTCTATCACAGCTATTGTCAAGTATTGAAACTTGAAAAAACAATGGTTGCTAACTAACTTTTTCAGTATTACAGTCATAATCATGTTATACCTTTTTGAAATGCTTATGATGAGCTCTTTAATTTAATACCCATATTGCAGTATTCGAAACAACTTTTTTTCTCACACCTCTTTATTTTGACATCTCATAGCCGCCATGTTTGTTTTTTAAAAACGTCACCTATCTAAGAACACTTGGGCGATTAAGACGAATCTAACGATGTGTGAATTGTATAAATCCGTTCAGTGGATTGTGAGATATCAGGTAATAAAGAATATTACATACATACATACAAGATACGCGCGAAAAACATAACCCTTCTTTACAGCCGGGTAAAAATATATAAATAAAGAAAGGATATAATAAATAGCTTCGATGCTGTAAATTACTTCTACAATATCATAAAAGTACTGTAAGATTTAAAGCTTATCAAAACAAATATCGGCAGTGGACAGGTTTAGAAATGAGAAATTTTAAAACAGTAGTCTAACTCTCTTTCTTTAAAACGAAATATTTACTTAAACTTCTTAAGTTTACGGAGTCAATTCTAATAAATTTTTCCATAAGCATAAGAAGTTCGAACCCATGGACAATTTTCTGGAACAAGTGGATTAAATAGATGTACCACCTCATTTCGAATCGAAACTTTATTTTAATTGAATTAGAGTAGGCCTTCAGGTGTCGTAGAGAATTTAAGCATATTTCTTACCAAATTCAAAATGATTTAATCAATAAAAATGTTGACAACCTTTGAAATTGACAAGTTAAAAAGTGAAATAATACGACCGTAGAAATTTTAAAACAGTTGTAATAAAGTTGTAGTATATTCCTAACCAAAATTGTTATTTTAAATACTTAAAGAATTAAGCACGTTTTCGCTTATAACCGTGAGTGCCAAAACTTCAGAATGGCCTCTACATGGCGTTAGTATTCAGGTGGGAGACACGGAGCCGCCAGACATTAACCTTTAAAAAGGGGTCAATGCGTCAAGTTCTGTCCCCTAATATCTTATTCTGGACGACGATTTGTCGAGGGTACTGTTTGTAGAGACAAATACTTACTTTGAATATTGATGGTGAAACCTCATTATAAAGACAATTAAACTCAGCTGATAAGATTTTAATAAGAATGTCGCCTGTTGTTAGAATGTCATTTTTGTAGCTTAAATCTTGAATTTGGGGTAAATGCAAGCTAAATGTAATCACCATAAAACATGAGAGTTTTTCCTAATTATTTTCAATTAAATTACTAGTACTGTTATTGCTTAATAAGAATAATGGATTCATAGGGTATTATTTTGTCCCTCACTTAATAAAAAATAATCACGTTGATAGAACAGAATTCAATTTTAGACAATAATAGTGTACCTGAATGGTCCGAGTCTAAATTTTCAAAATTTTCATAGGTAAGAGCTGTTTTTTACAGTACTTTAAGTTAAAATACTCACGTTGTAGTAGTGTACAAGTAGTATGCAAATGAAAATAAAATAATCATAGCCAATACTGATGTCCTGTCAAGATTCCAGGTAAATTATAATTTGCTGGTGGTTCACTAGACGCTAGACCTATTTACTTACTAATATTATAAAGCTGAAGAGTTTGTTTGTTTGTTTGAACGCGGTAATCTCAGGAACTACTTATCCGAATTGATTTTTTTTTACTGTTAGATAGCCCATTTATCAAGGAAGGCTATAGGCTATATAACATCACGCTACGGCCAACAGGAGCGGAGCAGCAATGAGAAATGTTGCAGAAATGGGGAAAATTTACGCGGACGAAGCGCGGGACAGCTAGTGTTTAATAATGTGAAGACTGTTTATAAGTAACATTAAGTAGATACTGCAATATAATACGGTACCAACGCATTTTTTTAACAAAGAGAAAACAAAATGGTCCTAAGGTGATAAAACTTCTACCAAAAGAAAACAAATTGGCGTAAAATTGTAAATCGATCGTCGCTTCCTCCTTCATCGCAACAATACTTTTAAAGGAAAATCCACTTCCTGCCCGAGTACATTTTACAGTTAAGTTCGAATGGCGACTGACTCCGTCAGGTAAATAATTGATGTGCAGAAAGTCACCTGTGCTTTTATTTCTGTTGTTAGCCGCACCATGTCCGCTAAACAAATCTCGGAGTTGAAAAACATTCGATTAAAAAATACACGAAGACACATACACTTTTACAAAATGACTGTGTTTCAACGCTACGAATAAACCGAATTCCATGAACAAATACTGCGTTTGCATTTTGCAATATCCGAATTTTAACACAATGCTGTCTTTTGGGTAAACTCAATAAGTTATCTACCGTTAACTATTTGTTACAATAACTAACGGCCGATCTGAATAATCTACCTATCGATGGATTTGGCTATTAGAGGTAGAATTTTGACATATTTTGTATGGAGCTTATGTCAAATATATACCTCTAGTAGTCAAATCCATCGATAGTTAGATTATTGAGACCGGCCGTAAATCTAGTACTGAGACTGACATTTGTGCCGTCGAAGATAAAATAATAGTTGTCTGTAAAGTTGGTTCACAGACGATAATTTTACGTGATAACGTCATAAGAAAACATTGATGGCATCGTAATAAACAACCATGCTGTGACAGCTTTAGTGGACCCTGGCGCCCGACGGCCACAATACTTCAGCCTATCAGCAGGTGGAATCGCCATTCGCATTGCTTAGCAACGACTCAATAACGTGACCGTTGCTACTCGACTGCTTAACAACCAATCAATAACGTGATCGTTGTTACGCAACTAATCTGACACTTTCTCGTGTGTGCACCCCGTCATTGATTTATAAGACGTTATCACGTCTAAAACCTTTCTATCAATCGATGGTTATCGAAACTCACAAATCAGTTTCACAACTAGAGTTTACTATTTTAGCAGACAGTTAACGGTATATAAGTTATTGAGATCAGCCGTAAAAGGTACTGTAGCTAAGCATTTAGCTGGGCATCAAAATATATATATACCCATTCATAACAAAGTTATTAATGAAAGAATGAATTTTGGTTTAGTAACATACCTAATATGTGTTAACCTTTGCCATATTGAAGGTAAAGTTATGATTGATTATGATTCATTACAGATATCAAGGTAAAATTATAGGAGGAAAAGACAGATCATATTTTTTATGAGTCAGTTTCTTATTACGTAATTTACAGGCAGAAACGATAGGTACAAAACAAGATTACTATTACACATATTATATACGTATTTATTTATTGAAAAGTTAAAATTTGTATATGGTTATTACATAGAGTAAGTCACATTAAAATGATGTATATTTTCTAAAGATAACTAGCAATGTGGGATTGTGATCCCACATTGCTAGCAATCCTGTACTAACTAAACTAACTCCCTCAGCTAAGCTCAATGGCTTGTGTTAGGAGAGGGTTCACGTCGGTAATACCTATAATGGGTTGGATTCCAACCCGCGACCTCACCATTGCGAGACCGATGCCTTAGCCATTAGGCTACCGCCGCTAAAATTAAAGTTGTTTACAATGTAATAAAAGTGACAAAGTAGAAAGATGTAATTAAATTATTGTCTTTTAATTCCTTTATCTTGTAACACAATTTAAATAACTGATCGTTATATCTTATTGTCTATTATATTGACGATTTAAATAAATACAATGAGAAAGTAATAGGGATGCAGCCAATAATAAAACAGTGCTCATTTAGCGTCGATCTTCACGACAATGTTACACACATGAGTCAGAATACAAAAGCCGCTACTTGCTTTACGAGTGTGTTCTAACAATACCAATTTTAGAACCTTGTCGAGTTGCAGTAGTTACCGGCATTATTCAGGTTTTATGATTCTAGCGCCCGTTGGAAATGTGAGATCGTTGTCGTATACATAGTTACACAGTAATTTTGCTAGTACGCTTTTTATTTTGAATCTGTTCAATTATTAAGATTCCGAACTGTGTGCAATATCATCTAAAATGTGTGCTGTTGAAGAGCGAACTAATAAAAATATTCGAAAAAGTAACTTTATTATGAACATATCAAAAAATAAATTTAGAAGCTTTTAATCTAAAACATATTCAACTCATAAAGATTTAATAAAATCATATCGATTATATGGCATAAAACCTGGAGTTTTAAAAATAGGTCTATGCAAAAATCCATCATAATACAAACCTGCTAATGGTCTGAATTCACTTGATTTCGGTAACATCTCCCCTAATGAAGAGAAGCTCCTCCATCTATCATCCTGTGGTGGCGGCAGAGGTGATTCATTTGTGTAAGAATTTGTCGTAATTGATAACTGATCAATCTCAGCATTGTTATATAGGGAGGCTGGATAGACACCTTTTATTAGACTGTCAGTGTCATTTACAGATGGATATCCAGTAATGTTTAATGAATCTGAAGCCGTAGGCTTTGTTGTATTTTCTTTCAAAATGCTGTTATTTGTGCTTACAGTAAAATTTCTCCATTGTTCATCAGCCAATGGGGGATATAAAATGTCATCTGGTTCTCTGATTGTAACTGTCAATGAATTTATTGCTTCATTGTTATAAACAGCGTTTGGATAAATGGCCGTGTTTTCTGTGGATGTTAGCTTTTCTGTTGTTGTTTTTTCTGTTAGATTCTGTTCAAAAGTAGTAATTTCAATTGTAGTACTTCCATCTGTGTATTCTGTCATAGTATCATTACCATTTATAGTATCATTCATTTCTTCACGAGTTTCATTTACTGTAAGCTCTTTCAACTCTTTATTACTGACATTGCCTCTGTCCAACGCTTGTCTAAAATTAACTTCGATGTCACTGGTTTCTTTTTTACTTTCGTTGCTTTTTAGTTCTTCTGCTGCCATCGCAGATGTATATTGTTCACTGCTTTCATAATTACTCACTTTGTTGTCCATATTTTCATTACGTTTTGTTATAGGCATGATTATGACAGGTGATATCAAAAACGATGGAAATTTTAAACCAGTATACTGTTTAGTTTCGTAACCATGTATATCTCCAAGTATCGTGAGTCCATACTTCGATTTTTGATTTTTGTTTGACTTGTGTTCACCTTAAAATAAAAATTATTTTATTTGACAAATTGATTTATTTCACTATTTCAAATGGGTCTTTTTGAGTAACTTACATAACGCAATGTTATGAGTCATTAACGAGAATAGAACAAAAGCACTGAACTGCATTTTGCACGAACCGATAAACGAATGAGTAATCCATCATTAGAAAGTGTAGGTTTGTCCATTATGACATTTCAAAACAATACAGTATATTTAAAAAAATTAGAAAAAGTTTCGAATTGTATAAAAATACTATTTAATTTATTCGCAATTAAATTGTTTTTTTTTTATATATACAGGTAATTATTATCTAACTCCATTGCAGTGTTTAAATGCTTGGATTGAATAAGTGGCCAAGTAGGTAACCTCGATCAGAAGTGATAAAATAGGTGGAGAAGCATCTTTATAGATTTACAACTTATTGTTTAACTAATCTTTTTTGTATAACACATTGTAAAGATTGATGTGAAAAAATTAATTACATCGAATTTGGTTACACATTGTACACGAAAATAACCCTTGCTCATTGTGTAACTAAAATAAAAATAGAATTACATACATATCAACCCATATGATGGCCCACTGCTGGGCACGGGTCTCCCCAGTAGAACCTAATAGTATGTAGATCCTGGGGGTAATTGCCATAATCGCCACGCTTGGCGAGCGGGTTGGCGATCGCAGTAAGGCTTTAAGTACGCAGAGGACGCTGCTGCCCGTCCTCCGGGGTGAAATCCCTTAGTCGCCTTGACGACACCCATGGGAAGAGATGGGGAAAATAGAATTAATTTTGATTTAATTTGTTACTACTGAAGTAGTAAGTAAGTAGTTAGAAGAGTAATAATAGCATTTGAGTAAATGATTTCATTCAAAGCGATTATTACTCTCATAATTTTGAACGTTCATTACTAGTTTCAATAGTGTGACGATAGATACAATTTGAAACCACATTTGTCATTTTCTCACAAAACATTCAATTTTCATATTAAAATGTTTACGTTTCATCTGTTTTCATCAAATTTAATCTTATAACCCTCCTTGCGTATACTAAGTGAAGTGAAATCGAAAATAAACATAAACCACATCAAAATGCGGGCTCGTAATGCCATCCATTCTATATTATGCTATCTTTCTTTCACAATATATTTTATCATTTGACGTGTATGGAATGTTATGTGAATGGGTACATGTTAATACAATTAAGCTATATAATTGAACAATATATTTTTGTACACGACTGCCCAAGCAGAAGGAGAAAAAAACTATGGTCTATTTTTTAGACACGGTACTCTACTACAACTAAAAAGAGCTCGTACACGTTTTTGTAGTGTACAAGCTCTTTTTTTAAATACATTCCATTCGATCGGCCGTTTTTGGCCGATGACGCCCGAACGTATTACGGCAAATAACGGACTAGGTGCACGCGAGCGCTAAGAGAGATTACTAACTCTCTGATCTTAGCTAACGCCAATATAATGAGCTGTCAATGAGCTATATATACCGATCTTATTCATTCGCAGATACTTAAAAAACTTCATAAGAACAGTAGTATTTTTACTCAGACCAGTACTGGCTTATTTTAGATTGAGAAACTAACTGTGAAAAAGAAAATAAAATAGTTCACAGCACGAATATTTCCAAAATCATCTTTTTGGTTTGTAGTAATACCTATTGCTTTATTTTTAAATCTACTGGTTCCCAAGTGAAGAATAACTATGAAAATATTCTAAGTTTAGTAATAATATGCTTACCATCAAAATGTTCTTGTTATTGCAGAACTCATATTGAGAGTAATAACATCAAACTTTCTATTGAAAGTTCTCCACTTCACAATGTTGTTACAGTAATGTGAAGACTTAAGAAACATAATTATTATATTAAACTAGAATGTGATATGACTTTAACACGCACGGGTGAGGATTACCAGACTGTTATTAGAGAGTATTTAGTACTTAAGGGATAGTGAAAAGCTTTCTGCAATGCTCTAAACTCTCGGATACGTACTACTAATTAAGTCTGTTCTCATTTTGCAACGAAATGGTTTGGATCTTTGGTGTACGGTAATTGGCATAAAAGAAAATATTAATCTCTTATTGATTTAAATCTAGTGCCTATCAAAACAAGACCAATTAAAACAAATTAAAAATCTCAAGACATTGAATCCAAAATTGTTTTAGCAGGACAATTATTATAGTACTTCCCTCTACTTAAATAAAAGGACGAAACAAAAGATTTCAATGTAACAAAAGTATAATCAAAAACAGACATCGATGACAGGTAAAAAGCGACCATTATTACGATTTTCTACAAATGAAAGCTCCCTTTATTTCGTCGGTCTTCGCTGAAAATAAGATATCCTTTGAAAAAATAATATCAACTCCTAAGGGAGCGGATGTACAGACGACAGTTTTAGAACAAAGCATTTTTTTCTTCCTATTCGACGAACACGTTATACAAGCTGCTTTTTACTTTGATTTTTGTTATTAATGTAAGAACGGTGGAGTCGGTTACATGTTGCCTTAAATGTCATGGAAATTACTTTTCATCATCCTTGCTCTTTTTCTTTCTTACAGTTCGTTAATGAGCTTATAACAGATCAATCTTACAGCTAAGAAACAGTAAATGAGTAATGACTGATTAACTGATAATCTTGACTAAGACGCCAGGTGACTAGTGTAAAGTAGGTATTTTTAGATATTATATTATATTATATTTTATCGCGGCTTTTTATTGATTTAATTTTGTTGTAGCCAAAAAGGCAAAATGTAGCCCCTATTGTTTCGCCATGTCCGTCCGTCCGCAGCTTAGTTCAGAGACTGTTAGTGATAGCAGAGTGTAATTTTGCATGATTACACATATTACTCACACCGACAAAGTGAAAGAATAAAATCTTAAAAACATTTTTTTAGGGTACCACCCCTATAAACGTTTAGGGGTTGTGAAGATCATTTTTAGATTTAGGGGTGTGTTTATGAATTAATAAGCTTTAAAGTGCAAATTTCTGTTAGAGTCAAGTGTCCCTCCTCTGCCAGCTAATTGTTTGATGTTGGGTGTGTGAAAAAACTCATAGTAGTAGTTTAAATTGTGAAATTAAAAGGAAAACTATCACAGCTAAGTAGGCTGTACAAGTTTACGAGTAACAGCTAATCAATTAAGAAGTAACAAAATTTTCGTACAAACTCCGTTAAAAAACATTATCAAGTAGGTACAACATTGTATTGTAGGTATAAAACAAAAACCACAGAAAACTCACTTTTAAAGCAGCATTAATTGGATGTGGGGGGGGGGCTACAGAACTCTACATTGTGCATGGCCCGACATGCACTTGCCTAGTTTTTGTCACATCTTTGTGATCTGAAAAATTGAAGTGTATAAAAATCTGATCTAAAGTAAACAAAAACCGGGGACAATACAAACATGCGCTCAACCTTTCATCACAAATGCGTAAAAACGTAAATACATTCGTATACCTACTTGGTAAAAATAAAATAAAAAGAAAATGACAGTCTACAATACAACAATATTACATACGCGTTATATTGCGAAAGGTTTTACGATATGCGTCGACAGATGTCGCCCGAGGCACACGTCAGCTGTCTTCATGACGTCAACATCAGCAACGCCGCATTTGCGATTATTAAGCTTTATTTATAATATCATATATCACGTTTGAGGCACTTCATTATTGTTGAGTTTCCCCAGCACCCAACAAATGTGCCTGACAATTATACTGTTTATATTACGTCAAATTGTCTTAATGCCTTTTTGAAGGCATTCGTCAGCAGTCTTGGGTGATACGAATTGTGTTTTAATGAAAAGTAAACGTGTGTTTATAATTAGAGCAGTTTGTTTTGGCTCGTAACAATGAATCGTCGAATTGATAAGGATATATTTAGCCTGTCTCTTGTCAATAATAAGCCCTACTAACACACGACCCCAAACTCCAGAAACCGGTCACGAAATCAATCAAATGTCCGTCAATTGTATTCCTTGGAGTCGTCGCCAAAATAATTAACCCACTACCCTCCTTAGAAAATTGAACATCAATACAAAATAAGTACATTTGACAGAAGATCGATTAAAAACAATATTAACCGTAAGTATTTCTTTTAGTAGATATTTGAATATGAAAACAATAGCATTATTCCCACTCGATCAAGTTTTTTTAGGGTAATTTATTTCGTCGCTGTGATCAGTTAGAACAACTAGGTTATAAATAGGTCGAAATGACGGATAATGTAGGTATAATTATAATAATGCATGCCTACGTTGGCAAGACGTATTCATTCGTAATATTAACGCTAGTAACCCATTTTAGACTCAGCTGTCCAATTTGAGCCAAATATTCCAACTTGATGTGTCGCCTCAACTACAACCAAGATGGAAACTTCTGTTCTGTAAGGAACAAAGGTACAATTGCCGTTACTATGAGTTCTCGAAGTAATTCCGCCAATATCTCTCTGAATAGAAGATTTAAACAAGTATATTAACAGTTTGTTAGTATTGATTTGTTTTGAAAGTTCATACGTAAGGAGTAAACAGGATCTATTTAGGTCTGGATTTTTCTTTTAAGTAACCTCAAGCGCCTTAATTTCATAAATATTTTCTCGAATACAGATTTTTGGTCCATGTTTTCATGACATCGTAATCAATATAATTAACACTCTTTCATTACTAGCATAATTATATTACTACGTTCTTTTGTCATCAAATTGTTCATCCTGATTTCAACTTATTATTTTTTAAACCCTGAGTCAAATATACCAATAATGGAAAGTGATCGTGATAGTCCATTGAATACATTGACAGATGCATTCGTGTACAGCCCAAACAGGTGGGCAAATCTAACGTAAGTAATGACCGCCTCTATGCTGGAATAGGTACAAATCCAATTTGGGAGATGTGTCCAATGCTCGACATAAATACTAGACACGGTGTGATCTCTGAACTATACATGCAAATTACTGTACTTCGTGGAATTGAAGCCTCTCTGTCTACTACCATTACTAATAAAATCATTATATCATCATAGCAACACATATGATGTCCCCGTGCTGGACACGGGTCTCCCAAGTAGAACCTGTTTATCCTGGGGGCGATGCTCCACGCTTGGCAAGCAGTATGGCTGTAAAGTACGTAGATGACGCTGCTGCCCGTCCTCGGGTGTGAAATCTCTTAGTCGCCTTTATGACACCCGTTATCACACGGCAACCATTAAAATGATCAAAATTTCACTACGTTAATGGCGCAGTGACAGTGCATACTACAAAAATGACAGTGCATGAGCAAAAGTTTATGTGTTCGATTTCCGCATATGCCAAAATATTTGCTCTGAGTGAGGGTGTACTTTGTATTCGTTAATTGTACAAGACGTATGCCGCGATTGTTACTTATAGGTAAAATATAAAGCCAACTATGTACAGAAATAAAGTTGTAATATAGAATCGGTTTCAAGTAACTAATGAAACCAAATGAACTGGTACTTATTGACAATATCATTGTGGATATACAGAAAATGTATTTCCTCGTACCTATTTATTTCTGACTTTGACACAGCCGAAGTTATATGAAAGGAAAAGTTATTTTTAACCGCCTGAATTTTCGTCAAGGCTTTTTTCCATTTGGGTTATTTCGTTCTACCTGAATCAAACCGTTAAATGTAATGTGATTGTATCGTGTACCACGTTTCACGCAAACTAAACAGATGAAACTGCTTCGGTTTACTCGAATTCAAGCAAAGCGTATGTATTTGGATTTAGTCTCTCACATAGACAAAGATCAAATGTTCTACATTTGAAAGTTTAAAACCTAAAGCTTTTAGTACGAATTTGAAAGGTTTCATCCGTACCTTACCTGTGTAAAATTGAAGTGTCAATTATGTAAAGACTACTAAATTCGTAGATTTTGAAATGCATTTAGACCGTATTGCAACGGTGGTTACCGGTTGACTGACTAATATCAGAAAAATGGTGACCACGACCGTTTTGTGTATAATTTATGTATAAAAACTGTAAAGTTTTGGTTAAATGTAACAATATTTTGGTTTGTAATATTGAATTACTTTTTTTCTAAAATCTTGTACCTACTTTTATGAAGCCTACTGTGTTCAACCTACTGTTAAATCTAAGGCAGGCGCTTAAAGTTTTGATGCAAGAAAGTTTCATGTGTAAAAATAAAAGTATTGAATGGAACACATATTTCCTTATTTTATAAAAATGACAGGTAAAAATTTAATTAAATTTGTCACCATTCTGCAAAAGATGTAAATGTACATTATTAAATATTATTTGTGTTAATACTATGACATAGATCGAAACGAGAACCCAGTTTATAGACGTTAAGAGGCTTACGTTCGAGTATATTAATAATATTATTACGTGCCGTCAATCACGGTAGGGCTCTGATACGCCGCGGAACACGCTAAATTTCAACTTAGTAAGTTAGTTGAAGTTGTCTAGTTATAATATATATAGTTGTATCACGGTCTACGCTGGGTAATTGTACGAATATTGTTATAAGCAGATACAAAATTAATTAGATCATCACCAATTGTTAATAAACTAGTAATATTTATGCCGATTAGTTTAAGGTGTTCCGATAAGCTTGCACTTTTTAAATTTGATGTATTTTTTTTCCTGCATGTGGCAGCTCTGAAATTTGACTGAGTGTACAAGAAGAACGTATTATCATTGTGGAAACTTATTAGGTACACAAATGAAGAAAGCCACACCGCCAGACACATTATCATCAGAATTTCGTGAGATGATTTAATCTGGAAATCATCCAGATTAAATCATCTCACGAAATTCTGATGTCAGTTGGCTATTATAATCATGTGATATTTAACGCCAAGGGATTATTTCTTTGGGGTTTTTGTTAAATCTCAAGTTTAATGCGAAAACCAGAAACTAGAGCGCAGTGCCGAGATTCGCCGCGTTATCAGTGAGATACATCCAGAGCTTTGTCGAAAAGTCATGGGAATTAATTTACTATGACTATTCGGGAAAATAAATAAAAAATAATGTACTTTCTTAATTTCCGCACATCAATTTAATATTTCTTAAGACTTCAATTGGTCTGAAACTTTTTACATTTTTGTTATTAGTTTTCACAATAATAATACCATTTTTAGTAATTGGAACCATCATAATTGACAGCTGTTAAATTTTAGCGCTGCCACATACTGGAAAAAAATATACCAACCTTAAAAAGTACACTCTTATCGGAATACCCTATATAACAAAGTTGTCAGAGTTACTCGTATTGATTTTAATTTTATTGGGAACTTATTCATACCCACATGCTGATTGACTAACTGATCAAGATAGAGTCAAGACGCTTTTACTAAAAGCTGCTGCACAAGTTGTGTCTGATTTCCTTCCTAATGGAAGAGAAAATAGTTTTTTTTTTTTTAAAAGATAACTAGCAATGTGGGTTTGAGTCCCACATTACTAGCAATCTTGTTAACCACTCCAGGTAAGGAAAAAGGCTTGTGTTGGGAGTGGGTTCACGTCGGTAGTATAATGGGTAGGATTCGAATCCGCGACCTTACGATTTCGAGACCGATGCCTTAGCCATTAGGCTACCGCCGCTTCAAAATAGAATATGCACTTGTGTTTGCGCACACACTTTAGCACTATAGATAATACTAATCTCAATAACAAAGTAACATTCTCGAAATTAAAATAAAAGGAGCTTGAACGGCTTTCTAATACTTACTAGATATATTCTCCGTTCTGTAGTGAACTGTAAACCTGATACTTGATATACTAGCAACCAAAGTATCGAGTATTCAAAAATAAAATGAAATGGAACACCTAAACTATGTTTATTGTATTATTATATTAGGGTCTATTCGGGTATCTGAGGTCGTCCTCTGGGAGTATTTCGATACCGATATACGCAGTTACAGGTCCGATCCATAACTTGCGGTCCCCTGACAACGTTTGGCGGTCTATTACAATTATGTTGCCACGATTACTTATTGCTTTTGTTGTAGTTTAGGCTTCAGTCTGATTTGAAACTTTGTAGACGCATTGGAATATTAATGACTTTCTCTTGGTAAATAGAACTGGTAAATTATTTATTGCACTATTTCAATAGATTTAGTTCAATTGTCTATAAGACCGTTTATAACGTTTCGAAATTACTAATATTACTAATACAAATTTTAATGGGAACGATTTCCTTTTTTTTGCGTGTAAAAATGATTAGATTCGTTTATCATCTTTGTCTACGTTTTACTACAGACGACCACGAATTAACATTAATCTTACAAGATAAGGCTATAATATTTATAACAATAGGAAAAGTTGGAATCTAATTTCCTAAGACGCTAATAAATATGAGTCTTCAAAGTTATCTCTTAAAAGTCTTGATACTTTATTATTGTATTTCGGAAACATTACCCATTTCCTTTTAATTTCATCCTATCCTATATCCAATCCTATTCACTTTCATAATTCGTAACTTACTGAAGCAAATTCCATTTGAACTTGTATGTAACCATCCGTACACACATATTCTAATTTCTTTATCAACCACGATTAACGCTTCAGAAGACACAGTGTAATGTTTGTAATATATTCTGTGTATACTTATTATTCTACGGAAATTGAGTCAGCGCGCGCAAAAAGATGCTTATGCGCTTTGAATTTCAGCATGTTTATCTTCAATTTTCGGCCGGTAATTTTTTTATTTTTAAATTGTACCGATTGAGTTCAGTTCAGCTCGACGTCTAAGCGTGAAAATGTTGGAGAATCCCAATCTCTCTTTCACATTACTCTACCTTTTGTACACTACGAATTTACATAAAGAGCCTCACTTGGTCCTTGGGGTACCTTTCCGGGTTTTCCATTTTGTGCTTCAATGCGACGTAGCGGCCGGGTCCTAACTATAGCTTGAATCTGGCGGCAAAGCGGCAGCCTCGTTTTATTTCGATCGAACCACAAAAAGGGTTAGGTTTTTCAACGGCTGACTGTACATTTTTTGGTAATTGGAAACTATTCACTTTATGAGGGTAGTTTCGAGCCCTCGGTAATGTAAGCCAAAGGATATTTTAGCTTTAACGGTACATTGAAAGTGTTAATCAAGTGTTTCGATTTTGTGCGTACCCTACTAATACAGATGTTTAAATGCGTGGAAAATTTTAAATAAAATGTAAGTTACCTACTCGACCTTTGAGATAAATACAGTAGTTATTTGATTTTTCTTCTCAATATTGTTGGCAGTTTCTTGACGGCTGCCAATTGAGAAAAGGTTCTACAATGAAATACGACCGGCAGTTAGCTGACGTAATCAACGGTCTCCACGTCAATTCACTATCGCAGTACCGAGATGTTCACATAAAAAGAGGGCGAAAATTCAAAAACACGTTCTATTACCCAGCTGAACTATTCTCACCTCCTCGCCTCGCCCGTTCGTCTCATAAAGTAAGAAAATCGTCCGCCGCGGACGATCAGCGAAAGTAATCTTCGCAAACATTCTACCTCCGGGCGGAAAACAATTTTCACTGATGTATTTTTTTGAGAGGCTCGTGTGCTCCAACATTATTCTCGAGTAATATAGGATTCGAGCTTTTTCTACCGTTCGTAATTCAAAGAGGGTTACCTATACTTGTGACTTTTTTCATAAGATAAATAATTTGGACCCTGCACAGACCGTTCATTCGACCGCAGGTTCGCGATTCCTCACAAGATAAGCTTGTGAAATTACCACATTTCTCTTGCTACCAATATTTTAGTTAATCCGAGTTTTGAGCTAAAAATTTCTGAACATTTTGCTGTCACGTAATATCTCACTGTAAACTTTACAAATAGCAGACAGATACATTTTACAAGATTAAAGTCTTATTTTATTTATGAAATGTATTTTCTTTAAATCTGAAACATTGAAAATGTATAGAGCTATTAATATAGAGTTATTGTATGAATGAAATTGCGTTTCATTTGTTCATGTTTATATTATTTATTTAAAACTTAATGCTATAGGTTATCATTTTTAATAAATTGATATTCATGTTTCTATGTAATCGACGTAGTGGATGTTATTTTAGACAACTTATCCATTAAAATGAATATAAATTTGGATTAGGGTGGCTGTTTTTACCGTCTGCACCAGATGATAATGTTTTTCGAGCGTAGGGGAGACGCGAAACATCGACTTTCTGATAACCAGATGAGACATATCTATACTAATATCATAAAGCTGAAGAGTTTGTTTGTTTGAACGCGGTAATCTCAGGAACTACTGATCCGAATTGAAAAAATATTTCCCTGTTGAATAACCTATTTATCGAGGAAGGCTAAAGGTTATATAACATTGTGCTACGACAAATAGGAGCAAAGCAGCAATAAGAAATGTTGCAAAAACGGGAAAAAATATCGCAAATGAAGTTGCGCGGGACAGCTAGTTCTTTATAAAAATGTATTGATTTATAAACGCAATCATGATAGCTTGCCAATACAAAAATCTTCAAGGCTAGTTTTTATAATATCAGCACATCAGTAATATCCACTCGTACATCAATCGCACTACATAACCGATGTACCATTAAACATAATTACTATCATAACGATCATGATCCCTCAGTAGGCGCCATGTTTAAGGCTATCAAGAGATAGGTATAGATATATCAAAACATAGCAATAAATTTTGAGTACCCATTACTGTTTATATAAATAAAGTAGTGGGAAAAAACTTTTCCTAGTTTAGTCTGCTGAACAAATGGGAATAGAGGTTTCAATTTAACTTTTGAAACTCAAAGAATGAAGGTTCTCTCGACATTTTTTTTACATTTTATCAGACTCGGCATTATAGTCACTGTTTATTTTGTAGGTACAGTCACCAACATTAGTCGCTTAACATTTGAAAATTTTCAAAACATCCCAGCACTATTATGTCATACCATATATTCACGAAAATTTAGATAAAAACAAAATAGCCACCCTAAAATCAAATTAAAGTTAAATCAACATGGAAAGTCACATTATTTTCGGAGTTATGATGGTTTAAATATTTGCAAATGTTATCCGACTTATGTAGCTGACTGTTCATTATTTTATAAAACATTCTTTCGTATAAGCTCTTAAAGGAAAATCTATGTACTCAGTATTCTACATACCCATTTAGTCTCTATGTCCTTCCCCAAAAATTAAGTTAGGTTAGGTTAACATACATGTCAAATTTTATCCAAATCTGCCCAGTAGGAACTTGCAAAGGTTAATTTCTACAAATGAAAGTACACTAATTATAAATGTATGAACAAGGTTATTACTTCAAGAAATCATATCAAAAGTGAAAATATTGATTATAAAGTTACCCATACAGCAGTTGCTTATTTTTAGAGAATGTTTCATAACATTTGTTGTCTTACTTTTTAACAAATTGTAGCAACAGTCAAATTGTTAGTGATGTTATTTATCAAAAAAAATGTAAAATATAACATGGTCCAAAAACTACCCTATTAGATTTTGTTACTGATTTTAAGCAAACTACTTTCAGGTTTACGCTACACCAATAACGTTGAATAGATATAAATAGTCTACGTAATAATATAAGAATAATGATGATATTTTTCACAGCCTCACTTCATAAATAAATAGAATAGATTGTCCCAGTGGGAGGTGAGATAGACGTAGGTATTTATATACAGTATCTAAACACAGGTGGGTTTGGGTCTTAGCAAACGTGTTTTACGCTGCCCTGGGGCACCCCGGCGTGACGCATTGGCGGCCCGAGACCATTAGATACACCAGCATACATAACTTCCAACCGTAATTATTCCCGGTCTGAAACATAAGTTGAAAGTTTCGCTTTCCTTGTTCAAAGTCTCCACTAAGAATTTTAGTGACGACTACTATAGTAAAATGTTAATAAACTTTCGCGATTTGTACACATTAAGAAATTATATTTACTACTTAATCGCGTGAATATACCTAATAGAATAGAATTTAAGGTAAAATACCTTGTTTATTGCCTGACGTTTCGACCGTATTGCAATGGTCGTGGTCACGGGTAGGCGAGTCTACGTGTGACCCCATACCACCGTATTTTCCTTAAATTAATCACGCGATAAAGACCAGTAGTATATAACATTTTATAATACGAGTACTATAGTAAATCTAAAATAATATTTCCCAGTAGTGCAAATACGTATGCAGTTTATTTTGAAAACTACTTTGTGTTCAGGACCAATTAAGAATATCGTGCTGAATTATATAGTCTAAAAAAAGAGAAAATAAAAACCCCTATTAATAAAAAAATATAATATCAACAAAATATAAACAAAAGAGTAAACGGTTTAGTAAACAACGTAGAAGAGGAATTATCGATGTACTTACATAAAGGAGTATTACAGAACGAGTGAAGAGTACGGGTACAAGTAATAATATTTATAACCTGAATTATTGAGTAAAGGCGTCTACATAAAGTTCCTAAGCTATAAAAAAACCTATAATCACTAAAACAATTCCAGACAGAATATAGCTCATTCCAAAATAAATACCAAAATAATAGAAGACAATGTAAGTATTTACTAGAATATAATGTAAACCAAATATAACACAAACCAGTTTAGTAAACAACTTAGAAGAGGTTTAAATGAAGTATATAAATGAGTAAAAACTATAGAACGAGTGAAGAAAAGATACTTATATATACATACAAAATCATACTAATATTTGTGATACTCATTATTTATAGCTTGACTTCGAGTAAAAGTACATGTTACGAGTAGTTTTCTACACGGAGTCACTAATACGAATATATTAAAAATACTAGTGATCAAATCACTAAAACAATGCCGTACAGAATATACTTGGTTTATTCTAAAATAAGTACCGTATAAGACCCAAAGTACATCAACGGTCTGCCTGAAATAGTCAATTGTCTGAAACGACCTAGTATTATACTCGTAAGCGCCGGATTAGCTGGCTGTCGATATTTCGCTACAAGTTTTATTTTTACGTTCAATTGGTATAAGCCGAATGCCAGAGAGAGGTGATACTCCGTTGAGTTGGACCGGGTAGATAAGTGAACAACATTCAATGAGAGCCTGGAGTGTTTTCCATTATTTTTGTTTAATTGAATATTTTTATTGTGAAAACCAAGAGATCACTATGAATGTGCTCATGCCCATCCCAACCCCCAACTGAAATTGAAATTCTCAAGGAGGATTCTTTAGGAGTTGTGAAGACCAGTTTTAGCGTTCCGTAGCCAAAATAGCTAGACGGAACCCTTATAGTTTTTAGATTTAGGGATCGGTGAAATATAAAGTGTAAATTTTTGTTAGAGTCACGCCAAATTGTTTCTGTTAGGAGTGGGCTACATTCAATAGTACAATGGGTGTGATTAAGCCCGAGACTTCTCGATAACGATTAGGCTACTGCCGCTTCAATTATGATGTAACATTCTTGCTAACGTAATCAGATTTTAACAAAATATGATATTCGCTAGATCGTATTGTAAATTATAAAAAATTGTTCGTACTAAAAAAACCACTGGAACTTTTGTTTACTTTTTTTCTGTACTATTTCACTACTATTAATTTATACTCCAAGACACCCTGACTCATTGGCAATCGAGATATTTGCGAGGTTAAACAACGTTACCACCTTAAAACAAAAGTGCATCAATATTCTGTGGTTACCACTGTCGATTCACTGATAGGTGACCGGTTTTGAAAAATGCAATACCGCTCCGTGCCTCGGGGAGCACGTTAAACCATCAGTTTGTCCCGTCGGGCTATGAGAGTGAGGGAAGTGAGTGCACCTTTGTCTGCAATCGCTTAGAAGACCATTCATATTTTAAACTTCATCATTTTATAACTTTAGTCATACTTTATAGATTTTTTAAGCTACGGGGTCCTTATTCATCTTTTTTTTTTCGCGGCTAGCCCACGCGTCCTATCAAAATCTTGTCATAATGGTAAATAGAGAGCTGCGCTTTGAAATGCATCGTGCATACGCGGCGGACATCTTTGAGCGCACCGCGTATTCGCCAGTTTGCGCGGGCTTACCGCGAAAGCACCCGGGTCGTAATCACGTAAATATAAAAAAAAATAAGCGAGGGTAGTTTTCGAAACCCGCTTTCACGGAGGCGGCGCAGAGCTGAACCACTCTACCAGGTACCCGTGACCACAACCGTACAAATACGGTGATAACTTCAGGCAATAAAACAAAGGTATAAAAAAAGGGGTTAAAATAAAATATTTACGCGATTAAGATGAGAAGAGACCTACACATTACGATTTCAACACATTATTGAATTTTATAAGTTACGGGAGCTTATAAAATTTAATAATGTGTAGAAATCACAACATATATTCGTCTTTTTTCATCGAATATTTCTAATATAATAATGCAACGGGATCGTATAAAGGTAACGAACAATCCATGAAAATTAAATAACATGAGTTTTCATTTTATATTCACCGCGTATGATTAAATGTAAACATTTCTTTGCCTCCATCCTCTCCACTAGAGGTATAAATAAGGCCCTTGACATAAAATGACGAAGATTTTTTCACGTTTTTAACTTGATTAACTTTAGGGGCTTCTCGTAAAAAGGAACCAATCTATTTCTGAGCACAGTTGTATAAAATTTAAGGTGCAATATTTTTTCTTTTCTTTTTAAAGTCTCATTCAGCCAGTGGACATTTTCTCTTCGGTTTGTGTACCATAATTTTTTCAAGGTAGACAACCATCATTGTTGTCTTTTTTTTAGTATTGTATTTCATTTTGTTCGCTCGGCTCAAAAATATTACAACACCTTTTAGGAAATGAAATATCGGAAATTGAAATCATTTTCTCACTTCGACCGAACTTGCAGCAAAAGTACCGTATATTTTGACGTGAAATGATTTTATTTTACTTATGTGTAAGATGTTACGTCACATATCAAAACTTATATAACTAAATTTATGATGATATAATATATAAAAGTCAATACAACCTTCTTAAAATTTAACAAATCTGTAAAAAATGAAATATTTAATAAAACGATAAAGCTGTTGTTATACGCTAAACTGCGAGAGTTCCATGTCAAATTCTACATCATAACTTTGACCATGGAAATTTAATCAATATTCTCGTTCGCGTTTAAACATCCTTTTATATTTTATTTTGTTCCAGCTTTCCACTTTATTAATTTTCGTCGGACAACAGAATTCTTTTAGTAGGTCAACGTCGTCGCTCGCTCCGAATGAATCCGGATCATTGATTTCCCAAGCGCATGGTAAAACCAAACGTGTCTTATTTAAATACTGAAGTCCTGCCTTTGTCGCAGTACCGTAGGCGTTCGAATAAAACCTTCTATTGCACCCAGTATTCCACACACACTTTTAAGTGGAAGGAACGTTATCTAAAGGACTTAAAAACAAAATAATTTATTTAAGTCATCAGTATTTTATTACTTAACTTTGAACTTAACTTAACTTTAACTTTGTGATCATCATAACCTGCAAAGCCTGTGAACCTACATAAAAGCACATAAATGCCGTATAGCGGTACCGTGAAACTTAAAGTAGGTACGTACCTAAACTATGAAGTTCATCCCTTTGGCCGAAAAATTAAATTAACAAACAAAACAATAAAATATTTGGAATGTTGAGATGATGGTTTTGTCATCTTTATACTGTAAATGGTAACGTTTTTAATATCGCTATGAATGTAATGAAATTTTGCACTAGTTTTCATTAATTCATGTCTTCTTACGACTTGACATTTTACTAACATGATAATTTTATAACAAATATTGGCATAAATATCTTTCAAAAAATAGTTAATAGTTATTTTTTTATTTTAGTTCCCTCTCCTTAGTGTAATTTATATACGTAATATGTATATATTTTCTATTTTTTCGATGTATATATACATACATGTATTTTATTAGTTTGTACACTAATGCAATATATTGACAATTAAATTGTGTACAAACTAAAAATATTTACAGAGAAAAAAATGAATAAATAAATACAGTGCCACCTATAGACCTGAAAAGGCTGCCCGCTAGACAGCATTGTAATAAAAGCACAAAAAAACTGTTAGCTGTGATAATAATTGATTTACGCTAAAAATTAATATAAATCACACTATTCTTTAATACCAGTTGCAGTAAATCCATACTATATTATAAATGTGAAAGTAACTCTGTCTGTCTGTCTGTCTGTTACGCTTTCACGCTCAAACAGGTGTGGAGATAGTTTGAGTCCCGGGGAAGGACGTAGAACAAGTTTTTATCGCGATAACCGACATCCATGCGGGCGGAGCCGCGGGTGAAAGCTAGTACTTAATATAATCATAAACAACACCCTGAACTAGTGAATAATTTATAAAGACAGGTACATAACGGCCACGGCCAGGGCTACATTAATCAACTTAACTAAGATTGTTCTGTGGACGTTAGAATTTGGTATTTCATCAAAATATCATCCTAAACAAACATATGGCCCTAAACAATATGAATTATTCAGCAATAGATGAAGGGTTTCAACAACGACGCGTTTGACTTCACCAAAATTATTTCCTTAACAAGACCCGAACTTGTACCTTCGAACCTATAATTATTAAACCTCTAGTTAGGGGTAGTTTACTTTTGAATTTAGCATTGATTGCTGGTATTAACTGTAGCTTGTGGTTGAATATAAATAGTGTCAAGGAACTATCGTTTACAACGTTCAAACAATTCATGTTAAGTTAATTGCCTGTAGTTATAGATTCATCAACGGTCACCTTGAGGTGGAAATTCGATCGTGATTCATTGTTTTTTATTAAGTGAATGCGTTTGGGGTAAGTTGTGTTTGTGTGTGTATGTGTGTGTGTGTGTGTGTATGTGTTACCATTTTACTCGAATTTCCCATTGTCATCTGATTACGATCTAATGATGGGATCCTGGAGAAATAGAGGGAACTCTTCAAATATTAAAGGCACACCTACAGTGATTTAGGTACATTTCGTAGTGATTCGTGCATTTACTCTCAAAAAGTACCTATTGGTGATGTAGAACTGATGATAAAGACCACAAACGACGAGCGGAATTTCACGGTTTGCGATTCAATTACTTTAATATGATATTGAGTAGCATTTTATTCTCATATTACTATTACACAATGTAATAGAGCTGATAGTGAGCTATCATGTGAGCTCCTCAACAATTAACGACCCTGCATCGGGGCGAGCAATATTTTGTCTAGTGTAACTTAAGTGAATTACAAACCAACCCAATAAAAAGTGAGAAATAAAAAACTTTTTTACAAAAAATATTACTGACTTCAAAAATAAATACAAGGCAACTAAAAAGCACAAAATAATATCTACATATAATAATAAAAACAAATTAACCAACTTCAAAATGTTTAAAATCCCTATTCGATCATCATATAATGTGGAAATCACGCAATTCTAACCACCACACATCCACGAATCGAATACATAACGTACTTACATAAGTCTGTTAAAAACGAGCATAAAAATGCTTTAAAAAGTAATCATTATTATATGCTGCTAAAGTGTTTGTTTGTTTGGGAAGTACTAGTCCTAATTGAAAAAATATTTTAATGTGGGATAGCCCATTTATCAAGACAGGACATATCGTCACGCTGTCCCTATTCACTAGGTATCTTTATTTCGTTTTCGTGACAAACCCGTGCGAACTGACGCATTTGCGGTGCGTTCAAACATGTCCACCGCGCACCGAAATAAAGATATCAATAGGAGCGAAACATCAATAAAAAATATTACAAAAACGGAGAAAATTGACACAGACGAAGTTGTGCGGGTCACCTAGTTCATAATATAATTAGGTGCTAGCTAATATTGATTGATTGCCATAAATCTCTTTGTGTTTGAACATTCGGTTTCTTAGTAGGCATCTACCATTTGATTGATACCAAACAGTAATCACATTATAAGACCGCCCACTTAAATGTTTACATTAGATTAATTTACAAGGTACAAATTTCTCATTCAATTTAACCTTGGTAGTAATTCCTTGGAATTAATTGAAACCAATATTTGAATAATATTTTGGTGCCTATTAAAATAGGAAATTGATTTGTAATATTATATTTATAGTGTAAAATCTATGGTTTTATAACGTCACGCCCCTATACAATGTGAAATGAAAGATGTGGTCATGTTCAAAAGTATATATTTTGTTATATACCAATGATTCTGATGACTCATGAATTCGTGATACATGATAATAATAATAATAATAAAGTATTTATTACATTCAATAAACTATAAAAAACGCCATAAATCAGAATATCAACAAGAAAACCATACGAAATAGAAAACAGGAAAATGACATCTGTCAAGATGAAACCACACGAACAACAGAAATGCACGATTTAAACTATGATAACTCGAAGCAGAGCCCAGTTACATCTACAAGCACACCCTCCACCCCCGGACTCGTCGCTCCGCTCCGCCTCGCAACCACAGGATTCAACACCAGCCGTTGCTGAGGCGTCGAGCTCGTCGAGTGACGAGTATTTCTCTCCGCCAACGTCGCCACCACCTGTACGTCGGCGAGGGAGAGGCCGGCCGCCGACCAGCTTAGGACCCCGAGGCCCACCGGCCTCAAACAGGGCCCCCACTGTCGGTGGTGATGTGCGCCGCATGCGATGGACGACATCGATGAACGAGAACGTCATGCGGGCATATTATGCGGCTACAGAGGGGGGAACTAACCTTACTGTGTACCGTGAACGGATGCTGCCTCTGTTTCAGGTGCTTGAGCCGACTGTCAACGTTTCGGCACAACGATTATCGGACCAAGTGCGGGCCATTCAGCGCTGTCATCTGCTAGATAGGCCGCACTTGAGAGACTACGCTCGAAGTACGCCCAGACTAGCCGCGAGATCCCTGCCCCGGTACAGGTTCCTACAAATGTAGTTGACTGTGAAGCTACGGGGCCGGATGCCGCGGCTATTGTGGTGCGCGGTTATTGGAATTTGCGCTTCGCGAATATCGGTCCACGCCCCACAATATTAGGCCACGCCTGCCTCGGTTACCTATGCATAGACGGAACATTTCGTTGGTGTGTGCTCTTGATTCGTTATTGCCTACTTACCTAGACAATAGCGAAGACCTCGGCGATACCCACTCGATTGAGTGGGTATCGCCGAGGTCTTCGCTATTGCGATATTCTGTATTGTGCAGCTGTTGCGGCATGTCGTATAGGAGGTGTTAAGCTTTTAGCAGAAACCCCTACTATACGACCAAGGTGCGCCGTACCCGCGTGGCAATGCAGGATTGAGCGCCGTATTGCCGGGGCAAGGGTACTCATCGGCAAGTTGTCCTGCTTCAGGACCGGGAACACTCGCCCGAGAGTGATGCGCTTTGTGAAACGGGCATTCTTGGGGACTGACATCAGACCTCAGGATTATATGTCGCGTGTCACAGAGCGCATCGACTTCCTGAAGCAAAAAATCTATGCATGGGCAAACCGAATACGCAGGTACAAAAAACGCGTGGACAGGTATAACGTGAACTGCATGTTCCAAAGGGACCAAAGGTGGGTGTATAGAGACTGGCAGCGAACGGATCAAGGTGTGGATGGCGGGCATCTACCAAATGCTAAAGCGACAAGCTCGTTTTGGCGTAACATTTGGGCGGTGCCTGTCACCCACACAGAGGGGGAATGGATGCGTGACGTTGAACGAGCGTGCGAACCTATTCCGGAAATGGAAGATATTAACATTAACAGCACAGATGTAGCCAGTGCAGTCCGTCCTTTTTCTAATTGGAAATCTCCAGGCCCAGACGGACTGCACAACTTTTGGCTGAAATGGCTACGCAGTTCGCACGCTTGTTTGGCATCGCAATTCCAGTCCGCCCTAGAATCTGCGTCGCTGCCAGCCTTTATGACTAAAGGAGTGACCCACCTGCTCTATAAGACCGGTAGTACCTCGGATCCTAGAAATTATAGACCGATAACTTGTTTACCATCGATCTATAAACTTCTTACATCCATTCTGAGAGCTAAAATAAATAAACATATACACACAAACTCCATCATGTGTACCTCTCAGAATGGATGTAGAAGTAGGGCCCGCGGTACTAAAGAGCTTCTCCTCATTGATATGACTAATAGCCAGCAGGTTCGCCGCAACCGAAAGGATCTATCGGCATGTTGGATAGATTATAAGAAGGCGTATGACTCCGTGCCACAAACATGGCTTCTGAGGGTGCTGAAGTTGTATAAAGTTAATACAACTTTATGCACCTTCTTGAAATCGTGTATGGGACAATGGAATACGGTTCTTACCTATCCAGGGTGCCGAGGGATCCAAGGAAGTGGCGGCGTACCTATAAGGATTGAGCGGGGTATATTCCAGGGTGACACTCTGAGTCCCCTTTGGTTCTGCCTAGCACTGAACCCACTTAGTACCTTACTAGAGAGTTCAGGGCTAGGTTGCAGGTTGCGACGTGATGGTCAGGTACCACAGTGTCCCACTTGCTGTATATGGATGACTTGAAGCTCTTTGCCCCCACCAGCTCACAGCTAATAGCGTTACTGAAGGTAACTGAAACCTTTAGTAATTCTATTAGAATGGAGTTTGGTGTTGACAAATGTGCAGTCGTTCATATAAAGCGAGGGCGGGTAGTGGAATCCGAAGGGACTCAACTCTCGGATTCCATTCACTTGAGATCACTTCTTGCAACCGAGACCTATAAGTATTTGGGTATATCGCAGGCACTGTGCATTAATGAGGTTGACATGAAACAGCTGTTGCAAGAACGTTTCTTCGGTCGCCTGAAAAAAGTGCTTAATAGCCTTTTGTCAGGTGGCAATAAGATCCGGGCTTGCAACAGTTGGGTCATGCCACTTCTAATGTACTCCTTCGGTATACTCAAGTAGACTCAGACAGAATTAGACACCCTGGATCGAAAAGTCCGTACACTCATGACGTCATACCGAATGCATCACCCGCGTTCATCTGTGATGAGATTGTATATCCCACGGAAGTGTGGGGGCCGGGGTTTGTTGAACCTCAAGTCCCTTCATAACCGCGAGATATACAATCTCAGAGAATATTTTCTCCATATGGACGTGGGTGTGCATCGGGATGTTGTCGCGGTGGACACCGGGCTTACCCCGCTCTCCTTGGCTAAAGAGAACTGGCGCAGACCTGTAGTACTTGGAGTCAACGAACGCAGGGAGGTATGGCAGAGCAAGGAGCTTCACGGTAGGTTCTTTCGGGCTCTTCATGGGCCCGATGTGGACCTACTAGCATCTGTGGCCTGGCTACGGTTCGGTGACCTCTTCGGGGAAACCGAGGGTTTTGTCTGTGCAATTGCTGACGAAGTTATCATGACGAATAACTACCGGAAATATATACTGAGGGATGGCACTGTGGACATCTGTCGTGCATGTCACCGACCTGGTGAGTCCCTCAGACATATCGTTTCCGGCTGTTCACGTCTTGCTAACGGCGAGTACTTGCACAGACACAATCAAGTAGCCAGGATAATCCACCAGCAACTTGCTCTGAAATACCACCTTGTGGACGTTGAAGTCCCGTACTACAGGTACGTTGCTGAGCCTGTTCTTGAAAATAGTCGTATCACGTTGTACTGGGATCGCTCTATCATCACAGACAGGACTGTTGTCGCTAACAAGCCTGATATTGTGCTGATAGACCGATCTGAGCGCCGTGCAATGATTGTCGACATCAACATCCCCCATGACGAAAATCTCATGAAAGCCGAAAAGGATAAACAAATAAAATATCTGGATCTGGCGCACGAGATTGTCGACATGTGGGATGTTGATTCGGCAATCATTGTACCGATAGTCGTCTCCGTTAATGGTTTAAAATTTCATTCGACATTATTATTTGAACAGTTAAAAAAAGTTAGAATGCTAAAGTTCTATGTCATTAAAAAAAGTTAGAATGATAAAGTTCTATGTTAACAAAAAGTAAACGCTATGACTATGCCGTCATAATGTAATAGTATAAGGCACTATAGGAGGTCCAATTACTATCCGCTCATGAAATTTGAGCATACTTTTCTGTTGTTCAGTACTTATCTATACTCTATACTAATATTATAAAGGTGAAGAGTTTATTTGTTTAAACGCGGTAATCAAAGGAACTACTTATCTGAATTAAAAAAATCTTTAACTGTTGGATAGCCTATTTATCGAGAAAGGCTATAGGCTATATAACATCACGCTATTTTTAATAGGAGTGGAGCAGCAATGCGAAATGTTGCAGGGAAAATTTAAGCAGAGCTAGTAAATTATGAAGTTTAATACACATGTACGTCACATCCTTAAATGAAATCATAGAACTTTCACAGAATCTGATAAAATCATTAAATCAATGTCATTTTCTCTTAGATCGAGATCGTCCATTTTCCTCGAGTCAAGTTGTGCGTGTAACGAAATGAGATAAACGTATTTAGTTATGTTTACCTTCGATAAAAACTTTTACATCCATTTAAGACGGGCTACTTACTGTTATTTATGTTTCTTTGGCAACTTTAATCCTTTTCTTTTTCATTGATAAGAGAGGCTTTAGGCGAGTTTCCAAGTTTGTAACTGCTTTCAGATTATGCTACTTTTATTATTTATAAAAAAGTATCCATTTAGGTAATAATGGTTGTAGTCTCAAAAAGCAAAGTTTTAAGAGTATTTTAATCTCAGATTTCTGCCGTTGATTGAGTAATTTAGGTGTTTCTGTTATTATGTTTTTATTTCATGTTTTTACGTGTATTGTTGCGAAACATATTTTTTTATAATTTAAAAATTAAAAGATTGATTTTAGTAACGGCGGCAAATGACGGCTTCGATCATCGAGTGATTAGCTAGAGTAATTTTTGTTTACAAATTGTATTCGTCTAGTGCTGATTTATTTGGTCATTACACCTACTAAAGGTAGCCAGGGAATAATATCCTGTGTAAGTATTGCGATATTACAATGTTTGACTGCCTCTGTGGCGCGGTGGGAGTGTAACCGACTGCTACGCAAGAGGTCGTGGGTTCGATTCCCACACGGCACGCCACTTTGTGTGATCCACAAATTGATGTTCCGAGTCTGGGTGTACTTTATGTACGTGACTTATATTTTTGTAAAGTCCCCCGCGACACAGGGCTTGTAACCTACTGCGGGAGTCGTCTTAAAAAAAAAAAAAAAAATGTAAGTGCTTGAAAAAGTAAAAACGTACATACATCCGCACTAACATGCAGTGTAGGTAACATCTTGAGGTTCCGTTTTCAAATCGTAGACACAGTTCGCGGCATCAATCCATACGGACCTGTTTTCCAGTATCTGGGAGCAAACCCAGGATCAAACAACCACAAAGCTGCCTCATTCCAAGATGCTGATGCAAAATAATGTTGACGCTCCCTGAACTAACGCCAAGGATCTTCTCGATATCTGAGTGGGTCTTCTTGCACCAACATTTCAGTAGTCCACACATTTTCTGCAGTTACTGCCGTTTGTGGGCAACCACTTCTATGGTCATCTTCGAGGTTTGTTTTATCCCTATTTAATTCACGGAACCATCTAAAAACTGTTGCTCAAGATGGGGTAGACTCCCCTGACGCTGATTGTAATCGTTGAATGCTAAGTTTTTCAGTGAAAATAATTTTAAATAAAAAATATCACAGCACGCAAATGTTCGCAGTTAAGCTCCAACGTTGCAAAGAAAAACGCAGGAACCGTCCTAGTAAAATTACTTTTAAACCAGCAACCTGGCTACTTGCGTACTATTTTTAAACAAATTTGCTTTATAAAAATATATAACACAGAGGTGTTCCATGTTTAAATTCCAAGCATCTAAAAACTTATCGAGTGACCTACGTATAATATTAGCAGGATATACAAACTTTTTACTTAAACTGACGCTATAAATAATAAAAAACAGACAGTGTTGTAGAAAAACGCTTTTATTAAACATACCCTCAAGTTGAGAGTATCTACCTAAAACTTGAAGAGCTTTTAAAAGAAATTGAAGTAAAGCCTTGCTATACGGATTTTTATGACGTTAGCAAAAATAGGTATTTTTTACCCGACAGTCAATGAACGAGGGTAATGTTTTTGGAGTATATATATAAACTGTAGTTTTGCACCATTTGTTGTCTAAACAGATTGATAGATTTTATCATACTGGGATCATTACATTGATCTTAATTTTGGGAGCAACACGGTTCTCATACATGACAATAAAAAAATAGCAGTCGAATTTATTACTATAAATTGGACTGCTATTTTTATAAGTTATTTAATGATTTCAAAATATTTATTTTTTATTTTTTAGCTATTTTAATTCATTTAAAATAGACTGAATAACATATCTGAACATTTTCAAGATAACTGATTAAATTAAACGTCACAGGACGGTCACTTACCCTTGATCTGTAAATTCTATTGACTGAAGTGGTAAAATTAAGCCCTCAATATGTAAATTAAAACATATTGACAAGCCTAACACCCTCAGTTTGAAAAAAGAGAAACATGCAACAAAGATATTATTGACGGGTACTGTCACCAGCTCGAGTGGAGGGCACTTCAGACCTGTTATGTGCAATATTCCGCTAGCTTGAGGTATATAAATAAAGGTATTTATCCATAACATGATTAATTGTATTATAGTTTCAAAACTCGCACACAAATTACATATACACATATAAAACAACCAAATAAAGGTAACTCTAAAATATTTGAAGAGGTTCATCAATAACTGCAGGGAACCCTGTAGAAATCTACGAAACTCATCAGATCATCGGGTTGAATAATTTTTAAATAAAAAAATATTCACTTTATCGGTTTATAAATAACAGAGCTCTAAGATAAAAAATACATAGGAATTAAGAACCTCTTCCTTTTTAAAGTCGGTAAAAAACATATTTTTAGTTGGACGTCTAATACAGGCGAATTTTGGAAAACGGTCACTGATCTATCGACTTGATTTATTTTATTGATGTATTGATCAGCTATCCATAACAAGTAAATTATAAATATAAACTGACAAAGTAGAATAAACAATCAACTCCGATATCAAAGTGTACGGCTACGCTACGAGTATGCTCTGGACAACTGACAGATCTGTCGATATTTGAACACGACATGCCAACAGTATTTTGTACAATCTATTGAAGTTCTTCGATAGGTTTTGCCCTAAGGTCGAATAATAGTAACAGATTGAATCGAACATTTATGGTTGAGAGATTTTCTGTCAGCTAAAAATATAAATTCTATAGGTTAAGTTGTTGTGTACAACGAATGATACAAAATTCTTTATTCATTTAGGAAGCAAAAGCGACGCCTGTGTTATGTCATGTGAAGCTACACTAACCCCGGGTAAAAAAAAAAATATAAATATATTTTTATATATATATTTATATATATATATATATATATATATATATATCAAGTTCGCAAAGCAATAGGTAAAACTGAAAAAAACCGGGCAAGAGCATGTCGGACCATGTTCAGTGTAGGGTTCCGCAGCCTTAAATAATTGCATCAGCAGAAGAGTTCATGGCACTTACGTCCTTTTGTTGAGTAAAGCAGTTGTTCGGCTATAACTCAATGACGGTATATCCGATCATAGCGAAATAATTTAAAAAGTTTAAGTTAGTTTAAGTTTAAAGTATTTGTCCTTTGTGATACTTTTCATATTTTTTGTTCATACGGTTCAAAAGTTAAGACACAATTTAAGAAACTTACGGAGCGATTATTTCCAAAAATGTTGATGTTAGCCGAAATAAAAAATTTGCCTCTGTTACATGTATGGAGTGCTCCCCCTAAAAATGTTTATTTTTATTATTTAGCTATCAAACTAAGTAGCGGCCACTATACGAGAAAGACGCCTTTTCACTAAATTTTATCAATATTCATTAAGAAGTCTCCAAGTAAAATGCCTGTGACATACCGACGGACAGACAGACAGACGGACATGACGAAACTATAAGTGTTCCGTTTTTTGCCCTTTTGGCTACGGAACCTTAAAAAGAACAAGGCAATAAAAACTCGAGGCCACTTTTTTCAAAATGCCAATGTTTTTTATAAACTGCTTAAGTAGGTAAGGTGTTGCTACCAATAAATTCAGCTTTCTATGATAAAGCTCGACGTACAACATAACGGGAGCACCTACTTGCAATCGTACAAACGTTATGTGTATTGTCCAAAGTAAAGCTGGCTTCTAGGAAGGCGAAGCGTGGATAAGCGAAGCGAGAACGCTTTGGACCTATCGGCCATCGATTCTTCAAGCAAAATGCCCTGCCCACTGCCACTTTAGTCTGGCAATTTTCTGGGCTATATCGGTGATCTTGGTTCTTCTGTGGATCTCCTAATTCTTGATTCAATCTCGCAGAGAAAATCCGAGCATAGCCATCTCCATTGCTCTTTGGGAGATCTTGAGCTTTCTTATGAGACCCATTTTAAAAGGCCACATCTCAGTCTGTAAGTCATAACTGGCAACACACACTGATCATAGACTTTTGTTTTGAGGAACTGTGGTATTTGAGACTAGAAGATTATAAGGAGCTTCTTGAACGCTGCCCAGCCAAGTTTGGTTCGTCGCCTTATTGTTTGTCCCATATTCGTCTACAACTTTGAGTGTAGAGTCTCCGACGTTTACGAGAGGGGGTCTAACATGGATGTTTGCTATGATCTTCGTCTTATCCATATTCATTTTAAGACCCACTCGTTTAAAGCTAATTTGTGAATCATCTTAAAGGTTAATTAAATTAACTTACCTATGCTATCTAATCCAATGCATACCAGTTTGCATTAACACGATACATGATGCTTTTTTGGTTCCTGCATACTATTTGTATAACTGTTGCTGTTCTAGGTATTGCAAAGGGTAAAAACGAGACCTTATTACTAAGACTCCACTGTCCATCTGTGTCACCAGGCAGAATCTCATGAACTGTGTTATCTAGACAGTTGAAATTTTGAATGATGTATTTCTGTTGCGGCTTTAGCAACAAATACTAATAAAAACTTTTTTACAAAAAATAAAAACCAAAAAATAATATAGGTACAACAACAAAAAATAATTAAACATTTTGAAACTGGTGTCAGGAAATGTAGTTTTATGTTTTAGGCACCAACTTCAAAAAGGAGGAGGTTTTCAATTCGACTGTATTTTTTTTTTAATGTTACCTGATTGAAAACAATAAATAAAAAGTTGATGCCTGAAACATAAAACTACATTTTCTGGCACCAACTTCAAAATGTTTATTTTTTCCTTTGTTGTACCTATATTATTTTTTGCTTTTTAGTTACCTTATATTTATTTTGGAAAGCGGTTTTAATTTTATTGTATAAAAGTTTTTATTTTTAATATCATCCGCAAAATGCTTGATCAGTTTTAGGTATAATTTCAATTGACGCTAAGGAAATATAGTCTGCCGAACTATTGGGATAGTTTTTAATAAAATTTGAATAATTAATCCATATCCAAAAAGCCATACTTACAAGGACGTAGAAAAACAGTATAAAGATTTATAAGGTACGGGTCTTAGTCGCGTAAATATTTTATTTTAAGGCAAAATACCTTTGTTTATTGCCCGACGTTTCGACCGTATTGCAACGGCCGTGGTCACGAGTTTAGACTCTCTAAAATAAACAGAGGTATAGACCCGTAGCTTATAAAATTCTATAATGTGTACAAATCGAGAAAGTTTACGAACATATATTGCGTAGAGAAACAGTTAAATATACAAATGGTAAAAATGAATAGATAGGTACTTCACGTGATCGACTGAACCCATCATATTTTTTTCTTTCTTTTTTTTCGTTTGGCGGGAAATAATCCTGACGAACACTCCCACCAAACTGTTCCCTGCTCCCTACTCCCTGAAAGACGATGGATGAATAGTTTGGGTTTTTTTTTAATTTTTTTTGTCACTCAAAAAAAAATCTAAAAATTTAAAAAACCCGCCTGTTTTAAAATGAATAAAACAAGTTAATCTGAAATTATGCAGTCGGAGGCATTTTAGTAATTTTACTGGGATTCATGAATGCCTCGGACTTCATGATTTAAAGCAGGCATTTTTTTTATTTTTAAATTTATTTTTTTGTTTAATACTTTTTAGTGCTTAGTTTTAAGACGTAGTAACGTAACGTAATAACAGTGAAAATAGTTTATAACAAACTATAAATTGCTATAAATCCTGAACGGTTATTTCAAATAAAAATTATAAGAAACATCATCATGATTTTAAAATACCTACACAATGATACCCCACATGACATTGTTTGTTGACTTTATTTTTTTTCTTTATCACCATATGGCGTCAGGCTGTCGCTATTTTGAATTTCGATTGCTGTCATGTCTTTAGTGACAATCGCGTACGACGTATGAATCATCAAAATCAGCCCACCCGTTGGTCCATATAGATAGATAGATAGAAAATTCTTTATTGTACACCACACTTATTAAATTACATTAAAATTACAATATCACATCATTATTGCTTAGATAAGAGCATGCACAATGGGCGGCCTTATCGCTGAGAGCGATCTCTTCCAGGCAACCTTTGGATGGACAGGAATGTATATAAGAGTACCACGTGGTGTAGAAGAATGTAAATTAAATAAAGACGTATACGATTTTACATAATATCAATAGATAAACACAAAAACATATATCTAACATTCCAATAAAACGATTGAAATGTTAGATATATAAATACACAATATACTATATTAATAGATAATAATAATAATAATAAATACAACAAACAAACATTACATAAACACAATAAACTAGTTATATTTAAAAGAGAAAAGAAAATAAAATATAAAATTCATATATTTATTTATGTACATTAATATGTAGCTGCAACTGGACCGCTGGACAGGTAGTGCGCTTTTACCATTTTTTTAAACATATTAGTTGTTTGTGCCTGTCTGATATCTATGGGTAGTGCATTCCACAACCGAACAGCTACTACGGTAAATGATTTATCCATAAATTTTGTGGAATGCATTGGCATTTTCAAGCTCAAATCATTTGATGACCTCAAGGACCTCATATGTGTGTCATGCAAGAACTGAAAACGTTCTTTAAGATAAGAGGGGGCATTGGGATTGAACAAAATATTGTAAAGTAGTATCAAAATATGAGTATTCCTGCGAAGACGAATTGGAAGCCACTTGAGTTTTTTGCGAAATTCAGAAACGTGATCATATTTGCGTAAACCAAATATAAATCTTATACAAAAATTTTGGAGGCGCTCAAGTTTATCAAGTTGTTCCTCGGTTAGATCTAGATAGCTGACATCGGCATAGTCAAGGATCGGCAGTAGTAAGGATTGCGCAAGCGTAATTTTAGTGGCGATTGGCAAAAAGTTACGCAACCTGCGTAAAGACCCCGCTGCTGCAAAGAGTTTGCGACTTGTTTCTTGCATCTGCTGTGCCCATGATAAGGTTCTGTCTACGTATATCCCCAGGTTCTTGACACAATTTTCAATGGGTAGGATTACATTGTTGAAATGAACTAGTGGCAATAGAGGCCAATTGATTTTTGATAGCAATCCTGGGCTACCTACTATGGCGATCTGGGTTTTCGCTGGATTAACCGTGAGTCCATAGTTTTTACTCCATTTAGAGACATGCGCCAGGTCCTTATTCAGTCTTGAGATTCCTTCAGTGAGTTCATTTACTGTAGCCTGTGTGTAAATTTGTTAATCATCTGCGTAAAGGTGGTAGGATGAAACGAGCTGCTTAGAGATGGAATTGATGAAAATCGCAAAAAGTAACGGAAATAAAACGCCACCCTGCGGTACGCCAGCAGGAGTATAGCTCCAAGAAGAATACGCTTCTTCGAGACGTATACGCTGACGGCGACCATACAGGTAAGTATGAAACCAGCTAATCACCGCTGGAGATATGTTAATAGAGCGTAGTATGCCAAGCAAAATGTCGAAATCTACAGCATTGAAAGCATTGCTGAAATCCAACAAGGATAGTAATGTAACTTTCCCGGTTTCCATGCCCTGTCGTATATCATCAGTGATCTGCACCAATGCAGTAGTAGTACTAAGTCCAGGACGAAACCCAGACTGCATGGGATCCAACAGGGTATTTTTACGCAGAAATGAGGAGAGTTGCATGTGTACTAAACGTTCTAAGGCTTTAGACAAAAAGGGTAGAATTGAAATTGGACGATAGTCGGAGAAAGAAGAAGGTTTGGAATTTTTGGCGAGTGGAATTATTTGAGCGTCTTTCCAAGCAGTGGGAAAGGTGCAAGAAGAGATTGAGTGATTCAGTATATTACATAAAATAGGAAGAATTTCATCAACAATTGGGATAATCATATTGCGACTTATACAATCGTTACCAACAGCATTGGATGATATGGCAAGTATGCTCTTTTTAACATCACAGGCGGTGAATTGCTTGAAAACAAAAGGAGCATATTGGGGCGTTGGAATGGCTGAAAGATTTGCTAAAGTTATTGCTTTAGTGGTCCCATCAAAATTGGGAGAAGAGGAGAAATGTACATTAAGTGAATCAATATTCAAATCTTTAGGAACTAAATTTTGTCGTGACTTTCCAACCCCCAACGTTCTGAGGAACTTCCAGATTTTGGCAGGATCTTCATTCTCGATAGACTTATGAATATTTTGGCGTTGTGCTTTCCTACACACCTTGTTACAGTGATTTCTGATTTCCACATATCTATCTAAATTAGAAGGGGTAGGTTGGCGTTTATATTTACTTTTAGCAAGGGATTTTTTGGTCATTATGCGTTTTATATCCTCAGTTAGCCAAGGTGATGGGGCGTGTTTCAATCTAATTGGTCGGATTGGCGCATGTATATCATAAATTTTTATCAACTCATCAGTTAGGACACGTAGTTTAGTATTAACACATTCTGAGGATAAAAGAGAACTCCAATCCGTGTTGACAACATCCCATCACATATAGTACACAAAGGAACATAAATACATACACGTCAAACACATTACCTTCGGCAGTCGGGTAAAAACACGCCGTATAACACTCGCCACCTTCGCGAACGCCGGCATTTGTTATACCGTCAGCGGCCCGCTCAGTGACAATGCTTGGACGCGATGTTGTTGCGTTCAGGGCATTTCACACTTACGCGACCCCTTGTTACACACTGGGTTCCGTGCCTCCATGAAAGGCCGCGGGCGGGTCAGATTACCCCGAGAGTACGGGGTAAACCTAATGCGGCATCATCACATATGTGCACGCCGACGCTACCCGGTTCGCAGGAGACAGGCGCCAGGAAGTTCTCTTCCCTGACGCGCTCTGCCGCCTCCTTCTGCGAGATTATGTCTTCGCAGAAGGATGCGACCTCATTCCATGACCTCTCGCTCCAGACCACAGACAGAACCACGGCCGGGAACAAGAGGTCACCTCCGACCACTGCGGTGAGAATTCGACGTTGCCCCTCCCAAGCTAGACCATGCAGTCATCTTTTTTCCTGTGTTAACCTTTTGACTGTTACGGACGTTTTTGGACGTAAAATTAACACGTGCTTACGACGCCATATTTTCAAAGTGTCATGCCGTCACTGACGTCATAAGCACGTTTTAGTTTGAGATCCATAGACGACCGTGGTGGTCAAAAGTGTAAACATCAGAATAGGTACTGTGGCAGGTGCGTCGGAAACTCGACCGGCCACTCGCATAAAGCCTCATTTAATTGTGAACTGTTTGTCTTGACGTTCCAAAACTATGAAATAATGACGAAGAAGAAGATCGAAAAACAATTGGGAGAATTGGACCAAGCGTCAAGACGAATGGTCAAGGAAAAGAATTAATATGTAAAGAAATCATAGTACAAGTTATTCAATATATAATATCGTTCTGGGCTTAAGAAGTTGTTTGATTCCTCATCCTCGAGAGCAATAATCCCGGCTGCGCACCCCAAAGCCAGCAAGAGGTTCACGTCACATGGTGGAGGCGCCGAACTCTTCAGAGGAAGTCATTTAAAGAGCTAAGTCGTATTTCTATGTAAAGTTAATTAAAAATGAGTGCATTCACGGGATTGTATGAGTCCGTAGATGATTTTATCAACCAATTCCAGATCATCTGTGTGATTAATAAAATCACTTCGGATGAAGAAAAAAAAATATTTGTGGCGGCGTATCTGGCTGGACCAGCGCTACACCTATACAAAGCAATCATAGAAGATTGTGATAGCTTCGAGAGCTTCATCACTGCATTAAAAGCAGAATTCCCAAACCGTACTAATTATACGGAAAAATTCTATGAAAGGATACAGGCGCCAGAGGAGAATATTGTTTCATTTTACTACGAGCTTTCAAATATAGCCAAAAAGGGAAAAATTGACGACAATACGTTCGTAAGGAGCTTTCCAAAGAAATGTAATAGTTTCTACAAATCAAAGCTCGCTGCAGTTGTATGTGCTGATAAGAATATTTTAAAGGCCACAGTTTTACAATTACATTCAGTATATGATAAAGAGGCTGAAAGGGAAGTCAATCTTAAGGTTAAGGTTGAGAATGCAGTAGCAGTGAGGTCTGGGCAGCAAGGAGACTCCAACAGACCGACCAATAGTCCATTTCGGAGCAATCAATCGACTCCGTATAGTAAATACCGGTCCCCGTTGTCTCGGGTTCCACCCAATGATTCACCAAGCGGTTCGTTAACACCAAGGCGGGAGTCAAATCCCCGCCAGTACTTTTTAAGGAGCAGAGAACCTCTGCCGATGCCGGTTCAATCAGCTGGTGATGCAGCGTCGTCGACAACGAGAGTAGGCGAGCATCACGTCGCAGCAATGAGTACGCAGCGGCGCTCAAACATAGAAGACGTCAAGAAGAATAATTATGGTCAGTCCGAACCAGTCATTTTAGTAGAATTAAGTTCGGGTGCTATTCCTGCTTTATTAGATAGTGGGGCTTCAGTGTCCTTGCTATCGAAGAAAGTAGCGTTAATGAACAAAGTAACCTTAGATATATGTGATAATATTAATTTAAAAACGGCTGATGGTAAGATTATACCAGTCGCAGGCAAAACATATATCAACGTTATAATTAATAATGTGGTGTATAACACACTTTTTTATGTGGTAATAGATGTCAGTTGGCCAGTGATTTTGGGTCAAGATTTCTTAATCAAAAATGGGGCATCCCTAGATTTTGTGAATAATAAAATAACATTGAGAAACTACAACGAAATATGTTTTGTTGCTAGACCAGGCAAAGTTTCTGTTATCGATACACAGGAAATAATGTCTGTTAATATTTTTAAACATAATCATTTATTTGTTAGTAATATTTGTGAGTCAAATAAGAATGACACTTGTATTCTTCCTGATTTAAATGTGTCAAAAGATAAAATGAATATTAATAAAAATCTGAGTACAGGTGATAATAATAAATTACATGACTTAGTGGAAGAATACAAGCCACAATTCTCATTTGGTAAGGTTAGGCCAGGTGGGTGCCGAAATAACCCAATTAAAATAAAAACTTCGAACGAGGTTCCTGTGAAAAAACCTTCATATCGGGTCTCACTTAAACAGAGTGAGATCAGTCGTCAACAAGTGAGTGAGTTAGTGAATATTGGTAGCATTCGTCCTTCCTGTAATGATAGTTCCTCTTCAGTAGTTGTAGAACAGGATTCGGATTCGGATGCGGAGTTCGTGAGTCGAAATCCGTTAATAAGTCAAGATGATCACGTAGTCACTGACGGGTTACAAATATTTAGGATGAGATGTACAGAGAATAATGAGCAAATCTGCAAATTAGAAATAGACCCACTAATAAGGGCTCAAATGAACGATAATTTTTGTTCATCTTTAAGAAATAAAATCATAGATGAAAACTTACAAAGATATAAAGGATTCTTTATACACAACGGCATGTTATATAAATTAAATACAAAAAATAATGTTATAAAAAGATTGCTGGTAGTTCCGGATGAACTGTTTCCAGTAATTATGCGTGAGATTCATGATGATCCATTATATGGAGGTCATTTAGGTTTGATGAAGACAGTAGAAAAATTTAATTCAAGATTCTGCTGTCCAAAGTCATATAAGAAAATAGAGAATTATATCAAAGCATGTAAAGTATGTCAAGAAGTGCGGGCGTCAAATAGGGTGGTGCCGTTGCAACCGATTGTTACAAACAGGTTATTTGAAAAGGTAGAAGTGGATACGATAGGCCCGTTAAATAATGCGAATAGATATCGATATCTTAGTATTTAATTTTATGTAGTTGAGAATTTTTATTATATGAACATATGTTATACTTAATTAAGTCATGATAAACATGAGTAGTTGATGAGAATTATTTTTTTAGGAGTAGGTGATGCCAGAAAAGAAGTGGCGACGTTGTTAATAGTCTGACGTGTAAACAGTTGTATATTTAGGGATGGTTAATGGTTTTAGATCTGATTCTAAAATGTTGTTTGTCTTTGCATGTACAACCACACGGCGAAGAAATGTCCTACAATGTTGATGCCATAGAGCACTAGGCAAACAAAAACGGGTGTATTATTGTTTTGAATTATAAATATAACTCTGTGATTAAGCAGACAGTTTTGCATTTGGTTCAATCGAACTTGGGAAGTTCGTTTGTGATTATTTTATCTAAATAATCAATAGATGTGATCAGATGGTCACCGATAGCTTGATTGACCAATTATTTAACTGATATAAGATTAATACTTAAAGATGAATTTTCTTCCAGTTACAACAAAGCAGGACTTTCACCCAATTTGTTGCCTGGGGTCAATTGGTGTTTAATGATTGATTTAATTTAGTTATACATAAGTTTAGCTAGGTAATGAATCTGATACTGGTGCTTCTTTTAATGGCGTTTTTTGCCCAGCATCATCGTATAACTGTTATGTAAAGTGTTTGTTGACATAAATTTTGTTAGATTAGGTATAACAGTTACACGTTGTCTTTTGCATAGAGACAGATTAAGGGGGGTATTAAAAAAAAAAAAAAAAAATCTATATCGCCAACATAGGTAAATGCACAGCTAGGTTTATATTTGTTGTTTTATATTATAAAAAAAAAAAAAAAAAATTGACTTAGTAGTCAAATGTAAAGATTTTTTTTTTTTTTTTCATAAGGCGGCGGCGTGTGGCAGGTGCGTCGGAAACTCGACCGGCCACTCGCATAAAGCCTCATTTAATTGTGAACTGTTTGTCTTGACGTTCCAAAACTATGAAATAATGACGAAGAAGAAGATCGAAAAACAATTGGGAGAATTGGACCAAGCGTCAAGACGAATGGTCAAGGAAAAGAATTAATATGTAAAGAAATCATAGTACAAGTTATTCAATATATAATATCGTTCTGGGCTTAAGAAGTTGTTTGATTCCTCATCCTCGAGAGCAATAATCCCGGCTGCGCACCCCAAAGCCAGCAAGAGGTTCACGTCACAGTACCTACTACAAAATTGATTAATTTATTTTATTATAGAAGCAACCAACCACACACTTTCGATCTGTGAATCTCAACGATTGAAGTAGCTGGGGCAGCGACTAAATCTAAATCCACTGAGAATCCATTATGTGGCGAAACATGTGTCAAAGTTTCACTTCGTGGAAGTGGAATATTGCATAATAAAGATCCGGAGGTGCCTGTCACTCGAGTCAGTGAGAGTACCTGACACTAATTTCCTTTGTTGCAAGGTTTTCATTTTTTTACCTGACGGCGCAAGAAAAAGGGGTGGTTTTCAAGTACAAATTACAATAATTAAATTATAATATTTTAAAAAAAGTATAGATTCAAAATGAATTTAGGCCGTGTGTTTTTTAATCACTGAAGTGGCAAATAAGCTTCGAGTAAGCAGTTACTATAGCCTAAAGACGTTTGCAACACCATAGGTAAATAGTTATACTACGAAATGTCAATAAACTCATTGTATAATTATTTCGCTGGAAATTACGCCCAAAATTAACAATATCAAGTGAACAAACAGAAATCAGTTTACATAAAATTTATCGATAACTACTTGAAATTACCCATATCGCAATTGTTTCAACCAATCGGGACTATTTCGAGTTATTGGATCACCAAATAGCTTGTTGATGACATTTATGCTAAGCTGGACAATGTTTCTGGACATTTGATATTTTGGCAAACGCTTCTCACTGCAGTCAGTGTCATTATAACCTGTTTAGCACAGCTCATAATAATATACAATAGACTAGACAGAGAGGCTCACTGTTGTATGTGTAACCCGAAACACCTTAGCGCAAATATGCATAATATACTTAGTATTTTTGATGAAAGTGCACCCAAGCGTTTCATATTATTTCTTTAAAAAAACCAACTAGGCACTAGGATACAAACCCGATGTCGTGGGAAACTTTAAAAACCTAAAAATCCTAAACACAGAGTACGCAAACACTGATGCACTCTTTTATTGCTTTACTCTCAAAAAGAATGGAAATCCGATACAATCAGAGAAAGGTTAGGTGCAAGACGGCATACCTTCCAGGATGACATCCATGGATGACACTCCTGGCAGTAGGTAGTAACCTTGCTTAACCTCAATGTTCATTTAAACAGCTTTGTCAATACTGAGTCAGACCACATCACTTAAAACAACAAGTAATACGTACGTACGTCCATACGCATACACACACACACACACAACATACACGGGGTTCTAGTTGAAAAGTAGCGCCAGGCTCTGTCAGCTTGGCAAAATGCTGAACTGAACACCCATTTGTTGCAGCCGCGAGACACAGCTTTTGTTATTATGGTTTTCCTTTTCTTTTTTTTCTTTTCTAACTGAATTAATTATTATTATTATTAATTATTTATTTTTTAATTAATTTATTTTTTTATTATATTCTGTTATTACATTTTGTTTTAATCTAATATATAAAATTCTCGTGTCACAGTTTTCGTTGCCATACTCCTCCGAAACGGCTTGACAGATTTTGATGAAATTTTGTGTGCATATTGGGTAGGTCTGAGAATCGGACAACATCTATTTTTCATCCCCCTAAGAGTTTGTTTGTTTGTTTGAACGCGATAATCTCAGGAACTACATAGCCGCATTGAAAAAATATTTTATTGTTGGATAGCCCATTTATCGAGGAAGGGTATAGGTTATAATATCACGCTACGACCAATAGGAGCGGAGCAGCAATGAAAAATGTTGTAAAAAAAAAGGAAGAAAAAAGGAAAATTTACGCAGACGAAGTTGCGCGGGTCTGAGAATCGGCTACTATCTATTTTTCATACCCCTAAGAGTTTGTTTGAACGCGATAATCTCAGGAACTACTGGGCCGCATTGAAAATATATGTTATTGTTGGATAGCCCATTTATCGAGGAAGGCTATAGATTATAACATTACGCTACAACCAATAGGAGCGGAGCAGCAATGAGAAATATTATAAAAAAAAGGAAGAAAACAGAAAAAAGGGAAAATTACTATCTATTATTCATGCCCCTAAGTGATAAGGGTTGTCCCCTAACATTTATAACTATACTATAATATTAGAAGAGAGAGAAGAGATTGTTTGTTTGTTTGTTTGAACGCGATAATCTCATAAACTACGGGTCCAAATTGAAAAAAAATATTTTACTTTTAGATGGCCCATTTATCGAGGAATGCTATAGGCTATAAAACATCGCGCTACAACTAATGGGAGCGGAGCAGCAAGGAAAAATGTTGCAAAATGGGTAAAATTTACGCAGACGAAGTTACGCGGGTCAGCTAGTATTTTATGTAATTCTTTATTTACCATTTTCTGTTGAAGCTGTGACTTATCAACAAATAAATGTTTCATTTCTTTTCTTTTCTAATCTGTTGGCCCGCGAGTTTTTGCTGCAGTCGGACTTTAGTTTTTGAATTTTCCCATCAAGATATGAACCAATTTAACACAAGAGCATAACATAGTTCCAAATCGATAAAGGTTCCAGAATTTATGTTCAAACTTCATATCTCATCTGCCAAAGTGGGCAAACGTCATCGTTATTCAATTACGTCGAAATCAGCACGCGAGCATTAAGTTGATCATATCTCATTCCCAAGAGATACGGCTGTGACGTCATGTCTAACAAGACTAACTTTGGAAGTTTATTAGACATAAAAGATTTAACCTCACATTATAATGCCATAGGACGTCGTAATATTACGCCTTAACACGGTTAAGCAAGGTAACGTATACTCGTATGTATGATTGCGCATTAAATATTTGTATGAAGGCTGTTGCTTCTTAAGGCTAGTGGGTGAAAATTGAATTCAAAAGTTTTCCAAATACAATAATTGCATTTTTTAAAAGATAGAAAAATTTGAAGTCCAGACCCAGGAATCGAACCTGAGACTTCCGTAGCCAAACCGGGGCTGGAATCGAGCCACCTATGTGGACTATGTTACTAGACCTCAAATTTTTCTATCTTTAAAAAAATGCAATGTAATCGAAATTATTTACATCTATCCCAGGTATCATTTGATGAAGTGATTTATTTTTCACAATAATATCACATGTTCGATTACCTATTGTCTCATTAATGCGTATCATTAGCGATAAATATCTATTATGTTAGTATCTTGCATAACATAAATGTAAATTTTACAATGAAAACCCTTTAAGGCTTTAAAATCATTTATCCTTTAGCCAAAGTATTCACTTTATTTAAATGGACGGAAATGAAACCTTTAGGTTTCTTTGAATCGGGCAGATCAGTCATAAATCTCTTTTATTAGATTTCAATATTACCTATAGATATTAAACGAATGACATTATTGCAAATCTTTCAAAGTAATGGCGTGCTCAAATTTGTTATTTATTATATTAGAATAATATTTTATCTTACCAATAGATATTGTAAAGGTTACTATATGCCTAATGGCTTTACTTACTTTATTTATAAGTGCCACCTGTTTTATTATAATCCACGTTTTAGGGTTTCGTAGCCAAAATGGCAAAAACAGAACCCTTATAGTTTCATCATGTCCGTCTGTCTGTCCGTCCGTATGTCACAGGCATTTTACTCAAAGGCTACACCATGAGTATTAATAAAATTTGGTGAAAAGTTGTCTTGTAGTAGCCGCTACTTAGTTTGATAGCTAAATATTAAAAATACGACTCCATACATGTAACAGAAGCTAAAATACCAATGTTTAATTTAAGCATTGTAATTACATTGTCAACCTTGTATTGAATTTATGGAAGAGCGGCGTCTCCACAGACACTGTTTAGTCTAATCTATACTAATATAATAAAGCCGAAGAGTTTGTTTGTTTATTTGTATGTTTGTTTGTTTGTTTAAACGCGCTAATCTACGGAACTACTGGTCCGATTTGAAAAAATCTTTTTTTGTTGGATAGCCCATTTATCGAGGAAGGCTATAGGCTATATAACATTGCGCTACGACTAATAGGAGCTAGTAGCGACGTGAAATGTAGCAAAAACGGGGAACACAGTTGCGCGGGACAGCTAGTAATTCATAAAAAAGTACTCGAATTTCCGATGACTTGTAAACTAATAAATAAGTTACATTTATTTGGCCGCAGACTGGTTAATGAAATAAATATTTTTGTAATTTTTTTTGTATACAATAATAGCAACCAATTATAGCAATATTTTTAATAATCACCATGGATTACGTAACATAAGACTACTTACTGTAATGGCATAAAATTGTACAAGTTTTCAATAATGACTGCCTCTGTGGCGCGATGGGAGTGTGTCATGGGTTCGATTCCTACACGGGACAGTACTTTGTGTGATCCACAAATTGTTATTCCGGGTCAGGGTGTACTTTGTGTCCGTGACTTGTATGTTTGTAAAGTCCCCCGTGCACAGGGCTTGTACCCTACTGCGGGAGTAGTTTAAAAAAAAAACATTTTTTATATGATTTCTTGAAGTGAAAAACTTGTTGGGGTATCTAAGCTATGCGCTATATGAAAATTACCTTTTATGTAAGTTCCACAAACTGGGTACAATTTAGAAAAATAACTTAAAAAATGTTTCCCGCCCAACTAAATATTTTCAATTTTTGTAATAAGATCATTTCATACAATGAAAATCCCAAATTAAAAACTTTTTAATGCAGTACTTCTTTTTTATAACAGCATAATCTGTTTAGTCGTATTGCAAAAAATATTGAATAATACTTATATTTTCTTTAAAAGTCGTTCGTAAAGCCAACCAAACCAACTCTCAAAATATAAAACAATTTATTTTCTTTAAAAGCCGTCACATTATACAACGTGATATTTTAATGTGTAGTCAAACAGGGAATTTATTCTAGTATCTTGTTGCGCTCATAAATAAGAAGTGCAAGAGTAAGGGAGTGGTTGTGTGACAAGATAGCTACGACACATCCTCCCTGATGGTTGCGCCGGCAACCCCGTAGCGCGGCCGTGCATTACTGAAATACTTTATTTTTCACATTTTAAAAGGAGCAGACGCGCGTTTGTAACGCTGCGGTGCCTTCAAACAAAACGCTTGTTAGTTTTTGCACACAAATTCCCTAGAGTTCGAAAGGTAACATCGACGCATGCAAAAATAAGCGGCGGTAGCCTAACGGCTAAGGCATCGGTCTCGCAATCGTGAGGTCGCGGGTTCGAATCCTACCCATTATACTACCGACGTGAACCCACTACTTTTTTTTTTCTTTTGGTTTGGCGGTAAAAATTCCTAACGAACACCCCCACTATCCGGGGAAGACGTGAACCCACTCCTTTTTTTTTTTTTTTTTGGTGTGGCGGGAAAAATTCCTGACGAACACCCCCACCGTCCGGGGAAGACGGTGGAGGTAGTGTGGGGTTTGCACCCACTAGAAAACCCGCCGTGTATCGCTCGCCACCTTCGCGGACGGGCCGCCGGAATGTGTTATACCGTCGGCGGCCCGCCCAGTGGCAATGCCCGGACGCGATGTTTTAGCGTTCCGGGCATTTCACACCTACGCGGCTCCTGGATACACACAGGGCGCCGCGCCTCCACGGAAGGCCGCGGGCGAGGCAGATTACCCCGTACGCCCGCCCACAGCCCCACCTAAGGCGGCATCAGGCGCAGATATGCGCGCCGACGCCGCCCGGTTCGCCGGCGACGGAGCGGATCCGCCAGGGAGCTCTCTTACCTGACGCGCTCCGCCGCCTCCTTCTGCGAGATGATGTCCTCACAGAAGGATGCGACCGCATTCCACGACCCCTCGCTCCGGACCATGGACAGAACCACGGCCGGCAGCGAGAGGTCACTTCCGACCACTGCGGTGAGAACTCGACGTTGCCCCTCCCAAGCTGGACAATGCTGGAGGGTGTGCTGCGCCGAGTCCTCACCGCAGTCGCAGTGGTGGCAGGCGGGACTCGGTTCCCTCCTAGCAACCGCGTGCAGGTACTTCCTGAAGCACCCGTGCCCGGAAAGGACCTGCACCAGCCGGAAGGAAAGGGTCCCGTGCTGCCGCCCCGCCCACTCCTCCAGGACCGGCTGGAGCGCCTCCACGGTTCGAACACCTGCCGGTGGAGCCTCCAGCTGGCCCTGCCACCGGGCCATGATTGCCCGGTGGGCCTCACCGCGCCAAGCGCGTAGCTCCTCGGGCAGGGGCACCGAACCCCCTGCCCGAACAGCCACCGCCCGCCGATACACTTCGGCGAGCACTTCCGCCTCCAAATCCCACGGGGGTGTGCCGGCCAATGCTCACGCCGCCTCTGCAGACACCGTGCGGTATCCACGTATGGCCCTGACCGCCATGGTCCGCTGGGGTCTCCCTAAGCGGACCCTATTCTGGGCGGTCAGGGACGCCGCCCACACGGGTGCGCCGTACAGAGCCATTGACCGCACCACCCCCGTGTACAACCGTCTGCTCAAGGCACTAGGCCCGCCCAGGTTCGGCAACAGCCTCCCCAGTGCGGACGCAGTAGCCTCGAGCTTAGGTGCCAAAATGCGGAAGTGCTCGTCGAAGAGCCACCGCCCGTCTACCACTAGGCCCAGATATTTCATCTGGGCCCGGACCTGTACGAGGACCGAGCCGACGGCAATCGAGGCGCCAGCAGGTGGACCGCGACGGGGCCCATGAAATAGTAGGGCCTCCGTCTTGGAAAGGGCCACCCTAAGCCCCAGCGCCTCGATGCGCCCGACCATTCGGGAAATCCCTAGGTTGGCCAGGTGCGCCGCCTCCTCAAAATTCCCACCCCGAGCCGTGATGAGGGTGTCATCCGCATAGCAGATGACCCCTATCCCGGGGGGGAAACCACACCGCAGGGCCCAGTCGTAGCCAATGTTCCACAAGAGGGGCCCCAAGACAGAGCCCTGTGGAACACCGCACGAGACGTCCCTGCGGATTACCTCACCCTCTCGGTCCTCGTACAGGATCCTCCTGCCTTCGAGGTAGTCTGCCACTAGCTGCCTCAGGTACGCGGGCACTCCATGATACCGGAGCGCCTCTCTGATGCAGCTGAATGGCAGAGACCCGAAGGCGTTGGCGATATCAAGTGATATCGCCAACATCACTCTTCCACCGGCGACGGCCTCCTCCGATGCAGCCCTCAGGCGCAGAATGGCCCCAATGGTCGAGCGCAGCACGAAAGCCGTACTGAGCGTCCGACAAATCGGGACCGACCTCGTTTAAATGCCGGACGATGCGGGTAGCGAGAATCCTCTCCAGCAACTTCCCCGCCTCGTCCAGCAACACGATAGGTCTGTAGGCCGCAATTAAGTCGGGAGGCCGTCCCGGCTTCGGAAGGAGCACCAGCTTCCCTGCCTTCCAGCAGTCAGGGAACCGTCCGGACGCCAGGCACACGTCGAACAGTCCCCTGAGGCGGTCCCCCATGTGGTCGAGGGTCAGGGCCAACACCCGGGCGGGAATCCCATCTGGCCCGGGGGCGGTGTTCTTTGAACGCATTCGAAGAACAGCCGCGCCTACCTCCGCTTCGGTGACAGGCGGCACAGTTGAGTCGGCCTCCCGGTCATCGGTCTCATCCTCGGAGACCATCGCCGGGGGCGTGTGCTCTGCCTGCAGCGGAAATAAACCCTCGACCACTTCCGCAAGGAAGCTGGGCTGGAGAGTCTCGGTAAGGGGGGGGGGCCGCTGAGCGTAGCTTGTTTAGCGCCGCTCGATATGGGCGACCCCAGGGGTCACGGTCGAGACCCTCCAGCATCTCCTTTCTCGCCCTCTCCTTGGCACGACAGATAGCCAGCTTAAAGGCGTCCCTCGCCTGGCGATACGCCTCATAAAGCTGGCTCTCCTCCTGGACATCGCGGTGACGAGTCCGACTGCGGGTATAGGACCTCCGCGCACTAATGCAAGTAGCGCGGAGGGAGGCAAGCTCCTGGGACCACCAATATACCCCCTTCCTCGGGGGGCGACGTCGTGAGCGGGGCATGGCCGCATCGCAGATCTGCGTAAACGCATCGCGAATGCGGCCAGCCATGACGTCCACCTCCTCGGTCGGAGGCGGAGTCGACCATGATGCCACGATGGCCGCCTCTTCCAGTAGGTCCCTGTCCAATGCACCCACAACCCACCGCGGAAACCGAGGCGTTCTGCGCGCCGTGTGACCCCTAACTGGGTCCTGGATCCTGGAAGACCGGGAGAGCTCTAATCGCGCTTCGACGGCAGGGGTAGCGAACGAAAGGTCCACTATCGACACCCCCTGCTGTCGAACGCACGTGTCGGTGGCGCTTCTGTTTAGGAGACAGAGACCCACCGACGCCGCCCACTCCTCAACCGCCGAGCCGCGGACGTTCGTGCTGGGCGACCCCCACGCCGTAGATTTGGCGTTGAAGTCGCCCAGCACTAGCACGTGGCGAGGTGCCAACCGCCGTATCGAGGTCTCCAGGTTTGAAAGGAAGGCCTCGAAATCGGCAAAACTCCGGTTTAGGGAGAAGTATACGCCGTAGAGCTTGACTCCCCCCCAGTCGGCAGCAACATATCCCGAACCCTTGTCTCTGATCGACAAGGGCAGGGAATGAAGCGCAGCGGAGCTGACGATTGTCACGGAGCCGTCCCGGTCACCTGCCCAGTTAGGGCGGGGAGGAACAAAGTAGGGCTCCGCAGCTACGGCGACACCTATCGACCACTCCGCCATGGCCTGCAGGAGAAGGTCCTGGGCAGCAGCGGAGTGGTTGAGGTTCGTCTGGAGGATGATGGAGGAGTTACCGCTGTCCATTTAGGAGTGCGGCACTACATCCATCACCTCCACCTCAGTCGGCGGCAGAGCTCCGGGGGCAGCCAGGGTCGATTGGCTGCTACCCGGGAGTGGCTTGGAAGCCTTGGGGGGCTTACATACTTTCCGCCACACCATATGATTGGCGGGTAGATTGCCCGACGCACACATGGGGCAGTGGGGGGCAGCAGAGCATTCCGCCGCCCTATGTCCCGGTTGACCGCAGCGATAGCATATTGTGCTGCAGTCAAAACCGCTGGTGCACCTGGGTCGCAAGTGCCCCGTGGCCATACACTTGAAGCACCTTGCAGGCCTCTCCTCCAGGACAGTGATCCTTGCGGAAGAAAGGCCTACGAGGAGCCGGCCCGCTTCAGCTAGGGCTTTGGCCGAAGCGACAGGGCAACGCACCCAGGCTGCACCCACTCCACGGGGACCGGGGCGGATGGTGCCGACCTTCACGTATCCGGAGGCACATTGAGTTTTTGTCTCAATGGCCTCCCGGATCTCTTCGGCCGTAATCGAATCATCCAGGCCCGAAATGCGCAACTCTGCGCACTTCGTAGGCCTGGCGATCTTTACGCCCTCCTTTCCCGCGGTAAGGCCCCGCAGCGTCTCCGTCACGATGTCCGCCACCCTAGCGCCGTCCTGACCGGGACATTCTAGGATCCTGGCTCCGGTCTGGGCGTGGCGGAAGGAGACCCCCGCGCCAAGATTGTTGGCGTTAAGGGTCACCCTCGCCTGGCGGAAAATCTCGGCGTAGGAGACGCTTCCACTCCTCTCCGCCTCCGGCGACAGCGTCACGACGACGGCTGCAGACTTGGGCGGAGTAAGTTTCGGCTTCCTCTTGGCCTGTTTATGGGCCTGGGCTGGCAAAATAGCTTCGGGTTGAGCCGTCTTCTTATTTTTCTTCCCACGTCGCTTTTTACGCCCGGCCGTTCGCCACTCCTCGCAAGAGGGGGCTGCGACGACGGGGGCAGGAGCAGGCGTGGTAGCAGTAGGCGTAGTCTTCGGCGCAATAGGTACGCCGGGTACCACACGACGCGCACCCCTTAATGCCCGCTGAGGGAGGGGTTGGGGGTGGGAAGCCTCTTGTATTTGCTGAAGAGCCGGCTCACGCGGCGTCCTCGGAGCAACCGCCCTCGGTGCAGCCGCCTTTGGCGCAGACACCTTCGATGCAGACGCCCTAGGTGTAGCCGCCTCGACAAATGACTCCACGCGTCCCCCGGAGCAGGGTAGGGGCGTAGGAGTCGTGGCCGTATACCCCAGTTGGGGGTTCGATCGACTCGCCGCTAACGGCGGCCGGCAGCTTGGCTCGGGGGGGAGACGCTCCTTGATCGTCTCAAGTTTGGCGTCAATCAGCGCCCCAAGCATAACTGTTAGCTGCCGGCATTGCGCCTCAGAGAAGGTGTCTGGCGCAGAAGAGGCCTGTGCCGTGGGAGCGACGGCCGGGACCGAAACGGCAACTAATGGCGTAGCCGAGGTAGCCCGGGCAGCCGAGGAAGAACCAGCCTTTGTCGACTGCATGTCGGCCCGCAATTGTGCGAGCTCGGCGCGTAATTCGCCTAGCTGCGCTTCCAAGCGAGCGTTGTCCGCCAGCAACTACACCACCGTTTCTGACTCCGTGGCCGTAGCACGCTGAGCCAAAATTTTCACGACCTCCGATAATGCAGTGGCAGAGTCTTTTAAACCTTTGGCGAAGGTGCCCTTGAGGTTCCTTGACTTGGTGGCAACCCTACCTATTAGGTCCACCGAGATAGTTGCGGTCCTGACAAGGTCCGCTGCGGTTTTCGGGGTGTCATCCCCTCCCGTCGAGCGAATCTTCTCCATCAGATCGCTCACTTGGCACTTCGCAACCAGCTTCCCTTCTGTGCGCCCCCGCAGGTATTGTTCCCGTCGAGAGAATACGTTGGACGGGTCCGCCGTGACAATTTCAACATTCTGGGGCAAGCAAAAGGCGTCAACGAACGCGTTCTCGCACCCGAACCTCCTCTACTAGAGGATCTGACCTTTCTAGGGACTCTGAAGTCTACCTCAGGAGGATTAACTTCGTCACCTGGTGAGTGGCTGCGCTTTTGTTGTTGCGAGCGTCGTGAGCGTCGTAGCGGACTACTTGCGCCGCTTCCACCACTACTAATAATTTCTTCTTCTATCGCGACCTCCGCGTTTATGTTGGTACCGGATTTTAAGCTCGGTACAGGGCTTGTGTGGCATTGGTTGCCCCCCCCTGAGTACGTGGGGCTGCCGGAGCCATTCCCCAGACGCTGCGCGACTGGGACCCTCCTGGGTAAAACAATTGCTTGTAGTTTCCTCTGCCATGGTTTTAAGTTTTACGACCTTCGTCGGTTAGGCCGCCCTTGGGACTGAGGACCCCTCAGCCATTCATCCCATAGCCGGGCGACTGGAGCGTAGGATTAGGGTAATTTTCTATAGGGGTTTTCTTCCCCGCGGTCCAAGTGGACCCCTATTCCTGTCCGTTCAGGATTACGGGTTGGGCCGGATGGTGGTCTATGTTAGACCGCGTTCGCTATTAATAGGCGAACCCTCCGCCCCTCTTCACCTCAACAGTGGAAATCAAGGTTTCCCGTCTGCACCTCCACTGTGTCCTTTGCTGAAGCAGAGGAACACGTGGAGACACCTATAGCAGAGCCACGTTGGCAGCGCCAGTAATAAATAAACATCGCGTGACCGCCCCCCACGTGAGTCTGGTGGTCGACTCGGACGTGTGGTTGCCTACAGGGGGCAAACGTGAACCCACTCCTAACACAAGCCTTTGAGCTTAGCTGGAGGGGTTAACAAGATTGTTAGTAATGTGGGACTCAATCCCACTTTGCAAGTTATCTTTAAAAAAAAAATAGATATCACTCACGGACGCTGAATCTCAGAACGCCTTCCGAAGAAAGTGGTCTTAGATTATTGTCCGAACGATAGCTATGTGTGTGTCTAGCGAAGTACGTATGAACTTTATCTTCGGTATTCTCTGTTTTCAATGTTTCAGATGGTCAAAACGTGATTATGATTAACACTCACGAAGAAGATGTATCAATATGTTGCGATCCAGGACCTTGATCAGATCAGGATCTGGATCTGGTATATATTGAGCACCATAGCGTGCGCGTAATAGTCACAAGCCACTGCCTGCGCGTGATCTTGCGGTCGAAAAGTGCCGGCTGTCGGCTGCTAGTGTATAGCCCCAGAACCGGTTTTCAAGTGTACTATGCAAACCCAGAACGACCCGATGTCACATACTGTAGTTAGACTGGTAATGGAGCTTTTAAGGAATAAAACTTTTGGCAACTTTAATCAAATTTAAACATTACGCAGGCGAAGTCGTGGATGAAAATTAGTCCTATAATTTATTAATCTCAATACATACCATAACACGTAACTTCCAAATATCTAAATATTTGATGCCACTTGGTGGAGTTGCAAATTATTGGGGAAACTCATTTACGTCAATTTGGAATGCAATTAAATATGGCGAGGCAACTGATCCGTGTATTTAAGGGAGATGCTACACTGTCAAGTAATATTAGGATCATAATTGGCGCTATACACAAATAATGGCATTCACACTCACTACTCCTGAGTCTTTTAGACTCAGGAGTAGTGAGTGTCTATCTCAAATTAAGCAGCCCGACTGCTTATCATGCTTATAAAACTATCTATCATCCCGAACAAAGGACTCGAAATCAAATCGATTAGAAAATATCTCATATCTACGATTTTTATCAAACTATGGACCCAATTCACATATGAATTTTATTTAATCACTTTTCTGTTTTTGCTTGAAGGAGTAAAAAATATTCTTACACCTATCATTTAGTTTTTTGGATTTATAATATTAGCACAAGTACTAGTGTTAGTATAAGTACTTGTTGATAGACTTTGTATATATCACGTTATATATTACGGGTCATATTCGCGTGAATAATCTAAGGCCTACCCGTGACCACGGCCGTTGCAATACGGTCGAAATGTCGGGCAATAAACAAGGTATTTTACCTTAAATTGTTCACGCGATTAAGACCCGTAATTTATATATTTTACGGGTCTTAATCGCGTGAACAATTTTCATAAGTACGTGTTGGCCAGCTTGAATACCAATACAAAATGTGACGTATCAAGGGTGTTACCAGACCAGTCGATAGATCGGCGATCGAAAGCATCGATCAACGTCAATCGACTAGTCTGATAACTTTAATTGATCGATGGATATCTTCCAACTAACCGTTCGTTGGCCGGTCGATAGCATTAATCGATGGTAGAATGGATTAATCAACGTCGATCGATAGTTTTTACTAGACCATTCGATCAATCGATCGTCATGGAATAGATGAAAAATCTTCGTAGAATGGAAAAAAATCGAAAGAAACTGACACAGCTAACTTGACAAATCCTTTAAAGATAAAAGATCCTAACATAATGATGAGTTTGCTCATAAAATCAACTATCCCCTTTACTCTTCCCGTGTTAAGTAACAAGCATTGATTAACTACTGCCTTATTCAAACGAGACTATTAATCGGAAACGCTAAAGGTTGAGTAGTGCATGTGTAATGTAAACCGACCATGTTGTTTGTATGTGCCAGTGCGTAGACAGGCAAATGGTTTAAGTTTCTTAGCACTTAGGTTTTGCTTTAGGAATTAAGCTTAAAGGTCTAGAATATTGCTAAGTATCTTATCGTACTTGACTTACCTCTTAAATAAAGATTACACCTTTTGTTTTGTTTCACTTTTTACCCAACTGTAAGGAAGGGTTATTTATGCTGCAACTTGGCTGCCACGGAGTGAGTGTTAAAATAGTATGATATGTTGATGAATTATTATTGTAAAAAATGCGCGGTAATTAGATGATATACCTATTAACTAGACATACCATCAGCTTTAATTTTGTTTCACTTTTTTATGCTGCAACTTGGCTATTATTTAATTAATATCATCCATACTAATATTATAAATTCCTTTTAACGACTTAATGACTCAACGGATTATAATAACATTTTATAGGAATATAAAGGGGATAAAAAGGAAGAACTTCAATCGAAATCCAAATACACGCCGAAAACTTTTAAAATTATAAATTGAAAAGAGCAACAAGTATTGTAGAATTGTTAAGCTATTGCATAGCTTTTATCAAATCCGAATCAAGAAATTCCGTAACGAAAATATAACCTAACACCCCCCCCACTCCGCCTACGATAGCTCGGCCCAGCGTTCGCTTAGCGTATATGTATATGGTACGACTGTACGAAGCTCGCACGGATCGAGACGAGCTGCTCCGAAGTGTAATGGAAACAAAAAAAATTAATTTAAAAAAAAAATCTTTAAGTTCATTTTTTTTTAAATATTTACCGCGGCAGTTCCCGAGTGCCACACATTTTTTTTTAATTTATTTATGTATGCAGAATAATTTAAACAACGAAACTGTACATATAAAAGACCCCTATGACTTTTCCTGTATCCAATAAAAAACGTACATTAAAGTAATAACACGACAAAATCTTTGATTACGAAATAATAATACAGAAATCGCATTACTTTGAAGTCAATAATCATGTTTTGTTTACTTCATTAAGGTTTTACAAGGTAACCGTTAATATTAGAACCACGTCTGAAACGTTCGTTTGCTTACAATTTGTGAATAAATCATTGTCTTTGGAACAACAAGATAGTGCGTGTAGCTTTGGCAAATTTATTTTTATATTTCACAAACTTTGAATACAAAGAGCTCTCGAGTATATTTTGGAAGGAATTCGAAGCAGTGCATTTTTGAAAATAAAATTAGGTAGTAAATTTGGCATATATATCTTATATTTTGTTGCAACCCTTGTTATTTTCTTACGCCTGAAAGCCTGCAGTATAATTATAAATCTGTACTATTTTAATAATTATATTAATATAAAGAGGTAAAGTTAGTGAGTGACGATGAAGGGTGTAACCTCTGGATCTACTGAACCGATTTTGAAAATACTTTTACAGTGACATATGCTATATAACATCATGTACAACTAATAGAAAAATTTTGCAAAAACGGGGGAAAATGACCCAAACAAAGTTGCGCAGGTCAGCTAGTTAAAAATAAAGCTACGCGACCATTATGTGAAATCATTATCTTTTTAAAACATCAGAATGGCGCGCTATGTAAAACATAGTGTAGGATACAATCTTTTCATTGTGGATTTGCCTGCGTTTAAGTATTAGAAATATAGCGTCTATCTACTATCAGAAGATATAGCTCCCTCTCTCTATCTTATACGTTTAAACGAAATATACAGGTACTTCTAATACTGGCATAAAAATACACTTCATCTAGTCTTCGATTTCTTTTTGTAGGCATATGAAGGTATGGGCTTCAGCTCCTTATATGATTTTTTTCTTGGAATACTTCGGCTTGTTTTAGAGCGCCAATATTTGAAATATTGGCTTGTTTGCTTTGTACTCATAAATCCATGTTTTCTCTCCACCTATTGTGAGTTTCATAAAGGTGGGGTCCATTAAAGTTCATTATTTCTGGATAAATTTGAGCTGTATCAGAATCAACTCGTTTCGTGCCTTTATGGTTTGTCAGAATGTTATAAACGATTTTAAAGACAATTTTTCCCTTTTAAAGCATCCCACTTAGACTCATATGATAAGATTGTAGTTTTTGAGGTGTGACATTTTCACGCAACTTCTTGCGTCAGAGAGCACGTTGATCCCGTGTCCGGGTTCTGTTCACAGTCTCTTTGATCGTGTTGGATTTACATAACCGTAACTGAAATCAGCTACGGAGGCCTATATAATCAGATTCTAGCCAACTACGTAAAATATGAACAGAAAATTATAGTACAAGAGTGAGTGCCTACGCATACCTCATCTCCCTCACCTAGTTCGTTGAGATGGAAATTCGGACCCACAGCTTAATGTGCTTTCCGAGACACGGAAGAGTGTGATGTCTTTCTTAAGCGGTCACTCATCTTTGACAGAGGTAACATTGCTTAACCTCGCCTCAACTAGCCACTGAGTCATGGATCCCTCATATAACATAGTGTTTATGCGAAGGACGAATGTAAACATTGTACAGTCTGTGTCTACTAAATTGAGCCCTTGCCCAAATTATTTCTTTAGTAAGAATGACTTTTGTCACTATACTTTTTCTGTATCTTTACCAAATTGTCGCGTCTCGCTAGATATCTAAGTAATTCGAGCACATATTTCTTTTTTCTAGATAGCTTTGTACTTCTGTAATTACGGCTTGTTAGATGAGTGCTAGTAATTGTCCGTTTCATCGGATTACAGGCCGAAACTAAATTACCGAGTCTTCTGAACTTAATGTTAGCGTTGCTTAAATTAATAATGAAGTTTGTAGGTAAGAAACTATTCTTGATATTATTGTTCTTCGAAAGAGAGGAGTTAGCTTATTTTAACTTCTTACCTTGTTTACTTTACATAAGAATAAAGTGTAGTCCGTAGTTCGTTTGTTACCAGAGATATTACGTATTCATGTGTACCTATGTCTGGGAGCCGTGGGGTCGCGTGTATGTTAAGGGTAATTCATACTCTTGCGAAAAGCAGGATTCCTTAAAACATTATTCTGCTAGCCTTAACGTTATCTGTATTTTATGATTGGGTACTTAACTACAACGACAAATAATCATTTTCTTTTAACCGTGCCGTACTAGGTCTTATTAATTGTTATGAAAATAAATCATTTTTCACCTTTTACAATGTTTTGGAATTTATAATCATCACACGTATTTGTTTCATTGTAACTATAGGTATTTATTAATGATTTATATCTATAAAAATAAAACAAAGTCGTGTTAGTTACACCATTTATAACTCAAAAAGGGCTGGACCAATTTTTATGTTTTTTGTTTTTTTAGATTTGTGGATACGGAATAGGATAATAAATATTAAAAACATGGGAAAATAGACAAAAAAATAGTAGGCCGACAGTGATAATGTTGCTCAACTCTTTTAAACCTCAACTGACCCCTCAGCTTGCTCACTCGCATCTGAGTAGTAGGCCTTTCAACGGGTTGAAGCAATGTGACTATTTTAAAGTTTGATTATGTTTCTTTCTTCTTTCGGCTTGCATTTCATCAGATTCTCGTTTTAATTAGGTCAGGCCATAAATCACTCGTAAATAGAGCCATAAATCGTTTTTCACTTCAATTTGGGACGAATAAGCAAACCGATAAAACAATTTTCTGACAAACAATCAACCATAAGCAAAAATTCTTAGTAAGAATGGAGCCGTAAGCTTCTGAACCACGTAACGTGAACTGCTAGATAACTTATTTTCAGTGGAAGAATCAACTGACACGAGAGAAAAGTTTGTAGCGGCGAGCCAGTAATCGTTTATCATGTTCATAGTGAAAAATAACTTCATATTACCGTACCACTATTTGCGTTGTATATAAATGTTCAAGTTATGAAATACAGGTATAAACGGCGGTAGTAATGCCATAATGCTGTAAATAGTAAGAAGTGAGGTTTATTAATAATGGTTTATTATATTCCTTGATACAAACTATAAACGTCTTTTCATAGAGGTGCTCTAATACTCCTAATTGATTAAAAACCTGGAACCGAACTAAAAAAATGATACAGTCTACTAATGAAATAGCTTTAGCTCGCTGCTTCGCTCGTTTAGATGTCAGTTATCGACATAAAAACTCATATGTCATTTCCCAGGACTCCAACTATCTACTATCTCCATACCAAATTTCATGTAAATTGGTTTAGTGATTAAATGTACCAGACAGACGGACAGAGTTACTTTAACTTTATTAAATTGATTTGAATGGCACGCCGACAATTTAGAAGAAATACACATGCATTTTGACACAAGGATAAACGTGTTTATACTAGGTACCGTCATTATGAAGTTATATATACCACGGGTCTTAATCGTGTGAAATAAGTTAAGGTAAAATATCTTGTTTATTGTCCGACGTTTCGTGACCACGGCCGTTACAATACAGTCGAAACGTCAGGCAATAAACAAGGTATTTTATCTTAAATTATTCACGCGATTAAGACCCGTAGTATATATAATTTCATAATGTGTACAAATGGCGAAAGTTTATCAACGTTTAAAGATAAAGTCAGCTTATGACCACGCTCGGTGTAGCCCGGTCAAAATGTCAACCATAAGGTAAATACCTAGTTTAAACGCGTTTATTCCCGTTTATTCAAATTGTGCATATAATGCAACGCATAAGTTTAAAAGCTATAAATACATACATACGCTGAGAAAATGAGTATAATATTATTTTTACTTTTATAAACACGTCGTTTTAATGAAAATATAAATACAATAATTGCATCTTTAAAAGATAGAAAAATTTGAAGTCCAGACCCAGGAATCGAACCCGAGACTTCCGTAGCCAAACCGGGGCCAGAAGCGAACCACCTATCTGGACTATGTTACTTGACCTCAAATTATTGTATTTGTAAAGTAATTGCCAAGAAATACCTATAAAAAATACTTCAATGAAAATATAGTTAATAAAACCACAATCACGGAACATGATACCTACTAAAGATCACAATCATTCCCACTTTACATTAGTCAAAATCATCAACCAAAGTTTAAATACGTAACCTATATTCCAACCAATCGATAAACGCAATATGATTTGCTTGTGCCGTTTCGACAGTTGAACAGAACAATTAAACATAATGCTTTAATAGAAATTACACATTTCAAACCACCAATGCATGTATCTAGTATTCATCATCCATCACATAGCGTCGAAATCAAATTAGAACGCTTTTCATTTAGAATTGAGGTGTGTTGTACTTAAAATAGGGTAGCCACTTGGTAGTTAATTGCATTTTTTTTGCTTTTTGGTCTGCTTTAGGTTCTCAAAATGTTTTTTTTAGGCTTCTAGAAGCTGCAAAAATATAAAAAACGGGGATTAACGGGAATTGTTTACCTTTGTTTTTAATTGCTAGAAGTTTCGACCAAGTTACAAGTCGATTGGTTGGTACATCAAATAATTTAAAGGTAAATAACACTGTTAATCACCGTGTTTTATATATTTGTAACCAAGCAACGCGAAAATCTTAATGCTTAAGTTTTCTTTGCGCACCATCTAACCATGTAAGGGGGGAGGATGCTTTTTTTTTTTTTTTTTTTATAATTTATGTACACACTGTAAAAACAATTATAAATGGCATAATACAATTGAGTACAATGGTACTGCTTATTTCTAAAGAAATTTCTGCCAGCAGACCTGCGAAAGGAAAAGTGTAGAAGAATAATGTAGACTAATAGTGTGCAAGAGTTAAAAGAAGGTAATAAATATGCTAGCGTCTTAAACTAAGAAATATAACTATATATACATACAAATATCTAAATATATACTTATATAAATGCATAATGCTTATGCTTATAAATAAAATACTAGAAGAAAACTTTAAAAATACTAACTGACAAACAAATTAAAATATGTAAATTTAAATACGTATTTAATGCACAAATGCATAAGAAATCATTTGTAAATAAATATTGTACATAATAAATTTAGACCACTTTACTTTATTTTTTACTTTAGTTTTTTATTCACTATGTCATATTACAAAATTTAATCAGATTTTTACCAGCCTTACAAACCTGGGTCCTTATTTACGATCTTTTTTTCCATATCCACGGCAAGCACACGCGGATCTGTCAAAATCTTGTCATTATATGGTTTTAATTTTTACATTTTAATTTATTTTACATGTATTAATTGCTGACATTTAATTTAATTTTTATTACTTTATTAGTTTAATTTTTACTTAATAGTTGGATATAATATTTAAAATAATTGTTTATTGGTGATTAGATATTTATGCTGTTTTTTTTTGTTTAAACGTTAAATATTTGCACTCCACGTGTGGCAGAACACACAAGTTTGTCAACATCTGTAAACCAACATATCCTGGGAAATAAATGTTTCTGATTCTGGTTCTGGGGATGTGTGCTCAAAAATACATCAAGGCGCATGAATGTGCGGCCAGCTCAAAAATGTCTCCCGCGCATGCGCGTTGATGCATGTCTAAGTGCAGCTCTCCTGTTCAGATTTAGATCTCTGTTTCAAATTACTCGTATCAAGCTTGACCATGCCAACGCAGTTTTAATCTAATATGTAGACATTGTAAATAAAATCTATATCTCTTTTAAAATCCTAACAAACCCTATTATTTAGCATTAATTAAAAGCTCGTACAATTGGCATACTGCACACTATGAAACCACAGTAATGTATGGTTTACAAAATCAAACTCGTCTGATGGAAAATGAAATTAAAGGTTGCAAATTATACTGTTTAATTTATTTCACCATACGAGTAAACTGGCTTTATAGGAACGAGTAGTTGTTGCGTTTGAACATTTTATCCTTTGAAATTTGATTTAATAATTAATTTATTTAAAATTAACTTTTAGATCCTGAACTTTTAGTTTTCTCACGGGAACCTTGTTTGGATAAAATTTCGGTGTCTATGCAAAATCCAGAACCGAAGTTTTTAATTGCTCTAGACAAAGTTCCATTTGGGAGTTTACTTGTGGTTTAAACTTGTTGAAATGTTTAGGTACTTCATATTTAGTAATTAATTCTTTACTTGTTTGAAGGGCAAACTTCAGCTATCGAATGTATATGTAACATTTAGGAAAGGATGCTTGTGTAAGACGCCACGTGCCAATATATATTTGGACCATTCGGGATCGAGACCCTTGGCCCGTAGGGTCCCAGTGCACAACATTTATTTAATTAAAGAACTTTCCAAAAAATTGGTCGTCTTCTCTGGTGACCGTAGAGCTGGCAGCTTTCTCGCACAACGCAACAGCATTAGCAATGACAGCGAGGAAATGCTGCCAGTATTTGTGGAACCATGCCCAGGGGTCCCAATTTTTCGGATATATTTTATATAATCTTAGTTTCTAGTTTAATTAAAGTTCTTAATAGTTAATAAGTAGTTATTTTTAAATTTGCATTTCATTATCTACATTTAGGTATGTTGAAGATATATCACTTGCATGTATTAGCGCTGGCTAGATAGAAAACTGTCTTCCAGATAAGTGACATATGGTTTTGTAAGTTGTTCTCTTCCACGTTTTCCTGAGATTACTCTTTATACCTTTCCAAATATATAGACAGATACAGACCTCCCTAGCAAGGTATTTACATCTTTATAAATAACTAGATGTCCCGCTGACTTTGTATGCGTCAATTTTCCCCGTTTTTGCAACATTTTTCATTGCTGCTCCGCTCCTAATGGTCGTAACGTGATGTTATATAAACAAACAACTCTTCAGCTTTATAATATTAGTATAGATTCGTAAGATAGAATATGTACATTTAATATTAAAAAATAATTTTCTAAATGAATTAAATTTCATATCTGTTAAAAATTTTCACGCCGTTGATTAAATGCTCTAAATCCGTGACCCGATTGATTTTTGTTTCAACTCTTCATAACAACCTACCATCCAAATAAAACCTGTGCTTGCAAAAAGCAAAAAACAAAAATCCGACACAAAGGCACATCCTCTCATTGCCGACGCTGTTTGCACTTAATTAGCAACAATCGCTTCAAGCACTTTATGACGCTGGTTTCATCACGTCCTACCTACTGATATGGGGATTTACCTTTCTGCACGCTGATTGGACGCTTTTGAATCGTGTTCGCACACTGAACGATAACCCGAGTCTATGTTTTGATAGTTTTACCTTTTCAAATTGCACAACCTTTTTTCGGTTATATCAACACTGCAGCTTACAATTGTCCTGTATTACTAAGGTATATGACGTCACGATTATTCTCATGGCAAACATGACTTGTTGTGTTGTTATTTGTTTATCTATACAATATATCTTTCGACTGCCGCAACGTACAGTATCGTATCTGCAAATTGCATACTTTACAGGAGAGCAATTTTAAGTTTCATTTTGACTTACAACTGTGACTATTAATCTACCTATGTATATCTTATTAATATGAGGTAAAGTTTGTGATGTTGTAGGGGTAATCTCTAGATCTAATGAAACCATTTTGAATTTTTTTTTATCAATAGTAAGCCACGTTATTTGTATGTGTGACCAATAGGAGCGAAGCAACAATGAAAAATGTTACGAAAACGGAGAAAAATGACGCAAACGAAATTGTGGAAGTCAGCTAGCAGTATAATAAAAGTAATGCCTAAGAAGTGTATCACTTTTTAAGGTTCCGTAGCGAAAATGGCAAAACGGAACCCTTAATACTCCTTTTTTTCTATCCAATGTTAATCTATTATTTATTTGTATTTTCCAGATATTTCACATTCGATGATAAACCTTGTTAGTAACAAATATAATTTTATCGAATTAGTATTTAGTTTATGTTTAGAAAAAAATAAAAAGTATCGAATGTGGTAGATTCCATATTGTTCAAGGTTTAACAAATATCAACAAGTATCGATTGTGTTACTCTCTATACTTCTCAAGATTTATAAAAGATCAATAAGTATTAAAATCCAATGTGCTAGTTTTGATACTGTTTTATTCTATAATCCATATTATAGGTTCATCTGCTTGAGAAAAGTATCGAACGTGATATATTCGATCATGTTTGCCAAATTGAGCAGTGTTGATTTTATTTAATGATATATATTTTTTATTTGACGCTGCAGTTCTATACAAGAACAATAAAACAAATTGAGATATTGCACATTCGATACTGTTCGTTGCAGGAGTTGCTTTGTGTTCAATGGCTTGCCGTAACAAACAACGATCTCAACTTTCACATTTGCGATATTAATAGGAAGTTCAATAGGTATATTTTCGAGCGGTCGTGATATGAATTTGAATGAAAGATATTATATATTTCATCTGCGTCCTTTTCTGTTTCCAATATACAAACATCAAAGCTTGGTAGGGTATAGATTTTAGCTATGAAACTAAGATATTCTCCGTATATAGCGAGTAGCGACATCGTTATCTCGATGTAAGCGATACGTCACGAATTTCTCACAGCTCCGCAGGTTCCAATTAATTCGAGGGAGATGCCTCTTTGCAGCTAGCTTCGTATATATAGATTACTTCCTTTAGGTTATATTCCTAATGAGGCGGACCAGAACCGTTTTTTTTCAGCTGTTTAACTTATAACGGTTTATATAAACTAGAACTATCTTTGAATCTTAGACTCGACGCTTTTACTGTATCGTTGCTATGCAAAATTGATAACATATTTTTTGGTTACGCAAAGATAATAATATAATATCTTGGGACATCTAACACAATGCCATCTGATCCCAAACTAAGTAGAGCTTGTACTATGGAAACCAGACAACTGATAAAAATACTTATGTATTTGTGTGTCCGACTGCTACGCAGGTCGTGGGTTCGATTCCCACACGGGACACCACTTTGTGTGATCCAAAAATTGTTTTTCCGAGTCTGGGTGTACTTTGTCTGACTAAAGTCCCCCGCGACATAGGGTAGTGTACCCTAATGCGGGAGTCGTCTTAAAAAAAAACACTTAGATACACTTATATAGTTTTATAGAAATTTATATAATTAATATAAATAACACCCAGACACAGAATAAACCACCGCGCTCATCACACAAAGTTTTATCCTGGGTGGGGATCGAACCCATGACCTCTTGCGTAGCAGTCGGTATAAATATAATCATCATAAAAAGTTTTGGTACTTTATTAGGGTTCCGTACCCAAAATGGCAAAAACGGAACCCTTATAGTTTCATCATGTCCGTCTGTCTGTCCGTCCATATGTCACAGGCATTTTACTCAAAGACTACTTAATGAATCATGATGAAATTTAGTGGAAAGGTGTCCTGTAGTAGCCGCTACTTAGTTTATAGCTAAATAATAATAATACATATTTTTAGGGGGAGGGGGGGGCGGCACTCCATACATGTGACAGAAGCTGTTTTTTTTTTTAGCAAACATCAAAGTGTGGCATACCATTCGACAGGTCTTTTTAAAACATTATAAGGTTTCTAATAAACTTTTTTGATTGAGTGAATATTTTTGGAAATAATCGCTCCGAAAATTTCATAAATCATGTTCCTCGCCCCGTTAACTTTTGAACTGTGTGACCAAAAAATATGGAAAAAATCCAAAGATAGCGAAGTCATTGAGTTATTGCCGAAAAACTGCATTTCTCAACAAAAGGGTAAGTGCCAATAACATACGCTCTTCTGCTGATGCAATTTCTCAAGGCTGCGTAACCCTACACTGAGCATGGTCCAACATGCTCTTGCCCGGTTTTTATTTTTGTTAAATCTATACCAATATTATAAAGCTGAAGAGTTTTTTTGTTTGTTTGAACGCGATTATCCCAGCAACTACGAGCCCGAATTGAAAATTTATTTTACTGTTGGATAGCCTATTTATAGATGAAAGCTATAGGCTATATAACTTCACGCTATGACCAAATGGAACCAAGCAGCAAAGAAAAATGTTGCAAAAACAGGAAAAATTTACGCAGACGAAGTTGCGCGGGTCAGCTAGTTTTATATAAAAAATAAATTCTATCAAACCATCGTAGTTTTATATGTTCGTAAACTGTCGCAGTTTGTACACATTATAGAATTTTATAAGCTACGGGTCTTAGTCGCGTAAATATTTTATTTTAAGGCTATACCCCTTTGTTTATTGCCCGACGTTTAGACCGTATTGCAACGGCCGTGGTCACGAGTAGACTGATTAAGCTCAGCGTACGCGCTAGTGCGCAGATGTCGTTAGTGTTGTGTGTCGAAGTACCGACGGTTTCGTAATAGTGAGTGATAAAAATCAAGCGAGGGTAGTTTCCGAAACCCGCGCATCTCGGAGGCGACGCTGAGCTGAATCAGTCTACCCGTGACCACGGCCGTTGCAATACGGTCGAAACGTCGGGCAATAAACAAAGGTATTTAGCCTTAAAATAAAATATTTACATGATTAAGACATCGTAGTTTTGAATGCAAAACGCTTTATTGAAGTTACAAATAGACCCTTTCTCTAAGCCGGGGCAATGTTCAACAAAAGTTCCAACTACACTTTCTGACTATTTATATTAACTTTGATGTCCAAAATTAATTTTTAACTCTTTGTTAAACTTTACCAGTGCATTTACAATTTAACAATTCATAATTCATAAGGCACTTTATTTTTCAGTAAAATGTACATACTTAGGCAAACATAAAATTATTAGACCTTTACATAAATATATACCTATATTCTTCTTCTCAGCCGGTACGCTCTTGACAGAGCGGTCGTGATCGCTATGAACTTGTAGTATTATTGGAGGGGGCAGATGTGATGCGCTTCACGATGTTTCGCCATTGCTGCCTACTAGAGGTCATCCTGCTGCACTCGTTCAATGAACCTCCCACGGCTGACTTGATCTGGTCAGTCCAACGCGTGGGTGACCTTCCGCGCGGTCTAGTGCCTTCCACCTTTCCTTGGATGACAAGGCGTTCTATGGATAGGTTGTCACGCCGAGAAACATGTCCGAAGAATGTTAGGATGCGAGATTGTACTGTCGAAAATAGACGCTGCCTGATACCGAGCTCTTGAAGTATCGAGACGTTCGTGCCTATATATATAATGCCCTGCTCCTTTGAGTCGGGTGTGCATAAAAAAAAAATGCAAATCTTTATGTACATAATGTTAATAGGGCTTGCATTGTACGTTTACATTATATTATTACTTGCCTGCCATTTTTACCCACATAATAATAATATCTTGGGACAACTCACACAACGTCATTTGATCCCAAACTAAACACAGCCACAGAATAAGTAATAGTGCTACGGTAGCAAAGCTTGTAACCAACAGACAACTGATAAACATACTTATATATTTCTAAATACATACATATTATTGATAAATTATACCCAGACACAGAATAAACCATCGTGCTCATCACACAAAGTTTTATTCTGGATGGGGATCGAACTCATGACCTCCGGCTTAGCAGTCCGTGTCACTAACCACTAGACCAACAGGTCAGTCATGTTTTATAGATCTACTGAAAGTGAAAATTTTGAGGTATCACAAATCACTTTATAGCTGAAACTTACGGACACATATCGCTGTGCCATATACTGATATGTATCAGGGGTGAACGATCAAAATTAGTTTTTTTTTACTTTATTTTGCACTAGCGTATTTTACGCGCGTAAAAAATCGCTCAAATAGAACAAATGCAATCTCGAGTACATACAAGTTGACACGGCAACGCCACGACTTTTTACCCGACTGTAAAGAAGGGTTATGTTTTTCGCGCGTATCTTGTATGTTTGTATGTATGTATGTAATATTCTTTATTACCTGATATCTCACAATCCACTGAACGCATTTGTACAATTAATACGTCGTTAGATTCGTCTTGATTGCCCGAATGTTCTTAGATATGTGACATTTGAAAAAAACAAATATGAATGCTGTGAGATGTCAAAATAAACTTTTTTTTCACACCTCTTGTGTGAAAAAAAAGTTTGTTTTGAATACTGCAATATTTTTTCAATATTTAATATTTGACAATAGCTGTGATAAAAGTTAGTTGTTACATCGGGTACATATTACAACTACTGAAAAGTATTAAATAAAAAAATAAATTAAATAAAACCCGCCTGACGCACAAAAAAGATGGAAACAAGATCCCCTACATAATTATGTAGGGGATCTTGTTTCCATCTTTTTTGTGCAGGCAGGTTTTTTTATTTTTATAATTTATTTTTTTTATCGCGCGGTGTTGTATTTTCAAAAATATATGAGAGAAATAAGATCACTTATACATATCGAGAGGCCTAGTCGCCGGATTTTTAACGTACATAAATATATCACTCGTGCGAATAAGGGCTAAATGAAGAGATGAGCAGATCGTAAGCCTGATGGTGAGCGTCTCGCTAGCCCATAACATTATTAGTGATACCCAATAGATACCTTCTTTAACAAAGATCTGATTGTCACCACACTGCGCTCCTATTTTTTTTTAATACGATTCCCGCAGTATGGTACAAGCTCTGTGTCGCGGGGGACTTTACACACTTTACAAGTCACAGACACAAAGTACACCCAGACTCGGAACAACAATTTGTGGATCACACAAAGTGGTGTCCCGTGTGGGAACTGAACCCACAACCTCTTGCGTAGCAGTCGGACACACTCCCACCGCGTCACAAAGGTGGTCATATTGAGATATTAATTCGTTAGTCTCATTTGCCCAGTTATTTCACTTGCATACACTAACGTAACACATCACTATTTCATAGCAGAATAACTGGCACTCTGGTGGTAACTCCTAAGACAGCCTTTGACTAACGCCCGGTCTCAATAATCTATCTAACGATGGATTTGGCTACTAGACGTAGAATTTTGACATATTTTGTATGGAGCTTATGTCAAATATATACCTATAGTAGCCGAATCCATCGATAGTTAGATTATTGAGACCGGCTTTTAGACCTATTACTTATAATACCTGTAAAATAATTTAGCTGAAACATAGTTATCAATATCAGTCAGTTTAATAGGATAAACATTTGTTGGACCAAATTCAGATGCGATGTTTTAGTGTTCCGTAGCCAAAATGTGCAAAAACGGAACTCTTATAGTTTCGTCCATCTGTCTGTCTGTCTGTCCGTCCGTATGTCACAGGCATTTTACCCAAAGACTACACAATGAATATTGATGAAATTTGGTGAAAAGATGTCTTGTAGTAGCCTTGCTAGCTAAGCTAAGTAATAAAAATAAATATTTTTGAAAGGGGCACCCCATACATGTGAAAAAAAAAAAATAAACAAACATCAACGCATGGCACATCATTGGACAGGTCTTTTAAAAATATTTCAAGGTTTCTAATAAACTTTTTTGAGTATGTGAATATTTTTGGAAATAATCGCTCTGAAACTTGCATAAATTGTGTCCTCCCCATCTCATCTTTTGAACCGTGTGCCCAAAAATATGAAAAAATAAATTAAAAAGTAGCGCATAACAAACAGGTACTTTAAACTAAAATTATTTAGCAAATGATCGGATATACTGTTATTGCCGAAAAACTACGATTCTCAACAAAAGGGCGTAAGTGCCATTAACATACATATACGCTCTTCTCCTGGTGCAATTATTCAAATCGGATTTTTTCGTAGAGCCACAGCTCCGGAGCCCTGAGAAGCTAAGAACAATGAGCATGGTCCGATATACTCTTGCCCGGTTTTTTTATTCGTTTACTCCGTGCTTTTCTACCGAGGAAAGCATGTTAAGCCATAGGTCTTGCGCCTAATCTCTTTCAGGTCGATGGTCGATGGTGGTAACTTCGTAGGTTGATCTCTAGTCTCGGTTGAACTATACCGCTGTGACTACAGAACGAAGATGATTCTTTAAAAACAGCAAAAATATTTCAATGTACTATAAGTATTTGCTGTTTAGGTAGGAAAGAATAATATTATTATTTTTATATATCCATCACATCAATAACATATAGCATTCCCAATAGACAGGCTCACAATAGAAAATCTCATTTTTTCATCATAATATCCCCAAGAAATGGGCCATTATCTCTTATTTATCGCTTAACTCCCGAATTGTATGAGACTCAACTCTTTTTTCTTAATAATAATTCTTTCAGGCTTATGTGAAAATGTCCACTTAATAAAACACTGCGTGTAATACATTACACTATACAAATACTTTGGTGTCCATTTTAATTTTTGTAAATCCACTCGTATCAAAGAGAAAAAAACGTTATTCAATGACAATTTCTAGCGTATTTGCTGATTGCATTTTGTTGATGGGTTTTGTTACAGTGAATCCATTTGGTTAATAACATAACATAGCTATTGATTGAATAAAATCCTTTGACAACTCAGCGCTATGATTTGTATAATGTTTACATACGGCAAATTGTTTGCATACAATTCTTTATAAAAAAAAATGTGTGCCACTTGGGAACTGCCGCGGTAAAGCTATTTCATAGCATTTTTTATCAAGTTACGCCCATATATGTATATATTTTTTCTTTTCATTATATTTCGGAGCAGCTCGTCTCGATCCGTGCGAGCTTCGTACAGTCGTACCATATGCATATATATATATATAGCTACATGGTAGGAGCTGTTATCGCGGGCTTTGAGCGCGGCGACATAAAACCTAACACCCCCCCTTGTTAGGTTTCATTTTCGTTACGGAATTTCTTGATTCAGTCGCCGCGCTCAAAACCCGCGATAAAAGCTATGCAATAGCTTATAAGATTTATTTTTACATATGACAAATGGCCGTTGTTGATAACCTTGTTACACAAGTATACTTTCATTTGATTTTGACAAATTATCGTCCAAACGCCAAAATCAAACAGAAGTCTTGTCATTGTCTACTGGTAGCCTGTCCAGCAGCATACTTTTAGGTACTACAGAGGATTATTAGCAAAACCTGTTTTGTTTCATGAGGTCTATGGCTCGCACATTCTTGCATCCGCCAGTTTCAAGTAGAAAATGAACTTGAAACTGGCGGATGCCATAGACCGCTTACTCGCAAAATTTGATGTTTTATATCTAAATTCCTAAGTTTCAGGATCTGCCTATTTATAATTATATTACAGTGATTGAAAATAGTAACACGCTTTTCCACCAGAGATATGGTAGGCAGCTGGCCTATGAACGTGTTTGATATTAGAGATTTAATGTGTGCCTGACTCGCTAATCTTGATTTACACTCTAAAAGAAAGGCAGAATTTCCGGAATAAATTTCTCTAATGATTATTGTCCATTTCCGGTGGTTTTTACAAAATATTTATTTAATTTTAACATTTTTCTGAAAATCTAACTATTTTAACAAAATATAAACTAAATAGTCAGCTAAATAAGTCGAGCCATTCATATATGCGGTAATTGATATCTATGTATTACAGATTGGTATTATATAATGTTAAACCTATACTTAGTAATTTATTCGGAAATACTTAAAGATTTCGTATCTTCTTTCTCAAAAATAAATATAAACGTTCGTTATTTGTTTTACCTTTGAAACTTGTAACCTTCTTACGTCTAAAATTACCGAGACAAACATATACTTTTACAAAGGGAGCACTTAATTGGAATCTCATTACAATGACGAAGGGACTACAATAAAATTGTAATTAACAGTTCTACAAAGTTACAACAATTTGACTCCTACTACCAAAACATTAATTTGTCGTCTTCACAGCGAGCCACAAGTATAATTGACAAAGAAGGTAGGTAAAGGAACGACCCGGCAGCTCTCAGCAGCACATTAAACAGACTCTAAAGAAAAAAGTTGTTTGCGCTTATTGTTAGAGAATATTTCCTTCCAAATATAAAAATCTTGCATCAGAAAAACTTGAAAGCATTCTCAGTGCAAAAACTTTGAGGTTTTAAGCTTACTCAAACTGGAAAGTTAGGCAAATGACACCGCGGGGACAGAAATATTTTGCAATCTTCTCACAAACCGAGATGGGATGCTGTCTTGAAGTTTTTTCCAAAAGGAAGTTGGCCCGAACCGAGTAGCGTTCCGTGGCCGCCGCTTCATAGCTCAAACAAGACAATAGATACCAGAATAGTTGAAATGTTAACTTTTGTTCTTGTCGTTGACAGGCCGCCTTTTCAAAGAGGATTTCTCGTTTTCTTAAGGCCCAGTATTTACTGAGAATAAAGAAGCTTCAGTGCAATGTTGACTGGACTTAACGACTCGGTTAAAAATTTATGGCAGCAAGACTGTAGATTCAACGTTATGAGGGCAGATAAGTGAGACGAAATCTAACCGTGTAGTCGGTGTTGTTCTTTAGATAATTTTACGTAATCTTTACATTGTAAAATTGTTGCAAACCAATGAGAATAGACTTTAAAGTTTGAAGAATTTCAAAGAAATTTGATAATAGAGGTACAGGAAAAAGTCCGAAGTGTTGACCTATAAATAGATGTTTATCTGACGTTCGTATTATGTTTTTTTTTAAAACTGTTGTTTTCTTCATGGTATTTATATTCTGATCAAGATACACCCCTATCCAGGCTAGTCGTATTGTATATATTTTGTATCATCATTAAATTAAATATTAATACTTAAACGTCACTCAATTTCGAAACGCTTCGCTAACTATCATGGTGTCACTTGTCACTCAATGGTAAAATAGTTTTAAGTACGACTCAAAGCATAGTTGGCTGCATCTTTTTTTTTCTCTCTTTTTTAAGAAACTTTTAGTCCATGGACATGTCAGTTCCCTGAAGGCAAAGAACATAGAGAATATGAGAAGTACATGCTCACAAAATAATAACATAAAACAATCATATCCATAAATTTAAATGGGTTTTTAAAATTAGGGTAATTAAAGGGATAATTAAAGGCCATTTAAAATTAGTTTAAAAAAAATAACCAAGCATATGAACCGTAAAACAAGCTTGTCACACACAATTTTCCACAAAATCAACTTCACCACGTATCAATCATTCACACCCAATGTCCATCAAAAGACACAAAAAGCTTAAGGTGACACCCATTGACACGAACATTTTAATCAACAATTCAAAAGTCCGGCCACACAATACGCCTGCGGCATAATCGTCGCGTGTCGCATGTGGCTTGTCCGGGAAATGAAAATCGGCGGCGTACATCCTTTCACCGAGCGATGCTAAATTGGAAAAGCAACACCTGTGCTCGTGTTTTCAAACAACACTTTCCGTTCATCCGCTGAGCTGTATCGACGTTTCCAATAATTTTAAATCTAACAATATAAACGTAATTCTCTTACCCGGCGGCAAATAATGTTAGAGACTAGCCGACTATGCAGGAGACTTTATGGTTGAAAGTTTAATCGTTCATAGCCTCCAATGGGGCGAACATACAAGTGAAACTGGAAGAGATTAGGCACAGGACTTAATATGTGACATTACATAACAGAAGCGGCGGTAGCGTAATGGCTAAGGCATCGAACTTGCTATCGTGAGGTCGCGGGTTCGAATCCTACCCATTATACTACCAACGTGAACCCACTTCTAACACAAGCCTTTGAGCTTAGCTGGAGGGGTTAACAAGATTGCTAGTAATGTGGTCCCAAACCACCGTTATTTTAAAAAAAATTACATGTTTTTTAAATGGTCTTCTTTAAAAAAAAAAGGATTTTGTGACAATCAATCAATCAAATTTATTTTTCGCCAAAATGGGTGTTACAGTAGGTATAAAATAATAACATAAATGATTGTTCTGCCATATTCTACCTATCAGGCAAGCAAAATATTAATTAATATTATAATAATAACAGTCAGTCAATTAAATAATAAATCAATACATTCAACAAAATCAATACATTTATACAATCAATGAATTAAATTAAAATTAATACAATATTTTTACAAAATTAATTACAAAATGTCATGCAATTTACCAGATAAACCAGTCGGAACTAGGAAGTGTCACCAATAATGTCAGATAATCACTCATTATTGGGTAAAAAGATTACGTTGTTGAATCTCATCCATTAGTAAGACTGGCTCTTCTCAGCCGCCACAGAGTCACGGATACAAACGGGTAACCATTGGTTGGTTAGTAATTGATGTCACTTATTTATAATGTCAACACCGTCAACTATAGTGGGACCATGATGGAGTGGTGACAGCGCAAATCGATCGCTCGGTGGGGCTAAATTACATTGCTGCGGTAGAGTTCTACGAATGTGTCTGTTTACTTTATTTATGAGTATTGTCCTTTATAGGTTTAACATTTGAAGCATATTGTTTGTTTTTAGGGTTCCGTAGAAAAATTGGCAAAAACGGAACCCTTATAGTTTCGTCATGTCCGTCTGTCTGTCTGTCTTTCCGTCCGTATGTCACAGGCATTTTACTCAAACACTACTCAATGAATCTTGATGAAATTAGGTGAAAAGGTGTCTTGTAGTAGCCGCTACTTAGTTTGATAGCTAGATAATAATGATAAATATTTTTAGGGGGGGCACTCCATAAATGTGACTGGGCACTCCTCAAATTTGTTATTTATAGTATTTTATCTTACCAATAGATATTGTAAAGCTTACTTTATTAATAAGTGCCTCCTGTTTTATTATAATCCACGTTTTAGGGTTCCGTAGCCAAAATGACAAAAACAGAACCCTTATAGTTTCATCATGTCCGTTTATCTGTCTGTCCGTCCGTATGTCACAGACATTTTACTCAAAGGCTACACCATGAATATTAATAAAATTTTGTGAATAGTTGTTTTGTAGTAGCCGCTACTTAGTTTGATAGCTAAATATTAATAATACGACGACGATACGACTACATACATGTAACAGAAGCTGAACATTTTTTTGAGCAAACTTCAACGTGTGGCACTTCAATCGACAGGTCTTTCAAAAACCATCTTAAGGTTTCTAACAAACGTTTTTAATGTGAATATTTTTGGAAATTATCGCTCCGAAAGTTGCATAAATCGTGTCCCCCCCCCCCCTTCAGTTTTAAACCGTGTAACCAAAAAATATGGAAATCAACTTCAATACTTTTAACTGAAACTATTTTCAATAAGATCGGATATACCGTCATTAAGTTATTGCCAAAAAACTGTGTTTCCCAATAAAAGGGCGTAACTGCCATGAACATATGTTCTTCTGCTGATGCAATTGTTCAAGGCTGCGGAACCCTACACTGAGCATGGTCGGTTTTTTGTGTATAAAATTTGACAAACGCTAGAGTATTTAAGGGTCTTCTAAACGATTTCGGTTACGGCAGCCAATCACATTAGAGACTAGCCAACTAGCAGGAGATATTATAGCGCCCAAGTGTGTGCGCAGACACAAGTGCACTCTCTATGGCCTCATTCTCATAGTCCGATAGGACTGAAGTACGATACTAACAGACAGAGATTAGGCGCAGGATCGACGGCTTTGTATCGTTGACGGTGGTGGTTGGTGATACTATTAATTAGTGGAATCACAGGGCAAAGAAATATCACAAGTGTGTGTGTGTGCTTCTTTTATTTGATAGACAAGTGACTGTCTTATATCAAAGTTACGTTTTAGAACTACTTAACTATACGTCGTGTGCATCTACGACTGAACGTACTCTCCGAGGCACGGGTTTTTAACCAGATTACATCGGCGACACAGCAGGTGTGTGTACAACTACTGCGCACGAGGTTCGATTCCCACACAGGAATCGATAATTGTTTCGAGTGTGGGTGTACTTTCAATTCGACACGAGGCTTAAGGTACAATACCTTGTTATTGCGGAAGTTGTCTTCTAAAAGAAAAAAAAATCACGAGTAGGTATTAAAGCTTATTCCATTTAAACTTCACTCCTCTCCGCTTCGCTCCAGTAGAAACACTTTGTTATTTTCCACTGTTTCTCTTCTACGTTTAATGGAAACTCACCCTTAGACACTATAATCTTTACTAATATTATAAAGCTGAAGAGTTTGTTTGTTTATTTGTCCGTTTGTTTGTTTATTTGTCTGTTTGTTTAAACGCAATAATGTCAGGAATCAAAGGTTCAAAATGAAAAAAAAATTTAGTGTTGGATAGCCCATTTATAAAGGAAGGCTATAGGATATAACATCGCGCTGTGACTAATAGGAACGGAGACTCAATGAAAAATTTTGGAAAAACGGGGAAATTAGACGCAGACAAAGTTGCGCGTGTAAAAAAATTATGCCTACATATTTCCTTTAACTACTATTCATATTTCGATAAGACTTAACAGTATTATCTAGCACCGACAGGCTCTAAATATCAACATTTGGATAATATAGCTTAAAAACGAATATTAGCATCGACTGTTTTCTAACGATAATTATATTAAAACAATGCTGTTATCACAACCTCGGCATCCCAAAATAACCGCTGAAATCATAAATTACAAAGCGTAAATAATGTTGCCAATATAAAACATAGGTTTATAAAGCTCAATTCACATAGGTGTAGTATGAATTATATAATTCCAACTTAACTTACCTCATTTTAACTTCAACTCTGTTGACGTATAGCAACTTTTAGGCAGCTTATTTTTCTTTTCTTTTTTTAAGATAACTCCTGCATTAGGTAACAATCTCGGGAACTTTACAAACAATGAAGCGGCGCTAGCCTAATGGCTCAGGCACCAGTCTCGCATTCGTGAGGTCGTGGGTTCGAATCCTGACCACTATAATACTACCGACATGAACCCACTCCTAACACAATTGATTGCTAGTAATGTGGGACCACAATCCAACATTGCTAGTTATCTTTTAAAAAAAAAACTACACCTAGAATCGGCACAACAATTTATTATAACAATAAAATCTTGGGACAACTCACGCAACGTCATCTGATCCCAAACTAAGCAGAGCTTGTACTATGGCAACCCGACAACTGATAAACATACTTATATATTTCTAAATACATACATATTATAGATAATAACACAGAATAAACCATCGTGCTCATCACACAAAGTTTTCTTCTGGGTGGGGATCGAACCCAAGAGCTCCGGCTTAGCAGTCAGGGTCACAAACCACTAGACCAACAGGCCAGTCAATTTGTCGGTCACATAATACCTATCTATTAAATAAAATTAATTACAGAGTTTGTTTATTTGTTTGGATGCGTTAATATCTGTAGATAAGATAAGTAAGTAAAGTGAAGGCTTGAGAAAGCTTGAAGTAATTTTTATAGGCATTTCTTGCCAATTACTTTACAAATACAACAAATGCATTTTTTAAAGATAGAAAAATTTGAAATCCAGACTCAGGAATCGAACCCGAGACTTCCGTAGCCAAACCGGGGCCAGAAGTGAACCACCTATCTAGACTATGTTACTACATCTAAAATTCTTGTATCTCTTGATATAATATTCCAGATAGGTGGTTCACTTCTGGCCCCGGTTTGGCTACGGAAGTCTCGGGTTCGATTCCTGAGTCTGGATTTCAAATTTTTCTATCTTTCAAAAATGCATTATTGTATTTGAGAAAGCTTATTGACTTTCTGAAGCGTAAATCAAAAACGTAACGTAGAACTTCATTGCGTATACCTTTAAAGATAGGTGCAATGGGCACAATCATACAACTGAACGCACTCCCGATGCGTCTGCGAGGTAATCTCAACTAAATGATATCATGAGCCTATATGATCTACTTTGTGCACCCAGCCCAAAACATTAGTCGACAAACAACGCGGTTAGAAATATATTAGATGAGATTTATAGTTGTTTGTATCGTTAATAGTATTTGTGCTTATATGTAACAGGCTATGTACAGGCCCTTTACCGGTCAAAAGTACTTTTAACTAAAAAAAAACAGGCAAAAATACTTTTTCGACTACGTAAGTTAGTCAATAGTAGTAATGCCCGAAAATAATTGGTTAATAGTGCTTTTGACTGTATTTTTAGGGACCTCTTCAACTTATCAGGAGTTTTTTTTTAAACCTGTTATTTAAAACTACTTTTGACCAGCTTCATGATGCAATAGTACTCTTGACTGTATTCTCAGGCAAAAGAACTATTGTCGAAAGGCTGTCTGATTTTTCTTTTGGCTGATTTTGCCAGTTAAAAGTACGTTTGACCGGTTTGGAGTTTTTGTAAGTTTGATGCATGAAGATAAGAAACTTACTTACTGAGTTTATTTTTAAAGCTGTATTTTAAATAATATAAAATTATATTTTTCATTTTCGAGTTTACTTCGAAACGATCCCACACTTAATAACGACTGCCTCTGTGGCGCGGTGGGAGTGTGTCCGACTGCTACGCAAGAGGTCGTGGGTTCGATTCCCACACGGGACACCACTTTGTGTGATCCACAAATTGTTGTTCCGGGTCTGGGTGTAATTTGTGTCCGTGACTTAGAATAACAGTCAGCCGAAACTCTATTTAGTACTAATAAAATTCATGCAAAAAAAAAATCCCTGATGCTAAATCAAAGGACAGCTCTCAGAGAGGTACAAAGGGTAAGAACACATATCCACCTTTTCATAGTATAGAATACACATATATATCTATAACGTGTACATGCCAGATAATAGAGAGACGACATACACCGCAGGAATTATCGAATGGGTTCAATTCAACGCACTTTCGGCGTTGAGAATTAATTAATCCGGATTTAGTCTTCCCTCACGGCAACATGAGATAAAATGAAGCAGTAAGCACATACTTAGTTAGAAAATGACGTAACTGCCAGGCAATTTTGAACCTTATTCTGTCTGAGATTAGTCGATATCGTGAATGTTATGTTACTTTGTTAGACATTCGAAAATGTTGAATAAATAATCGTGGTTTTGTTTATGCCTGTACGTAAATTCATTCATTTATTAGGCACTCAAATATTTATAAATTATAAAAGTGGTATCTAGTTTCGCGTTGAAAGGCTCATCACTAATGACAATATATCTTATTAATTTTCCAATTGAGAGCATTAATTTCAACATCAACGAAAATCAACAACTTTAGTTAGATTATTCGCATTTATGTTGCTCTAACTTGCATTTCCACGGAGGTTTATCACCAACCAACCAATTTAACACTCTAGTGTTTACGTTGGTTACAGTTGCGTTGGTTACGTGTCTATAAGGATCTTTTGGCGTTTTGATGACATTGAAAAGAGGGCGCTTTACAAGATGGCGGTGTTAGTCCTGATTTCGGCTACGTGCCAATGCAATGAGTTAACAATATTAGCCAATGGCACTTGGATGACATTGACATTATGGCGCTTTACAAGATGGCGGCGTTAGTTCTGATTTTGGCCACGCGTCAAAAGATCCATGTAGCATTATAAACGTAACATTTGAAAGGATGGTTTATACTATCAAGAAATCTTAGAAAAAAATCGAGATCTGCCGATATAGAGTTATAAGGTAACTCTCGCTTTTATTTAGGCGGGTTCACAAATATTTCTTTATTTTATATTCGATAAGTCGAAGAACTCCCCCCCCCCTCTCTCTCTCTCTCTCACTCTCTCTCTCTCTCTTACTATCTCTCTATTTACCTGCTATCTGCTCGCATTAATTTAAATTAATATCAGCTAAATACCTACCTATAGAACCAAGTACGTTAATCTATTATTTAGTTCCTATCTAATCCATCGTTTGCAAATTTGCACAACGTAGATAGTAATCAATTAGAAATCGACTATGCAGCATCATACAACGGGCTCGTTTCACATATTGAACCTCACCCACCATTTCATGTCAATAGGGCTTTTGTATGGAAACCGCACAGTGGTCTAGGCAAAGGTGGTCTGAGCAATTAGCAGATAGCATTGCCTCCATCTCTATCATTTTGGGACATACTGACAGTTGGACTGTTTAGCAATATTATTACTTGTCTATCTTTATTATGTAGTATGGAGTAAACACCCTACTGTTTGAGCGTCTGGTTCAGTTAACCTATGCTACAGATTTTGATACAAAATTCACTTATTTCACTGTTAAAAATTCTTCCGAACTATTTATATAGGGACCCACACACTAGTGCCTTTCGAGCGTCGTCATCTTGCCAGGGCCTGTGCAACGCCGGATATACGCAGCGCCCGACGGCGTGCAAATTTTTGTTAGAGTCAGTTGGGTATATGAAAAAAATCACGGTAGTAGCATATATAGTGAAATTAAAAGGAAAACTATCACAGCTAGGTAGGCTTTACAAGTTTATGGGTAACTGCTGATCAAATGAGAAGTAACAACAATTCCATTAAAAATTATTATTAAATGGGTATAACGTTGTAGAAAATCCACTTCTTAAGCCGCATTATTCGGATTGAGGAGGTACTACGGAACCCTACATTGTACGTGGCCCGACATGCACTTGGTTTTTATTTTAATTACACTCCAACAACATAAACAAAAGTACTTAGGTAGGTATGCGAGTGATGCCAGATATTACTTATAGCCCATTCGCTTTAAGGGTTACGCAAACATAGACACTTACAACCATATTTGAAGATATTTCCTTCCTCCTTTTTTTCCTCAAAAAATTCTCGAGTCTACTCTGCCTGTATTTAAAAAAAATGTGTAGGTATTCTTAGTTGCATAAAATTACCTTCACTCACTTCGAGACTAAACCTTTTTAGGATTTGAGGTGACCTTGCGTTTGACAATTATTTCCTCACAGTGAGTCAAGTATGAGGCTTTCTGGGTTCACCAGGAACCAAATAGTGGCTGTGTCTCGTGGCGGCCACTGGTTAGGACAAATTCTATAGTTACCACTTTCGGTATTACACAGGACAATCACTGATTTACTGTTAGTTGGTATTGATATTTATTGTTGTTGCTTGAGTATTGCAACACACAAAGCAACTGTGTCTAGTTGCTAACACTGATTATTTTGTGATTGGAAAAGTCATATGGAAGCAACAGGAAACCACTACCGTCTGCATAACAAATGTCTTGATTTTATACTCGTTGTATGAAAATAACACAAATGATTGCTGGTTGCCGGCATGTTTGTGTCTGTAACAACACTAAAGTATCTACGTACGCACAGCGCTTTAGTGACTGCTTATAAGGTGGACAATCGCTTAAAAATGCGTGAGGTTCGTAAAGCAATATCCGTAATGTTACTCATTTTTTTGCACCGTATATCACTCCTTAATGCTTGTTACGTGGTACCAACCCTTTACTAATAGCAGCCCACTCTTAGCGATATCAGACGATACGAGTGAACGAGCTTATGCAATTTAGTAATAGCCATAACCAGTACTGAGTGAAAATATCTGAATGATTTATGTGGTTTAGAATGCACTGGTTTTAGCAGACTCAGACTTGATATTTTAATTAGATTAGAGACAAAGATATTATAATTATAAATGACTAATCTACAAATCTATCTTTAAGTTCAAAGTACGTCATTTCTATACCAAGTTATTGGCAGAATCATCGCAATTGTAGTAATATAAAGTTATTGTATATTATGTATGTATTTGTATAGTTAAAGGTATATTATGTGTGTGTATTTATATGTATGGTATTGTTTTTATAATTAAATAATTATTTATTTTAACTCACTTTCATGCTTAATAATACGTTAGTATTAGAAGTAAAAGTCGATTATGCACCTACCTTGAACTGTTGTCTTCATCAACCTAAGTTTGACTAGTAGATAATGCCTAAAGCATTGAGTCCGCCTTTGTACAAATTTTGTGTGCATTAAGTAAAGAAAGAAAAAAATCGGTGTTTGATATAAAATACCGTAGCAGGAGTTAAACTCATTTAAATTGTACATTTTAGGTTATATATTATTACTTCTGTAGCTATTTTTTACTCTTTTATTATACCATTTAAAAGTACCAAGGAAACCTAATTAAGCTTTTAACCTAAATAACCCATTATTATACAAAATTAGCGTAATAAAGCTCGGAACACAATCTCGAAGCTGGCTGGCGGCATAAAAACTCGAATTTAGTTTATTTAATAATATAGTACGTTTCAGAAAAAAGGAAAAAGCAATAATACGATTTCGGCGTTTAAAAATCTGAACATCACACAAAAAGCTTCGATATTTGATAAATACGGCTCTGATGGAATATAAATTAAATAAGTCGTTGAATCTCCTCGCTGAGATTTTTATTGATGGACGTAATTTATTTGAACGGCACCCGCAGTGTGCTTCGGGAGAAATATGAAAGGCATTACAGCAAAAAGGCCTCTCCGAATTTATGAGCATCTCTTTCGTTGTTTGATAACGTTCGAGTTTTCATGGCGAGACGCGCAGGTTTCAAAACGTTCTCGATTGGCTTAAAAGCTCTGAACTGAACTCAAATAGACCAACATTGATATTTCAGTGAGTTATTTAATATCAACAAGTTTCCTAGTATCTGGTGTATTTACGGTAACTACGATATCGATTGGCGGCTTAGTACGCCTCGTGAAGCTCTGCTAACTAAATTATATTACTTGTTCAGCGAGTACCAGTCGACGATGTTATAAGGCAATAATTGCTACACGAACACATCGAACGTGAGAAGTTTCAGTGAGCTATATTTGTAGGCACAATATTTCATTACAATTGCTGCCTTTTTTGTCTGTGTAAGGAAGAAAATGTACCTATCTAGTAACATATTGCTATAGGAAAGAGTATGAGATTCACGCATTAATAATCCCAGAGTGATTCAACCCTCCGACTTAGATTTTTTGCGCTTTTGCTTCCTTAACTATGAGTACGTTGTAACAAAGGAAAAGTAGAAGCGTAGGTTTTCAACCGACTTCAAAAAGGAGGAGGTTCTCAATTCGACTGTATTTTTTTTTAAATATTTTTTCACCGATTACGCAAAGACGAATGGACCGATTTGAAAATCTATTTTTGTGTTTGAAAGGGTTACGTTATACGTACAAGTTGGTGCTGAACTAAAGAAAAACAACTATTTTATGGCACCAACTTCAAAATGTTAATTTGTTTTTGTTATAGTTATTATAGTTGCCTTGTAAAAAGTTGTAAAAAGTTTTTTAATTAATGTACCTATTAGGTAATTTCTGATTTCACTAGATTGTTTTTGATAAAAAACAGACCTGGTCAAAAATATGATGGTTACATGTAGCATAAGAAAGGCGCGCTTGGTGATTACAAATCATATTTTTGACGACATAACGTCTTATAAATCGATGACCGGGTGCACGCACGAAAAAGTGTCACGTAGCATCGGTCACTTTATTGATGGGTTTATAAGCAGTCACGTTATTGATTGGTTGCTAAGCAACAGCAAATGGTGATGGCAGCGACATGTGATAAAATTGAAACTAACATTATTGACTGGTTGCTAAGCAACACGAATGGCGATATGTCATCAATGATTTCTTTTGACGTTTCACGTACAATTATTGTCCGTAAACCGAATTTACAGATAACCATTTTTTTTTATATATAATTTATTTATCGAAAGACCAACAGCAATTACAATTGGATATAACAATAAGCGACAATGACCATTAATAGGTTCTCGCTATTAAACACTAATATAAACAAATCGTAGTCAAAAAGGTTTTTGTCATTGTCTTCAATATCCGCCCAAACAAATTCGGAGATAACAAATACTTAGTGATTCATATGATAGCTCTACGTATAAGTCAACATTCTTTATCCATACTAAAATTTCATATCTTTCCATTGAAAAATACTATTGGTGTAGAGATTTTTTTAATTCTCAGTATTACACCATATACCACTTTCGCACTGCTCAATTCCAAATTTTGGGGTTTGAGTTTGAAAGTTTGTGTGAAACTCTGTGGTGTAGTGTGAAGCTCCGTCAGTTTTAAAGTTAGGTGTGGATTTTTGGTTAAAGTAAACAATAAGTGTTACAGCATTTTTTTGGAAAATCAACCTTTATAGAGGTAATTTAGGGTAATTAAATAAAAAAAGAATTTAGCGTTTAATAAAGAACGTGTTTTAACGTTTTTAAAGCGGAAGCTAGATCTGTGAAAATTTGTATTTGGCTTTTAAAGTAAAAGAAAGAAACACATTTTTCAGCATTTTTGGAAAATCAACCCATACGTAGGGGCTGCAAATTTGTATAGAACTCCGTCAGTTTTGAAGTTAGATCTGTGAAATTTCGTATTTGACTTTGTGGCTGTAAGGAAAAATGTGTTTTAGCGTTTTGATCGAAAGCGATAAATCAACCCTTTAGATAATAAAATCAATTACGCGGGCGAAACGACATAATCTAACTACAAATATCATAAATGTATTTGGCAACACTCACACAAGAACTAAATATAACGATGTACAAATGTGGGAACTGTTTCTACAAAAACTAAAGCAATATACCAAATATCCACATTTTTACAAAGTCAAGTACGCATACCGTGGCTGGGAGTCCGGGGCAAAACGCTACATATATTTTTGTAATTAATTTCCCAGGTGCGTAGTAAACAACTGTAGAGAGTCCTATTCTATGTTTATGTTTCTTCCCTGGGCACTTTTATGAACGTATTGAGCTGTCACACATAAACTTTTCTTTAGTTCCTACTGGCCGCGCAAGTATTTAGTATATTATAGGTATAAGGATTTTCTATAATGACATGGATAACAAGTATATTTCAATCATGCTAATTTATTAGGAAATAGTTCTTTGAATAATTAAAAAATATATATTTATAGTGGTATAAATATACAAAATAATTTTGTTAATACAAAATATTACCAAACATTACGAAGTAATAAACGAGCTTAAATAAATGTTGATAAACTTTCACGATTTGCACACATTATAAAATTATATAAACTATTAACTATTATATTATTATATACGGTCGAAACGTCGGGCAATAAACAAGGTATTTTAAAAAAGGTACCTTAAATTATTCACGCGATTAAGACCCTAAAGGTTCATTTCCGAGCATCGCGGCCGATCGCGAGCCGCTCGCGGCTTACGACAAGTAAGCCGCTCGCGGCCGATGCGACAATATTCACAGTGCGCGCGCAGGCCTACGACAGTCGTCGGCCGCGCGCGTCTGTCACTTACCGCAGCCGCTTGTCGTAAGCCGCGAGCGGCTCGCGATCGATCACGATGCACGGAAATGAACCTTTAGTATATTTAATTTTATAACGCGCTTAAATATTTTTTGTCGGGGATAGGAGCAAATGAACAAACGGCTCTCTTGATGGTGATGATCTTTACCAACAAGTAGGCTTTGTTTTGAAGGACCATAAGTTGACTACACGATTTTGTTGTACGAATGAGAAAAAAACTCGTACATAATATTGCGACATGATAATAACGCCTTAGAAATCGATGACAGGATGGATGCACGAAAAAGTGTCAGGTAGCAACGGTCACGTTATTGATTGGTTGCTAAGCAGTCATGTTAAGCAACGCGTAGGGCAATACCGCCTGCTGATAGGCCGAAGTATAAGTACAGACATGGTTGTTTATTACAATGTGATCAACCACCTATTGTTTGCGAGCTTGGTATTACCAATTTGCCAAGCGGCTACTGTACGGCGTTCTGAATAAGACCGCCCAGATGGTGTCTCATCGTCGCGATGGGACTAAGAAAAGTTTAGCGGAAGTCATCACGCTGCTGAAGGAGACCGATCCTGACGACGTGCCTACGTTTGTGGCGAAGGACCTGAACAAGCTCCCTCCCGTCACCTTCGATCACGTCGACGTCACTAGCCTGCTAAAAGACATAGTCTTTCTGAAGGCGAGCCTCGCGGATGTGCAGCGGAAGTATGATGCTTCCGAAGCCAACGTAGAAGATCTGCGCCAACAAGTCATCGAGTTGCGCCACGTTATTACGGGATCTGGGTCACCGTCGCATGTAAACACGCGCCGCGGTGCATGCCTAGATTTAAGTTACGCGTCAGCTGTGACGACATCGCCGCCGGCGTCGAATGCTGACCGAGCGGAATGCGCTGCAAGTGCGCATAGTGACTCCGCCCGCACGCCCCGCAAGCCTGCGCCCGTGCCTGCGGTTGCTACCTGCAGCGCTGCCAAGGTCAGTCGCCCCGTTGTACAACAGAAACGGGGGATAAAGACGAAGACCAGCGAGAGCGTACCCACAGCCCCTGCCAAAGGGCAAATGGATGTAGAGGGCTTTATAAAGGTTGAAAGGAAGCAGAAGAGGCCCTCCAGACGAAACCAATGTGGTACCGGCGTGACGGGACCAAAAATGCTGCTGCGTCCGGCAATAGCAACGACGCAGTTATATGTGTCTCGTCTGCATCACACCACGAAGGCAGAGGAACTTGCGGAATACCTCCGGATCAAGACGAAGTGGACCTTGAGGGTTGAGAAGTTGGAGTCGCGCCATGACGTCAACTTCAAATCATTCATGGTGCGAGTTCCCAGTGAACATCTGTCCATCTTTATGAAGGAGGACTTCTGGCCGAAGGGTGTCGCGTACCGACGTTTTCGTGGAAGGTTACGTGACACCACGCAGCGAAACACGACGCCGCTGTCTCAATCCCACTGTCGTGTATAATTTTAATTATGTATTAGTTTATTGTTATTATGTTACGTATTTGTGTATTTGTATGATATGGGCCTTAGTAGCCTGAAATAAATGGTTATTATTATTATTATTATTATTATATTATTATTACATGTACATGTCGAATCCCGTACCTATCACAAGTGTTGTTTTGTATCGTAAGTGAATAAAGAATTTTTATTTTTTTGGCGATTGCAGCGATATGTCATACAATTGGAAAAAAAAATACAAAAAAACTGCATCAGGCATGGTTGGTTATTACAATGTCATCAATGTTTTCTTATGACGTTATCACGTAAAATTATCGTCTGTAAACCGAATTTACAGCCCACCATTTTTTTTAATTCAATATAGTCTGTCAAAAAGAATATTCCATTGAACGTGCACCCAAGGAGTTAATTCCGGTGAGCATTAATTAACCGTAAAATATTCAGTATCCGGAATTTTCTTCCACATATTCCACGAGTAAATAAAACAACAAAACAAAAAAGTAAACATTCTCATTAAGCCGGCTTGCTCAGCAGAATTTTCTTATATAGCCTTAGAGTTTAATTTGTATCGTACCAGCATTATAACCCAATCCCTTCCGTACCCTGCCTTGTTGTACGTTCCGTACGTTGTCTAATGAGCGAGAAAGAATGGACGCGTGAGAGATTAATGTCTCAATGTTGGACTAAGCGAATACGAGTAGACAGATGACTTCTCAAAATCCTTGAAAAAAACCATAATACTTACTAAGTATGTACTTTACATATCATAAACATTTTTTTTTTTTTTTAGTAGCATTAAGAAAGTTAGTATCCTGCTAGACATTTCTTAATCGGTGGTGTAACTTTTGTTACTAGTTTTCTGTCTAATAAATATTAACATTAAAAAACCGCAAGAGCATGTATGAAAAATTCCGATTTGAAGAAGAGCGTATGTTTATGGCACTTACGCCTTTTTGGTGAGAAATGCAGTTTTTCGGCAATTACTCAATGATGGTATATCCAATCGTGTCAGAAATAATTTTAATTTAAAGTATATATAAATAAGCATTACCTTTTCGATTTTTTCATATGTTTGACACACGGTTCAAAAAATAAGGAGGGGACACTCAATGCATGCAAGTTTCGCAACGATTATTTCCAAAATTATTCACGTTTAATCAAAAAAGTGTATTAAAAGCCTTAAAATATTTTTAAAAGACCTGTCGAATGATGTGCCGCAAGTTGACGTGTGCTCAAACTAGAAGGGTTCCGTTTTTGCCGTTTTAGCTACGCAACCCTAAAAATTAAGAGAATCATCACAGGCTTGGATTTAAATATAAAATAAAAACGTAAATAAACAATTAAGCTTATGTGTAAAATAATATACGGATCCCATATCGTATGAGGAAATTTTCTTCACACAACCAAAAAAAGATACACTGAACAAACATGGACATAAGAGTGCAAACAAAGATTAATAAAAAACATTAAAAGAAACATTTTTTTTTATCTAGTGTCAATATTTAATGTCCAACAATGTTTCATCCAATACCTTTATATATAGATATACCTTTATATATAGTTCCGGCAAACTTCGTACCGCCTCTTTTTTTTTTTGTGAATTGGGTTCAATTGTGAATCTAAACCATTCTTGAATCCACTGGAACACGCAAAAAAAATCATTAAAGTCGGTTCAACCGTTAAGGAGTTCAGTGGATACACACGTACAGAAGAATGATATATATATATATATATATATATATATATATATATGAAATTTAGTATGCAAGGAGTTTCGGGGGCGATAAATCAATCAATCTAGCTAGGTTTCATTGGTAGAAAACGTCGTTTCAAAAAGATATATACACTGACGGACTCATAAACTGCATCAAAGTTCAGGTTTACTCTAAAAGGATTTTTTATAATAAGTATGCAAACTTTTTAGATTAAATTATATAAATATGGAAAGACTGGCTCTTAATCTTAAAAAAAAATTAAATTTAAAAATAGAACTGCGGTAAAACAAATGAATATAGCCGGGAAAAGAAAATTTACTCGTAGTATCAGATTTGCGTGTTATTTATAGCAAAGTTTTAAATTAATTCTCATTGATTTTTTTTGTTTGGTCAATTGAATTATTGTTACCAGCATAATTGTTGGGTTAGTTTTTTAACACATCGAGAGTTTTTGAACCATAATATGGATACTTCGTCCGAACAAGCGGCACAAATGTGTTGGTTAGAAACAAAACTGGTCAAATCCAAAAATAAAGGTTTTTGAACGGAGTACGCCATTTTTTTCAATGAAAAATATTGTTTTTGCTACCGGTTTCAAAAAGAGACAAATCCAAACCAATTCGTAGAAAAATCGATAAGAAATCACTGCTCAGTATCAAAAAGAGTTAAATCCTGTAAAGCTTAGAAACGAAATCGGTCAAATCCGCGTAGCCAATCAGAAGCCAGAACAATGTATGAAGATGACAGCCGACCGGCGGCCATATTGCGGAGTGACGGGCGCGTAGATAGTGATTTTGTGTAATTCGTCTCTGTTTTTTATTAAAAGTTGGTGTATAATTACAATAAAATGGATAATTTAATAAAGGAAACTACTCCCCAGTTGTCACGGAAAAGGACACGACAAAAAGCAGATTGGAAATGCAACAAATTGAAGAAGGAAAGGTATGTTTGTATTGCTTTGATCACTCACGCTGGTTTCATGGTCAGTGGTACTAAACACTTTAACTTTAACGGTTTTATTTTGGATCAGCTACGGAATAATTTAGAATATTCTTGCAATATGTTTGTTTTTTTTTTACTTGCATGGCATGAAGTATTTTTATCCGACTACAGTGAAGCCCAAAAGGAGGGTTTTATGTTTAACCCGTATAATAATTAAATTGTATGTATGTATATTCCTATTGATAACGCAAGTGTCCCTATCTAAACCTAAACTTATAATACTATAGACAAAGCATGTGGGACCCATTGAAGTACTAAATAAAAATTATACGAATGAGTCGCGTTTTTAGGGTTCCGTACCCAAAGGGTAAAACGGGACCCTGTAAGACTCCGCTGTCCGTCCGTCTGTCACCAGGCTGTATCTCATGAACCGTGGTAGTTAGACAGTTGAAATTTTCACAGCTTATGTATTTTTATTGCTGCTATAACAGTAAATGGATACTAAAAAAATATAATAAAATAAATATTTAAGGGGGCTCCCATACAACCAATGTGATTTTTTGCTCTTTGCTTCCTTTTTTATTATAATTGCACGGAATCCTTTGTGCGCGAGTCGAACGACTTTGGCTGCATTTGGCTGGTTTTTTGGCTGGTTTTTTTATAATATTTACTTATTTATGATTGTTTTTATTTTAGGTACACTCCAAAAGAGCCACCAAATGTAAGACTTCCATGTGACCATTACACTAAAGCATACAGGTGCACTTCATTGAGTCATGCTGATATAATAGCATTTAATAAAGCTTTCTACAAAAAACCAGACAAAATTTATCAGGATAATTTTATAATTAATCATACAAAAGTTACTGCTACTCAGCGACATCGACCAGTAAATCAATGTAGGAATAAAAAAGAAATGGCGGTAACGTACTTTGCACGACGACGACGCAATGTCCTGATTCCAATTTGCAAACGCACATTTCTCTCTATTTTAGCGTTAAAAAAAGGAAGAGTGATAGGTGTAATCAATCGACACTTCAAAGCCATGGGAGAATCTGCACAAGAGAATAGAGGGGGACGGCGTAAAACTCAAAAATATGCACCTAAGAGGGAAGCTGTCAAAGACTTTATTAAAAAGCTTGAGCCCTTAGAAATTCATTACTGCAGAAGTAAAATAAAAAGTAGACAATATTTGTCATCGGAGCTCAGTATTAGTAAACTTTACAAAATGTTTATCGCAGAAACCGCGGATGAACATAAAAATATTAAGGCATCTTACTTCAGAGAAATTTTCAAAACCGAATTTAACATAGGCTTTGGATCCCCTCGCACAGATATGTGCTCCACTTGCATAGTTTTACAAGAACGACTAAAACATGAAAAAAACAATGAGGTAAAAAATCAATTACCTAATGATTGAGAGTAGAATTCACAAATTGAGAGCCAAAGCGTTTTATGGTTTATTAAAAGACAGCAGCGAAAATATTTTACTTCTAAGTTTTGATTGCCAAAAGAATCAACCGTGTCCAAAAGTTCCCGATCAAAGTGCTTATTACTCGAGGCAGTTGTATGTGTACAATTTCACGGTGGTAATCGGAAATTCAAAATCACCATTAACTATCAATAACACATTCATCTACACCTGGACAGAAGATATTTTGCCGAAAGCATCGAATGAAATTGCTAGCGCTGTTTTTCATTGCTTGAATACCATTTTTCTCAGTCCCGGATTAGAGCATATCACACAGGTTCGTTTAGTAGCAGATGGGTGCAGCGGCCAAAATAAAAACCAATCTGTTCTTGGTATGGCAGCTAAATGGTTACAAGACTATGCACCTGTTCACATTATGGGTCTAGAAATTCTGTTTCCAGTTGTTGGCCATTCATTTTTGCCACCAGATAGAGTTTTCGCAAAAATTGAAAAAGAGATTAAAAGTCGTGAGGTAATGACTAGCCCTGATGATTATTACGAAATTTTCATCCGTCATGGAACTGTGTATTACTTGGGAATTGATATAAAAGTTCATGACTGGAAACGATCAGCATCTGAAGTTTTAAAAACTACAACCAATATGCACTTTTCACTAAAAAAATCGAAAAGATTTTTTCTTAAAAGGACTCGTGATAAACAAAATGTGTATATTCGAGCGGAAGAGTCTTACCAAAATACTTTAAATAAGTATCAAAATATCTGCAAAGGAAAAAAAAAGGTTTCTGCTATAAACCCAGATGTGATTAAATTATACGTTGACGTTAAACAAGAAAAATTAAATGATGTGAAGAAATTATTAATCACACATTTTGGAGAGAAGTGGGATGAAATCTCAGATTTAAATTATTATAAACAAGTACTTTCAAGACCTAAATCATCTACTACTCATGAACATGTTGTTGAAGACTGTGATTTCTCTGAAGAATTACCAGCTGTAGTTGTATAATTTTTTTTAAATATAATAGTCATGATGAATGAAGGATTTTCAAATAAAGCAAGACTGATTTCAAAGTACTAAATTATTTATATTTATTGTTACTACCCAACCAACCCAAAATATTGAGGACCCCTGACATGATATTGTTTTAGCATCAAAATTAGTCATATCCATGGTGATAAGAATCAAAGATGGTCAAATCCAACTACATCAATAACAAAACTAGTCAAATCCATAGCTTGGTTTCAAAATAGGTCAAATCCAAAATACTATCCTAAATATTTTGTTTTTTTAGGTTTGTGGCCATGAATTTTTTTTTTTAATTAGAAATACCAGCTTAGACAAATCCATATGGATTCAAACTCTATACACAGCTTGTGCAGGGAGTTCAGAACGAAAAGTCGTTGATTCCCATAAATACTCCCGAATGGATTTGGCCACTTTTGTTTCTAAACGACACAAATTGTAGCATTGGTGCGGGAGGGCTTGGATCAACGAACGATTGGTAGAAATTTAAATTTAAACCAGTCTACGGTTTGTAGAATATACAGAAGGTTTGTAGAGACAGGTTCTTACAGGAGGAGACGTGGTACAGGCAGAACTCGAGCAACCACAGGTCGTGATGACCGATTTATTGTTACAACTTCCCTGCGAAATCGTTTCCTCACGTCAGTTAACATCAAAACCGAGCTTAATGAAGTGCGTGGAAAAAACGTGTGTGCACGAACAATAAGAAGAAGGTTAAAGGAAGCGGCTATCACCCCTTTTAGACCAGCAAATGGTCCAAAGTTGTCTGCAGCTCACAGACAAGCTCGCTTAAGATTTGCGCGTCATCACCTGAATTGGACAGAAGAGCAGTGGGCCTCTGTATTGTTCACGGACGAGTGTAGGACATGTTTATATGGTGCAGATGGTCGCAGAAGAGTCTATCGTCGACGTGGGGAGCGATATGCTCAAAGTTGCATTGAGGAGCGTGTTCCTTTTGGAGGCGGTTCATGTATGGTCTGGGGTGGCATATCGATGAACGGGCGAACAGAACTTGTGTTCATAGACATGGTCCGTCAAAACGGTAATAGAGGGGGTTTGACAGCACATCGCTACATAACAGAGATATTAGAAGATCACGTGGTGCCTTACATGGGATTCATAGGCGAAAATTTTACTTTAATGCAGGATAATGCCCGGCCGCATGCAGCTGCACAAGTTCAACATTATTGCGAAGAGGTTGGGATACGTACAATGAATTGGCCAGCACGCAGCCCGGATCTTAATCCCATCGAGCATGTTTGGGACAATTTAAAAAGAGCTGTATATGCGAGAAACCCTTCGCCTACGACAGTGGCAGCACTAAGAACAGCACTTTCAGAAGAATGGGACAATATTCCGCAAGATCTTTTAAAAACCCTTATAAAATCTATGCGGAACCGATTAGAATCCGTAATAAGGGCACGTGGGGGTAATACACCTTATTAAAACACAAATAAACCCTTGCATAAAGTTTGTGTCTATTGTTAAAACCAATTTTTTAATTAAACAATTTTTCCTTAAACTTTTGTTTTTTCTTCAAAAAAGGTCTTAAGGTCCTTTCCAGTACATAAACTTAAACTTAAAGATATGATCCTACGCTGTTTTAAAGTTCACGAACCAATCTAGAGGTTTCAATTTAAATCTGTATAGAAAGTTTGCATACTTGGTTAAAATATTTATTTCAAAGTCGTCTATTACTTTGATGCAGTTTATAAGTCCGTCAGTGTATATCTATATTTCTTGAGACAACTCACACAACGTCATCTGATCCCAAACTAAGCAGAGCTTGTACTATGGTAACCAGACAACTGATAAACATACTTATATATTTCTAAATACATACATATTATAGATAAATTACACCCAGACACAGAATAAACCATCATGCTCATCACACAAAGTTTTATTCTGGGTGGGGATCGAACCCACGACCTCTTGCGTAGCAGTCGGATACACTCCCACCGCGCCACAGTACATTTAGTATGCAAGGAGTTTCGGGGGCGATAAATCGATCTAGCTAGGTTTCATTTGTAGAAAACGTCGTTTCAAAAAGATACCAAGCAAATCTCGTCATCCAGGTTCTACACATTTAATCACCCTGCATGATCGGCTGTCTACATAGGTTCAAGGAAAGCAAGCAATATAATAGCAATAAAATAGACAAGCTTTCATACAATTTACTTAAAGTACGTTACATGCTCTAGTACAAACCGCTACGAAGTAGTTTTAAGGAGTTGTTTCAAAATAAAACTTTGTGCTTAAACTGCAGGCTGGAATTCATGAGAAAGGTATAGCTTACGGGTTAAGTGTTGTGGGAAAAGTCCTATACGTTTCCAAATAATTTGGCTGCAGTTGCACTAGTTTATTCTTAGAAAGGAAACTTGCAGTTATTATAGCGTGTTGACTGTAATTAGCTTCTGTTTCCGAAAGTTTTAACTTTCAAAAAACTATAACTTCTGAAAAATGCAATAGTTGGGCCTAGCGTCGTCGTGATTAGTTATGTATTAAAATTTCAAAGCCTTTCCGTTATTTAAAAAAATAATAATCGACTCATGGGTTTGGTTAAAAATATTGGATGGTGCTTTTTCACGTAAGGCGGTTCCATTCCCGGTCCATACAGGTGTAAAAATCTTTGAATGCGGTTCGAATTATTTTTAACATCAAATAAAGTCATCTTTCACTAAAATGTTAACTGCTTAATAAAGTTATCATAGCTATGAGCAATGGCTTGTTCTACTGCTGTAATTTTCAGCTTCCACGTTCAATTCTGTTACAACTAATTTAATGTCATAAAATACTGGGCAAGACCATGTTGGACCATGCTCAGTATAGGATTCCGCAGCCTTGAATAATTACATCAGCAGAAGAGCGTATGTTCAAGGCACTTACGCCCTTTTGTTGAGAAACGCAGTTTTTCAATAACTCAATGACGGTATATCCGATCACAATCACCAAATTTTATCAATATTCATTGACTAGTTTTTGAGTAAAATGCCTGTTACATACCTACGGACGAACAGACAGACAGACGGACATGACGAAAGTGTGAGGATTCCGTTTTTGCCATTTTGGCTAAGGTACCCCTAAAAATAATAAAATACAAAAAGTTTTAATAGTAATTATTATACAGCTTTAAACAATATTCAAAACTATCAAGAGGGTCGTATAATAATAAATTTCAATAGATCCGGGAGTGCCCTCGCCAGGATCTGAATGCTTGAAAACCATCGAACGCTAACGAGCGCCAATGAATGTCGATTCCCAGTTAATTCCAACCTACTTGTACCCGCACGCAACGGATATCATGAAATAGGGTGATAATTTCATTTAAAATATCACAATCTGTGTTAAAGGCAGGTTATGCTTACCAAAAATATGATAAATTCAAGTAGATAAATTCAGGTAGTCCAGAAGAATCCAAAACCGTGAACACATTTTTTGGTAAAACTCCATCGATTTCGATGGAGTTTTACCAAAAAATGTCCAGGCCAGGACAATAAAGTTTTTTTTATACTTTAAAAATGAACGCTCGAGTAGTGCAAAGATTAGTGTTTTTGTAAACATAAATTATTAATAATTTCAATTACATATTATTCTGAATATTTCACATAAAATTAGTGATTAATTATAAATGTCTTAATTTGATAAAGCATCAATTATCTAATATCTAATATCTAAAATGGTGAAATATTTTCTGTTAAACGACTATTTGACAAAACAAAAAACTTAAAAAAATTATGTTTGATTGATGTTCTACAAATATCTTATGCATAATTAAAAAAACCTAAGGCAAAATGTTCTTTACAGGTTTTTTACGATCTTACAAAAAAACATTGCGGCACGAAAAATTTTCGTGAAAACTTGTATCTACAAACACGCACATAAACGTAGATGCAAATGTTCGAAATAACTTCAGATGCAGATGGATTCATCTTATTAGCATGCCCGATCTAATAAATATATACTTTACTCAGAAACGCGCAAGTTTGACTAGAGCAGAAGCAGAGTCTTCTTGTTAGACCTGTTCGATCAAAGGTTCATTTACTTGGGCTACGATACACAGCGCTTAAGTTTTGAAACTATTTGTTTTATACAGATAGGCAATCCTTTCCGATTGCACAGCATGAACCCAAATGGGAAGCCCTTTCTGCCCGTTTCTTTTAGGTTGGGTATGGTTACAACCATTGCTATTTATGAACATACTAAGTGTTAACGTATTACAAGAAGCGCACTGTCTCACAAGACAGTTTTGCAAACCTACTTATTTACAAAATTAACTTAAGTTACCTGAAATGAATGTCTGAAACAAAATAAACCTTTATAATTAACTTAACATTTGCTCTCGTAAAAGTTAAGTAGATGCCATAAATTCTATTTTCTTCTAGATTTATAAGAAATAAAAAGGAATTCACGAAAAGTCTCGAAAACTTTTTTGAAGAGTTCTCAACTTTAGCATTAGAAAGGAAATTATCGTAGCTCCGAGGTATAATTTCAAAACTTTTTTGCTGAACGAAGTGGGCCGCCAACGCTCGCAACTTTTAATGTGTACCTTTGGTTCATACTCTAATGTGGTATTGAATTATTTTTTGGTCTTAAATGCATAAGAACTCTTAAACTTTCCCGTTGCATGTTATGATATATTGAGTCAGCTTGGACCTTTTTTATTCGGTACCTTTTTTTAGGGTTCCGTAGCCAAAATGGGAAAATGAAACCCTTATATTTTCGCCGTGTCCGTCAGCAGCTTAGCTCAGCGACTGTTAGAAGGCTTTTATTTTGAACAGATACACTTAATTCTTATACCGAAAAATGGCAAAATGTTTTTCTAAGGTTACCTACCCTTATGAGTAAAGTAGGAATGTGATTTTTTTTCTCACCAACTCCATCGTGTGGGTTAAGCGTTTTTAAAAGACCACGGATCCCTAAATCAAAAATTGTTTTTACAACCCCTAAGTGTTTTAAGAAGACCTATCTAATGATACCTCATTAGATAGGTTTTTTAAAAACCCTTAGTTAAACATTTTCGCATATCTATATATGCGAAAATGGTTTATTTCATAAATCGACTAAAAATAAATTTAAGCCGCACGTAATACAGGAAAAATAAATTCAAGCAAAAAACAACAAATCAAAGTTGGCTCAGCAAGGCTGCATCTAAATTCATGACTCATATATTGTTTGAGGAATACTATAAACGTCTGTACTCAATCTATTCACTCTGTTTTGAGATACAAACAGATGCCGGAATTTCAGGCCCAACCAATGGCGTTATCTATCATCATTCTGAAGCTTGTACACGTGTTTACTGGATCGGGATTTATTGTTATCCCATTTACATACAAAATCGTGGAACGAAAAACAAAAATACATACTTTCCTATAGACTTACAAAAAGTATTTACATGAGTTTCCCATGAAAACCTCGATGAAAACCAGCAAATTCCTATGCAGTCATATTACAGTTTACTATTTTATTCTGTACTCGTATGTATTATATACTTCCATTACCGCGTATGTCACAAAAATGCTACTATTCTATGCTGTTTGAAATGCTGGCACTTTGCAACTAGATTTTACCTTCTTATTCTGTTCAACCCAGTTAATGCGTCATATGCAGTGACGTGCATTTTTCCTAGCTAAAAACATAACGTTATCTATATGGTGTCTTATTTGAACTAGGAAAAATGTGTCTAAATGCATTATGTCGGAGACAAAGATAAAATTATGACAAACTTACTTATATACACACAACAAAGCTACAACACAATCTAATAAAAGATATAATGGTAACAGATCCGGTGTATGAAATGTTATGTACAAGAATTCTTGGAACATCAAGTCCTGTGCGCAATTATGTCACATGCAATATAGCTTCGAAAAGCCAGTGAAATACCCCGAACTTGCAACCACCTTTAGCCTCCTTTAGTTCCAGACCTAACATTAATTTTCAAGTAATACCATTTCCACTTAGCATGCAAAGCCACCGAAACTAACCAAAAATCAAACTGCAGACGTACTTAAGCTAACAGGCACACTACGCCAATACCCCGATATCGCAGACGTTGCTGACACCGCAGACTACACTAATTACCGCACACATGCAGCTGCTTACAAGCAGTAAGGACACCTAATTGACGTCCCGACGGATGTCACTTAGCCACGTTTCCGTCCTCGCACCATAGAAAATAAGATAGCTTTATGTTTTGGCGAAGTTGGAGAAATTATCACCTCTTTGTATAATGTATCTATTGACAGCTGGACGACCCAAACTTAAACGACTTTAAGTACTAGAGGTTCAATATTTCCTTTGTAACTATTCAGTTTTTGATGGCAGTGACAACATAAGAGATCAGCATTCCAAAATCTATACTAATATTATAAAGCTGATGAGTTTGTTTGTCTGTTTGAACGCAATAATCTCAGGAACTACTGGGCCGAATTAAAAAAAATATTTTACTGTTAGATAGTCTATTTAATTTTGTTAAGGAAGGCTACAGGCTATATAGCATCACGCTACGACCAATACGAGCGGAGAAGCAATGAAAAATGTTGCAAAAACGGGGAAAGTTGACGCAAACGAAGTTGCGCCAGTAAGCTAGTGAATATTGTATACATATATATACCATGTTGTGGTATATTGCAAAGCTCAGACACCCCAACAAGATTTTTACCATAAGTAATCATGTAAAAAAGAAAATGAAAATAATGCAAACTTGCAGAGTTTTATGCGATTCAAGTTGCCTTGTGTTCTTTGCGCTATCGTGCTCATTGCGTTCCATATTATGTAATTCATGGATATTATTGAAAAATAAGTCATGATTACATTTCAAATCACATTGTGAACAGGATTTGGACTGTTAGAATAATTAATGAATGACTGCTTAATGAATTAATTGAAAAACATAACACAGTCCAAAAAATATTACATTGGATTGCGTTACTCATTCTGAGCAATGTACTTTCAGGTTTGCACTATACCAAGAATAAGGTTGTATATCTATACTTTTATTATAAAAAGGAAAGATTTGTATTTTTGGATGTGTGTATGTTTGTAATAAATAAACTCAAAAACTACTGGACCGATTTTAAAAATTCTTTCACCGTTGGGAAGCTACACTATCCCCGGGTGACATATGCTATTTATCCCTGTGTTCCCACGGGAACGGGATCTACGCGGGTAAAACCGCGAGGCGTTTGCTAGTATATATATATATATGTACCTAACGTTTCTATATCATTTATAATACTCGTATGAATTAAAAAGTCTAGCTCTCTATCCAATAGTGTTGAAAGTCCGGTGGTAGCATTTAGCAACCTATGTCAGCGGGCGGTGCCGGTGTCAGTAATAGAACGGTCTACATTTGCACGGCTGGTAAATTCAACACTTACTAAATTACTCAAATAATACTCCACTTTGAGTCATGCCCAAATATTTTTGTCGCTACTATGAGTAATAGTAATTCTAAGAGAGTTATAGACGTCATAAATCACATACAAAATTTTATCAGATACAAATCACGAATCAGCACTTCAAATATCGAAAACACCAAAAACAATAACGACAATGTTATCTATTTTTCCTTGCAACATCGGCAACGAAAGCGCGATACTTATCTCAATAATCCCCTGCACAAACAGCTATATATTAGAGAGTTATCAGCAGATACAACGAACGATTGTTTTCCGGATGTAACAGACATGATGTTAAAATAAATAAAGGCGTACGTACAGCACTCGATTTCCTACGTTCCGCCGCTTCCGTTCCACTTTACTGTTGCTAGAAAAGATATTTTCTCGCCCCAGCAAGCTTATCAAAACCTGGAAATAATGATTTAGTTTGAAGATCGGTTTGTTGTAATATTGACTTCCTTTGTTTTATTTCTTTGTTGTTACGCTATACTTTAAGTAAAAAATAATATTTCTGTATTAGTGTTCATTAAAACTTTAATTTAAAATAGTTTAACCAAACTAATGTTTTAAAGGTGAAAGTAACTCTGTCTGTTGGCACATTTTCGCGTTTATTTATTTATGTTTGGAAAACCAACTGCAAATGACAATTATTTTTGAAGACTGAGACATATGCAACAGTTAGGCAATAAAAGGTTTTCACATAAACATAATTAATTAAAAATTAAAAATTAGTGTAGACGTCCAGTCTACACTAATTTTTAATTTTTAATTAAGCAGTATCAGCATTGTAACTATTCAGTGTATACTATTATTGTTTGTAGGGGTTACATGAACCCAACTGACGACAAATTATAAACCAACTTAAAAATATAAATCATTATATAAAACTACAGAAGAAGTCCCGACTCGATCCGAGTTTAATCTGTTGAATTCAGAATACCTAACTAATATCTAAATGTTATATCTACTTACCAACTTTTAGTTCCTACTGACCTATCGCAATAAATATAATAATGTTTATATAATATTGTATTTCATTTAATTTATAACACAATAAATCTCATACGCCTGATTATTAATAAAATGCGCTTTATTGCTTATAATTAATGTTACTAACATTATTTTGAGTTCAGCTCACTCTCTCACTCACTCTATGCTTGAAAAATGTGCTTAGTTTGTAAAGTACTATATATTTATATAAAAGGTGTAACAGAAATATGTGGTCATATTCAAGGGTTGATAGGTGCCCATGATACTAATTTTATAAAAATCGGAGCACCCTAAAAAATATTTATTATTTTTTCATGAATTTTCAATAATTTATGAATAAAAAGTTATTAATTAAAAAAAGTATGAATTAAAAAGTTCTATGCCATGTTAATCCAATCGAATTTTGGGGAGGGATAATTCTTATGCCATGCGCCTTTCTCTACTGAAGTTTGACAGAAAGAATATGCTTTAACTATAAAAATAATAATGCAACCAGCTATGGCACCATGGTAGGTACAATACTGATAACATAGGGTATGTTATCAGTATTGTACCTACCATGTCCATCCGGTACTGATATTTGACCACATCTTTCTGTTACACGTTGTATAACATCTGTGTGTACACTTAGTTTCATTGAATGATTTGATTTAATTAAGATCAAATTTGACATAGAGATAGTATGAGCTTCGATAAAGGACAAAGGCTAGTTGTTGTAATTGTAATCGCGATAACCAATAACTACAACGAAAGCTAGCTTTATATGAAACTAGCTGACCCGCCCAACTTCTTATGCGTCAATTTTCCCTGTTTTTGCAACATTTTTCATTCCTGCATTGCTCCTATTGGTCGTAGCGTGATGTTATATAGTCTTAGCCTTCCTCGATAAGTGGGCTACCCAACAGTAAAAAAAATCGGACCAGTAGTTCCTAAGATTACCGCGTTCAAACAAGCAAGGTCTTCAGCTTTGAAGCGGCGGTAGCCTAATGGCTAATGGCTAAGGCATTGGTCTCGCTATCGTGAGGTATCCCGGCCATTATACTACCGACGTGCGCCCATTCCTTTTATTTTTTTTCAGGAAAAAATCCTGACGAACACCTCCACCATCCGGGGAAGACGGTGGAGGTAGTGTGGGGTGTGCACCCACTAAAAAACCCGCCGTGTATCTCCCGCCACCTTCGCGAACGGGCCGCGGGAATTTGTTAAGCCGTCGGCGGCCCGCCCAGTGGCAATGCCCGGACGCGATGTTGTTGCGTTTCGGGCATTTCAGACCTACGCGGCCCCTGGATACACACAGGGTGCCACGCCTCCACGGAAGGCCGCGGGCGAGGCAGATTACGTGAGCCAACTCCTAACACAAGCCATAGAGCTTAGCTCGAGGGGTTAACAGGCTTGCTAGTAATATGGGACGACAATCCCACATTGCTAGTTATCTATTAAATAATAATAAAAAAAGCTTTATAATATTAGTATAGATACAATCGCAATCGTTTGATACAAGTAAATTGTTTAAGAATATAATAATAATAATATCTTGGGACAACTCACACAACGCCATCTGATCCCAAACTAAGCAGAACTTGTACTATGGAAACCAGACCACTGATAAACGTACTTTTATATTTCTAAAAATACTTACATACATTTTATAGCTAAATAATACCCAGACGCAGGATAAACCATCGTGTTCATCACACAAAGTTTTATCCTTTGTGGGGATCGAACCACCTCCGGCTTAGCAGTCAGGGTCACTGCATACGCAATTAATAATAATAATAATAATATCTTGGGACAACTCACACAACGCTATCTGCTCCCAAACTAAGCAGAGCTTGTACTATGGAAACCAGACAACTGATAAACATACTTATATATTTCTAAATACATACATATTATAGATAAATAACACCCAGACACAGATTATACCATCCTGCTCATCACACAAAGTTTTATCCTGGGTGGGGCTCGAACCCACGACCTCTTGCGTAGCAGTCGGACACACTCCCACCGCGCCACAGAGGCTGTCAAAAATTGTATTGTCTAATATCGGTTTCAGCTACAAAGATATTTTCCTCTGACATTGCGACTGAATTGCATCGGCAATTAAATACATGTGACTAAGACCTCCAGCGTTCGTTATTCTATAAAATTTAAATTGCGAATGTTTCATTTATACGTTGTTTTCTAACATCTTAATGATAAAATAAACACGGCTGTTACACATTATTAAAATAGGGAATTAATTAATCATTCTAGGAAGACATTTTCTACTATATGCCGGAAATTATGCGGTGGGTAATTAATGTAGGCACCTAAACGTGATCTCACACGCCTAGCGTGTTGTCATGGTTCCATTCAAAATGGTTGAATATTGTATTTTTCTCGTTTTTTTTTCGGTGGCAAGCCCGTGCCATCTGTCAAAATCTTGTAAATAGAGACCTGCGCTTAGAAATGCATCAACACGCATGCGCGGTGGACATCTTTGAGCACACACAGTTCGCACAGGCTTGCCGCGAAAAGGGAATAAAAGAATGTCAATAAGGACCCTGACGACTGCATTATTTAAATTTGGTCTGGCAGAGAAAGTCTTATTTTAATTCGACCAGCCTCGAGATTCCGCAGAACATGTCTTGTATAGAAATAAAACATTTTTTCGGTATCGAGGCCCTGTAAATATTTTTTGAACTGCTAAGAAAGTCATTATAACCTTTGCGGAGATTACAATGAACAAAAATATTCAGACATTTTTGGATGTCTGCCTCGTATATATATTTTTAAACTGTAAAAATTAAAACTTTTTGAAAAGTAGTTACATAAATACATTGACGTAAATACCAGGACTGCGCCATAACCTCACAAAATTGATCACTCTAGAAAGAGACAACGCTATTTTGTGGACAATACCTGTCAAAGGCCGCACGAGTGCACAAGCTTTTTCTCTCTTTCACGCTTTGCAGTCAATATTTACTTGATAATTGAAAGGAATGGCACGGTCCAGGTCTATACGTCAATGCATTAATATAACTTTTTGGCACTTCAATTTTGTACAAGTGACGTGAAATGAGTGAAGACCTAAACCAAACCTCGGATTCTCGACAGGACGTGAATGAAATAAACCACGTCCTAAATATGTCACTCAAATTTCCTAGTCGAGTCTAGGAATCTCTCCAATTCTCAATCTGTCCTACACCGAACAAGGGCCGGTGAGAATCATCATTGTCAGTCTGCAACTAAGTATCAACAGAGCAACGTTGGCGTCATTTACAGCAGAAGAAAAGAAATAAAGCGGTGGTAGCCTACCAGTTAAGGCATCGGTCTAGCAATCGTGAGGTCGCGGGTTCCAATTCTACCCATTATCCTACCGAAGTGAACCCACTCCTAACACAAGCCTTTAAAGCTTAACTGGAGGGGTTAACAAGATTGCTAGTGGGACCCAATTCCACATTGCTAGTTAACTTTTAAAAAAAATGGATCTACTTTAAAAAGTACAGCACTCAAGCAGCTGTAGTTGTACTGTCAATGTTACTCATAAATCTCACCTTATAAATTAGAGCTTTTACTTTCTATTAATGTGGAGGCATGAATCCCAGAATAGCAACAATAAAAAGATTATTATTATAAGTTTATGTCATATTTTCTTAACCCAGTCCCTTCTCTACCCTATAAATCGAATCTAACTATAACCCTCTACACAAAATACAATATCTGATAATACCCATGCCATTTCCAGTGTATAATCTGACTTCAAAATGCAAACAGCAGTTAGGCACTTACGTATCGACTTCCAATAGTTTGTGTCTATTTGGTCAAACTTGGTGACATTAAAGTTAGTGCAAACAAGAAATAGGTCGACTAGAGCCCGCATCTAAAGCGGTCCAAATTACAACTACAGAATAGGTATCCAGAGTACAGAAGACAACCTATATAGAAAATGACACTAACCTCTGTAGTATTAATATGCTTGACAGGCTAGAATAGAATAGATAAAATAAAGATTTATTTATTTGCTTATTATGTTGATGTACCTACACAAACAGATAAATTATTATTAAATACAGAGCCAGATTTATTGTGAATTTTCAAAATAATCAATTTGAATGGATGTCGTTCGGTTCTGGAATTCTAAACTGACGTTTGCCCAGTCCAAATGGACGTATATCACGCCACGCCATTTTGAAGGCATCCGAATTGTCAGTTGGTGGGCAAATTAAGAAGCTTATAGCAATTGTGTCTATGGTTTATCCTTTCGTCGCGCTTAGAACGAGACCTAACTTCTCTTTCTAAGCAAATGGGAGACTTACGCCCAAATTAAAGACGTCTAAATGGAAGAACAGTCAATAGTGCCATAATTTTGCATGCATCCATTCTAAATGTGTCCATTCGGAAGGCTAGACCTATCGTCAGCTGCCACCTTTACATTTTATTTAAATTATATCTGCCACCAACAGCAACAAAACTTACATTTGATTTTGATATTTGGACGGTAACAAGGATAACAACTACTGTCATTTGTCATAAGTGTCAAAAAAGTTGACAGGATGGTTTTTCAATTCGGAATTTGAAATTGCTGTCAACAGTGTCAACAGGGCAGCCAGTTCAGTGCTACTAGGATCTTTTTTCGCGTGGCCAAAAACAAAACTAACGCGGCCATCTTGTAAACACACATGACATTGTCTAGTATTCTTAACTCATTGCATTGGCACGTGAACGAAATCAGAACTAACATCGCCATCATGTAAAGCGCCCTCATTTCAATGATATCGAAACGCCAAAAGATCCTTAAAGCACTATACTATAGAGGTTAGTGACACCGATGTAGTCTTCAATTTATATCCCTGAACGTTGTCTATCTGTGCTACACGCGAGTGATGTACCTGTGTATGAAAGTGCCTTCTGTATTATCGGTATTCTGTGTTTACAACAAACTAAGAACTTACACACACAAAGTTGTGTAATATTAAGGCTGTTAAGTACCTCCTCACACATGTCTAAATTGTTTAAGTAATATTTATGCGTAAATGTAATTAAGTTTTACGGGTATTGTCCAAATAGCGTAACCTCTTAAAGGGTACTTTGCAAACTTTGTATAGGCAATTGAATTCATAAATAATTGTTTCTAAAGAAGATGTAGGTACTTACCTAAATGTTGCATTACTTTTAAAGTGTTGATCTAAAATCTTATGCCATTTTATAAATAAAAGTCCAAATCATTCATTCACATATCAAATCCACACCTTTTAACCTAAAATGTTGCAGATACGTTTATTTTGTGATGAAAATCTGAATTGCCCGAAATTTTCGGTCTAACCGAAGATTTCGGGCAATTCAAGTTTTGGGGGGAGTGAAAAAACCCGAAGCAAGCGAATCCGCAGGCAGAAGCTAGTGAGTATATGAATGGGACACGATCCGGTTGACTATGTTTAAATCAGTAACACAAAAAACGCGATAGGAGAACAAATTTTTAAATACAACTCTGGTTCACTGTATTGTATCCGTTGTACTTTTTGCAGAAATATAATTTAGTGGCGCTTACATTATATGTAACCATTAACACATCGTTTGTACTGCAAAAAGCGTTCTATTACTTACAGTATTTTACTGTTCTGTTTAATCTTATACCTTTAAACGAGTAATTCTTGTATATATCTAAGCAGAAGAGTAAAATATTATTCAAGAAGAGATTAAAAACAACGGCTCCAGCAATTTTCGTAAGATTTAGTATGCAGGGGTCTTGGGGCTAGGTAGATTTCATTATTGTCATTTAAAAAAATACGCAGCAAAACTCGGTCATCCAGATACACTTAAAATAATACGTGCGTGCGAAGGCTGTCCATTTGACACTTTTAAGATACAACATAAACGATAACAATTTAGGGTTAATTATTTTTCCCTGCATTGCACCATTCATCAACCCTTTCGTCCCAGTAATCACCATTTTGCAAACAAGATGCGTGAGCATATAACGTATAAAGGTAAACAGGTGGACGGCCAATCCCTGCTTAGGCCTTTAAGCGCTTCTTACGAGACATATGGGGGACCGGTCTTGTTTGTAATCAGTCACCACATGACATTATTGACTTAGCTGGGAAAGCCACAACCACAAATCATATTTGCACAAATATGATTTGGCAATAGTATGGATTACTATTATTAAATGTTATTCTGTGGTCATTAAAATACTCTTCTTTTTTCATCAGGGTTTAAAAATTTAAAGGATAATTATTTTGTAATATACTAATAACCTCCCGCTCGTGGCAATATTTTTTTTTTTAAATCATAGATCCTATTTAGGTTTTTCATTAAGATTACAATCTAGTCTTAGACTATTTAAACATATTTCCCAGCGGCTCGTCAGTGCATCTCGTGACCTGAAGGATGGCCTTTTCTTTGCACAAAGAATAAGCATTGCCATACAACGTGGCAATGCTGCCAGCCTTCTGGGCACTATACCGGTTGACATCGATGGAGAAGAATTCTTCAACGCCTAAACTGATTGTGCATCGCCTTATTATGTAACCCTTTTTGTAGTTTTTTCTGGTAAGTTGTAAATAATTAGTAAATTTTAGTTTTATATTAAATTATTTATTTATTTATACTAATCTAGTTTTAATGTAAATTGTATTTTATCTTATTTATTGTCCTAACTGAAATATTCTGAATTAAAAATGTCTTAGATTAATAAGTAATTTTGTTGTAACTTAAACTGCTAAGGTGAATATATTATAATTTAAGAGTGTGTATAGTCACTTTTCTTATTGTCTCTAGTAAAGGTCAGACATTTTTTTCTTGTGTTCTTTACGAGTAGCATTCACTATACTACTAAACACTAAATTCAATAAATTAATTCAAAAGGTTTAATCCTCCTAAGCCTTCGCACTATGTCTGTGGTGTCGAGGAGCTGGATCGTGGCTAAATGACACTAAATAACTTTGTAATATCAGTTTTGGAAAATATTTAACATATTAACCCTCAATTACCTACCACTTATTTTTGGAGTTACGACCTTAACTACCTATAGACTATTGTACTGGAGTAAAATCGTAGTTTATTGTAAAGTTTAGGCCTTAACTTGACAAAGAAACATCGATTTTACTCCAGGTTCTCACAGATGTGTGGTAAATGGTCGTGCGACAAAAGTAGATGGTAGGTGATGAAGGGTTAATTTGTATTTTATTTTTTCAAAAATGATGTTACTAAGTTATTTGGTGTATGTAAAGAAGCCAAGAACGAAAGGTTATTAGTATAAAAAAAAAACTAAAATTTGACAGTCAAGTTACTGTAATGTTATTTTTAAAGTTTCTCTATCTTTTAAACTTCGCGGTGCGTCATTTTAAATGTTCGCTTCGTACACAGAGTGACAATAATATTACTTGTAATTATCATACGACATTACTATTTCGTTCTTTCGTGTCGTATTCATATACGACACGAACGAACGAAGCAGTAATGCTGTTATAAGTAAAGGCAGTAATGCAGTAATGTTTTTATTTGAGGCGTACTGTAAGCGTCAAATAAAAACATGTACATAATACTAGTTTAGTTTAGTGATGTGACGTGGACTGTGCTGTTATCTCGTAAGCTATGGCGTAGCTACCGAAAGGGTACCGGGGTCTTCACCCTCTGGCTAAATAGTTGTAGTGTAAAATAGGGTCCAGTACAAGAACCAATTCTAAAAAGGTCTTAATTTGTACTTTGCACCTGGGCTCTATCTAACTACGCCAGTGCTCATAAGATTTGAACTTTAAACTCTTCATCTTGATAGAATCACACGCACCTATGCTTTAGGGTAACGGTTAAACATTGTCGTACATTAACTGTGATTAATTGCAAGCTTAGCTACAGGCTGTGGTTCTGTGCCGCCGCGCGTCGCCTCAATGTGGAGAGTTACAGCGGTCACAATCCGTGTGAGAGTAACGAACAGGAAAAACTGTTCGTTATTAGTTTTGTTGTTTGACAATAATTGGTGGCTAATAATGTTCGCTTGAGGCAAAGTCAAACAGTTTCGTGTAGGTTTCGTGTTTTGTTGATCGAAATAAAGATTGGTCGGTTAAGGAACGTAATCAAGTTGGGTGGCATTGGAGACCTTTTATGTAATAATTTTGAAGTAATAACACATTTTTTCAGACGCTCGCAGCGATAAGGTAGTGGAATGTGCATAGGTGTACATTTTGTTGCATTTTCTTTTGATTTTGTAAAGGTGCTGTTGTCCGGTTCCCGAAAAACAGAAATAGAAGCATGGTATCGAAACAATAATTAAAGAAAAGAAACGTTAAATTATTGCGATCTTTGAGATTTCCTTTTTGTGACAAATTTATGGAGAGATAATAAATAAATAACCTGCATAATTTATGAAAAATAACCTCTATTGTTGTGTCTAAACTTGTTGTTGGAGTGCCATGTTGATTTTATGCTGACGTCCTTTTCTTGCTACTTTTTTCTTTGATTTGTATTCTTAAAAGTGTTCTTCCATCGATTTATTCTTAAAGACCCACATAATAGATACGACCAAAAGCAATTTATCTGCAAAGCAATGCAATACACACAGATTGTCACTAAGCCTAGAACTGATATCCCGGTATTGATTAAGCAATCTGGAATCAATTGCCTAATGTAGCCATTGATAGCTGATGCCTAAAGACCAGATACACAGACGTGCCTAGTTCTATGGTTCTATCACCAACATAATACCTCAGAAAACAAAGGCAAGCTCACAGCTCAACAAGGAATCCACGCCCACAAAGACGAGTACGTGCGGAAATCTCAATTTGCGCTGTTTTAGTTGAAGATTCGACCGAGATATGTACCTACATGTGTGTGTGAGTCTGTTTTCACTCGTTGTAGGGAGCCGGCCATTTCTATCTATCTAATTTGTGAGAATACCACAGCGTACCTATGTATAAGCAAATTGTGTACCGATATTAATGGATACTGTATTGGACTTTATGACGTCATTGGGTCCTGTTAACAAGACGGCTAGAGCTAAATGATGATTATACGGTAGATTCGGCTTCGATTGAGATGGAATACAAAGTGAGAAGTGTCGGAGTCATTATCAGAAATCAAGATGAACTTTGATATGCCATCTCCTTGAAGATATTGTATAATCCAAAGTCACCTAATGCCCTTAGATTTTAATAGCCAATTTCTCAAAGACTATCTAACTATATAGGAGATAATATAGAATAATACATGAGTGCATATTAAACTCTTCATAACCTCAATTTCTGACATATACCATAGATTAGGTGCTAACCGATTGGTTAAACTTACTCTTCAAGTCACGAAAGGGAGAATGTGACATTTTTTTGCATTTGTTGTACTTATAAAAATTTTCCTCCCGTTGGAATGGATGTAAGTGGGAAATCAAGCAGGAAATCTGGGATGAGCGCGTTATTTAATTTGACTAATGAGCACTCGTGGTACTAGAGATAGTTTGGCTGTCAAATCTGACACATCACTAGCTGACCCGCACAACTTCGTATGTGTAATTTCTCCCCGTTTTTGCAATATTTTTCATTGATACTCCGCTCCTATTGGTTGTCCTCAATAAATCCGGGCTATCCAGCAATAAATTTTTTTTTAGTTCCTGAGTCTATCGCGGTCCACCAAACAAACTCCTTAGCTTTATAAAATTAGTTTAGGTATGCGACTATTGTAATGCTCGCCTGTTTCAAAAATCGTTTACCCATTTAACCAACATTAAAACCAACATTATTAACGTTGCTGACCTCTTGATCTGCTCGCTCGTCAAACCTATATAATCAACCATCTCTATTATTAGAGATGGTTGGTTACTTATGAACAAAATATACTGTCCGGTCCAATCCTTTCTTCGCGTAGCACATAATATTATAAGATACTGAATACTATTTACCTAGATCCTTACCATGGAATGACTTGTATCCTTCTTTATGAACTTAGTGATATAAAAAGTCTATAAACCTACATGTTAAGCTTAGGTACCCACTATAATAACGAAAGCTCCATCTTTCCGCTTCATAAGAAGTATATAAAATCAGTTTGCCGACGTATGTGGTCATATAACTTCTAGATAGGTAGATAAAACTCAATAGGACAAAGTAGAGAATGGCTCATCAAATACTTCATAAATAAGTAGTAAATCTTTAATACTGTGACCTAAAATTTGAGTAGTATTTGTAATAAATATGCCTAAAGTTCACTAGCAACCCTAGCACTCGCTTTTCGAGACTTTCTATGCATATATTTAATGAAATAAATACGGATCTCTTAAGCATATGTAGTAAAATCATATTAAAATAGTACTACACCGTCACTAAATCGACTAAGGGATTTCACGCCAGAGGACGGGCAGCAGCGTCCTCTGCGTACTTTGAAGCCTTACTGCGATCGCCAACCCACTCACCCAGCGTGGCGATTATGGCAGAATTTGCATCAGTCCTTTAACATGGTGTATAGTATGTATATTAGTCGCAGCACCTTACCCCCATATGAAGTTTATAAACATTCAAACATTGTAAAATTGCCAATTTGAAAAGAGTGACCGCGTGTTTTTATTGCCAGGTTCTCTTCTCCGGCTTTACCTATTGTTTGCGAACTTGGCATTACATGTACATGTAGAATCCCGACGACAAGAGTTGTTTTGCATCCTAAGTGAATAAAGAATTTTGATTTTGTTTTTTTTTTTATAAATTATTTACGTGATTAAGACCTGTAGCTTATAAAATTCTATAATGTGTACAAATCGTTAAAGTTTACGAACATACATATAATAATAATAATAATAATCTCTTGGGACGACTCACACAACGTTATCTGATCCCAAACTAAGCAGAGCTTGTACTATGGAAACCAGACAACTGATAAACATACTTATATATTTCTAAATACATACATATTATAGATAAATAACACCCAGACCCAAAATAAACCATCGTGTTCATCACACAAAGTTTTATCCTGGGTGGGGATCGAACCCACGACACCTTGCGTAGCAGTCGGGTAAACTACGACCGCGCCACAGATGCAGTCAAAGTCAAAATCAAAAGTCAGTAAAAATATTAAAGTCTACTAATTAGGTAGACATTAATATGTTTTTCATATCGACGTAGGTATTACCTAGTATTGCTCAAGTTAGCTCACAAACAAACAGACGTGGCTTTATACAAAGCTACGTAGAGGCTATTTAACTGATAAACATAACTATTGTAAGACCCAAGATTCAACATCACCTTAAGAAGAATACGAAAAATATCTTAAAATCGGCGCCATCGGATTAGAAAATGTATTAACAGATATTTGTTTCCTTCGAAGTAGATTGCTATTGGCGACAGTGAGATATTATCCTTTCTTGTTAAATTATATTATCAATTATTTTCGGTTCAATGGGCCGAGGTCCTTATCTTTTGTGCTGTTGTCGTGACGAAACGATAAGGACGATCTTAATATAGTAACATTTTGTAGATATATTGAAGCCCCAGTTTTGTTTTAGTCAAGAAAGACAAATGGGAGTAACAAAGCGGCTTTTCTAACGATCGCATTAAAGGGTTGAATAGATTTAAAAAAATATGACTCTATCAATATTTTAAGAATAGGCTGGTTGGATGGATAGTGGTAAAAATGTATACCTACGTCATTCATTGTTTAGACCAAAAGTGCCCCGCGTGCCTCCCGGGTTCTATGATTTTTTACTGCAGATAAATTAATTTTAAAATTCTTAGTGGTATAAGGAATCATCTAGGAGACTACATATCTATAGTAATGGTAGTACCTACATATTGTTTGTGATTGAAACTGATTGTATGAGACAACGCATTTTTTAACTTTAGTGTAACTTTTGCCCTCTGTTCTTTAATAATATTGTGTGATATTTAATTAAATAACTATATCTTTCTCGGCCTGAAATAAGTTTGTACTTTCGTGATACCTTGACAAAAGGAATAAATAGGGTAGTTTAATAAGATTTTTTAAATTTTTGTTGGTCAAGTTGCTTTTTCCTTGATATTTAAAACATATGTCAAACAATTCACATACACACTATGCTAGCAATATAAATTGTAGGTAATATACTTTTACTGAAGTGATCTTCACTACATTAAAAAACAAAGTCTATGTTAAAGACACTTAATCACTTCCTCTTAATTTACTCCATAGAGTGTGTCATGTGACGTCATCAAACAGTTAAAAAAAATATGGATCCTTTTTTTAACTAATTGGTTGAACTCTGCGGACTGTTTTTATATTTTGAATTACGATATAATGATGTAAGGAATGATGAAAAGAAATTGTGCAAGGAATAAAAAAAAATAGATTCCCATTGCTCCGCCATACATTTGGTCCGCGACACCGTCGTCTAGCTAGCTTAGCCTCAAGACCATTTTGATCGCTAATTTATAATTTAAAATAGCTGTTCTTATAAAACTTGACAATGCTGTGTTTAGCTCCTTATAGTTTTAGCGTGAAGTTATGCAATCCATAGGTTACAATTGTAGATAAAGTCTAGTTGTGGAAAATTTTGTGATAAGCCATAATGGTTCGACAAAAATATGTTGTTGCTCGCTCCGCAGTTAAGTAAATAGTACCTACGAGGAAAATTCGTCGGGGGTTGCCAATCGCTACCATGCACATGCACGATATATAACACACACTGAAATATTTTAGTTAATTACAGAGCAGTGATTGCCAGCCCCTGACGGCAGGGCCTAAAATTTTCTTTTATACTTTTCCTATAACAAAGTATGGGTTGTGAGTTTTTTTCAAAATTTTGTTTTTGTTATCATATGTATAGATAAATATAGATGTCATATTTTTGTTAAATTTAGAAAGCTTGTTAATAAGAACTTTATGACTTTCTTTCGAACGTCATTGCGAAGTCAAACTATCAGTTGTTGAACTGTTTGTTGAAGATGAGACAGTCAGAAGCTTAAAGGCAAGAAAAAAAATGCTACAGCGTCTGCACTGGGGACTAATTCCTGTACCATAGAAAAAGTAATCCCAGACTTGGAACACACACATAAGTGTCCCTCTCGCACAGCAGTCGTAGGTACATATCCCATTCTGCCTCCAAAGCTGTGAGGAGATAACACCGTTAGTGAATACAAGCGGTACTTATTGATATCTAAATCTGCATTAGACACGTGACGCAAATCACACAGATTATGACATTTGAATTAAATCTCCAACAAACACAATTGATTGATCAGTTGATTGCTCAATCAGTGTGACCAATCGGCCGCACAGATGATTATCATTCATGGAACACATAATTTTGCGGTTGATACTGGACAGAGCGACATTGAATGTCATATTAATCGCTAGATTACCGATACAAATGATATTTGATTAGCAGCACGAATTACAACATAGTATCCGTAATCCGTTCTGAATCAATGAATGAAATATGGCCATGAATTTTGCCAGCAACATCGATGTTCATATATGATGTGAAATTAATACGAAACGCTTGTAACTGTTTCACATACCAACTTATTTCGCCATGGAAGCGATTATGGCGCCTATTCTACTTGACTTTCTAACGTATGGGTGTCGCTTTATAATATTAGTATAGATAAACGGGCACTTTACAATTTAACTAGAGATTGATTTAAAATCATGTACCATTGTTAATGTAACTATTACCGTGTAGCCAATATTGCTGCGAATATAAATAGTCTTATTGTTAACTAAATAATCTAGCAAAGGAATTAACTACCATTCTTTAATCAGAAACTGACACCGGGAAAGAAATTGCTTACAAAAATTTATCGTTGGGTAGAAGTCGACAAGATACTTGAGTGTGATATTTATGACTTTCATTTGTTATTTTGAGCCTACAATTCGTCCCATCGCTGGGCAACGGACTCCCCTTTTCGTGTTTGAGATCTCTATCTTGTTTTATTGGCGTTACGGTTGAAAATCTTTGCTTCAGTTATGTTGTTAGCCTCGACATCTTTGGGTATTAGCCATGAATCTTAATAACATGTCGATTAATTTTTACATAGGTACTTTACTAGTCAAGTACCTACAATAATGTCACTGTATATGCCTAAAAGCTGCTTTTGATACAAACTCATATATACATAAAGGTAATCGATATCGTTTGAAGACAGAAAATTGAGTTCAATAATACCTACCTTAGAACTAAAACTGCATTGCATTGTGAGAACTACATGACAACCGTCTTATCACCACTGAAGCAATCTACTCTCCTCAGAACACACCTACATTCATATGAACAAAGAGTCTAGTTCCTAGCAGCTCCATCAGCCTCTATTTGTGTACATTGATAATGTCCTGTACGTTGTACGTTATATACAATCGACATGGGAATAAACGCGTTGCAATGCCTGCTAGGTAAGCCAGAACGCGTTAATTCGAATTGTTTATTTTATAATCATGAAACGCGTAACTTTAAAACTTTGTGCATTAGCTGTGCCAAACTTTAAGCCTGTTTCTGTCTGTAAAGTCGGTTAACGGACGATAATTTTACGTCCATAATAAGAAAACATTGGTGACATTGTAAACAACCATGCCGTTGCTTTGCAACCCACACATTCGCTGTTGCTTAGCAACCAATCAATAACGTGACATGCTGAGCAACCAATCAATAACGTGACATGCTTAGCAACCAATCAATAACGTGGCACTTTTCGTGCTTGCAACCGTTCATCGATTTTCACGTTTCATTACCACGTCAAATAAAGCCTCAATAAAAAACTAAAGTTAATAAGAAATTGTCAACTTTATAATACAAGAAACGCTAGAATTTTACTTTTGACATTTCGTATTGTAAAAGTGGAGGTATATGACTTAGTGTTCGCAATTTCGTTCCGAAGCACTATCGGTGTTCGTTATATAAACTTATGTGCCCCACCTGTTACTGTTATGAAGTGTTAAGCTGTTCTCATCGCGTAGTCTCATAATGTTTGAGATTTAATGTTTATTTTGTAAATGTGTACTTTCTGATATTTGAGCGTCAACAATGTAATTTTGGAGGTACAGACTGTGTAATGCATATGTTAGGGATGTTAGAAAGGTAAATATAAAGTGATAAAGCTGTTACAAGTTTACTTTTGTTAATCTTTAATGTATAAGTAAGGTTTAGTTTTTGTTGCGTGTCAAATACAAAATAATCTAAATATGAATAAAGACAGACTAGATATTCCTTCTGTGCAGCACATAGCATTATTTCCTACCTAGAACCACTTCAGACTAGTGATGTCTATGTGAGCGTTTTCTTTTGTATGCACTCTCCGGGGTATAGTACGGGCGAGGAATCACAGAACACATCAAACCAGTGACTAAGCAAATGCTTCGCGATTCCGTTATCGTAAACGATGTCTAATAATGCATGCGTCAAGAGCATTTTCTATGAAGCTTGCCATCTGTATGTGAGTAATCTGTTCTAGAATGGGAGTCACATAATTTAGTTAAGAAAAACAATTTAAAAAAAAATCTTAACTGTAGATGGTATTCACATTAACTACATAAATTTGTTTTTTTATGCTTACATTTGTGCTACAATGCTACAAGTTAAGTTAATAAAAAATGTAAGTATCTAATAAAATTCATATCACACAGTAAGCGGTAACGCTTTTTGTATAAACGTTAATTGTGTAAAATACGAGTTATGTTTTTTAAGCTTTGAATGCATAACTGTACCAAACCTCATAACCTCTCTTGACACAAAACATAATAACAACAATAATAAGAAATCTCTTTAAAAAGTAATTCAAATAAAAAAGTCATCCGTGAAAAATTCTTCCTCAAAATAATAAAGCGAAGAAAAGAATAAGGAGGTGTAAATTATCGCGATATCCAGTCCATTATCGCACATAATGGCACTGGGCCTTACACCGACACGAACAAAGGCAGGGCCCGTTTTACCCCCCATTAAGCCAAGGTCACACTGGTCAATGAATATAAGGAAAGTATAAAGTAGTAACAATTTAGTATTAAAACCATAAAAAAATAAGGCCTGAAACGGGTTGCTAGTGTAAAGCTATACATTCACTATCACGCGCATACGTGAGCTTACAAGTGTGGGAGGATTTCGCAAATGAATACCTATGCAAAGTTTTTACTAGGAACATTACATTCACGCCAGCTCCACATGTTGGCCCCAACGCCACTCGTCCAACGTGTGGATCTAGAAAATAGCATTGGCGCCACTATGGGACAACCGCAATTTAAATCTACGTTGTACGAGAAGGGTTGGGACTGAAGTTGGGGCCTACGTGTGGAGCTAATGCCACTGTTTTCCAAGCACTGTGACACATAATATAGAGCATGAACCTCGAATCTTTTCTAATTGTCTTCCACGCACTCGTTTATAATCTTTAGTGTCTATCGATGTTGAAAATCTGAAGCAAATTGAAATACTTAAATAAAATACAGGCCTCCATAATATTGTTCAACGCCTCTCCAACAAACGAATATTTGTAACGCATGAATGTGAGTCCGTTAAAGGTTGTACGTAAGCCAAAAACTGTCAAAAACACTTTTTTTTTGTCATAGTTCTTTTCTGTCACAAATTTACTAGTTTTAAAGCTTTTAGATTAGACCTTTCCCAAATTTAAATCGTAAAACCAAATTGGCACCAATTTACCTTGTAATTCAAAAAGTTTTTGCAATTGAAAAACGAAAAAAAGGCGGTGCGTCGCCAAATTTATGGCCAGAGAAATTTGATTGTTTTGTAAATTGTTTTCTCTTCTGATCATCTTAGTTATATACGTTATAAAATTTTGTGGGTATATTTTTGTTTTTTAACTTGAAAACTTCAAAAATAATAATAACTGCGACAGGAGATGATAAAATATTGAAACATAGTACCTATTTTACTCGAGAAAACATCTTTAACTCAGTTGATTTTATATCAAAAGAAACAATTGAAAATGCTTTAAAAATTAAATCTGTAATTGAAATTGTTACGAATGTGTATTGAAATTTATTATAGCAAAACATATTTATTTAACTCGTTTAGCTTAAATTAAAACATATAACATAACATTTTCTTAACAAAAGAACTACTGTTGGCCTATGCCAACAGTAGTTCTTTTGTTATGAAAATGTTTTAACTTAAACAGGTACCTGATAGTTAGTAGAAAGTAGCGTTGCTTTACCAGGAGTTAACCAGCCGTTGGCCAGGACATAAACTTAGTATAAAGTTGATTGCTTCGCAACCTCACTCAACACAAGTTTTATTCTGTACGTCTTCAGAGAGGCTATTCATAACGCCATTCAGTTAGCTTCTTACACAAGTTTCATTGCTTTAAGGCGATCCTTCTTGTAAGTTTTATTTTTTTTATATAACGAGGCTAATATTTTGTGGATGCGCAAGCAGTTTACAAAAAAATATTCTCAAGACGATCTTATTTCTCACTACTTCCTCTTCATATTTTTTTCCCGTTTTTGTCATAGCGTAATATTATATGTATAGCTTATAGCCTTCCTCGATAAATAGGCTATCTAACAGTAAAATATTTTTTTAATTCGGACCCCTAGTTCCTGAAATAATCGCATTTAAATAAACAAACAAACAAACTCTTCTGCTTTATAATATTAGAATAGATAATCAAAAATCCATTAGACTTTCAAATCCAAAAATTATGTAAAGAAATAACGATCTGATGTCAGATGATATTGAAACAAAAAGAAACAAATTGCCGAACAAACTTTGCAAGTCTCCATAACTTCAGTATTGTAAATTCAAAAATAATTGTTCAGAAGAATTATTTTTACGTGGCACTGAACCTTGTTAGGAGTAAATGGGTTAATTACAACGCTAGTCCGAGCATATTTGAGCTTCGAACCAAAGTGGCTTACATAGGAATTAAAAACTCATTACAATTAGCGCACAACTGCCAAGGCTAATTCGTGTGAGGTAGCTCAAAATTTTAAATCCACGCTAGGAAATGACTTTAATAAAGCATATAGATGCTTAACTGCGAGGGTAATTAGAAATTATTCAAAAATAATTTATGAATCCCCGAATATTCAAACGATGCTTAACTTCGAATCATGCTCGAAAGTATAAGTACCTATAAGTAGAAATATTTAAAAATATGTTTCGTATTTTATTTTTTAAAGAGTCGCAAAGCGGCAGCGCGGTTGCAGCGCTGCGGCCGAGCTGCTTTGTAAACCTATAAAAATAGAATAGAATAGAATACAAAACATATTTTTAAATCTCTCTTCAAGCTTTAGTTACACAACTTCACATATGATATTATGTAAACAAAACCGCTAGTCTGCGTAATCCAGATATTACAAAATAGACTCTGTTCACACAAACCTATTACTTACATTCAAATTACTAAGCCTTCGTTTGGATAACACGCTTCTGTTACAGAACTGTTTAGAATAGGTTTCGAGATTTCTAGTGCTTCTATTAATATACCTCATCGTTATGCTGAGGGTTCGTACTCATTTACATGTTTGCAATGAAACTATTCGAGTAAATACAAGTACTTACTTACTCAATACTTTTCTTTCGATTCTATTTTCTTTTGGTATTGAAATTTTGATTTGACTGGCTGGCCGATTGGTATACTTATGTATTTATTTAGAAATACTATGAGATCAGATATCCGAATGTGAGTTGTCCCATTATTGGTACGTGGGTGATTTGTCTAAGTCGTAATATACTAATAACCTCCCGCTCGTAACTTCTTTACATTACACTAAATAACTTTTTATAACAGTTTTGAAAAATATTTCATTATTAACCCTTTGCATTTTTGCACTTATGACCTACAGACTATTTTATACTGGAGTATAATCGTTGCTTAATGTAAGTTAAGGTCCTAAAACTGTCAAAAAACCATGATTTTACTCCTGTGTCCCACAGACGTGTGGTACTGTGATGTGTATTGCCGAGGTTTCATGCAAACACGAACCTTTAAGCGTGGAACTCGTTTGATATTTTAAAGAAAAAAACGGGCAAGATTATGTCGGACCATGCTCAGTGTAGGGTTCCGCAGCCTAAAATAATTGCATGAACAGAAGAGCGTATGTTCATGGCACTTACGCCCTTTTCGCCCGATCATGTCTGAAATAATTTTAGTTTAAAGTATTTATTAAGCACTACCTTTGTGATTATTTTCATGTTTTTTGGTCACACGGTTCAAAAGTTAATTGTATCTGTATACTTTCCCAGGACACTTTGCTATTTCCTTATATTATTAAATGTCATTAAGATCCGTTCAGTCGATTGTCGCACACATGAATTTACAACAAACACAGTACCGATGACAAGAACTAGGTTATTTTGTTTACAACATAATATCCTTTTGTAATTTATTTTATCATCCAACCAAATATTATAAGATAATGTAATGTCGAAAGTAATAAGTATGAAAAAGAATACACATTTTTCTGGAGCTTAATCTTAAATATAATAAGGTCTCCGAGTAATACAAAGAAAAGTTATAAGATTATAAGATAATCCAATAACCTTTTTTCTTTTATTCTTTGAATTTGTATGTATTAAGTAATTGCACAGTTTACTTTTTATACAATAAGGTATAAGAATTACTGAGCATCGAAGTGTTAAACCAAAAGATTGCTTTTTAAGATTCCGTAGCCAACATGGCAAAATTGGAACCCTTATAGTTTCGTCATAAAATAATGTCGCCTAAATTTGTCCATATGTTTACGTGCTACATTGCAACATATACACAGACATACAGAAACATACAATAAATGTAAAACACTCCACCTTTTTGTATCAGAGTGAAAATAAATTTAAAATTGCCCAAAATTGACAGAAACATCTCGCACATTCAACAAGTTGGATAGGCTGATAAGATTTAAGGACGTGTTCAACAGTGATCGAATCAAACATGTCCTTGAATAGAGACCGCTAACCGGCAATTAAAGTGTAGTCATGTATTGAGTGTAGGACACCAATTCAGTACTAGTTCGGTTCATCGATTGGTGTCCAAGCGATTTACCTACTAAAGGACATATTGATATGAGATACAGAATAGTAAGTTTTATGCCTTTTAAAATAATGCTTTGGAACATTAGTTCCAAAGCATTATTTTAAAAGGCAAAAAACTGTATGTATTTATTAAAATACCAGTGACTTTGTTGTCAAAACCTAAGTCGTCAAATTGGATAGGTATCTATAATTTATATTTCATCGGTATTGAAACTACAGAAACATGTATTTGTTTTAGCCATTTACTAAATAGAAGCTGTAGGTCTCAGGTTAAAAAGCTAAGTAGATTAAGACGCATTTTTCATCGCCACTGCCCAAAATTGACGTATTCTTGATTGAGCCAAAAACTTAAAGACATGATGTGATGTTTGTGCCATGTTACGGAGGTGGTTTTATCGGAACCGAAATCGGAGTTTTTAAATTTGGTTTGTCGAAGTGGGCGAAGATAAATATGTTGAGATAAGTCTTATGATAATAAGATTAAAAAAGAAATATTATTCAGTAATATGTATTCAGATATTAAAAGTGTGAAGGAAAAATTCTTTCGGGTAGGACTCGAACCCGCGATCATAGAAAAACCATGTCAATGTTTCTGTTATACTTTTATTGAAGACTAGCTGACCCGCGCAACTTCGTATGCGTCAATTTTCCCCGATTTTGTAACATTTTTCATTGCTGCTCTGCTCCTATGGGTTAAAGCGTGATTTTATATAGCCTATAGCCTACCTCAATAAATGTGCTACCCAACAGAAAAATAATTTTTCAATTCGGACGTTTAATTCCTGAGATTACCGCGTTCAAACAAACAAACTCTTCAGTTTTATAATATTAGTATAGATATATAAATTAGAAGCGGCCGGCGCACGCTAGGTGCCTTCGATTAAAACGTCCGATTTAAAAGTATCGGAGCCGAAGTCGGAGTCGGAGGTGTAAAATCAATCGGAAGTTCCGACGTTTCGGAGTCGAAACTCCGTAATATCCCTTTGTAATTAACATTTTTTTAGTGCTAAGTCAAAAAGTTACTTGTAAGCCTACAAAATGCCTAAAATCTGATAAAAAACTGTATGCAATTGTAAATTTTAATTACTATTGCGGTCTTTCTTTATTACACTGTACAGATATAAACAAATTAGTCTAGCCGAGGGTAATAACACTCAATATTAATAATTTGTACCGTGAATTAATGCCAAGTTTTGTACGAGTCGCTTCGTTCAGAGATTTGGCAACGAACTTGGGTCCTACTAGTTATGGAGACTCATTTTAGCGATGCCATTTCCGTCCTCCGTGGTACTTAGGTGACAAGCTTTATTTGGACGATACAGAATATTACAAATTCTTGATACATCTATATTTGGTTTTACAGCTATGATCATGATATGGATCTAAATAGGTAGGCATTATAATATATGGATATCAAAACATGGAGTTTCGACTACTGGGTAAATGAGTAGGTATATGAGTTTGAGTATTGGAATACTCAAACTCATATATTTATTTTTCGCCCAGTGTTCGAACTTCGACCATAATTAATTTTTATATTTTTTTATTATTCTTTTTAATATTAACACACTCTTTCTCTAAAGGGGTACAATCTTTTTGCTCCACGTATTATTTATACAGAGTGAAACAGAAAGGTGTGGTCAAATTTCAGTAGTGAAAGGCGTATGGCATAAAAATATTATACCTCCCCTGGTACAAAATTCGATTCGATTATTATGGCATAGAACTTTTTAGGTCATATTTTTTTAAATAATATCTGTGTAATTCATAAATAAACGAACGAAAAAATAATAAATATTTTTTTAGGGTATCTACTCCGATTTTGATAAAATTTGGTATGCACATACCAAATTTTATCATAATCGGAGTCATGTCACTCAGTATCATGGGCATATACCAACCTTTGAATATGACCACACTTTTCTGTTTCAACCTGTATAGATAAAACCAAATTTATGTTTGTTTGAAATCGTCAATTTAGTAAAAGAAATTAAGTTAAGCGGCAGTTCAAAATTCAACTCACCTCAGAGTCCACTTTGCAAATAATTGTTTGTAGACCTCCAATAATATAAAAACTAAAGAAATAGTAAGTTACAACATGATTGCTTATTAAATCCCTAAATTTTCCATTTATTCCGTTTATGAATTCTCACAAAGAATTTGCCGTAATGCGGTTATGTAAATACAAACTGAGTGCAAAATACTTTCAAGAAACAATAATTATGGTACAATTTACGCAAACGAGCAAAATGTTACTTGAATACAATTTTAGCAAATTCTTCGGCAAAAGAATGCCAAGGCAGGTAAACTGTTTATTTGTGCCCAACATTTGCGCCAATATTTTGTGTACAAAATATTTTTAAGACATTAAATCGAGCCTACGAAATGCTCTCGAGGTCTCTCTAATGCTGCTAATCTTATTTTAATTTAAATGTAAATTCATTCTCGGCATATTATCTTCAATATTCCGGCCAAATGTTCCGAGTTCCAAAAGTTTTTTTTGAGATATTTTAATATTATAGCAATCTCTCGCTTATTTCCCCTTTTATTACCTCGACTTTTATCTTTAATTCCGCAGACATGCCATAGGAACGCAATGATTACGAGCAGAATGGGGTGGGAAGAAACAGAAAGAAAAATGTATAATGAAGTCCCGTCGAACCCGACTTTCGCTAGCTTTGTTGCCATTCTTTAAATCTAATCAAGGGTTACACTGTGTAACGATAGATAAATGAAAAATACAAATTCTCCCCTTGTCTCGCCATGTTTTGCCTAAAGGAAGGTTATTCAAACGTTAATATTTATTCGAGAGGTTCGATAGATCTTGAAGCGGCGGTAGCCTAATGGCTAAGGCAATCGTGAGGTCACGGGTTCGAATCCTACTAATTACACTACCGACGTGAACCCACTTCTAACACAAGCCATTGAACTTAGCTGGAGGGGTTAACAGGATTGCTGGTAATGTGGGACCAAAAGCCCACATTGCTAGTTGACTTTAAAAAAAAATCTACTGTAGTTTTTCCACGTTGGAACCTCACAATGACATGTCGCAAGTATCAAGAGCATCTATAATTTTCAAGTAGTAGGTACGAGTACCAACCAGCAGAATTAGGTAGTTGACTACTATAAAAGTAAATTATTTTATACTAATCAGGTAAGTAATAGTAGATCTTAAAATGCTCTGAAAATAGGTGTTCTTTTACAATTAAACATGTTTTTTGGATTTTAAAGCAAGAAAACAACTAAAAGTAATAAATTGACGATAGGAACTTATGACGTCATAGGTTGCTATTCCATTCACATTTCTATAGAGCTTGTCGTTTTGACATTTCATAAAATAGACTGATTTGACTTGATAGTCAACATCACCGTTACGGAGTACAAGTATAATGTGTTATATAAGTTGTATAAGATTTGTATCTGGGTTTAGTACGACTGATGAGATATTTTGTCCGCTAATTACGCTAATTTTATCTGCTGCGATTGAATCCTCTTTTGTTTTTACTATATATTGCGCAATCTTGAAGAAGAATCATATTCATATTACAGGAAAACGTAAGTATACCCAGTAAAATTACGTTATAAAATATAATACTACATTATATTTTAGTAAGTAATTTTACTGGGTTTACTTTGCAAATTACTGAAAAAGATGTAATTACTGAAAATCTCCATTTCCTTTCTACAAAATTAATTCACTGGAAGAAGGAAATTGTCATAATATTTCCCTTTCCTATCAGAATTAAATATGGTCGGAAGTTTGAGTAAAAATTACACATTTTTTACTCAACCCAAAAGTTTTGGCGGGTTAATTAAGTTTCTCATGTTGCAAAACTTTACATTTTGTTAATTTCCGCTTTAGAATTTATTGTTTACTACGTGCTAACTGAAAAGTGTTTTGTACAAAATTGCGATATCTGCAATGGTCCAAATAAGAGAAGGAAAGTTTAATTAAGTAAAGTTTGAGAAAAATGATTAGATTTGATGTATAAAACACCTTTGTAAATTGAGTAAAGGTATCTACTTATTGCATCTAGGTTCTTGTGTATTTAATGATTCTGTTTCGTCTACATCTGGGTGTTATTATTCACACATTCACACTTTTATGTAAGTGGTTTTACGTAATATATCATAGTGATTTGTTACGATACATAACCCAGTCTACCCGTGACCACGGCCGTTGCAATACGGTCGAAACGTCGGGCAATAAACAAGGTATTTTACTTTAAATTATTCACTCGATTAAGACCTGTAATATATATATTTTCATAATGTGTACAAATTGCAAAAGTTTATCAACATTAACATAACTTCAATTGAAACAAAAAACATATACATTCATGCTGCTTCAATATGATAGCAGGAGTGTATACGCCTGCTCTGCAAGAGGTTGTAGTTACATTCAGGATATAGCAAAAAAAGCGGCAGTAGCGTAATGGCTAAAGAATCGGACTCGCTATCGTGAGGTCGCGGGTTCGAATCCTACCAATTACACTACCGACGTGACTCCTAATATAATAAAATCCTGCCTTTGAGCTGTAGGGTTAACAGAATTGCTAGTAGTGTAGACCCACTAACCCACATTGCTAGTTATCTTAAAAAAATAGGAGATATATAGATATTTGTGAAGTCCTCTGATTGTCCTTAAATGTTGTCTTTAAAAACATCACATCAATTTTAGACACCACATTTCAAACGATTTATGAATTATTAGAAAATACAATAAATATTACATGTGAACGAAAGATTTGTTGATATCAAAATACAATATACCATTCACTGTTCGTATACAGTATTATATTATTTCAGCTCTTGTGATGCTAAATCCGATTATCATAGCATATGACTTTAATAAAGGATTTCCCTTTTTATTGAATGAATAACATATTACAATATTGTGAATAATAAACGACCGAGTGACTAAAATATCGGGAAATTTGAATGTGCCTAGATTTGGTTAGAATTTCGTACACTCACTCATTATGTGTACGTAGTTACCCTTCAATCTGATATGCTTTTTTGCACGTTTTTTAAGATATCAAGGATATCCCCGCAGCTGAACACAGGAAAAAAGAGGGATCTTATAGATACCCGGTTGGTACGTAGTTCCTTCTGTTATACCTTCTTTGCGTTTGTATTAACTAATGATTAAAGAAAACTGGTTAATCATGACATTTTAAAAATGGTTCTATTTCAGATTATGATTTTCACACATCACACATAGTATATTTACCTAATGACATACAGCCAGTTTGACATAAGTGCGGTAACTTGAAAATTACAGCCGAGGCGATATTGCTACAAGAAAGCAGAGGCTGTAATTATCAAAGCGCACGTGTGTCATACGACGTTTTATAACATATTTGCGAAGAAATAAATAAAAAAACCATACAGCGAAAAGAAAAAGCGCCCGAAATAATTTTTAATTGTTCACATTTTTTTTTAATAGGCAAAGGTACAAAAACTGCTAGTATTACTAATAAAGTAAATTAATATTTTGTGTTTTGTTACAGATAATTGTAATTTAAGTTGTCATTTATACTACTGACGTGAACCCAGTCCTAACACAAGCCATTTATGGTAAAAATTAATTAAATTACATGATTATTTATGATATTTTATCTCCCAAAGTTATTTTAATCATAAAATGTTGACCACTTTTCTGACATAAAAACTCTTTGCTTAGATTGTTAAAAAAGTACCGTTCGTTTTAGACAGAGCATCTTGATAAACCGTGCGTTTTACGTTATTAAAAAGAAACTCGTGGGTTTTACAATACAATAACGCACAAGTACGAAATGAGAAACATTACGATATTAAAATTGGTGAATTAAGAGACCCTTTACGAGCAAATCCATACTAATATTATAAATGTGAAAGTAAGAGTTACTTTCACATTTATAATATTAGTATGGATTTGCTTTTGTCTGTCTGTCTGTCAAACGACTAAACCGATTTTGATTAAATTTAGTACGGAGATAGTTTGAGTCCTGGGGAAGGACATAGGATAGTTTTTATTGCGATAACTGACATCCACGCGGGAGGGCGAAAGCTCGTGAGTGTTAAAATAAACATTACAATCTTTTACAAAGATACAAACAACCTATATAACACTATCTTATTATTCTAGATTCACATTATCATAAATAATAGATTTTTGATCGATGTAACACTTTTTTTGTGTCTACTACTACTGTCACTGTCTAGCCTCTCAGCCCGCAAACAAAAACGTGTAATAAGTAACAACGTTCCAAAAATTGGAACCCCCTGTTTCATAATAACTATCTTTGAACTAAGTTTTTAATTAATTCGTTCAAGTTTGATCTGATAGTTGACATGTCAGTCAGTCACTAATTTGTTTTACGGCCGGTCTCAATAATCTACCTATCGATGGATTTGGCTACTAGAGGTAGAATTTTGACATATTTTATATGATGCTTATGTCAAATATATACCTCTAGTAGCCAAATCCATCGATAGATAGATTATTCAGACCAGTCGTTATAGGTTTCGTTTATAAGTGACACTTTTTTTTTCTACTGTTTGAAGTAAAAAGTATGATCTATATACGCTTAAACATTTCCGGTCAATTTAATTAAATAAAAACAACAAACCCCACACAAATATTCAGGAGCTACATTCCCTCTGAAATACAAATACCTTGACGAAATTAACAGAACCTTTTTCTATATATACACGTCAGTTATTGTTTCACCTAATGGAATCCCGAAATGAAATCATATGTATTTCTTTGCCCAACCTCACACACAATCTGTGTACTCTTTCGTAAAATCACCGCAGGGTGTTTTTCCTCCAAAATAAAAACATACACAAAACACATTCATGAAGATACACAATGACCTGACGTTATATTTGTTGTAGGCATATCCGAGTTTATAATTGGCTATTTTACTGCTTTGACTAAAAACACATTTTAATATAGGTAGTAAGTACCGAAAATTAATAAGAAATTCCAAAAAATATTACTGTCTACAATTTTCTTGTTAAGTGTTGATATAAAATATAATATTATTATTAGATTATTATTATTAATAATATCTTGGGACAATTCACACAAAACTATCTGATTCCAAAGCAGAGCTTGTACTATCAAAACCAGGCAACCGATAATCATACTTATATATTTCTAAATACATACATACATAACACCCAGGCACAGAATAAACCATCGTGCTCATCACACAAAGTTTTATCCATCGAACCCACGACCTCTTGCGTAGCAGTCGGATACACTCCCACCGCGCCAAAGAGGCAGTCAATACTTATTATCATAATTAATTTCAATAATTTATTTAAATTTATGCTTAAAATATAGGCTTGATAAAGAGATACAGTCTTGTCTTGCCAAACAATTTAGTACTAGGGTTAATTATGGAAAAAAGTGAATAAAAGTAGTAGTAAATTAAAGTAATCTTTGGAATAATGGAATAACACTTAAATTTTATTCTGATTTAGGTACGTAATGATAAACATTTATGTTGAATTACCTACCCATATAAATCTATTTAATGGCGCTAAGTTCATATTATAAACTACAAATGAATATTGATTCAATTCTCATTACCATTTAGAGAAACAAATACAATTTTCATTATCTCTTTTTAACTAAAACCTAATTGGAGTGACAGAAAAAGCCATCTAACATGATATATCCACTGCACAGACATTACAAATTACAAAAGTATCGGTACTAGATAAATCCTTTTCCATTTCTTCCTTTCCATTTACGATATGTATCGCCGGACACGGGCACTGCATCCATATAGCCCGTATTACCTTGGACATAGGAGTATCTCCTAGTTAATTACCATTACTTGACACCTGCCTTCGTACCACTACCTGTTACCTAATTGACAGTGGGACGGCTCGACAGCCAAAGCTATGAAACGGATTTACCTCCGAATTTTCCCCTACAAATCTTTGACGGCGCGCTTGTGTAAAAATACATTTATATTTGGTTAGGTACACGAAGTTTAGATGAGTTTCTTATTGGAGTTGATGTTTAGGGAGGATCTGTCTAGGCTTTGTAACCTTCATTATAAATTACAGCAAAATTACAAGGTTTATAAATTAAGTTGTCCCAATTACGATGGTACAAACTGAAGTTAAGGCGCTTCCCCGTGCAAAACCCAGCGCTAGCCGTTTTTTATCCAAAAAGAAATCATATCAACCCATATGATGGCCCACTGCTGGGCACGGGTCTCCCCAGTAGAACCTACTGGTATGTAGATCCTGGGGGTAATTGCCATAATCACCACGCTTGGCGAGCGGGTTGGCGATCGCAGTAAGGCTTTAAGTACGCAGAGGACGCTGCTGCCCGTCCTCCGGAGTGAAATCCCTTAGTCGCCTTGACGACACCCACGGGAAGAGATGGGGTGGTACTATTCTTAAGCCGGCACCACACGGCACTCGCTCGCCTGCCAAAAAGAAATATCAACTAATAAAAATACACTAAATTTCTACTTAATTTTGACTCAAAAATGATAGATTTTGTTTTTGTTAGAGGAGTATACCTAATGTTTATTTAATCTGCTCACAACGAAACCACATAAATGAGAAATAATTATTAATAAAATGCATCTCCTTGTAAAGTACCATTTTCTTTGATTTGCTACTTACACTAATGTATAGGCATTTTAATAAAAAACATTATGCTAGAAACATTTTTTTCAAACGACCTAAATTTTATTTTATAAAATATATATTCCAAAAAACTGAGCGCATTTGCTACGGTGCCGCGAAGAGGAAACGAATCAAAACGAATGCTCAAGGTTATTTGATCAGGGCAGGTTATACGGCCTTAAGCTGCGTTGGTCCATAGATGCATGGTCATTGTTCCACCCTCAAAATTTTCCGTAAAAATAAATCCTAATATCGGTTTATTTCAATTTTCCTTGTTTTTAACAATCAATGTATTTTCCTCTCACCGTGCACCGGTGTTTTATTGTTAAACGAAAAATATACAGCGCAGAGTCGAGCCAGCGGGGAGCGAAATTTTTCACTTGTACCTGCGAATAATTCCCGAGTACCGAGTAATAGATTTCGAAAAAGCGGAAACGAAGTCACCCATAAATCCACCTCCGAATGAATGGCCATTTAAAATATCTGAATATGCGACAGTGAGGGTGGTTTAATATAAAAACTAACTATTCAACCGAGTGACGAGATCCACCATTCTCCTGTTTCCATTTAATTAAAGTGAAATTCAGAGTCATGGCTTGAAACGAACCGGCCCAGGATAGCTAAGCTCACTTGAAAAAAGTTAGTTTAGCTTTGCAAATGAGATTAAGTCTTATGGCGGTGTTGCTCTTTATATCGTCCGTATTTAGTTCACCAGCTTTTTGTGAACAAAGTTGAATATATATTTTTTTTTAAACCTTCGTAGCCTTTATTTACGGAATGTGTGTAGGGACGTGAGGAATTCGTTATTTAAATGAGGTTCGAATTAAGACTTTCTTTTTTACTATGTTTTGGTAATAACGTATTTCTTCTTTATGTTTCCTGTTAATGTTGTTTTTGTCTACCAAATAAAGTCGATGCGAGCATGTAATGTGTCTATGAAGTTTTCATATTTAAATACTTTTATTTGAACCCGGGAATTAAAGAATAGTAGGAAATACTTATATAAATAGTTTTGATTAGACATTTCTTCACAAAAATAAGTTTAATTTAATATTGCTGAGCTTAAAAAGCTAACAAACTAACTAAAATATAATTGAAATATAACAATAGTTCCTACTTATACATAAAACGCCTCTGTGGCGCGGTGGGAATGTATCCGACTGCTACGCAAGAGGTTGTGGGTTCGATCCCCACCTATGATAAAACTTTGTGTGATGAGCACGATGGTTTATTCTATGTCTGGGTGTTATTTATCTATAATATGTATGTATTTAGAAATATATAAGTAAGTTTATCAGTTATCTGGCAAATACAAGCTCTGCTTAGTTTGGGATCAGATGGCGTTGTGTGAGTTGTCCCAAGATATATTATTATTATTATGTTAAAACTTAATAAAACTACAATACGTCATTAAATAAGAACCGACACCAAACCCTCACCACATTAAAAATAATTAACATTCTTGAGTGTATCCACTGCCTCGATAACACAAAAAGTAATTTAAACAAACAAACGAACATAAGTAGGCAATTAATTTGTGGAAGCGCAATCCTTACCCGCAGGTATGTTTAACGCTAATTAAATTTATCCCACGTGTCAACACTTAGGACATATTAATTCCCCTCTTACCTAGACATCTGAAATCAGAACAAAACCTTCGTTGTCGGCCACGAGGGGTTAAGATTAACGGGCAAGGTACAATTTTATTAGCATTTTTTCCTCTTTCCGGGGGCGCCAAGCTCATTTCCTCTGTTGTAATTTATTAAGGCAGCACTGCAAGCGAAAAATTTGTGATATCAAACCGGTCATAACCCCCACCAGTATTTACTTCAAGGAAATTTAATTTCAAAGTTCGATTAAGAGAGGAAAATCCTCTCTTAAATATTTTTACTTTTTATATCATGAAAAAAGAAGACAAGCAAGTCGTGTGCGTGATGGTAAACGTCACGCTACCCATAACACTAGTAGTGCTGCCCAAATCCTTGTTTGGCAAAGATCTGAATGTCAACATACCGCGCTCCTCATTTGAGACATTAGTTCATAAGTCTCATTTGTTTTAGCACTCATTTTTTTTAATTTTAACTGAAGCACAGTGAAGTGTTAACATCACTATTTCACGGAAGAATATAGTATAGTGTCTATATATAATATACTAGCTGACCCGCGCAACTTAGTCTGTGTTAATTTTTCCCGCTTTTATACAACATTTTTCTTTGCTGCTCCGCTCCTATTGATCGTAGCGTGATGTTATAGCCTATAGCCTTTTTCGATAATTGGGCTATCCCATATTAAAAAGTTTTCAATTCGGATAGTAGTTCCTGAGATTATCGCGTTCAAACAAACAAACAAACTTCAGCTTTATAAATATTAGTATAAAAAAAAAGGGTCGGTAGTCTAATGGCTAAGGCGTCGGTCTCGCAATTGTGAGGTCGCGGGTTTGAATCCCACCCATTAAACTACTGACGTGAACCCACTCCTAACACAAGCCTTTGAGCTTAGCTGGAGGGGTTAATAAGATTGCTAGTAATGTGGGACTCAATCCCACATTGCTAGTTATCTTTTTGAAGATAAAAAAATAAAATAAACAATATACACTATTGTGGTACCCACCAAGACAGGCAATGGTTTAGACCTAACACCGGATTTTCTTGAATTAAAAATATTTCACGTTCGTAAAGTATAATATCTGGCGAATTTCATCATCTATTGAAGTGGGCTAATCCGCATTTAACACAAAAAGTAATTTTGAACGAACTCTTTTATCCTTTTCTAATATAAAAGAGTGGTTGTAACAAAAGAACAAAGTGCTCGGTGGTGTACCGAAGCACTTTGAGTAACATTTATATACATACGGTAAGGAGAATATTTCGTGAGTAATTTTTAATGGGTTGCTTTAAATTTCCTCTTGTTAACAACGTCTGCCAGAAAACAATTGCTTTGTCTAGAAACAAATAACTTTGTTTTTGGGTTTTAGGATTTCGCAGAATACTACCTTTGCATTGTTGGGAACCTTTATTTTAGCAAACAGTCTTATGAAATTAGGGTCCCTTATTTTGTGCCTGACTTACCTAAATGTATTTTCGATTTCGAAGTCCAGATAGCAATAGAAAAACTTGGCGTCATTCTTATGGCAAATCCTGAAAGTTATGGTAATTTGGTTGATCACTGGCATGATTGTGTATTCTGTGTCTGGGTGTAATTTAGCTTTAATATGTATGTATTTAGAAATAGATAAGTATGTTTGTCAGTTGTCTAGTTGCCGTACAGGTTCTGACTAGTTTAGGATCAGATGGCCGCATGTGAGTTGTCACAAGATATTAGGTATTATTAATATTATGATGAATCCCACATAGTCTCATTATTATTTTGGTAACAAGGGTCTAATGATAGGAACCAAGGTGTTGAATGAAGCTGATATGACATATATGTTCTTATATGTAGATACTTAAAGATGACATGGTTCTTTCTTTGTTTTCCGAGTAATCCTACTTTTTCTTTTTTTTTTTAGTTACATGACTCTCGCAGTAGGGTACAAGCCCTGTGTCGCGGGGGACTTTACAAACATACAAGTCACGGACACAAATTACACCCAGACTCGGAACAACAACTTGTGGATCACACAAAGTGGTGGTAATCGCGTGGGAATCGAACCCACGACCTCTTGCATAGCAGTCAGATACATTCCCACCGCGCCACACATTTTTTTTTAAATTTTATGCACATTTACTCTATGTAACAACAACAGCTAGTATAATAATATTTTTCCCAGATTACCTCATGATTTCATTGTGATGGCCTGCTGTACTACACACATACCTACAATTTAAATATATTAACAACTAACATTGTGACTAAGTACTTACTAATATTAGAAATAAAAATATGATTACACATTTGCAAAACTAACATAGGTACTGCGTTGTGTCTATAATTATAAATAGAAGTCAGTCAATGTCAGACGTGAGTCACTGGCTTCGACTACGAAAATTCGTTGTCATCTTGACATATCGACATATGTATGCTTCAAGGAAAAACTGATATGGAATAGAACTTACCTCAAAGGTTACAACAGAAGACTTACTACTTTGATTAATTGTTTTCATACTATTGCATTTTTAGGGTTCCGTAGCCAAAATGGCTAAAACGGAACCCTTATAGTTTCGTCATGTCCGTCTGTCTGTCCGTCCGTATGTCACAGGCATTTTACTCAAAGACTACTCAGTGAATCTTGATGAAATTTGGTAAAAAGGTGTCTTGTAGTAGCCGCTACTTTCAGCAAAAACTAACGTGTGGCATTCGACAGGTCTTTTAATAACATTTTAAGATTTTTAAGAAACTTTTTTGATTGACTAAATATTTTTGGAAATAATCGCTGCGAAAGTTGCATAAATCGTGCCCCCCCCCCCCCCCCTTAACTTTTGAACCGTGTGACCAAAAAATATGGGAAAAATCACAAAGATAGCGCTTAATAAATACTTTAAATTAAAATTATTTCGAAGTAGCTGTGCCCCGCGGTGTTACCCGCAGTTTATTAGCTTGTGTATTAAGCCAGGTTGTCAGCTAACTCCATACCAAATTTTATTAAAATCGCTCCAGCCGTTTAGCCGTGAAGAAGTAACAAACATACACACTCACATACTCACAAACTTTCGCCTTTATATTATTAGTGTGATACCGTCATTGAGTTGTTTCCAAAAAACCGCGTTTCTCAACAAAACGGCGTAAGTGCCATAACCACACGCTGCTGATGCAATTGTTCGAGGCGCGGGACAGCTAGATGTGTATATAAATATACATAACTAGCTGTCCCGCGCAACTTCGTCTGCGTAAATTTTCCCCGTTTTTGCAACATTTCTCTTTTCTGCTTCGCTCCAATTGGTTGTAGCGTGATGTTATATAGCCTATAGCCTTCCTCGATAAAAGGGCAATCTAACAGTGAAAGAATTTTTCAATTCGGATCAGTAGTTCCTGAGATTACCGTAAAACAAACAAAGAAACAAACAAACTCTGCAGCTTTATAATATTAGTATAGATATGCATGTATTATAATCTATACAAGAATTTATTTGAATAACTAACACTTAAACTTTCGCGTTGCTATGATTATGATATAACTATTTAATAATAATTAATTATTAACGAGCATTATTTACTTTTAAATTTATTGACGTTTCGACCCGGTTGTACCAGCCGTGGTCACAAGCTGACTGTCGCAACGATGTTAAGACTCTGTTCAGATTCATCGGCCTTACGGAGTCTCCCGTAAAATAAATTGTTATTTGAATAATATTGAAAGCGGGAGTCGTCTTATAAAAAATAACTAGCAGCGGGAAGCGACTTGAATAATATATCCCGTGCAAAATGACAGCAATTTCAATTACCGAATCGAATGGCCTGCCTGTGAACTTTTTTGACACTTAAGACTAATTGCGGCTGTTGTTATTCTTGTTACACAAGTAGGTATAATAATAATAATATTGTGCTGATAGAGAGATCAGGGCGTTGTGCAATGATCGTTGATATCACCATCCCACATGACGAAAATCTCGTGAAAGCCGAAAAATATAAACAAATAAAATATCTGGATCTGGCGCACGAGATTGTCGACATGTGGGATGTTGATTCGGCGATCATTGTACCGATAGTCGTCTCCGTTAATGGTTTGATTGCCAAGAGCCTCGACCAACACCTTGAGAGGCTCGCGTTAAGCGGTTGGATCAAGCACTTGATACAGAAGGTAGTACTTCTGGACACGGCTCGCATAGTGAGGAGGTTCCTTTCTTTGGAACCGTAAACACTGATAGCTTGGTCCCTGTAACCGATGCCGGTGGGACACTATTTTTAGCTACTGCATAGCTTTTATCGCGGGCTTTGAGCGCCGCGACCAAATCAAGAAATTCTGTAACGAAAAAAACCTAACACTCCGCCTACCATGTAGCTCGGCCGAGCGTTCGCTTAACGTATATTATAATTGCAAAAGTTGATAAAAAATGCTATGCAATAGCTTTACCGCGGCAGTCCCCGAGTGCCACACATTTTTTTTTATATTTTTAAATATATTTAATTTTAGTTAGCTATATTTAAAAATGTAATTTATTTGTAATTAATTTTAATAAAGAGAATAATAATAATAATTTAATTCAGACCATAATTGTGTTAGTATACAGTGTTCTTAAAAACTATGTTAGTAAAAAACAACTTTACTATCAAATGTACAAATTGATCAGACATCCATTTGATTTTATCAAATATCCGTCCTAATGTCAAAATCAAATGGAAGTATTTTTGTTATCGGCGTTATCCGGTCCAGCGTACTAGTACTGAAGAGTTCTGTCAACGTGACTTCTGTCACTGTTACCTTGTCTGGGTCCATCACGTTATTTTTTCCGTTTTCGCGGCAAGCCGGTGCTGACTGAGAAAATCTTGTCATAACGGTAAATAGAGAGCTGCGCTTAGAAATGCATCAACGCGCATGCGCGGCGGACATCTTTGAGCGCACCGCGTAAGCTCCAGTTCACACGGACTTGCGAAACGGTAAAAAAGAACGTGAATAAGCACCCAGCTGACCACCAGTCGACCTGTGACCACGATCGCAATTCAATCGAAACGTCAGGTAAATTAAAGGTAATCGTACCTTCAAATCTAATATTATGATAAAATTTGTGAGATCATAAGAAACCCAATATCAACATTATTCAAAACGTTTTCCTTATATAATTACAAAAAAATATCTTTTTGAATTATTTGTTCCACCCACATTCGTTAATTTTAATCAGAACAGATTGGTTGGATAGCGGAATTACATTTAATAAGTTCAATTTGGATGTTCGCCACTATTTCAACAGAATTTAATCAGCTGCATTTATTCACCAATCTTAATTTTAATCACTTCATTAATTTCACTGACCCGTGTCTGTGTGCCGGATCCGCATAGACATTTATCATTTGCCAAGGTACTCGTGAGAGACGATTATGGGATTATATTAAGTGGATCGGTAAGGGAGCGAGCACATGCACGTTAATATTTTATTGCTATTAACGGAAACAGTATTATTTGAAATAGCACTTATTGAAGAAAAGTCCACACGATTGCGGATTCACACGCTCGGCTTCAAAGCGACATTCAGCGGGCACTAACACGAGTGCGAGCGTGTGAAGCCTGTTTGCCGAGCTGATTGCTGGATTGCTCTCCAGCCCAGTGTCTAAACGCACCATGAAATGTACGGGTATTGTGTTATCTTCAATTAATAAATGTCTAACCTTTTTTACAACTTTGAAAAAAGCAAGTCTTTTTATTGCAGCTGCATTTTATGATCATTTGCATCGTTCAATTTTCGTCACATTTAAAACTTACAAAACCTCTCTCAGGCAAAACGAATAATACGTAAACCATCCCCAAGGCTACCTTATTTGAGCACGAAACTACAATTTTAACCTTCAATCAAAATCGGAAACATCTGTACCCTTATTCGGCGAGCCAAGTCGTGCATTACCGAAATTGCTCCGAACCAATCTTCTTTATGCGATACTCTGAGATACAGCTTCCCCGAGACCTGCAACCAGTCATATTTATTACGTGATTGATATATTCTAGGAAAATTTAAAGTTATTTCTAAGTGTGTTCATGTTTACATATGAAAGATCTTTGCAGTTTATATACTTTGTAAGTATTGGAGATTTCTTGGATAAGAGTAATAAAAACTCGCCTCTTTCTTTTTTATTTCCATACAAATTTGTGTATGTAGATTTATGTAGATTAAGGCCATAGGGCAGTAGCAAGAAAACTCACTCGATTGCGATTATCGGAAAAGTCCTCTACAAGTAAAAAAACTATGAGAACATTTGTACGAGCTTATGGAGCTTGAGGTAGTTCTGTTTTTCATAGTTTCTAACTTCTAGTTTTAAGAAGCAAAAACTAACGTAGTTATTTAGGTAAATGTACCCACATTTAGTTAATGTTGCTCTGACTCTGTATTCATCTTTCTTCTTTTTTTGAATCGATGACAATGTAGTCGTTATTGCAGACAATTTTTATTCGTGTCAAGTTTAGAGTCGGTCTTGTGGATTTTAGGTGTATTTCATACATTTTTTCGTGATGAATGCGGTGAACGATGCTTTTTTTATCACTCTACTAGCATTTTTTCTTTTTTTTTAAAGATAACTAAAAATGTGGGATTGTGGTCCCACATTACTAGCAACACACAACACATGACAATATGTCATACATTTGTGTTGCCATGGTTATAAATTTAAGCAGGTAGGTAAAAAAACATGAAGTATGAATTATTATAGAGGACTGGATTGTTCTAGACCACCTAATCTATTACTGTCATATTATTTCATCAGTACTTTTCCAAACTACAGCAGGTAAAGTAAAGATTGGTAGTTTCAATTCAACAAATGAAACGATGAGCCCCCAGACGCCCCGACCACTCCTGAGTCAACACTAATAGACACATTGATGAATCTCCAACTTCATGCAATATAAATGTAAAGAAAAACTTCTGATTTAATAAAGGCAGTTTGCATTTATGCCGAGGGCTTAATGACGCTATATTTACGGATTACATAGGAGGGATAAAATGTAAAAAAAAATCTTCCAAACATTTTGCGCAGATGGTGGACTGAATTAACCGCAAACTTGGGCCATTATTAATTCTGTTTTCGTGTAGCCGACGGCTAATGTTTCAGCGGGCTTATTATTGGGAATTTCTGTAATGACTGTTAATGTAACGATCACGCCAGAGCTTGGAACACGCGACCACGAATACGGACCAGCTGTATCAAAGTTCAATGCACTTCCCCAGTGACTTCAATTGGGTTAATCATATTATAAGTTTCGTGCTCGCTTACTATAGGTACTGTTTGAAAAACTAGAAAGGTAAAGCATTTTATTTATGTAACTTTACTATGCTAAAGCAAGATAAAATACTACGAGTACTCAGTGAATACAATATTTAAGTATTATTCCATGTTTTAGTGACGTCCATTTACGTTACAGTGGCCCTTAAGTCTAATCATTATTTACAAATCCAGTTTATTATTCATAACATTTAAGTAATAACATTTTAAATATTCAATGTTTTACCACTTCTCAATATTAAAACGAATGGGACTATACCTGATTACTAAATATTATATTTGTAACCGGTGAGATCTACATACCTAGTAATGCGATTAAGTAATATTTTTGGTTTATTTTGCATTTCAGGTTGCACTTGCCATGGTGACAATCTGTCTCAGTTTTGCGACATTACAAACAGCTCGTTGCCGACGTAGACGATTTTTCATCTACCATCGATTTATCATCTTTCTTCCAAGTAAACAACATTGACCGTTTCCATGTTGTGAGAGTTAACGGACTGCATACTTTTATTCGAATCTCTGGATTCTTCCAACTTATAACTATCGATCCACTAAAGTTTTTTGTATTTTTGTTTTCGTTAAATCTCCACTATAAGAACTTTCATGTTAGCTCCCTTCTCCCGACAGCATTTAAGTTTAAAATGTTCAGTTATAAAATATTACTTCACAATCGATGTACCTTGTTGTGTTGTTCCTTACAATTACTTTATCCCTTGAAAAATTGATGCCAACGAGAAAAAATACATTTTACATGTATATAATGTAAGCGTTGTCTCCCCACAACGTTGAACGTGTCGGCCGGGCCCATTCTCGACTATAAACAGTTATCTAATGCCTCCCTATGCATCCGTGTCACAAAAAAACCCTCGACTGTGTGAATACCCCTACATGAGATGTTGAATCTACCAACAGATAAGAGGTACCTTTATCCCATTCATGTCTCCACTTGCGACCATTTTTCATGTCTTTGTTGGGCCCGCAATAGGCATTAGCCTGACAGTGATGCTCACTATCCCTCTTCATAGAGATTTAATAATATTTTTTAAATTTTCACCGCACATATTTTGTTCGATGCGGTCATGCTGGCATGATTGATGCCTGTTAAAGGGGGATTTTGTTTGAAAATTGTTGATGGAACACGCAGTTGGCGAGTTAAACCATCTGTCAAAATTCATTCGCTATTTTAGTACGGTTTAATGGGAAGGATTAAATGTTTCCACATGACATAGATTTTACTCGTATTTCACTGTATGTGCAGACAGAGATTTTTGTTCTATGATTTAAAAATGTATTTTTATATTATGACTATACAACGTGTAACAAAAAGTTGTGGATCCCTAAAACATTTGTACCGATAAGTTAAATTTAAATTGATCAAGATGTTAAACATTTTTTTCTACATTTAAAATATAATTTTAATTTATTTTCCAGAAGACATGCAGCATCTTCTGACGGTACACAGTTAAATATAGTACGTCAGGTAGACGGCAATCATAAAAACACAAGTCAAAACCATATAAGTAATATTCTACACTCGTATATGGAAGGATCAAGTAACAACACTAACAGCTAAGGTATATCCTGCAGGCGACGCGCAGTCATCCCTCGATTCCTGTGACAAATGGTCAAGGGTTGTCGCACCACCAATGACGAGTGCAGCTTGAGAAGCGAACACATAGATGACATCTGACAGGCAAGTATGGAAAATTATAAATTGGGCTGACCCCAAATAAGTTGAGATAAAGACAGAAGGGTAATGAAGTAAAATTAATATCATTTCTCAGCGGAGTAAAACAACCCACTGAGATTACAAACTCATTTTACTGTCTCACGTACTTAGTTGTCTAATATTAAAAAAGTAAAGTGACAAACGCAAATTAAATTCTTTGTAAGACCACTGTTGTGTAAAACGTCTGAGACTTCTTTTATTATTCAGATACTTACCAACTCAATATTTCCACTTGACAAACTCTGAATTAGCCTCTGGGAAAAATTTAGAAGCTGTTAAAGTTTATTAAATGTCAAATAGGGCAGCATCGTGATGTTGTTAAATAATATAATAATAATATCTTGGGACAACTCACACAACGCCATCTAATCCCAAGCTAAGCAGAGCTTGTACTATGGAAACCAGACAACTGATAAACATACTTATATATTTCTAAATACATACATATTATAGATAAATAACACCCAGACACAGAATAAACCATCGTGCTCATCACACAAAGTTTTATCCTGGGTGGGGATCGAACCCACGACCTCTTGCGTAGCAGTCGGATAGACTCCCACCTCGCCACAGAGGCAGTCAAAAAATGTAACATTAACTATCAGCCCGACCCGACTTCGCACGGAATTTTCTTTAGTATCTATACACATATCTTATACCTTTAAACGAGCAATTCTTGTATATATACAGGGTGTAACAGAAAGGTATGGTCAAATTTCAGCAGCGGGTATGTTATCAGTATTGCACCTACCATGGTGCCATAGCTGGTTGCATTATTATTACATAGTTATAGCATATTCTTTTTGCCAAAATTCATTAGTGAATGGCGTATGGCATAAGAATTATACCTCCCCTGGTACAAAATTCGATTGGATTATTATAGCACAGAGCTTTTTAAGTTATACTTTTTTTAAATTAATAACTTTTTCACTCTTAAGTAAACGAATGAAAAAAAATATATTTATTTAGGGAAAATTGTAAAATTAGGTACACTGTGTGCACTCAGTATCATGGGCACATACCAACCCTTGAATATGACCACACCTTGTATATACCTATAAATATAATCTGAATCTCGGCAACGGCTACAACGATTTTCATGAAATTTAGTATGCAGAGGGGTTTCGGGGACGATAAATCGATCTAGCTGATGGCTTCAGTTTTTTTTAAAGTCGTTAAAAAAACCGAAGCTATATCCGTAGCATGCATAATTACCCATGTGCTAATATTTATGCATGCTACGAAGGCCAACCTTATTAGAGTCAAGCCTTACTACGCAGGAGATATTATAGTCAAGGTAATATTATCTATATAGTATTGCAACTCGGCCCTATCCTTGTAATAATAACCTGCAGCCGTGCGGTACGGGAACACGCGATAGGGCTGCCCGGTTACAGTATTTTAATACCATCTACCTACTTGAATTTCCGTCTAGTTTTGTGATTGTAACTATGTTTTTCTACGTGATTACGTATTGTAAATCGATGAACGACTCACGAAAAAGGGTTAAAAAAAAGTCACAGTATTGATTGGTTGCCAAGCAACACGAATGGCGATATGTTATCAATGTACATAATCCTACTATGTAGTTATGTTTATTAAATATATATATATATATATATATATATATACACTAAATGAATTTTAAACTAAACAATATTTGCGCCTCATGTGAGACATACGAAAAACTTTATTGTTAAAGTTTATACTGTAAAATTCCGCATTCTTAACTTAAATAATGTTATTTTTGAGTGCGTTATCGAAAAATTAAAACAACCAAATACAATCAATATATACAGACAATATAATCTATAACTGCTTGTTGCCATAAGTAACTATTCACTAATCGAACAAAAATATCACAACGTTCGTTCGTCACTGCTGAGTACCAAGAGTGTACTCAACCCAAGGCGCGCTACTCGCGTTTCGACCGTTTGTATGAAGATAGAGTACAAACTGTCTAGTTAATATTACTATGTTATAGTACACGAGTGTATGCGCAGAAACTAGTGCACTCCCTATCTCCTCTCTCTCGTCGACCGATGGGACGGAAATCCGACACGACCCGAAAGAGATTAGGCGCAAGACCGGGATGTGACAATGTTTGAAAACGATTATCTATCTGCGGATCGACAGTGGTAACGTTGCTTAACTTCGCAGATATCTCGTTCTGCTCGGTCGCCATTGAATCAGGGACCCCTCAATCATATGCATGTATGTACATATAAACCACTAAAAAGAAATTATTTTGATTATAGTGAAAATGTTAGGAAAATCCATTCAGTAGTTTTTCTCTGACTTATAATATACAATCTGAACTCGCTTTTAAAGCCAGGAACACTTGCCGGCCTTCCCAGAAAATTCTGCTAAAGTTTCATCTCAATCTGATCAATGGTTTCAGAATGCATAGAGGACATACAGACAAACACTGATTTGATTTTATATATATAAATAGTGATAGTAATTTGCTTGGAACTTTTAGTGCGATATAAAACTCCTTGTCAACTAGCCTTCAAGATAAGTAAACGATTTACTAACAAATACATCAACATGGGTTTGAAGAGGGTTTGCAAATGATATTACCTACTCGAGACTAACAAATCGAAGCCTTTCACAAGGATTAGATATAGGTAACGCAGGTGAAAAATGTGGATACTAGTGAGGAATTCTTAGTTTAGGTTGAAATATCGTAACAATGGAAAACAAGTAGCAGTATAATATTAATTCAGGTGGTCTAAATAATCTTTTTATTCCTATTTATTATTGACTAGCTGACCCGCGCAACTTCGTATGCGGTCATTTTCCCCGTTTTTGTAACATTTTTCATTGCTGCTGCGCTCCTATTGGGCGTAGCTTGATGTTATATTGCCTATTACCTTCCTCGATAAATGGGCTATCCAATAGTAAAAGATTTTTTTAATTCAGATCAATATTTCCTGAGATTAACGCGTTCAAACAAACAAACAAACTCTTAAGCTTAAATTTTGCATAATTTTTCTTTGCTGCTTTGCTCCTATTGGTCGTAGTGTGATGTTATATAGCCTTTCTCGATAAATGGACCATCCAACTGTGAAATATTTTTTCAATTTGGACAAGTAGTTCCTGAGATTATCGCGTTAAAACAAACAAACAAACTCTTCAGCTTTACAATATTAGTATATATTATATTGATTAACTTTTAAACACAATTTCACCTTATGTATTAGATAATAAGAAACCAATAATTTTTCTCAAGATATAACATATCTCCATACTACATTTCACATTTGCCGAAGGACAAGCAAAGTGGGATTGTGGGTCCCACATTACTTACAATCCTATTAACCACTCCAGCTAAGCGTAATGGCTTGTGTTGTTGTGGGTTCACGTCGGTGCTGTAATGGGTAGGATTCGAACCCGCGACCTCACGGAAATTAGGAGAGGCCTTTGCCCAGCAATGGGCCGATACAGGCTGATGGATTGACTGAAATTTCAATTAAATCATTTAATCGACTCAGTATCTATCTACGGATATGAGCGCGTTCAAACAAACTTACAAACATTTGGACATTATATAATAATTTTTACATCGTGTTTGAATACAAACAGGTTTCACGAACAAAATAGTACATTAATTTGATAATATTAACAATATAAAATAGAAAAAAAATATCGATAATTTCCACCTTAATTAATATAAACGAAAAATAATTTAAAGGCCACATTACTAGCAACCTTGTTAACCCTTCCAGGAGTGGGTTCACGTCATCCGTATTATGGATATGATTCGAACCCGCGACTTCTCGATTGCGAGGCTGATACCGTAACCGTTAAGATACCCCCTCTTTTAAACAGAGGTTAGTCGAACATTTACCACAGTGATATTAGACCGCAAAAAGGAACAAAGAAAATTGTATCATCAATATGCGCGAATGGAGGCGCAGCTATCAAGTTTGCGATTCCTATAAACAAAACAACCAAAAAAAATCACGCATCGATAAACAAACGTGACTCCCATGATAAGAAAAAGAAAACCATAGCAGCCTTTGATACGTTCCGTTCAATAAAACATTCGTTCACATACCGACAAACAACGATTTGTTAACTAACGTGGAACGAACTACCTAGCGGAGTTCTTAAATCAAATACAAGAAAAACTTTGTATCGAAGTAACCGCCGAGTTGAGGCTGATTTACACTGCAGTGTATTTAGTTGGCAACTTGTACAAACAGACACAGTGTTTTTACTCTTGTCTTTTGAATATTTGAAATATTATGGTTTGGTGATATCTTGTCTAACTTTATCTAATATATAAAATTCTCGTGTCACAGTTTTCGTTGCCATACTCCTCCGAAACGGCTTGACCGATTTTGATGAAATTTTTTGTGCTTATCCGGTATCTATGAGAATCGGCCAACATCTATTTTTCATACCCCTAAGAGTTTGTTTGTTTGAATGCGATAATCTCAGGAACTACTGGGCTGCACTGATAAATTTATTTTATTGTTGGATAGCCCATTTATCGAGGAAGGCTATAGGTTATAACATCACGCTACGACCAATAGGAGAGGAGCAGCAATGAAAAATGTTATAAAAAAATGAGAAAAAAGGGAAAATTACAATCTATTATTCATGCCCCTAAGTGATAAGGGTTATCCACCCCTAACATTTATAACTATACTATAATGTAAGAAGAGAGAGAAGAGTTTGTTTGTTTGTTTGAACGCGATAATCTCAGAAACTACGGGTCCAAATTGAAAAAAATATTTTACTTTTAGATAGCCTATTTATCGAGGAATGCTATAGGCTATAAAACATTGCGCTACAACTAATGGGAGCGAAGCAGCAAGTAAAAATGTTTGCAAAAATGGGGAAAATTTACGCAGACGAAGTTGCGCGGGTCAGCTAGTGAATATATATATATATTACAGGTCTTAATCGCGTGAAAAATTTAAGGTAAAATACCTTGTTAATTGCCTGACGTTTCGACCGTATTGCAACGGCCGTGGTCACAGGGAGACTAACTTATATAAAAATCTAATGTCACGGTGTTTGTGGTCAAACTCCTCCGAAACGGCTCGACCAATTTTAATGTATTTGAAGTTAAAATTATTTAGCGGCGTTGTGCACTTTTTTTGGTATGGGTATAAAATGTTAAACTCGCGTCAGGATCACGTGACAATAAGATTGGTGGATTGATGGATTGGTGGGAAGACAGTTGGGAAATCGGGATGGTCTAGAAACTAGAAGACTCCTGTTCGAGTCCAAATGATTAGTTCTTCCCTTATTTATTTAAATTTTTTGAGTTTTGTTTTATATTTTTTATTTAATTGTTTGTCATAGCGTAATAGATGAATATTGTATTTAACCACATAAATGATAGTACTGTTAAATTTAAAAAAAAATCAATTCTGCCGGCCCTCCCCGTTAGGGCAACCCGTTTTTTTTTTTAAATTGGTACCAGTGGTAGAATAGGTTGCAAAGTATTATTTATCGCGATTTTAGTATTTTTTTTATGAATTGCAAACACAGGAAAAATGACGCAGACATAGGTTGCGGTTGGTTAGTATTCAGTGGGGTGCTAAGTGTCGGAAAACCTCCTCGTGGTGCACCCTGGGCCACGTGTGCCGGTGGATTCGCGGCTTTTCGCGAAACCACCGTCACACGGCTAATGTTCTGGCAGAGTAGGGGGTGACCCATTCCTGGGCTGCCTGGAGGACGGGCTTGACGTGCACTAGCGGGCGTTCAGGCATTTTTTACGGCCATAAAAAAAATGGTTAGTATTCAGTAGCTTTCAATAAAGGCTATTGTTATTGTTGTTATTTTTAAATATGGTAAATTCGTTTACTTACAAGTAACACTTTAAATAGTAATACCTACAGCTTATTGGGGGTTAGTCGGTAAATATACATTATGAAAAAATATATATTACGGGTCTTAATTTAAGGAACGCGTGAATAATTTAAGGTAAAATACCTTGTTGAATGCCTGACGTTTTCACCGTATTGCAACGGCCGTGGTCACGGGTAGACTGGGCCGTGAAATATATATATATATATTAAGATCCGTATATATATTTGTACTATTCTGATTATACGCTATTATACCTACAGACAACAATTTATAATTTTTCCGAGCTCAATATTTATTTTTATAGTTCCGAGCAATACTACTAGGTCACTTTTTGGTTTACAATATTCGCAGGATACATTGTATTAAAAGATGACAATAATTTATATACAATCCTGACATAGCAACAATAATATGCATTCGACTCGTATTTCTAAATTTTCTCGTTTTCTGCCACATTTATTTCGGGTTCCAAAGCAATTTTGCTTTTCTTGGCATGAAAACAATAAGCATAACTATAAAAATTCCGTCTACAGAAAGCGAGGCTCAACTCCGTCCAAAAAATAAAAAACTTAGTGTAGTCTAAAATATCTACATTTTTTGTTGATTATAGAAACGCTGAATGACGCCTTTTGTAAATTATAATTTTTGATTTAAAACGACACTACTCCCCAACAATCGCGAAATTCTTAAAGCAAACTAGCGCGATTGCGTTTATTCCGGTATCAAATTGTAATATACTTAATTATGAATTACGCCTTTTGTAAATTCAAATTTTTGAATCAAAACGACACTACTCGCCAATAATCGCGAAATTCTTAAAGTAAACTAGCGCGATTGCGTTTAATCCGGTATCAAATTGTAATATACTTGGTTATGAATGACGCCTTTTATAAATTATTTTTTTTGATTCAAAACGACACTACTCACCAACAATCGCGAAATTCTTAAAGTAAACTAGCGTGATTGCGTTTATCCCTGTATTGTACTTACTTAGTTATAAAATTATAATGTAACGCGAAAGTTTTTAAACCTCTAAAATAACTCTACATTAGAAAGTACTCACATTAAGAATATATAATATTTAGTTTGATTTATACAGCAATTTTATCGCTTAGTGTGTGTTAGATTTATGAAGAGTGGCAAACGGTTGAATGCAGAGCGTATCAGCTTTATATTACTTCTACATAATTACTTCGTTGTCGGGACGGCCAATATTTCACTGTTATTATCAAAGTTAGCTTTATTTTGTGCAATTGGTTTGACTATTTTGTTGATTTAATGTTGGTTTAGTACCTTGTGGTGCCGTATTTAGTCATTAAAGAGAAATGAATATGAAACAGTATGTCTGTCTTTGTGATGTATCATTTGTTGTTTATATAACATAATGTATAGAACGGCGACTGTTTTATAATTTAAATTTGTTTAAGGTGAGATTTTTTATCAGCAATAAGAGCCACCATCATTCGACTATAATTCAGAATATTTGAAGTCTTACTAATAAGGCTTAAATAATTTAGTAATCATACTATTTTTAAAGCTTATACCTAGTTAGTGCGATAAGCTAACAATATTGTTTGAGAGTGCATTGTTTTTAAACTTTTGCGATTTTTATACATATTAGATATATTTCGGAACTTAATCGCGTGAATTATTTAAAGGTACGAACCTTTTATTTACCCGACGTTTCGATCGAATTGCACCGGTCGTGGTCACGGGTCGACTTCGCGTTATATTAGTAATCATACTATTTTTAAAGCTAATACCTAGTTAGTGCGATAAGCTAACAATATTGTTTGAGAGTGCATTGTTTTTAAACTTTTGCGATTTTTAAACATATTAGATATATTTCGGGACTTAGTCGCGTGAATTATTTAAAGGTTTTACCTTTTATTTACCCGACGTTTCGATCGAATTGCACCGATCGTGGTCACGGGTCGACCCGTGACCACGATCGGAGCAATGGTAAATGGAGAGTTGCACTTAGAAATGCGTCAACGCGCATGCGCGGCGGATATTGTCGAGCATGCCGCGCATGCTCCTTGGGAACACACCTCCCCATTTACGATTAGACAAGATTTTGACAGTAGATCGAGAGATCAACAAAATAAACAATGTTATCACTTACACGTCTATAGATGGATGACGATTGTTCAAAAATATTAATCGTCTCCTAGCCTCGAAGACTACATAAAAATTCGGTTTTCGGTACTGGTCCATCATTTTCCTACTATTACTTAGATGAAATTTTGAAAACTGTTTGTTTGTGCATACACTCTTTTACTCTAATTTCTCAACAAGTACTGTTGGAGTTGGCTACTGTGCCCAAATCACTTAGTTATGAGACATTATCATATGTTCTGCTTATTCCCAAGAACAATGAATTCAAATATATTAAAAGTGCCGAGTAAAATCGTTGCTAACTACACGCAATGTGAGCATAAAAATACTATGCTTCTATATCACGCCAATTACCTTTAAACTAGCCCGTACGGGTACAATATCTATCCCTATTTGCATTTACTTTGTCGATAAGAACATTTTTATTACTTAATTTCATGTTTAAGTGTAACAAAATTATATAAATCTACCGATATTGCGGTAAAATGGTACTAAATAGGGTATAACATGTATTAATAAGGATTTTTAAAATCTAATTTATATTGTATTTATTTAAACTAATATATAATATTAGTTTAAATAAATGGCTGAGTTTGTTTGTTTGTTTCACCCCGGTAATATTAGGAACTATGGGTCCGAATTGAGAAACTATTTTACTATTCGATAGCCCATTTATCGAGGAAGGCTATAGGCTATATAACATTACGCCACGACCAATAGGAGCGAACCATTAATGTAAAGTGTTGCATAAACGGGGAAAATTAACGCAGGCAAAGTTACGCGTATCACAAACTCTTTAACTTTATAATATACTAGATATTATAAAGTTAAAGAGTTTGTTTGTTTGTTTGAACGCGGTAATCTCAAGAATTACTGGTCCGAATTAAAAAAAAATAATCTGTTAGGTAGCCCATTTATAGAGGAAGGCTATAAGCTTTACAACATCACGCCACGACCTAAAGGAGCGGAGCAACAATGAAAAGTTTTGCAAAAACGAGATAAAATTACTGTGAGAAAAATGTATTGAGCGGGTCTGCGTTTAATATATAGAATAAAAAAATCTTTGCTCGTTAGTTTTGAACTTCGTATTCTGAGTATTCTCTATTACCGTTTCTCTCTGTGTACACTACTTTGCTACTTATATCAACATTGCCGGTACTGTCAACAATAAAATTAGAACACAACAGTTTTAATAGCGGCGGTAGCATAATGGCTAAGGCATCGGACTCGCAAGTTGGTCGCGGGTTCAAATCCTTCCCATTATACTACCGACGTAAACCCACTTTTAACACAAGTCATTGAGCTTAGCTGGAGGGGTTAACAGGATTGCAAGTAATGTGGGACCCACAATCTCACATTGCTAGATATCCTTAAAAAAATGTAGTTACACTAAAATATAGGATCATTATAAATCTTAACAATAAATGTCCAGCTTGATTTTAATTTCAAACAACTAAAACGCCTATAGAACATCAAATGAAAAAATGCGCTCAAGCAATTCTTACAAAAGCAGTAGAATGTCATAAATATTTTGATTTCTGGTAATAGTTATAGATAGTTGAGTAATAGTGTGTGATATCCTACTCCAAACTTCTATAAGAAAGACTTTATATTATGTAATCCCATTCACTGTATTGTATAGCATCGTTACAGAAACCCTTATCCAAATAAATCGATATGATACTCTTCTACCCGTCCGTTGCTATTACCCTTATGGAACTTTAATAACACATGCAGGCTAGCATGTCTAAATTAATGTCGAGCGAACTACACTAACAACACACAAATCACACCACCTCCGATTATTTATCGGTGAGGCGATCTTTTAAAGTTTTTTTTTTTTCGAACACGCTAAGGTAACATTAAAGTTTTCGTTGTGCATTACAAGTCGTAGCGTGGTTGCGTGCCTGAGAAGTTTTTTAATGCGACGTCATTTAACAATAGCGAATTTATTACTGTAGAATCGAGTGGAGTGTTCGTGTTTATTTTTAGGCTTATACGTAATGATAGACACTAAATCTTTGGTGATAGATAAAATAGCGGTTAAGGTTTTGGACATTTTGACAACTGAACTAAATACACGCCATAACTCATTAAAAAAACAGCTACCCTAGTGTAAAAGCCCTGTGTCGAGGGGGACTTTAGAACCAAACAAATCACGGAACTAAAGTACACCCAAACTCGGAACAGCAATTTGTGGATCCCATAAAGTGATGTGTGATCCACTACGTAGCCGTCAGGGTCACTAACCACAATACCAACAGGCCAGTCATCTTTGAACTACAGATTTAACCCGTCAATGCAACTGGCAAAAGAGAATTATCGCTAAGTAACCACTTGTAGGCAGCCGAAGCCTGACAGTATTTTTTTTTTAAAGATACGTATATATATATATATATATATATATATCTTGATTCAATCACATGAGTATCCATGAATTTAACGAAATTTTAATAATGTCGACTCCATTCATTTACAAAATTATATTATTTCTGCTAATTACATTTTACCCCATTACGATTTATAATGTTTAATTTAACGTTTGTTAATATAATTTAATTTTGATAAGGGTAAAGGCACACAAGACTTTATTAGGGCAGCTCTTAGTTCTCTTTTAAGTGCAATCCTAGTAATACTTCTAATAGATGTATGGGTGGATAGATGGATGTTTGTTACGCACTCACTCCAAAACGGATGAACGGATCTGGATGAAAGTTAGCACAGAGATATATTATCGTCTGGAATAGCTGAAAAAAATGTATGGTTACCATTGGATAGATTTAATGTTTAAAATTTCCACGCGAACGTAATCGCGATCATATATATATATATAGTCTATTATAATATTAGGTATATTATTATGTAAATAATTTTCCATTTCATTGACTTAAACACGTTGGTAATGTCACAAAGTTGATTAAATTGTAGTATCTAACTTAATGATAATAATGATATGTAAAGTGTATTCAAGGACTTCATGGCGAAATAATCATTCTGTAGATTTATATGCAAAGATTCTCATGACATTTGATGAAGTACAAAAGTATCGAACCAATCACAAAATCGGTAAATGTGTATCGTGTGTGGAAAGACTCTTACATACAACAAACATAATCCAATCATAGTTTATTGAGTTACATTGTTGTCAATTATTTTTAACACAGATGTATAATTATGATCGGACCAATTATTTCTCGTTAATTAATGCAAATGTCAATTATATATCCTTTCATATTATGGGTTCGGCGTTTATTCAATTTTGTACAATCGTGTGATATTCATTTCTTTTGAAATAATGCTATAATTAGTTCGTAGAATCGGGCTGTAGTGTTGTAAAAATAAATGTTCTGTTTTTTGTTTTCTAACTCAGTGTTTGATTAAATTTGGTAGGTACAATTAGATTTAAATCTCAATATATTGGTGTACTCATTTTATTTTAATTAGTTACGAACCAAAAATAGCGAAAAAAGTCGGTTTGTCGGTTGTCTGTAAACTCGGTTTACAGACGATAATATTACGTGATACGAATACGTCATAAGAATTCACGTTGCTTAGCAATCAATAACTTTAGTTCCAATTGTATTGCATGTCATGTCACTGCAGTCGCCATTCCCTATTGGTTAGCAGCCAATTAATAATGTGACCGTTGATTAGCAAATCAATAACGTGACACTTTTACGAGCATGCACCATGTCATTGATTTATACGACGTTACCACGTCTATAGTATTCAAATTTTAACGAAATGTTTGAGGTCATTTAAATTAACATTTAGTTAAAGTTTTGCTAGCACTATTATTAGTACTGAAAGGGTTAAATATTAAAAGTGACGGGGTAAATTCTGTGAAGTAGATCAAAGTTAAAAAAAGAACCATGAATTATCTATCTACCATCGCGACTCCTGGACGGGGCACTCATAAAAAAGTGGGCAGAACCACCGACGTGACTGCGATATGCCCGTGTTTAATTTTGAAACGGACGGAGGCGAGAGATTTTAATGAGAGATCAGGTTTTTCAATTATCCCCACTTCTTTTCACGAAGTTTTACGTCAGATTTTTATCGGCTACGTACTTTTATGAGTATTGCAGCATCGAAAAATGTGAATAACCTTGGATAAGTCACGTCGGCATTTTAATTTATTGGTTTGTTTTTAAATTGATGAATGAGGGTGAATATCTTAATAGGCGATCGTTTTCCCGTTTTTTTATACCGCATTTTCATTATAATATATATTCAATTTTCGGAATTGGAATTTAAATAACATGCCGTGTATAGCTCTGTGCATATTAAAAACCAATTACGTTAAATGCCTTATTATATTAGCTTTATGGGAAAGGTAATATTGATGAATTACTTTTTACCTTTATTGATAACTTACATAGCAATAGACATTATTAGACATTTTAAAAAAGTAGTCCTTCACTTCCGTGTATGTTTATTTTTACAAAAAAATTAAAAAGTGACTTTAAATAAAGAGTCAACTTTCATCCTTTATTTAACCCCCAGGGGATGATTTTTTATAATTAGTTCTTAGATCCCTTACCTGTATCATTAGCCAGTAGTTTCGACTGTGCATTGTCGATCAGTCAGATATTCGATCAACTTCGGCAGATTGAGGGTTACCAATACTACTTACGTTTGTGAGATATTTAGCAACTTCTATTAAAAATAAAGTATCGAAGCCATTAAATACATAAACCGTCAAAGACTAAGAAACCAGATACATCAAAGTTACTTGGAAACTCAGGGATTATTGGATTTATTTATTTCGTCTTTTCACCCTCGGGGTCAGATAAAAGGTGCTTTTATGTCGTTTCTCACTTTACTGAGCATATTTATTTCACGTTAAATGACTCTCAGAAGTGGAACTAAAGACTCCTTGATATTGCCGCCGAGATTATTGTCAACGTCGTAGGTTTAATCAAAGGAAATTTTGGTGAGTTGTTCATTTAATGAAATATTGAGTTCGTGTTAAGCGTGGGATTATATATTAAAAGTACACTGTCATAAATTTAAATAAAGAACTTAAATATTAGGGCACAAAAAAAATATGTAACTAGCCAAAGATTCTATTAGATGAAAAAAAAATTAAAGATATGTCTAAATATTAACTCTTAAAAAAAATTTGGTTACGGAAGACGAAAATTGTCGTATAGACATGACAGTCTATTTGGCATTCGAAATCTAATGTAATGTACGAACGAATATTTGACTTTATTTAGTCCTGCTCACTGTGAAGTAATGGTTGTGTGCGTGAGAGGGAGGCGGCCGTGCCTGTGTGCGTAGCGCTAAATCTATACTAATATTATAAAGCTGAAGAGTTTGTTGGTTCGAATTAAAAACATATTAAACTGGCAGGCTGTAGGCTACATAACATCACGCTATGACCAATTGGAGTGGAGCATCAATGTGAAATGTTGTAAAAACGGGGAAAATTGACGCAAAGACATTGCGCGGAGCAGTTAGTGAATAATAGTTTTGGAACCTCTCGGTGTAATGCCTGAAAATGTGAGGTTACTTGAATAAAAAGTATAGTAGTAGTTTGTTAAATGGGAATTAATTTCAAATGTTTTTATGTCAACATTTATTTGGTTATTATTTCACAGGTTTCTTTCTCCTACCAAACCCAATTACTAAAAAAAATACTAATACTTCATTATATTCTGAAGTATTTATGAATAATTATGCAAAGATAAAAAATGAGTTAGATTAAGAACATCGGTCCTACAGTTATATATATAAAGGGGAGAATTGACTCAAATAATAAAACCGCCGTTAAGCTGTTTCGGATTAGAGATATATGAGTGGGGGGGAGGGTTAAACCACCCTGAGACCTTACAAGCATACTTGGACAGGAAAAACAATTTGTGAATCACAAGAAGTGAACAGCAGTCGTCCACACACCCAATGGACCACCGAGGCACCAATACATTACATTACTACATATTCCTAAGATCATGGTCATATAACGACCACATTATAATAATAATAACATCTTAGGACAACTCACACAACGCTATCTGATCACAAACTAAGCAGAGCTTGTACTATGGAAACCAGACAACAGATAAACATACATTTATATTTCTAAATATATACATATCATAGATAAATAACACCCAGACACAGAATAAATCATCGTGCTCATCACACAAAGTTTTATCCTGGGTGAGGATGAGAACCCACGACCTCTTGCGTAGCAGTCGGATTCACTCCCATCGGGTTACAGAGGCAGTAAAAATAGGATAAAACCTACACATTAACACCTACATCAGTACCTACACATTAACAACAAGTGCTAGACCAACAGGAAGCATTTCGTTATAATACTGAACACTTCAGGCGCTAAATACAGCCACCTATTTTGCACGTTTTTGCTGAGGCTTAAATAAGCCCCGTAGATATCGCAGTCGTGGCCACTTTTTGCACAGACGATAAATGACGCTTCTTGAGCACGAAGCACATTGTTTGTTGACCGCTGTCATGTTTATGGCCTAGAAACGGCACGATGCCACTAAACAAGATTTATTCACACTTTACTTCAGCTAGTACACGTTTGAGTTAAGTCGAGCGTAAAAAACAAGTTATAGAGCATATTGTGGGTGTATTGAGATCGGAAAGGGGTTGGAATTCTTTGGGGTGTGATTTTTGCTATTATGTAGGTATTGCATCACATGTGAGGATTATCTTGTCGGTGGCTCAATATTGTGCGAATCATTATTTCTTTTCTAAAGGAATGGATCAGTTAAGAGATATCGATCAAAGTCGTAGAAGGTATACCTATCTAGTTAGTTCCATTTTTGCTCTAATGATATAAAATTGAGGATGTGTGATTCACACTTTAAATTCATCTGTTGGCCAGAGAACCGTTTTTTTTGTATTATTTGCTAATTAAATTATAAATGAAACTGTGACTTTTCATTTTCATTTTTGAGCTTGGCTTAGATTTAAAAATATATAAAAATAACTCTAAATGGTTGTCATTTTGTTAATAATTTTCAGGGCAGAGTTTCTTATTAACAAGAGGGCGGCTCTATTTTTTTCTTTCGTAAATACGTTTTAAATTCCCAATATTTTTAAAGCATTCTTAATTTAAAAGGCCCTAAAGTGCTTTTCAGTGCCTCCCTGTCTATCCACTTTACCTTTTACCAGTTTCTCGACGAAGACATAGTTTTAATTGGACTCCTTCCGTTTTGCTTAAGGTCTCTTAATTGAATTTTTTGCATTTTAAATTTGAAAGCACTTAATTTGGAAGTTAAGATTAATTCACCTCATTATACGTTATAAAGAGTTTAGCGCTTAAACGAACTGTTTGCGTGATCTCTTTTGTAGAGTAAACCAACGAGGTTTTAGTTTCTTACTGGTAATAATACAAGTAGGTATAAAAAATTAAAATGGATTGACATAACAATATTGAACGATTTGTAGATGTATTGTCTAGATGGAGTATTCCCGCAGTTACTCTATCAAGAAATTTTAGTCACTGTGAGATTAAAAACTTTGACGATTGATATTGGTGTAATGAGTGAACTTGTCTAAAATTACACCAAGTTTAGAGTAGGTACGGTAAACGGCTTATTTATCACGTCAAACTGGAAATCTAGACAACAACAAAGGCTAGAACTTGATAAATTTTTAAAGAGTTATGTCAAAATGTCCACACGATATAATACCGCTCTTACCGGCTCTACTGCACTCCACTTAAACCCGCTTGTTGAATCTTGTCTATTATAATAAATCTCCATTTTCCTAACATGCTTCCAATCTCCCCTTTTCCAAGCAAATCGTGTATAACAAAGAAAGTAACAGCATAATAAAAACTAATAAAAGTACAGCAAAAAGGCGAGTAACGCACCATTCATGGGTCACGAAAGGGTGTTGCAAAAACTCAATTAAAACTTACCTAATACGTGAACGAAACTACCGATCTTTTGTCTCATTGCTCTGATTGAACTGCGTCAATTTACTATAGGAACGTTGCTTCGCCTTTTTCACTATCTTCATTTCCGCGAGACGAGTTTCGAAACTCCTAACGCCTGATAACGCCTTAGTACTGAACGTAATTGCGATTTGTTTTTCTTTCTAAGTACTTGCAATAAAACTTTTCTTACGCTTCAGTGCTACTATAGTATCAAAGTTTTAAAATTGAATGGCTAGGTAATTGAATACGGAACATTCATTATCGATTGATTAAAACTAAAAGGATCTAATTAAAAGTAATTAGTTGAAATTAGAACTAGGTGTTACATATTTGAGTTTTGGTTTCTACCCTTAGCCATAACTCGGATAATCTCAACTAAATGTTGAGATTGCCCATGGAATAGAATGTTGCGTAACAAATGCAACCCAATAACCTATTACGCACATTTACTGAGACGCGGGGCGTCCCGCGTGGCGTGGTGCGGCGCGGCCCGCACTGAATTCAAACATCTGGCGTTGTATGAGTGCGTTCACAAAGAAGCGATTTACACTTTTGTTTGAAATTGAGAATTTTTTGCGGTGGAACCCGCGGCGTTTTGTCGCGACAGTGCACGCGGCGATGCATGCGTGGAACGGAAAAACGTCCAATTGTCGTCCAAATCGTGAGACGCCACGCTACACACGACTCGTAACACTCCGCCTCACCATAAACAAGGTCGTTCTTCCAGGTGACGCGTACTATCCATGTATTAGTGAATAATGACTTAGCCATTCCTACCATTAATACCACCTACGGAATACGTTGGTAATTATACACCTCTACAACGTAAGTAAATGTCAATCACACACCCATAAGCACTCAGCATCGTAAGTAAGCTTCACTTGATAGCAAGTTAAAAGTATTCTTTTAATGAAAAACAACTTCCTTAAAAATTAAAGATACCATAGCAGAAACTAATGTACCTATACTATTTGCGGGCGAAATTTGTCTACACCTTTCTATTCCTATTACACATTACGTAATTATAATCTTGGCTTAATTGAAAATACAAACGCAATTTTCATACTTTTCGAATGATAAAATACCAATGCGGTAGCGTACCAGAGGCTATTTGTAACAAAAAGTAAATCAGGATCCACCATCCAACCCAAAACTAGGCCATTCGATGGGCCATACCACGAAAATAAAGATTTACGGTGACAGATTTCACTCCATTACTTAGACTAAGGATCCCTAAAATAAAACCCGTCTAAAGTCGGAATAGTAAGTAATAAATTCTTTGCATTACGTACAAAACATGCCCTACATTTTAGGTATATACTCAACAAATAAACATTTGGAACAAATTGAGTGGTATGCGGGCGAGTGGTCTTGGCCACCGCCCAGAGCAAACTAAAAGCGGAAAGAATCAGTTCCCAAGGCACCAAGTTGAAGTTCAAACTTCACAAATGACACCGAAGAGACCACGATAATTCACAGGCTAATGTCAAAGTTGGTATTTGTTTGAAATTTTTACCAACAAAGTACCATTATTCCGTCCTTACGTTTCATTTGGTATTTGAAACTGTTTTATGGTAAGTGCTTTATTAAATTAATGTCATTAAAACCATTAGGATAGAAGGGTGATAATATGGAGGCAGTTTACGTAGGGAATTATGAACATGACACCATAGTGCCGGGGTCACATTTGCCTTTATGACATCGCTTATAGAGAATATTATGTGAAGTTAATCGTTATAGAAATTATGAAGTGAAATTGGTATTGTGATAACGTCATTGCAGGTAACGATACACCACATCAACACTACACACTGCCTCTGTGGCGCGGTGGGAGTGTATCCGACTGCTACGCAAGAGGTCGTGGGTTCGATCCCCACCCAGGATAAAACTTTGTGTGATTAGCACGATGGATTATTCTGTGTCTAGGTGTCATTTATCTGTAATATGTATGTATTTATAAATATATAAGTATGTTTGTCGGTTATCTGGTTTCCATAGTACAAGCTCTGCTTAGTTTGGGATCAGATAGCTTTGTGTGTGTTGTCCCAAGATGTTATTATTATGTATGTCGCTTCATTCATCTTATTCATTTCATGTCGTTTATTGTGTAAGTAATTTGGGAGGCGTTAGACACTTTAATTTAAAGGCTATGTGACACAAAACCGGCTAATATCGCTGTATATACTATAGAAATGTACCCAACGACAATCCCTGGTTAGTGTAAAGACTATTATTGATATTAATGTTATTTAAAAACTTGGGTTATTAAATATTGATTGTGATTTTGCTCTATAAATCAATATCAAGTATTATGCCCCTGGGACCTAAACGAAGGTTTATAATATTATTATTTACAGTATAAATCTCAATTCAAATCTGTTCGATATGTGCCTATCCTTTGAAGTAAATGAAACACCCATATAAAATTAGTCTCCTTTCATAAAATGTTAAAACAACGACATGATTTTCGACGTGATATCGTCTTATAAATCGATGACCGGCTACACTCACGAAAAAGTGTCACGGTCCGCCTGTTAACTGGTTGCTAAGCAACGCGATATTTGATATGTCATGAATGTTTTCTTAAAAAGTGTCACGTTATTGACTAGTTGCTAAGCAATGCGAATGGCGGTATGTCATCAATGTTTCCATAAGATGTTATTACATAAAATTACCGTCCGTGAACCGACTTTACAGACAAATATTTTTTTATCATCACATCATCAAATTTTGGTATATGTTTTGATAAATATAAATTGATGAGCGCAGTATTTTTCTAGATTTTTAAGCGTACTATTTCCTGATACGTATATAATGTAATAAAACGTAGAAAATAAGAACAATAAAATTACTTGATTTATCTTGAGAAGTGGGCTATTCAGGCCAACTTTATCCAATTATTCGAATCGAGCATTGTTTTAACAAAATCAAAATGAAGATACCCCGTTCCACAGCGGAGACATGTTGGCTCGTTGACAAGAATTCATTAATGTTTTTCAAAACTTAACGCTTCATTTAACTACAATCATTATCTGGGAAGATAATATTTTTTTATCATAATCGTCGTTTTTGCCAAGAGACAAGAATTGGGGCCAAGTTGAAAAGCGGCATCAGGTATGTACCAAACTAGGTATCATTTTTTTTTCTTTTTCTTTTCTTTTTTAAGTTCTAGGAGACCTCGATGTGGTGTACCCCTCATTTTTTTTTTACAGGCGAAATATTATTTTTAAACCATACAATACATTAACAAACTTATTGTCCACCACATAGTGCGAGATCTTCGCTTAATAGGAAAATGGGCCTATATGGAACCAGTTGACGTAAACGAATCATTCAAAGTAAATGAAAACCGCGCAAGAGCAAGTCGGGTTACGCACAATGTAGGGTTCCGTACCTACCTAGCACAATTATGTGGTATTAAAATGGGTTTTCTGTTGTTTTTGTTTCAAACTAACAACGTTTTATAAGTATTTTTCAAAGGAATAATAAATAGGGGAAGTAAAATACTTATGCTATATGTCTTTCGCTACTGAAAATGGACAAAAAGAATATACTGTAGATAATTATGTAATAATAATGCAATCGACTATGGCACCAATTTAGGTGCAATACTGACAACATATACTATCCGCTGCAGAAAACGACCACACCTTTCAGTTACACGTTGTTACTACTATCCTGAATTATCCCATATCTCCAATAACAACCATTTAGCTGGCAGGGGGGGGCGACTCTTGACTCTTACAAAAATTTGCACTTTAAGGCTTGATATTTTTACAAACGGATCCCTAAATCGAAAAATGATATTTACAATCCCTAAACATTTTTGAAACACCTACTTAACAACACCTTATACGATAGGGTAGGTAACAAAATAAATCACATCCCCACTCTAGTCCTTCCAACATAAAGGGAGAAGGCGAGGTGATCGTGCCTGGCGGGCCGCGGCCTAACGGTTAACGTTGTGAACTTGTATATATACTTAGCAGCTGTGAAAACTTTTATATCGCGATTCAGGATTTGACGCGAGCTGTCAAGTGTCAGTTCATTTGTATTATTATATGTGGATACTCGCCACACGTGTAAGGGAGGTCCCCACACTATTATCTTTGGAGGTCCCCGAAAAAAAAACTAGATTTTATTCAACCACTTTGTCGGAGTAACTAATATGTATACGCCATGCCAAATTACAGCTTTCTAGTACTAAGGGTCTCTGAGCTAACTTGGAGACAGACAAACAGACAGACGGACGAACATAGTGAAACTATAAGGGTTCCGTTTTACCATTTTGACTACGGAGCTCTAAAAATGGTGCGCTTATAATAAATATAAAATGCACATAGATACTTTTGTTCTGCAAACAGTAGACACACAGAAAAAGCTTACAGCTATCTTAAAACAAAGGATTGAGACACACCTATCACATACATAGCACATTTATCAAGTTTTGTATGGCGCATATAAAGTGAGTAATATATGTGCGCCGTCTCGCATGATCTCAGTTTCGTGTCAGTATCAAACAAAATTGTCTTTGTGAAGCGGGAACTGAATAATACATTTCACTTGAGTTTTAACATGACACCTCTTCTTTGTTTTCTGTTCTCGCCACTCGTCACAACAGATACTGGGAGTCAGAGATATGAACATAAATATGTATAAGTCTACCTATAACACTGTTGTCGACGTTAAGCAGGGGAATAGCTCTACGAGTGCTACGCCGCTACGAAAATGCTACGCCGAAATGATTTACGATATGATGTGATACTGTCAGAACTTACCAGTATCACATCATATTATTAAAAGAATCATTCACCGCCTCAGTGCATCAGAGAACATTGTAAAACGCTTATCTGATCAGTTTGTGACAAATGTTAAAGGCATACCTGTGATTGCTAACACTTTTGTAGGCAATTATTATTTAAAAAATATTCCATTTTGACAAACTAATGCACAAATAGATAATCTATATATTGCAATGTCACACTGTTATAAAAAGTCGTAAAAGTAGGAAAGCATGATTTATTTATCACGAGCGAAAAAGAGAAAAATGTCATCCGCTGCTTTCATCTGTCGATGCCGGCGATGTGACACTGACATAAAAATTTGGTCAATTGTCGAAATTTTCAGATGCAGCTTTCTGAGCGCTTGTAACCTATCTACTCTTTTTTACCTAAAACATCATTCCTTGTAGGTATCCTATATATTCTGAGTATGGTTGACCTATTGGTCTTATAATAAGTGATCCTGACTCTGATTGCCAACGGCCGTAGATTCGATTGTCACCCAGTATTATTTGTGTAATAAATATGATTGCTTTAAAAAAAAAAATAGATTCTGTGTTTAGGTGTAATTTATCTACGTATGTACTTTTTTTTAAAGTTAACTTGCAATATTGGATTGAGTCCTACATTACTAGCAATCTTGTTAACCCCTCCAGCTAAGCTCAAATGCTTGTGTTGGGAGTGGGTTCACGTCGGTAGTATAATGGGTAGGTTTCGAACCCGCGACCTCACGACAGCGAGACCAATGCCTTAGCCATTAGGCTACCGCCGTTATAAAATAAAATAGGTATATCAAGTATGGTTTATTAATCCGTCTATTACGCTTGCTCCACACGTTGGCCTCAGCGTCGGTCTCAACTCCAGTCGTCCAACGTATGGATCTAGAATAATGGCCGTCACGACGTTGGCGCCAACGCTATTTTCTAGATCTACATGTTGGAAGAGTGGCGTTGGGATCGACATTGGGGCCAACGTGTGGAGCAAGCGTTACAGTTTCAGATCACATAGCTGTCACTGACCTCTAATATAGTACCTACCAGCGGCTGGGCAGGCTAATACCTACTTTCCATCTGATTTTGACATTTGGACACTCATTTTTAAAAATTAAATGGAAGTCTTGTTTAAGAAAAATAACAACAACGGCCATTTGTCATAAATGTAAAAAAAGTTCAAATACGGTCATTCGATTCGGCATACAGTCCAGCGTACTTGTGTTATACAGAGTGATTTTTATATACTAATAATCTACTGCTCTTGGCTTCTTTACATCACACCAAATAACTTCGTATAATAATTTTTGAAAAATAATATTTAAAATTAACTCTTCACCATCTACAACCTACTTTTGTCACACGACCATTTACCACACATCTGAAAGACCCCTGAGTAAAATCGATGTTTTTTTGTTAGGTTTAGGTCCTAAACCTCACAATAAACAACGATTTCACTCCAGTAAAATAGTTTATAGGTGGATAAGGTCATTACTCTGAAAACAAGTGGTAGGTGATTTAAGGTTAATATATTAAAAAAAAACCAAAACTGATTTTACAAAGTTATTTAGTGTTATGTAAAGAAGTCACAAGGTCATTAGTATATTACAAATCAGCCTGTAGAAGTCAGTAAACAGCTGCAGTAGATACCTTTTTATTTTTATTTTACCGTAACTACCAAATAGTGATTGGTTACTCACTATTAAGCGTAGCTTAACAATATCAAACTCAGTTGGTGATTCATGACAGCCAATTATTTCTCAAACGCTTTAATAATTGAGCTTTTTGAATTAAGAGCCATAAATAAACTTTGACGTAAATTACGATAGCACTTACGACAATTACACTTATCGCGCAATATATTGACAGTCATTGAGGCTATGAGAGGCATTAATCAGACATTCAAATCTAATTATGAGGCTATTAGCTTACTAACAAGCATTACATTAGATCATTAAAATCAATGGAATTAGATTTACGGTTATTTAAATTATGTTATATTATTTTCTAGTTTATTCGTTAGATGCTAGTGGAAAATCGAGTGATTGATTATAATAATAATAATAATAATAAAAATTATTTATTGACTTAGGAAGCAAAATACTACACTTGTAAAAAGTCGATTCTACATTTACTTGTAATGCCTGTTCGCAAACAATAGGTAAAGCCCGCGAAAAGAATAGGCAATAAAAACTAGTGGCCACTCTTTTCAAATTGCCAATGTTTACAATGTTTCTTTGTTTATAAACTGTGCAAGTCAATAACTTGAATCCATTTATACAAAATCTATAAGCCAAAAAAAAATCAAATTAAAAACTCTTGATTAAATCACAATTTTCAAATACGCTGGAATACCGTATCTGGTTACATTTTTAGAGGCAAAATAGACTAGACCATAGTGAAAATGTGCTGCGGAGGATACTGTGGGGAGGTTGCTGCGGGGTCTGGTGTTGGCCCAACATAACAATTTACACTTGCTGTACCAAGATTTGCTAGACAGAGCGCCGGCGCTAGTCCTGCTGACAAAGCCATGGTGTCTGCGAAGATGTCCGCGCTGGCTATACTTACTTGTGCCATTAGGTTGAAATATACTGTTTTTGTTTAAATTTATACTGTGTATGCAGGAAAGGTACTGCACCATTATATTAATTACATAAAAAGATACGAAGGTACCTAGACTTACATGAGTAATATAAATACTCGACAAGTGCAAGTTGGACTCGCCAACCTAGAGTTATATACAAATTTGTAGGCACATATCATAAAAAATACTTTCCAGAATTGAGTCTCGCAGTTTTTAAAATAAACGGTCATATGTTTTTTTTACTTTAACTTATATGTTTGATTTTTAATAGCTTCAAGGGACTGTAAACTTGAGTATATGGTTTTAATTTCACCTCGATACCTCTACACGTTCCCGAGATAAAGGGTCTTGACAAACAAACGGATGGACGGATAGGCGGACAATAAAATTATCCTATTCGTCCGTTATTTTATATATATAAAGTAGTATTTTTTTTAAAGACGACTCCCCCAATTGGGTACAAGCCCTGTCGTCACGGGGGGATTCAGAAACATACAAGTCACGAACACAAAGTACACCTAGACTCGGAACAACCATTTGTGGATCACACAAAGTGGTGTCTCGTATGGGAATCGACCTCTTGCCACCGCGCCACAGAGGCAGTCAATTAACAAATTAACTGGTAAAGAATTATATTTTATATTTTAACATTCGTTATCAGTTAAGCACCTACTTTGGCTAATATTTAAGTACATGTAGTTTTTACCTTTGTTGTAAGTACGAGTAGATGCTCCTACTATGTTGTACCCACTAAGGTTGAATTTATTTTATTTTATCTTATATTCCAATTTGTAAATGTGATTTGCATCAGTCCTCTAATGTGGTGTATAGTATATTAGTGGCTGTACCTTACCCCATATCAAGTTTTATAAACATTCAAACATTGTAAAAAAAATGTTTTAATAAAGAGTGGCCGCGAGTTTTATTGCCAAGTTCTTTTTTCTGGCTTTACCTATTGTTCGCGAACTTGGCATTACATGTACGACGAATCCCGACGTATCACAAGAGTTGTTTTGCATCCTAAGTTAATGAAGAATTTTTATTTTGATTTCTGATCTTATGAGGTACCAAAAAAAGGAGCCTAACTTATAAAATGAGTGACTAATATATAAAAACTGAGGGTTTGTATCTTCGGCAATTTAGTGTTTCCGTACAACATTTCCTCATTTCACCCCCTCACAGATTGAATTTTGGAACCCTGAAACATGTGTTCGGTCAATTACGCTGAAATTTTAATGCTAAGTTTTAAGAAATAAAAAAATAATAGATATAGAAACTTCAGCTCCCATTTTTACTTACTAAGAAGTTAAATTTTCAAACATCTGCTTTCATAATACGCGTTTCTGTTTAACAATTAATCTTTCATACATTTTTCTGGAGTCAGTAGTTTCAGCTTTGCCTTGAAATCAGTAAGGACAAACGATTCTATAAGTATATATTCACACTGTATCAAAATATAATACTTCTACCTCAAAGCTTTGATAGAATATACAATTTAGGATTATATCAAATCTTGTTTCGATCCGAAACGAAGATACACGATATTCAATATATTGCATCAGACATGATTTCCTTTGGCATATAGATAAAAGGCAGTTCAGCTTGTATTCGGTAACAGAAATTTTATTCTTGCGATAGGAACGAAACTATGTACAAATACGTAAGAGGATTTTCTATAGCATAACTTTTTTGTATATAGTTTTAAACTATCCAGTTTTACGCAGAAATAAGTTGGTTTTCCCTCCTCTGTCACATTCTTAACTTGAATTTTGTTTTGTTTTTGTTTATAGACAGCAGGTAAGGCAAGCAGTATCATGATATGGCCAGTTTCGGGCGAAACTATGGTCTCCCTTTCCTGTCGTAAGCACGTTAGATCCGGCACGGATATTGAAAATATGTTTTACTATCCATGTAAAAATATGTCATTAAGTATTCTGAAAAAATATGTTCATCTATAAATGTTGATAAATTTTCGCGATTTGTACACATTATGGAAATATTTTATTATGGGTCTTAATCGCGTGAATATTTTTTATACGTATTGCAACGGCCACGGTCACGGGTAGACTGAGTCTACCCGCTGCGATACGGTCGAAATTTTACCTTAAACTATTCACGCGATTAAGACCCGTAATATATACATGTTCATCTAATTTAACGTATTTACTAATTTATTATCATAAAAAGAAACACAAAAAGTAAATGATTTGACCACAGAAAACGTGACTACTCATGCTAGCATTTTATACAAATTTGTAAGGCACTCCTTACAAATGGTGTTTTAGACGTTTCTTAAAAATAGGCTGGTTTAACTTCAGTAAAATACCCTATTATTAAAATAGAAGGAAGAATAAAAATAAATAAAATAGAAGTCAACAACCTCTAAAGTAACAAAAGATTTTGTATACCTTTTATATCCAGTTTCTTCAATTCTCAACTTAATGAGATGAAACATTACTCGACCTTGCCCTGCCATTCATAATTTAATAAGGAAAAAAACGTAAGCATATCTGTCTTACACCTGACTTGATAGCTTTACCTTCAATAATTTGAAATCTTTTATCGTAGAAAATCTCTTCAGTATAATAATTCATTTTCTCCCGGTGTTAGGTACCTCGTGAATCAATCACTGTAGGTTGTGCTTGATCACTTTTAGCTTTTTTCCAACGTAGTAAAATTAAATTTCTGTAGTATGTTAGATTTTAGAATCATATCGTGTAGATTATAATAGTTAAGATAGTTATGTGTGCCAGATGTAGGACTCACTTTTTGTCATCACGTTGAATACTTTTAAATAGTTAAGTTTGTAAAAGACATCCTGTTCGCCAACTGTGGGCGGAAAGTTATTTAAAGACTGTATTGTTAGGATAGTTTGAAGAATAGAACTATAGACTATGAATATTGCGTAGGAGCAAAAAATGGTGTTTAACATTGTTTAAGTTGTATAAGTAAGGGTATAGTTAAGTAGGGTGAGATGCCCAGGTAGTCTGTAACATTTAGATGTTTTATTGTAAGTTAGTTTTAAGTCAACAGTTGAAGACGAGCATCAGTCGTAGATGCACACCATACACATAAAATACCATATTTGCCCTTAAATGTCGTCATTTCGTTCTTTGCCTACCTAACACTCTATATAACAAAAGTACCTGTCTTTTTGTCACTTTCAAACATCGTTGTACAATCTTTACTATTTGTGGCACATGAGCGTTGTTAACAACTGCCATCTTCTTAATCATACTCTTTAAGATTATGTCTCCCTGATATTTCATGTTGGCATGGAACTGACATTTCTTCCATTCAACGATTTGCCCGTGCTGAGCCGCAACTTCTACACTCATCAAATATTTTAGTACTTTTCGCTCAGAAGAAGCTAATCTACATATTCGTGATGATATCGGATAATAAAATTTTAAAATAATTTTGGCCTTTATACAGACGTCACGCGTGGCTTCTAGTTTATAATTGGTAATAATCTCCTTCACTTGTTCTCGATAGTCTTCTATTTTAATGTGCGACAAGTCGATCTCTTTATTCTCTTCTATAATATTTCAGAGATTCAGAGCTTTTATTTTCGTTATTATCGTCATCGTTAAGCTTAAAAATTTACCTCAACTCGTTGAACGCAAAGCTCAACCTGATTCAAAAAGTCTGTCCTGAGGATAGCCCGAATTTTTAGTATAATGTTCGATACGACATGAAAATTGACAGTAAACTTATCAAACTCTACTGCCATGCTAGCGGTGAACGAACTTAGCGACTTACATTTGCATCTGATACCAAACCTACGAAATATACCTGTTTTTTTTTAAGCGGAGGCGAACCCAACTCTTCAACTCGCTCTCGTTCATTAACGTTAAATCACTACCCGTATTTAAACAAATGCCACAATATTATGCATCGCTCAGAAAATAAAACGAACTTGAAAAGTTCAAAATACAAAATTGAAAAGTTCTTACTGTGATATGACATTCACAATTCTTTAAGTTAATGAGTACACATTAAATTATTAAAAAATGAAAAACATGACAAAAGTATTGGTGTCCCTAGTTTACTACGCAACCTTAACAAAAAACATGAAATAAAAAGAATATTATTACAATTATGACAGAACGAATTTTTTTAAAAACTGCATTGTAATAAAGACAACGCATCGAAATCAATTCTTCTATTTAGACGCTACAATGCCACAAACAAACTCCCAAATACACACATAAAACAAATGAGACTCTATTTATATCGGTGGTTAAAAAACAGATCGTTTTAGGTGACATATACTCTTATGTTCCTTAAAAAAACAGTAGGTACGAGTAAGTACTCAAGTCATCCGGTATATATCAGATAGCCTCACACGTCCCTACATCAAGTGGCGTACAAACACCTAACATGCCGGAGGCATTTGTCAACTTCACGGACAAGGCACTCATGCACCACTTCGGACAACACGACACTGCAACATTATAACAATAGAGCATTCCGTGTCTGAAGGACGCTCGAGCACCGAATCAATCAGCCGACACGTGTAAAGGACACCGAAACGCTTCTCAAAGCTTTTAAAGTAAAATAAACAACTAGGGTCGCTTTAGGCAGGCTTTTTTTTATCACTGCATTGTGTCCAATGTATATAATAAGCATGCTAAAGTATAAAAAAAAACAATATTAAAATGATGTTTTTTTTGACTGCCTGGTTGTGTTTTTGACTTTCTGGAGCACAGCGGGGTTAAAATCCGATTTCATTGGCACATCTCCGCTTCTAGTGAACATTTTCTTGTGTTTAAAGGTACGTAAAATACTTATGCGTTTTAAAAATAAAAAGTATAATAAGCATTTTACATAGAAGAAGCTGTAAGTCTTCCAAAGATATAACAAATAATTCGTTTTATACAATATTCAAATTCTAAGATTGTGTTTGCTTTTGCTCCAAAAAAGGGACCACAATTTGTTGATTACTTTACAAAATCTCTTCTTGTGTTCAAATAATAATAATAATCCCAAAAACCGCTTGGTTTGTCAAAGGATTTACTAGCGATTTTTTCCAACGAACCGTTACAAATTTGTTATGCAAATGGAAAAGCCTTATTACACTTCCTTAATTATTTCATAGGCTTTACCCAAGCACAAAGTCCCTCTAATATTTTATGACGCAATTTAAAATACTGTCTTTGAAAACGAGTTTTAAGATGTCCTCAGAGCCGCGAGAGATAATTTAGTATTAAAATATCGGATCCTGATTAGCGGGGAACAAAAACATTTTTTGAGAGAAAACAATAAAGATTGTGAGTAAATGAGAGTTTTTAGGTTCTTTTGTGAAAAACGACGCGACTTAGCGTGTCCGATTTTTTCGAAGCATCCTCTTTATCGCGGTAGAGACAAATCACGCAGAATTTTAGAGGATTACATGCGTACGAAACATTTTATCGGACGTAGCAAGAAAGTTTTTTCAAAGATATCTAAAGCCCCCGATCTCCCTATAAAAGTTGCCCTAAACTTTCGCTTCCTGCTGCTTTAATAATAGCCACTTTTTCTTTACGTATCGTAATAAAGAATCTACCGTATTCACGGAATAAATCTATCCTTTCATACTTATAGAAAGAGAAGATAAAATCAAAACATATAATATTTTACGGGTTTGTAGTTACCTACTTAACGGAATAATAAAAAAACGGATTCTTTAACCCCGATTTTATAATGAAGCCTTGGATTATCCTTTAATGTTGTGTTTATAGATGCACTCAAAAGTCTTGACTTTATAGCTTAAGTTATAACGTAAACCAATCTAAAAGTAAATAACGTATAATCGCATTAATACCTTTGTATTTAACAAAACACTTAAAGCAAAATACTAAACTGTTAATGAAAAACACTTTACTATCATGCAAAAAACAGCTGTGTAGATAAGTCGAAAGTAGTTAAATAAAACTACAATCTAATGTCATATCTCTAAAATAAACAATGTATTTCGAACCAACAAAAAAGTTGTGTGTGAACAACGTCCCTTTTCGTTTTACTTACATCTAGTATGTCCAAAATGTGTCATGCATTAGTATGATATACATTCTATATACCCCTACACTCAACGACAAACATTTCACTCCGCCATACTTAAAATAAAAACTAAAAGTGTTCTCCGTAACACAAACATGTCAAGCCAGTCACTCACTAGAGTTACTAGCTAGGTAAAGATTGGATATTTTTTTCTGTAGCTTTGCAAACATCAATCCTTTTACGCATTGGTATGCAGGCTGCGTGGGTCGAAATGCAAAACACTTACCCTCGCTAGAGTTCAAAGCGTAAACTTTTTCTGTCCCAGACATTATTCCAGTCTCGTAGTTCTGCAGCTTTGCGTGTTTGAGGTTTGGAGTATTTTTCGGTTGAGCCCTGGTTTCATTAAAAAGTTGCCTCCCGCACAACTAATATTCAAAGTGATTGAGCAACTTTCAATTGCGACGATGGAATTGTAAGCGAGGTTTTGTCGTGGTTGTTAAATTGTGATTATGGATCTGTACCACACTTGCATAGCCATTTTTCGATTACTCAACAAAAAATATTAATTATAATAAACTAGCTGACCCGCGCAACTTCGTATGCGTAATTTTTTTACGTTTTTGCTACATTTTTCATTGCTGCTCCGCTCCTATACGCCGTAGCATTATATTATATAGCCTATAGCCTTCCTCGATAAATGAACTATCCAACAGTAAAATATTTCTTTAATTCGGACCCATAGTTCCTGATAATATCGAGTTCAAACAAACAAACATACAAACAAACTCTTCAGCTTTAAAATATAGTATACATTACTGATGAATTATTTTGACTATTTTAAATTTTAATATTTTTGACAGATTTTACAAAGATGTGACACAAATAACATACAAATTAGGAAACTCAATTTATGTAGTCCAGTACGGGAATCTAACCCAAAACTTTTTGCAAAGCAGTTGCACGCGCTCTGCGCCACAGCCACAGACAATTCTTTCGCATGAATAACAAAAGCAATTTTGAGCTGTTAATTTGCTAGCTCGCTCTGCTGTTTGTAGAGAATCTACGTCACAAAACCAACTCGTTAGCTGACTTGCTCACCAACTTATCTACTTAGTTCAGTTACTTGAGGCTAAATTAACTTACCACACGGCCACAATATAGAGTGTCTTCATGTAATTACAACAGTTAGTCTAAAATAGTGACACAAACTCATATATATACTTCTGAAATGATTTATAAACCCTGTCACAATTGCATTAATTTTCACAATCATCATTATGGTGTTTACAGAACGCTTCATATCAGAATAATTGTTAAAAATTCAAATTTCAATATTCATAATTCACGTCGTATGATGCAAAACAATGCTTGTAGATAAGTCAGAACTCTACATGTACATGTAATAACAAGTTCGCAAACTATAGGCAAAGCTGGAGAAATGAACAAGGCAATAAAAACTCGCGGCCACTCTTTTCAAATCGTCAATTTTTACAATGTTTTTTTTTTAATCAAATCATATTTATTCGTGGAACATAGGTTACAATTAGTAGTTAATCAATTTGGATATAAAAATAGTAATAATAATATCTATAAGGTCAACAAATTTTAATTAAACAATAAAATGCCATAAATATTACCTAATACCAGCCATGTCACACATCTCAAACCATTTTTTCATTTTAGAACTCTAATACGGAAAAGTAAGTTTTATCTATTAAAAGAAGTTTAAATGTTTTTTTTTTAAATTTGTCAATATTTGTGATGTTTTTTACCGAATGGGGCAACTTATTATAAATTTTGGGGCCATACTGATGACGCTGTTACTAGATAGCGCAGTGCGAGAGCTGGGTATTCGAAGATTATTTGGATACCTCCTATTATTACAGTTTTCGTAATTCTTAATATTACTTTTGACAAAGACGGCACCACTCATAAATATAAAGACTAGGCGCGGTAAGTATTCTGAGTTCCTTGTAGTTGTTGTCCTTGTTTAAATGTATATAACCTTGATATGGGGGTAAGGTGTTTCCACTAATATACCATGTTAGAAGACTGAGGCAAATTATAATAATTAAACAATCAGCCTCAGTGGATACAACATAGTAGGAGCATCTATTTACAACAAAGGTAAAGACTATATTATGTATATTAAATATTGGCCAAAGTACTTGTTCGATTCACATACTCGTACGTATGTCTATCCGAGCGATGCTAGTTATCCACTCAAAGGTTGGCATAAAAGGCACTATTTGTTCAATGTGTTTATGCTGTCACAAAAACCAAAAAAAACACAATTGGTAATTCCCTCGTTCACTTTCCTTTCCTCGTTCGTTAACTGGGTTGATGTGTGTGGGTGATTGTTTTAAGATATTAAAGAATAGCGTAGCTGCCGGTGGTTAATAGTATAATTAGAGAATTCGATATTTGGGCCGTGCCGTATTCAGCATCAGACCCTCGATCCAACTTCTAACTCGTTTCTAGGTTAATCAAAGCTCTTGGCAATCGTTCCATCATTGCAATTCACACTCCTCACATTGTCGGTATCATATGGTCGTATTGATGAAGGTAAACTTCGAGAGGATGCATCAAAACTGGATTGGGAACCTATATACGAGGCTCCCACGGTCAATGCCAAGGTTACTATTTTCAATAAACTGGTCGTGGGGTTGTATGACGTCCATGCTCCTTTCAGGAAAATTAAAATCAAGCGTCTCCCCACTCCTTGGATGACGGAAAGCATCCGAATGGCTATGCAGCGTAGGGATCGGGCATTCCGCAAGTTCAGGAGGGACCGTGATGACGACAATTGGGCCCTTTTTAAGTCTACAAGGAATCGGTGTAATCAGATGATTCGCAACGCCAAACGCCGTCATATCCTTAATAACACATTCGTCACCCAAGAATATCTGGCGGTTTCTAGGGACTCTAGGAATCGGTAAACTGGGCCGTATTGATTCACAGATGATGGTTGGTTTAGATGATCTCAATATATATTTCACAACCTCTGCTCTTATTGATCATCAAACCACGCGTTCTACATGTGACTACTTAGCCCATCTTCCACGTCTTAACATTGACTTCTTCCACTTTTCTCAGGTTGCAGAGGCCGACATCAAAAAGATAATTCTCACTATTAAATCCAAGGCTATAGGTAACGAAGGAATTAGCCGTCGCATGGTTACACTTATCCTTGACTACATCCTTCCTGTTCTTTCTCACATTATTAATTTCTCTCTCGATTCCGGAACATACCCATCTTCATGGCGACACGCCTTCGTTATTCCCCTACCTAAAATTTCAAATCCTACTCTTCCTAACCACTTTCGACCTATCTCTATTCTTCCTTTTCTATCTAAAGTGCTTGAAGCCTGTGTCCATAAGCAAATGACATAATTTGTATATCGCAATAATTTTAAAGCCATTTTCAATCCGGTTTCAGGCCTGGACACAGCACCAGCTCTGCTCTTCTCAAAGTGTCTGGCGACATCAGGGTAGGCATGGATGAGACCAAAGTTACAGTTTTGGCCTTGGCGGATTTCTCTAATGCCTTTAATGCCGTCAGTCATGATATCTTACTTTCTATCCTCTCTCATCTGATGTTCTCGTCTAATACTCTTAACTGGTTCTCGTCCTATCTTCGGGGACGCCAACAGTCGGTCCGCGTAAATGATTCTTCGTCGAAATGGCGCGATCTTGACGCTGGTGTTCCTCAAGGCGGAATTCTTTCTCCCCTATTATTTTCCATTTTTATTGATCTTATTACTAATGTCCTTCAGTGTACGTTTCACCTTTACGCTGATGACCTGCAGATATACGCTCAGGCTAGTGTAAATGATTTATCTGAGGCCATCACAAAGATCAACGGTGATCTTGCTGCTATCAAAACCTGGTCAGACAGTTTCGGCTTGACTGTAAATCCGTCCAAGTGCCAGGCAATTGTAATAGGGAGTCAACGCATTTTAAGCCGACTCAACACAGACTCATTACCACCAGTCATCTTTAACAGCTCCACTATCCCTCTTAGTTCATCTGTCAGGGACCTCGGCATTTTACTAGACACAAACCTCAACTGGCAAGCTCAGGTAACTAGTATTAGTCAGAGGGTTACAGGTACTTTGCGAACATTATACCGTCTCAAGAATTTTCTACCATCTAAAACTAAACTTATGCTCGTCCAGACGCTGATTTTTCCCCTAATTGATTATGGTGACGTATGCTATCTTGATCTGAATGCAGACCTCCTTAACAAATACGATAGACTTCTAAACAACTGCATTAGATTTATTTTTAACCTTCGTAAGTATGACCGTGTGTCCTTTTACCGTTCTGAACTGAAATGGCTCCCTATTCGGCAGCGCCGTAGTTTGCGCGTTCTCACTACTCTTTATTCTATTATTAACTCTTCTTACTCCCTCTTACTTGTCTTCTAGCTTTCATTTCTTGTCCTCCAACCATAACAGAGATCTCCGTTCTTCCAACAATCTCTTACTTTTATGCCCCGCTCATTCTACTGGATTCGTGGGATCCTCGTTCTTTGTTCAATCTGTTGTACTCTGGAATGCGCTGCCCCCCGAAGTCAGGATGGCACCCAACCGTTTCAATTTTAAAATTAAAGTTCGTACGCTACTCTTATGTAAGTAATGTAATTTACGTATATTTTAAACATGTATGTGTGTATATATTAGCATATATTCGATTATGTATTTTTGTGTATATATAATGCCTTTTTTTTATTTCTCGACTTTTAATATATTTTTATTATTATTATTTTATTTGTCAAGTTTTCTACAGTCTGCACCTACGTTTACTGCAACTTTACATCACCCAAAGGTAGACTGGCAGAGAATGCTTTTAGCATTAAGTCCGCCTTTGTACACTATTTGTACATTAAGTGTTAAATAAATAAATAAATTATCGTTTGCAATTTATTTGTTTTTTTTTCAGCTTTCATTAAATTATATATTATTACTAGCTGTCCCGCGCAACTTCGCATGCGTACATTTTCCCCGTTTTTGCAACATTTTTATTACTGCTCCGTTCCTATTGTTGGTAGCGTGATGTTATATAGCCAGTAGCCAATTCTCAGACCTATTGAATATGCGTATAAAATTTCATAAAAATCGGTCAAGCCGTTTTGGAGGAGTATGGTAACTAACATTGTGACACGAGAATTTTATATATAAGATAATCATTGTTCCAAAACGTGTGCAAAATTTTAAATTATACTGATAACATAAATTGGATCAAGATCTAAATTCAGAGATCTTATTACGCATAATATCGTCTAATATAATCTAATATAAGCATATACATTACATTATAACTTTTAATTTTATTGAGCACACTTGAACCCTTCTAAGGTTAATTTCTTAACAAATTGACAATGACAATTTAATTCTTAAATTTAATCACAAACTTGTACGCTTAGTATGAGACTGCTGAAGAAAACAATTAAAGCAATCGGTACTAATAGAAGGGCCCTTAACTTATTTTAAACTTTGAGACAGTACCAACTAATTTATCCTGACAGAAAGTAATGGCCAAGTTCTGTGACTTGATTTTCACCTGCAATATTTATAAATCAATCAGTCAAAAGGAGAACACTCTGTAATTATCCATTATGGAAAGTGGGTGTTTTGTCTTTAAAAGGGTACTGTTTTCTTCGACCATGTCCACCATAGGTACAAGATAAATAGATAGGATGAAGTTTAAGATTTGAAAATAGATATTATTCGTGGAAATCAGGTTATTTGTCTTTAAATGGGTACCATTTCCTTCGACCATGTACCCATAGATACAAGATAAATAGATGGTATGAAGTTTAAGATTTGATAATCACACTAATATTAAAAAGGCGAAAGTTTGTGAGTATGTCAGTGTATATGTTTGTTACTTCTTCACGTCTAAACGGCTGGAGCGATTTTAATAAAAATTGGTGTGAAGTTAGCTGACACCCTAGATTAACACATAGGCTAATAAACCGCGGGTAACACCGCGGGGCACGGCTAGTAAATAATATTCGTGGAAAACGGTTCATTTTCCGATATTGTCAAATTGTGAAAGCAATTGCATACTCAACTACAGCTTTGTTCACGTAGAATATTACAGTAAAACACTTATTTTTCTTAGATATTATTTTAGTTTTCCAAACTAAAATAGTTAATATAAATTTACCACGTAAAAGTTATATAAATTTATTTTCATATTACAAACGATACAATAATTTTATTTACGTAAAATTCAGTTGGGTATAATTCAGTACTATGTGTGCGATACATCTTAAAGATTTGTTCCTGATTCGTCATATTCCAAATTGGTCATCTTCCAAACACGACACTTTCCAAACTAGTCATATTCCAAACTAGTCATATATTAGATTCGTCATCTTCCAAACTTGTCATTGTACAGTCAAACTGAATTTTAATAAAAACCAAAGTAACAATAATGTAAGTAACTAAATTTATTTCTTGTTAAAACATTTTTTAAGATTTAAAATATACCTATTTATGTTAAAAGCAAACACACTTTCTTTGCAATAAAATAATCAAGTATTCTCCTTAGAGAAAATAAATCATTAATAAAATTATACTTCACATAGCCTACTCAGACACTCCACAACAGTTATTTTTTTATCTACAAAATCCTGTACTATCTCCTTTTCTTTTGTAAATTTATTTAATTCTGTAGTTCGTCGGCGGTGCGTTTGGTTGGAATGTAAAAAAAAAATTTTTATTCTTATATCCTGGTGTAGTGCTTCTTCTCTCATCTTTTTTACAAATAAATACAATGAACCTTTTTTCTTTAATCTATGGTTAATTCTGTTGTTCCAACCTTCTACGGCATTATTTGTGCGGAAATTATCTTCATCAACACAAAATAAATTGCTAGTGATCTTTTGCATCCAAAAATTTACAAAATAATTATGAAATAACCTTATCTCGTTTGAATCTGAGGCAGAGTGAGATATTTCTAAGTATGCCTCCGGTACGTATTGTTTAGGTAACAAAGCTAGTTTTGCACATAATTTTGTATAAAATCTGCCTTCTTCAGTAGCGAATGCTCCACAATCCTTAGATTTTTTCCATAAGGCTTTTTGGTAATGGAAATAACATCCTGTTACTGTTGCGTTCGGAAATACTGATAAAAAACCGTTTATACCAGCTAACTCAAAGTCACACTTAAACTTGGTGATATTTAAACCAAACCTTTCTTTTAGAAGGAAAAATAAACGCCAATAAATCTCTTCACTTTTGCTTGGTAAAAGCGCATAAACGAGTGGTACAAAATATGAATTTATAACACTTGACTCCAAATTTGCATGAAGACTATAGAGTTGGTTAAAAGGGGGTGGCGCAACCTTACATGTACCATCAGCGTAATAATGTTCAGTCTTTGATAGAAAGTCCAAAGCAGTGGGTGATGAAAATATTAAAATTTTATCGTCAAGTCCGTCACTACAAATTAAAAAATCTTTGGATAGCTGTTCTGGGATCAAAACATCGCTTACTTTATCATATGTGCATTTTCGCACATTAAGAAATCTGTTTCTGACATTGTATAAAGTACTTTTTTTATTTTTCCATATCGGTAGCTCCGACAGAGAAGATTCTCCATTAAGTTCTATAAAATCTTGTTCAATTTTCTCGAATATTTTTGGTATAGGTGCGAAATTATTGGTGACTGCCAATTTCATATTATCAAAGCATTTGTCAGCCTCTAACTTCATAAACTCCGGATTACATACATGGTTAGGCTGCCTCATGACGACATTATTATCATTTACAGTAATGGAAGTTGCACACTCACCCCTTTTTGTACATCTCCATGTAACAGTACCATTTTTATTTTTTTTGTGTAGACTGTATTTGTATCCAGAATACAAAAGTAACTTTTTCCCTCTTTCACTTGCGATAAAATGCATTTCTTCGTGCGTACTATTATTAGAAGCCATCTTTTTATTTCATTAAAATTATATTCTTCTTCTTCTTCTTCTTTTGGCAATGTAGCCAATGTGTTGGCTAATTCTGCCAATGTCAAGTGTCAGCTGTTTTGTCACATGCTCTTTGCTTTTCTTCAGAATCTTCAGATTCGTGTGTTGTATTTCTTTCGGCTTTGGTCAGTGGCACCCTTGTATACCCTTTTTATGTAGAAAGTACTTATATAGACAGAGTTGATAAACGTAAGAAATTGTAAATAAAATAAATAAAGGTAGAATAGGATTATAGGATAGATATGATAGGAATAAATAGGAAGAGACTATAATCTAATATTGTTATTAGTAATAAATGCTGATAAATAAAAATTATATTCACTCAATATAAATAATAAAGTGACAATGGCATTAACTTCATGATAGACAAGTAACACTCATATAAATAGGTTCTTATCATAAAATTTACCACAAAGGATTTATTGAATTAATTTGTGCAGGCAAATGTACATTGTATGACAAATTTGGAAGATGACGAATCTAATATATGACTAGTTTGGAATATGACTAGTTTGGAAAGTGTCGTGTTTGGAAGATGACCAATTTGGAATATGACGAATCAGGAACAAATCATCTTAAACCTTGATTGTTAGTCTAAGCTTCGCTTGGCACCGAACTTGCTATCAATTGATCGAATGGACAATTACCTTAATACCATACGGATACGACATACACCTGTAGGTACATTGAACCCCACAGAATATAACCATTAGACAATGACTGCCTGGTTGACCCAGTCTATATATAGGCTATGTACGCATATTTATAAGAGGTTGTGGGTTCGATTCGCACTCGAGACAATGTTTTGTGAGATCCGTGTATATCGCCATTTTTAGGTAAAGATCCCTAAGACATATTTTAAAGTGATTGATATGAAGTTGCAATTGTCATGATAGTTTCGTTTTGACGAGATGCCCAACTTTATGTTCAAGACAAATTTATATAGTGGTACGTTAGTGAAGAACACAGATGTTAAACATGAATAACTTAACTTTATAGTTGGAAAACTATAAACTTACATACATCAACATAGGCCACGGTTAGTTTACCAACAGCAAATAATATATATATTATATAATATCTTGGTACTACTCACACAACGTCTGATCCCAAATTAAGCAGAGCTTGTACTATGGCAACTAGACAACTGACAAGACATACAATATTTCTAAATACATACATGTTATAGATAAATTACACCCGGACACAGAATAAACCATCATGCTCTTCATAGAAAGTTTTATCCTAGGTGGGGATCGAACCCAAGACCTCCGGCATAGCGGTCAGGGTCACTAACCAGACCAACAGATATATTGTTTCCCTCTTTTTGTATGCGGGTTTTTTTAGCATTTCTTAACGTTGTTTTTTCTAATTCCAAATTACATTGAAATAGATAATTTTTAAAACCTTTCTATTAATACCCCTCTCGAAGTTTTTTTTTTAAACATTTTTTTTTTAAATATAGTAGTATTACACTACCGCCAAAATTACGACATTTGTTTTTTTTATATTTTAGAATACCCAATGTCACTCTCAAAACTAAGACGAATCTAACGACACCTCTCAAGCTAAAATCCATCAAGTCATTTAGGCTCCAGGGCGTGCCAAAGAAATATACATACATACATATACTCGAAAAACATGACCCTACTTCTTGCGCAGTCGGGTAAAAAGCGAAACTAGATGATTGACTCATCACTGGTTAAGTCACAGGTAGATCCGCTGGATCTAGGTCAGATGACAATTTTGCATAGGTATCGTTGGCTTAAGATTTTTTCTAATTAGCACCCTAATATAAATTGGCAAGAACATAAGGGACAAATATGGTCTAAGTTCGAATAAATAGATACAATTTAAGCTATAGATATTTAATGTTTATATTCATAAGGTTTATATCTGGATATAAATACACAGCCTACTGGACTATATGCATAGGTACTTCTACCAATACCCACGTCCATATGTACCTACGTGTTCACCAAAGCTCTACTACGGGTTGTAAGTCGACTTCAAAGTGATATACATCTATTTTGTATGGCAAACTCACCATTTGACTTTCCTTTGCTAAAAAACGAAGTAAAAGGAAAAGATTTATGGTAGTTTTTACAATTTTACGGTCAGCGAGTTCGGTTGGAACGCCAAGGGAGACATTACAGGAGATATCGCAGATTTACTTCAAACTTGATGCCTTCTCTAGAGGGAAATCACGAAATGGGGGATCATTGCGGCATCATTCATTCGGCAGGCCGCTAATATTACTATTTTAAAATTTATTTCCATGGCTGCAACGAACTTACACTTCACGTATTTGTTAATATGAACTAAAATATGGGGTCCCAGTGCACAAAATTTATTACAACTTTTAAAAAAATTGGTCGATCCACTGGTGGCCGTAGAGCTGGCAACTTTTTCGCACAACGCATCAGCATTTCTATATAGCGAGGAAATGGTGCCAACCCCTGGGCATGGTTCCACAGATAATGGAACCATGCCCAGGGGTTTCAATTTTATGGATATTTTTTTAGTTTAAATATAGTTTTTAAATATTTAGTAAGTAGGTATGTATAGATGTAAGAAATTATATCTTTTTGCGATAATAAAAATCTAGTAACAAAATTCGACACAAACACAAATAAACAATTAAACATAACAATTTCAATGATCATCCGTTATTTGGCCTTCAAAGTTGACAAACTTTAAAGGCCAAATAACGGATGATCATTAAAATTTACCCCAAGATAATGTTCCCAAAATTGTGTCTACTTTTACATAAAATATTTTGACCCTCAATCAAAACCTCACCTTTATTTTTCCAAATCTGTAAAATGTTGTCAACCCGTCATTCACAAGGAAGCTTTTAGCATTTTAATATTTATACGGCTTAAATTTTACCTTCAATAGGCACATTAACAAAATGTTTCATAACAAAATTCTGTGGTGACTTTAAATAAAATCAATTTTCCCTTGCAAGAGGGAAGTAATACGACAAAGCCGCAATTTCAAGCGCACCTAAAAATTGCATATCATGTCCCCAGATCGATAAGGTTATTTTTCCTTGTTTACACTGAAAACACACACAGAAAAATCACCTAATGTACCTACATATAATATATATTAACGATCCCTTTGGTAGCACACAAACTGATATAGATTATCAACCCTTGGCCCTTATTCGTACAAAGCCTTTATCGAGCACGAACCCTAGAACACTTCAAAACAAAGAAAAGGTCGGATAAGGAGATTATAGTGCCATCGGTTAGTTGAAATATGAAATAGAAAATATTATATTTATTCTATGTTTGTTGTCAATATTGAACGACTGATTCAATAGTATGCAACGCGAAAAGGATTTGAATTTTCGAAGTTATCTATTGAATTTAAATAAGTCTTTGAATGACGTCATCGATTTTGAAAATAAGGTTCAAACCTGTCAAAAATAATTCCATTTTTATGCGAGGGGTTCGAGCGATTGGGGCAGAGACCCCTTCTCATTATTCCGTATGCGTGCGCTCACTGTCGTCTATTTTCAAGCTAAATATGTTTTAAATTGCCATTTGCGTTCGATGATTACGACAATAACATATTCTTGCTTCAACAAAATAAGAATGAACAAATAATTTTGGGAGATAAAACGAAGTACTTAGACTTGAAATTCGTTTTATAAAGGATTCCATTCCTAACGAAAAACTCAATTAGGAATCTATTCAACTTAAAACAAACTCTTTTGCGTTTGTAGATCTGTTTTTCAAAACTAATTTATTTCCAAAAATTAAAACTATTTTATGCGTTTCAGAAAATATACTGCTATAAAAACTATTTTATTCTGTTTTTGCCAATAAAAAACGATAGTAACTCTATCATAGTCTAAGGGGACAAAAAAAGAGCAACTAATATGTAAACTATTGTAAAATGGCATTTACCAAAATGTTTGCTTGAGATTAATTTCATGAAAATGTTACTTTCATTTTCGGAAACAAATGTTCATTGTAACAGTTATCTTAATATAAATCTAATATATCTAAACGAGCAATTCTATATATATAATCTGAATCTCGGCAATGGTTCCAACAATTTTCATGAAATTTGTATGCAGGGGGATTCGGGGGCGATAAATCGATCTAGCTAGGTTTCATTTTTAGAAAACGTAAAAAAAAATACCGATTAAAGCTCGGTCATCCAGGTACTTTAATACCTAAATACAAAGCAAACGCACAGTGGTAAGAATGTATGTAAAGAACGATATCAATATACAAGGTTATTTTTGGTATAGTACAAAGCTCAGACACCCCAACAAGATTTTTACTTCAAGAAATCATATAAAAAAAGAAAATGAAATATTGAAAACTTGCAGAGTCATAAGCCATTATAGTTGTCGTGTGATCTTCGCGCTATCGTGCTCATTTCGTCCCGTAGTACGAAACCCGTGGTTATTATTGAAAAGATCAGGATTTGGACTGTTAGAATGATTAATTAATGAATTGATGATTGATTAATTAATTAATTGAAAAATATAACATGGTCCAAAAACTACCCCATTGGATTGTCTTACTGGTTCTGAGCAAACTGCTTTCAGGTTTACACTATACCAAGAATAACGTTTTTTTTTTTTTTTTTTTAAAAAGACAACTCCCGCAGTAGGGTAACAAGCCCTGTGTCGCGGGGAACTTTACAAACATACAAGTCACGGACACAAAGTACACCCAGACTCGGAACAACAATTTGTGGATCACACAAAGTGGTGTCCCGTGTGGGAATCGAACCCACGATCTCTTGCGTAGCAGTCGGACACACTCCCACCGCGCCACAGAGGCAGTCAACGTTGTATAACATTACCGATTATTATCATTAGTAATATCAATTATCAATACAGACTTTATTAAAAGTAACTACCTAATCATTTTTCAATACATTTTTAGATGCTATTTTGAGCATTTTTACTGTAAAAAGAGAAATTGGTATGAAAGAAAAATTTAAGGTAATTATGTTTATTATGACTAACACATGCTGTATTCACCTGTTATTAGTTATACAATTGAAAAATTAAAATCAAGCATGCAATAGTTAAGCTATGTTTTTTTGTAATAACTGTTGTTGAATGTAATCCATACTTCCATACTAATATTATAAATGTGAAAGTAACTCTGTCTGTCTGTCTGTCTGTCTGTCTGTCTGTCTGTCTGTTACGCTTTCACGCTCAAACAGCTGAACCGATTTAGATGAAATTTTGTATGGAGATAGTTTGAGTCCCGAGGAAGGACATAGGATAGTTTTTATTGCGATAACCGACATCCATGCGGGCGGAGCCGCGGGCGAAAGCTAGTAAATCATAATCCTAACTAATATAATAAATGCGAAAGTGAAATTTGTATGTTACGCTTTCACGCCTAAGCCGCTAAACCGATTTTAGAAAAATCTTTCAACAATAGTAAGCTACGTTATCAGCGAGTAACATAGGCTGTATATTTTTTCAACCGCCTGAAGGCGGAATCGCAATAAAATCGCGATCATACGGGTGAAACAGATAACCACCTTATTTGAAAATAAGGTGGTTATCTGTTTCACCCGTATGATCGCGATTTTATCAAAAGCGATCGATATTAATGATCCGATTTAGATGCGGTTTCGCTTTTCGACTGCTTATTTTTATGATAGGCTTTAGTATTTAAAACGTTGTCCTAGCTTATAAAACACCAGAGATATAGGCTAAATCATAGGAATGAGTCAGCAAAATGTGCATTAGTTGATGTGCTTGATATTTTTATTCCGTAAAGGCAGCTCTTTTTTCTTAAAAAAGTTATTAAATTATGAAAATCACAATAATTTAACCCCAATGTATCACAAAATTGGGATATCATAATTTATCGTACGTTGTCATTTTGTTATTTGTTAGAAAATTCAGCTTACTATAGAGATCCCTTTGTTAACGACAGATTTTGGTATGTAAGCAGTTGTATAGTTAATATAATAGTAAAATAGGATGTTTTTATCGCGATAACCGACATTAACGTGGGCAAAACCTATAAAATAAAGAATATGAAGTTCTTTACGTTAAACAACTATTATAAACAACATGACATACCGATGACAACTAAGATTGATAAGCAAGGAAAAACGAGCATAACTTGAAGAAAACACAATAAATCTCCGCACTTATATAAGTGAGCTAATAAACGAGGTAGAGCGACGCCGACCTAGCCCTTTCATCTGACGTTGGCCGTAAATCTAGAGACGAGAAGTGCCTCCCGTGATGTATTCCCGACATTAATGGAATTACGCGGCCGAGCGATATGTAGCACTTGTTGGAAGACTTTAAGGATAACAATTTGTATTGAGTAGTTGGTTCGCATTTCCTCCTTAATTTTACCGGGTAATGTTTATTTCAATTATTCCTGTTTGTGGTGGTCATTTATTTAAGGCAATTGAATAAAAACTATATGCTCTAAGTTGGCGAGTAGGCGGGAAATTGCTCTCGCATTTACTTGATGGTACCCATATAAATACATCCTTATCCATTTAAAATAGGGTTGTAAATAATAAATACAATTTTTTTTATTTACTTAAGATGCGAAACAACACTTGTGATACGTCAGGATTCAATATGTACATGTAATGCCAAGTTCGCAAACAATAAGTAAAGCCGGAGAAAATGAAAATGCACTTTGCAATAAAAACTAGCGACCGCTCTTTTCAAATCGCCAATTTTTACAATGTTTCGATGTCTATTAATTTGATATGGGGTAAGGTGCTGCCACTATTATAATATAGGTACACCATGTTAGAGCACTGATGCAAATGATATTAATTAAAGATTGGAACATGAGATAAAATAAAATCTACCGCAGTGGTTACAACATATTAGGAGCATCTATTTACAACAAATGCAAAAATAATTTGTGCCAAGGAATGATTAAATGTAATATATTTGTATGAATATCAAAAGAAAGAAGAGAATATGCAGAAAACAAAGGACTTGTCGATTTACTTCTGAATAAAAACTGTTTCAATATTAGAAAAGAACGATATTTAATTATCATCGGCAACATCCTCGAGCAGTACTTCGCCTAGTTTGAATTAACTTCAAATCATGCCATAATAAGTGCCATAAAAAGAACCAGTGGAAAGATTCTTACCTATACTTCGTAACGGATGTAAACAAAGACCAATTCTCTAAACAGGATGGCATAACTCATATTTTCCCTAAAACCATTTGAGCGTCATGTGGTTCGAAACACATTTTCGAAACAGAATATCTATAGTATACCATTATCGGTGCCCCCCATGGCGTTTACGTGTCTGCTGCATAGTATTTTAAGTGTTGAAGGGTCCCAGGCTCAGGTGGTTTAGCATATTTTGTCCCTTATGTAATCATGTGCAAGTCTATTGTCATCTATCAAACACAGTGTCAAAAACGATCGTTGTTTCTCTCGTAATAACGGCACTGTAATGTTTATGCACCGACATTATTACGGTGGTTATTTGTTATTGCATGTTCAAAATATCGATTCAGAATTGATCATTGATCGATTACTGAACAAAATGACTAAGTACCTTATTTAAATATACAAATCGGGAGAACCTTGTCTCTAACATAGCACAAACTGGAAATTTAATGGTTATATAAGATAATTTAACGCTAGAATAACATAAATTATCTAAATTACCATACAATTTGCAAATGATGACACTCATTACAGCTTTAACCAAAGTTAACAAAGACATAAACACGATTTCTTACTCACTGATTATTTTTTCACGATTCACTGTTGTCTTTATAGTTACAATTTCATCTAATAACTAATTGACTACATATAACAGAATTGGAATCCTCAAAAAGTTATATTTACGTCAGTTCCAGTTTGATGTTTTTTCAGATCTCATTAATAATTTATTTTATTGGGAACCCGAAAAGGTAAGGTTACGGTAAAGATCAAACGCAACCCAAATATCTAAGTCCCATTGGTGAAAACGGTCAACAAATTATGAACATTATTATTCTATGTTGACCTGACAATTAAAAAATAAAACCAATACTCAGTCATTTGAAAATATTATGAAAAAGTAACTTTTTGCGGTTTTCATAAGCGCCTTTCACTATTATTCGACGTTTATTGGTTATTAAATTTTATTTTAAGAGTACCTAAACCTTACCAAAACATAATAAAAGTGACAAAAATAATCCCTCAATTTTTACATCGAAAAATTCATTACACAACATGAAACAATACCACCTTTGTAAGCTTTAATATAGAGTAAACGATCGCACTACATACTACACGATAAAATTATGTTTCGCTTTCATCATTCAGGTGTAGCGCGCGTGGTAATACCCGCTACAATTTTTGTAAATCCACAAAGTACGGCGAATTCAATCCTGGGATACAACGATGTTCCTTTGAGCGCTGCATCCGTGTATCAAAAACACACCAATCTTTTGCAACGGGAAATAAAACACGGACAAAAAAACTGTTAATGAACCGCGCACTGGGTCTGGTGCTGCTATTTACCCAGTATTATATGTACTTGTATGGTTTTTTAAATCTTCCAACAAAGTTAAAGACGTGTTCATTTTTTGGTGTACCTTTTGTGTTGATCTTACAGATGAGAAATTACAAGATTGCGCTTAAATTGCCAAACGTGGTGATTTTATGCTGATATTGAAACCGCTCCGAATCTCGTACTAAGAAAAACGTTTGCAACCAGAGTCTGTTGAAACCATTGTTATATAGTTAAGCTGCATAACTGGAATGAAAAGTGACTAACACTGCTTTCCAGGACACTGCTCTAAGGCAATCTAGCATATAACGATTAAGGTAGTAGGATTTTTCTCGTGTGGGAATAGGGTTTGGTGGAAGCGAAACGGATTTTACGCACGCCTCTTAGTACATTACTTTTCAAATCGAATTAGGCCGCCTTTTTAAATTAACGTGGAAAACCCAATTTAGAAGCTCTAGAAAATTAATTAGGATTTCACTCAACTTTGATTTATCCATACACATCTCTAAGCTTACTACAATCTATAAAACAACAACTGTATACTTTTCAAATATTTCTTTCACAAAATTTTAATTCAATACTCTTGCACTACGTAAATATAGGCGAATATGAAATTTTTAATATCCTCAAGGCAAGTAAAACTCTTCTTTGAGAAGGTCGTGCCTTCAATATTTTATGAACACTTAAAACTAAATTAGATTTTTTTCTCGAGTTTAAAAAAATGTTCAACGTTGAAACACCTCGGAGTTATGATGTAAAGTTTCACTAGATAGAAGCTTGGCAATTAATAAATCTTCACAATTAGTTTGTTCGCCTCTTGTAGTGCTAATAAAATAACTCGTTTAAAACTTATATTGAAAACGCCTATCTTCTTTCTTTGTGTTTTATTCTATATTATCATTTTTCATTCACACTGTTTTGATTCTGGATTTGGCTTTTTTATAAAATTCTCCAGATTCGTGGCTTTAATTTGTAATAACATAAAATGAATTCAAGTTTAAATGACTTTAATAATAAAATCAAACATAAAGTAAATTTGTAAAACTGCCTGCGAAAACCTGCGAAAAACTAATAACTTATTTTCATTGAATTTTGTTTACTTTTTATAAAATTGTTTTGCATACTTAAAATATCAATATCTTAGAATGAGCTAGTCAATATTTGGAAAACTGATTCTGTGAAATGTTTATTCACATTTTTTATTATAATTACAAATAATGCTGACTTCTTTTACGTCATTCAAAAATAAGATTTTATATGGGAATATTGAATACCAAATCCTAAAAGGTCTCGGCGTAGGTTTTTACGAACTAAAATTGCATCATCAGTTTTTTTATTTTTCTAGACACAGCCTCAGAACACACATTTAGCTAGAATGGGTCAGTAGAAAGTCAAGACGTGTCTCCAATCAGCGCAACGGCGCCATTTGGTTCGCGCGTGATATTATTCAAAGTTCGATCGCGGCCGCATGACGTCGCGTGTACTGCAACAAGAAATGCCTAATTGTGCAGTTATAAGTTGTAAAAACTCGTCGAAGAATGTACACCGTGTCAAGGGAGATGTATACTTTCATCGCTTAGTAATTTGGTTGCTCCTTAAGCTAAAATTAATTTTAAAATGATTTATTTACGTTTTTGAGTTAAACTACTACGATAAATTCTCATTGACGTATTTTTACTCTATTCGTTTTACATTGCGGTTTCAATTGATGTCATCAGGTGATATATCGTCGTCTCTTAAGTTGAAAGTACGCAATGAAATTCAAACGAATAAACAACACAACAACAAATAAATGTCGTGGTACAGGGGATTTTGTCGTTTTTCTACAAGTAGTGATGTTAAGTTTAGGCACTTTATATCAATTTCTTCAATCGCGAATTGATCGTGCTCTATATATGAAACAGAAAGCAGATAGCCGGAGGAACGAGAATGCATTTTTGTAATAACTACATAGGTATCAGTTTGATCAAGCACCTATTGAAAACCATTTAGTTAATCTCGTAAAGGCAATAGCTTATGTATACATAGATATACGTTTACATTATTTAACGAGAAATTTAAAAACCAAAACTACGAAAAGACAAATATATAATAAACTCGTCCTGTTTCTAGGTCAATAATTTAGTAACTATGAGGTATTTAATTCAGTTAAATCTAAACCAACATTTTTTTTTACTATTTTATTAAATGGTACAGAATGGGTTTGGGGCGTATTGGGGGTCTTTAATTTTGATCCTTAAATTTTGTGGGCTTACGCTGTTCGCGCGATTATTTCGTTTCAAACTTTTTTTAAGTACATTTTGAAGTCGTATAACATAGTGATATTATATTTGAACGTATCCGTGCTTTAGAGGTCACGTAAAAACCCGGTTCAGGCTGTTATCATCTCGCTAACAGTCGTTAGGTCATGTCATAAAGGGTGATCTGAATAATTCTGACACAAGGTTGGCCATTCAAAAAATAAGAGTGTAATTGTTTTAAAGAAGGCCGATTAAGTGATACTGATAACTTTGATCTCAATATAACGTTTAGTAGGTACGTAAGTACCACCTATGTTCGTACGTTTTTTTATTTTTTAGAAAATTGATTGTGCATTATTCCCGTTTTGTGGTAATCTTGTGCAATATATATATAAAGTTAAATAGTTCAATCTTTTGCTTTAATATGTGTAAGACCTATTACTGATTTAATTAGTTCATATAATGATAAAAAATATAAGCATTTTTGTGAATAAGTAGTTTTAAGTGTAAAGTACTTACAAAGTACTATACATAAATGCAAATACAGCATTTAAACACAATTTATTATTAGTTTACTCTAAAAAGGCATTCTGTGATATTCAAAAAATCAAAAGCGTTAAAAACAGGTAATAGTTTTGGCTTAGCGTAAAAATTATATTGATCCCACCTAATCGTCCCTACAATTGATTAGATAGGTAAGTATATTAAATTATTAAAAATAAATAAAATGCTTATGTCGTTTATTTTTACCCGTGTTTTTATTTTTATTTATAAGAATGGTTCTATGAATCTTAAAAATGCAAAGTTAGTGAGAATTGTTAGATGGATGAGTGGATGTTTTTACTCTTTCACGGGAAAACAGCTGTACCTATTTGGCAGAAATTTAATGGAGATAGCTTGAACCCGGCAAAGAACACATAGGTTGCTTTTATCCCGGTTTCCATGGGGGATTTCATTCAAAGTGTAAATTTAGTGTAAGTTCGGTGGAGCCAGTTAGTTAGATAATAAACATGTGCTAACTTGTTGGAATTAAAAACTGCAGATATTTTTTTAATATAGCTTCAAACAAAATTAAAAAAAAATGAATCCATTATAACGAAAGAATTTTGTTTTTATTGAAATAAAGCGTAAAAATTGCGTGAGTCAAAAATACAAAACAATTGCCTCAGTTGACCTTAATCATTTTCTTTTTAATAAAAAAACTTTAAATTAAATAATTCCAAACAGCAGTGTCGAATCGAATTGGTCGATTTAAAATCGATACTCTGTTGGATGAATGATGTCTTACGATTGAAACGATTCTGTTTATGGTAGGTTCATCACTAAAACGCTCGCGTGACGTCATGCGCGGTGGGGATAAAGTGGCACGCTCTGTTTTCATACTGTTACAGGAACATGTGGCATCTAGCTAGGTCTATTATCTTTGCACATAGCTAATTCCATAATTTTCAACCGACTTCAAAAAGGAGGTTTTTAATTACCACAACATTAGCAAGAAAAGTTCTATGGGTTATTTTATGGATAAATAAGGACTAGGCTTTAGATTTTACTGTGAAAACCTTCATCATCATAACAATATCAACTCAATAACAGCAGTCAGTTCACTCTGTGAGCCAACCAAAACCTCTATACATTGTGGAATGTCGAACTTGGTAACAAAATGTTCGTAAATCAAGGGAACATCGAGTAAGTGAAGCACGACTCAGCTTATCCGGCACAAGATCCGGTCAGATCTGGGCCACATCTAATCGCCAAATACACGGATATTCCATTTGCATTGCATCCGTTTGGGCCCACGCAATCCACTAAAATTTGTTCGAACATAAACTATCAGTTTTAGATTGTAATGATGACTTCACGGGTAGGGAATATTGTAAGTCGACATTTAGAGGAACTCATTCATATAGGTATAAAAACTTCGTAATAGGTGCTTAGTCTATTCAAACCGTAGACACCGACTGAATAAATTAACTGAAAATTATAGTCACGATGGAATCCATCAGGCCGTTTGAAATGCCGCGTAGATTTTAAAAATATATTTCATTGAAAATGTATATTTAGTAACCACTAATTTCAGGTAAAAATAAAACTATTTTATCAATTGTAAAAAAAATAAGACGGAACGAGAATCAAAAAATGTGAGTGATCTTCATAAACATAATTTAAAATCAATAAAATAAAGCAAGATAAACCTTTATAGATACCAAATATATACCTGCAATTTATCAAAACCAACTCAATTATAGCATTACGTATGCATGACCGATACAAAACAAAAGACCGGACTGAGATAAGTACCTACGTACGCAGAATTTAAAGGACAGACGGATAAACAACTGCTAATATTTAGATAAGGGCCTCCATATGCAAAACCCCGTATGACCAAAAAACCAACAATGTTAAGGTTCGAGATAAGAATAGCCGTAAAACATACGTGCGCTTTCTTTGTGCTCACAACTCACATAAAACGATGAGATTTTTGTACAATGTTATACAATTTGTTCTGTGTTTGTGTAATTATGTACATACAATATACAACGTGCAGACAAAATGCCAAGAGTTTAAGTTTACCCACAAAGTTTAAACTTTCTGTATAATTTAGCCTAGCATGTCATTGGTAAACATCTAATTAATCAAATATTCAAATAAGTACGTACTATGAAGTTACAATATTGTTATGTTAAAGAAGTCATTATTATTAAGTTTCGATCAACAACAAGAGAGACTTGCCAAGTTGGTCTATTGAGTATCAATAGGTATGATGCCTAATAATTTAGAGCTATGATTTAAGGAACTCTGATAGAACTTGGTTTCCAGTCACATGTCAATTCATTTCATTTTCACCAATAACAAACTTGGCATTTATTCAGATTTATATTATTTCTTTGATGGAATTCTTAAACACATAGAACTTAACATATTCATTTGAAGAACTTTAAATAAATTAATACAGTATAACTAATTTTGATAGTAAATTTATATTTAATTTTATATTAAATAATAAATTTGATTGTGGCGCCGTGGAAGTGTGTCCAAATGCTACGCAAGAGGTCGTAGGTTCGATTCTCACACGGGACTCCACTTTAAAAAGAAAAGAAAAATTACTCAAAGTCAAAGAACTTTATTCACTTAAGTTACAAATTGCAACGCTTATGAACGTCAGACAAAATTTGGAATAGAATGATTCTACATTTAATACCAAGTTCGCAAAAGAAAAGCCGTGAGAAAAGAACTTGGCAATAAAACTCATGGAAACTACAATGGTAGGTATCTATTATTAAACAAAGTACCTACTCGAGCACGTAGAAGCAGTCAATTACTACATTTTCAAGTTGATTATAAAAACAAAATTCAATATACGATTCTAAATTCTAGCACAGCCAAGTGAACACTGGTACCTACCTAATAATGCTGTACACTTCTCAAAGCAATATATTTCAGACTTCTATACTAAAAGTTACGTAAAGTTCAACAAAACGAATAACATACAACATTTTATCGCAGATACTTAACAAATGTGCTTTTACCTAGTTGTATTACATTTCGGATTATGGTTAAAGAGTGGATTAAAAACTGTAGTCATAAATATCAATAGTGGCTATCTTCTTGTAAAGTTCTTAAAAGTTGCTAATATAAGTCACATATTATGAAATGTGCGTCCTGGAAACAAGCTTGATGATATTTTTTTGGAAAACTTTTAAAAAACAAGCAAGTGCATATCGGGCAATGTAGGGTTCCGTAGCTGTCCAGCACAAACAAGCGGTATAAGAAGTGAGCTTTCTGTTGTTTTTGTTTATACTACCAACAACAAAATTTAATGTAATTTTCAATGTAATTTGTATGAAAATATTGTTACTTGTCAGTCTTAAAATTTTAAATCCTACTTAACAGTGGTAGTTTTATATACTACCTACTACCTTGAATTTTTCACATCTCCAAAAACAACCATTTAGCTTTTAGGTTGGGGGAAACTTGACTCAATCAGATATTTTTCCTTTAAGGCTAAATATTTTACAAACGGATCCCTAAGTCAGAAAATAATATTCACAACTCCTAAATATTCTAAATATTTTCAAAAATACATAATCTAACGACATCCCACACGATGGTTAGCTGAGTAAATAAAGTCAGACACCACTTTACGTGTAGAGGTAAGTCGTAAGCTAAAGCGGGGACAGACAGACAGAGCGAAACTATAAGAGTTCCGTTTTGACATATTGTTTGTAGCCAAAACCTACGACCCTAAAAAAGCTTACAAGGAAGTATACAGTTAATATCAAGGTCGCCACATAGCCTTTTTTTTTAAGATGATTCCGGCAGTAGTGTACAAGCCCAAGTGTCTCGGGGGAGTTTACAAACATACAAGTCACGGACACAAATTTCACCCAGACTCGGAACAACAATTTGTGAATCACAAAATGTGGTGTCCCGTGTGGGAACCAAACCCACAACCTCTTGCGTAGCAGTCGGACACACTCCCACCGCGCCACCGAGGCAGTCAATGGAAAAATTGCCTAAACTTTTTGATACGAGTACATTGATTTTCTTAGCCAGCGCTGAATAATTAACCCTTCAACAAAACTTTAATCGATACATTGGAACAAAACATTGAATTATAGAATACCATTGTTATTACATACACAAGCGCCCTCCATATGAGAACAGAAAAATCCCTGGCATTCCCAAAAGGATTCCACGTCAAACAAAATATTCTAGGCATTTAGTTGTAGTTAATGTTGGGATGCAATAAATACTGTTATGTTGCTGGAAAATTACAACAAAGGAAAATTGTACGACAGGTAATACTAGCACAGTAATATTACATTCATACATAATAACAAAGTGAGAACTTTTTTTTAAGTATGTTCGCCGACGGCCGCTCACGTCAGCCGCGCAGCCGCGATCTGCCGCGATGAACCATAAATGACCAATTTCTGCTGTCAACAACATTTAAAATGTGTCAAGTAACGCCATCTATGTTGTATTATGTGTGCCACTCATAAAAAAAACAAAAGACAGACTGTCTTTTGTTTTTTATATTACAGTAAAGCAAAGTGTTTTAATAGGTTATTGGCATACATTAAAATATTTCGAAGATCTAATACCTGACTTCCGCATAAAAAAAAACATGCCAATTTGTTATCATTGTAACAGAATTAAAGTTCAAACCAATTTACAAAATCTAAGAAGAAAATTTCATGAACGAAACGACAGGTACAGGTAGTTACAAAACTGGAATCTTCTCTCGAAGCACGTAACATTTTCATGGCGCACGCTGCAAAATTTTCACAAGATAACGTCACCTACATTACTAAGTTTTAACTTTTTTCGTGTCTCTTGTTTCGTTTGCACAGATTTGCATAATTTGTGAATGCGGCAGTGCTTCCGTTTATCGTTATTGTCACGCAGGGAACCATCTCATGAACGAAACTTTGACTGTGTTAATACAGTTTTAATTTGAAAGCTGCTACAAAATTTATAAAGGAAAATTTGACAAGGATTCACTTATAAATTGCTTATTCGATTGATCAATCTATCCAGACTGTTATAAGTCAAAACAACTGTGGGAAAGAAGGCAAGTGGGGGTAGCTATTGATTTATGGTTTTACTTTTGTACGCACGACTGCAACTTAAGAACGAAATCGTATTTATCGACAATTTGAGTTTAAGTAATTGGCTTGGAAATAACAAACGTTCTATCGTAGTTCGTATGTATGAGGATTTAAGTGAATCATAGAGACTAGCAATCAAAACGAGCGCCCAAAGGACAGTCATAAAGCCGTCGATAAATCGTAGTTAGCAGTCGAAACAAAAGGTGGCAAGACCACAATGATTGAATGTTGCTCACAGAACGTTGTAATAGTTGCCAGACACTGGCACGCTTTGAACTCGAACGCCAAACTCCCGACGCTTAATGAAAAGCCAGTTCGAAAACAGATGTCAGCCTTTTGTTTAGAGAAAATTGTCAAGACTCAGTGAAAAATTGAGACGTGGCAAGATTATTAATGTGAGATTGCTATTATTGAAGTCATTGTTTGAATTTTGTTGAAAATTCTTAAGTAAAATTACTTCTTGATTTTTTGGTAGTTTGTATATAAATTGCAGCTGGTCTTTATATTTTTTTATCTATACTTATATTATAAAGCTGAAGAGTTTGTTTGTTTATTTGAATTTGGTAATCTCAGTAACTACTGGTCAGAATTGAAAAAAAAATGTTTTTATTTATTTACGTTTGGATAGTCCATTCGTCTAAAAAGGCTATGGGCTATATATCATCACGGTACGACCAATAAAAGCGGAGCAGCAATGTAAATTGTTACAAAAACGGGGAAATTTTATGCAGACAAAGTTGCGCGGGTCAGCTAGTTACACTAATATTATAAAGGCGAAAGTTTGAAAGTTTGTGAGTGTGTGAGTGTCTATGTTTGTTACTTCTTCACGTCTAAACGGCTGAAGCGATTTTATGTATGGATTAATATTTTTTTTTTGTATGGAGTTAGCTGACACCCTGCATTAACACATAGGCTAATAAACCGCAGGGCCACAGCTAGTTTATCATAAAATTCAGTTCTTTTCTATATTACAAGAAGTCTGGCATAAGTAAAAAGAAAAAAGGTGAACTACAATCGTTCCTCCTCGATGCAAGAAAGGTAGTTGCAGTTGAATATTTAAATAGACAAGCCACAATAATTAAACAGTACTAGGAGCAATTATCCACAGCCTTTTTACCCAACTTCTCGAGTCTTTTATGTTCTACTTGAGAGGCGAAGACATAGTTTTAATTGGAGTCGTTTCGAGCCACGCAAAGAGTCTTTTAATTAAAATTTTAACTCTTGATATTTAAAAAGTATGATGGCTATCCACTGCTATTGCTGTAACATCCGCTGCGAATATTTCTCTTTAGAATTTCTTTCGATATTAGTGTCAGAAGATGGTACACGTTATTTAATGTTTAAAGAAATGAGACTTTTATTAAAGGTAAAGAAAACTGTAAGGACATCAACGGTAATAGAATAGTCTTATCAATAATTATTATCTTTTGAATAATGTTTTAAACGGTTAGATATTGTGCGAATGATATTTATTCTTTTAATATACATAGTTATTTTTATGGCAACCTTACAACTACTTAAATATTTCTAAATACATACATATTATAGATAAATAACACCCAGACACAGAATAAAACATCGTGCTCATCACACAAAGTTTTATCCTGGTTGGGAATCGAACCCACGACTTCTTGCGTAGCATTCGGATATACAAGGTGTAAATTAATCCCTGTCCGACCCGAAAGGTTCGAATCGAATAGAATGCTTAAAATAGAAAAAATATATATCCGTTAAAATTATTTTTTTTTATTGAATATTAAAATTCTCGATTTAAGTAGTTACCCAATTTCATCGAAATGTGTAAATTTTCAAGATTTTTTATCAAATTTGTTTGCATAAAACCTCTTTACAATCAAAACAATCTTTTCCGCTTCCACATGTTTTCCCATATGACTTCTGAAAATGTTATTTTTCTTTTCGTCTAAATTTTAAATAATGGCATAAATCGAATGGGAACATGATACGTTAGGTATCATGTTCCCATTCGATTTATGCCATACATTAACGGGTCGATCAGGGATTAAATATACATACTGTATAATTAAAATATCCTATTGATAAAATATTTACGAGTAAAGGTGAGAGATATAGAAGAACTTCTTTGCGTCGTCGCTGTCAAGTGATAGTGTATCCATAAAGCCTCTAAAGAACCTAGAAGAGAGCCATCAAACATGCTAGCAATATAAACATACTATAGAATCTCAACAAACGGGCATAAACATATCGAAACTTGACTGCCTCTGTGGCGCGGTGGGAGTGTATTCGACTACTACGCAAGAGGTCGTGGGTTCGATCCTCACCCAGGATAAAACTTTGTGTGGTGAGCATGATGATTTATTCTGTGTCTGGGTGTTAATTATCTATATTACGTATGTATTTCGAAATATTTAAGTATGTTTATCAGTTGTCTGGTTTCCAATGTACAAGCTCTGCTTACTTTGGAATCCGATAGTGTTTCGTAAGTTGTGTATATATATATATCTCTCTCTTGTATGATTTTCTTAAAAACAGTAGAGTCGAAAGATTACTTTCTAAAATTTTCTTATTTACACTGGATAGCAAAATTGAACATTCAAGAAGTTATCAACCTTTATCTATTTTGTTAAAGAAACGCTGACTTTGTTTTTCAATTTAACAGCATACTTTATATGATTGATGCACTTAAGTTACACGTGTAAGCACTCACCCAAGTGTTGCAATCTTTTCAGACGCGCAGTCTTGCAGATATTTTAACTATCCGGCTAAAATGCAAAGACATTTCAGCGTACAAACCGAGGAACTCTCGAACTACTTCGTGATTTATTGTTGTAGTAAAACTATCTGAGTATTTAGTCCGGCGGTTTGCGCGTCATTGTTATCAGCTTTTCAAGTTGGTAGAGAAACTTTCACCTATTACATGATAAGAATAAGCAATTATTCGCTCGCCCGAAATGAATATATTCTTGCTGTTTTGAGCATTTATCATTTGAAAAACAGTTCCTATGTTTCCTTCGGGTAGGTAGATACCTACCTACATACATAAACGTAGCGGCGGTAGCCTAATGGCTAAGGCATCGGTCCCGCAATCGTCAGGTCGTGGGTTCGAATCCTGGCCATTATACTACCGACGTGAACCCACTCCTAACACATGCCATAGAGCTTAGCTGGAGGGGTTAACAGGATTGCTAGTAATGTGGGACGACAATCCCACATTGTTAGTTACCTTTTGTATAAAAAAAAAAAATGTGGGTTGATTTATAATGTCCTAACAATATTAATCAACCCTCGTACATTTAGCAGTAGGTAGTGACCGTAGGGAACGGAAATTGAAAAAAAACTTAAGAAACATTATAAAATTATATATACTACGGGTCTTAATCGCGTGAATAATTTAAGGTAAAATACAGGTAGTCTACCCGTGACCACGGCCGTTGCAATACGGTCGAAACGTCGGGCAATAAACAAGATATTTTATCTTAAATTATTCACGCAATTATGACCCGTAGTTTAAATAATTTTATTATGTGTACAAATCGTGAAAGTTTATTAATTTTTAAGAAGCATTACCTGTTCTGAACTTGGAGTCATGACGTCACCACAGTTCGCTTGCGACCATGGCCGGTGCAACCTGGTCGAAACATTTTTTTTAAATCAATTTGTATGTTGATTGATCTGTTCATCATTCTTGTTCTGCAAGAGATAATAAATATTCCGAGTATGTCGGCCTCAGCAGTCATAATATCAATGGTAGTTAAAATGACAATTCAGAGCTCTCATAACCTCAGATCTAGTGTACCCCATTAAAATATCGTTTCCGTTGCGTAATTGAGATGGCAGTCGCCCTTAGTGTTCCACTACTTATCGATAAAATAAATTGATGTATCGAGTGTTGACTCACAAACGTGTCACAATATCGATATTTATTATTTATTATTTTAGTATTGTTTTTTTTTAACAGGGTCAATAACGTTAAAATTTTTAAGCATGACACACATTAATAATGAACAATTTATGGGTATTATCGACAGTATCGATCCTTGCGATAATATAAACTGTAATATTGTTGTTGTATTATCACTAAGGTAAAACTATCGAAAAACATTATTAGCGAACGAATCGTCACTACATTTAAATATAATTAGTCAATGGTATCAATTACCTTTAACAGTATCGCTCGATAGCAACATCTAAGTCATATTATTCGTTAGTGATATTGACTTTAAAGTCTAGTGTTGTTAAACAATCGACAGTTAAACAACACTTGTCGCTTTGGCGAGTTGGGAGTGTATCCGACTGCCACGCAAGAGGTCGTGGATTCGATCCCCACCCAGGATAAAACTTTGTGTGATGAGCACGATAGTTTATTCTGTGTCTGGGTGTTATTTATCTATATTATGCATGTATTTAGAAATATATCAATATGTTTATCATATTTATTTTGTCAGATTTCGTTAGTTTTGCTTAGTTTGGGATCAGATAGCGTTGTGTGAGCTGTCCCAAGATATTATTATTATTAATAATATTTAAGTTTGCCTAACTATATTTATAACACACTACATAAACAAGACTGGGATGAAAATAAAAATAATTTCTTGAGTGAAGATTTACAATATTGTTGAGAATCCTATGACATAGATGAATGTTGTAAAAGGGAAGAGACATATCTATGCAATGAATAGAGAAAAGCTGCGGATGATGATACTTCACTTCAAAACAAACAGATCGTGCATTTTATAACAAATTGCGCAAAGCAAAATATACTTATTTCTTACATCAGCAGGAAAACAAAGAAGTTAGGTTATAACAGTTCTCAAATGTATTTTTAAGTTATACTTAGGTACTTATAAACTAACATGTTTGCTATGTTTTTGACAATACCAACCTGTGTTGTAAATCTGTTTATAGAGCGTTTGAGTAGGTATTCGGAATTGATTAATTTTATTTTATATTTAACTAGCTTTAGCCCACGGCTCCGCCCGCGTACATGTCAGTTATCGCAATAAAAACTATCCTATGTCCTTTCCCAGCACTTAAATTATTTCCATACCATTTTTTATCTAAATCAGTTTAGCTGTTTGAGCGTGAAAGCGTAACAGACAGACAGACAAACAGAGTTACTTTCACGTTTATAATATTAGTATGTATTTACTTTGAAAAATGTCGTGTGAACAGTTGGTCAAAATTGTGTAATATGATGACAGTGGAGTAGTGGTAGTATTGCAGTATATCTGTTAAATATCCATGATCAAAAGCCTACGAAACAATTAATTGCATTTATATAATACTAGCGGGCGCCTCGCAGTTTCACCCACGTAGTTCCCGTTCCCTTGGGAATACAGGGATAAAAAATAGCCTATGGCACCCTGGGTTAGTGTAGCTTGCCAACGGTAAAAGAATTTTTGAAATCGGTCCAGTAGTTTTTGAGTTTATTCATTACAAACATACTCACACACAAAAATACTGAAATACAAATCTTTCCTCTTTATAATATTTGTATAGATTGGCCGTGGTACCGGCTTAAGAATAGCTTCCCCCACCCTTCCTCCCCATCCCTTCTAGGGTGTCGTAGTTTCGACTAAGGGGTTTTACACCGGAGGACGAGCGTCCTCTGCGCACTGCGATCGCCAACTCAACCCAAAGATCTATAATGAGTAGGTTCTACTGGGGAGACCCGTAGACCCGTGCCCAGCAGTGGGACATCATATGGGACATTATATGTAAATAGAATATTGAACCAATTGTTTTAATGAAATAAACAAGATTTTATTTTATTTTTAATTTACTTTGAAAAATGTCATATGAACAGTTAATCAAAATTGTTGTGTTTCGCCGTATGGTATAAGGATATAAAACTATATAGTTGATTTTCCCGTTCAAACATATTTAGACAGTTACTTAGCTCGTATATATTTCGATCACATTGAACATTTTTGCCTAAACTGTTAGACCAATGTAAATGTTTAATATGAAATTCTTGGTCGAATGTAAACCTATTACTAGTCAGTAAATAAAACTTTCCAAATCTAATTTCTCAAAACCGCCCACTGTGTTTTTATTATCAAATAAATTCCGAAATGAATTATTATCCTTTTAACTGTTGATAATGGCCCTCTTCATAAAATGTTGCTTTACGACATTATAGAAACTCGTAAACAAACTTTGTTTATGCATAAACTGGTCCCGGGGGCTAATTATTGCTGATGGTACCAAAACACGTTATTTTCACTTTAGCAAGTGTAAGAGTTTCATACAAATTAAATATACATAATACCATCCAATTTGGAGTCACATTCAACAAAGTGAATAAACATTTTGCGAAGAAAAGCTTGTTTCAGAGAAGTCTAAACTGATTTTGGGAAATTTTTAAGCCGTTCCGTAGTACCAGTCACACAATAATACGAATCAAGTATGCGTCTCGTGTGTGCGTTATCTCGTATACAAATGCCACACAGATACACAACAAGATTTTAAATGGTAACAATTTCATATTTTACAGATAAACCGTTTCATGCGGCTTCTAAACAAACAAACCCTCCCCTTTTAATACCGTTATAATGAAACGTAAATTGAAAAAGGGTCGAAATGGTACACAAAATGACTTGTATTTAATAACATCAACACATTACAATCTTGAGATACCGCACAATGCAATGATAAATTGACTTCTCAACTCCCTTTGAAACGGAGCCAATGAGTTACTGCGTTTTTCAAGAAACGAAATGTAAATGTTTTGTCGAAGCTCTGGCAGGTATAATTTAATTTCATTTGGTGGAGTTGGGTTGATTATAAATTTAATTTATGTGAAGCCTGACGTCAGGACGGAACCCTGCTTGTTATTCGCATAGCGTGCAATTTATCGACTGGGCTGATGAGTTCGCTGACAATGTAACAACCATTGAATTTTTTCACAAGAACAGATTACTTGAATGGCATGAACATGCATAGGTATATAAAGCGTTTGAAAACGCGTAGCACTCCTAAGTAACCTGAAACAATGTATGTATACAGTACACTCTTGGCTTACGTTGGTTCCACGTTACATGTATTATTATGCTCTTGCTCTTGCGTTTCTATAGTATGAAATGATTAAAAACAATGGAAATAAACCGTCGTAAATTGACTTGACTGACTTGAGTAAAAATCAGTGAATAACCATTAATCGGGTATGTACTAAATCATTTTTCTCTTGATCCTTGATCGTTATCCTTTTCCATATAAGATTCCAATTTCCAATTACACTTTTGAAATCTGTTTATTTTTTGAGAACATTAAAGTTTGACAAAATATTGCGAACTTTGACTACGAAGGCAGACTTGACAAACAGGGATCTCGCTTTCTTATATTTTCTAACCCCGACGCAAAAACGACGGGGTGTTATAAGTTTGACGGGTCTGACTGTCTGTGTGTGTGGCTGTATGTGGCATTGTAGATCCTGAACGCATAAGCCGATTTTGGTTTTGTTTTTTTTTTGTTTGAAAGGTGCGTTAGTCGGAAGTGTTCTTAGCTATCTTTATTAGCCGCCGCCGCAAAATGGCGATTTACATATTTTTTCACAACTCTCATAATATGGGTATCAAATGAAAGGGTTTGACTAGTAGCCATTAAGTAACCATTTGCTTACCTGTCACATGCTCAAAAATATTTAAATTCAATTCAGGGCATTAAATAGCAGACTCAGACGGATTTTCTTCGGTTACTTACCTCCTGTTAGTCAAGGGGTTTTTAACATTTTATTTGATAATTTTTACGTTTGTCGGGTTTTTTTTTTTAATTTCGTTTTTTTCGACTAGACAGAGACTTTTGTGGCCATTCGTCTTTTTATAGATTTATAGTTTTCCGTCGATTGAAACGATTGTTTTGCATCACAAACTCGCTTATTATTTATATGCACATATATTTACGTTTAACAAGAAGGAATCTAAGTAGCCACTTCAATTATATGAACTGGGCTAGTGCGTAGGCTACATGTGTAGGCGTATTTGCAAATGTTTTGAATACGAACCGCATCATTTGTTTATAGTTTTGTAGACGATTAAAATACAGTAGGTAATATTTTGCTTTATGCGACTTAGCTCTGCGTGATTTTATTATAACGCGGATTTTAAAATTAGCTCTAATTGAAAACGCTTTACGCGAACGCATTGATTAGTCCTTGAGCGCGAGTGGCATGACTGCATTAACTTCTAGATGCTCGTAGCTTTGGAGATTTTAAAACATTCTATTTTCTGTTTCTCTGTGAGTAAATGTGAACTACATTATATAGCTGTTTTTTATAATAACTTCTCACATTTGGCCATAATTTCGGATTAAGATTACACCATTATTTTTATTAACACTTGTAGAGCAGTGTATCGGAAAAGAGTATAAGATCAGTATTTCTCGTTAAATTATAATAAGATATATATTTTTTTGGAACATTTTTGCCTAAAGCAATGAGACTAATTGCTTATTTAATCCACCTCGTTATACGCGTATTTCACTTAGCGCGAATTTGTCCGCAACGCATCCCTTGAGTAGAGCGACGTATTACTGTACCTACTATAATAAATATATAATAAATATATAATATAATAATATATTATAGCTCTTGCGTGCGACATCATTAGCATGAATATTTTGATTAATTTTTGACATATCTAGACGGGAACCGTTAATTTTCCGGGATAAAAAGTGTGCTGTGTGTAAAGTGTGAGTGTGTGCAAAATTTAAAGCAGTGCAGTTGTGAGCGTATTTGAGATCGATCCCAAAGTTACAAGAATACAAAAACGACCCCCTGTGCACGAGGCGAGCGAAGCAAGCGTGCCGCGGTAGCGGCCGCCGAGTGCTTTAGCCAACTTAGCAGTCTTTCACAGCACAGTAGCAGTCTTTTGCCCGTAGTTCGAATTTATATTTGCTTGTTTACTATATTTACTATCCTTTAAAAATAATTCATATTTCCCTTTGTAGAAGGTTCTTACACAAAAAAAAACAAGAAAATAAAATAAAAACATGGTAGTACGAAGTTTGCCGGGGCAGCTAGTTATAGATGACATTTGATATAAATTATTCAAACGAATAAGTTACGCCTTCGACCGAAGATTTACCAGAAGACACAAATGAAAATAGAGCTAATACAATTAAATTTGTACTATTCAGATTGAGATACAGAGATGTAGCAATACAGTACCTAGTTGAATGTATTCCAGAGTAAAAGTCAAAAGCGCTAGCATTTAAAATGTTTTATTTATTTTCTATTCATTATAACTGGCGCAATGCGGTAAGTTAACGAAATCAACACGGTATAGATGCAGTGAGAGCAATGCTGCTATTTCACTTTTAAATTGTGTTAGTGTATAAACTTATGTAGGTATTAGCCGAAACCTGTTACTTTCTATGCATTCTCAAAACGTAAAGTTTTTTTTGACATGATAACATCTTATAAATCGACGGACGATACGAGATAAGCACGAAAAAGTGTCAGGTGGCAACGGTCACGTTATTGATTGTTTGCTAAGCAGGCACGTAGCAACAGTCACGTTATTGATTGGTTGCTAAGCAGTCACGTAGCAACGGTCACGTTATTGATTGGTTGCTAAGCAGTCAGGTAGCAACGGTCACGTTATTGATTGTTTGCTAAGCAGTCACGTAGCAACGGTCACGTTATTGATTGGTTGCTAAGCAGTCACGTAGCAACGGTCACGTTATTGATTGGTTGCTAAGCAGTCACGTTATTGACTGGTTGCTATGCAACGCGAATGACGATATGTCATCAATGTTTTCTTATGACGTTATCACGTAAAATTATCGTCCGTAAAAGGACATTACATGACAGACAGCCATTTTTTGCATATTTGGTAGGTAGATGAGATTAGGTCGTAAAGTATTTTTCTTTTTTTTATGGCGAATTTAGTTATTAGGTTCAGCTAGTTTTTACATAAAAACGGTCACCCATATACGGATTTACTGTGAGAATTTAATGGTCACTTTATCGATCGCGGATATTACTCTGTCCCGAACTCTTTACCTATAATATACAATTAGGTAACTAAAAATAACTTTTCATTCCCATTAATAACTTTGACACAGGAACTAAATGTAGTTTTCATAAAAGTCACAAATGACTCTCGTGGGAGAACAAATTATAATAACTAGCTTTAAAATTCACACTAAATTACAATTTAATATTACCCGTGTTAGTACAATTGTAAACGTGTGTTTTGATAAACTACAAGTAACATTGTTTACACACTTGATTGAATTCTAATTAGTTTTGTAAAACTATATTACAAAATACCCTCAAATTTTGTTATGTAGATACTATAAATGGTAGTTATTGATTCTTCTAAGTAGTAGATTAACTATAACCATGAACGTTTCGTCCATTTTGGTACAAAACATCGAGAATACCTACAATAGGAAAGTTTTACACAACTTGAGCTTGTAGCAGGAGAGCTGATGGTAATTTATGGGTAAGTATTTGAGGCACGCTAAAAGCTTATCTAATACCTCCTTTATAATAATACCTAAGCACAAAACCACAAACCTGGCTGGGGGATTACGGAAATCAAATAACCCTTTTAATTTCTAAAGAAATCAATTTTTGCAAAGAATTAATGTTTGAGGCATTTTAATTTTTTTTGTATCGTTAATTTAATATTTAAAGCGTAAATTAGTAAACCAGATTATATAGTCAGGTCTTAAACTAAACCAGGCGCTTGCAAAATAATTTCACAAATGGTTAAAAATATATATTCGTGGCACGCTGAAATTGTAATATGATATAATGATTAAGATGTTTATTACTGTTTAAAAAAATACAGATAAATTCGGTTAGACATTAATCGTAAAATCGTAGTAAAATATAAAAGTTAATTTAGCCCCGCTATCCCCCAACTAGGTCTACGGATCTCTGTTTGGGTACAATTGAAAAAGTATTAGACAATGCTTCAACGTGCCTCAAATACCCACCTAAAGATGACCATAAGCTCTTGGACTATTGCCTACACAACACACACATCGATTACGTTCAAGTAGGTACAGTTCTCAAGGTTTTCTGACAATCTCGAAAAACTTTTATAACACGTGGTCGTGGGTGTATGTAGGCATCAATTATAAAAAAAATACACGATTAAAACCTGTAGCCTATAAAGAATACCTAAGTACAATATGTTAAATCGCGAAATACTCGTACATAGATCGATCCCACCCAACAGCCAACGGAATTTCATATAATTTTATATGCCCCAATAAATAACACCAAAGAAATTGCACCACGGAAAAGATATGCTCAGGGATACTGGTTTTAGTACGCAGCCAAAATACTAACCATACTTATAAATGTAGGTTGTATAAATCTTTGAAACGCTTGGCAAATACGTACGATCTCCGTTATAGAGGACTTTAATCACGATAATGCCAACATCTAGATGCATTAGAAAAATTGCTCGTATCAATAGATTTTAAAGAGAATTGCAAACGTAGTCTGTAAATTAGAATTCTGATGAGTAAGTCTGAGCTCTTGACGGCTGCTGTGTTTTTGAAAATAAACATAAATCATTTCAGTTCTGTGTAGTTTTGGTTAAATATGACACGGAATTAGTGCCGTAACTAGGGCGGTACCAGCGGTGCTCAGGCACGGGGCGCAGACCCTAAAGGGGGATGAAATGACCATCAGGGCCAATACCAAGGTCACAGTTATGTAAGCTCGCACTGGGCGCATAGGAGCTGACACCGGGCGCATATAAGGCTAGGTGTGCATAAAATAAATGCTTCATTTTTATTGCAGATCATAGAAAAAGAATTTTAAACTTATTAGTGTGTGCTAGCTCATATCTATAATAAACACCGCAAACAATAACAATTACTCATTACGTACATTTATTTATAGTATGGATAAGGAAAACAATAATACTTCATTTAATAAAAATCATGCAGTCAACAGTCAATGTTCAAACGATTAATAAGGACGGCATCGTTATAAATATGTGGCTTAAATATATAAAGGAATACGCATGGCTTTCTGGAATATCTATTTCAAATTTTTGTTTAGTAATACAAGTAGTGTTTCTCTTTTTCCAACCAAAGATAAGAAAGCATGATGTGATAATTTTAGTGAACTTGACAGCTGCGAAGTGTATGCAATCGGCGGTGGAATACCAACTAGTGCAATATGTGTACAGTGTCGATTTGGATATGAAATTTCTTGTTGGCTTATACTTGTTGTATATCCAATCAGAAATGGTCTCAATATGCTTTATGTGTTTTCACACGAAGAACTTTTACGATCGTGTTAAAAGATCACCTAAACTCCGTGAGGATAGGTTTTTATTAGCAAATTTATTGATTTGGCTCCTACCTATTGTTATAACTTTGATTATATACACATTATGGGTTTTATTTAGAGCATATTTCATAGCAATAATTATGACTACTTTATTTGTTTTTAAGTGTATTGCCATGTTTGTTAATTTTTTGTTAACCTGCCAAATAATATACTGTATTCTTAAGAAAAAGCTTATCTTCAGATTCTTGCATATCAGTAACATTCTCGTTATTAGTTTGATCTCATTACTTTTAGTGATTTCAACTGGTTTACAAATGGCTATTGATGATAATAATATTTATAAATTATATTATTTGTTTTCGATTGACTTTAATAAGGTATTGTATTATTGGGTTTGTACTATTAATTCGTTTCAAGGTGTTGCAATAACTTTTATTTTCGTTATTTTAGTCAAAAATTTAATTTGTGATTCTAAACAAAATTTTAAAATAATGTAATTATTTTGTACAGATACTAGATTTACTAAAAAAATGCATTTCAATCAAGTATACATCTTTGAATGTTAAAATTGTAAATAGGCCAATTATTGCATGTACACACATGTGTTCTAATATTGAAATACTTTAGTTATAAGTAATAATTTTTGTATATTAGTACTGTTTATATAATAAAATCATAAAATATTTAAAACTAAAAAAAATTCACCAATATTAACTTTAATCTCTAATTATAATAAAATATGAAAAAATCTAACCTTACATCTTTAAATGAGTTCAATTATTGTATGTAGGTAATTTGTGTTTTTTTTAATATCTTGTATATATTGTACCTATTATTAATAAATTTAAAAAAAGACACGGTAATATGTTAACTTACAATGAACAATGATGCCAAAGATTTTATTACACATGTTCTGGACGGTTTTAGATGTTTTTTTTTATAAAACTAGTTTGATAAAAATAGAAAAGAAAAGACCAGTCATTTTAAATATACCTAACCACCTTTTCGTCTTACGAGACGTTGACTATGCATTTATCAAGTACCATTTAAGGTACGTAATACGCCTTTCACAACCAATTCCCTAACTAATTAAACAAGCAGTTTCATAAAAGCATTTCAAAAATGAGAATGAGATAAAATTGAAAAGGCCATTATCCTGGTTATAAGATAGTCATCTGCAGGATGGGGTTTAATTTAAAGGAACAAAGGACAAATCAAAATGAAGGCTTGTTCTCTACTTTCTTTTAACTCAAAAAATCTATTTTATGTCAGTCAAAATTTAATTAGCAATTATAAATTCGTACCTTCTTAAATTAAGATATGCAATTAAAAACTACTTCAAAGAATAAGAATTAATTTCGTTTAGTCGCCTTGTTTTGTCTCAACGGGGGCTGATTTGCTTTTTGTTGAAATTAATTTTATAACGTAGGTACAAGTGGTTCGTTACCTTGGATTAATTTGTTTGCTTAAATTTTGATAAAATATTATTTATTGACTACGCGTAAAGGCGTAGATTTTGATTCAATTCAGCCATTAGGTAAATACTGTAATCAAATAATCTACACATTTCAACATAATAGTGTAATGAAGTAAAACAAAAACCTGTCTGGTTCGAAAAGGGCGTTCGAAAACAAATAACATTATCCTTAAAAATGATAAATTTATTGTATACTAGCGGACGCCTCGCGGTTTCACCCGCGTAGTTCCCGTTTCCGTGGAAATACAGTGATAAAAACTACACACACTGTCACCGGGGTTAGTGTAGCTTCACAACAATTCTCCAAATACGCCCAGTAGTTTCGGAGCCTATTCAATACAAACAAACAATCAAATCTTTCCTCTTTATAATATTAGAAGGTATTATTGATCAGAAGGCGTTCTTATACAATTATATATTATTTATGTACCGTAAGTATCTGCTACTCCGCACACGTGTATGTCAATTAACACAATAAATTAAAGTTAATTGATGTAAATGTTGATAAACTTTCGCGATTTTAACACATTATGCTTTTGCAATACGGTCGAAACGTCAGGCAATAAACAAGGTGTTTTATCTTAAATTATTCACGTGATTAAGTAGCGTATATACCGTAGTATATATATTTTCATAATATTCTGATGTGTAAACTACATTACTGTAAATATTCATCAAAATCAATTCAGTAGTTTTTGTGTGAAAGAGTAACAAACATCCATACTTTTTTAAACTTGTAAAGGGGCGTCTATCGATAGACGCCCCTTTACAAGTTTAAAAAAATATATACATATTATTGAAACTGCTTTGTCTACATCATAATATATTACAATAATAGGAAAATCTTTCAAATTATTGACTATATTTAAGCAAAATTATTCTAACTAAATCTCCACTCTACAAGTAAGTAACTTACCATAATTACACCCCACAACGATTGCAATTGAGGTACCTATACGTTACCACAAACAAATTACCCAACGACACTGGCCTAAACATTAGGCGGTGTAGTAAGTATGTGACAATACCGATAATAAAACCCGTTACTGGCGAAAATCCTTTGAAACTCAATGTGGGCTATCCACTGAGTGCCGTGGGCTTACCATAAATAACGTTTACTGCTCGGCGTAGAGGTGTTCAAATTGCTTCCACGTGATATATCCCGCAGTCCAAGTACGTTTAGCCATATTGAATTTTTAAGCAAAGATGGCTTCAGTTACACACGGTCGTATGGTAGGTACGTATCCGACCGGTTTTTGTGACGTTCATAAAACAGGCAACTTTTTAAATTGAGATAGGTCGGGTCCGGGCAGGTGTTTTATTAAAATTTCACGTCCATATCTGATGTCCGCATGGAGGTGCCCGCCTGTCTGAGTTTGGGCTCAAGGCATTCTTTGTATATTTGTTGAATCTTTGTCTATTATGTTTTTATCCAAGAATAAGGGTGACTGCCTGAAGCAAATTCATATTTTACCGCAAACTCAAGCTTGTTCTTTTTAAAACTGTGAAATAATGTTACTAAAAAGTAAAAGGTTTCGTTTTTTCTATATTTTTGTAATTCTATATGATGTAAGTACGACAGTAATTATCTTCACTTTATAAATAAGTAAGTAATTAAAGCTTAATTTCATTTTATAAGAAACTTTAAGTTATTTATGTAACATCAATTGATAGACAGGCAAACTTTAGCTCTTTCGAAACAATCTGGTCTGAGACGTTATTCAACTCGGCTTAGTGCTGCCAGAAATAGACTTATTGTAAGCTCTTGAAATAGTAATGAATTAGAATTGCTAAAATGAGCATTACAGCGTAAAATTGGAATCGTTGTCACGTATCTTTTGGATTAGATTCAGACTTGCAATTTTTCACGAAATAACACTCAAAATACACAAGTAAACTGTTTTAAAAAAATACTATATAAATTCTAAGAATGAATTGTCTGGGTATGTTGCTTTAACTACAATTTGACTGCTTGTAAATGTATTCCTTGATACCGCTGCACATTATTTACCTAGGTACCCTTTTAAAACAAAAAAACTTGAGAGGTGTCAAGGGACACCCGGATGGAACGAAGTTCTTATATTAATACTAGCTGACCCGCGCAACTTCGTCTGCGTAAATTTTCCCTTTTTTTTATTTTTCTTCCTTTTTTTCTACAACACAACAATAAAATATTTTTTCAATGCGGCCCAGTAGTTCCTGAGATTATCGCGTTCAAACAAACAAACAAACTCTTCTCTCTCTTCTAATATTATAGTATAGTTATAAATGTTAGGGGTGGATAACCCTTATCACTTAGGGGCATGAATAATAGATTGTAATTTTCCCTTTTTTCTTCCTTTTTTTTATAACATTTTTCATTGCTGCTCCGCTCCTATTGGTCGTAGCGTGATGTTATAACCTATAACCTTCCTCGGTAAATGGGCTATCCAACAATAAAATATTTTTTTCAGTGCAGCCCAGTAGTTCCTGAGATTATCGCATTCAAACAAACAAACAAACTCTTAGGGGTATGAAAAATTGATGTTGGTCGATTCTCATAGATACCGGATAAGCACAAAAAATTTCATCAAAATCGGTCAAGCCGTTTCGGAGGAGTATGGCAACGAAAACTGTGACACGAGAATATTATATATTAGATAATTGTTCTTATATTTTTTTTATAATCTTCGCAACACCACACTTTTCAATGCGAAATAGAAAGACGAAACGAAAATAACTTACAAAAAGACGATTGTATACCGAAGGCTCGAACCCACAACTACACAATTGTCACCAATACTGTGTACCGAATTTATGCCTCTAGACCAAATCGAGAGGTGACTTCTTTATCAAATTAGTTGTTCATATCTTACGCGCACGCCGCACGGCTTTTGTTTTTGTCAAAAAGTGTCGTTACAACTTTTCGTGAGATTTTTTTCCGTCTAGCCCCCTTTCACAACGCGCGATAAGGAACTTCGTTCCAAAAACGTGTCATTTTCGCTTACCAAATACTGACAACCTAACAACACTGACGTGACGTATCACCACATTTTAAATGCAAATCCTTTGCCATTTGTACACCATAGTTTATTTGCATCTCAGTATATTTCTTGACTCTTCAACGTGAAAAAGCACGCAATGAATAAGTTAGAAGAAGGCCACGGGCGGGGTCACCAACAAAAGCGAGAATAACAAGCGCGTTTCCCAACCCTTGAGACAAAAGAAAACTCTTCGACTAACGATGTACTGTCGGGTACTTGACACGACATGGCTGCCATTTTCGGTATTAATTTTTAACATGTAGCTATATTTTTCAGCGTTAACATCCTGTTCAAGTTGTTCTCGCAATAAATACTGAAGTATATCTAAAAATATTAGTATTTTTGGGCCATTTATTGTATTGCCGTAGTAAGTAATGAATTAAAAAAAAACAAAATTCTTTATTCACTTAGGATGCAAAACAATTCTTGTGATACGTCGGGATTCTACATGTACATGTAATGCCAAGTTCGCGCAATAGGTAAAGCCGGAAAAAATAACCTGGCAACAAAAACTCGCGGCCACTCTTTTCAAATTGCCAATTTTACAACGTTTGAATGTTCATAAACTTGATATGGGAGTAAGGTGCTGCGACTAATATACTATACACCATGATAAAGGACTGCAAATTGTATTATCAAAAAGTTGAAACATGAGATAAACTAAAATCAGCCTTAGTGGGTACAATATATGTAGTATCGTTGGCGGTGGTGGTTGGTGATACTAATAATTAGTGGAATCACAGGGCAAAGAAATATCACAAGTGTGTATGTGCTTCTTTTATTTGGTAGACAAGTGATTGTCTTACTTAAAGTTACTTCTTAAATCTACTTAACTATACGTCGTGTGCATCTACGACTGATGCTCGTCGTCAACTGTGTGCATCTTCAGCAGATGCTCGTCTTCAACTGATGTCTTATAACTAAACTTACAAATAAAACATCTGAATGCTACTGACTACCTGGGCCTCTCACCCCACTTAACGATACCCTTACTTATACAACTTAAAACAATGCTACACACCATTTTTTGCTCCTACGCAATTCATAGCCTATAGTTCTATTCTAAAAACTATCCTAAGTATACGTCGTTAAATGACCCTTCGCCCACAGTTGGCGAACAGGATGTCTTTTACAACATCTGGCATACATCTTAACTATTATAATCTTAACTATACAAAGCGACACGACATGGATACAAACTCTTAAATCTAAAATACCACATTCGGCGATCCTGCAATGACATTTGCCCTCAAATGTCGTCGTTTCGTTTTTCGCCTACTTAACAGTCTAAATAACAATACTACACGTCTTTTTGTTACTCGCAAACATCGTTGTACAATCTTAACTATTTGTGGCACAAGCAAATACTTAACAGCTATCTTAATATAATATGAAGGTTTCACCATACTCTTAAAACTAATGTTCCCATGATATTGCACGTTTGTATGTAAATACCTGGCATATCTTCCATTCATTAGCCCGTGCTGAGCCGCCACTTCTAAATTCATCAAATCTTTTATTACTTTTCGCTCTGCAGGAGCTAATTTACGCGGTTGTGAAACTACGGGTTTGTCTGATTTTACAATTACGTTCGACCTTATGTTGACCTCACTTATTGCTATCGGCTTCTTACTTAAAACATCTTTAAACTGTGTTAAATCGATCTCTAAGCATACATCAATATCGTCTTTGTCATTAACTATGTCATTTACAGTACACACCTGTTTCTCATATAGCGGCGGCGCTTCTAACTTTTCATGCACACTCTTACATATTAAAGGCAAGTCACTAATTGTCTCTACTACAGCTAAAACTTTAGAGTCTCTAATTTCCACCTTTTCATCATTAGTCATCGACGGACTCTCTAGAATAGTGTGTTCAAAGTCACTACACTCATAACACTTTGCATCGTCTATTTTTTCAGAACACACTGCACTCACACGATCTACTTCACAATGTTTCACGGCTTTCGTCGTAGTCCTCGCAGGGTCGATCTTCATCTTCTGTTGACGCATGGTGCGTCCTGATTTATCACTCTTTTCTTGAATGAATAGTTTATTTTGCATCTTTTGTTGACTACGTTCTGGTTTCACTTGTATAGTTTCACTCTTTTTTCCGAATTCGTCTTTCAGCGCTCTCTTCAACATACCCCACGACTTTCTGCACCTCTCATATTCAACGAATTGAACGAATAGCTTCGCTGCCCCAATTAGTAGCACTTTAGCGAAAAAGACCATATGACCATCAGGCCAACCGCAACGTAACGCCATGTCTTCAAACTCGTTAAGCCACTGTTGTACGTCAGAGTGACCCTCACCACTGAACTTCTTCATTGAGTCTTTTACTTCATGAAAGGTCCACAATACACTCCGTGATTCATTACGTCTTCGAATTACAGGTGTTTTGATTTCGTCATCGTCGTCGTCGACGTCGTCGTCGTCTTTATCGTCGTCTTCATCGTCAGAAACGTGCTCCCGTTCCAGTATAAGTGCCATCTTTAGCCTCGCCAACAACTCAGGCCTACGACCTGTCACCCGGAGACGCCGTTGTCTAAGCTTCTCTCTGATCTCAGACACCCTCATTTGCGCAAGCTGGACGTCTTCCAGCTCCTCTACGCTTAAGTCTCCTGCAACCTTATCGCCTATACCTGCCATGGCCCCTACTAAATTGCGCACTAACTGAAACTTGGAAGGCAATGCACTGACACGTCTTTTCGTCGTTACGTCTTAATCACATCTTCTTAGTCTTTACGTCGTTATCGTCTTTACATCGTTATTATCTTTACGTCGTTATCGTCTTTACGTCGTTATCGTCTTTACGTCGTTATCGTCTTTACGTCGTTATCGTCTTTACGTCGTTATCGTCTTCACGTCGTTATCGTCTTTACGTCGTTATCGTCTTTACGTCGTTATCGTCTTTACTTCGTTATCGTCTTTACGTCGTTATCGTCTTTACTTCGTTATCGTCTTTACGTCGTTATCGTCTTTACGTCGTTATCGTCTTTACGTCGTTATCGTCTTTACGTCGTTATCGTCTTTACGTCGTTATCGTCTTTACGTCTTCATAGTCTTTACGTATTCACGTATTCACGTAATCACGTATTCACGTCTTCACGTCTTCATCGTCTTCACGTCGTTATCGTCTTCATGTCTTTACGTCTTCACATCTTTATCGTCTTCACGTCGTCACACACATGATTTTCTTGCTCGCTGTGATCCCGGACGTTGATCTTCTTCAATCGCGAACGATGATCTTCTTCAATCCCGGACGAGACTCCAAAATTGCAGTATCATAATCGGTGGTGGTTGGTGATACTAATAATTAGTGGAATCACAGGGCAAAGAAATATCACAAGTGTGTATGTGCTTCTTTTATTTGGTAGACAAGTGATTGTCTTACTTAAAGTTACTTCTTAAATCTACTTAACTATACGTCGTGTGCATCTACGACTGATGCTCGTCGTCAACTGTGTGCATCTTCAGCAGATGCTCGTCTTCAACTGATGTCTTATAACTAAACTTACAAATAAAACATCTGAATGCTACTGACTACCTGGGCCTCTCACCCCACTTAACGATACCCTTACTTATACAACTTAAAACAATGCTACACACCATTTTTTGCTCCTACGCAATTCATAGCCTATAGTTCTATTCTAAAAACTATCCTAAGTATACGTCGTTAAATGACCCTTCGCCCACAGTTGGCGAACAGGATGTCTTTTACAACATCTGGCATACATCTTAACTATTATAATCTTAACTATACAAAGCGACACGACATGGATACAAACTCTTAAATCTAAAATACCACATATATTAGGAGCATCTACTTACAACAAAGGTATAAACTATATGTGCTTAAATATTAGCCAAAGTACTTGTAACGCATGATTAAATATAAAATATTAGTTCTGATATCAAAAGGAAGAAAAGAATGTACTAAAGTATGTGGCAAGCTATGTTGGAATGAAGAGACGAGCAGATTATGAGAGAGATATGGTAAGTTTCACGCCAGCCTATGGCCTTGTTCTGCAAAGATCCGAGCCGTCTTTGCATCACGCTTCACATTTGAAAATTCGTTCGTAAGTTTCATTTGCCCAGTAATTTCATCTATTTGCATCACTATTTTACGGAAGAATAACTGAGTCTGCGATGTTACCCATCAATACCACCAGTATTCATTTACAAAGTCAAATAATATCAACATTTTTTTTTTTTAAAAAACGACTCCTGCAGTAGGTTACAAGCAAGGTCGCGGGGGACTTTACAAACATACAAGTCACGGACACAGTACACCCAGACTCGAAACAACAATTTGTGGATCACACAAAGTGGTGCCCCGTGTGGAAATCGAACCCACGACCTCTTACGTAGCAGTCAGACACATTCCCACCGCGCCACAGAGGCAGTTAACTTGTGTTTCCATCCCCAATATTTGTTGCACATTCCACAAATTTTACTATCATAGCGGCAAAATATAAAGGGCATAATAGGGTATTTGACTAAAGTCAAATCAGCCTCTTTTTAAGAAACGTCAAAAACGAGCCGCTCTGTACAAATTTGTATGGAATGCTAGCATATGACGTCACGTTTTCAATGGTCAAATTATTTACTTTCAGTGTTTCTCTTTATGATTATAAATTATGTAACACATTAAATTAATAAATTATCATATTTTTTAGAACACTTCATGACATATTTTTACCTGGTTGTTTTAAAATATTTTAGTTGTTAATTTGAAAATCGAACTTAGCAAACTTAACAACTTTTCACATTGAGGCAATGACCTCAATGTGAAGAGTTGCTGAGTTTGATTTTACACTATCTAAAACTCGTTGCAAATCATCAACCGGACACTAGTGTCGCCTCCCACATCCGCCTGGCAACCACCCAACGTAATGTTTTTACCGGAACTAAACTTTTTCTACTGTCGTCATGCCGCTTTTAAATAAAGTAAAGTGAACAACATTGCGAAGTGATGTCATTTATGGCAAATGGAATCTAATTTTACTTTAAAAATGTGTTCGGTGGAGAAAATATTTTACATTTCAATACAGTAAATGTGCTTTCCATCAAAATGCCATTTGCTTTTTTGTTAATTTTTTCTGCGCTGAACCAAGTACGTGAAAGATAAATCATAAGGTAGCTGGAACCCTATAAGGACTATTTCAGTAATTATACACAGATAAGCATATTTGATATATTTCGGGACCTAATCGCGCTAATTATTTGCACCCGTGACCACGATCGGTGCAATTCGATCGAAACGTCGGGTAAATAAAAGGTTAGTAATTCACCTTTATATAAGTCACACGATTAAGTCCCGAAATATATCTTACCAGCTGTCCCGCGCAACTTCTTCTGCATAAATTTTCCCCGTTTTTGCAACATTTCTCATTGCTGCTCCGCTCCTATTAGTTGTAGCGTAATATTATATAGCCTATAGCCTTCTTCGATAAATGGGCTATCCAACAGTAAAATAATTTTTCAATTCGGACCAGTTCGCGTTCAAACAAACAAACAAACAAACTCTTCAGCTTTATAATATTAGTACAGAAGTATAGATTATAATATAAGTATAGATATGCATGAAAATCGCGAATTTTTAAAACGATAGATATTTAAGCATTTAACACAAAAGACCTACTTTCGGTTTTTGCTAACCAAAAATATATCTAACTTATTTGATATTAACTAAAAAACTGCAATGTAGCTGTGTCTGTAAGATTCATCTTTGATGTTTTCAGATTCATCGATTGAATTAAGATCTACTAATTGATAGTTTTTTATTACAAAATTTAATTTATTTTTATTACAAAACTGTAATTTATTTTTATTACAGAACTGTATTATATTTTTGTTCAATTAAAAACGACTTTAATAGTTTTGGCATGGGAAAATTTGTTAAAATGCTCTCTGTAACGAAGCAATAACAAAAGCCGTGATAGTTCTTTAACTACCGACTAGATGGCGCTGCGAGGGTCTATCTCGCGAGCATCAAGGGACAGAAAAATTTGAGATCTAGTAACATAGTCTAGATAGGTGGTTCGCTTCTGGCCCCGGTTTGGCTACGGAAGTCTCGGGTTCGATTCCTGAGTCTGGATTTCAAATTTTTCTATCTTTCAAAAATGCAATTATTGTATTTGTAAAGTAATTGGCAAGAAATGCTTATAAAAAATACTTCAAACTCCAAACTTATTTTAGCCACTAGGCAACTAAGCAGGAGAGGAGATATTTGTTTTACATCATCCCATATGATTCTACTGGGGATACGGTGACGGCACGGGGTCCCACTACTGATCCCCAGTAGAATTTACTTAATACAGAACCTAGGGGTAATTGCCATAATCGCCATGCTTGAGCGGGTTGGTTGTCGCAGTAAGGCTTTAACTACGCAGAAGACGCTGCACTGACCGTCCTCCATTGTGAAATATACCTTAGTCGTCTGACAACACCCACCTAAAGAGATAGTGTGGTACTATTCTTAAGCCAGTACCACATGGCCTTAGATATTTGTTTGCCCGACACGACCGAAGAGAGATTAATGAGAATGATAGAAACTACTCTGTACTCTTCGAGACAGGGTGTGTGATGTAACTTTTTTGAAAACGGTCACCCATCTTTAGTACGACAGCCGTAACACCGCTGAACCTCGAACATTTTTCAATCTGCTCGGTCGCTATCGAATCTTGGATTCAGAAAATATAGCATGTAGAGAACTGAGAATAATTACTTGTTGGTTTATTCTGTTTTCAGGGAACAATAGACAAACGGAACAACGTGTTTTTTGCATAGATTAGTCTACGCGCCGCAGTGACATAGTTATTTTTTTCCGAAAAAATGTCGGGTTCGTGTTGGAGGACAGAGTGACAAAAAACTGTGGTTTAAACAAAAAAGTGGAAATAAAATTGATATAACATAGAATAAAATGAATAAAAATAAAATCTCACCATCGTGTGACTTATATAAACATTTTCATGTAAATTGACACCAAGATGAGTAAGTACATATTGCTACCACTCTAAAAAATATCAGATCTTATGGAAAGCCAAGCTCCTAACTCTACACGCCCTAACCTAATACTCTCTAATTCTCATCATAACGTATAGCGTTTTACGTATATCCTAGTCAAAAGTTCTCTACGAATCCTACACCGTAGCCAAAAGGTGTGGCTTGGCTGTTTTGTTTACTCAAAGACCTATTTGCACTAAATTAACGTCTACTAGGTCAATACTTTATATTTATACGCACATACCTGCGTCACTCTTACGAAACGGCCAAGCCACTCATTTTGACTACAGTATAGGGTTTGTAAATAAAGAACTCTTAGCTAGAATTCACATAGAACGTTATACGTTATGATGAGAATTAGAGAGTATTAGGTTATACAAAGTTAAGAGCTTGGCTTGGATATGTACCTACTCGTCTTGGTGTCAATTAAAATATTTTTGGTGGGATATAATTTCTATTTGTAAGTTACACTTGTCGTAGTTTTTATTACCCATAATGTTTATTTTCTTTTTACCTTTTTTAGATTGGTATTTCTTGCGCATCGGCATTTAATAGGAGAGAGTTGTTTAGGTGTTAATCGTAGCTTTCACATCTAATTTCAGCTTTCTTTGACTTTTGGAAGTAACTTACCTAATGGTTATACTGATTTTATTCAGTGAGTCAGGGACGAAATCTGGGTATTTTAGATATTATTGATTTATAAAGTATAACTGGCATACCTTTGAAATTTGGCACGTTTAATAAGTTCTCTATTAACATCATATTCTGAGAATTTAAACTTTCTAGCACTGTCTAGACATAATCTACAGAGATACAAAAACACGACGAAACGCTTCGAGAAAAGTAGGTAAGTAGTTACCTGCGTTTTTGCTGTCTCGTCGTGGCGGGGGCACTGCCGTGCTCCCTGATAACCTTTTTAAAGAAATTAAACAGACTTCCAGGGAAGTGTTCATTCAGTTAATCGACTTACTATGTTTTATTCTATAGCTCTGGTGCCCTACACTGTGGGATATCGTTTTATATATTCACATTTTAAAACCTCATCCAATTTAGACCAGTCGTTTTGAGAAAATCATAAACATACTTACGAACACACATACGGGTCAAACGAAGAATCATCCCATATAAAACAGTTGTAAATTGTAATCATATATTATTATTAGGTATATCATAACAAAAACAGAAGGTACCTACAAATTTTCAAACAATTTTAATACACGAACAGAACAGTAAACAAAACTAAAACTAATGAAAATTCCATTAAATAGAAACACGAAGCCAATTTCATTAGTTACATAAACGGAAAACAGATACAAGCTGTAACAACGGCATTGGTATTATACTCCTTTCACGTACTGAAGAAAAAGCTCCAACAAGAATGATATCAGGTAAGAAATCGAACAGATCGTGCAATAAGCGAGAGCCATAAAAACCTACAACATTAACAACTCGTACGGGAATAAAACCGCTATACAACAAGATGAAACAGGCTACACCCATTCACAGACAATGAAAACACACAAACCTACACGACCAACAGCGTTAAGACCTCGACACATGGACCATGATCTAACTAGCTTACTTTATGCATAGTAAAGACCATGGACTGTTTTATACAAAAAGGCATTTTATAAAATACTAGCTTATGCTCGCGGCTCTGCCCGTGTCATAAAAACACGTTATTGCGCAGGTCCTAATTAAAGTAGCGTGATGGTATATAGCCTATATCTTTATGCGAACATAGGAGATTATGCTCCCTAAATTTAAATAGAATATGATAAGTAAAACAATAATTGCATTATTGAAAGATAGAAAAATTTGAAATCCAGACCCAGGAATCGAACCCGAGACTTCCGTAGCCAAACCGCGGCCGGAATCGAACCACCTATCTGGACTATGTTACTAGACCTATTTTTTTTCTATCCTTTGATGCTCGCGAGTTGGACGCTCGCATGCTCCATCTAGCTGGTAGTTAAAAAACTATCACGGCTTTTTTATTGCTTCATTACAGAGAGCATTTTAACAATAGTCATTTTTATATGACAAAAATGACTTCAATATTCGGCCTGCTACATCATAATTTGTTAAAATGCTTTTTGTCAAAATTAAATGGTAAAATATGTCTGTTTTATCTTTCTAAAATGCAATTATTGTATTTGTAAAGTAATTGGCAAGAAATGCGTATAAAAATGACTTCAATATGTTTAGTAGTTTTTGCTTCAACTCCGAACAAACAAACAAAGGCGAATAAAACTAAGCATAGTTTTGGATTCAGAAACCCTTAGTTAATCGATCTACATTATCTTCAAAGTTGATTCGACAAAGATTTAGAATCACAATTGAATCCGATTCACAAGTAAAAGGAGGCGGTACGAAGTTCGCCGGGATAGTTTGTTAAATATAAAACCAACTTTTTTCAGATTTTGACTACTTTGCCACACCTGCTGACAAATTTCATAACCGTTTAATCAAAAATGTTAAAAATATAATCTTAGTAAAAATATATTTTTCAATAAAAAATAAACTAAAAAATCGATTAATTAGTTAATTTCTTCACAAGTAGATATCGTTTGAATAGAGGAGTGAGTCCACATTTGTTTATACCTAATCTATTTTATAAATAAAAAATAATCCCTATTGGTCAAGAGATAATTAAAGAAAGAGTATACCGATTTCCTTCACCGAGTTCCTCGTCGTCTATTTTTTTTAGTTTTCCAATACTCTATAGGTAGGTATAAGGTTCTTAAAAAAAAATAGAATATGAGTCAAAAAAAATTGTTGTCAGTAAAGTCGGTTTACATACGATAATTTTACGTGATAACATTTTAGGAAAACATTGATGACATTGATTAAACAACCTTGCTTGTGACCTTTTTATATTTTTTTCAGTTGTATCGCATGTCGCTGCAATCACCAAAACATTTATAACATTGTAATAAAAATAAATTAATGGACTAAAATAATAAATAAGTGGACCCGGGCGCAATACTTCAGCCAATCAGCAGGAGGAACGTGAGCAGTGACGGCACATTTTTTCGTGAGTGCAGCCGGTCATCGATTTATAAGACGTTTTCACGAAAAAAATAACGAGGCAGTACGAAGGTGGGCGAAACAGCTAGGATAGACTATTTATATTTTTTTTTTTTACTTCATTCTGCTGTGTAGCTGTTATTTGTTCCAAATAATTCCAACCTTTTGTTCACGATGTAGATATTTTCTTTTCGAATTAACTGTGAGTATTGTGAGCCTTAAGTAAGTAGGTACGAAAATCTTAATTGCCTTAACGTTAAATGTAGCTCCCATTAAGGCCCCTTCTGCAGCTTTTTATGAGCCGAACACATTAAAGTACATTTTGTTCGCCAACATATTACATTTGAACTAAAATAGAAACTAGAAAACTCCATTAACGAAATGAAAAATTTGATGTAATAAAGATTTCTTAGATTTAAGATAAATATTACAAATAATGGAGCGTTTAAACGCAACACGCCATTCCAAAATAACAGTTAATCATTTACAACCATATAAAATGCTTCCTCTTTCTAATTAGTACGACCCTGTGCATCTAACAATATAACGTGATATATCGCATAAGTAAAAAGTTTTTTTTTATTGTTTTTTCCCAAAGGCACTCCTTTCGGTCTGTTTAACCCCCAAGGCAAAGGAGGAATAAAAGTGGGTATTTGATCTATACATTTGTAGTATACTTATAACCTCCCACTCGAAGCTTCTTTACATAACACTAAATAACTGGGCTAATATCAGTTTTGGAAATATTTGATATATTAACCCATAATCACCTATCACTTGTTTTTTTGGAGTTATGGTTTTAACTACCTACAAACTATTTTACTGGAGTAAATTGTTTATTGTGAGGTTGAGGCCCTAAACCTGACAACTCTACTGCCGGGTCTCTCAGATGTGTTATAAATAGTGGCGTGACAAAAGTAGGTGATAGGTTCGAGTCCGACATACCCATGTCTCGTGCCCTCGACGGGTTCAAAAATTATATTTCGAAGTTATTTGGTGTAATGTAAAGAAGCCAAGAGCGGGGAGTTATTAGGATAATAAAAATCAGGCTGTATAAATATAAGAAGCAAAACTACGACAGAATAGCAGATCTGTTAACGGAGACACGGTACTCCTATGTTCAGAGTCACGTCCTACTCTACTCAATGTTTCATTTCATTCATTTAGATATAGGTACAGTAGGATCAACGTAACTAGGCCGGACTGAAGTAGGCGACAAGTGGTTGCGCAGATGCATTTTTTGGACGTAAATGGTGACAGGAAGCGGGGGGCGGGGGCGGTAACTAAACCAAGAGAATTATAGATGCGATTACGCATTACATTGTCATAATTAGTATTACTAACTCATGTTTTTTTGTGATTATTTGCGTAAAGAAATTGTTTTTCAAAGTTTCTTTATTATTTACTGTAACTGTTCTAAATTAAAAATTTTATGAACTCATTCAAATATTGTTTATATATTGTTAAATTAAAATGTTGCTGTATTTTTAATCGATTAAACGTTTTCGTAAGTAATTTTATCTCTATGACATGCGTGAAAGTGATAAAAACCTAACTTCAATCCGGTCAAGTTACGTTGATCGTACTGTAACAGTTTCGAGCCTGTGTGAGTCCTTTGTAGTCCTTATATAGAACTATACCCTAGTCCGGATATAGATAAAAAAAGGCAGCATAGGTAGATAAACGTAGTGGGGTTGTGTGCAAGAGGCATTACATGTGGGAAGTACAGCTCTCATTACTGCAACAATTTGTCACGGGTGCACCGAGCGTTTCCAACTTTACACTACCTACGGATGGCTGTGCCTTACCCGACTCAACATTTGATGTGGTCTCGGTAGTCTCACCTAAGTGCGTACTTGTGTATATTCTACCTATAAAAGACACTGCTTTTAGTAAGAAACTGAAGACAGAAGAGGTTGGCTTATTTTAAGGCTAAATACCTTTGTTTTATTGCCTGACGTTTCGACCGTATTGCAACGGCCGTGGTTACTGATAGACAAGGCGAGAGAGTTTACCCGTGACCACGGGTAATACGTTCAAAACGTCGGACAATAAAACAAAGGTATTTAGCCTTAAAATAAAATATTTACGCGATTAAGACCCGTATATTATAAAATTCTATAATGTGTTCAAATCGCGAAAGTTTACGAACATATATGTATATGTACAACGTGCTACAAAAACATTTGCTCAAATTTCAGCAGTAGATAGCGTATGGCCTAAGTACCCATTACATCTCTCATAGTGTCATATCCGATTGCATTATTATGGCACAGATAAAGCGTTTTATTTTTGTTTAATTTCAACAGTGAATAGTTTTTTGACATCAGTATTGCCACCTCCTGTGGTAAAAAATTCAAATGCCTTATTACTTGATAACTTTTTTAATTTTGATGTAAACTAAATTATGTACAAGTGGTCAGTAACAATACCCAGGGGTATTAATAGGGGTTGGACCACCTCTATCTGTTACAATTTGTAGAAACCATGTCATCTTCAAAGCTTTTGCTTTTGCAAACACTTTTGCTTTCAAATAGGCAAAATATCTCAAAAGAAAAGGTACTTTTTTTAAGTACTTTTTTAATTTTTTTAAGGTTTTTTTTTATTCTTGACAATTAACGTGGTCTCGATAGGCACACAATTATTTAAATACATATTTAAATGTGTATTATATATTTATTATGTTAGTTTTTGCTGTTATTATTGTAACACTTTCGATTACTCTACCCTGAAACTCAAAGGTTTGCTGGTAGAAAACTCAATATAGAGTTAAACTCGCCTTTGTACGTAATCATATGCATTTTGTACTATTGTTTGTGATTTTTTTTTTGTGTGTACAATAAAGAATTTGAATTATTTCAGGTGACATGAACAAAATATTAAATAGAACCACCAAAAGTCATAATTAAAACTCCTTAAAAGGGGTAAACCAACAGATGTTAACTTAAAAAATATGGTAATTGTTAAAATTAAACAAGCAATCTCGTTGTGTACTGAACGGGCCCCGACTGGATGTCGTTTCGTGAAAATGGGCAATTGCTTCTAAATGTACCAAGTTTAAACAATGATTAGAATCTGGATTTATAGTAATTTGCAATGTAAATGATAATGGAATCGGTTTATGACCTCCTTCAAAAATATCTCGTTCATCTACCTTAGGTTATCTGTATCGATTTTTATTCGATTCTTAGTTCTAGATAAGTTTAATATCGTCTTAGAAACGATTCTCGTTATCTAGTGTCGTTTAGTTGAAAAGGCTAGTGGGCTTATCTTTCAATCTATGTAATCGATCTTTATAACACTTCACTTTAAAATACGCTTTGAAAGCTTTAAGTGAAATTTAAAATCTAGCAAAATTTATCGAATATCGTTTCGAAGCGGCGGTAGCCTAATGGCTAAGGCATCGGTCTCGCAATCGTGAGATCGCGGGTTCGAATGCTACCCATTATACTACCGACGTGAACTCACTCCTAACACAAGCCTTTGAGCTTAGCTGGAGGGGTTAACAAGATTGCTAGTAATGTGGGACTCAATCCCACATTGTTAGTTACCTTTATTAAAAAAAAAAAAACTTAAAAAAGCTTTAGCACGATTTGTATTGAAAAGCAACCATACCAGTTTAAATGGTGATCCATCTGTATAATACCCGTTTGTATTGTATTTTATTATTGCGATATAAATAATGACTTTCAAGTTTTTCAATCAATCATTGTTACAAACACAAATGTTGTTGAAGCGGCGGTAACCTAATGGCTAAGGCATCGGTCTCGCAATCGTGATGTCGTGGGTTTGAATCCTGGCCATTATACTACCGACGTCAACCCATTCCTAACACAAGCCATAGAGCTTAGCTGGAGGGATTAACAGGATTGCTAGTAATATGGGACCACAAACCATATTGCTAGTTATCTTTAAAAAAACCCTTTAATAACTAAGTAAATATCTAGAACTCTACGTCAATTAATCTGCTAATTCGTCTGTAACAGTCGCAGTCTTCAATACGCATCAATAAAATCAATGAAGTTATTAATAAAATATTGGCAGCCATATTGAAATATTTACGTTCTCATTAGCCTCGTGCACACTCTGGCTGACAATACAAAATCAATCGTGCGTTCGGGCACAGAATACCGAGAGTACAGAAGACAACCTTAGAAATCGCTCGAATCGGGGCCTCACTGATATCGGTGCATTTTCTCTTCTTCTTTCTTCACTTGTCTTCGGTTAAAGTCCGTTAACGATGTCTATGTGTACTCTAGTTAAGTATGTATGTAGTAATAAACCGTGAGGAGAGCGGCAAAAAATGCAACAAAAATCAGCCTTTATATAAGCAAAGACAAATTTTTAGGATTTCGTACTAGAAATCTGTAATATAGCAAGGATATGTATATTAGTTACGCCGACAAAGTAGGTAGTAGAATAAATCATGAAAAAATATTTTTTGCGTGTATTTATATTATTATTCTTCACCTGATATGGTCATTTTCAGACCACGCATTCGGTAGCACGCACAGATGGAGCACTATTAATGAATACTTATTTAACGCATGACTGACGCGCCTGGTTACAAAATTGTGTATGACTGACAAACGTTACATTTATTTTGAGATTTTCTAGCTTTCGCCCGCGTTAATGTCGGTTATCGCGATAAAACTATCCTATATACTTCCCCGGGACTCAAACCATCTCCATACCAAATTTAATCTTTTAATCAGTTTAGCTGTTTGAGCGTGAAAGCGTTACAGACAGACAGACAGTTACTTTCACATTTATAATATTAGTATGGATTAATATACTGATAAAAAAGTATTTTTTTGAGTAACCAAAAATTAAAAAAAAAACCTGCATGTGCGCCAAACGCTTAGGAATCCAGTTGACTGATGAAATGGTGTTTCTTTACTCCGCTTCTTGTCTTCTCTTCTTTCTAATGTGACGTGATATAAAAAACTGCCTTTATAAAATGCTTGCATTTTTGGCGCTCCCCTCTTGGACTAGAAGGTTGCCTTCTGTAATCTCCGTATTCTGTGGTTCACTGTACTGCCAGTTGCATTTTACTAATTAACCCCTTGTTCGACACGTCACATCCCGTAAATTAAATTTTCAATATCTTGCTATGTTTAATTGGCGATTAATTTTTCATGTTAATATTGGAGTATACTTTAATGGCTTCCGTGAAAACGACCAGCGAGCAATCGAATCATTTATTGCATACTTACACGCCTTAAAGAAAATCAGTCCATTTCTACCTAAGCAGAGGCCTGCAATTCAAAAAAATGTCCAATTTGTAAACAGTCCTAAAAATAGAGAATCTATTTAACCTCCTTGGTGAATGAGTTATCAGATAATAAAGAATACTTTAAGACAAATGTGTTGACTAAACTCAGCTCTTTCTTTCGTGCTTCGATCGACCCCTTAATAATTAGCGAAAATATAATGATGAAAAAAATCCCGACCCTTGAGACAAACAGTTGGTTATCTTCAAGATGACTGGACGGATTTGCATCAAACAAAGCTAACCTTCAACCACCAACGTGCGGTCTCACAGACCGCTAAGGTTTTTAAAATTGCTTGTTTTACTGTTCTTGACTCTCCCGGGACCTAAGCGTTATAGTACCTTCAAGTTTAGCTGCGCTTGCACAGTACCTGATGGTAGTTTCATCGGCAAAAACAGTTCTGGAGAGTAATCTCCATTTATAGTTCCCCCGCGGTATGTGTGACCGCAAGTCGTAGACTACGTAACTATTTATTACTGTTTTCTGTTTTAAAATACTAATTTTACTTTAAAATGCCAGATCTTGGGTCATAACAACTAAAACAAAGGAAAAAAGCATCTTTTTAGGGTTCTGTAGCCAAAAGGGCAAAAACAGAACCCTTATAGTTTCGTCATGTCCGTCCGTATGTCACAGGCATTTTACTTAAATACAAAAAAATGGTGAAAAGGTGGAGGTTTTGAAAAGATGTTTTGTTGAAGCCGCTACTTAGTTTGATAGCTAAATAATAATGTTAGATGTCTAAATTAAATCTCAAGTAAATTTTACTTAATTTTACGAAAAAAAATAAAAATGTAATATAAATAATAAATGATACTTGATTAGTAATAATTTGTATTTGTTTTCAATAGACATACTATATTGTTTTCATATGTTACATATAAATTTATTAAAATATAAGACATTGTTCTTTTAGAGCTAAATGTTATAGCGGTCTTCTAGACCTCACGTCGGAGACGGCGTAACAAAATCTACTAATCTAATCTGGTTAAAGGTTAATAACCATCTCGAATAAACTTACTTTCATAAGCATCGTATGATCATCCGTCCATACGTTTGAGTACGATTCTACGTCTATAAATAAATAATAATAATATCTTGTGACAACTCACACAACGCCATCTGATCCCAAACTAATCAGGGCTGTAACGTGTAACAAAGATTTGGTCATATTCAAAAGTTAGTACTGAATGCACATGATTGTATAAAAGACCGAGCAAGAGCATGCACCATGATCAGTGTAAGGTTCCACAGCCTTGAACAATTGCATCAGCAGAACAGCGTATGTTCATGGCACTTACGCCCTTTTGTTGAGAAACGCAGTTTTTCGGCAATAACTCAATGACGGTATATCCGATCTTATCCAAAATAATTTTAGTTTAAAGTACTTATTAAGCGCTATCTTTGCGATTTTTTCCATATTTTTTGGTCACACTGTTCAAAAGTTAAGGGGACACGATTTAAGTAACTTTCGGAGCGATTATTTCCAAAAAAATTCACTCAATTAAAATGTTTTTAAAAGACCTGTCGAATGATGTGCCACACGTTGATGTTTGCTGAAAAAAAATTGTATGGAGTGCCCCCCCCCCCCCCCCCTAAAAATATTTATTTTTATTATTTAGCTATGAAACTAAGTTCATTAAGATTTATTGAGTAGTATTTGAGTAAAATGCCTGTGACATACAGACATAACGGACAGACAGACAGACAAAAATATGATTTAAAAAGTTCTATGCCATATTATTACGATCGAATTTTGTACTATGTTTGTATAAAACACTTATGCCATACCCCTATATATTTCGCTACTAAATTCGACAAAAAGAATATGCTATACCCATGTACCTACCTGATAATAGGCGATCGGCTATGGCACTATGGTAGGTGCAAAATGGACTGTCTGCTACTGATATTTTATCACACCTCTGATAAATGGTGTATACTAACTTCATTATATATTTTTTTCAAATTAATCACATTTTTTTTAAACTAACTTCATTATGTCTATTTTTTCAAACTAATAAACAAAATTTTATTATTGTTGTTATATATTATTTTGGCGTTATCAATTATTCATTGATTTGATTTTACTGACAATAATTGGCGATAAAATTACAAACAAAATAGAGATTCATTGTATGAAACTGCAGTACTAATCAAAGCGTAATTGGAACGAAATCACGTTCATTCCATTAAATAATCTGATTAAAATATTTAAACGAAGCTGTTTTAACTATTGGGACTATAAATTATTTAAATTTTTGTGCATACGCTCATTTAGGTGTGACAATAAAGGTCGATTGTATAATGAGCTACATTTTCGAATTAATTGAATAGGTACCTACTCAATCATAATGACCGAGGAAGACACCGACATAGTTCGCTGGTTAACCCGTCAGAAGCGCGGCTCAAAATGTAACACTAAAGGCGCGTGTGGGAGCATTTTGCTCCCGCCTGCTACTTATATATTATATTAAAATTATTTATTATATTTTATATGAGACCAATGAGACGAATAATCTATACCAATATTATAAAGCTGAAGAGTTAGTTTGTATGTTTGTTTGAACGCGATAATTTCAGGAACTACTGCCTCGAATTAAAAAATCTTAATGCAGCGAAGCAGTAATGAAAAATGTTGCAAAATTGCGCGTGTCAGTTAGAATAACATACGAGTATATCTATAACAGTGCATAGTTTTTATAAAACGTGTATAAGGACTACCTTACAAGCTATGAGGCTACGATGTGAAAATATCTAGTCATAGATGATGACACCACAAGAACATTGTTAGATCTGGCTATATGATCGATTTGTGTGCTAACCACATTTTCATGTCACGACACGAGCTCATCTATACAGGGTGATTTGTAACATTGTGATTTGTAACATTGTGATATACAGTTTTGGAAAATATTTAAAATATTAACCCTTAATCACCTGCCACTTGTTTTGGGTCTTATGACCCTAACCACCTACAGACTATTTTACTGGAGTAAAATCGTTGTTGATTGTTAAGGTTTAGTCCCCAAACATGACAAAGAAACATTGATTTTACTCTGGGGTCTTTCAGATATGTGGTAGAAGGTAGAAGGGTTAATTGGTTTTTTTTTTCATAAATATCTTAGAAGTTTTTTTTTTAGGTGTAATGTTAAGAAGCCAAGAGCGAGAGGTTATTAGTATATTAAAAATCATTCTGTATAATTCATCCACCGTAAAGCAGTTGATAGCGTCACAATTTAGTAGAGAGTAACGCAAACAATTTAAAAACATAACATGTTCCGTAATTTGGGTGAAACAAAAAAAACTGTTTCAGTAAACTGTGGATAGACTTTTCTATGCCACAAGCGTTGTTTTTCATGAAAGTTTTCACATTTCCGTTAGAAAAGTGGAGCAGTTGCAAAGTTTAGCGTAATTTGCATCTCACTCCCACAGATCTGAATCACAATGAGCCACGAAAAGCAATTAATACTTGAAGTGGCCCGATTCCGGTTTAAAACTAAGTGCTCTTTTGAATTTTCATCCTAATTTACATCTATAGGAGGAGCAGATTCGATGAATGCGTCCAAAGAGGTGGAGCTTGTGTGGATGGTGGTTTAACAATAGACGGGCTCAATTACTCCGTTCGAAGTCGGTCTTCAACTTTAGGTACATAGTTTCCATTTCTGTAATATATATTCTTGCTAACTTCGATTTGGTTATTTATAAGGAAATCTCTTGTGGGTTTAGAGAAAAAGGATAGAATTTTATTAGTTACCTACTAAAACTACGTTGATAAGTGACAGTGAAGGCGGTTACCTTTGTACATATTCTTTATATATATCCTATTTTAGTCCATTATAAATAGATTCCGTTTTAAAGACTTATGCTAAGCAAACCTAATTAAAAACTAATTAGATAAATAAGTACAGATTTCAAAAGGCTAAAATTATCTTACAAGATTTAAATTTTCCTATGAATACCTAACTCGATTATTATAATGTCTATTCCAGAAGCTATTCGTAATATAATTTTGCATCAGTATTTCTTATAGCATAAATTTTTCAATAGCAATATGTCTCATCGAAACATTGCTTAGTATTTTTTGTCAGGCACCATATTTAAATAAATACCGAAGGGACCACAAAGCTGTCAGAATGTTTCAAGGCAACCAGTTCCACCCCTCCCCGGCGTTTTATTGCATTATTAAAATAAATATTTTAAAGTAACGAGCTGCGAGATCGGGTTTGTTACGTCTTTGTGGGCATATCCGTTTGTCGCCCCCAACTCAATTGTTTTTGTTCATGAGGGAAATTAAATACGTCCTGATCCTTATAATCACATTCGCTGGAACGTTGATTGTTTTTGTAATGAGGGACTATTGGTTTTGTTTTGATTTGTATGTTATATACCTACCTACTTATGTTTACCGATAATGGGATATCTCCTCTACCCCGACATTCAAGGTAAGTTTTAGAAAAAGAAAAATATGTTAATTGCAGTTGAGTCACTTGCACTGGCCTCTGTCAAATGCAGAGTTAATCCTGGGTTCTAAAATAGTTACATAATGTAGCGGCCAGTTGATTCTAAATGTTTACCATTTAGAATCAACTGGCTGCGACATTATGTAACTATTTTATAAAGTGTTTCATACCTACTCCCACGGGATATAACCGACAACTTGCAATCAGTCACGAGATTGACAGTTGCTCACATTAGGCCGTCCCATAATGTTCTCTCAAGTATAGGACCGATATAGTGCTATTTTTAAATGTATTTCTTGTGTAACAGTCTAATAAACTCGTTGAGTGATGGACATATTTTATTTAAGAGCTCCCGGCGCGACTTTATTGTTTACCTTCTACGTCTGATGATAACAGAAACTGGTGGTAACAATATTTGCAATACTGGCGACTAACCAATTGCTATATTGTTTGGTTCCTTTAGTGAAACATATATATAGATAATGTAGCGTGTTATCACATATATAGCTACTTTAACTAATCATGTCAAAAAGTGATAAATGTATCACCATTTCGTCAATTACATATGTCTATAAGTACAAGTCAGCAGCAAGATAGGAGCGACATACCTACCTACGTAATAAGACAATGTATCTATATCTATAGGCAAATATAGATAATTAAAACTGTCACGTCACAATCCATAAATACTGCATGTTTATTAATTAGTATGAAAACAAAACTATAGTGAAAACAAACCATACCTATTGCCACAGATAATATTTATACTAATACTATACTAGTCTATTGCACAGTTCGTCAAAGAAGCTCAAAACACTCGAAACACTTTATTTTGTCTCTCAATTTACGCTAAAGTTATCATCAAGACAACAATAGTGAAGCAATACAACCAATTGTATACCAAACAACAAGTATATATAGTTCTCTCACTTACCTTCTCCAATTTATGTCAATACTCGAAGATGGCTAAAGATACATCTACCTTGGGCAAGTAATCCAGCTTGGTAGAGGCAACTTCGAGGAAGAAGTCGACAGAGGGATCCAATTGCGTTGGGCAGCGTTTAGCAAACCTGAAGCATATTGCAATACCTGAAGACCAAGTTAATCAGTGAGTTCTACCTGTTATGACGGTGCCGAGACGAGGACACTTACAATTGAGCGAGTCAGTATGAAACGAGCTATGCTTGGGGTTTCTTTGAAGGATAAAATTCGCATTGAGGTCATCCGACAAAGAAGTAAAGTTACTGACGTAGCTCGCAGTTTAAGAGCGCTAAAGTGGCAATGGTCTGGCGATATTTGCCGGAAGACCGATGGCCGATGGAGCAAACGTGTCCTAGAGTAGAAACCGTGACTCGGTAAGCAAAAGGTCAAGCCTAGCCAGATGGACCGAAGACCTAAAGAAGTTCACTGGTATGGACTGGATGCGGAAGGCATTGAACCGGAGGTTGTGAAGGAAATTAGAAGAGGCCTATATCCAGCTGTGGACCGATACGGGCTGATGAAAATGATGATTATAACTCATCGCATCGATAGGTACTCGATGCATCAAAATGGCTAAAATATAAAAGTAGGCGTTGCAGACATGTGGTGTACTCGGATCTTAAAAGAAAATTATAGACGAAAGTAAAAATGGAAAGATTTGTGCTATTCTTGACACAACTGCGTCCAGGGACTTACCTTAATATTTAATAACGAACTAAAATTATAACTTTAGCTTAGAATTCTAAGTAACTCATTGAGTAGTAGCAGAGCTACACAACCAACCTAGATATAATTAAATATAGGAAGCCAACACAAACCCTCTTTGAAGATTATTTGCTTTTAATTAAGATAAACAGCAAACCGGCTATATTTCTCCCCTTATGATTAAAATCGAGTTTATATTTACGTTTCTATGTAAGCAAATTATGTAAGTAATAATAACATCATCTCTTTATTCATTGGAGAAATCTTATAGCGGCGGCTTTGTGAACAATGAATATCATACATTACCCCGCAATTGTTGACCTGTATGTACTTATTCCTTTTGCTACTATGTAAAATGACGTCATAGAGTATTCGTCGATTAGTATTGCTTTTTTGATATGGGCATCTACAATAACATTGAAAGGTCCCAGTGCACATAAGTACTTTAAGAACTTTCCAAAAACATTGGTCGACTTCACTGGTGACCGTAGAGCTGGCAGCTTCCTTGCACAACTCAGCGTTGCTATACAGCGAGGAAATACTGCCAGTATCTGTGGAACCATGCCCAAGGGCCCCAACTTTTAGTAATATTCTTATTTCATTTTTATTTTTAGTTCTTAGGTTAAATATTGTTTTAATCATTTAGTTACTATTATTTTAAAATTAATTTTTTGTTTTCATTTATTAAAAATTATAAAAACCGGGCAAGAGCATGCCGGATCATGCTCAGTGTACGGTTCCAGAGCCGTTGCTGTATAAGCGTGTGTTCATAGCACTTACGCCCTTTTGTTGACAAACACAGCTTTTCGGTAATAAGTCAATGACAGTATATCCGATAATTTATTATTAAGCGCTACCTTTTTGATTTTTGTCATGCCACCGCTATTTTTTTTTTTAAATTACCTCAATTTAAGTAGCGGCTACTACAAGACACATGTCACCATATTTCAGGAAATACCTACCGCCAAACCAAATGTACCAAGCTTATTTGTGTAGCCTCCCTACGGACACAGAATCTCGGAAAACCTTCAGAACACAGTAGTCCAAAGTGGTCCGAAAATCTGTGTTGATTCTAAGAAAGCACCTGTATAAAGCTTACCTTTGATAACTTAGATATCTTGACAACAGCTCCTGGAAATAGCAAGAAAACAAAGGAAAATTCTGTAACCACTTACCTACCAAGTTTGTCAAAACTATTTACTTCGAGATAGCAAACTCGTATACTTTTAAGTACCTGCCAAACCATAAGTACCTGTAAATTCTTCCTTATCAATTTCTGCTATTATCTTGGTAGTTGTTAGATAATAGATAAAACGTTACTGGGGAGTTTATCAACTGTAAATAATAAAATGTCTGCGACAGATGTGTTTTTGGTACCAATTTATTTTACTTAGCAATATAAATTTTGCTTTTGTTAATTATATTGTTCAAACAAATGCTGTTTATAAGTGCCTTTTAATAGGTATTTTGAAGCATTGTTATTGTTTCATCTTCGGAAAATATATAAAAACACTAAAAACTATTAGGATTTACCTTGCTCGAGTCCTAAATCACAGAGTCATCAGGTTAAAGTACATTTACGGACCTTAAAACTTTCCTTTGCAATTATATTTTCGTGCTTACCAGGGACAACCTTAATGCCACTTTTATGGGAAGTTTTGTCAAAATTGGTAAATCACTTTTTCGGTCGACTTAACCTTACTATATACAGCCAGCATGGGATATGACCAATATCATGTGTATATAGTTTTACTGAAAATATGTTTATCTACTTTAGTAATTACCTATAACTAGGCAACTTCAGCTTTGAAAGTAATTTTACAGCTTCTAATTAACACAAGGCAGGCAAAACAAAAAATAACATCCACAGCTGGAATCTGGAATACTTCATCTTGTACATTACCGTCTCTATTCCCCTTTCCTTCGCAGTAATAAGGATAATTCGTATGCAGTGGCTCAAGGAACCTTATTATTTACATAATAAATAATAATAGTGATCATCATGCACATAAAGTGATGTTATAGTAGGTGTAGCATGACAAAAGTGCTCGTTTTCTCACAATGATCTGCAGTTTTTTTTGCAGATTTCTTTATACATTTGTGAGATGGAAAAGTATAGATGTGACAATAATAATAAGAATAATAATATCTTGGGACAACTTATACAACGCTATCTGATCCCAAACTAAGCAGAGCTAGTAATATTGCAACTAGACAACTGATAAACATACTTAAATATTTCTAAATACATACGTATTATAGATAAATAGCACCCAGACACAGAATAAACCATCGTGCTCACCACACAAAGTTTTATCCTGGGTGGGGATCGAACCCACGACCTCTTGCGTAGCAGTCGGATACACTCCCACCGCGCCACAAAGGCAGTTAGTGGGACAATGGGAAGTGTTACTATTTGTTTTGGTCGACATACACGTAAATATTTTTTTTAATTCAGTTCAACAGATTCACAATCGTAATTACAACCTAATAATCTATAGAGTAATTTGAGTTTGACGTAAGGCACTACAAATGTTAGATATTTTAAGTTCATGTTTTAACACTTTTCTTATTGTCTCTTTATCTTTAATCTTTGACGATTTTGGACCATTTTGTATAGAAAGTGAAAGATATCTATAGTGTGTTGCTCGATCGAAGTACCTATGTATGAAGCTTAACTTCTGTAGGTCTTCCTCTCGGTGTTATGTGGTTAAAGGCAAAAAGTCAAAAGTCAAAGTACTTTATTAATTTAGGCTACAAAATGCAACGCTTAAGAACATTAGACAAAATTTGGAATAGAATGATTCTACATTTACTGCCAAGTTGAAGGGTACAGCCGTGAGAAAAGAACTTGGCAATAAAAGTCATGGCCGCTGTTTTTGGGTTCCGTAGCCAAAATGGCAAAAACGGAACCCTTATAGTTTCGTCATGTTCGTCTGTCTGTCCGTCTGTTCGTATGTCACAGGCATTTTACTCAATAAATATTGATAAAATTTGTTTGGAAAGGTGTCTTGTAGTAGCCGTTGTAGTTTGATAGCTAAATGAAAAAAAAAATAGGGGGCACACCATACATGTAACAGAAGCTGATCATGTTTCATTATTCGTCAGATAATTCGACAGGTCTCATTTTAAGGTTTCAAATAAACTTTTTGGATTGAGCGTATCTTGTATGTATGTATGTAACATTCTTTATTACCTCATATCTATCAAACCACAAGATGGATTTAAACAATTAAGACGTCCTCAGATTTATCTTGACGGCCGTAGTATTCTTATATAAGCGACGTTTGAAAAAACAAATATGGCGGCTCAGAGATGTCAAAAGAAATATTTTTTCAATACTTGGCGATGGCTGTGATAAAAGTTAATTGTTACATCGGTTACATCGACTAAAAAGGATTAAATAAAAACGCCTGCGCAAAATAGATGTTAACAAGATCCCCTAAATATGTAATATCATGCAGTCGGAGGCATTAACGAATCTCGATGAATTTAGTACTTAGTATGTAGGGGATCTTGTCTACATCTTTTTTGCGCAGGTGGCCGGTTTTTTTCCTATTCAAACCGCTTCCCATAAACCTCATCTTACATTTATATTGCAAATTTAATGCCTCTTGCTAATCAAAACTTACTGACAAAACAGGCATAACTTAATTAAGCGAAATCCCTTCAAATAACAGAAGTTGCATACTAATCTTTCGTTGAATCGTCCCCCTTTCTCTTATAGTCTTATTAAAACAAATATTCTGCGGAGGAATGATATTACGATATGGCTCATCGCTAAATCCTTGCTGGGGAAAACTGACACTAAATTGTATTTCTCTAGAACCGTACCCGTTTTAAATATAATTGAATTTTTCAATTCAGTTTTGAAATTGTTCTACGATAAAGAAATAGTATTAGTTAGTTATAATAAATAACAACGGACTTTGCTCAGTGTAGGTTTCCATAGCTGTTACTACTCAGAAATGTACAGAGGAAGTATATAAGGCAATGCACGAATTCATCACACACACACAACACACACTCACAAACGCATGTACCCATGCAGTTAACATATTTCATTATTTTGTGTAACCTTATGGAAGATGGAGGTTCATTACTTAAAACCACAAACTATTATTTAAATACTAGCTGTCCCGCGCAACTTCGTCTGCGTAAATTTTCCCCGCTTTTGCAACATTTATTATTGCTGCTCCGCTGCTATTGGTCATAGCGTGATGATATATAGCCTATAGCCTTCCTCGACAAATGGGCTATCCAACAGTGAAAGATTTTTTCAAATCGGACTAGTAGTTCCTGAGATTACCGCGTTCAAACAAACAAACTCTTTAGCTTTATAATATTAGTTTAAATAATGACATAAATATTTTTTATGTAGTTTCTTTTATTTTTAATTGCTTTTCGGCAATGATTTTGAACTTTGTTAATGGCAATTCCATTTCCCCATAGAACAATACCATAGCCAATGATTGAAGCAACATATCTATGACTAGCTGTCCCGCGCAACTTAGTCTACGTACATTTTCCCCGTTTTTGCAACATTTCTCATTGCTTCTTTGCTCCTATTGGTCGTAGCGTGATGTTATATAGCCTTCCTCGATAAATGGGCTACCCAACAAAAATATTTTTTTTCAATTCGAACCAGTAATTTCTGAGATAACCGCGTTCAAACAAACAAACTCTTCAGCTTTATAATATTAATATAGATAAGCTTAAATTGCTGTATTTTGGTCAATCACCAAAGCACATAAGCAAATCTATTTATTTTGTTACAAACCTTCAACGACATTGATTATTTATCATGGATCCCTGAGTAATATACCTATATCTGGTGTGTGATATTAATATTTTTATAATTAATTGTAAGTTTATTTTTATTTGGCAACCTATTGTAGAAATGAATGAATTTAGTTTTGTCAATATTTACTTTAAGTTTATTATCCTATAACCATAAACAATATCAGCTATGCAACCTTACCCATAGCTAATTTTAGTTCTACTTCGACTTCAACCTTCAGCCATCTGGACATACTTTTTTGTAAATTTTATTGACTTATAAACACGACAATAGAAAGGTGTTCCTAGCTATTTATTTTTTTATTTTAAAACTGCATTTTCTGAACGCGTTTTTGCAGGCATACAATTATTTTCGTAAATATATTAACTTTCTTTCGATATCACTATTTTTTTATTCGTTATCAGATCGGTGTAGTTACCCATATTGACTTACCTGTTCATACCTTGACATAACAAAACATAATCTCCATGTTGACAGTTGAAACGAAATTTGCTTGCTTATCAAAAGGGGGAGGTTTAGGAAAAATAAAAAAAGAGCCGTGTTTATAAATTAATTAAAATTTGTCTTTACTGGTTATCAGATGTTGGAAGATGTTCAGCGTCTCTTAAACTATAACTAATAGTACCTATGTCAAATATTTCTAAAGTTGTAAGAACGGCGGCAAATTAACATGTCGCTATTCTTAGAGCTCCGCGTTTAACGTATAATTATACTTGAAATACGTGTTAACTGGACAAGAACGAGACTTTGCGATTCGAAGAAGAAATCTAGAAAGAAAATAAACTTGAAACTGAGCCATAATCCCTACCGAATACTACTAATTCACATCTGGAAGGCAAAAACATAGTTGCGGTGTATTTCAGTCGAGTGTTACATCGGGGGCGTAGCTCAGATGGTAGAGCGCTCGCTTAGCATGCGAGAGGTACCGGGATCGATACCCGGCGCCTCCAAGTACTTTTTGTAGATTAAAATTTTATTGTTTAAGTTTTCTAGTAGGTAGCAACAGTATTTTTATTCATTCTGACACTGAAATTAAATAAGTCGTTTATAAAAAAACAGTTTTATCAGTTTATAAATATTTTCTTTAATTTATAATAACAATTTTGGTATGTACAACATAAATAATTGGTGAATTAGTTAAAATGCAGGTATTCCAGTAATAGATCTACCTAATATAAGCGCATGAATATCGTGAGTTCCTTCGTAAGTATTGACCGCTTCTAAGTTCATAACATGCCTTATAATATGATATTCATCTGAGACACCGTTTCCTCCAAGCATGTCCCTTGCATTCCTAGCAATTTCTAACGCCTTACCGCAATTATTTCGCTTGATTAACGAAACCATTTCGGGCGCAGCCTTATCTTCGTCTATCAGGCGGCCAACTCTCAAACAAGCCTGGTACCCGATGCTTATCTCTGTCAACATGTCAGCCAGTTTCTTCTGTATAAGCTGGTTGGAAGCAAGCGGTCTCCCAAATTGTTTCCTATCTAATGTGTACTGTCGGGCGATCCGCAAACATGTTTCAGCGGCACCGAGAGCGCCCCAAGCGATCCCATACCGCGCGTTATTGAGACATCCGAACGGCCCCTTCAGACCCACAACGTTGGGCAATAAATTGTCCTCCGGTATAACCACTTCGTCGAGCAATATCATGCCCGTTGCCGACGCTCGCAAAGAAAATTTACCATTGATTTTGGGCGTATCAAGCCCTTTTTTGACTTGCGAACGTTCGACAATAAAACCTCGAACTTTATTCTCTTCGTCCTTGGCCCATACGATCAGTATATCTGCGATTGGTGAGTTTGTGATCCATGTTTTAGAACCTGACAAGACGTAGGTTTTGTTTTTCGCGTCATATTTAGCTCTTGTTGCCATACCACCTGGGTCACTTCCAAAATTAGGTTCAGTTAATCCAAAACATCCTACTAGTTCTCCTTTAGCCATCCTTGGTAGAAATTTTTGTTTTTGTTCCTCACTTCCATAATTGTAAATGGATCCCATAGCCAAGCTACTTTGGACACTCATCGCTGATCTATAACCCGAATCAATTCCATCCAATTCACGTGTCATTAAACCATATGTAACATAGTTGACACCGGTGCACTCATAGCCTTTAATAGTACACCCAAGCACTCCCATTCCACCGAGCTCCTTATAAATTTCTCTATCAAAGACTTCATTTCTGTTCGCGTCGATTATTCTCGGCAATAGTTTCTCGTTGCAATAAGCTCTGAATGAGTCTCGAATCGCCTTTTCGTCGTCATGTAATTGTCCATCTAAATTCAATGGATCCTCCCAGTTGAAAGTAACTTTCGCATTATTTGAGCATGTGGTCGACAATGCTCTAACACTTATACTACTTTTAAACAAAGATAACAGTTTACGAGACACTGACACGGCCATTATTGTTAAAATACCGTACGTAACTGATATAATAACGCAGAACTCACTATCAGTTGTTTACTGTGCGTTGTTTATCAAAATGATTCGACTTTTAGTATAACGTAACAACTACACAACAATACGATTACATCATTATCACTATGGTCTTGTATAGTTTTGCACTTGTTGAATTATAAATTACAATTATTTAACTGTTTTTCAAAAAGTCCAATACATAACATAACCTCTCCAGTCCTACTAATAAACAGGTATTATTGTTCCGTCGCTATATTCACACTATTGAACTTCACGCTCATCGCGTTCTCATGGCCGCTTGTGAACGTCAGATATCTACATTTCCAAGCGGTTTTAGTGGGTGTGTCATAGTTATTTACGACTTTATATTTAAGGTGTTAAGGTCCCGATCTTACAAGTGCGTATTATCATAGTATGTCATAGGCATGTAGATTCGTATTTGTTATTTATTTCTTATCGTCTCACGAATATTGATAACACTGCTCTTATTTTGTGGAACATTCAACTAAATGAAAAGTAATTTAAATAGGTAAGTACAGTAATTTTTCAAATTAGTCTGTTATTGATCTTTTATCTTAGTAAATGAGCAACAAGATGACAAGGTTTCTTATAAAAACTGTTAAACCATCTCTGTTGTTTAAAGAACTAGCTGTCCCAGTGAACTTCGGTCTTAGGTGGTAAGTGGCATGGTAAAAATCTGGCCCATGTGCCAGTCTTCCACTTTTGGATTTATCATTCCATTCCACTTTACTTTGTGTAGAACAAGTAGTAGTAAACTGGCACGAACTACTTTATATTGTTTAAATTGCAATTTTACTTACATGAAACACTGTAACGTAATTTGTATACAGGTATGTATATGTATTAGTTTGTCTGTATTGAAATAGAATGACAAAAGTTTTATAGAATATGTATATATCTATGTAAAAAAATGCGTTAAAATAAAATAAAATATATCACCTTCACCACTTACCACCTACTTTTGTCACACAACCATTTACCAAACACCTGAGAGACCCCAGAGTAAAATCGATGTTTCTTTGTCAGGTTTAGGGCCTAAACCTCACAATAATTACGATTTTTCTCCTTAAATTAACCTTCTGGAGAGTAATACAAAACCAAAAAAAGAACGAATGAAATCGGTAAAGTCGTTCTCTAGTTATCACGTGACTAAGGGAAATAGGGATTCATTTTTACATAAATAGATAAAGATTGTGTCACTAAACAAAACACTAACTTTATCTACTTATTTTTTCTATTTACTTTTATAATTAAGCTACTAGCTTGGGGTTTCCCCGCTTTATGGTAAATTTTTATTCTGAGTAGGAACTTTATAATAGTACTAGCTGTCCCGCGCAACTTCGTATGCGTAAATTTTTCCCGTTTTTGCAACATTTCTCGTCGCTACTCCGCTCCTATTAGTCGTAGCGCGATGTTATATAGCCTATAGCCTTCCTCGATAAATGGGCTATCCAACACACAATATTTTTTCAAATCGGACCAGTAGTTCCTGAGATTAGCGCGTTTAAACAAACAAACAAACAAACAAACTCTTCCGCTTTATAATATTAGTATAGATTACATAACCTTCTATACAGTTTTATAAAAACCCATTTAGTAGTTTTTGCGTAAAAGAGCAACAAACAACTGTCCATCCATACAAACATCATCAACCACAGAACACAAATTATTTACGTATGCAATCTTTGTCGATTACAATATACATACTTGAATGAAAACACTTATGATGTAAGTACACCAGCTGACCGGCGCAACTTCGTATGCGTTAATTTTACCCAGTTTTTGCAACATTTTTCATTGCTGTTCCGCTCCTATTAGTCGTACCGTGTTGTTATATAGCTTATAGCCTTCCTCGGTAAAAGGGCTATCCAACAGTAAAAGATTTTTCAAATTCATACCTGTAGTACTTGAGATTATCGCGTTCAAACAAACAAACAAACTCTTCAGCTTTATAATATTAGTACCTATAGATAAACTGACTTAAACAACATAACAAAAGTACCTACAAATACACCACTTTGTGCAACTACAAGCAACTTTATTAAACCGTGACCTATGACAATGTAATTCATACTGCGGTACTACAACGTACTTTTACAACGTAAAATACCTTGGCCAAACAGTTTCGGGACAAAAATTAGCACCACTTTTTTCGTAGTCATTTGAAATTAGCCGCGACAAAAACGTAGACCAAGTTAAATTCTCTGCAAAAATACAGAGGAACTTTTCCAGGGCTAAAAAATACTGGTAGTTAAACAGCTTTGCATTCCACTGTGTGTCGTTGTAGAGTATAGTACCTATCTACTGTTATTACATACACTCAAAGAAGGGAAACTGCTGTACTTAAATTGTTAAGAGAGTCATTTATCGGTTGGATAGGTACTAATGTGTGGTTTATTCTTATTATTTTCTGTTGGTCCATTCTTATAGACCTTTAATAAAAGTACCATCTAGACCCAAACTCACAGAGGAGTCAAATACTGTACTTACTACTAGTACTGCCGCTTAGCAGCGCGCCTCTCTTCGCGTCTCGCTTGCATGTTGGCATATGATCGGTCACACGCATTGGCTCTGCCAATGGGTGTAAAGAATGGTATAAAGAAAGCTCAGCTTAGAAATGTATCGCGCATGCGCGCGGACATCTTTGAGTGCACCGCGCATGCGCGAAAATGCGCGGGCTTGCCGCGAAATAAAAAAAAGCATAATGAATAAGGACCCTGATCGGTCACACGCAAATCTAAACCATAAAAACGGCGAGACCTACTGTGTCAGGCATTTACGGAGAATCGCGCTCGCCAACTTATATTTATTTCCGCCTAATGTTCTGTATCTTACTTTTAACATGTCATTGTAGCTATGTAGTCTAAGCCCAAAACATACTGATAAAACATACTGGTAGTTAAACAGCTTTGCATTCCACTGTGTGCCGATGTGTAGTACCTATCTACTGTTATTACTCAAAGAGGGGAAACTGCTGTAGGTGAATTGTTAAGAGAGTCATTTGTCCGTTGGATACTAATGTGTGGTTTCATCTTATTTTTTTCTGTTGGTCCATTCTTATAGACCTTTAATAGTACCATCTAGACCCCAACTCACAGAGGAGACAAATACTGTACTTACTACCACTACTGCCGCTTAGCAGCGTGCCTCTCTTCGCGTCTCGCTTGCATGTCTGATCGGTCACACAGATCTAAACACGCAGATCTAAACCATAAAAACGGCGAGACCTACTGTGTCAGGCATTTACGGAGAATCGCGTGCGCCAACTTATATGTATTTCTGCCTAATGTTCTGTATCTTACTTTAAACATGTCATTGTAGCTATGTAGTCTAAGCCCAAATCATACTGATAAAACATACTGGTAGTTAAACGGCTTTGCATTCCACTGTGTGCCGTTGTGTAGTACCTATCTACTGTTATTACATAAACTCAAAGAGAGGTACCTGCTGTAGGTAAATTGTTAAGAGAGTCATTTCTCCGTCTTGGACACTAATGTGTGGTTGTTTTTAATAGACAGAGCTAGATAAATTTATTATACTTTCACGGCCCTCTAAGACTTCATATAGCATGTAAGAATAAGATATAAGAAAAAAATATTTCGACATATTTACCATTTTTCACATTAATCCAAAAAAACAGAACGTACTTCATAAAATTACAACATATTAAAAATAGCAGATTTTAAACTAGGCCCTAAAGTGACTCCTATTAGATTAAAAAAAAAAAAACTAATACTTACACAAATCTTGTAAACAGTACTTTATACTTAATGTACCAAATTCACACGTGCACGAAACACCTGGGGGGAGGGGGGGAGGGCAAGCTGTTTTGTGGACCGAATTTCTTGTATTGTAATGTTTTTTTTTCGATTTGTGTTTTGTGAAAAATATTTATTAGAAGATGCCGTATTTTCACATACTTACCATTTAACATTTTACATTATTCTTATACTTAAACATTACAACAATAAATTACTTGTAGTAGCAATCATTATTAAAGTAGAAACGTGCTTTAGAAAAACAGTAGGCGCGATATTGTTTTTCCTAAACGTTTCCTTTAGCACCAATGTATGCATGAAACAATCTACTTATTACAATATAATATCTTGGGACAATTCACACAACGCTATCTGATCTCAAACTAAGCAGAGCTTGTACTATGACAACCAGACAACTTATATATTTTTAAATACATAAATAGTATAGATAAATAACACCCAGACACAAAATAAACCATCGTGCTCATCACACAAAGTTTTATCCTGGGTGGGGATCGAACCCACGACTTCTTGCGTAGCAGTCGGATACACTCCCACCGCGCCACAGAGGCAGTCAATGTGTACAAAGAGTTAATATAACCAAAATAACAGTGAAAATTACAATTATAAGTGTGCAAAATTAAGAACACGCGACACTATTGTGCGCACAGTGTGTCCATTTATTTACGTTGTAGGGTAAAAACCACAGCGTTATGAATGCGAACAACGTTGCAGCTCGCAAACTACAATGTTTTTAAGTTTTTCTTTGTAGACGAGAAAAATATTTAATTTAAACTAGCGCAGAGGAACGTGGCGCATATTTTCTAGTTATTATTTGCATGTTGTCCTTTTTGTCCTACACGTGTGGATATATTTTGCATATTTTTATTAGATCAAAACATAGCAGGAGATGTCTATATTCGTTAAAAGTATCCAACCTCAAGATTGTTCTCGAAATAATAAGTTCTCTAATGGATACTAGTATGCAATGATTTTCAAACCAGATAAGCAGTCATGAGGAAAGCAAGGAATAGGTATCAACAACTTATGACAAAGATAGGTGGATGGCATTTCTATTTTTTTTTTAAAGATAACTAGCAATGTGGGATTGAGTCCCACATTACTAGCAATCTTGTTAACCCCTCCAGCTAAGCTCAAAGGCTTGTGTTAGGAGTGAGTTCACGTATCCAGGGGCCGCATAGGTGCGAAATGCCCGGAATGCAACAACATCGCGTCCGGGCATTGCCACTGGGCGGGCCGCCGACGGTATAACGAATTCCGGCGGCCCGTTCGCGAAGGTGGCGAGCGATACACGGCGGGTTTTTTAGTGGGTGCAAACCCCACACTACCTCCATCATCTTCCCCGGATGGTGGGGGTGTTCGTCAGGAATTTTTCCCGAAAGGAAAAAAGGAGTGAGTTCACGTCGGTAGTATAATAGGTAGAAATCGAAACCGCGACCTCACGATTGCAAGACCGATGCCTTAGCCATTAGGCTACCGCCGCTTAAAAAAAATATATTTAGCATTTTTTTCTCTGTCATTTTATAAACGTGAAAAGATACAGCTTTTTGTTTACGAGAAGGTATATTGCCTGTTGCGTAAATACATAAAATAGAATATCCATGCAAATGAAATAGACGTACCCTTTCATAATTTCTCAAATTATTAACTCTCCGGTACATACAACATCTATTATCTATGGCACGGCTAACATAACATAAATCCTATTCGGGTCAGAATCAATTTGTAATGCAGTACCTAAAACAAAAAGCCTTCTCGTAACAATGTATAAGGTATTTATCTAAAACGATAGGTACGTAGGTGGAGCATATCATCCGATTTGGCCAACAATGCGATCCTCGTAACACGCGGGATGAATCTTCTATAAATTATTCACTATCTATTTGCATGACAAACGATGAGAGGGCAAGGAAGGTCTTAGACCTTTAATGGCACTTCTTCGGCCCTTGTTTACTGTACTTTAACCACTTCATCCTTTCATACTTCTGATACGAGACTCTTTAATGGACCACTGATTTTTCCCAGTCATATGCAAATGTCAGATTACCATACAATTTATTCCGAGTTCCTAAAATAGTCGACAACGTGAATGATATTAAAAACGCAAATTCGTCTTGATGGCTTTTGTGTTGACCGTTCCAATTTTCGGAGAATATTTTATATGACTAATTTAGATTTTAACTCAATACTAGTTAGATACTTTACGCTGAAGTAATTCTGAAGTAACGGAAATTATAAAAGCTGACACAGAATACAGTGTTATTACATTATTTTCTGTTGGTCCATTCTTATAGACCTTTAATAAAAAATACCATCTAGGACAACCTAAGCAAAAAAGTTTTTATTCAATAAATTACCTGACCGTCTGAAAACCTTACAATTGACCCAATTAAAAAAAAGCATACTCCTTGACAAATGATATTATAATAAAAATGACTTTTTAAATGACATAATATTGTATTTTTTTATTTATTCTCATATTTATTTTTCTAACTGTAATACAATTTAATTCTCCAATGACTTATACTAATTCAATGTTTTAATAATCTAATTTAATATAATGCTTAATATTTGTATGTCCAGATGACAAAACATAGCGCAACAATATTGTTTTACAAATAAGTTATTTGATTGATTTGATTAGATCCAGACTCACAGAGGAGACAATTACTGTACCTACTACTTCTACTGCTTAGCAGCGCGCCTCTTTTCGCGTCTCACTTGGATGTCTGATCGGTCACAAAAACGGTCACTAAACCATAAAAACGGCGAGACCTACTGTGTCAGGCATTTACGGAGAATCGCGCGCGCCATCTTATATGTATTTTTGCCTAATACTCTGTATCTTACTTGAAGCATGTCATTGTAGCTATATAGTCTAAGCCCAAATCGCAACAAAATAAACGTGTTCAAGTTTGTTGCATGTATATATTTATTTTATTAGGAACTGTTCATATTTATTGTAGGTAAATAAAAACATCTATATAATATCGATAATACCTCTGGACAACTCACACAATGTCATCTGACCCTTAAGATGATGGTAATACCTGATAAAATAGATAAATTACACCCAGACACAGAATAAACCATCGTGCTCATCACACAAAGTTTTATCCTGGATGGGGATCGAATCCACTATTAGGCTTAGCAGTCAGTGTCACTAACCACTAGACTAACAGGCTAGTCAGTCTATAAAACCAAATATCTAATACTAAAATAATAATAAAATCTTGGGGAATTGTCCCACAACTCAAGTACCTTTTATAAAAATATTACCTATAACACCAGTTCCAGGTAAAAATAACTAAACATTTTAGACACTTTAATAGTCAAAGATACAGCCAACAATGTCTTCAGCAGCTGCATAATATAAAGTGCAGCTGAAGCGACGCGACGTTCCAAAATTAGAAGCCCGAGAATATCTCCACAAACATAAATGGAATAGTCGTGTACTTCGGGAACCTAGAAATACGAGATAATCTTAGTAGGTACCATCTAAGTCGCTCTATGAAATTGGTTTCACTGTTGGCGTAAAGCGATTTAAAAATAGAAAATCAGAAATATGAAAGGTTCACACGGGAAATGGGTCTGAGCGGTGAATGAGAGGTTATATTATACAGCTCACGAATGTGGACTAGGATCTGTGTAGATTATACTTATATCTATATCTATATCTATATTAGTGTTAGTTAAAAGAGGTCATGACTTTTTATTGCCCAGTTCTTTTCTCACGGCTTTACTCTTGCGAACTTGGCATCAAATGTAGAATCAATCCATTCCAAATTGTGTCTGACGTTCAAAAGTATTTGTAACCTAAAAGAATAAAGTATTTTGACTTTGACTTGATCACATCTGTCTCCAATTTTGCTGGTATATAAATGTTTCGTTGTTATGAGGAGTCTCCTCTCACAAGCATTATATAGCTTAAATGGTAACTCCAAATGTAATAACTGTACCCAAATGTAGAAAACGAAATAAACATTTTTTTTTATTGTTTCGATAAGATTTTATTTTAGTTTTTAGGTAAAGGTAATAAAACAATTCAGGGATTCGCCATATTCGTTATATTCCACATTATGTAGTGTAGTGGTTTTCTACAAACGCAGAAGTCTCTACGAAACCTGTCTTATATATTTGTTTTCAAGGCTTTTACAATATAAAAACTTTTAAGTACCTATAAATAGTTTCGTTGCAATGACATATTTCCCAAATTTATAGTGACGACTTTTTATCACATAGAATAATACAATAATTATTTATAGTGAATTATAGAGGTCAGTAAAAACAGGTTGTTATTGAAATTGCCAAAGTTACATTACAACCAATTTAGCTCCGGAATCAAAACCCACTTCTAAATAATTTGTTAGCTTTACATAGCAAATGGACATAGTTGAAATTAGTTTTGTTTCAATATCCAATGCAGTAAATAAATTATTGTGTGCGTGCGTTATTTGACCTTAAATAAAAATGTCAATTCAAAAAATATTATTTTACTTAACTTTGAGTTGTTCTTAATAGTATTTCTGTCGCACAGCTGCCTAGTCATGGTGTTGACATCACATGAATGTCAAACAAATTGACAGATACACTTTTCATTAAATCAATACTAATATTATAAGGCTGAAGAGTTTGATTGTTTGTTTAAACGCGGTAATCTCAGGAACTACTGATCCGAATTGAAAAAATATTTCATTGTTGGATAGCCCATTTATCGAGGCTGTAGTCTATAAAACATCACGCTACGACCAATAGGAGCGGAGCAGCAATGAGAAATGTTACAAAAACGGGGAAAATGTATGCAGACTAAGTTACGCGACACAGCTTTATAATATTGGTACCTATGCATGCATCATGACCACGCCTTATCCGGTAATATCGCGAGATTAATGTACCTAGTCTGTTATAATTAGCACCCTATCGCCCCATTAATTTGACAAGAGATAAATTACTTGAACTTTCACTGAGATTCAATTATTTATTGTTTCATTTATATCGAGATTTTCCATGGCAATGTTCACACTATTTGTTATCTTCGGCACGTAATAAATACCAGTAGGAATTTATATGTTAACTTGGGTGAGAATTGTCGGATTTATTATAGGTATTTACTGATCTTAGCAGGAAAACGGTCAGAGGTTAATTACTAGGGAATCGAAATATTAATTACTGACTGTCGCCCGCGGCTTCGCCAGCGTTGTTGATTTTTTCCTTTGAAGGATTGATTTATCGCGTTCGATCAAAAAACTGAAACATGTTTCCTTATTTTACAGCCACAAAGCTAAAAACAAAATTCCACAGATCTAACCTCAAAACTGAGGATTTGCAACCCCGATCATAGCTCCTTAAGAGTTGATTTTCCAAAAACACTAAAAACGTGTTTCTTTCTTTGGATTTAAAAAGTCAAATATGAGATTTTACATATCTAACTTCATAACTGACGGAGTTTCATACCAACTTGCAACACCTATTTTACCCCAAATAAATTAGTTAATTTAGAAGAAATTATCTGAATGATAGTGAAAAGCGTAAAATCCGTTACGTGGAAGTTTTATTTAAACTAATATTAAAAAACTGAAGAGTTTGTTTGTTTGAACGCGATAATCTCAGGAACTACTTACTATGTAGTTCGAATTGAAAACAACTTTTAATGTTAGATAGCCAATTTATCGAGAAAAGCTAAAGGCTATAATCATCACGCTAGGCCCAATAAGAGCGGATCAGCAATGAAAAATGTTGCTAAAACGGGGAAAAATATGCCGACGAAGTTGTGAGGTCTGCTAGTACTATTTAAAGATGCAACAAAAATAAGTAGGTACCTACTACTTGCTAACATAAAATTATGGCTATAAAACTTCAGCAATCCAAAAATAACTTTCAACAAACTTATTACAATAAATTCCGAAGTAATACCTATATTATTATGTTTATACACAATAGGGACAAAAGGCAACTCCCTATGAAACACCCTTTATTCTTGTATCGTAATTTTCGGCTCCCGAAATACAAACTCGAAACAAATTAATGTTAAAACAAATTTCAATTGAACCCATTACTTCGAACTTTGCAAGTTTGTAATTTAATGTCAAATTTTGTTACGAGCAAACTTCAACAATGAGGGCCGTTTGACATTTAATACATAAACATGATACACTGTTTTGTTTGATTCGTTTGTGTGTTAGATACTGGCACGGGCATATCTAAAAGGGGGGGGGGGACACTTTTAGGGAGGGTGATATACCCCTCCACCCTGCTCCTCAAAAGTATTTAATTTATCCCGTGTTATTAAGTGTTTTCCTAGATAAAACCTACCTCAGTGCAGAGCCAACCATACGTACCCAATAAAATACTCAAAATTTTGATCTGTCACTGGTGCTAATTGACCTGGTGAACTTCGTACCACTTAAACTTGAATCTAATGGCTCATTCCATACAAAATTACTATTTTCGAATTCCTTCATGTTTTGGTTGGTCTTTTGAGCTTCTTTCAATTATCCTTAACCACTTCAATGTCGAGAATAACGAAACAGAAAATGTTCAAATCAGTCAAACCTTTTAGTGTTTTGTAACGTAAAAAAGACTTTCGATTGTAATGTATCGGTTTAATGTCAGACACATGTACCAGAGTATCTAGTACCTACATATTTTAATTTATTACGGACTAGCTGACCCGCGCAATTTCATTTGCGTCATTTTCCCCGACTCTGGTCGGTCGACCCGTGACCACGATCGGTGCAATTCGATCGAAACGTCGGGTAAATAAAAGGTTCGTACCTTTAAATAATTCACGCGATTAAGTCCCGAAATATATCTAATATTTTTCATTGATGCTCCGCTCCTATTATTCGTAGTGTGATTTTATATAGCCTAAAGCCTTCCTATCCTATCTCTATCGTTCCTATCCTATCGCTATCGTTCCTATCCTATAGCCTATCGGCCATTTATCGAGGAAGGTCTGGAATTGAAAGAATAGTTTTTTCTAACCAGTAGTTCTTGAGATTATAGCTAATGAAACTCACAAATAACGTGACTTTCTATTGGTAAAAGAATTTTCTAAATCCGTTCCGCAGATCCAAAGATTACCCCCTACAACGTCTCAAACTCACAATCTCACACATTTTACTTCTTTAAAATAGTAGCATAGATTCTCTGTATAGATTTATTCAAATACTCTCGACGACAAATCTAACATGTGGAAAGTTTCATTTCTGAGTTACTAATGTCTCAGAGACATTTCTCTACAAATATAGTATTTAGTTAGAAGCATTAGTGGACAAACACATTAAAGCCGAACACAAGTATTCAAATGTTTAAAAGATAATGTCTTTTTTTATGTAGTTAAAATTGTATTTATTTCTTTTTTAAAGGCAACACTCATCATCATCGGACTCGCAATCGCGAGATTGCGGGTTCGAACCCTATCCAAACTACGTGAACGTAAGCTTAGTTGGAGGGGTTAACAGGATTGCTAGTAATTTGGGACCCAATCCAACATTTATAGTTATATTTTGTTTAAAAAAAATGGTTGGAATGTCATATCGCGCATGTTAGCTTTAAAAAAAAGTAAAATACTAATATTTTCCTATTAACCGATTACAAAGCTTGTATATGTACAAGCCAAGTATCGAGGGGGATTTTACAAACATTCCAGACAGATTACACGCACACGAGGGCCAAATGTTTATCTTCTTTATTAGGAATCGAACCTACAAGCTGCTGCGCAAGAGTCGTAACCTAAAATACCTAGAGTACAGTTGATTAACCTTTTACGTTCTTTGTTTGAACAACTTACACATAGACACAGTTCACGGTCATGGTATCTCGGAATACCGAAACAGGAGGTAAAAAAGATAAACCTTCGAAACAGGGAGGTCCAAAGAGGTACCTAATTTCCTATTGTTTCAAGCATACGGTTTTCAGTTTGGTATCATCGCGCCAAGTGTTCGAGTTGAAAAAATATTTCCGATTTGGATAGGAAGGCCATAAAAACCTCACAAAATTGACCACTCTTTAAAAAGAGACAACGCTACTTTGTGGACAATACCTGTCAAAGGCCGCACGAGATTTTTCTCTCTTTCACGTTTTGCAGTCAATACTTACTTTTTAACGGTCCATGTTTATACGTCAATGTCTACGACCAATATCAAAACTAAGACCAATAGGAGTGGAGCATAAATGAAAAATGTTGCAAAGTGGGTCAGATTGATTTGTATAAACATAGACTGACTGACGGACTTCAGAAATTTGTTATGATTAAATAAAAAAATAATGTTACTACTATGTTTACTTACCATGTATACTATAATAATTAGAAGCTACCCCCCTATCAATGGTAGGTTTCAAACACATGACGTCAATGCCCATAATACCATATCATCGTAAACGCACGTAGGAACGACGCGTCCAAAATATGGAACAATATTCCGCCACCACTGAGAGCACTCAACTCCGTGGGAATTTTTAAAAATCGTTTATGTTCCTTACTTTTTACGCGCAGTGAGAGCTGGCCAATGTGAACGCTAACAACTCAACACACACACACACTTTTGTCAGGTCCCATTGGGTTCCAGTTGTTGTTCCAGGATATGCTGATATGCTGACCTGGCATATGCTGAACTGGATACCCTTTTGTTGCATCCGCGTAGCACAACATTCACCAATTATGTAAATATAGTAAATTAGTTAGTTATAATTATAATATTTAATGGTAATAATAGTAATATATAATTTAAAAGTAATGGGTTTCCAATAATTTGTTCACTATTTGCTTTGTAATTGTCTTAATTCGTATATTTTGTTTGTTATTTTTGTTATGTCTATTCGTGTTGTTTTCAAAACTATAATATGTTCTGATGTTGTGACTTATGGTGCAGCAAATTAATATTAATCTTCTTTTTTTTCTTCTTCTTCAAGAATTGAATATACCTATAGGTGTTATAAATAATAAGAGTTTATAAATGTTGATAAACTTGCGCGATTTGTACACATTATGAAAATATATATATTACGGGTCTTAATCGCGTGAATAATATAAGGTAACCTCGTCACATGGTACATTGCCCGAAGTTTCGACCGTATTGCAAGGGCCGTGGTCACGGGTAGTCTACTCTACCCGTGACCACGGCCGTTGCAATACGGTCCTGATCAGTGCCTGATCTAAGATTATTGCTACACAAGTGCGGGTAAAATGTTCAATATACTACCTACTTGAGACTCAACTCAAAAATTAGATTCAGGTAGCACTTCATCCACTTCATTAACAATATCGGTAGATTGGAAGGCAGTACTATTGGCGTTGGTTGGGTAGCATATTAACGTGTTATAAACATACCTACTCATTCTCAATCAGTACCTACTCAAATTCAAATGGAAATTTAGTGATTATTTTATCACATAGCTACGAAAAAATCGTTTAAATATGACAATGACTAAAGTCAAAGGTATACTCATAATACAAGGGTCTTATTTTTGCAATGTAATACCTTAAAATAATTGAAATCAAACAAAGGCGCTTCTAAACAACTTATAAACTTTCAAGTACTTTAAAACGTTTTAAGTAACGAAAATGTTTTTAACAAAGTTTTCAGACTTCTTGGATAAAGTACTCAAGTTATTGAAAACTGTTACAAAAACATTTTTGTGTCTGACAAGTGGATACTGACATAATTTCTAATTAAGTTTCATTACAAACTTAAACAAATTATATTCTTAGTAGACATTCAAAATATAAATTATTTTGAATATCAAGAAACTGAAAAAAAAATGTGTGGCACTCGGGGACTGCCGCGGTAAAGCTACTTCATATCATTTTTTTATCAACTTATGCAATTATAATGATTAGTATATTTTTCTTTTAATTACATTTCATAGCAACTCGTCTCGATCTGTGCGAGCTTCGTACAGTCGTACCATATAACTTACACGTTAAGCGAACAATCGGCCGAGCTACATGGTAGGCGGAGTGGCGGGGGTTAGGTTTTATTTTCGTTACGGAATTTCTTGATTCGGTCGCCGCGCTTAAAGCCAAAATCCAAGAGACGACGAGCGGGCATTCAGTTAAATCTTTTCGCGTCTGTAAGCTTAGATATTTTTAACTACGCAACGAATGTTGATGCAGTTTTAACCATATCAGTTAGAAAATATCTTGCATATTATGTGCATAAATAGTAAAGAAAACTCCGTGCGCAGCCGTGGCGGGCCGTTAGTCTATACTAATATTATGAAGTGGAAAGATTTGATTGTTTGTTTGTATAGGCTCCGAAACTACTGGACAGATTTGAAAAATTCTTTCATCGTTGTGAAGCTACACTAACACCGGGTGACATAGGCTATCTATATCCCTGTATACATGTCGGAACACAGGGATAAAAAATAGCCTATCTATCTATAGCAGGAATAGCTAGCGTATAATATTTTATACCTATAAACGAGCAATTATTGTATATACCTATATATATAATCTGAATCTCGGCAACGGCTCCAGCGATTTTCATGAAATTTAGTATGCAGGGGGCTTCGGGAGTGATAAATCGATCTAGTTAGGTTTCATTTTTAGAAAACGTTGTTAAATAAATAAATATCGTCCAGGTACTTTTAATAATAACTACAGTAACAGTTACATTGACCACTATTGTGAACTATCGAATTCAAGACCATTAAATAAAAGAAAAAAGACCCATTTGTCCTAGTGTCACAGTTCCAAGGAGTTACACTCCGAGTCTCCGAGAGTATTGGGATCCTCGGTGTCGAAATCTCCAGCAAAGTCCAGTTTGGGAGTCATTTGAAAAGTAAAGCCAAATTGGCGAGTAAAAAGGTGGATGTCCTCAACAGAACGAAGCGTTACTTCTTGCCGGCACAGCGACTTGTGCTTTATAAAGCACAGGTTCGACCGCACGTGGAGTACTGCTCTTATCTCTGGGCGGGTGCCCCCAAATACTTGCTCGATCCATTTGACTCCCTCCAAAGGCGAGCTGTTCGGATCGTTGATGACCCCAATCTCACGGACAGACTGGAGTCTTTACAGCAGAGGCGTGATTTTAGTGCACTTTGCGTACTCTACCGTCTGTTCAACGGGGAGTGCTCTTAGAAACTGTTTGACATGGTGCCACCGTCACCTTTCTACCACCGCACCACTCGACATCGCAGTAGGGTTCATCCATTCCACCTGGAAACAATGCGGTCCTGTACGGATCGATTCCGGCGTTCTTTTCTTCAACGTACGTGTAGATCCTGGAATGAACTACCTGCTGCAGTGTTTCCCGAGCGCCACGACATGTCTTTCTTCAAACGAGGTTTAAAGAGAGTTTTCACTTCACGGTAGGCAGCGGCTTGGGTGTGTCCCTGACATTCCTGTAGTCCATGAGCGGCGGTTACCGCTTATCATCAGGTGGGCCGCTGGCTCGTCTGCAAACCATAGCCAAAAAAAATAAAGCTAATGCCTTATTATTTGTTCCAAATCCCCAATCTATTTTTTTATTTTTTTTTATTCTGTGTTTTTTAAGAGGCTTTTACTTTACAAAAGTATGACAGCCTCATCGTAACCTTATCAATATATACTCTACTAATTATATGCTATTTTATATGTACTATTGTGAGGCAGAGAAGGACAGCGACGCATACACCATATCGTACAAGATCATTGCAGCTTCGGAGTTAGGTTGGGAAAGAATTCTTATGAACGCGCCCACATCATACTTATTAATATTGAGCTGTCGCATCACTATCTCTCTCTCCCTCTGGTTTTTTTCACATTCCATCAGTAAGTGTTGGACATCGTCATTCTTGCCACAAATTTCACAATTAGGGGAGTCAACTTTCTTCATGAGATATCCAAACTTCCTGGATGGAAAGTGTCCAGACCGTAGTCTGTGTGCCATAACTACTTGCGCTCTATTTAATTTATTTTCTGCAAACCAAGGGATCCGAGGAGGCTCACATTGCAGTGTCTTATACCACACGCCTTTTTCTTTACTTCTAAGATCAAAATACTCTTTATAACTATTGTAACACATCTTTTTAAAACGATTAAGCACTTCAGTATAAAATGGAACTATATTAATATCTAAGCCTTCCACACTAGCTACTTTTGCTAATCTGTCAGCCTCCTCATTTCCACTTATACCTATATGAGATGGAATCCATTGCAACCTCAAGTTAATATGACTCAATTCGTACATTTGTTTAAGGATCGCATAGGCTACCGGTAGACCTCTGTGCCCAGAGGCGCACCGAGCCAAATGCATTAATCCACTTTTACTATCTGTGTAAATGACAACATTACGGTTCGGTAGGCAATTGTTCTCATATTCACAGAGAGTTTCAGCTAAAGCTTTTGAGATTGCAATGAGTTCCAAAGTCATTATTGATACGTTTGCATCAAGAGATCTAAACAGAGCTGAAGTTCCCCTATGAACGTTATAAAAGGCGGCCCCGCAACAGTTCCCACTCTTAGACCCATCGGTACAAAATATTATCCAATCCGAATACTTTTCCCTTAGTTCTTTATTAACATTATATTTAAGTAATGTTTTCTCTTGCTCATCTTTAGGTCCCTTGATGCATTCTAAATTACATTTTATTTTTTCACGTACATTTATATGTGTAACCCATATGCCTAAGGAGTACATATCTAGAATATTAGCAGAATGAATATTACAAGCCTACCAATTCCCATTACCAATCCCCAATCTACTTATTTAAGACATTCTTTTACCTTACTAGCTGTCCCGCGCAACTTCGTATGCGTACATTTTGCCCGTTTTTGCAACATTTTTCATCACTGCTCCGCTCCTATTGGTCTTAGCGTGATATTATGTAGTCTATAGCCTTCCTCGATAAATGGGCAATCCAGCAGTGAAAGATTTTTCCAATTCGGACCTAAGATTGCCGCGTTCAAACAAACAAACAAGCACGTCAGCTTTATAATATTAGTCTAGATTATAAAACCAATGTCTAAAATATACCTAGTATACCTACACTTCGTATATAGGTAAAAACGTTAAAGTCACATAACCTTCTAGAAAGAAATAAGCTTTAAGAAAACAGATACAAATCAGATACAATGAAGCAACTGAGCATCAGACATATATCGTTAAACTTTAAATTTAAGAAAGTACTATCGGTCAAGTCAAGTATGAAAGTTTACAAAATACTACCATGCATGATCTATGACTGCCATCTGCATTGATATCTCTATTCTTTGCATCTAAATTCTAAAGTTACATAAAGTGAAGCATGTTACATTGTATTTCATGTATCCTTACAAAGAAACCATCAAACATTTTGTACATTAAATTCCTAGTTACCACAGTAGATATTTTTACTGTGTTGTTTCTCACTTTAACTAACATATTCTAAGGCACGATATCGACTATAATTAGTATAGCAAATAAATCGCTTTTCCCGTGAATATTCGTCAGCTGCGCGATTTTTATATAACTGAGCTATATGAAACTATTTCGGAGATTACTATGTATACTAACTACGATTGAATGGAATCTAACTATTCTATCCTACTATAATTTTAAATTCTGAATCGATTTGTAATTAACATTCATCGTGAGGTCGCGGGTTCGAATCCTACCTATTATACTACCGACGTGAACCCACTCCTAACACAAGCCATTGACCTTACCTGGATAGGTTAACAGGATTGCTAGTAATGTGGGACCAAAAATCCCACTTTCCTAGTTATATTTTTTCTTCTAAAAGGAAAAAAAAACGATAATAATGCAATAGGTAGGTATTTAAAAAAAAGTAAAACATTTATTTGAGGTTTGTTCCGATATGTACTGGAGCACTTTAAGGTGTGACGTCAATTTAGTATACTGCGAAGCCGTTTAATTACAATTTGTTTGCTATACTGGCTCCTGTTTAAAACGGAACGCAGACCAGTATACTGTCATCCACGTTAACATAATTATAAATGTACAACATAGATGATCAACAAGATTTTTTGTGTGACGTCAATATAGTATACTGCGAAGCCGTTTAATTGTAGTTTGTTTGCTATACTGGCTACTGCTTAAAACGGAACGCAGACCAGTATACTGTCATCCACGTTTACATAATTATAAATGTACAACATAGATGTTAATATTTAAAAATTAAATATTCATGGTAATTCAATTAAATTAATTGTATAATGTCTGAATCAATTGAAATTAAATTAATTAAAATTTCTGGTCGCATTGTAATCACGAATGAATTCATCCCCATTAAAAGCACTGAACAGTACTCGCAGTGTATATCGAAACATACCTTGATGATATAATTTAACACAAGTTAACTTGATGGAAAGGTACCAGTAAAAACCGATGCTTTAAACATATAACAATAGTTATAGTTTCAATATTTGTGCCTAAAACCAACTCCGTCATGTCAACTACGGAACTACCTACAACAAGTTTACAGATAGTTAGGCAGAAAATATTCAGCACTTACAAGTCAACAAAACCTTCACGATACAGAAACATTGCCAAACGAATACACATTATCTTTTCCTTGTCCAATGGACAAGCTTTATTATACAACGAGCCTTACATCCCCCAACTGATATAATATCACAAAAGCTCCGCAAAACATTCCGCATTCAATTCCGCACTGTACATCACATCTATTGTGACGTACAAATAAGGTTTTTGTTCGCGTTCACGAAGCAAAAAGTTTACATGCAACGAGTTAGACATAGACGGCTGGCGTAAAAAGCTGTTCACGGATGTTGGATGTAGGTACTGTTATAATAAATAAGTAGAATACGCATTGTGTTACATATGATTCGTGTCTATTATTTATATGGTGTATTCTGTAGTTGCTGTTGGATAAATTGTCTACACGAAAACCTTTACAATAATTTCAGTGGAAAGTAAAAGTAGAAAACTTTAATTGTAAATTAGAAGTCGGGGTGAGCTTTGGAATAAATTTTACGCCATTTAGGATTAACAAGAAATTCAGTATCAGATTTACCAAAAAACTGTCATATTCACGACTAAACTTAAGTTTATTTGCGGAGACAACTTTTTCCCTACAAGTGTTCAAAAAAATGTTAAAAAAAATCAAGCGATACGTTTGCTATTTCCAAATTACATTTAGTAGAAATACTTGGGTGGACATGTGGACTTTGTTACCCACCGACTTGAACTTGAACAGCTGAAGACGTGCAAGAAAAAAGTCCTACTTGTGAAAATTCTAAGATGCATAAAAACTGAAGGCTTAAACCGAAGGAACTCACTGTTAAAAAAGTTATAAAAACTGCAGGTTACATCGTGACAATGAAGGGTTCTTTTCTCAACAGGTTACGTTTAAACAGAACTAACAAAAACAAGGCCTGGGACACCAGCTCTCTAAATCAATTATAATATGTTACTATGTCCAACAGAAGAGCGAACAGTAGGTATAAATTATGTACGGCTTGATTTGCATTCTAGCTCCACACAATAGACATTTTTCAATTGTGTTTGTAATCTACTTACGTAACATCGGGTCCTACAATAAAACTTGGAAAGAAAGTTATGAGAAATGGCACTGGTTATTCTTCATAATTTTATTTTGCTTATTATTTTTTATTGAGTTTGCCTTCAAGTCTAACCAGATTTACTACACACAAATAGACCGCTAACATACTTTTTATTTAGGGTTCCGTAGCCAAAATGGCAAAACGCAACCCTTAAAGTTTCGCCATGTCCGTTCGTCCGTCCGTCCATCCGCAGTTTAGCTCAGAGACTGTTAGTGCTAGAAGACTGTAATTTTGGTACATACGATGGCAAAGTGAAAGAATAAAATCTTACAAAACATTTTTTGAGGGTACCTCCCCTACATGTAAAGTGGGGATGTGATTTTTTTTCTTCCCTACCCCATCGTGTACGGTATCATTAGACAGGTCTTTTAAAATCGTGATTGTTATTATCAATTTTAGATTTAGAGATCTTTTTGTGAAATACTCGTATTAAGCTTGAAAGAGATTTTTTTGTTAGGGTCAAATCCCCCCTCGCCAGCTAAATCGTTGATGTTGGATATGTGAAAATATTCACGGTAGTAGTATATATAGTGAATTTTAAAAGAAAATTATCACAGCTAAGTAGGCTTTGGGTTCATTTCACAAGACAATACTCAGAGTATGAGAATGTATGGTGCCGTTTCCGAGGTCTGCGACAGACGCGCGCGGCCGACCACTGACGTATGCTGCGCGCGCACTCTGACTATTGTCGCATCGGCCGCGCGCGTCAGCCGCTTGTCGTAAGCCGCGCGCGGCTCGCGATCGGCCGCGATGCACGGAAATGAACCTTTACAAATTTACGAGTAACAGCTGATCTATTAGGAAGTAACAAAAATTTCATACAAATTCTATTAAAAAATATTATTAAAATAACGTTGTAAATATGAAACAAAACAACAGAAGACCCACTTCTTAAGCAGCATTATTCAGATGGGGAGGGGGGGGGACTACGGAACCCTACACTGTGCATGTCCCAACATGCACTTGCCCGGTATATATTTAGTTAGAATCTCTATTTCTTAGTAGTAGTATTAGAGTGGCCTACGCACTATAAAAGTTTTTGATGAGACTAAAGGTTCATTTCCGTGCATCGCGACCGATCGCGAGCCGCTCGCGGCTTACGACAAGCGGCTGAGGTAAGTGACAGACTCGCGCGGCCGACGACTGTCGTAGGCTGCGCGCGCACTGTGAATATTGTCGCATCGGCCGCGAGCGTCAGCCGCTTGTCGTGAGCCGCGAGCGGCTCGCGATAGGCCGCGATGCTCGGAAATGAACCTTTATGACTACGTGTTCCTCTGCTTTAAGACATCTGGCATTTTTTGCTTGATATTTGTACCTACATTTTAGTATAGCTGTATATCCAAGAAAATATTTTCTTCCTTTGAGAATTGCGATTATAACCCTATTCGATTTTATAATATAATTGATTTATATATCGGTTCACTCAGAGCTACAACTTGGAACTATCTGCTATCCCCAAATTATTATACTTTTTACTATTATAATTTTTGAAGCGGAGGAAAGTCTAATAGCTAAGGCATCAGACTAGCAATCGTGATAAATCCTACCCATTATACTACCAACGTGAACCCCTTAGCTAGAGGGGTTAACAGGAATGCTAGTAATGTGGGACCCATAATCCCACATTGCTAGTTATCTTTATGTCAAATAAAAAAAAAAATGTCAATAACTTAGAAATATGACACCGTTTTAAGACTGATTTTCATTTCCCAAGCGTGTCGCATCAACGTTAATTCCCTTCTGAACTGCGGCCAGATGGCAAAGTTTTAATTGCAAACTCTTAATGAGATAGGCTCGTCCTCGAAATAGTCCAATGTCGCATATCTGTACTAGTCTGCGCTAAATGCACTGCGGCGAATAATTGCTTTCATATCGCGTCTGCAGATAAAATTGATATTAATTAAATAGGTACAAAGTACCTATACATTTTGAATACATTTATTTGTAGACAAATAAATTGACAAAACGACCGAGTTATGGGGTGAAAATATGAGGAGAATTTCCTTCTAAACTAGCTGCTATTCACCTTATTTTTTTCGTGTCCACTTTCAAGCCCGTGCCAACTGTCAAAATCTTATCGTAATCTGTACTAATATTTCAAAGAGGAAAGATTTGTATCTTTGTATGTAACAAATAAACTTAAAAATTATTGGACCGATTCTTTCACCGTTGGGAAGTTACACTACCCCCGGGTAGAAAAGGTCACTTTTTATCCATGTGTTCCCACGGGAACGGAAACCGCGAGGCGTCCACTAGTGGTAAATAGAGAGATGCCCATAGAAATGAGCATCTCTCTATTTACCACACACTTTGAGCTCACCGCTTATGCGCCAGTTTTCAGGGGTTTGTCATGATAACGAAATAAAGATCGTGAATATGTGAATCAAACGTGAATTTTGTTTTGTTAATTTTAATATGAAAATGTTGACTTTTACTTACTTAAGGTTAAAACGTGTGTATAATAAAATACGAATGTTTTACTTTGTATCTGGAACATTACTTTATTTACGACTGCAACCACAGACGTATGTACCTTTGTTTTATCTGCATAAAGTTGGCAAGAAAACTAACTTATAAATAGAACTAGTTTTACAAATAAGACAGGTGAGTAACTTGACTTGAACTAAGCTTTATGCTATACAACAAGGTATAGCTACGTCAATAAAAACAACGTCTGAAGACCGTCACACACGTAGCCGTATACCGTATTATTTAATATATAAAATTCTCGTGTCACAGTTTTCGTTGCCATACTCCTCCGAAACGGCTTGACCGATTTTGATAAAATTTTGTGTGCATATTGGGTAGGTCTGAGAATCGGACAACATCTATTTTTCATCGCCCTAAGAGTTTGTTTGTTTGTTTGAACGCGATAATCTCAGGAACTACTGGGCCGCATTGAAAAAATATTTTATTGTTGGATAGCCCATTTATCGAGTAAGGCTATAGGTTATAACATCACGCTACGACTAATAGGAGCGGAGCAGCAATGAAAAATGTTGTAAAAAAAAAAGGAAGAAAAAAGGGAAAATTTACGCAGACGAAGTTGCGCGGGTCATTGCCCACCCCTAACATTTATAATTATACTATAATATTTTAAAGCTGAAGAGTTTGTTTGTATGTTTGAACGCTATAATCTCAGGAACTGCGGGTCCTAAATATTTTTTTTTTTACTGTTATATGGCCCATTTATCGAGGAAGGTTATAGGTTTTATAACATCACGCTACGACTAATAGGAGCGGAGCAGCAATGAAAAATGTTGTAAAAAAAAGGGAGAAAAAAGAAAAAAGGGAAAATTTACGCAGACGAAGTTGCGCGGGTCAGCTAGTTATAATATATAGTATTCACTATGTTTTTTTTTCGTTACATGCGCGCTTTTCTAAGCACAGCTCTCTATTTACCACGTCAAAGGTACAGGGAGCCAACAGTAGTGTATTTAATGTGGAACCGTGTTGTATCATCACAAAAAAAAATTGAGTGACATATTAACTACAATTATAATCCCCGGAATGCGTATCTTAACGCTATAAGTAAAGGAGCTAAACATAATATATTCTCAATCATTATCAGAACTTTTAAGATATTTATTTTGATGATAGAACAAAATAGCGATTGGTATGGGTTTTCAGTAATGGCTATACAGTTTTAGATAAATAAATATTATGGTTCATTTATTAACGCCTCAACATACGTTTTGTCAAATTGAACTAAAACCCATGAATACGATGACCACAGAGCCCTCTCTATGGTTGGCAATTTTGGGGAGGCCGAAACGTAGCAAACGTAACTATAGCAGCACAGTGGCATATATTTACTAATGCAAAATGTGAAATGATCATGGGGCTGGGTGTTCGATGGATTGGAATTACAACTTGTCAACAAATCGTTGTCTCTCTTCAATACTGTCATCAATTATGAACCTTGGCATGAGACTCGGCTCTGATTGCACAGACCTGGCTGTCTCGTCGCCATAACAGAGTGCAGCACTGGGGTGTAAGTATCTTGGCATGTCGAATGGTAAGGCGACGATTTCAGCATCGCAGAGCTCGGAACTCTGAGCGAGTTTTCACATAGTTAGGGCTTTTAAAATTACAATTCTACTCCTTTTTGTTTTTACGTGTGCAAAAATCCCCACGGATCCCACTCCTACGAGGAAACGTAGAAAAGGGTATGTCGAAGTCGAACCGACTAAAAATCACACGGTGTTCCTTCATACAGCCTATGGGTTAGGGTGAGGATGTCCCTTGTGGATTTGGTGCCTCCACCATCAGCAAGCTCGGTCGTCGTTCAACGACAACATCGGTGTTGTTTACGTTTTCGGCTTCAATACCACTTCGTGAAAGAAGGAGAATATGTCGCGACACCGTCTAGGCATTACTTCTGTTAGAACGACAGGTTGCCTTCCCTGTCGCCCCCAGGCCAACGTTTACGGAGGTCGAAGGTCGTTTAACGCTCTTCGGCACCCCGTTCGTTTGATAGGAGTGAGCTAAACCTCTCCCGTTCTCTCTCTGCCGCCTCTTTGGCACTCATAACTTCCTGGCCAAAGGTATCCACAGAGGAAATACAAAGTTTTGACGATCGATGGGCCGATTAAAACAAGATAGATTTGAGGGTTCTGTGGAACATTATGTGTTCCAATTTTACCAGTCAATTTAGGCAAGCTATCTTTGAGACTTCCTTTTTGTCGTCTTCCTTCCCTCCAATATGGCGAGGAGGATGATGGCTGACCCATGCGTCAAACTCGTGAACGGGTGCTACTTGTGGGTGTGTTGTCATTATCATTTTATAGGTTTATTATTTTTTTATTAGTGGTTCATAAATTAAGTAGTTTTTTCTTTTATTAATCGAATTGCATGTTGCCTTTACCCTCTTCTGTATTTTTGTAAGTTGATGCTGCCATCCACACCGTAGGAGGCTAATTCATTTAAAACTTGATTATACCAGTTTACGCACTATGGTCATTGCTTGCGTAAGTTTCATGGTGTAATGGTTGCAGCACCTTACTGGCTTTACTGTATATATACAAATAAATTGTGAAAAATGGCATTTAAAAAAAGGGACCATGACTTTTTATTGCCAAGTTCTTTTCCCACGGCTTTACTCTTGCGAACTTGGCATTAAATGTAGAATCATTATATTCCAAATTTTGTCTGACGTCCATAAGCGTTGCATTTGTAACCTAAATGAATAAAGTATTTTGACTTGACTTGATTTGACGTTGGCACCGTAGTGTCGCCACTTAGGTTCTGCTCACCCTAAACTACCCGATGATTCACTGCCTTTGCCTGGTTTTCATAAGTTCTATTATCCGTACCGTCGGTCCTCCTAAACACTACTCTTACGGCGTCTTTATAATATGGCGCGGAGTCCTTACGACGAGGATTGCATTTGTTGACGTCAGGATTTCAAGATGGTAAGAGTCAACAGCCTCACACACTATCCTGGAGTAATAGTAGAGAGCAACATGTAGCTTATGCAAGTCTATTTAGTGATTTGTTCCTGAATCCAAGAAATGCTGAAGAAATAATGGTCAGCATGACGTCCGAAAGTCACGTCAATCCATGTGGCTATTCAAAATCGGGTGTCTCTGGCAGACTCTGTACGAAGAAATCAGCAATAATGATGATTTCTTCGTACAGGGTACGAAGTAGGTACTACACACTATCCTGGAGTAATAGTGGCGATCGGTAGAGAGCAACATGTAGCTTATGCTAGTCTGTCTATTGATTTGTTCCTGACTCCAAGAAATGCTGAAGAAATAATGGTCACCTTGACGTCCGAAAATCACGTCAATCCTTGTGGCTATTCAAAATCGGGTGTCTCTGGCAGACTCTGTACGAAAAAATCAGCAATTATGATGATTTCTTCGTACAGAGTACGAAGTACTACGCACTATCCTGGAGTAATAGTGGCGATCGGTAGAGAGCAACATGTAGCTTATGCAAGTCTATTTAGTGATTTGTTCCTGAATCCAAGAAATGCTGAAGAAATAATGGTCAGCATGACGTCCGAAAATCACGTCAATCCATGTGGCTATTCAAAATCGGGTGTCTCTGGCAGACTCTGTACGAAGAAATCAGCAATAATGATGATTTCTTCGTACAGGGTACGAAATACTACACACTATCCTGGAGTAATAGTGGCGATCGGTAGAGAGCAACATGTAGCTTATGCTAGTCTGTCTATTGATTTGTTCCTGACTCCAAGAAATGCTGAAGAAATAATGGTCACCTTGACGTCCGAAAATCACGTCAATCCTTGTGGCTATTCAAAATCAGGTGTCTCTGGCAGACTCTGTACGAAAAAATCAGCAATTATGATGATTTCTTCGTACAGAGTACGAAGTACTACGCACTATCCTGGAGTAATAGTGGCGATCGGTAGAGAGCCACATGTAGCTTATGCAAGTCTGTCTAGTGATTTGTTCCTGACTCTAAGAAATGCTAAAGAAATAATGGTCAGCATGATGTCCGAAAATCACGTCAATCCATGTGGCTATTCAAAATCGGGTGTCTCTGGCAGACTCTGTACAAAGAAATTAGAAATTAGGATGAACCTATACACGCAAGTCTCAAAACAATTTACATCTCAACGCTGTACCTTTCGTATCTAAACTCGATTATACCCATAAGTGTATAATCGAGTTTAGATACGAAAGGTACAGCGTGTAGTGACTATTTTTTTATCATTTAAAATCCGGCATACCTCTCTTTGAGTAAAACTTTTAACCATTCATAGGACATTCCCGTCACGATCTAAAACTAACAACGAATGAGCTTGATCAGCGCTATACATTAAAATGCTGAAGTGTGATCGCAATAACCCGCATCCACGCGGGCCGAGCCGCGGGCTTAAGCTAGTTTAATATATAATGCCATGCAGTACACTTACATACATACATTTAAAACTTCAGATGGCATTATTATGGCATAAACAGAACATATTATTTTTGTTAAATTTCCGCTGCGGACAGTGTAGGGCACAGATTTTGTGAAACGATTCAAAGTACCACAGAGACAGCGAGTCATAATATTAAGTACCCAGTTGGACACATTCACTTTACCCCAAGTTCTGTATCGCACACATTAATTCGCAAGTTTACTCGCTTTGTTTTGTATTTAAGGCTATATTCCATTGCACCAGTCTAGACCAATTCGAAGATATCAAATGGAGGGCGTAAGCTTAGCGGCCCGAAACAGGCTCGTTCTAATTTAGACTCGGCTTTGCACATTGCGTAACAGTGTGTATAATTGTGTAGCAGATGTGGATTATATTAACTTGAATATTCCAGAACAGTCTTAAGCATAAAACGTTTTACGATTTTTGTTAAAAAGATGACTTAGAAACTATCTAACTGGAATCTATAGAGCGGAATTAGTTGTTGACAGAAAACTCGACACATCTTGTGCTGATTGTTGAAATTATTGGTCTTAGCGCAAGCGAACATACATTTATGTACCATAGCGCATGCATGACTGAGCGCGCGTGCTCGCGTAGGTATCCGTTAGCATGCTCTCTGCGACTAGAAATACAACACACGACCGCGCGACGGTAGCCGAGCAACGCTGTCCTCGTGCACGAGCATCGGCGAGGATTCATCCGGCTATCGCGGCGTCAGCGCGCATCAGACCGGCTGACGCGGGTGCGCACCGATGTAACCGAGTTCCAAGCAGTGTAAATTCCGTGCAAATATGAAACATATGGCTAAGTTTAGAAGTTTCAATTTCCTCTGGCACTGTGTGAAATGCACTGTGCTGCGCTCCTGTGTAGTCTGGTAGGTGGAAATCGTTGAAAAATATGTCTATGAAATCATCGGTTGTAAAGTACACATATATACATACATATCAACCCATATGATGGCCCACTGCTGGGCACGGGTCTCCCCAGTAGAACCTACTAGTATGTAGATCCTGGGGGTAATTGCCATAATCACCACGCTTGGCGAGCGGGTTGGTGATCGCAGTAAGGCTTTAAGTACGCAGAGGACGCTGCTGCCCGTCCTCCGGTGTGAAATCCCTTAGTCGCCTTGACGACACCCACGGGAAGAGATGGGGTGGTACTATTCTTAAGCCGGCACCACACGGCGGCAAAGTACACGCTGACCGATAATTCCATAGACATCTAATATTTTATGAAGTTTTACTTAAGCTAAACTTGAGGTAGCCTAAAAACGCTTCATTGATTTCTGCCTTAAGTTATTTCAAAGTATGGCCGTAAAATATGTAATTGGCATATGTGTATTGCACCAACGACGTAGGTTAAGCTTACCCTGAATCATCTCGGTGTTTTGAACAAAAAGTCGTTAAATCTACAGTAGAATCATAAAAGAAATTGATTAATCGGTGATATGCATATTTGTAGATTGTAGGTGGTTATGTTAATTGTAAATCATATGCAACACACCAGGAAATACACAATTGAATACTCATACCTTTTAAGTAACTATTATTTGTACCTACTTTGTCTTACCAACACAGATGTACCTACTTACAATTTTCTTAGCCTGCCATTCTAATACTTATTTTAGACTTATTTTAGGCACAACTCGTGTGAGTCATTTTTCCCTGTTTTTTTATCATTTTTCATTGATACTCACATCATATTGGTCGTATGGTGATGTTATGTTGCGATAAAAGCTATCAAACACTAAAATATTTTTTCAATTCGAACCAGTAGTAGTTCCTGAGGTTGTCGCGTTCAACCAAATAACCAAAAACTCTTCAGCTTTATAAAATTAATAACCAGTTGACCCGTGCAACTTCGTATGCGCGTCAATTTTCCCCGTTTTTGCAACAGTTTTCATTGCTGCTCTGCTCCTTTTAGTGGTAGCGTGATGTTATATAGCCTATAGCCTTCCTCGATAAATAGGCTACACAACAGTAAAAAAGAAAAAAAAACAATTTGAACCAACTAGGAAATACTGCTCCTGAGATTATCGCCTTCAACCAAACTACTTAGTATAGTATTATATTGTCCGTGACCAAACAAACAAACTCTTCAGATTTATAATATCTTCTATATATATAAAAATGTTATGTTGGTTTGTGTACTCTTCAAAAACTCAAAAAGTTCTGCACCGATCGAGCTGAAATTTTAGCATGATATACTCGTATAATCCGCATCAAGTATGGTTTTTATATCCACAAGTATTGCAAAATTAAACTTATATGACATGTATTCTTTGTTTTTGTTTCTCATTTCGCAACCATTCAATCACAATGTGCCACAGCGAAGCGTGGCAGGGTACAGCTAGTTAAAAATAAATATATATTAGGATTACCCTTACAATTAGGTAGGTAACAAAACTCAATTATAAATCCGTTCAAAATTGTACACAAATTGACAAAAGATGCATTAAAAACTGACCTAACATCTCAACTTACTTAATGGGCTTGTAAACTCAGATTCAAAATGTTACTTTTAGATCAACATTTCCAGCCAGACACGAAAATAAACGACAGTAGATTAGACAAAAAAGTAACTAGGTATACGTTGGAGCGTCGCCCGTTGCCGACATATTGATTTTAATTTGCGTGCTGTCCGATCTCTGTTAGTTTTACATTTACCTTCCACCGGCTTTGCAGACAGACGACTGATAAATTAATGATAGATATATGTACATATATCTATCACATGTTCAGGTGCATGCTTGTGTTCGTATGTCCCCTTTTAGCGTCACTCACACTGCCAAAAGTAACATTGAGAAGGTAAACTTTTTGCTATCTCACAATCCACGGCTCGAAGTTAGGACTGCTACATGGAAACTTTTTCGCTGTTTAAAAATACTTTTTATTAACAAATGTAAATAACTCTTATATCTTTAGCTATTACCGGCTTAAGAATAATATCTCAGCCCATCTCTTCCCATGGGATTTCACACCGCGCCGAAGACTGGCAGCAGCGTCCTTTGCGTTCTTTGAAGCCTTACTGCGATCCCCAACCCGCTCGCCAAGCGTGGCGATTATGGCAATTACCCCCAGAATTAATTAGTAGGTTCTACTGAGGAGACCCGTGCCCAGCATTGGGTCATAATTTAGATAAATTATTATATAAAGATTTAATGAATGACAGACGACATACTGTCATAAAAAATAGCTCAAGGTCATGATGTAGTGGGTTGTGTAATATCATTATAATTACTGTGATTACAATAGAGTATGTCATACTTATTGAAAAAACTTATTTATAAAGCCGTGTATCCAGTTGTACCTACTTATATAATCGAAGAAGTAAAAAAAGTCAACGATAACAATAGCAACATCTCAAAAGAGTCAAGTAAAATTATTATATTATTTTTAAAGTGTTAAAACATTTAAAGCGGTTCAAAAACTCGTACCTACAAATAAGTGAATGAAAAATACACAAATTGAAAACTCATCACTGCAGGCAGTACGTCACAAACGCAGTAAAAACACATGAACAAACTGCGTATGCTAATGAATGTCTGAGTCCACATGAAAGGAAGAGTGGGACGCAATCTCAGGGAGACACATTCGAAATTCATAAGTCAGTAATAGTCCTCTCTCATTCCAGGCTGCCGACGACCATGAACAAAGGGCTCCCTAACCAACCAGTACCTTATCCAAACATCAAGGTTTTGTTCAAATATTTTCCTACTTATAAGCGGAACGTAGTATCTGCTGTGATCTGTAATGCTATAATCTCACTTTATTGAATATTAATCTATGTTATTATGGGCATGTTACTTTAGATAATAGATATTACAATATTGTAAATTTAAAAAGTTCAATTTGAAGTTATTTAATTAGGTAAGTAACCTGGACAAAGTTACAAGGTAAAACAAAGAAATTGAAGAAATTTTACTATTATTAATATTAGGAGGATGATAATTGAAGATAGAGAAGCCAAACGCCAAACCTATTTAATCGCTTGTTCGATGTCGCTATTCGCAATTAGAAAGACCGATATAAAAGTGCCACCTTTCTAATATCTTCGATTATAACGATTATCATCACATTCTTTTATTTCATGACCTCTTGTCAGACTTCAATTAATTAACGTTAATTACTCGTTGAACATTGAGACAGTCTTTTTCATTTCTTTCTTCACTAAACTTTATTAATGTTACATATATTATTACTACTCTATTTTACACAATTGGAATTTTATTATATTACAATTAAAGTTACAATCACATTACAATTTCTTCTTTTTTTGCTTCTTAGAGTCCTTCGGCTTTATCAAACTCATTAATAACATGAATACTTTCAATACTATGAACAAAGCCGTTAATGCTACTACCAATATGAAAACATAAACATCTAACATACTGTAGGCTAACCAGCTTAATTCCAAGGCAGGATTCTTTAAATAATCCGCTCCATTATTCCTAATAACATACTCAATCCAGTACATAGCTGTGTCTAATGCACTCATAGGCCTGTCTTTAAACCTCCTTGATAGTTCTTTTGCTTTCTTCCTGCAAGTGTCATCGGTAAGCATCTCATTTAACAGTTGTCCTAAACTTTCTTCATTGATGTCATGGTATTCTAGGATTTTCCCAAAGCCAAGGTACTGAGCTTGCAGTAAGTTGTTATACTGATCAGCGTATATTGGAATACCTATTATTGGGACGCCGTTGTAGATAGCTTCTTGTGTTCCAATTAGGCCTCCGTGGGCTATAAATACTTTGATGTTAGGATGGGCTGTAAAAAACATTTATCTGATCAATAACATAAAAATGAAAGTTACCGCGCAATGCATGAAAACTTAAATAAGTAGGTACTTATATTCATTTTATACGGATAATTGAGATGTAAATTTTAATAATAACTAAATGAGGTTTTAAGACGCTTTTGATCAATTTCCCCTGGATTTAATAGCATGTCGTTCCGCATCAGCTCAGTTTTTTTTTTTTGCAAAATACCTTTTGTTTGAAAATTATTATTATTATTCATTTATTTAATAACAATCATGTGAATCGTGTCTGAATGTTGAAATACTTAATAAAGTTATAACATTGGTATTCGTAATTATTTACCTACATAATATCGAAAATATAGGTATGTATATAAATACACACATCAAAAGTGTCTAGGGATCAAGCATTTTTATGCGGATTTCTTGAGATTGAGATGTGGCTTTGTAATAAATTTATGATTTTATAAATTTATATGGATCCTTTTTGGTGCATTTCATAATTTGAATCAGGAACTGTGAATCAAATTCGAGTAAAAGATGAAAATCAGCTGTCAATATTTTCCCTATAAAAACATACAACGCATTGAAGACATTATTAGTGCTACTGTTTCCCTACTACTGATTAAAACCAACGTTATTATGGAGCGGCGACGTCATTTAAGCAGGGAAGAAATGCTCAGAGCCGTGGGAATGATAGAAGCTGGTTCCCGGCAACGTACTGTGGCTTTAGCTCTGAATACAAGTCAGAGTGTTATCAGTCGACTTTGGACACGTTACCGAAGCACTGGTACCGTGGCTGAGCGCCATGGAGGACGGTATCGCTGCACCACACGGAGACAAGACCGATACATTCAAATCTTAACTCGAAGAGGTCCAACAATAACCGCCATGATGTTAGCCGTGAGGCTTCATCACTCTTCAGAGAACTTAATTAGCGACCAAACAGTCAGAAACCGCTTGCATGAAGTGAACCTTCATTCCCGAAGACCGCTACGGGTACCACCTATAGCAATGCACAATCGTAGGATTCGATATCAATGGGCTCTTGAACACAGAAATTGGGCAGAAGAACAATGGCGTTTCGTGTGCTTTTCTGATGAGTCTCGTTTTGGTATGAGACCGGATACAAGACGTATACGACACTGGAGAACCCCTGGACGCCAACAGCGATTAAAATCCTGCCAGGAAGTCCATCCTTATAGTGGTGAAACCATCATGGTATGGGCGGGTATTTGGATCGGCGGAAGAACTGAGTTGATTTGGATCAGAGGCAACCTCAACGCTCAAATTTATGCTGAGACGATTGTATCAGACGTCATCGTTCCTCTACAAGTGCAAATCGGTCCCTTATTTCAGTTAATGCATGATAATGCACGACCGCACACCGCAAGAGTTGTAAGACAGACTCTCGCCGCAGCTAACATCAATGTCCTGCCCTGGCCTGCTCAGTCGCCAGACTTGAACCCGATTGAGCATGCATGGGATATGCTACCGAGAAGAGCTCTGCCGAATATGGAGGGTATCCAGTCGCAAGAAGACCTTTTTTTGTTGTTGCAACGAACATGGGCGGCCATTCCACAGCGTGATTTGGATGAACTCATTTTGAGTATGCCAAACCGATGTTCTTGTGTTGTTAGTGTTCGCGGTAGAAACACGGATTATTAATTGTTTAAGTTACCCAATAAAATTTTAAAGAAAACTGTTATTTCAGTCTTTTTTTCGAACTTTAATGTTAGTGGTTCAAATGTCAAAAATCCCTTTATTAGGAAAATGGCAAATTTCTTTATTAATGCAAAGGTGACTTGGTTTATCGTTACTGTGACAAACGAAAACACTTTATTTGATGAATCCTTAAAGAAATAAAAAAAAAAAATCAATCAGGAGAAAAGTTATTGCAAAAATATATGTTGATCCCTAGACACTTTTGATGTGTGTATATGTTCGTAAATAAAAATAAAATATTTACACGATTAAGACCCGTAGCTTATAAAATTCTATAATATATATAAGTGGATAATCAAAATTCATATTTTGGCAATTATATTACATCTTTATTACATACTATAAAAGAAAGTCACTCCCGCTGTCTGTGCACTTAGATCTTTTGAACTACGCAACGGATTTTAATGCAGTTTCTATCAATAGATAGAGCGATTCAAGCGGAAGGTTTATATGTTAACGAGTTTAGATGTATAACATCATCTCGCGGGTGCGGGATCCACGCGTATGAATTCGCGGGTGTCCGCTAGTTTACAATAAAATACATTGAAATTCAAATTTTGGCAATCATATAAGGTACACACATTCACGACAAAACAAAACATATTAAAAAAAAATAATTGCCACATTACATTAATACAAAAACTTTATAAAACTCATCAACAGAGTAGAAGCACTCTCTGACAAGAAATGCTCTAAGTTTGTATCTAAACTCCTTAGTGTTTACCAAGCATTTTATTTGTAGTGGAAGTCTTGAACAGTTAACCAGAACTGTACTTGACTATATTATGACTGCCTCTGTGGCGCGATGGGAGTGTGTTCGACTGCTACGCAAGAGGTCCGACCACTTTGTGTGATCCACAAATTGTTGTTCCGAGTCTGGGTGTACTTTGTGTCCGTGACTTGTATGTTTGTAAAGTCTCCCGCGACACCGGGCTTCTACCCCACTGCGGGGGACGTCTTTAATAAAAAATAAATTATAATAAAAAAAAAAAAAATCAGACTCGGTGATATCTTTAAAATAATACTCACCTAGGATTTCTTTTTGTGGTAACCATTTTCTAACTATTAGGTTTTCGGGTTTGTTTTCCATCTTATCGTCTTCCCATTTCCACAATACTGTCTGGTTCAGTTTCCTGAACACGTTAAGAATTGCATTTCTTTTTTCAGGCGGCAACTCTGAGCTGCGGACGTTGGAACCGAAGCTTATGTATATGGCTCCATGCTTTGCATCATCCAACACTTTTTGAAGATCCTGGATGATAAAGAATACAAATTAATACTGACCGTCGACCAGTAGGAGAAATATAATGATACCTATTAAAGTAGAAAAAGCTGGTCTTTCAAAAATATTGCTGGCTTGTGCCACAGCTATTGACATTTTCAGATTTTCAGGGATCCGTTTTAAATGTAAAGTTTTAAAGTTATTACTTTGTTAGAACCAATGGTCCCCCCCCCCCATCCCACCCTGCCTCCTTCTACCAGTTAAATGGTTAGTTTTGGATAAAATCACGATAGCCTATAAGAAACGAAGTTTAAAGGAAAACTGTCACAGCAAAATTTGAGAGATATATCTAAAAATGGAATTCTTCTAATTTTCATAATTAACCAAGTTTCAATTCCAAAGGGGTATGCCCACCAGCATTATTGCTTGTATTTACGTTGTGCCACAAGTTGATCAAATGTATAATTCTTGTTTCTAATTATAACGTTATTATATAATGATATGGAGTCTCACATTTGCCGGAATATTGAGATGCAAATATTAGTCTTTCAGTTTATTTATTTCCTACTTTTTCGTATGAAGTTATTCTTAACGGTGGTAACACTATTACAAAATAAAATCGTAATATCGATTAGGGTTATTATCGATTTTTATTAAATAATTATTATAAACACTATAATAATTGTTGCACAGTTTGAATGTAAAGAACGATAATAAATATACACTAAACTTTTTAATAAGCTTTTTAATAGCTTTGATACCTTTAGATTAGGACCCCGCTCGATTAAAAATAAGAACATAGTAATGAATTTTAATAAAAAAATCGATTTGTATAGGGTATGACAAAAGTTATGGCAACACTGAAATGTAATGTCATGTCACTTGTTTGTCTGTGCATAATGCTTGTTTGGCGCCGGTGCATTATGAAAACAATTTAAAGTATTAATAACAAATAGCTTTTGTTATTTCTCGTGTTGGGTATGATATCGTGGTTACATTACGTGAGTTTAAGATTGAGACTCCTTAAACATAGTAACAATCAGAAATATTTTGTGAGACAGAGACTCGTACCAATATTGTGACAATTGTGAAGTGTTTGTGAGATAGAGATTCGGATTATATATCACTGCAAAGCCGAATTCATAGCCATAAACTAGTGTTACACATCATGTGTAATACATAATTAATACGCAATATCATAGTTATGTCCTATTTTCAAAAAAAAAGTATATAAATATTTAGATTTTCATTTCATTTCATTTCATTTTATTTATTCAAAAACAATTTTTACATTGTGTGTGAATATCAATAACACAAATTATACACAAAAAAACAAAATTACAAATCCAATAATAAATTGAAATTAAATAATAATATTATCATCATTTCGAAGTTCATCCATCCATATCAATTAAACCCGGCAAATTAGGTAAATCATTGTTGGTTTTTCTGAAAGTATATATTAATGTCTACATAAATCAGCAGTTTTCATCTCGGCACAACAAAATTTGTAGCGATACTAAATTCCATAGTCACTTGAACATTAGCCTTTTGTCATTTATAATCTTTACTAAACAATGATTTAAATAAGCATTAAATGAGTCTGAGTGCGGCTGTTACTATATTAAAATAATGTACTTTGTATGTAAGTAAGAACCTGTTTCTATTAATATAAATATGAGACGGACCGTGACAAGAGATACGTGAGCTTTGAGATGTTTCAAATGTGAAGATAATTTACCTTGACAGAAAATATGGACGAGGATCTAGAACTTAGGTAGGTACTTATTATCTTTGTTGGTAAATTTAGTACGTAGACGACATTGTAACAATACAATGTATAAGTTTTGGTTCTAATTCTGTGTTTTATTGAGATTTAGCTATTTTTAAGACATAAAATGTCGCTGACTAATAAATATACGACTATAACAATTTTGTTTTTTTTTTCTTAATGTAGCAAATGTGTACACTTACAATTTTTTTTACACTTTCTAAATAGCAAAAGAAAAGACTTAGAGATTCGTGAGTTACATAAAAAAAGGAGAGCTTAATTCTTAATTTAGCTACGACTGCAACGGCGGTAGCTTAATGGCTAAGGCATCGGTCTCGCAATCGTGAGGTCGCGGGTTCGAATCCTACCCATTATACTACCGACGTGAACCCACTCCTAAAACAAGCTTTTGAACTTAGCTGGAGGGGTTAACAAGATTGCTAGTAACGTGGGACTCAGTCCCACATTGCTAGTTAACAAAAAAAAAATGACCAAAAAGTGTGTTACAATGTCTTTCCTTGCAGGTGTCGAAATATCAAAATAGGAAATAATCTTTGATCAAGTGCATATAAACAAACATAATAATATAGAAACAACCACAAATAACAGGGTTGCTGTATGCATGTAATACGATAAACGACCATTTTCAAACATTTCAAATAATGAACGAAAACTGTAATAAACCTGAATGAAGAATAGGTAGTAATACTAGTAATAACGATCTTAAATTGAACGTCGTCATTGCTAACAATAAGCCACCTATTGTGAACATTTTTCTTAACAACTAATAGATGCCAATTTGTACAATTAAACTGAGTCTATGTATTAAGTTACCTTGTAGTATTAGGTATATGTAGGTAGATATAGTTTTTGTACTGACGATGACTGTCAGAATTTTAAAACGGGCTTACGGACTGCGTAGCGTCACAAAACACTGAGAATACAGAAGATAAGAACAATACTGGAGATAGATCGACTATGGCTTTCGCTGACTAGCAGACTGGCCTGCTAGTCGGTACTAAATTGGCCGTTTAACTATTCCAGCAGACCACTATTGTTATTTGTATTTTAAAAAATGTACAAATAACTAGTTTCTAAGGTATTTTTTTATGGTTTAATATAAAAACGAAAGTTCCTTTTCCATATTATTATCAATTAATCATACTCATTTCGATATAAACCTTCGGAATAAAGTGGTCCAAGATTCCGTTCCGTGTCTATAAGTTTGTATATATATTATTTCCTTGTGTACTTATCTTTATTTTGTGATAGCGTTTTATGTTACAGCTAAATTAGGTACTTAGCTTTTTATATGTAGTTTCAAATACAGTTATTTACTAATGATAAGAGGCCCCCGTTACCAGTAACTTTTTTCATATACGATCTCTGCAATTGGCAGTATTTTTCGATTGTTGCCAACGAACTCAGACCAACTTACTTATGTACTCTCAAAAAACACAACATCTTGTTGCTTCACTATTAAATTCAACTTCAAAATTGAAATTTAAAATTGGAAACCTAACTTGGAAAGTTGACTATAGTCGACTTTTCAAGTCAAGATCGATTTTAATAAAGAAAATCATATAGGATTGTCATCAAAATTCAAACAAGGTTGAAATAATGAGACACATTTCGGTACAGGATGTTTCTATTAAACCTAGCGTGATAAGTGATCATTTTAGGCTCTTGAGTAGACAAGAAGTAGTAAAGTGGGCTATTTATAGTTGTAACTAGAGTTACAGTTTGATTATCCTGTTAACTATACTAATATTATAAACCTGAAGAGTTTGTTTGATTGTTTGAACGCGATAATCTCAGGAACTACGGGTCCAAATTGAAAAAAAAATTTACTGTTGGATAGCATATTTATCGAGGAAGGCTAAAGGCTATATAACATCACGCTACGATCAATAGGAGCGGAGCAACAATGAAAAATGTTGCAAAAACGGGGAGAATTAACGCCGACGAAATTGCGCAGGACAGCTAGTTAGATATATTTAGGAGGAAAGTTCCGTACCCTTCTAAATGTACCTAGTATTAAAATTATAATTCTGTAATTGTGTACTATGAAATGGAAATAAAGATTATTATTATTATATTGGTAAAAACTGTTAGATATATATATATATATATAGTGTAGATGTAGTTATACGTTTTGCCCTTCTAAAATAAGATAATCTTGCAATGGAGGCCCTAAAGGACTTTTGTGTCCTTTGTTATTGGACTTACATTTACACTTGCACTTAGGACTATTCCAAGTAATAATGATATTGAGAAAAATCCTCTCGGTACCTACATAGATATTACATCTATACTAATATTATAAAGCCGAAGAGTAGAGTTTGTTTGTTTGTTTAAACGCGCTAATCCTAGGAACTACCGGTCCGATTTGAAAAAATATTTTTCTGTTGGATAGCTATAGGCTACATAACTACGACTAATAGGAGCGGAGCAGCAATGAGAAATGTTTCAAAAACTGGGAAAATTTACGCAGACGAAGTTGCGCGGGACAGCTAGTTTACAATAAATGTAAGAAATCATATAAAAGCGACTTATTGCCATTGCTTGGTTCGCAGCGACAATTTGAGACAGTTTTCCAATTTGCCCCACATATGTACATATTATCTAGTTATCTACTTTACTGTGAATCCCGTGATACATTTTTTTTGTAGTGTTTAAAAAACTGGACACTTTGATTGAAACGTCCGCTACCACTAGAGGTTAATTCCATTACAGAAATATACATTTTAATAGACTACAGAAAATTAAATAGTAAGCTTTGTAATTTTAAATTAAGAACTTAACCCTCAGCCCACAGGGGCGTTACCTATGATAAAAAGTACCCTAAGTAATTTTACCCTATGTTGAAATATAATATTAGGCTGAAGAGTTTGTTTGTTTGTTTAAACGCGATAATCTCAGGAACTACTGGTTCGAATTGAAAAATTATTTTACTGTTGGATAGCCCATTTGTCTAGGCTATATATAACATAACGCTATGACTAATAGGAGCAGAGCTGCAATGAAAAATGTTGCAAAAACGGGGGAAATTGACGCATACAAAGTTGCGCGGGTTAGCTAGTCATTTAAAAAATATTCATAAGATCGTGAACTTCATCTTGGAGATTTTTTTTAAGTCTGAAGTCACGAAATGTTTTTGTGATACTATTCTCAGTAGACAAGGTACGTGTATACAATTTATCATGTTAACAATATAACCTTCACATATCATTTTGTATGTCAAAAGTTGATAAATTATTACATAACGTTGGAGTTGTCAAAATGGCGGCAGACTGACCTGTCATTATTTCAAAAGCTTCGCGTTTAATGTGTATTAAGTACTTGAAATACATGCAATTAAGGTGTTGTTATAATAAATACTTGACCCGGGCAGAAATTAGCCTTTAAATAGGCTAGATTGCCATAAATTAAACTAAAAAATGTTTGTCTGTAAAGACAAACATTTTTTAAAAGGTTTACGGACGATAACGTCAATAAAAAACATTGATAACATTGTAATAAATAACCATGCCTGTGATAGCTTTAGTGCCAATTGTATCGCATGTCGCTGCAATCGCCATTCGCTGACAGCAGAGGGCAGCAGGTGGTAACGTAAAACTTTTCGTGCGCGCTATCGGTCGTCGATTTATAAGACGTTAAAAATACGTAAAAAAAAACGTAATACCTTCTATATTATGCTATATTTACCCCGCGACACAAGGCTTGGGTCACAACTGCGGGCGCCGTCTTTTTAAAAAAAAATATTCAACTTGTAGAAAATAATTTCGTAGGTACTAGTTTACACCTACTAGTTAAAGGGTTATTACTAATTTAAAAAGAGGAGCAATTCAATTTCACTAAATGCTCAGTATTAATTCCAGTAGGTATATCACAAAAAAACTTAAGTTTTTCTTATCCGTTTGATTATAATGATAATAGGTCGAACAGTAGCTTATTTGCAAATGAATGATGAATGAATGTGTAATGCATTTAAGTAAACATAAACAGTCATATAACGTGTGTTTATATGTTTACTTTACAACTTAAATTAAAATAAAATGAATGGAAAAATATACATTGCGTAAGCACAAGTTCGAGATGTTTCAATGTAGAATCTCCATTCATATCTAGAACAAGTTTGTAACTAATGCGTTTCTATAAATAGAAAATAATTAAGCGGCGTTAGCCTAATAGTTAAGGCTTCAGACTCGAAATCGTGAGGTCGCGGGTTCGAATCCTACCCATCATACTACCCGACGTGAACTCCTAACACAAACAATTTATCATAGCTGGAGTATTTAAAAAGAGGGCTAATATTGTGGAATGTAGAATCCCACATTGCTTGGTGTCTTATGTGCACACCAAAAACGCCTTGAGACGTGAGATTTGTCTCACGTTTAATTAAATTATCTTTAAAACGGCTAAGTCAATTTTCGCCAAACAAAGCTAGTTACCATGCCTATTAAACTAGATTTCGAATAAAAACGCATCCAAATATGTCCATCCGTTTGGGCACTACGATGCAGCAAATAGACACATAGATACACATGTTAAATTTATATCATCGCTCTTTTAATCTAGGCAGGACTTTTGACTCAAATAGCGTAATAGATCTTTTTATAAATGTGTGCCACACTATATATTATATACCTACCATATACTTACTGCTTATTATGTTATTATGTTAATGTGCTAATTTAGATACAACTCAGACAAATTTACAAAACCGGTTTGTTATTTTGGACTATATTTTAGCAATTTGATTATATTTTTATTCAAGTAGCCGATTTTAAGTTGATAATAACAATTATATGAATTGTTTTTTAAGTACCTAACAAGATATTAAACTACTCTATTCGGTGAAAGAAATTGAGTTGAAGGCTGTTCGGTATCCAAAAATAATTTGCACATTGCAGTTATACAGTAGGTACTTAACTATCTAAACTACGAAATAATATAGAAAATAACTTCTTACCTGAGGCAGCTGAGTATCACTCTTACTCAAATGCACTCCACCTATCTCAACTATGTTAGGCAGATAAGCAGCAGGCGGATCAAAACTAAAATGCCCATTGATCAAAATCAACGACGCATTCTTCTGCAAATCGAACAAACTAGGCACTGGTTTCGGTAAATCTGGCAGATACGTCCTCACGAGCCTTTCCTGCTCTTCCAAATAAATATATTTCCAGTAAACATATTCATAAACTGTGAAATACCAGTTCCTAAATCTAGCCCAGAAGCTCGTTGGATTTCTGACGTCTAAAAATTCTGATATAACCGTTGCCAATTGCAGGGGATTTCTGGTGACAATATTATGCCTCATGCAGTTACCAAAAGTCGTAACCAATACTAAAGGTGTGTTATATTTGTGGGCTAGAACATTCATAGCTTCTTGGAAGAACTGTTCGCTTATGACGAGATCAAACTTGATGTCTTCGGCTAAGAATGATTTCACTTCTGTGGAGTTTAATGTCAACTCAGTGAAGGCTAGTCCTCCTCCCCAAAGGATCTTTTTGTGAAACGCTTCAGCTGACACCTCAACCATGTTAAAGACGTTAGGTCTCTCACCACCTAAAATAGATATAATTTGTTCAAAATTAAAACCAGTTTGGTACGTACTATAACATCCTACGAATATTTATCTATACTTCTATACTAATATTATAAAGAGGAAAGATTTGATTGTTTGTATGTATTGAATCGGCTCCGAAACTACTGGACGGATTTGAAAAATTATTTCATCGTTGTGAAGCTACACTAACCCCGCGTGACATAGGCTATTTTTTATCTCTGTATTCCCACGGGAACGGGAACTACGCGGGTGATACCGCGAGGCGTCCGCTAGTAATTGAATAAATTGACTTAAAACGCATCAAGTAGTGTAATATTTCAAGTTGATAGCCTTGATTTGTTAAGCAGAATCTAATGTTATTTTAAATGGATTATTTTCATCGAAAATAAGAGATATGGATTGTAGTTTGGTTGTAACTTGGAAGTTGGAACTCTGTTAGAAAACCTTAAACCTTAATTAAAACCTAGCAAGAATGAGAAATCCAGATGGCAAAACAATAATATGTTGATGTCTTCAAGCTGCTGAAGGAGTCATAAAGAATTTAGATCGTCAGTGGCTGCTAGTAAATCCCTCAAGTATGATTAGCCCCACAATGATATCAAAATAGAAAAAATATTAGTAAGTAGTTTTGACTAGTCCCATAGATGTAGTCTTTTTAGTTATTTAAATGATGTAACTGGATTTATTTCAGTTTAGTAGGTACTTAAAATACTTTCATGGCTTAGTAATTTCCGTGGGAATGAAAATATTCATTTTCGTATTCCCATGGAAATTAATAAGAATATAAAAAACATTACCAAAATAGCTGTTGTATAAATCTCCGGCATAATTGTTTCTTTTTGTATGCAAATGAATTATGAATTTACTCAACGATAAATATCCACGCAACTCAATATAGATTTATTACAGTTGTATTCTTTTACTTTTCTTACCGATAACATCCCAAATTTCTTTTTTATCAACCAAAACTTGTCGGTAATTAGGCGGTGGGTTTGGTTCTCTGTGGCCAGTGATGACAGTGACATTGTGTCCTCTTCGAGCCAGCTCCAATCCAATAGGTTTTAACATAATATAATGGGACTTGGATGTAAAAGGCACTACATACAAAATATTCACTGATTCACAACATGTTGTCATAACCAACAAAAACGATAAAAGTTTTAGGGTATCCTGAAAAAAAAAACACGTTCTTAATTCAAAAAAAAAACACTATTATTACGCGGAACAATGCGCACACACAATACATTTCGAAAACAGAACGAAAAACCACGAACCATATTTTTTGTTTTTTTTTTTTCAACATGCAAAATAATTTTTAAGGTTGTATTTGAGACACTACTCGCTGCAGAGAAACGTAATGCTAAAGTGACGGAGACGGTCAACAACGTTCACAACACCAGTTGGACGTGTGCAAGATAAAGGCGATCTTGAACTTATAATTTTGTTTGTCAGGTGGCAACTAAAATGTATACTCCGTGTTTTGAGCAAATGTCTGGATTGAAAATAAAACGTATTATCGTGTCTTTTTAATTTCTCGTATAAAGTTTACCACAGCTTATAAACATCTGATAGGTAACAGATTTCTTTAAAATATTTTTAATTAAATTAAAAATTCACAAAATAATACGTGATAATTATTACGAAACTGCAAAAAAGTTGCTACGTTTTGATAGCCCGCGGATATGCAACTCTTATTAATATATGGGCTTCCCATATTATCTATTACTAACTGACCCGTGCAACTTCGTTTGCGTCAATTTTCCCCGTTTTTGCAACATTTTTCATTTATGCTCCGCTTCTATTGTTCATAGCGTGATGTTATGTATCTAGTCTTTAGCCGTCCTCAATAAATGGGTTATTTTTTCAATTCAAACTAGTAGTTCCAGAGGGTCAATTCACGTATTTATATCAGTGAAGTTGCAGTTCAGTTGCAATTAAGTTTCGATCAAAACGGCCATTTTTGTATTCTTTTAACTTTGGGATCGATCTCAAATACGCTTGCGTCAAGTATGCGTCTCAAGAGCGCATAACGACATTCTAGACGGTGCGCAAGCGTTTTTGAGATCGATCCCAAAGTTACAAGAATACGAAAATGGTCGCTCTAATCGGAACTTAACTGCAACTGCACTGCTTTAAATACGTGAATTGACCTGCTGAGATTATTGCGTTCAAACTCTTCAGCTTTATAATATTAGTATAGATTCCGTTGCGTGTGAACTCTGTCTATATGTGTTTCTCTCTGTATTTTATGCTATAAACTTTAAGTTTGTGAAGATTGTTGCTCTTTCAAGTAAAATGTACTAAAAGGACTTCGCGATAAATCAGAATAATAATTGAGATACAGGCTACATTTTATCACGATATTTGAAATAAAGCTTGATAAACAAAATTAAGTCCAGCATCTCTAGGTAGGTACTACTATCTCTTTTAGGGTTCTGTAGCCAAAATGGCAATAATGGAACACTTATAGTTTCGTCATGTCCGTCGGTCTGTCCGTCCGTATGTCATATGACCAAAAATATGAAAAAATTAAATTATTTTGGACTTGATTGGATAAAACGTCATTGAGTTATTGGCGAAAAACTGCGTTTCTCAAAAAATGGGCGTAAGTGCCATGAACAACGCTCTTCTGCTGATGCAATTATTCATAGCTGCGGAACCCTACACTGAGCATGGTCCAACATGCTCTTGTCCGGTTTTTAATCATGGTGCCATAGTATTAAAGCAATAGCTACTAATTAGATAAGTACTAATCTAATGCTTTGTTATACGTAATACTTACTGATAATATCTAGACATTATGACTTCGTAATACCTACTTTGTTTGACCTTTCAACCCGTCCACTTTATAATGAACACACATGTTCATAGAAAGGAACATATAATTATTGCCTCTATAAATGTTTATAAGTATATGTATAGTTAGTATTATGTAAACTATCATTGTGTACTTGACTCGGCTGTTCTTAGCGAATCACTTAGATGTCCATCGTGTCTCAAATGTTTTCTCATCGATACATAACAATTTGCCATATTGATAACTTCTAACCTCTTATTATTAACATCATTAATAAATATCATCAGTTATAATATTACGAGATTTTGCACCCCAACATTTTAATCGATTTTGCACCCGAAAATCACCTTTAAAGAATAGTAATCACCTTGAAAATCTTGATATTAAAAGAAGCGGCGGTAGCCTAATGGCTAAAGCATCGGTCTCGCAATCGTGAGGTCGCGGGTTCGAATCCTACCCATTATACTACCGTCGTGAACCCACTCCTAACACAAGCCTTTGAGCTTAACTGGAGGGGTTAACAAGATTGCTAGTAATGTGGGACTCAATCCCACATTGCTAGTTATCTTTTATCAAAAAAAAATATACAATAAATTATATACCTAATCAAAAGATTCCAGGTACCTAACCTACTTTGTTTAATTCACAACATCACAAATATGTTCCGGCTTCAAACCTGAGTACACTGAGTATTTTATATTAAACTTAGCTGTCCCGCGCAACTTCGTATGCGTAAATTTTCCCCGTTTTTGGAACATTTCTCGTCGCTACTCCGCTCCTATTAGTCGTAGCGTGATGTTATATAGCCTATAGCCTTCATCGATAAATGGGCTATCCAAAAAAAAAAATTTTTTTTTAAATCGGACCAGTAGTTTCTGAGATTAGCGCGTTTAAACAAACAAACAAACAAACAAAGAAACTCTTCCGCTTTATATATTAGTATAGATAGAATACAATAGGTAAAATATAGTTCAAAATTAATAATTATATTGTAATAATTTTCAACTATATTTGGCATAAAAATGAACAGCCGCGTCTCAAACGCAACTTAATTAAAAGATGTCGTTATGTCTCATGCTATCATTATAACTTTAAACGGAATATTTTTAAGAACATCATAAAATTCCGTATCATTTGAATATTCCAGCACAAGGTGATCCTAAAAGCGTTCAATTTATCTCCATGATTAGGAACAGTAAAAATTACTTTTTTAATAAAATCCAGTCATAACTTCGGGCTAAGTAAGTCCAGTGGAATAAGCCCGGTAAATGACAATAAGCCCGCCTTCATAGGATCCTAAAACCGTCATCAAGCTGGGGTGTATGAATTATAGTACCTACCTACTTACTGCCTCTCGGAAGCTTAGTTCACATGAATAGCCACATAACCTATTACAATCTAAACACTATAATCTATAGAGGGTTTCGCAGCCATTCCATTTTAATCCCCTTTGAAGACCCATTTATGAATAGTACTGGATTTAGATCAAAATACTAGACGTAATAATTATTTTTACTGTGGTTATTAGGGCTGTAGCCAAAATGCCAAAAACGGAACCCTTGTTGTTTCGTCGTGTCCGTCTGTCTGTTTGTCCGTCTGTATATGACAGGCATTTTACTCAAAGACTACACAATGAATATGGTTGAAATTTGGTGAAAAGGTGTCTTGTAGTAGCCGCTACATAATTTGATAACTAAATAATAAAAATAAATATTTTTAGGGTCTTTACAGCAAACATTAACGTGTGGCATATTATATTCGACAGCTCATTCAAAAACATTTTAAGGCTTTTAATCAAGTTTTTTGATTGAGTAAACATTTTGTAAATAATCGCTCCGAAAGTTGTTCGGAAAAACTGAGTTTCACAACAAAAGGGCATAAGTGCCATGAACATACGCTCTTCTGCTGATGCAATTATTAAAGGCTGCGGAACGCTACGCTGAGCGTGGTTCGACTTGCTCTTGCCCGGTTTTTTTTATTTTGTAAAAAAGTTTTTATTTGTCACTTTTTAGTGGTCTTGTAATTCATCTAAGATACAATAAACTATTACAAGGTGTAATAGTTGTATGATGAGCATAAAGTGCTATGCAATAGTAGTTGAATTGCAAATTGTGAAAAATTAATAGTGCCGCTGTTCATCTGTGGTCTTCATCATCAGTTCCTCCATACCAATTGGTACTTTTTCAATCGACTTACTATTTTCTTTTTGTGTGTTTGTTTCCTGATTGTGCGATAATGGCTGGACCGATTTGAAAAAATCTTTTTGTATTTGAAAGGGTATACATATACATAAAGTTGGTCCCATTGTCATCAGATCAGGATCTGATGAAATCCTGGCGAAATTGAGGGAACTCTTCAAATATTAAAGGCACACCTATAGTTATTTAGATATATTTCATAATGATTCGTGCAGACGACGACACAAAATTAAAATCTAGAGACTTTTTGCAGCCGAATGTGCCAAATGTTTTAATGTGTTTTTTGTCTCATCGGAGGTAACATGTTATAACATGTTAAAAGAATCATAATATATAATAATTACCTACTATATAATAATACTTGTGCTTATTATAACTACTTGTAGACTAAACAAGTAATCGCTCACCATGACCTTTATAAAAGTGTAAGATTTTTATGAATAAAAACTAAAGGCTATGCAATAGTATATTAAAGCGCTTACTATTAAAATTGGTCTAACTAAAAGTGTAATAATTAATTAACTATGTAATAAAAAATATATATATTGTATTTGTAGGTGAAACTATTTCGCAGATTGTTTAAGAAATTTCTGAAAGCTTGGCTAAGGATGCAGATGTAAGATTAAGTACTATTATAGTAGCTGTAGCACAGATAATATAATACTATACTAGTATTATAGCTGTAGCAAGTTGTAGCAAAATAAAAGCAGCTTTTAGAGTAGAACAACGACGGCTAATTGAATTGCTATATCAGAATATAATAAAGCATTTACTTGATTATTTAAACTAATATTTAAGCTGAAGAGTTTGTTCGTTTGTTTTTTTGAACGCAATAATCTCAGGAATTACTAGCTCGAATTTAAAAAATATTGTATTGTTGGTTATTGGATAGCCCATTTATCGAGGAAGGCTATATTACATCACGCTACGACCAAATGGGATGGAGTGGCTGACAAAAACGAGGAAAAATTACGCAGACGCAGTTGCGCTAGTCAGCTAGTCCGTTACCTATATTAACTTATTTTTTCATATAGAGTCGCAATTTAAAAAAAAAAAAAAAAAATTGTGCACCCCTTTGGTTCACCTTGACCCTTATGACCCTTAGAAACCGCGAGGTACGGTTAATATTTTGGAATGAAAACAATTTTTTTTATTTACTTTAAGCAAGGGTCGTCATTTACTTACGTAAGATAAATCCTTGTCTTATTATTTCTAACTAGCGGACGCCTCGCGGTTTCACCCGCGTAGTTCCCGTTCCCGTGGGAATACAAGATAATAAATAGCCTATGTAACTCGGGGTTAGAGCGGTTTCGCAATACGTCCGATCCGAATCCGATCCGAACCCGAGAAAATTTGAAAACTCGGATCGAATTCGGATATTGCTTACGCACTAGTCCGACCTCTGATATAAATTCAAGTAATTCAGGAGCCACCTTTTGGCATACGTCATTCTACGCGGAGCCACAGCAGACTGTTCATGTCGTTGATCATGAGTCATTTCAATCGACGTCAACTTCTGGCAATACTATTGTATGTACCTACGAACGAAGACGCGGAAGAAGTAAAGAATTCTGGGTGCACCCTCTCTTGCTGGACCGACGATTAAAAGGAGCTTTTTACAATCAGCACGCAGTGTTACGTCAATACGACAGGAAATTTTACAATTACTACCGAATGAGTGTGTCTACTTTCGATTTCATTTTACATCACATAAAAGATAATATCTTGCGACAACACACTACATTTAGACAATGTATACCGCCAGAAGAAATGCTTGCAGTCACATTAAGGTAAGTAAAACTCAGTTCTAAATTATATAAAATTTATTTTTGATTAGTTGTAAGGAGGTATGATATTTATTTCTGATTAGTTGTAAGTAGGTATGAAGGTAAACTAAAACTACACATGATCACTGAAATTCGATTAAATATAACTCGGAAAAAGAATTTGCAGTCTCCCGTATTTGTGATTCAGTTTCCTCAGGCGTTGATGTAATGACTGCCGCACTGGTCTGGATGATCTCATCCATGATGTCTTCAGAAATATCTATATCATGAGTTACATTATGTTGCGTTGGTGTCATAACTGCCGCACTGGTCCAAGCTGGAGACGCAGTCTGCGAAACTGTTGAACCGGGGCTATCAGTAGAAGACAAATGTCTCAACCGCTCTTTGTGTGTATATTTACGGAGTAATTGCATCATATCAATACGAAATTCAAGCTTATCATCTGCTGTTATTTGTTTGACCGACGGTAACATAGATAGGAAAAACGCCATATTGTCATCATTTTGAATGGATTCTGTTTGTTTTATTGAATTAGTTTCACATGTTTGAATTGCCTTTAAAATTTCAACATCAACTGGATTCATTCTTTTTTTATTTCGTGTTCGCAATTAATTAGCAGTACTTGTTGATGGTGTAGGGTTGGCAGATTCGTTTAAGGAAATTTGAGTACTACTAACTACGAATCTTGAGTGCTATCAGAGTTATCCTGGTAGTTATGAGTAGATTTCTTGAAGGTGTCCCGAATATTGTTCCACTTTTTCATAATCAATTTTACTGAAACAAATTAATTAATCATTAATTTTCTTTTACAGGTACTTGGCCAGCGGAAATATTTTCACAGACATGTAGTACAGTTACAAATTAGGGGTGTCGACACTAGTCGAAGTTGTGAACGCAGTGTGTTGCAGTCTATGGGACATTTTCAGAATACAATTCCTTGCACCACCAACTGAGGAAAAATGGCAAGCAATAGCTGATGAATTCAAGAAAACAGCTAACTTTCCAAATTGTTTAGGCGCAGTGGACGGAAAGCATATACGTATTGAAAAATTTCCCAACTCCGGTTCTATGTTTTTTAATTACAAAGGCTATTTCTCCATCGTGCTTTTGGCGGTAGTGGACGCAGACTATAAATTCATTTTCGTCGACATTGGTTTATATGGGAAAGACTGTGATTCGGCCATCTTTCAGCGTATTAATTTTTACCAGAAACTTACTGATGGAAGACTACCTATACCTACGCCAACTCCTCTACACTCAAGCTTAAACAAAAGAACACCACATGTTTTTGTTGGTGACGAAGCATTCCCACTAGGCCCAAATCTATTACGACCATACGGAGGCTTAAATCTTAATGTAGAACAACGCATATACAATTATAGACTATGTCGAGCAAGGAGCTATGTAGAATGTGCTTTCGGCATATTAGCGAACAAATAGCGAATTTTTCACCGCCCCTTGAACTTGTCTCTACGTGCGTCTCAAGATGTAGTGAAAGCATGTGTTGTTCTACGTAATATTGTTCGAGAACGAGACGGATATAGACCTACAGATATGTACATGCCTGTCGATAATGATTGTTTCCAAGATCTAGCTTGAAATAATGTTCCAGCTGGTAGTGCAGTAAATGAAATTAGAACTGAATTTGCTGATTATTTTATGAGCCCATATGTATCACTACCTTGGCAAATGTCTAAAATATAATGATTAAACTAAAATACGTCTTATTAAAATTGGTACGAAAAATAAATATCTATTTAACTTACTTGTCTCAGTTTTCTTTTTATCCTCAAACACATCAAAAGAAGGCTCAATTAACTTGCATATTTCAATCCATGCATTCCTTGTCAATATTGTGTTTTTGTAATCGTCTATAGATTTGTCCCATATACATGGTTTATTTTCACCATTTTCAATTAACGTAAATACATCGTAGGGAAACATAATGAAAATAACAACGTGCGCGCGCGCTCGCTGCCACACTGAACTAATACACTGGTCCAGTGTATTAGTTCAGTGATCTATCCAGTGTCACTGGATAGATGCCTGCCGCGTCACCCAGCCGCATACCCTGCCCGCCCCGCTGCCTCTCTGCTCGTACGCAGCTCGGAATCAATTCGGACGCAGTACGCGAGCGTTGATACAAATAATACTATGGCTACTTCGATCCGTCAAAAATCTTCTCCGGAATGGAGATTCTGGAATGACGGATAAAAATCGGATGACGGAAATCGGATCTAGTGCGTAAATTACCATAGAAATAGTTCTACAACTACTCCGGACCATATTTTCACGGGTTCGGATCGGATTCGGATCGGACGTAGTGCGAAACCGCTATTAGTGTAGCTTCACAACGATGAAAGAATTTTTCAAATCCGTCCAGTAGTTTCGGAGCCTATTCAATACAAACAAACAATCAATCAAATCTTTCCTCTTTATAATATTAGTATAGAGTATAGATTAGTATAGAAGTATAGATAGATACAGAAGATTACATGGATGACAAACGAGATCCCCGGTCGGGTTTAATTTGAGCTAAAGAATGTTTTCTATCCTTTTACTTACCTGTCTCCCTTATCTATATTGACATCTCTGGATTTTTGAAGTGAAAACTTCTTTAGCGGCGTTAACCACATTTTGGGATGAGTAAAAAATGTTAAACTGACAAATATTCACGGCGATACTTTGACGGGCATCGAAATTATATTGATGAGTAATTTCTATCGAATATTTTTATTACTAACTGCGCTTTCAGTATTGTTTTTCTTTGCATGCGTTACAGTTTAAGTTACACTATTTATTGCGTTTTATTGTTTAAAAATTTTTAATAATATCGCGAATAATAAAGACAAGTATCCGTATCAAAAAGAATAGTCGCCTTATTTAGTTAGGCGGATAGTCGTGCTGAGCTTTTATGCTCTTTTCTCTAGGGGCAATCATAACTTTTTTGACAAGCAAAGACAGGTGGTATTATTCCAACCTCATATGACTATAACTTGTACCTGACTGACCCAAAAGGACGGGTAAAGTTCTTCGTCAGTAATCAGTATGTATAAGTTTCAGTAAGTAAGTCACGTAACTTAAAATTTGAAAATATATTTTTGTTGTTTTTATTGTTTAAATACTTAAAACGTTAAACTATTTTAGAAAATTGATTAAAACTTCGATTAGAATTTGTTTCTCTTTTGAAAAATCACCGTGAAGAGTCTATACCTGCATGAGGCAATTACCCCTAAACCGATTTTATCATTAGGCAACTATACGCCACAGTAAGCACTTTTTGAGATCCCTATAAAAACAGAATTAACTCAAAACTAATATTAATTATGTTTACAAAAATAGGCTGATAGTAAAGATGGAAGACCAATGATATATTAAACATAAAGTATTATTCTTAAAGTGTTCATATATTGTTGTAGTATAGCTTCCTATTCGATTTTTAACCTATACAATGTGCCGATTTAGTTAGTCGAATCCTCGTGGGATCACACCACAATACTCTACCAAAATAAATAAAAAATAGTACTTCTTTCATTCATTTTATAAAATTATTAACAACGGGCTTATAAAAATATAAGGTACAATTTTTTATAGATCTCGATAGAGTACCTATCATGATGTGATCGCCTCCCGCGGGGATACGACCGACCAAAAGCGGCGCCCTGTATAACGACATTAAACCAAAGACAACCAAATAAAAGTCACACAAACAAACCAGACACGAAATATTCGTTAAACAATAGATGTTTGTCTGATAATACATTTGTTTTGCCGAAACCCTAATTCTAGGGTAAAGGTTGGCTCATTGAATACTTAGAGATAACTATTATTATACCTTTAATTGTTATTCACACTCATATCCGTATTATTGTAACCTAACAAAAGGCTCTATACCACCTCTATTTAGTTGAAACAATTTGTTAGCAAAAGATGATAATAAGATTAGGGTTACCAAGAATACCTATTTACCATAATAATATTGGTCCGGTTTGTCCGCTCGTATTTGAGTTCCGGATCTAATTTTGCCATTTCGTGGTGTAATTTTTGGCCATTTAATTTAATTATTATGGTTTTGCTGAAATGAATAGGTGAACGGTAATTTTAACCGAGATTGGTTGGCAAAAAGACAAATTATATGATATCATATTTTATAAAAAATATTCTTTCAAAACTGATTCTAATGTGACGAAAATTTCAGTAGAAAGATGCACATTGGGGCAAAATATTTTTAAAACTATATTTATTATTATTTTTAAAAAAATGAGGGTTTTAAAATATTTAAAGGTAATTAGCCTTAGTCACTTTTATGTACTACTGACATATAATGACAATCGTTAGTCAAACTTTGCAGGTGTTCCCTATTTTACGCTTTCTTAATGAATAAACAATTTATTTGAAATATACTTCTTTTACCTTTCTTAATATACTACATTTTACAGTTATATAGTCTATTCTGGAAGGTAAGAGATATTAACTGAGAAAATATTTTATAATTATTTTCTAAGTTGATATTAGTGTTATTAATACTACTGTAGACTAGAGATGTATTTCAAATATATCGTATATTCATATTGCACCAAAAGAAAGCAAATAATGCGTAAGCGTAAAATAAGAGAGGAACTGCAAAGTCTGACTAACGACACAGATTATATAATCTAACGATTATATTAATATAAGTCACTCGTACCAGAGGAGTGTCACTCCGCAGTTTAGGTATATTCGGGCAGCGCGCCCCTCGAAGGGGCGTATGGCAGTGGGCTGTCTCTCGGCTCGCACGACAGTCGCGCTCACGTGCGTGAAAATATGTTTTTTTCTTTTCGACACCTGCAATGTCTTCTAAGCCTAAACGTCAATATAATCCGTATGAAAGATATTGCTTGGATGTCTGTAGTCAGGAATCAAATTTTTCGATCTCTCAAAAATGCTATTATTGTATTAATATAGCAATTGGCAAAAATACCTATAAAAATTACTGTAACAAAAGTGTTTCACTTTTGGCTTAAATTTTTTTTCATATTTTTGAAATATACCGTATTACTTGTTAAAATTTCGAATTCTAAATGATACTGAAAAAATATATTTTTACTACTAAAAATAGGAATAGATAATATGAAATGATGACTCCTTATTGATTTTCAGATAAATTTGTGTGAATTTGGCAACCATTAGTCGATATTACATTAGAGAGTAAATGGATTTTTCCACTAGAAATTAGAAGACAATGAGATGTTTTGTGCGATTCTTATAAGTACTATCTGTCCCCGCGACTTAACCCGCGTGAAGTTGCAGTGCTGCTCTTTTCCTACAGACGTTAGCGTGATGATGAAAAGTCTAAGTTACTCCTTACATCATCAGCTATCTGACCAGCCAGTTCGGAGATTAACAAAACGAACAGGCATGCAGACAGGCAAACAGACCTTAAGAATTGTATTTTGTTTGTACCATATATGCATTTAGTAAATTTATTTAATAACTGTTACATATTTTGACATTACAATCAGACACTCTAATTTTATTTATTTGTATACCTAGATGATAATTTCTTAGTAGAACCTAGATCTAAAAAATGTTTAAAAAAATAATAGTAATTATTATATTAATTATTTATATAATAATTATATAAATTATTTTAATAATTTATTAATAATATTTATTCATTAATAATTTATTGTAGGAAGAGAGAGAGAGAGAGAGGTAGAAGACCTGTAATTAGCTTATTGTCTATGCTGTTATAATTCCATATTTTTTTAAACTGATGGTTTTCCGACACTTATACAGGGTGATTTTTAATATACTATTAACCTTCGCTCTTGGCTTCTTTACATTACCTACACCAAATAACTCCATAATATAATTAAAAAAAAAACTTATACACTCTTCACCACCACTTTTGTCACATAAGCATTTACCACATAGGGGGGGGGGGGGGGGGGCAGAGTAAAAATCGAAGGCCTAAAGCTCACAATAAACAACGATTTTATGCCAGTGAAATAGTCTGTACGTGATAAAGGCCAAAACAAGTGGTAGGTGATAGAGAGTAAATATTTCATTTAATAAATATTTTTCAAACCTGATATTACACAGTTATTTAGTGTTATGTAAAGAAGCCACGAGCGGGAGATATTAGTATATTAAAAATTATTCTGTATAAAAAAAATGACAATGAATTATCAATAGATGCACAATTCCAGTGTACCTATTATTAGGTGTATTTATTTTATTTTCTTACCCACAGAACATTGATACCTAATACCAAAGTAGAATACTATATTATGTAGTCTCTAAATAACGCTGTCTCACAACAAAATGCTCGTAAGTAAAACCCAAAATTCTTTATTCACTTAGGATGCAAAACAACTCTTGTAATACGTCGGGATTCTACATGTAAATGTAAGTTCGCAAACAATAGGTAAATCCGCAAAAAGGACCTAGCAAAAAAAACTCGCGGCCACTCTTTTCAAATTGCTAATTTTACAAAGTTTGAACGTTTATAAACTTATAAGGGGGTAAGGTGCTGCGACTAATATACTATACACCATGTTAAAGGACTGATGCAAATTATATTATTAAAAGATATTAATTGATATAAACTAAAATCAGCCTTAGTGGGTCCAACATAGTAGGAGCATCTACTTACAAAATAGGTTCTACTCTAAAAATAGTCCTAATTCATTTCATAGGCAGTCGATTAATCGCTATAATATCTAGTCGAGTATTGTTAGTTGGGTTGGTATTTAATAACACGTTTATATTTATTTTAGATTGATCGCTTTTTAGAAATATAAGAATGTTCTACACTATTGTGGTCTTTCTAAAACATATCTATATATAATAATAAATAGTAAAATACAGTCCTTATACATATAGTTCATTAGAGTAGGTAGGTACTTCTGTGTAATACTAATGCCACCTTTTTACAAATCATTTTATTGCTAACCTTACGTCATACAATAAAGCTGCAGTCGTAATGCGAATGTAAATGTCATCATGACAGATCAATTAATTTGAAACCCATAGTAGCTATCAATGATAACTAATATCTCAACTTTGCTATCACTTAAACTATGAAGTCCACAAAGTTCGTCTGTTTGAATAAATTTAGTTAACTAATGATAAATGTCCGAAGATAAACAATTTTGCTATAAGTATGATATCACGTAAAATAATAATGATTGTATTCATTTCCTGGATATAATAATAACATTATCGAAAATTGTATCTCCTGGCCTCAAAAAAGCATATCTTTGTAAGTACTTATTTCACTAACTCCTTGTAACAGCGCCATCTGTAACAAATGTTAGGAACGATCTGGTAACATTACTCAAGCAACACCAACACAGTGAGCCTTTAAGGCTATTGGCACACTGCCCCGCATCACGGAACGTAGTGCGTGAGTGCGTAGTTTTTTTGTTTTGTGTTGTTTTGTTAAAAGACGTTAACAAAACAAAACAAAACAAAAACGTAACGTATGTTACGTGCCCTGCCTACACCAATTCCGCAGCATTGCGTCTTTGCCTCGTGTCGATAATTTCACAATTGAACCTTGGACATGCAGCCCTGTTTCTGCCGATTTCGCCGCACAGCATCTTTGCCTCGTGTCGCAGATTTCGCAACCGAACCTCACGTCTGCTGCGTTGCACCTTTGCCTCGTGTCGCCGGTTTCTGCAACTGCAGCATCCACGCCTCGTGTCGTCACTAATCAAGCTAACTAGTAATCATATATAAAGCCAGATATTCATGTAAGAAGTAACTCTTTGTACTCACATCGTCAAAGACTAGTTTTAGTAACTTAGTAATAATTTTTTATTTAATTAATTATAGTTTTTATTCCAAATTGAGTTTCTTTCTAAGTCCTTCGGCTGTCACCTTCATAATTCGTATGTAAGTAGTACGTTGCTTGCAAGTACCCCGCTTTGTATAGAAAACACTCATAGTGCAACACACAGGTAACGCATTCAAGCGATTTGTGTGTTGCAGATCACGCGCCTACCTACATGCAGAGAAACACGACCTCGCACGTCTTTGAGTTATTCTGATAGAGGAAGAAACGTAAACACGTGCGTTTATCCATCGCCACACACCCTGCAGCGCAATGCGCGGGAGTGTCGGTAAAACCTGTGAGAGACTGAAGTAAAATAATATAGCCTGTCATTATGACTTTTTAAAACATGCCTACCTCTCCTACCTACCGCCAATACAATGTATACCAAATTATAAAGCTAAAGAGTTTGTTTGTTTGAACGCGGTAGTATCAGAAACTACTGGTCCGATTTGAAAAAATATTTTCTTTTTGGGTAGCCCATTTATCAAGGAAGGCTATAGAGTATATAACGTCACGCTACGGCCAATAGCGGAGCAGCAATGAAAAATGTTGCAAATACGGGGTAAATTGACGCATATGAAGTTGCGCGAGTCAGCTAGTCTTTACTAAAATTATAAAGCTGAAGAGTTTAGTTGTTTGAACGCGGTAATCTCAGAAACTACTGGTCCGATTTAAAAAAATCTTTTACTGTTGGGTAGCCCATTTATCGAGGAAGGCTATAGGCTATATAACAGCACGCTATGATAAATAGGAGCGGAACAGCAATGATGCAAAAACGGGAAAAATTGACGCATACGAAGTTGCGCGGGTGAGCTAGTGAGATATAAAAAAGCAATAGGAACTATATAACGAACTAACAGTACCTACTAGGCCTTTCATAGCAACAGTATGTAGGCAGCGCTAATGTCTGTTAGAAAAAAAAATTGTATCGTCTGATTGTTGCCGTAACGTAATTAATAGTACCAGAACCATAAACAGATGGAATAATGAATAGTGTAACTATTATAACAAAAATCTCATAAATCTTGTGAAAAAAGGCTCGACTTGTCAACCGTTTATCCCCGTTTTTGCAACATTTCACGTCGCTACTCTGCTCCTTTTAGTCGTAGCGCGATGTTATATAGCCTATAGCCTTCCTCGATAAATGGGCTATCCAACAAAAGAAGAATTTTTCAAATCGGACCAGTAGTTCCTGAGATTAGCGCGTTCAAACAAACAAACAAACAAAGCAAACAAACAAACTCTTCCGCTTTATAATATTAGTATAGATTCCAATTAGTACTACTACTATCTTGCAACACCTTATATCGTGGAACAAAATTCCACTAGTTTTATCGTGGAACTATGTAGTAGAACAAGTGGGAACAAATGACATCTTAGGGTACCTACTTATATTATGATTAAACCTTTGTACTTACCTAAGGTACAAGCTATATTCAGTATCGTGTACTCGTATGTAACGACCCTTGAATTTGATCACACCTTTCTGTTATACATTATAGATATACCTAACTAACTTAGTCTGGGACGTGAATTCTCGAAATCCAATTTCCTGAACGTGGCATAATCTAAAACAGTACAGTGTACAGTACACAGCTTTTTAAGTACAAAAATCTTTTTGGTAATTGTCTAACTGCTCTTAAAAAAAGTAATGGTTTAAACTTACTGTGTCCTGGGACAGAGTAAGTTTAAACCATTTCTTTTTTTATTGTGACACAGTTAGTTTAAACCATTGCTTTATTTATCTATATTATGTATGTATTTAGAAATATATAAGTATGTTTATCAGTTTTCTAGTTTTCATAGTACAAGCTTGCTGAGGTTGGGATCAGAAAGCGTTGTGTGAGTTGTCCCAAGATTTTATTATTATTTATTATATTAAACCTTAATCACCTACCACTTGTTTTTGGAGTTATGACCTTAACCACCTACAGACTATTTTAATCGAGTAAAATCTTTGTTTATTGTGAGGTTTAGGCTCTAAACCTGACAAAGAAACATCGATTTTACTTCGGGGTCTCTTAGATGTGTGGTAAATGGTTGTGTGACAAAAGTAGGTCCACCTATTTCTGTCACATTATACTACGTCAATTCCAAAAAATGTATTACAAAGTTATTTGATGCAATGTGGAGAAGCCAACAGCGGGAGGTTATTAGTATATTAAAAATAATTCTGTATATTCCGCAGTACATTTTTAGTCTCTTGAATTTTAATGTTTTTGATTATTGATGTAGAATTTTGCCACAATATATTTCTGCTGGCTATCTTTTTTTAATACAATTTCCTTACTAGATAACAATCCCTATGTTTTATCGGCACTTAAAAACTAATATTCAGCAAACACTTAAACAAACCTTGACTTGGAACCAACGTTTATAGATATCACAAAGCTTCTATCCCGTGTGATAATCGAACCCAGAACTACTTGCATAACAGTCACACACGCCCCCGATGTGCCACTGTTCAGTCAAATAAAACAGAAGACATAAAAAGCTTGCCGCAGCTTTATTTCCCGCCTGTAACAGCAAACTACTTTTATATCGTAAGTGCCCGTTAAAAAGTGGCTTCTAAAAATCGTATTACTTCAACTCGCAGCTAAAATCCTAGCGTCCACGAGACCTCGATAGAATTCAAAACCACTTCGGTAAGTGGTAGCTCGCCTTTCCTAAGGACTTCCTTAAGAACTTGCTCCGCAGATCCTTCTATCGTTTTAGCAAATAAACTTTGAGATTTTGTACCACTTTCATAGTTTGTGCCTTTAATGTCTTTTCTCATTTGGTAGAAAAACCGAAAGCAGATTATTGTTTTTAAACTTTCGCGATTTTTATACATATTAGATATATTTCGGGACTTAATCGCGTGAATTATTTAAAGGTACAACCCTTTATTTACCCGACGATCGGTGCAATTCGATCGAAACGTCGGGTAAATAAAAGGTTCGTACCTTTAAATAATTCACGCGATTAAGTCCCGAAATATATCTATTATGAAAGCAGATTGTTTGCGAATCGAACACTTAAATAATTATTTTACGTTACACAGCACACTAAAGTATGTTTTAGCTTTTGAGATATCCTAATTTTACTAAAACTCCTAGATTAGGAATATGTAAGATTTCTAATTTAGAAGTTTTAGTAAAATTTAATTCATTAGCATTTTCGAATGAACTTCACCCGTAACACAATTGAAAGTCATGGTAATCCAAACTATTAATGTGAAAGTAACTATATCTGTCTGTTACGTTTTCACGCTTAAACTGCTGAACCGATTTAGATGAAATTAGGTATGGAAATGGAGTCCCGGGGAAGAACCGGGTTTGGATAGTTTTTATCGCGATAACCGACATCCACGCAGTTGGAACCACGGGAGAAATATAAGTAAGCAGTAGCTAGTAGTAGGGGAGACGTGGAACTTCGACTTTCAACCATCTATTAACCAGATGAGACATTTTTATTATAAAATTTTATTGATTTATTAACACGACTGTGATACCTTGCCAATCCAAAGTGATTATGGCTATTTGTTTTGTTTTAAAACTTAAAAGCATCCCATAATATTTCATGAACGGATTTTTGCAGGCAAGTGTATACAATTATTTTCATAATTAAATTATCTTTCTTTCGATACCAATCTTTATTGGTCATCAGATCGATTTAGTTACTTTGACTTACCTGCTCATACCTTGCTTTAGCCATGAACGTAAAAAAGTTGGCAAAGCTGCCAAAACATAATCTCCATGTTTTTTATTTGAAACTAACTTATTTCTTCGGTTATCAACAGAGGCAGGGTTATGAAAAAAAAATAGTCATGAACACTTTTCGATAGGTAAGCTATAGTAGACGTATACACAATTTGACACGTAAATAAACGCGTTTAAACTAGGTAAAGTATTTACCTTATGTCTGATGTTTCGACCGGGTTACACAGACCGAAAAAAATTATCATAGACGTGTATAAAAATCAATAAAATTGGATACAAAATTTATCTTATCGGGTTTTGACAAATAGGTGAAGGTCGTTGTTCAGCGTCTCTTAGGCCATAGTTTTGTATCAAAATTGGTACAGAAAAACCATATTTATTGAAAAATCTTATTAGATTCCATTTTTATGCTACCTACTATGAATCGAAAGTCATTATGGCTAATTGAATGTTAGATATTATATTTTATCAAAATTGTTTCAGTAGTTCCCTTGGTACAATGAAATAGAAAAAAAACTCAACCTTAGTGCGTATTAACACATTATAATTTTTATTGATACATTTTTATTATAAAATCTTATCTAATTTATTATTACTTAGATATTATTTACTTTAAAGTATCAATATATGTTATTGAAAGTATAAGGCTATTCACAAAGTTAACGCTTTCGGTCGTAACTTACGTACTCGAAAATATTTTATTTAAATTCATAACTATGGACGGAATTAGACCAATATTAGAGTTAAATTAGTAAAGCTCTATGACTTTTTACATGATTAACACAAAACGGCATAGGGACCACAACGGCAGGCACGGCACTGCATTATGCCGTTCTATACCACGAAATGCCCAGCATGGTATGACATTATTTACCTCAAAAATAATGTCATGCCGTGCCATTTCATGCCGTGCCGTTTCATGTCGTCAATGAATCCAAACACCTACGAACATTAACAATAGTTACTGTGATGATAATAAAGTTAGATAACTTACTAACTAAAGCGTTTCAAAGATTCAGTCTGTGTATGACTCTGATTCATTTAGTACATTCGAAAAATATGGCAGAATAAACGTTTATAATTAAATCTCTCCAGTATACATGTTTCTAATAATCTCGTACTTTCTCGATCACTTTGTAGTTTCTTCGTTCCGAGTACAAAGGTCCATTCTTAGATTCATATCCGTGAGGAGAACGGATACCGTTTTCTATATACTTCAAGTTAGGTACTGGTTCGCCTTTGTATCCTCTACTCTTAGTTACAGAGTTTATTTCCCTTGACTCAATAATCTCCTTTGAGCGGCCGTCTCTAGATGGCACAACTTTCTTACTAACGGTTTCAACGGTATCGGTAACGCTCGGCCGTTCGGGATCACCTGATCGAGTAGTGTATCGATACGTTTCCGAAAAGTTATCGCTACTGTTGCTCCCGCGTCGTATTGCCGGCGATTTTAATCTCGTATCGAGTCGGGACACAAATGGACTCGTTTCTCTATTGATCGAATCTGTCTTGTATAAAGGCGTTTTCCGTTCTTCCGATATGCGATCTTTATAATGTGGCGACGGTGTGCCGTATCGGGAAGATAATCTGCTACCGTCGGATTCGTCGTCCGCGTGCAAAGTTTGATACAATTCTGGAGCTCGTTCACGGAGACCTTTCAAGAATATTTTCTTCTTATCTGTTTCATCGAAAGATTTGTTATACCCGTTCGAATGCCCGTTGGTTATTGGTGTAGTTTTACCATATCTAGCTCCGAATAACCCATCCCGTCTACGCTCCGTTTCGCGTGAAACAGCATCTGCAAGGTCACGTTGACTACGATTGATGATTGAAACTATTCCTGGACTCTTCAACTGCTCTGGTGTTTCATCGAGCCGGCTTAGGTGGGGATTTGACTTATACATAGTAGAGTAATTTCGATTCATGGTAGATACGTAACGTGGGTGAGTCTCCTGTTCAGGAGCGCCCATAGCAAAACTCTTGCTCCTGTTAAGAGCTTTGTATGTCCGCGCGGGTTTCGCTGGTCCCGGCGGGTAACCGTTAATTTTGCCGTCAGGTGAAGCTGTGACGTTGTTGGATATGTTGACCGCACTGCTGGACCGTTTGTTGGGCGTGAGCCGATGCCAATATTTGTTTGAGGTCGGTTTATCGGTGGTTTTTTCTTTCCGGTCGTGAAGTTTCCTCGGCAAAGTCTGCGCACTGCGAGTGTAATCTTCCTCAGGCTCGCTGTTCGGATTCAGTCGACTTGTCGAGTGACTGAATCGACCCAGCGTGCTCGAGAATTGACCCCTGAAATCATTACAAAAACAATTGAATATTTTTTTCTAAGCTTAAAAGATTTATTGGCGTTCGTGATGCCGAGCATAATGAGGCAGGCCCACGTACAATTACTGTCTTGTAAGTCGCAAAAAGTCGTAATCTTGTTGGTGTTCTGATAATTGGATTCAATGGGGGATCTCGTCCCACACTTCTAACGACCATGCTTTGTTTACGCACATAAATACGTCTTTGTTAGGCTCAAACAAATTGTATAACGTACGTTATACAATTTGTTTGAGCCTTTTTTAATTTAGAACTACTTACTTATCGTTCTACGATTAGAATGTGAGTGATATCTACTGACGGTGATCTTAAATACTTATTCAAATCATGTCGGAAGTAGTGTCTATTGTAATTTGCAAAAATAATTATAACAAGTGATTAGCATACCACCTCCACCGATTCAACAACAGGTGTTGATTGAGAACATTTTCTCGTCATGAGTCACTTATCGGTTGTCATTGTGCGTACTTCTGAATAAAGTGTCTGTTTCACTTGACAAACACGAGTGACTCAGAACCTGTACACTAAATAAGGGTTTCTTTATAAATAAAAGGCTTATTTACCCTTATTAGGAGTTACCCATGGACGGAGACAGATGAAAATGGCAAGATATGCCGGAACGCAGTTTTAATTGAAGGAGTCGAGATTGATTGGTGAAACTATTGTAGGTATCTATTAATAGCCACTGTGTAAACAATTTTCTTTGTTTTTATAAATGACTTAATTGGCTTCGTGTTGTCTCTAAGTTATTAGCAAATAGAATCTATTTAATCAGTCGTTTATGAGCTGTTTGTAGGTCAAATAAATTTAAGCGAGATTTTTACAAAGATTATGACAAAAAAATTGAATATATAAAGCTCATTATTCCTTAAATGTTAGCTAATTAATGAACATCAATTCCTTTTACAGTTACCACATGATGTGATACAATGTTTTAAACTACGTGTCTCTATTCATTCAACCTGTGACCATGGCTAGTACATTCTGTTCAAAACTTAGTATCAGGTTTTTTCTCTTTTTTTAATCTGTACTGTTCCACCGCTAAGCAAAGTTCTCCTCTACACACTTCCAAATCTTTCTGTCTGGGGTTTTTCTCATCATTTTCAGACATTGAATCTTGAAATACGTTGGAAATCCGTCATTTTCAAAATTGTTTCACGTGAAATAATTTCAAAAATGACGAGTTGGTATAAAAAAAGGCATTAAAAAGCTTTTGCACTTTGTATACTTAAACAAAGTGCAAATGTACTTTAATGTTTTTATTATTTCTTCTTTCAATATTATAAATCTGAAAATATGTGCTTATGGATGTTTGTTACTCTTTCACGCAAAACTACGGAAGGGATTTTGGTGATACCTACTTTAAAGTAATTTAGTTTATGTATCAGAATATATATTATAAATCTGAAGAGTTTATTTGTTTGTTTGAACGTGATCATCTCAGAAACTACTGGTCCGAATTGAAAAATTATTTTCCTATTAGATAGCCCATTTATCAAGGAAGGTTCATCACGCTGTGATCAATAGGAGCGCAGCAGCAATGACAAATGTTGCAAAAACGGGGAAAATTTCGTAGATGCAGTTGCGCGGGTTAGCTAGTAGGATATAAAATCTAACATAACGCAGGCGAAGTCACGGGGAATATATAGTCAGTAATATTTTATAACTTCTTACCCAAGTTTCAAGCTACCTATACCTACTTATCCCATATCCCTAAAATAAAATATTATAACCATGTAAAAACTATATAATATATATGTCATAAAGTGTTTTGAAAAAATATGTTAATTTATTTTATTTAACGTGTTTATTAATTATTTGACAATAAAAAACGTGACGTCACATGCTAAAATTATATATATTTTTTTAAGGAGCGGGTCGTTTCATAAAAAGAGGCTGATTTGACTTCAGTCAAATACCCTATTATCATCATCAGCCTATCGCAGTCCACTGCTGGACATAGGCCTCTCCAATTGCACGCCACTTTGTTCTATCTTCGGCTTCTCGCAGATACCCTATTATATTTGTTGGTATCTACAGCATTTCAAAACAAGGAGGCCCTCACAAACTATTCACAACATATTCCCTATTCCAGTCTATTGTGTCTGCAAAGTTTGACACACTCCGCATAATATGAATGCTTTCCGCAACTTCTGAAATGGCTTGGAATGTTAGAATACTATGAATATGAATAATATTAGCTACGCTTGAGATGCAGTGGTCTATTTGACATAATTGTCACGTAGGTACATCTCTGGGTGTGTTTGTTGGGAAACTATTGCGTCTGTGGTTTATCTACATTCAGTTCTATATAAGTAACAAGACGTAGTTGAATATGCAATTAAATCTAAACGATTCCTATTATCTACTTAAACTAATATTATAAAGCTGAAGAGTTTGTTTGAACGCGATAATCTTAGGAAGTACTGGTTCGAATTGAAAAAATATTTTACTGTTGTATGGCCCATTTGTCAAAGAAGGCTATATGCTATATAATATCACGCTACGACCAATAGGAACGGAACAGCAAAGACAAACGTTGCAAAAACGGGAAAAATTGACGCGGACGAAGTTGCGCGGGTCAGCTAGTATTTTATAACAAAGTATTAAGAGGAGAGTCTTGTACATATATAGGTACGTATTATTCAAGTGGAATTATAAAACCTGGCATATAATGCAACCAATAGCAGTCTTAATTTTTTTTTTTTTTTTGGATGGTAACTAGCAATGTGGGATTGAGATTTGATGGCTTGTATTAGGAGTGAGTTCCCATTGGTGGTGTAATGTGGATTCAAAACTGCGACCTCACGATTGCACGTCCGTATGCCTTAACCATTGGGCTACCGTCGTGAACCAAATTTTATACAAGTGAAACTATCGCATTTATAATATAGTTTTGGCGCCAACCCCGGATGAACAAACAAACAAATAGACACAAAAACACTAAGCATGGTCTTGGATTCAGAAACCCTTAATTAGCCGATCTAGGTCAGTTTTTATTAAGTATCTTTAATGTACAGACAGCTATTTTACAATTTTACAATAGTATAGATTAATTATAGATATTAAGTTAAATAAAAGGTTCGTAGAATTAAGTATAAACAAAAGGTTCGTACCTTTAAATAATTAACGCGATTAAGTCCCGAAATATATCTAATAAGTATAGAAGTTTAGATAATGTTGTTAAGTCCTATCGAACGATTTAAAGTTAGGTATCGTTTGAGAATTCCCTGAACTCAATGTTATAAAATCCAACGAGTTATTATAATATTTTTTAGAAGACAACTCTCGCACTAATATCGAACCTACATTTGTGCATCATACAAATATCTCTCCCGTGGGATTCGAACTCACAACTTCTAGTACTGGAATCATAGGGGGCTGCCTACGATTTCATTTTTATTTCTTTAAAAAAAAAGTTATTCAGCAATGTGAGATTGTGGTCCGACATTACTAGCAATCCTGTTAATCTCTCCAGCTAAGCTTAATGGCTTGTGTTGGGAGTGGATTCACGGCGATGGTATAATGGGTAGGATTCGAAACCGAGACCTCACGATTGGCACTTAAGGCATCGGTCTACCGCCTCTTCAAATTTTACAAATAATCTTAAGTTTAAAACCAGTGTTTTCTATTTTCGGTTTTAAAGTAGCTAATTTTAACTTTAATGGCTTGTTAGCAGATGCATTTTATGAGAATAACCTTCATAATAAAACAGTTTATAGTGTTATAATAGTCTTTGTCATCTGGCCTTAGAACTATACATTACTAATGCGCAATTATAATGCTAGCTAGAACAAGACGTGAATAGTTTTCCATTTACTTAAACAAAATCCTTAAAATCTAAGTAAAATAAATTCTATTGTTCTTCAGCGTCGAGGACTTGTTCTCTTTCGACAATAGGTGTATGAAAATGGCACTAATGAGTTCAACTGTTCATTGTAATGAACACTAAGTCAAGAATGCGACTGCAAGGTAAATCTTGCTACCTTAGTATACTTCGTCTATGTAAACAATAGAACAAAGTTTGTATTTCGAAACTTCTCATACAACTTCTATACTCTTTTGAAAATAGTATGTTAAACTCAGTTTACGAAACAAACCTTGTTCAGCCCACATGTTTACCCGTTAACGCGAAATCTATCTTTATTACAATCGGCTCGTATCAAGACGCCGTAACTTTATGATAATGTACAAACACAAAGCATTAATTAAAGGTTTCGTCTATTTAATGTAGGTGGACGCACGACTCGGTAGTACGACAACATTCTATTTAAGGCTCATAAGGATATTTTTTTATGAAAATTGAATATCTATCATCTGCGATCATAGCTAAAAGTAACCGACGCCATTTAAAGTAAGAGGCGTTTTTATTGAAATTAATATCAACGCATGTAGATGTGTGAGATTTGTCACTAATTATAATGACAATAGGACACCTTTATCACAAATTTAAACTCACTAAATTCCTATAAGCCCGGAATCTCTCAACTCAACAGCACGTGTTGCATTCGGTGAGTCCTACAAAAGGTCGACTTGGACTCTACAATGAGCTTAACAAATAACAATAAGGAGTATTTGCCCGCTTACCTTTCACGGTGGTCGCGGGTGTCGGCGACGACGGCTCGTCTTGAACTGCCCTCGTACTTATGCTCTCGGCCGTAGATGCTGGGCGCGAACGGGTCCTCCCCGAGGTAGTAGCGATGCGGCGGTGCTACGGGCGGCGCCAGCTCCCCCCCGTACTGCTTGTAAGTACGCGATGAGTGCTCGGGCGACGGCGTACGAGAACTACGCCAACGATTCCGCCTTTCAGCAGAAGCCGAACGAATTTTCCCGACTAGCTTCCGAATAGAATTCCCAATTGCAGATCCAACTGATTTTCGCGCCGGAGATGGACGGCGTTGGTTATCAGCAAAACGAGTCTTCTGATTTTGTTTTCGCTCCTCTCGATCCCGTCGACGGGGAGGCGTGCGATCCCTGTCAGAGCTTTCACGCCTTTCTCTAGGTGGAGAATAATCTGGTGGCGGCTCTACTGCACCCTCTTCCCGACTGTCGCGTGATCTTCCCGAATTCTCATTCCGGGATGAGCTTCTATAACCACTATCGTAACGATGCTCCTCAGAGAGCCTTTGTTTAGTTTGTCGTTTTCGTTCCGGCGCTACGGGCCGGTAGTCGTCCTCTACTGAGGGCTCACGGAACGATCGGTCGGCTTCGAGCGGCCGGAAAGGTGAGCCGCGCGGCGGACTGTGCATTGTCGACGATGAGACGTAGGCGGAATCGTCGCGTGAGGGCGGATTACGGCGTCCGATAGGCGATGACCTTCCCTGAGGCGAATCGCGCTTCCCGTACGCGTGTCTCGGCGAGGAGCCATTTAATCTATCGTCACTAGTGTAAGGCGAACGCACTGTCGGTGGAGATGGAGATGAACTGCGTGGCTCAGGCATCCTGGGCTTACTAGCCCGTCTCTGCGACCAGTCCGCAACACCTTTGAAGTAACCACCGGTCCTATTAACAGGCGCTGCTGTTCGTTCGTCTGAAGGAGTAGATGATTTCGTTTTTCGTAGAACACGATCTCCATAAACGGGCGGTGGGGGAACTGATGAGGTTTTCCCGTAGTATCCCTCGTCTTCAGCCTTATTCTTTGTGTAGAAGCCGGCTTCGGGTCGTCGTCCGATTTCTTCAGCGATGGAGTCGTGTGACGAGCGGGACTCGCTGCCGAAATGATTTTCAAGCCACTTAGAAGTTTCTTTTTTCCGTGTTTCTTCCTCTATGTCGTAGTCGACGGGCCGTTTGTAGTCCTTGTCGTGTTCTGTAAACAGATAGTCGTATGAGCACAGAGCGATGGCGGCGCGGGCGCGCGCGCTACGTCTCACGGTAGAATGACCGCCCGCGTCGCATCTCTGCCATACACGCTATGGTGTAATCATTCAGTCAATAAGTTTGCCAAACTACCGAAGGTCAATGCAATGTATACTCGAGACAACTTTACTTAACTGCTACGGGACATTATCGTGCAAATTATGCATTGAATGATAATTTCTAGGTCAGTATTGGTTCACGATATGTTTATGGTATTATGTAATAGTTGTGTCAGCTTTGGTAGTCATTTGATGGCAATTTATCTTTTATGATTAGATCGGTATTTAAGTGTGTGCTATTGCCCAACCATGAACAAACACAAACATTTAAAAACATGTAAGTAACATTCCTAGTAGAACATAATATACCTACTTTAAAATTTAATGTTGATAAAATGATTTGCAAATCAAAATTATGTCATACGAGGAGACATCAATAATTACGATATGCGGAAATAGCATTTAGGTCTCATTATAATATCATTGCATGCGACTATAATTACTAAAATGCGAAGGCAATCAGCAGTTTCGTCGGCCTACCACACAATAAACGGCATTTGGGAGCGGCTCTTCAATTATGAAGTTTTATTACAATTACAAACTGTTAATAAATTAAACAATTCACGAATGTCTTTTAAAAGCCTTTAAAAAGATCACTGGTTCTCCTATGACATACAAATAAATCTGCTTATACCACACGAGATTGGAGGGATTATGAAATTTTACGGAACCGGGCGCTCTTTGCAAGCAAGTTTTACACACCTTAGCTTGACGTCATTGCGAAAACTGCAATTACATGTTCACACTGATAGGTGTGTGGAAATTTCACTCCAAGAATCTTTTAATCAATCCGGTTGAAATGAATCATCTTGGACTGCGACAGTTTGATACGATTGAAACCATACATTACAGGTGTTTTATGTATGACCTACAACAAGCGAGTGTATACGTTGGTATCTAATTATCTTCCAAAAGCAGGTATTTTAGAGACGGGACAAAAATATAATTTCAAACCCTTCGAGTCACCCACATTTGAGAGAAGATGTGTCTCGTAACACCAAAACGAATAACTAAATAATAAAATAAAGTGTAAGACTTACACTTCAAAGTTCCAAGAGAACAGAAGATTACCTACCTCCCTACATCGAACAAAATATGTAGTCATAATGTAGTCATAAATGCCTCTGTGGCGCGTTGGTAGTGTATCCGACTGCTACGCAAGAGGTCGTGGGTTCGATCCCCACCCAGGATAAAACTTTGTGTGATGAGCACGATGGTTTATGCTGTGTCTGTGTGTTAATTATCTATACTATGTATGTATTTAGAAATATATAATATAAGTATGTTTATCAGTTGTCTTGTTTCCATAGTACAAGCTCTGCTTAGTTTGGGATCAGATAGCGTTGCGTGAGTTGTCCCAAAATATTATATTATTATTATTATAAGTGGTACACTGTGAACAATATTTGTGTGTGCTAACTAAATGACAACGCCTGGTGCATTTTCAGTAAAATCTACGGCGACCTTTAAAACGGGTATAGGTAACGAACTTCGTGAGGTCATGTCACCACGTTCAAAAAGAAATACAAATCAAACCTAAACAAATATTGAGTCATAAGTAATAAACACAATTGTTCTTATTTCTATATTCTTAGACATTTACAGCTGAAGCACGTTTTCAGAACATTATTATACGAGTACATAACTGTAGTAGGTATATATTATGTACACAATACGTTCAATATCAACAGCACATGTGTAAATATGAAAAATTATACAAACGTCTGAATAACATTAGGCGACCATAGTGATGCTTTCTGAACTTAAATGTTTTATCACACTATTCAATGCTAAAATATTCCCTTTGTTCTGTTATTTTACGACTAAATGCACCGCTGTTATAGCAATGTAATATTGCTGACTTTAATATTAACTACTCGTACTGGATACGCAGAGGCAAAATATGAATTTACACAGATATTTGGGTATACTTCATCTTACTAATATTTATTACAAAAGCGAAAGTTTGGATGGATGGATGTTATAAATCAGTCAAACCAGAAAGGTTAATCTGCTGACATGGGTGACATTTGGTGCAGAGAGATCACACAAAATAGTGTCCCGTGTGGGAATCGAACCCACGACCTCTTGCATAGCAGTCGGACACACTCCCACCGCGCCACACAACAGCTATATGTAGTAGAAAATCGTAGTAAATATCGGTATCTATGGATATTCTACATGCATACTATCTACACTGTCAAAAATCAGAATATTGTGGCTTGTTGTACTAATATTTTCGGCATGGACCATGGAATGTATGATTATGTTCCTTAGAAATGTTACATTTTCTGCGTTTGACGTGATGACGTCTTATAAATCGATGACTGGTCTTATCATCGCTCACATCCTTTCCGCCTGTTGTTAGGCTGAAGAATTGCGCCCGGGTCTACTAAAGCTGTCACAGGCATGTTTGCTTATTACAATGTCATCAATGTTTTAGCGTTTGCAGCGACATGCTATACAATGGTTGTTTATTCAATGTCATCAATATTTTCTTAAGACGTTATCACGTAAAATTATCGTCCGTAAACTGACTTTACAGACAAACATTTTTTTTGCAAAAGAAGTAGTTTTATAAAAGCAGGGAGAGTTTAACAAAAATTGATATTTAATACTTTTGTTCATCTACTTTACTACAGATATTTATAATCAACGGATTACGGTAAGGCCTGCGACTGAGTATGTCACAACTGGCCTCCAACGCGTAGGCCCAATGACTGTCCTTATAAAGGCTTGATGGACATGTAGCATTAAATTGGCCACTTTAAATCTTGTATAAACGTGGCACGTGTGTTTGCAAAGTCCTTAATTGTTCTCAAAACAATTTGCCCACCAGATTTGTAAGGGAAAGTGAATAGAATGACGTAAGCTGTGTGTCATTGAAGCTTTTGCTAAAATGAAACTAGATTTTAGACCGATAAACTCTAGATGGGGGATGTCTATAAATGTTTTAGATTTTCTTATTAATATATGTTCGTAAACTTTCGCGATTTGTACACATTATACAATTTTATAAGCAATGGGTCTTATACGCGTAAATATTTTATTTTAAGGCTAAATACCTTTGTTTATTTCCCGACGTTTCGACCGTATTGCAACGGCCGTGGTCACGGGTAGACTCATTCTACCCGAGACCACGGCCGTTGCACTACGCGTATATAATATTTACATAATATTTACGCGATTAAGACCCGTAGTTTATAAAATTTCTTATTAATGTTAGTGTGTGAGAATTGGTTACCTTTTTGCAACTGAACGCATCTTAATTGTTATAAAAAATATAAAGATGATGTCCTAGGAAAGGATAGAAGATACTTTGAGTCATGCAGGCAGAGCCAGGAACAAAATGAAGTTTTTAACTATATATTAATACGTGAAGCAAAAAGGTTGTACCCCTTGAACGAGAATTGCGCGGACGGAGGAGTATGACAATTCGTACATTTATAAAAAATATATAAATTTTATTCACGGGCGACCACATGTATTAAGTAATCTACTATTTTTTTTATTGTTCCTCTTTTATCCACTAAAGATTAAACCTTGTTTGATATCTACGCCAACGTCGAGAAGTTCCCATAGCATAATGGACGACAAAAACAAATGATAAAACCTTATTTTCAGGGGAACAATGTGGCTCCACATTCACAGAACCTATCACGAATACATCGTAGGCTAACTGCCATACCAGTAACTTAATATGTCTAATCAGTTATCTCTGCAGAGACATAGCCCACTCCTTGGATACTGGATATGAGTCAAATCTAACAAGAGGGCTCATAACTGATTGTAAGATGCCACATTACTTGGAATTTTCGGTTGTAGGTCATACCGGTTCCCTTCTTTTAAGTAACCGGTACTTTGTTGCGAAAGATCTGTTATTTGTCATTGCCAGGAAGTGTCGTCACTCATTCCTATTAAGGGCAAAATTAAATGCGTAGGAACGTGGCTATTCTGGCGACGCATTTCCTTAAAATATATTATTTGTAAGGAAAAAGTACAGTAATCATGCAACGTGCTAAACAATCGGTAAATACTTCACTAATCAAATAAACAAATTGAAAACGCTTGAAAATACGTACCGACTGTAAAATTTAGGTCCAACATTATAAGGCTCCAAAGCTGGAAGGTATAGCTGTTTACCCCTCTGTTTAGTTCTGGCAATCTTATTGGCAGAAATGAAACAATACAAATTGCCCACTAAGATAATAATATATATTTTTAATAAATTGAAATTGAAATATATGTTCGTAAACTTTCGCGATTTGTACACATTATAGAATTTTATAAGCTACAAAGTCGGGCAATAAAACAAAGGTATTTAGCCTTAAAATAAAATATTTACGCGATTAAGATCCGTAGCTTATAAAATTATATAATTAGATTAAAATGTTCTAAAATAGACGTTGTTATACTAAGCATCCGTTTTTTGACCTCATGTCATGTTGTACACTGTCCTTTGCAACTAGGAAGTGTATATAATACATCACTCGAATAGCGAGCTAGTCGATCGATCAACTCGGGCGCAACACAATAGCTAGACATGTCCGCTAACTGTAGTGGCAAGGCCGATTTGTGAAGCACTCAGATCTTACTTTGGACTATGAATAAATTATCTGTGAAGGACTGTGTAAACCTTGCTTTAATAATGCTGAGACAGATTGCTTTGCCAAAATATGTAATATCCGTTGGAATCCTGGTTGGTTTTTCTCACTACTTCAACTAGCCAGGCATGCATATTTTACTTATTTCGCCTGCGACTCTGCCCCGGGGATGTCGATTATCACAATAAAATCTGTCCTATGTAATTTCTCGGGACTTAAACTATCTTCATACCTAATTTCATTTAAATCGGTTCAGTGGTTTAAGCGTGAAAACGTATCAGACAGACGGAGCTACCTACACATTTATAATATTAATTTGGATTGTTGTTGTAACTTCATAGTTTATCGGCCTGTTGGATTAATGGTTAGTGCTCTGACTGCTAAGCCAGAGATTGTGGCTTCGATCCCTAACTAGGATAAAACTTTGTGTGATGAGCACCATAGTTTATTAAGTGTCTAGATGTAATTTATCTAAGATATGTATGTATTTTGAAAGATTTAAGTACGTTTTTTTGAAAGATGACTCCCGCATTAGGGTGTAAGTCCTGTGTCGCGGGGGACTTTACAAACATACAAGTCATGGACACAAAGTACACCCAGACCCGGAACAACAATTTGTGGATCACACAAAATGGTGTTCCATGTGTGAATTGAACCTACGACCTCTTGCGTAGCAGTCGGACACACTCCCACCGTGCCACAGAGGCAGTTTATCAGTTGTCTGGTTGCCATAGTATAGATCTGCTTAGTTTGGGATTAGATAGCGTTGTGTGAATTGTGCCAAGATATTACTTTATTATTATAGTTTAGCGTTTTTCTAATAGACTACTGATCGGATTTTGTATTAAAATGCAAAACGATTCGTCAACATAAACTTATACAAGTCCATTCATAATATGAATTGATTAATTTTATTCATGTAATTATTCAGAATGTATATAGGTATACTCGTAACAATATTCTCAATCGCTTCAATAAATTATATTTATAGTAATCGTTCGCTAACAAGTCCTTGTTAAACATGATTGTTATCGATATTCTTGAGACAAAACGAGTACCTAAATCAATCAATACTACATAACAGGTTTTATTGACATTACTTTAATTGAACTACTAAATAACTTATTTAATAAATTCTATAACGAAATTGGAAACTAACTTAATAGCCCAATAAAAGACGCGTAATAAGACAATCAATCTCAAAACTCATAATGATCTCGTCTTAACTTGTTCAACGTTTGCAAACTAGTAGGTACAAAATACAGTAGTGTAGAAGATAACTTTGAAACAACAGCCCTCAAGCAACGCACACATAGCTCTTAGACCCAAAATCTCGGACCACTTCGGACCACTTTGTTCGAAAATAGATAGATTGATAATTTATTTGCTCAAATATGGTAGGTGATTCTTAAAAAACCCTGTTAAAAAGGCCCTAAATATCCCCAATCGACCGCGAGGAAGAGGATGACCACTGTCCGGACTGCCCAGAAAGAGATCCAAAAAAAGAATCTGAGCACTGAGACAAGACAAAAATTACAAAAACGGAACCCTTACAGTTTCAGTATGTCAAGGGTATTTTATTCAAAAACTACTCAATGCGTGTTGATGAAGTTTAGTGGAAAGGTGCCTTGTAGTAGCTGCTACTAAGTTTAATAGATTAATAATAAAAATAAGTGCCACACATACGCTCTTCTGTTAGTCGGATTTATTCATAACTAGTGCATTTATATATAATAACGGTCGCGGAACTCTACACAAAACATAGTCCGACATGCTCTTGCCCGGTTTTTTTTCAATTCACATATTTGTTTCGAGATTTCGTGTTCGTGAACTACGTCTATGTCAACTGTCCGACCAACGGCGAGAAAAAGAGTAGCGAGTAGCGATTTATCGCTCAAAAAACGTACATACTTATGAAGATCTCTTGTAAACAAAAGAGATACAGATATAAATAGTTGATCGCTGAGTGTTCACACTGCCGGCAAGTACTCGCTCTATACTGCATCTCTTTTGTTTACACGGACGGGATATACAAAATACATCTGTTGTACGTTTCAATCGCTACTCGCTTCCCGCTCATCGTCGTTGGTGGGACAGGTGCCTAGTGTAGCACATACAATAAGAAGCTTGCGTTCTGTAATCTCAGTGTTAGTTGTCTTATTGCCTTATAACGATGTAATCTAATAAAATTATATATATGTTTCATTGCTTGAGCAGTCCTGATCTGCCCACAGCGCCTACTATGTCCTGAACTTTTAAGGCAACTTGTTATTGCTATGCTCGTTAACTACCGTGACGCTGACTCTGGGCGATTCCTATTGGTTGTTATATTCTTCTTAACATATTTCAACCAATCAGAAGTCTCGAATAGTTTAACTTGTTTAGCTCATTTAAATGTTTCTAATTATGATGCCTGTATAAATCTAAGGTATGCGTATAAGAAATAAATTGCGCATGATTTGATCTATGTGTCTACTGTTTATTTATAGACTTGGCTGGTATAGTGATAATATGCAGGTATTACTGGTATTTAGTTTTACAAATATAAATTTTATTAATTAGTTTATGTAAGTAATTGTGCGGTAGACATGGCAATTTTTAGGGTCCCGTAGCCGAAGTGGCAAAAATGGAACCCTTATAATTTCGTCATGGCCATCTGTCTGTCTGTCTGTCCATCAGTATGTATGGCATTTTACAAAAAAACTACACTATTGATTAAATTTTGTGAAAAGGTGTCTTGTAGTAGTACTTAGATACTCGTAGCTAAATAAAAAAATAAAAAAAATTAAAGCTGAGAAAAATATTTTTGAGCATACTTCAACGTGTGGTAAGTAGCTACATCATTCGACAGGTCTTTTAAAAACATTCACATAGGTTTCTAATGAACTTTTTTGATTAAGTGAGTATTTTTGGAAATAATCACTTCGAAAGTGGCATAAATTGTGTCCTTCCTTACCCCTTATCTTTTGAACCGTCTGACAAAAAAATATCAGAAAGGTTAACAAATACTTTAAATGAAAATCATTTAAAAAATGATCGCATATTCCGTCACTGAGCTATCGCCGAAAAACTGCGTTTCTCAAAAAAAGGATGTAAGTGCCATGAACATACGCTCTTCTGCTGGTGCAATTATTCAAATCGGATTTTTTACACGGCAACAGCTCCGGAACCCAACACTGAGCGTGATCCGATATGCTCTTGCCCGGTTTTTTTTTATTCTGCGATAGGTAGCACACAAAAGCAGGGAAAAATATAGCAAAATTAAAATCTGATGGTACCTACTTAGTGCACATGACTTAGAAAATAAGTACAAATAATTACTTCTTTGGTGTTTTTTAGATTTACAATTGCATTGATATGTGATCCTACATGACCATGCATGTCCTTTCATTGGAAAATATGACATCCTCATAATGCAAGGTGTAAATTAATCCCTGTCCGACCCGAAAGTGGTGAGTAGGTTTCTGTTGTTTGTTTTTATTGAATATTACAATTCAAGATTTAAGTACCTACCCAATTTCGTAGAAATGTGTAAATTTTCAAGAATTTTTATCAACTTTGTTTGTATAAAGCCTCTTTACAATCAAAACAATCTTTTCCGCCTCCAGATCTTAATTTCCCATATGACTACTATGAAGAAAAAATCTTTTTTTTACGTCATAAATTAAAAAAAAAAAACTTTATAGTCATTATACTGTTTCACTTATCTAGATTACATAAGAAATTGCTCGTAGTAAAATAATTTAACTAACCTAACAACCCATTAACGGGTCTTAGGGATTAAATATACATACCTACGTATAGGAACGGCTGGAATCACCCTTTACGTTGACCACTAACTACACTCGCGTGCAAGTAAATCGACTCAAGCCTCAAGTGCGCATAAAAAGTGATATAACTAAAAAATGACTTATTTTACCTCTATATAATGTTTTACATAATTAAAGCCTAGTAATTGGGCTTTCAAATGGTAGCATAATATCAGTAATTTAAATAAACACTTGTACTTAGAATGCAACTGAACGCAACCTCCCGTAGACTGCTCTGCGCTCTATATACAACTTGCGCGACACAACCCCCTATAAAAACCTTCTGTAATCGTTTTTTTTCTTATCAGTCACAAAAACACTGTTAGTCACGGCGCGCGGTCGCTTCACCCGCTACCGCCGCGCCAACGCTCGGGCGATCTATAAACCAGTGTTTACAATAATTATTATTAAATAATAATTTAAATTAAACGCGCCCGGTTTCGGGTTATACCGACACCGCGCGGGGAACGTCAACCACAGAAGGCCGGCGCGGTGGTGCCCTCGCCGTGTAGAAGGGGTCGGTCTGGCACCAGCGCCAAACCCCGACCTTGACTGCATGGTGACTGGTATCCAGCCACCGCGCTTCGTCGCCGCGTCAGCTGACAACCGGAACAGAAATGGAGCAAAATAACGAAACAGAGGAGGCGGGATCCGACCCGACGCTGCAGCACCAACGGCAAAAACGGGATGCCGATCGTCGCGCTTTCGACTCCCTTTGTGAAAAGGGAGTCGTTACGTTGGGCTTGCAGCGCTGGGTGGCGTCGTACTTCCGCGTCATGGAGTGGCATCTGGGTGAGAAGGAGAAAGGCGAACTCACCCAACAGGACGTCGATAGAATACAACTGGTCGAATCGGTCCTACCCGACCTGTTGGACAGCGAGTCAGCTGGCCCCCAAGCCGCTACCACCGCAGTTGTAACCGTGGAATCCTCGGTAACCACTACCACCGCAACAACGGCAAAGAGATCAAGAGAAGAAGAAGGATCCGAAGGCTCACCGAGTCAGAAGAAGGCGGACCTAGAGGAAACTCCGCCCACCGAGACAGCCACGCCCACTAGCGTGTCCCCACAAACCGACGCACACGCCCCGCTATGAACGTCAACCCCACGTTACTCGGACATAGTGAGCGGGGGAGAGACGACGGAGCACGAACCCTCATCGTCCTCCTACAAGTCTCCACCCCCCCTGCCTCAGCGTCCTCAAAAGGAAAGGGGCCAAAAACATCCAGCCCAACCGGACGGGACAACCCAAACATCGGACCAACACGCGGCACAAGACCAGCCAGCGCCGAAACCGACTCTAGTCACGGGAGCCCCCCCCCAACCAACCACCAGGACTTCCCCCCCTGCAGCCAAGAGAAGAATGCCCATCATAGTCGTGGACCGACTTGAGGGATGGACGGGCCACTTCAAGGCATTGAGGGACCGCATAGGCCGCCCTCCAAATGGGCGACCATACGGAAAGGGGATTCGTTTCTCCCCCACCGACGAGGACGAGTACAGAGCTGTCCAAGCTTACCTGGACGAGCTCGGACAAGCGCAGGCTCCGTACTACGCCATAGCCCCACCAACCCAACGGCCACTAAAGGTGGCTATCAGAGGCCTGCCGGCGGACACACCAGCCGCCGAAATTATAGAAGACCTGACCGGAAAGGGCGTACCGGTCAAATATGCTAAGCATATCCGGGCCCGCACTGGAAGACCCGGCTGCATATTCTTCGCGGAGATCGACCGCACACCCGCAGCAACCAAGGCGGCCTACGAGGTGGAGGAGATACTCCTCATGCCAGGCGTGGTCGTCGAGCCATGGAGGGGAAAGAAGGGGCCCTCCCAATGCCATAGGTGCCAGGGCTACAGACACAGTTCCCACAACTGCCACCGCCCACTGGCGTGTGTACGATGTGGGGGCGAACACCACGCCCAAACTTGCCCGCGCCCAAGAGAAGAACCAGCGACCTGCGCGAACTGTAAGGGTCCCCACCCGGCCAGTAGCGCTGCCTGTCCAGCGTACAAGCGGGAAGCCCGAAGCCGCAAACCAGGCCCCGTGATGAGAACTGGTCCAGCACAGCAGTTTTACCAACAAAACACTGTGGGTGAGTCAGCACCTGCCACCCTCATGGCGCAGGCCAACATCCCGGCGCCGAAAGGAGCACCACCTCCCTCTGCCGCCTCGAAACGGAGGAAAAAGAAGAAGAAGAAGATCACAGGAGACGTTGCCCAGACCATCGGGGCAACCGAAGTCACCCACAAAGCAAGTAGTGACAAGGCCGCTGCTTCAGAAAAAGACGATCTCGTCAGACTCCTCACGCTGATTACGCAGCGCGTGAGGTCAGGCGAGATTGATATCACCGGACTGCTAGGACCAACTCAACGCAATGGCTAGCCTACCCAAGCCATTGCGAATAGTTCATTGGAACGCCCAGTCGCTCAAAGGGAAGATAGGCCTTCTTCGCATCTTTGTCAAAGAGCAGCAGATTGACGTCATGCTCATTAGCGAAACCCACCTGAGCTCCCAAGCCAAATGTACAGTCCCCGGCTATTACACCTACCGGCAGGACGAGGTTTCGCCGCAAGGCACACCCTACCGCGGCCTTGCAATATTGGTGCGAAGAAATGTTGTGCACCAGCTCGTGGAACCGACAGGACTAAACTCCCTCTACGCCCTGGGAGTGGACGTCCACACCGGAGACCGCGAGCTGAGACTGTTCGCAGCCTATCGCCCACCTGGAAGTGCTGTGCCGTTCCAACCCAAGGAAGTGAGAGAGTTACTCCATCCTCAGACGCCAACCATTATCGCAGGCGATCTAAATGCGAAACACCCGGCCTGGAACTGCCCCCGCAGTGACCGTGTAGGGGAGCTCCTCTACCAGGATGCCCTGTCCCACCAATACGAAGTCGCTGGCCCGATTGAAGCTACAAGGATTGATCCTACCAGCAGAGGCAGCGACAACGTATTGGACATCACCATCTATAAGGGACTCAGAACGCCCCCTACACAGGAAGTTTTACTCGATCTACCATCAGATCACAGGCCGGTGCTGCTGGTAGTAAAGGAACTACCGACAACGATCTCACCTCCAAGGCCACGTACTAGGACAGACTGGGAGGCCTACACCCAAACCATCCGGAGCTACACTCGCCCTCAAATCATCCGCACGCCAGAAGAAGTAGATGCCGCCGCGACAGATCTTACCCGGGCCATCCAAGCTGCGCTTGCATCGTCATCAGTGGAGAGACCGGTTACGGAAAGGGCTGAGCCCCTACCTACCCGGTTACGAAAGCTGCGTGACGAGAAACGCGCGGCAAAGAGAGCCTGGATAAGGACGAGACACCCTAGCGACAAGACTCGCTACAATCAGCTGACCAACCAACTCAAGGCAGCCATCTGGGAACACCGAGGAGAGGAATGGGAGGACCATCTACTCACTGTGGAGGACCAACTACCATCTATCCACCGGCTCTGCAGACAGCTGTCAGCAGAGCCTAACCCCATTCGTCCTCTATTTGGGAAAGATGGGTTGCTCCGATATAAAGCTGAAGACCGCGTGAACATCCTGGCGGACAGCCTTGAGGAGCAATTCACACCCTTCGAAAGCCGAGACGTGGAATTCACTCGAGAGGTAGAGAACTCAGTGGAGACCTACCTGCAAACTCCCCTCGAACAGCAGAAGGACGAAGAGCTGCTTCTCGCACCTAAGGATGTCACTGCGATCATCCGGAAAACCAACCCCAGAAAGGCGCCTGGAGACGACTGCATCCCCAACGCCGCACTCAGACACCTGCCTAAACCGGCAGTGGTAGCAGTGACTCAGCTATTTAATGGGATCCTGAGAACCTCCCACTTCCCAGAGTCTTGGAAGAGAGGCCGGGTTATTACCATCCCTAAACCCGGCAAGGACCTCAGGAGACCAGAGAGCTACCGGCCTATCACCCTGCTGCCGACCGTGTCCAAGATATTCGAGAGGTTACTCTTGGTAAAGATCCGCCCACACCTCAAGCCAAGGCCCGAACAGTTCGGATTTAGAGAGAGCCACTCCACAACATTACAGCTGACAAGAGTGCTCCACGAGATGGCGAGGAGCCTTAACACCCGCAGCTTCACCGTGGCCGTGATGCTGGACATGGAGAAGGCGTTTGATAGGGTGTGGCACGACGGACTCGTCCACAAACTATCAACGTCTTCCCTCCCATGGAGAGTAGTTGCGACCATAGCGTCGTTTCTGCGGGGGAGAAGCTTCATTGTTGCGCTGGATGGAGCCACTTCAGACACCCGAAGGATTGCTGCCGGAGTACCACAGGGAAGCTGCCTCTCGCCGACGCTTTACGCCCACTACACAAACGACATCCCGTTAGTGGGCGACGTCAAACTGGCACTGTTTGCTGACGATGCCGCATACACCAGCAGCTCCATGAACGCAAGACACGCAGCCCGCAAGTTAGCCCCAACACTTGAAGCGCTCCCGGGCTGGTTAAACAAGTGGAGGTTGCGATGCAACGTGTCAAAGACACAAGCTTTCATCACAGGCTGCTGCCGCTACCCACCGCCAGTGAAATTGATGGGAGAGGAGGTGCCTTGGTCCCCGACCGTCAAGTATCTCGGCGTCTCCATAGACCGCCAACTCTCTATGACCCCGCATGTGACGTCAACCGTCGCGAAGGTCAAAGCCGCCAAAGCGAGGTTAAGACCTCTGCTGCAATCCAGACTGCCGCTGCAGACGAAAATAAACATCTACAAGTGCTACGTCAGGTCACGCCTCACCTATGCGGCGCCGGCGTGGTACAACTTTGCAGCAGAGACGACGCGACGGCGGCTTCAAGCCCAGGAAAATATCTGCCTCCGCTGGATGGTTGACGCCATACGCTATATGCGCAACAGCACGATACATCGGGATCTCCGTTGGCAGAACGTCGAGAGCTTCGTAAAGGATCTCACCGGGAGGATGTTCGAGCGAGCGGACCGCTCGTCCGAGGCCCACTTAGTGGGTATAGCTCCCCTCCCACCTGAAGATTGCACGCTAACCCGCAGAGCAAGACTCAAACGCCCCGCTCGGGAGTTGATGCCGGCTCCCTCGAGCGAAGCACCCACCGGACTGGACAACGCGCCGCCGTCCTCTCGTAGGCGGCTAACTGGGCCTCTCCCCACGGAGACTCACCCGGTTGGCCTGCCTCGAGGACGGCCGCCACCCGATGACAATACCTGACCCAACGCTCGGGGACTGTCTTCACAGCCCCCTTGAAGCGAAGGTCACCCGGACAAGACAACCCGCTGCGCCCTCTTGTAGGCGGCTAGCCGGGCCTCTCCCCAAGGAGACTCACCTGGCTGGCCGACTCGAGGGTTGCGGCCCATATCCAAGGACCGGCTCGTGGTAACGAGCCGCGAAGATATCAACCATAGGGAGCACGCTCCAAATGGTTACCCCGCCCGCCCATTGGGAGTTGGGCGTGAGATTACTACGATTTTTCTTATCAGTCGCTCATTAGACGTTGACCTGAACACATCTCTGCAAATTAAAGCCGTCATTTGAAGAAAATTATGGATACAACACCTGAAGAAGCCGCTCAAGTCGTTGCCCTGTTGCAAGAAGGGTTGAACCAGCGAGAAGTCGCTCGTCGTTTGAATATGAGTCAGTCCGCTGTCTCGAGAGTATACAGAAGGTTTCAAGAGACTGGTGCCTTCACTCGGAGGCCTAATACCAGCCGACGCCGGTGCACCTCGGAGCGTGACGACCGGTTTTTGGTCTCGACCTCTCTCCGAAATCGACACCTTACCGGCGTATATGTGCAGCAGGAGCTACGTCAAGTTCGCGGGGTGACTGTCAGTCAGTGGACAGTTAGAAGAAGGTTGAAAGAAGCTAACCTTACTCCGAAAAGACCCGCTACAGGCCCGAAGTTGACCACAGCTCATCGTCAAGCACGCCTTCACTTTGCTCGAGAGCATTTGGATTAGAGCATAGAGCAATGGCAGTCAGTCCTGTTCACAGATGAGACGAGGATGTGTCTCCATGGCAGCGACAGGAGAGGTCGGGTATACCGTCGTCCCGGTGAACGGTTTTCACAGTGCTGCTTTGTGGAAACCGTTGCATATGGTGGCGGATCTTGCATGATGTGGGCTGGAATTTCCTTAGAAGGCAAAACGGACCTTGTTTTCGTTCCTGGGGGAGGCCGGGGAGGAGGTCTGACCAGTGATCGTTACATTGAAAATGTTCTACTGAATCAAGTTGTCCCTTATCAAGGCTTTATTGGGGAAAATTTCATCTTGATGCATGACAATGCCCGATGTCACACTGCTCGGGCCACACCTGATTTCCTGAACGAAGTAGGAATTCACACTATGCATTGGCCAGCGCTCAGCCCCGATTTAAATCCCATTGAGCACATATGGGACGAGCTCAAAAGGAAAGTTAGAGCGAGGAATCCAGCTCCGACAAACATCAATGAGCTCAAGACTGCGTTGGTAGAAGAGTGGGGTCGAATACCACAATCATCCATTAAAAAGTTGATAAGGTCGATGAAGAATCGCTTGAGAGCTGTGATCAGAGCTAGAGGAGGGAATACCAAATATTGACACGAATAATTTTTTTATCTTACGCACATTTTGTTTCATTTAAACACAATAACCCCATACTGTGAAATTGTATGAATTTTCAACATTTTTTACATTATCATTGGCATTAACCTTTTTTTACTAAACTACTGAATCGATTTTCATGCAACTTACACCATTTTGAAGCTCAATTACTAGGCTTTAATTATGTAAAACATTATATAGAGGTATAATAAGGCATTTTTAAGTTATATCACTTTTTATGCGCACTTGAGGTTTGAGTCGATTTACTTGCACGCGAGTGTAGATATTTTATCGTTTTTAGAATCATTCAATTACCTATGTATTTTTTATACTACGAATAGAATAGACGAGCTGGTCGTGGGCCTAATTGTAAGCGTTACACTACTATAATTGTATACAGTGACAGTAGTGCCACTCAAATAGTTGTTTAACCAAGATCTGAATGTGCACTCCTCATTCGGGACATTTTTTTTAAAATATAAAGGTGACTCCCGCATTAGGGTACTAGCCCTGTGTCGCGGGGAACTTTACAAACATTCAATTCATGGACACAAAGTATACCCAGACTCGAAACAACAATTTGTGGATCACACAAAGAGATGTCCCATGTGGGAATTTCTACGACCTCTTGCGTAGCAGTCGGACACACTCCCACCGCGCCACAGAGGCATTTAGGACATTAGTTCATAAGTTTTAATTGCAACCATACAACCTGAAACCCTTCGTTACCCGTGGTTCCAAGAGATGAATGCACCGTATAAAACAATTGTAATATTGCTGAGACTACATTCAGGTCACATCCTGTGTAATAAGTTCACACATTTAATTGGCAAATCCGATACATCTAATTGTTCACACTGCAATGTTATTGATGATATACAACATGTTTTGTGGTAGTGTGCCCTGAACGAGTCTCATCGCCAACAGACAATTAATCCAGGACTTGAAATCGGGATATGCAACAGCTTCTTGTCTCTCCCATTTTCTGAGGGAGCCAAGAATCTGTGTGCGCTATATCTCGCAAGAAACTATGGTAGAAATAGACAATCAGTATAAAATTTGTAACTAGATTAGTATATTTTTTGTTAAATCTTTACTAACATTATAAAGCGAGAGAGTTTGTTTGTTTGTTTGTTTGTTTAAACGCGCTAATCTCAGGAATTACTGGTCCGATTTGAAAAAATCTTTTTGTTGGATAGCCCATTTATCGAGGAAGGCTATAGGCTATATAACATCGCGCTACGACTGATAGGAGCGGAGCAGCAATGAGAAATGATTCAAAAACGGGGAAAATTTACGCAAACGAAGTTGCGCGGGACAGCTAGTCACTAGTTATAGGAAGACATCGTCAATGTTGACGAAGTTCCTTTAAATAAAGATTAAAAAAAAGTCTTAATTGCCCAGTAATTGGTGCAGTGCCCTTTAACTGAAACACAATGATTTGTTAACATCACTATTTTAAGTGAGAATAACTGACACTTGTGGTACCACCAAGACGGTCTATGGTTCAGGCCTTCCAGGGGAATCTAAGGGTGAAGAATGAACAGATGAATGATGAACCTGATACCCACACCCTAAACCGCCTAGTATAGAAGTAAAGTGTTGAAAATAGTCATTCAAAACTGTTTTTTTTTTTTTGCGAAATGATTTTACATCGTTCACACATTAGTGCCGACACTTACCTTATGTAGGTACTCACGAACGTTCTAAGAAAACATCTGTACCAACTCGATCTTCTTTCAAAAACCGACTAAGGTCGAACGCTGTTTTGTTTATATTTAAAAGGTCGCATGCAATGCAATTAGTCTATACCTTTGTGCAAAGTACTGTTCCAATTACGAAGCGGTTAAAAAAAGAAATAAAGTTATGTTATTTCTTTAAAAAGATACTGTTTTTTGACTGACACGGTCACACCGAACTAGGTAGGTACATGCCCACCACACCAAAGCTGACACAATACTAAAACCGTCCACATTTCGACCACACTGGCCCATTAACATAAAGATCCCATAAAGAACACGGGTTATTCGTGAATGAACTTATTTAGTAAAGAATGGATGAATTTAAACATAATAAATCATCGCCTAGTCTATTCAATAATGGAAATCTAATGGCTTATGGTATAAACACAATGTTCGTTTTGTATTAATTATATCTCCTGCGACTTTGTTATTGTTAATTTGACTTTTAACCTTTTCCTACCGACAAAGTCCAACGCATTCCTTATATAGTAAACAACTACTAATATTTTAATAAAGCGCCATCTGTTAATCCCTTGAAACACTATTAAGAGTTTTGTGACATATGCTGCCATCTGTGATCGAATAGCGAAACTATGAATTTCCATAGTAAGAAAGTAAACATTATATAATTCTCATTCTTACCGTTGAGCCGAAGACGGCGCTGCCGTCGCATTCTGACTGATAAGCTATCCCAATCGTCGTCCATGTTTGGTTGCCCTTCTTTCTCAACTGCAAACAAATATTCGATTAAAGTTCATACAACTTTTATTTAAGACTTACATTTCTAATGAAGTGAATAGACTAAGAAACTTTGATAATATTAAAAAATAAAAGTGTTTCTAAAAACCCCAAACCCTTGAACCTAAAGACAAAATTGAATTTTTCAATAGGGCTTTTTTAAAATTGGAATAAAGACAAGGAATAATGTTTTTAATTATGATGCCTGCATTCCTATATCACCATAAGGTAGACAGGCAGAGAATGCTTTAAGAATGAAGTCCGCCTCTGTACAAAAACAGTACATAAACTTAAAAAAAAAGGATTTCGGGAAAGTCGAGGTCAAGTGGGACCACGCTAGCACAGCAGCCAAAGCTATAAAAGATGATGTTAGTGTAAATTGTTACCTTCTTCAGTGCGAGAACGGGAATTGACGTGCGTAGCGACCCTGAGGCCGCCCGCCATCAGATCAGTGCTGTTCTCGAGGTCCACCCGCTTGCGTCTCTCCGTGCCCCCTGTCTCCTCTACCACGCTCACGTCGCTTGCTACTGACTTCGCCTACGAAAATATAGCATCCAATTAGTAAGTATATTTTCTTAGTCCGCCACTACAGTCGTAGGTATTACTAGACTACTAGAGGCGGACTTACCCTAAGGTACAACAGGCCCAGTCCTAGGGCGGCTAGAAGGCTAGAATGTCCACACCGGGAAAATTGAAGACGCGAGGGGCCCCCACTGCCCCATCGTGCGTTGTATACTTAGGTGGTATCGGATGAAATTATTTGCACCCTCCCCCCCGTCGTGAGATATACTTAGGCGCTATCGGGTGAAATGATTGGCACCCCCCTCTAAGTAGCATGGCCTGAACCTGGGGCAGCCAACACTTAAATCCGTATATGTACCTACTTACAAAACACAGACTTAGAACCAACATCCATAAATTTCGCATAGCTACAGAGCTAAACTCTTGACTGCCTCTGTTGCGTAGTGGGAGTGTGTCCGACTGCTACGTGGCGGTCGTGGGTTCGATTCTTACACGGGACACCCCTTTGTATGATCCACAAATGGTTTTTTCGGGTCTGGGTGTACTTTGTGTCGGTGAATTGTATGTTTGTAAAGTCCCCCGTGACACAGGGCTAGTAACCTACTACGAGAGGGTCTTTAAAATAAAAAAAGATACAGATCCTGTTGAAATCGACAACTTCTTCCACAGCAGTCGTAAGCAATACCGCTAAGCCACCTAGGCAGGCATTAGGTACAAGTTAATTGCTAAGATTAAGTGCTACGGGCCTATCTAACTCAATACAGTACCACCATCATATGGTATTGACCATCAACCTTTTTATTTCGTTATGTTATTCCACAAAATACGGAAAGCATATTTAAAACTTGCTCGAGCAACGCACACAGACTTGGAATTAAAGACGACCTTGTTCGGAAAGCGTTCCGAGACTCTGTCTCCGTGAGCGAAGGCTTTAATGTGCGTTCATCAAGCGCGCATTCTATGAAGGTTGCCCTCTGTACTCTTGGGATATTGTGGTTACACTTTGATTACCAAAGCACGAACAATATTACCAGTCGATTTAGATTAGGCAACACCAACTTGAATAATAATAATAATAAAAATTCTTTATTCACTTATGAAGCAAAATACTACTTTTGGGAAAAGTCGATCCTACATGTTCATGTAATGCCTTTTCACTCTTTTCAAATTGCCAAGGTTTACAATGTTTCTTTGTTTAAATACTGTATATGCAGGTAAGCTGCTGCCACCAATATATTATGCACCATATTAGTAGATTGGTGCAAAAACAAGAGAAAAAAAAGATTAAAAGAAGAATACATGAGATTAAATATATCAACCTCGATGGGTACACCATAGTAGGAGCATTCACTTACAAAGAAAAATGTTGCAAAAACGGGGAAAATTTACGCAGACGAAGATGCGCGGGTCAGGTAGTGCCTACATATTGACCAAATTACTGCTAATTAATGAATAAGTAAAATATTTTGGTCTGATCTCAATTCCATTCCTATAGTAGTTCATATAGGCAAAAACATGCTAAGCTTCTATGATTGATCACATTTTGTTTTGTGTACTTTGTAAATGCTTTTTGTATCTATGCTATCGAAAGAAGTGACATAGAAACGCTAACAGTAGTTACAATGTGTGCCGATTCTATTACCTAAATTAAACCCGAACTGACTTGCACTAAAAACAATCAATCTCTTCTCTCTTGAATCAATGTGTATCTGAATGATAGCTAAAAGATTCAAAATCTGATTAGAGCTTAGTGGTCATTTTCATTAGCATCCATTCTTATATCCAAAGACAATCTAAGCTTTTGAATCAACCACCTGACTATTAGATACCTACTTTAGAAAGTTAACAGTTTAAAGTCAAATCCTTTTAGTAGATACCCACCCACGAATGTTTGTTATTCAAGGCTAATTGCCTACTGTAGTTTTAGTAAATAGAATGTAGAAAAAAGCTATTAAACTTCTTTTTTACGATGCAAGACTTTCACATTAACATTGTTTTCAAAGCTGAAGTGTAAGCGTAATCCACATATAACAACCTTCGATTTAAGGGGGCATAGACTGAGAGAATTATTTATTTAGCGCTACGTATACAGCGTCACGATCACCGGCCTCGCTCTTCCGCACACAACCATCACTTCACAGTGCGCAGGGGCGCAGGTCAAAATAAAGTAGAATATTCGTTCGTACATATGCTAGATTACGAACGCCATGACTATGACAATACGAAAATGCTCGTTTATGCATTTTTCCCCAACTTCAAGATTTATTTCCGGATCATATTAAGACATATCCTTAAATTTCTTTATATCATCTACTAGAAAACTCTTTGGCTAGTGACACAATTTTATTCGTGTCCTAATATTTAGGTTTTCTATATACATTTTTGAGAGAGCCGAACCTTGTATAAAAAATAGAGCTGCTGCTTTTAAAAACGCCTCCTAGTAATTAAGCTAAGAACCTCACTAAGAACCATAGAAAAAATAGCTTTCTGACTACTACAAAAATCTCTTTTGGACCATGTGGTAAGTAATTATATAGATCTGTGCCCCATTTCGATAGAAAACCAAGGAATAATAATTATTTAACCGATCTGTTTGAAATCTGCAAAACAACAAAGTAGGTACCGATACAAAAGCCACATTTACCTTAATTATATTCTTATCGGCTATGCTACAAACCGTTGTTTTGCACAATTTGTGAAATAAACGTGCCTAACAGATACAACTACGACTCTTAGAGGAATTATTCCTTAATATATTCTAGTTTAATCTATGCTTACCTCGTCTTTAGATAACTCCTCGTCGCAAAGTCGTTCTTGTTCCTTTGTGTGTCGTGTTTCGGTGACTATCGTTCCATCTGGTCGCAAAGCCCGCAGTTCTTCCTGTAATGTACAAGAATATGGTCAGCCACGATAAAGTGCTCTGTATGCCCATAGTTGAAAAGTATAGCCTAGTCATTTACAATAAGATATTTGAATTATTCAACGAAATGTTTATTTTGATTCGGGAAAACCTAAATGGATTTCTAAACTTAGTTAAATTAGGTAACCTACTCTAAACTTAATGCTTCAATTCCATATTTATATTTCTAAAGAAATACAATTAATATTGTGATTAACCTGGGTTCATTTTGTATCTCTTTGATTAAAATCAAGAAATCCTTAGAGGTGGTAAAATATCTTGACATTTCGCTTCATTTTATATCTCATAAAATGTAGCTGTAAGATATTAATCATAGTTTCATAATGCTTAATGCATTCCTCTACAGCTTCGTTATAATATGATGTATAGTTAATAACAATTATTGTTTATTTTATAATTTAGAATGTCCGTAAAACTATTTGAACGTTCGCTTAGCAGGTGTTATTTCGACAACAATCTACGAAAAAAAATTCTCTATCGATAAACTTAGATAACTTCTTACTTTCGTTCTAATCTTCTACGGATGTTTAGAAATACATAAAAAGTTTTGAAAACAAAAAAGTCACCCTATATTTCAGTTAAGAATAAAAGGCTAATTCTCAAACATTTCTTCAATTTAAGACGCTCTCAAAAGTATTTCTGCCGCTACAAAAGTATTTACAAAACCTTTAAGCCATTCAGAGTAATTGTACCTAGAATACGCATAGTGTAGTGAAGGTAGCGATCATGAACTTACTGTATCATTAGTAGTGATAGTAGTATTATATGCGATGGTGTCCTTAACAAGTTTAGGACCTCGGGGTACTAGTGCGAGCTGGTGCTCGGTCTGTGATTTCAAAGCATCTCGGATGTCCTCCTCGGCGGTTTCATTTACTGCTGAGATTAGAGCCTGCAACAAAGAAAATATGTCATTATTATCTATAAATCTTTAATGTCAAAATAACAGGGTTTTACAAAAAATATACCTATGCATTGAGTAGAATGGAATAGATTATTTTTGGTTCTAAGTAATCTCCAAAAACGGCTAGAGGGATTTTATCAGGACTTTCACTATCAGTTAGCTGATGATGTAAAGAGTAATTTAGACTAACTTTATAATCACGCTAACTTCTATAGGGAGTGAATACTGCAACTTCATGCAGACGAACTCGCGGGCAAAAATAGTCATAGATATTAAACGATTTACTCCATTTTTGATACCTAGGTACAGGCAGGTAATAATAAAGCCGTGTTGCTGAAACGAGACAAAATAATGCCAATATTGTGACGTAAATAAACTGTCAAATAATACAATGACCGAAAGTCAATTTTATAAAAAAGGTGCTGAATACTGGGATAATGTACCTGCAACGGTCAACGGAGTGCTCGGTGGATATGGCCACATTTCTAATACAGACATAGAAGGTTCTAAAGCGTTTTTGAAAGAAATCTTATCTTCCGAGAATCCACCAGCAACTAAACTGGTTCTAGATGTTGGAGCGGGAATAGGAAGAGTTAGCAAGTATGTGTTAATCCATCAATTCGATAAAGTTGATTTAGTTGAACAGAATGAGAAGTTTATTAATACAGCCAAAACGTTCATCGGCGAAGACTTTAAGACTAAAATTGGAGAACTGTACAATACTAGCCTTCAGAGTTTTAAGCCGAGTAAAATGTACGATGTTATTTGGTGCCAATGGGTGCTAGGACATCTCAAAGATTATGACCTTGTAGACTTCTTAGAGAGGTGCCGCTTATCTCTTAATAACAATGGAGTAATTGTAGTAAAAGAAAATATAGCAGCAGGCTCTGAAATAGAATATGATGACGTCGATTCCTCAGTAACACGCCCTTGTGAATTAATGCAGCGAATATTCAAAGAAGCCAAATTGAAAATAACCAAAACAGAAGTTCAAAAAGGTTTTCCCGATGATATATATGCTGTACATACATTTGCTTTAATACCAATGGAGGAATAAACTATTCAAAATAAAAAACTGTAGGTTTTATTATATCAAATCCTACTTATGCTTTATTATCTTCTTTAACAGGTTACATGTAAGATTTTAGTTAGGTATAACTTGTTTAGGTATTAATACAAGTGAGTAGTGAATCATGGAAAGAATTCGTGATAGTGTCGTCGTTTAATAAATTAGATTCCCGGGCGTGCCGAGGCTTCGCAACTTACTCGCAAGTGCATTCACCGTTTTGGTGTTAAGTTACGAAACACTTGCGTCAGAAGCCGCAAGGACTTCGGAAACTGATCTGTTAGCTATAATAAAGCTTTGAATTGATACCTAGCACTTGATTTATATTACTAGGTCATTTTAAAAAGTAATCTTGTGAAGCCTTTCGAAAATTTGCAACGAATATCAAAGCACGTTTCCTGAAAGCGAATGACCCGACAGCATGGAATTTCAATCGCTCTAAGATCCGTGCAATAATAGCGTATCTCTGATAATAATTAGCTCTTGAACGAGCGATGATGTTCAATCAAAGAACAGTTAGCGATGAATATCGCACCGCGCTCTATTATTAGGGCCACGTCAATCTCCAAGTTGTAGTATCGAAGCCTTGCCCAGCAATTTCATGTTACAGTTACATTCCGAAACGCTGGCATTTTCTGTTCGTAGTTTGATACCTACATGCGTTGTAAAAAGTAAATTTAAACTTCCTTTAAAAGCTTAAATGAGTTAATGAACCTTGAAACAATAAATGACCTTATTGTCGTTACGAATTAAAAGGTAAATGTGGATTCTAAATGTCAAGCATTTGGTTGTGCGTTATTTCTGTCGATGACCAAATGAGATTGTGAATATTTATAGATGTACACACGTAAGTTTGTAATACTAGAAGTATATTTACAATTTCGTTTCACGTACTTTAGTTAAAATGTAACGTTACTTTACGTGTATTCTTATTGAGAGTAGCGATCCGCCAGTCACGTCTAACTGTAAATTTATTAGTGCTTAGTCAAGAAAAAAATTGCTACGCGTATCCATGTAATTGGTAAAGCTTGGTTTATGTAAGCGTGCATTTGATATTCCGGCTTGTGTTCAGATAATGCGAAATCTCATGGAGCGGTCATTGCCCAGTTTAATCTTGAAATAGATGTACATATTTCTGTTACATTTAAAAAGCAGTGGGGTCAAGTTAAACTTATCAAGACTGTAATTTTTTGGACACTATAAAGCGCTCTTTTTTTTGTATTATTGTTGTTATCAACCTGCTAAGAAAGTCATTATAAAAAGCTGTGATGAAATCTGAAACGTGTATGATTGTTCTTTTATCTGCACAACTTCAATTAAAGTTGTCAGTGCCCAAAACTAACAATTATTTTTTACATGTAGTTATTATATCATCGAAAACCAATTTCTTGCATCACACTCAATTATAACCATGAATATGTAGTGACTACTTTAATCTGTGAAACCAATATTGGAATTAATTCCTATCGTCTAGTCTATCCCACCGAAACAGGTTACCGTTTCCGTTGAGATTCGCAAAAAACGTTACGTTTGAAAGATAATCGATGAACGTGACTTGGTTGGAGAGAGAATGTCGTTGTCGGATCGTCTCTTAGCAAATGTATCACGCATAAATCCTACTTTTATTGTTTACGACTCTATGCTACTGGAACCAGGTAACCATGAACACGTGGAGTTCAGTACGGGTCACGGGAAATTTTACCGTACAAGGGAGCGATAGCGTGCCGTTTTGAAAGTTACTATTTTTACGGTTTTTAGGTAAGTATGCAGAAAATGTTGACTGCCCTGATGTAGTGGGAGTACGTATGACTGCGTTATCCTTATTGGTTTGATTCTAACACGGGATAATTTTTAATGGAACATATTAGTATTTTTTGTACAGTCCCCGGCGACAAAGGGTTTGTAGATACTTACTTGCAGATAGGTACCAGAGTGCGGGAGGTGAGTATAATGATAAAATACACCTGTTTTTTATACTTTATATGAGTTCAAATAATATTAATACCAATGATCTTACTTATTTAAAACTTGTGTCTATACACCTTTAAAAATATACCGTTGTTCAACGCGTGAGTGGCGAGAGATAATTTCAATAATCGCATTTCACATTCCACGTCAAAGTTCGTTTGTGCGGACGTTAATTATAAATAATTATTTAGCTTTATCTGAAATCTGTTAACTTGTAAATATAATGAAGCACGAAGTATATCAAGAACCCTGTGGAACGAGTGGATATACCTATAAGTCCACGACTCTATGCAGTTTTAGTTACACCTACACCTAGTACGAACAATAAGAAAGCTGGTGTTTTCTTTTCATAGATTATACTTTTTTTTGATTAGGCACATTGAAGTCGACTTCTAATCTAATTACATTTCACAGAACTACTGATGTAAGGATGCAACCCCACGAACGCCACTGCATCACACACATATACGCAATATGTCAAATTACAAACATGACAACATCATTTGTACGAGTACCTATGTATCATTTATCCTTGCTGTATATACGGAACCAGGTCTGAGTCAACGGTGCTCAGACGGATATTTTTCAACATATTCCATATACATAACATAATGGCGATGATATATATGTTAATATTCGCAAACATTATACTCTGCCACTATAAGATATGAGACAATTTCGTGAAAGGTGTTTCACATCCAAACGTGGAAAGTATAATTTGAGAATTTTTGATGAAAAGATTGCCTACTTTTAATGTTTTATATAAAAAATGCCTTAATTTGGCTTACGTAGTCATTCATTTAGTTGGTTATCATGACAATCTTTGGAGTTTAATGTTGTAAGGACCTAACAGTGGACGTAAATGCTGCTGAATTGTATAAGTACAGCCTCAAAATTATGTAGCAAATATGGTATGGTTTTTAAAATCCGTACAGTCGAAGAAAATTACATAAGTTTTGCAAAAATGACGCTTGCAAGTTGGTAGCTTTGCTGGTTTTAGCTAATTTCAACCAGACACGTTTCTCTTTTTTTAACGTGTAAAAGTATTTTAAATAATTTTACACGTTAAACGTGGAGCTGTGGAAATTATAACACCTCGGTTTGCAGCCAATTTCAAAAGTCCTAACTTATTTTTAATGCAAGCACGCACATTGCGTGTTGAAAATAATAAATAATAGACGAATCGTAATTACGCGTATGTAATCATTACTTCCACAAATAGAACGGATATAAGCCAATAACAATAACTGTAGGTACCTAATTAGAAGTGCAATTTAATAAATTAGAATTAACTGGTTTAAAAAGTCATGTTTTTTCTAAACAAAAGTGCAAATAGAAATGGCTTGTGAAACTTGTTAATTTTATTTGTATACCTACCTAATGCAAGTTTCATACGTCCAGAATACGTTTATAATAAATGTAAATATATTTTACATAAGTTGCGTTAGGCGTTAGATAATGGTATTCATAATGTCACTCAAAAATATGCCCCAAACATTATCAGGCTTACATAATATCAAGTATTGCAAACTGATATGATTAGGACAGCGACAGGTTGGTACCCGTATATTTCAAATATTGTTACATAAATCCACGCAGGTTTCGAGAGCGATTTTGTACAAAAAAAATATGATTAGTTTGTCTACCAGTTAGTGGACTTTTGTCCCTGTTTTCAAGTGGTCTCAGGATTTTGTCCCATTAATAGGACCACGAGGGAGAACTGTTTCTCGTTGTCTACTTTCTGTATACAAGGTTATTTTTGGTATTATTTTTTTTATATAGTGCAAAGCTCAGACACCCCAACAAGATTTTTACTTCAAGAAATCATATAAATAAATAGAAAATATTTAAAACTTGCATAGTTATAAGCCATTCAAGTTATCTTGTGTTCTTCGCGCTATCGTGCTCATTACGTCTCGTAGTACGTAATCGATAGTTATTATTGAAAAATAATTGATAATTACATTTCACATCACATTGTGAACAGGATTTGGACTGTTAGAATGATTAATAATTCAATTAATAATATATAACATGGTCCAAAAACTACCCCATTGGATTGTGTTACTGATTCTGAGCAAACTACTAATAACGTTGAACGAATAACGTTGTATAAAACTAGGGATACCTACCTGGTTTGTTAGAAATGTAAAAGTTGAAAACAAATATCAATAAATGTAAACAAAGTTCTGGAAAACGAAAGCACAAGCACTGCACTAATAGACCTGGGCGATCCTCTGGGACGTTACATGGGAAATCGAAAGGCATATATATACAGAAGGATCATTTCCAGAATCATAAATAACAATGGGACTATGAGAAACAGTTCTCCCTCGTGGTGCCATTAATAGGACAAAATCAGGGACCACGAGAAAACAGGGATAAGAAAGCAAGAAAAAGCACTGGTCTTATTAATATAGGTGATTATAATTAAATATGAAGATAATTAATATCTGACAAAGTCTACCCCTTTCCTTTCATGTTTCATAATTTTTATTTTTGCTGACCACATTTCAATCGGCATTAAAATCTCCATTGTACTTCAAAGACACCGCAGGCCTGTCATATGCAACTACTGTGCCGCATCATGATTTATTCGCGATACGATGCCGGAGATTTATCTAACATGTGAGCGTACAATGACATTGATTTAATTGAATATTGTGCCGCTCCTCATTACAAAATAAGAGCAAGTTGAAGATGCAATAAAATGGGCAGTGGGAGAGGACACGACAATCCACTTAGTAGCCAGCCGCCTGTGACAACTTATCCTGAATTAAGATGGTATCGTGCGAACTGTATCTTAGCAACAAACTACTCAACTTTGTAGCAAAAAGATCGATGTTTAATTAACTACGATTTATTTGAAAGAAACAGATGTTCTTTTTGCTGGCAACATTGTTTGTGTCACCTGTAGTATTCTTTTTTTAAGCCGTAAGACGTGGCCTTCAACAAAGTTTTAAAGAAAGTTCTCAAAATGGCGGTAAATTATAATTTCATAGCTACGTACAAGAATACGTTTGAAATCCATCAGAAAGAGTATTTTTGTGGTTAAATTAAAGTTAACAGTAGGTAAATACCTGAGAACAATGAGATTACCTGAGTATAGCAGAATAGGGTAGATGACTGTCAAGTCAAATCAGTATCTTTTTAAGAAATGTCAAAACAATGCTCCCCGTACTAATTTATATGAAATACAAAACAATGACGTCATTCTTTTGTATGGTCAAATCATGTAGTTTCAATGATTGTTTTGATGTTTATAAATTTATAACAACGTAAAATTGTAGAGAAACATTGTTTTTCAGAATATTTTTGCAAATGCTATTTCCTGTAGATATAGTGTAAAATAATGTATTGTTAATGTAGTCATCTACCCAATTGACGAAAAATGGGGGCTATCACTATCAATTTAAAAATAGACTTGTGACAGAACAGTTAATTACATATTACTCATCATAGACGTAGCTACATATTACTCCTTGCTTAAGTGCAAATTATGCTAATTGAACTCAATAACACTAAAAATATCTAGCTTTAAACGGTTTACAGTCTATCGACCAAGCATAACAAATACGCATTCAATTCCTTTCAACTTCTTAGAAGAACGATGTTGGTCAAAAACAAACCAATACCAAAACAAATAGAGATTCTCGCGTATCTTTTTGTAAGCTTGTTAGCGTAGAAGTGTAAAGATTATTTCCGTTGAAAAAAGATACACTCGGAATATATCGTGGGTCCCAGACGTGGTAGATTGTCACGCGATTCTTAGACGTGTTAGTTGACGCCAATTAAACGATAAAATACCTATTATGAAAGTGTAAAAAACTATGTAGATTATAATTATTGATATTTAAATAAAACCTGTAATTTGTTCACGGCAAGTGGTATGTCTATAGCAAGCTCGTATCAATTAATCAACTAATATATCGCAGTCTTGTGTAACAAGTTTAAATGATTGTGGGCATTATTTTATTTTGTAAGAAATGTCAGTAGTGAAGGGTTTATTACTGAAGGGTAGTTATTTTACTGAAGTCGAAGCCAAAAAGGAAAGGGTATAGGTAGACCTAATTCGTCAACATCTCGGTCTAGATACCTACCTCAGAAAAGTTTTTAATTGTCAACTATTTTGTGAAATTAGCGCAATAATTAGTAAAGCAACCAAAAGATTCAACGAAAATCCTCCTCGGCAATCGGGTAAAAAGAAATTGTTCTGCTAAGATTTCTTGGAAAGTTAAAATCCCAAATATAGTGATTCTGCACTTTTTCATATTATTTTGTCAATTTTCTTCAACGAGGACGTAAAATGAGATGGTAATCGTTTAATGGCATGATCCAAAAATAGAATGGTTTGAAACAAGATTTAGTTCCAAGATGTATGGAATCATTTTTATCTCGTTTTTTAAATCCCCGGCGTAAAAAGGTGGTATAAGTTTGTAGGTCTATCTATCTATAGTATCGCAGCTCCCAAATGAATGGTCCGATTTTGATTCGATTCTTTTAACATGAAACCTACTTTAATCTAGTTTGTTCTTAGTCTTGTTTAATAAAAATCGGTCTAATAATTTTGAAGATAATCATATTTTTGTCCACTTGTGTACACATTAAAAGAAATTATTTTTTATAACAAATTATAATAATATCTTGGGACAACTCACACAAAACTATCTGATCCCAAACTAACTGCTTAGGCACAGCTTGTACTATGGAAACCAGATACCCGATAAACATACTTATATATTTCTAAATACATACATATAATAGATAAATAACACCCAGACACAGAATAAACCATCGTGCTCATCACACAAAGTTTTATTCTGGGATATCGAACCTACGGCCTCTTGCGTAGCAGTCGGATACACTCCCACCGCGCCACAGAGGCAGTCTTGTTTGTAGTAGTGTTCTTTTTTATTTGGCAATATTGTAGGTACCTTACCTACTTGCTTTTTTAGCTACGGTTAGATTTTTAAGCTATTACATAGCTTTTTCGCGGACTTTGGGCTTTGAGCGCGGCGACCGAATCAAGAAATTCCGTAACGAAAATAAAACCTAACACCCCCACTCCGTCTACCATGTAGAACGGCCGAGCGTTCGCTGTACGAAACTCGCACGAATCGAGACGAAAAAAATGAATGAAAAGAAAAAAAAATACAGAAACATGCAATATAATTATATATTATGCAATTTTTTTTTTGTTTTTTTAATATTTTAAAAACAATTTTATTTTTTTGTTGTTTTTTTTAGTTGATAAAAATGCTATGCAATAGCTTTACCGCGGCAGACCCCGAATACCACACTTTTATTGCATTTCCATTTACGGTAGGTATTTAACATCGATTTCTTGGATAAACTACTCGAAAGCTTAGAAAGACTTAACAAACGTAAATAAATATAGCCGCAGGAGGAAGCTAGTTATGAATAAAGAGGTAACTGTTTAATACCAGAAAGTTCTCATGGTTGAAAATCATTTTTTTTTAACGACGGCTAACGCACTAGGGTACAAGCCCTGTGTCGCGGGGGACTTTACAATCATACAAGTCACGGACACAAAGTACACCCAGACTCGGAACAACAATTTGTGGATCACACAAAGTGGTGTCCCGTGTGGGAATCGAACCCACGACCTCTTGCGTAGCAGTCGGATACACTCCCACCGCGCCACAGAGGCTGTCAATTACGTAAATCAGAATACTTTCATCGTGGATCGATATAACAAATTTATAAGACCATTATGTTATCGAACACCATAAACTCTGTATGTTATAATAAAATAAAACAAGATAAGTGTAATTGAGAGTGGTTTCAGTTATCAATGAACTAAGCCGCGTGGGTATGTAAGCTGTTAGATAAGTCTTATTGAATGGATTTCATTCTGAACCAGTGTCGGTGTTTCTAATCGGTATTTTTAGCTATCAGCAAAAATGGCGACACTCCCATTACATTATTTTAACTGATTCATTGTTGCCATCATTTTTACTAATTTTGATCAATGAATAGATTTTTTTTAAAGAATAACTGCAATGTGAGATTGTGATCCGACATTACTAGCAATTCTGTTAACTCCTCCAACTAAGCTCTAAGGCTTGTGTTTTTTATTTATTTATTTATGTAATCATCACTTACAACTATTATTACATGTACAAAAACAGTGAATAGTGAAGCAATGTTAATAATAACAACTTATTTTCTAAAACTTATTACATATAATGTTATCTTTGTGACTTCACTCAGTGTAGAATCAAAAATGTCTATCTCCTCCGCAACAAGGTTAGGAGTGCGAAGCGCTCGCGTCAGGGCGCCTCGTTATGTTAGGGGTGGGTTTGCGTCGGTAGCACAATGGATAGGATTCGAACCCGCGACCTCACGGTTGCGAGACCGATGCCATAAGCTACCGCCAGCGCCGCTTTAAATTAGTAAAAATGAGTGTTCAACCTGCTGAAATATACAAAGTTGGCGTATCTTCCTTCAACGTAACATCTGTTTTATGTTATACACTGCCGCGTACTTCGTCTGCGTAAATTTTCCCCGTTTTTGCAACATTTCTCATTGCAGCTCCACTCCTATTGTTCGTAGCGTGATGTTATATCGCTTATAGCTTTCCTCGATAAATGGGCTATCCAACAGTGAAAGATTTCGGAGCAGTAGTTCCTGAGATTACTGCGTTCAAACAAACACACTCTTGAGCTTTATAATATTAGTATAGATTTACCTACCAACATTGCTACTGGGTATCCAATAAAAAGCTTTTATAGATAGGAACCCATTCAAAAAACATTAAAAATAAATAAAACCAATAAATTTCATCTATCAAAAACACGTAACAGCTTATATAAGTTTGCAAACGTTGCAAATTATTATATTGCAAAAATTATATGAATATTAATAAGATGTTTAAACATAATATTACAGCATATTTTAGATCTAATCGGTTGCTATTTAAAATCACTCGTAAAGAAAGTTATCGACATTGGATTATTATTACGTGAATGAACATGAATAGTGATTATATTTCTGTATGTTATTATTTAAACATGCTAATATCATAATGTCTTGTCGCTTTGATTTCCTTTCAGATAGGCGACAGAGCTTTTCTCTTTGACACAAGTTTGAGAGAGTGATAGTTTTATTACAGGCTAGAAAATGTTCGATGCTACCAAAGGGCACGCGGGCACTGAAAAAAACTAGATTTATGTAATTGTTTTAAAATTGTGAGATTTTAAGGCAGCGTTTCCATGCATGCATGTGTTGCATCTCCACGCATGATGCGCTTAAATTAATTTGCGTACCTAGGTTTATTTTGCAGAAGGGGGTTTCGTAAATTCGGGGGGGGGGGGGGTAAGCACCGGTTTAATGAACACTGAGTATCTACCGTTTTTGCTATTTCAGGGGTTTTAGCCCACAAATCTCCTGCCCTTCAAATACCTAGAGCAGGAAAGTTCTTTAGATTTTCTTTATAAGAAAGACGACTCCCGCATTAGGGTACAATTAAGCCCTGTCGTAGAAGACTTTACAAACATACAACTCACGGACAGAAGGTGGGTGAAAGCACTCGGCACCCGCTACCGCGGCACGCTCGCCTCGTGCACAGGGGGTCAAACCTAACCGAATCGATTACGGTGCACAATCTTTCGATCCGATTATTTTCGCCCAATATTTTTATTCATTCGCACCGTCAATAATTCCTCATTTTACATTAGTACAAACCTATTTATCCTTAAGACCCATTCAAACGTTTTTCTCTCGCTATTATAACGGACAGTTAACGGTAGATCATTTAAGATTTGATATTTATTTAAGTCGTAAATCGACAGCGTGTGATCGAACGGCATATTTTAATTTGCACTTTGTTATTTGGCCAGATATACTACTATTACTTATTATATGCCTAAATACTTATAAATTATATAACACGGTAGTAAATCTATAAGAATAGTAACAACTCCAGGTTATAAACTGTATACAGCTGCAATTCAAATACCGGGTCAAGTAAACCGTATCAGGTTAATAAGCAATTATAAGTCTGCTGTAACCTATCCAATTACTATTGCTAAAGGAACATAAAATGAAAATAGAACCGTCTTGCAGCAAACTTGCAACATTTACATACAACAAGTGCGTTATAAAAATAATAGACTCCATATATTTGTATGCCAACAATTAAATCTAACATTGTAGGTAGGTATTATTCGTAAACAGTTTGAGATACAGTACGATCAACGTAACTTGACCGGATTGAAGTTAGGTTTTTATCACTTTCGCGCATGTCACCGAGATGCGACCCTAAAATTACTTACGAAAACGATTAATTATGTTTAATCGATTAAAAATACTAACAACATTTTAATTCAACAATATAAAAACACTATTTAAATGAGTTCATAAAAGTTACAGTAAATAATAAAGAAACTTTGAAAAACAATTCCTTTACGAAAATAATCACAAAAAAACATCAGTTAGTATTGTTGTTTATGTAATGCGTAATCGCATCTCTAATTATCTTGGTTTAGTTACCGCCACCGCCTCCCGCTTTCTGTCACCATTTACTTCCAAAAAATGCATCTGCGCAACCACTTGTCGCCTTCTTCAGTCCGGCCTAGTTACGTTGATCCAACTGTACTTTATTATTATAACAAAGGGGTAATTCATAAACTACGCCACATGTTAAGAAGGAAGAGCATACCCGTTACTTACGCCAAATACCAACTCCAATATCTTAGGAGTGCTGATTTAATTCAATGATATCTCAATTTCAAATTATGAACATGTGGATGAATCGATTAAAACGGGTAAAACTAAAAACATAAGTCAATTTCCCTTGACAAACCTATAATTTTCTAAAGAGTCATTATTTTGTCATACTCCTTCGTAAACGTTAAATTGCCTCTGTGGCGCGGTGGGAGTGTATCCGACTGCTACGCAAGAGGTCGTGAGTTCGATTCCCACCCGGGACACCACTTTGTGTAATCCACAAATTGTTGATCCGAGTCTGGGTGTACTTTGTGTCCGTGACTTGTATGTTTGTAAAATCCCCCGCGACACAGGGCTTGTCTACTTCTTGTCACTACTGCGGGAGTCGTCTTTAAAAAAAAAAGAAATTTGATCTTTGAAGTTTGATCTTATAGCCGTTACAATGCATTTACTCTTTTTAAACTGTTATACCATTTTTAAAAAACAGTACCTAGCGTAAATATTTGACGCTATTACAAGTTCGCGCCTCATTTAATAGGAGCCAGTCTATATGTTATTTTATCTTATGAATCGGCGTATCGTAGACTTTCTCGAGACATCTGCCGTGCCTCCTGATTGAACACGCGATACCTGCCGTAAAGTACTTAGAAATAATTTCACAATCATTCAACTAACGTCTGCCTTTTTGTCCCGTCCATAAAAGTGATAAAATCTAGCTAGATAGACACCTCGATTAAATTTTGATGTTCTAAAGAGAAAAATCCTCATTACTATTTCTGAGAATTATCAAGGTTTTATATTTAATGGTATTTGCATTTTGGTTGTATCATTTTAATAATTAATAAGGCAATTAAAATTTTTGGATTTGTCTTTGTAGCTGCTTTACCTAAAATAGCTGACGTTTATTTTGACGTGATAACGTCACAAATAAACACGTTATTGATTGGTTGCTAATCAACAGCGAATGGACATTCCAGTGACATGACATGCGATACAATTGGGGGACACATTATTGATTGGTTGCTAAGCAACGCGAATGGCGATTTGTCATCAATGTTTTCACACGATGTTATCAACTTATCACGTAAAATTATCGTCCATAAACCGACTTTACAGACAAGCATTTTTTATTTTGCTTGAACGGTATCTGGCCAGTTTCTAGATGATTAAAAAATCGTTAAGCAAGCCTTTTTTCGGACTCAAGGGTCCGAAAATAAACTTACGACGGCGCGTCGTGTCGTCGTCGCCCGCCCCTCGACAATGACCGACCTTCACCAACCCACTGGAGTCACCGACAACCATTCTTTTTACTCTACGCACAATGTTTTATACGAATAATTTATTACTTCAATGTATATTGAATAGCAATTCATAATAAAACAACCGCTGATACTGGTTTTCTCAGGGTGGTCGGCAAAATTACATCCAACATTTTTACTTATTTGCAAGTGTTTTCATAAATCTTAGTTGACAACAAAATCGTAGCGTTGTAAAAACTTAAACGGTAACATTTCTCTGTGTAGGGCAAAATAGCAATATAAAAATCTGAACGTGAGTGTGCACAATCGACAGGTAGGTAGGTATACAGGTGGGGTCGGGCACGCCACGATTCTTGAGATATCTAAGTTGTGCATCGGCCTTGAGAAAGCCGCCGCCTGCTGCCGCTCGCTGCGCGCTGACCTTTCCGCTCCTCTCCGCCCAGCCTGGTTATTTATTGCTATCGAACGCGTGATAAATCCCCAGCATCTGTGCTTGCACATCCGTGTTGTCTAGGACGAAATGAGTAACGAATTGTTTCGCGGCCCTGCTTTGGTAGCTTTCTATGACAACCACTGCGCCCGGTGACGCGATGTCATACTTCAGATTTATATTTATTGCGCACAATGATTTACGCCGACTGGGTGCTATACTAGCGTCTAGTGAACTATTGAACCAGACGAGAGCAATAAATTTAACCAAACATACCTCTGCGTCTACGTAGAATATGTTAGTAAGAACAGACTACATTGTTACGGTACTTTGTCGTGGAAGACAACGATTTCGTGAATGATTAAAAGCAGCACTAAACTTATCTTAGTTACTCTATGTCTTTATTTACATACTGGTTAGGTAAGTAGTTAATTGGCAGGTACAGTTACGATTTATTATTATAAATTTCGCCATACTGTACGTACTGTGTTGCGATAACTTTGAGAACATAGTTGCCTTTTCCCGCTGGGCCATAGTCTTGTCCGCACTTCTCAAGATCCACTATCAACTTTAAACTTTGTACCGCTCGCGGCAGCTTCGTCCTTTTATCAACAATTGAATGTTATTTATAGGACTTTATGGCGACGGGTACATGATTTATAAGATGAACTTGAGACGAGAAACTACAGTCACTAACTTTATTGAGTATCTCCTATTTGTACTACAAAGTGGATTTGTCGTTAGCAATCTAATAGCAGAAACTGGAAACCGCTTCGACTGGTTCAGCCACGGCTCACGACTAGGTTCGTAGACTAGCCATAACTCAGCAGCTCTCTTTAGTAGCAGTAATTTTATTAAACTTGAATAGGTAGAAACCGCTCATTACTGTTAGCCTACATAAGTTGCGAAGAAAAGAAAAAGCAGGGATCTTGTTCAATAAGTTGGAGGAGAAATTACTCGTTCGGGGAGTCGACAAGGTGAGCCAGTCGCAGGTATGGCCTGTGAAAGTTATGACTCGAGCGACGGAGTACCCGCACTCACCGGTCCGCTTACTAATCTAAACATTCAGTTGAGCTTGAGCAAGTTTTTGCAAGTATCAATGGGATGATATCAAAACGATTAGATATTAGTCGAATTGAAAAATGAAAGTAAAGGCCGTAGTGCGTTGTCATAAATGAATGAGTAAGTCAGTAAAATATGACTAAATAAAATGAATGCCACCATTTTGTTACCAAATACTAAGGGCAAGGTCTTGTGTAAATAGGTTTATATTGCAAGTATCAAATTTAAATGTATTAAATACCTACACGTGCCAATAGATTACAAATCAAATATTAAAAAAAGAAAAACCTACTACTAGTACCTATATTTTACTAGCTGTGCCCCGCGTTGTTACCCGTAGTTCATTAGTCTATGTGTTAATCAAGGGTGTCAGCTAACTCTATACCAAATTTTATTAAAGTCGCTCCAGCCGTTTAGACGTGAAGAAGTAACAATCATACACACTCACATACTCACAAACTTTCGCCTTTATAATATTAGTGTGATTAGTTTGGTAGGCATTTTGTCTTTTCAATCCGAGTCCGAGGCTGAAGGGAAATAAACTCGTAAATACCTATCTATTCAGCTTTATATCACGTCCGGCATTAAGCTAACAAATAACGTTTTACTAAGAATATATTTTTGGGACTTCAAACCTAGTCAATATGTAATGTATGTATTACTGTTTCTGTATTACTGAAATCATGATTCTAAGACAACACGTTACTTTTACAAGAACAAGTCTGCTCGTTTATTTTTTTATTAAAATAAGTGAATGTACGAGTCTCACATTCAGGCGATTTACTGTATATAATTAATCTCTATGATCGTGAACTTCTCGCATAATCTAGTAGGTATTGTGAGCCGGGAAACGCGACAGTATATCTCCATTGTTTTACCGTCGGACATTCCCACGAACGACATGAACAAAAACACTCACGGAGTAATCGCGAGTCCTTGGCAATCACATTGACGCCAGTTGCTTCATGCGATTGAGTTTTTGCCTCTAAGCTTTCAACTTAAACCAATTTATTTAAGTGCCTATAATAGACAAACGAACTGTTATTACTGAATGCTATATTTCATAACACTTGTGTTTAAATGACGTCGTTTCTTCGTCAATTATTGTCTTTAACTTGTCTTTAAGTAAGTAGAGCTTTTGCTGTGCAATTTCCTTTTGCCATATGAATACCTAAGTTTACTTCTTATTGCTTCCTATTGCTATTATTAATATATATATACATATATACTGCTTCTAATACCTAATCTAGCCAGTTTTGTGACTGCCACAGTAGAAGGAGAGTTTAGAACTGTTGTGCAAGAGGTCATAAGCTCAATTTCTACGCGGAATAAAACCATATAAGATTTAAAAAAAAATCTGTCTGGTATTTTTCTAATGGTGTTGAAGAGATTGAATTTAAAAAAATCCAGGTCAAAAATGCATTTAGCAACTGCATTTGTTTTATTGTAACCGCAATGTGACACAAATTATCAAATTCTTCGTAATGAAAATTGTAACATTGACCCAGCCATACATTATCCTACATAACGAAAGTCATGTCTGCGATTAATAAAAGGTCTGTGATTTAGCGGTGTCCGAGCTGAAATCCATATATGAGCAGGTATTATCAATGTTGCTACACCAGACTAGGTTATTTCCTAAATAATCGGGCTTGCAATCTCAGTTTCTGTGGCGAAATTGCTGCAATATTGGGCCAAAATAAAGGCAGTTTCCTGTGCTTGCTGACGTATACTTGATACTTTAAGTATTATATATTGCTTAGTTTTTTTTTTAAAGACGACTTCCGCAGTGGGGTCCAAGCCCTGTATCGCGGGGGACTTCACAAACTTACAAGTCAAGGACACAAAGTTGACTAACTATTATGTACATACCGTATATAAGTAGCAATAAAGTAGTCCCCCACTGCTGGGACACAAAACTCCTCTCTGAGGTCTATCTCTTATTCGACATTTATATTCTTCCTTACTGTGGCTTTTTAGATCCGTTAAGATTTACTATACGAAATCGTAGCCAAAGTGATTTTTGATTCGATTCCACCACGTTCACCGAGGGCGATAGAATCATTTCTTGATACAATATTGAACTTAGTATTCATTCACCGTCTTTACCATGTAAAATTCTACGAATAATTGCAAATGCGCTTCGGTATACCATACGGCTATGTTCACACATATAGTTTCATTTGTATTCGACATCGATAGCGGTTACTATTGAGAACGCTGTATTTTATGACTGTAGACTGTACAAAACAGGAATAAATTTTGATGAAGGTATGTACATAAAAGTTGGCGAAACGGTCGGTGTAAAAACACGGGAAATGACTGAACAAAAATATTTTTATAGTGTAAAAGAATTAGCAATAAAGAAACACTTACCTAACTATTTCAGCTTTGCATGTTTTGTTTCCAAGCTTAGTGACTAAGCTTTGAAACAAAACACACACAAAACACAAATTGCACTATAAATTGTACTATAAATTATAATAATCTTATGACAACTCACACAACATCATCTGATCTCAAACTAAGCAGAGCTTGTACTATGGCAACCAGACAATTGATATACATACTTATATATTTATAAAAAGCACCCAGACGCAGATTAAACCATCGTGCTCATCACACAAAATTTTATCCTAGCTGGGGATCGAACCCACGACCTCCGGCTTAGCAGTCTGGGTCACTAATCACTAGACCAACAGGCCAGTCTAAGTCAAATATTTGTATTCCAATATATTTATTAAATTATTATTCTATTACTATTTTTATTTAAGTAATATATTTCAATGAATGTTTGTATATCATAGTGGGGGTGAAAGAGCGGCGTTAAGTGAACTTATCTATTATGGCATGTCATAATGCTAGGGGAACCGTACATTGGTCAACTTATAGACCCGCGTGTTGAAGATTATCGACTAATGAATTTTCATTGTTTAGAGCCGTTTTAGAAGAATATAGAAACATGTTGACTTCTTTCACTAGTTATAAAATTATATATACTACTACTTAATCGCGTGAATAATTTAAGGTAAAATACCTTGTTTATTGCCCGATGTTTCGACCGTATTGCAGTGGTCGTGGTCACGGGTAGACTCACTAGTCCTTATTTCGAAAAACTGGATTTTCAGATAATTGCATTGTCTGTAGGTAGTTAGAAACACACATTACATCTAACAACCCTTAGAAAAAAATATAATTGCAGGTCCTTTACGTTTTTTTACTTTTCTTAATGCCTACCAAGTAGGACTGAAAACCAATACCCGCAATTTCCATAAACAACGATGGTGGTACATTATCAACTTAATTGAATGCATAAACAGGTGATTTTTTATCATTTCAATAAGCTTTTCACTGTAAATTCAACCACTGATTGAAGAGCATTTTATTGTATTCGCTCTAATTCCAGTATCTCAGGCCGCAAGGTAGACATTTTGGAATGGTTGCACGTTCATTGAGTGTTCTGAGGCGCCAGCGTAATTAGATTAAACGATTCCCTTGAATTACGCGAACGTACATACTCAGACACACAATAAAACGAATACAGGATGCCGTCTGAACGAGCCTCACTTACAAATGAATGACGACATTACCGACACTAAATTAACTTGGATAAGTAGATCTGTTGGAATTAAATAATTCCCAATGCACGTACATTGAATTTCTAGTGTTTTAAATAGAAAATTGTGTTGCCGTTTTTGAGACAACAACTATACAAGGTTGTTTTTGGTATAGTGCAAAGCTCAGATATCCCAAGATTTTTACTTTAAAAATAATATAAAAAAAAGAAAATATTAAAAATTTGCATAGTTATAAGCCATTCAATTTGTCTTGTGATTCGCTATCGTGCTTATTGCGTCTCGTAGTACGTAATCCATGGTTATTATTGAAAAATAAGTGATGATTACTTTTTACATCACATTGTGAACCGGATTTGGACTGTTAAAATAATTAATGAAGGAATTCATTTATTGATTGAAAAAAATAATATGGTTCAAAAACTACCCCATTAAATTGTGTTACAAACTACTTTCAGGTTTGCACTATATACTAAGAATAACGTTGTATATAATGTTGTGTTTTCGATCACTGCGCGCTTAAAAACCTAACGGCGTTACCTAATTGCGGTGGAAATCTATCGGTCGAATAATCAAATGTTACTCAGTTTTAAGACGCCATTAACTCTCATACTGTTACATAAAGTTCTAATAACAACCTATATGATGTCCCAGTGCTGGGCCTTCGCTGGGTTGGCGATCGCTGTAAGGCTTTAAAGTACGCAGAGGACGCTCCTGTCCGTGTGTGATACCCCTTAGTCGCCTTGACGACACCCACATGAAGAGTTGGGGTGATGGGGTACTATGCTACTCCACTGAAAGTTTGGGATATAAATACATTTGAGAGCATCTCAAAGTTTTGGTATATGAAGTATATTACCCAAACTTAGAGATCCTCTCTATAACTAGGCCATTAGGCCTATAAAAAACCCCGACGACTCAGATGATAACGTGCGTACTATAGTTTTGAATATTTGCCAAAATAGTTATAAAGATGATTATTTTGGCAAATAATTTATAGATATATCTTACACCCTGACTGCTAAGCCGGAGGTCGTGGGTTCAATCTCCACCCAGGATAAAATTTCGTAATGTAATGAGCACGATGGTTTAATCTGTGTCTGGGTGTAATTTATCTATAGTATGTAGGTATGTACTTATAAATATATAAGTATGTTTATCAGTCGTCTGGTTTCCATAGTACAAGCCCTGCTTAGTTTGGGATCAGATGGCGTTGTGTGAGTTGTACTAAGATATTATTATTATTATAAAATTACTTAGTATTTTTTAATTGTACAAGTAACACGGCAGCTTTTAATATAATAGCAAAATCTCAAACATAGTGATGCCGATAAAGTTATTGACTTACGAACGGTCACAATAATCTATGTATCGATGGATTTGGCTACTAGAGGTATATATTTGACATAAGCTCAATACAAAATATGTCAAAATTCTATTTCTAGTAGCCAAATCGATTGTTGTTAAACGAATTTTAAATATATTTAGGTTTATCATCAACCTCATTCTTTATTAAAGTAACTGCTTATGCCACACCGTATCGCTCTCACTCAATTTAAAGTGAGAACTTGGTGTGCGGCAGCCATCATAACTGTCCTAAAGGAAGTACAATTATGTTCGCAGTCCCGTTACTAAGGTTCGCGTTGGCGCACGTACCGAAGCATAGAAACAGGTGGAAAATACGCCATTAACCAACTACCTAGGAATAACAACTATAAAAGGTCTTAAGTTTACACTGTTGCTTCCCAAATAGCTACTTACAAGAAGGTAAGGAAACAAAAATATAAGTCATCTATACAAATACTGTAAAGCTGAAGAGTTTGTTTGTTTGATCGCGATAATCTCAGAAACTATGGGACCGAATAGAAAAATGAGCTTACTGTTAAATAGCCCATTTATCGAGGAAGGTAATATGCTATATAACATCACGCTACGACCAACAGGAGCGGAGCAGCAATGACAATGTCAGACTCAGACGAAGATGGGCGGGTCAGCTAGTTAGATATAACCAAAGACTTTGACCATGAACTATTGGTAAATTTATTTAAATATTAAGAAAACCAACAGTGATACATTTCTTTTAACATATTGTTAATTAAAGTAAAAGCATGGCCAATAACAGGTTTCTCTCATTAACATAATTATTAGAATTCAGCTTACGAACTTAATAACTTACAATTAGGTAATTATAAATAATCTTTTAGATTATATTAGATTTCACATAAGTAAGGTAGGTACATATAGATAATCACTAACTACTAGTTAATACAGAATATTAAAAAAAAAATCAGAATATGGATGGCGGTTACTATTTTTTATTTCTTTTTTATGACCAATTTGAAGGATGTTTTGGAGCAGCTAAAGACGTCCACATCTTGGAATGTAGTGTTAGCATACACTGCATTACAAGCTATATTCATAGGCATAGTTGCGGGCAATACAGATGAGTACACTAAAAAAAGTAGTTTTCTTGTCCAGCTAACTCTAATTTAGGCAAATGCAGAATTTTGGTCGGACTTGACACCACTGAACAATCTAGGATTTCGGTTTGACCCCGCTAAGGGTATCAATAAACAAATTAAACTCTAAACGCTCACATACACTTACAAATGGTAAGCATAACCTATACCTTGTAAGTAAATAGACCTACAATGCATTCATATTACACATGTACATTTATCTCTACTTAATGTAGTTACTTACACTTACCGAAGTAAACCAAATATTTCAATTTTTTCCGAAAGTTTAACCCAACGTATTTTATTGACCATGACACTTGCCCTCAAAACTTAATCATTTTGTATCCCCCTTCATAAACGCACTTACACCGAGCATTAACATTAAACAGATAGTCTTACCACGCATTATTAGTTACTAGCTGTCCCGCACAACTTCGTATGCATAAATTTTCCCCGTTTTTGCAACATTTCTCATTGCTGCTCCGCTCCTATAAGTCGCAGCGTGATGTTAAATAGCCTATAGCCTTCCTTGATAAATGGGCTATCCAACAAAAAAATATTTTTTAAAATCGGACCCGTGGTTCCTGAGATTAGCGCGTTTAAACAAACAAACAAACTCTTCCGCTTTATAATATTAGTATAGAAGATTTCAATCGAGTCCCACCACTGCCGGCAGACGACATGACAATATGTGATAACTTGCCTACTATACAATGGAGATATTGTCATATAAATGATTTGAATTATTTGCTTGTGTGTTTATTACTATGTTTGTTCATTCACATACATAAATATGTTAATACTCGGACCACACGTGCTTTTATAGCTACATTTTTTTTAGCATCAGCTGTTGAATAGTAAAATTACCGTTTTATAAGTTCACAAAGATAGGATTCATTGAAAATATCGGTAGGTACGAGGGGAGGTCCAAAAGTTCGTGGAATGGAAGGGTTTGAAATAAAATGAAACAACAAAACTATTTTTCCTTTTCAATATAATCACCCTGAAGTTGAATACATTTATTAGATCTATGAATTAATTTTTCTAAACCGTCGTAAAAATATTTTTTTATCTTTTGCCGCAAAATGAGCCAAAATTGCCTCCTTTACTTCATTGTCGTCGGAAAATTTCCTTCCCCTTAGGTCTTTTTTTAAATTAGGGAACAAATAAAAATCACTTGGGGCCAGATCTGGACTGTAGGGTGGGTGGACTAGCGATTCGAAGCCATGTGTGTGCAGAGCAGCCATTGCAACTCTGCTCTTGTGAACCGGTGCGTTGTCTTGCAAAAGCAAAACACCTTTGGTCAGTTTTCCTCGACGTTTTTCCTTGATGGACTCCTTTAATTTTTCTAGAATCGTTGCGTAGTATTCTCCTGTTATGGTCCTTCCCTTTTCTTTATAATCAATTAGTAGAATCCCTTCACAATCCCTTCACAATCCCAAAAAACAGTAGCCATCAACTTTCCAGCCGACTCCGACACTTTGAACTTCTTTGGCGGTGGTGTCCCCTTTTTGTGCCATTGCATGGACTCTTGTTTGGACTCAGGCTCAAAGTGATGAACCCATGTTTCATCTCCGGTAACAATTCGCTCCAAAATCTGTGCAGGCTCGTCTCCACACAACTCCAAAAATTGTTTTGAAGCATCGACGCGTTGCTGCTTCTGAATCGGTGTGAGCATTCTCGGTACCCATCTTGCACTGACTTTTGTCATACCCAGATGGTCATGTAGGATTCGCAAAATGGTGGTATCTGATACTCCAACTAATGCAGATATCTGTTTTTTCTTTAAACGGGTATCTTCCAGTACAATTTTCTCCACTTTTTCGATGATGTTTGATGTGGTGGCCTCAACTGGCCTTCCTGAGCGAGGGTCGTCTTCAATCGACTCCCGACCATGTTTAAAAAGACCATGCCACTTGTAAATCATTGATTTACTAGGGCACTGGTCCCCATAAACGGTTCCCATTTCATTCAAAATGGTTTGAGCGGTCTTTCCTTGCTTGGTAAGGAATTTTATTACAGCACGGTGTTCAATTTTCTCCATAGTTTTAATGTTCTTCCGGATTGACTTGTTTATCAGGCGAGTATTCGTAAACGAATGACGCAATTAGGCTGAAACTCAGCTTATATACTAATGATGAGTCCACAATTAGTATGACACTAAGCAAGCATCCCTATCCCCACTCCATCCCCTCCATTCCACGAACTTTTGGACCTCCCCTCGTATGTCCCACAAAATTAGTGAAGCGTTTTTACGTGTATAAAACTAATACTTTATGTAGGTATAGAACATAGTCCGTCGTCGTCTTTGAAATAAACTATCTTAACTATTAATTATACGGGAATTAACGCGCATTATTTACCTTAAAATTGCTTGACGTTTCGACCAGGTTGCACCGGCCGTGGTCACAAGCGGACTCAAAAAAGTTTAAATGTTAGTATAGCAAACCGCTACGGGTCGGAAATTGAGTCCGCTTTAGGTATAATCATGCAACGCGAAAATTGAAATGTTAGTAGGTATAAACTATCATAAATCATAGGAGAAGACTGATCAAATTTGCTTCACCAAAAATATGGCTCTTAAATCGAACAATACTGTTGAGACGATACTAAAAACTAAAATAAATGTGTACGTATTTCTCAGAAAAGTAAATAATCCAGCAATCCTTTCTAGAGTTTGTTAGCAGCAATAATTGAAAACACGTGAAGAAAAACAATAAAAACCTTTTTATCACCGTAATAAAACCTATCGAGGCGCGATTAAACACAATTCAGATATAAAAACACTATTATTAATTTGAGAAACAGCCACCTTTCTAACGAAGCAACAAAAATGACGGCCCATTGTCTTAAACTTGATGCCGACATACGTACTGATACATAACGGATCGAGCCTGCTATGACTATGTAAATTCAATTCAATTTAATAAGAAAATGTTCACAAGGAAGGCGTTTGACTTCCGAAAGAAAATTCTAGAGGAACTAAAGACTATGTAACCTATAATTTAAAGGCTTGTTCATGTTTTTGTAATACATACAAAGTTGAACGCATTCCACGGCAAAACCTTATCGAAACAATGTTGCTTATTATAAATTTATGCAACGTGACTGATTAAAGTTTAGAGATTGTTTGTATTAACTTTGTTGTGTACTTCAAACACAAATGGTTAGCAACCAAGAGACAGACAAAAATCTTAAATGTCGTATAGTTTTTAAATGACCATAAATGGAAATTCTTCTTCTTGTTCCCATCTAATTACTGATATTAGAAAAACTCAATTTCCTGGTGAGGTGAAATCGCCGTGGAAAAAAATGGAAGACCAATGAAATTCACCAATGTACGGAACTCTAAAACTACCCAATCATCAATGAACACAGTTCATGACACGTATTTGTGTAAATTTGCCTGAAAGTAAAATAATCAATTTGATAATTTAATCAGTCATCACCAGGATCCTGCCAGCAGCATCCCTGCCCTTTATCCAAATTATTTTTGGTCGAAGCAATATGTATTTTGACTCCACACACTTCTAGCATACGTCACGTCATCTCTGTACTAACTCCCTTTCTCGCCATATCGACTTGTTAATTGATCTGCAAAGCAACAACAGGAATAAAATTACCCCATTGCTTTTAATATACTACTCCTTAATATCTCCGCTTGCAGACTTAGCAATCCAGTATCATACAATTCAATTTGCATCGGAATCGGATTTTCTTACGCGTCATCGTCCGGTCGTAATATGGGTTTAGTTTATGCATACCGATCTCTATAATAATAATGAATGCAGCAGTTCCCTTAACTGTCACGACACACTTGACTACAATGTCTATTGACAACATAACTCGGGTATCAATTACGTATTGAATGGCCTTTGCGATTACGATCTCAGCTATTGAACTATGTTCTAACGCTGGGGTTGGGCTTGCGTGTATTGCATAGTCTGTTTACCTTTACTTTATTGCTTTGTTTTCGTTTAGCTTTAATTGATTTTGCTTGCAATCTTTTCAGAAATATAGAAGACGTACAAAAGCCACCTGAATGGTGCCTGCAAAAAGTAATATAAAGAAAGATTATGGACTGACCTATTATGTTTAAGATACAAGTATTGGAGAATGACTTCCTGAAATGATTCCTACATAAATCTGTCTCTCAGGAAGAAACAGCCATTATTCGCTACTAAAAGTGTTGTGTTTTCTTCTAAAGGGATGTTTAAAAAAAAGAAATTGATAGACCGACCGATACAATACAGTAGAGTACAAGCCCAGCATCGTGGGGGCCTTTACAATCATACACGTGACGGAAACAAAGTACACCCAGACTCGGAACAACATTTTGTGGATCACACAAAGTACTGTCCTGTGTGGAAATCGAATCCACGACCTCTTGCTTAACTGTCGGCCACACTCCCACCGCGCACAGAGGCAGTTAGCTTAAGTAAATAGCGAGGCTTAGCTAAGTTCAGAATCCTTAAACTTGATATTTTTATATGGAAGTAGGTACTTCATTTTTATTTAGAAACTTACTTCAGGTAAAATATTACATATCCTCTATAAAAATCGAGCAATAAAAAGAATCACTTATGCACGCAATAGCAAAAACGCAGCTGTTAAGCTGAAGTCGAATAGATTTTAATTAGCTATCGAAGCTACATCGTCGTATAGTGTAATGGCGGTTAGTTTACGATCCTGTTTACTAAGTAATTAAGTTTCCACATGAGACTAGTCGTACTCTCCACAAATATGCGCTTCACTTTACATTCCCACATGTCAGCTCGCGACAATGGGATGCGGCGAGGTTGCTCACCTCGATTGTGCGCCCGCGCCGTAGCTATCTAATACTGTGACGTCGCATAATTAGACTTGAACCGATTGTACTCCACGATATTGCATGTCGCTTTTGTACTTTACATCGATCGCCCTGTGTGGGATCACTTTGACTATTAATTGATGATCACGCATTTCTATAATACTGTTAACTTTTGCGGTCATCTTTTTAGTGTTGACAATTTTAATTCCCCTCCTATCTTGCTATAGTATATATATATACTATAGCTGTGTTCAGTGATGATTGAACCGATTGTACTTCACGATATTGCATGTCGCTTTTGTACTTTACATCGATCGCCCCGTGCGGGATCACTTTGACTACTAATTGATGATCACGCATTTCTATAATACTGTTAACTTTTGATCGCGTATTTAAAGCGTTGACAATTTTAATTCACCTCCTATTTATATCTTGCTAGATACATGAGTATCCCTACGTAAATTTACGCATGTGATTACTACGTTATGTTACGTGACTCTTAACTATTAACAACACATCTCTAAAATCCTATTGAAAGCCCTGGGAAGATTGAAGACTTGTCACTTGTCACAGAGATTTTCTGTATTAAGACAAATCGCTCATTATGCTCTCAATGTTAACATCTTTTTGTTGCCGTAAGAATGACAATTGTTTATGCATACTTACTTAATAATAATGGTTATAAAACACTCGCACATTATGAGTCTTTTGTTAGCTACACAACTTTTGTAAGCACTAAGATGAAACTAATGAATCTGGGCACTTTTTTAAAATTCCATTCTAAAACTAAATGGCGTTTAACAGAAGATTAGGATAATAACTCGCAATTGTATGCCGCTGCATTAAGATCAACAAAATGCCTAAATGCTCAAAAAATTTGAAAAATTATTACAGTCATTTATTTTTCTAAAGTCACAGATGTGCATTGAAAATATTTTTTCAGCAACAATTTAATTCAATAACAAAACGAAATGTTGTATTTTTTCTTTTGCTGGTTGATTGTATAATGAGTGCTCACAGACTAATTGTAACGCCCATTATATATTTTATATGTTATATTTACTAGCTGTCCCGCGCAATTTCGTCTGCGTAAATTTTCCCCGTTTTTTCAACATTTCTCATAATAGTCATAGCGTGTTATATAGCCTATAGCCTTCCTCTATAAATGGGATATCTAACAGTAAATATTTTTTCAATTCGGATCATTAGTTCCTGAGATTACCGAGTTCAAACAAGCAAACAAACAAACTCTTCAGCTTTATAATATTATATTGTATATCAATTTATATTATATTGTATCTTCTATACCCCGAGAGTGGAAATATCAATTCACAATTACTCAAAAGCATAGAATTGTATTAATAAATAATCTAAGTCGTGGTATAAATCGGGTTCAGTGCAAAACATTCCGAAACCAAAACCGAATACTGGAATGTAAGCAAACAGGGCGTGTCGTACGTATTTACAAACATTCTACGCTATACAGACAGCTCACAAATCATAATAATAAAGCAATATTAGTCCTTGATCACTAAAATTTAAATCATGCAATTTCTGCTCTTAAAGCTGGACTCTTTAATTTGTTATTTAAACTAAAAAGAAAGGGAAAATAGACTGTAATAATTATTAAAGAAACCAGACCAATAGTACTGATATTATGATACCTAATCTTTAGCTAGTTCTTGAGAGCGGCAAATATGTAAACACAAAAATGTACAATGGGTTTAATTCCATAACCAGATCATAAACAGAGAGTAAATAGTTCAAAGGAAATTAACAGATACAAAAGTGTATCTTTTCCTTCTAAACTTATTAACAGCCCTCTTAAAACTTTAAAAATGATTCGAATACTGTTGCACTTGGTTATTATGTTCTTACTAGCTGCCTACAGAAAGAAATGAGTCCAGTACGTTCGTTTAAAGCGCTAGTCCATTAGGCAAGTTACTTGTATACAAGTTACAACTTATATTAAATACTTATTCGATATTCGAACTTGTATAAAAGTTTGAAATCAAAAGTGTTTTGTTGTTGATGGTATGAACATGGGACGTCATAATTGTAAACAAAACTTGCCTAATGAAACAGTGCCTTTTAAATAAAATACCTTTTTTTTGTTTTTTTTTTGTAAAGTATTAGCCAAATAGGTGGCAGCAGTTCTTGAATTATTCCAAACATTCGGCAATGATTTTTATTTATATAAATAAATTGAAGTCAATTATATTTTCAACCATATTGAATCATTTTTCATCGAAACAGGTGTGCGCAACAAGCGTTACTAATATGTGTAAAGTATACTATCTGTTCATCAGAGAACGTTGGTTAGTAAACGATTTTCCGCAGGCTGGTCACACGTTCACTACCAACACCACATTGCGTGACCACCCCATAATAGTTTTAATAACGTGTTAAAACAAATACTGTAATATGAATTACAATTGTGGTATTTAAAACATTGATAGCTGTGTTTTGTAAAACGACACAAGTGATTTGAGGCTATACCTACGAGCAATAGAAGGAAAACTTAAGTTTGATAAATTGTTTCGCTTGGATGGATTTTGCTTTGGCGTAGAATTACGGTAATTTTACAGGCCTAGAAGCTAGAACAGCAAGGCTTTTTGCTGGGTCTTTATTCACGATCATTATTCCGTGTCCACGGCAAGCCCATACAGAACTGTCAAAATCTTATCATAATGGTAACGGTCCGAACCGACCTCACGTTTGCGAGTCTGATGCCTTAGTCATTAGGCTACTGCTGCTTATACTAATTTTGTTTGTTTGAACACGATAATCTCAGGAACTGCTGGTCCGAATTGAAAAAATATTTTACTGTTAGATAGCCCATTTATCGAGAAAGGCTAGACTATATAACATCATGCTACGACCAATAAGAACGAAGCAGCAATGTAAAATGTTGCAAAAACGGGACGAAGATGAAATTCACGCAGACGAAGTTGCGCGGGTCAGTTAGTTAGATAAATAAACTCTTAACTGTGCCAAATTTCATAATCCTCCGTAGAATTTTCCTAAAAAGGAGTAGAAATATTTTGCAATATAATAATAATAATATCTTGGGACAACTCACACAACGCTATCTGATCCCAAACTAAGCATAGCTTGTAATATGGCAACCAGACAACTGATAAACATACTTAATATATATTTCTAAATACATACATATTATAGATAAATAACACCCAGACGCAGAATAAACCATCATGCTCATCACACAAAGTTTTATCCTGGGTGGGGATCGAACCCACGACCTCTTGCGTAGCAGTCGGATATACTCCCACCGCGCCACAGAGGCAGTCAATATAGGTATCCATTTTCAAATTTAAATACTTATTACATCAAAATCGGTTTTAACCTCGCCATACATTAGAGAGCTCATTTAGAATGGTCGCAATCCCGGCATTCATGCGGCCAAAGCCTCAAGCTTTGTAGCTTAGGCTCACGGCTTTTTCCGCATTAATGCCATAACACAATAATAGCGTTTTTTACTTATATTAACTTGTGTTAATATACAAATACAATAATTGCATTTTTAAAAGGTAGAAAAATTTGAAGTCCAGACCCAGGAATCGAACCCGAGACTTCCGTAGCCAAACCGGGGCCAGAAGCGAACCACCTATCTGGACTATGTTACTAGACCTCAAATTTTTCTATCTCTTGGTGCTCACGAGTGTGGGCCCTCGCATGCGCTTGTGTTAATATAAGTAAAAAACGCTATTATTGTGTTATGTACATAGTAATAGCTACAGTCTTCTTAGTATTCAGTCTTACTCTGATGTTCTAATCAAACCACAAAAAGGCATCAACGTGAAGACAACGTCACGTGATGAACCGTCAAACAGTTATAAAACCACAGGAAATAAAATAACAATATATTTATTATAACAACATTTACAGCCACTAATAACTGTTTACATACTTAATTAATCGATTTTAATAATTCATGAACTTAACTCATTAATTTGTTATTTAAATTAAGACATTTATGTGTATTAAAAAACGATAATGTAAATTATTATTAAGCTCGATGAATGAGACTATAATTCAAATCTATTAGTTTTTTGAATGTGAAAGTTTGATCGATGATTTTGAATGTTTAACTTATTGAACTGAGCTCAAACGCTAAACATTTAGACTATATTCTAAATAGTAATAAAAAATATAAAATATTTGTCTAGCGCTTTAGAGCTAGAGAGAGCTTTCTAAAGAAAAGAATACATATGTCAATTAAAAAGTCGCTGAGCGATTGATATCATGATTTATTAGTAAAAAAAAACCGATTTGGATCGATTGTCTCAGAGATTCTGATGGTTCTTGTTCAAACCATAGACGTTCAAACAATTTCATCAGCTTTTTTAAATTATAGAGATATTTTTAAATGGTTTGAAAAATGGTCTTTACAACCAAAAGACCTATCTAATGATACCCCACACGACGGGGTAGGTGAGAAACAAAAATCACTTCCCTACCTCACAATTTTTTTTTTTTTTTTAATTTTATTGTTTTACTTTGTCGACATCTATACTAATATTATAAAACTGAAGAGTTTGTTTGTTTGTTTAAACGCGATAATCTCAGGAATCACTGGTTCGAATTGAAAAAAAAATTAAATGTCGGATAGCCTATTTATCGAGGAAGGCTATAGGCTATATAACATCACGCAAACACTAATAGAAGCAGAGCATCAATGAAAAATGTTGCAAAAACGGGAAAATCGACGATGAAGCGCGGATCAGCTAGTAAGTAATATGTGTATCCATGCAAAATAACACCCTTTCAAACACGGACGAACGTTCCGTTTTTGGGGAACCCTAAAACATAAAATGCAAGCAAACCCAAAAAACATAAACAACGAGCAACCCTAAAAATATAAAATGCAAGCAAACAAAAACTCGTTATGAGTAATTTAATTCACCATTGAGTTCACTCATATTCATATTTCAAAAGACTTCATTTAAATTCGGTAGCTATCTTAATACAATCTGCAGTTACCATGTTTATAGATTTAATGCCATCGTATTATGTAAATGCGACCATTCACCATGGATAATGGGACATAAGTATCTACCACTTGAATAAATGCAAACATATCCATAAAATTTTGACCTTGGAAAGTTATTAAAAAATTATAACCTCTTTTCAGATTAACCCCTACTAATATTAAAAATTTGAATAGTTTGTTTGTTTGAACGCGATAATCTTAGGAACTACTGACCCAAATTGAAGAAATCTTTTACTGTTGAATACCTAACTCATTTATTAAGGAAAGCTAAAGGGTATATAACATCACGCTACAACCAATAGAAGTGGAACAGCAATAAAAAAAATGGCAAAAACGGGGAAAATTTACGTAGATGAAGTTGCGCGGGTCAGCTAGTTCATAACAAATTAGCAGACGGTTTAACAGCATTTTAACTGACAAATGTTTTGTCTACTTCTATTTTATTTTGAAATAGAATACAAAAGAAAGACAAAACATTTTCTTGTTCAAATGCTGTTGGAATGCCTAATAATTTATTATGAAAATGGGAGTTAGTCTGTACCTGTGTTACAAAAACGGCAGAAACTATCTTCATTGTCACAGCTCCGCATTAAAGGCATCTATCCCACCAACGGCGAGTAGCGAGTAGCATTTTTATCGCTCAAGAAACGTACGATAAATGTATGTATATTGTAGATCCCGTCCGTGTAAACAAAAGAGATGCAGAATAAAGCGACTACTCGCCAGCAGTGTGAACGGTCAGCGATTATAAATCATAAATCATTTATTCTTTGCAATTATGGGTGTTAGTAATATAATAGTCACAGTTCTCCATATTCTACCGTCACATGGGCATGCCAATCTTATTCAACTAGAGACACAGTATTAATTTTAGTTTTTTTACTACATTAAGCGATCAACTATTAGTACCTGTATCTCTTTTGATTACATGGGATCTATAAACGTATGCGTTTCTCGAGCGATAAAATCGCTACTCGCTTTCTCGCCGCTGGTAGGACAAGTGCCTATCGTCTAAATACATGTAATACGTATAAAAGCGTCTTTGTGCATTTAAAGTATACAATAAATACTTGACACTGGCAGAGGCTGAAAACATGAGAAAGATGCATTTATTTTGATATTCGACAGTTACAAGAGAAGGGTTTTTATCGATAATAAATCGATCGAGTCGTACTAATAGTTTATCGATATAAGATTATGAGCGAAACAGAAAGTAAGAATATATGCATTTATTAGTCGCAAACGTAAAAAGACTATTATTTTGATAGACAGATTGGGGCTTGGGAAAGTGGTTCAATGTAAGACAGTTTTGTTTCCAGTTCTGTCATCTGTCATACTGCCTAACCTAAATATCAAGTATCATATTATTTTTATCACTGTAACAGCTTAACGGTTTTTAATATTTGTAAAAACCGCAATTTTCTTTGTAAAAAGACTCGCAACATAAAATTACATTGTTTAGCGTTCCCTGTTCTAGCAATGGCTTACTGTAAATCATATTTTATGGCCGGTCTAACAGTTAACACAGTTTGCAGTCCTGTCTCATTATATAATTAATTTTTAACGGGTTTTTAACAGCAAGTGCTTACGTACATTTTTAATTACCTCAGTGGTCTGCTTACATGCCTAAGAAAAACGACACATAAGAAATTACGACGACTGAGTTGCCATTTTACTGACTGGCAGGGAATGAAGAAAAGTATTTATTTGCTGTTTTTCTAAGCGTTTTTCTATCGAGCTTCTAAAGCCCATGTGTAACTCTGTATTTTTAGTGATATATGCATTTTAATTTTTGCGTAAAATTATACTTACCAGACTTTTTACTCAACTGCAAGAAAGGTGTATCTTGTGTGTATGTAAGTATATTTTCAAACCACAAGACGGATTTCAACAATTAAGACATCGTTAGATTAATCTTGACCGCCTAACGGCCGGTCACGATAGTGTAACTATCGATAGATTTGGCTACTAGTGGAAGAATTTTGACATATTTTGTATGAAGCTTATGTCAAATATATAGATCTAGTAGCCACATCCATCGATAGTTATATTATAGAGACCGGCCGTAAGTATTCTTAAATAAATGACGTTTGCAAAAAACAAACATGGCGGCTGTGAGATGTCAATAATAAGAGATGTGAAAAAAAGTTGTTTCGAATACTGCAATATGAGTAATATATTAAAGGGCTTTTCGTAAGCATTTTAAAATAGTATAAATATAAAAAAAAAGTTAGTTAGCCACCATTTTTTTTTTATTTTCCAATACTAGACAATAGCTGTGATTAAAAAACCACTAAAAAGTATTAAATAAAAAAATCTCAAAAAAACCCGCCTGCTAAAAAAGATTAAAACAAGATCCCCTGACCTGACTCATCCCAAGACCTATATATTATAATGTTATGTAGCTGACTGCATGATATTATATACATAGGGGATCTTGTTTACTAAGTTCATCGAGAATCATGCATTCACTCCTCCGACTGCATGATAAAATATTCTATTTGATAGACATTCTATTCGATTAGAGTTAATGCTACTTGTCTAGAGGCCCAGGAAATTATACGAGTTTATCATTACATATATATTGTATATAGAGTATTACCTCAACAGATAACTCTTAGGTAAGTACTATAACTATGTTAATATGGATAACATTTGCTTTACGACTTTTATCTAATAAAATTACAAGCAAGTATTAAAAGTTTATTAATACAGGACAAAATTGAATCAGTTTATATCCTAAGGTTTATAAACGTTTTCATGTTTATTTCAGTAGTAAAATCTATTTTCTAGCACTCATTTATTGCTGTTCATATTAATAGACAATGTACTTAACGGTTGTTAAGACTGTTGTTGGTAGATTGGCTTGTTGGTTTTGTGGTTATTGACCTAGTCGTGGGTTCGATACCCACCCAGGATAAAACTTTGTGCGATGAGCACGATGGTTTATTCTGTGTCTGGGTGTATTTATCTAAAATATGAATGTATTTAGAAATATATAAGTATGTTTATCAGTGGTATGGTTGCCACCTAGTTAGGGATCAAATAGCGTTGTGTGAGTTGTCCCAAGATATTATTTTAGTATTATTAATAGCTGTTGTTTATTACTGCATATTTAGTTAGACACGGTAGTTATAGAAGAACTATTGGGCTGATTGTCCTTCTACCCTCATTTTTCCCCAAAACATGAAGGTTTATTTCACCCTAGTTTCTTCACGTTAGTCTACAGTAAGCCTCTGTACTGTAAAGAGTTATCAATATTGTAAAATAGTCAAATTTGTAAAGGTAACCTCAGAATCAAAAGCGGCGGAAGCCTAATGGCTTAGGCATGGGTCTCGCAAGCTTAGCTAGCTAAGCTGAAGGGGTTAACAAGATTGCTAGTAATGTGGGACTCAATCCCACTTTGCTAGTTACCTTAAAAAAAAGCATTCTTGCTGCCTCTGTGGCGCGGTAGGAGTATGTCCGACTGCTACACAAGAGGTCGTGGGTTCGATTCCCACACGGGACACCACTTTGTGTGATCTACAAATTGTTGTTCCGGGTAGGCGTACTTTGTATCCTTGGCTTGTATGTTTGTAAAGTCCCCCGTTATACAGGGCTACCGTGTACCGTACTGCGGGAGTCGTCTTTAAAAAAAACTAATTCTAGTTTTATGTAACTTCATCTTAACCATTTTATCTGTATGCTAGTTATGACGTCACACATAATTTACAACAAACATGAGAAACAACACAAATATTTATTTATCTTTCTCTCTCACTAACACTTCCTGCGTACACGCACATGTGGGAACTTTCATAACAAACATAATAATATCCGCTTCATCGCGGATGATTCGCGGTGGCAGCGTTTACACTTCATTACCATCGGTTATCGCAAACAAAAAATATAAACAATGGCATCCCTAATTTGTATTCATCAGACAAACCTAACACATGATTGGAACTGATGTATAATGTCGTAACACGGAATTATTTCAGTAATCAACTCTTTCTCACATGACCAAAAAATGTGTGTGAAATTCCTTTTATCTTCTTGACAATTTATAAACACGTAAACATTAGATACATCTTTCATATTTTTCTTACTGTATTAACGCAATCAATCATTAGCTGTTAAAACTACGCGTCGTGGACCTTTGAGATGTCTCAACTCTCACGCAAATTAATCCCATGTCTCGTACAAACAATTGTATACCCAAACATGGGAATAGCAATATATGAGTTAACAGTAAAAACTGAAAATACATTCTATCTGACAAGATTTATCACACAATCCCGTATTGTAGAGCTGTCTACAATTTCTTTGCTTTGTTCGTAATTTATCTAGGTATTAATTTAGTTAATTATACTTCATTAGACTCATTGTAGTCTCTAGCTGTTTTATTTTCTTTAGTTAAACTAAACTCTACCTATCACAGATACAGTCAAACATACATTTAAGGTACACTATTTTTTTTTAATAAAAAAATAACTAGCAATGCGGTCTTAGGCCCCACATTACTAGCAATCTTGTTAACCCTTCCAGCTAAGTTCAAAGACTTGTGTTAGGAGTGGGTTCACGTCGGTAGTATAATGAGTAGGATTCGAATCCGCGACCTCATGATTGCAAGTCCGACGCCTTAGCCATTAGACTACCGTCGCTTAGCTAATCAGCTGTTGTATAATATTATAATAGAAAATTATTTACATCACAAAATAGTAATGAAAGCTTCATCTAAATTAATTTTCAACTAAATTGCCACCAGCGGCGTTTATCGATGAAAACCGAGCGTTCCATCATTCAAAACTGAATCGAATTTTAATCGAGAACCATTATTTATATGAAGCGATTAAAGCGAATCTACGTGGGTTTGTGATTAACCGAGTGCGGAGGGCGAGCTTGTTGCCGTTGCTCGCGGGTTGCGGGCGACAACTCGCCGCTTCCTCATTGCTCCGCCGGCGGTTATAGCGCTTGCGCCTGCGCCGATGCGCTGCATAATCGTCAAGCTCATTCTTCAGGGTTACCGCTCGGGGTTTATTTAAATTCAATAATTATTTTCTATCATGATATCCGTACTTACATACAAATATTACAAATGAGAAGCTGTTTCGTTTTGACACCTGCTTGCCTAAGCGCCTGCGCTGATTTTGATGAAATTTGGTATAGAGCTAAAGTGATAGTGACATAAAACGCTGACAAAACTAAATGGACAAAGCCTTTAGTAAAATCTAGTTAAAAATAGTGGAGAATTTAAACTTTGTCAAACTGTATAGGTACTTATTTCTTAAAAACGCTGGATTATTTTATATCAAGGAACATTTAGTAATCTATACTAATATTATAAAGCTGAAGTTCGTTTGTTTGTTTAAACGCGGTAATCTCAGGAACTACTAATACGAATTGAAAAAATATGTCTCTGTTGGATAGCCCATTTATCGAGAAAGGCTATAGGTTACATAACATCACGCTTCGATGAATAGGAGCGAAGAAGCAATAAGAAACGTTGTAAAAGCGGGGAAAATTTACGCATACGAAGTTGCGCGGGACAGCTAGTATAATATAAAGCGAAAGTATCTAATCATAGTTCATGAAGTTTTAGTAACAAAATATCTGTAGGTTCCATCCAACAATCACAACACTTTCACGAACTAAGATTTCTCACGATCAAACTACAATTAACACTTTGGCAATATTATACATGAATGATTAAACAATTATTTTAACAGACAACTACACAAACTTGTTTGGCATTTATTCTCGAATGCTTGTATCAACAAACTACAATGGTTTTGAACTTTGAATGTTCAGAAATAACCAGAAAATTAGCCGTTATTCGGCAATGGGTCAGTTTCAAACGTGGATAAATAAAGATTGTACAAATTAAAGATTTGATTACAGTTAACTTATGTGTCTATTAGTAGTCAATATTTCAATGTAACGGTATTAACTGCAGATATATTATACTGCGACGCTGTACATTATTTCAGTAGCGGGTTTTTTAATAGTACAAATTATACTTGGTTAGGTTGTAACTTGCGGCTATTGCCCCTACTTCCTAGGTCTATTAACCATCTAAGGCAAGACTTCTTCTTTAGTCTGACTTTATTCAAGATAACAATATTACGAAGCTATCGCCTTATTATACAGAGTGATGTTTAATATACTAATAACCTTCCGCTCTTGGCTTCATTACATTACACCAAACACCAACCACCTAATTTCGTAATATAATTTTCAAGAAAAAATTACAAATTAAGCCTTCACCACCTACTTCCATAACACATCGGAGAAACCCTGGAATAATATCGATGGTTTCCTCAATCTGACAAAGAGTCAGTTTGAAATCTTACATTAAACAATGATTTTACTCCAGTAAAATAGTCTGTTAAGGTCATAACTCCAAAAACAAGCGGTAGGTGATTAAGGGTTAATTTATTAAATATTTTCCAAAACTAATATTACAAAGTTATTTAGTGTTATATAAAGACACCACGAACGGTAGGTTATTAGTAGATATATTAAAAATCACCCTGTATATATAGTACTATATAAAATGTTTATTAATAACCATGCGAATTCTTTTATGTGGATTGATATGGATTCAATCGCTTTATGTTTAAGCTCAACAAAAACAATCTAAAATTAAATAAACGATTTGCTAAAATTCGCACTCATTTCTCAAACTTATTTTGCTTATTCAAAAATTAATTTTCAATAAGATGAACTTAAGGTTAGAGCTGGTTTATTCGTTTACGAAGTTTCCTTTAGTTTTTCGTTTCATTTCTTACCCCGTCTGACATTCAATGACCGCCTACTACAAAGCAGGATCCGTTATTTTAGACTTGTGTCTATTTTTCAACGAGACCACCCAGACTTTAATTACATGAAACATTTAATAACATTATTTTATCTCTAAATATTTATTTTAAAATGGTGTATACTTATACTACTTATACTACTTATACTTGTGAATACTTTGTGTTAAATACAAATCAATCAATTTGATTTCGACAATTCTTTCATATGAATATTCTATTTAGCTACAAAATATTTTGTTTGAGGAAGTAACGTAATGCCTCGCTTTCGATTCTGTATGTTTTATTTTAATTTGTCTTTGTCATGGTAAACCGATATCAGTGGAATGAAATCGTATCTCAAATACTTACAGATAAATTCTATTTTTTGTTCTATGATTTAGTTTAGCAGTCGCAAATTACAACTTCTAAATGTTATTTGATTTTTGATAGGCAACTCTCGTTCCAAGCAATTCGTTGGTTGGAATCAAACGAATTGCTTGGATCATGAATCCTGATAAATTATAGCTAAACAAAAAATGCCCAACATAGGGATTTTTTTTCTCTATGTTAAGTCCCTTAAGACTGTGTACCCTAGGTTAGCAAAGAAATGAAGATACGGTGTTTGGATAGTAGTATCTAAGTTAGGTATACGAAAGAATAATGATTCATAAAACAGAAATAATGTTATGTAAAGAGTTGGCAACAATAATAAAAATGTTAGTAATAGGTAACAAAGACTAAAAATACTACAATATAATGTGCGATGTCTGACATGACATACGCTTGCAATGAGACGATGCTTTTTGACCACAGAATCCAAAATGACAGTTGTTCCACATCATCACAGATTCGAGGTTGTCGAAAGTTATCTCAAGAAATTAATAGACGTAACAAGTATAAAATATTATTTAATCGCTATGTTGTTAATTAGGCACATAACTTTTCCACTCATGATTATTAAAAAACCAATAACGATGAAAACAAAACTTAGAAACAAAAAACTTTATTGCAAATCGTTTCTGCCTATCACGTTTTTACTTATCGAGCTAAAATTAATTATTGCTTCGATTAATCGATATAATTATAAGTTTTTTAATTAAAAATCGATTTAGTATCGACATTCAAATAAAGAATATGTTGATACTATCCGGTTTATAATCGACAACAGTTTCAACATTGCAATAATGCGAGAACGCGACCATTTTTTTTTCATATGATTAGTCAGTACCGTTTAAAGTTTTAAACACATGTTCAAATTAACATTATGTAAGACACTTTCACTGTGGCCGGCACCATTCCTCGCTTAGCTCATTTCAATTAGCATCCGAAAAGTAACACTAGATTTTGTTTTGTAAAACTTGACTGCCTATTACATAAGTTCTAAAACTGACCGATCATAATGGGCAATTCTACTAACTAAACATGAGAGTTGGAGTCAAGTCACTGCCAGATTTTTCCTAAAGTCACACCTACCGTATTAAGGCGCGCAACTGCCTGTCAACATCCTCATTTCCACCAGAGGTGTGTTAGTTAGATAGGCTAAGGATGTGTGTCTTTAAAAATAAAGCCACCCTCTTTCTTAGAGAGGCCGCCCTCTCTAAGGCTGAAATCTGTAGAGCTTACTTTGGTTTTTGGCTAAAAAACAAATGCTGACCGCTGAAATTGTTGATCATAGTGAGCTTTTATGTCGAAGGGTCGATGCTCGAAGTAGTTCAAGAATATATCTACCTAGGGCAGGTTATTCAACTTGGTAGAAACAACTTCGAGAAAGAAGTCGACAGAAGGATCCAATTGGATTGGGCAGCGTTTAGCAAACTTTGTCGAGTCTGCTCTTCGGCTCTACCGCAATGCCTGAAGACCAAGGTATATAAGCAGTGCGTCCTACCTGTTATGACCTACGGTGCCAAAACGTGGACACTTACGGTTGGGCTAGTCTACAAATTCAAAGTCACGCAGCGGGCTATGTAGCGAGCTATGCTTGGAGTCTCTTTGAAGGATACAGTTCGCAACAAGGTCATCCGACAAAGAATCAAAGTTACCGACATAGCACGCAGGTTAAGCACGCTGAAGTAGCAATGTCGAAGGACCGATAGCCGCTGGAGCAAACGAGTCCTAGAGTAGAGACCCGCGACTCGGTTAACGTAAGGTAGGACGACCCCCGGCCAGATGGACTGACGACTTAAAGAATGAATTGGATGGGGAAGGTGGAGGACTGGATGTTGTGGCGTAAGTTAGGAGAGGCCTATGTCCAGCAGTGGACCGATACAGGCTGATTGATTGATTGAGTGTGTGCTTTGCATAATCTCACAACATTATATCAACAAAGTCAACGGTCAGCACGCGCTTTGTCATGTATTTTGTGATGTTTTACTTAAGCTAAGCTTGAACTAAGCCAAAGAACGCTTAAAAGAGACACATCTTTAACTTAGCTAACCAACACATCTGTTGGATTTACGAATTCAATTCAACATTTTCAAACTACGAGCACAAAAGATCCATATCATCTTAATATTATTATGCGTATAATTAATACTGCAGACCGCTACTATTTACACAGATTCTGTTAGATAAAAGTTTCATTCACAGAATCACCCAGTACGTTCACGTGTAAATTGTATTTTACGACTTTTAGAACGATGTTCATTTAATTTTATAACTTGCGTGCAAGGAAACGGGGTCACAATTTTATACGGGAGCTTATGTATTGTTCTAAGTCTCATCTTTATAACTTTCAATGATTAATGTACAGATTTTCACTTTTATTGCTGTCTCAACATTCCATAGAGCATAGAAAGAAAGAGCAGGATTTTATTAGTTAACTAGCTTTGCTCGCGACTCGTAAAGTTGCAGTGCTGGTCTCTCGCTATAGACGTAAGCGTGATGATAAAAAGTAGCCTAAGTTACTCCTAACATCCTCAGTCTAATCCTGTCTGACAGTAAAAATCCCGTCAAAATCCGTTCAGCCGTTTCAGAGATTATCCGGAGCCAACAGACAGACGGACAGACATAAAAAAAAATGTGTTTTTGATATAAGTACTAGACTAGATAGCCATATTATTATTTTGACATTACACACAGAAACTTAAATCTTATTCATTTGATTAAATTACGTAGATTTACCAACAGGTAAATATTAACGAAATCATGAAAACTTAGTCGTTTACCTCTTATTACTTATTTATAATTCTAAAGGGGGTATATTAGAAATGATTATAAGTATAATAATGAAAATACTTATCTGAAATAAAAGCGATTAAAATTTTAATAACAATATTAATCAGTACTTCTCATTGGTATTCAAAACCCCTAGGAATAAATCTAGCGAAGTAAATTATTCTGATACTAAGCGAAAGCAGAGAAACTTGTCATTACTTATAAACTATAGTGATCATGAAACCCGATACAGCCGCAGCGCAACTTAAAATTATAAAGATGCAATTAATTCTAAAACAGGTTAGTTCTATGTTATTGGAGAAAATTAATAGACTATCTTGATGTTTTCGTTTAATCATAAGCCATTTAAGATAGTTTAACTGAAAAAATGGTGGTCTGTAAAGTCAGTTTACGGACGATAATTTTTCGTGATAACGTCATAAGAAAACATTGATGATACTGTAATAAACAACCATGCCTGTGACAGTTTTTTTCAATATCACATGTCGCTGCAATCGCCAAAACATTGATGACATTGTAATAAACAATCATGCCTGTGAGAGCTTTAGTAGACCCGGGCGCAATAGTTCAGTTTATCAGCAGGCGGATTGCCATTCGCGTTGCTTAGCCACCAGCCGTCGCGTCGGGCGCTGCGCGCATGCGCCCGACGGCCACAATGCTTCAGCCTATCGTCGGCGGAACGTGAGCAAACGTCACACTTTTTCGTGAGTGCAGCCGGTTATCGATTTATAAGACGTTATTACGTCAAAAAAGCTAACAATATTTTGATCGATAATTAAAACGAGATAGTAGTGACTTCACTACTATCTCGTTTCAATTATCGATCAAAATATTTCGATTATACCTACTATTTATAAGGCCAAAGAAATTAAAAAAACATATATTAAGTACTAGCTGCCCTCCCCGGCCATTTATCTAAATACCTACATAATATGCATAATATGTCCGTATCTAGAAGAAATTATCTGAATAATAGGGAAAACCGTATCAAAATATGTTGCGTAGTTTTGATAATCTTAGCATACTTAAGAACAGACAACGGGATGCGACTTTATTTTGAACTACGTAAACATAACTTTTGGAATGTTAGGAAGTTTGATTGATTGATTATGTATGATACAATTGATAATATACTAACAACCTCCAGCTCATGGCTTCATTACAAACAAACATCCTAAATATCAGTATTAGAAAAAAAATACATAATAACCCTTAACCCTTGACAATAGTCAGTGGTAGATCACTGACTATTGTCACAATGATTTTACTACGGGGTCTGTGAGACTCCGGAGCAAATGATTGTTTTATACCAGGTTTAGGGTCTAACCTCAGAATAAACAACAATGTTACTCTAGTAAAATACACCTACAGACTATTTTACTGGATGGTCATAACTCCAAAACAGGTGGTAGTTAGTTAAGGGTTAATACATTAAATATTTTTCGAAACTTCAATGTGTGGATTTAGAATAACGCTTGTCCCAACATTGGCGCCAATACTATTTCCTAGATCCTCATGTCGTATGAGTGGCATTGGGACAGATGTTGGAGCCAACGTTGGTGTTATGATAGCGCAGATACTTGTTTGTACGTCAAACGATTATTCTTTCAATTTCCTATCGAACGTATTTTGAATATAACTAACGTTCCATTAACGTACCCAGGGAGGGACTTGGGGGTTGAAATCCTCTCTAAATTGCAAAAAGGTAAGTGCACAGTACACCCCCCCCCCCCTCTTCAAAATGATTCTGAATATGCCCATGCTAAATTCACTACATGCACTTGTATTGTGGCCCTTTCTATTAATCGTTAGAAATCTGTAACAAAGTCGTAACTATAACAACAATTCGGTTCACACACTTGAGCAATTATTATAAACAAGCGCCCGCTATTCCATGAAATTTAATCTAAAAACTTAGTTATTTGATACGGTCGGCTATCATTATAAAATGATGGTATAAAAAATGTTACCCATTCACTGAGTCAAAGGCTTTCATTGCTAATGACCACGAATTTAAGTCGAACGTTCCAATGTCTCTACGATTGCACGCTTTTTGTTTTTGTATCCGGTTTTGGGCTCTGAATACATACAGAATCTTTGTATTTTTTTAGAAAAAAAAAAGATAACTATCAATATGCGTCGCTAGTATAATTGCGAGACCGATGCCTTAACCATTAGGCGCCGCTTCTAAAGAATCTTTAAAACAGATATAACATTAAAACACTAACCTACTAGAGTTGAATGTAACTATTATCTTACGAATTTTACACGCATTTGTACAATGTGAAAAAAGATGACAGCTCAGATTCCGCCATTTTAACAAATCCTTAATTTACTTTTAATAACAAAAAAAAATGCTTTGTGGAAGGGTAACACAGAATCGGGCATCGTGTAGGTTCTTTTTTTAAAAAAATGCTTTGTAGAAAGAAAAGACACACAGAATCGGGCATCGTGCAGGTTCTTTTTTTATATGCATATGTATTTAAATTCAGAACGCAACATATTTTTTCTAGTAGCTACGTACGTACCTACATAATCTTATATAAAACTAGCTGACCCGCGCAACTTCGTCTGCGTAAATTTTCCCTTTTTTATTTTTTTCCTTTTTTTTACAACGTTTTTCATTGCTGCTCTGCTCCTATTGGTCGTAGCGTGATGTTATAACCAATAGCCTTCCTCGATAAATGGGCTATCCAACAATAAAATATATTTTCAATGCGGCCCAGTAGTTCCTGAGATTATCCCGTTCAAACAAACAAACAAACTCTTAGGGGGATGAAAAATAGATGTTGGCCGATTCTCATAGATACCGGATGCACAAAAAATTTCATCAAAATCGGTCAAGCCGTTTCGGAGGAGTATGGCAACGAAAACTGTGACACGAGAATTTTATATAATAGATTTCAATTTTTTTGTTCCCTCGGATGTAATAATGTTTAACCTTTTCCTATCAAGAGCATATTGAACTTGTATTGAAGGTGCTCGTAATCATTTTGGAGGTCAATAGCCACAGACTAAAGTTGAACTTTGACATTGGTGAAGAATTTGGCAATGAATCAATCTAATTGTAATTTTTATTATCAGTTCATGGGAATATTATTGATTTACATAAAATGTTCTCACGTTTTTATTTCTCAGAAGCATTATGATTTATATAGTTCAGCACGAGATAATTGCGATCATGCTTCGAAGTATTTTTGACGTGTTAACGTTTTATTAATCGATGACCGGCTGAACTGACCGGGTCCACTAAAAGATGTTTATTACACTTATTGCTTTTAAACTTTCGCGATTCTTATACATATTACTGGGTATTATTTATCTATAATATGTATGTATTTAGAAATATATAAGTATGTTTATCAGTTGTCTGGTTTCCATAGTACAAGCTCTGCTTAGTTTGGGATCAGATAGCGTTGTGTGAGTTGTCCCGAGATATTATTATTATTATTATTTCGGGACTTAATCGCGTGAATTATTTAAAGGTACGAACCTTTTATTTACCCGACGTTTCGATCGCATTGCACCGATCGCGGTCACGGGTCGACTGATGGCAGCTTAGCGATGTCTCCGTGAGGCGCTGGGTTTTTCAACTACCCTCGCCTGGTCTTGATGATTTTGTGTCACACATACACTGTCAGCCATATTTTGGCGATTGTGACATGTGATATAATTGGAAATTTTAAAAAAAGAATATTTCACAGGTATGGTTGTTTATTCAATGTCATCATTATTTTATTATGACGTTATCACATAAAATTTTCGTCCGTAAACCGACTTACGGACAACCGTTTTTTTTTAACCTTTTAAGTAATCTCTTGACGTTTTGAATGGGTTGCACGGACCGTGGTCTCGAGCATAGAGGTATATCTAAAGTAATACCTACTTGAAGTCACTGCTACACTGTGCATGATTGACATGTTCATCTCCAAACATACGAACTACATCATCTGTATATACGTACTCACCACTTGTACTGGTAGATACTTACCTATAACAAAAAGAAAATACTTCATTAGTAAATGAAAATATATGTCTGCTCTTATATCTAACTAAAGTAACACAATTCCGCTAACAGCTGTTGTTAATAATCTATCTATCGATGGATTTAACTACTAGAGATAGATTTTGACATATTTTGTATGAAGCTTATGTCAAATATACATCTCTAGTAGCCAAAACATCGATACATAGATCATTGAAAAAGCCCGTAAGTTATCTATACTTCTATACTAATATTATAAAGAGGAAAGATTTGTATGTAACAAACGTACCGATTTCAAAAAATCTTTAACATAATCGGTGAGTAACATAGGCTATATTTTATTGTTAAAAAAAACAGAGATCCCTACGAAAATTGTAATAATACGATATGACACCCGTGCAGTATATTGGCAGCTAGTTAAGTATATTTTGATAGCCATATTGACCCTATCAGAGAATAAATTAAAATCGAATATGACTCTACTCACATCTGACGGCAGCCTTCTGTTTTTTTTTTAATAATGACCTAGCCTATGTTACATGACTCATGAGTGTCAAAACAAGTTTAATTATCTTTAACGTTAACACATTAAATAAGTTTTCCTTCACATCTGTCAACTTATGCTTATTTCGGTGCATTGCTTACGAAAGGAAATTAACGTTGCATTAAATTTTTCCGATAGGAAAAATTGTTTCTAGATAATGGCCCTAGTCGTAACTTGTTTAGGCCCTGAACCTTCTTTCCTTGGAACAGTCGTTTAAAACACAAAACACTTATTTTTTGGGCCTGTAGTGTAAAAAAATCGTAACAGAATTCCTGTCCGGAAACATTAGAAGGACCGTTTCGTAATAGTTCTAGTTTCCATTTGATTATATAATCTCAATGAAAATATTCTGGCGGAGCTATGAACGTATTAATTAATGAATGACCCATTGTTTTACATTCCAAAACGAAAAAGAATTATAGGGGTTTTATGATCTAATGAGGCGTTATTTTACTTTGAAATATGTAGTAGTAGTACTGAAGGTATGTATGAAAAGAAATATTTAAAACTAGGTGATCCGCGCAACTTGGTCTCCGAAATTTTTCCCCGTTTTTGCAACATTTTTCATTCCGCTCTTATTGGTCGTAGCGTGATGTGATATAGCTATAAACTTCCTTAATAAATGGACTATCCATCAGTAAAATCATTTTTCAATTCGAACCGGTACTTCCTGAGATAATCGCGATCAAACAAATAAACTCTTCAGATTTTTAATATTAAAACTTTAATAATTTCACTGACTTATTCCTATATTTTAGTCTACAGTTTTGTTGTTTTGTAGTCTAAGAGAACCTTTTATCTATTAGAGCCTAGCCAGTGGCCAGAAAAATATGCAGTCGAATTACAAAACACCTCATAGAATCACATCAAAACGTTTTAAGACAATCATACAACCAACTTGCTTAAGTTGTTTTTATAAAATAAGATTTATAAAAACAACATTAGTAAGTTCTTTTTGTGCATATTCACGCATATGCGCAATCTTCATAATACCCACAAAGTAAGATATTCATCTTTCAATATTATTTCTGATAACCGTCAACCCTCAAACGCCGAGTATAGGCGTGGCAAGGCAACTAGTATAACATAACAAAGCCTCCCGATGGTAACTCCGTTCCGCAATCGCTCCGGGGACTAATCAACCGTGGCGAACACTTCAATGCCTTTTGTTTTTATGCCGACAACATCGTTGATGTTCGTCTAATTGTGGTATACGGGGAATAAATTTGTTCGTTTTTATTTACAGTTCTTGGAAGTTTAGGTTCATTTTTTGCCTGCGTTTCCAATACAGGTTAAAATTGGACAATATTTTTTGGAAGATTTTGTCGCTTTTTACACGCTTCTCATTATCGTTATGTACCTAGAAAAATCTTGGAAGGTGATTTTTACGTAGTTACCTTATAATGTCATATCGATTTGAAAATTTACAATGAAAGAGCCAGTAAGTAAGTGGAAGTCTTCCCTAGATTTATAGAGATATATTTGATTTAAAAACATTGTAAGCATTGGCAATTAGAAAAGAGTGGCCGCAAATTTTTATTGCTTGTTCTTTTTCCGGCTTTACCTATTGTTTGTAACAAACATTACATGTAAATGTAGAATCGACTTTTCACAAGTGTAGTATTTTGCTTCTTAAGTGAATAAAGTATTTTTATTACTATTATACTAGCTTTCGCCCATGGCTCCGCCCGCGTTATCGCGATTATCTTTTGTCCTTCCCCGGGACTCAAACTATCTCCGTGCTTGAGCGTGAAAGCGTAACGGACAGACAGACAGACAGACAGGCAGAAAGAGTTACTTTCACATTTATAATATTAGTATGGATACTTTTTTTTAATATATGCACCCTTTTCTCTACACCACTCAAAGGTTGACTGGAAGAGAATACCAAAGGCATTAATTCCGCCTTTTGCAATGTATTTGCAGGAAGTTTTAACGTGATAAAGTCTTATAAATCGAAGACCGAGTGTACGCACGAAAAAGTGTCACGGTCCATCACATTCCGCCTGCTGATAGGCTAATATATTATTGGGTTCACTAAAGCTGTCACTGGAATGGTTTGACAATGGATAATGTCATCAATATTTTGACAATTGCAGCGACATGCTATACATATGAAAGTTAAAAAAAAAAACAAGCTTTGTCATCAATGTTTTCTCATGACGTTATCACGCAAAATTATCGTCCAGTACAGTATCATCGAGTACAGATTTTATAAATAAACGTTTACTAACAATGTGGTTCACCCATTAATATTAGTGACTCCCAACCCTTCAAATTGCAAAAACATAGCTACGCAGTATACATTTAGCCGGTGTTTAGTCAATTGTACCCCCCCCCCCCCCTTCCAAATGATCCTGGGTACGCCCATGAAATGCTTTTATATTAACACTGGATTTACGTTGGTAATATAATCGGTGGCATTTAAACCACCTGGGCTCTCTCGATTGCAAACCCGATGTCTTAACCACTAAGCTACTTCAAATTAGTAAATACTTATTAGTAGATAAATGATTTATATATTAACTAAACATTACAAACATGATTACTATCGATTATGCAATCGTTTACACATAACATTCATAGCACAGCGGTCAATACATGGTTTAATTATCGCAATATATCAACATGCTGTCTAGGACAAGTAGGCCTTACAGCCTTTGTGTCGTATGAATTACATAACATCACGTTGTATATCCGTGTAGGGTTAGGCAAACATTCATTTATTTCAGAGAACATCACTATAATTAATCATTAAACGTTTAATTCGGGTTTTCCCTTTTTAAGATTTTATGCAAGCCTTGCAGTATATGTACAGAGTGATTTGTAATGTATGCTCATGGCTTCTTTACATAGCACTCAATAACTTTGTAATATCAGTTTTGAAAAATATTTAATGTAATTCTTAATCACCTACCATTTGTTTATTGTGAGGTTTAAAAGTAAAATCTTTGATTTTACTCCGGGGTCTAATAGATGTGTGGTAAATAGGTATGTGACAAAAGTAGGTGGTAGGTGGTGAAGGGTTAAAGACCCTAAACCTGACAAAAAAGCACCGATTTTACTCCGGGGTCTAATAGACGTGTGGGAAATGGTTGTGTGACAAAAGTTGGTAGTAGGTGGTGAAGGGTTAATTTGTTTTTTTTTTTCATTATTTTACGAAGTTATTTGGTGTAATGTAAAGAAGCCAGGAGCGGGAGGTTATTAGTATATTAAAAATCATTCTGTATATTAAAATGTAGAATAAGGCAGTAAGAATCTCTCTGAGAGATAGTCTACTCGAGAGATATTTCTATCAGAGCGGGGCTTTTTGTCGCTACGAGCCATAATGCCCTTATGGGCATTATTGCCACCGCTCTATCGCTCTATCGCTGATCAATCCTCAATCGCTGGTCGCTCTAGCGCGGTTGGCCCCCTTGGTCTATTATTAGCCCAAGAGGGCCAAACGCGGATTGATGTATGTCATGTTTTCTCTGAATTATTAATTCTCTGAGTTTTTCTCTGAGATGTCTTTTCTTGACCAATTTAGAGCAGAAACTTTAAAATAGATAACACAATGTGCGCGTTCGCTTATTTTACTTGTATTTTATGACCGTACAGAAATAAAAACTTTCTTTTTCTAAAATCGAATGCGCCATACGAATGGAACACGAATGTTTGATACAAAACATCATTGCATCGAACGTGAAGCCAATTGAACACAAAATGGCCTTACAGAAACAATCTATGCCAAAGACTGCAACATTCACTCTTGCGACCTCTCCGACCCAGTGGTCCAATGACCAACGATGCATTCAACACCTTAACGATAGCAATACATCAACAGCTACATTGCGACAATTACACCGTATCTTCGCCTAGTATTATGTAAACTGAAATAATAATAGACGCATTAAACGAAACTTATCGCTATTGTTGCGCAACATGATCGATGATGGTAACGCAATGGTCCATGATAGTATCTTAACAGCATTACCTATGACACCCACAGAGATAGCAATCTACGTACACGAGTTACTTTCACCCACACCCACTAACTGTTTAGGCAATGTTGTTTTTATTTGCGATTCGCATCATAGGTCTTACTCTGACCTCCACGATTTCAGTAGCTTTTCATTACACTATAAACAAGTGGTGTTCGCAATAAAATAGTCTGTAGTCCGGAACAGCAGCAATTCACGTATTTAAAGCAGTGCAGTTAAGTTTCGATTAAAACGGCCATTTTTGTATTCTTGTAACTTTGGGATCGATCGAACGCTAGCGCACTGTACTAGAATGTCGTTATTGCGCTCTCGAGACGCATACTTGACGCAAGCGTATTTGAGATCGATCCTAAAGTTACAAGGATACAAAAATGGCTGTTTTAATCGAAACTTAACTGCAACTGAACTGCAACTGCAGTGCTTTAAATACGTGAATTGACGCCCTGGTCGACAAAGCAATTATTGAATTCATTTTTAAACAATTAATGCAGGTAAAAACTTAGGTGAGATAAGGATTTATTAATGAATCCAACGAGCCTGATGCACACTCAGATGACACGGTAGAGCGCGTACCGTCTTACCACGATTTACAATAAATTAGTATGACGTTCTAACAGAATTTTAACTAGCGAATGTTTTGTCTTCTTCTATTCAATTTTGAAAATAGAATGAAAAACAAAGACAAAACATGCGCTAGTTTAAATGTGATTGAAACCTCTACTTATAATGAATAAGGGGGTTAGTTTCCTATACCCATTTCTAAGTTGACCTGTCGTAGACTATCTCATTTGTAATTTCGTATGTGTATACGTATACTTGCCTACGACCTGGAGAACTACACAAATTTAATGAACAATAGTAAATTCGAATTGATGAAAATCCAGAGCTAACAATATTAGGTAATTCATGCCATTTATTCATGAAAATGGTATATTAATACGAACGTTTTGTGCTTATTAGATATATTTCGGGACTTAATCGCGTGAATTATTTATGGGTACGAACCTTTTATTTAAGCTGCTATGAGTCGACCCGTGACCACGATCGGTGCAATTCGATCGAAACGTCGGGTAAATAAAAGGTTCGTACCTTTAAATAATTCACGCGATTAAGTCCCGAAATATATCTATTATGTAAAATCGCGAAAGTTTAAAAATAGTTTTGTGCTTACCCGAAAATGAATTAAATCTAAGAAGCTAGGTCTACGTGGTTCAGTTTTGGGTAATGTTTATTTTAAAGGTTTATTTATCTCTCTGGTCTGGACAAGTGTCCAGATGCTGTAGAAAAAAAAGTTAGACTTCTCTGGACAGACGTCCAGATTTCACGAAAATGTGTAAATAGATACAGTTGCAAAGTAATTAAAGGTTTTTGACTTCTTGGCAAAAACGTTAATTATAAGACAGACATGCCTAAGGAAATATATCGTTATTTATTTGCGATATCCGAACCGTAACCTGTTTGGGATTCAATAATAACTTAAAACGTGTGAACCATTCTCTATGGGAAAAATTCAAATTGGAGGAATTAAATTTCATAAAACTGTTATTGGATCGCGAGACGGGACGAGAGACGAAAGTTTTTTACTTGTTGAGTTCCCAAAATATTTTAACGATGCATCGACATCAAAAGTTACAAAAAGTTCGCAGAGAGTTTGTTAGGGCTTTAATAGGGCTGAAACTAAAAAATACGAGGATGCATATTCGCTTTCGTATTCAGCTTATACAAATAGAAGAATCATCATGGTTCACATAATATTTTTTTATTTCGTCAAAAATGTTTGCACTTTACTTGCATGTTTTCGACATCTGATGTTTGCTGTCTACTTGAGTGGGGCTTGCTTACAAATAAACGAATCAATCGTACAACTAATTGCGATTATGCGGCTACGCAAATGTGCTATAGCTACTTCGTGGAGGTATACAAGCTACAATCTATCCCTCCCCTACTAATATATAAATGTGAATGTAAGTTTGTTTATTACGCTTTCACGTGAAAACTACTCAACCGATCATCATGAAACTTTGTACACATATTCTTGGAGGTATTAGAAGTAACATAGGATTATAAAAAAATGGGGAAAATTTACGCAGACGAAGTTGCGCGGGACATTTAGTCAAATATATAACAATCGATTGATTTTTATACATATTAGAATATTTCAGGACTAACAAACCATGGGAATTGCAATTCGATCGTAACGTCGGGTAAATAAAAGATTCGTACCTTTACATAATTCACGCCATTAAGTCCCGAAATAAATCTAATAAAAATAAAGATTTCCAAATCCGAGCGGAACGAGATAATACCTACTAGTAATCCAGAGGTATCGAACCGTGGTGATGTTTTTTATAGAGTATGTATATTTAATCCTTGTCCGACCCGTTAATGTGTTGTTAGGTAGGTATCATGTTCCCATTCGATTAATGTCATTTTCAAAAAAATATTAACAATTTTTTTTTTTATAAAAGTATAAAAAATCTTGAAAATTTACACATTTCGACGAAATTGGGTACTTAAGTCGTGAATTTTATTATTCAATAAAAAAACATTTTAACGGATTTATATTTTTTCTTTTTATTTTTTAGCTAAATAACAGAATAGCTACACACATCTTTAGGCTCAGACAGGAATTAATTTAAGCCAATTTTCAATAGATATGAAAATCGATTACAAATGTAAAAATAAAACAGTATTTATTACTATCACCAATATTAGCAGAGATTATAGCGGAAGTTGACCATAAATGGCCTCAACAGGCTCGGACTCACAGATTAATCTCACAGGTTTAATGTTCAATTAAATTATACATATTATATTATCTTTCTACCATCGCAATCATAACAACAGGTTCTAAATCCTGCTGAGGATTTAATTGACATATTGCTAAGAGCAAACGTTATTATAAACAAAATGTTCGATTATATGCGTTTATAACGAGAGTAGTATTATGCGTATCGATATTTCATTATGATACTTGTTTACGATTAAGTTTTTCGCGACTTAATTTCGTAGGTCACTATATTGACAGTATTACTCACATATAAATAATTGTGTGACACCAGCCGTCAAATCCAGACGTCAGTGCATCGTTTTAAATAATTGTTCCGTGTTTTAAATAACTTTTTGTATTTTCATCGCCATTATTCTTCATCCTAATGTCTAAGACATTGTGTGTGTGTGTGATTGTGAGACCGACAATCGTAAGGTTGCGAGTTCGAATCCTAACCATTATACTACCGACATGAACCCACTCCTACACAAGCCATTGAGGTTGAGTTAACAAGATTGCTAGTGATGTGGGACCACAATCCTACATTTCTAGTAATTAGATATATTTCGGGACTTAATCGCGTGAATTATTTAAAGGTACGAACCTTTTATTTACCCGACGTTTCGATCCAATTGCACCGATCGTGTTCACAGACGACCAGAATTAGATCGAAACGTCGGATAAATAAAAAATTCGTACCTTTAAATAATTCAAGCGATTAAGTTCAGAAATATACCTATCTAATATGTATAAAAATCGTGAAAGTTTAAAAACAATAATTTATGTTTTAAAGAAATAATTGTTGGTCATTCTAATGTCTCTTTCTTTTAACCAGCAATCGTTAACATGAATTAGTATAATTTCTGCATTCGACTTTGCGAAAATCATGGAAAATATACAGCCATTAGTTACGAAAATATAATCAGTAGATACATTCATTTTCGAACGCAGGCTATCCAGACTAGTCTGATTTGTAGGCACCATCTACAAACAACATTGTTAACAAAAACCCATATTCTTTTACTTGTAAATAATCACTACATAGTATAAAACAAAGTCGCTTTCTCTGTCCCTATATCCGTATGTATGCTTAAATCTTTAAGACTACGCAACGGATTTTGATGCGGTTTTTTTAATAGATAGAGTGATTGCAGAGGTAGGTTTATATGTATAATAACATCCATTAAATAGTGGAGAAATAAGGAGCGGAGCAGCAATAAGAAATGTTGCAAAAACGGGGAAAATTTACGCAGACGAAGTTGCGCGGGTCAGCTAGTAACACTATATAAGCAAAGGCATCGGTCTCGAAATCGTGAGGTCGCAGGTTTAAATCCTACCCATTATACTACCGACGTGAACCAGTTCCTAACACAAGCCATTAAGCTTAGCTGGAGGGGTTAACAGATTGCTAGCAATGTGGGATCAAATTGCTTGTTATCTTTTTAACAAGAAAAAAATAAGAAAAATAATATAGAAGACAACTATCAAACGACAACATCTGGTAAAGACACTTAAAGTCAGCCCAGGCAAGATCAGACTTCATCTGCGCATGATTAGTTGGTCGTCTCTTTTCCAGTCCATCCACGTCATAACACGGGGCGTGATATGACGTGGATGACTGGAAAAGAGACGAACTTGTGTAAAGCGGATCTTACACGGTCAATATTATTGACAATCCTATTGACTACTTATTAGGCCCCTTAAAATGGCTCAATAATACTGATGAATTTACTCCTTACACGTGCAATATGTCGATATAGATTATTTGACAACTAAAAACAGATTGTAAGGTAGGCTTTAAACCTACCATACAATCTACTAATTCATATTGCCAAAGTATGACTGCCTCGGTGGCGCGGTGGGAATGTCCGACTGCTACGCAAGAGGTCGTGGGTTCGATTCCCACACGGTACACCACTTTGTGTGATTCACAAAATGTTGTTCCGAGTCTGGGTGTAATTTGTGTCCGTGACTTGTATGTTTGTAAACCCCGCGACACAGGGCTTGTACCCTACTACGAGAGTCGCCTTTTTTAAAAAAAAAAATACTGTACGTGTAATGAGTATATTGATTGAGTCAATAGTACCTATCGCTCCTATAATATTGACCACTAGCGAACGCCTCGCAGTTTCATCCGCGCAGTTGCCGTTCCCGTGAGAATACAGGTATAAAAAGTAGCCTATGTCATCCGGGGATAGTGTAGCTTCCCAACGGTCAAAGAACTTTTTAAATTAGTGCAGTAGTTTTAAGTTTATTCCTTAAAAATAGAAAAAAATCTTTCCTCTCTATAATCTTTATATTATATATATATATATATATATATATATATATATATATATATATATATATATCAAATATATAATTCTACTGTGCATGTGTATGTCACTGAACTCCTCCTAAACGGCTGGACCGATTTGAATGATTTTTTTTTGTGTGTTTCAGTAGATTTGAGAATAGTTTAGATTCACAATTGAACCCGATTCACAAAAAAATAGTATTAGTATAACATAACATAACATAGCTGCTTTAGAGATATAAATACGCAGTCAAAGCGACATGATCATGTTCAAGATAAAATTATTTATTATATGAAAACTTATAGACTAATAACATTTATGATTAATTTAACTGTGTAATCAAATTGCTAATAACACGCTTCCGCAGATTTAAAATATTAGACCGCAGATGAGATATAGTGGCTACACTTATTTTGACGCGCAATAAACAGCTTTGCATATCCAGTTGTATAACTCAATGTGGTCAGGTAATCCCGGCAAGTAGGAGGCAGGGATCATCAATAAACTATGCTAGGGGGCACCACATCCCCATATATCAGGCAGATACGATCTTATCCTGTGTCGCACGCAACTAAACTGTGCAATTATGTGATAACGTTGCCAATACGATCACGCTACAGTCCTCAACTCCACACAACTTTAATAAATCATTTAGAAAGATATTATCAATATCAAAAACGAAAAGGCGTCATGGTTGCCTAGGGTAGGTAATTATGTAGATACAGCTAATTTATTTTCACAAAAAAATGGTTGTCTATAAAGTCGGTTTAGGGACGATAATTTTATGTGATAACGTCATAAGAAAACATTGCTTAGCAAATATGCCTGTGACAGCTATAACGACCCGATGGCCACAATACTTTAGGCTATCAGCAGGAGGAACGTGACGAACCGTGATTGTGACACTTTTTCGTGCGTCCACCCCGTCACAGAATCAAGAAAAACATTGCTGATTGCAATTTTAATTTCAACGATTTAATACAATTATTATAAAATATAATTAGTAAACTGCTGTAAGAGAAGCTACATGTTTTAATATTTAGTAAGAATATTTAAGCATATTTCAGTGCCTGGTGTCGTCGGTGAAATGAAATGACATCTGAATTTATAACGAGTAGTTTGGATATTTTTATCTAAGTAATTAAACAGAAATGCTTAGGCATGTAGATAACATAGTTTACAGTATTATTAGTAGGTAGTTAAAGTATCAAAATAAGCTACAAACATGCATCGTGCTTTAAAAAAATATATATTTTTATTATACCTGCATAGATATAATATTAAAATATTAATTTCGATTACAGAATCGCGCTAATAAATATTAAAGATTTTAAGAACGTATGCCAATAGCTTACATGGTACTAATTCTATCGAAAATTTACAACAGCTTTGTCTGTGCGTTTTGTGTGCTAGATTTATATTTTATACAAAGCCGTTTAATTTTTTTTAAGAGTTTGAATTACAAATAGTACATTATATCTAAGTATACCGACTTATTCCTATATTTAAACCTATTGTCGGTTAAATATCTTAGAAGTAGAGTTATTTAACTTTTATCTAAAGTATAATTCTATATTTTGTCAATAGATATCTACTTATCTTTTCGGAAATTGACATAATGTCAAATTAATCCGATAAAACGTATATTGTAAAATGCAGTCAGTCAGATTACATAATAAGTGTTTATAGTGTTGTTGAGCAATACCAGGGTTTCACTATGTTTTTTTCGTCTTCGCGGCAAGCCCGCGCGAATTAGCGCATGCGCGATGCATTTCTAAGCGCAGCTCTCTATAAACCATTATGACAAGATTTTGACAGTTAAAAGCGCAGGCTTGACGCGAAAACGAAAAAAAGATAGTGAATAAGAACCCAGAGGTGCCTAAGTTGAGGGTGTGGGAGTAGTTATTCTATCTCAAAGGGTAGTACTAACAATATAGCTATACTTGATATTGACAGAATAAATTGACAGATCGGCTCCAGGAAGATGTCGCTGATGTACAAACTTTCATAAACTCATAGACTTACCTAAGTCTATGCATAAACTACATATTTTGAAGATGTCAACTAATTGAGTTGTTATCATTTTTATAAATCCGCGTCACGTGTAAAAATACAAAAAAACATGTAAAATCGATCTTGGGCAGTTAAAGCGCACAATAAATATTTGACAATGACAGAAATTGACCATTGGAAAGTTTGCCATCAACTCAAAAATAGAATTCCTAAAAAGAGCTCACCATCGTAGCTGCACAAAAAAAACAGAATCTTAACAAGTTTTTTTTTTAATATTTGCCGTGTATAATATTGACATGGCGACTAACGTCCGTTCGTTTCTTATTGTGTTACAAATTGTATTTCTTTATTAGACACGTACGCACTAAATTACTACTCTAATGGACCACATCTCGGTACAATATTTTTTTATTAACCTGCCACTTTAAAGTATAGAAACTACGAGACTACTCTCCACCAAATCAAGAATAGAAAAATGTTGTTGTTATGGAGGAGTGTCTATTTCTGATAGAAGGAGCTCTTGATAGATAATGATGTCCTCCTAACAACTGGACACAATTCTAATTATAATAAGAAGAGTTTCAAGAATAGAGTAGCTTATTATTCATTAAAATCCGGGGTCGTGTAGCAAAGGGGGTGCACAAAAAATACCATAATTTTTTCACTAATTATCGAGAAACATAGGTTTCAAAACTTTTTGTACTTAGATAAAATTATTTCATCAAATTTCTATTTCGATGCTGATGGAAAAAAATCGATCGATTTTGTATGGATTGTAGTGTAGTTTAGTAGTGGATTGGGACTTGTAAATTCTTTTAATAAAATATATATGTAAGTGCACTAACTTAATTCGGTTAGGTTAGGTTAAAACTGTGACGCACGAGATCAGCGCAAGACGCGCGCGTGCCGCGGCAGCGGCCGCCGAGTGGATGTCGGGTCACGTAGGTACAATGTAGGGTTCCGTAGCTACCCAGCATAATAATGTAGTATAAGAAGTCGGTTTTCTGTTGTTTTTGTTTTATACTGAATTTGTACGAAAATTTTGTTACTTCTCATTTGGTCGGCTGTTACTCGTAAACTTGTAAAGTCTACTTAGCTGCGATAGTTTTCCTTTTAATTGCATTATATATACCACTATCCCGAATGACAGATAGGGGGGAAACACTTGACTCTAACACTGCACTTAAGGCTTAATATTTCACAAACGGAACTAGTTTAAAAATCAATGTTGACTTGATATTGTTTGTTAAAGTTATGTTAATGAAATGTCATAGTGTAGTTTTTATTGTAATTGTTTTATGGTGATTAATAAACTATTATTATTACTTGCATAATACGACTATGCCGTGATCTAGATGAAGAATATCCAAAAAAAGACCATCTGGTAAAAGCACTTACACACACGCATCCAAAACACTTTCTCCCTCACCGCCATTATTACCGAAGGCCAGTGATTGCCCTCGAAATATTGAAGCATAACACTATAATCGTTACCGAAATCATTTTCTAACTTGTTTACGTTTACATAACATCATCAGGACGGTCGACTGCCTTTCTCCGTTCGTTGACCGCAACCCACTCAAGGCCAGGTGACGGCCAATTAAATGCTTTTTAACACATTTAATTTAAGTCTATTATGGACAAGCTAAGCGTTTTTTTTAACAGCTTATGACCGTGGTTAGTCTTAACTACTGTATGTCTTTTTTGTAAAGGATTATCCATCTATTGATGCTTTGTCCGCCATTTTTGGATGGCCTGACAAAACAAAACCGCTAGAATTGACTTTTAAATGCACGGTACATTAAAATTAAATCTTTAACGAATTGGTCTATTAACAAGTTCCTTTTATGGTTCTTTTTACGTTAGAATAAACTTTACGAGTACCTAGTGTCTGAGATGTACTTGTTCTATTTTTTTTTAAACTAGTCAATGTCAAATATGTTGTGAATGTGGGGACTTACACAGGAACTAACATAACCCTAATACCCTATTAGGAATCATTTATTTTGAAATTTCATTCGTATCAAAATCTATACTTAATAATAATAATAATATATAAGTTTGTTTGTTTGAACGCGGTAATCTCAGGAACTACTGATCTGAATTGAAAAATTATTTCACTGTTAGATAGCCCATTTATTGAGGAATATATAACGTCACGCTATGATCAATAGGAGCGGAGGAGCAATGCGAAATGTTGCAAAAACTAGGAATATTTACGCAGACGAGGTTGCGCGGGACAGCTAGTAATAAATATAACCGTAAATACATTTTTCAAAATGACATTAATTTTTTCGCCACGCATGATTACATTGATAACAAATATATTGAAGAAATTTGGAGAACAAAAAAAACAAATGACTACTACGAACATACTCGTATTATTATCTCGATTGAAATAGGTGACTTATGACTACAACCGGTGCAATCTGGTCGAAGTCGTAAAAGTAATTAATACATATTTGTGTTAATCCCTGTATTTATCTACGAGCTTCTTCACTACATAGTATAAAACAAAGTCGCTTTCTCTGTCCCTAAATCCCTATGTATGCTTAAATCTTTAAAACTATGCAACGGATTTTGATGCGGTTTTTTTTAATAGATAGAATCATTGAAGAGGAAGGTTGTAGATGTATAATAATATCCATTAAATAGTGGAGAAATAAGGAGCGGAGCAGCAATAAGAAATATTGCAAAAACGGGGAAAATTTACGCAGACGAAGTTGCGCGGGTCAGCTAGTAAATTATAAAGTGGAAATGTTTATTTGTTTAAACGCGATAATCTCAGATACTACTCATTCGACTTGAAAAATGATTTTACTGTTGGATAGCCCATTCATCGAGGAAGGCTATATAACATCACGCTACGACCGATAGGAGCGGAGCAGCAATGATAAATGTTGCAAAAACGGGGAAAATTTACGCAGACGAAATTACGCGGGTCAGCTAGTTTACTATATTTTAGAATAATAAGAAATTACTGACTTTAGACGAATTAGTATTACACACACATAGGGCCATGATTAGACACTAGTTGAGTTAATAGAAATGATTATCTGTTTCCGTTCGTATAAAGTATTCGAAACACGTTTTATGATATTAATCTAATATTAAACATTAGTATGCTTTTCTTGTTCGACAAGACAGTGTTGTCTATTTTTATTTGTATTCATCATATTATTAAAATGCGCATAACTTATTATGTAATACATAGTTTATTACTTTATTCATATATGTGAACCATTAGGATCAAGTCATCATTTGATTTTATATTAGCTACTACTGGTTTCTCACACATAGAAATTTAAACTCACAACATCTTTATTAAGATTTTATAAATAAATAAAAATACGTTAATATTAAAAAAAAAAAAAAAAAAATACCGATATCAAAAAATAGTGATAAGAATATCTTGGAACAACTCACACAAGGCTATCTGATCACGAATTAAGGAGAGCTTGTACTATGTAAACCAGACAACTGATAAACATACTTATATATTTCTAAATACATACATACGAGTATTATAGATAAATAACACCCAGACACAGAATAAACCATCGTGCTTATCACACAAAGTTTAATCCTGGGTGGGGATAGAACCCACGACCTCTTGCGTAGCAGTCGGATACACTCCCACCGCTCCACAGAGACAGTCTGACTATATTCGACTGAATTCAGTCGAAATTGGGTTAGGAATAAAAGACTTGTTATTATAGAGTAGCATGTCCAGCGTACTGTACTATAGAGGGCATTGCTTCAGGCGCGGATCCATAACTTTGTTCAGGGGGGGGGGGATATGTGACTCAACCGGTCGCTTGCTCGGGGGGATTGATTAATCACCGGTACAAAAGCCACCACTTCCGACCGGGGGAATTGCCCGTCAAAACACACGTCGGTAGTATAATGGGTAGAATTCGAAACCGCGACCTCACGGTTGCGGGACCGATGCCTAATCCATTAGGTTACCACCGCTTTTAAATTAAAAAATCCAAAATTGCCATATCGGCCTATCGACCTGAGTATTTTTAGTACTATTACTTGAATGGTTGTACCAAGCTAGCAAAGTCACCAACGCGGTTCCTTGCAGTGTAAGTAAACAACCTGTTTGCAATAGACAGTTAACTTTAGCTTCACATTCTGACGTCACACGGTCGGAAGTTTGACAACAATGCTTATTGTTATAGATACAACCGTTTTCTACAACGTAACAGTGTAATATAAAAATATATATATTACGGGTCTTAATCGCGTGAATAATTTAAGGTAAAATACCTTGTTTATTGCCCGACGTGTCGAAGTACCGACGGTTCCGTAATAGTGAGTGATAAAAATCAAGCGAGGGTAGTTTCCGAAACCCGCGCTTCACGGAGGCGACGCTGAGCTCAACTAGTCTTCCCGTGACCACGCGCACGGCCGTTGCAATACGGTCGAAACGTCGGGCAATAAACAAGGTATTTTACCTTAAATTATTCACGCGATTAAGACCCGTAATATATATATTTTAATAATGTGTACAAATCGCGAAAGTTTATCAACATTTAAATACTTGTCTTAAATACTTCTTATATTTTTACTACAACATTTACGCGTTATTTTATGTAATAGCCAAATCTGCTGCATCTTTAGTTAGGGTCTAAATTAATATTCTACACAGGTAAGTTGTTAGTTTGGATGTAGGAGGTAATTTTCGAAACTGTTACAAATTGTGATGCAAATTACGAGGCCTTTTATGACGATAGCTAACATCCACGGGCTGTCGCTAGTGGTTAGTGACCCTGACTGCTAAGCGAGCTAGCTAAGGTCGAGGGTTCGATCCCCACCTAGTAGGTAAGGACGAGGACGCTGCTGCCCATGACGCTACTGCTGACGACACCCAGGGGAAGAGATGGGGTATACTATTCTACTCGACAGAAAAACTACTCTCTACTCTTATTAGGTTATTTCAATTTAATGTGTATTTATGGCCTAGTTTTGAATATTTGCCAAAATAGTCCCATGTGCGACAGGGATTGGTTTAGTGGTTAGTGACCCTGACTGATAAGCCGGAGGTCTTGGGTTCGATCCCCACCCAGGATAAAACTTTGTGTGATGAGCACGATGGTTTACTCAGTGTCTGGGTGCTATTTATTGATAATATGTATGTATTTTGAAATATATAAGTATGTTTATCAGTTGTCTGGTTGCCATAGTACAATCTCTGCTTAGTTTGGGATCAGATGGCGTTGTGTAAGTTGTCTAAAGATATTATTATTTATATTAATTATTAATAAATAGTAAATGCGAAAATATGTTCGTTAATTAGTAAGTCTTTTTCTCATCGAATTTTTATAAATATTTCTTTTATCCCCAAAAATTCACAGCAATATTACACCGGTACAATCGCGGTCAAAACCAAGTTACCTTAAAATATACAGTACAAATAAATTCACGGAATGCAATTCAGCTTCTTGCAACTTCATAAAATGCCAGAAGCAACCGTAACAAATATACATGCTCGTAACTAAAAACTCCAAACTTTCTACCCATCAATACAATTCATTATTGAGTTATCAAACACCAATAAAATCAAATAGACATTTATTGTGTAACTTGCATACTATCACTTGATGTACTGACTATTGAGTGCGCACGATTCTCGATTGGTGCGTTTTTACCTGCGCTTACGCAACCACTGCGTCATGCTACGTCATGCCGGCTTTTACAGTCAACGACAAAAGTGTCTAACCACAAAATACTGATAATACAGAAAACAACATTCTTCGTAGGTGCAATTGATACTACAGAAAACAACTTAAAAGATTCTTCGTAAGTGCAATGCATAAATAGACATCGTTCCCAGACACGGAATTTCAGACCACTTTGGATCATTTTGTTCGGAAGGGGTTTCACCTACGTGTGCTTTGCTCAAGGGAAATACTTATGAAGGTTACCTCGTGTAAACAATATTGACTTAGACTCGAGCAGCTTGAGCTCAAAATATGATACTACAGAAAACAACTTAAAAGATTCTTCGTAAGTGCAATGCATAAATAGACATCGTTCCCAGACACGGAATTTCAGACCACTTTGGATCATTTTGTTCGGAAGGGGTTTCACCTACGTGTGCTTTGCTCAAGGGAAATACTTATGAAGGTTACCTCCTGTAAACAATATAGACTTTGACTCGAGCAGCTTGAGCTCAAAATAATTTATGTTGCTACTATTCATCTTTAACTAATAGTGGCAGCATGAGAGTTAACGGCGCTTCACAACGGAGAGACGTTTATTCGGCTGTAAATAAGCTCCTCTAATTTTAGTAAGGGTTTCGATTTAGCTTTAGCGGTAATCAAAATAAACTTGTTTAAATAGTGGTCAAACACAGGGGGTAAGCAAGCATTTGTCGATCGAACACCCTTTCAAAGGCTTTTAAAACCAATCAAATCAAAATAGTAGAAAACGACTTATTTTAGGCATTTTACTGTCAATTGTCTAATAATTAAGTAGGTATATTTAATATGAATTTTAAAAAGGACCACCCAATCATACACCACACCCCACCCAAAAATACATTCTGACCGCTTTAGTCTAAAGAACTTTAGACTACAATGGTCATTAAGTACGTGTAACGAATGATGCCAATCGTTTACGTACAATATTTTTATTCTCCTAAGATGCCTGATCAAATTATTTCTACGGCATCCTGAGGTAGACTGGTAGTATTCATTGTGCATATAGTTCAAAAAAAATCAAAATTCTTTATTCACTTGGGATGCAAAACAACTCTTGTCATACGTCGGGATTCTACATGTACATGTAATGCCAAGTTTCTATTAAATAATACCTACTGTTTTATGTTATTAAGGCTTCAGAGTAAAATATCATTATTTTAGATAAGACTACTCGCACATTACGTTACAAGCTCAGTGTCACGTGGACTTTAAAAATATACAATTACTGAACGCAAAACACCCAGACTCGGGATCATTATTTATAATACGATTCCTGGGTCTGAACTTCACTTTTTTTCTGTCAAACACATCCATTTATGGATTTCACAAAGCTCATTTCCGAGTGGGAGCTAAATCCACAATGTCTTGCACAGTAGTTGTACACGTCCATACGCCATCAAGACTATGGTTATTATAAAAAAAAGGTGCGTTACTCGACTTCTGTTGCTGACTGTACCGTCTCTATGGTCATTATCACATCGTCTGCGAGTTAAACTGACGCTTACAATTAGCTTTCCTTTTACACTTTTGAGGAAACTTTTTTCAAACGCAGTCATTGAAGTAAATAAACGTTTTGTAATTTATGCGATTAGCGAATTCAAGTTAACTTGGAACCATTGCTTTTTTTAATTGCTGTGAAGGTACAAATGATTAATTAAATGTTTTAAGAGCTAAGTAATGATTTTTTTAATTGTTATTACAGCTATTACAATGATTGGTGAAATGCATACAGCATGATTAATGTGTCATAAAAGTATTTACGTCTTATACTTTTATATTTAGATAAACAATAAACAGTTAGATAGGTTACACTGTAGCCTTTCTTAACCCTAATACGGCAGTATAACACTATTAACTTCATTAAGAAATATGTATGATGTTGAACAATTTACTAAAATAGAATCAATTTTTAGAAGCTCAAACTGACATAGTAGGAGAAAACAAAACTAGAAGTATGAAATTTGTTGTATTACTCTATGAATGAGTATTAAGACTAACACACATTACTGTAACTATTACTGTTAGTACTCATTTCTAAATAAGTAAACCAGTTAGACTTACTGAAAAAGCACTTGCACCATAGCTCGAAAACGTAATCTAATATTTCTTAGAAATCTCTAAAACGGTGTGGTTGTAGCTTTTGCATGAGTTCGCGCAAACTTTTACGACTTTTCACTAATTCTAACAAGAAAGCGGTGAAATTGTAGAACCAGTCATTCAGGCCGTTTCTTAACGTTTAATGTTACTGCAAACTATTGTATCTGTATTTATGAGAATAGTTTTACATTGAAAATTGCCAAATTAGATGACTTCAGAGTAATTGTTAATTGTTTTGTTAGATAAACATCTATTGATTCTAAAATTCTATTCACAATTGGGTAATTGACTACAATAAAGATTATTATTTCATACTAAACCAGTAATAGTAGATAAAGAAATCCTCTGTTAATGAATGTTTCATCCTTTGATTATATAATGTCTAGATTCCTAATTCGGCATTTAAAATTGAAGCAAAGAACTGTCAAAAGGTACGGTCAAATGGAAGTACTTTTTGAGAGGTAAGAAGACTCCCATCAGATGTTCTAGCCATAGTTATTCTAGCGCGCCATTTTCAAAGAGTGTCAAAAATAGTATAATCAAAGGTTTCGTCATAATTTAACGTGTTTTATAATTAAAATCATCAAACAGAATACTAGAATGTCATTGTGTTGTATAATTTTTATAAAGCGTATTGTTTTGACATTTCATAAAAAGAGACCTGACATTCGACTACCCGAGTGGCATAGACAATGCATGTCATATAGTCCTAGAGGGGAACGCCGAAAAATGCAAGCATATTATAAAAGCTAGATTTTTTTTCTATTACGACACACTAGTGGAGTAAAGAAATACCCTTCCGTGAGTCAGCTTGATTCCTTAGCGTTCAGGTCTTTTATCGGTTACTGACAGCATCTGTTACAAAAGTGTTACAAAATACAAAGCTAACCTCTATGCTAATCTATCGTAAAAGTAACAAAGAAAATATTTTAAGTGACAGTTAAAATGATTTATAATCCCTACTAATATATAAATGTGAATGTAAGTTTGTTTGTTACGCTTTCACGCGAAAACTACTCAACCGATCATCATGAAACTTTGTACACATATTCTTGGAGGTATTAGAAGTAACATAGGATTATAAAATTTTAAAAAAAGGGGAACATTTACGCAGACGAAGTTGCGCAGGACATGAATGTGAAAATAGCAAAATATATAACAAATGGTGTTAATACTAATCCATTGAGTTTTTCTGACTGACTAATACGGTACGATAAACGGTTATTTCTTTTGCAGTTCATTTTTTCATTGCATTGTTTGGCGTTCTCCTCTCGGACTGATATTTTGGCTTTTTTTTTTACTTAACATGGACTTATTAATGTCGAGTCCTCACACTTTTCCTCACACTCAGCCGCCATTCCTTCAAAAGCCTAGCCCTAACATTAAACATAGAACATTAACCCATTGAGATACCTATGTACAAATTGCATTAATCAACGGTAATAAGCAAGTACTATATTTGTATACACACGCCACTGGCTAACTATCTCTTACAAAATTTCTTGAAGATATGAATTTTTGTTGTTGTCTTTAATCACGATAAATCCATGTCATAAAATTTTATGAGTTTCTGCGGTATGTAATTTTAGATATACAGCCATATCTTCCAGTATGCTTTCGATACAAATTTCAATTAGTAGGTACATTGAGAAAGTTGGAACTGATAGCTTAGAATTAGGTAACTATGTGTTATTATTTGTATCAAGTTACCAGCGTGGGTGCCTTCCAATTTTACTTATTGACTTATGATTGAAGACAAGATAAGAATGTAATAAAATCAAATAACAATGGAGTCAGAAAGAATAAGTGCACGCTGCACATTGATTGTTATAAATATTACAGTCAATGATACCTATTATAAAGCCAAAGTGTATTTTATAATCTATACTAATATTATAAAATTGAAGAGTTTGTTTGTTTGTACGCGATAATCTCAGGAAGCACTGGTTGGAATAGAAAAACTATTTTACTGTTGGATAGCCCTTTTATCGAGGAAGCCCTTTTATCAGCTACACAATGAAAAATGTTGTGAAAACGAGGAAAATTGATGCATACGAAGTTGCGCGGTCAGCTAGTATGAGGTATTATAATTAGCCTTATACGTTACCAATTTTAGAACTTTGGCCTACTCTCTTTGAAAAAGGCCGTATCTCTAACACACCACGCTGGCGAAGTGCGTATTGGTAGATGTCACATGCCTTCAAATAATATTTTCAAGGAACCTAGGCAATAATAAATCATAAAACATTTACTAAAATTTTACTACTAACTTCAAAGTCCCTCAATGGACGATACAGCATTTGATTTTAAATACTTACTAAACTTATTTCTTCTACTTCTCCTAGAATTAAAAGGTGTTCTTCTTAATATTATATATGCGTTGATAGCAACCTAGTCTATTTTTCCGCCAAAGGCAAGTTTTTATTGCACTTTGACGGCACAAAAATTCGACCTTGTCAATATTACAACGAACCTATTTCATGTAGTATCACAACTTTAACGCGGAGATGTAAAAATGGTATTTCCTAAATGATACATATATCGATGCTATTTGTAAAAACGATGGCCCTTAAGGACGAGCTTCCCCTCCCACCCGTCCGTTCGCCCGGTCTGACAACATCCAAGATGCAAGAATGCTGGTCCCCGCAAGTGGTTCGCTTTCGAAATAACTCCCTACTCGCGAACATTTCTTTCATGTTGTCGCGTAAGTATTTGTAAACATTATATTTACAGGAAAGCTCGTTTGTTAATAAATAAATATATTACTTTATAATGTAGTCGTGAGTAGTCATATCTATTTGCAACAACTTATTTAAATAATATAAATATACACCTTACAGACTAATATAAATACAATATTAACATAAATTATAATATATTATGGAATGCTTGCACTCTTACAGTGCTTTGATATTTTTTTTAAATGACAAAATGTCGATTTATGATCCATGTGAAAGTGTATGTACCTCATTTTGTAATATCAGTTTAAATATACTAATTACTTGGGAAAATTACTTTTTTTTACTTAGTTATTAGATCTACGCTTTTTAACAAACTATTTATAGCACAGCGAAATATATAAGCACAATATGGCGTTGATAAGATTACTCATATACTATTAAATACTATATTTATTATTATTATACTATACTATATTACATTCGATACAGCAAAAGTGCACAAACCCAAAAATATGTAGGTACCTACCCAGATTTTTATTTCGAGAAGATCCCATTTTCAAAACTATTACGAAATAAAGGTACAGATCTAATTTATTAATAAAAAATATATTGCGCCTTAAAAATAAATCATAGATAATTAATATTATTGCATTTATTAGAAACTTCCAATAAAATATATGATAAATCTTAATCATTTTACTTTTTTACTCGTGCAGTCCGTATGTCACATGTTTGATAATTTTAAATAATTACATAAACTTGTAATATAATTATTACTAATACTAATAGTAAAACTATATTCCGTAATGGCTATTACAGTTCTTGCCTTATAATTACAAAACTAGCTCGGCGTGTGCTTTGACGTTCATATTTGTATGTAATTTTGTCAGATTTATTGACATTCTCTGCTACAGGTTGCAGCACGATGTTGATTGTGTATATTTCAATAGCTTTACAGGTACTTAGTTCATAGCTGCTATCTGCGTAAACGCGTAACTAAACAGGTTATTTAATTCAGAAGGAATATTTAAAACAAATTCTTCAGCTCTTTATGTAACGTATTTTCTATTTACAAAAATACAAGAACAGGTTCCGAATGTATCAATTATTTATTTATAGTTTTAATAGATTTTTATTTTATTCGTGAATAATTAATATTTTTAAATGTCTCGCTATTTGGAGTCTTTGACAGTAAATTCAGTAAGACCCTGTGTGTTTAAAAGTTATAATAGCTAAAATATTATTTGTATGAAAATAAATATTAATATGCGCGGGAGCAACCACTGACAAGTGTCAGTTTTAAATACCTAAAACATGTTTATCTATAACTGTAATAAAACTGTTATATACAGTATACTGTAAAATACCTGTCGTGTTTACTATACGGTACTGTTTCCTCTTTAGTAAAACATTCGACAATAATCGAAGGTCACACACAATCCAATGTAAATCACAATTAACAATTACTTTTATTACTCATGAGCACACTTTTTAAAACTTTTATAATATGTAAAAAAATATTGAAGGAATTTTTAGTTATATTAAAAACTTTTTATAACTTTTATAGAAACGAATAAACGCTTATAACATTTTTTTAATAAAATATTGTAAGTATCAAAAGTATATACTTATAATAATTATGTTTAGCGATAGTCTTGCATGTATCTAACTATCTATTCAGATACTGCAATCTCTTACAGCTTTCTGGCAAACAGGGCCAAACGAATTCAAAATTATATACTTGCAAAGAAATTTCCTTCTTTGGGCAATTACTTGTTAAAGCTTGCAAAGAAAATGCCTGGTTTCAACACGAATCAATACACATTTTTTGTATTCGTGGAATATAAAATACTAAACTTGATAAAGTAAAACTTTACCACTCCAAGCGTTCCACTTTAAATGTTCAAATCATCGCCAAAAATTGACAAATCATTCCTCTATAACAACTTGCTTAATTTGTTTCTAATAACACGTTATGAAATTGTATATAACATTTTATATAATCCTAATCAATTTACAGGAATTATACAATACTAACTTATAAATATCTACACCACAACAATAATCGCAAATAATTGTATATTCCTAATATAATATAATAATATTAGGCGGACGTCCTAAGCGACTTCCTAGAAACCTGAAAGATAATTTAAAAACAGGATTACAATTGACCGGCATCCGCCTTAACCTGATGTTTCTTATCCTCGCAAATTATACTTATTAATGACGGAACAACACGCAACATCTCATGTAAATATTATGCCGAAGGGTTGCACCACAAAGTTAGTTATATTTCCTATACAAAAAGTAATTCATAAAGTGCAAACTTGTTCTGTTCTACAGTTACAGTACATGTCACTCACCTTTTCAATCTAATTTCGACGCCACCGAAAATATTTTGCAAATGTCACAATGTTTAATAAAATAGACACAGCACCATTCACATGTTAAAATTCCTGTTTATAATCACTATTTTCTAATATTATTGTGTGAACAAAAGAAACTTCAATACGGTTGGATGAAGTTGAGCGGCGAAGTGCAAAAGAGTTCAACGTGTATAGCGAGCTCTCGGGTCGAAGTCGCGTAGTTTACTGAAGCAAGTCGCGCGAGGCCGCACTATCTCCTAAGACTTAAGGTACCTGATAACGCATACCGAAGAATCATCTTAACACTTCGACTTTTTTTACTTCTGCAATGACTATTCATAATTCGGTTGCTTTATTTATAGAAATACCGGGATTTAATCGCGTTAATATTTCAAAATACAATGGTATAATAAATCAATACGATGTTTGATGTTTTCTTGAATAAACAATCGTCTTTTAGAGTAAATATATGCGTCTGTCTGACGAACGATTTGTCTGCTACGCGTATTTAGTATGCAAAATATTATGTCATAAAAATGTTTTTCTTTCGAAAATAATTGCGTATGTAACATACCAGCCCCTAACATTCCCTACTTTATTTGAACCCCCCCCCCCCATACATTAGAAAAAAATATAAGTTTTAAAATTTTAAGTAAAAATATTTAATTCAAATTGGAGCTTATTTTGGAAAACACTATCGTGTCGTGTGTACGACGTCAGCGTCTACGCAGCCGATTGATACAATCATAGCGAAAAGTAAATGGTTGTTAATAAAGGAGGGACTACAAGCGCACTAAGTTAACCTTTTTATCGGGAGCTTAAGCTCGGCGGTGAGTTAAATAAAGTGGTTTCTAAATATAAACGGCGTATCTCGACGTACCATTGGCAGGTGCGAGCCTACGCGTCTCGTTTTTTTACTACCATCTCTATTTTTTAATACACTCTGTATTTTTTTAAAGGGACAATTTTATAATTAAAGCAAGTGCGTTTATCGCGGACCTAAAGAAGTTTTACCGAGAATAAGTCCCCGATGATATCTACACCCTGTCCCGAGTACTTGTACTACAAAATAGTAATTAATTTAATTTATTAACAATGTTGCCTGGATCTTATTTGTGAGGAAATTGTAATTAATATGATGTTTTACAACGTCTATTAAGGTAACCAATTTTACAACTTTGTAGTTAGCGTAAAGAAAAAGTCGAATACATTGAAAATAACAAACTACAATTAATATGTGTAATTCTTTATAATTTAAATTTAATGAGTATTATAGGAACCTCCATCTTATTAATTAGTGATAAATGCGTGCATGAAATACTGCAGTTTGTCGATTTGTTTCTTGTTGCTACATGTGCATATATACATATACCTACATATTAATGCTTTAATTATGGGACTGTCATGTATATTTTAATCATAAGTCCCTTAATTATTTAAGGAAAAAAAAATTAGGAGACAGAAGGTATATCTGTTTATTATTAGTTATTTAGACAAAATCTATACAACGGTATATTTTTACACAGTATTGATGTTTAAGTATTTAACGCCAAACTGCTAGTACTGTTATTGAATGACAAACATGCAATTTGATACGGCTTCGTCCGAATGAACGAAAGTTACCTACGTTACGAAAGTAGCCTATACCTATCTTCCCTAGTCTTTGCATTATTTTTGTACAAATTTTCATTAAAATTAGTTTTATCGTGAAAAAGTAACAGGCAGACAGATCTATATAGAGTTACTTACGCATTTGTAACACAAATTGAAGGATCGATAGATACATTACGCGACTACACGACACAATTAAGGAGTTTATCACTTACTTTTCTAATTATAATGATTTATACATAATTTTTGAAATATTTTTCATATTATTGGCCTGTTAGTCTAGTGGTTAGTGACCCTGAATGCTAAGCCGGAGGTCGTGGGTTCGATCCCCACCCAGGATAAAACTTTGTGTGACGACCACGATGGTTTATTCTGTGTCTGGGTATAATTTATCTATTATATGTATGTATTTAGAAATATATAAGTATGTTTATCAGTTGTCTGGTTTTCACAATACAAGCTCTGCTTAGGTTGGGATCTCATAACGTTGTGTGAGTTGTACCAAGATATTAATATATTTATTATTATTACAAGCAATTCAATCACTCTTAAAGCACCTCTCACCCATTCTCTACGACATAAATCATAACATCAAACAGCTAGAAAACCACAAAGAAAATACACCGCCAATGTTTTCTACCCAACAATCAAATAAAAGTAGAGTAAATGCTCCATGACTGACAACTCTACGGCTACCTAGAGCAACTCTACAATAATTAAACAGATCGTAATGCGACTTTGGTCCCACGGCCTACGACCGTTATCGCGAGGAAGGTAGCATAAAACAGAGGAAATTATTGTACCTACTTCGTATGGCGCAAGTGGGGAGAGGAAGCGGTTTGCCTAATAACACGCATTAGAAATTAACTAGGCAAGGCAATTGCTTGTTGGGCGATAATGAAGCAATGAAGCTAATAATTGGTCTATTTGTTTTTAAGTGTCGTAGTTTAGCCGTCAATATATGTAGCGTTTGCTAGGTATATGTTTTTATTGATGTGATAACGTCTTAAAAATTAAAACATGACACTCTTTCGTGTATGTCGTCACGAAAAAGAGTCACGTAGCAATGCTTACGTTATTGGTTGGTTGCTAAGCAATGATGTAGCAACGTTCACGTTATTGATTCGTTGCTAAACAATCACGTTATTGGCTGGCTGTTAAGCAACGCGACTGGCGATGGCAATTCCACCGGTCAACTAAAGCTGTCATAGGCTGTTGTCACAGGTTGTTTATTACAATGTTATCAATGTTTTGGCGATAGCAGCGACATGCGATATAATTGAAAAAAACTTGAATGTTTGTTCAGGTCAAAATGAGTATTAAAATAAAGTTCATATTAATAAGATTTTAAATATATATAACACTTGACGGTTTTATGTTAGTTAGGTTGCGCTTGTCATCTGAATATAGGCTCATTGGTTCCATACGGGACCACCCAAGAGCCGCCATTGAAAAATGTCATTATTCTCTTTCGTTTCATCTGAAATACATCTACTGCTGAACACAGGTCATCATCAACATCGATCACTTCAGTGACGTCATATACCTGTCGGATTACCTTTACGTTGTATAAGATTGTGCTAGAAGGGTTCCTGACTCAGTGGTGACCGAGCAGATTGAAGATATTTGCGAGGTTTAGCAACGTTATGTTACGTTACTGTCGCGTCAGCCCATAGATAGGTTACCGTTTTCGATCATTGTCAAACCCCTCCATGCCTCCGAGAGTACGTTAAGCCGTCGGTCTTGCGCCTAAACTCTCTTTGGTCGTATCGGATTTCCATCCCATCGGACTATGAGAATGAGGGAATAGAGAGTGCACTTGTGTCTGCGTTTACACTTGTTCATTATAGGATTTTCTGCGTAGTTGGCTAGTCTTTGATGAGATTATCCGCCGAGACTATTAAGATGGTGCTAGGTAACGCTCACCTAGCACAATCTTATACAATGTACCATACAACAAGCTTATGCTCGTGGCGTGTGCTTAAATCTTAACTAATTTCTACTTCGCCCTTATCTAATCTGATGTCATCGACCTTTTAATTAAGGGCACTCGTGTTCATATCTTTTAACATAGCGTTTAATTTGAAATAACACTACGAGAGGCTTTAGTGATTAATTTGGGGATATTTTATTGACTGGTGATAAAAATGTTATTTTCTATAATGTGCAATTTAGTAAGCAAAGGCTTGCATTAACTTTAGTGAAAACTTGCTACTAATATAAAATTTTAACCACTAAGTGCAACGAAGAAGATTAAAAATATTAAGTTTAAAGTAACCTAACTACTCTTTATAGAGTCTGTTACCTAATAATGAAAATGCCAATTAAATGAGTCGAACAAAAAAAAATCTGTTATTTTTATGATAGGGTATTTAAAATGTTGTTTATTTAATTTCTAAAGAATAGGTAAGCATAAATGATTGCGCGATCCAAAAGTCATTCACATTACTTCGTTTGTCGACAACATTGGTCCTGCGCCTGATCTTCTATCTTACCTTCTTATATGGACTATCAAACAACAGAACAAAGAAGAAATAAAGAGCCCATCATTTCGAACGAAGCTCAGACACACGTGACACGGATGGCACGCGACACAATAATTCATCCCAACATTCACTGATGCGGCATGTCGTGGCCTCAAAAACATTTATTTAATTTTAATTGTCTCCAGTAATTTTCCGGCGTAATAGAAACATGTTTAGGAAGACTATATAACATGTGAGTTGCAACTAAAACCAATAGTAATGTTTGACCTCTAAACTTTCCTCTTTATACATAGTTTATCGGGCAAAAACATGAGGCAAATTATGACAATTCAATTGGCATTTGACAACTTAGGGTTGACTGGTCTGTTGGTCTAATGGTTAGTGACCCTGACTTCTAAGCCGGAAGTCGTGGGTTCGATCCCCACCCAGGGTAAAACTTTGTGTGATGAGCACGATGGTTTATTCTGCGTCAGGGTGTTATTTATCTATAATTTGTTTGTATGTATTTAGGAATATTTAAGTACGTTTATTAATAGTCTGGTTTCCATAGTACAAGCTCTACTTAGTTTGGGATCAGATGGCGTTGTGTGAGTGGTCCCAAGATATTATTATATTATTATTATTATAAAGGTGCCTTTATGCTGTAAGTGAATAGCTACTTGATTGTTTTATTTGTAGACTCACACTTTAGGTACCTCGATTTGCATATTGAAAGCCTCTTATCGGTCGTCTATTCTTATTAATTCTTTGGGTTCCAAATACAGTTATTACTCTAATTTGGCTGTCAGTTAAACTCGCAATGTGTTGACTGGAAAAATGCGTGGCCAAGTAAAGCGATATCAATAGAAAGCGGTTCCGTGACAGTTTCCACGACACATCGGGGTCGGCCATTGTGCGCGGGCGCATTGTCTACGCTTCTCTTAATTGTACCAATGGGCGAAGAGTACTGGTGAACTCTGAGATGCTAAGTTCTTCCAAATGTTTGATGTGATCTAGGGCGGTATGTTTAACGTTTCTAAGATTTGCAAACAGTTTCTAAATAATTGAGTAAGTAATTAGTGAGTTTTAAAGCTCAAAAGTTTTTGTTCTAAGACCTTTTGCTGTATTTTAGAGATTTCGTCGATGCTATGACATACTTGATAAAATTTTTAGATATTTTAAAAGTCCCTTTTTAATATTTTAAAGACCAATAGCGTCGATAGTATGCATACCATATTATATATATTTCGTGACTTAATCGCGTGAAATATTTAAAAGTACGAACCTTTTATTTACCCGACGTTTCGATCGAAATATATCTAATACTAGCTAGTATGTCCCGCGCAACTTCGTATGCGTAAATTTTCCCCGTTTTTGCAACATTTCTCGTCGCTACTCCGCTCCTATTAGTCGTAGCGCGATGTTATATAGCTTATAGCCTTCTAATTTTTCAAATCGGACCAGTAGTTCATGAGATTAGCGCGTTTAAACAAACAAACAAACAAACTCTTCCGCTTTATAATATTAGTATAGATGTATAAAAATCGCGAAAGTTTAAAAACAATAATTGCATACCAAATGTTTCATAATGACCCTTTTTCTTACAAGGTTTAAATACAGTAACAATTTCAATTTGGTAGTCAAAGATAGCCACTACAGTTACACAATCACTATAACACCTAAAAGCATACCTACACAAATATATCTTAAAAACAGTTCCCAACATAATTCAGGTATTAGTCAGCTCTTGACACAGATCAATCGATCGACAGTAAGCAGTTGGACTAATGATTGCTATCTGCAGTTAGATTCGATCGACGAACGATTTATTCTCAGACGTACTCGTAAATTACGAGCTACTAGACGTGGGTGTCGTGAACTTCGCAGCCCGGGGGTGGCTTGTTCAACAAACTATCTTTTTTTTGAACGCTCGTGCTTGTAATCTTTTTATTTCAAACTTATTATAAATAGCTTCGTGAACTTGGCTCTATTGATAATGTAGAGTTGCCACAATATGTAGGATTTTGGAATTATTCAGAAGGGGCTTAACCCTATGAAGTAATCTAGAATTTTTGTTTGCAGGAGGGGTTATATCGCATTTGTTGAGAAGTTACTGTTCAGACACCTGTTCGTATTTGAGGAGAAGATACATTGAACGGACAAAATCTCTGCAGTCGCTATCCTTTAGAGCCAGAAACTCGCGAGTGATGCCCCTTATATTGCTCACTTCCATAGTCTACAGTAACTTGGGATAGCTTTCCTTTATTTAGTCTTATAAGACTAAACTCAAAGATACAATTCACTAACGCAACAGCAAGAAATGTATGAATGTCAGAATACATCACTACCTCTTATACAGCAGTTGTAAGAACTCCCACTACGCCACAGAGGCAGTTAAAGACGGCTTTGCCTACTATTAGGAGTGTGCTCATTTACCACCTACGTTAAGAAAAAAGAAAAAACATAATTAACGTAAGCCCTGTCGTGGCAGCCCTGCCGTCTTAGAAACGCGGTGCGCGTACGCAGCGGAGCCGCGCACAAAGGAGCGGGATTTAGCGCACAAAGTATTGTACATCCTCACGGAATATATTGCCGAAGCACGCTTAGGATAGGCGTGGTAGCTAGTTCTCGCAAAACAGGTAGGTATTAGAACAGATGATTTTATGTATTAACTCTCGACCAAAATGAGGGTTACTTTTGTAAATTTAAAGCATTTTTAAGGTACATAACCCTACTATTTTAATTACTCGTACCCGCAACCTTAGGGGTACCGGCCCTTACCAACTCCGGCACCGAGACACGCCTGACACAATACAAATTTTCATCCATATGTTACTATTTTATGGCAATCGTGACGACATCTACTGTGTTCTCAAAGGACTTCTACGGCTCTAGTTCGAGACGATTTTTTCCTTCATACTTTTAACAGAGTGTGTTATAAATTCGATGCCATTGATGTCTGTCTACCAGTTTAGAGTTTTGGTTTATTCGGAATAATTTTTATTTATATTTGACTAAAATACAAAAAATAGAAAAAAATGAAATTTTCAATAGGGATGTCTTACGCCGATAAAATAACTTTCTTTTCCAAAAATGCATTTAAATTTGTCCACTCCATCGCAAAAAACGTACAGAATAAAGGAAAAACCCACTGAAACACATGTTAAGTCTATAACACCAATCTTTTTTCATTGGGGATTTAAAAACAAATCTAATAACTCTACAAATAAATAAATCAAAAAGCTTACTGGGTCCATTGTTAAAAAAAAACCAAAGGCTTGTAAAACTTATACCACTGTATCACTTCACTTCAGTATCATAAAATACCTAAGGATAATATCGAAGCAGGTGTAATTACAGACTGTTATTGTAAATCACCTGTTGATTTGATGATATTACACGTATTAATAGTTTCTCTTCAAGATAATATCGTTAAAGCAAGGGCATACCTTTGTAGTATTATATTAAACCATTTTAATATAATAATACAGACGTATGCTCTTGTTTTATAGATACCATTATCTAAAATCACAATTTTAACTTTTTAATATTCCAAATTAACGCAAATATATATTAATTACAAAAATATAATTAATGTTGAGATAATAGCGGGTAACTTGGCTGCGTTTGGAGCAACAAGGAATAGCTTCGAGTATGAGCAATTGCAAAAAAGTCCAAATTTGGCAGATATTTAGCTGAACAATCGGTTATATATGGAAGAAATTTAAGAATAAGTGTTTAATCTTTAAGTTAACGGTGCCTGTCGGGGTCGCCCGAGTTTTTTCTCTCTTTCACGCTTTGCAGTCGGTATTTGCTTTTTAGTTGAGGGGGATAGCGTGATCCATGTCTACACGTCAATGGTAGTTTCAGATAAGAATCAAGTTTCTCTATTATAAAATTAAACATACAACGTGTCTTAATCGCGTGAATAATTTAAGGTAAAATACCTTGTTTATTGTCCGACGTTTCGACCGTATTGCAATGGCCGTGGTCACGGGTAGACTGTTTCGCCGTTGCAATACGGTCGAAACATCGGAAAATAAACGGTATATGTATATATAATTAAATATCGATATATATATAATTTAATATAATAGGTAGTATATATAATTTTATAATGTTTACAAATCGCGATTTGTAAACATTATAAAAAAAATTTATATGTTTTTTTATCAATAAGTTTCTCTATTTGACAAAAAATTTGCATTGGATTCGCGTAACGTTAAGAGTTTTTAACAATGAATACTCCTACTAACAGCTTTCTAATACGGTCAAAATAGTGCGTGGAATACGGGACTGCGCCCGTAAGTCGTTGCCTATATTATTAAATAGACCATATCTTGCAATCTGTCGGCTCTGAATGGATAATAACGCAGGGTCCGGCCGACTCTTCTATTACGAATAGGACCTCACTACCGCCCCCTGCCCTGCCAACAAGGATTCAACCAGTGCTTGGGCCTAATTGCTTACGTGTTTTTGCAATTCGAACGATTCCGCCTTTTTAGGGTTTCGTACCCAAACGGTAAAACGGGACCCTATTACTAAGAGTTCGCTGTTTGTCTATCCACTGTCACAAGGCTGTATGTGTATAACCAGTTCAAATTTTCACAGATGATATATTTATGTTGCCGCTATAACAACAAATACTAAAAAAAACAGAATAAAATCAATATTTTAGGGAGCTCCCTATGGGAGCTCCCTAAAATATTGATTTGAAAAAATCACGTTTGCTGTATGCAGCAAACGTGATTTTTTTGCTCTATTTTGCTCGATATTGATAACGGCAACTGGTAAAAGCGTGAAATATTCACAGAAAGTTATATTATTCACTTTAAAAATAAATAATTAAATTAAAATAAAATTAATATTTAACCCCTTAAATATTAATTTTATTTTAATTGGCTGCCATACAACGGACAAGAATAATAGTACGGAACCGTTCGTGCACAAGTCCGACACGCACTTGACCAGTTTTTAATTTGCTTACTCCTTAATATTGTAACGATACTTTAAGATGTTCTCAAAAGTATTACTGTCTTTACGATTAATCTTAATGTGACAGTAGGTAGGGATTTTGTATGGGATTAATCGCCTTGGATCAATGGTAGTTCTAAGCCATAAGCCTTATTGGTGGGTACCACAATGGTTTCATATAATCTACCGCGAAGTTGTGATGTTAACACATCATTGTATTTTGGTTGAAAGGCATTGCAGCAAGTGTAATTACTGGGCAAATGAGATTCAACTAAGTAGCCTAATGGCTAAGGAGTCGGACTCGCAATTGTGAGGTCGTGGGTTCGAATCCTGCCCATTATACTACCGACGTGAACCCACTCCTAACACAAGCCTTTGAGCTAAGTTGAAGAGGTTAACAAGATTGCTAGTAATGTGGGACCCAATCCCATACTACTAGTTATCTTAAAAAAAATATTCTTAAATGAGGAGCGCGGTATTGTGACATTCAGATTTTTGCCAGACAAGAATTTGGGTGGCATTGATGCTGTTACGAGCTACTGTGACGCTTACCATCAGGCATACGACCTGTCGTATCTTCACTTTGTAGCATAATCACACATTATTAAAATATATATATTACGGGTCTTAATCGCGTGAATAATTTAAGGTAAAATACCTTGTTTATTGCCCGACGTTTCGACCGTATTGCACAGTCTTCCCGTGACCACGGCCGTTGCAATACGGTCGAAACGTCGGGCAATAAGACGCGATTAAGACCCGTAATATATATATTTTAATAATGTGTACAAATCGCGAAAGTTTATCAACATAATCACACACACGCACACACCATCACGCACATACACACACACAACACGCAAATGTCTAGTAACACTAAGATAGATATTATATTCTCTGTTTGTATAACCTAATTATAATAATGACATAACATTGTAGGTACCTATACTATAAGGCGAAGACACTGGACTCTGAAATACACTAGTTCAGGGCTCAGAGAATTCACAACTTTTGTATAAACAACTTTGTCAATAAATATTATTATTATAAAAAATAAGTGCATAAAATGTTTGGTCTTATGAAGTTCGCCAGGTCAGCAAATATTACATTAAATAATATACCTACATGTGTAGGTATATTATACATATCGGACTAAGAGATTGTAATCCCAACATGTTTGACGTCAAGTTTATTCAATACAATACGTTCCTATTCTAAGTCAGTCGATTACAACTCTGCAATTGAATTAATACCAAGTACATTATATTATCGTTACACGTACCTGTACGATACCAATATCAGTACTAAAATCTAAGCTTACGAACGTTTACTACAGCCATTTTATCACAAATTTTAAATGAATTTTAATAACATCAAACGCAGCGCTTTCATATAAAACTTTAAACGAATATCTACTTAAATCTAAGAGATTACCTCTAAGCAACTAGTTAAAGCCAATTGAATTTTTAATGCAAAATTAGCCTTTTGCTTTTGATATCCGATACTGTGCCAGGCTTAAAAGGATTTGTCCATTGCATTTTATAGGAATAAAAAAAAACAAATATCAAGATTCACACACCTGCTACGATTTTTAGTTGCTCAAGTCTTATCTTTAGTAGGGATGGGCTCACGAACTATTGGTAGAATGGGATGGGGTATGACACCATTTTTTACCACACTTTGGAAGAAAGAAAGCTATTGAGTATTCTGGATCCTAAGGGCTAATCAAATTAACCGTTAAAATTATTAGGTTATGCACAAAATCAAAACCTTTTTAATAAGATACTCTACACCTTATATCGTTAAATTGGTATTGGTATCAATTTAATTACCTCAATTTCAATGTTACGTTTTATATGCGACTTTTATATGCGATTAACTATTTATTAAACGTTTTACTTAATTTTATATAGACTTGCTAAAAATAGAGATATCGGATTTCTTTCAATATTATTGTCATAAGTACGTCACCATTTTTGACGTGATAACATCATGTGAATCGAAGACCGGCTGCACACACGAAAAAGTGTCACGTTACGCATTCGCTTTTGCGATGAATAGTAATTGCAGCGACATGCGATGCAATTGGAACTAAAGCTGTCACAGGCATGGTTATTTTAAACAATGTCATCAATATTTTCTTATGACGTTATAACTTAAAACCATCGTCCGTAAACCAACTTTACAGACAACCATTTAACTAAGTATTTTTTTAAATCCTTTGTTGTTAAGACTTATAGATTTTTATCAATCCTTTCCATTTAAAGTAAAAAATCTAAAATTTTTTTTTTTTATTATTCTAAAACCGCATACATTTAGTACCTAAATTAACAGCCGAGCAGCCTTCACTAGAAAAAATAGACTGAAGTAAATTGAGTTGCAAGATACTATTATCATAGTTACATTGTATACAAATCGAGCTAACAAAAGCGCGTTAATCGTATTAGCAGCCTTTAACAAAATGCGCATTACTTTTTCTTCCAGATAAATCTCCAAGAAAGCTATTATCTACAATTGAAGCTGAACACACCATCGTCTCAAGGCTGCAGTTCGACACATTCATCATCGTATCATTTGAATAGCCACTAAATTGCACAACGCACGCGAATACCCGATTTATGCAGACTTTTTACTTTTTTTAACGATCTCTGGGATTAATTTATTGAGAAGTTGGCGCTTATTCTGTTCTCTACTAAACTAATATTATTTGACTAGCTGTCCCGCGCAACTTCGTATGCGTAATTTCTCCCCGTTTTTGAAACATTTCTCGTCGCTTCTCCGCTCCTATTAGTCGTAGCGCGATGTTATATAGCCTATAGCCTTCCTCGATAAATGGGCTATCCAACAAAAAAAGAATTTTTCAAATCGGACCAGTAGATCCTGAGATTAGCGCGTTTAAACAAACAAACAAACAAACAAACTCTTCCGCTTTATAATATTAGTATAGATTTCATTTGAGATAATATTAAACAGTAAACTCAATAATATGACACACAGAAAAGGAGGGTAAACTGTAAAGATCAGATATTATAGATCTCTTTATTTAATTGAAAATTTTGACGAAAGAGTACGTTCTTTTATCTATGACTAGCTGGTTTTGGTATAATAATATCTTGGGACAACTCACACAAGGCTAACTGATCTCAAACTAAGAGATCTTGAACTATGGAAACCAGACAACTGATACGTACATAAATATTTTTAAATACATACATATTATAGATAATTAACACCCAGACACAGAATAAACCATCGTGCTCATCACACAAAGTTTTATCCTGGGTGGGGATCGAACCCACGACCTCTTGCGTAGCAGTTGGATACAATCCCACCGCGCCACAGAGGCAGTCAAAGGTATATTTAGGGTTGAAGAATAGCATGCAATGCAAATTACTGTAAGATACAATCATATATGAAAATGAAATGTTATGTGCAAAATCTGTTTTTTTTTCTTTCCCGCAATAAGCCTATAAAAAACCAGTAGAGTCTAGTGACTTTATTTCGGGTACGGAACCAAAATGAAGTCACTCTTAAGTAGCCTTTAACGTTTGACGTTCGCATAATGAATGAAATGAGCCCTCAATTTGAAACGCTTGACTAGAATCTCAAGATAGATAATCAAAGGTCTTTTTTAGGGTTCCGTAGCCAACATGCTAAAAACCATAACCTTATAGTTTCGTCATGTCCGTCTGTCTGTCTATGTCCGTCAGTATGTCACAGACATTTTACTCTAAGACTACTCAATGAATATTTATGAAATTTGGTGAAAAGGTGTCATGTAGTAGCCGCTACTTAGTTTAATAGCTAAATAAAAAATATATATATTCTTTGGGGGAGGGGGCGGTCTTTAAAAAACCTTTTATAGTTTCTTATAAACTTTTTTGGTATATTGAATATTTTTGATTTTTCAAATATATTTACATAATCAAAAATGTTCAATTTATGCAACCCTCCCCCTTATCTTTTGAACCGTGTGACCAAAAAATATACAAAAATCACATATATTTAATACAAGGTATACTTTAAACTAAAATTATGGACATAATCGGATATACCGTCATTGAGATAATGCCGATAAACTGCATTTCTCAACAAACGGGCGTAAGCTCCATGAACATACGCTCTTCTGCTGATGCAATTATTCAAGGCTGCGGAACCTTACACTGAGCATGGTCCGACATGCTCTTGCACGGTTTTTATAGGCTTGATAGATAGTGGAAATTATGCCAATTTAATATATTTGCCACGATTACATCTTGACAAACAGATTTACTGACGTAATTGACTTGATTGACCCAGGGTAGACTTGGCAGGAAATTGGCAAGGCACTCCAGTGTAATATTAAATATATTTATTATATAGGCAATTACTTACGGAAGCTTATATCTTAAGCTTGAATAAGAGTTAATGGGATTTCTATATTTCTATTCTAATCAAACTTTAAGATATTATTAGAATATTAGAAAACGGCCTGCTCTTTTTACTCGCACAAAACGGCTAATCTAATATATAAAATTCTCGTGTCACAGTTTTCGTTGCCATACTCCTCCGAAACGGCTTGACCGATTTTGATGAAATTTTTTGTGCTTATCTGGTATCTATGAGAATCGGCCAACATCTATTTTTCATCCCCCTAAGAGTTTGTTTGTTTGTTTGAAGGGGATAATCTCAGGAACTACTGGGCCGCATTGAAAATATACTTTATTGTTGGATAGCCCATTTATCGAGGTAGGCTATAGGTTATAACATCACGCTACGACCAATAGGAGCGGAGCAGCAATGAAAAATGTTGTAAAAAAAAAAGGAAGAAAAAAGAAAAAAGGAAAAATTTACGCAGACGAAGTTGCGCGGGTCAGCTAGTTATTAATAAATGTATTTGAAATAGTAGTATTACTGGTTTAAAAATAGAACCACCCCACCTCTTCCCGTGGGTGTCGTCAAGGCGACCAAGGGATTTCACAGCGGAGGACGGGCAGCAGCGTCTTTTGCATACTTTAAAGCCGGGATCGTTAACCCGCTCGCCAAGCGTGGCGATTATGGCAATTACCCCCAGGATCTATAATAAGTAGGTTCTACTGGGGAGACCCGTGCCCACCAGTAGGCACCACCATATAGGTTGATATAAATAACTTGATTAAAAAAATTAATAAATCGAATATGATTTCAACCACATCTGACAGCGTCCATATTGCTTATGCAAAAGAAATATGTTACCCGGTCTCATTTAACGATTCTAACATTATCGTAAATCCGTTTGGGAGCTATGGTGTAATAAAGAAACTCACAGACGTACCTACGTAATATACATGAACCCAGAAAACGTAGCACAGTTTACCCGACTGCGCAAGGAGGAGGGTTATGTTTTGTAATTGTATATTTGTATGTTTTTGGCACGCTCTAGAGACCAAATGGTTAGATTGATTTTAGCTTGAGATGTATCATTAGATTTGTTTAAGTTGTCAGGGTGGGTACACCCCGTGTCACTCTGACAAGTGAGATGAATGTTGATGTACCTATGTCTTGATGCATAAAAATTAGAAAGAAAAAGACGGATTTTTGACGCGAATATATTTCAGTAGTTAATTTTAAGCAGTCGGGTTTTTGTTTTATAATAATTAACCTAGTTTGGCGTCGCAAGAAGAAAGCAAGTAGCTGTACCTGTAGTGGATACCTGGTACCTACTGATATTTTAAAATTGTATCATTTTGTAATTTAATAAAGTAGGTAGGTAATACTAAACGATTTAAGAATAGACCCCTCCGTACATACTTAGGAAAAACGACATAACAATCTGAAACAAAGTGATATTGTTTTCAAAATGTTTTACAAGCAATCGTTATGTGTAAATGTGATTCTCACGTACGCTGAATATTGAATAGTTACTCGTATTGTGATGTTACTTAGTAACGAGATAGTAGGAATACGTATAGTCATAAGATCTCTTATAGTTTTTAGTAATAGCAAAAAGTTTGAACATTATGTAATAACTAGCTGTGCCCCGCGTCGTTACCCGCAGTTTATTAGCCTATGTGTTAAGCGAGGGTATCAGCTAACTCCATACCAAATTTTATTAAAATCGCTTCAGCCGTTTAGACGTGAAGAATTAACAAACATACACACTCACATACTCACAAACTTTCGCCTTTATAATATTAGTGTGATAAGCATTCGTCAGAAGCTCCCGTGTGGTTCAACGTAGCCCATATTGCGAAAAAATGTTATCGATTTTATTTCAGCAGTACTGTAAATAGGTACGTGGAATCTTAAGGATGAACATAATATACCTACGACATGTCATATCGAAGTTTTTTTATACCTTGAGTTATATTATTGTAATTTTCGTAGGGATCTCTAATTTTTTTGATAATGAAGTATAGGCTATGTTTCTCCCCGTTATTGTAACTTTCGAATGGTTAAAGAATTTTTGAAATCGGTCCAATAGTTTTTAAGTTACATCGTTCCTCTTTGTAATATTAGTATAGATAATATTAATAAGCTTTAGTTTTCTCTGAACGTAAATTATGGGTCCAAAATATGCTTATCTAAATACTATTTACTAAATATTATCCAAATTAGTTTACCCCCCTTTTCGTAATCTGTATCTCTCTTATTTTTGCTTGTACTATTTCCAAGTAGTCATACACTTTAACTCTCAATACTCTACAAACAATAAATCAACAGTGCTTCTATTTCTAAACCGCAGTCCAATAAAGCAATCAACTGTAACATATTCATAACACTAATAAACATAGCAGCGAACAAAACGTGGCAGCCAAACAAGGCAACAGCATTAGCCACGCCTTGGACGACCTGCACATAACTAAATAACCACATTGAATTTCGAAATGTCAAAATAAAACACTATTATTATCCTACCGTAATAGGATCAGTAGTAGTTCAATACAAATGTAATAAATGCCACGAAAGGTAACGTTATATATTCGTATAGCCGACAACGTTGGCATTGAACCCCATGAATATTCCAATAGTCCACTGGAAAATTCATTCTGTAAACGGTTAATAAATCTATGGAAAATAGAGGTGGGCCGACAATGACTTTAGTCGAGTAGCCAAAAGTTAGCATAAAGATCGATTAGCCGGCAGATTGCTTGACCAAGTCGACTAGATTGTAGTAAGTATTGCGTGACGTTTCGTCCTAGTCGTTGCATCGATTTTGTCACAGTCGGAGCAACCAGGAGGCCAATTCACGTATTTAAAGCAGTACAGTTGCAGTGCAGATGCAGTTAAGTTTCGATTAAAACGGCCATTTTTGTATTCTTGTAACTTTGGTATCGATCTCAAAAACGCTTGCGCACCATACTAGAATGTCGTTATTGCGGTCTCGAGACGCATACTTGACGCAAGCGTATTTGAGATCGATCCCAAAGTTACAAGAATACAAAAATGGCCGTTTTAATCGAAACTTAACTGCAATTGCACTGCTTTAAATACGTGGTCGAAACGTCAAGCAATCTTACTCGTATTTTTACTTTTTGCCTAATCCGACTACAAAATGTCCGGCCAGTAGGTCCATTTCTAAAAGAAAAGTATTCACTTCAGTTGCACGGGCGTATTGATATGTTTGAACTCAAGGCGTGGAGCTTACTGATTCTATTAGATACTATGTCTCTAGTAATTAAAGTTAACAAACCGCTTACAATCTCACAACGACAGGATCTTGATATTAATCCAACTTTACACTTGTTTATATTCTGCAAACCAACATGGTAATGAAATGACTAAAAGATAATTCCACCGTCTAAACGCTGTAGATGCGATTTGATATCAGTTGGTATTCGGAACTACAAATTGGAATGTAAAGGCCTCAATGGCGCCACGTAATTAACTTTAACGATACATTGTAGGAGACCAGCACTACCTTTTTGATTTATCTATAAAAATGCCGGCACCACATTCCCTTTTGTTTCAAAAGGTCAAGGTCGATCATAATGTACACTTCGAAAATATTGTTCATTGACGATTGAAAACAAAACAGAACAAAGATCTGCAAACGAGCTGTATAGTCAGCAACAAAGTTACATTAAACGGAATTATAGAACTCGATAAATCATATGATGCAATGCGCTGGTCAAGTGCTTTAATTAAATAGAAATATTAATGGAAGCTTTACCATTGTGCAAGATTTTAATCCCGAGAACAATAGATTGAGAGAATAAGCAGTAAATCTCTCGCCTTCAAATGCCGCAAACAATATAATAATAGGCTAACGTCCAACTTCATTAATTCAATAGCCCGGTCTAAATTTGCTTAGCGTGCAAATCGTACATATAAATATTAATGTAGAAGCACATGCGGTGCACGCATTGCGAGCTCGGGGGATTCATAATCTTTGACAATGAACAGGTCCTATAGTCGCAGATAATTTTTCGTAACATCACCTCGTAGAGGCTATATCTAAGATTGGATCTAAGAGGTGATCACATGAATTCTTGGGCACACCGCACGAGGCTTGTAGATGTTATCTAAACATCTTAAATTATTGTCCTGAGAGCGGCTACCTCGGCTCTCATCTAGCGTTATAATCGCGGAGTAGACTAAAGCTCTCCTGGACGTAACGTTGGAGAAGGCACATACGGCATCATATCATATATAAGTCAAATACATTTATTTAAGTTTTCTTAAGTTACCCCAATAAGGCGTAAAACATTTGCTAACAGCGTTTAAATACGCTTACTACTTACTCGAAATTACACTGCAGCCAGAGCCAGAGCCATAATAGTACAAAAAATCCCTAGAAAAAGATTGACCAGTGTATACCTTTTTAAACAAGCTCATGTCCTCCTTAATTTTTAGCAAACATGTCATACATGTTGCCAAAAATGGTCCTCATTATAAGCCTGACAATAAATGACATCATACCGGTCCAATCTGATTCTGGAGTGTGCAAAAAAGGCCACATCCAAGAAGTTTCGCAGCATTTTGTAAATGTGAAGCACACATTTTGTGGTTTTATTGCTATCCGCGTTGAAAGCACGCCGGGCACTCCTACTAATGCTCGGCGTAAGGTCAAATTACTAGCCGACGTTGCAAAGCCGAGTGCTTAGATAGGCACTGTTCAAATTGCATCGAATAAAAAATAGGTTTAGTGGGATTGCAAGTGTTTCCAATTGACTTTTACATCAGGAACGCGAGCGAACCCTACTCAATCGATGCGTTTTAATCTTTTTTTTTCAACTCTCGTTTTGTAATCGAAAAAAGATCACATTCGTGTTTATCATTTAGCTATATAAAAAATATTTTACAGTTTACAGTCATTAATATTAATTCAGACACTAGAGAAGTAAACCTGAAAACTGTCTTTAAAAGCTAATTTTACGCAATGTATTAAAATCTGATGCAGAAGTACAGGAAGAATACAATCGGAATTTGGGACGGTTACATCACTGTCTCTTAAAAATATATATCTTTAGCCTCAATACAGAGTTACCTCATTTTAATATAAATAGTGATGACGAGCCATAAAACGTGCAGATTTGTTGTGACCTTTGCTTGGGGCGACAAGGAAACGAGCACAGTACAAATGGGCGATCGCTTTCGTTGGAACATCACTTTCGATGTCGCAAGCCCAGCAATATTCATACAATTCTAGATCAACTATACAGAGCAAAGTTGATGCCAATATCCTCGTTGCGTACGATCACATTCATGTTTATGGCCTGCACTACAAAATTAAAGCCTTTGTAATACGCACTGCACATTGCTCCTAATTTCAATACAAATCGACGCGCTGTTTCAAATGGAATGGCAATGAAGCTGATTGTGTTTAACCGGATTACTCGTTTAAATTACATTATGACATACGCCTAGATACAGGGGTAGTTAATGTTACAACTGAATTCGAGCTTTAATTTATCAAAACACAAAACCGCGAAAATGTCAGTGCAATCAAAACATTGTTGGTGCAATTCGAGTTGAATAATACCGGCAAATAATTTGATCGTTTTGCCAGCACTTGTGCAGTGTACTGAGGGATTGCAACACTCATGGGTCACGGTACAGCTGAGTTGTGAAGGGACGAGTACACCGCAGATGCTTTTCTGTGCACATTTTATCGTTTTAGAATGTCCTAGGGCTGTCACCACATCTTCTCCTTGGTACAATTTGTGGCTGAGAAATACTATTTTGTTAGGTATAGACTCATTTGGTTTTGTCATTGACAATATCTTCTATTTGACGTGAGAACATCGAATCGATGACTGGCTGCACTTACGAAAAAGTGGCACGTTCCGCCTGTTGACTGGTTGCTAAGCAAAGCCAATGGCGATATGTCATCAATGTTTTCTTATGACGTTATCACGTAAAATTTAACGTTAACCCACTTTACAAAAAACCACTTTTATATACCTAAAAATAATAATAATAATAACGGACTGATTGCCAAGAGCCTCAACCAACACTAACGTCCGGTCTCAACAATTTGACATATTTTGTATGGAGCTTATGTCAAATATATACCTCTAGTAGCCAAATCCATCGATAGTTAGATTATTGAGACCGGCCGCTAGAGAGGCTCGCGTTAAGCGGTTGGATCAAGCGCCTGATGCAGAAAGCGGTACTCCTCGACACGGCTCGCATAGTGAGGCGGTTCCTCTCTCTGGAGCCCTAGCCATCGGTAGCTTGGTTCAAAATCAAAATCAAAATCAAACATTTATTGCAATCATGTGTACAGAGGTGTTCGTTACAGAGGTAGATCAACATGATACCCTGTCAGGGCACAGCAAACATTTTAAGATTACATCTTAGGTATAAATAAATAAAAATATTACTTAAACTACTACTACTTACTATTACATTGGTTGCTTATACTTTAAAAAATATATATGGCACATTAACGTCAAGCGTAATTATAAATATACAAAAGTTTTAGGTGATATTAAATATAAATATATATATTTGTGGCCTTGTCTTCGAAAAACTCTTGTAGACTGTAGTAGCATTTTTGGACGAGATATCTATTTAATTTATTTTTAAAAATGTTGTAGCTTATGGCATCTTTAATAATTTCAGGGATTCTATTATATATTTTTATAGACATTATATATGGACCAGAATGAACTATTGCCAATGATGAGGTGGGTAGAGCTAGTTTGTTTTTATTACGTAGGTTGCGGGGCTGAGAGTAATGGTCTATATTTAGAGTGTACAGGTATTTATATTTTCGTACAAATAAGCATACCTCGAGAATGTATAGCGAAGTTAGTGTGAGGATTTCAAATTTAATAAAATATGGTCTGCAGCTTTCCATGCCTCCTATATTGGCTAGAATCCGTATACATTTTTTCTGTAATTTAAACACTACTTCAACATCTGTGCTATTACCCCATAACAGTAATCCATATCGAAGCCAAGAGTGGGCGTAAGCGTAATATGCATTTGTTGCTGATTTAATGTCGGTCGATCGTTTTAATTCATAAAGAGCATATGTAAATTTTGACAGCTTGCCACTTATAGTATGAACATGAGACTTCCAGTTAATACTTGTGTCAATATTTAATCCTAATAGCTTAAAAGAATCAACACATTCAATTTGATTGTCATTGTATTTTATATCTATAGGTAAAGGGCGTTTTTGATAGGGATGAAATTGCATGATTTTCGTTTTCTTGAAATTAAGTTGTAGGTTATGATCTTCCATCCAGGTCGTTATTTCTGATAATATTGCTTGAATATTAGATTCAAGGGTAGCTATATTATCGCATGGAAATATTATTGACATATCATCAGCAAATAGTGTACTACCGGCGTGTATTATTTTAGGTAAGTCGTTAATGTATATAAGAAACAATAGACATCCGAGTACGCTTCCCTGTGGAATAGAATTATCTACGTCAGTTTTGTTTGATCTAGTATGGGTTATCTGTCCGGTCTGGAGGTTGTGGTGTTCCAATTCTACATATTGACTGCGATTGTCAAGGTAAGAGGTGAACCATTCGAGTGCTAGGCCTCGTACACCAATGCCTTCTAGTTTGCTTAATAGGATTTGATATGAGACTCTGTCATAAGCTTTACTCATATCTAGGAGAATTCCTATTGCATATTTTTTGTTATTAATTATATCTAAAATCTGTTGAATGTATTTATATACTGCAAAAGTAGTTGAGCGGTTTTTTCGGAAGCCGTTTTGACTGTCATCAAAGATATCGTATTTTTCACAGAATGAATATAAACGTTTGGACATTGTGGTTTCTAGAACCTTTGAGAAAGTTGGTAAAAGAGCTATAGGGCGGTAATTGTTGCAATCTGTTTTTTCTCCATTTTTGAATATTGGCTTTATGACAGATACTTTTAAAGGATTGGGAACAATACCTTCCGTAAATGATTGGTTAATCAGGTAAGTTAATGGTGCTACTAATTCGTTTACGCATTGTTTAACCAATACTGGTGGTAGTTCGTCATGCCCAAAACTATATTTGTTTTTTAAGTTCATTATAACAGAGTACACCTCATGAGTGTCAACAGGTTGTATGTATAAAGAATTTTCAATTCGCTTTACAACAGGGCGACCTTGATGGTTACCACTAGAAGAACCACCAACTTCTACAAAAAAGTCATTAAATGTATTTGCTATTTGTTTTGAATTTGATACTAAATTATTATTAATATTCAACTTTATATTGTTCATAGTTTGTTTTGTACATTTTTTGGTTTTCTCTTTTATTATTTGCCACATAGTTTTGGAAATGTTATTACTTTTTTTAATTTTATTTATATAATAAAGCTTTTTGGATTTAGCTATAGTTCTTTTTAATATTTTTTCGTATTGCTTATGATAATTATTTAATAGTGGATTCTCATTATATGTTAGAAATATTTTTAGTAATCGCTTATTTTTACAAGATTTTTTTAATCCAGTAGTTAACCACGTTTTCTTAGGTTTAGTACAAATTTTTATACGGGTTTTAGGTATACACTTATTTAATATATTATTTATTGTTGTTTGGAATGTTTCATAGTTTTTATGAATATTAATATCATCAAATAGAAGGTCTTCCCATTTAGTTTTACCTAGTTCGGTTTTGAAGAATTTGATATTTTGTTCGTTGTACAATCTTTTTTTGAGAAACCAATTATAACGTATTTTTTTAGCTTTTATTGGCATAGATATTATTATTCCTTTATGATCTGAAACCCCCAAGTCTTTGACTAGAGTACGGAACTCTTTTTTTTTGAAATTGACAAAGATTAGATCAATACATGTGGCACTTGTCTTTGAGACTCTAGTAGGTTCCTTTATATGTTGATGGAAATTATAGCATTTCATTAAATTTAAAAGGGACGTGGTATTGTTTGAATTTTCTAAAATATTTATATTAAAATCCCCCCCTATAATTACATCCTTTTTATTGTATTTTAAAGAGATTTTCTGTAGGAGTTTTTCAAGTGAAGAGAAGAAAGTGCCTGTTTGTCTATTATTTTGTGGCCAATAAATAACAATAATAATAAGATCTTGCTTAATTATTTCTATTGCACATACCTCAAATATATACTCTACTGCCATATCAACTATATCTATACATTCTATGAATTCAATTTCTTGTTTTAATAATATACATACTCCTCCTCCTTCGTAATTTTTCCTAGTATATATGGATGCTACATTGTATCCGTTTAGGTGTAGTAAGTCTATTTTTCTCTCTGAGATCCAAGTTTCTGTTAGGCAGATAGCTTGTAGGTTTTCTTCTTCGTCCGCAATTGACTCTAGCAGGTGTAATTTATTTTTTATACTGCAGATATTTTGATAAAGAATTTCATAATTATTCTCGAAAAAAGATTTCCGGTTTCTCCACACTATATTCTTTTTGTGTATCGATTAAAGGGTTGGAGTATTCATATTCGGGCTGCATTGCATCAATTTCTAGACAATGTATGTAACATTTAATATCAGTGAATATGGTTCGCATGCCGTTGTTGTTTATTGAGCCAGAATTACGGTCAAACATCACGTGGTCCGCTGTAAGATTCCTATTTGAGTCTAAGAAGTAGGCGTGTTTGTGTTCTAGAAGGTCATAGTAGAGAAGGGTATTAAAGTTTTCTACCCTGGAGTTATGGATATTTGTATAATTACCGTACTTATAAGTTCGTGCACAAATTATTATATTCGTGTGGTCTATTTTCTCTAAAATAGCTCTAATATTAAATACCATGTTGAAATAATGGCTGGATTTTCTTAGATCATCTTCTCCTATTAATATGATGCAGTAATCTTTCATTGTGAAGGTTTTTAATTTAGTTTCTAAGCCTTCTAACATTTGTTCTATTGTATTGTTAGGCATTAAGTAGTGACAAATTTCGGTACCTTCATAAAAAGTGTTTTGGGCGATAGTTAAAATTTTGTTTCTTTTGTTGTTGCTCATAATGCAGATTCGCTGTTGATCGTTTTTCATTTGAGTTGGGACGTTATTTTCATTTTCTGCGGTTTCTATGATTTTATTTGGTTCTCGAGTTGTTTCCTTTGAGCTTGATTTTTGGGGTTTCTTTACTGGACTGCGGGCATTTTTTTTGGATAAATTTTTGCTGTTGATCTTTCCTTCATTTGTTATTTGAAGGTTTTTATTCTCTAACGTTCTTATATCCGATGCAAGCGGGACACTATTTTTTATATTTTTAAATGTATTTATTTTTTGTATCTATATTATTAAGTTTAAATAAAAAGAATAATAAAAACGACACGTCTGTTTAGTGAAATAGTAATTTAATTCTTAAAGATGTTTTATTCGTGATTTTTTTTTCAAAATTATGATATCATTATTTATCAATAAAATCTAATCCATTTTCCTAAATAATAGTACTTTTAATATCATAAATCTGTGTACGAATATGCACAACAAAGCACTTTCCGATGGCTGCAGTCCGCAGGACGTACTCGTAGGTACTAAGACGTGGGCGCGGCGCCCGCGGCGACCTATCTCCACGAACAAATTATAATTTCAAAATCCCCATCGATTTATGTGGACGCTCATCTGAATAAAGCGGTGCTCCATTTTACGCTTCTTATCTTACTATTGTTTCTCGCCCGCAAAAAATAAAGTACTACATACTGACATCCACTATCTTTAGATTAACAATGTCGCACGCTAGTAATAAAATAGCACGGAATTATGTTAACCTGATAGTTTCTGTGGGAATATGTTCAATAAATATTATACGAAATACTGATGCCCGAGGCTGGTGAGATAACAGGCTGGTTATTCAATTATTATTGGATATAGAAAAGCGATTGGTCGACACTAACCTCACTTATGTATAACACGGTTATAACAGAATTTTAACATGTTTTGTATTCTTTATTGAAACAAGGCGCGGTGGGAGTGTATTCGACTGAAGATCGTGGGTTCGATTCCCACACGGGACACCACTTTGTTGTTCCGAGTTTGTAAAGTCCCCCGCGACACAGGGCTTGTACCCTACTGCAGGAGTCGTATTTTATAAAAACAAAAACAAACTTACAAAAGCAACTCTGGCGAAAATATAGTTTTCCGAATGCAATTGACTGACAAGCAAAAGCGACAGAACGATTTGAGGACGAAGGCTCTCCCACTATACATTGTATTTTAAAATATAGCATTGATATAAATTAATACTATATTTTAAAATTCCATTTTTATATATATTTACAAAAAACTTTTGTATATCAATGCAATATAACATAGTGAATCATCTTTTATAACTAAATCATATATATCTATAGCATATAATAATCATAGCCTGAATAAGTATATCAATACGAATATAACAAAATAATGAACCAAGCGATAGAAAACTCCTATCATTTTCTTTTGTTTACAAAACATGATAGTATTTACGCAAATATAATAAGTTGAATATTACAGAAATAGTAGATTGTTATGTGGCTGTTGTTTGGAAGCTATATAAACACGATAATATTTAGTAAACGCACCATTGGTACGAAGCATTTAGAAGCAAGTTTATGTTACGCGTAAATAATAGGTACTTGCGCTAGTACCTCAGACTTTCTCATTACACGAACAAAAAGGGATGTAGGCGTGAAGTACACGTACTTAAAGAAAAATGGTGTACCTCGTGGTGATCGTGAATCACTGGTATGAATTTAAAGTTCTCGTTATTGGAAAAAGTCGAGACAACTGGCGCCGATATAATTTTACGCTGACTATTTATATATTTTTATCTAGAGCCTGGAATCAATGGTACAGCCAACTACGTAAGTCGCTAACAGGTACAATATTTCAAAATCTAAAAGTTCTCATATGAATTCATACAAATTATTTTGTACTGTTTAGTTTTAAAATGAAAATTTACAATGTTATTAAATACAAGCTAGATTACCCTACGAACTAACTATATACATATTATTAACATTATTTACAACTAATCTAGTAAACTACAAAAAAAGGATTACATATATTAGTAGTTAGGCGTCGAAGAATTCCTCCCCATCGATGTCAACCGGTATAGCGCCCAGAAGGCTGGCAGCGTTGTAATAATAGCTAATAAAAGTATTTTTTATCTTAGATAATTATGACACGGAGTTCATACTTTAAATGCCTACTTAAAGTCGAAACTACCTACTAAACCGTGAGTCCTAGGCCTTGTTGAAAACCAGCGTCAGGTCTGGTATGTGCTAAACCTATTATCGACTTCTTAATGCATTTATTTTTCTTTCTATTCATACCATTTTGTATTGCTAAATTTTAATCGAAAATAAACAAAAAAGTTGTTAATTAAAAAAAGTATGAGTTAAAAAGTTCTATGCAATAATAATCCAATCAAATTTTGTACCAGGGGAGGTATAATTCTTAAGCCAAACGCCTTTCGCTACTGAATTTATAGATAGACTCCATCCACCTTTACCTTACCAATGTGCTATTTTTACGTTTCAGAAAAGATATTGACAACGATCACTAAACATATCGGTTAACATAGTTCGCACTTCTGATATATCATTTAAGCTTATAGTAGTAAGTTCCTTTAAATCAATCAACAGGTTTACCTTCATACAAGCCATTCGACCTCAATTATAAGTTCGCGGAAATCACGTATGCAACGAACGGTACTGATAGTTACTATTATATGATGACTGACCTCTTATTTATTAAACGTTATTATATTATTCATAGACCACGAAATACCGAGACTACAACAGCCCTCCTAAAACAAGTGGCATAAACTCTAATCGAATAGAATGACAATCGAATAGTATGACGTCGGCGTCGTAGCGCATCGCGTCCAACACGATATGAAATTCGGACTTTTGCGTGCGAAACGACGTTATTCTAATTGTTTTTAAACTTTCGCGATGTTTACACATATTAGAATCACAGTGACGGGTCACAGTCGACCCGTGACCAAGATCGGTGTAATTCGATCGAAACGTCGGGTAAATAAAGGTTCATTCCTTAAAATATTTCACGCGAGGAAGTCCCGATAATATTCTAAGACATCATTCTATTTGTTGTTGTTGTTTGTATGGTGTATATTTTATTGACCATTTTCTTGCTGGATTTTAGCTTGATAGGTATCGTTAGATTCGTCTCAGTTGTGAGGATGATACTGAGTACATCAAAATTAGAAAAAAATATTAAAATGGCGGATTTTAGGCGCCAAAACATTTCAGTTGTTAATTTTAAGCAGTCGAGTTTTTTGTTTTGTAATAATTTAGCTTGTTTAGATGCATAACATAAACATAATCAGACTCACAAAGTTCCTATAGCGGGGCCATAGGCCTCCTCTTTGAGAGAGGAAACGGGCCTTTTGAACTGTGACATCTTTCGAAAGGCACGTGGAGGCACACCACAAGGACTGCATTATCCAAAGCATCTGCTTTCATCGTCATCATGCAACCACGACCACTCTAACAAGAGTGAACGACTAAAAAGAGAAAGAGAGATTTTTAGAACGCGATCATCACTCACCTATGATAACACTGATTACGTTGTTTAACCTTGCAAGTCTCTCGATCTACTCCATGACCTTAAAATCCGGATAACCCTTCTTGAAAAAAATCACATCAATCATTTTTTCGGACATGATCGGATATAGGTACCGTCATTGAGTTAATGCCGAAAAACTGCGTTTCTCAACAAAAGGGCGTAAGTGCCATGAACATACGCTCTTCTGCTGATGCAGTTATTCAAGGCTGCGAAACCCTACGCTGAGCATGGACCGACATGCTTTGGCCCGGTTTTTTCTTTAGCCTAACGACCGAATGGGGGACTCATACTTCTGGACATGGGGCAGCCATCAGTGCGCAAGATACCTGGTTGGTTCATAGTTCAAAGGTAAGCGTTACTATCATATTTACACATAACATGAATAAAATGAATCTCACTTGTAATTGAATTATATAACATATATTTTACAAGTTTTATTACATTTGAAGAATGCAATAAAGTTACGTTAACTTTATTACGTTTGATTGCAAGTGTTGAATAGCCATGTGTTTATAAAATTGTGTTATTTGAAAGTTTAGATGGTATGATTCGACTTAAATGGTTAAAATATAAAACTGTACTTTATTCTCTGTTCCATAAGTGCTAAAATTGAACTTTAAAAACATCAACATTAGGTACATGATCATGTCCTGATGATGCAACCCATCACTACGAAACTTCATTAATAGCCTTCAATTTTTCTACAGCTATTTATGTCGAATTCACAATGATTAAAACAGACAAAATGCGATTATGTGCCGAATACACAGTCTCTCCTATTAATAAAAAATATACAAAGACAACTGTTCACTGAAGGTGCAAACGATTGCGAATTGAATAAAGACCTCATGTTATTAATTTATATACTATTCTAAAACTGTAAAGTAGCTGTGTCTCATAAATCATAAATCATAAATCATTTATTTATAAGAGTTTTACAATAGGGTTTCTGAATCCTCCTTTTAAGTTTACACCTGTATTAGGAGGGATTCGCTCAATCGTCGAGATCTTTATACAATTATAAATAAATTACCTGCATAGCAAAACAAAAGAGTATATTACATAATACTACGAGTAATACATTAATATATATATATATATATATATTTTATGCTCAGCTATTACAGTTTATTTACATTGTGCTGTATAGGTACATTATTGTTATTCATGAATGTTACGAGTAAGTGTGTAATTCGTAATATGTGTGAGTTAGAGTATGCGTGAATGAGTGTGTGTGTGGTTATGTGCGTGTGTGTGTGTGAGTGTGTGAGTGTGTGTGTGTGTGTGTGTGTGTGTGTGTGTGTGTGTGTGTGTGTGTGTGTGTGTGTGTGTGTGAGTGTGTGTGTGTGTGTGTGTGTGTGTGTGTGTGTGTGTGTGTGTGTGTGTGTGTGTGTGTGTGTGTGTGTGTGTTGGAAACCAGACTAGCTTAAGAGAAGTTCTGTTTCTTCATAGTCCTTTGTTTTTAACCACTCAGTGACCAATTTTTTACATTCATTGTAAGTACGTGTGTATATGTGTAGTGACCGGTTGATTTTATTGTACAGATGTACAGATTGAGACTTAAATTGTTTACAGGCAAATGCTGTTTTTACAGTTTCTTGGATAATTACAGAATAGTGGTTACGTTTCTGTAATATATAGGGATCAATCACAATATTTTTATGTTTTTTTAAAATACAGTTTAAAATGTAAAGTTGCCTTACAGTGAGAACATTAGTATCTTTGTACACATCACTAGTGCTATATCTCATTTTTTTATTTAATAGTACTTTAAGTATTAGTCTTTGTGCACGTTCTAAGGTTATAAGTTTATTTTTATGTGTTCCTCCCCACACGGGGATACAATATAGTACTATTGACTGTACCAATGTTTTATACACATAAATCAAGAGAGTTTTGTCTGAGATGTGTCTTAGATACTTGAACAACCACGTCAATCTTCGTATTCTTTTAGCTGTTATTTCAATTTGTTTGTTCCAAGACAATGTTTGGTCGATGTAAACTCCAAGATATTTAGTAAAAGGTACATGAGTAATACTGTTGCAAGTACATAAATTATTATATAATTGATTACAACTAGTGTGAGTTTTTAATTTGAAAGATTTATCAGGTTGTGTTTTATTTGAAATAGAAAAAGTTATGTATGTAGTTTTATTTAAATTCAAAGTAAGTGAGTTACAATGTAGCCATTGTGTTACTCTTGCCAATCCTTTCTCAGTTGAACCATACACATCAGACCAGTTGTCTCCGTGAAAGAGTAAAGCAGTGTCGTCCGCGTAAGATATGATCATCCCATTCTCGAGTTGCATGTCAGTTAGGTCATTTATGTAGGCAAGGAATAGGGAGGGGCCAATGACCCCCCCTTGAGGGGTACCGTAAGGGGTGGAAGGTTCATCTGTACTAAATACGTCCCTATTTAGTTTGACACGAAGCGTTCTGTCATTCAAGTAACTCGTTACCAAGCTCAGAAAATTCCCACGGATTCCCATTTTCTCTAATTTGCGGATGAGGGTGGGGACATAAATAGTATCGAATGCTTTTTTTATATCGAGAAAGACACACAAAGTTTTCCTCTTTCCTTCTAGATGTTTAGTTATTGAATTAGTTAATTCTAAAATTGCTTCTTCAGTACTTCTGCCTTCGCGGAAACCAAATTGGTTATTAGATAACAAGTTATATTTATTAAGGTAATTTAATAACCTTTTATTTATCAATTTTTCAATTATTTTTGCAATAGCTGACAAAACCGAGATTGGTCTGTAATTGTTTAAGTCTCGTTTATCCCCCTCTTTATAAATGGGGTGAATAATGGACCGCTTCAGTGCTGAAGGAAATATACCTTGGTTAAAGCACAGAGTGCTTAGATGTCCTATGACAGGGACCAACTCTGTCTTAGCCATTTTTAGAAATGTAGTCGAAATGCCATCCCACCCTGTCGCAGATGTTGATTTTAAGTTCATTATTATGGATTCTATTTCAGTTAAGTCGGGTTCTAGTATACCTATTGATGATGGATGTGATTTTAAATTATCAAAATATGTTTTATTAAATTGTGTCTGTAGGTACATTAAAGATATTTTTTATTATAAAATGACCTAAATCGTCTAATTATGACTTTCTGAATCCGAAACCAGCTTAGTTTATTCGTGTCTATTTGTTTGTTTGTTCGGAGTTGACGCAAAAACTACTGAACAGATTCTATTTAAATTTTGGTAGCATAATCTCGGTCCTATGTCCAAATAAAGTAGGCTATATATCATCACGCTACTTTAAAAAAAAAAACTCTGCTCTATTTTATTTAAAAACTTTATTGCCACAATTATACAAAAACGTTGTCTATTTTTCAGTTAAACAACCGTGAAGATAGAAAGTGAAATTTATACAAATAGGACAGGTAATTTAAATTCATCTTACGAAACTGAAGATCCACGCAAATAAAGATTCGTACAATCTCTTGGCAATTGCTACCAAGGTTCATGAAAGAATAAATCGCAGTAGTAGGCTGCAATAAGTGTTCTAAAAATACTTATTATCGTTCAGAAATAGCTTAACAATCTAATAGGAGCTTCCCATGGCTCCATTAGCGTCTATCAGGTGATATCAAAGACTGTATAGACCCAACCTGTAGGTAGACCTCGATCGACACGGGCCGATGTGTCCACGTTGTATCTTAGGGGGTAGATAAGACCATCATCTAAAAGCTAAAAGCATTTGTAAATTGCGCCAATCGAGTTATGTTGACATGTTATTGAATTTGCTTGTGTTATGGACCGCGTTCGGAGGGTTATCGTAAAGAAAAAGCATCGTATTTTGCGTGAAGTTGTGTCTAGTCTAGTGAATTTATATTCACGTTTCCTATTCAAATTTGAGTGTAATGAACATTCTCGAAACTTCATGAAGTTCATGTTCAAGTCCCCAAACAATATCTTTGTGTTTGTCCCTAGTTTCCCTTATAGGTACCTTTTAGTTTGAACTGGGCTTAGCTAAGATTGCCAATATTTTGCCATCTTTAATATGCACCCGTCGCTCTACAGCATTGTACGTTCGTAGGTAAGTAATAGAGATAAATGGTAAATTGCTAGTAGGTAATCAAATTTATTAATAAATATATCTTGTGTACTTACCTAGATACATTAAATTGGTCATCATTAAGTCATTAAAGTAACGTTACAAAGCCGCTTCAAAATAAAAGATAAGTAGGTAATCTAGACAATATTTAATCTACGCAAAAAAAGATTCCGTATAGAGAAAAATAGCTTTTGTCGGCGGCATAATTCTCAGTTGTTTCATTTCTAACCCCTCAAAATGCACGTCGCGTCGTGTAGTCACAAGCTATTTATCTGTGATACCTTTGCCGAATTAAAAAAAAAAGTAAGAACACGAGATCGCCGGTTGTTTCGTATTCACAAGCTGTATAACTGACATATCTCCATTGACGTATAGACTTGGACCACGCCATCCCTTTCAAATAAATAGTAAACATTGATTGCAAAGTGTGAAAGAGAAAATAAACTCGTGCGGCCCTGTTCCTTTGACAAGTATTGTCCACAAAGAAGCGTTGTCTGTTTCTAGAGAGTGATCAATTTTGTGAGGTTATTTATTTATTTATTTTGTTTCGGGAAACAAACAGCTTTTAAGTTTTACGTTAGAAAAATTACATTGTTTAAGACTTAAGCTTAAATACAGTTTCCACTTATGGTGCAGTCCAGGTATATACGTAAACCTCTGCAGAATTAAAAAAAAACATTCCTTGATGAAAAATTAATCAAATGTAACAAGTACTCACATCGTGCGTCGTGTCTCCGTTATGTATCCTTTCTTCAGTCTCCTGAACCCGTTCTGTGATGTTCCTTGTTAAGACTTTATGGTCTTTACTCTCCCTCACTTTACCGTCCGGGTTGGCCACCACGCAAGCCGACACCAAAACCTTCGTGCCAGCTGGAGCTATCTCACCACCGAGGAGAGGACCATCCACTTCTGCAAAAATTGAGAAGTACCTATATGATAAACTAAGAACAAGTAAATTTATCAATAAATTAAGAAACACTCAAGGCGACTAAGGGATTTCACTCCGGAGGACGGGCAGCAGCGTCCTCTGCGTACTTAAAGCCTTACTGCGATCGCCAACCCGCTCGCCAAGCGTGGCGATTATGGCAATTACCCCCAGGATCTACTGGGGAGACCCGTGCCCAGCAGTGGGCCATCATATGGGTTGATATGATATGAAGAAACACTAAATCATGGGCGCTCCCGGGGGGGATTTGGGGTTGACCTCCTCCTCTCATTAAAATTGCTAAAGGTAGGTACTCTGTACAAATTTAGCAAATTTGGCTCTGTACAAATCTAATCAATTTCCCCACCCAAAATCCCCACGAAATTACAAAAGAGAAAAAATAAAAACTGTGGCACTCGGGGACTGCCGCGGTGAAGCTATTGCACAGCATTTTTTATCAACTAAAAAAACAACAAAAAAGAAATATTTTATTTTTTTTTTTTAATAAAAAAAATATTTAAGTAGGTAAAATAATAAAAAAAAACTAAAAAGTATCACCGCTGTGCCGGTCGGAGTAGTTTAGATTAGTGTTAGGTTATTTTCGTTACGGAATTTCTAGATTCGGTCTCCACGCTCAAGGCCCGCGATAGAAGCTTGCATAGCTTCTATCGCGGGCCTTGAGCGTATAGCTTAAAAACAAAATACTACACATGTAGTCATGGTTCTACATGTACTGGCTAAGAAAGTCGTATAATCAGTTTTGATAAAAGTCTGTATAACCAAAATATCGGTTGCGCCTAGAATATTAATACAAAGGAAAGTCAATTTTGTTTTTTATGACGTGCAAACAAACTTCAATCGTAAGGTAAAAGACCAAAGAACAAATATTTGGCCAACATGCTTTTAATGTCAATTTAGAAAAGCTTAAGTTTAACTTACCATCAGGAGGTGCTCCAATTGCCTCACTACGCCCAGGGCCAATAGCACCAGGCGCAGGTTCTTCGCCGGTTTCATTATCAGGTACACGGTGCTGTCGAATAAAAAATATACTACTAAACAAAATATAGATCCTGATGGACTGTGACGAAGAATAAGTGGTCTTCAAGTCGTAGACCGAATAAGGATACACATCCTTATTCGGTCTACGATGCATATGAAGGTTAAATATTTTTTTTATTTATGCTTATTGGTTTAGAATTGTGTCTACATCAATATATTTTAATAAAATGCATCTAAAATTATGAGATTAGAATAATGATTAATAAAAAAAATTAAAAATTAAAAAACCCGCCTGCACAAAAAAGATGGAAACAAGATCCCCTACATCACATCACACTAATATTATAAAGGCGATAGTTTGTGAGTATGTGAGTGTGCATGTTTGTTACTTGTTCACGTCTAAACGGCTGGAGCGATTTTAATAAAACTCGGTATGGAGTTAGCTGTCACCCTGAATTAACACATAGGCTAATAAACCGCGAGTGACACCGCGGGGCACAGCTAGTAATTATATAATTTCAGTCGGAGGCATTAATGAATCTCGATGAACTTAGTAAAGTGGCTCTGACTGCTTGTCCCAAGTCAAACATTATATATTTTCATAATAACGTCAGTTTTAAAAAATATGGGTAATACCTCGGTCTGTTGGTAGTTGGTAGTGTGTGTGTCTTCGTTGACCGAGGTGGATATCTTAGGCCCCGAATCTTTAAGTATGCGGCCATCTTCTAGTATCAGCTCCCGCTTGACTCTTGTTGCGATCTGGCGGGTCGTTGTCACTTCACTTTTCTTCCGCGTCACCCATTCCTCTGCAAAAGATTTTTTATTGAATTTACGGTATTCAAACTACGGATTTTGGCCGAACATGAACATTTTTGCTGCTGCTTAAATTATCAATAATTAACCCTACTTTTATAAATCCGAAAGTACGTGGAAATCTCTTTCATAAACAACTGAACGGATGATAAAACTCTACATTACTTTTAGTTTAAACAATCAAAATAAAAATCTATACTAATGTTATAAAGCTGAAGAGTTTGTTTGTTTGAACGCGGTAATCTCAGGAACTACTTATCCGAATTCTTTCACTGTTGGATAACCCATTTATCGAAGAAGGCTATATAACATCACGCTGCGACCAATAGGAGTTGAGCAGCAATGAGAAATGTTGCAAAAACGGGGAAAATGTATGCATACGAAGTTGCGCGGGACTGCTAGTCAAACATAAAAAGAGAAATCAAAAATGAAAACCGCAGTGTTTACTAAAACTATATCTACGTTGCTTTTGACCCAATATATTAAAAGATAGAAAAGAAAATACAAACCTTCTTTGGTTGTGGCTATTGTATCACCCGGCTCTGCCTGTAACAAAAAAAATACAAATTTTAATAACAACCTCTCGAAACGTTAACATCGCTATAGTTGCATACAGCGCCATCTCTTACCGAATAGCTAAACTTAAACAAGTCGTAGTTAGCCTCGTTTGGTGGGCTTGACATAAACTGCAATAATACGCGAGGCCGTCGCTTGATGGCGCCATGGTCGCTTAGAGTGAACACTGTCACCATTAAAACTCATAAAATATTCACTTTCCGCGAAAAATTATGCACTATTATCTTCAGTCACAATTCACTAATATTGTCTATTCATCACTTTAGCTTTCCACATAACTAATTTTGTTTAGATTGGTAATGTTTTGCAATCATTACTATTAAACCTAGGTACACAAGCACAAAATATGAAATGAAATTATTCAAGGAATAAAAAATTACACAAACACGAATATATTAGCCAATATCGTGCATTCTTGTTCTCTGTTAATAATCGACTGAAGGAAAATCAAGGCTTAGCTGTAATTTAGTTAATGAGGCGTGGATTAACATTTTCTTTTGGCACACAATGCTGTAGTAACGCGTTGAGTATTCCGTCCGTATATCTACGCTTCCGTTGGGACCATACATTATATTGAACCCTGTACTATTTTATATTGGCAAGGATTTAAAAGAGTTTTCTTTATGACTCGCTAAATAATTGCTTAAAAAATATCTGTTTAAAAGATAAGCGTAGAACTACACTAAATGTAACATATGAAGATACGAGTAGATAAGTACTTCCAAATATATTCATCCTAGTAGGTTCGTAACTATGACGATATTATGTAGGTACTAGGTAGCACTTAGTGGTATTCCCTTAAAAATATTTTGTGTTATACAAATTGTTAGATTCCTATTAATTCAACAAAAGAATTATAAAACCTGGCAAGTGCATGTCGCCCAATGTAGGGTTCCGTAGCGGCCCAGCACAATAATGCGGTATAAAAGTGGGTTTTCTGTTGTTTTTGTTTCATACTACTAACAACGTTATACATATACCTAAGTAATTCTCATAAAATAACATTTTGTTACTTCTCACTCGGTCTGTTGTTATTCGTAAACTTGTAAAGCCTAGTTAGCTGTGATAGTTTTCCTTGTAATTTCATTATATATTTGATTTTATTCACATCTCCCAGAGTGGGGTGACACATGACTCTTACAAATTAAGTTAAATTAATGGCTTAATATTTCACAAACGGATCCCTAAATAAAAAAAAAATACATTTACAACAATGTAATAGTTGAGAAAAAAAACACACCCCACTTTACGTGTCGAAAAAAATGTATCTATAAAAGATACAGCTTTCTTATACCTACAAAGGATCTCTAAGCTAACGCGGGAAAAGATAGACAGACGGACGGACAGACTGAAACTCTAAGGGTTCCGTTTTGCCATTTGGCTACGAAACCCTAAAAATCTAATTCAAATGCCGAAAGTAATTGATTGCATTTGCCTACGTATTTTTTCTTTCATCGACTTTTCCAAATTCAAACGAAGCGTGCTTAATCCCAAAACTGCTCGAGTACATCACTAGGGTGTTCCCTATTTGAATTTCATGGTAGGTCTGTCCTAGAGTGGTGCTTTCGTATGCCTGTACGTTATTAACGGTCTGTGGAATATCCTCTATTCAAAGTTACATAGTCTATGGATCACATTGATTATAAACGACACGGAAAGTTTTTCCATTTGTGTAACCACAAGGGGACGTAGTAGAAAATCTCGCACGTGACTGCAAAAGTTATTACTTATTAGTTATGTGAGTTGATATTCAAGCATGCTTCCTTAGCAATAATAGGTACTTACTTAAGTGACTATGAAGTATGCATTTACAAATAATTATATTTATATACTATTTATGAACTGTTGAACGAGTTTTTAAAACTCTCTATTCCGACACGTAACTAATAAAAAAAAACATTATAAAAATTAAAAAAAACGTCTTCACAAAAAATATGGAAACAAGATCCCCTTTGTAATTATATAATTTAATGCAGTCGGAGGCATTAATGAATCTTGATGAACTTAGTAAAGTGCCTCTGACTGCATTAAATTATATAATTATAAAGGGGATCTTGTTTCCATCTTTTTTGTGCAGGCGGTTTTTTTTATTTTTATAATTTATTTTTTTATTTAATACTTTTTAGTGGTGTAATGTGTAACCGATGTAACGACTAACTTTTACCACAGCTATTGTCAAGTATTGAAGATTGAAAAAAGAATGGTTGCTAACTAACTTTTTTAGTATTACAGTCATAATCAACAAAAAAACATAACCCTTCTTTGCAGTCGGGTAAAAAAATATATAATATTGCATGGATTGTAACACTCAGATGAAAAGTGACCGAAGCACCATCCCGATTAAAAGAATAAGAATTTCACTGATTGTTATCTCGAACATCAATCGCTATTCACTTCCAAATATACCCATCACTATTTGCCTCCAATTATTATCGATAACGTATTCATTCGATAACATCGAAAAGGATCCCTACTCACTGCCCCCTTCAGAGGGGCCATTGACAAATTGTTACGTTACGGAGATGTATCGCGTGAACATCAACCGTTGACGTTATCTCTCGTCTGATCTCTGAAATTGAGACTGGAACAAAACGATGTGTACACATCTGTTGCTAAACACGTGTAGTTTTGATAGCTATCGATTGTGACTGGTTATCGATATGTTAGTAAATATGTTTTGAAATGTAAATGTGATACGAATCGATTCGAGAGGTACATACATATTTTATTGATACAACTTGGAATATAGCCAAGTCACAAGGCATGTGACGTCATTTACCTATTCCACTCAAGCAAGAAGGAAGCAATATACGAGTGGACCTGTCCATGCCTCATTGTAAGCTGTGTATCCTAGGATGGGTGTATTTGCTCTTTCACTCAAATTCTACTAAACAGATTTTTATGAAACTTTACATTATGTAAAGTAGTTTAAATACATTATAACAGCACAAAGACTATAAAAATCAAACATAATGCAAGCCAAACCGCAGGTCAAGAAATAATATCTTGGGACAACTCACACAACGCTATCTGATTCAAAACTAAGCAGAGCTTGTACTATGGAAACCAGACAACTGATAAACATACTTATATATTTCTAAATACATACATATTATAGATAAATAACACCCAGACACAGAATAAGCCATCGTGCTCATCACACAAAGTTTTATCCTGGGTGGGAATCAAATCAACCTCTTGCTTAGCAGTCGGATACACTCCCACCGCGCCAGAGAGGCAGTTAAAGCTAGTATTTTATAACTGTCTTTACCCAGGGAAGTTTTTGACCATTAATAAGGTAGTTTTTGGGATCTTTTACCTTTTACTGATAAGTTACTACAGTAGTTTAAAGCTAACTACATAGACCAAACAACTTAAAAAATGTGTAGGCACACTTGTGCCCCGCCTATTGACAAAATGGCAACACCATTAAAACGATATTATGACATAATGCCAAAGGTTCTAATGCTAAAACAATCTGAACATAAATACCTCGCGGCTAATGTTGATTGGCAACGTCACTTATTTTGATCATGATTCATTCATGAGATGAATGAGTGAATGATAAGATCGGGTGTCAGTCATCGAAGTGAGGGACTGTCGTCAGATCAAACACCCGTTCACCTTGCTCTAAGTAATTAACATAATTATGTACTTGTGTTACTACAATCAAGCATATTTTGTAATAGATTATTGTGCTACTATGCCCTATAAAAGCCCTACAATAATTGAGAGAGAGAACTAGGTACATTGTATACTAAAAATAAAAAAAGTCTACTTTCTATCTGAAGTCTTTGTCTATAGGTGCATGTCTGTTGTAATTTATTGTTCTAAGCAATTGGATTAAACCTTGCAGGAAGTCCTAATTTATCAATTACTCAACAATTTTTGCCGGGTACTTCCTCGTGCTCCACCTGGTACTCCACCTGGGTGGAGCACAAGGAATTGTATGTCCTCGTGCTTCATCTACTGTCAAGTACTGCTTTGTAAAACAAGTTATTCTATTCATTGTGCAAAAGTAAATGGTTAGAAAAGTAAAAAAAAACGTTGAATGACAGCTGTCAAAATAAAAAAAATATAGCCAAAAAATTAAAAAAACTTTTAGATATTTTTATTTAATAATAACCTTCTCTAAATGGATTCGGACATCTAATAATGCATGTTATCTATAAAACTGAAGTAGAATTGTAGTATAGAGATAACGGTTATTTAATGACTTCTTTCATTGTACAACAATATCATCAGTTGGAGCACGAGGACATATAATTCCTAAATTCGTGAAGTACGAGGAAGCTACGTTTTATCTATACTAATATTATAAAGCGGAAGAGTTTGTTTGTTTGTTTGTTTGTTTGTTTAAACGCGCTAATCTCAGAAACTACTGGTCCGATTTGAAAAATTTATATATATGTATATAATCTTTTTTTGTTGGATAGCCCATTTATTGAGGAAGGCTATAGGCTATATAACATCGCGCTACGACTAATAGGAGCAGAGTAGCAACGGGAAATGTTTCAAAAACGGAGAAAATTTACGCATACGAAGTTGCGCGGGACAGCTAGTATATTTATAACTCTTTAGAGTTAAAGTGGTAAGAGAATGTGAATAAAAAATAAGGAAATTGAAAATCCTGTACAATATAATTGTTATGTTTAAGATTTTCCAAAGCCCATTACCATCATTGTCTGCTTGTGCTGTTGTAATGGATGTGATGTTTAACTGATGTTATTTTATTGAACAATGTCGGATCTGACACACGACAAGTGGGAACGGGCCCTTGGGGCTTATTAATATCCACACTTTGTATTATAATCGAATCAAGATTCGTCAAAAACATTTTTCTTTTTTAATTTTATAAAAATCAACGAGCCTTGGGGTTTATTAAGGTCTACACTCTGTATTTTAACCGAATCAAGATTTATCAAAAATATTTTTCTTCTCTAATTTTATAAAAATCAACGGGCCTTGGGGTTTATTATGGTCTACACTTTGTATTATAATCGAATCAAGATTCATCAAAAACATTTTTCTTCTTTAATTTTATAAAAATCGATTACGAGTACGTATCTACAACTTTGTTACCGATTCTTATAAAGTAACGAAAAGTCCTTAAGACGTTACGCTTAGTAGCCTACATAATAAAATGTTTAAAACGACCTGAGATTTCCCCTCCTTTACGCATATCAACATCATGTTTCAACACTTACCCTACACCATAATAATAATACCCATCCGTAACAAAAAAGTGCCCATCATAATTATTATAACACCAAATTAATTATAACATAATTATACATCGTGAGGTAATAATAGTATAACAAGTAAGTAATCACACTTGTCACTGCAGAAGGCCGCGCCCTTGGCTGTGCAGTGCAGCGCGACGATGTGCATTGTGCACAGAACGGGTGCATCGTTTCACTCCGTGGGTGCACCGGTGCAGCCGTATTGTTCGGTGTTTATACGTGTATAATTCGGTCACGGCTTTTGCACCCGGTTTTGTAAGAATTGCGTTAGTGATACTTGCATCTATTTATGGAAAACGGGGATTAACGCGATCAAATATATTATTACTGGCTTTTGCTCGTGGCTCCGCCCGCGTGGATGTCGGTTATCGCGATGTAAACTATTCTATGTCTTTCCCCGGGACGCAAACTATCTCCATACCAAATTTCATCTAAATCGGTTTAACCGTTTGAGCGTGCAAGCGTAACAGACAGACAGACAGACAGAGTTACTTTCACATTTATAATATTAGTATGGATCAGTGAGGGGTCCCTGACTTAGTGGTGACCGAGCAGATCGAAGAATCTTAGAGGTTAAGCAACGTTGCTACTGTCAGTCCAAAGATGGGTGACCATTTTTTAAATTTGTCGCACCCCTTCGTTCTTCATGAGCACGTTAAGCCGTCGATCCTGCGCCTGATCTCTTTCCGGTCGTGTCAGATTTCTGTCCCATCGGGCTATGAGAGCGAATTAATAAAAAAGTGTATTATTGTGTCTGCATACACTTATGCACTATAATATATCCTGCGTGGTTGGCTAGCCTCTAATATGATTGGCCGCCGTAACCGAGCGACGTCGCTAACGAGACCATCTAATATATAAAATTCTCGTGTCACAGTTTTCGTTGCCATACTCCTCCGAAACGGCTTGACCGATTTTAATGAAATTTTGTGTGCATATTGGGTAGGTCTGAGAATCGGACAACAAGAGAGAAGATAAGAGTTTGTTTGTTTGTTTGAACGCGATAATCTCAGGAACTACTGGGCCGCATTGAAAAAAAATTATTTTATTAGTACAAATATTAATTTTATTGTTGGATAGCCCATTTATCGAGGAAGGCTATAACATCACGCTACGACCAATAGGAGCGGAGCAGCAATGAAAAATGTTGTAAAAAAAAAAGGAAAAAAAAGAAAAAAGGAAAAATTTACGCAAACGAAGTTGCGCGGGTCAGCTAGTTATATTATAAATATTTGATTTGACAGCATTGTGTGTAATAACTCGATGATTTTATAGATTTAATTTATAACACAAAAACACGTCATGATTGTTTGTAGTGTATTTAGAAATAAATCCAAAATTAAAATTTGTTGGCGGTCCGTATAAGTAAGTTTATCCGTCTAGTTTAAGTTTTAAAAAAATATCTGCTTATTTTAACTATATTTCCAAACCAGAATAGGTACTAAAATCAAGATTCCAAAGTTGACCAGTTTTAACATCATTCTTATAAACTAGATAAATATTCTATAAACCTTTTTTTTATCTTAATTTGTTAAAAACGATTAATAATGCAAATTAATCTGGGCCTCACAATGCCTGCCTTTGAAACGAGTTCCGAAAACTTGAAACCATTATGTTTAATGACCTGTTCCACACCATAAATAGCCGGTAAAGCCCGGCTCTTAAAACAAATTAGTTGTATAAAAGTAACTATATTTAATTAAAATCTATACATCTACCAAAAACAAAGGTACCAATTTAATATTTCTAATAGATACTAATGTTTAGTAACCGACAATAAAACTTGCCGTTTAAACATTTTTTTTTTAAATTAATGGTCTTCTATAAACCTATATTGATTACGGCGGCCATCTTATTACGCAGGAGATTTGTAGTGCACAAGTATATGCGCAGACACAAGAGCACTCTCTGTTCCCTCACTCCAAAGTCCGATGGGATGGAAATCCGACATGACCGGAGAGAGATTAGGCGCAGGACCGACGCGACGGCTTTATATGCTCTCCGAGATCTATGAACAGCAGAGGCGAAGGGATCAAATTGCTGAGGTACCCCGATACAAAAATGTATCTTGTTAGAGACGATTTTGTACGTACAATATTATTAATATTCAATACAATTGAAAGGGAAGCCGAAAATAATGGTATTCTAAGGAGCTTCAGCAACTGATGAACAGACAGTGTGGTAACGTTGCTGAACCTCGCAAATATCTCTAACGTCTGGTCTCAATAATCTACCTATCGATGGAGATATTTGACATAAGCTCCATACAAAATATGTCAAAATTCTACCTCTAGTAGTCAAATCTATCGATAACTGGCCGTAAAAGAGATATCTCAAGAGATAGAGGTACGAGTATCTGCTCGGTTGCCACTGAGTTAGGAACACCTGTCCTAAAAGGAGGAATGTTATAGTGTATCTGTGTGTATGGGTCTGTTGATGGCACTGGCATTATAACGCCGACATTTTTGAGGTGATAACGTCTTAAAAATCGATGACCGGCTGCACTCACGACAAAGTGTGACATCCCCACTCACGTTCCGGTGACGTCTAAAAGTGTCACGTCATCCCTCACGTTCCGGTGACGTCAAAAACCGCTCACGTTCCGGTGACGTCTAAAAGTGTCACGTCATCCCTCACGTTCCGGTGACGTCAAAAACCGCTCACATTCCGATGACGTCTAAAAGTGCCACGTAATCCCTCACGTTCCGGTGACGTCAAAAACCGCTCACGTTCCGCCTGCTGATAGGCTGATTATTGTGGCCGGTCGTCGTGCGCATCAGTTAAGCATCACACCCATTAAAAATCAAGTGCTCTATTAGCTGTACATTTACTATAGCACCCAATTTGCAATAGGTGTGATGTTTAACTGATGTTATTTTGTTAAACAATATTTAAATTGTCGCGTGTCGGATCTGACACACGACAAGTGAGAACGGGCCCTTGGGGTTAATTAATGTCCAAACTTTGTATTATAATCGAATAAAGATTTAAAAAGATATAAAATAATAATTATGTAGGTACATAATTAATTTATACTCTATACATCCCTACTAATATATAAATGTGAATGTAAGTTTGTTTGTTACGCTTTCACGCGAAAACTACTCAACCGATCATCATGAAACTTTGTACACATATTCTTTGAGGTATTAGAAGTAACATAGGATTATAAAAAAAGGGGAAAATTTACGCAGACGAAGTTGCGCGGGACAGCTAGTATATTTTAAAGCTGAAGAGTTTGTTTGTTTTGTTGAAAGCGGTAATCTCAAGAACTACTGATCCGAAATGAAAAATTATTTTACTGTTGGATAGCCCATTTATTGAGGAAGGCTATATGTTGTATAATATCACGTTACGACCAATAGGAGCGGAGCAGCAAAGTTGCAAAAACGGGGAAAATTTACGCAGACGAAGTTGCGCGGGACAGCTACTTTAAAATATTTTTCATCTTTAATTTTAACGTTGTAAAAAGCATGTCAAATTCAAAACACCTAGATAGGTACGCTGATCGTACCACCGTCAACCTACCTATATGTACTATTGATATTTCTTTTTAACAGAAACTGTACCTATAACTGTGTTTTATAAAGACATTTGTTACCTTTTGTTCAACCTGAAAGGATCTGTCAAACAAAATGACAAAACACTATTTAACTTGATGTCTCGTGTAAAGGTGGTGACTGACCTGTATTGTTACAGTGTTAATGTTACAAGTGAGATGGACATTCGTATAAAGGTATAGGCACCTACAAACACATCTACCTACTTATGTGGAATTACAATAAATTTAAAAAAAAGTTATACAAGGGAATATTATTTACTTGTAGACTGTATGCCATATTAAAGGTAACGAAGAAACTTCTAGAAGTATCATTACATTCTTTAAAACCACTCTAGTTTTGATGTAATAACGTCTTATAAATCGATGACCGGATGCACGCATGAAAAAGTGTCACGTTCAGCCTGCTTGCTGCTGGCCGCCTGAATCGCCATTCGCTGATAGGCTGATACTATCAGCCTATCAGCGAATGGCGATTGCAGCGGCATGCGATATAATCGGAACTAAAGCTATCAGCTAATCGCGATTGCAGCCACATGCGATACAATAGGAACTTTAAAGCTGTTACAGCTGGTTGTTTATTACAATGTCATCAATGTTTTAAGTAAACTATTTTTTTTTTCGCCTTTGAGGAAGTGAGGCCCAAGTCCCTTAGCCACTGTAATGAATAAAAAAAATATAATATCTACTACATAGTCTACATCTACCACATAGCTATCAATTCTCATTATATTGTGTGGAATGGGGTGAGATTCCCAGTTACAATCAGTTTTTTTATGTTAATTATATTTAAATATTGAAACTTATTTTTCTTATTATTTGCTTCTTTAACCTTTCAGACCTTATACTTTTTATTCGAAATGGGTTCGACGAACCCGTTCAATTAATATTCTCAATGCTGCAGACTACTTATAGTTAAATGACCGAAACTTGTTGTACTTGATATAAACATAGGTAAGTACTGTAGGTTATTAAAAAAACTATAGTCTGTAAGTTTACTCGAATGCCTTTTTAGGCATAATGCGTTTAATATCTTTATTTAGAACTATCTGACCCGCGAAACTTAATCCGTGTAATTTTCCCCCGTTTTTGCAACATTTTTCATTGATACTCAGCTCTTATTGGTCATAGCGTGATGTTATATAGTCTATAATATCACGCTACGACCAATATCCTTCCTTGATAAATGGACTATCCAACAATGAAATAATTTTAACCAGTAGTTCCTGGAATTACAAACAAACAAACTATTCAGCTTTATATTATTAGTATAGATTAACAGCTCTTGCCCGCGTCAAGTCGGTTATGGCTATAAAAAGCCTATTGTCACTTTCTAGCATTTACCCCATCTCCACTCTAAATTACATAAAAATCGGTTCAGCAGTTTAGCCGTAAAAACTAAACTCTGTCGACCCTTACTTTCACATTTATAATATTAGTTTGATACCGAGGCGGGCATTTGTATAATTTCATAGAGACATAACAGAAAATGATTTCTGCACTACCTGTCGTTAAAGCTATAATGAAATTCAGATTCACGTAGTTTCACATCAACTTTTAATAAAATAAATGTTTCATGACGAAGGTTCGCTTTTAACATAAATAACATTTAATTGCTAATTGGATTTTTATCAAGCGTTAATTATTTATAGCAAATGAATTAAAATAACGATGTACAAATAAATGTGAAGCATGACTTAATTCGCCGCTCTCATTACCGTTGAACGCCAATTATAATTAAACAGATTCATAATTAAAAGTCATAATATGTATTTGTACAGATGACTTTACCACGAAACTGTTTTACACGATTAACCCAAAAAAGAAGCGTATTGTATCAAATCAAATAAAAAATCTTTATTCACTTAAAAAGCAAAATACTACACTTGTGAAAGTCGATTTAACATGTAGGTACAATAAATGTCTGTTCGCAAACAATAGTTAAAGCCGCAGAAAAGAACGAGGAAATAAAAGAAAAGAACGAGGCAGTAAAAGAAAAAAAAATGCCTCTGTGGCGCGGTGGGAGTGTGTCCGACTGCTACGCAAGAGGTCGTGGGTTCGATTCCCACACGGGACACCACTTTGTGTGATCCACAAATTGTTGTTCAGAGTCTGGGTGTACTTTGTGTCCATGACTTGTATGTTTGTAAAGTCCCCCTAGGGCTGTTCCCTACTGCGGGAGTCGTCATTTAGGTTAAAAAAAAAAATCGTTTTCAGGTTTCATGTGTGTATCTATCACGTAGGTAGGTTTATTTACAGAAATAAAGTATTGATTGATTGATTTATTTATTGCATCTTAATAGAACCTACTTATTATAGATCCTGGGGATAAGAGCCATAATTTTTTTCTTTTTTTTTTTAAAGACGTATCCCGCAGCAGCGACAGCTAGTAAACTTTATGTATGCGAAATTTCATACTCCTCCTTCCGCGCAATTATTGTCTAAGGGGTACCGTTTTGCTTCACATATTAATACATAAATAAAACGGCTCTTGTATTTTAGTACTACACCTTTCTGTTACACGTTTTATAGTTAACCTCAAGCTGAACTTAAGGTTAGATATTTTCAATACCCCAATTACTGCAAAAATAAGGTGACCGTATTCAAAATAGGCCCTATACTTGGTTCAAGTACTTTGTCACCACACGTTTCGCCTGAAGCAATGAAGTGTTTAAGTCGAAAGGTAAATAGACGAGTAGATAATTAAAAACGCAGTGAAATTTTAAGGTTCAAATTTTGATAAAATTAGGTACAAATACTTTGTACTTTAAACAAAACGGCGTCGCCGGAACATGTCATGTTTTATTTTCCATAACCCGCTTCCGGACCGCTGCGGGCTACATCGACTATCCACCAAATCACCACACGCTTCGCTCGAAATAATGAATTGTTTGGAACGAACGATAAATAAACCAGTAGTTAATTAAAATATTGCGAAATATTAGGATCATTAGTTATCTATTTTCCATAACCCAGTGACTGCAAAAATAGGCTGAGTATACAAAATCGGTCCTTACTCGGTTCGTAAGCGCACGGACCGCTGCGGGCTATCGCCATATCACCCTCCGCCATCAACTCGGACACACGCTTCGCCCGAAACAATGAAGTGTTTAGGACGAACGGACAATACAATATTTAGACTGCCGCTAATGGGGAGTATCGCCTTGTCTGTAGGGCTGCCACATGTTTGTGTACGTTAGGTGGATTTTAATTAGCGTGGTGAATGGAAGTTTCTAATGACTATACTCAAGTGTTTCTGATTATATTCTTATAATTCATTGTTAAGGAAAAGTGTAATATTGATACCAGTGTCGTCTACAGGAAAAATATTTCAAACTATAATCCTTGTTTCAAAAGAAAACCTAAATAATAATTTAGATGTAAACTAAGATGTACGCTTGAGCAGCAACGTGTTTATCGTATTTGTAATTTATATCTAAAATACTCTGCACGATATGTGTACTGTCACTTATAAAATCGGTCGGCCGAATTCTATTATGAATATGAGCTCTACATCAAATTTAATTAAAAGCTTTTCGTAAATTTCCATACGTTGACAACCCTACAAAAGACACTGGGCCACACAATAGCAACTATCTACGTTCAATCTTCGTTCCACCCGATGTAATGGAACGGGGCGGTCTAACAGATCATAAACATTGACAGCATACGTACACACAACCTCTACTTGATCCCCTACCTACCTCAATATATTATAAAGACAAAAGGGTTTAGCCTTTTAACAAAACAATAAAGTGACTTGAACTATTAAGCATAATACCATTATTAATTGCTACACCGGCTAACCGTTATATAAGTATTATTATTTTAACATTAATAATTTTAGTTAAAATATTATGTAATAATACTTTTACTAAAGTTATTAATCTAAAATAATATTTAGTTATATATATTTATAGTAGTAGTTATCACAATTTATATTTCGCCTATAACGAAGTGAGTACCTACACAACATGTTCGTTATTCAGGTAACTAATATAAATTGTATTTTTTTTTTTAATTTTAAGAATACTTTTGTTTATCTAGTGTGTAACTGTTAGTTATTCCAAGGAATGCCAGATTAGCGATATTGTACTAAGTAATATTAAAAGCAAGTTTTTGAATAGCTATAATGAATGAATCGTTAAGCGGCGGCGCCCCGTCGCGAATGCTCAATTTCGATAAAGAAAAACATAGTAATTAAAACTTTTACGCTGGGGTCTTCAGTCCGAAAGAGGATAATATGTACCAGGGCCGGATCTAGCCAGGGCAAGCACCCCAGGCGCCACGTTTAAGCGATTAAGACCTGAATAAAAAAACCCATTATACAATTCTATAATGTATTTTTGCTATCAGTACCATATATCATTTCATATGCATTTAGTTAAAAAATGATTGTCCGCAAAGATGGTTTACGGACGATAATTTTACGTGATAACGCCATAAGAAAACATTGATGACATTGAATAAAAAAGCATGCCTGTGACACCTTTTTTTATTATTTTTTTTTTCAATTGAATCTCATTTCGCTGCAATCGCCAGAACATTGATGACATTGTAATAAACAACCAAGCCTGTGATAACACTACAGCCTATCAGCAGGCTGAGTGGAACGTGAGCGGTGACGTCACCATTTTAAGTCAGTACAGTCATCGATTTATAAGACTTTATCACGTCAAAAACTGTTATTTTGACATTACAAATAGGGGGCGCCAAATGGCATGTTAAAGTAGTACAAACTGCTATGTTGTCCCCTTCAAGCCAAACGCCAAACGCTATCAAGGGACGCCAAATCGGGTGAAATGATTTGCCCCTCCCCCCGTCGCGCTGGTTACTCATAATGGCGGTATTGGGGAAAAGGAAATGCACCCCCACTATCATAAAAATCATCAAGTTTTTGCCCCGCATCGAAATAATCGTAGATCCGGCACTGATATGTACCAACACATACACAACGGGTACAGGTCGTAATTAATAACGCGGTCAGAGTATATAGGTGCCTCAAACTTTTAGTTTTAAGATATGACGAATTACCCGCAATGTTTTTCTTCATCGATTTTGATCTGTGGTAATAAAATAGATCAAAAGAACGATCTAGTCGTCATTGCGGCAGACCGAGTACTCTAGGACGAAACTCTAGGCCAGTAGTACCCAATTTTTTTCAACTTTTTACCTTTTTTGAATAGGTACTGTGGCAGGTGCGTCGGAAACTCGACCGGCCACTCGCATAAAGCCTCATTAATTGTTAACTGTTTGCCTTGACGTTCCAAAAGTTTGAAATAATGAAGAAGAAGAAAACGAAAAAACAATCGGGAGAATTGAAGGAAGCGTCAAGACGAATGGTCTAAAAAAATTATTGAAATGTAAATGAATAAGATTACAAATTGTTAAATAAATAGTATCTTTGTTTCTGGGCAAATGGAAAAGCGTATGATTCCTCATCCCTTGGTGAAATAATCCCGGCTACGCACCCCAAAGCTAGCAATCTCACGTCTCAGTACCCACTTTAAAAGTGAATTTACCCCGGCGAAGCGTGAGTCGCTGGTATAGTTAATAGTGGCCCAAGTAGCAGACAAAGCAAGACGTGGAGGGGACGTAAGGATTATCACCTTCATTACCCCCAAAGAATTGCTCGCACACAGTTTGAGAACTCAGGCTCTAAAGTGTCGTCACTCTAGATTTTTCTTGGTCTGCCTCAGTGGCGATTTAGAAAAAAATCTTCTCGTTTACTATGCTCCGTTATTGTTTTTGCGACATTGGTCAGTATTCAATCTCGGTCATGACAAAGCTTGTAAAAAATAAAAAAAGCTATCAATCAAAATATTTAACAAATATACCACAACGCCATTAAACTTTCGAAACACATAGAAACAAAAGAATTGCAAAATTGTTTTAGTTGTTAGTGCGTGCTTTACTGGTATTGCGTTCATAGATTAAATCTCCACGGATTAAAAAAATAGGCTGCGGTATTATTTTTATGTCAAGTGTGTTTAGATCATAAATGTGCGATATGATTTAGGAGTAGGTCTTGTATCTTTTAATGAAACTTGGAAATATCTTAGTAAACTATTTCTACTAGCAAACTACACAATAGGGTAGTATCCTGTAAACAAAAAACTCCAAAAGACTAATTAGTAAATAAAACTTTAAAAGGATTTTTTATCATTCATCTAACCATAGATAGAAGTTATTAGATTATAGAGTTGTCTTGAAAAAAAATAGTGACGTCATATTTGTATGAGATCTCCATATAAAATCTGCGTTTTTAACATTTCTTAAAGAGTTGTTGCTTGTACTAGTTGGAAACTAGTCTATTGGGTATTCTAATACTAACGCCGGCTCCACACGTTAGCTCCAACGTCGGTCCCAACGTTGATCCCGGTGTTCTAAAATAACGCTCGTTCCGTTGGCGCCTATGCTATTTTCTTGAGCCACTCGCCCAACGTGTGTTGGGCGAGTGACGTAGTGTTGTGACCGACGTTGGGGCCAACGTGTGGAGCTGGTGTAATAGTATAAATGCGAAAGTGTTCTTTTGTTACTTTTTTACGACTGAACGGCTGAACGAGTTAATACATTTTTATTGACTCGTTCAGCCGTTACAGACATTTTTTTTATCCTGGAAGTCTGCTTGGATTTTGACAAACACGCGAACGAATAAAAGCCATCACTCGAAAGCTATATTAAGAAAAAAAAGGCCTCGAAAACACCATCTATTGTAGTAGACCTAAGAAATCAAATAAAAGATGAAAGGGTTTACCTTTACAAAACATCAACAAACAACTTCAACGTTTCTAAATTTCATTCACGTGAGTAACAAACGCAATACACTTGTGTTACCTCATCCGTAGAATTGACGTATCCACAATAAAAGTTACTGTAGATGTAGACCAAATATTGTGATCTAATGGCCGATCGATACTTCTTCTACGTACATATATAATACTAGCTGTCCCGCGCAACTTCGTATGCGTAAATTTTCCCCGGTTTGCAACATTTTTCGTCGCTACTCCGCTCCTATTAGTCGTAGCGCGATGTTATATAGCCTATAGCCTTCCTCGATAAATGGGCTATCCAACAAAAATAGAATTTTTCAGATCGGACCAGTTGTTCCTGAGATTAGCGCGTTTAAACAAACAAACAAACAAACAAACTCTTCCGCTTTATAATATTAGTATAGCTTACTAGCTGAGCCGGGCACTTCGTCTGCGTCATTTTTCCCGTTTTTGCAACATTTCCCATTGATGCTCAGCTCCTATTGGTCGCAACGTGATGTTATATAGCCTATAGCCTTCCTCAACAAATGGGTTATCCAACAATGAATTCAAACCAGTAGTTCCTGAGATTATATCTAAGCTTCGCACGGGTGTCATAATATAGTTTTTTGTACTTTGAGTTACTTTATTGTTATTTTCGTAGGGAGCTCTTATTTTTTTGACAATAAAGTATAGCCTATGTTACTCACCGTTATTGTAGCTTTCTAATGGTGAAAGATTTTTTGAAATCGGTTGAACAGTTTTTAAGTTTATTTGTTACATACACAAATACAAATCTTTCCTCTTTACAATATTAGTACAAGTATAGATAGCCTCTTAAATTCAAGACACAATTATTTTAATTAACGTTTTATCAAAGTACAATATGAGTAGTCACGGTATCACGTTTATGTTATTACGTTTCTCTAGTTTTCGGCGCGCGTGGTTATCGGTTGTCGCGATTCTAACTAACCCATGTCCGTTCCCTAGACTTAAACTATTTCCTTAACAAGTTTGTAGTAGTGGTTTAAGCATGTTTATTTTATATATATATAATTAATTTTGAATGAGTAGGATTTACAACGTAATAGGAAAATCCTATGAGAATAAGTCATAAAAACATGTGTCATATCTTGATCCTCTCCCAAAATCTGAACAGAATAGAAATTATTATTTAAATTATGATTCACCAGATGTATCAACCATGTCCAGGAAGATAACTATTAAAATAATTCGCTGAATGTTTTCTGAGTGAGCCTTCGATGTCCAACTGGTCGAACTGCGCCCAAAAGGTCATGACGAAATCAACTTGACTTATTCGGCAAAGCGGGCAGAGACAAAAACAAAGTATTGTCCTTGACTCTAAAAGTCAAAGGTAACACATAAACAGTAAGTAAGTACAATACTAAGGTTTATAATTGAAAAATATGGATACATAATAGTTTTCATTTAGCCCAATTAATAAGTATAGGTATATATTACTAGATAACTTTGCAGTAATTAGGCAGTAATAAGTATATGTTTGTATCTATCTGCAGTAGGAATATTATAGCTGATTATTCGTTCATATGCCTTAGCTTTTAAAAATTTCATCATGTTTATTTTTCATTCATTTCATTTCATTGTGCTTTAATTGTTTAAAGAAAATCATTTGACAATAAGAAGTTATGAAGTCACGGCTTCTATTTCATAGAAACAATCATTAACTAGTACTAACAGTCTCTTAGGTAGGCTTTGAATGTACGGACATGGCAAAACTATAAGGGTTCCGTTTTGCCATTTTGGCTACGGAACTCTAAAAGGAATTAATTGGACTTGTCAGTCATTTATTAAATAATCAATTTTTAAAGTACCTACCTATCTGCCACACTGGACCGCTACAAATCTGTGATATAAATTGTATCATTATTAGATACATGAATAACATTTTTTGTTATAAGTAATGATCATAACCTCCGTAGTTATTAATTGTTGTTTTGAAACTTTTTGATTTAATTTATATTGCTCACATCTATAAAATAACTTTGACTGATATCAGTTACAAAAAGTAATAAACAATAATGCCGGCTCCACACTTTGGCCCCTACGTCGATCCCAAGTCCAACGCAACTCATCCAAGTGTGGATTTGAAAAATAGCATTGGCGCCAACGTTGGGACGAGCATTATTCTAGATGGTTCCCGAACTTTTCTTCAATAGGGACCACTTTGTTGTTCGTATGGACCACTTTTAGTTCTTTGTTGCTCGCAGGGACCACCATGGACCTTTATTATTTAAAGAGTTTTCTACACGAAATCAATCCGAAAATAGACATTAACCAAAAGCTCAATGTAACTTGCTTGCTACATTATTCTAATAGAAACCAAACTTATTACCCTCACTGCAAGAAGAGTTCCATTATTTCTTTTAATAATTAAATAAAATTTGATTCAATAAGATTTTTGAGCTTGTGCACGCGAAATTTGAAGTCGTTGTCGGACCATTTTTTTGATTACTGCGTACCACTGGTGGTCCACGGACCACTGATTGGGAGCCACTATTCTAGATCCACATTGCGACCGACGTTTGGGCCAATGTGTGGAGCCGGTGTAATACAAAGTCATTTCGATTTTTTATTACTTTTTATTCAATTAAAATTAGGATGTAAAAAGTTTTGGTTACTTTTGTCAGTATTGCTTTAATTTTCATTGTTCAAAAAGCATTTAACAAAGCCAAGTAAATTATTATGCCATGATAACCGAAACACGATTTCTTAGGCAACGATATACTACCTATTTATACAATATTTATATTTATACGCTCCACGCAATAACATTTCATAACCTCCCTAAAGCTCCCATTAGCTAATACCTTCTTCCAAAATGTATGGATAGAAAAATAAGTTTGTGAGCAGATAGATTACTAATAAAACGTATTTAGAAAGCGTATCATGATTTCACTTTTAACTTTAAAACAACAGCGCTTTCAGGAAATTCGCGTTTAATTAACATATGATTAATAAAGGAAAGATCAGAATTCCGAAATCAAATAGAAAACTTACATCTAACATCTGAATTTTGAGTGTAAACATCTGCTAAACTAATATCTTAATCGGATTGGTTTAATTTGGCATCACTTGCTTATTTTATAAAACAAATCTAACCAACGAGAACTGTCCACTTTTGCCCGGCAGAAAAAGACAATGTGTTATTTCAGACTGTAATCTAACTTTGTGTTAAATTCCATTGAAATACGTTCAGCAGTTCTTTCTCAATTGAGTAATAAACAATCATCCATACAAATTTTCGCACCTATAATATTAGTAGAATAACTGTAAACAAACTGGGCATAATGAAATAAATAAATCGAATTGAATTATACTTGTTATACTAATATTATAAAGCTGAAGAGTTTCTTTGTTTGAACGCAGTAATCTAAGGAACTACTGATTCGAATTGAAAAAATATTTAATGTTGGATAGCCCATTTATCGAGAAAGGCTATATGCTATATAACATCACGCTACTTCCAATAAGAGCGGAGCAGCAATGAAAAATATTGCAAAAACGGGGAAAATTCACGCATACGAAGTTGCGCGGGACAGCTAGTTACTTGTTTAATTGAACAAATGGAGTCAGTAATTCATACGGTGGCCGTGGACGACCGGAACTTGTTAAATTCATAAATGTCAAACAGAATTACCACAACATTAAATTTTAGTAGATTTACGAATATAATTGTATTTAGTACGTAGTATTAACGTTTTGGAAATGAAACTAAACCAACTTTCGTGGTTTTACGTCATTATTTGAGATTTTGATACGCCAGAACGTACAATCACATTCAAAAAATATTATTTACGGCAGAACGGTGAATTTAAATGCAAAAATTCCTTTCAATGTACCTTGTGTCACAATGTATCGAACACTACTTTTTAACCATTTCAAATTCAAAAAATATTATTAAAAATACAATCACGTTCAAAAAATATTATTTACGGCAGAACGGTGAATTTAAAAACGAAAATTCGTTTCAATGTACCTTGTGTCACAATGTATCGAACACTATTTTTTTACCATTTTTAAATTAGTTCAAGTATTAGTACAAAACGTATGCAGACGATGACGTGATAAAACGTTTACGTCATTTTGTATTTTATATAACTAATATCATTTAACAAAACGAATCTATACGTCAAATCTTTTTGTATGGAAATTCATTGTGTCATTCTAGAACACAATTTAAACTAAGACTGTCGGCGAACGTGGTAATTGTATTAATAGGTAATTTCCTATTAGTACCTAACTGTTAACAGATTTAATGTATTAGCATCACAATGGGTATTATTACAGGCAAAAATGTTGGTGGTGGCACTGAAAAAGAGTTTGTTTTGTTAAAAAAGTAATGGGTTGACATATGAATATGCTATGACTGAAACCGAATACACACTGCGAGGTATGCGCTAAATTGCGTACAAATCACATGCCAAGTCACGACTATGAAAATACGCAAAATACGAGGCATGTGCTACGACGAATACGCTACGCCTATGACCGGGATTCCTCTCGCAAGTTACATAAAAAATGTGTGACTAGATCAGCTTAGGTTTAGGTATAATTGGTATACGAAAAATGATTGCAACTGAAAGTACTTTCTCTTGAAATTTTACGGGTTGGTTCAGATCTGTATTATTATTAACTTACCTATTGCAAATGTCGCTGACTCACTCCTATGTTTTAGTGTATATCTCTATTGTTTTATAAGTTACGACAACGTTTTATACACTAAAACCTTTACAGAAAAATAAATAGTCTAATAACGAAAACCAAATCTAAATCGGATCACTAGCTTTCGAGAAAATCGCGAACATACATACATATTTTTTGAAGGCGGTTAAAACATAACCTTCTTAAAAGTTGATTTTTTTTATATGGGACTTATTATTTGAATCATATCAGTTATTACATCCAGTTGAAATGAATTTATCTATAGCATAAATGATTTTATATTCAATTTATTTATTTATAATTTCAATCTACTTAATCAAAATCATCAATAGTATTACAAAGACGATATACTAGTAATGTCATTACACAACACTTGTTTGTAGTAGTCATTTCTAAGCAGGTTTGAAACCGAGAGTGGAGTATTGTGAGCGAACTGGCCCATTGACCGGCCAGCTGACCCTTCGGGTAAGCAAGGCCGTTCGCTTGCTCTCTGCGACTGAGACGACTCACTTGTGCTGTGCGATTGATTTTTTTCAATCGAAGCAAATGTCTAATCTATGGCAATACCTTACTTATTTTGATTTATATTTATTATTATTAATTGCACTTGAACTAATAAATACTATATTTAAACTAGAAATTAAGACTTAATAAAACTAAAATATATCCAAAAAATTGGGACCCCTGGGCATGGTTCCACAAATACTGGCGGCATTTCCTCGCTGTATAGCAATGCTGATGCGTTGTGCGAGGAAGCTGCCAGCTCTACGGTCACCAGTGAAGTCGACCATTTTTTTGGAAAGTTACTTACTTATTAGATAGGTAACTAACTTTTCCCGCGGTCTTTACAGTATTATGTTGATTTTAAGTAGCCCATGTGCTATTACATTACTGTGAAGTTTCATCAAAATCCATTAAATAGTTTTTGCGTGCATCTTTTATCTATTTTCAAAACCTTACGGATTCCTAATATAAGTAGGATATTTATGCTTGACCAGCTGACCCACATAACTTATTCTTTGTCAATTTTTGCAACATTTTTCATTGCTGCTACGCTCCTATTGGTCGTAGCGTAATGTTATATAGCCTTCCTCGATAAATGGGACTATTCAACAGTAAAATATTTTTTCATATCGAACCAGTAGTTCCTAAGATTGTCGTGTTCAAACAAACTCGACTTTATAATATTAGTATAGATTTAGTGTTTAGGTATTTCTATCTCGCTCAGGTCGTGACAGACTTTTGTCCCATCGAACTACCACTACATAGTATAAAACAAAGTCGCTTTCTCTGTCCTTATATCCCTATGTATGCTTAAATCTTTAAAACTACGTAACGGATTTTGATGCGGTTTTTTTTGATTGATAGAGTGATTGAAGAGAAAGGTTTATATCTATAATAACATCCATATACCCGTGCGAAGCCGGAGCGGGCCGCTAGTAAAAGATAAATACGGATGAGAATGGCCACTGTAACCGAAATCAATCAGGAAACTGAATTTATATCTTAATTTAATCACGTAAATTGAGTGTGTTTTTTTTTAAAGATAACTAGCAACGTGGGATTCTGGTTCTACATTACTATCAATCCTGTTAACTCCTCCAGCTTAGCTCAATAGCTTGTGTCAGGAGTGGGTTCACGTCGATAGTATAATGGGTAGGTTTAGAACACGCGATCTTTCGATTGCGAGCCCGATGCCTTAGTTACCGCCGCTCAAACGACAAATAAAATATTCTAATCGTTCCATGACCAGGAAAACGGTGCAATTTGGTTAAATAAAAGTATTAAATATTCCTATAAGATCGTATTCATTGATTGTATTTGTTAAAGTTACAGTACGATGAATATTACCCAAGCAATGTCCTTGAATAAATGAATCCAACACAATTAATAACTTCTTAGAATAATTTATGATACCTACTTTATACGTAACTGTGACGGATTGTTCCTTATATATAAGTAATAACAAATACCTAGTGATTTTCTAAATGGCCACAATTAAAACATGTAGGCCAAATACACAAGATAATGCTATGGCGTGGAAGCAATATGATTAAGTGCCTCTATGCTTAGTGCAACTATTTTATCTTAAAACGTACAGTTAAACAAGCTGACTAACGTTTATTAACTATATTAGAATATTATCGGGCTTAATCGCTTGAAATATTTAAAGATAGGAACCCTTTATTTATCCGACGTTTCGATCGAATTGCACCTTTAACTATTATGTGCTCAGACACAAAATGCACATAATATCAAATACTAGATGACCCGCGCAACTTCGTCTGCGTCATTTGTCTTTCTCTATGTCCCCGTTTTTGCAAAAAAATTCGTTGCTGCTCCGCTCCTATTGGTCGTAGCGTGATGTTATATAGCCTATAGCCTCGATAAATTGACTATCCAACAGTAACATAATAATAATAAAAATGATTTATTCACTTAGGAAGCAAAATACTACACTTGTGAAAAGTCGATTAGTAGCATACGAGTATTTTAAAATTCGAATTAATAGTGTCTGAGATTATCGCGTTTAAACAAACTCTTCAGCTTTACAACTCCAAGGCCAGATTGAATGTTAAAAGTATTAACGATAATTTCACTCTGTTACCTTTCATGGAAGCCCTAAAAAACATCAGTGTATTTTTGCGAGGTTAAGACACTTCTTGATTCTACGTTTACTCTACGTTTCTTTATCGTAAAACTATGTAATATATACATAAGATCGAAATCAGTAAGTAGCTATGTAATTGCCAGCTTATAATGTGATATTGGATGTCCTTAAAAGATATTATAAAGGGCTTAAATATATGTTTGAGTATTCGCAATAAATCTTATAATCTAAATTTTATTGTTGCTTATGATAATATATGTATAACATGTATGTTATTTAATTTGAATGGTGAAGAATTTTAGGGAATAAAACCACGTTTCCAAGAATAATAATATCTCTTCGGTAGAGGTTACAAAATCGAAACAACGACCGGTGTCTCAAAATGGAACGATTATGAGTTAAAAAAACGAGGATATTTTTTTTAATTTTAAATCGGAATGAGTCAAAATAACAGCACTAACGAACAACACCAAATCGAAGTTAACGTTTCTGTAGTTGCAAGACAATGCATGCGCAGGCGCATGATAATATTAATAGATCGCAGTTACGTGACCATGTTATGGCGGCTTTGTTTGCAAGCAACTTGATGATGCATTCGTGTTGATTCGATGCACGCCTATTATTACCTACTCTTTGTTTTCACGTTTTTCCTGATAATCACAAGTAGGTTATGTTGGGAATAAATGAATTTTTCAAGTTCCGTGGCATCAGATATATGAACATTGAAATCCAATTTTGTCATTTGTGAACATTGAAATCCAAAGATAAAATTGTTTTGTGTCTTTTTATTTTTAAAACAGGCAACTGTCGCACTCGGAATTCGTTTCTGTTTCGCCGGAGAATTTACAAACATGTAATGAACAGAGATATTATGACCATTGTGGCTCTCACAAAGTTCTCGAATAGGGTGCTGGTTTACCGTGTATCTTTTTTTTTTTCGCAAAAACGATGAGGAAAAATGAACTTTAAATCCCGATTGCCATTGCCAAGTCAACCTATCTCGGACAATGGGTATAATTACAGTAAAATTTCCTAAACAATCTATGGACAGTTTCCAATCTCACTAGATATATCTATTGCAACAACAATTAGTAGAAATGATATAGTAGTGATACAGGGCTTCTACTTGTAACTTTTTGAACAATAAATCATTTTTTTTTTTATATTGCATCAATAAATCTTCGTTTAATGTAATTTTAAATTAAATAGATTACTTGTTGTTGTTATGATACATCTGATCAGGGCACGATGAATGAGGCTTGCATATCCAACAGGACAAAAGCCTCCAAACAAAAAAAAAACAAAAAAAATATTGATTGCAAACTTAAGATGTTTATAATTTCCCGATAAGATACACTATAATCGCCGTACCTATATATGACGACAAGCGGCGCTTGAGTGACCATAAACGTATCGAGTTTCCAAGCCTGAGTCACCGCAAGGCGATCCCGGTTGCAAGGTGACTACACTGCCCAATACGGGTACATTACAAACCTTCATTTAAACATTAAAGTATTGAATAACATATTAGGACATATTTTGAGTCATTGTGGTCAGGCATCAATGAGCTGGGTACTGTAATTCTTTGTCAGGGATTTCTCTCCATTACGTATTAGCTGAAAAAAGCACGACTATGGAAGTGAACTTTGATCGGAATTTGACCCTTTAGGGTGAAATCTATACTAAACTCATCCTACAAATAATATAAATAACTTTGTACAACCCACCTTTGATTCATACGCGTGAAATTCGCTAACACCTTTCATACAAAATACCGTCCAAATTCTATTTTATTTTCTAATACATTTTCAAAAAAAACCTTTCTTTGTTCTGATCAAGATGAACCCAAGCGAAAACTGCCGAACTGATAGAACCGTTATAAAGTGATCATCTAATATGCCAACATGCGGCTAATTATACAAATTATTTTTATATAAGCATATTAATTTGCATGTACAAAATATCTGTCTATATTTTTGTAGAACATAGTCCCGGTTAGATGTTTCTATTCCGGCCCCGGTTCGACATATGGAAGTCTCGGGTTCGATTCCTGGGTCTGGACTTCAAATTTTGTATTATGTTAGTCTGTAAGGTTAATTTTTTATAGGCCATTGATGCCTTAAAAAATGGTATTATTATTATAAATTTATCAATCTTTCAAAAATACAAATATTGTATAATTTTCACACATCCAAACTATTAAATTAAATTGGATGAACGTGTAGACTGAAGGACTTTATCACTTACGGCTCATGTGAGACGAAATCGACTTGGACAGAGCCGCGAGCAAAAGCTTTGCTTGCTGCTAATGTACCCACCAACATGTATAGTTTGATTAAAGCCGCCGGGCATTGTTAAAAATGATACTCTATAAAATAGCCGCGTAATAGGTTAAGCAATAGTCAACTAATGAACTTAACATACGAAGATGTAGGTATAAACCCTGCGTTGGAATTTGAAAACGTATGTGAAAGGCATATTAGACCATCAATAAAATGTTAATTACACGTTCATTACTAAGCGATCGCTGAGAACATCAGTGTCATCGTTTACAATAGTTTTTTTCCGACTATGGTGTGGTAAAAAGGGGGGTAATGACTTGCAGAGATTTCAAGTAAATGTACTGCAAGCATTAGTCTCTTGGTAATACCCCTCGTGACTGATACCTATGTTTCTCTTTTGAAAACAATCAGCTTCTCAATAAATGCGAGAAATGTTCAACATTTCACTAAACAAAGAGTTACTAAACTATTTTTATTATCCAAGGTTATAAGAGAAGGTAGATTGAAATTGTAAACAAAAACAATAATAAACTTGTAACTGGTATTTTAATTTTTACTTTATTTATCACTACATAGTATAAAACAAAGTCGCTTTCTCTGTATCCCTATATCTCTTTAAAACTACGCAACGGATTTTGATGCGGTTTTTTTAATAGATGTAGTGATTGAAGAGGAAGGTTTATATGTATAATAACATCCATATATTTTATACCCGTGCGAAGACGGAGCGGGCCGCTAGTAAGATAATAATTTAAAAAAATATATCAAGCACATCACCGAATGCAAATGTCATTGACTCACTCCTTTATTTTAGTCTATATCTCTGGTGTTTTATAAGTTAAAACAACGTTTTATACACTAAAACCTTTACAGAAAAATATGTAATAATCGAACAGTGCAAACCGAATCAAAATCGGTTCTTATCTATATATACGGGTCAAACAGAGAACTACCCTTTCTCTGCGGTTAAAAATTAATATTAAAGAAATATTATTTTAATCAAAGATCAGAAGAATCAAATAAGTTTGTACACTCAAGTAAAGTCACATGAAATAACTGATTTTTATCGCGTTTTTACTTAATTATCCTAATTAATATTTATTAATAAGAAAATTACCACAAATTGCGATAAAAAACTCGGCATAAAATACACGAATGTCGTTATTTTTCTCGTGTAGACTTAAAACTGTCGTGTGTTTTAATTATAAGCAAGCATTTCATATTTTACTTCGGAATTCATAGTAAAAATTTATTCGCGTTCCAAGGCGATAATGTAGGCAAACTAAAATACCATCGTACTTTAACCAGTAAAACTAATTTCGGAAAATTATTTGTCTTCATTACTGTTTTTTTCAGTAAACAAGTATTACGACAGTGGATTTAATAATGCCCTAAGCATTTTTTACCTGTCAAGTGTAGTGTGAACATTGAAATAGAACATTGAAGTACATTTTAGTAATTTTTATAGACATTTCTTGCCAATTACTTTATTAATATAATAATTGCATTTTTGAAAGATAGAAAAATTTAAAGTCCAAACCCAGGAATCGAACCCGAGACTTCCGTATGCCAAACCGGGGCCGGAATCGAGCAACCTATCTGGACTATGTTAGTAGACCTAATATTTTTTTGCAATTATTGTACTTAGTTCATATTCAGATTTATAATATTTATTTATTTGCGTTAAATGTCGTACAATATCATATTAACTTGATAACCGTGATATTAGGGTTTTTATATAAGGGGTTGGTTGTATGATTTATTACCTACAATCCGAGTGGCAGATTTTACAGGACAGTCTAATTTTTATATCGTAACGTCCCATACTAGTTTCTTTAAAAACCTCATAGTACTAGGTATGCGCGGATCCATGTTCCCAAATAAGTCCCTTAAAGGCCTAGCGATCTCCCGCAAGGACGTAATGAAGAGTATTAGCTGTTTAATAATAACTGTAATTGATATTAATAGTAATGACAATTGTTTTTGCATGCTATTTGCATGCTATTGATAATGGCTAAATAGGCTAGTACCTACTAATGTAAACTACTTATAAGACCACTTCAAGTATCCACCCTATTTATAGCAAATAAAAAATATTTGTATTTGTATTTTCAACTATAGTACTAAATTTGAGGTAGCGTAGACATAGATATTTTGATTGTCTCCGTAACGTAGTTTATATGACTGCTGCGTTGATCATGCATTCGATTCCCATGCGGGACAAAACTTTACGTAATACATAAATATTTTATTCAGAGCTTGAGCGTACTTTCTGTCCGATAACTGTATGTCCCCCACGACGCTGAATTGATCATTGAAACCGCACTTTCTTTCAGGATTAAACCCTTTATGCTATTCTACTAAAACCTACCTCTGCCAATTTACAACCAGGGTCTTTATTCACGATCCTTTTTCCGTATCTACGTCAAGCCCGTGCGAACTGTCAAAATCTTTTCATCATAGTAAATGGAGAGCTGCGCTTAGAAATGCATCAACGCGAATGCGCAGCGGACATTATAAAGCGCGCCGCGTATGCTCCTTGATGCATTTACGAGTATGAGCAAACCTCCCCATTTACCAATATGACAGGATTTTGAGAATTCGCACGGGCTCAGATCACGGGACACGGAATAAGGACCGTGAATGAGGACCCAGATCTGATTTTGAGTTCTATCGTGATTAAGTAACTAAAATTCATCACATCTAAACTTTTGAATTTACAATAGTAGTAGGGTGATATCCTTGTCTTTATCACTTTCTATGAAATGAAATATATTTAGTCCTAAGTAACATAGTGACTAATGACTAAACACAATACTGCAATATGTTCACATAAACGTGAGAAAACATTATACTTATGTGCTTCTTTATTAGTACTTTGATAGAACGAGTGTTACCGTGTATGATGTAAACGTAGATCGGAGCTACCACGTGACACGTTTTTGCTGTGATTTATGCTCTGTGCACGTGACAGTTGGTAAACGGGCATATAAAGACTTTGTACTTAACCTGAGTTATAATAGTTGGGTATTTTTCTGAGTAGTTAGATTCTTGTACATCTTTACTCCTGTTTACACCTTAAGATTCACTATTTGCTATTGAAAATCGCAACCCTTCACGTCTGCAACGTCCTCTAAGCATGTCGGACAATGCTCAGTGTAGCAACAGATGAAAAAATACGATGTGAAAAATTGGACTAACAGAAGAGACCTTTATCTCAAGACATCCGATCATGTCGAAAATAATTTGAAAGTATGATTTTTTCCATTTTTTTTTTGGTCTGACAGTTTAAAGCTAGAGGAGAGGATACAGTTTATGTAACTTTTGGAGCGAATAATCAAAAAAGTTTCTTAGTAACCTTGAAATGTACGTCGTAAACTGGACACGTCAAAATTGACGGAAATCTTAATTTTTTTTCAATTTTATGATTCATTAAAATTCTAATACCTAGGTACATATGTGTCAAAAAATTTATATCTATACTAATATTATAAAGCTAAAGAGTTTGTTTGTGTGACATATAACATCACGCTATGACCAATAGGAGCCGAGCTGTTTCAGGTTACAGGCAAAAACCGGTTAATGTCTCTTAAGGCCGCCTAATTTAGCAGGTGACTCTTTGACAAATTTGGAAATACTATCATTATGAATTGCCCATAAGTAGTCATGATAGAAAAACGTTTAATTTTCAGTCAATCACACGGATTCACGCGCATCGCATCTCCTTCATGTCTGCTAAGTAAAAGAAAGCATGCGCTCGAATGTGGAATTGTCATTCTCATCACCATCACCTATGACGGAAGAATTAATAGGCAGACAATCGGTTTCTAATAATACAACACACAGGTTAAGCCTGCAGTAATTATATATTACCTATATATGTTCGTAAACTTACGCGATTTGTACACATTATAGAATTTTATAATTTTATAGAATTTATTACTAATATTTACGCGATTAAGACCCGTAGCTTATAAATTTCTATAATATATATTACCTGTTAACTTCGTTTATAATTACTTAAATGTTTTTTAGAAGTACCGAAATACTAGATTGTGAAAAAAACAAAGTGAAAATGGACTACATGAGAGAAACAATGAAATGAATATCATGTTTCGTGAAGCGGAAACAGATGAAAGCGAGCATGTGAACTTTTTTATAACAGTTGTAAAATTAATACGTTATTTGCACGCTTGCCTGCACAGGAGATCTTTTAATTATTCAGTAGTCCATTGCTCGTAAATAAAATAACATTTTAATAAAAGAGCAGTATTTCTCTCATTGTCGTTGAACCGCAGGTTAATTGGTCATGTATTCAATGTATTGATACATTTTATATGAATGTAAGTAGGCGCTGTTTTTCCGCTTATAAGCTACACATCAAATTGTATGTTCATAAACTTTCGCGATTTGTACACATTATAGAATTTTATAGGCTACGGGTCTTAATCGCGTAAATGTTTTATTTTAAGGCCTTTGTTTTATTACCCGACTTTTAAATATACAAGTTTACGGTCTTCTCGAAACAAGCTAGCCTAGTGAGAAGACCAGTGTTGTAGCAGTCAATGTCCACCCAGTTTTAGTTTAAAAATGATTGTGATCCTTACATATAATTTAGGTAACACTGTCTAATTGCTGCTAAACCTATTGTTTCATTTTCAATTGTACGTCTAACTTTATAACGGTCAGAGAACATATAACCCGACAATTCGAACCACTGCCTCTGTAACGCGGTGGGTGTGTGTCCGACTGCTACGCAAGAGTTTGTGGGTTCGATTTCCACACGGGACACTACTTTGTATGATCCATAAATTGTTGTTCCGAGTCTGGGTGTACTTTGTGTCCATGACAGTATATTTGTAGAGCCCCCGCAACCCAGGACTTATACCCTACTGAGGGAGTCGTCTTATTATAAACAAAAAAAAGAAAGAATTGCACTGATCGTAGTACCGGATCGACTGGTCTTAAATTGTTATAACAGCCTTTGCTGTTCTACACGCACTTCAGATGACCATACAAGGTACCTTAAGCAATTTCCACCGAAATTGAAAGATCAAGGATCTTCAATAGATCCAACATCGTTTAGGTAGGGGCGTATAACATGACAAAGCGGTAATTTACGATATGTAGTACATTACGCAACACGATTCACGCACATTGGGCTCAGCAACGACAATTTAAGAATAGCTAGTTCACCTTGCGCCGTGGGAGCGTCGTTTTATGTAAATTCCGACCAGTTAACTACCGCATTTCTACATACAGAAGAATTAAGTAAAATTGAGTAGATGAAAGCTCGTTTCGTTGATTCGTGGCTTTTACTCTTCATGTGAGATTTTCGCATCGTTTTATAGGTTAATAAAAAGCATTTTGGTATAATGAATAGGTGTAAAAAGTTCATGCTAATTATATGAAACTCATTTTTAACTGTTAGTTGAATTCTTATACTAAGTTTCCATCAAACAAAATTGTTGAACAATTTTTTGTGGTAAACATGTGTTGTTGACAAAAGTATTTTGTTAGATACGCGTCTTTATATATAGCTACCAAGACAATGTGTCCGTCTCAAATAGATATGACCAATCACCGTGCAAATTTCTTTATATTAAGGATCGCCTAGTGGTCAAAATTCGACCGTAGTGATACCTGCAAATTGTTGTTCCGAGTTTGGTGTATTTTGTGTCAGTAAATTACCTACATGTATGTAAAATCCACACAACAACCACCAATGTGCGGTTTCCTTCAACTTCCTTCTCCTTGCATAGTTATGAAGGTATTTTTATTTCTATTACAATACCAACTAAGTCTATCTGTCAAGTCCAATATGCTTGAGATGGGTGGTAATGTAAACAATGACTATTCTAGTTTAATTTCAAATGTATAGTGACACAATCTAGCTAACTAGGAATTAGGAACTAGCTGATCCGCGCAACTTCGTTTGGGTTATTTTCCCCCGTTTTTGCAAGATTTTTCATTGAAGCTATTCTATTGATGGTAGCGTGAAGCTTGATGCTATCACACTCATAAATAACAGTTCGGTAGATCCGGAGATTACCCCTTACAACATCATAAACTCCAAACATCACAAACTCACAAACTTTACCTCTTTATAATATTAATATAGAAGTATAAATAAATGCTTTCTGAACTTGTTTTACATATGTGCAAACTTTAACTATGCATATTTGCCTATGCAAATTCCCTAAACTCCGGTGCGCGCAATATTCTTATAATGGAAGCCAATTAATTTCGTTTCACTTTACTACTATTAACAGTGCCCACGAAATGTGCTGAAGCATCGGCGTACCCTGGATCATTTTTCGCAGGAAGTTTTCATAATATTTTGGGGGATTTAGGTAGTACAAGGAGGTATTATTATGGTATATTTAGGTACCTTGCAATAATACGTCATAAAGTATTTAAAAAAATATGGTTAATCTATAATTTAACGTGTTCATTAATATTTAATGATGAAAAGAAATATTAACTGTAAATGATTTGGCCATAGAAAATATGACGTCACATTTCATACAAACTTGTAAGGAAGAGATCGTTTTTGTTAAAAAGATACTGATTTGACTTCAATCAAATACCCTATTGACTAAATACAGGCCAAATGTGTAGGTACTGTGTACCTTTTTGCAATTCTCTCCCCCAACTTGCTAAACAGTTCAACCCCCCAAACCTCCCCCCGGCCTGCGTACGCCCACGCGATGATGTAACCAGATTCGTAACTGAGACCACACAGCTAGGATACTACTACATAATCAAAGACATGATTAAATAACTAACCTTTTAATAGATGAGTTTATAGCCAAGGATTCTCGGCACATAATCGATGAAATAATGATTGTAATCCATGAGAACCAAGTTATAGAACCAAGCAGTAGTTAAATATTATGTTTTAATTGGACATTGGCTTTGTGATTTATTTGAATTGATTTGACCTGCAAAAGATTGTCTAAATTACGTATGGTATTTTATTAAAACAATATATTTTTTAATGTATGTATATTTGGCTTTGATTCCCACGGTGTTTGCGTTTTTAACCCGAGATCCACAGAAATATGTTGTGACTAAGTTATAAATAAAACAAATTCCTTTGTTTCAATACATTTTTCATCATATTTCTACCCGACTATAAGGAAGGGTTAGGTTTTAGAATGCAATTAAGACGTCGTTAGATTCGTCTTGATCGCCCAAGTGTTCTTAGTTATGTGACGTTTGAAAAAAACAAACATGGCGGCTGTGAGATGTCAAAATAAAGAGGGGTGAAAAAAAAAGTTGTTTTGAATACTTAAGGGTATAAAATTAAAGGGCTCATTTTAAGCGTTTCAAAAAGGTTTATGACTGTAATACTAAAAAGGTAGTTAGCAACCATTCTTTTTTCAATTTTCAATACTTGACAATAGCTGTGATATAAGTTAGTTGTTACATCGGTTACACCATTTTTTTTCCTAGTATCCTTATCTATAGCTGTAGTTTACATGCATTTTATCACTTTTTGGCTGATATACGTTATAGGTATAATAAAATCTAAATAACTCGTAACGATTGTCTTGTACGATTGCACTGAAATAGCATAATATTATAAAATTCTGTGGCAGGTTTAATTTCACGTAGCATTGTGAAAATACAACAGTTACAGTTTTATATAAAACATAACAACAATATTATATTTCACTAGCTGTCCCGCGCAACTTCGTATGCGTAAATTTTCCCCGTTTTTGCAACATTTCTCGTCGCTGCTCCACTCCTATTAGTCGTAGCGCGATGTTATATAGCCTATAGCCTTCCTCGATAAATGGGCTATCCAACAAAATAATTTTTCAAATCGGACCAGTAGTTCCTGAGATTAGTTTAAACAAACAAACAAACAAACTCTTCCGCTTAATAATATTAGTATAGATGTTAGTAAAGTAAACTAGCCATAATGACATATAATGCTTTTATTAGTATTTTAAATAGTTATCGATTTAAAATAATGAAATCTGCCTCGTTAAATCTCCACTCAATTTACAATTACGTTTATCCTGCGGCCGCTTCATTTACGATATCCGCCACAAATTTTCTTTAATAACCAACATAAATTACAGCTAGCTGTAAATAACGATTACTGTTTATTTATTTTAAAATATACAATTATCTAAGGCCACTTCGCAATTTTGTTTTTTTTTAATTTATACTGAACCTTAAATGCAATTCTAAATCTAAATTAGCCTAACCTTTTTCTAACTTGACGTGACCTATTTAATAAAATTGATGTTGACAACACCAGTTCTTAATTTGAATTTGGATCTACTTAGCTCAAATTGACCCGCACTAATTGGCTTATCTTTCTATCAACAAGTGTAGTGCAAAACAGTAAGCGTGAAGTCGAGCCCATTGCTTAAAAAATAGGTCCGTGAATAAGCCAATGTCGTGACCGATCTCTATTTAAGAACACTTCACCATTCGTGAGAATATCGCACCCGAACATCGAATACGTTAACTATACTATAATTAGATTGCTCTCAATAAAAATATAAACCAAGGCCTTCACAATAAAACCGTTATACACGCAATTGGTTCACGGTTGCATCTATTGAAAACAAATATATATTTTTACGATTCAATAAAATATTTCAATGTTTTTTATCACTTTGTTTGCATCACAAATCCGGCATTATAGTAACATCACTTCACTTCAGTCACGATGTTAACAATTAGCACTTAAACGACAAATTTGTTTAGTGTGTTTTGTATATATTTTTAATTCGTTTCGTGATACTCGCGGTGTATTGCGAGAAGGCCGCGCGTCGGAAGCTGGGAACAGAACTAAACTGCTAAGCTATTGTATGCAGGTGGATTGTAGTACGTCCGTTTGGCTTATTATGGCCATTTTCCATTCACACAGTGGAGCAATCCGGTCGCTACTTGAAGTTGATACGAGTATGTCGTTCTGTCCACTACTATCAGTAGTGTGCAGTATTTTAATATACTACTATAAATTGTTCGATTGCGTGAAAATCGTGTCGAAATTAACGCTCAATGACTACATAATTGTCAGTTTTCTAGTCTACTATAAGTAGACAATCTGCTCTCCCTCATTTAATGCAATAATCGTGTTTAGAACATTTGCGGGAGATATTTTTCCTTAATAGCCAATATTACAGCTAGCAGTAAATTTATGATTGAACATCATTTATTTTCTAACTCCCGGCGAACTTCGTACCGCCTTGTATTTTGATTTCGTATTTTTTAATAGTTAATCTGCTATTGGGGACGGAGACAAATCCGAGGATCACGAAAATCGACCCACCCGTTGTTGAGTTATAAATGGTGTAACTAACCCGATTTGGTTTTAAATTTTAAAAAAAGGAGATTCAACAAAACATTCCAGAATGGAATGTAGAATGTGTCACTATTGAGATTAATCTATACTACGAATAATATTATAACGAGGACAGATTTAATTGTTTGTTTGCATTGAATTGGCTCCGAAACTACTAGACGGATTTTAAAAATTCTTTCACTATTAGAAAGCTACATTATCGGTTAGTAACATAGGCTATATTATTGTAAAACAAAATTAGAGATCCTAACAAAAATTGCAATAATGTAACTCAAGGTATAAAAAACTACGATATGACACCCCTGCGAAGCCGAGGCAGGCAGCTAGTTACTAATACATTTATTTTTATACCACTTTATGAAGAGACGAAAGCTCGTGCGCCTGATTGTAAGCATCACGCTAGCCCATAACAGTGTCAGTTACACCTAATACCTTGTTTGGAAAAGATCTAAACCGTATATACTTAGTTTTCATCTTGTACAAAATCCGTAAGCAATCCTATATTCATAGCGTTATGCACCTTTTGTCCGCAAGTAAAAATTAGCCTTAAATTTTGACTGCCTCTGTGGCGCAGTGGGAGTGTATCCGACTGCTACGCAAGAGGTCGTGGGTTCGATCCCCACCCAGGATAAAACTTTGTGTGATGAGCAATGATGGTTTATTCTGTGTCTGGGTGTTATTTATCTATAATATGTATGTATTTAGAAATATATAAGTATGTTTATCAGTTGTCTGGTTTCCATAGTACAAGCTCTGCTTAGTTTGGGATCAGATAACGTTGTGTGAGTTGTCCCAAGATATTATTATTATTATTAATTTTAGTTCGATTAGACGACAACGACATTTGCACTGCATATAATTTTAGAAAAAAGGGCTTAAGACCGCTACTTTTAGTTGTCGTTGGCCTCTCTAATAGGTACGTATTATCTCTATGAATACAACTACGCGGCCCCTTGCAAAGAGAACTAGAAGTTTCGCGACAATAGAATGCAACGGTAGCGTTTCGGCAATATTTGTACAAATCGCATGTCAAGGCGTTAAAGAATTAGCATAGCGAATAAGTGTGTAAACTCTGTGATGTGTGTAAATGGTGTGAACTGTCTGATTCTGTGCGCTATTTCTTCACTTGCTTTATCAATTTTGTTGCATGTGAAAATTGATTTGACATCACAAATTAATTTTGGCGTGAGAATTATTGTGTAGGTTTTTAATCTATTCCAACAACAAAAGTAGCTAAACACGTCCGCATATCAAAAGAATTGAAATATTCTAAATAATGCATTGCTAATAACTATATATTAGAACTATGTTAATTAAATAAATAAAAACCGGGCAAGTGCGTGTCGGGCCACGCACAATGTAGGGTTCCGTAGCTACACAGCACAATAAGAAGTGGGTTTTTCTGTGGTTTTTGTTTCATACTACTAAACAACGTTATACTTTAATAATAATTAAAAAAAGCTTGATTAGGTATTCAATACAAAGAAATAGTTTCACGTGGGATTGAGACTTTCATTTGATCAGCTGTTACTCGTAAACTTGTAAAGCCGATTTAGCTGTCATAGTTTTCCTTTTAATTTCATTATTTAAACTACTACCGTATTTTTTCCACATATCCATTAAAAACCATTTAGTTGACAAGGGGTGGGGGACACTTGACTCTTACAAATAATTGCATTTTGATCCTTTAATGTTTCACAAACGGATCCCTAAATCGAAAAATAAAACGTTTTAAAAGACCTATGTAATGATACCTCACAGGATGGGGTAGTTGAGAAAAAAAATCACATTGCCACTTCACATATGGGAAAGTACCCTGAAAAACTGTTTTTCACGATTTTATTCATTCCCTTTGTCGACGTGAGTAATATGTGTAGCCGTGCAAAATTACAGCCATCTAGCACTAACAGTCTCTCAGCTAAGTGCGGACGGACGGACTGACGGACATGGCGAAACTATAAGGGTTCCGTTTTGCCATTTTGGCTATGGAACGCTAAAACAGCTTACCAAGCTACAAAATCAATTTAAAGTCATCGTAAAATTTAGGTACTTAATAAAAAAATAAATAAAGTGTTTATTGTCGTTGGGCTACAATTTTTGTTTTTACCTTAACTAGATTACGTCTATTATATAACTAAGCAGAAGCTTGTATCTCGGGAGACATCTGTTGCAATTGTAATTCTGCTACTAAATTATTATTTAAGACTAGCTGTCCCGCGCAACTTCGTTTGCGTAAATTTTCCCCGTTTTTGCAACATTTTTCGTCGCTGCTCCGCTCCTATTAGTCGTAGCGCGATGTTATATAGCCTATAGCCTTCCTCGATAAATGGGCTATCCAACAAAAAAAGAGATTAGCGCGTTTAAACAAATAAACAAACTCTTCCGCTTTATAATATTAGTACTGATGTGCTTCTAATAAGCTTAAGTATGAATACATTACTTTTATATATATGGTGATCCCCGGATTCTGAAACTGTGATTCATCCTGTTGAAACAGACACATATCTTTGCGTATAACATTAGTCTTAACCCTACAATCCAAGCTTACCGTTAATGGTAGGTACCCAATAACAAAACTAACTTATTTATTACTAGCTGCCTGCCCCGGCTTCGCACGGGATCATATCATAGTTTTTATACCGTTAGTTACATTATTGTAATTTTCGTAGAGATCTCTAATTTTTTTACAATAAAATATAGCCTATGTTACTCCCCGATAATGTAGCTTTCTAATAGTGAAATAATTTTTAAAATCGGTTCATTACTTTCGGAGCCTATGCAAACCAACAATCAAATCATTCCTCTTAATAATATTAGTATAGATAGTATAGATAAGAATGAGTAGGTATACATACAGTGGCTAAAGCCTCTTCATAAGTAGCGGCGATCAGAGGTGGTGACGCTGGTGGCGTATCACGAGATATGGCTGTTATCGGCATTTCAGCGCATTACTGGATCACTGTAGGTAAAAAAAAATAAGGTTAGGAAATGGATATTGAGGTACCTATTATTTTTTAAAGTGTAGATAAAGTTTTTAGGTTGGTATAAGTTTTTAAGTATTGACTCCCTCTGTGGCGCGTTGGGAGAGTGTCCGACTGCTACGCAAGAGGTCGTGGGTTCGATTCCGACACGGGACACCATTTAGTGTGATCCACAATCTGTGTGTACTTTGTGTCCGTGACTTGTATGTTTGTAAAGTCCCCCGCGACACAGGGCTCGTACAGTACGGCGGGAGTCGTCTTTTAAAAAAAAAACCAGCTGTTAGACATGAAGCCTAGTAGGAAAGTACTAAGATGAATGATACAGTCTTAAATTCTCTCAAATTTTTGTCCGCATCAGCTGTTAGCACAAATACAGAAAGAAACCGAAAATTTTCATTGGACTAAATTCATAAATTAATAGTAACATTTTAAGGAATAAATGTAGAGTAAAACAATTTTGCAACATTTTCTCGACAACTAAGAAAATAAACTTAAAATCTATGCTTAATAATATAAAGCTGAAGAGCTTGTTTGTTTGAACGCAATAATCTCAGAAATTACTGGTTCGAATTGAAAAAATATTTTAGTGTTGGGAATTTTTAGTGTTAGTGTCGAAGTTGCGCGGGTCAGCTAGTCAATATATACTCGTAACTAGCTGACCCGCGCAACTTCGTCTGCGTCAATTTTCCCAGTTTATGCAACATTTTTTCTTGCTGCTCCGCTCCTATTAGTCGTAGCGTGATGTTATATAGCCTATAACCTTCCTCGATAAAAGGGCTACCTAACAGAAAAATATTTTTTCAATTCGAATCAGTAGTTCCTGAGATTATCGCGTTCAAACAAACAAACTCTTCAGCTTTATAATATTACTAGCTGTCCCACGCAACTTCGTATGAGTAAATTTTCTCCGTTTTTGCAACATTTCACGTCGCTACTCCGCTCCTATTAGTCGTAGCGCGATGTTATATAGCCTATGGTCTTCCTCGATAAATGGGCTATCCAAAAAAGATTTTTTCAAATCGGACCAGTAGTTCCTGAGACTAGCGCGTTTAAACAAACAAACAAACAAAGCAAACAAACAAACAAACTCTTCCGCTTTATAATATTAGTATAGATATAGTGTAGATTATCAAAGCATTATAGCAATTATTGATCAAAACTATGAGATATAAATCCTCACATACCTACATTTATTATCATCCGAAACTATACTCAAGTACCTATCTATACTTTTATAGCACTCATATAGTTACAATTGATTTTCATTCAACATGATAAACCTTGACCCTGCCATAAGAAATAAACACATACATCATTCATCAATTTCCAAATGAAAACGTGATTAGGTATTCAATACAAAGAAATAGTTTCACGCATGATTACATTTATGCAGGATTTCACGCACTTATTTATTACACGTTTAGTTTTCTATGGAATCTTTAAAGTTAACTTTATCAGTAATAGTCGGTATGGTATTACCTGTGTAACACTTTTACACATACGAAGAAACTTTTAATATTATCTATAGTAGGTACAGTTGTAGGTACTTCTAAGGTCAACCAACTATCATCTTATCTTCTGAAGTAATTTTTATAGGCATTTCTTGCCAATTACTTTACAAATACAATAATTGCATTTTAAATATAGAAAAATTTGAAGTCCAAACCCAGGAATCGAACCCGAGACTTCCGTGGTCAAACCGAGCCGGAATTTCTATCGTTTCTATCTTTCAAAAATGCAATGTAAATTGGCAAGAAATGCCTGTAAAAATTACTTCAATATTCGGCCTGCGACATCATAATTTGTTAAAATGATCTCTGTAACAAAGTAATAACAAAAGCCGTGGTAGTTCTTTAACTACGGGTTAGATGGCGCATGCGAGGGCCCAATTCGCGAGCATCAAAGAATAGAAAAATTTGAGGTCTAGTAACATAGTCCAGATAGGTGGTTCGATTCCGGTCCCGGTTTGGCTACGGAAGTCTCGGGTTCAATTCCTAGGTCTGGACTTCAAATTTTTCTATCTTTCAAAAAATGCAATTATTGTATCTTATCTTCTGTCTTCATTTTCTATCATCATCTTCAACAAGATTAGTTTTTAGAAATTAACTCTTCAATTTCCTTTTTTTTTTTATAGATATCTAGCAATGTGGAGTTTTGGTCCCACATTACTAGCAATCCTGTTAACCCCTCCAGCTAAGCTCTATGGCTTATGTTAGGAGTGGGTTCACGTCGGTAGTAAAATGGGCAGGATTCGAACCCACGACCTCACGATTGCGAGACCGATGCCATTAGGCTACCGCCGCTTCAAATCATTTTCGCCGATTGTCATTGTTCCTACTATGGACAGAAATCATTTTATAATAATATCTTGGGACAACTCACACAACGCTATCTGATCCCAAACTAAGCATAGCCTGTACCTACTATGGAAACCAGACAACTGATAAACATACTTTACAAAAAGATAAATAACACCCACACACAGAAGAAACCATCGTGCTCATCACACAAAGTCTTATCCTGGTTGGGGATAGAACCCACGACCTCTTGCGTAGCAGTCGGACACACTCCCACCGCGCCACAGAGGCAATCCAGGTTTATAAAATAAAGATTAAAAAAACTTATTATTAAATTATTTTTTAAAAGTAGCCACTGCGAAAATTGCGTCGTCGTCTAAAGAGCAGCGCAGCATCCTATGGCATTTTATCATTATCATTGGGCAACTATAAACCAAATGGTAGATAATAATCAATATAAATGATTGAAATATTAATAACTTATTTAATAACAGTAGAAGACAGCTGTTTAGAACAATTTAAAAATAATCTTATACCTGTATATATAATTACACATTTAAACAATAATATATTACTTCTCCAACACATAAATCTATTAACGTCAATGAGATAAGAATAACAATGTACCGTATTGCGAATTCGGTATATCTGGTTGTTTGATCAAACGTTGGTGTTGGTGTGTTGGTTCACAATGGCACATGACCTTGGAGATTGGCGTCGATGTGACGACTGTATAAACACTCATTACCATACTTGAGTCTTGAAGACACCGTGACTAAACGGACGACAGGGGTGTATTATTTTTACTTAACAGTTCCATTTAATGTACGAAATGGTGCTATTTAGTCCTAATAGAATCTAATAAATAATAATAATATAATAATATCTTGGGACAACTCACACAACGCCATCTAATCCCAAACTAAGCAGACAACTGATAAACATACTTATATATTTCTAAATACATACATATTATAGATATTACACCCAGACACAGAATAAACCATCATGCTCATCACACAAAGTTTTATCTGGGTGGGGATCGAATGCACGACCTCCAGCTTAGCAGTCAGGGTCACTAACCACTAGACCAACAGGCCAATCTAAAATAATTTGGAAAACCGACTCACGCAGTAGGGTACAAGCCCTGTGTCGCGGGGAACTTTACAAACATACAAGTCACGGACACAAAGTACGCCCAGGCTAGGAACAACAATTTGAAGATCACACAAATTGGTATCTCGTGCGGGAATCGAACCTACGACCTCTTACGTAACAGTCGGACACACTCCCACCGCGACACTGAGGCAGTCTAGAATAGAATGAGAGAAGAAAAACATTTAAAATATTTCCTCTATTTGCCATAGATTATGGGGTATCTTCTGCTTATCGTAAACGTGTTCCTTTAAAAATTTAAAAAGTTTCGCCAAACCACAATGGCTTGACAAAACTTTTTTGGTGGACCTAATTCTCATTTTTTTTTAAAGTTATATATAAAGCTATGACCATGACGTGCATCAAAAATCTTTGCGCAGAATCAAGTGCACTCCTTATTCCCTTATTTTCATACTCCGATGGGATGCGACGGACACCCAACGTAACTGGGGAGAGATTGGAGGCTCGGACGGGTATTATATTTCCGAAAATGGTCACCCATCTATGTACCGACAGTGGTAACGTTGTTTATACTACTCTCAAAAGACATAGTACATCCCACAGTACAAATAACACGAGAATCAACGCGAGCGGGTTGTACCGGCCATAAGGTAAGAATAATTTATCCGAAGTGAAATAAAAACAAATAAACTTTTCCAAAACATTTAACTCAGTTGTTAATTAATTGCAATTTCATTCTATTTTAGCGCGAAGTTGATTAATTGTACGACATGTATTAAGTAATAGCTCGTTCAAGGCCGTTTAGAGATGGCTCGTTACGTAATCAAATACCTCATCATTACATCATTAAGACAACATATAATTTAGTATTTTCTAATATATAAATTATTCTAGATTTATAACACCGATTGAGAAAATCGATGTTAAAATATTTTCTATAGGTAAGTATTTTAGCCTTTTCTCACGGTTTCGCTCTAGTTTAAAGTTTCATTCTCATTCTTTTGAGTCTCATCCAACTAACTAGCAGTGGCGGAGGGTCCGTAGAACACCATTACTTTCGGTTTCCCTTTGATTATAGTTACTTAGTATTATAGGTACAAATAGTCATATGTTCATTGTGGTATATTTTTGTATCGGGTTACCTCAGAAAATTTTTTACCCTTCGCCTCTGATGCCTTGAGCTGTAAAGGGGTGTCTAAACGGGCCATTTTTACGGCAATTTGCCCGGCCAATTTTGTTGTTGTTTCAGTCGACCTCTATGTTATTGTTGCCGGGTTGTGTAGCTCGTTTAGGAGACTGGATCATGCGCCATACAATTGTAGACATATTGCCATTATTGGCCAAGCAATTAGTTGCCTATAGTGCCGCCAGAAATTGCCGTAAAAAATGGCTCGTTTAGACGCCCCTTAAAACAGACTCTAACTACCGTTTCATTGTGATATACCTCGTTAAACCCCTGATTTAATCAGTTATTTTCACAAAAATTTGGACAATTTCTTCGAAGTTTATTTGTAGCCACTGACAGTAGAAAGGCTGGTAGACGTCGACCCCACATTATACTGTTTGTTCACCAAACTCTTCTTAGAATCAGGGTGCTAATAAAATAAATACGTGGGAATCGACACGATTAAAATGATTAAACAAAAACTGGCACAACATTCTGCGAAGCAGCTGTCAGTTTGTCACCAAAACCTGGCGATCTAAAGAAGACAAACGACTGCATTAAATAAATTATAATAAATTATATTCCACATTTGAAATAATAAAGTATATTTTAATGAAATTCTATACGACACCAGAGGTCATCGGCATCGGTATCCGTTACCATGTGGATTGTAATCGAGTGATTTGACAATACGTCCACGATGTATCGATATATCGATCGTAACAATACTGACATGGGAACAATAAGACAAAAATAAATTCGCACAAAAAATAACTTGTTGGTATATCGATTACACCTTATTCGATTACCATCTCAGATAAGATTGTTGGGCATTGTCAGCTTTTATTGGTGTGATCAACTGGTCGTATGTCATTTTTAAAGTGGTTGAAAAAGGAGGTTATTGTCTTGCTTAATAACTGTAATTTTATTATGATAAGCGATCTCTTCACAAATCGTGAGCTCATTTCAAAGTTTACATTAAAAAGATGTTATATAGGACTACTTTTTCACTGAAATTTATATTATTTATAATTTAATAAACAAACTAACTCTGAACAGTTTAACAATACCTAACATGCTACTAATAAATGGGTAAAAATCATCCACAAAGCCGTTATAACTCAAAATTGAGTTAACATAATAAAAATGTTATTAACATTCATAAATAAATCATTCATACTGACATTTTCACAAATTATTTTTTCGTCTCTAAAGCCACTATTAACCCACTGGCCACCGATGAGCAAAAAAAGCCCGTTAAATGCCATCACATTTTATAAGCCAGCTCACATGACGCAGGCATGATATGCCCTAATACTTTGCAATCTAAATGCCAAGGGAAGCTGAAGCATCTAAAGCCCAATGGATCTAGATCTATATAAACGTGAAGAGTTTGCTTGTTTGAACCCGATATGTTCCGAAGACAGAGCGCCATTCTGAACATCGTCAAGCTTTTAGGCTAAAGCTTAACGATGTTATACATCCTTTTTATTGCCAGCCTATATATTAGGGGTTAAAGTAACTATGAAATTGTCAATTTGTACTAAAAATTTCAAACTCGTTTTATTGTTACTATATATATTCATTTATTCAAAGTATTTTTTTTTATATAAAGATAACTAGCAATGTGGAATTGTGGTCCCAAATTACTAGCAATTACCCCTCCAGTAAAGCCAGGTTTGTGTCAGGAGTGTTTTCACGTCGGTAGTATAATGGGTAGGATTCGAACCCGCGACCTCACGATTGTGAGACCTTAACCATTAAGCTACCGCCGCTATTAATAGCCTCGTTGTTTGTACATTTCTCTCACGGAAAATCATTCAAACCCTTGAGATGGAAATCTAGGCATCTAGACTCCACTAGAATAAACTGTGTGAAGGCATTTTGTCCTTTTGGGGATTAGAATTTGATTCCACGCAAAAAAATGACTAAATCGCGGAAAACATGGTAGTTGATTGGGGCAAGTTCCAGCGAGTAAGGAGGATGACGGATGGTTTATAACAGCAGGTCTTGTAGTGTTTAAACTGTTTCTTGAGCAGTGCGTTCTCGCGGAGCAAGAATGGTGAAGATCAAATGAATGAGTTCGGAGTTCTGCACACTAAATATCAGTGTTACCTATTGCTTGACTGGATTTGAAGAAGCGAATCACACCATAAAGTGACCACGAAACAGTTACCATCACCTTATACGTAATAGTCGCTTTAGGGTTCACCAACAGCAGCACTTTGCGCTAACGATTGTCGTATAGAAACCACTTTTGGTCATAGGTCTAAGCTGAATAAAAAAACAATTAAAATTCGAAAATCGAATGTTGCACTTTTTTTTTAAATCTCATAGAGATCACTCGGAAATCTAACACCATGAAGGTTTAATGTCAATTCAAAGTATCTATTACTATATTTATACTTTAACGCCCATTATTATAACTATTCTCCACACAGGGTGTATATTTAATCCCTGTCTGTTCCGTTAATGTTTTGTTAGGTATCATGTTCCCATTCGATTTATGTTTTTTTTTAACTTGTAACGTTAAAAATAACCTAATATTATTTTTTTCTTGACGGAAGTCATATGGGAAAGTATGCGACATGGAAGCAAGTGTGCTTTTGAAAATGCTTTTATCAGTTTGTAATTATAACTGTTTAGTTTTCCTAATAGGAGTAGTTTTTTGGCATTGCATATTTTTTTCAATAATATGTCGATGTAAGCCATTGTTTAAGAACTTAAAAAAAATACATGTATATTCCCTATTATGCCAAACTAGACTATGTGAGAGTTTTTAAGGATAAAAAAGTTTATGTGAATCAAGAGGATCCCTTCATTGTATGTGGTAAGAAGTCGCCTTTATACAAGAACATCTGACCTCGACATTGTGAAACCAGATAAATTATGTACAAATAATATCCATATGAGGAATTTTATGACTTCTACTAATGCCAGTTTATTTCCAACGATGACTTCTAGTTTAGATCATTCGCGTGAATATTGATAAACCGAATGAATATTTAAAACTTTACTTAATTTATACCTACTGTTAATTTTAAATACCTTTCTTTTAGCTTGTTGTTTAATTAAGGAAATGTATTTTAGTTAACATTTCATACTCATAAAAATATATAGGTACTATGGAAGCTTATCATTGGCATTTTCTAAACATACTAAAATTTTGTTGTATTGTAGCTGTAAGCCCCTCAACTTTTATTTTACAAAGACTACCCCCGCAGTAGAGTACAAGCCATGTGTCGCGGGGGACTTTACAAACATACACAAAGTACACCCAGACTCGAAACAACAATTGGTGGATCACACAAAGTGGTGTCCCTTGTATGGGAATCGAACCCACGATCTCTTGCGTCGCAGTCGCACACACACAGAGGCAGACTAGTATAACTTAGTTATTTGTCCTTCGTTTTTCGTCTCAATTGAGAAGAGAATAGAAACTCTGTAAGCTAGGGCCATGCATAATCTAAAGTATATACCTACGAGTATATTTTTTTATACAACGAAATAAAGAGACGAGCAGGTCATGTTTTGTATCTTGTATGGCAATGTTTGATGAAGTATTAAAAAAAATGTGTGGCACTCGGGGACTGCCGCGGTAAATGGCGGCATTTTTTATCAACTTATTCAATTATAAATAATTATTTATTTATTTTTTATTCATGCAGTATTTTTTTTTCTTTTCTTTACATTTCTGAGCAGCTCGTCTCGATCCGTGCGAGCTTCGTACAGTCATACCATATACATATAGGTACGATAAGCGAACGCTCGGCCGAGCTACATGGTAAGCGGAGTGGGGGGTGTTAGGTTTTATTTTCGTTACGGAATTTCTTGATTCGGTCGCCGCGCTCCAAGCCTGCGATAAAACCTATGCAATAGCTTAAAAATATTTTGGTCTTGATTCGCATACCGTTTGGTGTGTCAAATCACTACGCCTGATAGTATAATGTAACACATCACAGAACATTGATACTTTCATATGTTCTGAGTAACACATATTAACAAACTCAGTTCTATTGCTTTAAATGCTCGAATCCGAAGATTTTTTGATACTTTTGATACGTTCTACCGCAAATACTCTCTTTATTTTGTGGTTCTACAATATGGCTAGTAACAAAGGTGTAATTGTTGATCGAAGTACCTATCAAAGCTACGAGTATCAAATCACGAATACCTATTTAATTAAGCATCGTTTTCCATAGTTAACACTTGCCTATTTTGATGCAAGTAACGGCAATTTGTCTGTCTGCGATTCTGGAATTCCTGCACGTGAAGACAGCCGGAAGAGACGCAAACATAGCTTGTTATACGGCTGTACGGTTTCATGGGATTTGATTTAACTATGCAACTTTTTTTAGATTTAGTTTACACACAAACCTTTATACCCCACTTTTCTTTTATCAAAAAGTTAAGTGGGGTAAAGTAGTTGGTCCCTCTTCAGACAATAAACTGTCCCATCAATTTTAACTCGTTGAAATGAGAGAACCAAACGAGCAAATATAAAGATTTTTTAACAGTCTCTGCATATAATTTAGTTTGGCAGTCTATGAAAGTTAATAGACAGTGACAGTAGTTTTGTAGAAATTCACCTGGAAACTTGTATATACTTGTCTAGTAAACATCTAAAAAACCGGGCAAGAGCATGTCGGACCATGCTCAGTGTAGGGTTCCGCAGCCTCGAATAAACGCATAATCAGAAGAGCGTGTGTTCATGGCACTTACGCCTTTTGTTGGGAAACGCAGTTTTTCAGCAATAACTCAATGATGGTTTATCCGATCATGTCCGAAATAATTTTAGTTTAAAGTATTTATTAAGCACTACTTTTGTGATTTTTTTTTCATATTTTTTGGTTACACGGATCAAAAGCTAAGGGGGGCAATTTATGCAACTTTCGGAGCGATTATTTCCAAAAATATTCACTTAATCAAAAAAGTTTAATAAAAACCTTAAAATGTTTTTAAAAGACCTATCGAATGATGTGCCACACGTTGATGTTTGTTCAGAAAAGGAAAAAAGACACATTTCCACTAAATTTCATCAATATTCATTGCGTAGTCTTCGAGTAAGACAGTCCGACAGACGGACATGGCGAAACTATAAGGGTTCCTTTTTTGCCATTTTGGTTACGGAACCCACAAAACCGCTATAAACTTGGGACTTCATTGACAAAACAATACAAAAACACAGTCATGACAAACCACTGTACTGTACATAAAGTTTTTATACCCCAAATAGTACGTACTTAACAGTTTTTGTAGGTCAACATGGAAGTGTCGTATTTATAATTAAAAGCGTCTGAAACCATCCTTGAAGTACACAGAAGCTACTATATACGCACAAGGGAACTTGCTCACCTTTGGCATCATATCAAGTGTTCATCGACATTCCATCGGCTTCGTTTCCTCATTAGTACTTTACTCACGGGCAACTGCGACATAATGAAGACTTAGAACCCATAAACATTTAGCCATTTGATATAAATAATGTTTATTTATTTTGCCATAGCGGAATTTATATGTAAATCCTGATAGAACGGATGTACATTGAAGTACATGAAGCGCTTCTGTTAACGGGACTACTATGGAGGTGTCTCGTCTGTCCTCGCATTTGGGAAATTATAACTGAGAGACTAGCTGCACTATACAACAATTTTCAAGGGTGTACTAAAATCAAGATACTGTTTTGAAAGTCACGATGATTTTGTTCCATCTTCAAGGAGTTATTTTGAAAGATTTTTTATTTGAGTTTGTGTCATTAATTATAATTATTTAACTTCGTCTTTTCCCTGTTTCAAATTTTCCCCGTTTATGCAATATTTCTCATTGCTGCTCCGCTCCTATATGTCGTAGCGTGATGTCATATAGCCTATAAGCCTTCCTCGATAAATGAGCTATCCAACAGTAAAAGTTATTTTTCAATTTGGATCAGTAGTTCCTGAGATTACCGCATTCAAACAAACAAACAAATAAACTTCAGCTTTAAAATATTAGTATAGATTATAGCGAATTCTTAATAACGTACAAGGTTTAATGCATACACATATTATATACAGCAACATTATTATTTTACGATATTCCGCATCGTTAAACAATAAATTAAATAAAAATGTAAATTCATTTTTTTGTACATAAAATTAGGTTTTAATTGAATGCTGTCCTTTTTAGGGGGTTATTATTAGTTTGCTAAAACGGTTATATCAAGTTGTCTGAATGACTGTATTATAATTAAATGTCATCGAGTTGGCGCCAGGAGGTAATCGAAATTCACCAAGTATCACAGAGGTCCAAGAGGCAGAGGGTGTCCAAAAGTCACTAAAAACATCACGTGATTTGTGGACGACCCCTTTCCAAGTAACCAAGATATGATGAAAAAGAAGAATGTTTTCTTTCTTTTTAATCTTACGGCAAATTTATTTTTGCAATTTTAATGCTGAAATATCTTTATTTATAGCGGACCAATATCCTTTGACTTAACGGCCGTTAAAGATTAACTTATCGACTCGTGATAAACAATTAAGCTGCGCAACCTTTAATCTCTACAAGGAGTATCTACATGAATCACTCTGACCTCTCAGACAAAAATGGAAACTTGTCATCAGTACCTACTTTCTTCAGCGGGCCAATTCACGTATTTAAAGCAGTGCCGTTGCAGTTTAGTTTTGATTAAAACGGCCATTTTCGTATACTTGTAACTTTTGGATCGATTTTAAAAACGCTCTCGCACCGTGCTAAAATGTCGTTATGCGCTCTCGAGACGCATACTTGACGCAAGCGTATTTGAAATCGATCCCAAAGTTACAATAATACAAAAATGGCTGTTTTAATCAAAACTTAACTGCAACTGCAATGCTTTAAATACGTGAATTGACCCCTAGATCTCGTATAAAACTCTGCAGACATTAATAACGATAAGTGCTTATTTCAATATCAATACTGAAAGTACAGTGATTGCTGAAGCGGAGGTAGCCTAATGGCGCAATCGTGAAGTCGCGGGTTCGAATCCTACCAATTACACTACCGACGTGAACCCACTCCTTACACAAGCCATTAAGATTAGTTGGAGGGGTTAACAGGATTGCTAGTAATGTGGGATCAAAATCCCCCATTGCTAGTTACTTTATATAAAAAAAAAGTGATTCAGATACAAGATACAATGAACATATTATTTCCAGATGATTTTTGTTGGAATACCGTTTATTCTTTGTCTCCGAGTCCTAATACTAGAACCAACCGACTAGCTCTTTCTGATGACATTACTATCAGAAATACAACACCAAGTTATTCCGTCTTCGGGGGTACTTGTTCTCTTCCAAACCGATCGCTCAATTCGTAAAAAAATGGTTATCTGTACAGTCGGTTTACGGACGATAATTTTACGTGGTAAGAAAACATTAATGACATATCGCCATTCGCGTTGCTTAGCAACCAATCAATAACGTTAGTTCCAATAGGGTATTTGACTGAAGTCAAATCAGCCTCTTTTTAAGAAATGTCAAAAACGACCCGCCCCGTACAAATTTGTATGAAATACTAGCATATGACGTCACATTTTGTATGGTCAAATCATTTACTTTTTATATTCCTTTTTATGATTAAAAACGTTAAATTAATAAATGAACATGATTTTTCAGAACACTTTTTGACACATTTTTACATGGTCAGTATAAAATATTTTATTTTGATAGTAGTCAAATACCCAATTGTATCGCTACAATCGCTATTCGCAGTTGCTTAGCAACCAATCAATAACGTGACTTTTTTTAGCCATTTTATCGTTCGTCATCGATTTATATGACGTTATCACGTCAAAACCTACAAATGTTTCCTTCCTTCAAATTTCAAAATCCAAGTATGTAAAATTAAGTATGATGAAGGTTTGACTAAATTAGGTTAAACAGTTGAAGAGTTGCCAATGTCATTACATTTTTGGAGCCAACTATAGAGGCATACATAGAGAGGACGACCTCCTTTACTTACTTATATAGATACTTATTAGATTCCAAGCTTAACGGTCGTAAGTAACTGTTGAACATGTTTTATTGTTGCAATAAATCTTCCATTATTCGATTCATTGGCGTTTAATATAAAATGAAATGTTTTTATGATAAGATCTGCCTGTTTTGGTGGATGAATAGATTTTGTTTAGGTTTTTCTTTAACACCGGGTGCCAAAACGGTTTAAAAAGCAACTTTTTGTGGTCGTAAATCGGGCAATCCTTTTTAATAAAAAACTTTGGCTATTTAAAGATAAAGATATTACTAACGCATTTGTCTACTTTCTAACTTAAATCAATCCAAATTAGAACATGAAACTGAGCACATATTTCATATCTATGACAGTGACCAGATGGAGGCATAATATTATCTATACCTATTAATATTATAAAGCTGTTCGAAATGACAAATCAATTTAGTGTTGAATAACTCATTTATCGAGGAAGGCTATAGGCTATATAACATCACGCTACGACCAATACGAGCGGAGCAGCAAATGAAAAATGTTGCAAAAACGGGGAAAATTTACGCAGACGAAGTTGCGCGGATCAACATCTAAATAAAATCATAATAATCGTCGAAATGTATATACAACAACTGCACCAAATTGGATAATTGTTTTTTGTTGTGTTTGTCTGGTCAGAGTAACATTTGTACAAAAAAAGTCCTAATCCTAATCCTGGAATAATTAGCCATATCTGTGTGAAGCCGGTACGGGCAGTTAGTATAATATATTTTTGGTTGATTGAGCAGAAAACGCGACAGGCTAAGAGAGAACTTTTTACTTTATCACTATGAGGTGGACCTGGTACTGCAAGAAATTGATGTAAGGCATATATTCACTAATGAATTGTCATAATGGACTGATACTGCATGAAATTGAGGTAAGGTAAGGCCTATATTCACAAGTGAATTGTCATAATGGACTGATTAACTATACAAATTACACAAACATGATTCAACTGGATGAACATGTCGGTAAGTAGTCACACAAACCTATGAAAAAGTTGTTTCACGCGAATTCCTTCCATTAAAAATACTCGTTTATCAAATTATTCAATGCAAACGTAACCTTTCTATTCTGTTAACACCAAGTTATGTGATGATTACATTTCTTTGTAGATACTTAGGTAACAAGCGTAAACTACACAATGGAAAATATAAATAATAGAACTTTTATGTTGTGTTCTATGAGTGATTAATGAGCGATTACTAGTGCGCTATTCGAGGGGTCGTGACTTTGTGGTGGCCTAGCAGATCGAACCACTGATGGGTGACCGTTTACGAAAAGGGTCTCATCCCTTAGTGCCTCTATTTGTAATTTTGTTAACCCAATTGGTGGGGGGGCTAAGTAGCGAAGGGGGTGCACTAAAAATACATTTATCGAGAAACATAGGTTTTAAAAACATGCTGACAAAAGAAATATATTTAGAGGAACTTTCATTTTCATCAAATTTGTACAAAATGAATCGGTTAGGTTAGACTAGAATTGTGACCCCCTACGAAACATGTCCATACAAATTTGATGAAAATTTTTATGCAATTTTTTTCCTTGTTTTTCAAAGCTATGTATTTCGATAATTTGAGAAAAAAAATTTTTTTTTTTCGTGCATGCCCTTTGGTACGCCTTGACCCGCTAAGCTAATAAGCAAAACGGAAGTAGCATGCATTTATAAATGCACCAATGAAATGCATTTCCGGCAAAATTAATGTTGCCAGTAATTATAGTAAAAACCGGACCAGTGCGAGTCGGACTCGCCCACCGAGAGTTTCGTACAAACTTGTAGGTACCTACATATTACCTACTAGCTGTGCCCGCGACTTCGTTCGCGTGAAAGTTGGGTTTATATTAAGGTAGTTTATATTACAATTCAACTTCTGTGTAAAACATATTGTAAACATGCTCCACAATGCTCTGTGGCATCTATGGATATTTGGGCCTAGCTTTAATCAGGGCCCAGCATATGGCAGGGCAAGCCAAGCAAATGCCCAGTGCGGCAAAATGAAGGGCGACAAAGTTTATGGCGCCAGACGGTTAGAAGACAAATTATTAAAATTCCCACGACCACACCTCGACAAAAAAGTGATTTGCATCACATCAAATACTATTAATATTGAAAAATTCCCCCACCACGCGAGTACTGGGGCGGTTTCGAGTTAAATGAAGCTCGAAACCGCCCAATTACTCGTGCGAAATTTTGAGTTAAGGAGCTTCGATTCTGACTCCGATAGGTCGAAAATTCCGATTGATTTTAAACCTCCGACTCCAACTTCGGCTCCGACACTTTTAAATCGGACCTTTTAATCGGAGGTACCTAGCCGCTCCTTCAAGATAATTTATACATAGGTAATAAAGGTATGATGGAAAAAACTCTCACAGATTCCCGAGCGATCTTTTCCGAGTCTAAAGTACACCTACTTTGTGTCCGTGTTTGTACCGCGGGAATGCAATGTTTTAAAACTATTTTGCGGGGGCAAAATAGTTTTAAAACATTGCATTCCCGCGGTACTGTGATGCGTGTTTAAACAAACAAACAACATTCAAACGTTTCTAAAAGATATACCCAGATATCTTTTTTTGTGTTTAAATACTATTTCTAAACTTATTTCAATATTTTTTTTCACTCACTTTAGAAGATTAAAATATTATTTTATAATGTCTATATTGGTGAATTTAAAAATAGGTGTGTCAACCTGTCGCAAATTAAGATCATCATGTATTCATATCCCTCTACGTAAGAATTTCAGTTTTTTTTTTTTTAAATCAATCTTCCTGATTCTTTTTAATTTATATTTAAACGCTATCTATTTTCAAAACTGGATAAGTTTATTTTTATACTTGATGATTTTATATTAAACTATCATGCATATTAAACGTAGGTAAGCAAGGTATTTAACCTTAAATTATTAACGCGATCAAGACCCATAATACATATATTTTCATAATGTGTACAAATCGCGAAAGTTTATTAACATTGGTAGGTAAGCAATTTTGGCACTCAGAAGAAATCGAATCACAGATGGCGCCACGTGTTTTATTTTGATGTAACGCGGACTTAATCTTTTATTTTTTTTAAGCAATTAACATTTATAAATTCTAGACAATATCAAGTAATTACTGTTTATTTGTAATGTAATATTGTTTTTCATTTCTACATTTATAACATAATCACTATTCATGCAAAACAATGATAAAGGTGCCTATTGGAAGTGATTAATAATATGAAAATTTGTTAAACAAAGTAAACATGTTAAAGTCGAAAATAAAAGCTTGTATAAATAAGTATACATTTAGAAAAATACTTAAAAAAAAGAATAAAAATAATTTTAACACAACACAAAAAGAGACTCGCAATTAGGGAGTCGATCCTCCGACCTCGCTCGTTTAATACCGCTACTTGTGCCAATAGACCACCTCAGCTGATGCAAACACGGTTAAAATAGCTGATCTTAAGAAAATTGAAAATGTTGTGTTTAGCTTCTAATAGTTTTAGCGTGAAGTTATTGTTTCCATGGGTTACAATTGTAAATAATGTCTTATTGTGGAAAAAATTGTGAAAAACCATAATGGTTCGACAAAACATACGTTGCTGCTCACTCCCCATAGACGATAGCATAATGATTTATAGTGCAAGTAATGACATATAGTATTTACAATAAAACTGCAAATTTTCATGAAGATCCGTCATGTAGTTATTGTTTTATAACGATAAATAGCTACAGACATTATCCGTCATTGCTTAGCTCCTATGGGAAATAGCGTGATAAATTATAGCCTATATGTTAATCCAGACTACACATACAAAATTTCAACCGAATCTGTCCCATAGTTATTGCGTGATGCGTGTTCAAACAAACAGACAGACAGACAAACATTTCTAAAAATGTAGGAATGTGTTTAAATACTCTTTTCGAACATTTCCCAATATTTTTTTTCACTATGTTCAGCCATGTACAGACACGTGAAATTTACAATTTTGTTTTAAGTAGGTATAGATATAGATAGATAGCATGATTCAGTATTCACGCGCGATGGCTTATTATTAGCGTATTTCATGTATAACTTTGGTGTTTCTATACCGATTTCTATTAGTATTTTTTATGGAATAGTTAATTATGTTAGCTTTTTTAATAATAGGGATGACTGAGAGTGTTATAAACGTAAGAGTAGACAAATATAATCAGAAAGCTTCGAACTACTAAGCTATCGGGAGTTATACGTGATATTGTGAGTCAACCATAAAAGATAGACATATGCTGTCGTGGGATATTTTTTATATAATTTTAAGGAGAACATTTCCGTCATACATGATTTCTGTGTAGCTTTAACCATTACGGTTGCAAACGCGACGAAAGCTTAAAAAATGGAGTAACTTCTCCCGTTTTCCTTCACTGCTCTGCTCCTATTGATTGTAGCGTGATGAAAAGTATACTATAACCTACTCAGGAGTATGAAAAATAATTGTACCAAGTTTCGTTAAAATCCGTCGAGTAGTTTTGGTTTCTATAACGGTTATACAGACAGACAGACAGACAGACAAAAATTTTACTGATTGCATTTTTGGCATCAGTATCGATCCCTAATCACCCCCTGATAGTTATTTTGGAAATATATTTCATGTACAGAATTGACCTCTCTACAGATTTATTATAAGTATAGATAGAAGAAGAAGATAAATAATTCAGGAATAGTATCACGCAGTTTTTAAAATAAACGGCCGTATCTTTTTTTTTACATAAAATTAGACGATTAATTTTTTCACAGCTTCAAGAGACAATAGACCTGAGTTTGGTCAACTCGATACCTCCACGCGTTCCCGAGATTAAGATCTTGACAGACAGACGGACGGACGGACGGACAACAAAGGGATCCTTTATGGGTTCTGTTTTTTTACTTTTGAGGTAGATACGTAACCCTAAAAATTACATATAAAATAAAATACTAACAGACTTAGTTGATAGTGTATTACTTTAGCCATACGTTAATCAATTACTGAACTAATATTATAATTATTTATGTTTGGGTGTATTCCCAACTCTTAGATAAGTTATAATAACTATCATGATAATTTATAAGCCATGATTGCGGTATCTGCTTACTGTTAGGTAAGTAGTACGTTTGTTTAACCCTAACCTATATAATAAATAGTAAAAGTACGCAAGTCGAGTTAAAACACAACTTACCCTAGCACAAACACATGAATTGTTGTGATTAATCCATTAATTTATTCCATAATCACTCACTTAATTACATGCAAACACTAACAAATCATCTACAGTTGTTTGACAACCAAACTTCAGGTGTAACTCGTATTAGCTCAATATCGTATCATCCATCCAACCGGGTAAGTAGGTATCACTTCTACAAGTTCCACAACAGGTTCACAACGCGCATGCGTAGGAGTCAATCGACTGCCCAAACTGCGCTTGCACAACTGATTTCTTCGACAAGTACCTTCCCGCGAAATAAACAACGTTAATTGTAATACAACTGACTAATTAGGCTTGAAGGCTAATGAATTGTGTTCAATGTGGTAGCAATTTTTACTTAGAATTGAATGAGTATTTAACTTTAGATAGTAAACAAATATAAAACATATTGTTTTTCATTTTTTTTACATCTTTAGTTCATACAATTATGTTTTGGAGGTAAATCATGAACATATTTTGACTATGCGTTGACCCTTACCATATGCGTTCCTACTTAAATTTTCGTTATTTTCAATATGTCGTACTATTTTCGTTGAGCCTTACCCTCTAAGCTTATATATTCAAACGGTCGTTATTCATAATGTGTCGTACTATTTTCCATTTTCAAATCACCTAGAATCTAGGTGATATGAAAATGAAAAATAGTAAAAATATTTAAAGTATAAGATCCCTTAAATATTTTCTAAAAGTTATCTGTACTAATAATAGAAAGCTTAAGAGTTTGTTTGTTTGTTTGTTTGGTTGAACGCAACAATCTCAGGAAGTACTGGTTCGAATTGAAAAATTCTTTAAGGTGAGCATTCTTTAAGTGAGTAAGGGATAGCCTATTTATTGAGGAAGGCAATAGGCTACATTACATCGTGCTACGACCAAAGGAGCTAAGCAACATTGAAAAATGTCGCAAAAACGGGGAAAATTTACGCATACGAAGTTGCGCGGGTCAGCTAGTTAGGTAATATAATGAATTATCAGCAAGAGCGTAGGTACCGCCGTATCAGACGTATCAACAATACTGGGCCCCTAAACGTGCGTAAGCATTTGCACACCCGTCCCACCGCCCCTTTGCCCTCCGTGCCAGCCACTCACACCGAAGAGTGCAGGGACTCAAAAGTCCTTAGGCCCTTTGGGCACTTGGCAACCCCTCCCCCTCCCCCCCCCACACCATATCTTGATACGGGCAGCTACGCCCCAATACATGCGAGCTTTCTTAATTGTCCATGTAGCAACAATATAGGTGTACATTTATTACGATTGTGTAATCGGTTATAACCCGAGCTGGGTTTATTCCTCAACAAGTCATGACCGATAATTGCAGTCGCGCCTAATCCTGACGTAATAGAAACAACAGTAATTGTTACTCGATTTGTTATCGAACCAACTTGAACACTTCAATTTTCAATCGTACATTTGTAATCGATTCATCGATTTGCGAAACCTCTCCAAACTCGACATCGATAAATACATAATTCATAAGCTCTTGAGCTTGAAGAATCAGTATTTATGGTAGTACAAGAAAAAATGTTGAAATAAATATTCATTACATTAGCCATTAGGAATTTCTGTCAAAATTAGTGATTGCTCATGTAATAACCTCAAAACCTAATATTTTATATTTTAAAAGTATTTAATGTTCTTAAGCAATATTATAAGTATTCAACAAAAACCAGTATGTAGTCTTATGTAAAAAATAAATTTATACTTAAATCAAGGAATTAGGAATGTGTATGTTACACATTCCTAAATCCTCGTTTAGTAGGTAAGTTTTGTTTGTTGGACACAGAGGTACCCATGAACTGATCAATTAAGAAATGAGCAACAGGTAACTGCTGCTTGAATTATTATTCTTACCTGTTTTTGTTATTCACGCGTTTAAGTAAGCATCATAATCTATATACTTGTAAAATTGCTTTCAAACTTTCACAATGTTTACACAATAAATATGAAATATTTAAAAGTACGAACCTTTTATTTGCTTTAATTGCACCGATCATCAATTGTGCAATTCGATCAAAACTTCGGGTAAATAAAAGGTTCGTACCTTTAAATATTTCACGCGATTAAGTCCCGATAATATTCTAATACTTGTAAAATGTGTACAAATCATAAAATTTTATCAACTTGTCAGAGAAATTAATACCAAGTCAAAAAAGTTGCAGTAAAAATTAGCAAAACAATAAATAATAAAGTTTTATGCGACCCGATGCATCCTTTATTATGTTCTTAATGAAGCTGTGAAAAATTAATTTAATTGGTAATGTGGGTATGTCGAATAAGGACAGCTCCAAGCAGGCCAGCTCACGGCCTAATGCTAGTATCTTCTAAGCAAAGGCAAAAGATAAAAATGTTAAGACATTTTTATCTGTTGTGACTAATAATATACCTGTTTTAGTAAGCAATCATTTTGGAGAACAGGCGCATTAACGTGAATAGAACGCTCGTAAAGATATTTGTCAATACAATCAAACGAGTTATCGGTGTACCTATAACTTTTTAAGTTATACTATTTTTATTGTAATGCCCATTCATGTCTGAGTGGACATAAATTAATAATCATAAATTAACACATTAAAGTATTTTTTATGACATTACTTGTGTACCTAATAAAAAATATTGACAAAAATAAAACATGATTATTTTTTATTGCTATTTAAGTTTCTCTTTGTATTAAGGTGCTTGTAGCGAAACGAGCAAAATGAGGTAAGGCGAGATGTGAAATTTAGTGTTAGGTACTCTATTACTCATATAACATTATTTTTCGCTTCGTCTCTTAAATAATAATAATAAAATAATATCTTGGGACAACTCACACAACGCCATCTGACCCCAAACTTATTGTACACTGTTGTACTTTAGAAACAAGATAACTGATAAACATACTTATATATTTCGAAATATATACATATTAACATTTAAACTTTCGCGTTGCATGATTATAACTATTTATTATACGGGAATTAACGCGCATTGTTTACCTTAAAATTGCTTGACGTTTCGACCAGGTTGCACCGGCCGTGGTCACAAGCGGACTGTCGCAGCGATGTTATGACTCCGTCAGGACGATGAATCTTCATCCACCCTCACTTTTTTACTTCTCGAAAAGTTAGGGTCACTGCACACTACACTGATTTTGTCCATGTTAACCGACTGCGAAACAATACGAGGTTGTGTTTTACGAATCACTGGATTCCACGTCACGGATAGTTTGAAGCCCTCTTCCCGATTGAAAGTTTTATGTTTTTTAATTTCAATCGCTTCACGCACAATTCGTGAATAAAAATGGCGATCTGTGGAGAGGGTTTGTGGACGATGAAACTCAATCCAGTGATTGGTGTTCGATTGCAGTATGTGTTCTGCAATTGCCGATTTGTTCACTTGCCGGTTTTTCACTGCTGCGATGTGTTCTTTTAGCCTTTCCGCTATAGTTCGCTTTGTTTGGCCAATGTACGAACTACCGCAGCTGCAATCAATTTTGTAGACACCTGGCGTCTGCAGAGGTATAATATCCTTCGGAGTGCCCACCAAGTTGCCCACTTTAGCCACCGTTGTGTAGATCGTACGGATCGAGTACTTTTTCATAATAGATCCGATCTTGTCTGTCACTCCTCTGACGTAGGGCAAATAAGCAGGTTGTCTGTTCACCTCCGGAGGTTTGTCACGTTTTGGGATATGCTTCATTCTTCGGTACACCTGATATCCGTTTTTCTTGAGTACCTCCTGAACATGGACTAGCTCTTGCTCCACATGATCAGGGTCACAGAGGTCAAAGGCTCTGTTTTTCAATGACGTCATCACGGATTGTAGGTGACGAGGATGGTGATGTGACGTAGCATGCAGGTATCTGTCAGTGTGTGTGGGCTTTCGGTATACACAGTGTGATAGCGATCCATCAGCTCGCGCTGTTATACGCGCAGGAGGTACTCAAGAAAAACGGATATCAGGTGTACCGAAGAATGAAGCATATCCCAAAACGTGACAAACCTCCGGAGGTGAACAGACAACCTGCTTATTTGCCCTACGTCAGAGGAGTGACAGACAAGATCGGATCAATTATGAAAAAGTACTCGATCCGTACGATCTACACAACGGTGGCTAAAGTGGGCAACTTGGTGGGCACTCCGAAGGATATTATACCTCTGCAGACGCCAGGTGTCTACAAAATTGATTGCAGCTGCGGTAGTTCGTACATTGGCCAAACAAAGCGAACTATAGCGGAAAGGCTAAAAGAACACATCGCAGCAGTGAAAAACCGGCAAGTGAACAAATCGGCAATTGCAGAACACATACTGCAATCGAACACCAATCACTGGATTGAGTTTCATCGTCCACAAACCCTCTCCACAGATCGCCATTTTTATTCACGAATTGTGCGTGAAGCGATTGAAATTAAAAAACATAAAACTTTCAATCGGGAAGAGGGCTTCAAACTATCCGTGACGTGGAATCCAGTGATTCGTAAAACACAACCTCGTATTGTTTCGCAGTCGGTTAACATGGACAAAATCAGTGTAGTGTGCAGTGACCCTAACTTTTCGAGAAGTAAAAAAGTGAGGGTGGATGAAGATTCATCGTCCTGACGGAGTCATAACATCGCTGCGACAGTCCGCTTGTGACCACGGCCGGTGCAACCTGGTCGAAACGTCAAGCAATTTTAAGGTAAACAATGCGCGTTAATTCCCGTATAATAAATAGTTATATACATATTATAGATAAATTACACCCGGCCACAGAATAAACCAACGTGCTCATCACACAAAGTTTTATCCTGGGTGAGTATCGAACCCACGACCTCCGGCTTAGCAGTCAAGGTCACTAACCAATAAAAGATAGAAAGGGTTCTGTATCGTAGACATTTATAAAATGTTTATTTAACCAAATCAGTCATACTCCTCCTCCTCTTTTACTAAGCGCAATTAATCAATAATAGTAACACACTTGATGGTCCAATTACTCTTCATGATAAACAGTTTTAAATATTATGACAACCTAAAATTATTATGTAAGGAATCAAATTAATAGAAATCTATAGCAAAGTCATGAATTATAGTCATTAATAAATTATTTTTTGAATTGACATTTATGTATATAATGACTTTTGACAGTTTATATTTATTTATATCATCTTGAGTGCGGACCGTCGCCGTCGTCGCCGTCTCTATATCAATAGTAAGAATTGGGTATTTAATAATTAATTATATTATTTTACACTATACCTTCCAAAATGATTTAATGTTTGACTTTACGTTTGACCTATAGTAGGGCATACAGAGATAAACTGAAGTAGGTACCTACTACAAACACACATGCGGCCTATATATGACGATACGCAGATTGCATCCATATACCTTATTACTAGACCACCACGCATGTCTACCCTCTTAATGAACAGAACCAGGAGGCCAATTCACGTATTTAAAGCAGTGTAGTTGCAGTTAAGTTTTGATTAAAACGGCCATTTTCGTATTCTTGTAAGTTGGGGATCGATCTCAAAAACGCACCGTACTAGAATGCCGCTGTCGCGCTCTCAAGATGCATACTTGACGCAAGCGTATTTGAGATCGATCCCAAAGTTACAAGAATACAAAAATGGCCGTTTTAATCGAAACTTAACTGCAACTGAACTTTAACTGCACTGCTTTAAATACGTGAATTGACCCCCTGATCTATTATACGCTAAATAAGAAAAGAGAAAATATTATGAAGGTCCGCACCACGTGCACTGATGCCTGCCCTTGTCCAGAAGTTAGAGCCCCCATTCGGTCGTTAGCCTAAAGGAAAAACCGGGCAAGAGCATTTCGGACCATGCTCATTGTAGGGTTCCGCAGCCATGAATAATTGCATCAATAGAAGAGCGTATGTTCATGGCATGGCAATACCCCCTTTTGTTGAGAAACGCAGTTTTTCAGCAATAACTCAATGACGGTATATCCGATCATTTCCGAAATAGTTTTAGTTTAAAGTACTTATTAAGCGCTACCTTTGTGATTTTTTTTATATTTTTTGGATGGTTTAAAAGTTAAGGGGCGAGAGACACAATTTATGCACCTTCGGAGCGATTATTTTCAAAAATATTCACTTAATCAAAAAAGTTTATTAGAAACCTTAAAATGTTTTTGAAAGACCTGTGAAATGTGCCACACGTCGATGTTTGCTGAAAAAAGGGCCAGTCATACAGGTTATATTTAAACCTTGTGACCTGAACTTGTACTGTTTCGTCCTAAAGATTTAGCAGCACTTGCTGAATGTTTACAAAATATATATAATATCTTGGGACAACTCACACAACGCCATCTGATTCCAAGCTAAGCAGAGCTTGTACTATGGAAACCAGACAATCGATAAACATACTTATATATTTCTAAATACATTTCTTGCGTAGCAGTCGGATACACTCCCACCGCGCCACAGAGGCAGTCTGAAAAAAGGTCTATATTGTTTAACATACCGGTAAAAATAAGTTAAATATTGTGCCAGAAAAAACATACAACTTAATTATATTGTTACGGTATGCGCACACACATTTTCTACGTTTAGTTTCGCTACGCTTGAGTAAAAGCAGCGGACTCACATGTCGATAGAATTACGTCACGATGTTATGTAAACTTAACGTTTTGACGAGCCTAGTCGTGTCATCTCTATTAATATATTATACAGATTATGAACTAGCTTAAAATGATCCCAGCAACATTTAGATCTTAAGCATTGTCATTTTATATTTAGAGATCATTTTAAGATGGTTGTTATACACGTGGGAAAAAACATAGTTCGGCATTAGTATGACACTGTGTTTTATGCAGATCTTAAGTGATACAGGTTAGTTCGCTACACACGTTTTTCAAATTAGATTTCATAATTGCTTTAAGTTTGTATAACGAGGTCTTTCTTTAGTAACGTATAGTTAATTAATGGTTAAAGCGTGTTAATTCTTTAAGCTTAATTTGTAACCAGTAACCTTTTCAATAAAAGTGAAATCAAATGTAATGTAGACAGCGTTCCCATATAAATAAAATCAATGCTTGATACACTATAGAACAATAAGTCTGTTTGTTTCGCACGTCCTTTAATGTCTCTTTTTATAAAGGTATGCTATTTATAATGATCTGTCAGGTACTTAGCAGTTTTATAGGATAAATATGAACTGAATAATGAAAAGAGTCAAGAAATGTATGTCAGTAAACTTTATTTAAGTAGTTAGCTATCGCCCACCACTTCGTCCGTGTGGACTTTTTGGCAAAAAAATCTATCCCACGCAAACCATGCATTTTCCGGGAAAAAAGTAGCCTATCTACCAGGATATAATCTAACTTTTTTTATTATACTTTTATTTCATCACCTTTTAGCTTTAGGTTCTTTGAGAGCAGTCGGTGCTTTAATGACATCATCAGGGTTTTCTGCAGCATCCTTCAGTCGTTTAGCACGGATACCAACAATCTGTGCCAATATTTCATCCAGATCCGTTTAGCTACTTTGACGTGTGTTTGTTTATCCATGACGTAAATTCTAAAAAACTTTTGCATTTATAATCTTATTATACATAGATAATAAGACATATTGATTAAAAATCTCATAAATTTAGAAAAAAATATTTATATTGTTTTTAAACTATCGCGATTTTTATACATATTACTTATATTTCGGGACTTAATCGCGTGAATTATTTAAAGGTCGTACCTTTTATTTACCCAACGTTTCGATCGAATTGCACCAATCGTGGTCACGGGTCGACTGAAACGTCAGGTAAATAAAAGGTTCGTACCTTTAAATAATTCACGTAAATAAGTCCCCAAATATATGTAAAATATATATCATCTTCTTTTCTTTATTACGAAAAAGCCAATCAAAAATCTTCTTAAATTACATAATTTTTCGATTATGCAAATCAGTTGTTGATATAAGAAAGAGGCCTCTCAAATATGTTATCTAAAAATACGCAACCTGATTGTGTAGGTTTCATTAGTATAAGTTACATCAACCTCGAATTCTTGGATTTGTAATGAATTAGTACCTGAGATTACAAGGTCGTCTAAATCTTGGACAAACGCTTCTTTCACTTGAAGTGTTGAATACGTAATTGGTTATGTGTTTAGGCTAGTGTTGCCCAAATTCAGTCTTGGTCTTGCAGTCTTGGTCTTGTTCTTGCGTTTTTGCAAGACCAAGACCAAGAACAAGACCGCGTATTTTTAGCAAGACCAAGACCAAGACTGACCGTGCAAGACTTGAGCAAGAACAAGACATAGCCTGCAAGACTCTTGCGTCTTGCAGCTAGGACTTAGCGCTATTTCACTGAGTAGTTAGGTGTAACAGTTCGGTGTATAGGTAGGTACGCTTAGGAATTCTATGAGACGCAAAAAACTGTATCAAAGAATATGAAAAACTGGACCTATGCGCATTACGACTAATACCATAAACATAGCGAATAAAAAAATATCTATTAAAATCAAACTGAGTGCATGCATAGTTATGTTTTAACCATCGGCACTTTGATAATGCGGCATCAAAGGTTTTGTACTTACTTCTCAAAGAAATTTGCCGCTTTTCGGAAGTACATGGTTATGATACACGCGCCGGCGGCTTCTTTTGAAATCTAAAACAATCGTTGCCGCCACGCCGAAATCATAACATTTGACACTATTTGATTGCCGCCATAGGGCGAAGGTATACTCATGCAAAATAATTTCCTAGTAGAGTACCTACAGGTGTTCCAAAGAATAAATAAGTTTCAGAGTGCTTAGAATGAAAATGAATACATTATACTGATCACGCAAGTAGTATTATGATTAGGATAAAATGGTAAGGATAGGTAGTAGATGTCATATTAATTCATTCTAGTAAGTATATATTATAATATTGATTACTTATATGGTTTTAAACTAATTACTTAGGTACTATTATTGTACATTTAGTCATTATATTTCTTAAGTTTTTACAAGAAAAAATAGCAAAAAAGTGTTCAAATATCACCCGTTTAATAAATATTGTAGCCACTTTTAAATATACTTGAAACGTGTAAAAAAATTCTACAAAACTAATAAAATAATATAAAAAGCGTAGGTACTTACCTACTAATAAAATAAAAAGCCTGCGATAAGAGTTTTGTATTACTTACCAGCCCGAATATCTCTGAGAGAGATGATGAGAGTAAGTATTTACTAGCTGTGCCCGCGACTTCGTCCACGAGGAATAGTAACTTTGGAGGTATAGTGACGTTCAGGACTTATTTATTTATTTTAAAACTTCTGTCATCAAACATACAAACGAACTCTTCAGCTTTATAATATTAGTATAGATGTAGGTACGCCAAAACATTCACTTATATGTAAAGAATAGTGATTGGCACTAATTCTATTTTATTCACGCGTCGCGTCTGTACAAGTAGGTAATATTTAGTGTGTGTTTGTACGCCGCACGCGGCATTGTTTGATTTGCGGCGGCATCCTTTTCATAGAGCCGGCACGTGGCGAGGCGGCGCGGTAAAGCAAGGAAACGTACTATAAATAAAGGAATTATTTTAATTCCAGTCATTTCCAATTGAGCTGTGCTTCGAGTCTAACTTGATAATTGTTTTTACTAATTCTCGTTGTTTTCTAAAAACGTATCACGTGTACAATTTAATATGAGTGACGAAGATTCAAATTATTCTAGTCCGAGTAACGAGAGTTTGAGTCACAGATCTAAAAGACCCAAAAGCAAATTTGAGGAGTTTTTCGAAATAATTCATGCATCCCAAACTGCCTTCTGTAAATTGTGCCAACATAAAAAGATTGAAATAAAAATGAAAAACAGAAACACTTCAGGCTTAAGGAAACATCTAATATCTTTCCACAAAAAGGAATCAGAAATATTTCTTCCTGTTAAACCAAAATTAAGTGGAGATATCACAAGCTTTTTAGTAACCGCTGGAAGTGGACAGGTAAGAATATTTTTTTAACAGTTAAAAGAATTTTAACTCCGCGTAGCTATTCATGCGATACTTTCAAAAACGCCATTAACTTACGTAAGTATTTTTGAGTTAGTGGTGTTTTCACAGTTTTCATCTAGGGGTGCGACATATTAAGTATGTAATTATCGTCTTAAATATTTTTTATAAACACCCATATTTTCAGTTAATCGGCCAGTAACAACTAAGTACTTTATTTTGGTAAATTACAGTACAGTGCAACCTTAATATAACAAATATCAATTTAACGATTTTCTCGATTTAACAACAACAAACCTCCTCCTCTTATACGCTCAAACCTAATAACACAAGATTTATTGTTTTGTTTCAGTCGGAAAACAGCAGTGACAACATCACGACAGCTACAGTTGATTGGGTGGTGAAAAAATATCTTCCCTTCTCATTTTTCGATGACGAAGCTACACAAGTATATTTTCGACGTATTTGCCCTAATATGGTGTTTCCTAAAAGGTCTACACTTAGAAGGAAAGTCAAAGAGCGATTTGAAGAGCTCCAATTGAATCTCAAGGAACGACTTCAACAATTATCATCTAAAATGTCTTTTACCATTGATGGGTGGACGTCAATTGCTGGTAGGAGTTACTACGGGGTTACTATTCATTATATAGACAACGCATGGAAGTATCAATCTGTAGTTCTTGATTTTATACCATCACGCGGTCGACATACTGGGGAAGATATTGCAACGATTTTCCATGAATGTTTATTGGAATATGGCATAATTGATAAAATACAAGGTATCACGGTCGACAACGCAACTGCAAATACCAAATTCATGTATGAACTGGGCAAACAGCTGCCGCCACACTTTGATTCAGACAATCAACATTTCCGGTGCTTTGCTCACATTTTAAACCTTGGTGTACAAGATTTATTAAAGACCTTAGCATTACACTGTGAGTCTGACACTAACGCGCAAGATCAGCAGTACGAAGACTATGCAGACGAAACTGAGGATGAGGAAGATGAAGAATCTGCACCAAATATTGCTGACTCGCGTACATCTGTAACAAAGTTACGCAGTATTTCCAGTAAAATAAAAAGAAGTGAGATAGTGAAGAAGAAGTTTCAGTCTGCTTGTGAAGCAGCTGGCGTGCCATCAAATCTAAATGCCATTCTTGACTGTCCAACGAGATGGAATTCCACACATGATATGATTGGATTTGGTTTAAAAGTGAGAGCGGGCATTGACATATTGTGCAGTTCTGTCACCGAATTAAATGATTTTCAAATCACAGCTAATGAATGGCAGGTACTCGAAAAATTACATAAATTTCTAATAAACTTTAAACTTTTAAGTACAAAACTTGGTGGAGACAAATATGTTACATTACCGCTAGTAATTGTATCATTCAATCTCTTGCTAGATAAAATTGAATCCATGGTAAAACAGTTAGATGAGAAACCTAATCGATCTGAAGTGGATGAAAGGCTCATTCTAGCTTTCCAAGCAGCTCGAGACAAAATGCTTAAACATTACAAGAAGAGCAACTGGATTTATTGTACTTCTTTAATTTTAGACCCAAGGCATAAGGCTCAGACTTTTGACCTGACAATGTGGGGGAAGCAACTTAAAACAGAAAGTCTGCGCAAGTTCAATGAACTTTATGAAGAATATAAAAGTCTACACTCACTGAACAAATCTCTGGAATTACCAGAAAAAGAAAATAAAGTATGTGATGAAGATGAAGACGTAATAGACTTTGATAAACTCTATGAATGTCCCTCGACGTCATCTGGATCTTGTCTTCAAGGCTTAGTGATAGACGAGTTGGAGGAGTACCTGAGAAAACCAAGAACTGCCAGCTCGGAAGACATTTTAGATTGGTGGAGGACGCATGAGACAGAGTATCCGATTTTATCGAAAATGGCCCGTGATTTTCTCTCAATACCTGCAACTTCAGTACCTGCTGAGAGGTTATTTTCTAAAGCATCATTAGTAATTAGAAAACATAGAAATAGGTTAAGTGATGAGTCAGCCAGATGGTTACTTTGTATTAATTCTTGGTCAAAAAAAATTATATAAAGTATCATAACCTAATGATAAAGCTGTTGATTTGTGTTGTATTTTATTTTTTATTCAAATAAATGATAAATCGTAAACTCTTTTATTAAATTTCTTATAAGTTGAGGGTTCAATCTCTTTCTAGACAGATAAGTATTGTTCTTTAAAATACAGTCAAGTTATTGTAATTAATTTGTTTTTTTACATGTTTTAGCAAATGTAAGCTTATAAATCATAAATGTTTATTAAGAAACAGTTACTTCCATGGAAAACGACATATAGGTCAGTTGATTTTTCGAATTTCTTATCAAATCTTCAGTTACTTATTAATCTGCTTGATCTTTACTATGGCTATGTTAATTCAAGCTCACAATGTTCCAATTCTAATACGTTTTTCTAAGATTTAAAGTAAACTTTAATAAATAGTAATAGACTAATAGGTAATTGCAAGACTTGCAAGACTCTTGCTGCAAGACCAAGACCAAGACCAAGACTGGGAGCGCAAGACCAAGACCAAGACCAAGACCAGGTGTATTGGCGCAAGACCAAGACCAAGACTGGCTAAGTCTCGTCTTGTTCTTGCATTTGGGCAACACTAGTTTAGGCGCATTATGATGCCTTGTACGATATGGACTCAAGGACTCTAAACAACGGCGCAATACTCCCAGTATGGAGCAGACACATAACCTACACAAATAGATGAACTACGAGCAAACTAAGCAAGAACCTTAACTGTTTTGAGGTAGGTACTTCCTCAATATTACTTCTCAATTCGATAACGATTGCTTAACTCTCGAACATAGATAGAAACCTACAAATATGCACATCAAACAAACCCTTGACATGTGAGATAATAAACTTAATTATTTTCAAAACAGCTGAACCGATTTCCGTCAAACAAAGGTAAAAAAAACTAACTTTATTACAAAATGCATTCAAATTCGTTGATTTATGTGGGCGTTATTATGCCACGGACGATACACACGTCAAACTTATAACACCTGTTTTAAAAAGGGCTATTTTCTAATCAGTCTGACTATAACCTGATTTCTTAAAGCGTACCCTCCTCTTTAATGGGGATGTTGACTGCCAAGTCAAATCAGTCTCTTTTCATGAAATGTCAAAACGACAAGCTCTATAGAAAAATGTGTATGGAATAGCAACCTATGATGTCATAAGTTCCTATCGTCAAATCATTACTTTTAGTATTCGTTTTCATCATTTTAAATTCAAAAACATGTTAAATTGTAAGTTCTACTATTACCTGATTAGTAGTGAGAGCATTGTTAGTTATATTAGTATAAAATAATTCACTTTTATTGTAGTCAACTATCCAATTGTCAGCATAATTATTGCCTTAACACATTGTAACAAAGAACAAAAAAGGTTTTACGCTAAAAGTCGAAAAAAAAAAGAAACAATACTAATACAGCAATAGATCTAGATAATTTAAACCATAAAAACGAATACGTCATTAATTTAAAGTGACATCAATGCCATTGTTTCCAACACTCTACATGAGGTAAAACCCACATGAGCTCATTAACCTCATTTCGTATTCCTATCAGCACCTGACATAACCTTCACTATTCGCGGGTTTTGTGGGCGTTTTGGATCTGGGGTCACAGTCGAAGTAACCTCGACACTGGATGAAGGGCTATCGCGAGGTAACGTGAGGCGAATATAGAAATATTGATAAATAAATGTAGGTAGAATGCTTCAATGCCACTCTGCGGAATTACCCCGCACAGGTTGTCAATGATAGACCCTGTTTCATTCACCATTCTGATATAATGTGAGGGCGATGTAATGAATCGGTAGCTGATTGAATACGAGTATTTTAAGCAAGTTATGTACATGCTTTGTTTTTTTTTATGTCTGTTTGTTCAGACTTTCACACACTCAATGCAGGTATGTACCTAATACAATTTGTAAATTTAACAAAGTGATGTCTGATGATCATCTACTCTATAGTTTAATAGGCAGTTTAGGATACGGTAAATAGATAATTCCAGGAAACTGATTTTACTTGTAAATAGCTGAATTAATCATAGCCGTACTCGTAGCCAAATAAAAGCATTCCATGAAACGCATAGTCAAACGTCTATGGTTTTTTGAAGTGAATCATTGTTGTCAAATACCTAGTGGGGAGCCCTCAATGAAGATACCAACAAAGGAACAAAATGCCGGAAGTTTACACATTTGTCTGCGGTCTTTAAGACAATATGGTGGTAACTTTGTTTGTAATGATGACATGAAATGACTATACAAATAGATGCCGTGATAGAACCAAATCAGACATCCTTTTTTAAATCAATAAAATTGATAAATCCGATCTAGGAACAGACATACAGCCTCAAAGGCGCGAAAGTACGTACGACTGCTGCGCTAGAGGTTTTGGTTCGATTTACACACAAGGCAGAACCTTGTGCATGTTTAGTTTAAAATATTTGTTTCAAGTTTGCTAATATACTCCATTAATTGATATACTTAGTATCCATTAATGGAGTATATGTAAGGTTCCCTGCGACACATGACTCCTAGTACGGAGAAGTCTAAAAAAAAAAAATAACACAATCATAATGGACAATAAAGGCAATCTTGGTAAATATTTATCTACCATGATCACCTTTATTAGTCTCTATTATAAATTAACTACCTAATTAAAAATCAAAATTCCAATTTCGCTACTATAAACAAAACTGTTTGATCATTCGGCCTTATGTTACAGATGACACAGACATTTGGCAGTGTCGCATGAGTAGTCGCGGAGCAAAAACGAGGCTATCGAGATTACTGTGACCGTCTTGAAGGTCTTCACTCAGGTCTCTATGTCATCAGGAAAACTTAGACTAACCATTAATGCAAGATAATGTACGATTACCGTGTTGGCATGTTGAGGTTAATCTTAGGTAAATATTGCAGAATATCTATGTAAATATGGTATGATGGTAAGGTCTTTTTAGTGACTTTTGGCAATTCGATAAATACAGTGCAGTGCTGGTTTATTACCATTTTTTTTTTTCATAAAATGTTAATCGAAATACGAATTCGAATATCGCGCTTCCGTCCAATCTTTTCGCTCGGTGACGTACAAAACGGGCGACAAGAGTTGTTATTTTCCTTAAATACAATTAAAGTTTGACAGGTGGTACACAAATAATAAATAAAGACAAAAAAGTCCTGGACTAAGCATATACCTAGTCAGCAGCACAAAACACCGACTACCGACTGCTGATATTCTGTCCTAGACTGGTGTAAATGGAACACTAACATTAAATATGAAGTGTATATAAATTATATAGTTATATTTTTAAATATTTGGTAGCAAAAAATTAAAACTTATTGAGCAAATACCATTTCATATATTTTCTTTCTGTGAGACGTTAGCTGTTGTCCTTGTAAACATTTTCTTCTTTGTATTGAATTCCTAGGATCTAATATCCTAAACAATTACAAATAGATATATTCTGATTCTTATTAAAATGGATAAAAAATTGTCAAAAGAGAACCCCTAACCACGACTGACTTTAATTACAATGATTACATTTGAATAGATTAATGACAACGATTACATAGTATTTATATCAGGTTTACATGTGAATGACAGCTTCCAAAATCCAATGAACGTTTCAAAATGACCCACTTCTAGCATGCGCTTTAAATAATGTGTGATGAGTACATTATTGGTATCCTGCTACCGAACTAGGCATACTAACCAAACAAAGTGGTGTCCCGTGTGAGATCGCCCACAAAAATTAAAATTGAAGGTACATACTAAACAATACAATTTTTTTAGTATCTGACTAAGTCGGCATCCTGTATACTACTCGTAGATACTAAAGCCTCATTGCACCACCTCTACCATTCCTTGTGGAAACGTTAAGATTAATCTCGGGTGAGTATTGCAGAGTACTTTTGGCAACTCGATTTGCAAAGTAACCTTCTGTACGTCATTTCTTCCCTTCCAATTTTCCATTGATCATTAGATGAACAAAGTTTCGGGAATTTTCGCCTAATCTAGTCAACAGATTCACCTTGACCCTCAGAAATAACCTTTTATTAATTCTTTAAGTCTAAGTATCTATCCCACCCCGTCAATTAACGGATGTACAAAGCTTCGGGTATTTTAGATCATGTTGTTCTGAATTGTCTTGTCAGTGTGTCACTTTTCACCTTAAGCCTCAGAATCAGAAATACCCTTTTATACAATCTAAGTATCTGGACTTAGATTATATAAAAGGGTATTTCTGTTTTTCTGACTCTGGCCAGATGCGTCGTAGATGTCATTATTGTTCGCATATACTTAGAACCATAATTATTTATACAAAACATACTCTTTAGGTATAATATAAATGGACGGTCATTATTTTGAAACGAAATTCTTGTGTTTTGATGTCATCATACTGAAATAGACAACACCTATTTGGTGATGAATGATGACAATATTCCGTTCAAAGTTCTAACATTTTGTGAAATATAACATAACGACGTATTTTAAACTATCAATGCCTAAAAAATATAATCGATACTTTTATTAATGCACAATGTAATATATTTATCGATTCCAAATCGATTTATTCTCGTGCTTAGTACCTAACCGGAAAATTAATGAAACGGTACTATTTCACCTGCTTGTGCATTAACTCTCAGTCAGCGGTAACAAGTTGAATACTTGAGCAATTCTAGGGTGCTGCTAGTAAATAATCAGCTACAATCGACCGCGGGAGGAATGCGTTCAAATCGCCTTTAGGCCCCGCCGGTCATAGAATTAAGGCGTAGTTTAATGAATTATTAAGTCGGAAGCGTACCGTAATTGAGACATTCAAATGTTTATTTGAGAGGATAAGGAAACTTTCGAAACCACCTGATTTTAGTGCCTGTGAGACCTGGGGCCGTACCATGAACATTTTAAATCAAATTATTTGCCAAGTGCTGTAGGCCTACTCTGTTTCTTCTTTTTTCCATAAATTTCTTAAGTTTACAGGGAATATTCTAATTAGTTTTTGGAAAAGCACAAGAAGTTCGAACTCATGGACGATTTTCTGGAACGAATGGAATGAATTGATGTTCCTGGTTCTTTATCCACCTCATTTTGATCGAAACTTCGTTTTTATTCAATTAGTGCAGGCCTCCTGGGCAGTTCAACTTTAAGTTTGAACCTGACGTATATCAGTTGCTAAACTGCTGCCAAGTGCAAAGAATTGACAAATAGACAAATAGGTCGCCTATCTGGTGACGTCAACTGACTCGCCTGCTTTTTGGCTGAATGATGGTACGAAATTAACAGGACAGTCTACAATTGACCAGTTATAAGAGTTTATGGTACGGCAGTAAATAATCAAATTTTGATTCAACTCGTCACCAAGACAACTCGGTTCACACGCTTCCAGCGTACACGTGCTTGGCGATACGCAAAAGTACAAAAACAGGAAAAATGGTACGGCTTGTCAGTTGTCAGTGACGCTATCTTCAACATGATTTCATCGCGAACGTGTCAACTACAACTTAGTGTCATTTCGTGGTTTATTATAAAAACGGCATACCAAGCTAAGAATGTCATTAGCATTTTAAAATTGTTTTTATACCAATAAGATTTTGTGAAGGCCGACACAGGTAGCAAATATGGACCATTATCACTGTCCTCATATATGGATATGAGAACAATGGTCCCTATTTGCTAGCTGTAAGTTGTAATCGCTACTGCTCTAAACCGACATCACGTAGAATCAAATATTCGAAGTCATTTTACACCTCCTAATCGACACAGTGCCCACACACATTGCCTCCACTTAGGTCCACAGCTTGGATCCACATGCCGAAAGGGCAAAACGGAACCCTTATAGTTTCGCCATGTCCGTCCGTCCGTCCGCAGCTTAGCTCAGAGACTGTTAGTGCTAGAAAGATGCAATTTTGCCTGGATACACATATTACTTACGCCAACAAAGTACAAGAAAAATTTTTTTAGTACCTACCTCCCCTATATGTGAAGTGGGGTGGGATTTTTTGCGTGAAAACTTCTTTAGAGGCGTTGTGTCCTTTTTTTGGGATGGGTAAAAAATGTTAAACTCGCGTCGGGACACGTGACCTGATCGTTAATTCCCGCTCTCATTCTACGGCGCAGCGAAAATATATGCCTGCCCCATGATGTTTATGTTTGTGTACTATGCAATAGATGAATATTGTATTTAACCACATAAATGATATGATAGTACTTTTATACTGATAAATAAAGCAATTCAAGTGTTCCTCCCCCCTGCCTGCTAAATGGTTGATGTTGGGTATGTGAAAAAATTCACGGTAGTAGTATATATAGTGAAATTAAAAGGAAAACTATCACAGCTAAGTAGGCTTTACAAGTTTACGAGTTTCGTAGTATAGTAGATTGTATTAAGTAGGTATAACGTTATAAGTATGAAACAAAAACAACAGAATATCACTTTTTAAGCCGCATTATTCGGATGTGAGGGGGGTACTAGGGAACCCTACATTGTGCGTGGCCCGACATGCACTTGCCTGGTTTTTCCTTTTGAATCCACATGTGGATCCTTGGATACCACACACAAGACGCATGTGTCCTAGTTGTAAGGTATATAAGTATTAACCCCGGCTCCTCCCATTTAGTTCCCTTGCTACATCTGAAACTTGCGAAATTTCAGGTTTCTAGATCTTAGACTAGGTGTTGATGAGTTGAATTAGTACTTTCATTTTTATATCTATGAATTGTGTCATGTTATGTAGGTATACCTAGCCTTAAAGACATGCGAACCGATTAACGGAATTCCATTATTCAGTTACTGTTACAAAAATGCGAAGAATTGTACGCAAATATTGACAAATAAAGTGATAATTGAACGATCATTGTAGTGAACTGTGTATGGTAAATGAAAACATCCTCAGTCAATGACACTTTAATAGGCAACAATAGTTTAACCTGAAGAGGCTACATTTCTTAAATGGATCAGAAACATCGACATATTTGATGTCAAAGACTTCTTGTTATTGATGCCAGCACGATTCATTAAGAGCTGGACCCGAATTTGTGATGAGATGAGTTGTAAATCAATTCTCGGCACAATCGTGTCCTCTAAAGTTGAAAAGAATGAAAAGTGTAAATAAAGAAACACACTATTTCCTTCGTTAATACCTTGCAATCGTAAAAAGCTCTACTAACATATATAGACGTCGGAACGATAATGCTTAACACTTATCTATACTAATATTATAAAGCTGAAGAGTTTGTTTGTTTGAACGCGATAATCTCAAGAATTACTAGTTCGAATTGAAAAATTATTTTACTGTTGGCTAGCCCATTTATTGAGGAAGGCTATAGGCTATATAACATCACGATACGGCCAATAAGAGTGGGGCAGCAAAGAAAAAGGTTGCAAAAACGGGAAAAATTACGTAGACGAAATTGCGCGGGTCAGCTATCTAGTATAAAATTATCATGAGTTTCCGCAGAGGTTATCAACTATGACGGAAATTCGATTAAGAAGCTGTTTCAAGCTTTTTGATACTTAACGTATGTCAGCAAGTATCAAAAAGCTTGAAAAGGGGGGTCAGGAAATCAGGTCAAGGAATATTATTAATATTATAAAGCGGAAGAGTTTATTTGTTTGTTTGTTTGTTTGTTTGTTCAAACGCGCTAATCTCAGGAACTACTGGTCCGATTTGAAAAATTCTTTTTTTGTTGAATAGCCCATTTATCGAGGAAGGCTATAGGCTATATAACATCGCACTACGACTAATAGGAGCGGAGCAGCGACAAGAAATGTTGCAAAAACGGGGAAAATTTACGCATACGAAGTTGCGCACAGCTAGTACAGGAATAAAAGAGGGAGAGGCGTTAGAATAAAAGCAATTGGTTGAACACCCAAATCACTTCCTTCTTCGCTATGCTAGACAATCCCCTGTTGACAACAAAAACATAAGATATTTTAATAATTCCACCAATCCACACACACCTTCATTCTAAATCCAAGTTCTAATTAGTCAGTTCAGTCGTCTAGTAGCGACCTAATGCGTTTATAAGAACTTATTTCCTCCAAGCAGCTAAGTAAACAAGAAACCGCCACACAACTTAGTACGACATAGTTTCTTAGAAAACGATTGCTTATCATGCACGGATGTGACTAACATAAATCCTGTCCAAGTTTTTATGATTATTAGCCGTAGTTATGTAGGTAGGTAGGTACATGGTCCGCGTGTTGTCTCGTGTCAAATTATTGTTCACGACTGTCAATGAAATACATAGAAAATCTCATCACTCCGTCTTTTTGTTGGAGACTAACATCACTGTAATGATTCTGGTGAAATTGGATACATATTTAGATAAGCTTCAACACTCGGGCAAGACAAAAACTAACTAGACACTTTTTGCAACGTTGGAAAATTCATGACAACTCACGAGCTAATCATCCACTGTACGATTACATACATATCGTTCATAACTCAGATTATAATAGTGTTGACATTAGTTTTGTATCAACTCTATTAAAAAGCAAAAAATAGCAGGACCTACCATACAAGCTGAATTAAAAAGAGTAAAATTACTAATTCAACAGTAGGTAGTTCATTTGTACAAATGTATTTTCAAATTTCTTTTAATTTGGTTAAAAACATTCTGATTTGAATAAGTGATGTAGGGTTTTGGTATCATTGTAGATATTAAATAATATTATTTGTTGCTAACGAATATGTGTCAGAAAATCCGATTATAAAATGTAAAATTTAACCTGTCATATATTAAGAACCCTGCGCCAAGCTGTTTAATTAAACAGGTTAGTACAGTCTTCAACAGCAGAAGTCCCCTTTGGTAAGTTGGGATTAGTGCAAAGACATTATACCATAATCTTCTAAAATGTGTTTGACTATGACAAGAAAATTAGAAACAAAAATTAAAATTGTTTTTTTGTGTTTATTACGCGAAACGGTTCCGATAAAAAGAAGTCAATCCTGTCCGACTAGACGTCATTTTGGAGACCCAGTAATATTAATCACGAACTAAGTATAAACTTTATTAATTTCCCAGATATATCGATCATTTTTTTGCATACCTTACAAATATCAGGTGTCCGACTGCATAAAAAAACAATAAAATATTGATTTCGAAACGCTCTTGAATTCACACCTAATGTCAAAGATCAATGATCTGAAAATAGTTGGCAAGTATTATTTTAAATCTGTGTAATTCTTTTATAATCTTTGTGATTAACAAAGCGTGTGTAGGCGCATCTCTTTCAAACAAAACTATGTATTATTCTTCTTTATAATGTTATTATAACAACGCCTCTGCGAATGTTTTGTCTTATTTTTTGTTAGTATGACTAATAATTATGTCGAGACATATAAAGTGAATAATAGTTGTGTTGTAATAATAACAGTAATAACATACACGGGTGCCATTACGGTGTTATTTTAAAGGCTCATTTATGGGACTTTAATATCATAGTGGCTGACTGTCAGCCATGTCTGTCAATTTTGATGGATAACCAACTTCACAGGAGGTAAGTTTTATAGTGAAGAAGTTTATAAATAAACTAGCTTTCGGTTGCAGCTCTGCCCGCGTGGATCTTGTTTCTCCCTAAAAACATTGTTTCGACCCTCTTTTAGACCCTCGTTTCATCCCCTTAGAGGGTGAATTTTGGAAAATCCTTTTTCGATGCCTATGTCATAATAACTATCTGCGTGCCAAATTTCAGCGCAATCCTTTCAGTGGTTTGAGCTGTGTGTTGAACATGCTAACGTACCTTTATGAGTGGCATAAGGCTGGATGCGTTTCCGATACACTAAGTCAGTCATTTAAAGACATGACAATGGTTTAATTTTAGTCTGTCTATTAGTCACTTTGTTTCTTCCGCTTTTACGACTGCTTAAAACACAAAGCCGATAATGATCTATAATAGTGTTAATTTTTCCTGCTCTTGGACATTAGCTCTCACGATTAAATGACAGCATCAATGTTATAAATATTTTATTTTTAACCTTTTGACCGTCCCGATCCAATTAACACGATAAAAAATACAAAAACAAGCATTGGTTTCCAGTCATATATAGAAATACGACAGAGGTACTAAAACATTTGACATATAAATTAACCAGGCCGAACAGGGGTCGTACCATGAATATCTTAATTATTTGCCAAGTGCATGGCAGCTTAATTTATTGTTTGAACCTGACGCCTGTTAGTCGTTTAACTGCAAGTGCTAATTGACAAATAGACAACAGGGGCCGTACCATGAACTCTTATAGCCGGTCAATTGTAGACTGCCGTGCTAATTTCGTACGATAATCCTGACAAAAAGCAGGCGAGCCAGTGATGACGTCACCAAACCGGCAAGCGACCTGTTGTCTATTTGTCAATTATTTGCACTTAACAGCAGTTCAGCGAATGACATCGTCAGGATCAAAGATGAAGTTAAACTGGCCTGCACTTGGCAAATAATTTAGCTCCTGGTCGCTCGCAGGTTTGGTGACGTCATCACTGACTAGCCTGCTTTTTGTCAGGATTATGGTACGCGTAAGCAAGACAGTTCATTTTTCGTCTACAATTAACCGGCTATAAGAGTTATGGTACTGCTCCGAACGGTCAAAAAGTTAAAAATACTGCTTTAATCAGGATATCTAGGATTGACAAAAATCGGATTAATCGTTTTCAGCTTTTTATCTAATCAGTCGTGGAGTAAGAAAAACACTTAAGCTTTCAAAGAAACTATACAACATCATCAGTAGAACTTCTAAAAGTTTATTAACACGCAATGTAGCGTGCACTTTGTATTAATTTGTATTCTCCTGACTTTAACAAACGTCCTTGAACGTACTAGCTGCTCTAAACTAAAGTTCACAAAACAATTACGTAAACTAAAGTATGTTTTCCATGGCATTAGAACAAATTATCTGTTCAAAAACAATAGTCGACACGGGTAACGCAACGTTTCCACCTGATCGGTCAGCGTGGTATCACAAAGTACCGAGGGTAGAGAAGCTAACCTTAACACAACGCGCGCCGGTGTAAGGCCTTTTTTACACGCCGGGTAGTCGGTGTTGGGTATCCAGCGGCAAATAGCCATGTACGTCGGAACGTGTGAAAGCTAACGTACATCGCCTTAAACATCGCTGCCGGATTTCACTCGGTAACCGTAACGTGTGAAAAGAACCTAACCCACACAGTACTGGCCCTAGCCCTAGGATTAAGGTAGAGCAAGATTATTTTCCAACGCCCTTTGATCGTATATTTATTTTTTACTAGATTGTTTTTCGAAGTTGTCTATTTGGCGCCCTCTGGCCACCTAGCGCCTGAGTAACCACGCCACTCGCTCTATCCTAGGGCCGGCCCTCAACCCATACATAATCTTTAATGGACACGGAATCTCGGGACATCTTCTGATGGACCGGGAGGAGAGCTCCAAAAAATGCCAGTACTTTATAAAGGCTGATTTTTTTATATTACTTCACATTACGCAAGGGTATTTCTTCACTCCACGTGATACCCTTCCGTTAGTCAGCTGGATTCTTTAGGGTTTGAATTTCAGATCACACATTCGATGGCACGCACAGATCGACCACTATTAAGAAATTTATTTTTTTCATAATTTTGCATTGACAAATGTAAAACTTATTTTTAATTACTTAATACTACTATTAATACTACTAGAAAACAATTTTTTAAGTTTTAGAAAGCAGTCTCACGATATAATTAGTTAATTCGAAAAAAAATAACCAGCCTCTGCGCCAAACGCTAAGGAATCCAGCTGACTGACGAAAGGGTATTTCTTTACTCCATTAATGTGACGTAAGTAATATCAAAATTCAGCCTTTATAAAGTTTTTTTATTTTTTGGCGCTTTTTATTCTATGAACAAAGTGGTCTATAATTTTGTGTCCGTGAATTATGTCTATATGTGCATGTCTGAAGCAAAATTCTTCTGTGCTCTAGGTATTTTGTGATGGTATGTTTCCTGCGCCCGCGCGGTTCGGCGCGACGCGATGTCGGCAGGTCGCGACTTCCGTCGAGACGCCTACTAAAGAATTCCTTAGTAATTGACTTTATAATTCATGGAGATTTATTTATATTTTCTTAGAGCATGTTGTTAAAATATTAATTGTTAAAGACCACACACATTCATATCATATTATTATATAACGGGTACCTACCTACAATGCACTGGTTTCGACTACGGCTCCGTCCACGTAGACGACAGTTCTCGCGATGTTGACGAAAGTTTCCACAATAAGTTTGTTTACTTGGCACTGTATTATAATTATTGTTGATAATTTGGAGTTTACGTCCCCCTATTGATGACTCTTTATTTAAGAAAACCTATTGAATACGGTAGTTTTTTATATATAACAAAGCTTGTGTTCAGGACCTCCGATTGCTTTTTTTAATGTAAAATAACTACCTACGCTATCATGCTAACTATTCCATTCTTCATATATACACACTCGTCTTTTTATCAGGAACTATTTTTCTTTGTATGTTCATTTATTTTTTTATGCCTGGGGGTCAATTAACGTATTTAGCAGTGCAGTTGCAGTTCAGTTACAGTTAAGTTTCGATTAAAACAGCCATTTTTGTATTTTTGTAACTTTGGGATCGATCTCAAATACGCTTGCGTCAAGTATGCGTCTCGAGACCGCAATAACTACATTCTAGTACGGTGCGCAAGCGTTTTTAAGATTGATCCCAAAGTTACAAGAATACGAAATTGGCCGTTTCAATCGAAACTTAACTGCAACTGCACTGCTTTAAATACGTGAATTGACCTGCAGACTTGGTTAAAAAACAATACTTCTACAACTATACGCTAGTTCCAACACCTTTCCTGCAAACACAACTAATTGATTGTACTAACCAGTATAAATAAACAACCTTTAAAATTAATTCTCGATACAAGTAATTCCATTTATACTTCAGGAAACAAGCATTAACATAATCACATGTACAATGTGAAGGCTTATGTTAATATTTCCACGTTACCTCAAGAGACACCTACATGCGTCACTGAACATATTTCAATCATACTATTAAAACCTTATGACATATTTTATAGCTTAAAATATCTATTTTATACCGATTCGGTTATAGCGATATTGTAAGTCGTGTGTTTCTAAAAAAAACAATTATTTAAATTGACTTACGGCGATCCCATCTGTTGTTTATCGAGGAAATCCATACTTAATGTTATAAAGCTAAACAGTTTGTTTGTTTGAACGCAATAATCTTAGGAACTACTAGTACGAATTAAAAACAATATTTAACTGTTGGATAGCTCATTTATCTATATAATAAGGGCTATATAACATCACGCTACTACATGAAAAATCTTGTAAAACAAGAATTGACGCATACGAAGTTGCGCGGGTCAGCTATTCTACTTATACAAATGTTAAAAAGATGAAGAGTTTGTTTATTTGTTTGAACGCGATACTCTCTAGAACTACCGGTCCGAATTGAAAAAATATTTATTATTGGATAGACCATTTATCGAGGAAGGTTATAGGATATATAACATCACGCTACGACCAATAAAAAATGTTGCAAAATCGGCTAGCTAGTGTGTAATAAAATATGTATGCCTGTGACTGATGACCGTCGTTTTGTGTTAAAGAACCCTTGATAGCATCACTTCATAGTTTATATATCTGTCTAATAGGTCTAATAACTAAGACTACTTCTTTCTCAAAAACGTATTAAATTACTTAATCACCTTTAAGTAACATCAAGTGTGCATCAGGTTTGTTTTAATTATCGCAAAAATACGACATCGGCATCATTTCACAATAAAAATAAGATACACTCTTCTTCATCATCGACTATGATTGGTTTACTCAATGAGCTTACAACCTAGTCTAAAGATTATTATTTACGAGTATTATTAATGTAATTGTAAATATGTAAACGGTTACTTGCATCCTATATTAAAACAAAATTTCCAGAAATCTGATAGCCTAATAATGTGAAGATATAATCGTTTGTTATTAACGCTCTTGATCAAGGCTTTATTATGATTTGTACAAGATTATCCTTCTTAATCAATCACATCTCTCCTTTTCACTACATACTTACGTATGAGATAAATCTGAAAGCTTTGTGAGAAAAGCCCGCGGACTTTAGAAGGCTTATATGAGGACAAGGGTCCAAGCCCTGGGGCTTAGTGATGAGACACAATGATTTGTTTTATTTTATTAAGTACTAGCGGACGCCTCGTGGTTTCACCCGCGTAGTTTCCGTTCCCGAGGGAATACATGTATAAAAAGTAGCCTATGTCATCCGGGAATACTGTAGTTTCCTAACGGTGAAAGAATTTTTGAAATTGGTCCAGTAGTTTTTAAGTTTACTCGTTACATAGAAAAATACAAATCTTCCCTCTTTATAATATTAGTAGAGTATAGATTATGGCTTTTGTGCTTATTTACTTTTATTAATTATACCTACTTAATGAAAATAAATATATAAACTGAGAGAAAAAAATAAGTAATAATACGCACGCCTCCCAAATGACCGGGACTCCATAGTCCCGTGATATGGAAACGACATACATAATAATAATAATAATAACCATTTGTTTCAGGCTACTAAGGCCCATATCATACCAATACATACATAAAAAACTTAATAAACTAATACCTACATAATTTAAACTACAATTACACAAATACGTAACATAAAAACAATAAACTAATACATAATTGTATAATAACCTAATAATAATCTTCTTCAAGTTTAGTTTTATTACTATTGTAGGTTTAATAGTTAACCTACAATAAAAATAATTTAAATATAATGGGTCTGTTTCAGAGGTCTAATGGTGGTGTCCCATGATCGTATACTCCAATTTAAAATTCGCGTAGAATGAAACTACGGGCGGACGGCGGTGCCGTAGGTCGTAGCATCTCACACGCTTTATATAATAATCGGGTCTGATATGGGCTAAGGAGCATAAAACCACTGCCAACTATTTCTAATTAATAATCAAAAACAAATAAGCAACAGTAGCCTAATGGCTAAGGCATCGGTCTCGCAATCGTAAGGTCGCGGGTCGAATCCTACCCATTATACTACCGACGTGAACCCACTCCTAACACAAGCCATTTAAGCTTAGCTGGAGGGGTTCACAGGATTGCTAGTAATGTGGGACCCATATGCCACATTGCTAATTATCTTTATTGAAAAAAAGCGGTTAAACCTACAAACTCGTATAGTGTGACGTCTGAACTACCTTATATCAAACTACGCCGGAAAATCCTTTCAAAATGCGTCACTATGCCTTATATATTTTCTTTATTCTATTTAATCACATGCACCGCTAGTTATTACACTACAACTGTGACAAATGGAGAGTCATAACTTCATAATGTCATACACAAATACATAAAGTCGTCATTCTCTATCATTATTACCCAAATTATTATTACATCTACTGATATCATCACAGAGACAACAAATATAACTATTGTAATCTATGTAGCATGTAAGTGTATGTATAATTAAACAGTTACAAACCTTGGACAAAAAAAACACACGTGAACTTCACAAATAACACAACAAAACAGTTCTACAACAAACTTTCAGTCACCACACTGAAAACAATGAAAATTATTCACACAATAATAGTTAAACGAACACTAAACTATAGTTATTATGGCACTAACATTCCAACACGTGTTATTCAGAACATTTACAAGGACTTTTCATTCAGAAAAATACGTAAAATGTATCGGTGGAAATCGATGGTGTATAATGATCGATACATGCGGTCGCGAGCGAGACAGATACTACGAGTATGACACCGGCGAGGCGAGGCTCGTGTAGTGCGCAAGAGTGGGGGTCGCGACTTCGCGAGGACCAACATGGAAAATTGCGTGGACGCAACCTCACCCGCCAACTTCAATATTTTATTCAAATTAACTGACGACAAACGATGGCGTTCGCATTATCATCACATGGGTATGCTATATTAAAACTGGTTATTTAGGTACTATTAAAAACATTTTTATGGTTTTTCTGACACATAAATAACCAATACCAATATTGTTTTGTACTGGAAACAACACGTATTCCGAAAAAATCAATAAAGTGATTATAATAATAATAATAATAATAATAATAATTTTATTGATCAATTATAATACATTTTTTACAAATTAGTGCTCGGGGTCCTCTTTTAAGCAATGAATGTCTGTGTTAGAGGACACCGCTCTTCCGTAGTATGTTGATACATTTTGAATTCATTGATACATTTTGGTTTGGATAGATAGACTAAACATAGGTTGTGTGTTTGTGTGTGTGTGTGTGTGTGTGTGTGTGTGTGTGTGTGTGTGTGTGTGTGTGTGTGTGTGCGTGTGTGCGTGCGTGCGTGTGTGCGTGTGTAAGATATCATATCACATCATTTTATATGTGCTAACAATGCTTCTGTCTCTTCATATGTAAGCGTTTTTATCCAATCTGTAATTATTTTTTTACAGTCATACTGGTTTTTTGTATATATGTAAACCTTTTTGTTTTATATGGTGTCCGATGATTATATCATCGTACACCGGATCATCATTAGGAATAGAATAATATTTGTTTATTTAAATTTCAACGACTTACGTTTTTTATTAAAACCATTTATTATGTTACTTGTGTCGTACTTAATATTTTACATTGACACGTTGTTTTCTGTATTATTCGCCATGTGTTGCAATATGTAGGTACTTACCTAATTATTTTTAAGTACCTCAAACTTTAACTACCGTTTTAAGTAAATATGTGTAGATAGGTTACTTAAACAACATTCGATCTTTAAATACGATACACTGATGCACTATATATTGCAATGTTACACTAACATAAAAAAGTCACAAAAGTAGGAAAGCATGAATTTAATTATCACGAGCGAAAAAGAGAAAAATATAATCCGATGCTTTCATCTGTTGACGCCGGCGATGCGACACTGACTTATAAAAAGAAGTCAATTGTATACCTAGTATTTTAGGTGCCGCATTCTCAGCGCTTCTAACCTATATACACCTTTTTACTTAAACATCATTAAGTACCTCAAACATTTTCAACTTAGGTTTTGAATGACAGATATGCAAGAACCTATAGAGAAGAAAGAAACAATAACTGCTAAGGGCGCTATCCCACTGCCTTACAAGCATTGACGTGGAAGTATCCACGTCTGCAAAACGACAACGCTGCGCAGACGCGACGTTAACGTTAGCTAGTGTGATAGCGGCATAATGCTATATTATAATTTCTTGATAAGGAAAATTCTTGTTCTATTTTCAGTAGGTATAATACAGTTTAACGAATGGCAGATCGTGTAGAAGTAACAATATCAGGGACAGACCGTTATTGTATATCCACACATGATGTAAATACACACTTATATATTTTTACGCAGGTGTAACTAATAAGCAAATCAAACATTACTAATGCGGATATTTATTCTACCAATTCTGGGGTTTGTTGGCTGATACTATGCGTAACCGAACAAGTAATTGAGAAGGAACTTGCAAAAGTAAAGGCACCTTTAAAACAGGCCGGTGGGAGGACCGGCTGCCCACCGTTCATGTTTATCGCTCCGGCCCCAGATGCATTTGAATGAGGCGTGGGCGACATTTTGCATAAACATTACCAACTATGTCATAATCCAACTCGCCAACTCGATCAGGCTGCGTTCGATCGGCCCTCTTCTATATATAGTCATACACTTTGTACTATATTGTTCCCTTATTATCTCAAATTGCTTACATTTATACAAAGGCATTTTTAAATAAACGAGTTATGTTTCTTGAAACCCAGTTTATTGGGCGCCTATTCTTATGTACAAAATAAATTAACTTATTATAAAGATTGACACTTGGTAATAATCATCACCTAAGTTTACAAAAGGGAGCAATTTAAGGGATTGAACAAAAAATATATTTCGACATATATTGAACAATACAAAAAAAAGAACGTACCCGAATTTATTACTCTATTTTTGGGAAGAGTAGAATATGAATGTGGATTCTATATTTTTGTGTGTACTCCCACTGTTGTCGATGTGAAATAACTTCCTAATGAGCTGCGACCTTGCTTATTAACTGTGTGGGCATCAAACTTGTAGCTATCAGGTACTGTTCAACCAATACCAAAATATTACTTTGAACTAATATTAGACTCAAACAAAAAATCAGTACTACAAAGAAATTACGAAGGAAAAGGATCCGAGAGAGACGTCTAAGCCTCGTTGAGGTCGAAATTTTAGAATAGGCACCCATATCATTATAAAATCGTCGGCATTTTAAGGTTGGTATTTGGTAAATTGGCTTCTCTAGCGCCAACCGCCCACATGAAGACATAAAATTACAATATTATATTGATATAAATACAATGCTATATCTTCTATAATGTGTGGATATTTCGCAAATATTGCTCTTGAGTAGGAAGAACCACTTTATACCGATATCATTTAATAGGTACAAGTTTCAATTCGAGATAGACGACTTATGTAATCGCATTTTCAAGTAAGCTTAGGATCTCAGGATAGTTCTGTAAATTAGATTAGCAAACTGCGAACGTTGGAAGTTCGAAACTTGACAATCTTTTCTTTCTTTAGGTGTATTTATTACCTACATAAAAATGTATATATAATAATATATAATCAAGGACAAATAGGTCATGAATCAATGATTATTATTTTATGTATATTTTTATGAGATAGGCTTTGATTATATAATGTCTAGATTCTTAATTCGGCATCTAAAATTTAAGCAAACTTGCAAAAAGTACGGTCAAGTAGACGTACTTTTTGACAGGTAAAAGCCACCATTCTATGTTTTAGCCATAGTTGTTTTCATCAACGAGTGTCAAACGTCAAAGAGCTTCATTTTTTTTTTTGATAGGCTTATTGAGAGAATGCTCCATGTAGACATTATATAATCAAAATATCCCTAGTTAGTAGGCCTACTCTATTTAATACGAGATTCGTAAACTTTCTTACTCTTAATTGTTTTTTAAGTTTATGGGGACTATTCTCATATTTTTTGGACAAGCACAAGAAGTACGAACTCATAGACGAATTTCGAGAATTAGTGCATGAAATTGATGTTGCTGACTTTGTGTATTTGATCGAAACATTATTTTAATTTTTTCATTGAATTAGAGTAGGCCTCTTGTATCGTGTCCTATAAATATCGGTTTGAGAGCAGCTTTACCTGCTGAGCAATCCAGTATTTCGGTTTAGGGAGTGCTTGCGCCCGCCGAGAGTAATTTTTATCAAGATAAACTCATAAAAATCACACATAGGTACACCGGAGGACACAGCTACTTTTGTAGGTGCTTTGAGTCCCTTCATTACCCTCTGACTTGCCACTCTCCCATGGAAATGAAATCACTGATATACTTAGCTCATATCAAACGTAGTCACAACTTACTACACACACAAGTCAGACATCAAAGCAAAAAATCACTGAGTCGGTACGATCATTTTGTTTTGTCGCTGTCCTTTTACGAGTCCTGCAAATGGACACGAGGGATATCTTGATCGACTGTAACTAAGCGATAAGCTTGAGAAAACATTTCATATGCAATTCCGAGATGCACACGTGCACAATGCACATTTTCCTTGATGGACCACAATCTGCCGACGAATGACGTTGCAGAACGCTTACTTTTGTGCGAATTTAATAAAGATACTCTTTACAACATCATTATTATACAGTACCTTCGCTTTCCGCCTCCTTCTCCTTTTTTTTCTTAAAGATAACTAGCAATGTGGGATTGTGGACCCACATTACTAGCAATCCTGTTGACCCCTCCAGCTAAGCTCAAAGGCTTGTGTTAGGAGTAGGTTCACGTCGGTAGTATAATGGGTAGGATTCGAACCCGGGACCTCGGGACCCCGGGAACGGATTTTGATACAGTTTTCACTATCATCTAGTGGTTTTTTTTTGCAGGATTTTGTTGCAGGATGTAATATTTACAGATAGTGCGAAGCATGGGAGGGCAGCTAATGGCTAGCTGCCTAGTCGTTAGTAATAATAGTACATAGATACTTAAATTATGGGGAGGCTTATGTATAGCGGTGGGCGTCTTTCGGCTAAAACAACGACGACTGTCAAGAATTACCACTATAATCAGATTTCATCCCGTTTCTTTCTTGTAGAAGGATAAACCCCGAGGAGTTCTAGTTCCCATTCAAAATTATTTGCCCTAATCCATAGTTTGACTTTAGTTATCTTCGGTCTAAAGGTATTATGGAGGATTCAGCTCTCATAGACAATAATGTTTTAAGTAAAAATATCTTTGATCATAGACAAACAAAAAACTAAGTGGGAAAGTGACGAGACCTCCTGAATTTAACTTTGTATAGGTATGCACATTTTTCGTATGATTTGTGACTTTGAATTCATTATCTACAGACAAAAATAAAACATCTCAGTACTTTATAAAATAAACTAATCACACCTCAATTTTCTAGTCTGCGCACACAAATGTCAACATTCGACTTACGGTATCTGTAAAATGAAAAACATTTTAAAAAGATGTACCACTTTTTGTGCACTGACAAATCAGTTACTTCCACATTCTTTTTAAAGATTTATTTTTTCTTTTTATAGAGAATAAAAATCCCATACAAAACTGCAGGCCTAGAATGCCGCTATCGCGCTCTCGAGATGCATTCTTGACGCAAGCTTATTTGAGATCGATCCCAAAGTTAAGTTAGTTTAAGAATACAAAAATGGCTGTTTTAATCTAAACTTAACTGCAACTGCACTGCTTTAAATTTACCCCCTGGTCCTGATCCAAAACTATTAATATACGGCCTGATTACGAACACGACAAAAGTCAAAATTAACGGGGGCGAACCCACGGGATGATAGGATGAAATCAGACATATTTTAATGTAAGTAGGTACATACTGGGGTAGTGGGCTTAATCCGGACTGGTACCTAATTCCTGTGATTAGGGAGGACCGGGTGTTTTGGTTATTAAGCAAAATTTTGAATGTGTGAGTACACAAAAACACGCGCTTTAGTAGTACAACACGGACTTGCCGCGAAAACGGAAAAAAGAGCGTGAATAAGAACCCTGAACTGCAATTGAATCTGTGTATTTTTTCTAGACTTTTCTAAAACAAAAGCACATAATAATATTCTTTTGAAGACTGTTATAAGAAGACTGTTCTTGTAAGAACAGTCTTCTAATAACATAATAACATTAGAAGACTGTTCTAGTAAGAGAACAGTCTTCTAATAACATAATAACATTAGAAGACTGTTCTAGTAAGAGAACAGTCTTCTAATAACATAATAACATTAGAAGACTGTTCTGGTAAGAGAACAGTCTTCTAATAACATAATAACATTAGAAGACTGTTCTGGTAAGAGAACAGTCTTCTAATAACATAATAACATTAGAAGACTGTTCTAGTAAGAGAACAGTCTTCTAATAACATAATAACATTAGAAGACTGTTCTATTAAGAGAACAGTCTTCTAATAACATAATAACATTATAAGACTGTTCTAGTAAGAGAACAGTCTTCTAATAACATAATAACATTAGAAGACTGTTCTAGTAAGAGAACAGACTTCTAATAACATAATAACATTAGAAGACTGTTCTAGTAAGAGAACAGTCTTCTAATAACATAATAACATTAGAAGACTGTTCTAGTAAGAGAACAGTCTTCTAATAACATGTCCAAGAGTCCAAGTACATCAAACGACAGCTTAAAACAAACTTATGCTGAGATTTAACCATCAATAGAAGTTCCGACCCATGTAGCCTTGCCTTATAATTGGTTCTAATAGACAAATACTAGTGTAATGAGATCGTTAAAAGCAACGACTTCCAATAAATATAGTTGACCTGGCTGTAATAAAATATTATTACTTAAGACAAGATCTTTGGAATTCCTGTCCATTTTATCATAAAATTATCGTCAATCCTTTATGTGAACGCTTTTGAATATTTATATGATTACATATAAATGAATTGTCATACTAGATTCTACCCGCGGCTTCGCGGGTTTCATATTAAGTAATTGCTCAAAATGATAAGTGATATCACGATGTTTAAATATTAAACCCACCTACTTATTCAGTCAAGTTTGCGTGAATGAGTAATAACTATCCATCCGTAGAAACATCCAACCTTATTGAGATATTACGTATCTCTGTGTACCCATACGGTACACAGACACACAGAGATAGGTACGTTTTTTTTCTTAGGAAAAAGGTAATTTAAAGATGATTCTTAAGGAGTGTTTACATGCTCTCGTTTAAAGCGACAACGAGCGATCTCGAAAACGAGCGCGAGCGTGTGAATAGGCGTGAAGGCTGTTTACGAACCGTTTTTAATTAAATCAATATGAAAAATCGTTTATTCACTTAGGAAGGAAAACATTACACTTGTGAAAAGTCATGATTCTACATGTTTATGTAATGCCTGTCAAACAATAGGTAGAGCCGGAGAAAAGAACAAGGCAATAAAAACTCGCGGTCACTCTTTTCAAATAGCCAATGTTTACAATGTTTCTTTGTTTATTAACTGTAGATATATGAGGTAAGGTGCTGCACCGATATACATATTATACACTACATTAGAAGACTGATGCAAAGACAAGAGATAAAAAATATTAAAATAAGATGACATGACTAAATATATGTATAATACAACATAGTAGGAGCATCAACTTACAATGTAAAAACTATACATAGGTACCTATTTTGTAGCGCCGCACCGGCGTGTCGGGCTGCTTCCCGAGCTGCTTGCTGGTCTGCTTCTCACACTTCTGAACCCCCTTTTTTTTTTTTTTTTTAAAGACCACTTTCGCAGTAGGAACAAGCCCTGTGTCGCGGGGGACTTTACAAACATACAAGTCACGGACACAAAGTACATCCAGACTCGGAACAATAATTTGTGAATCACACAAAGTGGTGTCTCGTGTGGGAATGAAACCCACGAGCGACGTCCTCTTGTGTAGCAGTCGGATACACTCCCACTGCGCCAAAGAGGCCTTTATTAAATGAAAATGCTTTCAGCTGCTCGTTTTGAAGATAGATATATTTTACCTTGGCGTAAAAGAAAAACCGCACTTTGCCTTATATTATACCTTTTATTATTTATTATATTTAATTATTAAATATACAACTCACAAATCTTACCAAGTTCACATGCCCATATACATAGACTGGTACCAAAACACAAAGCAGCACTTACATTTTTTCCGGGCATGACCATTCTGAATATAATTTGTCTTTTGGTAACGATGTCTGCCGTCTAATTGGATGTGGGCCGCGTTTTTTATCATTCAACATGCGCAGGTAAAGGCAACGACTGGCCTGTACCACAACACACGAGGATTACAGAAGGTCATCTACAGACGTACAAAAAGGAAGTTTTCGCGCCGCACCATGTACCTACTTTGCTAGATATCAGAGGGGTAACCTCTCTGATATTTTTTGCCTGAGGCAAGTCGAGTCGATACAAAAATATACCTTAATGAGACCCTAGACAAGTGGCATAAACGCTAATCGAATAGAATAGCAATCGAATAAAATGGCGTTGTTGCACGTGCAAATCCGCTAATATGATTTTTAAAATTTGAGATTCGCAGTTTACGCACGTAACTACGTTGTTCCGGCGTAATTTTATTCCATTAGAGTTTATGCCACTTGTCTAGGAGGGCAGAACACGGTTCTTTGTTCTAGGAAAACTGAAAGAATTGTATATTAATGACCCTCCGTCACTAATATACTAAACATCGTTTATGGTCACGGAATCTTCTCACTGATTGGTAGTCGAGATTCCATGTCCATGAACGATTAATAGACGAGATTTGACTTCTAAGTGTGCGTTGTTAGAACGTTTTTAAAAAGCTTAGCTTCTTTACTCTCGTTGTTTTGTGCCTTCACTGTAGCCAGGCATTTATCAGTGACTATATTGCGATATCTTATAAGTGGAGACCTAAATAAAGATCTTTTTATACCTAGTTTATTACGGATACTTAGGTAATTAGTCATGATAAGGAAAAAAACGTCTAAGTTTCCTTAAAAACTGCAATTGCATAAATAATGAGACAGATTAGTAATAACTCGAGTCATCATATTGCCGGTAGAGAGGAAATTCATATAATAATAATAATATAATATAATAATATCTTGGGACAACTCACACAACGCTATCTGATCCCAAACTAAGCAAAGCTTGTACTATGGAAACCAGACAACTGGTAAACATACTTATATATTTCTAAATACATACATATTATAGATAAATAACACCCAGACACAGAATAAACCATCGTGCTCATCACACAAAGTTTTATCCTGGGTGGGGATCGAACCCACGACCTCTTGCGTAGCAGTCGGATACACTCCCACTGCGCCACAGAGGCAGTTCATATAAATCATATAATTCATATAAATCATTCATCATATTGTATTTCTGTATGTTAGTGCCAATTAAAAGCTATTCTTTCATGCATGGGATTGCAAAGACATAAATAGGGATACGCAATAACAAATTAAAAAAAAAAAAACAAAAAAAATGATTGTTTGTAAAGTCGGTTTATACGGACGTTACATCCGTAAACCAATGACGTTACGTCATAAGAAAACATTGAATAAACAACTATGCCTGTGACAGCTTCTAATTTCTTTGCCCATTTGCCTCTTGTCGCCCCGCTCCCCCCCCCCCCCCAGAAAGAATTATTTTTGGGCAACCCTCCCTCGTTGTAATAAAATCCTGGATCCACCTACGACTATCATTGATTTAATGCATAATGGATCACTTGGTTGTCCCTGGCTTATTCATTTATAACTGTCAATACTCAATTGCTATAATTACGAAACGATCTCAAACTTAAGTCCCTATTAACTATGACTGCATCTGAAACTACACCTACACTAAGCCTGCGGCTAAAACGTTTTATCTTATAATCTAAATCTTGTTTATTATCCCAACTAATATTATGAATGTCAAAGTAACTCTGCCTGTCTATATGTTTTTCACGCTTAATTTTGGTAATATTTTGAGTCCCAAGATTTAAAGTTTTTATCGCGATAGCTAGTAAATAATAAAAACTGTTTTTTTACTAATGACGTCACAGTCTGAGTCATCTTCTTGCATGAAAAAGAGTTACATTAAAACTCTTGATGTTTTATGGAATCTAAACCAATATTAAAGCTTGTTTGGTTGGACACGATAATCTCAGGAACTGCTGAAGAGTTTGTTTGTTTGTTTGAACGCGATAATCTCAAGAACGACTGATCCGAATTGAAAGATTATTTTACTGTTGGATAGCCTATTTATTAAGGAAGGATATAGGCTAAATAACATCAGTCTACGACCAATAGGAGCAGAGCATCAATGAAAAATGTTGTAAAAACGGGGAAAATTGCCCCAAACGAAGTTGCGTGAGTCAGCTAGTAAGTTATAAACGTAACTGATGGTAAATGATTACCGCTGGCGATACACCTGCAACACCAGAGGCGTAGCAGATGCATTGCCAACCTTTTAGAAAAAATTAGGCTTAATTTTGTTAAGTAATAAAATAATAATGATATTGATTAATACTAAGTTTATGTAAGTATACTTGTATTACGAACGTAATCGATGTTTTTCGATCGCAAGGTTTGTATTTTCTTCGAAGCTATCTTTCTTTAAATATTGGCCATTAAACTGTAATTATATTAAAGATACAAGTAAACCATAGGTCAATTGCAACTGTCTTACAATAAATACATAGTCGGACCAGTTATTTTATACTAGTCCATGGTCGAACACTGACACTACGAATAACTATAGTTTTTTAAACTTTATTTTAATATGATATCGATGTTGAAATCAATCTATCAAAAAATATATTCAGATTACTCGGTTTGAGTCCCCTATATATACAAATTATTATTATTTTATATTCAGTGAGCTCGATGCCACAACATTCAAAGGCATTTGTTGCACTTATTTTATTAATTTTCGTGATCTCCTTCCATATGATTTCATTTTTAACTAAAATACATGTTACTCCTCGTTTACTAAAGTTTGCGGCAAGAGTGTAATTGGGAAAATTTAAAAATGTTTCTTGACCTGTCTACATAAAATGCTCAGTTATACAAATCACATCCACATTAATGCATTTTTCGTAAAATTCGTCCAAATGAATGCTTCTGTTTTACTTAGCAGTCCTGTAATATTTTGATGCAGTGTTCACTACAAGAGTCGATCAGATAATCAATCCTTTAAACATTTGTTGAATACTTTAATTATAGTACCTAAGCCTTTTAAACTCGAAGTTTTCGAAGCAATCAATTGCAGTGTTATTATTACTTGTTACCACGGCTACTTCACTAGTAATTAGAAACAGCTTGCGGCAAATATATGTAATATCTATACGATTACGAGTTAAAGTTACGATGCTACAAGTGTTTAATCAGCTGATGAAAGTGCCAGGAGTGGCTGTGACAACATTCGCACCGATGATGACAGACAAAAGGTCAGAAACTGTAGGTAATGGTGTTTGTTTATGGTTTTATTGTTACAACATTCGGTTGTAAATGTGCACTGTATTACTGATGACCTTTGTGCATATCCTACATTACGTAATTTTTAGAGAATGACGGCATTTATTGCATAGTATTGTTTAACTTAAAAAACTTAACTTACTAATTCAAAATCAGAACGTCAATTATAAGAAAAAAACCCACCTGCATAAAAAAAGATGGATACAAGGTCTTCTACATGATAAAATATTAAATTATTATTAACGCTTAATTGTTTATTAATCATCATACCGACTTTCTATGCGAACTTAATCAAATATCATGCAGTCGGAGGCATCAATAGATCATTAATGGTTTTAATCTCATCATATACCTTTTTGAAATGCTTACGACGAGCCCTTTTATTTGATACCTATATTGCAGGATTCGCAACAACTTTTTTTTCACACCTCTTTATTTACACCTCACAGCCGCCATATAATTTGTTTTTTTAAACGTCACTTATCTAAGAACACTTGGGCAATCAAAACGAATCGATGTATTAATTGTATAAATCCGTCTAGCGGTTTCAGAGATATGAGATAATAAAGAATATTACGTACCTACTTACATACAAGATACGCGCGAAAAATAAAACCCTTGCAGTGGGTAAATGCGAAAGGCATGAATGTTGTCCCTTTCGGGGTCTTGTGTGACCCTAATCCTATTTACTCCTTTTTAAAGTCAGGAAATGCCTATCGTACGGAGTGTACGACAGGCATTAACCCGCCCGGGAAAGACAACGGAGTCGTGTGAAACCTGGTCCCACTAAAAAACCGCCATGTACCAACTAACTCACTGCCTTCGCAAGCAGGCTGCTGAAACCTTTTATTAATCTGCTCCCAAATGTAAAACTCCTATCTGCTATTAATTATGAGTATTAAGGGGATCGCACTACAAAATTCTTGCTCCAAAACTAAAATAGCTGTTCCCTAAATTAATAACAATGCTCAATGCAGGTTTATAATAAGCTGACTTCGGCTATAGGTACAGCTGTCTCATGACAAACAAATAAGTATATCTGTTTGATACGGCCCTATTGTTCACCTTTATGAATCACTTTTATATGATCGTAATCATTTTTATTCAACCTCTGTCCTTGCCACTCCATATAGAGATAAGAAGTTCTAAAGTAGCGTTACATAACGTAATAATAATAAATATAATCAATAAAATAAAACGTCCTTGCCGGCTTCAAAAAGGAGTTTTTCTCATAAATGTATAGACGGATTGTCAAACATCTTATTTTGATCGAAAGATGTTTTTATCCGAAATGGTCCTACATAAATTACGTTAAGATCTGATGATGAGTTTCGGAGACAACGAAATTAATCAATAAATACCAGGAAATGAACCCTGATTGAAGTCAGTTGAATGTTTTTTTTTTATTTATCATACAACTGAATAAAGAGACGAGCAGCGAACGAGGTCGTGAAATTGATAGTAAGCATCAGCGCCACTCAAATCCTTGTTCTACGAAGATCTGATCGTCAATGCACCGCGTTCCTGAATCTGGGACATTAATGTGTAAGTCTCGTTTAGCCAATAGATAGTTAATTACGCTTGCTACAGTGCCCTTCAAACAAATACAGTAATGTGTTTGCTTCACTATTTCATGGAATAATAAGTATTATAGCGTCACAATGATGATTAAAGGTTCATTTCCGTGCATCGCGGCCGATCGCGAGTCGCGCGCGGCTTACGACAAGCGACTGACGCGCGCGGCCGATGCGACAATATTCACAGTGCGCGCGCAGCTTACGACAGTCGTCGGTCGCGCGCGTCTGTCGCTTACCTCGGAAACGGCACCATACATTCTTATACTCTGAGTATTGTCGCATCGGCCGAGCGCGTCAGTCGCTTGTCGTAAACCGCGCGCGACTCGCGATCGGCCGCGATGCACGGAAATGAACCTTAATATATTGTTTTGTACATAGAAGGAAAATCAATCGATTTGGTTAAGTAGAACATGGTCTTCCACATCAAACTAAAAATTACAGACACTGTTAATCAAAATTACAGATAGAACCTACCTACAGTTTTCCTTTCAGGTCCGGTTCTTATTTATAGCCAGCGAAGAAGTTTCATGCAAAATCGAGCGGCTTGCAAATTCTGACCATCAGACTTTAAGGAATCTTTACAGTACTTATTATAGTTTATACATAAATAGCACACAGGCTATAAAAATAAAATAAACGCGGGAGAAGCCGCGGGGAAAACCTAGTATATTATAATACGGTCTAATAATGACAGTAATCATCAAATGTACAGCCTGCAATGAAAATAATTTCTGTTTTCCTGTTAGCTATTATGCTTAATACCCAAAATGTATTTTTAAACTAATTGATAATGACCGTATGTACGTACCTACGCCAAAATGTATTTGCTCCTAGATTATCCTAAGACATGTAGGTATGTCTTAGGCAAGTTGTTTTCATATTAGGAGCGCTATCCTAATCCTAGGTATTGTTTCAAGGTGTAAAAAAGTATAGATACGAACTTGCGTATACCATTATCTAGAAGTCAAAATTACTTAATCATTAACTATAATATACATGTAAGTACTTATTGTTCGTTTAACAATAAAGGATGTTATTAATACCTCTAGAATTATTAAACTAAAATACTAATCGTGATACATCAATCGTGATCGGAATTGATTTCACTTCATACAGGAAACCGATACCAATTACGATCCATATTAAATTTCGTAACACCAATAAAAAGTGATTAAATACCTACTATTATTTATTATACGTTACTATACATAGATACTGTTTAAAATTTGCCAAATGAACTACGAGTCTTTTGATAATACCTAAAATAAAAATTATCTATTATTCACAAAGAGGGAAATGAAAACTACATATTTTCTATAAACATAATAATCCTTATATATCTTATACTTCTATACTAATATTATAAAGAGGAAAGATTTGATTGTTTGTTTGTATTGAATAGGCTTCGAAACTCAGTAGTTTTAACGAAACTGAAACTAACGAATTTGAAAAATTCTTTCATCGTTGTGAAGCTACACTAACCCCGGGTGATATAGGCTATTTTTTATCCCTGTATTCCCACGGGAACGGAAACTATGCGGGTGCAACCGTGAGGCGTCCGCTAGTCGAAGATAACATACAAATTCTACGAAAGACGTAATGCCGGAAGGAAAATGTACCAAAAATAAAAGCAATAATTTGTTTTAGGTAAATTCCTAAATATTTCCTAATAATACCAAACGCCACACAAGCTAATAATATATTAGGTATATTATAACAACAATTTACAAAATCGTGTTATTCACAATCGTGAATATGTCAAAATTGTCATTTATAAAATCTAATCATGCTTAATACCCAAATACAGATATGTGGTCAGCGCAAACTTGGCGTCGATGACTCACACAAGGTTTCATTCTCCATAATATTTAGTAGAAACTAAATCTGTACATTAAATCGAAAGCGTACTAGTCCATATTGGGTGCTACCTACCACAAACACCGAGAGCACAGAAGATAATTTTCTTACGACGCGAGCTCAACGCGATCATAGACATTGATTAGGGTCACAGAATCTCAGAATGAAGTATGAAAGTAGTCTGAAGGGGTATGTAATCACATGTCCGTGAACCACTGACTTCCATAGACATCGTAGGCTGGACTGCCTACCTCGTACAAAGTGATAGCAATTTCAAATTCCAAATGGAATGGTCGTCCTGTGAACTTTTTTACACGTGACAAGTGTTATCCTTTTTTGTTCTCTTTCCACCGATATTACTCGGTAAGGATTTTGGCTCACCGAGCACATTCTGTGGAATGGCCAGTTTCAAGTTTATTTCATTTTGTTCCAAGTTTATAATCTTTCAAGTTTCATCTTTGAATCACAAAGTCTCGGTGTCAGTTCCAAGTTTATTTTCCTTTTAGTTTTCTTTTTTGAATCACAAAGTCTCGTAGCCGGTTACAAGTTTATTTTCTTTCAACTTTTCTTCTTTAAATCACAAAGTTTTGTTCTTATCCAGATAACACGTATTTCAAGCGTATTTTGCTGTCGTACACGTAAAACAGTGAGCTGTAAAAATAGGGACATATTAGTTTGCCGCCATTTTTACAACTCAAGAGTTTTCCTTGTTATACAAGTATGGAGTTTCAGTTCATTTTGTCAAATATCCGTCCAAATGTCAAAATCAAATGGAAGTCTTGCCGTTGTCGGCGTTAGTCTGTCTAGCGTAATAGTACTACAGTGGTCAGTAAAGTGAACGATGTCCATGTGTCAGTAAAAAGGTTACCTTCTACATTCTCGATCTTTTGTGGTGCAACTGCGACAAATTGCCAGCTCTGGTAGTGCCATCGAAATGCCAATCGGCCTACTTCAGTCAGTATAGCCTTGTCCCGCCCACGGCTCATATTAGGGCCGTCTCTTATAAAATATTCGACAGTTTTACAATCATTTTTGCACACGGTACCTGACACTTTCACACGCTTTATAATATTTTGGTTCTTTATGTTATGTGAGCTTTACATCGTAATAATCCCGAATATTAAAGTTTACGTTTTGCATCTTTTGTATGTTTTTGATAAAATATTGGAATATTACCAAGATAATAATATTGACCAAGATTGTATATTCTTTTTTTACATTGCCCTACATTTTTGACGCATTTTAAAAAAAAATAAGGGTTTATTGATACACATATTACTTACGCAGACAAAGTGAAAGATTAAAATATTAAAAACATGTTTTTTTTAGAGTACCAACCTCCCATATATTCGTATGTAAAGTGGGGATGTGATTTTTTTTTCATCTACCCTATCGTGTGTGGTTTCATTAGATAGGTACATATTTAAAAAACGGGGTTTTAGGGATTGTGAAGACTATTTTTAGATTTAGGGATCCGTTTGTGAAATATTAAGCTTTAAAGTGCAATTTTTTGTCAAAGTCAAGTGCCCCCCGCCCCTCACCTGTCAGCTAAATAAAAATAAATCACGATAGTAGTAGAAGTAACAAAATTTTTCTACAAATTCCATTGAAAATTATTATTAAGTAGGTATAACGTTGTAAATATGAAACAAAAACAACAGAAAAACCCTTTTTTGTGCCCCATTATTCGGATGGGGAGGGGGAACGGAACCCTACATTGTGCGTGGCCCGATATGCACTTGCCCGGTTTTTTTTAAATTAAGCTGGAACCGCTGGAACCGCTGGAACCGTATACATTCATTTCGGATAACATTTTTTAAACTAATATTAACAGGAACAAATCGAAAGCTATTAAGCTTGTCATCTCCATAAGCTATGAAATATACGTATCATAATTACAAGGTGTCAGACATATATTACTTTTACCTTAGTTATTAATCTTACAAAATCCATTGCCCCACATTTATTCACTATTTAACAAACGGCCGGTCCAATATACATGCATAATTTATAACTGCATAATTGCTTCCAGCTTCTAGTAATGCTTTAGTACGTTGCAACCTTGCAACCTGTTAAGGCATAATAGCTGTCTTGTAATCGCTCTGATAAGAATTTATACTTTTGCGCGACGTAGACAAGCTTTAAGTGTGCGCAAATACTTTTATGATGTCGCAATTTGTATAAGGAGACCTGAAGATCTTCTTTTTTTTTTCGAAACCAAACTTCCTCATATTAGTTAAATTTCGGGACTTAATCGCGTGAATTATTTAAAGGTACGAACCTTTTATTTACCCGACGTTCAGACCGTTCAGTCGACCCGTGACCACGATCGGTGCAATTCGATCGAAACGTCGGGTAAATAAAAGGTTCGTACTTTTAAATAATTCACGCGATTAAGTCCCAAAATATATCTAATATGTATAAAAATCGCGAAAGTTTAAAAACAATAATTGCAAACTTCCTCATTTTCAGATCTATTCAATTTTCTTCCTTTACGTCGCAAAATAAGTTCGTTTCCATTGACAATTATCAATAACGAATGGATTGAATAAATATTGTTGGTAGCTCTGGATATTATCTTCTAATTTACTAAATTCGAGTAACCCTGTAAAGATTGAGTCTATTTAATTCCCAGTGAAGTTCCATTCGTTTACGAATATTGTCAAAGGATCGGAACTATTTGTGCTTACATCTGACTTAGAAAAGTTTTTTTAAGAAACGAAAAATATCATAGATAAATAACACCCAGACACAGAGTAAACCATCGTGCTCATCACACAAAGTTTTATCCTGGGTGGGGATCGAACCCACGACCTCCGGCTTAGCAGTAAAGGTCACTAACCACTACACAAACATTTATCTTTTTCTTCATCACTTTTATTTTGGAGAAAAATAGTACCCTGCAGATTTCGATCAACAATGTAGTCGATCGAAGCCTGCAGAAGATAAATAAACAGGTACCTACTTGATTAAGAATTCATCGATTCGCAACACTGACTACACAAGATGTGTCATTAATAGTCATGATGTTTGTTTGATTGTGGGAAGCGATATTGACTACGTTTTTAGCAGTCTAAATCCTATAATTGAATATGATCATGTGGGTTGTGGGTATAGGTAGCTTATGTAGCAATAGTACAATACGTAGAGTATTTTCAGTGTTTTCAAAGTGGTGGCACAGTGCAAGAGAATGTGGATTCCAATCCTACACCGTTAATTATAGTTTGTAAGATCCCCCACGACACCAGCGGCTTGTACGTAACCAACTAACTGTCCAGATGTAAATAAATACAACCAAATTGAGAAAATTTTACCCGACTGGAAGGAAGGTTTATGTTTTTCGCGCGTATCTTGTATAGATACACACCTATGTAATATTTTTATTACCTGATATCTCACAATCCACTGAATGGATTTATACAATTAAGACGTATTTAGATTCGTCTTGATCACCCAATTGTTCTTAGATATGTGACGTTTGAAAAAAACAAACATGGCGGCTGTGAGATGTCAAAATAAAGAGATGAGAAAAAAAAAAGTTGTTTTGAATACTGCAATATGTAATACTAAAAATGTTAGTTAGCAACCATTCTTATTCAATTTTCAATACTTGAAAATAGCTGTGATAAAAGTTAGTTGTTGCATGGGTTACATCCTGCAACCAATAAAAAATATTAAATAAATTATAAAAATAAAAAACCCCCGGACAAAAAAGATGAAAACAAGATCCCCTACACCATTAAATAAATTCATGCAGATGGAGGCACTTTACTAAGTTCATCGAGATCCATTAATGCCTCCGACTGCATGAAATTATTTAATTATGTAGGATGTAGGATCTTGTTTTCATCTTTTTTGTGCAGGCGAGTTCTTTTTATTTTTAAAATTCACGTTTTTATTGAAGTCGTTTAAAATCATGCGATTCGTTTCTCTACACATTAGTTCCAAGAAACGTGCCATATTTCTAACAATTTATCATGATCTTACTTCAAAGGAACTAAATCCAATCCTAACAACATTAAACTTAGTTAATTACTCATTCAATTACACAATCAGATTTTGAGTATAATTTGATCAGTTTTAGTGAGAATACTGTCGTATTCGTAGTAACATTATACTGTGTCTTTACAACTTGAAATTGGCGTGGGCTGTTAACTAGGAATAATATCTACCTAAAGGTCAAACAGCTTGGCTGTTTGTTTCTTACATTTAATCTAACCCAATTGGTTAATGTGGAAAATAAACATACACGACTTTGACATGAATTAATGAGTTAAAAGGGTTATAGTGAGGGCAGATGTAAGTGCCCGACACGGCACACAGAGGTGTACCATGAGATTGTGGGGATCAAGTCACCTTTCTTTTAGACACCTAATATTATACTACATAATTGCAATTTTAATCGACTTCAAAAAGAAGGAGGTTCTCAATTCGGATATTTGTTTTTTTTATGTATGTTCGGGCATAACTCTGTCATATATGAATGGATTTTCGTTCGAAAGAGGTTTATACCAAAATGGGCCCATATAAAATTTATAGAGATCTGATGATGAGTTTCGGAGATAGACAACGAAACTCTTCAATAAGCCAGCAAATGCGCGCTAGATGTTTTTTTGTAAATAGTTTTTATTACAAAAAACATCTACCAAATCGAGCTTCCAGTGTAGGTAAAAACCGTAACTTTTTGTATTATTTTTTTTTTTAATTTACACTGTTGTCTTTTGTCGCGCGACTCGGTTAACGTAAGGTAGGACGATTTCCAACCAAATAGACCCACGATCTGCAGTAGGTTGCTGGGATGGACTGCGGACTAGCAGTGTACCGATACAGGCTGATGATTGGTCTGGTGCCTTTTTGATCCACAAGTAGGCAAAGGAGATAGTCTAATCATAAAAGGATAAAGACAATAGGGAAATTTATGAAAACTAGAAAGTGTAACTGAAATTTACAAATCAATCTACTGCTCTCGACTGCCCCGAGTTGTTGACACAAATAACGTTTAGCACGCCGTTCCGACGCACTCGTCACACACCTATGTTGCAAGTACCTCGCCAAAACAGTGTTCTTTCGCGTATTGCTCGAACCCATAATACTAATTTAAGAGATATTGATATTTTCTCAGGTAATAAAAAGTCTTTTAAAACTAAAACTATTAACATCTTATTAGATAAGCAACCAGCTAGTAGGTCAATTTATTGCTTAAGGACTAAATTGTGCTTGAGCAATAAATTTGCCTACGTTACGTTTCGTTTATATTTATATTTACATTTATAATTTAGATTATTGTTTCCATTCATTAGCCAAATTATCATCTAAAACTGTTATATTAAGAAAAACCTACTATTGACCTTAGTTATAAGAATATTTTTAAAATAATGTTACCCTGTACTGTATCGCTGTTGGTTTTCGAAATAAATAAATAAAAATAAATCTAGAGTTACGATTTAGCCCACGGGCTGAATGTAAGACGACCAAACCAAAGGGCAACCAACTTAGTGTTGCAAATTTTAAAGACATGAGAAATTCAGCCCATTCCGACAAATTCCTATAAAATCCAATCGGTAATTGACTCGTGTATAAACTATGAACAGAACTCGTTAACTTAGTACTTAAGCTGTACGAAGCTGAATATTAATGAAACTTGCTACAAATATTGCAATATTTAGCTGTTAGTTAATATCCGGTGAGGTTCGTTACACGGTCTCGAATTTATAAAATGTTTTACGTATTAACATAATATCTTTACGGCTCTATATTGATTATATATTAACCAGAAGGCTGTTTATTAAAAAAGTTATTTAATACGCAAAGATTTTTACTATCTTTATTTTCTTTTCATGTAAAGTTGAATTTTCCAGTATAGTTAGTACCTACCTAAATATATAGGTCGCTTACTGTTTTAACCTTCAAGTACATGATCTAAAAATATTAGATTCTCTTTATTTATATTTTGCTTTACTTCGACTTATCATCCGTTATCGATTTATAATTTTATCTCATGTACCTACCTCATTAATGGAATGGAGCCATATGAACATTTTTTTTTATTCACTTCAATCTGTCACCCATTGTGGAACATCGCAGTGTGTTGGACTAATATGAGCAATATGTAATTGTTTATATTGCCGCCCATTCAAAAATTATCTCATTACAAAAATAATTAGGATGCTAAATAAACATTTATTAGTAAGATTCTCATCGCCTACCTATAATGGGTCCCTAATTTCAAGGTAACCACTTCTTGATTCCTGTCAAACTTATTATAATCTATCCTATCTATCTATACTATTAATAATACCTTCAAACTAGCAATTCATAATAATAAGTATAAATATAATCTGAATCTCGGAAACGGCTACAAGGATTTTCAGTTGCGTCCTTTTGTTGAGAAGCGCAGTTTTACGGCAACAACTCAAGGAAACGGATCATGGTAAAAATAATTTTAGTTGAAAGTATTTATTAAACTTTTTTTTATATATTTTTTGGGTCAATCGGTTTAAAAGATAAAGGCGTGACACAATTTTTGCAACTTTCGAAGCTATTATTTCCGAAAATATCCAGAAAATCAAAAAAGTTTCTTTAAAATATAAAAATGTTCAAAAGACCTGCTAAATGATGTGCCACAGGTAGATATTTGCTGAAAAAAAAATGTTTTCATCTCCTGTTACATGCATGGGGTGCTCCCCTAAAAATAACAGACGGACGGACATGACGAAACTATAAAGGTTCCATTTTGCCACTTTGGCTACGGAACCCTAAAAACCGCCCTTCAGTTATGTAAATTTAAATATACAAGCTCCTTATGACAATGATCTCATTACCTCCCACACGCACAAATGTTGTTATTACAAATGGCCTACAACTCCTTTGACATTGACAGAGCTATGATTATGTGGTCGAAAACACGTCGCAGATGCCATATACGGCACAATCTGCACTAGGCCACACTGACATAAGGTCAATAGCGTTGAACCAAAAATGGTTCCGCAACCATTAACATGAATGACAGGACTGCTTTAATGCTTTTGTGATGCTTAAACTCAGCTTGCTACCTGCAGTGGAATAATACGAGATTAAAGACCTTGTTTAAATGCCGCTGATAGAGATCCTGGGCGCTCGGAGTGGGGGGGGTCGTAATTTCGGGAATGTTTTTAGGTGGTACAGTTGACTAAACGGCAGTCAAATGTGTTTTTTTTTTAAAGATAACTAGCAATGAGGGATTGTGGTCTCACATTACTAGCAACCCTGTTAACCCCTCCAGCTGAGCTCTATAACTTGTGTAAAGAGTGGGTTCACATCGGTAGTATAATGGCTAACCTTCGAACCCACGACCTCACGATTGCGAGACCGATGCCTTAGCCATTAGGCTACCGCCGCTTAAAGAGATGAGATGATAGAGATGAATTATGTTTTGTGAAGTTACTTAGAGCCAGGTGGATATTGCAATCGGGATATGAATTCAGACCAAAACGGTACGCGTTTTGGATACGCAGCATCCTCATATCATCGTAGTCTACATCAATTCCTGTTACCATGTCGACCTGTCGCGGACTTTAACTTACACGTACAGCCTAAGATAAATGGCCTCACAAAAATCTCATCATTCTTATGACTGAGGTACCATTTTTTATGATACCTACCAATTTTTGGCGAAAACATTTCAATTAGCAAAGAAACCAATAATTTTAAGGCCATACATGATATTTTACACAAATCGTACAAGATTTATTGGACATCAAATACAAAGTTATTATATCCATAATAATTTGCCGCAAACCAGAACATAAACCACGAGAAAAAAGCTATTCATCAATTCTTTGACAGCTGTCAACATCGTTAGCTCATAAACAGCCATTGTGCTTCTCACCTGTTTTGTAGTAAACAAGACACGTCGAAATAAAACGTAGTTGTCGCCGCGTGGGCAGGCTTTGTGTGCAAATTCGGAACAACGAGTATGTGCCACAAAAATATCATAAACATTAGTCATTCCAACCGGTAGTTTCACTCTATTAGCATACTTCATTTGCGTCCATAAAAACGAGATATGCACTCGTTTGACTAAAGGCATCGCCCCTCTTTATGTTTTTTATTAAGCCCTCGAGAGGAAAAGTTTCTTTATTGCCACAAATATGACGTTCTAGTCATGGAATGCATGTTGTTTTCATCGAAGATATAATTATTTAATGATAAATAGTTTAGGTAAGGTTTAGGTATAAATATGGTTTTCATTCAGCTTTTATGTTACAAGACCTGGTGACAGACATGCAACGATGTTTTTCAGTAGGTCTAAGAGACTTAAAATGACTTTTTTTAAAAATATATCTAGCTGTCTGATATTGTGGTCCCACATTACTAGCAATCCTGTTAAACCCCTCCAGCTAAGCACTGTGGCTTGTGTTAGGAGTGGGTTCACGTCGTCGGTAGTATAATGGCCAGGATTGCGAGACCGATGCCTTTTAGCCATTAGGCTACCGCCGCTTGTTGGTATGTAAGTACCGAGCCGTTATACGTGTAAAGGTGATAAATAGGTGATAATAAATAACATTATAGAGTTATAAACTTTAAACTCAACAAGAAAAATTGTATCGTAAGTATAATAATTGAAAAATTAGTCGAGTAGTTGAACATACTTTTAATCGCCTGAGTGACTAAAGTATAAGCATTAATCACCCACCACCCACAAGTACTTTTAAACATTATAATTTTTTTACGCAGGCAACCCACACACACGTCCATTGCAAGTATATTAACACTATAGAAGATTTTTTATTTAATGTATCTATTATTATGTCATCCATCTACGTAACAAAATTTATGTTTAAGAATAAAAGGCGGAAGGTTATTACTTTCAAGGGAATAGTGGTGGGAACAATAGAATATGGTCTATCCTGATCATATTACCTAAAAATCAAATTAACTACGAAGCAGAAGTGACTAATTTTTAATTTGTCTATGAAGCAAAATGCCTACATTGTTTAATTACTTGTTTTCAGAATGACGTTAAAGTAAAAAGACTAATCTGTAGAAAGACTAAAACTTGAAATGACTACGATATAAAATGACTAAAAAGTAAAATTACTACTATTTAGGCATTTTGCTTCATAGACAAATAAAAAAATGGTCAGTCGTGCTCTTGCCCGCTTCCTAATACGGTTATTTAACTAAGAACTACAAGGGTATGAGCGTCCGCGTTGATAAAAAAATAGCGGACTAAAGCTCATTGATCACTTATCTACTACATCTTTCATACACCGTCACGTTACGTTCTGTTCTTTAGTCAAATAAATTACAAATTGGGTATTTTAATTTTTTTTATCAATTCTTCTTTCTTCAATGAAAGCACTTGCAGTCTCGAAGCTTTCGTTGACAGCTCCTTCTGACTGGTCTATAAGTCTAGTGTCTAGTGAACCTGACTGTTAAGCCAGAAATCATGGATCCAATTCCCACTCAGAATATTTTTTTGTGTTTGTTCTGTAACTGTGTAATTTATCTATACTTCTACACTTATAATTGTTTTTAAACTTTCGCGATGTTTAAACATATTAGAATACTATCGGGACTTAATCGTGTGAAATATTTAAAAAAAATATCAAAATTATCAAGATCAGGCGAGGATAGTTGAAAAACCCTGCGCCTCCTGGAGACATCGCCAAGCTGGCATCAGTCGACCCGTGACCATGATCGGTGCAATTCGATCGAAACGTCGCGGGTAAATAAAAGGTTCGTACCTTTAAATATTTCACGCGATTAAGTCCCGCTAATATTGTATACCTACTAATATTATAAAGAGGTGAAGTTTGTGAGTTTGTTAGGTTAAATTGTAATCTCTGGACCTACTGAACCGATTTTATGATTTTATAATATTTCCGATATTTTTTTGTGTCAATAGAAGACCACCTTATTTGTGAGCGTCGTAGGTCCAACAAAATGGGCACGGGTCAACTAGTATATTATAAAGACATGTAAGTATTTAGAAATCAGTTATCTAGTTGCCATAGTATAAATACAGACTCAACATAGTTCCCGAGTCCAATGTCCGTGTTTTCGCTGTCCCAATATATGTATGTATGTTCTTAACTTTAACTTGACTGACACATTCCACTACGCTGTAAACGTTCATCCCTAAATCTCAAGTTTACTACAAATTTCATAGCAATGAAAACATTTATTCGTGCACTTACAAGCTCAGTCAGCATCATTACATAAACAGCGTGAGATACAACCAACTTATCTTTGTTTGCGTATTTATTGTTCAGGAGTTCACATTGCCAAGTTTACGGTCGAAAGTTTATGATGCGCCTACAAACAACAAATAATCTGCTAATGAGTATTACGTTCGTGTTGTGTTTAAATAAATAGAAAATTTATTTTATTTGTCATTGTTTTGCCGATTTCCTTTTTTATAAAGTCTCGGGAACTCTGTTTCGTTTGAATAATAGGATGAAATCTCCGAAACTACTAGCTTGATTTCGGTGAAAATTGTTATGGAGCTAGTTTGAAGTTACGAAAAGGGCCACTGAGACAGTTTATTGTGATAACCAGCATCCACGAGGATGGAGTCTCGGGGAACACATCGTGAATAATAAAAACGTGTGATCATCACGCATCATGCAGATAAATTGAATGTTGATGTAGAAATTGAACTGGAATAATCTCGCACCACAAAATATCGAGAGTACATAAGGAAACGCTTTGCTCGAGAAAGACATCGTTCTCGGACACGGAATCTGGAAAGACTAAGAGGCCTGAGCTGGTCCTAGATTCTGTGTTCATTAGAAATGCCTGATTGTGTGCATTGTTCAGCGCGTCTGCGTTTTGTCCGTACACTCGCACTCTATACCAAGTACCTACCTAAATAAAAATATATATATATTAAAATCACTTGTCGGGAATTCCTCAAAAGCTCAGCTCGGCTTGCGCACTTAAACAATGTCAAATACCTCATGTTCGCTTCTTGAGCAGTGTAATCAGTGGCTTTTAATCGCTCCGTTTGGCCCATCAGTCCAGCGACAGCTGTATCAGATCGTCTGCGCCCGCGCAAACAAAGCAACCGTCCTGAGGTCGTTACACCATGTACCTATGTCTTGATGTACCACACATTTTTGCAAAACGTAAAGAATGATCAGTTTAACTAATGATATAGTGACAATGGTTTGAAAGCTCGGAATAGTTACAGAGGTGAAGGCGCTTTTATTCATTTTGATCAATGTTTACTGGCAAACTACAGCATTGTTGTGATAGTGGGAGGTACTGTAGTACCACTAAGTTTGGTTAGTGCGGCCAACCTCAATGGAGACTCGTCAAATATACGAGATATACTGCCTCTGTGGCGCGGTGGGAGTGTATCCGACTGCTACACAAGAGGTCGTGGGTTCGATCCCCACCCAGGATAAAACTTTGTGTGATGAGCAAGATGGTTTACTCTGTGTCTGGGTGTTATTTATCTATAATATGTATGTATTTAGAAATATATAAGTATGTTTATCAGTTGTCTGGTTTCCATAGTACAAGCTCTGCTTAGTTTGTTGTGTGAGTTGTCCCAAGAAATTTATATTTTATTTATACTATACACTATCCATACAACTCTCTCCTCACTCTCGTAGTCTTATGATACTTAAATCCGACATAACGAAAAGAGATACGGCGTGAGAATTATCGGCTAAGACATTTGTAACATTGACCTCGTTGATCTCACCAATACATTTGTAGTAACATACTACTTGGTACATCAGAGAGAACCCTTAAAAGACTTTAAAACTTAGTTAGACAAAGCTCAACGAGGAAATGCTTGCCTAGACTCTTTATAGGGTATACATCCTTTTAAGACAACCGACATTTAATCTCTTTCGTTAAGAAGGCATTAAGATTGACCAAGGTGTAATATAAAATTCCCTTTTACGATCTCTCCTCTTAAGAGTCGCTTCTTCTTGATGTTTATAACCACTTATATTATGCTACTACTAGGGCCTTTACGGTTAACCAAACGAGGAAGCCTTAGGTATCTAGTTCTAGTGAGTTCTTACGTACCTATATCTGTTAGAAGAGCAGAAAGGAGTGGTCCATTTCTCCATACATTTTAGGCCCAGAAAGGACTCACACGAAACGATGTTTGTTTTGAAGATAAATGACTACTCTATTACCCTGTATTATTCTTTTTCCCATTAAACTTGGTGGAATTGAGATACGAGATATTTAAAATGGAAATGATTTCATACCAAAAACCATTACTAGCAATCCCGTTAACCTCTCTAGCTAAGCTCAATGGCTTGTGTTAGTTGCACAAAGTCTCGTTCTTACCCAATTATAACATATTCAATTCATTTTATACAAGTTATACTCGTTAAACTCGGAACTGTAAAACTAATGGCAGGTCAGTCTGCCGCCATTTTTACAACACCAAAATAATAAAATCAATGAATGAAATGAATAACAACACGAATGACATGACAGATGAAAAAAGTGTTGCAAATGCTTTGAAAAATTATTTATACTATCGATTTATAAACAAAAATCAATTGCAACCAAATAATTATACAACACAATTATATTAAATTACTTTTTTACCGAATATATTTCCAAAATAATTGAAAAACATTGTTTTATATTAAAGTAATAAAGATATTTTATCTTTACTAACAATTTCTACCTATCAAACGTCGATAAAACGACGTTTGAAGCTTGACTTTTTAAAGCTGGCAACATAAAACAATTATCCGCCAATACCGTAACCTAAGAATCAAATTAAAATGATCTTTAAAACTAAAATCTTTCCCCCAAGTTTTATCAAAAAATGAAAACTACATACAGATTTCAAAAAATATTTGTTTAATTTTAACGTTTCACAACTTTCTGTCCGCTATGGGCCGTATTTGGTACATGTCCTTTCACATCGTTTCTAAATTTAATCAACAATGGACAATGCTACTTAGAAAACTAAATAACTATTCCGTTATTAAAATTCCTTACCGTTTGCGGGTAAGGAATCTTCGTAAAGGAGTATTCAAAGCTTCTTAAGCAAAAGCAGGACTGGACAGTTAAAAAATTTTATCATTAAAACTACAGTACGATCAACGTATCTTGACCGGATTGAAGTTAGGTTTTTATCACTTTCGCACATGTCATAGAGATGCGACCCTAAAATTACTTACGAAAACGATTAATCGATTAAAAATACTAACAACATTTTAATTCAACAATATAAAAACACTATTTAAATGAGTTCATAAAAGTTTAAATTTAGAACAGTTGCAGTAAATAATAAAGAAACTTTGAAAAACAATTTCTTTATCAAACTAATCACAAAAAAACATGAATTAGTAATACTAATTATGACAATGTAATGCGTAATCGCATCTCTAATCCTCTTGGTTTAGTTACCACCCCCGACCCCGCTTCCTGTCACCATTTACTTCCAAAAAATGCATCTGCGCAACCACTTGTCGCCTACTTCAGTCCGGCCTAGTTACGTTGATCGTACTGTATGATAGCTACCTACAATGATAAACCCGCGAGTCGTTGAGAACAACTTGTTTGAATGCAGTAGGTAAGTGTTTTTAGTTACGTGAAACATCTATGGCACAGCGAGGTGGCGACCTTTGCTGTCAGTCAAGTCACTTGCCGTCGCCCGCTGTGCAGCGATGAGGCGACTTAATTGTACCTACTGAGCCCAATGAGATATCGATTGATTTGTATTGACGATTTTGATCGTTTATAAAAATAAAAAGTTTAGTAATTAATTCCAGAAGGTTTTTTGTTGTCATCGCTTACCTTACGCAACCGACGCTAATTTTAATATCTTTGGACAACTCACACAGCGCTATCTGATCCCAAACTAGGCAGAGCCTGTTCTATAATCACTAGACTAGAGATAAATATACTTGTATATTCCTAAATACGTACATATTATAGATAAATTACATCCAGACACATAATAAACCATCGTGCTCATCACACGAAGTTTTATCCTGGGTGGGGATCGAACCTACGACCTCAGGCTGAGCAGTCAGGGTCATTAACCACTAGACCAACAGGTCAGTCAATTTTTGTCTTTCTTTCTATTTTAATTTAATTTGATGTTCGATGCATCTTTCTCATAGGTATACCTACCTAAAGTATAGGTACCTAGTGCCTACCTACTATTTACCTACTTTGGTATATACCTCCTTCTTCTTAATACAGTAGTATCGTTTAGGTGGTAAGAACGTCTCTATATATTACCATCCTTCGAATTTACTCCTGGTCAACATTTACTAAGTCAAAATCAGGACATGACCCATCCTAGAACTTGAAAAATAGTCTAGTTTGGAAAATGACATTATTTTAATTGCCATAGCCGTGGACGACCACCGCCATCTATCGTGTAAACTATTACGATCCTCTCAACAACAGATGGCGCTGTTCTCAATAATTCGAATAGTACATACTATTACAGTTAGATGGCGTTACTATAGTCATATCTTAACAACAGCTGGCCGATCCTTTCGCTTTTACAAGAATGTATTTTTATACCTGATCGGCCTTCGGTAAAAAAAATCTATAGAAGTTTACTTTGATACACTCTTTGATTACGTTACAACTAAATATTTTTGACTTGAAAAGTATTAGGTATCGTGTAACACAGATAAAGAGAAAACATTGTATGCCTGTAAGCGTGCAAGTACCTAGAGGTACCTACATACCTACTTATCTACGACTGAGAGAGGTGGATAAGCTGTCCTAGGTTTTACATGTAAGACAGCGGTAACAGTGTACCTATCTAAACAAAAGAGAGACTTCGAGTAGTCAAGCGCGGATCCAGAACGGTTAAGGGGGTGGACCACAACTTGGTTCAATATTTGCCTCAACCGGCCAAGTGTGAGTCACTATCATGACGGTGGGGGGTTTGCAATTGATTCAACAAGGGTACACTGGCACCACCGCCGAAGGCCAATTGCCTGTCAAAACACACCAGTCCCGTGTCAAAACTCTCAAATTCCCCAAAAAAAAAACGGTCAAACGGTCAAGTCTTGGGACCAAAAGACCCTGTTACCACCCCGTACCCCTTGGATCTGGGAGTAGCATAGGATACTTACAAACCAAATAGGGGAAAGTGCATAAATTGTTGTTGTTGTTATAAAACTTGTTACACTGCAAGGTTTCCATAAACATTATCTTATTTATATTTTCGCCATTATAAGTAGGTGCCTACCTGTACGTACCCAGCTAATGATTACCTAGGTATAGGGCCGGATCTAAGGGGGGTTAGCCGGGGCGCTTGCCCCAGGCGCCACGCTTCAGGGGCGCCAAAGGCATGTTGAAAGGGCGCCAAATTGGGTGAAATTATTTGTACAATCCCCCCCAAATCGTAACATGTTCTCTGCGAAGGTGAAGGGCGCTATCATCAAATAAATGTTTGCAACGTCTCGAAATAATCTTAGGTACCATGAAAGATCGTTTGAACAAAAGTAGATACCTACCTAGGTACCAACTGGATAAGTAGGCAGGTGCTTATACAATATACTTACATTATTCTAGGTAGCCTCCTATGGTACTTAAGCAATTATTACACTGAAATAAGACGGTCTAACTCTACTAATTCGATATACATTGCTGGTTGGAGTAAGGGTATTGGATGGAAGTAACACCAAGCCAGCAATGTATATTGATTTAGCCTGTTTAAATTCAGTGTAGTGTAATAAGCTTATTACAGTCAACAGCAGAAGTCCCTTAACCTTCACGAACTTTCAAATCAGTTATATCGTACACAGACAAAATGTTCCAGTTTACAACAATAATTTGACCAGATAATAAAAAAATATTAAACACAGCAATTTTGTTTATACAAATGGAATTGTTCAGGGCCTTATAATTATTTTATCAACTAGCTGACCCACGCAACTTCGTCTGCGTAATTTTACCCCGTTTTTGCAACATTTATTAATTTATTGCTGCTCCGCTCCTATTGGTCGTAGCGTGATAGCCTATAGCCTTACTCGATAAATGGGCTTTTCAACAGTAAAATATTTTTTCAATTCGGACCAGTTGTTCCTGAGATTATCGCATTCAAACAAACAAACAAACTCTTCAGCTTTATAATATTAGTATAGATGTCTGACTATAATTAGATGATATAACATAAAGTCAAAGTCAAAGTGTGAGCATCAATATTTATTTGTATCAAAACAAGATTTTAAGACATGGCTTTTCTACTAACAGGCTTTTTATAGAGCTGTAGTTATAGAGTAGGTAGGCAAAACTTATAGATATATATATATTTTTTTTCTAAAGACGACTCCCGCTGAAGGGTACAGGCCGTGTCACGGGGGACTTCACAAACATACAAGTCACGGACACAAAGTACACCCAGACCCGAAACAACAATTTGTGGATCACACAAAGCGCTATCCCGTGTGGGAATCGAACCCACGACCTCATGCGTAGCAGTCGGACACACTCCCACCGCGCCACAGAGGTAGTTATTATATCATAAGCAGTCATAATATATATATATATCATATATTAGAAATTAGAAGTATAAGGTTAGGTAGATCATTATGTAGCCGTGTATTATTTTATATCTATATCACATTAATTAAAATAATTATAAATAAATATTTCCTATCGAAAGTCACTGCATGTTAATGTCATGGCGCGGATCCAGCGTAGTGGGAACGGTGGGCATGCCCACAACCCCAAATGGGTCGATTGGCTAATGCTATGAATTTTTTTTTTTTTTTTAAAGCCGACTCCCGCATTACTAATGCGGGAGTCGTCTTTAGATATCATGTATGAATAGGTACGCATTACATAATAACATGCAATACGTTTTCAAGCTATAAAAGATTTATCAAAATCAAAAATATCAGGTTACGGCTACCGTGCCCTTAAATATTTATTTGTGGGCTGGATCCGCGCTTAGGTTTTCCTTAATTTCAACTATTTATATACCAAAACATGATAAATACTCATACAGGCATATGAGCGATAAAGTACCAATTATCTACCTACATACGAGTAGGTCCTTTTTACAGCAACTCTTATTTCCCTCTAGTACTGCCAAGAGGAAAATAAACTCGACTAAAATCACAAACTAAAGTTATAAAACAAACATTTAATTCCGTAGTTACATCGAATATTCAACGTGTGCCTGTGCACTTTGTTACTTAAGTTGTATTTTACTTTTACTGGCATCGCCGAGTAGAAAGCGAGAGATAAACGCCAGATAAATACGCCAATGAAACACCGCGAAGCAATTGTATTCTCTTACTTTAATTTAAGTGTTTATGACAGGAATGTATACATATTAAAAACAATCTGTTAATTACATCGTTCATTTCTTCTTTATAGAGAGTACGTTCATTTTTTTGTAAATTAAAGTTGTAAGGATTCCGTTGAGAATGTAAGTTGCAACACAGACTATACATAAATCATAGAGTACGAATGCTAAAAGATAGGCCAAGTACACACACATGGCTACGGAGGACAAGGCGAGAAGAAACATCAGGCGTACCACCAGCTTTTGATCGAATGTTGCTGAAACAAACCAATAATACTTAGATTAGGTTTATTATTATTGGCCGCCTATGGCATAACAGATTCCGGCGGCCCGTTCGCGCAAGTGGCGCGACGGCGACGGTACACGGCCGATGATTTTTTAGTGGGGGCAGGTCCCACACTACTTCCAGCGTCTGCTCCGGGTGCTGGACTGGAGGTGTGCGTTAGGCATTTTTTACGGCCATAAAAAAAAAGGTTTATTATTGTTACAACATGGCTATTTGTATAGATGAGAGTCGTGAGAATCGAGCAGCAGACTAGATTTTAATCTTTTATGAGGACTTACTTCGTAATTCAAATTTACAATTTATGCCAAGATTATTGTAACTTCTGACGTTATGATTGCAATAGGATAAATATTGTAACTGTAGAGGTTATAAACGGCTATTACACTACCCTAAATCAGGACCCTAATCGAGGTGGCCTTGAAAATTATTAGAGAACTAGGGCCCTAACTCTTATTACACATCTCTTTTCAAGGGTTTAGGGTCCCTGATTTAGTATAGTGCAATAAGCGCAATAGAGCAAAGGAGCTGCATTCATACTATACTTTTTATCCGACTGCGCAGGAAGGAGGGTTATGTTTTTCGAGTGTATGTATGTTTGTACCTAAGTATGAATGTTTGTTAGTATGTATATTTCTTAAGCGCTCTAGTCTAAATGGCTTGATGGATTTTATCTTGAGAGGTATCGTTAGATTCATTAGTTGTGAAAGTGACACTGGGTAGGTGGACATCAAAATTAGGGTGGTAGGACATACAAATTAGAAAAAAATCATAGGGCTGAATCTTGTGCCAAATTAATTCATAATTTTAATCAGTCGGGTTATTTGTTTTGGTAATAATTTAACTTGTCATCTTTGCCATCTAAACCACTATGAAGATGTTACTTACCTTCTTATATAATATACCTAGAGTTGGTAGTATTAATAAAAGTACCCGGATGACCGGAGCAAAATGTTTTTGTAAACAACATTTTCTAAAAATTAAACCTAGCTAGATCAATTTATCGCCCCCAATACCACCTGCACACTAAATTTCATAAAAATCGTTTGAGCCGTTTCCGATATATGTATATATTGCTCGAATTGCTTGTTTAAAGGTATTAGATTAAATAAATTAGATAGAACAAGACTTGCTATTAAAATTTAAATGAATTCTGTCAGCTAAGCCGCAGTTCCTAAGCTTCATTATTAGCGAACGGTTCATAAAATTAAATCATGCATACAGCAATTACAATGACAGATTACGAGCACTAAACACAACAAAAGCAAGGTATTACAATCCATAAGAGATCAAACAAAGCGGTTGTGGCTTATTTCAATATCAGACTAAAATAACACAATGCCCACTACAATTCCAACCATTTACGAGCGTGTTTCACGGAATTAACATTTTAGCGAAGCAATAAAAGCTCACGCAAACCCTCTAAATATTCAAATAGAGAAACATTTTATTGTTATACACTGTAATGCTATTGGGAATATTAAATAATTCCATTTTGACTTTCTATTCAGAATAATTTATAAGTATGTAATTATAAATAATAAAAACAAGCCTAGAGAAAATCTGGACCAATTCAGCTATTTATCGTTTCAAATATATGTGAAAAGCTTAGAAAATTGGAATATCCCGGAAAAATGTAAAATCATTTTACTTTTTCTCTTCCAAACTGTTTCCGTTTCATTTCCTATTTACAAGCCACGTCATACATTAAAGTGCTCAAGTAAAATAATCTCGATAACGAGAATCCACGCGGGCATAGTAATTTAATGTTTTATTACTAGCAGAATTAGAACAAGTTAATTAAGTCACAAATTCCTTTTTGTTATCGATTTGTTAAACAATGATAAATGAAACTAACAAAATACAAATTGTTGCGAGCATGCGTTTTCCCTAAGCGTGTAAATCATGTTGGCACGTAACATTTCGCACTTCCCAAGAGTAGTGTGTAGTGCGGCCAATGTTAGCCTATTACGATAACAGTTATTCGCAGCTCGTGTACGACCAAATATGCCTGGAGTTAACCTGTGTTGCCATCGTCAAATGAAAGACTTCCTTTGTTTATTAAACACCTTTATATAGGTACTAGCGGCCCGCTCCGGCTTCCCACGGGTATAAAATATATAGCCTATATTTCATGGATGTTATTATACATATAAACCTTCCTCTTCAATCACTCTATCTATTAAAAAAAACCGCATCAAAATCCGTTGCGTAGTTTTAAAGATTTAAGCATACATAGGGATATAGAGACAGAGAAAGCGACTTTGTTTTATACTATGTAGTGAAGTAGTGGATCTAGATACTTTAAAAAGCTTGGTGTAAATAATAAGATAAGAACTTCTAATTAAGTTCTTATCTACATTACATTTTTCTACATTACATTAGTACATTTAAGGCAAGCAGCATTAGCCTAAAATGATTATACTTAAATGTAACAACCTACAAGAGAAGAGTACCTACAATTCTACAGACTATGCAAATTGCACTTGTCCAAAACGCTACAATTTTAACAATATTTAATATTCATCCTTATTTATACATATATACTAATATAAAACCGTTACCAGCAATACCATAAACACAAAAAATACCCTGATTTTAAGGAAAGTATTCCAAAGCAAAGACAAGTAGTATAAAGCAGCTAAGCGCTAGCGCAGAATTTCGCAATATTTTTCTCGTGATAGTCACGAAGCCGGCGAACAAGGACCGGGCGGGAACGTGTGAATTGCACGCTGTCGCCACCACATTGTAATGTGATATTGATTATCGGAATTGCGAAGGTAATTACCACTTGCACTAGCAACACAAACTGTTAATTACAATAACTCCCGCTGTGGAAACACTTTTTGTTAACCATTACGAAAAGAGGATTTAAAAAAGAGCGTGAAATTATAATCTAATAAGACTTTCCATTTTATAAATATCTATTTATAAATCAAATTTTATTAAGTTTGACAGTTTGAATTCAGTAATTAATTGACGCACATTTGCGCTTTTTGTATGACAGATTTATACTTCGTTCGCGTAAACACAGTAAATGTAAGAATCGTTTAACTTTTTTAATAGGTTCATTTAGAGATCTCAACAAAACGTTTAGACTTAATACGCTTGAAATATATCACCCAGATGTTTTACAGAGCGGGATAACATCGTTAAGTTTATAGCTATTTTATTGAGATATTCTGCGAAACAAAAATATGGTCAAATAACTCGATAAGAGTGGAGATTAAACGGCTTTATTTTAAGTCTGGAGTGCGTGCTTCTCCGGGCTTGTACGAACGTATTTAGGTTAAAACATAATTTCCTCAAAGTACCCCTGGGCTAGGAAATACTTACATAAAAATATCAGTAGAGAATAGAAAATAGTCCCGTAGATGCAATTAGGCACTGTTAGTGGTGAATCTTCTTCTAATAGGCCAAATCCTTTTGAAAACCTGAAAGCAATTTATATTATCTTCACAATTTATTGAAAGCATAGTAATTATTTAAATAGGTAGATGTTCTATACAAAGAAAGTTCTTAAGTAAATATAATTAAACAGATCCAGCTTTTATTAAAAGTCCAGCTGTCGCCCGCGGCTTCGCCCGCGTTTACACACTTTGCCCCGTTGAGAGTTGATTTTCGATCAAAATGCTAAAATACGTGTTCCTTTAATTAGAACCAAAAACTAATTTTCAATATAACAAAACACCAATTTTTACAGATCTTACTTCGAACTGACGGAGTTTCATATAAACTTCCAACCCCTATTTTAACCCCTTAATGGTTGATTACCCAAAAACACTGAAACGCGTGTCTCTCTATTTTAAACCCAAAAGCCAAATACGAAATTTCTTAGATTTAACTTCAAAACAGGCGGAGTTTTACACAATCTTGGGAAGGAGTTTCACAAAACTTGCAACCCCAATTTTATCCCTTTAGGAGTTGATTTTCTAAAAATGTTGAAACACATTTTCTTTATTTTAAAGCAAAAAAACCAAACACGAATTTAACAGATCCAACTTCAAAACCACAGAGTCTCATACAAACTTGTAATCCCTATTTTACTTCCTATTGTGTTGATTTTACAATAACGCTGAAACACGTGTTTCTTCAAACTTAACAGAAATTTAACAGATCCAACTTCAATACTGACGGAGTTTCATACAAAGTTGTAACCTCTATTTAAACCCCATAGGGGATAATTTTCAAAAATCGTTGACACACGTGTTTCTTTAATATGTACTAAAATCCAAGTGTGAAATGTGATACTGTTTTGCGATGGAGTTTCACACAAACTCGCAACCCCTAGTTTATCCCTATAAAGGTTGATTTTCCAAAAACACTGAAACACGTGCATCTTTATTTTAAAAGATAAAGCTAAAGACAAATTTCCGATCTTACTTGAAAACAGACCGAGTTTCATACAAATTTGCAATTCCTATTTTACGCCCTTAGGGGACGAATTTTTAAAAACCTTTCTTAGTGAATGCCTACAATATAAAAGGCATTAACTGCCAAAATTTTAGATTTGTAACCCCAACGATTTTAGGTTTTGCGTTGATGAATCAGTCAGCCAGTAAGTCAGGACAAGTGATTATATATTTTTTTTCAAAGATAACTAGCAATGTGGGATTGAGTCCCACATTTCTAGCAATCTTGTTAACCCCTACAGCTAAGCTCAAAGTCTTGTGTTAGGAGTGGGTTCACGTCAGTAGTATTATGGGCAGAATTCGAACCCGCGACCTCACGATTGCGGGACCGATGCCTTAGCCATTAGGCTACCGCCGCTTCATAATGATTATATATTATGTATAGATAATACATAAGTACCTAAACGATTGATTGTACAAAATGTGACATACATTTTGTACAATCTACGAGCCAAGGGCGAATATAACGATTAAATACAGTGAAATAAAAAGGAAATAATGTCTCAAAATACAGACATTTTCTGTATTTAGCCTTGTACTTGTACTTAGACTATGTTGCACTTTGGAGTTGCATAACATAAGTGCGTAGTTTCGTGCTAGGCACTTCTTGTTCCTTTTATTAAGATAATAGGTAGATATAGTCTTTTATAAGAATCAGAGTATCGTCCTATCAAATCTTACTGGGATTAAAATTAATAATAGGTAATAATAATAATATCTTGGGACAACTCACACAACGTCATCTGATCCCAAACTAAGCAGAGCTTGTACTATGCCAACCAGACAACTGTTAAACATACTTATTTATTTCTAAATACATACATATTATAGATAAATTACACCCAGACACAGAATAAACCATCGTGCTCATCACACAAAGTTTTATCCTGGGTGGGGATCGAACCCACGACCTCTTGCGTAGCAGTCGGAGACATTCCCACCGCGCCACAGAGGCAGTCAATTGGTTCAGTGCTTCAGACCATATTTGTTATATATAGAAACAAAAGTTTGCGCGTTGATAAATAACATTCCATCAAAAACCATGGCTTAATGTAGTTAAAGCAACAAAAGAAAATATTTCTAAAGTTATTCTTTTCTCTATGACTCTACCTATTGAATTGTTTATGAGTGTGTTAGAAAATAAAAACGTTCAACCAATTCAGTGCAAATACATTGACATAAATTACTGGCCTGATGGTCTAGTGGTTAGTGACCCTGACTGCTAAGCCGGAGGTCGTGGGCTCGATCCCAGGATAAAACATTGTGTGATGAGCACGGTGGTTTATTCTGTGTCTGTTATCTATACCTAATCCTAATATGTATGTATTTAGAATTATATAAGTATGTTTATCAGTTGTCTGGTTACCATAGTAGGTACAAGCATATTGCTTTTAAACTTTCGCGATTTTTATACATATCAGATATATTTCGGGACTTAATCGCGTGAATTATTTAAAGCATAATAAAGAATTATATAAGCTCAGCTTAGTTTGGGATCAGATGACGTTTTGTGAGTTGTCCCAAGATATATTATATTATTATTATTACTAGCATTTTCCAACGGTTTCGCCCGTTTTAAATTAAAATGTAATAGCTTACATACTATTCTTAAGTATTAGCTATAACATTGTACAATTTCATCAAAATTTGTCCAGTAGTTTGCCTACGTGAAAGAGCAACAATCATCCAACCATCCTTACCAATTTTTGCGTTTATAATATTAAGTACGAAAGCGAATTTTTATAGAAATAAGTATACCCATACTTATTTCTATAAAAATTCGCTTTCGTATTCATACCTAAAGCAAAAGAATAGCGTTAAGTTAAACTTACTCCGAACTCAGGACTCTGGTGCAGCTAACATGTTCAGCAATATCACAGAGCGCCTTGTATCCAGGTTGGGCTTCTACTGCCATTTCCACGTACAAGGCATACGTGGAAATTAAAACTCCAAGTAGGCCTGTTAGCACTATCATGCGGTCTAGAGTTTTCAGCTTCATGGTGACCTGGCAATCATAATATTGATTTTTAACATCATTTCATCTACATCTATTGATAATATATATATTAATCATATGTTAAATAAATATGTAAAATTAAAATACAATAAATACCTATTCTATTTATTTTACACTAGCTGTCCCGCGCAACTTCGTATGCGTAATTTTTTCCCGTTTTTGCAACATTTCTCGTTGCTACTCTGCTCCTATTAGTCGTAGCGCGATGTTATATAGCCTAAAGCCTTCCTCTATAAATGGACTATCCAACAAAAAGAGAATTTTTCAAATCGGACAAGTAGTTCCTGAGATTATCGCGTTTAAACAAACAAGCAAACAAACAATCAAACAAACAAACTCTTCCGCTTTATAATATTAGTATAGATATGTTAAATAATATATGTAAAATAAAAATACAATAAATACCTATTCTATTTATTTTACATCTATACTAATATTATAAAGTGGAAGAGTTTGTTTGTTTGTTTGTTTGTTTGTTTAAACGCGCTAATCTCAGGAACTACTGGTCCTATTTGAAAAATTCTTTCTTTGTTGGATAGCCCATTTATCGAGGAAGGCTATAGGCTATATAACATCGCGCTACGACTAATAGGAGCGGAGTAGCGACGAGAAATGTTGCAAAAACGGGGAAAATTTACGCATACGAAGTTGCGCGAGACAGCTAGTATATTATAAAGCTGAGCTGCGAAACTACCCTTTTTACATTTTTCATTGCTGCTCCGCTCCTATTGATCGTAGCGAGAGCCAGACTAGACTTCCTCGATAAATGGGCTACCCAACAGTAAAAAAATCGTCGAATTTTTCAATTCGGACCAGTACCTAGTTCCTAAGATTATGGCGCTCAAACAAACTCTTAAGGTTTATAATATTAGTTTAGATAGAAAAGTTACAGCTAAGCAATGTGTAGGTACCATACAATACAAAATACAATACAATATGTAAATGCGAAGACTATTTATATGTAATAATACCTCGAATAAAAAAAAATCGGTGGCATTTACGATTGAAAACAATACCTACTTGATCTAATATTGCATACTTACGTCTTTTCAAAGAAACGATGACGTAAAAGCAGATGATAGTGCAATCTGCCGTTACGTAACATAAATTACATATTTTTTAAAGATTCAATATAACAAAAATACGGAACAAATTCACACGTTCTCCTATAAGTAAATCAATTTTATTTTAGTAGGGGAAGCCGCATGTTACACACAGTAGTAAAAAAAGTCGTTTGATTCTAGATTCGCTTCGCCACCCCTTCGTGCGCAACCGGCATTATACGTCGTACGGCATAAAAATTAAAAAGAAAACAAACAATGCTTGCCCCTTCGGAGGTCTAACGTTTTATTAACATAAACGACTACAACTTTAAACACAGATCGCATCTATAAGTTTTTAAGTACTCCAAAGTTCAAGAGAAATGTTTTATTTTTAAAAATAATACCCGTTTTAAATTCTGATTTGGCTAAAAAACTTGTTTATATAAGGTCATGTCGTTTTTCAGCGGTATCGTGTTGTGTAATTACCTCAATCATTTTTTAAATTGGTATTCACGTACGAGAGACCGGAGACATAAACAAGTAATTATTTATTAACATAAAATACGCATTGATAAATTAATAACAACATACCTGATCACTAATTGAACAGCCACAAAACCAATTTTCACGTCACTGTGTAAATATAAATAATTTATACATAAAATATAAGAAATGTTAATTTATGTAAAAACTCATTGGTATCGTTTCAGATAGCACGCGTGTCTTCAACGTAATATCTCGAGCTCGACTGAGTGATTAACGCCTCTATCATTAAGCAGACAAAACATGCATACTTATACAAAATTTATATATACGGTAAGTATACGGTTTAAAGTACAAAAATAAAACAAAAATAAATATGACATGAGAACCGGCTTCTGCAAATTATACGTTTAAACACCTTTATCATAGAGCTTAATTTAGACGTTCAAAGTTCACTTAGCAACTGACAACTGACAAATGTAAATATAATTTAAAAAATACAAATGAATAGTTAATTGTATCTTAATTTTTACATCTATTTATGTTAATTCGACACATCATTATGTTAATAACAAGAATGTTAGAGTTGGGGATTTAATATTTTAAATACATCGGCATTTAAATAGGTACTATATCATGAGAATTATAATTTAATTAGGAAGAACAGATTAAAGAATAAATGTACTTTCGTGCCTACCTACTTACTTAAACTTACATATATACTAATATTATAAAGCTGAAGAGGTTGTCTGTTGGAACTACTGGACTCAATTGAAAAAAAAATTTAACTGTTGGATAGCTCATTTATCGAGGAAGGTTATAGGCTGTATAACGACCAATAGGAGAGAAGCAGCAATGAAAAATATTGCATAAACGGGGAAAATTTGACGAAAATTACACTAGGGAAAAAAAAATAGCAGAAGAAGTTGGCGAGTCAGCTAATTTTATATAAATTAAAAATTATTTTTACGCAAGTCAAAATTTTTTGCAATCCATGTTACTGGTATTACTACAGTTTTAACAGAAATAAAATGCTTGTCAAAAAAAGAAAGTTGTCTAAAGTTATAGTCAGCCGTATCTACGGTAAATCAAAAAATTAACACAAATAAAAGTATATTATATTTTTTCCAAAGTCTTAAAGCAACACACACATTAGTTAGTCTATATTTCTTAGATAGGTAGTACATAGGAGCAAAATGGTGCCCTGGACGTTGTGCTCTCGCAATTACTGTTACAATTATAATAAAATAATGTGATACTGTATAATTTTATCATAAAAATTATTGTGAGAGAAAATATAATAAGTTATTATTTTTATTATTATTATAGGTAAGTCACCCTTGCACTTTAGAATTAATGCACTAATAAAGACGCAGATATGTATTTATTGTATAAAAATGTCTCGTTTACTTTCTACCTACGAATTAAAAACGAATACCTACCTATCTGTTAAACACAAACTGAATTCCAAAGATTAGATTTAGGTAAGTATAAAAGTAAATCTAATCTGTAGAATTCAGTTTTCATACCATTTCATACTTATTTAGGTATTGTTATTTCGGTAAATTTATTCGGCGGGATCTGCTGTTTGCGTTGTTCACTGGACCGGATAATATAACTGGCACCGATAGTTATCGAGTTGACGTTCTGTATAGGTACGCAAAACATCCCACGTTTATTTGAGCTTCGTTCAAGATTTTGTAATTATAATATAATAATTTATTCATATACTAGCTGTCAGAGGCGAAGGGTTACAATTTTCGAGAGGTAACTCGGTACAAAAAAATATCTTGCAGGACACGGTTTTTGAGGGGAATATTAGGTAACTAGAACTCAAAGGGAAACCGAAAGGAATGGTGTTTTAAGAAGCCCGCCGCCACTGGTACCTACAGTACGATCAACGTAACTAGGCCGGACTGAAGTAGGCGACAAGTGGTTGCGCAGATGCATTTTTTGGAAGTAAATGGTAACAGGAAGCGGGGGGCGGGGGCGGTAACTAAACCAAGAGAATTAGAGATGCGATTACGCATCACATTGTCAAAATTAGTATTACTAACTCATGTTTTTTTGTGATTATTTTTGTAAAGAAATTGTTTTTCAAAGTTTCTTTAGTATTTACTGTAACTGTTCTAAATTTAAACTTTTATGAACTCATTTAAATAGTGTTTTTATATTTTTTAATTAAAATGTTGTTAGTATTTTTTATCGAATATACATATAATTAATCGTCTTCGTTAGTAATTTTAGGGTCGCATCTCTATGACATGCGCGAAAGTGATAAAAACCTAAGTTCAATCCGGTCAAGATACGTTGATCGTACTGTAGGTACTAACTGTTGCCCACGACTTCGTTCGCGTGATTTTTTTACGGGAACCGTAGGCACAATCATTCTATATGCTATGCCAGACAAATTTCATGCTGATTCGTGATTGAGATATCTTTATTACAATTATATTTAAATGTGAAGATTATGAGAATTACCTAATAGACAGGTTTTTTGCCGCAACTTTCCGATAAAACGAATGAACGGACTACGGACTTACAGTTTAGGCCGTTTAGGTAATTAAACGTCATACTTCAGTACACAATTACATATAATAATATTATCAGCTATGGTTCACGCTTCTCCTTCATAATGAAGCAGTAAGAATAAAATTGGCTGACCTGTTAGTCTAGTAGTTAGTAACCCTGACTACTACAGGATAAAACTTTGTGTGATGAGCACGATGGTTTATTCTGTGTCTGGGTGTAATTATCTCTAATAATGTATGTATTTAGAAATAATATTAATTTATCAACCGACTTCAAAAAGCAGGAGGTTCTCAATTCGACAGTATTTTTTTTTATGTTTGCTATCCGATTACTCGAAGACGGCTGGACCGATTTTTTTTTTTGTGTTTGAAAGGGTTTCTTCCATATTGGTCCCATTGTCATCAAAGTACGGATCTAATGATGAGATCTTGGAGAAATCGAGGGAACTCTTATCTATAGTAATTTGGGCATATTTTGTTGTAATTCGTGCATTTAAATACATCATTGAGTGAAATGGAATTGATGATGAAGACCACAGCTGACCAGCGGAACTATTCGATAATAAATAATGCGGGTTGCGATCTGAGTACCGTGTTCCATACCTGATTCTTCGCCTGTGTCAAATCATGTAATGGAACTGATGGTCTACGAGTAGTATCAGGTGAACTCCACAAAGATCAACGGCCTTGTATCGTAAACGCAACATTTTGTAAAAATAAAGGTGCAGTTTGGATTATGGTATTGTAACATAAATAAAGTGAGAACTAAAAACTATTTTACAAAAAAAATACGACTTCCAAAATAAATATAAGGTAACTAAAAAGCAAAAGTGTATATAGATACAACAACAAAAAATAATTAAACATTTTGAAGTTGGTGCCTAAAACATAAAACTAGATTTCCTGGCACCAACTATACAGGTTATAACAGACAGCTGTCCCGCGCAACTTCGTCTGCGAAAATTTGCTCCGTTTTTTCAACATTTCTCATTGCTGCTCCGCTCCTATTGGTCGTAGCGTGATGTTATATAGCCTGTAGCCTTCCTCGATAAATGGGCTTTGCAACAGTGAAATAATTTTTCAATTTGGACCAGTAGTTCCTGAGGTTACCGCGTTTAAACAAACAAACTCTTCAGCTTTATAATACACTAGCTGTACCCTGCCATGCTTCGCTGTGGCACATTGTGATTGAATGGTTGCGAAATGACAAACAAAACAATAAATTATAACCTCTACTTACGATTTGGTGAACTGCGCAGTTCGACTACGACACGAGCACACAAAAGTTCCTTGATTTAAGTGAATATTTAATTCAGATTGTATAATAATCAGAATCAGATGCAATTTTTTTTGGAAATGAACAATGTATTTAGGAACGAATAATTTTTCTCATGTGACTGCGCCATTACTATTGCGGTTGTCAGCGAGTGTTTTCCTCGCTTCCGGCAGATGGCGCGGTCATTGGTACACAGCTGATCGTTAAAAAAAACTGTTTTTTCGCGGTCGCGGATATGTGACGATGCAAAACTTAGATAAAAACAATCCTTGATGCGGATTATATATCATGCTAAAATTTCAGCTCGATTGGTGCAGAACTTTTTGAGTTTTTGAAGCGTACACAAACCAACATAACATTTTTTAGAAAAATTAGTAAAGAAGTATAGATAAGTATACCTACGATTCCGTGTAGACCGACTTTAGAATATGATAGGAAGGTGAAGAATAGGTATTACAAACTGATCCTCCTAGATTTTTTTTTTTAAGAAATTATTTAGTAGTAATCGGATAATACTTTCTCTGTGGCGCAGTGGGAGTGTGTCCGACGGCTACGCAAGAGGTCGTGGGTTCGATTCCCACACGAGACACCACTTTGTGTGATCCACAAATTGTTGTTCCGAGTCTGGGTGTACTTTGTGTCCGTGATTTGTATGTTTGTAAAGTCCCCCGCGACACAGGGCTGGTACCCACCCTAAAGCGGGAGTTGTCTTTAAAAAAAAAAAAAAAAACTTTTTAAATCAGTGTCCCAAGAAAACAGGAGCCAAAGTCATCCCCTTCATCTGTAAACAATTGACGTTATAGTAAAGTGGGTCCGATAAGTACAAAGTTTTACATAAGTTCAGCTTTTATATTGTTTTTAATCTATTCGTAGAAATATAACAAATTTAATATCCATAAGAAAATTATAAATTTACTTACCTCAGATTTTGTATATTTTTTAAGTGAATTAAAGCAGGTGCCAAAAAGGTATCTATCAAAGATAAAATAAAAAATAGAATCTCTTGACGAAGTCTATTTTTTATTTTATATTGCCGAACATATGTACCTCTAAATAGGTAGCATTAAGTGCAAAACTTGTGATTTATGAATACAATAATATGTATTGTGTTGATCTGTATTTTAAATTTATACTAATGCGGCTATTACACTACACTAAATCCGGGGACCCTAAACCCTTAAAAAGAGAGTTTTATTATGAGTTAGGGCCCTAATTCTCTAACAAATTTTCAAGGCCACCTCTATTTAGGACCCTGATTTAGGGTAATATAAAAGCCGTTTTACATTATAAAGCTGAAGAGTTTGTTTGGTTGTTTGAACGCGATAACCTCAGGAACTACAGGTCCGAGGAGGTCAAGAGAATTAACATAATCTTTGATAGATACCTTTAAACAAACAAACAAACTCTTCAGCTTTATGATATTAGTATAGATAAAAAAACCGGGTAAAAGCATTTCGAATCATGCTTAGTGTAGGGTTCCGGAGCCGTTGCCGTTGATTAATTGCATCAGCAGAAGAGCGTATGTTCATTGTTCATAGCACTTACGTCCTTTTCTTGAGAAACGTATTTTTTCGGCAGTAACTCAATGACGGGATATCCGATCATTTTTTAAATAATTTTAATTTAAAGTATTTGTTAAGGGTGACCTTATTGATTTTTTTTTTCATACTTTTTGGTCACACGGTTCAAAAAATAAGGGAGGGAGACCCAATTTATGCAACTTTCGGAGCGATTATTTCTAAAAATATTCACATAATCAAAATAAAATATTAAAAACTTGATTTTCTTTTTCAAAAGACTTGTCGTATGATGTGTCACACGTTGATGTATGCTCAAAAAAAAATTTTTTTTTTTAGCTTCAGTTACATGTATGGAGTAAAAATATTTATTTTTATTATTTAACTATCAAACTAAGTAGCGGCGACTACAAGACAGCTTTTCACAAAATTTTATCAATACAATTGTAATTTTGTAGTTTTTTCTGGAAAGTTGTAAATAATTAGTGAATTTTAGTTTTATTTTAATTTATTCTTAACATAGTTAACTCGAAGGGTATCTAATCTATTTTTAATGTCAGTATGTAACTCCATTGTAAATTTATCTTTTTTAATGTGAAAATATACAAGATATTCATTGGGTAGTCTTTGAGTAAAATGCCTGTGACATACCGGCGGACAGACAGACAGACAGACGGACATGACGAAACTATAAGGGTTCCGTTTTTGCCATTTTGGCTACGGAACCCTAAAAAGAGATAGGAACCTGCTCAAAGTAATTTCTCATTTAAATGTGTTTAACTACTTACCTAACAAAGCAAATTTAAAAAAAGAACACCGTTAAGTACAACCTACTTTATATAAAGAGGTACTGTTAAAAGTTACTATTCCTTAGTCGATTTCAAGGAAGACAATAACGTTTGAGATTGAACTGCTTTCTCTCACAGGCTGTTTTATAAGTACTTAAGTACATAGAATTAGTTATTCTGTAAAAAGTCTAGACGGAGCTGCTGGAGAACTCTATGATGAACTAAACTCTATGGTGGAGAATATAAACACCAAACACCCGGACTTTCACCGCGAGGCGGCGCTAGTGTCGGGCTTACTCAATAGCACGGATGGACTCATAGAAGACCACAGTCCCGTGTATCGACAGAAGACACCAAGACCAACATCCTCACCGTATGTGCCAGCAATTACAGACGGTCAAGACAAATCTCTCCCTCAATCAAGTGTAAAAGTTCATCTCCAAATACTCCACAGTAAGCTGGAAGCGTGGTTGGTGAAAAATCAAACAATATCTTCCCCGTTATTCTGCTTGTATTCAATTATACAGTTTTCCAACTTAAATAGCAATAATTATACATGAATTATTGCAACACGACTTTTTAGGCCATCGGCCCTGACGGTTCTTCTTTACAGTTGTTTTCTTCTATCCATTTTCAAATACAGAATTAGTCTTTAAATCAACGTCAAAGCAAATAGTTTACCAACCTACCAAAATCATATGGACCTTTAATATTTGATAGTTATTTTGAGAAATCAAATGAACTCTTCATCGTCAGGTCCTGACCCATACATACCGCCTACTCTAAGAAATCAATTCATAATTCGCGAAGTCGATTATTTCTTATTACTTGTAAGAAACAAATAAAAAATAAAACATGCAATCGAATTGCGATCCTCTGCTTTTTGAAGTCGACAAAAATAATACCCGTGTTTCACCGTTTCTCCACATAAAACTTGTAAATGAAAAAGCCCTTACGGCTAAATATACTTACGGCTCTTTGGCCTTAAGGACAAGATTATTTTCAAAGTTTAAAACTACTGTAGAATACATAGGCAGTTAATATACAAAAAAAGCTGCCGTAGAATATAAGCGCACGTTCATTCCTAATATTACAAAATATGAACGCAACCTTTCATCGAAACGTCAAAAGCAACACATGCACAAACTTCATTTTAATGAATCTACTTCAACACAAGATATTGGACATTATTCTAACACAGTGTTTGTCTAAGAAAGGTACACAATAAGGAGAAATGAACACGGTGTATCACAGTGTATGTTTAGTTGGAAAACATCTACTGCAAACAAATGTCTCAGAAAATACCAACATGACAAAATTAATGCACATATCCACAACATTGCGGTATAAGAAATCTAAATAATGAAAAGATCTTGTGAGAACAGTAAAACTTTATAATGTAATAACTTATTATCATAAGATTAATTAATACTCGACATCATTGGTAAAATATCGACCATTTAAAATTATTATTTACGACGCCAAAAGAGATAAACTTACCAGTTAGAAGAGTACGACAAATCGCCACATTGCCAATGACGCCCAGTATCGCGGAATGTCTGAACATTAGGTTGGCAGCACTGTTTTAGTTCACCATCGCGACCGCAACGCAGCGTTGGCGTCGTGTAACACCTTTCATTGTATTGACTATTGACTGATTCTGAACACAGAGAATAATGTATAAAGTTAATTTATCGTATTATTGTCTTAGTTCTTGTTAAAATATATAGTTGTATGTTTTAGTTTAAGTGTAATAATGCCTCCGTTTACGTGAATGTGAAAGAAGGCAGCCCGTGGAGTGCTACGCGGCCATTTTACTTGCAATGCGGCAACGGTGTACGATCCGCCATTGGAAACGGCCAGTGTCTTTTTCTGTGTGCAAGATTTGTATTTTGTTGAATAACGCGGTGTAGAAAAAACGGATAACCATGTGTGATAAAAGTGTAGTGCGGACTTTAGTGTAGTGAAGCACGGTGGTCGGGTGATTCGAATAATGTGTGAACGATGGAAAACGAAGTGAAGCAGCGCAATCAGAGAAATAGGCGAAGGGAGCGGGCACAGCGCATGCAAGCACAGCGAGAGATCAAAGTTAAGGATGGAGACAGCGGCGAGGACGAGTCTCCGACGAGAGAGAAGCCGCCTCGTCCTCCTGCTAGGAGGAAGAAGTCGCGGGAGCCAGTCGGAGAGGAGGACATCATCGATGGTTTCGCCATAATGGCATTTCGCACTTACGAAGATCTAGAGGTGAGTACAGACAAAAGGTTCCGATCATACATATGAATCTTTATTATCTAGGTACTACGATCACATATTGACCAGATAATCTAACACTAGAGAGCCTATTCTAGTGGTCCGTACTTCATTTAGGTAGTATATTATGACTAATTAAATACCTGTTACTTGGGACTTTGTATAGATTGTTTACATTTGAGTAACACATTCTACAATCTTTCAATTAACATTTGTATTTTTAAATCAAAATTGTATAATTATCTGGTAATGTGATGACGACATCCATTGTCGTCACATTTTGCTGCTATCAATATTTCGTATATTTAGAGAAATTAAAAAAAAAAAACAAATTTACCTACTAGGATATTGAGGTTCCTCTTAAAAACCCCATTATAAAAAAAATACGGCGCTTCGTAATCGCTTTGGACGTCGCCTCGGAAGTGCATTGACCCAACGAATGAACCCTGCGTGTAAAAAGTAGATAGTGAAATTTAGTTGTTATTTACGTAAATGAAAGTAGGACTTTTTGTCCGTTTATGAAAAAAAAACCTGTATTCATCGAGTATTACTACCCATACACATGTAGATAATACTTATGTATTATGTAGTGAGCAGCTGACTGTCGACGGGCGCGCCTGTCGGAGTGCCGAGCGGCGCTCTCGGCAAGCGAGGTGCAGTCGCGGTCTCCCACAAAGTGTAAATTTGGTCTAAGTGGCTTTCGCTCGTTTGTGCTCATTTATCGCGCCGTCCTCGAATGGCAATATGTTGTGTACGTTGAAGTCTCGTATGTGCACAATAAAACTACATTCCCCGCTATCGTTTTAAATTATGGCGACAGGCTTGCCGTTTGTGGCTCGTTGGAGCGGCGCGCGCGTATATTATAGGCCCGAACAGGTTCCTTTGCTCCTATTTAATTCACCACATGTGGTGTGCAATGCTTATGCAATTCCTGCTCACAATGGTCTGTAAGTTAATTTTCTACTAAACAACGTTTTAAAACATTACAAACGATTCACATAAATGTAAGCTCTTAAAAACAATACGCATTCCCGACGCTTAATCATAATCACCACAATTGAATTGACTGGTTCTCTTAATTGAAAAACTAAGTACCTACTAAAAGAATTTTAGATTATCTGACATAAAAAGCTTTACAATAGTACCTACGTATTTAGTAACGAATCAGATTTTGCTCGCGGACACGCCAGTGTGGGTGTCCGTTATCGCAATAAGACTGCCTATGTCCGTTCCCAGGATACCATATATCTCCTAGCCCTTGCTTATTGCATTAAGATCCGTTCAATCGTTCTGTGATCGTGATGAAAACGTAACAAATAGACACACACTTTCGCATTGATTGTATTAGCACGGGTATGGGAACATAACTAAATACATATTTGTTAGTATGCTTCAATTCCACGCGATTTTCTGCCATGTACACATTAATGTGTTTAAATATACTATGTTATCAAATATGTTGCGAAACAATGTTCTCACTTTTTCTTACTTTTTACTAGGTATTCACAATTTTTATAATTTCAGATTTTGAAATTATAAAAATTGTGAATACCTAGTAAAACTGTTATTATATCAACGTAAAACGTCTCGTCTCAGGTCCGAACTCATTCTGAATGACCGTATCGCCCGACACGAAAAAAATAAAGGTTAATATGCATTGACGTGTTTTGTTAATTTTAGACGAAACTAACATAACATTTCAATGTAAACTGCATTACATGTTTCAACTATTTTGTCGTGATTATCGTCAGTCCATCATTATTATTGTTCTGACAGAAGAGCGCTGTATTTCACTAGTTAATTCACTACAATGAATCTTGTTTAATTACTTTAGAAGTATTTAAATACATGATTAACGCGATGTTGTAAACTTGATTTAATCTCTCATTTGTTACTGTAAACTGTCTAACTAGAACAGAAATTAGGTAACACGCAAATTTAATAAACAATTGTATAAATTGTACAAGCCGCGTAGATAAAGCATAAAGTTGGTAATTAAAATGGATTATTTAATCTGGGGTTTGGATACTGATAAAAGGATACTTTAGTTCCAGAAAGGAATTGTTTTTTGTGGATTAAGATTACAGTTACCTGAGTAAAAAAAAACACTTCGGCGTGACCACGATGTCGGACGCCTGTTGAGCGATAAATGGGTTCTTGAATATCAACAATTACCTTGGCTCTAAATTATTGTTTTCCCACGCTTCTGATACCTTCAGTAGTCACAGTTATATCAAGAACTAAATAAATCATACTCTAAGTAAACTTATCGTGTTTCATAATAATAAATCATTACTCATTAGCAATGCTATTTGCAATACGAATAGAAATTGAAGTTAACAGTGGTTTTCAATTGTACTGTAGTTTTTATCTATTCAGATTTTCCTACTGTATTTAAATACTAATGACTTGCGTTATTATTATTAACTTTCTATTGTCTAGCTTGAAAATATAGTGCATATTGTTAAGTTTTTTTTTATGTTTAATTACGGCTATGATATATTTACACGCATACGATTTGTCGAGTATAGATACTATCGAATTTCGGGTGTTATTTTTGTTTTAAAAGCAACTGATTCTTTCTTAAATTTAAATAAGTCCATCAGCATGGTAAAATGTATACTAACTCGTACCGTAACTTACACTGTTGTGATTCAGTAGGAAGAGAACGCCTAACTGTGTAAAAAATGAAGAATGTTTAAAACTAATTTTAAAAGTTTGACAAGGTCCGTCTACCTGATAAAAGCAATCGAGAAAAATTGGTTGAGGCACGAAGAAGTTAGCGGGCGTGAAATATCGTAGACATCAGATTTTGCCGAGGGAAGCCTGTTTAGAATTAATTTATCGTCGAGTTTTTATATATCTTTGAAAAAGTTCATTCTTTCAACTTTTCCAAGCACAAAAATGGTTTGTTTACAAGTGTGACCGCGTAAATACAAGTAGGTATATAACAAACAATTTCGCCCGTTACAGGATTTTTCTGACAAATCTAATATATTAGAAATTAATTTAAGTATATACAGTAGTAAAATTAATTTCAAAACTAATGACATGAACAAGAAATCGCTGGAATGAATAACAAAGTGCTTTTACGCCGCGCTCACGACTATATTATTACCAAGGCTGATACTTAGTAAAGTACCAAGTAATAAACATTAATATAGCTAGCTAATTTACAACATCTTCTCACAAAGCCTACAATGGATTTACGCAATTTAGAGTTTGAAAAGGAATTAATTCGCAAGTAACGGTACGCAAAGGTATTACGAACGTATTTTGAACTCGTATAGAATTCAAACTACATTTCGTAAAATTTAAGTACCTACGTTGAAAAACGATTTTAAATTCTTAATCTTCAGCCGAGCAAGAGCAATAAAGGATAACAAACAATAAGCCAGAGAACTTTCGATAAATGCGCTTAGACTTGACATATTTTTATCCAAAATCAATATTGGCTTAGAAGACAAGCCGCAACGGTTGGGAGTACCGGCGCTGTCTCGGGCACACCGAACACCCCTTTGACCCATCCCCTTGTACTATTCCCCTGAGCACAATGTTAGCACGTTGTGACATAAATACTTACCTGAGTAAACTTTAAACTACATCGCTTCGCTTTTATTGCCACTCAATGAAGCCCGTTTTATGTTTTATTTAGGCCAATTGGATTTCCGATTCAAACCAATTTTGTAGTAATGAGTGTTTACATAATTTCAATAATTTTCCATTGTGTTTTCAGCCTATTTATATTATTATTACTATATAACCTTGAAAGCAATGATATGCAGTGATTTTATATCCAGATAAACGCTAAAACATCGCTTTGAAAAAATGCTTCGAATTACTACGAATTCTACGGCAAAAGTTTGTAAAAGAAAATCCCGCAAATGTATTGAATCATGTACTGAAGGTCACCACAGATTCTAGGGGAGAAATTTCATGGCAAAGTTATACTTTATGACAGCAGTAGATAGGGCCTGATGTATTCTTGACTGTCTCGCATTCTGGGTACCTCTTGTAAAGACTTAGTACTTAATAGCATTTTAGCGAATGTTTTGTCTTTGTTTTCCATTCTATTTTCAAGTTAGAAATAGAAGAAGACAAACATTGAAGGCTTTGTTAAAGCTGCTGGGCCAAAAACGCAGAAGGGCAGGCACAAAGAAGCATACATCTGAACACTTCCGTCATAATTGACTTGTAGGCGCTGGTCGTTGCTGCGGCTCCCTTAGCTTTTTTAGCCACCAGTGGAAGTGCTGAACTCCTGGCCGCTGTTTTAATAATCTGATCAAGTTAACACATTGATATATCATATGATTAGATTAAAAAATACCGGTTCCTATTTGTTAGCTAAAAATAATATAACTACATTGACATACTAAACTGATGAACTCATATCAATATTAGAACATGTACATGTTTCTTATCATCTCTAGTACAAGCAAATTGCCTATAGTAAATAACAACTACAATATCTGAGATGTATGTTGTTTTTCTCCCCACCTACACGGCTTAGGACTGTAGACTGAGAATAAATTGCACAAATTGAACTGAATCGCCGATGACCCGACGCTGCGGGAATTCACGACCTTGACCGTCATTGAGTAGATGATGTGTTGATTGCAGCCAGATACTTGACCTGTAATTGAGAAGACCATATAAGTATACCATGTAATTTGAACACCTTAATATCAGAGCCAAAAGGCACGTCAGTCACGACTTTAAATTTGACACTTTTAAATGTCGGCCTTGCGTATTTGTTTACATGCAAAGCAAGGCGCATTAAAAGAACAAAATAGTTTTTTTTTTTATAGAAAAGTATAACTAACGATCTGAGTCGCCTTGATAGCATTTTAAAAGTTGTATCTGTTATTTATTTGTTTTAACATTACCTACATCAAGAACACGTTAAACTCAACGCTAACGTATGTTCACCAAATCAAGTATTAGCTAAACATATTTATTATTTTTTTGCACTATCTTGCTTATTAGGAATTAACGTAGATAAATCAAATACCTCTGCTCTTAATATTTAATGTTTGCTCTCTTATATTCCACCCGCCTGCATTCTCTTTCTGTCACATGGCTTCAAAAACTAAGAAAAGTAGTCTCAGTGCATCTGGCAGACTGTCATTATGTTTTAACTTTTTTTTACCTACTTTTAATAAATTTACATCTTATTGTTTTATATGACTGCAATTGCTCATTCGTTTCTAAAATTTTACTTACTAGTTATCGCAGTGAATTCGGACATAGAGATGGTATTTTACCGACAAAGAAAACATGTAAACAGTTGTCACGTATATTGTTGTTGAAAATGCCATTATTACCATATCTAATTGATTAGGAATAGTTTGACAGTTAACAAAATAAAACTTTATGTTAACACTTACGGAAAATAATATAAAATAAGGCTATATTTTTAGGTACATTTCTATAACCGCAATTTCATCAAAAGCTAATCATGAAAGTTAATAAAACTCAAAAAATTTAATTATAATACTCTGCTAGTATTTCTGTAGTTTACATAGCTATACGAGGATACGTAAAACAGTTGTTGCCTAGCCTCATTTTACGAGACATAAAGCAGATGCAACATTTTAAACAAATTAACACTTGAATATCATTTCGTATTTTCCACGAAACGCTAAAAGTAATAAAGCGAAGAAGTTTTTAAGTATTACAGAGATCAAAGGAAATATAAAACGTCGTTCAATCCAGATTTTAATGTTAAATGTATTACCCACTCGAGAGACTCGTTATAAGATGTGCCAAGTGCCCCAAGTGGTAAGAATCGCGATGTCGTTGGAGAGAGCGCGATGTCAGGGGATATTGGGAGCCGGGCGGCTGTGGGGCGGTCGCGACGTATCTCGGCGATCTGCCCGCGATCGACCGTACTGCCTCTCGGCCATCGCGATCTACTCTGAAGAGAGTCGCAAGAGCCAATGTGAATATGTCGCTCTGGCTGTCGCCGCTTCTAAGACTACTTGACTGCCTCGAGTACTCCTCTCAGGTCTTCCTTATCGGATTTAGATTTTTATATGTATGTGAAATTACATGTAACACTTAATCTTGAAAACCCTTGTATAAATTATCTATAAAGGCTTCTTGAATATACTTGACATTGTTGAAATAATATGTTGAAGTGCACGTTCATCCATATGTATGTCATCGATTTTTTTAACTATGATTTAACAACAAATAGTCAGAATAAAAAAAAATTCAGTTTGTACTTTACTAATTGTATAATGCTTCCTATATCATTTAAACACAGAATAGAAAGGCAAATAGTGCTTTGTATTCGACGTCTTACTTTGCTTTTGAAAGCTCACTATTATGTTCCCTGTTGAGCTCTCTCTCACTCTCGGAAGATTCATTAATTATAATTACGTATCAAGAACTTGGTAGGTGCTGTATCATTGATAGAAATGTATAATAGCCATACAATGTAACCTATGCTTATGTTGTACTCGTATCCATTTCTATTCGTGTAACATAATTTTTCATTCGATTATTTATTGATTATCTACCGTGAACCGTGTATTAGCGTTCAAAGCGCGACATAATATAAACATTTGTAACATATTATTACTCTATTATCGCTAAATACACGTCAGCCAGAGTAAATGTTTACTGAGAAGTTGTTAGCTATGCGACGATGTCGGCCGAGAGCGGTCGTGTCTCGCTCCGACTGATTTCAACTGATAAAACACAGCGGAACGATTTGTGATATTACTTCTGACATAACCGTAATGTATACAGTTTGTGTTTATTGAACTTTTGTTTCTATTACGTCAATACACGAGACTATTGCTGGGGATTTCTTAGAATTTTACGACAGTCGTAACTGTAATATGTTATTCATTTCGTTTTACTTTATTTGAAATTGAATAGGTACTCCATAAAGGAGCTCCCTCACCGCGAGCATTCGCCTGTAATGTAACGTTACAGATCTAAGCATTACATTGGTGAGGGAGGAGAACCGATCATTACAATGTGCAATCTGTAATGAATTGTACAATCTGTAATATTTTGGTACAACCTGTAACATCAATGAAGAAATTAAACAATCGCTTCGAAAATCAATCATCAATGTTATATTACAGGCGCATGCTCGTCAGTCAGGTAGGCAGTATTATAAAGTAATGCTCCAAATCGAATCATAAATGTTACATTACAGAAGCGTGAAGGAGGGAGGACCTTTATGAATATCATTTTAACTTACTATTTGCTATGATTAGTAATCATAGTAAATCGTTTTTACTGTGTAATCATTGATTACATTATGGACAAGTATTTCATTCTGTAAAATAATATAAGTAGTAATCGGTAGATAAAACAGTAATGTATGATTTTTATCATACCAATGCGGGTCATAAAACACGGTTCTTATTAGAAAGAATGTTTCAAATAACTTCACAATTGACATTAAAGCTAGTCTTTATTTCTATGGACATGTGAGGGCGCGCGGAGCGAGTTGACAGCCAGGTAATCGCATCTAGACACGCGACATACATTTACAAACATTTCGATTACATCCCTTCATATTTGTTTCCACGTGCCACTATTCACCCCACTCAATTACACGGATACTATTGTTTTCTTCGTTGATTGCCGCCCAGTATGAATACATGTCCACTTTTATTTTATAAACATGCATGATTGAATTGTATTGTTATCGGCCAAGATTGTTGTAATCAAATTACGTGAAATGATTTATCTTATCTTTGTTGGAGGTATCGCTGTTATATTATGCAATATACATGCTTCCATCTGCTGTGGTCCAACAGCCTGCATCCGTATTATTATTTAACCACCACCTTTAAGTACTTACGATTCGACTTACCTGCACAATAGATTCGACGGTCGACCCAAAAGAAATAGTTCTTTTGTTCAAAGTTTTTTTGTTTGATTTTTTGTACGGCTCCATGTTAAACAACTTTTTTTTTCTATTAAACCAATGTAATTCATGACAGCAGTAATTGTTTTTTAAATGCCTTTTATGTGTATCCGGTGCTGTCTAGCGTTTTGAGTACATATAACCTTTTTTATTTGGCAAAAATATAACTTGTTGCAACCATACCCAATTATTATGAAAAATGTACTATGATGTTTTTATAAATTCAACGAATCCATTAAATAAATGTTGCTATTTTCCCAATCTACATAATATTATTTTTATTCATTTTACAATTACGTTTAAGTTTCTCCTCGTTATTCAATACATGAATTATGTATATTTTATGAATAATTTATTTGAAACTAGCTCAATTATTGTCATCTGCACAGGTAGCAAGCCTGTGAGCACAGAGAATTACATTTAATAAGTCCATAATAGTCTTTATAAAAATGAACAAAATGAATTGAACAAAAGGGTTACTACCTTTATCTTATCACAAAATAAAACCTGTACATAATAATAGTGCCATCAAGTGTAATTATAAACCATTCAGTAATTATTTATTCGTACCTAATTATTCGTAGCTTTCACTGTTTCAGAATGGTTTGAATTATTATTTGGCGATAGCTATTTATCCGCTTATGGAAATACTCTTACGGCGACTTTATTAGGTTCTCTTACTGCGAGTTTATTAGGTTATTATCTGTTGCCATGTTGATGTTGATTATAGCTAATGCGAAGGCTGTTCAAATTATCCTCTGACCTTTTATGACATTTAAACACTTTCAGTTCAGATGCTTCTGTGGTAGTATTTAGTTTTAATCAATATTAATGTATAATAAGATTTGGTTTCTTGTTATTATGATGTGAAAGAACTATTTGGGCATATAGCTTTCAGGTGTATTACTATTTTGCTATTGTTTCGTGTGAATGTCACAGACTTTGTTGCCTTATTAGGGCGTTAATCTAAAAATCTGTGGTTATATTACAAAGTTTGTTTATGTAATTCTATTGTAGAACTGTTTCCTGATGTTTATCCAGTAGATAGAGATCTTGTACTTTAGTTAATAACCTTGTTCCGATAAATTATAGACGATTCGATGTAATCTGCCATTTATTATCATGTTCGAACTATTAGAAAAGTGGTATAATCGTTCATTATCACGCAGCTTAGTATCTAATCCGCGCTGTGCTAACCCTCGCCGGCGGCTTGTCTGATGACTTAATTAATGACCCGCCGTGTCGCTGTTAATTAAACAGCTCAGGCAAATTGAGGCTCATGCCAGAGCCCGCGGCTGCTGCCAGATTAAAAACAAAATGCAATTTGGTGCGCACCACGCGACCCGGACTAAGTGTGATTAGTGATTACGGAACAACGCCTTATGCTCACATATAATATAGGAAATCGTAGACTAGGTATGTAGGTACTAGACCACAATAACAGTCTTGTTCAGTACCTAAACTGTAAGATTGAAGCTCTGCGTGCGGTTGATACGAGATGGATGCAGAAAGACTTAAGTTTTTAATCTATCTGTTTGGACTGGAATAATGTCCAGTTACCTAAGCGTAGAACTTAAGGGCATAGAGCAATATGGCCAACTCGTAACTCCCTATTTTAAACTGACGTGTCTATATCAAATATAGTAAGAAGTATGAAACTTCACTGGTAAGTTACGACTATAATCGCTAAAGAAATCAGAGTCATTCAAATGATTTACGTCGCCAATAATCGTTATTCATTGAATTAAACTATGTTTGCTTCTGTTAATAAATTAGTTTACTTTAACTGCTAAAGGTTTGTTTATATGCTTGTATAAATTATACATCAAAACTCTTGTAGCGGTAAAGCCAGTTAAACGGCGAATAGCATTGCCGACCGCTCGCGCTCGCCTGTTTAGCGAGGTAATTGAGCATGTAGTGAACATTCCCAGTCTCATCTCAAAATATAATTTTGAATTTACCCAACGGAGAATAATTCTGAACTGTAATCATTTCTACTATGCGACTGACAGGTTATTTGTGAACACAAATAGGGGTAATTTAATCGTATAATAACTAGGTATTGTGATAGACGACATGCAGCACAATGTATACTTTTGTGTAGTTATCGTAAAATAAGATCTGAACGTATTCTTTATTGTATTGAAGCTTCCAAAAATAAGTTACTTTTTATATAAAACACATTTAAATATAAAGATTTACAACTGCATCATCAACGATTACCATTTGAATAAAATTGTAAGTCAATAATTGAAATAATCAATCGAGAACTTTATCTTTATAGTTATCTGCAGTTATTTGACAACCGCATTAACGTTGTCTCATTAATAATAGTAAATTATTAACTGATTAAATTCGAACGACTAGTTTTTGTGAATGTTTATGAGAAGCTTAATTAATACAGTAATATATTCATGAGGTGGACGTAACAAATTACTGTAACTGCCTGTTATGATGTTGTTATTTCTTTATAATGGTGGCATCAGTACTGTCACATTAGTGATTAATATGTAGTTGGTGAGGCAATTACGGCAAATGACCGCCGCGGCGAGTACACGATGCGGTGACGACGGCTCGCCGAGGTGTGACTGTGACCGGTGTACTTGCGTAGGTAGACGATTACCTTGCGGCCTACTGAGTTATTGACCGATGCTAATTATTTGACAGCGTCTTGTAAACACTGCTCGTCACGTTTGTACTCTATTAACATGTTAATTATAATTATTGAAGCACGATTTTGTGCTATAGCTAGCTCCAATTATAATATTCCGCAATGGATGTTCGAGTAATAATTCATTGTTAGTGAAAACCTGCTTAAGTGAAAACAAAATTATGTGATAAAGGAATCTAGAATCGAGCTTCTCATTCCCACGGGGAGCAACGCCGGCGGCAGAAAAATAGCTCGCCCGATTTCTGTGAATTCGTGATAACTTTTTTTATGAGGCTGAAATGAATTGTATAAAATCTTTTGTGGAAGTCACAAAGTTCTCGGGAGAATTTTGCTTTCGTCGCAGTTCTGAAGAGATTTATTCCTTGTAAAATGAAGTTTACTCTCGGTTTTTTCTTTTTATTGTCTTGTGTGGGCAATTGGGTTTTATTCTTTATGTGTTATTATAGTACACTGGTATATTATTCTTCGAGATTTATCCGTTATAGAGGTGAATAAACTGGTAGCAAAAACAGGTTATTACGTAATACATATTCTTAATCAACGTCAGTATCAATTGCCGGTTGTGTTGTCGGAAGTATAGAAAATTACCCTTTTTATTTCCCACCATTGGTATTTTAATGAAGCCAATGCTACCGTACTATTATGTTAAATACGTCGTTAATGTTTACAAATGGTGTGAGTTATCAGCTGTGGGTGTAGAACGGTGTCGTTTATTGTTATTATTTATTCACGTAGGACGGTCACAGCAACACGTGTCCTGGTCGGTGCCATGACTGCCACGTGCCACAATGCTGCTAAGCTTGTAGATCATAGATAGCTGGTATCGTACGTCTTGTTCCCGTCCCGAAACCCGACTAAACACTCTCACACCAATTTACCACACACCCTCGAGTTATTTAACCGAGGGTGAAGGGTTACGCGTGTACAATTGTTAATTCGCTCTAAGGGTTTTGCCTTTGTGTTGTTTGGATAACTAAGATTTTTATAACGACCCTTTAGTTGAGGTTTGCGGCTCTAAAATCTTTATCTTTGTTGTGTATTTATTATTTGATGTTATTCTAAACTTTTATTACGTCTTAGTATGCAGCAAAACAATATATAATAGCACAACAAACTGGTGTTTATAAATCTCAGTTAAATTATACAGTTCTGTCGCCGATCCCTCACTTCTCCCATCAAATCAAATCCCCGTGTCTCGTCAATCACCCCGCGTCGCCGAGTCGGACGCGGTCGAATACTTCGTGCCCATTCAAAAATATGTCACTGGGGACCCTCATTGTGTCACCACGGGCAAACATATCTCCCCTAAAAGTTGTTAAAATACGGCAGCGTGTGTTTCACTTCACGTGCACATTTTATATTTTGATTTTATTTGAATAACAATGGGACTATTTCAAATAAATTTAAGTCTTTTCTGTTGACATTGAAATACGTAATTGTCTTGGAATCGCGTTTGTTTCAAATAATTGTTTTAGTTTATAACACTGATTGTCATTAATTTATTGCGCTAAATACATAATGTTAATATTATAAATACAAAGGATCAGCATTAAAACGTAGTGTAACTAATGATTAATATCTAGAATAGATAGCAAGTTGGTGTGATTATTTTCCTGTGCCGACTGGGACATAGTGATTACGTTCTAACTTAACAAACATTCACAATCTAAATTTTAAATAAACCTAACACTGCATAATACAGTATAATTCTTGTGTACTAAAAGAATTAGATATACGATAACGACTCGACGACAAACTTTCTATAGGAATCTGTCGTATCGATATTCGATATCCACAATATCTTATTGAATGATAAGCCAGATAACCTTTAAGTTCAAATGAATAAAAGAATGTTTAATTTAAAAGGCAAATATAGTAGACGTACCTACACATTGAATATTTGTTTAAAAATAAACTTCATTGTTTGTTATCAAACAGCTTATCTCTATCTTTATGCGCTTCTGCTGACATCTTCCGTCAAAACGGATTCATGTAGGTAGATATATGTATGTACTTAGTGTTGATTTCTTCAAATAGCTACTGATAAGTCTGGGACGGATGGAATACATTATAGATAGTAGATACGTTTTCGATATTGGCGTGTTATTATGACAGTAAGTATGTATAATCAGGACAAGAAATGACCGCAAAAACTTGAATATATTATTATGCTCTATTAAATCCAGACTCCTATTGAAATAAATGTTAAACAAATGTAAAAACAACGTGTAACGTTGAAATATACTTGATGCCTGTATTCACCTTTATTCATCATCATCATCTTCGCAGTTCACTGTTGGACATAGGCCTCTCCAATTGCACGCCACTTTGTTCTATCTTCGGCTTCTCGCATCCAGCTCCTGCCAGCCGTTTTGCGTAAATCATCAACTTTATTAACTTCTGTAAAAATAGACACTTTTGTAACTATAAACTTTTAAAATATAGGTAGACATTTGAGCTTTTGAGCGCTCTAATGTATCTAACAGAAGTATGATTAAATGGAACTAAGTACTCTTAACGAAAGATTTCAGTGAAAGTGTTTGTTTTGTGAAGTTAGATACATGAACATTCGAGTACATTAAACCCGCGCGGAGCCACGAAATTTTGTTTCATTTCTTCACCAGACTTCCAGTAAACAAGATACTCTCTCGAATGTACCTATTCGTCTAAGCAGACATACCTACTAGACTATGATTAAGTAGGAACATGTAACTTTAACGAGAGAAACAGTGTTCAACTAGTCTTAGTTCATCTTCATGCTTCCTTGGGAAGTCTTGCTCATAACATACCTACTTCAAAAGTAATCGAGTCGTTAAGATAAATATCACGTGAAAATAAAAACACGCGACTTCATGAATATTGATTGCTCATAATCATAACTGACGCATAATCTTGTGTTTGTTTTCTTTCGAATAATGAATCATTTTCAACAATATATAATTTAATACGTGAAGTGAAATCTGTGGATCCTTTTATACGTAGAATATTGCGTGTACAAATAAGTGTGAGATTTGGCATATTAGTTAAATTTTACAATTATTGCAAAGTCCAGAGAGCTGTTAATACATATCAGTTAATTCGTGGATTTTTTTTGTTTATTTTTTTTTTTTGAAACTGTTATATATTTGTTACCAGGCTGCTGTAAAATGCGCTTCCTCACCTCGCACAAACGCCCTGTCGACAAAGCCTCGCTTGCCATTGGCAGCGTTGGCAGCCGACTCAGGGCGAAATCACCCGCCCAACAATGTCAACTCTCATGTAAGTAACACCTACATCTTTAAACGGTACGTTTCACCATTGTCTTTAAGCTACAAATTTCACTTCACTTTATGCAGAAAATATTTAATGATAAAAAAATTTGTTATGATTACATAGGGGTTGACTTCACTTTCTTCTTTTTCTTTAATATGTAGTAGACTACTGGTCTTCTACATATTATCACGATTAAGCCACAATGGGCAGTAGCCTATTGTGGCTTAATCTGGCACGATTGTCAGATTGTAAGCGTGGTTTATAATAAAATAAGCCTAAGTGTCACCACTTGACTCGGAACTCTTACGGATATTTTTATTTGTTGTTTCCATAGTTTTCATTTCTAAACAGATTATGGCCAAGGATTTACTCTACGATGTAAGTTTGTATGCTGATTATCACTAAACACATGTCTTTTATTCTATATCCTTGTAGATAACTGCATAATTTTAACGGTTAGAGTAAAAGAGACATTATGTAAAGTCATTCGAATAGCTTTATAAGGCAATTGTGAAACAAGACCAAAGCAATAAGCATCCTATTAAAATGTTTGCCATGTCACGCTTAGCATGCGAATAGCTGACCACTCTGTGTTATTTGTGTTCGAACATGTAGTACTTGAACAACTTCGTGTATTCGAATGACATACATATTTAAACAACTTTTATCATGTTAACGATGAACACACAAAAGTCCAACGTAATTGATATTGTGCAAAATGCCAATGCTAACAACGAGTATTGTATGGTATGACTATTGTTGACCGGCCACAAATGTGGTGGACTTATTTGTTTTCACTCGTACATAATATTAAAACAATACGCTGAATTTGTAAGTACTATTTGTACAGTCCAAAATTATATGGACGGAATGGAAAATGAAAATTCATACAACTGTAGTAAGTTAAACAATGCATTTCAAATGAAAGTCCTGATCAAAATGTAAAAGTGATTTTATAGAGTTCACTGATTTTAAGCAACATAAATGTAAACTGCTTAGAGCTCAAGTTTAGTCTGATTAGGTAACTAACCTAAAATCACGTTCATTTTGAAACTAAATCGATCGACTCCTTATACTCAGTACTTATTATTAAAAATTATTCAGAAATTAATCATACTACATATTTTTTTTATTTTTTTTTTTATTATGTGGACTCGCGATCTGTCTTCTCGACATTCAGCAATTGGTGGGAAATTATAATGCGGGCTTGAAATGCGAAAGTTTGAATGAATATTTTATCGTTTATATATTTCGTGTGTCAAATTGAACAAAAAATACTATCACGCTTAACATTAACACCTAAGTTAAACACGTCGGATGATCTCACGTGTCTAAATGCAGCCAATCTAAATCTGTAAGCCATCGAGCGTGCTCTTCCGGGATCCGCTTTCTCGCCAAACTCATAAAATGTATGCAAACTGCCAATCGACTTGTCAACGCGTCTCGCCTCATCTTCAACTTTGCTGCAAAATAAACAGCTACGAAATGCATACTTTGTTTACATGTTTTAATGGTTTCCCAAACCATTAGCACTTAATTACAAAAACAGTTGTTTGACTCTACGATCGGTGTGACTTAACGTAATACTCAACTTTGTTGTATACGACGGTTTTCCAGCTAATTTAACGCGAATTGTTCTTGTGTAATATTTGGTTTTAAATGTCAAATCTGCTTTTGAACCATTATTTTAGATACCTACTCGGTAAATCTGTAGTGAATCGATTTTAACATTAATTTCGGGAAGAAAACAAGTCACAGTTACAGTTTGAAAACAAGTTTGTGTTTGAGAGATACCATTCACTTATTAGATATATTTCGGGACTTAATCGCGTGACGGTACGACGTTTCGATCGAATTGCACCGATCGTGGTCACGGGTCGACTCCGATCACGATCGGTGCAATTCGATCGAAACGTCGGGTAAATAAAAGGTTCGTACCTTTAAATAATTCACGCGATTAAGTCCCGAAATATATCTAATATGTATAAAAATCGCGAAAGTTTAAAAACAATAACCATTCACTTATTTAAAAACGGAAAATATAAATAATAACTCGATCAAAAATAGAAATTTGAAAAGTCACTATAGACTCCATGTCGAATACGAGATTACTTATTCATTTACTCAGTCTGCGAATTCCAGGTATGTCCGGCAGCCAGCACAAATTCGACTGTTTAATGGATCCATATGCAATCTTTATTCAATTCAAATACAACTAGGATATACCGTAAATAGTTACTAACATTAAATAGATAAGTTTCATGATCCCTTATATCATATTCCTTTATTAAAGATAAAATACCGTGTCTACTTTATATTCCGTACCGTTTCGTGAAAATCGAATATTTATTTCTTGAGTCGAAGTGTGTGCTTGAGTTCTAAATAGGTTCACATTTCTGATTCGAAAGGAGCACTCTGAGCGGAATGCGAGCAGTTTACCCTGTGTGCTCCCCCGTGAATTTCGACAGTTCGCCGACGCCAGCCAAGATATGTCGCAATCCCATCCAATTTGCCTCCCGCCGCTCGTGCTGTTGCTTGAATAAAGCGGAAAATCTTGCTCCGCAGCGCGCCGTCGACGGAATAAATTATGTTAGCTTCAATATGAAACTGTCGGAAACGGAGGGTGCATGTAAAACGGTAACCCTGAAGTCGGTTGATAGTTATAGCTCATTAACTTAAAGTTACAACAACGTTTGCATATAATGCACGCGTATATAATGCTATGAAAGTTAAAACACTCAGATTGACAAACAACAAATGGCCTGCAGTGTAGCAATGTGACTGTTATATTAGGTAGCCACTTGGTTGCAGTTTACGGACTATATCACGGTTTAAACAATATCTGGAGTGAGTTGAACGGGGAATGAGTACGATCGTTTGGCACGAGCTGGGAGCGCGCGCCGCTGCGGTGTCGGCTAATAGCTCTTCGCAGATTCAATTTGCCGTCGAATAGAATATAGCCTCCCGGTGCGCCGTACGCGATCATTAAGTTACGCTCCGTCTCTGACGACGAGCTAGTAAAATTCGCTTCAAACACCTACCACTCAAGCCAACTAGCTCCTAACTTTAATTAAATTAATTCACTTCTCAATTAGTTAAGTATTTGAGTTAATGACCTCAGTTATATCTACTTAAAGGTTCTATTATGCGTCCGTAACGTTATCGTTTTAATATTAATATATAAAGAAATGTAGAGAAGAATGGGGCATTATTGGCAATATGAATGTTGATTTTTGTTTATCAAATCTGACTTCTGATATCTACCCGTACTGTTTTCGTAACTGCTAAATCATGCAATCTTTGAAATGCAGTTTACTAAAAGCTAAAATACATTTTCTACGAAGCACGTTCAGATTTACATCATATATCAGTATAATATACCTGTGTTTGTACGTTAACATGAAATTGGTTGCGGCAGACATGGATTGCTTTCGACAGAAGAGCGTCCTTATTGTGTTGTCTCCGGGAAAGCTGGCGTATCGCCACGGACGCGACACGACTCCAATGCCAAATGTTTTTTATTCCCCTTTTCTGGACGATATTGCCGTTTGCTTACGTCGCCCTCGACTGGCCTTATCTTAAACGACAAACCGGTCGCCACTACGCTCCAGATAAAACTTACGTTTAAATATTTATATTTTTGATAATGTACCTGTAAAATATAAAATCGTTTAGCTACAATCTAATCAGTTATGTAAAATGCAGTGTTCATTATAATTCTACGAACGTAGCACGCACCTTGATAAGATGCAGTAGAAATGTATCGAGGTCACCGATACAATATTATTACAAAATTAAGTCCACGTCAATTCCATTAATGCAAAACCATCGAATCGATACGCCTATTTGCGAAGCGCTTTGCAAGTTTAATTGATTTATTGGTAAATGATGTCTTCATTGAAGTTTAATTGAAATTTGACAATGGTTTACAATTTAACAATTCGTAATGTCCAGTGAACTGTGTGCTATATATTCAATAATAATGTCATGAATGTGATGTATGTTAATATTTCTCCACACCGCTGACTCTATAATTAAAACGCAGCGGACAATACCATAACGCGTTATACGTATATTTATTATATTTAATGACAATCAATGCCACCACTACACGACTTTATTGGATTACTCGTTAATTTGTTGCGGGTGGATAAATGCACTTAATATATAGATTTATTATTTGATTACATTAATACCGAGTTCAATTATACGTGCTTATTTGAGCTACAAATATAATTCTCTCACTCCTGTTTTTATTATATTACCTACCTAATATAGTCGAAGAATACTGTCACAATATTATGTTCAGGTTGTTTGTTGAGAAGTCGGAGGGATTTGTTCTGAGAACTTGAGCTCCAGACGAAATAAAATGTCAAACAAGTTTATTTAATGCATAACGACTCCACGACACTGCTATAGCATAAAATTACATTACGGACTTGACGTTTTATACTATTGTTACACATTAAACAACTATTTTAAAGATGTTACTCGGTTCTTTTTTTTTTATAATAATCGTAATAATAAAATATATGACAACAATATACTTGTTAATGTTCAGATGTAGAGTCGCACAAATTCTAACAAGTAATAAAAAAAAATATTTATTCGTATTCCCAGACGGGGGGGGGGGGGGGCACTTGATTGTAATAAAAAAATGCACTTAATATTTTACAAACGGATCACTAAATCTAAAAATCGTCTTGCCAACCCCTTAACGTTTTAAAATACCTGTCTAATGATACCCCACACGATGGTGTAGATAAGAAAAAAACAATCACACCCCCTCTTTACATATAGTGTAGGTACCCTAAAAAAATCTTTTTTTTAAGATTTTATCTTTCACTTTGTTGCCTTCAGTCTTACAGTCTCTGAGCAAAGGTGCGGACGAACGAACGGACGAACATGGTGAAACTAAAAGGGTTCCGTTTTGCCATTTTGGCTACCGAACCCTAAAAACACTTCTACCTATAATAATATAAATTTGTAACTTTTTCAAGCTAGAAATACTAGATGGATTTTGAGGAAACTTTACAGTAATGTGGCTTATTTATCCATCAGAATAGCACATAACCTACAAAAATATAACATGATGCGGGCGAACCCACGAGGAAAAGCTAGTTAGTAAAATTTCTATTGTTTGTTACAAATCAACATGTAGGTAGCTTGTCGTCGACATTTTAATCTCTAGGGTTAATATGAATTGAAATGCTATATCCATTGTTAATTTAGAGTGCGTTACAGATTTGATGTTCTGCGGTTACAGCGGGGATTGTTTACTAATTATGATAGGTTCTGTAAATAAATAATGGAATGTACCTAATATAGAATATGCATCTATTTAGTTAACTGTTATTTTAATATTCGCAGTCAAAATGTATTAAATCTGTTCAACTGCCGACGACACCCTGAAATATTAATTCAATCACATATCCATTCAGTCGGCTTGCCGCAGTATATTAATTCTGAAACGGGCTGTCGCAAAATTCCATTTTGAAATACCACGGGCTAGCGCCGTTTCATGTCGATACCCGACCTGATTGCTTCGCTGTTGAAATGCGCTTAATCCAACGTGTATTTGTACATATTTTGTATAGCAATATTTTAATCCACAAAATGCTGTTTCACTAACAATATTTTTAATCCAGGGAATCATTACGTAGTAGGTATAAAACAAAGACTACCTGATTATTAAAATATATACACTGACGGACTCATAAACTGCATCAAAGTTCAGGTTTACTCTAAAAGGATTTTTTATAATAAGTATGCAAACTTTTTAGATTAAATTATATAAATATGGAAAGACTGGCTCTTAATCTTAAAAAAAAATTAAATTTAAAAATAGAACTGCGGTAAAACAAATGAATATAGCCGGGAAAAGAAAATTTACTCGTAGTATCAGATTTGCGTGTTATTTATAGCAAAGTTTTAAATTAATTCTCATTGATTTTTTTTGTTTGGTCAATTGAATTATTGTTACCAGCATAATTGTTGGGTTAGTTTTTTAACACATCGAGAGTTTTTGAACCATAATATGGATACTTCGTCCGAACAAGCGGCACAAATTGTAGCATTGGTGCGGGAGGGCTTGGATCAACGAACGATTGGTAGAAATTTAAATTTAAACCAGTCTACGGTTTGTAGAATATACAGAAGGTTTGTAAAGACAGGTTCTTACAGGAGGAGACGTGGTACAGGCAGAACTCGAGCAACCACAGGTCGTGATGACCGATTTATTGTTACAACTTCCCTGCGAAATCGTTTCCTCACGTCAGTTAACATCAAAACCGAGCTTAATGAAGTGCGTGGAAAAAACGTGTGTGCACGAACAATAAGAAGAAGGTTAAAGGAAGCGGCTATCACCCCTTTTAGACCAGCAAATGGTCCAAAGTTGTCTGCAGCTCACAGACAAGCTCGCTTAAGATTTGCGCGTCATCACCTGAATTGGACAGAAGAGCAGTGGGCCTCTGTATTGTTCACGGACGAGTGTAGGACATGTTTATATGGTGCAGATGGTCGCAGAAGAGTCTATCGTCGACGTGGGGAGCGATATGCTCAAAGTTGCATTGAGGAGCGTGTTCCTTTTGGAGGCGGTTCATGTATGGTCTGGGGTGGCATATCGATGAACGGGCGAACAGAACTTGTGTTCATAGACATGGTCCGTCAAAACGGTAATAGAGGGGGTTTGACAGCACATCGCTACATAACAGAGATATTAGAAGATCACGTGGTGCCTTACATGGGATTCATAGGCGAATATTTTACTTTAATGCAGGATAATGCCCGGCCGCATGCAGCTGCACAAGTTCAACATTATTGCGAAGAGGTTGGGATACGTACAATGAATTGGCCAGCACGCAGCCCGGATCTTAATCCCATCGAGCATGTTTGGGACAATTTAAAAAGAGCTGTATATGCGAGAAACCCTTCGCCTACGACAGTGGCAGCACTAAGAACAGCACTTTCAGAAGAATGGGACAATATTCCGCAAGATCTTTTAAAAACCCTTATAAAATCTATGCGGAACCGATTAGAATCCGTAGGCACGTGGGGGTAATACACCTTATTAAAACACAAATAAACCCTTGCATAAAGTTTGTGTCTATTGTTAAAACCAATTTTTTAATTAAACAATTTTTCCTTAAACTTCTGTTTTTTCTTCAAAAAAGGTCTTAAGGTCCTTTCCAGTACATAAACTTAAAGATATGATCCTACGCTGTTTTAAAGTTCACGAACCAATCTAGAGGTTTCAATTTAAATCTGTATAGAAAGTTTGCATACTTGGTTAAAATATTTATTTCAAAGTCGTCTATTACTTTGATGCAGTTTATAAGTCCGTCAGTGTATATTACGGGTCTTAATCGCGTGAATAATTTAAGGTAAAATATCTTGTTTATAACGTCGGGCAATAAACAAGGTATTTTACCTTAAATTATTCACGCGATTAAGACCCGTAATATATATATTTTAATAATGTGTACAAATCGCGAAAGTTTATCAACATTTAAAGACTACCTGATGTCTGTTCCCAGTACGCTTTGTCCTTTTAAATTACGTAACAGATATTGATGCCGTTTTTACTATCATAGATGAATTACCCAGATTGTTTATATGTATAATAATAATAATATGTTGGGACAACTCACACAACGCTATCTGATCCCAAACTAAGCAGAGCTTGTACTATGGAAACCAGACAACTGATAAACATACTTATATATTTCTGAATACATAGGTACATATGATAGATAAACAACACCCAGACACAGAATAAACCATCGTGCTCATCACACAAAGTTTTATCCTGGGTGGGGATCGAACCCACGACCTCTTGCGTAGCAGTCGGACACACTCCTACCGCGCCGCAGAGTCAGTATCACTTAAGCAATCAGCTTATATCGGTCCACTGCTGGATATAGGCCTCCCCTTATTTACAGCACAACATCGCTCCTTAGCTTTCGGTTTACAATTCATTCCAGCGACCTTTTTGAAGTCGGCGGTCTATCTGGCTGGGGGTCATCCTACCTAACGTTTACCGAGTCTCCACTGTAGGAATCGTTTGCTCAATCGGCAGTCTGCTTTTTTTTAAAAGATAACCAGCACGGGATTGCTAGTTATGTGGGATTGTGGTCCCACATTACTAGCAATCCCGTTAACCCCTCCAGCTAAGCTCAATGGCTTGTGTTAGGAGTGGGTTCACGTCGGTAGTATAATGGGTAGGATTCGAACCCGCGTCCTCACGATATCTTTCTACTAACTACCGCCGCTTTAGCATGTATATGTATCGTATGCGTAAATTTTCCCCGTTTATGCAACATTTTTCATTGCTGCTCCGCTCCTATTAGTCGTAGCGTAATGTTTTATAGCCTATAGTATTCTTCGATAAATAGTCTACCCAACCACAATATTTTTTTTAATTCGGACCAGTAGTTCCTGAGATTACCGCGTTCAAACAAACACTTTAGCGTTATAATATTAGTATACATTTATGTTACAATTATTTATAGGCAGTAGAGAAAAATCCGTGCGAAGCCAGGGCGGACCGCTAGTCTATTATACATATACTCTTACCGTTATGATATGCCTAAGAGTGCTATAATAAGTACGAGTAAATATAACTTCCCATACAATGCAAAAACGAGTTTGATTATAGGATATTACCGTAATCACCACACTTAGTAGCCACTTTCGGGCTACCATTAATATTTTATTACGCCTTATAGCATTTATAATATATATCATCATACGATTCTTGTATACTATTAAAATGTTTTTGTTTACTAAACCGTAGCGTGTCAATGATGATCAAATTTCCTTCATTCATTTTCAATAGGGAATTCCATTTATAGCGAAGCCAATTATGGTTAAAAACAAGCCACATCATTACGCCTGTTGATGCTTTATTAGTTATCGAATGAATAATGTATTTTTATTAATAAAAACCCACTAAACCTAACACAGCTGAACACCTCTTTTTTTACAGCTGTCGATAACTCACTTCACGAATAAGTATCATGTACATAATATACCATGTTGTATAATAGTACGGCAGGCGTGAAACGCAGTGAAAAATAGACTTATGCATACACCCTAATATGGCGCATTATAATTAGGGCACAGCTTGTTGCTGCCGTCGACTACCGAGAGGAATAACGTGCTGCAACATAAATAAATTATGCAATACGTCACTTAACGACACCGCTCCTACCTCAGTGGCAACCGCTCGCTTGATAATGCCACTAGGGTTTGCACTCCCTCATTACAATACCAATAACATACTTTATTGCTCAGATTATAAAATAAATTATACAACCTATCATCGATAAAACAACCAGTTGATGGCGGTTGTAATACGGCACCCTCAGAACGTTTCATAATGTGAATAATTATTACCAGACATTAAGTCGAAGTCGAGAGTGCATAATACTGGAGCCTGTTCATGAAAAATGTAATTGAATGATTTATCTCGTTGGTCACGTTTCGCCGCCATATGGACTTCTCATGAATAAGTAATGTTGGCTGCGGTCGTTGTTTCAATTAGCGGTTGTGTCGACGGTCGAGCACGACTGCTTCCCGCCAGCCACCCGCCTGCCGGTGCATACATAGAAATCAAAGCCATTGTTACGAAGACAACGGATTTCTGATTTCACTTAATATTGAAGAGAGTATGGACTTGTGTCAAATGCAAACTCGATTATGAGCTAGAAAACTTTTTTATAGTTAGCTTACATCTATACAAATATATAAAATTTTGTAACGTCAAAATTCAATCAGTTTTTTTATTAAATGCATATGAAAGGATATATGGTACTGATATTTAGCCTAAATAAAATAATATTTACGCGATTAAGACCCGTAGCCACATAATAAATAATAGTACTACGTAACTTAGCTTCTTAAATTCTATAACGAAAACACTTTTTAACTTTTTGTCTGTCTGTCTGTCTATTTGTTCCGGCCAATCTCCGAAATAGCTAAACGGATTTTGATGGGAGGATCTTTCACTGTCAGACAACTGATGATGTAAGGAGTAACTTGGCCATTTTTATCTTCACGCTTACGTGTATACTGAGTGAGCAGCGCTGCAACTTACGCGGGCTAAGTCACGGGCACAGCTTGTACTCGTAAAACAATAAATATAAAACGCTTTATTAAAGCTCTGATAACAGTAGATTAATCTGTCAACAGTATTCTTATAAATATGAAGTAGGTAGGTATGTAGATATAATAGCTTCGTAAATTTAAATAGGGAGGCTATTTAAATTTACGAAGCTATTATATCTACATAAATTTACGCACGTGTCACCTTTGGCTGCTTTTGTCTCGAAACAATTTATTTGTACATCAAATATGTAGAAATAAATTGTTTCGAGAGAGTGTAATATGTTACGAAAAAGCTTTGTTACAAAAATACTTGCGAATAACATTACGGATTATACAGAAATAATTTTCCCTTAGCTTCGCCCTCATTATGTTTGATTTTAATAGCTTATTTGTTATTCTTATGTATAAACAATAAACTACATTAGGTACTGTAAAGTTTCGTTAAAATCCATTAGAGAAAACAAACATCCATCCATCCTCACAAAGCTTGGAATTTATAATATGTATAATGAAATTCTAGATTTAAATCAAGTTCGACAAAACATGATAACTTTAAATATATAAGATATATTTTGGGACTTAATCGCGTGAATTATTTAAAGGTACGAACCTTTTATTTACCCGACGTTTAAGTCCCGACGATTAAGTCCCGAAATATATATAATATGTATAAAAATCGCGAAAGCTTAAAAACATCAAAATATAGTCAGGTTTGTTTACATTATTGTGTCTTAAACAGAAATAAAACTCTTTGAAATCATAATTAATCAAATTGTGAATCACTGGTAGTTAAAAGCCCCAACGATCGAGACTCATAAAAGTAAATATTATAACACAAGGACGAACCTTGTCAGTATAATCAGAATGAATTACAACGAATACCTGGCATATGTTCAGTTTTTAAATAATAATACGAGTAACTGCTTGTCAATCTGTCCGCCCACATCTTGGTCATACCAGTGACAAATTTAGATTAGTATCCATATATTTATTTGTGTTTCTGTGTTAGTTGGCTCATTATCGTTATATAAACAAACATACTATCTGTCTACTACTACATTATACTATGATAACAATTTAGACTTCTTGTTTACATTAACAATTATTGTGTGTAATTAGCAAGAGAGGCGAAATTGCCAAAGAAAAACACGTGGTCTCTAATCTTTTAAAAGAATCTTGTAAGTCCAGTAGAACAAATGACACTGATTAAGTAACGGCACTTTATATCGCTCCCTAAAACAAATCTCATGAATAGGAGTGAAAGTCGACTCTGTTATTGCTATAATTGGGGCGTACGATAATGAGCGAAAGTAATTATGTGGCAACATCCCCCGTTACATCTCCGAAAGACACGACCCATTCAAGGATTAGAGGGATCTCACTCGCCTTCGAGCTACGGATTAAATTGATATGTGCGACTCTGCTTAACTCGTTTTATATATGTAAAGGGTCGGGAAAGCAATCCCTTTTATTAGAAGTGGCGACATAATCTTGGGCGTATGTCTTTTTGTTGTCTATTATATGAGGTGAACGTATTTGACTTTTATTGTTTTTGTCAAGTTGATAACCTACTTGGGGTTTCTTAAGGAAGGGTTGTTATAATACGTTTATTGCAATAACAATAATACTTTAGTAATGTTTATCTTGAGATTTTCTTTTTTCTACGGAGTGATATTTAGTTAATAATGTACGCGCAATATACTATATTATTTAAGACTTTCTTTCGATATTTCCTGGAAGACAATACTCGTATACTTACTTCAACTAGATACAAGAACGTTGCTTACGCTCAGTTGAACTATTTATAGTTGTCGTGCACAAGAAACCTATCATATTTCGTGTAACATAAGTGTATTATTTCAAACTATAACGCAACTTTTATCGGCGCCGTTAAATCACATTATTATAAAGTGGTTTATTGTTATTTCTTTAGACTAACGCAACAGTAATAATAGGTTGTTAGCTCGTTACTTACAAACACATTTCTGTCAATTGACCTTAATAAATTACGTTACCAACAAGCTATAAACACATTCTCCTTCTTATTCTATAAAGTTATGTATGTATTTTCGTTATACGTCCATAAAATATAAATATGAAAGACTTAGTCATCAAGCTATAATAATTTGGAAGTCTATTGTGAAAGGGTCGTCGCAGTTACCCGTGTACCGGGAGTTATGTTCCTTTTATTTTCTTTTAGCAATCCTGTACAGCGTTCGTCGCTGAGCATCACAGTCTCTACCCCCGCTTGAACGAGCGCCTTCCGAACCCTACCGTAAAATAGACGCGAAATGTGATAAATGGAAAACTCTTTTTATTGTCGGGGCCCGGGGCACGTTACGTTATGGGTCGGCTCCACTCATCCCGCCCGCACCCTCGCTTTCTCGGCCCGTCTTATCAAGTTTTCTTATATCCTAGTTACCGCTCAATTTTGTGAGCCTTATATAAAAAGCTTTTCCGCTGCTCCCCTCTTTGTAAAAGAATTGCTCTTAAGGTATCTGTACACGAGTCGCTATCACTTAAGTGCGTAAGAAAAGCTTATGATTTTCTTGCCCTTTTAAGTACGGGCATATTATTTACCCTGAATTTCTTTTATACAGGGTATTACGCTGCTTCAAGACGCTGGTACGTCGGATGACAGTGGACGGGCGTCAGAAAGACTTACGGGTAGTTCGGTGGCTCCTCGCGATCCCGATTCTTCCCGCGACCGTCTTAGTGACGTGAGTATCTCTTCTTGCATCACTTGACAATGCGCCCTAGTACCATTACCAACTTGCAAAGCTAGCCGTGTCTTAGCGCATAGTACCCAAACCGACGAATAAGTCCGCAGAGTCCTTTCATATTCTCTTTTTCTACAAACAATATATTTTTACGAAAAAACTACCAAAAATTTGTATACTTTATTTTATTTTCTCTAAGACCACAAATGTAATAGTGTGGTGCTTCATATTATAAGAACAACCCGAAAACAACCAACTGAACAACCCGAATGCATGTAAAAACATCACTTAGTGTTGTGATTGTACTGAGTGTTAGATCGTGAAATAAAAGTGTTGTCTTCTGTTTCGTTGCAATACTATCTCGTCTCTCCTATTTAACAAAAGAGCTCTACATTAAAATGTGGAAGTCTTTCATTCTAGCAAACGTTTGATGTTGATAAATAAAGCATTGTAGGCAAGTGCAATCTTAGGAGAGGCGAGACAAACTTCACCACCCCTAGTCACTCCAATCCACTCATATGTTCGCTTTCTCTCTCCTGCCTACAGGCCAGTAGCCGCTGTAGTTCCGGAAAAGGCTATATCGTGAGTATTATCAATGTTGTCCGTTTGCTGTGTTACGTATTTAGTTTTTCTCTTTCACCATGCACGACTCTTATAGTACAAATAGAGCGCTTGCTGCTTATCTTTATACTTCTTGTGTTTTCCTTAAAAATAAGTATTATTGTCGTCATTATTCTACCTACATGTTACTCATATTGAAATCAATAGAGTCTATGAATAAATTAAATCGAGTATAACCCCTACTCTGTTCAAAAAGACATGTAATAGCCATAATTCTCCATTACTGTGTGCAAATTTACCCAGATCACGCAACACACATAGACCCTGTTCGATATTCGGCGCGTATCGCAGCTAAATCACGAGATTTGTCGAGGCGGTGCCGTTCCGTACTACATAACATTACCTGCGCCCGTCCTGAATACTTCATGTTCTGTATTTATTTGAAATTGTAATATCTCAGCCTGATCCCTTGTTGTTTCCCCCGGCGTGAACTTACCTCATAAATAACGAGTAACCTATGCGTCGATTTATGTTACGATAATAGCCTTCTTCTCCCATATGAATTGGAGTTTTCCCAGATTGTTTCATAGTAATGTATAGAATGACACTTATCTACTGTTTCGACTTTTCGTAACCCGATACTTTATCTACTTTATGAATATTAAAAATTTACTTGCCATCCATGTCATTACTTAAAATTGTTGGTATTATTGACTGAATGATAATGAAATAATTGCACGCTTATTAGTTATTCTATTCTTAGATAAATAACGGTAATTATACGGTGAGAATTATGCTGGCGGCTTTCTGACAGTTATTGCTTTGTCCTTGAGAGGAAGATTAACATCGTATCTTAGTAATCAACGTGCATGAACTACCAGAAGACAATTAATAAATAGAATCAAAACATTACTAAAATAAGTGTTTCTCTTTTTACAGTGTGATAGCGAAGGCGACGATGACAAGGCAAGTACTTTAATATTAATATTTCTCCTCAAAACTTGGCAGTTAATGTTTCTAAACGATATTTACGAATCGCGTAAATTAATTAAACCAGTCTCCCAACTCCTGACTCTTTGAGAGTTGGAAAAGTTGAAACAGAGCGTTGGAAATAAATGTCCGTGTAATGTAAGTGGCGAAGTTGCTCGTTCCCGGTTTATTACCCAGCCGGACTTGCGAGTACGGAGTGATTAATCTCGCGGGCGGAACGCCATGTTCTAAGCACCTGTTTACTAAATTGTTTAGTTGGATTGTGAGCTTAATGAATTGGATCTGATTTTTAATGTTCTTTGCACTTAATGTACCGCACATTTTGTTGTAGAGTCGAGCATACGCTATGTGTATTACAGACATAGTTAGTGTGAGATCTGAAGGGTAATACGAAGTCAGCTTTGTAGTCGGACTGTGCACGCTCTAGGGGCTTAACTAACTCGTCAACAGGTTGTGAAATGCGAGTCAAAGCTACCAGAGTCTGAACGTTGAGCGCTCTCCGACGCGTGTCGACCTGGCAAAGGGCGCTGATTACGCGCGGTAGCTCTGTTCAGTAATTACTAGATTGGCGCAGTCTGCAAGTGCACGTAATTAAATACATTACACCGCCTTTACCGTCACTAACTACTACACCTGCACCACTTAACGGTTTTTTGCAGCTATTGACATAGAATCGGAAAAAATGTGCGAAAAAAAATTGATTACTATTATAGTTGTCCTTTCCTTCTATCTGAGTAACATTACAGCAACATTACCTTGGTAACTTATTGAATAAATATTTTAATTGTGCCGCTTGTACAACGGCAAGTGGTCTTTGATTAAAAATGTACTCTACGCCAAGAACAGAAAAATAAACTTTAAGAACAATCTGCGACGGCATTCGTGCAAATACGAAAGCTTTAAAAGACTGATACTATTGTTCGGAAGCGGCCGCAACCCCGGCTCGTCCATGTTCCCCTTAATCTAATTATCTGGCCGCTTCGCTGCCTACGCCGTCCGAAACACCCCACCCTCAATTTCTCTCAATTTTCCCCGCTGAGAACTAAGTATAAGTGTTTTATTAGGCAATCCATCCCTTGATGTTAAATGGATTCTCAGATTTTAAATAAGCTTCTTGTGAAATAAACGGTATTATGCTAAATGTTTGCGTAGGTAAGTTTCTATGTAGGTATGTACAATCCTTATGAGAAATATATTATGTATTAAGTATAATTTAAGTGTTTGGATAAAGTCGCGTATTTGGAAGACATTAAACAGAAATTAATGAAGCAATAAGTTAAATATTTAACGTTCCTAGAGCAAAAAATTAACAGTAATCCTAAAAGGTATTTTATTTCTAATTGGTTGCCACAAAGATGTTTTTGTTTTATTACATTGTATTGTATCGACAGTTGCTTTTCATTAAAAATGCTAATCTGAACTACGAAGCCCCTACGTACCTACCTCAATTAATAAATTAAAAACAAAACAGGTAATAGTAAATCTTAAAATGCTTTGAAAATAAGTGTTATTTTACAATTCAACATGTTTTTAAATTTAAAAGCAAGAAAACGAATACTAAAAGTAATAATTTGACGATAGGAACTTATGATGTCATAGGTTGCTATTCCAATACACATTTCTATAGAGCTTGTCGTTTTGACATTTCATAAAAAGAGACTGATTTAACTTAACAGTCAACAACCCTATTGTGTCAAATACTTTTTTATACAAATATATATTAATATTCTAATTGAATCAACGCGAATGCCCAAATGTTCCACTGCGGATTTTCACCATTTTATTCTATTGATAGAACTCTAAATTAAATCAATCCCCCTCTGACATGAAACTTAATCGATCACGGATTTTGGACCATAATGGCAGTAAATGGATATCTGAGGAGGAAATCGGTCTCGACTCTGTGTTGTGCCGTAGTCGATTAATTAAATTATGCCGTGAAGTTGACAGCGAGGTTGAGCACATCCCCCGAAGCTCGGGGCCGATGTATAGGTAAGAGTGGATGATGTAGTAGCAAGCACAAACTGCCATTGCTCGCTACACTTAGCTAGAGAGCGCCACTAACTCGATCCGATTCCACTTGGGCTATTTGCACTCCGAGTTCAATTATGCCTCCACTTTGATATGCAAATCCGGTCGCGTTTGGCTAATTACGTAGACGCTTCCGTAACATTTCATACGTCAACTTACCGTACATCTACGTCACATGAAGTTACTACGATTTGGTCTAGAATTCACGTAATATTATTAGTCTAAAGAACCGCATCTCCGCGAGGTAATATACCTTGTAATATACCATATTATCACAAAAAGCACATAAATGTTCAAGCTAGACACCGTTCTATTGTGGAGGTTTTGGTTGTAATCAGCATGGCTTAGTGATCACACAAAATGATGCAAATGTGATGAGTTACAGCATTAGGCAGTCTTTATACCGGACATGGCGGAGTGACGGCCGCTAATAAAACGCGATGATTATGACCTGTGCTTCTGACTTAACGCTCAATAAATTGCTCCACTCTGAACAATCGCTAAGCCATCTTGGACAGGTCTTAGTTTGTGAATGTCATTTTAAGTCTTACTTAATATAAGGCTATACGCCTCACTTGACACAAATGGAATACTCTAGTGTCTATTGTGTAGTAGGACAGCTGTATTCAATTACAAAACTCACGGAAGAATGACAAAACTAAGTTTTACTACCAGGTGGGCCACAAAAATGGTCCAACTACCTGATAAGTGTACTTTTTATATAAAAATCACATTAGTTCTTGTTTGGAGTTTAAACAAGTTGACTTTCCTATTAAAGTTTCCTGAAAACAGTAGAGCGATTATGAATATAACTAGAACATGAACCTAGACAAACTTCACGGGCTGGGTGAACTCTGTTATTAGCTTTGTAGTAACAGAAGTCGGCAACTAGTAATGCAGGCGGTAGACCGGCCCGCCCCTGCATAACCACAATCTGTCGGTTTGAGCACTCGTAACTTAACCGTTAACAACTAATGCAACTTACACACCAACTCTTACTTTACATATCAACCCATATGATGGCCCACTGCTGGGCACGGGTCTCCCCAGTAGAACCTACTACTGGGGGTAATTGCCATAATCGCCACGCTTGGCGAGCGGGTTGGCGATCGCAGTAGGGCTTTAAGTACGCAGAGGACGCTGCTGCCCGTCCTCCGATGTGACATCCCTTAGTCGCCTTGACGACACCCACGGGAAGAGATGGGGTGGTACTATTCTTAAGCCGGTACCACACGGCTACTCTTACTTTAATAATGGCTATATATTCCACAAAGTTACAGTTCTGTCCTGATGTGGTTTTCTTGAATTGACGGTGTGCAATTTAGTGTCCATACCGCGGCATCAGTACTGATTAATATTATCAAATAGGAGCTATAGGAGCTAAAACGTTTACATAATGTACAAATACAAGTTGAACCTAAATCAAAGAGCGCTGCGCTTAAAATCTGCGAGGTCTTTGTGTAATCTCATCATCATTCATCAGGTGCGCATATCACTTCTGGTCGATTTAAGGGGGCGGCGGTGGTCTACCCATTGTAGGCATCTGTCCGTAACAGCTGTGGGGATCGGGGAGGCTTCTCACTACATTAATAACCTCATGAATACTGATTAGTTCCCGCCAGACTAAGTAATGTTAACACCAATCTCGCTTTTTGTTGTACTTAAAAACACAGTCATTAAGTTTTTTCTCTTTCATTCAACTTTAAAAGAAGGAGCACTCGTTATTGCCATTAAAAAATTAAGATGCAATGAAACACACATTTATATTTTTACGTTTAAAAGCCAGCTGGCAAATTTACTTACGCAAACCTGCTTGGCTTAATTGAAAGAGCATCTTTCGTTCAGTGTAATATTTTATGGCAGTCAGTGCCTCTCATTGTGGTAACAGCAAAACGGTCTCGCTCCAACACACCAGTTTCCTTTAGTGTTCTCCTTGGGCGGCCGCTTACGACTCCTTTAGAACTCGTTTTAGAAGCAACAAGAAAATAATTTAATCTCCACGGAATCGGAACATAAATTTGTTTTCAACATTATCTTAATCGCTACTTCTCTTTTATCATCTTTCAGCGTTGGCTTATTTCTTAAAATTCGTTTTACTTTCATTTCCTTTGCGCATAATGCTTTAGAATTTTTCAAATCAGCAATTACGGTGAAGATTTGATTTGAATTACGGCGAAATCGCTTTGGTTTCTGTAGTCTGTAGATAAAATTATGAAAAATGTCCAAAGGCACATTTCTCTTATACAATATTTATAGAAATATTGTATTGTTGTATTTAGCTATTTGTTGTAAAGTACTAAACGAAAACATGTAGGTAATGAGCGCTAACTCTACCAGTGGGTTGAGTGTGGCATACCCACATGTACCGCAATAAATCGCCCGCACCCACGGCGACGGCACTGTGGCACGCGAGATAAGGGTCGCCGCAACACCATTAAGAACAACAATGTCAGTTCTGCCGATCAACAATGTAAACCCCTTTGCCGCTCACGACACGTACTAACATTTCATCTGTCAACGACCAATCCCTGTCGCATATTTAGTAATATAATGGTGTATTAACACAAAGTACCCAACTATAATTATATTAAACCACATAACTACGTGATTAACATAATGTTTCTAGAATGTTCTACTTTTGTCTTGTAAACGAGCATAAAGTGAAAGAACAAATTGCGAGTTTCCCCAGTATTTTCCTCGCTCGGAAAAATATATGTTTTATTAAAGCTCGGCATTTCCGAGAGCTCGACAACCCTCGGGTGAGGGTGGGTGGCTCTGGGGGTGAGTTCGGCGGCGCGCCAGTGTATAACAGACAGTAGAGGGATATAAAACATATTTACGCGCCTATAAAGTACTCTCGTACGCTCGCTCTCCACCATTTTCTTTTGTTCCTCGCTCGGAGCCAATGATAATGCTTTCTCCCGTTCGGTTAAACTTATTTCTCTGCCGTCTTATCTGGCTTTTCTTCGGCACTTTTATTTATAACCGAAGTGGTGAAATGTAACAATGTGAAGTAAACGATTTTGGTTTCAGTTTACTTTTTGACATCTTGTTTTCGCAGCGGGTGATTTATTCTTTATTCATTTTTTACTACTCTTTATAATGTATGCGTTTTGATACAAACTATTACTTTTGCCTCATGCAACACAACCCTATACTGTACGCGGTAATAAAATAAAGTTTTATAAGCTTAACAAATTTCATGGAGCTAGGATAATACCTACATGCAACTTAATATTAAAATCTGCTTACTGACAGTGTCGGGCACACTTAAAGCTATTCAGAACGAGTAGAACGGAAGCTGGAGTGTTAATAGCTAGGCAAGGAGCGTCTTAATCTTACGCTACAGTACGGCTCAGAACAGAAACTCCTTGCGTAGGTGAGAGGGTGTAATAACAAGAGCCGCCGTGCCCCGCTACGCCACCCTTCAGTCGCCCGCAGGCTCACCCGCTCGCAAACTTCTACGGAGATTCCTATTACTCCGTCGTGCTCCAGTCTAACCGGCTCAACTTAGATAAGACCTAACTTGCAACGATGTAAACTGAGCCTTAAACACAAATCCTTACAACTCTCACATTTCCAGCCTCTGTTAAATGCCAAACGCGTGGTCTTATTTCTATCGTTCGGTTTCTGTTAGCAAGTAGCACTGGCTTTAAAATACTTTCGCATTTGGAACGTGTTTACAGAAGTGCCGACTACTTAAAACAAATACTCGGTTTGTTTAGTAATATTTCTTACAAGTGAAAGCGAAAAACATTGTTGCTACTTTCGAAACGTGTGGTAGGACAAAGAGGCGTCGTCAAAGGGCCGTAATCATCCGTAGGCAGGCGAGTGTTGCACTCGACGCCGAGGTCGAGATATCTCTCGACGGATCAGCAGCTCACTCGGGATGCACTCTGCGATTCCGTTTGTCACTGCACCCGACTGCGGTCTGAGCTCCCGCTCTGATAAACGCATGTCAACGTGCTTTGAATGTGGAGCGCATTTAACCACTGAGCTTGCATATAAGCTTACTTGTTACAAATGTGTACGCTGTTTATGATATTACAACGGTATTATAATCCTAGTCAGTCTTTGTAAAAACTAACATATAGGTAGGTACATGTACCTACCTAAGCTTTTACTATGTTTTATCAGTGCTATGTTTAATAATTTTCTTGTTCTAACAATGATGTTGTTAGTTTACAATGTATGACGAATGTTCCACGTACCACCATTAGGACATGGACGGAGCTACCTGTGAGCGTTTTACTGTATATTATGGCATTGTGAAACAAACACGGATAAAATGGTCTTCTTGTTCTCATTTGAGACAGCCGTCTAACTTATATTTCCAAGTTTGACATTTTCATGGTCATACAGATATGTATGTATTGATTAAAAGAGAGATAATTCAAAGGGCTTAACACCACTTTGTGTGGTCCTCAAATTGTTGTTCCGAGCCTGGGTATAATTTGTGTCCATGACTGGTATGTTTGTAAAGTCCCCCGCAACACAGGGCTTGTACCCTAATGCGACAGTCAAAAAAAAAATACACCACCGACCCGCCCAAATAAATTACAAATTCAGAAACCGAAAACCGTATCAAAATCCATCTATCCAACACAGAGTAGAATTAATGAATTAAGCGTTCTAGCCCTTGTGCCTAGTTCGGTTAAACTGTGATTATTACAAAATGATCTTAAAAAAGAAGCTCCGATTGAAACAAAAGTTTTATGTTACTGAATTGCTGAGTAATTTAAAGTGTTTGAACCTCCAATATATTAACGGTGGCACGGCAGAGCGGCCGCTCTCGACACGTTACACAGATAAGCCGGTCGGCTATTTGCACGTCGTCGTTCTCTGTGCGACCCGGGACCGGTCGTAATTAGCCGGCCGCAAAGTTTGCCGGAATGTTACACGAACACCCCTGGCCCACGATTCCGGCATACGCTGCCTTACTTAAATTATACAACTCCCTTAGTGCCGATCAGTTTTGTACGTTTGTTTTGTTAGTTTTTGCAGTGTTTGTTGCGAGGGAATTGTTCTGGGGATTTTTATTTGTTCACTTTATCAATCGAATGTTATGTCGAGAAATAGCTTTGTAACTATAATGCTGGTACAAAGCTTTATGTAATACTAGCTGCACCTGCGACTTCGTCCACGTTAAGTTGCACTGCTGCTTTCTCTCTATAAACGTTAGCGTGGTTATAAAAAGTATCCTTAGTTACTCCTTACTTCCTCAGCTGTCTAACAGTGGAAGTCCCGTCAAAATCCGTCCAGCCGTTTCGGAGTTTACAGTTGACAGATAAAAAAAATAAAAAGAATGTTTTTGTACCATATATACTATTATGTGCATTTTGTAAAAAACTGTTTATTTTGACATTACAAACAGACACTTCAATTGTATTTATTCGTATAGATTTGCCAAAAAAACAAATTAGTTGATGTATACCGGTTTATATATGACGATAATTTGCACAAACTTATCTGAGTCAATATGTTGACTGTTCACGGATAAATATTTTTAGTTCAACAGTCGTTATTTTTATCACAAACGCTCCAAGATCGTTAGTGGCGTAGAACCGGGAAAACAAACATGTTACCCCACGACATTGTGATAAAGCAGTAGAATCCGCCACCGACGTCCATTAATAATTCGCTAACTTCGCGACAACAGCCAATTTATATATTCCGTCTGGAGTGAAATTTCAGGGAATTATTATAAAGTAATCTAAGTTACGCGACCCATAGACTAGGGGGGGATGACAGGTGTTTAAATATACCGCATCGCCTCCCCACACCGCTTAACAGATTGTAGTACGTCCAAGATGAACTCATTGGAGCGTGCTTGTAGCCTGAGTTACCGAACGTACTAGCTCAATTATACATGTTGTGACACTGAATGCATTTCATGTATTAATATTAATGCCATTATGAGCATTGCAGGTTGTGACGATGAATTAATTCCGTAAGTAATAATTGCCCTACTTTACACGATAATTAAACTGTCGATAGCTTGTTTAACCGTGATAAATAAATAATAACATTACCACAACGGGAATATAATGAAAACGTGGAATGAATCCCTTTAATAAATGTTATTACGTCGCATTTGCAATTAAAATTGAAAAATCTGCGGCGATTAAATCAAGCTTTACGTAGAGCTATGATAGAGTTGAACGAATCTGGTTATTTAAATTGACAATGAACAGTCTCGTTGGAGTTTTTGCTCGAGTCGTGCAGTTTCTTTTTATACCTAGAAGACATATTCAGTTGTAATACTACGAACTGTTTTATATTATCACAAGAACCTACTATTTTTTACATTAAACTAGCATTGTCGATTACAAACTACATTTCAATCGTTTTTATTTGGCATGGGGCATATTTCTACAACAAATTAAAATTAAAGGCCGGAAGCGAATTCAATTTGGTAATTATTTTAAAAGTTTATCTACCACTTTCGGTACATTTTTTACCAAAGTAATAAAAAATCTTATAAAGTCAATATAAGTATCAGTTTCAAAATGATTGTTATGTTAACAAAATAACAAATTGTGTACATAATATTTTTTACTTAACGTCGCGTCGGGTAATAAATAACTTTCCTTATCGATGCCGACACGCCGTTATCGGCCCCATCTCACTTGACTCCCACGCCTCCGATCACGACCACCGTTTATAGTAATTTGTCGTCAAAACACATTAATTCACCGCCTAATTTCCATCATCAATATCATTTTTCACGAGTATAAATGTTTATTAATGGCTTAGGTAATGCGTAAAGTCTTGTTTTATAACATTTATGAACCGTACGTGTAAGACACATCATTATTATATATGAACCCTAAAGTACCATTCTGCGTCGCTTTAGTGTTCGTCGTGTCGGATTATTTCCCTCTTTATGCCGTCGAACGAGATGCGTCGACCACTTTGTTGTTTTATACTTCGTCTCGAAGCGACTTTATGCATCGTCTCATTGCTGTTCGCCGTTTCGCTTAGTTTCCCTTCTCTATTTTCAACTCACGTTACTATGTAAATTTATTTTGAAACTAGTGATCCGCCGACGTCCATATTATACGTCGCTACTTTCATGTTTATTCATTATTGTATTGATTTCAGTTAAATGAACTATTAAGTTTTTTTATGAGCCATGTTCAGTGAACATCAAAGGCGATAAATAGAGCCTCTCTCGATTGTTTTTTTTTTCATCTTCTATCATAGTGAACCAATATGTTTGTTTGTAGATCTTGTAGATAATGTGTAATAGTTATTGGGTCTGATTCCCAAGCTAAAACGTATTAGATTTTTTATTTTATTTTTGTAAAACTACAATCGTTTTTTTTTCTTGTCCTCCATTTGTTCATTCGCTACAGGGAAACTATGGCTCGCACAACTACAACTGTTGGAATGTTTTAGGTCGTAATGTCAGAAAGAACTTTTACGGTTAATCATATCGGTATAGTCTGTTAGTTCACGGTGTAACTACTACATTAAATCAAGTTACCTATTAAATAAACTATCAATTATATTATTAACTCACATCTTGTCAGTTTTGACAGTAAGACATTTATTATGATTCATAAAATGATTTATGATAAATTAATAAACAAAGCAAGGCTAAAAACACAAACATTAGTGGTTTGACAGCTTAACAAGAAACTTCAAACATTTACCACATTGCTGGAACAAATCCTTGGATTTAGAAAATTAATTCGACAAGCTCCGTAATAAATATACTTTTTTAAATATCTTTGAAGTTTCACTAGTTAAGCTAAACATTTACAGTGAAGACAAAAAACAAAATTATAAATTCACAATGATGACTGCATGTCGTTGCAAGTATAAAACCTGTAGTTGCTTCATAAGCAATAAAACAAATTTATGTGACAGAACTCGTTTGATAATTTAAGCTTAAATAAAATACGTTTGCGAAAAACTTAATAACACAAGCCACCCACAATTGTCGGCGCGCCGTTTACAAACGCTCAGAAACAAACTACATTTTTATACGGAGAGCAAACAAAATGAGTTAGTGGAGCCGTAGAGTCGCTTTTCCCTGTATTCCCGGCGAGCGAGCTTGAAAATTCGCTTTAATACCTTTGTTCTACAGGGCTTTACAGCTCTCATGTTTCGCAGAAATATTTTCCAAGCGCAGGTTTACTTTATGTGTGAATATTCTCCACTCCATTTCGTCCCCTTTTAAATATTCTTGTTTCAGACATTTCAACTTCTTAGCTTTTTAGTTGTTTCTAGTAAGATTTATGTCTTTCATCTTTAATAATCAAGGTTTGAACTTAACACTTGTTGTACTTTTTAAATTCACATTTGGTATGACGTACGTAATTGCAATGATTCATATATAAAATGTAAATACAAATCACTCCAATGTATTATTATTTACTCTCTTTAAGGTAATATGTAAAAATCTTCAAAGATTTGATAATAAAAAGCACAACAGCTCTGACAAATCAGTTTGTTAAGTGTTTAAGGTATGATCGCTCCCATTGCGGAATTAAATAAAATGATAGAACCTCCCGGTTGAGTTTATTCATTACAACCCACGGCGGGCTGGGGGTGGGGGCGCCCACCCTCACTCCACTCACTTTATGGATATAACCTCGACAAAATACCCCTAAAATTGCACTGTTTTTATTATGTTCTCTCTTTATCTCTTTTGGTTTGTTGCTCCTTTTTACGATGTTATTATTTTATTATAGAATAAAGCAAATAATGAAGTCATACGTGATTGACTACTGTTCATATTTAAATAACTACTTTCAAATAAAATAATACAACACTATTGTTATTTAGTCACTACATTTATATCTATGTGCGATTACAACGCAACACATTACAGCATGCAACGTTACAACCATAACTCTACCGTAGTATTAAAAGTATTAAACTAAACAATAAATATTAAATCTGTCTGCGATGACACATTGAAATATCCAATGTGATTTTTCTGTATCATTAAATAGAAACATTGTTAAGATGCCAAATAGTTCGCGAGAGCGATAAAACAAAGCGGCTGGCAAACTACCAAGTCGCGCAAAGCGACACGAGTGGATGGGCGCGCGATTTGCAACGCGAACACTGAACACTGGTTACTGGCGTCGTGAAGCCATGTCGTCTCATGCATGCCACACTGTGCTTAGCTCAGATTTGCACGGATACATTTTAAATGGAGCCGCCAGATCGCAATTACACTCCCTTTGAGCTTGCGGAATGCGTTATGTATGACATTCAATTCAATTTGGCGCACAAAGCCCGCGTCGAAATTCTCTTTCTCTTTGACAGAATCCTCTTATGCAACAACGCTTTGTTGCGAAATAGCCCAAAGTTAATAGCCAACGTTTTGGTGATATTTGGATTCGTACATGTCGTAGTGTTGTGAAATATATGTATCGGATTTTAGGTGCATGCTCTCTAACGGCAAATAGAAAGTCATACAGCTTTCATACTGAGAAATGTTGAAGCACTACTCTAAACTTATTGGCAATGTGCAACTGAAAGGAATGTCGGACATGTCCACCTGGTCGTGGGTGCATACGTATCACCCACCACCGCTTCCCTTTGATGTCATAAGAACACACATGCCTCGTGTCGGACTTGATAAATAAACAAAACAAATACCATGCCATGCAATCAGCCTACATAACAAAAGAAATACCGCTAATTGCTTTCTTGTACATACTTAATTATGTTCACGACATCTTCACGCTATATGTTTTATTAAGGAAGAGAGTCGGTTTAATTTTTTAACATGGAAATATTATTAATGTAATAATATTTAATTAACGTAGAAGTTTCCATGCTCTAGCGACTCTATATAGAGTTGATAGAAAACACGGTAGCAAACCTGAGAACCTATCATAACCTTTAGTTAATTACTATATTTATAAATGATCATATGTAAATTTAATATGGTGGGGTTAAGTTGTTGTTAATTAATTTAAGCCGAGCGAGGTGAGGCTCGATTAGCGGAATAAATTGGGCTTGCGGCGGGCGCAATCCCCGGCGCAGTAAACATCGCCGACAACAAAGGCAACTCGGCAGTCGCCCCCTGAGCGGGAAAGGCGAGCTTAATGCTTACTCATTATTTATTCACATCTATAACGAGATTGTCAGAGCTCCCTGTCCCCGCCTGCCTCTATACAGCTGGCCCGCTTATTTTATATCTACTTGTACCGTCTTTGCCGTATTATTTACTCGCACTCATACTTAAATAATTTTCTTTTCCGCCGAGTCGTAAAGTTATTACGATTTTTTCTTTAAGTCCTCCCTTAAAAAATGCGATGGAGTACAGTTTGAATTGTCAGTATTCATTTTGCCCGAATACGCTACAATTTTATACAAATATATTTTCAACGTTTGATATTCTGTTTTGTTTATATGCATACTCTGATATCATTTGAATGTTTGATACGGTTGAGTGAGCTATAACTGGCGATATATTGAATGACTAAAAATGTTATTTATAACCAATGTCAATGTATTAACTTTTTTATTAACATTGATTTGTAGCTTTATTCAAAATTCCTGCATTATGTTTATAAATTACATACTATTAGAATGTAATATATTAGGTATAGATTACAGCACCTTACCCCCATATCAAGTTTATAAACATTCAAACATTGTAAAATTGGCAATTTGAAAAGAGTGACCGCGAGTTTTTATTGCCAGGTTCTTTCCTCCGGCTTTACCTATTGTTTGCAAACTTGGCATTACATGTACATGTAATCCCGACGTATCACAAGAGTTGTTTTGCATCCTAAGTGAATAAAGAATTTTGAGTTTTGATTTATGTATATAATGTATTATTTAAAATTTCGTATACTAGGTGCGAATTTATTGTGTACAAATTATGTTTTTAAATTCACTGAAAAGTAATATTTCAGTAAGTTTTATTCAAAAGATATGAAAAGCGGTAGAGCACTTGCAAACGGCTAGATAATGCCGTCAGATACTCAGCGTGGTCGTTGAAAATTTTATGTCGCCTCGCGCTGCATCCTCCACTGCATCCCCCCCCCCACTCCGCTACTGTAAATCTACACCCTCTTCAACGCTCTTACCATCGGCATTCTGCACCTACACTTCATTATTATTTTTTCGTAGACACATTTTCATGCAATCTTGTTACTGATGATGATCTTAAATATATTTTTTTATCTGAAGAATGGGAGAGAAATGTTTTCAGAATAAACAGATTGGTACTTATTCAGACTTATTTATTGTAAGTACTTAGATACTACATTATTCGGATTTTGTTTGGAATACTAATGATTTTTTTTTCATATTGTTTTACTTAAAAACAATCTTAAGTGACAGTTGTATGTCGTTCATCCTCATCACTATTCCGATTGAGCAGATACTAGACACTTTGTATGTGTTGTGCGTTACTCCGCACTCGCTTTGTTATGTGTCCTCGTCTGTTCTGTAGAAACACTTTCAAATTTTTGCCGGCGCTTTCTCTTTTACGAGACCTAACAACCTCGCTAGCAACTAGTTTTTAATGACTAAACGTCAAACAAAAGTCTTCAACACGACGATAAACTGCCAAATATTTGCACAAACTCGAAATCGTTTTTAACAAACATAACGTTTATACACCAAAAACGCAATCCAACAATACGTTTACCGCAAATTGAATGAGGCTCGAAATAAATCCTGCGGTCGTTGTCTGACTCTCAATACCAGTACCTCCCGTTCGTATCTTTCACCCTTGTTTGTCGTTGTTGGGGTTTCATTCGCCGAATAAAAATATCCATATGCTCATATTGTTTTATGTATACTGCTTGTTTTTTATACAAAATATATTATCTTTCGGGGAATTTCATTCTGTGTTATGATTAAAGAAATGGGGGTTGAAATACGTTGTTCGAACGTAATCGAGGACTCGTTTCGCTCCCTCGTTAAATACTGAGCTCAAATAGAGGTCCCTGAGGTTCAGAAGTCGTAAACCAAGTGCTCTAGCGTATCGTAAGTGTTAATTACTTTTGTCACTCTACTGGTGGGCGGTTAACAAATCTCGTCATTACATAATTCTACCACTGAGAACTGTAATTTACATCGTCTGACGCAACATTGTTTGGATAATAAATTATTATGCCTTGGAGCGTTCTTAACGGGCGGATAAATCGATAAGCGTCGTTTTTATTGCACCATTAACAAAGCGAGGGGAGAAGTGATTTCAATCTGCGTAATCAACGTTGTATCGCTGCGATACCTAATTGCTGCTGGTATTACTGAGTTTGCTCTCTCTAATATTACCCGGCTCACGTATGTGACTAGCGCGCTCCATTGTTGTTTTATTTGATTGTAAACTCATACATTCGTAATGCGAACCTTACCAATTAAGCTACCAAAAGTATTACTCTATTTATTTCAATAGTTACAGTATACTAACACCTGTAGGATAATATGGCGTATAGATTTATTTACGCATGGTTATGCAAATAATTCGTGTGTTATTTATTGTGTTATGCAAGATTAGAGAGCGTACAATAATTGGCAATATCACTATCCGTAAGTTTAGCAACACAATTTATGATGATTATGAAATACCGTGTGCTGTATTAGCCGCTAACCAATAATTGGCTCTACCAATGAATACGGTTGTAAAACAACGAGAAAAAACGGAACTGAAATTCCCTTTGTGTATATATATAATGTAGTTTATATCAACAAGCAAAATCGTTTTAAATAAATATTTGGTTCCATTCCATGACTGAAATGTATATTTCGTTAGGCTTTAAAAAAATCTTTACTCGTTTTTATTGCTGCCGAAAGTGGGAAAACGAGAGGAAAAAATAAACAACACGGCTGTCGCTCGCGAGCGAATTTCCGGCTCACTGCCGTTCGGGACGTTTCAATTTTACAAAATATAAACTTTTGCCCTCTGGCTCGTAACAATCGGTTCACTTCAATTTATCATGTGAAATTGAATGTTATCTAAGTTTTGTTTTCATTGCTGCAGCAATTTTGTTATGCGGCATTAAATTTGTACTGCACAATAAATTAAAACATGTTGACAAAACTAAATGTTTGTCTCATAAATCTTAACTGCAGCGTGTACACTACGAAAGACATTTGTTCTGGCAATTAAGTGGTTCTACTAGATACATCGGGAAATATTTGTTGCCTTAACAGTATTTCAGTTTATTTGTAACGTCACCCATGTCAAAAATCACATATATTGCACTACAGATGTATATATAAATCATTCGACCGATTTTAATAGTATATGGTATGAAGGATCATACCATATATTATTAAAATCGGTTGAATGGTTTAGACATGATTATAATAATAACGAACATACAGGGGAACTTGGTTCTTCATTTATAATATTATTAACATTCCTTGAACATCAATAATCGAATATATTATGTTTTAGAGCCAGATAAAAAGCTAAAAAGACATTTATTTCATTACGAAACCAATAAATATCCTTACACTAGAATAACATACATACCATTATAAAACATAGCATAAAATGTTATATTAATTTATATCATATACAAACACAATATCAATTTTGAGAACGTCAAAAAGTATCTTGTATTTTTTGCGAGCTTTTGAATCGAGTATTTTTTACCACTATTTATACAAAGAGATTCGTTCATATCATTTTAATTTCCCCTCGGTATTATACGTTAATATTTTACGTGATATCACAATTCCGAGCAATAATAATCTGTTCCTCTCGTTGGGGAAACTCTTACAAATGTTTTTTTATATTTATAGATTACTCCGCGGAGACGGTTACCGTAGACAAGTCGAGATTTATCTCGCTCATCCCTGCCGCTTCACTGTTTCCTTCTAAATTAAAAGGTCTTTTGTACGTTTCTTTTTTGTCGAATAAATGATTTCAAATTAATATCAGAGAGGGAAACGCTTTTATTATTTGCTATATTTATTATTGTACGAAATTGTATGTTATGACTGTGATTTGCTGTGCTTGGACATTAGCAACACTGGTTATAAGTTGCCTGTCAATATGTGATATAACTTTGTGCCTTAAGTACATGCATACAGATTTTACCTATCTAGTTTGTTGACCTTTATCTATTTCTAGAAGCTATATTTAAACACATTTTTTGTATCTAATAAATGCGTAATTCAATTGGACACGATGTATATAAAAAATGAATTCATTGAGCAACGAGCGAGATGTAAATTGACCAAAGATCATTTAGAAACCCGTAATATAAATAATGGTAGTAGGTACATTCAGTTCAGTTGATATGGCTACCCTACAACGACTGCATTAATCGCAGTCGTAAAGCAATAAGTTATAAAACGAATATAAATAAGTCGGTTTATGGCTGTTTTACTGCTTTTCGCGAATGTGTTATTACTACGAACGAACGGACGCTATGCGCTCACAGTATAGTATATTATAAACTATTGCGTATGACTTTTCGATATAACTTCTGATAAAATGTTTTAGAGTGACGACTTGGTAACATCATAATTGGTTTATTACACTTGATGCTATTAATTAAGATGCACTCTTAAGATCAATCTCATGTTTAGAGGTTTTGGAGGTCAAGTAATTAAATGTTTTAGAATGTATAACTCAACTCACGTTTCGATTATTAACGCGATAAATAAACATTATAAAATAATGGATGTTGAAAAATCAACGCAGTATTTCATTCGTTTTTTGCCTATTTTTTATATGATTGCACATTCTCTACAATCGTCTAGTCATCCAGTGAATCAACAATAAAGCGAATAAAACATGTAAAGTTAATATTTCATCAGTTAAAATTAGTTCAAAAGACAAAATTAAATTGGTTGTATTTCTTTTGACATATTTTCTCCCACGTATATTGGCTTCCGACGGCATTTTACATGTGTAGAGCAAGAAATATTCAAGGAGACGGTATGTTTGGCGGGCGGCAGGCGGCGCTTGCGCGAGGCGCGGGGCGCGGGTTCAGCGGGCGACGACCGGCTGCGGGCCGCGCCGCACTCTCGGCCCGCACGCTGGCCGGTTTGCACGTTATTTGTGGATGATCTCCTTCTTTGTCTCGCGGACGTTCGCGATACATCGTTATTTTTGTTCACTTGAACCGATTATACAGAGTTCGTCGGATAACGTTCTATGGATTTCAGTGGTAACGGATTGCAGTGATACTTAATGTGGATATGACAATTTTTTATTTCTGTTTATATGTCGAGTGCATTGACAAACTTTACTGTCACTGATAAACAAAGTGTTTACTAACCTTAAGTGCTTGTGATAACATTCAAATATTTTTGAATTTGTGTTAAGTGATTAGCCCGGCATGAATGTTGACGTTAAATGGTTTATGGTTTAATCAAATTCCCAATTAACATTTTACCAAAAGTCAAACACAGTTGCCATAGTGAGGATCAAAGATTCGCCTAAAAATAATGCAGAAGGCAGTAGCAAAAAGGAAAGCAAGAAAAAAAATAGTAAACAAAAGACGGAGGGTCATAGTTCGGTGACAGGGACCAAACATGACAAGACAGCTTCTGCTGCTGTCAAGGTGGACAAAGAAGGCAAGCAGAAAACGTCACCGATCAAGGATGAACCGGACAAACAGGTACAGGTAACATAACGACAGGAAGTCTAATGGAATCAATCGAGAAACATGATTACCATCATGTTCATTTCAATCAATAGTCAATCAAGATTAAATTAAGATGACATTGAAGTTGAATATATGAATAAACTAGAATATTTATAGTTAGGTCTCAGTAATAAATAAGTCAATACAATAAATCAAATACCTAATGATAATCTTAAATTCCTAGTGTAACAATATGCACAGCATGGTAAAACTTACGTGACCAGTATCGTTAACATACCCCACTTTGGTGAGATTAACATAAACAATGGAAACAACCTGATATAGAATTCATATTTAATTTACACGTATTCGCATTGAAAAACTAATAGAATCGTTATTGCGCTTGGTCACGAACAACCAAAACGCAAACATGGCTCGCTTTTACTGCTGTTACCACTATACTAGGTACGATTCCGGTTGTTATGTTTATGGCACAATGAACGACGTAATTATAGTTGCCACCTGCCAATCAGCTGACTCTATTATTTGAATAGTCAACCACAGTCCAACTAGCTAATGTGACCGTTCAAGGGTCGTCAAACCACACTCGAGGCCAATTCTTGTTATTAAAATTTTGTTAGCTCTTTGAGCACTATCCAATAGAGGTCATGGATGACTACCGAGACGTACGATATGTGACGATAATTTTTAGCGAGTCTGCCAATGTGGTATTCAAAGTGTTAAATATTAGGCTTTTGTCACAATAGTGTGAGGCTGAACCAGACACAAATGTCAGAATCTGTTTTCATCATCATCATCCAGTCTATTTCTCAAGTTCTATTCTCACCATGGTTTGGGCAACTTTCTTTTATAGCATTTATCTCTGAGTGAGAAAGTCCAGATTTGTATTTAAATGTTTGGAAATAATGTATAGTAACTGTCACTTTAGGAGGCCTACTTTCCTGATTTATGCAATGGTCGTATTCTTTGTCGAAAATGTTGGGATTAGCATTTTTGTCATCTTCAGCGGCGAAAATTATGCTACAAAAGTGGACAAAAATCTAAATTTGCCTTGGATATTAAGTTTCAATTTACCTTGACATATTACTGGAAACTCTAGCAGCTTTGAGCATAAGAGATGTTTGTGTTACATTTAAATATTTTACAATATCCTTGCATATAATATTATAAAACCAAGCGTCTTGTTTTGAATGTTATTAGATTAATTATTATATTAAAACATGTATATTATAATACCATTATAAACTACTTTTTAAGTCCTGTACTTTCTTAATTCTGACATGACAAAGCAACTGCTATCTTTTGTGTCGTTTGTTATAATAAAACCAAGCGTCTTGTCTTGAATGCCAGTAGATTAAATTATTATGTTATAGCATGTCTATTATAATAACGTTATAAACTACTTTTAAAGTCCTGTGCTTTCTGACATGACAAAGCAACTGCTGTTTTTTGTGTTAGGTGTTAGTTCATTGTTCCAAAAAAGTCAGTTAACTACAAAACATAATGACCAATTAGTATTCAAAATTTATTACACAATAACAACTTACGTCATTTTTTGCACATATTATGTTTATATAACCAAACCTAGAATATAATTATGCATAAAAACTGGTCGTAAAATATGTGAATATTTATGTGATATGACAAACGTAACATAATATCCGATTCACGTTGGGGCTATTGAGGTTAATGCGAATTTAGAGTTTAACATCATGTAAGTCTTTCATATATAATCGTACAATATCTGATAAAAATCTACTTCAAAAGAATAACATTATTATATGAAGAATATATGAATACACATTATGAAATAAAATGCACTTGTTATGGTTAGTAAATAACTGAGACGGACAAGCGCTTCGCAAAGTTTTGATAACTAAACCCTGAGATAAAAATATAATATGAGGCTAAAGCTGTGAAGGCTAACTAGGTACTAAATATCTTGTTTGAAGTCTACTAAAAATAGTTGTGCAAAAAAAGGTAATTATTTTTATTGTTGTTGGCATTCTGCACTCTTCACTAATTGCTTGGCCAGGTGGCCCGATTCTCGAACGACATTCCTATTTAGAATCTATGATCACGTCCAGAATTTCCCTTAATAAAATAATTCAAAGATCTTTTAAAGCTGACATTCAGAAATTTATCGCCACTATCCACTGGATAAAAATATTATATGTATTAACAATATATCTGTCCAACTGTATAAATAAAACTGACGTGAATGTCATTATTATTTTAATAATATGTACCTCTGTTCTGTCTGTTCAACGCTGTTCGCATCGTTAATTCACAAAATTAGTTTCAATTATTCAGAGTCACTAGCTGATATGAATAAATAAAAACATCGTGTATAAATATACGTGTGAATTACTCTACGTAGCTGTTAATTACCTACTACATATCCATGAATATGATTACTTGATTACTTTTATTTTAATAAACAAGTATATTAATTAAGTAATAATAAGTATTTTATGCTTCATCATTAATATTTACTCGTTATATTATAAAATAAAAGGGTTTCATATTTCAAGCTTCTTCGCAGCACAAGCTTATAAGGCTATAACTAAATAATATTATTTTTATTTAATATATTGCTGTATAATATTAAAACTTCTGTTTTGTATGCAATGTCAGTGTGTATTTTTTATCCACATTTTTAGAATAAAAAAATCTACATTTATAATTTTATTCTCTATTTAAAATGAAATTCATCTATGCAAAAGTTGTGTAAACGTCAATATTGCTCTTAGATAAAAGTTATTTAACGATTATTTTATTCGAATAATAAATATTAGAAGGCAAACGTAAAAGTAAATCTACGTATCTCTTTATTATGCATTAAATGTCACAGACAAAAATTTGTATGCGGCATTAAATTCAGGTCATGAACAAACAACTCTTAGCTAAATATGCGCACTGAATACTTATCGACTGTACGCACCACTTTCCTCCTAATGTAACATGACATGATTTATTATTTTGAATGGAATTTCCACCATCGCATGTCACTCACATTATATATTCTTTTCATTTACAGTAGTTCAAGAAAACAGAACTAAACTTATTATAATTTACATCTGTTTTATTTACTTTGACATTGTTTTTAATTTTCAGTTAAAAGTGGACAGGCAGAAAATATTACACGCTTACTCAATTTATTTTCAAGAAATTACCAAAGAATCAATTATGTACTTATTTCTTGCCTCGTGATTGTGAATTTGTAAAACTTTAATTATAAAAGCCAATCGTTTACAAGTTGCGCAAGCTGTTACAAATTGCTAAAATGAAATACATATTCATAGTTTGTTACACAATCTATTAGAAGCTAGAAATAAATTACCATTTATAGAGAATATAATTTTTATGTCAATCATAATAATTTAATTATTTTTTATTATATTCTTTGTCAAGCACGTAGAAGAAGAATGTTGACAAATATAACAGATATTCGATTTGAACAAAGCTTACATTGACTTCAAAAAACGCTGCAGAGGGTCACGGATCGGTATGCCTGAACTTTACTTAGAGAGATGAAATTCTCCTTGAATTTTAAGTCCCATCCTATTAAAAGTTTGCGAAAGTATTAGAATTTGGAATGAGGGGCGAAAAGCTATCACGCCATTTTTTCCGACTCTCCCTGTTCCCATCTGTGGGTGAGGAGGAGGCGGGCAAAACGGCCCCGAGGCTGGGATCGCGAGATTATACTTCGCTGTTTTGAATTCGGAATACGAATTAATTAATTCAGAATCGTAAAGTTCATTCATATTAAAAGTTATTAACTTTTTATAAACGCTTATGTGGGTGTGCAACGTTTGAAACGTTAGCTTTATATTATTTTTATATCCTTGAGTTAATTGCTTTAACGACTCTACTAATGGAATTTGATAAGAAAAAAAAACTAATATCAAAACATAATTTAGTGACGAAAAAAACTTCAAATTTTAGTTTGTGTAAATATTCTTAGTTTTATTTTGACAACGTTGACTAATGCGGTCGTTTATTTTTATGGCTGATTTATTTAAAGTCGCGTGTATTTCTCTTGGAGGTGGGCTCAACAGAACTATTATTACTTGCCGACACGACATCAGTCATCGCGCTAATCGTGCTGAATTATTATTATCTTTTATGTAACATAGTTTTGACAGCAAGCTAACGTTCGTCACTGTTGACAGACAGCCCCTATTTTTTTTAAAAAACACGAGTTTTTGAGGTGAGAGATTACATTGAATAATATATTTTCGTAAATAAATATGTTTTAAAGTTTAGTTATTTTTTGTTCAATCATTTGTAAATTTGAATAAAATAATTAACATAAATAAGTGGCGCTACAAACGTTTGATATCCCGCTAAAGTGTGTATAGTGACAGAAAAATGTTATAAATGTTTAAATAGGCTGGCGGTGCCTTTGAATGTCCTTATTGTGAGGAAAGGCCGGACGCTTTGCCGCCGCCGGGCCGGGTGCCGGCTGGCGGCACGACACCGGCCGCCCGCCTGGCACGCGCGGCCCATACTTGATTTATCACTCCATTGTTGCGGAGCGACGACCCACCCCCACCGGATAAGGCTAAACATTCAATTGCCGGAACGCACCTGAAACGATTTGTTCCCTCCGTACTATCGATTCACTATTTTCTTTCAGGCTATATCTGTTTAAACGGTATCGACAGAAGGGTATTTGAAATTATTTTTCTAATAGTCATGAAGGCTCTCCATTTCTATTTTTAACCTTTTTAAAAAAATAATATCAAAATGGATTGTTTGCGAGTTGAGATTTATCCAATCAAGCTTATCAGTTTTTTGCTTGTGCTGAGTTAGCTGGGTAAAAGTGAATGAACAGAGCAAAAACAAATAACCAAAACATGTACGTAAACTTTCGCGATTTGTACACATTATAGAATTTTATAAGCTACGGGTACTTAATAATACGGTCGAAACATCGGGCAATAAACAGCCTGCATCATCATCAGTCTATCCCAGTCCACTGCTGGACATAGGCCTCTCCAATTGCACGCCACTTTGTTCTATCTTCGGCTTCTCGCATCCAGCTCCTGCCAGTCGTTTTGCGTAAATCATCACTCCACCCGGCCTTAAAATAAAATATTTACGCGATTAACCCTATACTTGACGATGTGCATTTAAATGCACACTTTTTAAAAAAAAATCTCGACGCGAAAATAAGTTTACTTTTTCATTTTTTTTTCCTACATTCACCAAGTGAATGCTTGTATTGAACATTAAAAATATTACTGAGCACTGGCAACACTTGATGTAGTCAGTAGGTCGCAAGATGACGGAGCGTGCGCGTGCGTCTACTGCATACAAGGTAAGAATCGATTGAAATCCTATTTTTTTACATAAAAAAAGAAAAAAGAAGGGATAAAAATAGTACCTAAATATACAATTTTGTCAATGAATTATAGATTTTGTCAATTTGAATTAGTTTACTTGGTCCAATATTCGTGTTATTTTGTATGTACCTTTAAATGCACATTGCCAAATTGATAACATATTTACCCGCATTTGGTTGTGTGCATTTGTAGATACATTGCCAGTTCAGAAGACATTAACATTGATTCAAAATAATATTATGAATTTCAATTAAATTATTACTTATTGATGATTTATTTATATTTCTTTATTGTTATAGCCTGCTACAATAACTTCGAAAATTTTGGCATTGGTACCTAAGTCTGGTATTGGTTCCGACATAGAGAAAAGTGGTTCTTCGGAAGATGAACTTGATTATGCGCGCGAATTGGTGGGAAACAGGATTGTTGAAGATTCTGACGAATCTTCAGACCCACCATCATTGGGATCTTCATTTGAAAACCTTAATTTACTATCTAACAGTGATGAAAATACTACTTGTAGGTATAACAAGTTCAAGGATTGACTTAGATATTAATTCGGATCATCAATTACCTACCATATCTAACTCTGGTCCAGATTCACCATCCATATTACCTTCTGTTACTATTCTAGCTGTGTCAGATAAAAACATTATATCTGGACCATCGTTTAACTTACCGCAATTTTCACCGATTGCTGGTCCAAGTAATTCTAGCACTGCATCTCCATCTAGTGCTACTCGATCAAGGAAAAAAGCTACAGCTGTTGTTGTCAAAAATAAACTTGTGCTTGTGAAGCGAATAGACACGAAATGGGTTTGCAAGAATACATTTGCGGGTAGAGCATATATTCAAGATAAAACGTTTTCACCGTCAGTGTCACTACAATCTAAGTCACCATTAGAATACTTCCGAATGTTTTTTGATGACGACCTTATAGAATGAATGGTTCAGGAAACAAACAACAACAACAGTACAACACTGAATGTTACAACGGATGAAATTAGAGATTTCATTGCAATTCACTTATTGATGGGCCTAGTTAACATGCCTGCTTACACTGACTATTGGTCGAAGAAGCTGCGAAACTGAAAGATTTTCGATATGCCATTAGTAATGATCTCATCACCTTTCAAAGAGCTAAGGATATTTCTAATACGTCCAGAGGTTCGCATTTTGTTACACCTCAAACATCTTATTATGGCCGATTTGATCAAATTGGGCACTTGCCATCATTTACAAATAAAGGCAGATGCAAAAATTGTTTAAAAAGTCAAACTAAATTCATGTGTCATGTGTAAAATGCAAAGATCGGCTTTGTGCGGTAGAAGGTCGTAATTGTTTTTATGATTATCACACAAAGTCAGGTTAATTATTTTACTAAACCAAACCAATTGTTTAGGTGATATTAAAGTATCACAATGTTGTTTGATCTAAAAGATCAAATTTAATTATTGATATGTCTGATTATTGATCTCATTATTGATAACATTTACCTATTAAGTATTAAATGCCTTAATTATGGTAAACTACTATCTATTACAACTTTCATAGTACATTTTAGTTGTTTTTTTTTTATAATTTAGTACATTCAGATTCAAAACTCACATATTTGATCAAAACTGATTATTTTGGTGTCTTTATTGCTTATTTTTGATGTATTTAACAAAAATGTCATTATTTTAAAACCTATTTTATTTTTTTCCTGAACATGGCAATGTATATTTTAGTGCACACGCCTTTTCAACGGTGTTAACTCGTCGAAGCTGGCAATGTGCATTTAAATACACATGCTTTATTTCCAAAAATACAATATTTTAATTTTTTTTTATATTTTTTACATGTTTTTAATACCTAACATATCCATTATATATGGAAAATACAGCGATTATATACATTTAAAAAGCTTGTCAAGTATAGGGTTAAGATCCGTAGCTTATAAAATTCTATATTAAATAACCAAAAGATTAAAATCATTTAGAGCTATAAAAAGTAATTATATTTTCAATGAATAAAGATGTCAACGAAAGTGCAATCGTATTTAAATAAAAGCAATGTTAATAATGGAAAATAAATGTACTAAACCAAATCAAATTTAAGAGACAATGCTACTTAATTTGTGTCCATCGTAAAAGGCGCGGTTAGCCAGCTAGTTTTATTGAGTCGTTCTCGGCGCTGGCTCGTAAATATCACTGGGTAATTACTTTCCATTCCCTTTAAATACTTGAAACCCGCGCTGTAAAATAAATAAACTTTTATTGTTCTAGAAATTGTTAGCATTTATTACGTTTCGTTAAAACTCTTATTTTAGTTATTATGTAGACATTAGGCGACGGGGTTTACGGTTGTTTAACGAGTTAATGCTCAACTTGAAATTGACTCCTGTTTTCATAGTTTATAGCTTAAATTGTTTATGCTTGAGCAATTGTAAAATAATGTAAAAGTTGTTAGCAAAAAGAAAACATTTAGATTTTACGCTACATTATTTAAAGTCAGGCGATAAATACCGCTTTAAAAAATAAATAAGTATGTTTACTAAAACATAAAAGAGACAAGAAACATGCCGTCATAATTCGACAGTAGTGAATAAATATTTATTCATCTTTTTTTTCTAATGACAAAGTTGTCAACTAAAATCTAGTAGCCAAATTATTCTGTTTACTCAATTATTAGGTTGCTTCAGTTGGGCGAAAGACTTGATTTAATGCGCTACCTCTCTCACTCCATTTCACTGCAATATTATTTTAATTTTGAGGTTTATCGAAACTGAAGTGTTTTATCTCCTTGCAAAAATACACTTTTTTTTTTGTAGTACTTAGTACCTACCAAAGGCAAACCAACAAACAGTATACTACATTTAATAATACCTATGAATGTTCACACGTACAAATACTCCATACGAATATTTATAGACAATCGTTTTAGTTATAATTCTCATTAGCATCTCTTTGTGTCAGACGTGATTTCATCTTCATCTAATGAATACAAAAAACCCGAAGGCGGTTATTGTGTTACGTTCGAACAATAGCCACACATAGTTTGAATACTAATTAGAAGAAGGTACGTAGAACGGACAACAAGCAAGGTGTCCCAATGGGTCTCGCCACGTACTCTATTCAGAAATGAACACAGTTACTTACAGCTCCTTATAATATTTTTTTAACATTCTGAAAGGAAATTAACAAAGCAAATCACGGCGGCATAATTACAGTACAGCTACGAATACGCGAAATGAAAGGAAGACCTCTATTGATTCTTATGTAAACATTTTTTCACGTATTGAGGCATATGTATTTATTTCTATCAGTACAAAGAAAAACAGGTGAGTATCATGAATACAAAACATAAAAGAGAGTTCAAACCAGATATTAGGCTCAGATCCAACTAAATATTATTTAGGTAGCTGCACCTGATTAGAAATAGGTCACGTCTGTACATCGTATCCGTAAAATGTTCGTACTACGAATTAACTGTTTAGCATTAACATTGTAACGGCTCCCCTTCCCAAGCTAAGTGACCACTTGTAATAAATTAATGATGCAGATACGCGTGTTCGCAACAACGTGTAATAAGCAATCCTCATTGACGACATGCTGCTATTAAGCCAACGTATTTGCTTACAATCAGTTTGTGTTTATGGGATCGTTACCGTTGAAATAACTGACAATTTACTTCACGCTCTTTTTCATTTGCGAAGCAAATGGAACGCTAGTTTCACCCGTTTTATGTCGCCATTTTTAGTAAATATCGTTTATAAGAAACCATGTTATCTAATTCCTTAAGAAAATTCTTTCACGTATCCGTCTGGTACGTTATGGTGGACCCCGACTTAAATTTTCATATTTCTTGTTACAGGCGAGTCCCGAAAACAGCAGAAATGCTTCTCCAAGGTACCACGACGCATCAATGGATGATGTAAGTAGCCACGTTACAAAACGATACGAACTTGGCATGAAATGTAAACGTAAAATCATGTCAATAGCTTTTGCTTGTAAATAAGTAAGAGTTTGATATTTAAGATGCAGACATTTATATAATAATGATATTAATGATGGTCATAAACAGCTATCAATTATATTTACAAAATCATCACTACACATCGAATATTTAACTTCGCTTTCAGGCATCGGACGCAGGCTCTCTGTTCCGGGTGACGGGCGCAGCGGCGGCCACAGGCGGGGGCGCTAAAAATGAGCTGGTGGCGCGGGGCGGCAGCGGTGGCGCGCTAGCTCTGTCGCGGGCGCCGGTGGGCGGCAGCGCCAGCCCCGCGCCCGCGCCGCTGCCGCAGCCTGCTCCCTCGCCCGCGCCCGCCGCACTGCCACCGCCGGCACTCCCTCCGCCTCCGTTCCGCGCCGACACGCCACACCGACCCAACGGCGCGCACATTCCCGCTCTCGACGGTCACGCCGCCACACAAATCCCTGCCCGACCGGTCGGTGCCGCCGGGCCCGACACGCCCGAGCGACCCGCCAGCAACAGCAAACTGCAGCCGGGCGCGAGAGCGAGCGCGGACAGTCCCACGCCGGCGCCACCCGCTCCACCCGCACCGTCTCTCTTTCCTTCGCATACCGCCTATCAGTCACAGTCCCAGTCGCACGCCGCCGCTGCGTTGCCCGATTACAGACACACGAACCATGAAACGCGAACGGAGCAGCCGGAACAGCCTCCGGCCCCGCTGGATCTCCACACACACCACAGCGCGCACCACACGGCCCGACCGCACCCGCCGCCGGTCGCGGCGCAAGCGCCTCACCCTAGTCTACCGAGCCGCGTCCCGCACACTCCGGCGCATCCAGTGATGCCCGGCCATGACGTTCGGAATCCACCGGTCGCAGCTCAGACTCACCCCTCCGTTCCTACCTCGTTCTCGAACCGCGTCAATGGCGTGACGCAAAGCGTTCCGCCAATTTCGACGCCTTCTACAATACCGAGCTGTCTTCCGAGTCAAACTCTCACGGGACGGTCGTTATCGCCGGCCGCACCGACCTCTCGTCCTTACCCTACCCCAGCGATCGGGTCTAGTCATGTAAACTCCAGTATAAGTTCCAGTATTCACGGTCACTCAATAGCTTACCAGAGTCAGTCGAGTTTACAGAAACATTCCGTTCAACAAGTTTATGCGAATCGACCTTCACACCTTACACCTTTCAGCATATCTAACCACATCAGTCACATACAATCTTCTACGACAAATCAACCTCCAGCTCCTCCACACATTAGCCATCCAATAAGCAGTCATTCCGTTACAAGTCTGTCAAGTCACCTCCCTATCAACACTCCTAGTTCCTTAGCGACGTCTGTATCGAATCACATCGTTACACCGCCGTCTTTAGTTTCTACTACAAGTACCACAATGTCTTCTTTCACGCCAAGCCTTAAATCACACCCTGGTCTCAACATACCACTGCAACCGACGTCTCTTGCGCCACCTGTGTCTTCTCATCTATCGAGTAATCATGTCGAGCAGTTACCGACGTCGAGTTGTCCCACTACAAATGTTACACCGGTGTCGGCTACTGGCAGCGGCAGCAACAGTCATCCCCTCGCCCCTCCCGTCATAGACTCGCGGCAAGTTCCGATGTCATCCAGCGAATTGCCTTCGCGGACTGCAAGCCCATCCGTCACATCAACCCTGGCTTCTAACGGTTATCCTCCTCCCGCTGTTTACTCAGGATCGTCGTATCCTCCTCTCTATGCCCCTTATGCTACGACATTGCAACACAGTCCCTACCTTCCACCTGCTGCGGCTTCACCAAGGAACTCAGCTGAAGCGGTGTGTATTCTTTTAATAATCTGATAACATTATTTAGAATTTTAGATTCGACATTAAATCATGAGTTACTTTTTATGGCACATTATTTGCAGAGAACAAATCTGTCTGCCTCACCTCTGGTAGCGCCGAAGACGCCGAAGGGCGTGCGGCCCCACACGCCCGGCTCCACAGGGGCCGCGGGGGCCGCGATCTCGTACTCGCCGCGAGGACACAGCCCCAGTCGAGAACGGGAGAGCTTTAGGTGCGTACAACTACAATACAATGTCAATACAAATCATAATTACTGTTTCATTTATTGTACCTGCTCTATTTAAATTACAAAGTCCAATTTGTTCAGTTCGTAGCCCAAAAAATAAACATCTTTTGTTATATAGTAAATTCCAATTTTAAGATTGACAACCAATTCCAAAATTTTATATAATCAATTCATATTCAACCAACTCTTTTTGAAAGTTATCGCAGTAAAAAAAAAAATGGTCTGCAGTAATTGGCAGCTGTCAAAAGAAAATTTGTAATTGGAATTGAAAGCTTGTAAAAAAGATAACATGTCTAATACGACGTTGAAATATATTTCAGCAGCAATATCAGCAGTTTGTCGCGTAGTACGCCCGCATCGGGGGTCACGTCGGCGCCGACACTGGCTCCTTCACTCGTAGCGCCGCTGGCTGGTCCGCTACCCACGCCGTTAGCAGTTTCATTACCGGTTAGAACCCTCATAGTGCTATTCGATTTATACTTCTGCCTATATTGTGGTAGTTATATGTATAATGTGAAAATGTAATGAACAAGGGTAACATTGTCCCCTATAACTAAACATTGTGTTCAATTTGTATGGAAACTTTTTATTGACCCTTAATACAAGCATCAGTTATAAGTTTCCATACAATTGCTATGTGTAACAGTACCACAGTAACCGCATGAGTGACTTGATTTTACACTAATAAGAATAAGAAGAAAAAAAATTGTGTCACTCCAAATACATATTTGCTCAACACCGATATGGTTGAGAGTTTTGAAGCTCCAAAGTATCCTAAGTACCTTCAGCAGAGTTAAAAGCTGAGCACCCAATATTTTGGGTAGCTAGGGCCTAACCAAAGTGTTGGGTATTCACTATTCAGCGAGGTAAAGCGACCCACTCCATTGTTACAAAACAAGTATGACGTACCACAGGGTCCTCTCCCATCATCACTGAGCGCGCCACTGGTGGGGTCGCTGGGCGTGGGGCTGGGGGCGCTGTCGGCGCCGCTGGCGGCCCCCACGCCCACGCCGGCCGCGCCCACCGCGCCGCACCTCACGCACTCGCTAGCGCCCGTGCCGACTGTGCCCAGCATCAGCTCCAGCGCCAAGCCGCCCGCGCACTGGGGGGTGACGTGAGTACACACCACTACTGTTTGATAATTCTCTTCATATGGGGGAGTGACTTAAAAGGTCCAAGCGACCAGGACATTTAAATAAAAAAAAAAAACATTTGGGGGATGGGGGTCATTGGTTTGCTTATTTTTGTTTACATAGGGGGGTGCGATGGTCATTATGTAGCAATATTGGTGTAAAATATAGTCAGGTAGACCAGGCGTGTGTTCAGTTAAGTGAAATGCACAAAAAACGGATGTTTACGTTTCAAAGGGGGAGGGGGGGGGGGTTTTTAGAATTACTAAAATACTGCTTACGTAATACTTGAATGACCCCAGAGAATGAGATATTAGGTTTTTTATTAAAAGCTAATAAAAGATGTTATTTTAGGAATATATCTAGTTATGTTTGTGAGTTATCTGGTTGCCATAGTACAAGTTCCGCCTAGTTTGGAGAAAATATACGGTTCCTGTGGGTTGGCCAACTAAGTGGAGGGCAACAGCTAATATCGATATATTTTCCATATCTTTTGGCTCAAGAGTAGAACTTCTCTTGTTAGACTTCAGCGTTTTTTTAGTTGAGGCTAAAGAGATATAAATTTAGGCTTCAAAATTAACAAAACTGTTTTCGCATCCAACCTGCCAAATACATCTAAGTAGTAGTTCACTACCATATTTTTAAATAATGTATTTCAGAACGTTTTCGCGATAGTACTTTAATAGTTATGTACGGTTTACCTTCCAGCAGGCCCACGGGCGCCGAGCGCGGCGGGTTCGCGCCGGCGCCTCCGCTGTTCGGCGCTCCCCTGCCGCCGCCTAATCCCAATCCTTTCTCGGCAGAATCGCTCTTCCAAAACAGTAAGTCTAATATATCTAACACGTTTTATATACCTACATATAGTTTTTAGAAACAAACGGGCTTTTTTTTTTAAATATTGGATAACACTATAACTGCCTCGGGGTGATGCACTGGATAAGTGATAGAGGTTCGGTTCAGTCCGGGCCTTGTATGTTTGTGAAATCGCGACATAAGGTTTCTATTCTATACTAAAGCAAGCACACGATGTAAAATGTTTAATAACAAAGTTACTTAGCAACCACTGTCAATAGTGTCAAAATTAGGGTTGTCAATTTTTATTTAAAGTTGAAAATTGCTAAATTATCTATTGTTCGCAAATTCATAACCTATTATATTTTCCGTAATTACTTTGTGCTATATAAACAGTTGGTAATGTGAAATCATATATATTTTTTAATTTTAACCAGTAGTTCTTGAGATTATCACGTTCGAACAACAAAGGAACTTTTCAGCTTTCTAATATTAGTATAGACAATTTTATTATATGTATAGATTGAACTCCCGTTAGAAAATTGTAGTGATGTAATAACCCTAGAATTTGGTTTATTAGTAAACATTTCACATCGTGCTAAGCTGTAGGCACTTGTCCCACCGCCGGCGATGAGCGAAAAACTAGTAGCGATTTTATCGCTCAAGAAACGTACAATAGATGTATATTGTAGATCCCGTCTGTGTAAAAAAGAGATACAGCATAGAGCAAGTATTTGCCAGCAGTGTGAACGGTCAGCCATCAAATATTAATATCTGTGTCTCTTTTGTTTACACGGTATCACATACTACACAGTTTTAACTCAGTTTACAGTTTACAGTTTGAACTCTCGCACTATACTAAGCACTCCCACCAACATTGGTGGGTAACATTGGCTTACATTAATAAGTTACAACAGTGACTTCATCTCCCTGAATAATAAATAACACGTTTTCCATTAAATTGCAGGTCCCGGCGCCGACCTACTACGACGCGAACTAGACAACCGCTTCCTGGCGGCGGCGGGCGGCGTGACCGGCGTCCGCACAGAGATGCACCACCACCAGCACCAGCACCAGCACACGCACGTGCACCAACACCCGCACGCGCCCGCCGTGCCGCACCCGCACCCGCACCAGCTGCTGGTGCCGCACGCGCCCCACGCGCCCCACGCGCCACACGCGCCCCACGCGCCACACGCGCCCCACGCACCACACGCGCCACTCGTGAGTGAAACTTATATATGTTTGGAACGAGTTTGTTAAACGTGAGTAAACGTGACTTCGTATGTTACCGTTCCGCAAAGTCTTAGGCGTCGTTCTAATAGGCTAGTTTGCGAAACAACAATTCTTTGAAGAAAAAATGCAAATTATGTATGGAGATCTCATACAAATATCGGCCTATGAGGTCACTATTTTTTCTAATCAAATCACTTATTTTTAAGATATGATTAGTGATAAAAAAAAGTATTTAACACAAAATTTAATCGAGATTTAATCGTTGCTAGTTTTATTTAATAGTCTTAAGAAATATATACCGTTATCTGTTATTTGTTAGGAACAATGGTTATAATAATATTTGGGGCAACTCACACAACCATTGTTGTCTGATCCCAAACTAAGCAAAGCTTGTACTATGGCAAACAGACAACTGATATACATATATATTACTCGTATATTTCCGTAATTGAGTTGCCTAGCTAAATCTCATGCTAAGTTGTAAACTTGCATTATTAATATATATATATTTTTAAAAAAATATATTTAAGGTTATTTTATCCCTTATTTAACACTAATACTTAGTGTCAATAATATAATTTAAAAAATAACAGAAGGTACCATACAAACTTGTTTTCTCTTACAAGTTAATAGTTTATGGTCTTTTTTACCTTTATTTGTGTATTCTGTCAGTGCTTTTTGAATGATTTAATGTTTCTAGAGCAACAGGAAGCGTCCTTTAGGTTTTGATTACCTTATTGGCACGTATAATATTCCAATCTAGACAATATTTATTTTTTAGGATCAAATGAGAGTATATATTTCTTAGACCGGATCTCATACTATAAATTAGTCTTTTGGATTTTTTTATTTACTTACCTAGGAAACTAACCTGATGCCAAGGATCGCATGATCAGTTCATAAATACAGATTTCTTCAATGTCCTAATTGAATGAATGTTTAATAACGTTTATACGATGGGTTTAATCGTTCTATCATGTTATCAAATATATCGGTCATTTTTGAGGGTCCTAATTGGTCACGCGTCATCGCGCGAGTGCGGCAACGATCTATTAAACACCCCTGTTGAATCATCATTTTTATCGTACGACGAGAACACATCGTATCATCGTACCATCCTTGCTAATTAGAACGACGCCCTGTGAATTTCTGACAACATTTGGAATGAAAAGCTACAATCAATGATAAGCTTAGAAAATAACTTTGCAATCAAAATGTTCAAATGCCAATTTATAATGTAATAGACCATAATATTTGTTTGTATACAATTATGTCATCAATCACCTTAACGCTTCAACTATTATATGACATTCAAATAAATGTTATGATCGTTAATTTTATTTTATTTATATATATTAAATGTGTAGCAAAGCGGTTCAAAACTATTGCATAAATGTTTTCAGTTCAAGGATGTGGGGAAAATGACATCTTTGTACCGCACCGGTCTCGGTCTTGGATACCCGTACTCGTCCAGTCTGCTTCATCCCACGGGACCTTACGTACCACCCGCGCCTATCACTGCCTACGCACCTAAGGTGAGATCATCATCATTTTGATTCTGTAAATTAATATCTAATATTCTTATAAATCATAATTAAATGACATTTTTATTACTTAATTTTTACTAAATAAATTCTTGAAAGTACTGTAACTTCCTTACATACCCTAGATACATTAAATAAATGTTTTTTGTTTCAATAGATTTCATATTTTAAGACTAACTATTCAATTAGCACCAATAATCATATAGTATCATAATAATGTCTTATATCATGATAATTTGATTCATTTCTTTTACTTACAATTTCTCCTAATTCTAGCTTATGCTTACTTTATGTTTTGAGTTGCTACAATCATTAACCCTGCATCGCATAATGTTAACAGCCCGTAGTGTCAGCCGCAAGCGACTCCGCCTCTAAACCACCACCACGTCCTGTCGTCGCGGTAGGTCTCCTTCTTAGCACTTCTTTACTTGATGCATGCTCTATTTTATTTTTCAACAATCGGTCGTGCTCGGTCGAACACTATCGACTAATACCACGGTCACCTTTTCCAACAGAAAACTGGAAAATGGAACGCGATGCACGTGAGGATCGCCTGGGAGATCTACAACCATCAGCAAAAGGAGAAGTCCGGAGGAGGCGGCGTAGGGGGCGGCGGCGCGGACAAGGACAAGCTGCGCGCCTTCCCCGCGCCCGCGCCCCCGCCGCCCGCCTACCGCTCGCCCTACGAGCTGCCGCCGGCGCCCTACCTGCACCACCCGCACCACCTAGGTACGCTCCGGCGCCCCTCCGCCGCGCCCGGGCCCGACCCTGCGCTCGCAGCCTCTCACCGAGCCGTGCGCATTTCAGGGGTATCGCCGTTCGGCCGCTACGGGCCCGGCGCCTACCCCGGCGCCGCGGGCCCCTTCGGCCTGTCGCCGTACGGCCGCGAGCTGGCGCTCACCTCGTCGCTGCACGGCGTGCACCACGCGCCGCTGGGCGTGGGCGCGCTGCACGACGCCTGGCGCGGCGTGCGGCCCGCCGCGCCGCCCGCGCCCGACGCGCGCCGCGAGCACGACGAGCGCGAGCGCGCGCGACGCGAGCGCGACGAGCGGGAGCGCCGAGAGCGGGAAGACCGCGAGCGGCGCAAGGCGCGCGAGCAGCGCGACCAGCGCGAACGTGAGCTGGCCGTGCGCGCGCGCTCGCCGCTGCGCAACGGCGCGCCCGACGCGCCCAAGGACGAGCGCAAGGAGCCGCCGCGCCACGCGCCGCCCCCGCTGGCCGCCTACCCGCCGCCCTCGCCCTGGGACCCGTACCGCAGCTTCGACCCGCTGCAGCACATGCGCTTCGCGCCGTTTGTGGAGGCGGCCATCCGCGCCGAGGAGGACCGCGCCAAGATGCTGAGCGCGTACGCGCACCACCAGCAGCTCAAGTCCAGCCCGCTGCTGCACCGCGGGCTGGCGCCTATGGGCGCGCACGGGCCGCTGGCGCCGCTCCCGCCGCTCGCTCCGCCGCTGGCCCCGCTCGCGCCGCTCGACCTGCTCAAGAAGGAGGAGCCGCGATGATAGCGAGATCTGTGTGTACATAGAGTAGAGTAAACGACGTCGCGAGTGAGAGTACGACTAATTTAATGTATATCGTTTCGCATTATCGGTTTAGAGAATTATTTATTGTAACGTCGCTTACGGAACGACGTCGGTCTCGTCGGCCGTCTCGGAGTGGTCTCGGGACGAGGCGGTCGGAGGTGTGACGCGCGGTCTCGATGTGTGCAATATTGTGGACGGGACATTGGGCGCGCCCGCCTCTACACTACTGCTTGTTTATTTACATGAAAATATCTATCGAGTTGTTATTGTGACCATTATTAGTTAATTATACATGAAATCGCAGATTATTGTGAAGGATAGGATTATCGGAATCGCTATCGATATAATTATACATATTTATATATACTTATAAATACCTGTAAATATTAGTATGTAAATTAGTGTTAAAATATAGAATTGGTTTATTTAACGTCATACAAAAGAAATCCCATAAATTATTATTACATCGGGAGTTTAATTTACACTTCCGTTAAAAATCTCAATGGTTTTTCAATTGTACCAGTGGAATTTTATTTATTTATTTAGGTATATCCTGTTAGTGAACACAATTTCAATTGTAGCAGTTGTTTCATTTAAATGCATTTAAAATATGTGATATTATTGTATTTTAAAATACATTTTGTCTGACTTCAAAGTAGTGTCTTTTCTCAGATATTTAGATGTAACAGTAATACAATAATGGTCAAATTTGTATTTATAAATCATGTCTTCTTTTAACTATTTGTGGATGAGTGGATCAAACTGATGTATTTGTTTAGTGAACATGTTATGACATAAATAAATGTTAGCAAACTCTTATGTGCCATTGAATCAATTATAAAGGGCATTGAGTCAGACAAAATTGGATTTATAAATCTGTCTAATAGACACATCTGACGGTTTGTGTTCTAAAAATCTCATGAGTGACTCAGAAATACAGTTATTATAGTTTATTCAAAATCATTCTGTATACTAAAAAGTAAATGAAAGCTTGGTGCGATTCAGAAAATACCATTAAAACTTTTGATTTTTATACCAATAAGATTTTTTATCACCTTACCCTTTCCTTTCACATCACATCCTACTAATACGAAGTTTGGATACTCAAATCTGTATTGTACCTATGTATGGGTTGGGTTGACCTGATGGTAAAAAGGAACTGAAGAAAAGTGCCTTGTATCGATATTCTTTATCAATAAATATGTACTCGAATCTACCACCGAAAATGTCATAGCATACTGTAGGTTCATCTATCTATCATCCGACCTTATTTATAGTCTGCAAAAATCACCGACTAGTCAACCTATCACTATTAATTTTCTATTTCAAAAATAAGTTGCAAAAGAAATCTTAATCCCATAAACTTGACCTTGACAGTGAACTTGACTTTTCGACCGTGATCACAAGATGCTCAAATTATGACCAAATCGGAACATCAAGGAGTCTGATTACACAATTGGCATCATTAGTTTTAAAATGAAACACCCTTAGAAATCTAGTCGGCTTGGCCGACGAAATAATCGGGCTTTTTGCCACCGACTAGCAGGCCAAGATAATTGGTAAGTATGCCATTCATAGTAGGGATGTTACGGATATGACATTACGGATCTGGATACTGATAGAAGAATAATTTTATATTGGTTTCGGTTAACGTAGTAGAGCCAATGACCGACACGAACCAATCACCGACACAATTTTTTTGGATCCATGAAAACAAGAGTAGGAAATCGATTTCTCAACACGGCAACTCTGTGACATAGACAGTACACTTTTGACTGGCATCTCAATAGATGCCAGTCAAAAGTGTACTGTCTAACAAAATAACGGATTCCGCTCAAATCTCAATAGATTTAAGCAGAATCCGTTAATTGGTTTGAAAATGGCGGTATGGAAACCGAGTGCGGCTAGAGATCTCGTGAAAATAACAGTGATTCTTAAAGAAATTCCTAAGGAAGTGAATAGGTTTTTTTTGTTAATTATACTATTATAGTGTAATGTGACTTACTCGAATATTATGTTTTTCATAGGTTATTATAAGAACTATATATCATGATCGATTTTTGTTATAACAAAAGTTTAAGGTTTTCTTAATTATAGTAAATTGTTGGTGTCGATCACTAGTTTTCACAAACTGAATTTTCCAATAATCGACACGTGTCGATAATAATTTTTTGAAACATATTTCATTTGACAAGCGAATATGGTTCTTTTTGCTTTGCGAATTTGGTAGATATTTGACAAAGACTATTTAACCTTTGGTATGCTGAAAAGGTACGTCAATCTGTACCCGCCGTCAGCGGCAACATGGCGCGAGTTTGAAACGCGCGAGATAAGGTTTCGATTTTATTGATTCTTAGCAATTAAATGTTTCGTACACATATAGGTAACGATTTTATTTGATAGTAGGATAACTAATATACTATATAAATGTTAAGATATAGCACAAAAACACCATTAACATTATTATTTTTCACAAGGAATCGAATCGAAATACAATTTCCGAACCTATTTTAGAAAAATAATTATTTATGATATAATCTGTAACATATTTCGTTTTATTTTTACCCACCGTAAGTTAGATAACCAGACTGTCTTTGAATACAAAAATCACCACATTTCCTGCCAAATTTCACTCACAAATCATCACAAATCATAATGACACAATTCTCGAACCACTGTAGGCCAAATTTGAAATGGTAATTTTAACGTTCCTCTAAACTTTATTCAACGAGTGAAGTTCTCGATCATTAGTTCAATGTTATAGGAATAGGAAAATGAAACAATTTAGACCGTATTTCAAGTAGTTTATAGTCCAAAATCGAGTAAGGTGTCGCAGGTCACCTGAACACTGATCAGTGTTACCGCATTTTCATACCAGATCAGTGATAAAGCATTCCAAAGGTTAAAGTCGAGCTACCAGTAATCGACAAGTGACGATTATTGGGTATTATTTTGTGTCGATGATTGGGTAATATTTTGTGTCGATGATTGGTTCTTAGAAAACATTAAACTCCCGACCAATTAGAAAAAGCCATTGAAGCTGTAAAAAGCTTGCTGCGAACCGTTTTGGAGTACCTAGGATTTGGTTACCTACATGATAAAATTTCGCGGAAGTCGACAATTGTTTGCCCTATTGGGCCGAGTACAGCTTTAACTAAAGGGGAAGAAGAAATTTTAGAAAAATGGATATCAGCGTTATCTGAAAAACATATTCCACTAACAAAAGATTCGCTACTAGACAGTGTGCAAAGAAGAAGGATTTCGGACTGTTCGTTCCACTGTTATGTTCCACTAATGGGTCCAACAGGATTTGCAAGTTCTCATGTCTCCACTGTTAACTAATAGTGGGACTATTAGGATGAGTAAATACTTATGTCTCCACTTCTGTTATCAGATACTGGCCATTAATGCACTTGCGTTAAAAATATAAACTGAAAGCTGTCATACCTACGAGTATCATTTGCATGATGGTGTCATGTCAATATTGAAATAAATACAAATATAAAAATTATTAACGATTTACAAAATGGAAGAAGAATTACATTTCATCAAGAGGAAAGGCGGGATAGTATTGCTTTACAATGGATATCAGTTCTATAAACATAGAGTTTATAAAAGCACAAAAACACGATGGATTTGCAGGCAGAAAAGAAACACCAAATGTACTGGAGCAATAACAGTACATGTAAGTACAGAAGTACTATTTCATATTAGGGTCGGAACGTTTTTTTTTGCCAAACGTCAGTAAACCGTTATAGTCAAACTTTTAATTTCTTTTATTTTCTAACAGTACCACGAAATTATAACTCCGAGTATACAATGAGTTTTTTTCCATAGGGTGACAAAATAGAAAAGTTTACGGGACATTCGGTTGGCTGTTTATCAGATGATACAAAAAACACAGTGGATTTAGCTATAGATGACATTAAGTTAAAAGCTGCCATTTCAACTGACCCAATACCTTCCATTTTTCGAAAAGTTATGGCTCCGTTGTATGACAAAGGACTGGACAAAGTGACTAAAATATCTTACGATAGTTCAAAAAGTTCAATATACGCAAAACGAAAAAGATCCTTTGAAGTGAAGAAATTCGTTTATAATAATATACAAGAAGTAGAAATACCGTCAAAATTTAATACAATTACAATAGCAGATTACAGCGGAAATGGAATAAGATTAATTGTTTTTGGTTCTAAAGATTTTATGGAATTACTGGAGACTATAGATGAATATTATGGGGACGGCACATTTAAAAGCGCGCCTCGCCCGTTCGCTCAATTATGGAGTTTACATGGTAACTTTGGTAGTAGGTACTTCGGAGACTACAAAGATAGCGCCAATAATATATTGCCTCATGAGCGAAAAATCTGAAATGGCTTACTCCATTCTATTTGATATTCTCACAGCAAAATGTCCAAAATGGGAGCCAAAAAGATTCCATTGTGACTTTGAGGTAGCAGTGACGAATGCTTTAAAATACTTTTTTCCGACAATAGAGGTTAAGCGTTGCTACTATCATTTTGTCAATGCACTATGGCGAAAAGCTAAATCCCTAGGAATTAAAACAAAACTCTATCGCCGCATAGTAGGTTTGTGCACAGCACTTCCGTTACTACCTGAAGAAGATATACTTGATGGATGGAACTACATTCAAACTGAGTGTTGCCAATGGGAAAAGATGAAACCTTTTATGACATATTTTAGTAAATATTGGCTTAAAAATGATAATTTTATAAAAGAATGGTGTATTTATAACCAATTGCATCGCACAAATAATTTTACAGAGGGATGGCACGCTCGACTGAATCGTTCGATAAACAAAAACTATGTGACGATCCCTAAGTTACTTTCAGTTTTGAAAAACGATTTATCAATAAACAAAATAGCATTAGCCAATGGTGGTAATAAGCGGCGAAATATGCAGAAAGACAAGGACATATTTATTTTAAACACACAAATGAAATTAGTCCATAAACAAATAACAATTGGTCATTTTTTGGAACAACTTCGATGATTAATTAATTACTTAATTTTTATCGATAGCTGATCACTTACTAGTAGTAGATAGTCTAGATAGTCTTTTGTTTTCTTTTTTGTATATTTCAAAAAAAAATTGTTTTTTTTTTAACTTAACATGTGTAGTTTGATTTGTGCTAAACCAACCAAAATAATTGCCTTAAGAAGGTTATGGGCTTTTTATTGCTTTATTTTCAATACCCATAGTGAGAGGGTTAAAAAAGTACAGACTGTACTTTTGATGAATTAAATTAAATCGGAGCAATCGGAAAAAAATTCCCGCTTCTAAGGATCATCACTAGTATTCAGTGGTACCGTTTAACTATAAAAGACCCACCGTAGCACCAGGTATATTTTGATAGTTATTACAAACATTGATTTTTTGCGAACCCGGAATTGAAAACCCATCTATCGTGAAATAACACTTTTTGAATGCATAGTACATTGCATGAATTTGACAGAGGCAGTTGCTATTGTGTGTTTACTTTTTTAAGTTTTATTTGAAACCATAGAGGTTTTAGTAAAATATGGCAAGTGGGGCCACTAGTCCAAAATATATTTCATAAAAATAGTGTTATTGGTTCCACTATCAAAATGGGTCCATGAGAACTTGCAAATCCTGTTGGACCCATTAGTGGAACATAACAGTGGAACGAACAGTCCGAAATCAGAAGAAGTATTGGTCAAAGCAGACCAGATCCTTTCATGAAAATAAGCCCAGCAAGAAGTGGTTTCAGTTGTTCATGAAGAGACAGCACAATAGCTTGGCAGACTTTATCTGATGAAACTGAACACCGCGGATGGCAAAACCGTCACTTCAAGGTTCGAGATTCTCGAGGAAATCGAGAGCTTTTATGGACACCTGTACACATCTCGGATGGCTAAACCTACGGGACTTAGCGTCGACGACTACAGAGCCCCACTACACCGAGGACATTCCGGATGGCTGCCTGAGCGAGGTCGAGGCAGCTCTTGAGCAACTTATTATTACATAATTACTACTGATAGTCTAGTAGCGGAGTTGCTGGAGCAGATGCTGCTCAGCTTAAATAGAGCCTCTAGACGTGTTGGTCTCGGTATGAATTTGGAAAAAAACCAAAATCATATTTAATGAACATGTCATGCCGAGGTCAATTTATGTTGAAGGGTCGATGCTCGAAGTTGTTTCAGATTATATCTACCTAGGGCAGGTTATTCATCTTGGTAGAAATAATTTCGAGAAAGAAGTCGACGAGAGGATCCGATTGGGTTGGGCATTGTTTAGCAAACTTCGGCGAGTCTTCTCTTCGCCTTTACCGCAATGCCTGAAGACCAACGACCATATAGCCACTAGACACCGCATAACAGGCGCTGTAATTCGGCCAACACATCAGTTTATTTTCACTGATGTAGTTCGCCGCATCAAAATGTTCTCATCAGTGTCGACCACATCTGTGATCCGTAAACACTACCGCATAATTATGCTTTAAATCGTGAAATTAAGTATTTATATGGCCAGTTGCACGATAAAATGGTGTGGAAAAAACCAGCAGTACCTCAAATCTCCGGAAAGACGGCATAACATTTCATCGGTAAGTTATTAAACATATATTTTAATTAAACTATTTTTTTTCAAATAATTCTTCGGAGTTCATCTTATACTGGACATTTTACATTAGTGAAATAAAACAACCTTACGAAAGCGAACGCGTTGATGTCTTTCATAGATGCCATCTCTTTCTTTCCTACTTAAATTCTACACTATCTCTTTCCTGCATAAATGTGTATCGACCGTCTGTTAAAAATCATAACCGCGTAATTAAAAACTCGCACTATCAGTGAAAAAGGTTGTTTGTTTTTATAATGTAAAGTTAAAAGTTGTTTTAAGTGTGCAAACACCTAAAAATTCTGATCGACAACTGACAAGTATTTTTTATTAACGACATAATTATATTCATTTAAATATACAAATATTAATGACTATGAATGCTATATTGTTACGGCTAGATTATTTAATTAATTTACTTAATTCTAGGTACCCAAAAGATCCTACCATAAAATATATTTGGATCAAGGAAACCAGACGAGAGAATTGGTTTGCATCAAGATTGTTAACAGAATACAGCAGGTATTCTGTTAACAATAAATAACACGCCTTTTTCCAGTCGGACAGGGATTTAATTACCACGTTGTATATAAACTATAGTTCATGTAAGATTATATTTATTTAAGACATTAACAAATATGTAATCGTTAAAACCAATAAATTATCATTATTATTTTTTATTCTTTCTTTTATTGTGTGAAATTTCAAAGTATTGTTTAATTCTTAATTCTTTAATGTAAAAAATAAAAATTATATAAGGTATAATATGTTTGTAGTTTATTAATACCTATCCCGTCCTTACCATATGTATCTACGTCCTAATACATATTATGGTATGGACATAGCCATTTTAAAATATAAGATACTAATATCAACTATGGAAAAATATTAAGTACATATTTAAAAAATGTCACTTACTAATTATTTATTTAGTTCAATCATGATGTACTAGTGATGGGTGACCTTGTCTAAACCAATCAGATTGCAGCGTCCCGCTTCCTCATACCTCGGCTAGTTGCCCGAAATGATTTGATGCAAAATATCGAACAATAGGCGTCTAGGGGCTGTATGGTCGTTGCTGAAGACCAAGGTATATAACCAGTGCATTCTACCTGTTATGAGCTTTGGTGCCGAGACGTGGACACTTACGGTTGGGTTAGTCCACATATTCAAAGCATAACTCTTTGGAGTCTCTTTGAAGGATACAATTCGCAACGACGTCATCCGACAAAGAACAAAGTTACCAATATAGCACGCTGAAGTTTCAAGGGGCTGGCCACATATGCCGAAGGACCAATGGCCAATAGAGTAAACGAGTCCTAGACTGGAGACCGCGACTCGGTAAACGTAAGTTAGAAGGTAGGACGAACCCCAGCCAGATGGACTGACGACTTGAAAGAAAGTAGCTGGAATGAATTGGATGCGTAAGGCGAAGAACCGGATGTTGTGGTTAGACCGACACAGGCTGATTGATTGATGAAAAGACATCCAAACTTGTCAAAGAGTGCCAGATAACTTGTCAAGATCTCGAGATAACGATTCTGAAAATAACCCCAAGTAGCAAATCAGTTATAATTATTATAATCGAATTAAACGACTAACAGACTTATAGGGCTCATAAAACAGTTTCGAGGTAACCAAACAGTTGTAAAGGAGTATTTAAAGAGACGCAATAGTTTTTAAGGATGTAAGTCACATTAACATGTGCATCTGGATCGAGGGCCCATTTTTAAAATCTTTACATAACGAAGTAAGATTTACAGGAAAATTAGTTAAAAATAGTAAAAACCTAAAGCAAAGGGCCATGAATTTCTTAAACATGAATCTAAACTGTTATGATTAATTAGCTTGGGCCCTCAATCCAGACGTATGCATAAAGTGGCATAGGTACCCTAAATCTCAGAAAGTACTATCTCTGGGTTAATCGTTTTTATTTAAGAATTTAGTTAAGAATTTCTTAAATATTTTAAGAAATTCCCAAATCTGTAGAATACAACATTACAGATTTATAGCGGTATATCTAGGGCCCTCAATTCATTAACTTATTCACTAAGGAATCTGCAAAACATGAATTTATTTAAAGAAATACATAAATACGTCTTTAATATATTTTACTTAGATGCCTCTGTGAATTAGTAAAAAAGAAATAATGATACAAAAGTTATTTTTTAAAAAGTTATTGAATGTCGAATTTTACGAAAACGTCTGAACTGAGAGCCCAAGATTTTCGGCTTTATTGACTAAGCTCGACCTCATAGATTAACGCAAATAAGAATGAGTTTTTTTACTATTCTTTAATTAAAATTTAACGTATCATCTGTTCTTCTAAATACCATACTTTAAGAGAAAATTGATTTTCAATTTCTCAATATGAGATAATTTTGTAGGGTAGATATGATTTTGTATTTTTTTGGACAAATCAGTATGTATCCTCATACAAGCTATTTCAGAAGCGACAAAGTAAATATTTGTTGCTTGAACTGTCGGAAGCGATTGTGTTTTGTGTGGAGCAATAATTAAGTGCAGTAAATATCATTATAACTAGTGTTTCCGTTTCGTGATATCGAAGTAAGTACCTAGATCACTTAATATGTCATGTATTTTCCTATGTTAATGTTGTTGATGATTTATCGTCATCGGGAATTGCTGATTATTGAATTAAAAAAAGAGTAGTCTAGGAGACAGTATAGATATATTATGATTTTACTGTCATGGTAGTCTATCAGAAACTGACGTTAATAATGACGTGGTAGATTGGTAGACACCCAACACTGTAGAGACCAATATACACCAGACACAACCACTTGCGGCTCAGTGGTCGTCGTACAAACGTGAATTATGAAGGTCTTGAATGCAAAAATAACGACGTAATACATGTTTTTGTGATATGCGCTGTCCAGTGGACTACCACGACAGCTGCAGAAGGTTAAGTATGTTAGTCCTGAAAGAAATAAAAAAGAAAATAAAACATTTACTTTGTATTGTGCATAAAATGAAAGACAAATAATAGTAATATTTAATAGTGTTCCATAAATTAATTATTCCATAATATTAAGTGATCTAGGTACTTACTTCGATATCACGAAACGGAAACACTAGTTATAATGATATTTACTGCACTTAATTATTGCTCCACACAAAACACAATCGCTTCCGACAGTTCAAGCAACAAATATTTACTTTGTCGCTTCTGAAATAGCTTGTATGAGGATACATACCGATTTGTCCAAAAAAATACAAAATTATATCTACCCTACAAAATGATCTTATATTGAGAAATTGAAAATCAATTTTCTCTTAAAGTATGGTATTTAGAAGAACAGATGATACGTTAAATTTTAATTAAAGAATAGTAAAAAAACTCATTCTTATTTGCGTTAATCTATGAGGTCGAGCTTAGTCAATAAAGCCGAAAATCTTGGGCTCTCAGTTCAGACGTTTTCGTAAAATTCGACATTCAATAACTTTTTAAAAAATAACTTTTGTATCATTATTTCTTTTTTACTAATTCACAGAGGCATCTAAGTAAAATATATTAAAGACGTATTTATGTATTTCTTTAAATAAATTCATGTTTTGCAGATTCCTTAGTGAATAAATTAATGAATTGAGGGCCCTAGATATACCGCTATAAATCTGTAATGTTGTATTTTACAGATTTGGGAATTTCTTAAAATATTTAAGAAATTCTTAACTAAATTCTTAAATAAAAACGATTAACCCAGATATAGTACTTTCTGAGATTTAGGGTATGCCACTTTATGCATACGTCTGGATTGAGGGCCCAAGCTAATTAATCATAACAGTTTAGATTCATGTTTAAGAAATTCATGGCCCTTTGCTTTAGGTTTTTACTATTTTTAACTAATTTTCCTGTAAATCTTATTTCGTTATGTAAAGATTTTAAAAATGGGCCCTCAATCCAGATGCACATCACATTAACGTGTCAGGTAAACGTCATTTCAATGAAGTTACACGACAATTATGTAACATGTCTGCCACAACGTTTACAAGACTAGACTTTATGTCAAGCAAACGTTTCAGTCCAATAACAGTCATGAGCGGACATTTTTTGTGTAAATAAGAACCTTTTATAAAATACTTATATAACGATGTCCTTTAATGATTTTGTAATTAACTATTTAATAACAAACAGGCGTATTAAGTCATATACTTAATGTTTATGTAACTTTTAGCTTGAATTGTTATTCTAATATGACTTGTATAAGTCATTTGATTAGTTTAAGGCTAATTTAGAAACTTTTTTATAACTCAATGACCATTTTCCTTCAAAATTCTATTAATGGATTCCAAGAAATGGTTTCCATTTCTTGGAATCCATTCCACAAACCACCACTTCGTTTAATTCTTTTGAATTAAACGAAGTGGTGGTTTTAGAAATCAAGAATAGTTATATAGATGTTATAATGCAGTCGCCCAAAATCTAAAGGAATTATGGCGGATGTTGGAGGCATAATGTATTTTAATTTAATATGTGTTATTTTGGAAATATCAAATATTATGAAGGCCTTTAAAAATTTCAACCAGTATTACCATATAGTTCATCGAAAATGTTAAATTCCCAAGTATAAAAGCTCACCACTCTTCATTTTTCACCAGTCTCTGAGTGAAATAAATAATATAAATATCTAATGATTAAAATATTTGAATTACCTTTTTATAACTTTTAAAAACATACAAATCCACACCAGCACAACAGTCTTGAAAAGTGATTTACATGCAACGTATTTGTTGCTAATAGGATCACAAAGTAACTCTTTTATGACTTATTAGTAGTTGTATGGAACTATTATGCGACTTTTACACAACGTAACTGTGTGTAATATAACCATAAGACGACCTTTACACGACTTAATTGTTGTATATCTGCGCCCAAACCTGCGTTATATATACGTGTATAAGACTATTATAAAACCATATTCTTTCATTGAAAGTTATATAAAAAACGTTAATGTACCATTTATACGACATTATTTTGCTAGTTGGGACATCAGGACTCGGTTTACTGAGATCGAAACACGCGCGGATCCAGATATATTTGACTCAACCAGTCAAATGTGAGTCGCTCGCATGGCTGGGGTGGGATGCATTTGATTCAACATCAGTACACTTGCCAGCAGCCTTGTAGGGGACAATTGTCTGCCTGGTGATCTGGAGTCGATAACTGGGTGTCGGCAACTGGTGACCCGATAACTGGGTGTTTTGTTGATTACTGGAGATTCAGTGTCGATGATTGGAGATTTTTACACTTTTTTCCTTTTTTGGATTTTCTTCGAGTCTGAGTACAGTAAATGAAAATAATAATTCATATTCTTATCTCAAGAATATACCTTACCATACTCAATCGTTACTTTTGGCTTATGGGGCCTAATTAATCTTAATTTTAGAAAGAAGCCCACTACCTCCTAAAAGTGTCGGTCATTGGTGCCACTCTTAGATCATGTGCCACTACGCTACGTATATAAAATTATTTCGGATAAACTCGGTTACGGATTATAGATTTTTGAAGAAACTAAGTAAAATACTAATAAATAATTAAAAAAATCAATCAGTCATTTAATTAAATAGGTAATTATTACAGCTATCTACAGATTTCTTAAGTTATCTACTTTAAAAAAAATGTAAGAAAATTATTACTATATCTAATTGTTTTCCATTATATTCTTATATATCTCCTTAGGGGCTTAGTTACAACACATCATCAGTCTGCAAGAGATGTGTCTCTGCGCTAAGGCGCTAATGTGTGGCTCGGCCGGCAAAACCAAAAACCAAGTTTTTGATGAGGAGCTGAAAGTTTATGTCGGATACGATTACGGATAGTTTTTATTTCGGATATTCGATAGATTCGGTTTCGGTTACGGAGCTCCATAACATCCCTAATTCATATCAACTAAGAAAGTTGGTTTCAAACTACGTACTGTACTTATAGTTTGAAACCAACTTTAATTCTAGTCTACTTATAAAACATATGTAGGTACTACAGTCGCAAAATTATAGCATTGTGAGAATAGTTGAGAATTTATAGAAATGGTATAGTGGTAGTTTTGGGAAATGAGCATATTGGGCAGTGGCTTTTTCGGAAATTGGTATATGGGATATTTAAAGTGGTTTTTTGGTCAAAACTATCCAAGGTCGAACGTGGACGACTTGAAGTGTTGTCGTTTTGGAAATGTATATTATTATTATGTATGAATAATGTGCACATAGTGGAATATTATTTTTTTCAAGGGTACCAATCTTAATTGTTGGAAAATTATAGCATTAAGTGAATGGCTGAGCATTTATAGAAGTTGTATACTGGTAGTTTTCAAATATGGATATAATGGGCACTGGTCATTTTTGGGAACTTAACAGTTGGGAGAGTGGTTGTTTTGGGAAATTGACTTTCTGGGCAGTAGTCGTTTGGGTCCTGTGAAACCATCGGACCACTTTTACATTTCACTATAGTCTACTTTCCTAACTATTTTATTGTTTCATACGGTCTACTTTCGTTGTAGGCCTACTTCTTAAATGGTATACTTTGTCGGTATGTCTAGGTACTTTCCCGTTAGAGTGTTTTAGAAAAAAACTAAGTACATAAAATTTTGATTTTACATTAAATGTAGGTACCTACTTAATGCAAACATTTATATACCCTGTATAAGAATGTATGACTTTGAAATCAGTCGACATATTGATAGGGGAAATTCAATACGTTTGTTTTACATAAAAATATTGACAATTAAAATTGTAAAACAAATCAACCCGATTTTATGGTCTATCGATAATAATGTAGGTATATCAAGTCATGAAATAGGTTAAATTTAATTATTTAACGATATTTAATTTATTTTTAAATCAACTTTTTATTAGGTAATAAGTTATTAGTCAAGTTAGTGCAGTGAGCATGCGACATACACCGTTGTGGTACCGACCATGATTGCCAATAGCTTAAACTTATCACTCGTTTAAAAAATGAATATATAGGTACCTACCCATAAGTAGTACGAAGTCTTGTATTAAATTATAGTAAATACATATAGACTGAGATACGGCTGCAGATTCGCATCGTTCATCGAGTATTGTAATAAAATCATGTTTTTATATACAATCATAAAAGGGCCTATATGTTTTGGCCAGTCTGCCTATCAGATTTTGCCCGCTAGTATTTTTAATTAAATTTTTATTAATCGACTTACTGGGAAAAAAATCTCACTTGTTATTGCAATGAAATACACTCTACTTTATAGAACTAGATGTAGAGAACTTGAAAAGCGATGGGTGCCTTTGCGCACTTGCCCGCAACACCTTCGCAGCCAGGTGTAAGCAGGTAATATTTTGTTACGTTATTACGTTCATGGCGTATTGTCATCATTTATATATCAAATTAAAGCTCTTTATTTCCTGTACATGATAAACTACCTCTGCCTATGCAAACGTGCCCGCAGTCGGAGTTGCCAGCGTTTAAAGTTTGTTTAGAGTGAGAAAGACTTATCGCTCTACATCATGCGTTAGACGAGGATGGCAATAGCGTGCTCTGCTGTCGTAACAAAGAATGCAGTAACTGACAAAAACCATTATTTTAGTTATGTTCTTGAAATGGCAACGTAAGCCATACACTATGCAATAATAACAAAAAAAAATTAAAAGCAAATTGGAAACTAAAATGTTATTAACATAAAATGTAGTAGTTAGACCAAATTATTTACATTCACCAAGATTAATTGCAATTGTCGTAACTATAATAAACTAGCGGCTCGCTTCGGCTTCGCACGGACTTTCTCCAGTCCATAAAATAGCTCCACAGTCCGGACCGTTCGATTCGCACTTGACATTTCAAAATGTAAACGTCGAACGAAAAGTACCCCATTCGCCGGCGGCCATATTCAAGTAAGTCAATACAATAGTCTCTAAGCAATAGTCTCTGTTTGCTGATAAGCTGCAGTCAGGAATCTCGGTAAGTATATCATATAATAGTTTTATCATTAAATTTATAAGATTGTCAGAGACAAAGGTAAAGTAGACTGGTTGAGAGTGTAATAGTAGTATTAGGTACTGATAATAGTGGGCGCTGTCTGGGGTGGAGTGTCTGTCTAATGGGTGGCGGAACGTTTAGTGATATGTACTGTAAATGTGAGGGATTAGATAAGAAACCACGAATTAGACGTCTTTATTAGACTTCTCGGCATTGATACCCACGCGACCATGCTCACAGTACTGACATGACAATATTATCATGAAAATATTCTTTCAACGTGTAGTAGCACTTTATTAAGAGTACATAATAAGCTCATTTTTAAATTTTACCTTATTGTCATAGACAATAAGGTAAAATTTAAAAATGAGCTCTCTTTGATATAATATGTCGGTAGTTTGTTATAAATCAGCGGTGCTTTACAAAATATGCTACTATACATCAACGCGGTTTTGCTTAGTACCACACATAGTTTACCTAGGTGTCGTTGACGTTCCCTCTTATTAAATAGGGTTATATTCTGCTTTACAAACATTGGGTTTTCTTAAATGAATTTGCAAGGTAACGTTACTATAGAATATTGAATATCATAAGGCCTGCATGATTCTCTTGACTTGAAACCGAACATTGTTCTTATGCAGCGTTTCTGCGCTTTAAACACCAGGAGAGTGGAGTTTCCCCAAAAAATAATGTCATAACGAAGAATCGAAGAGATATCCAGGGTAGGCAGTCATAAGCGCGTCTCTACTAAATTTCAGTCTGTACAATCCTTACGCAAACTGGCTGATCTTTTTGCAAATATGCTCAGTAATTTCCAGTTCATTTATTGATCCAAATGTAGCCCTAGAAATTTAGTATATAAACACTCTTAGATTCTTACCCCCTGATAATTCATATTAAATGCTATATAATTGTCATTAATTTCTGGGCTTTGTTTGAAATTAATAATTTTCGTCTTCTCTAAATTATTTTTTAAATTATTTAATTTTAGCCAATGGATAATAGATATCAATGAGTTAATAATAGTAGATTATAGTGATGTCAATGTCAAGTCAGAGAGTAATACTGAGCAATCATCTGCAAGTAATGTCATTTTATGTTTAATACTTATTGGTAAGTCATTAAAATCCATACTAATATTATAAATGTGAAAGTAACTCTGTCTGTCTGTCTATCTGTCTGTCTGTTACGCTTTCACGCTCAAACTACTGAACCGATTTAGATGAAATTTGGTATAGAGATAGTTTGAGTCCCGGGGAAGGACATTAGATTTTTATCGCGATAACCGACATCCACGCGGGCGGAGCCGCGGGCGAAAGCTAGTATATAATAAAGAGCTGTGGGCCTAACATACTGTCCTGGGGCACTTCACATTTGACTTTTCTTACATCAGATTGATACACTTTTTCAATTTTTGTTCTTGTTTATAGTCTTGTTATTTGCGTGACCTGCTCTCTGTCAGTTAAATAAGACGATATTACTCGTAGTTTATGAGCATTGCCTCTTATTCCATAGGAGTAAAGTTTATATAATAAAATGTCGTGACTTACGTGATCAAAAGCTTTTGTCCTGTCCATAAATAGACCAACTACTGGCTGTCCCCTATCCATATTACGGATCACGGATCGTAAAAAATCGTAACTAGCCATGTTTATATTTTTATTCTTCCTAAATCCATATTGCTGGGGGATCAATATATGTAGATTCCTTTTCTAAGAAGTATTGAGGCAGTTATAAATCACTTTTTCGTATATGTTTGCAAATATTGGTACTATTGCTACCGACCTATGATTTGTTTTTCGCCCTTTTTGTACAGAAGTTTAATCATTGATTTTTTAAATTCATGAGGAAATAAACCTTGTTCAAGGCTCAAATTAATTAAACAAGATAAAAACAGGTGTTATAGAACTACTTACGTCTTTGACTATAGCTGTTATTTTCCCATCGATGCCAGCGCTTTTTGTATTCTTTAGTTCCATGATTATATTAAAAATGTCAATAGATGACATCGGATTCATAAAAAAATATTTGCATATAATATGTCCAGGTGAATTATTAATAAGTTTAGAGTTACATACTTCCATTAACCACTATGCATTTAATTTGTTTTTTTTTATCATTTCACCATTATATTTTATCTCGGTAAAGTTTAAATTAGTATTTTTATTTTGAGCGCCATTAATAATTCTCCAAGTTGCTTTTAATTTATTTTCATTTATTTTGATATAGTGATCATCTTGTGACCTTTAAGTTAATCTAATTATTATCTTTATTCTATAAGCGTTTCCAAAGGAATTCTCTTTTCTTTTTACTACCTAGTTTTTTTCCTTTAGAAAACCATTTTGTTTTAGTTGTAGGTACAATTTTAATTCTATGAATTGGAAAACATAGATCATATAGCAGCTTAAATAAGTTTATAAAGCAGTTCATATACTTGGGAAAAACTCAATGGAGTTATATTATTTTTAAATTTATATCTGTATTCTGAGGAAAAATCCCTTTTAAGTATAAACCAATGTTCTAATACCATGCTAGCACTAATAGGGCATTGTATAATTTGCGCAGAATGATTCGATATACTGAGTTCTACCAATTCACTTTTGCACCCCCGCAAGTTGTCTTGAATATTGTCAATGCAAGTATTACTGGCATATCGAGTAGCTTGTTGGAATTCTGCTTTTAAATTGAATGACTAAATAATATTTTACAATTCTAATGAAAGTCCATTCTTTTTTAGTAAATCTATGTTGTAGTCATCACAGAGTATAACTTTCTGGTTTTTGTTCTTACAAACAAGACAAGAGAGTATGCATTTTTTCATAAAAACACTCAAAAGATAATGAGTCAAATTTAGGAGGCCTATATATACAGGCAATATAAATACCATAACTAATCAATTCAATTATAGAAAATTCACATTTGTTTGCTATTGATAGAGTGTCCAATTCATGCACAGTTTTGTATTTAATACCATTTTTTACTAAAATACATGATCCGCCATGTCGAGACTGCCTCATAAAGGAAGCCGCTAACCTCAAATTAGGTATACATAAATATGGTTCGTCCCCTGGAAGCATATTATGTTCTGTAATGCACACTACGTCAATATTCTTATTCATTTCATTTAGATTAACACACAACATATCTGACTTACTTATTAACCCATTTATGTTTTGATGAAGTAAGTATTGACAAGTATTTAGGCACGAAAAATCTAATCGTGCTTTCTTATCTAATCCCTCACATTTACAGTACATATCACTAAACGTTCCGCCACCCATTAGACAGACACTCCGCCCCAGACAGGGCCCACTATTATCAGTACCTAATACTACTATTACACTCTCAACCAGTCCACTTTACCTTTGTCTCTGACAATCTTTTAAATTTAATGATAAAACTATTATATGATATACTTACCGAGATTCCTGACTGCAGCTTATCAGCAAACAGAGACTTGAATATGGCCGCCGGCAGATGGGGTACTTTACGTTCGACGTTTACATTGAATGCCAAGTGTGAGTCGAATGGTCCGGACTGTGGAGCTATTTTATGGACTGGAGAAAGTCCGTGCGAAGCCGAAGCGAGCCGCTAGTTTATTATAGTTACGACAATTGCAATTAATCTTGGTGAATGTAAATAATTTGGTCTAACTACTACATTTTATGTTAATAACATTTTAGTTTCCAATTTGCTTTTAATTTTTTTTTGTTATTATTGCATAGTGTATGACTTACGTTGCCATTTCAAGAACATAACTAAAATAATGGTTTTTGTCAGTTACTGCATTCTTTGTTACGACAGCAGAGCAGGCTATTGCCATCCTCGTCTAACGAATGATGTAGAGCGATAAGTCTTTCTCACTCTAAACAAACTTTAAACGCCGGCAACTCCGACTGCGGGCACTTTTGCATAGGCAGAGGTAGTTTATCATGTACAGGAAATAAATAGCTTTAATTTGATATATAAATGATGACAATACGCCATGAACGTAATAACGTAACAAAATATTACCTGCTTACACCTGGCTGCGAAGGTGTTGCGGGCAAGTGCGCAAAGGCACCCATCGCTTTTCAAGTTCTCTACATCTAGTTCTATAAAGTAGAGTGTATTTCAATGCAATAACAAGTGAGATTTTTTTTCCCCAGTAAGTCGATTAATAAAAATTTAATTAAAAATACTAGCGGGCAAAATCTGATAGGCAGACTGGCCAAAACGTATTGCCCTTTTTATGATTGTATATAAAAATATGATTTTATTACAATACTCGATGAACGATGCGAATCTGCAGCCGTATCTCAGTCTAATACTATTTATTCGTCACAAATTCATATGTCCGATTGGATGTTTCTTGTCAACACTGTGTAACTAACTTTGTAAAAACTTACAAACGTTATTGTCATTAATTTTTAGAGTTAAACAAGCAGCTCCATCGAGACTTGGCTAGTTTTTTACAGATGTTTTTGGTGGGATTTCACTTCTTTTTGTAGAAACGTACGAAGTATTGATTTATTTTATTAGATTTTCTTATTTGACATTTTTTTTTTGTTAGTAGTTTTTTTATTATCTAGAAAACTAAGAGTAGGTACTAAATAACTAACAATTAAATAAAGTAAGACAAGCTGAGGGTTCTTCATCAGATACTTGAGACCTTCGATTTTTGACATCAAAGGAAGAGGCAAACAAAGTTGAATATTTTTTGTAAAGGCGGTATGTCGATCTTTAATAGTTTGGTTGTGCTCTTGTGTTTTCAAATAAGCGTCACCAGGTACTCCAGATCTTCGATTATCCTAGTTTTTATAGTTTTCCCTTTATGTGGCCATTAAACCTTAACTCTGTACCAAATTTCAGCTCTCTACGTTTATGGGAAGTACTCGTTCTATTCTGATGATCACGAGTTAGTGAGTGAGTGTCATAAATGCGAAACTTTGCTTTCGCTTATCTTCGGAACTAAATGACCTACAGACTTCATTTTTTTTATTATAAGTGTGATTTTATAGCTTACTGGATGACTTATTAATTACCTACCTAAAAGATTGTAATGAAACTCCGCCAACAATTGATTTTTTTTATGAGCTACAAAATAGTGTTTATTTAAAACATCTTTATGAGCTCTTATTTGAGGTACTAGGAGCTAATAATGAGAATATATATTGTCCTAAATAACTTTTGAACTGTTCAGATAACTTTTGTATTGTTTAATCAAATAAATTACAACATATTGAAAGGAACGAACAAGAAAGAATATTCAAAAAATCACAAGCATCCGTGTAATATCTTAACACAGCAAAATCTTGAATATCTTCGCCACCAAAGAAATTATTCAAAATGTAGCTAAAATATATGTCAGTATATCCCTTATAGTCCAAGAGGGGAGCGCCAAAAAGTGCAAGTACTTTATAGAGGCAGATTTTTTGATATTACGTCACATTAGTGGAGTAAAGGAATACTAAAGTCTAAAGTCAGCTGGATTCCTAAGCGCTTCAAAAAATCAGTCTCTAAAAACGTTCCTCCAGCAGAAACTGTTTCTATTAAAGAACTTAGCGCAACAAGTTTAAAAATGTGCGCAACAATTACACGAGCTGCCAACTAATTTTCTAAAATAATTTAATACTTAATTAAATTCGACATTTTGATAAGGGAACGCTATTACATATATCCATACTAATATTATAAATGTGAAAGTAACTCTTGTCTGTCTGTCTGTTACGCTTTCACGTTTAAACAGGTAAACCGTTTTAGATAAAATTTGGTATGGAGATAGTTTGAGTCCCGGGGAAGCACATAGGATAGTTTTTATCGCGATAACCGACATCCACGCGGGCGGAGCCGCGGGCGAAAGCTAATGTATAATGAAGAGACAAAATATTTGTTTAATCTCTAAAACTCCTAGACCGATTTTGATCCGTCAGAGGTAGCTTAATTTTTAGACCGCCATGAACGTCAGTCAATTATTTAAAAGAAGACTCCGGCGGTAGTGCACAAGCCCTGCGTCGCGGGGGACTTCACAACATGTCACGAACACAAAGCACAATCAATTTGTTTGACCCACAAAGTGTTGTTTTGCATCTGGATAAACCTCTGAACAACACTTCCACTAGACGCTAAAAAAATGTGGAAATCGAACCCATGACCTCTTGCGTAGCAGTCGATGGCGCGGTAGGAGTTGACAACTCCTACCGCGCCATCGAGGCAGTCAAGTAATTAAAACGTGCTTATGCCATATTTTCATCGTGTCATGCCGTCGTAAGCTATAGTATGACCATTAGTGCTGTGCACTCCCTGAGGTATGCGCGCGGTGAGACGGGGGGGTTAGAATCGGCTGCTGCGCTGTCAGTGCGCCGTCAACGCTTGTGACGGCAGGTAGTGTTATTTGTATCGGACTGTCTATGTCAGACGCACACGAGATAAATATTCAAAGATGGGTCGTGCGTTATCTCGTGATATGAAGACTGTCATTTTTAAGGTGGCTGAATATTTTAAGAAAAGAAAAGCAGACAAAGAAAGCTTTGAATTTAAAAATGACGTGAATATTGCTAAAATCGTTGCGGAGGCTACGGGATACAGCAAAAGAACCGTACATAATGTGATTTCTGCGGGCTATTTATCAATTGAAAATTCAAGCCAATTAAAATTTCAATCGCCAAAAAAACCAAAAGTTCTAAAGAAAAAACACGTTGTGGATGATTTTGACCTTGGAGTTATCAGAAGAAAAATTCATCAGTTTTACGAAGTTGAAAAAAAAATACCAAGTGTCCGTAAGTTACTATCAAGTTTGAGACAGGATGGCATATTGAATTGTGGACGGGAATATTTAAGACAGCTTTTACACAAAATGGGCTACCGTTACAAAAAATGCAAATCAAAGAGACATCTCCTTATAGAGCAGCCTAATATTACAGTGTGGCGGAAAAAATATCTTACACAAATCAGAAATTACAGAACGGAAAACCGAAACATATATTTTCTTGATGAAACATACATCAACGCCAGTCACCATGCCAGCAAATGTTGGCAATCATCGTCAGAACCCGGTATTCATGCTGATATTGGGAAAGGACGGCGACTAGTAATACTCCACGCTGGGTGTCGAAATGGCTTAGTGGATGATACATTGACTATATTCAAATCCGATGCTAGAACCGGTGACTATCATGGAGATATGAGCGGACCTACTTTTTATAAGTGGGTAGATGAAAAGTTAAAAGATAAGTTGCTGCCGAATTCTGTGGTTGTAATGGACAACGCGTCTTACCACAGCGTTCAGATTGAGAAGAAACCAACTATATCAAGCCTCAAAAGTGAAATGCAGAACTGGTTGCTACGCCATAATGTAGAATTTTCAGGAACCATGTCAAAGGCTCAACTGCTACTTCTTATCAAAAATACACAAAAAGAACCCGTGTATAGAATTGACGAACTCCTGAAAGCCAGTGGACACACTGTTCTGCGTTTACCTCCGTACCATCCAGATTTAAATCCAATCGAGTTGGTCTGGGCTGATATTAAAAACAACATAGCCCAAAACTATATTAATTCTTCTCTAGACGAAAAGATAATCTTATTGGATAAATTGTTTTCGGAATTCACGGCGGAAAAATGGCAGAAATGCGACGATCATGTCCAGAAAAATGAAAATGATTACTGGAGTCGCGATAGTAGGTTCGATAATGTTATCGATTCATTCATAATAAATTTGCAAGACTCTGATTCAAGTTCCGGTGGCGAAGAGGAAGATGAAGATGATGACGAAATGGAAGATGAAGTTGAAACAGAATCTATGTCAGAATAACTTTCGTTAGAATATATAATTGTTTGTAAATATAAAAAATGTTTAATAAAACAAGTCCTGTTGTGAATTATAACTTTCAATTCTTATTTATCACCTGCATATTTTTAATAAAATATGAGTATATTTGGGTTACATTTTAATCAACAAAGTAAGTATATATTACAGATAGATAGCCTCCGACCAACGCAACGTCCCGCCACAAGTCTTGCCTTAGAAATGCAAACTGATATCGTAAGATCTGTCCGACATGTATCGACCTCATGTGAACTCATGCACTTTTTTCTTCGCCCCCCACCTCGCCGTGCATACCTCAGGGAGTGCACAGCACTAATGGCCACACTATAGTTTTAATTTGACGTCCGTAGCTGTCAAAAGGGAACAGCTAATCCAAACTAATATTACAAATGTGAAACTAACTCTGTCTATTTCGTTTTCACTTTCTGTACCGATTTAGATGAAATTTGGTATGGAGACAGATTGTACCGGGGAAGGTCATAAAACTATCCTTTATGGATAGTTTTATTATGATAACTGAGATTGAGCCGCAAAACGGAGGCACGGGTGTAAGCTGGTAAGAAATAAAACAATAATAGATGCTTCCACTACAGCATTTATTTACTGCACAACAAAGGGCGAAAATTTACATATATATATAAAATCGGCTACTATATTACTTATTTACTTTCTGTACCAAATTTGAATTGATTTCATCCTCTTAACTTTCTTTTGTAATTGAAGGACTCCATAGAGCAAGGCTTCAGCTGTTGGCGGACATCCAGGAACATAAATATCAACAGGTACAATGCGGTCACAACCTCTGTAAAACAAAAATATGATTATAGAAACAACTGTGAAAGATTAATTGTTGAAAAACTCAACAATTTGTATAATGAGGACTGAAGTTAATTATTTAATTTAACAAACATAAAGCAACTGCATTTTCTGAAGTTTTATGTTGCTTTGGTCAACTGTCAATATGAGCAAATACTCAAATACATCTTGACTGGCCTGTGTGTGACCCTGACTGCTAAGTCAGAGGTTGCCGGTTTTATCCCCACCCAGGATAAAATCTTGTGTGATGAGCGTGATGGTTTATTCTGTGTCTAGGTGTAGTTATTTGTAAGCTGTCTGGTTTCCATAGTACAGGCTCTGGTAGTTTGGGATCGTATGTATATCGTCGAGGCGTACCCATGGGGGCAGGGGGGGGAATTTGGGGATTTAGGGTATGAACACCCCAAATTTTAAAAAGGTACACAGTATACATAAAACTGATATCTTGGGTAAGGGCATACCCAACATATATTATCTCTATTTTATGACATTGTTAAGTCTCCTTTAAGGTGAAAGCACACTTCGAGCTTTTACTAGTAAAAGAATGTTGAGCATTTGCTGTTTTAAAATTTACTCAAACCTCACTTCGAAGAGCTTTTCCCTGCCTCCAATCTGAACTCCAATTGGCAGGAGGAGCGGGAATATTTTTCTCCACATCTCTGATTGTTTTGTTTTCATCACTATTATATTTCGCCAATAGTACAGTTATTCAAAAAGAACAGGGAAAAGCCCGTTTTGATATGCTATTGACTCTCATGCAACATAAATACTTTTCAGCAAATCTACAGTTACATATTGTGGGAGCATTCAGGGGACTGTGATATTAAGGTGAATAGTAGCAACTGAAGCCTAATTATGGGAATTCATTATTGTTGTCCACGACTTTCTTTTTTTAGGATGCAAAAACTTGATTTGTAATAATAACATACATAAAGAACCATACATAATACTTTTTTATTTATCTAAATGTTTTCACGGAGTTTTGCTTCACTTGATGGCTCATGGCATAGTCATAGCATAGTGACTATGCCAGCCCTATATGAGCCATCAAGTTAACCTGGCATACATTCTTCATTCATACTTCTCTTCTTTCATGCATACATATGCACAATACTTGAATTTAAGAATTAAATAAATTGTATAAACTCACCTTACAACTGAATAAGAGTAATGGTAGTATCCACCACCATTAGCACAGCTACCCATAGAAATAACCCATCGTGGATCAGGCATCTGGTCATAAACTTTTCTCAAAGCAGGTGCCATTTTGTTGGTCAAGGTGCCAGCTACAATCATCACATCAGCTTGACGAGGCGAAGCACGAAACACCACACCATACCTGCAAGAAACAAAGTTGGCTTGTGTAATCAGCCAAAAAAACTATGTTTATTGGTTTGTTTATTTATTTTCTTAGGCCTTGGTATACAATTGTGGAGCAGCAGTTGTAAATACATTCACACTCATTAATATTCCTTGCTAAACTGATGTTCATACTCATCAAGTGACAAGTAACGCCCTCATATTTATGCAACCATTTAGCATAAACATGAGGGCTTTGTGTTCGCTAAAAGATGGTTTAAAGTTTATGATTTTACAGAATGTACACAATGAAAAGCTCCTTTTATAATACTACTAGCTTTCGACTGCGGCTCTGCCCGCATAGATGTTGATTATCGTGATAAAAACTATCTCCATACCAAATTTCATTTAAATTGGTTTAGCTGTTTGAGTGTGAAAGCATAACAGACCAACAGAGTTACTTTCACATCTAAACTAATATTATAAAGCTGAAGAGTTTGTTTGTTTGAATGTGGTAATCTCAGGAACTACTGATTTAAATTGAAAATAAATCCTGTCTTGCTCTTAATTTCACCTGCTTTTTATCAATACTTCTTTTAGAGTTGATATACTACAAAACATACCTGTCCATATCATAACGAGGAGCAGCAATGTGCATCATTTCTACAGCACAGCAAGCCAAACCAAAAGTCATAGGCCATATTGAGCCCTTTCTGCCCCAGTTCAATAAATCATCCAGTCTAGCCACTGCCATCTCAGCCATGTTAGTCGCATCTTGAAAAGGTGAATAGGGTCGTGTTTCGTTTGGTTTCGGAGCTGGCAAATGGGTTTGACGAATCTGTTCTACTACAGGCGCAAATCCACCTTTTTTAATGACAGACAAAAGTGTCGAAGGAGCAGTGGCTCCCAAAGCTTTGATAGCCTGCATCTTCCTGCAAAATAGGTAAACAATACCACGAACACTAGGTTATTTTGATTTGAACATCCACGTAATGATATAAGTGATGTGTACAAAAAGGACACTTACAATACTAATGCATTAAGCAACACTATTTGGAGTTTATTATAAATACGTAATTCTTCTTAAAACTAAAGATAGAAAAATCTATACGAAATTTGACAACTTTACGTAATTCGAAGGTGCATTTACAAATTCAAATTCAACAATAACAAAGTAAATTGATCTTCATTTAAATATTTTGAAATACTCGTGACATGTAATATTTGTTTCTATTAATTTATTCAATTTTATGTTATTTTCAAATATTTATCTTTTTTAAATTTTTAAACCTTAATATAAAAACAAAAAATATGACTATGGCTATGATAGCAAGCTTCGTAAATGTGTACAGTAATGTCAAAAGTGACATACCCACTATAGGCATGTCCCTAACGTGGTTCTCGGTCTAATACTGCGACAAAACCACAACTATTTTACATGCTCTTTGACCACCATGAGTTTGAAAATTACTTTGTTTTTATTAATTTTAAGTTGTTTTGTTCCTAATTTTTCTAAAACACCTCAATAGTTGAAGGAACGAAAGCGGACGGAAGACACCCGGTCTTCCGTTCCGTTATAGAGTAAATTAAAAGTTGACCGATACAGGCTCATTGATTAATGAATTGACCATAATAGTGAAAAACAAACTAGGCTAACTTTAAATGTTTGTTACGTGTCGGTGTTATAGACGGACCGTCGACACCATTTATCTACGCTTTGGTGTAAGAGGCGGACCGTTGACACCATTTATCGAAGCAGTGCAGTTGCGGACCGGCACGAGGCGTCGAGTCAGCGCTACGTGATTTCCACATCTCGCCACTTCGATTTCGCAACCGTCTTTCCATAGTTGTAGTTTTAGATTTTAATAAAGAACGATTCATTCTTGGTACATACATCGACCATTTATCACTAGTTTTAGATTTTAGTTTAATGTAATTTATAATTAAATTTATTTAAGATGTATAGACTTTCTCTGCAACCTCCGGCTCCAGTTAACGTAATTGGCGCAGTCGGTAGGATATTCGCGGGCCGGTTCGCGATAATTAGGAATATCTCAAATCGATATCCGCGTTCGCGAGTCACCCGGGTGGTTTCCAAGCACCTTCAACGAATATCCGGATCTTCGGAAGCTGAAGCCAGAGGCGTATCCAGACATCGATACTGCAGAGGGGCCAACTATACACTTATTGAACCCAGACGGAACATCCGACCAGAAGAAGTAAGATGAACACCAGTGGTCTGGCAGCAATATTTGCCACTCCGCTTGACAAATAGTTGCTGTTCTTCGGGGGGAGGTGTTACGTGTCGGTGTTATAGACGGACCGTCGACACCATTTATCTACGCTTTGGTGTAAGAGGCGGACCGTTGACACCATTTATCGAAGCAGTGCAGTTGCGGACCGGCACGAGGCGTCGAGTCAGCGCTACGTGATTTCCACATCTCGCCACTTCGATTTCGCAACCGTCTTTCCATAGTTGTAGTTTTAGATTTTAATAAAGAACGATTCATTCTTGGTACATACATCGACCATTTATCACTAGTTTTAGATTTTAGTTTAATGTAATTTATAATTAAATTTATTTAAGATGTATAGACTTTCTCTGCAACCTCCGGCTCCAGTTAACGTAATTTGTTAGTCAAATGTTGTTTAGTGGTTTTGTTTAAATAACAATTACATTGCAAAATGCTAAAATCCTATTTGCCAGTCTACCTTTGAGGTGATGTAAAAGTAGTAAGTGGAAGAACATAATTTTATTATAAACTGGCTGACCCGCGCAACTTCGTCTGCGTAAATTTTCCCCGTTTTTGCAACATTTCTTAATGCTGCTCCGCTCCTTATTTCTCCACTATTTAATGGATGTTATTATACAATATAAAACTTCCTCTTCAATCACTCTATCTATTAAAAAAAACTGCATCAAAATCCGTTGCGTAGTTTTAAAGATTTAAGCATACATAGGAATATAGGGACAGAGAAAGCGACTTTGTCCCTATGTAGTGATAAAAAATAATAACTTGCAATGTTTGTTTGTTTGGGAGGATCTTAGAAGCTAAATTAATATCACTTCCTGATGTTCGATTGGAATCAAATTTGGTATTCTGGCGTAACTTCGGTGACAATGAAATAATATGGTACATACTTACTATGGAGCTGGTCTGATGATGGAGTCAGTCGAGAATTTTAGTAAGGAACCTACATATTGCCAAAAACATTTTCACAAAATTATATAAAGTATTAAAAAGGAGATTATTATTACTCACTTTAATCTGTTAAATATGATACCCAATAAAAATATTACTTCATTCGATAAGTTGTTTAAATATTTTCTTATAACAAACTGTAGCTTAGTTTAATAAATTAAAATAGATAAAACAAATTTAATAATAATAAATATATGTTTTATTTATTCAATTTATTCTAATACTAAAAAGTATTTTATAGCTTTTGTACGCATCCTTACCAAAGAAAAATGTCTTATTATGATGCCAAATAAGGTATGCAGTTTGTTGTACCGCGCGGCCGCTTTTTTGCAGGATTTTAATTTAGCCGGTTAATCTCTGTATAGAGGTTATGGTGATTTTTTTATTATGTAAACGGATGCATATTTTCAGCTGAAATATTTGCATACATATATTAGATAAAATTCACTGAAAAGTAATACTATTCATTTAACCGTTAAATCATATAATAAGGAGTTAATTTTAAGTTCAAAATAACTTAGTTGAAACAATATATTCGTTATAAATCATAAATGTGTTGAAGTAGGTTTATGAAATTTTGTGGGATTACGAGAATAAATAAGAGGTATAAATAAAGTCTTCTAGTTTGAGAACTAGAAGACGATTTCTTTTTAAAAAATGTGTCCCATAGCTAGTAAACGGTGTAACTATATAGAAAAAAAAATAAGTCCATTATAGAGCACAAATTACCACCTATTCATGTTAACCAAAAATATAATATTTCACTAAGTAGTTTGCGAGATCTAGCCATCAGCAAAACGTTGCTCCAGCTAAAACTCAAATAACATGAAACCATACGATGCATTTCATGCACATTTCGCACTAATTATAAGCTATCTTCCAACCTATTTTATATATATTCTTGAAGAAAAAAAAAAGTTGCGCACATTTTTGTTTGACTGCCTCTGTGGCGCGGTGGGATTGTATCCGACTGCTACGCAAGAGGTCATGGGTTCGATCCCCACCCAGGATAAAACTTTGTGTGATGAGCACGATGGTTTATTCTGTGTCTGGGTGTTATTTATCTATAATATGTATGTATTTAGAAATATATAAGTATGTTTACGGTTGTCTGGTTTACATAGTACAAGCTCTGCTTAGTTTGGGATCAGATAGCTTTGTGTGAGTTGTCCCAAGATATTAAGATATTATTAAGATTTCAGCGGCATGTTGCATTGAAAATCTGTATCATTCAAATCCTGAAAGGAGACAACATTCTGCTGGGGTAACGCACACATTAGACCTTCAACGTCCTTGGCGGGTGGGAGCGCTGTCACTACCACGCGGCTTGCGGTTGGTTTGTCGCCGTGTGGTCGGAAGTAACCTCTCGTTGCCGGCCGTGGTTCTGTCCATGGTCCGGGCCAAGGGGTCGTGGAATGCGGTCGCATCCTTCTGCGAGGACGTCATCTCGCAGAAGGACGCGGCAAAGCGCGTCAGGGAAGAGAGCTCCCTGGCGGATCCGATCCGTCGCCGGCAAACCGGGCGGCGTCGGCGCGCATATCTGCACCTGATGCCGCCTTAGGTAGGGCTGCGGGCGGGCGTACGGGGTAATCTGCCCCGCCCGCGGCCTTCCGTGGAGGCGCGGCGCCCTGTGTGTATCCAGGGGCCGCGTAGGTGTGAAATGCCCGGAACGCAACAACATCGCGTCCGAGCATTGCCACTGGGCGGGCCGCCGACGGTATAACAAATTCCGGCGGCCCGTTCGCGAAGGTGGCGGGCGATACACAGCGGGTTTTTACCCCAGACTACCTCCACCGTCTACCCCGAACGGTAGGGGTGTTCGTAAGGATTTTTTCCCGCCACATAAAAAAAAAATGGTTTGTTGCCGTGTAGTCGGCGTTTCCAACGAACAACAAACCAAACCAACACGCAACAATAATTATTTATGATAAAATTAATATGAATTTAATAAATGTATTGCCCATTAAAAATTAGCAGGTTGGGAGTACATACTGATGTAATAATTAAGTAACACTAACTTTTGGTTAGTTATACTCGCACAATTAAGTGCGAGCTTGTTTGCGTAGTGATTGGGTTTGGTTTCCAACCGTGTAGACGAAAATACAAACGGTGGGCCACACAAAGTTCCCGCCAAGGTCACCTTGGTTTGTACGCTTGTTATCAACCCAGACCTAGAAGACGCATAAACCATATGGTTTATGCGTGCAACATTGTCAAAATAACCAAACGCCCATCTCTAAAAAAGTATTTTCGACAGGCACTAGACATTTGTCAGTGACAGTTGACAGTAAGTCAATCGTAAATTATTACGAAAAACGAAACTTACATTCAAAAACTTTTCAATGATTATTGAGTACGATACAAACAAATAATCGTTCAATCCTGTGATTGTAGTGGGTTACTATCTACTTATTTCAATTATTATCTCCAAACATAAGCTTGTGAAAATGTTCAGTAAAACAAAAAAGGTAAAATTGTTATTAACTGTTAGTTATAATAAATATGAAATATAATTTTCAATTAACTCTGTATTGATTCCTTTCTATACAGGAGAAAAAGTGGTTTAAACCTGTATTTGAGTTTGATGACGATGTTCCATCTAAAAAAATGAGAAAAGATGTGGATAGTAGTGAAAGTACAAAACCAGAAGTTAATCAGGCAAGTCAAAAACATTTTATTCTTTTCCCTGCGACTGCACCAGCTTTGATTATTATTTATATCCTATTACGATGTGTGTGATGAGTTTAATCCCAATATATCTTGTAGTTTTTGTGTGATGGAGTGGCAAGCATTGATCTGTCCTCACAGACTTTTGCATTTATGGTAGGATTATTTATATCAGATCAACCTTGTTGTGTGGTCTCCTTATATTTATTCTGTGATATTTACTATACATTTTTAAATATAAAACATACTTATTATGAACTTTTAATCTGTTTCATGAAGGCAAAAACATTCATTTGAGTCTCATCCCTTACATTTCTCTGAATATCTTTGTTAACTTGTTTAATAATAATAATAAAACTTATTTTATTCCATTACCAAACAATAGTTATATACATAGTTATGTTAGTTAGGTGTTTCTAGCTTTTCTGTAAACTTGTTTAAAATTATTAAATATCTTAGGACAACTTACACATGGTTAACTAATCCCTAACTATACTAAAGCCAAAATGGATGTAAAATGTTTAATAACAAAGTTACTTAGCAAGCATTGACAAAAGTATTAAAGATTGAATGGTTGTTATTAAACATTTCACACCCATTTCGGCTTTAGTATAGGCTGAACCTATACTATAGCAATCATACAATTGATAATACTTATATATATTTCTTATGATAATGTATACTTATCATTTTATTTCGAAACTGCTTCAGGCATGTCCAGATTCACCTAAGAAGAGTGGTCTCATTATTAAAGACCACAAAAATTGGATAAAAAACTTTGAACCAGTCACCATAGAAGATTTAGCCATACATAATAAGAAAATACAAGAAGTTGATGATTGGATGAAATCAGTTTGTAATAATAATAATGGTGATATGCTACTCTTGACTGGGCCTGTAGGCTGTGGGAAGACAATAACATTACAAGTGTTGGCAGCCAAGCATAACATTAAAGTTACTGAATGGATAACTCCAATTGATATAGATATTCCTTCAGAAAATGGTATAGTATCAGTAATAAATAATTTAAATTTCGAACCCTTAAGGTTTCATTAAATAAAAAACAAAGAGCTCTCCTGTTTTTTTGTAAGTTGTTTTAGCGTCATTAATTTATTACGTAAGAAGATTTAGGGGGGGGGGCATTGACAGTTCTTACATAAGATGGAAAGTCAAAATTAAGATTAGACTTTGACAAAGTAGCTGAAATGCGCAAATCCGCGCCAGTACAGAGGAAAAAGAGAAAAAAAACTGGAAAATAAAACCACAGTTAATTATGTATTTACAAAAAATGTTCTTAAATATTGTTTCTTTAAAAACTAATTACTAATTTATAACAAGCTTAGAGAACATTCATTATTCTTTTAGATTCTTACATTATAAATATTAAACCGGTGGGGAGGGTGTGAGCGGATTCCTATTTTTTCTTACATGGGGTTGGGGGGAGGGGGCGTGGTCACAGGAAAAAACTGGCCAAAATCGTCTTACGCGGCTTAGAAGACATTTGTAAATTGCAATAAATTTCTACATCCAAGTAAGCTGTAGCACACTATGTATCTCTCCTGTATCTTGTGCATTTTTGATTGACAGAGACATTGAATTATTTTATAACACAGGTAATTTAAGAAATTTGTATATTTATTATTTTTTACAGGTGAATATGAATATAAACAAAGGCAATCATTAAAATTTTTGGATTTCATTCTGAATGCCGCAAATTATACATCATTGCTAGACAACAACAGCAGAAAATTGGTTCTAGTGGAAGATTTTCCCAATACTTTCATTAGAACCCCTTCAGAATTCACAGATGTATTGAAGTAAGTTTTATTCTTGGTAGGTACAGTCAGCTGGTTAATGTTTAACAAAATCAATATTTCCAATTCCAATCATAAAAACTCCTAAACAAGTGACATAAACAATAGTGTTGCTGCATTTTTTTATTTTTACTGTTGCCCTAACGCCAAAATATTTTTAAAAGACCTATCCAACGACACCCCGCACAATGGTTAAGGTGAAAAAAATATCATATCCCTTTACATGTAGTTTTTTTTTCAAGATTTTATTTACCACTTGGTCAGCCGTAATTTAACTTGGATATACTTATTACTTGTACTTAGTTACGAGTAATAAGTATATCCAAGTCAAATTACAGCTTTCTAGTACTAGGGATCTCTGAGCTAACCTAGGGACAGACAGACAAACGGACATAGCAAAACTATAGGGGTTCCGTTTCCCATTTTGGACTTGCCTTCCCAACTTGGATATACTTATTACTCGTACTTAGTTACGAGTAATAAGTATATCCAAGTTAAATTACAGCTTTCTAGTACTAGGGATCTCTAAGCTAACCTAGGGACAGACGGGACAAACGGACATAGCAAAACTATAGGGGTTCCGTTTCCCATTTTGGACTTGCCTTCCCAACTTGGATATACTTATTACTTGTACTTAGTTACCAGTAATAAGTATATCCAAGTTAAATTACAGCTTTCTAGTACTAGGGATCTCTAAGCTAACCTAGGGACAGACGGACAAACGGACATAGCAAAACTATAGGGGTTCCGTTTCCCATTTTGGACTTGCCTTGCCAACTTGGATATACTTATTACTTGTACATAGTTACGAGTAATAAGTATATCCAAGTTAAATTACAGCTTTCTAGTACTAGGGATCTCTAAGCTAACCTAGGGACAGACAGACAAACGGACATAGCAAAACTATAGGGGTTCCGTTTTCCCGTTTTGGACTTGCCTTCCCAACTTGGATATACTTATTACTCGTACTTAGTTACGAGTAATAAGTATATCCAAGTTAAATTACAGCTTTCTAGTACTAGGGATCTCTGAGCTAACCTGGGGACAGACAGACAAACGGACATAGCACAACTATAGGGGTTCCGTTTTCCCATTTTGGCTATGTAGCCCTAAAAAAAAGTTTGCTAATAATTATGCCAAATAATATCATTTGGAAAATGAAAATGACACGGCTCTCAAGAGTCGTGGAAAAAGCGTGTGATTTCGCCCTCTATAAAGCGTGATTTTGGAAACGTGCAGACTGCTTTTGATTACTTTTCAGCTTTTCTGTATTACGTCTTCACTTATTTCGTCCATCTCGTTACTCAGAAAACCAACATTTTTTTACTGCGTGCTGTCGCGCTGTTGCAGCACAAAGCCAAAATTGCAAACCGCACTATGCGACAGATGCGCGGCTCGGCGTATTATTCTTCCCACTGTTTCTAAAAAATGTAAACGCACTACGGCTGCACTAAGCGGTACATAAATATAAGGAAAAAAAACGCCGCGCTGCGCCTCTGCCGCATAGTGCGGTTTGACCGGAAAGAATATCTTTAGGCTGCGCCTCTCCGCTGCAATGTCGCTATAGTGCTGTTTGACCTTAATGTGATGTTAAATATTATTATTTAGTTGCATATTTTATTCCAGTCAATATAAGCACAGAGCAAAATCGCCAATAGTGTTTATATGTTCAGAATCACACACAGACGGCAAGAATAGTGCTGCTAACATATTTACACCAAGCCTGAAAGAGCAATTTATTATACAACATGTAACGTAAGTACACTTTGATTTTATACTGGCATGTTGGATATTTTTTTGAGGGCCCTTAGCTAATGGTGATGATGACTGAGTTTCTAACTTGAGAGCTTATTTATTTTTTACAGGTTCAATAGTGTTGCACCAACAAATTTAAAGTCGGCTCTAAAACGGGTAGCCTCTATAATAAGTAAAAAGCATACTGCTATATATAATACTCCAACAGCTGATGTCATAGAATGTGTTGTTAACTCATCAGTGGGAGATGTCAGGTCTGCAGTTTTGAATTTACATTTTGCGTGTTTGAAAGGTGAGCATAAAGTATAGCAAAAAAACTTGGTTAGTCTTCTTTGATTATGAATCAAATCGGATCAAAGGGGCATTTTAAAGGTTTGGCACATCATGTGACATGACATATCTCATCAATAGTAAATTTAGAGTATTGGTTCAATTTCTAGTCAGAAGTCTTAAGAAACCTGCCAAAATATTATCAAGTGTTGGCAATTGGATTCATTTATACTTGCATTTTATGTTTTAGGAGGATCAAAACAGAACATGGACACAAGTATAGTATTAGAAAAAGAAACTAAAAATAAAGGTACTAGGAAGAAAAAGCAGCCTTCCAGTAAATTTATGTCATTAGGAAAAGACCAAACAGTCAGTATTTTACATGGAGTGGGCAGAGTATTAAATCCTAAAGGTTGATTTTGATTTAAATTTTTGGGCAGCAGGAGAATAGCATATTGAAATGTGCATGTTTTCTATACCATATAACTTTCATTCAGTTGTAGATGCAGAAAATGGAAAACAAAAATTTACCCACAGTCCAGAGGAAATCATTGAACAATTCATAAGCCAACCTTCATCTTTTGTTAATTTTTTAGAAGAAAATTTTCTGCCTCATTTTTCTTGCATTGATGATGTTGAAAAAGCCACTTCAGCCCTTAGTGATGCTGACTTCATGCTTGCCGAATGGAGGGTAAGCATAATTTTTACTAATTGCTTCCACCTTAATCGGAGATGAAACCAGAATCTGACCAAAATGTGACAACGTAAATTCAGTGAATGTAATCACTTAAAAAAAAATCAAATAAAATATAAAATTTCCAGTAGTAATTCTTATCACAATAAAATAATATTTTAGGAAAAAATGTGTCAAGAACATGGTTTATATACGGCAGTAGCAGGCTTGATGCTTGCAAATAAAGCGCCTATTTCAGCATGGAATCCAGTAAGAGGACCTAAAAATATGAGAATTAAATATCCGTAAGTTGCTTAACTTTCTTTGAATGACTTGAGTGATGTGATGTCTCCTGTGTTCCTTACACAAAAGGTTATTTTTTATAGGTCCATAAAGGAGCTGCCATTATTAGAAGAAAACCACCTCTATAAGGGTAAAATATTGGTTGCTGATTACCAGACATATTGCAGAATTATTGGTAGTAAAGCTGTGACATGATGCAAATATGTTTAACGATTCTACTAAATATTATGTTGAAATAAATAAAAGTTGCTTTTTCAACAATGTTATTATTTTAATAAGTAACACAGTACATTACACATTATAATAGAAAATAGGTACTTATTCTACTTGGCATTGGAAACAGGATCTTTGGATCTGGGAAGAAAAATAAAATATATAATTACTAATACAGTTTATTGCAAAAAAAAGTCAGCTTTCTTCAGAATATTACAAATACATTTCGGATAATTTTAACACTTCACAGTATTTAAGTCATTCATGTACAGTTTGTCTGCTTTGATCACTCACTCGAATCCATTTTGCAAGCTTTTATAACAAGAAACATGTCGTTAAATTGTATTCAAATAAATCATGGTGCATAATAGGACACATATACTTACCTGTACACTGTATCAACTTCACAAAGAAGTCTACATACATTATGATGAACTTTAAGACGGGAATAGGTTCCTACTTACCTTTAGCATTTCTGGAATGTGTCGTAGGTAGGAAGTGAACCTCCGCAATGAGAACACAGACACAGAATACTGGAGAGTAAGGGCAATCTTCATAAAAAATGCTCTTGAGGCGTACACACATAGACATAGCTCTGGGAACACGTCAAATCAGTGAGAGCGAATGCTTCAAGATTATGTGTCGTGTGAACGATGTCCTATGTGTGCATTCGTCAATAGCATTTTTTATGAAGCTTGCCACCTGTACGTCAGTAATCTGTGGTCTATATAACGTGTAACAGGAAGGTGTGGTCAAATTTTATCCGTGGATGGTGTAATGTTATTAGTATTACATCTACCATGGTGTCATATAAAATTGTATTACTATTATATAGTTATAACTTTTTTTGTCAAGTTTCAGTGGCGTAAGGTGTATGGCATAATATTATTGTGCCTACCCTGGGGCAAAATTCTATTGGTTTATAATAAATAGCATTAAACATATTGAGTCATTCACTTTTTAATTAATTCAAAAATAAATTGAAAAATGAAAATTTAGGGTGTTTAAATTTGTATCAAATTTGGTATATGCACTCAGTATCACGGGCATATAACAGCCCTCGAATTTGACCACACGTTTCTGTTACACGTCGTATAAGGAAGACATTTCTGTGTATGTTTGCATGCAAATGGTGAGGGTGTGTGTCTGTATGTGTGGTGTGTGCGTGAGGAATTAACGGGAGGAGGAGGAGGAAGACCTGGAGCGGCGTCGGCGCGGCGCGGCGCGCGGCGAGCGCGAGCGCGAGCGCCGGCGCCGCGGCGGGGAGCGGCGCCGCGGGGGCGGGCTGCGGCGCCGGTACCTGCCAGGCAGACATCACGTTAGCATTCAGACCGAGGAATTCCTAATGTTGAATACCCATACATAAAATACGGTACGTTATTTATGATATGGATAATAGTATCGCAACTAGTGGAAGTTTAGTCTTTGTTATTCATTCTATTTTCAAAATTGACACATGAGACCATTGGTTATCTTCAAAAGAAGTGAAGAGATTTTTATCGAACAAAGCTAATGATGGGTGTTCTGTTTTCTGTTCGTGTTCGTGTGAATTTCGCTTTGAATGCGAGTGTGGAACTCGCATTTTAATCATAGTTTTGATGCCATTTTCAAGTTTATTTTCTTTCAAGTTATCTTCTGCGAATTACAAAGTCTCGTTCTTATCTAGTTATCACGTATTTCAAGTACCTATATTTTACATGTGGAACTGTAAAAATAGCAACATGTCAGTTTGCCTCCAATTTTACAACTCTGCCCGGCTATTTGTGAACAGTTTTATTGTACAGAGAGCCCATGTCGGGCTTGGGGGGTAATGAAGATGGTATAAATTCTCCTTGCCTCCCTCTTCATGCAAGGTACTCACATTGGTGTTGAGATTGATTGATACCCACCCTCCCCATAGTCATCATGCAAACAACTCACATTTGGCTGATGGGGTGGCTTTTAGCCATAAGCTTACGGGTATATCAACCTTTCTCATGTCTTGGGTTAAAAACATGCACAAATTGCCATAACATACCGTGGGGGTGAGTGTCGCCGTGGTGGGGCATGTCTGGGCGGTGGTGGACGCGGGGAAGGTCTGCGCGGACGCGAAGGTATCAACACAGGCGCCGCTGTTATTTCCTGCCCATCGATTTGCCCTAAAAAGATAATCTTCATTAAACTTGATCTTTTGCAATAAAAAAAAAATGTACTATGTTTGTTTTTTAACCTCCATCCATATGCTTCATGGCATTTTCTGCTTCATCAGCGTTGCTGAACTCCACGTAAGCATATCCACGGCCATTGTGTGGATGTAGTCTGTCCATTGGGAATTCCACAGCTTTGACACTGCCATATGTAGAGAATATCTCATGAATGTGGTCTCTAGATACATTCAATGTCAGCCGTCCAATGTGAATTCTGGTTGGGCGCGGGAGGGGTGAACGCTCGCGCTTTTTACGTCCAGGTGATCTAAAAAAAAACATTATGTATCAAGAATTTTAAAAATATTATCGAATATAGGTATAGATAAATTAAATTTTTTTTAAATATATAAGATTCATTTTGCTGTTATGCCTAGAATTTGCTGGCAATATAATATGCTCTAAGACCAAAGGTTTTTAAAATTCTATAGTTCTTTAAAAGATGTTGAATCTATGTATAATTAGTTGATTTTGTGGTAAGTTTATCTAAATAGTTTCATTTATTCATTAATCTAGGTTAAGTTGATTTAATTGTTTACTCATAATATTAAATTTTTAGTTTTCTTTTATTTTTTAGTTTACATACTGTAAACATTGGATTATTGTTTGGATGCTGTGGTCTCTTTTAATTAAAGGAGTACACGCAACAATTTTTTGTGTAAGCTGGTGGTGTACATTCTTTGTAAGAGAACCAAAATAATAATAAATAAATAAATTCTACCGATTTTACTGTATTGCTAAGATGTCTGAAACCAAGGGTTAGAGGTTACAGTTAAGTTTAGCATTTACACTAGTTTTATTACCTACCAAATTATTTTTTTACATATACTTTTTTTTACTGGTTTCAAAGATATATATTTTGATTGTTTCCTCCTCCTTAACGGAAGCTACCATGTATTCTGTATACTCTTTTATCTTAAGACAAGTTACATCATAGGACAACTTACCTATCATGCTTTTCCTTGCTCTTAGCTTTATCATTGGAGGAAGGCGCTGACAATTTCTTCTTATCACCAAGTGGTGATCTATCTCTATTCTTTTCCCTCTCTGGTTCACGGCGATCCTTAACTGGGCTTTTGTTTGGTGAAATTCTATAACAATCATAAAAGTAATGAATTGATAGATTAGTAAAACTGAAAAAAAAACTTGACTTTACCAAATTGTGTCCAACTGTTCATCGTAACTAAAACCAACACATTTGGAATAGTACAATTTAGATGCAGCCAGGTAACAAATAGGTAAAAAAATTGCAATAAATATTTGTAAGAAATCTAAGTAAGTGGTCATCGGGTTAAATATAGATTAGTGCTTACTTCTTTTTTGGTCTGGATCTATCATTGTTACTGCTACTGCTGCTGGACGAGCTGGATGAGGAGGACGAGCGCGACGAGCTACCAGAACTACTGGATGATGAACGGGAAGAAGATCTCGACGAACTGCTCTCTGATGAACTGTACAACATGGTTTGTAAAGATAGAGTATGAACAATATTACCTACTTGTAGTTAAAATATACATAATAGACAATATAAACGCCGAATTGAGTATACAATAGGCAATTATGCATTTTTAATGTTTATAAAATGTCGGATTGAGTAAATATAGTATTCTGACCATGGATACATATTTTTACAATACATACAAAATATTTGGGTATAGTCAACTTCAAAAAATTTTGAGATTGACTAAGTTGATTTGATAATCATTTTGATGAGTTGTAAAACAGCTGATTATAATACTTTCTTTCGATAAGACCAGAAAAGGATGGTGTAAACCTAACCTAACAAATCAGATGTACAAGTACAAAATAATTATATTTATAGGTTTCAATAAGTACCTGCCACTGCTATCACTGCTGCTAGACCCTGAATCACCTTTTTTCTTCTTAACTTCCTTCGGTTTCTTTTTATCTTTATCAGATGCCGCCGATGGCGACTTCGTTCGCGCCCTGAGACCAAAAAACAACATTTATATCATACACAAATTTACCTCTATTTTATGATATTTTGGATTTATTTTCATAAAACGCACATTATAAATAGGTACTTCCGTTTTCAGAATATTTATACAGCAACAAATCACAAAAACAAGGCTTAGTGGCCCAAAAAGCGTCTTGCAGACCGAAAAGTGAACGAACAGAAATTGACCGAGTTTTGAATGATTTGAACAAAAAGTGGCAGATTGAATGAGTAATAAAGTGTAATGCTACAGACTAAAAAAATGATTTTTTCAGAGCAAACCATAGGTTAAAGAGGAACATAAAATCAATCCTATGACCTGCTAAGGCGCGGGAAACGTTCTAATTTAGCGTTCAAGGATTTTCGTCGATTTTTTTTTTAAATACTATTTAGGATCAATAGAGTATTGAAGTAATTTTTATAGGCATTTCTTGCCAAAGACTTTACAAATACAATAATTGCATTTTTGAAAGATAGAAAAATTTGAATCCAGACTCAGGAATCGAACCCGAGACTTCCGTAGCCAAACCGGGGCCAGAAGCGAACCACCTATCTGGACTATGTTACTAGATATCAAATTCTTCTATCTCTTAATGCTTACGGGTTAGGCCCCCGTAGCGACATCTAGTCGGTAGTTAAAGAACTATCACGGCTTTTGTTATTGCTTCGTTACAGAGAGCATTTTAATTACTCAATAGAGTATCTTAGTATAAATAATATTCATATTTTAAGTATGTTTTAGTGTATAGTTGGTAAGTTTTTTAAGTAATTATGTATAAATGAAAATATTATTACTTATCATGAAAAAAAAGGCGTGCTATCGGTTGCTGCAGCTTATTTTTGAATTAAAATAATCTACAAAGTGATAAAGTGCATAAAAGTTATTAATTTTCCTCAGTGGACCTTTTTATATGTGGACAGTGGAATAATACAATGATTTATTTGTGATGTCTACCAAATAATTACGTTAAATACGTTATAAAAAACAAGTTACGTTTTACTACCTTCCCATCTACATTTTTTTTTTCATCTACGCCTGTTAAAAGTAAATAGCAAATCGCGATCCATAAACTTGCTAAACGCCTGTTAAATTTATCTTAGCAATATTTCGGTTAGAAAATTTGCTTTATTCTTGGCTTATTAAATAAAACATAACATGTACAAAACACTACCAAAAATGAGACACCATCACGCTCGGATTCTGACATCCGTAAATTATGCGCTGAAGAAAGAATTACCTAGCCTGATTTCCTCTCAAACACCGAAAAATGTCGATGTCCACCAAATGCCATTATAATAGATGATACAAACATTCATAGTTATGACGAATTTGGACATTAAAATAAAATAAATTGTCTCGTAAAAGTGGATAGACTGAGATCCGGCTGCAGATTCGCATCGTTCATCGAATATTGTATTAAAATCATGTTTTTATATACAATCATAAAAGGGGCAATATGTTTTGGCCAGTCTGCCTATCCGATTTTGCCCGCAAGTATTTTTAATTGAATTAATATTAATCGACTTACTGGGAAAAAAAAAATCTCACTTGTTATTACAATGAAAAACACTCTACTTTATAGAAATAGACGTAGAGAACTTAAAAAGCGATAGGTGCCTTTGCGCATTTGCCCGCAAGCCCTTCGCAGCCAGGTGTAAGCAGGTAATATTTTGTTACGTTATTACGTTCATGGCGTATTTTCATCATTTATATATCAAATTAAAGCTATTTATTTTCTGTACATGATAAACTACCTCTGCTTGCAAAAGTGTCCGCAGTCGGAGTTGCCAGCGATTAAAGTTTGTTTAGAGTGAGAACGACTTATCGCTCTACATAATTTGTTAGACGAAGATGGCAACAGCCAGCTCTGCTGTCGTAACGAAGAATGCAGTAACTGACAAAAACCATTATTTTAGTTATTTTCTTGAAAAGGCAACGTAAGCCATACACAATACAATAATAACAAAAAAAAATAAATGAAAAGCTAATTGGAAACTAAAATGTTATTAACATAAAATTCAGTAATTAGACCAAGTTATTTACTATCACCGAGAAGAATTGCAGTTGCCATTATTATAATAAACTAGCTTTTGCCCGCGGCTCCGCCCGCGTGGATGTCGGTTATCGCGATAAAAACTATCCTATGTCCTTCCCCGGGACTCAAACTATCTCCATACCAAATTTCATCTAAATCGGTTCAGCGGTTTGAGCGTGAAAGCGTAACAGACAGACAGACAGACAGACAGACAGACAGACAGACAGACAGAGTTACTTTCACATTTATAATATTAGTATGGATAGTATGGACTAGCGGCCCGCTTCGGCTTCGCACGGACTTTCTTCCATCATCTATACACGTAATTGGCCTTCCAGTCCATAAAATAACTCCACAGTCATGAGCATGGTCGCGTAGGTATCAAAGCTTAGAAGTCTAAAAAAAACGTCTTATTCGTGGTTTCTTATCTAATCCTTCACATTTACAGTACATATCACTAAACGTTCCGCCACCCATTAGACAGACACTACGCCCCAGACAGCGCCCACAATTTGATCAGGACAGGTAAACAATTTGGTCTAATTACTGCATTTTATGTTCATAAAATTTTAGTTTCCAATTTGTATTTTTTTGTTGTTATTATTGTATAAAAAAAAAACAAAAGAATATTGTTGAATTTGTTATACCAACTCAGAACAGCTTTGAGATACTTAATGATGAAACCATTAATGCTCAGGAAATCAACAAACAAGAAAGAGTTTATGTTTCTAAACCAGAGCCTATATTTGTTACAGGCGTCATTAACATCGCAACCCTTAAGAATACTAAACAAAATTCTAGACAATGATCTTTATACCATGATCACACTCATATCTGGACACATAACAAAAATCATGCTAAAAGACATCCAAACATCGAAAATTATTAAAGAAAATTTCATTGCCAACAATATTTCGCTCTACACTTACCAGTTAAAAAGTAAAAAAGCACACCGAGTAGTTCTACGAGGACTTCACGCTTCAGAAGATACAACAGAAATAACTAGAGAACTGGAACACATTGGGCATAAAGTAGGACAAATAGTTAACATTAGACATAGATCTACAAAAGAACCACTTCCTATATTCTATGTAGACCTAGATCCACAGCAAAACAACAAAGAAATATTTATCGTCAGATATTTAAACCAAATGAAAATTTTAATTGAAGCACCTTATAAGAAAAAAGAAATTATACAATGTAAAAGATGTCAAAGATTCGGCCACACAAAAAATCAATGTTTCAGACCTTTTCAATGCGTCAAATGTGGTAATGAACATCCTACAACACAATGTATAAAAAAGCCTGACACTGAGGCTACCTATGCAAATTGCAATGAAAAATACCCTGCCAGCTACAAACGATGCAAAATCTACAAGCAATATAAAAAAAGAATATTAAAAGTTGCTCCTAAACCTAAACAAAAACAACCAATAATGAATCTCGACATTAACAAAATAGATAACTCCAAATTAGAACATCAATTTCAACAAACAAATTCAAACGAAACCTATGCTAAAATTGTTAAAACAGGACAACAAACTCTACCTGCACAAAAAATAATGATTTGAATAACATGACAAACAACGATTTTAATAACTTCACTAATATTATGGACGCTATGCTTGAAAAACTACAACATACAATGACTACAAGAATGGAAAAAATTATGGACAAAATGTTGGACCGCATGGTGCAGTTAGTCAGCTGCCTTATAAAAAAAATAATCCAGAACCTCCGAGTAGTTGCTTGGAACGTCAACGGCTTGACGGACAGACGTCAAGAATTAAAAACTTTCCTGGAAATGGAGAAGATTGACATAGTACTAGTTTCAGAAACTAGACTCACGTCTAAGTCTCTCATCGCATTTAATAATTATAAAATCTAAACAACAAACCATCCCTCTGGAAACAGCCACGGAGGAAGTGCAGTTATCATTAAAAACAATATTAAACACTATTTGTTAGAAGAATTTCGCACAGAGAAAATTCAGGCCACATCCATAGTTGTCCTAGAAAAACACAGTGAGACAGTTTTTTCTCGCCTGTCTACACTTAAGTGCTGGCGACTGGAATGCAAAACATGTTCACTGGGGCTCCAGGTTCACTACTACAAGAGGACGGCAACTACACATAGTAACACAAGACATGAAACTGGATTACTGGTCTGGAGGAGAACCCACTTACTGGCCTACTGATAGAGATAGAATACCTGACATGGTTGACTTTTTCATAACGAAAAACATGGATGGCAACTATATAACAATAGAGTCCTGTACCGATCTCACCTCAGATCACACTCCTGTAATTTTGAACGTTAATTCTACAATTCAATTAGTAGAGCCTTCCTCAAAAATATATAGCACGAAGACTACGAACTGGGAAAAATACAGAGATGTGATAAAATCAGAAATCAATCTTAAAACAAAAATCGACACAATAGAGGGTGTGGTAGACGAGATTGAGAAACTCAACATGCTTATACATAGAGCAGCCAACTAAGCGACCACTAAACGAAAGGGTCAGCTACCAAAAAATAGCAACTATCCAAAAGAAATAAAGGAAAAATTCAAAAAAAGGCGACAATTGAGAAAGGTCTGGCAAAATACAGGATATCCAAATGATAAAACTGCATTTAATAAATTCTCTGATGAGCTTAAAAATCTTATTAACAATGCAGAGAACGACAAAATCCAAAACATGCTTTCAAATCTCGATCCGACAGCTGACACAAACTATTCGCTGTGGAAGGTCACCAAAAACATGAAGCGCCCAAAAACACATATACCTGCCGTCAATAATAATAAAGGAGGATGGGCTAGATCTGACCTAGAGAAAGCGACAACATTTGCCGAACACTTTAGCAATGTATTTAATCCACACCCAGAGAGCTGTCGTGAACATACAGAAGAAATAAAAAACTACTTAGAATCACCAAATCAAATATGCTTACCATTACAAAGTACTAGCGCTAAAGAAATTTTCCAAGAAATTAAAAATCTGAAGGAAGGGAAAGCGCCCGGGTATGATCACATAGATGCAACACTCCTAAAAAAGTTTCCGTACAAGGCAGTAACAAAACTTGTCCACATATTTGATGCTTGCCTAAGATTTGAACACTTTCCTGGACAGTGGAAGATAGCACATGTAATTTTGATTCCTAAGCCTGGTAAACCTCTGGAACAAACAAATTCATACAGACCCATCAGCCTGCTGCCAGTCATTGGAAAACTGTTTGAACAGATACTCCTTAACATAATAAAAGTACACTTAAATACCGTATTACCACAGCACCAATTCGGATTCCGTGAAAGTCATAGAACAGTCTAACATGTTCACCGTATTGTTGACTTTTTAGTAAATGTTTAGAAAATAAATTATACTGCTCTGAAGTGTTTTTAGACATCGGTTAAGCTTTCGACAACGTATGGCATGAGGGCCTTATCTTCAAAAAAAGTCACTGCCCCACTGTTTCCTTCAGATACTAAAATCATTCCTCGATAAGAGAAGCTTCCAAGTAAAATGCAATGATGACAGCTTTGGGACCTATTATGTACCTCATCTTCACTGCAGATATTCCAACAGATGATCAAACAATTACAGCGACATACGCTGATGACACCGCCTTGCTGTCCTCTCATAACGACCCAGTAGCTGCATCACACATTCTGCAAAGTCATGTAAATAAAATTGAAGCAAACGAAACCAAGTCTGCTCATGTAACTTTTACTCTTAGGAGAGACTTGCCCTTCGATTAAGCTAAACAACAAAGAAATACCTCGAACAGATAATACAAAGTACCTGGGAATGCACGTGGATAGAAGGCTTACATAGCAGAAGCACATCTGGGCTAAAACAAAACAATTAGATGGAAAACTTCGTGGTCTCCACTGGTTAATCGGACGAAGCTCGCAACTAAATACCACCAGAAAAATCTTGGTATATAAAGCAACTTTGAAGCTTATCTGGACTTATGGGATACAATTATGGGGAACAGCTAGCAAGAGTAACATCGACATACTGGAAAGATTCCAAAGTAAAGCACTAAGAACCATGTTCAGTATACCCCAATGTATTAGCAACATATACATGTATCTTGACCTAGACATTACCACTGTTTGTGAGGAAATTGTCCAGGCAAGCCAAAAATGCCAGGAGAAACTAGCAACTCATACAAACGAACTCGCACAGGCCTTAAGTGGAGAGGGTGGACTACAGTACAATCGACTGAAGAGACAAGGCATTCCCAGTCTCGCCCAAAGATTTGTGGACTGAGTCAAGAATAGGGTTTGCTGGAAAGTTCAGCAATTGATTGGCCCTCGATGATAACAATAAAATAATCAGGACATGTAGTTCCAGCGAAATAAGTGGCTTATTGTTTTCAATTAGATTGCCTGTAAAATACTGTATTATTGCATTGTGTATGGCTAACGTAACCAATTCAAGCAAATAACTAAAATATGGCTTTTGTCAGTTACTGCATTCTTCGTTACGACAGCAAAGCTGGCTATCGCCATCTTCGTCTATCTAATGATGTAGAGCGATAAGTCTTTCTCACTCTAAACAAACTTTAATCGCTGGCAACTCCGACTGCGGGCACTTTTGCATAGGCAGAGGTAGCTTATCATGTACAGAAAATAAATAGCTTTAATTTGTTATATAAATGATGAAAATACGCCATGAACGTAATAATATAACAAAATATTATGTTTATCAGTATGTTTATCATAAGTATGTTTATCAGTTGTCTGGTCTCCATAGTACAAGCTCTGCTTAGTTTGGGATCAGATAGCGTTGTGTGAGTTGTCCCAAGACACAAGATATATTATTATGAAGAAACTGAGACGATGATTTCAACCCTAACTTAAGCTAATATTATCAGATTAAAACAGACAGACACACAGGCACACAAACACATACACACACAGACATACACATACAGACACACATACAGGCAAACATACAGCCACATACACATACACACACAGACATACACATACAGACACATACACATACACACACAATTTGCATCCGCTGATATAGGAAAAACCTACATCAGCTACAACCCTGATGCCTATCTATCTAATGAAATCAACCATTAATCGATCTATGACTCGATCTCCTCCAGTTATCGCCGCGTGCAACAGTCTCCATCGTTCCAGACCTCCGGGGTTTTGTTCCAATAGCAAAAACTAGTAACGAGTTTCCAGATATTATGTACCTACACAATTACATTGAAAGAAAAATCTAATGAAATTTAGGATAAAGAAAAAGTTTTATCCTGGGTAGGGATCGAACCCACGACCTGTTGCGTGACAGTCGGATAAACTCCCACCGAACCTTTTAAACCTCCCGTTTAAAATATATAATTTGTTATTCGTGGATCTCTGGAAAATTCTGGGACAGGCTAGCAGACCCCTGTTTGGAAAACCCTGTTTTAAAGCATAACCGTATTTCAAGAATTCAAGTTATGCGAATGGGCTTTATCTGCGATGTTCTGACTGGTCGGTAGAAGCCGTACCTACCTACCTACCTACCTACCTACCTACCTACCTACCTACCTAACCTACTCGAAAATACTTCAATAGCTGGCGGGTGTGGTAAGGTTCTGGAGGTAAGAATGATTAATTATAAATATTTTGATACTCTGTAAGGAAATCAACACAAAATCTATTAATAACATTTGATGGACATGTTGTGGTGTGATAGATATTACTTTAACTGTTTGAATCAAGGGCCCTTGTACTTGGGCGTCGACATTACGATTAGTAGTTAGGTTAATACACACACCACAACAATCAAAATAGATTGACATACCGTCAATAAATGATTGTAAATTTTACCGACATAGTTGGTATCTATACTTAGGCATTCTGATTCCAGAGGGGGGGGGGACAGATCTGATGGGTAGGTATGGCGGTACTGCTTTGTTCATCAGAAACATTTTCTCTTTCTGCACTCTATCTCTTCCTGTATATAATGCTAACCCACGCAATTTCGTCTACGTTAATTTTCCCCTATTGGTCGTAGCGTGATGTTAAATAGCATATAGCCTTCCTCGATAAATGTGCAACAGTAAATATTATATATTTAAGAATTTTTCTATTCGGGTCAAAGGCTGTAAAAATATGGCAGCTGCACAATTAAAAGGGTATTAATGTGTTTGAGTAGGTATGTATTCATCTTTCTTCTTTCTCTTCGTCACTTTTAATACTCACTCCTACTTACTGCGACATTTCAACTATCATCATGTTTCTTGGGATAGTTCTATCACTAGATACATAATTATGGCGAAATGCTGTTAAATATAGTTGATTGACTTAATATCATAATATTGTAAATGAAATTCTGAATCTATTTTCTATATTCAATTGTTTCTTTTCAAAATCATGTACTCGAAACAGAAGTAACGGCATGTTACAATTTAATTTAAATTATTAGTAGTATGGCGCCATGACGCCAGAACTATACCTACATAGGCCATGAAAAGTTATATTTCATTGTTCTCCCCGATTAACAGTGTATTAAACAAAAGAATAACTACTTTAAAAGCAAATATAACACTCGATTGATTGCATACTTGGGTAATCACTCTAGAGATGCTAGTAACAGTTAAGTGACCGAAATGATTAGCTATAGGCATCACGCTGGGCGACATGGCCCGCACATTATCACAATGGTAAAGCTCGTGTTGCATTTACGAGGGTTCGCGCCCACCCGCGCTTTCTCGCAACCTCTTCAGCCCTTCCTTATTTAACATGCAGCAATAAAACAAGGCGAAATATATTTGGAAGTTTATTTGAGACTGAAACACAGGTATGCATTTAAATTATATCAAGCCATATGATGTCCCACTGCTGGGCACGGGATAATAGGACCGAGACTTGTTAAATAAAAGTCAGTCTCAGGTCTACGGTTTGCCTAGCCCAGTTTGGTTACTCTTGTTACCTTTCACTTCTAAATTTTTAGAAGCTGGTCAGTCTCGTAGCAATCTGCTACGAATCTCGTAGCTTCTATAAGTGTTACGAGACGTTCGACTTACTAGTGTCTAAACGGCGACGAACGAGATAGATCTAGTCGTGGATCCCAATAGGGATCTTGGGCCTAGGTATCCCCTATGCGTTTCAAATGAGTTGATAACTCAGTTCGTTTCGCATTACGACTGCAACTTCATTGTATGTCGTAAGGTCAGCAATAAAATGATTCGTGAAAAGGTGTCATTAGTATTACACATAAGTACCTACCTACTCTCATGAACTATATATAAGCACTGTATTTTTATTTAATATATTATAATTTAAAAAAATATTACGTCTGACTGAAAGGCCACTTAAGTGTAGAATATTCTTATATTTTGCCTATTTACTTATTTCTGTTTAGTGTTTATTAAATAATAAAAAATACTATTATTATTATAATAAAGAAAAATGTTGGGTAGGTACGTAGGTACCTACCCAACATTTTTCTTTATTATAATAATAATAGTATTTTTTAGTTGTAGTATAGTTCGAAGAAACTAAATATTAAGTCCGTTCCATTACCATAATACACATACGTACTTTACCCGACTTGGGAGTTTTTGTTGCTAGCGGTACAATTTTGACAAGTACAGAGTGAAGATGTCGCGATCGTGATTACGTTCTCATTTGAAACGCATAGCACTTCAAGTTCCCAAACCAGAATCTTGGATCCTTCAGCGGAGTTAAGGCAATGGATATATCTTCTTATCTATCTACTTAAGTATAGCCTGGTCCAACTACTTCACCCCTGTAGCACGAATCTGAAATTGTACCTACACAAGTTCATTATGAGTACTTGCTAGGTGGCACGCACCTAGTAAGTCTGCGCGTCATCTGAAACAAGATTCCTAATTAAAATGTAGGTAAACGTAAAATCGATATTACACCCTTTAAGATACAAAACACTGCAAGTTTAACATCTACTTACTGTCGTTCGTTTAGTGACAGTAAGTAGGTAGCTACTTACCTCGATTGAATGCTTTATTCGCGAACGCAGATGACGTAGTAAACATCTTTGGAACTTTGTGAGTACCCATATAACATAGGCGCTTTAATGTGTGTCTGTGTATGTTTGTATGTAAGTTTTTGTTTGACATCGTACCTACCAAATGAATGAAGCAATTTTGGCCCGATTAATTTAAAATTCAAAATTCTTTATTCACTTAGAATGCAATACAACTCTTGTGATACGTCGGGATTCTACATGTACATGTAATGCCAAGTTCGCAAATAATAGGTACCTAAAGCCGGAGAAAAGAAGCTGGCAATAAAAACTCGCGGCCACTCTTTTCAAATTGACAATTTTACAATGTTTGAATGTTTTTAAACTTGATATGGGAGTAAGGTGCTGCGACTAATATACTATTCACCATGTTAAAAGACTGATGCAAATTGTATTATCAAAAAATTGAAACATGAGATAAACTAAAATCAGCCTTAGTGGGTACAATATAGTATATATAATAGGAGCATCTACTTACAACAAAGGTAAAAACGATATGTGCTTAAAAGCCAAAGTACTTGTAACGAATGATTAAATATAAAATATTAATTCTCATATCAAAAGGAGAAAAGAATGGCCTTTATTCGTTACGCAAAATCTTTACTTACAAAAGTCAAATCATGCTTTTAATCAATGTGACAATTAAAACAAAGTGACAACAAAAGTCACCCAAGCATATTAAAGCATTTTTCTTTATCATTTAAACTAGCTGTGCCCCGCGGTGTTACCCGCGGTTTATTAGCCTATGTAATAATCCCGGGTGTCAGCTAACTCCATACAAAATTTTATTAAAATCGCTCCCGCCGTTTTGACGTAAAGAAGTAACAAACATACACACTCACATACTCACAAACTTTCGCCTTTATAATATTAGTGTGATATTTATTCACTGTTTTATAACCTATACGTATAAGATGATTTTTCACTACATTTTTGAACTTAATCACTGATAGACTTATAATACTAGCTGGTATCTTGTTAAATACTCTCAGAAAGACCCATAAATGAATTATGAGTTTTATGTAGCCTATGATATTGGCCTACTAATTTGTGCTTATTTCTCGTGTTCACCGGGTGAACGTCACTATTTTTGTGATATATGTATATGCATATTTTGTTTAACAAACATAATGTTTGCAAATATATACTGAGATGCAACTGTCATCTATCTCTTTAAATTACAAACCTAGCTTAATCAGAATGGTTATTTTAGCTTTGTCTGATAAAAATCCTGTTTCAAATATTCTACAGTTTTAAAGTTAATAATATTTAATCAACTTTTTATGTCATCTGTCGGTTTTAATATTAAGTAACATTACCTATCCAAGTATATTGAATTTTATCTTATGTATTATTTTTCAAGTGTCTCAAGAGTCTTTAGCGAGGTTGTGCACTTTTTGGGATGGGTAAAAAATGTTAAACTCGCGTCAGGACATATGACCTGATCGAAAATTCGTAAGACGGAGGGAGAGCAATGAAAAACTGCTACAATATCGTTAGAATACGAAGGTAAATTTCATCACAATGTTATTATAGCTCAGGTGGGAAATCGGGCGGTCCAGAAACCAGAAGACCCCAGTTCGAGTTCGAGTAACATAGAGAGTATAATAAAGATTTTGGTTTTTTGATTTGTGATTTATTATTTCATATTTTTTTGTAATATGTCAGTAAGATCGAAAAATGTTATTAAAATACATGTATGTAATATAATGTTCAAGTTTTCACTTGTGCTGGCACTCCCGGAGTGCAACCCGTTGTTATTTTAATTACACAGCTAATGTGATCTCCATATACATAATTAAACTGTAATGAAGCGGCAGCAGCCTAATGGCTAAGGCGTCGGACTCGTAATCGTGAAGTCACGGGCTAGAAACCTACCCATTATAATACCGACGTGAAGACGCTTGTTATGTAGAGGGGTTAACAGGATTGCTAGTAATGTGAGACCTACAACTGGTTATGTTTTTAAAAAAAGAAGATGAATAAATCGAGTGTGACTTTAAATCACGTCTGACAGCAGCCATAATGTTTTTTTTTTCAAAAAACCACCCGGTTCAAGAAACGATTCTATCAATATATCAAATTATTCAATTAGAATTTTTGGGGAATAAATAAACTAGCTGACATACCTACACACTTGAGTTCTGAAAACAACACACGTCACAGTACAGTAATGGATATAAAATGTAGCATGAGATCGACTACAAGGTTGAAAACAATTCACCTGTCACTATGAACAGTTTCCAGCAAATGATAATGATTCACTGGAATACGACACGATACAAATATATTTTCTATCCCCCCATATAGCTTCGGCTATAATAATGGTGACATTGTGGGAGATTATATATTTCTCACGTCAGATCCGCTATTAGGCAGATTCTTATCACATATTAATGGCGGTTCTTTGTAAGTTTCCACTCTGGCTAGCGTTCATGAAGTACTCAATATTCAAACTATGTCATTATAAAGATATTGATATGCTTACGTTGTTCTCGCTAATCCTGAAATTGATAAAAATGAGTTTATTAACGTCGCTTCCCCTTGTTGACCTATGAAAAATATTGGTAAAGGATAAACTATACGCTATTAAAAGATAGCAAGGTAGACAATTCATTTCAACAACAAGCGTGCAACAGTACAATGTAAATGGTTTTTGAAAGGCTACTTATTACTAGATGACCCAGTGAACTTCGTATCACCTCCACAGTGTTACTTAATTTCGATATTTTCTATTCTTCTTACTTAGAGTTTGTCCTAATTTTCTTTTATCTCTAAAAGAGTATTTAGGCAGAGGATACTAACTATTACTACATTGTGGCTAGAAAACAAATTGACGAATCATTTTCATGCTTTTGCGGGTCCTAGCCCATGTGAATTTATAGATTGGTAGATTGACACTAGAACAATAGATTTGACAGCTATTATTACATTTTTGGCTTAAGATTAGAGCCTTTCAGAAACCGGGTATTAATTCAGGAAAGCGCCAGATAATAACTGTAGTAAACTTTCTTTATAAAGTGTTCGTAAAGTCATTTATAACACAGAATGTTATTATGATTCACCCTTCACCTGCAAAGTCTGAAACATAAAGTATAATAATCTTTTTGCTATAAATATGAATAAAAATACTTATTATTTTATGCCTGTTGCAGGTTTACTTATAACTTAAACCAATAAACCAAGGCTATACGTTGATATATATTATGATTTACGTCTTTACTTTAGGTGAAAATATTGTATGTAATAAGTAAACGTTAAAGTATAGACTTGATAGTATTACCTACTATTGTCTGCCATTAGTTTCCTTGCCGAGATTTAGGTAGAGGCCCTCTACGGCAGCTACCTAAGAAACAATTCATTAGGGCGGTTCCAGACTAGCGTTATACGCGCATATAAGTTCGATTTTGAAAGCGCATGCAGGCGCGTATAGGTGAGGCTTTTGCCACACGCGCTACTAGCGCATAGCGCTATAGCACGAGTGTAAGCGCGTATACCGAAACGACAGTATATGCGCGGAAAGAAACGCTAGTCTGAAACCGCCCCGACATTTTGTTTTTGTAGATAGGTAGGTAGGTACTATAATCAAAAAATCATAAAAATGTGCTACATGGTCGAGCGTTTCGTTACTTGGCGAGGTTTTAGGCTTAAAAAAAATCTTAAACGACTTCCTTAGTTCTAACTTTAGTTTCTCACTAAGGAGAGAGGGCTGTAGTAAAAATAATATATGATGAGATAGTGTATGTATAGATTAAGGAAAAATCTGCTAAGAATAACTATTAGTTTCTATTTATAAACTTCAATACAAATAAAATGTAACGGTGCATAATGCAAATAGATTGTTATGATCATTGTTATACTCGTGAAAAGGTACACCAACGCTCCAATACTGACCTCAATAAAGGGAATTCACTACAAAAAAACGAGGTCTGAATAGCATACGTCTAATCCCTTATAATACCTTCGTATTAATGTTGTCGAAAATGGATAATATGTCGATTATTGTCGATAATATCGATAGACTTATCGATCACAGTCCGATGTTGACTAAAAGTGATTTGGATGTATCGAAACTGGTTTGAGACATCATCGTCGTCACTCAGAATAGTGCAATTGTAACTAAGCACAGTTTCGATAAATTGATTAATAAATTAATATGATTGAAGTCGATGTTATCGAATTTAGTATTGAATATTTCGAATACTTTGAATATTAAGTACCTGTTTTCTATTATGAGAATGATAGCGAAAATAAACACCAATATGTTATCATCTTAGACATTAATATTTAATATATCGATATTATAAATAAATAGATAGATTTACAACACTATTTCGTATTGCTGACCCGATGTATCATTGATACAGTAGCTCATTGTCCAGATAAAAAATGGTTTTATAATGATCGTATTTGACGTAGGAGTAAAATTTAAGGACTTCAATAATTATTATAAACAAGATACTTAAGATAACCACAGATATGTGACGTGATTTAATAATAATATAATATCTTGGGACAATTCCCACAACGCTTTCTGATCCCAAACTAAGCAGAGCTTGAACTATGGAAACCAGACAAACGATAAACAAACTTATATATTTTTAAATACATATAAATTATAGATAAATAACACCCAGACACAAAATAAACTATCGTGCTCATCACACAAAGTTTTATCCTGGGTGGGGATCAAACCCACGACCTCTTGCGTAGCAGTCGGATACACTACCACCGCGCCACAGAGGCAGTCATTTGTCTAGTAGTCGCTTCTAAGAGGGTAAAGCTCATGATCTAACTTCTTATTATCTAGTATACCGTAGCGAACAAGTGGACCGCCCTGGCCTCGCATGGAGTTTCCTCAAATTCTATGCATACACATAAACACTCTTGAAGTAGATAATTATCTGAATGATAGTGAAAATCGCAGCAATATCCGCAGCGCAGTTTTGTAGATCTAAGCATACAGACAGCGGGAAGCGATGTAATAAAGACGATCGTATATACCGAATAAATGTTTTTGTTCTATAAGATCTACAAAATCGATTTAAACGATCTTCTCGTGAACTCGCTACTCGTTTTTTTGGAAGGCATATAAGTTATAGGTAGCATTGTGCGATCCGTGAAGTTTGACATACACGTTAAACATATTATACAAGCAGAAGTTTTACTAAATGTTATATTGGCTGAATACGACAAACAACCTTTTTATACCGCAATTTTAAAGACACCAGCCACAGAATATCGAACAAAACGACGCACGACGACAATTCACGCACGCACGTCAAAGACAAGGAAAATCGCCCATCGGAACAAGACGGACCTGGGACAGAGCGAGCCATGCTCGCGTACTGCGGATGCTTGTTTTTTGCGTGCCTGAGAGAGTAGCGTGGTACAGAAATGAGCTTTTTTAGGGTTCCGTACCTCAAAAGGAAAAAACGGAACCCTTATGGGATCACTCGTGTTTCTGTCTGTCCGTCTCTCACAGCCAATTTGCACCGAATCTACTGGTCCGATTAAATTCAAATATGGTACACATGACGTGTTTATGTGACCCAATTACGGCGCATAAATAATTTGGAACTAGAGAGCCATTTTTGGGGGGCAAACTAGGAAATTTAAAAACGCAATTTGTGTCGAGTAACATATCAAATGAAAGGGCTTATTGTTAGGCTATCAAATATATATTTTTTAAATTTAATACCGATATTTTTAAAGTTATCTAGGAAAAACCATAAAAATAGATCATTCCCCTACCCTTATTTCTTCTATACCTTTACTCTTTACTTTGTATACCAACTATATATTTCGTTTATTGGCCTAACAATCGTGAGAAGATTTTGTGTTATAAATTACATATAGGCATCGCCTACGGAATCATCAAGCCAATGTGAACAATGTAGTATACCATAAGTGTAACTTAGTTAAACAATTGGTCGACCTACCTAAGTAAAGACTCAACATACTTCTATTTTTTTGGTACCTATTTGCTCGTCAATTCCTTTCATTTCATATCTAACACGACCAATTAAAGAAAACCGTCGTAGCGCAAAATAAATTAGCCTATATTACCTAGACATTCATCAAAAACTTATCAGTGGTTTAGGTGCTATGGTTGAACATATATACAGGGTGTAACAGAAAGGAGTGATCAAATTTCAGCAACGGATAGGGTATGTTATCAGTATTGCACCTACCATAGTGCCATAGCATATTCTTTTATAAGGCGTATATTTTATAAGGCGTATGGCATAAGAACTATACCTCCCCTGGTACAAAATTCGATTGGATTATTATGGCATAGAACTTTTTAAGTCATACTTTTTTAAATTAATAACTTTTTCACTCATAAATAAACGAATGAAAAAATAATAAAAATTTTTTTAGGGAACTCGATTTTGATAAAATTTGGTAGGTATGTGCACTCAATATCATGGGCACCTACCAACCCTTTAATATGACCACATCTTTCTGTTACACCTTGTATAACATACAAAGATATAGGTACTGCTAAAACATAACATTTATTTTTTTACTTCGCCGTAGTCAGGTAAAAATATCATAATGCGTTCGTATGAAAAATCTGCTTACATTGTAGGTGGTATAATAACCATTACCTACTTTGTAACCTATTTTAGTACGAGTATATATAATGTTAAGGTATCAGGATTTAAAATTGCAACGTCTAGGGTTTATGTCGGCTGTTTTTGACTAGATTATTTAGATTAAATATTATGTAGGACAGCCAAAAACTCCAGTGGGCTATATGAGAAACTATTTTTTTTACGTAAGTACTTATAATAAAAGTAGTTCTACATACGTTGTGAGTGATGATTAAACTTAAGTATTTAATTGTAAAATGAAGATAAAAGTGATTAATTTAAAATAAAATAAACATATATTGTTCATTCTTAAAACTTAATAGGATCATTAATATTGAATTACTTAATAAGCTCTTATTTTTTTCAGATGATTAGATATGCAAAGTTAAAATTCGAAATTATTTATTTACTTGGCATGCAAAACAACAATAATGAAACGTCGGGATTCTACATGTAGGTACATGTCATGCCAAGTTAGCCAACAATAGGTAAAGCTGAAAAACAAAAACAATCTTCTTTATTATAAAGAAAAACTTTTGCTCCTGATAAGTTAGTCAATAAATTAGCAATATTGTAGAATAACTATCTCATAATAAAAACAAACATGATATACATATTTTTGCAAGCCTACAGTACCTATATTCCAAAACAAATACACGTCCATGTGGCTGTACACTTTGGGTGGGCTTATAAAGGCTTCGACGGAGCGTTTATCGTTTATATTATCACAAGCTTTCGCGCGTTGTTGCTGCCTCCAGCAACTGACGAAGTTCAAACTTGCTGAATGTTTTGATCGCATTTTTACACGAATATTAAAGTGATTGTTTGAAAAGTAGTGTAAATAAGTTACACAAACGGTTTCAGACTACATTGTGAGTATTTTTTTATTATGTAATATGGTTTGATTTTTGATGTGTGAGTGTACGTAACTTCATATTATTGGATACTGAAGTACGCTCGTTGGTGTAACTATTTCAGTGAATATTATTTAATTGAGATTAGAATTCTTAACCTTTTTTTAATATTCCAATTGATTAAATTGATTGTCATAGTGTTATAAAAAAGTTATAAGCTATTGCTTTAAAGTCGTGACAATAAGTAGTTGAATATAAAAATAAATTTATAAAATTCGCAAAGGTTTGGCTAATACATATAACATAGGTAGGTAATAGGTACCTATTCAAACATTAGACTTCTTATTATACTCCAAAATTAAGAATGAATTAATTTTGTAGAGTCCAAAAGTAAGGTTTTATCTTATTAATATTATAAAGTGTAGAGCACATTTTAAGAATTCTTATATACTTACCTTTATGGAAAGTAAACTTTAGACACACTATACATACTCCAATATTTTGCACAGGATAGGCATATTATGTACAGATACTACATAATATTATAGCTATAATTATATTATATTATGAGCACAAAAAGTGTGCGAAAAGTCCGTAAAATTTGTGTCTTTTGAGATCTTTAACTGCGTGCGCTGTGGCTGTGTTAAAGTTGAATGAAAATAATGTGCCTAGTATGAATGTTGTTTATTAGTTTCTCTTATAAAGTTGTAGATTAAGGGCGTCAGCACAGGTCAGTGCTGACCAAAGTTATGCTTAGAAAAGTACACTAACCGAAAAGTAGAGTGCAAATAAAGTAGTTAAATTATAAAATTTTCAAAATTAGATGTTTTATTATAATGAAGAAATACATGAGAAGTAAAATTTGAAAGTCAGACCAGGAATCGAACCTGAGACATCCGACCGGTTTGTCGGGCCGATGAGACGTTTTAGTTTGTAACAAAATTTGAAAAATGGATCCGGATGGAATTTCGCAAACAGATAAACAGAAATTTGATATAAAAGTTAAAGCGTGCAGAGACCTGGTTCAATTTAATATTTTTTTCATCATTTAAAAACAAATCTTTTTTATTAATAAAAGTTTGATGTCCTGAAAATACTTTGCACTAAAGATATCAATTGTAGGCTTTTATGTACATTCGATTGTTACATTGTTCTGAAAACAATAAAAAAACTGTCAACGTTTGATCGGACAAGTTGAGGCGCCGGAACAAAGTGGTTCATCTGATGCCTTGGAGCTTTGTGAAATTGATGTGTTATTTCTTTTGAGCAATGAACCTACTTCATCTTAAACGAAAAACGAAAAATAGTTAAAATAATTAGCCTTATATTGTGGTATTGGTAACACTTTATTTCTTGGTGTTAAGTTCAGTCACGTTAATAACTTATTCGTTTTTCTTGAGGATAGCTTAAAACTGGAGGATGATTATGCAGTTACTCTTGAAGCTTCAAATGTGCAAAAGCTTCTGTAGACAAGTCTAAATAATAAAAATCTATTGCCACATTAGTATAAAGTATAGATAATTTAAGCAGATTAGGATCGACCAATTTGGTTCGTTTTTTCCGTGGGTTCCGTAGCCAAAATGGCAAAACGAAACCCTTATAGTTTCGCCATGTCCGTTCGTCCACCCGCAGCTTAGCTCATAAACTATTAGTACTAGAAATTTGTAGTTTTGCTTGAATGTACATATATTACTTACTCCGACAAAGTGGTAAAATAAAATCGTAATTAAATATTTTTTTGGGATACCTCTCCTACATGTATAGTGGGGATGTGATTATTTTTCCCCTATCCTGCATGTGGTAGCACTAGATAGGTCTTTTAATAATAATTAGGAGCTGTGATTATCAATTTTCGATTTAGGTACCTCTTTTTTTTTTTAAAGACGACTCCCGCAGTAGAGTACAAGCCGTGTGTCGCGGGGGACTTAACAAACATACAAATCACGGACACAAAGTACACCCGGACTCGGAACAACAATTTATGGATTGAACAAAGTGGTGTCCCGTGTGGGAATCGAACCCATGAATTGTCCCCCTGTTGTTACTGGAAATGTAAATAAAAATCAGGGTAGTAGTAAATATAATTAACTTAAAAGAAAAAGAAAATAGGCTTTACAAGTTTACGAGTAACAGCCGATAATTAACAAAATTTTCGTACAGATTCCATTGAAAATTACCTAAATAACGGTGTTACTAATATGAAACAAAAAAAAATTGCACAATGTGTTGGACTAGTATAGTATTATATTATCTGTGGTGTTGGTAAGCGCAAAATTCGAGAACGGCTAATCGATTTACTCTAATATCCATTTAAATCTGAAGAAGGTTATTATGAAGAGAAAATAAGGAAACATTGCCGGGAAAAATGTAAAACCCCCATTTTTATTCCCTTACCTGACTGTTTCAGCTTGGTTTCCGCACGGGCGGTGCCGCGGACATAAAGCTAGTCTTCAATAAATTACACGCGTACGAATTCGGGGTTGCGCACTACAGTCTTTAAACTATAGTCCCACGTAATGTACCTTTGGTTTTAGCATTCGGAATTGAATTAAAATAAAAACGATTAACTTAAATACGAATAGGTACAAAATTCAAACACTCGTCAAAGTGTTAACCCCGGAATATGGTGGTGTGGTGTGTAGTGACGCGTCAGAAGCATTACAGGTTCCATACATTTAGTATGGTTAAAAACACATTATTAAAGCGTGTTGTGTCGTCATAACACACTGACATAATGTGTCTCTAACCATACAAAATGTATGGAACTGATACTCTTCTGACGCGTCACTACACACCACACCACAATAATTTGTTTCCGCCTTTACTTTAACTCTCATATTGTATTGTATAATTTAGTACCTGTTTGTAATGGTTACGTTACATATATTATGTTCACGTTTTATTACTCGTCAGGTGGAGTGAATGTGATGATAATCCAGCGATGATGTGCAGCCCTGTGCCACTGTTACTTCTAGCCCTAACGGGAGCCCTCGCCGCTCCTGCCTCCATGTACCCTGATGATTATACGGTGAGTTACTATAACTTTTAATCTATATTAATATTATAAAGCTGACGAGTTTGTTTGTTTGAACGCGATAATCATAGGAACTACGGGTCCGAATTGAAAAATTATTTTACTGTTGGATAGCCAATTAACCAGGAAGGCTATATAACATCACGCTACGACGAATAGGAGCGGATCAGCAATGAAAAATGTTGCAAAAACGGGAAAAAAATGACATAGACGAAGTTGCGCGGGTCAGCTAGTACCTACATAAATAGTGTTTTGCATGGAGACGAGAACACAAAATCTTGGCACACACTACACATAATACACAATCGGGACCTATTTTGTTTTTTTTTACATTTACGCACTTATTTAGCTCTTCAAATGAATCCGTCTAAGTGATCCTAAATGTAATAAAATTAATGAATTATAGATACCTACATATTACCTACAAAAACACTTTTTAATCGTACTACGTCATTTATAAACCGGTAATAATAATAATAATAATTCAAATTTACTGCGTAGCATGCCCCGCAGATATTCTATCTGGATCGTACTCAATGATCTTGATCGCGTATCAATAATTGCGTGTCAATTATTGCAATCCGCATCTACATGCCGCCTAGTTTTTTGACAACTTTGTTGGTTTTTTTTTAATCAATTCAAGCCATAAACATAGTAGGCAGTATCTAAATGGAGTCCACGCTGTTCAATACTTGAAGTCAACCTGACTTACTTTGAGGTCGAACTAGTCTATGACGACGTGTGAAGATTTGCCCAGGCAAGAGAGATAGATAGCACCTACTCGCAGTGTGTACCCCACTTAGATAGGTACTATCTCCATAAATTGGGCACTATAGTACGTAGTAATAGTAAGTATTCTTTGACTATAGTCCCACGTCGCTTAATACATTTTTTTTTAAATGTCATTATTGCAATCTATCAATCTTGCATACATTCAGCAATATGTGTTTTTTAAATTTAATTAAAGGGCTTGCACGAAAGCCGTCCAGTGACTGCTCCGTTTATTCTTGTGCCTCTCAGAGAAGGTCTTGAGGAATCTTTCTTTTTAGTCTACGAGCAACTGCTTGATTGTTCATAAGATTAACTGCCATGCTTATTAGATATCGTAGAGGAAATGCCCCTTTAGGTTTTAACATTCGAAATTGAATTGAAATAAAAACGATTTACATAAATACGCCCAAGTGTTACTTTAACTCTAGCGGATCTATCGAGGACATGTAGTCATGTCATATTATTTTTTTACAGTAGTTTGTATAAAGTAACAGTATGCAATGAACTGGTATCAGGTCAATACTCATGAATTTATTAGAACTTTAAATACCATTCAATGGAATCGAGTATCGTCTTGCAGCAATGCAATACTTGTTATAAACTTATAACTAGGTGGTACTTATTCTATTAAGTATTCTAGGAAAGAATATTGTATTTAAGCACTAGAACTGCCCTGAACTTTATTCTTAAATAAGTACTCTTATAAATTGTAGGTTGTAGTATTTTTTTTTTGTTATAAAAAGACAACTAGCAATCCTATTAAACCCTCCAACTAAGCTTAATGGCTTGTGTTAAAAGTGGGTTCACGTCGGTAGTATAGTGGCCAGGATTTGAACCCACGACGTCACGATTGCGAGACCGATGCCTTAGCCGTTAGGTTCCGTAGTCAAAATGGCAAAACGGTCCGTCCGTCCGACCGCAGCTTTGCTCAGATACTGTTAGCGCTAGGAGTCTGTAATTTTGCATGAATACACATATTACTTACGCCGACAAAGTGAAAGAATAAAATCTTGAAAAAAATGTAAAGTGGGATGTGATTTTTTTTCTCACCTACCCCATCGTGTGGGGTATCATTAGATAGGTCTTTCAAAAACGTTTAGGTGTTAGCAAGACTATTTTTAGATTTAGGGATCCGTTTGTAAAATTATTAAGTTTTAAAGTGCAATTTTTTGTTAGAGTCAAGTGTCCCCACCTCTGCCAGCTAAATGGTTAATGTTGGGTATGTGAAAAAAATCACGATAGTTGTATTTATAGTGAAATTAAAAGGAAAACTATAACAGCTATGTAGGCTTTATAAGTTTACGAGTAACAGCTAATCAAATGTGAAGTAACAAAATTTTCGTACAAATTCCATTGATAATAAGTAGTTATAACGTTGTGCGCATGAAATAAAAACAACAGAAAACCAACTTCTTAAGCCACATTATTCGGATAGACTACTGAACCAGACTTTGTGCGTGGCCCGACATGCACTTGCCGGGTTTTTTTTACAACTGACTAAGAAATGCCCTTTGTGTCATTGTTATTAATCATCACGAAATACACAAGTTTGTAATAAATTATTTTAAGACATGTACATAGATAGGAAACAAAAACGTCTTATTCAATTGACATACATCAACAAAACGAACCTGCGAATATACAGGTGTGTAAGTTAATATCTTGGTAGCGCAGTGGGAGGGTGTAAGACTGCTACGTAAGAAGTTATGTTACAACTACTAACGCCGTCTATCGGTAAGTTACAGGAGCCAAACAATAACAATAAGACAAAGAACTGTTATTATTAATATATTCATGTTGTTTATTAGATAGGTAATTATCATTTATTAATTGTTAAACTATTAACTTGGTAATTTGTAAATATTTTAATACATTTTGATGTTATGCCTAGTTTACACGTATTAAGTGGTTAAGTTAAATTTTAAGTGAGTAACTGTTAAGTAACTGTTTACACGTGTGAAGCTTATTTGTACTCTTTATTTCATAAAGTCGTAATGGACGATCAAGAGGGTGTTGAAGTTCTAAATTCGGTAATCAACACTCATATTATAAAAAAGGAAGATATGCCTTTTTGTATGTATCGAATTAACTTAAAAAACTACTGGACCGCTTTTAAAAAATCATTCACCATTAGAAAGCTACATTATCGGGGAGCTATAAATTATTGTCAAAAAAGTAGAGATCCCTACTAAAACGACAATAATGTAACTCGAGGGATAAAAACTACGCGTTTATAGGTATAAGATTTGCCACCTTGCCATTATATCTATTTTGTTTTTCTAAAACCTTTCGAAAACAATCAAAATAATCAAATTTATACAAAAGCTTCGAACTAAATTATACGAGTATATGTACAAGAATTGCTCGTTTATTAGATTTACCACCTTGCCATTATATCTATTGTGTTTTTCAAAATCTTTTAAAAACAATCAAAATAATCAAATATAGGCAAAAGCTTCGAACTAAATTATTTGTTCCTGTCCAAACGAGAACTAAATGTCAATATTTCCCGCCCTAATGGGCCACCGCGTGCGGTGCGGGAAGGTAAGTTTAGAATCAATTCTATTCTACTTGCTCACTTAATCACTAAATCTTAACTTAACTCTTATTAGTTATGACTTAAGATGTATTAAGTGGCTTGTTACACGCCGCAATTTAGTTAAAATTTAGTTAATAACTTAACCACTTAATACGTGTAAACTAGGCATTAGTGGAGCGCCGTAAATTTTATACCTCGGAATCCAGGGCCAGTCAACAAATGCTTGTAAAACTTTTAAAATGTGTATTTACCGGTGAATAGAAGAACGTTAAAAAATATATTTTGTGCGGTCTCAATTTTGTGTACAAAATTCTTTGTACATGTATATAAAATGATTTGTCCTGATTGACTGATGGATCAACGCACAGCTTTAAATCCAACTTTAAAATTGACGGAGTTTCATACAATTTTAAAACCATTATTTATATATAACCACTACTAAAACACAATTTAAAAGCTTATATAAAGATTTATTGACTGGTTCTGGATTCTGAGATTTTATGATTTTGATGCCTTACGGTACTCCACTATTTATAGTTAGTCATATACCTCATGACGAATAGAGAAATGGCGGAAATATTAAGTTATAAGTTTTGAGTACAAATATATTAAGTTTTTATTTTGCCATTGTGAAGCGACGGAAATACATGGTTAACTCCATTTTGCTGACTATTATTTTTCCGCTGTTTCAGTTTCGTGATTCACAAATTGTGGTTCCGTTCGAAGCTGGGTGTAGTCTGTGTTTGTAATTGTGTATAAGGTCCCAGCGACACACTTCCTCACTATGATGGACTGTACCACAGTGTGGGACTTGCTTTAAAAAATATACATATATTGAGACCAAATGATGACAACCTTGAACTACTGTCACAAAACTGGATCTTGTGGCAGTTCGGTTTTTCGATTGGTATTTAGTCATGCCGCAGAAGGGTCATATGCTAAGCTGTCAGTCCTGTTATAGTAAAGATTTGTCGTAGCTCAATTTGTGATGTAGTGTCATATGCAGTTTTATTTTGACTGGTCTGGGTTCGATTCCCACTCAGGATGAATTTTGTGGTTGTGTAATAAACACGATTTTTGTTTTGTGTCTGGGGGGGTTACTTATCTATAATATGTATCTATGTATTTAGAAATAATCGGTTGTTTGGATGCCATAGTACAGGCTCTGACTAGTTTGGGATCAGATGGACGCGTGTAAATTGTCCCAAGGTATTTATAGTCGTGTAATTGTTTATAGGTAGTGGTACCACAAAAGCGAGCGGCTTTAGTCCTAGATCGACTGCTGGTCGCTCTTCAGAAGGCGCTACACGAAGAAGGGCCGTCGAGTTATGAGCGGCCAGATCGAGACGGACCTAGAACCGCACCTCTACGTCTCGCAGAGGAAGATCTTGCCGATATGGTAAGATATAATGGCTCTCTAATCGATTTCAGTGGCGACTAGCCAATTACGCAGGAAATAACACGTACGTTACGTTACGTTATGTTACGTTCACAAGTGTATGTTTCACACTCTCATAGTCCAGTTGGACGGAAATCAGACAGATTATGTAGAAGCACGTCTGACTACTTGTGTATGTGTGTGTGTGGACTGTGGATGTTCAGATGATTGATAGATAGATGACGTTTTCAATTTTTTTTTAATGTTTATTACTATGTAGATACATCAGGATACTTTTTACCGGTCGATGGTAGGTCTAAACCATACGACGTGCCACCACAGTGTCTGTTATTATTCTGTGAAATAATGATGTGAACACATTACTTGGTTTTGGTTGAATGACACTCTGGCAAGCATAATTACTATTGGTTATGTGAATCTTAAGAAGTAATGTCTCCAATGAGGAGCGTGGTGCGGTGACATTCAGATCTTTGCCAAGGAAAGATTTAGGAGCACTGGCTCACAACCTGCTAGCTCATTAAGTAATGTAAAAAATACTTAAAGGTATCTTAATGATGTAGACGTGTAATTGCTTACCAATTTATTTGTGTTTATTTAAAAGAAAGAAGGCCACGAGATAAAACTAATCTCGAATTGCAATGTAGACGTAAGACCTTTTCTGTATAGTATATGTTCATGTTATACCTACATATACTAAATTGATATTAAGTATATTGCTAATATATTTTACTGCAATAATAAAATGAAATATTGCATGTTTTATTTGTATATAACCCAAAAGTAACCTTGATTAGCACTGGAAGAAAGACATAAAATATGATCGTAAACTTAAAAACTGACCTTATAAAGTGCTGTATTATATGGTTCGTGTATTGAAAAGTGAGAAATAAATAAGCACTTTTCTTAACTAAAACCAGACTTACCTAATATATTTTTGGCTATACTTATAGGGAATCTTTTATTTGAGTGTTGCTAAGTGGAGCTTGTTTTCTTAGTTAGTAATAGTAGATTTTAGAAGTTGTATTACACACATAATAGATTGTATAACAAAGTTTGGCGTGAAGTCAAATAAAGGGACTAGGTTGGACTCTGTATATAGGTAGTAGCTTTTGCCCGCGACTTCATTTTTCCAGGATACAAAGTAGCCTATGTGCTATTTCAGGCTATAATCCATCTCTGATTCAAATTTCGTCCAAGTCCGTTTACCCGTTGTGGTGTGATTGAATAACAAACATCCATCCATCAACACATCCATACATCCAAACTTTGGCATTTATAATATTAAGTACTAGCTGTGCCCGCGACTTCGTTCGCGTGAAAGTCGGGTTTAAAATAAGGAAGTTTATGTTACGAAATAACTTCTGTGTAAATATGTTGGAAACAGTCCTGTCGGGTGATCCGCGATATGATTCAGCAGCGGAGAATCATCATATACTCATCTATTGATAGCTTCAACACCCAAAAGCTTTGTGAAAATAAATAATATCTATCCCCACTTTACATATAAGAGAGGTACCCTTAAAAAAAATGATTTTTGGATTTTATTTTTTCACTTTATCAGCGTAAGTAATATGTGTATTATATTAAATAATATGTGTATAAAAATGCAGCAAAGTGTTTAAATACTCTTTTCGAACATTTCCTAATATTTTTTTTCACTAAGTTCGGCCATGTACAGACACGTGAAATTTACAATTTTATTATGTGTAGATATAGATAGATAGATGATAAACGGGAAATTTGTAAATGAATGTTTGTTACTCCTCATATAAAAGCAACTGGACAGACTGATAGAACTTTACAAAGCTAAAACCTATATATCAGAAAGGTCGAAACCAACGCGGGCAAGCCGAGGGGTAAAGGGTTTGATTTAAAAAAACCGATAATTGCCAAAATATTTACCCTAACTAATTTCATCTGAAAGTTTCGCCAAAGACCCTGAGGCTTGGGAGACGTGAGCTAACCTAAGACCAGAATGGCGCAACGAGGCAAGGCATAACAAGGCCTGGTTAGCCAGGCCTTAAATAAATTAATCCTTAAAACTTTCGTCTACCGCCCCTTCTCCGCCACACTCGGAACACATTTGCTATCGATGTGGTAAAAGATGCTGAGCTGCAATCGGCTTATTCAGGCTTAAATTAAAGTGCAGCAAACAAAGTAAAAATAACAGATGCAAATTATGTTGACAGGATGTTTTAATAACAGTGTGATAGGTGCAGACTGCTCTTTCGCCACATCTGTCGCAGATGTGTTCCGAGTGTGTAGGAGGAGTGGCGGTGGACCAAAGTCTTCTAAGGTTTAGCAGTACAGTACAATAGCAGTTTATGATTATACTGGCCTATTGATCTAGTGGTTAGTGACCCTGACTGCGAAGCCAGAGATCCCCACCCAGGATAAAACTCTGTGTGATTAGCACAATGGTTTTTTATGTGTTTGGGTGTAATTAATCTATAATAGTATGTATTTAGAAATATATAAGTAAGTTAACTAGACATCTGGTTATAGTGCAAGCTCTGTTTAATTCGGGATTAGATGACGTTGTGCGAGTTGTCCCAAAATTAATATTTTATTATTTATAAAGAAAGTTTGTGAGAGTGGTTTGAACATAAAAAATACTGAACGGATTTTAATGCTCCTTTATATATATACTAGATGTCCCGCGCAACTTCGTGTGCGTAAATTTTCCCCGTTTTTGCAACATTTCTCGTCGCTGCTCCGCTCCTATTAGTCGTAGCGCGATGTTATATAGCCTATAGCCTTCCTCGATAAATGGGCTATCCAATAAAAGAAGAATTATTAAAATCGGTCCAGTACTTTTTGAGTTTATTCGTTACATACAAAAATACAAATCTTTCCTCTTTATAATATTAGTGTAAATATATATCAATAAAGCCCATAGGCAATAAAAATCAAGTATAATACGAGCGAAGCCGCGAGGAAAAGCTAATATTTAATATGTACTATTTTTTCAGAGTGCATTACAGCGGCGCGGCCAAGGAGGCAACGGTCGAGGGCGAGTGCTTCGATGCTATTTCAATGCAGTCACTTGCTTCTAGTCTACAAATATCATCCTAAAATTATTTGTTCATTACTTTAATACGCTATTACCAAAGATCACTTTAATGTAAAAACGCGAAAGTATTTGTAACATAATATTAATAATAATATGACTCTTAAATTGCCAAAATGAATATATTTTATTTTAAAATGCACCAAATGTATTGAGTGTCACCGTGTAATTTTTAAATGTGCCAATATTATATAAATTATTATACGGGGATGTGTGTAAATTATAAAGTTTGCTAAATTTTCTTTCTATTTTTCCCGGCAAAGTTCTTGATTTATACGCGAAAATGATTACGGCCGTCCTAGCGATCTATCCAGTGGCCAAACGCGTGGGGGTTACTTAAATTGTTTTTAACTGATTAAATCACCAAATAATTTACTTTAGAATTTATTCCCTGTAAATAAGAAATAAAGTTTTGTTGCAAAAATTCTGGTTTTATTCACGTAACCTATATATTACATTTATTTTATTCACGTATGCTATTTGTTGCGTCCTTTTATCAGGTGGTGCAATTGGTAACTCTATGGGCTTGTATTATCTCATTGATATAGACCAGGACCGCGCTATAACCTCACAAAATTTACCACTATAACAACACTATAAGAACAATTCCTCTTAAAGAGACAGGGCCGCACGCGTCTTTCTCTCTTACACGCTTTGCAGTCGATAATTATTTTTAATTGAAAGGGATGGCACGGTCCAGGTCTATACGTCAATGTATTAACTCAACCATTGCGACGTGGTTGGTCCAACGTCATTCAACTGTTATTGACATTACATTTAGCTGTAGTGAGCTGCAATTTTCGATCAATAATAGGAAGTAAAGAATGTTTTTTAAGCATATTCAACGTTGTTACGTCATGTCACATAGGTATAGCCCTAAAATAATGCGTAACAATAGATAATAAACAACGCATCAGAACTAAATTATCAAGTCATCCAAATCATTGTAACATTGATTTACTTTTTAGAAAATAAATTATTATATTTCAGATAGTGTATCTTTAAACAACTTTTGTTGTTACCCGACTGCGCAAGAAGGAGGATACATTTTTCGAGAGTATGTATATTTCTTTGGCACGCCCTAGAGTCTAAATGGCTTGATGGATTTTTGCTTGAGAGGTATCGTTAGATTCGGCTCAGATGTGAGAGTGACAATGAGTACATCAAAATTAAAAAAAAATGCCGGTTTTTTGTCATGTCAAAATATTTCAGTCATTAATTATAAGCAATCGAGTTTAACTTGTTTATTTGTGAAATTTAAGCCAGATACAGATTTTTTCCCGTATTTCCTGGAATGGGGTCTAAAGTTGATCATTAATGGCCGTTTACACGTGTTTGCGTTGTTTACACTTATGAAGGTTAAAACTGGCCAAACTTTGTATTAATTATAATAACACCTACTGAGTATTTTAGATACACGTAATGTTTTGTTGGAATTTACATGTTTAGTTTAGAACTTTAAAATATTATAATAATGTTACACAAGGTAAATTGTTTGAAGGTGAACTTCTATTTACTTGCATTAATATACAAGAGCAAACGTTTACTGATAGGGTATTATTATACCCTACTAGCTGACCCGCGCAACTTCGTATGCGTCAATTTCCCCCGTTTTTGCAACATTTTTAATTGCTGCTCAGCTCCTGTTGGTCGCAGCGTGATGTTATATACCTAACAAAAATATATTTTTTCAATTCGAATCAGTAGTTCCTGAGATTACCGCGTTCAAACAAATAAACAAACTCTTCAGCTTTTTAATATTAGTATAGATCAGTAAACGTTATTATTATTTCCTCGATCTTTAAAATGAATTTTACAAAAAAATACGAGAAAACGAGTCGAATTTAAGCTTAACAGGAAACTTAGAAATTTGTTTAAACTATCCCTAACATTAGGGTACACTTACAGAGTCAAAAATGGTTTAGTTATAATTTGTTCTTGTTTGACTTTGCGCCGAAAATATATCAATGCCAAGAAGATGTTACACGACCCCAAGAAGCGGAGGAGTAAATGTGGGCGAAATATAACAAAATAAGTAAACCAATTTTAGAATCAAGATGATAAGTATATGTGACATATTAATGAACCCTACAACCTACCTTTATATTTTGTTATTAAAACATAAACGTCATAAATAAATTACGACGCTGATATAGTCCTACATTAAGCTTATAGGAGGTAGGTACTAATAGGTAATTTAAACTAGACAAGATTAGATTTTTTCCCAGTAGAAGTACGGAAGCACGAATCACCCTATTTTGCAAGTCAGCGGTACTTAGGGGACCTTTGATATACGATAGAGAGCTTTTGACATGGCATACAAGTTTTGAAGAGGTAGGTGTACGGCAACGACCATACAGCCCCTAGACGCCTATTGTTCGATATTTTGCATCAAAACATTTCTGGCAACTAGCCGAGGTATGAGGAAGCGGGACGCTGCAATCTGATTGGTTTAGACAAGGTCACGCATCACTAGTACATCATGATTGAACTAAATAAATAAATAATTAGTAAGTGACATTTTTTAAATATGTACATAATATTTTTCCATAGTTGATATTAGTATCTTATATTTTAAAATGGCTATGTCCATACCATAATATGTATAAGATACATATGGTAAGGACGGGATAGGTATTAATGAACTATAAACATATTATACATTATATAATTTTAATTTTTTACATTAAAGAATTAAGAATTAAACAATACTTTGAAATTTCACAAAATAAAAGAAAGAATATAAAATAATAATGATAATTTATTGGTTTTAACGATTACATATTTGTTAATGTCTTAAATAAATATAATCTTACATGAACTACATCGTGGTAATTAAATCCCTGTCCGACCCGAAAAAGGCGTGTAGTAGGTATTCTGTTAATAATCTTGATGCAAACCAATTCTCTCGTCTGGTTTCCTTGATCCAAATATATTTTATGGTAGGATCTTTTGGGTACCTAGAATTAATTAAAATAATTAAATAATCTAGCCGTAACAATATTGCATTCATAGTCATTAATATTTGTATATTTAAATGAATATAATTATGTCGTTAATAAAAAATAGTTGTCAGTTGTCGATCAGAGTTTTTAGGTGTTTGCACACTTAAAACAACTTTTAACTTTACATTATAAAAACAAACAACCTTTTTCACTGATAGTGCGAGTTTTTAATTACGCGGTTATGATTTTTAACAGACGGTCGATACACATTTGTGCAGGAAAGAGATAGTGTAGAATTTAAGTAGGAAAGAAAGAGATGGCATCTATGAAAGACATCAACGCGTTCGCTTTCGTAAGGTTGTTTTATTTCACTTATGTAAAATGTCCAGTATAAGATGAACTCCGAAGAATTATTTGAAAAAAAATAGTTTAATTAAAATATATGTTTTAATAACTTACCGATGAAATGTTATGCCGTCTTTCCGGAGATTTGAGGTACTGCTGTTTTTTTCCACACCATTTTATCGTGCAACTGGCCATATAAATACTTAATTTCACTATTTAAACCATAATTATGCGGTAGTGTTTACGGATCACATATGTGGTCGACACTGATGAGAACATTTGAAGCGGCGAACTACATCAGTGAAAATAAACTGATGTGTTGGCCGAATTACAGCGCCCGTTATGCGGTGTCTAGTGGCTATATGGTCGTTGGTGTACGGTAATATAGATACAAGGCGTAAGTAACTTTTGCCCGCAATTAAGGGTTTTGAGAATTTTCTATTAACATTATGTTGTTAGTGTAATTTTGGATAAATATAATAAAATAACTAAATGGCTTTGTGCGGTTATCCATTCATTAATAATCTAACCGTAAACCGAGCAAGAAAACGGAGAAAGTTCTATTGCGAATCCGTATCTAGATAGGTATATCTATTTTTTTAAGTATGATCATTTAATCACGAATAACTTTTTACACAGTTGTCCGATTTCATTAATAGGGTATACTTTAAAGTGAGTACTGCAACGACGTTTATTTTCTTGTTGGAACGTAGTTCTAAGAAACTACGTTCCAACAAGAAAATATAATATCGTGCGATAAGTCGCACGATATCATTTGTTTCCAAGCTGGGGGCTAGAGGGCTAGACGAATAAAAGCATAACGTTTTGTTAGTGCTCAAAGATCTACTATTTATCATTATGTGATTATGATAAGGAGGTTGTGTAATATAGGTTGTTTATTGGAGTACTGTAAGTTGTGACGTCAATTTATTATACTGCAAAGCCGTCCTTTTATAGTTAGCTTTACTGGTTACTGTTTAAAACGTCTGACACAGACAATTTACCGAATCTACTGGTACTACCGATTAAGTTCAAATTTGGTACATACAATATGTGTTTCTGTGACCCAAACACAGACCATAACTTATATAGAAGAAGAGCCATTTTTGGGATAAAAAAAATGTTTCGCAAACTGCAAAATCGTGTAACGTATTAAATCTAAGCTTGTGTAGTAAGAATATCAAATATGTTTTCTTTTATCATTTTATTGTCGTTATTTTTCAACTTATTTAGGAAAAACCATGAGAATTGCTTAGAACGTTATCGGTTCTCTTTCCATTCAACTTTAAGAGTCTTGCTGCAAGAACATTTCATATATTATTGTCTTGCACCGCGTTTGACGCCTCCAGTCATTACCTCGACGGCCGGTACCCTGCATTGGCCCCCATAGAACCGAAACTGCTTAGCAATAGTGCAATGTCGTCAAAGTTCGCACCCTACGCTAGCGCCCCTAAAATTCTTGTCTCCCACGCACACTAGATTTTTAATATAGGGGCATATTCTTTAAACCACTTAAAAAAAAAATGTACTAGGCGCCCTTTCTTTTCAACCGACTTCAAAAAGGAAGAGGTTCTCAAAACGACTGTATTTTTTTTTGTACGTTTGTTCACCGATTACGTAAAGATGGCTGGGCCGATTTGAAAAATTCTTTTTGTGTTTGATAGGGTATACTTCCAAGTTGGTCCCATTGTCATCAGATTACAATCTGATGATGGGATTCTAGAGAAATCGAGGGAACTCTTAAAATATTAATGGCAAAACTACAGGGATTTGGGTATATTTTATAGTTATTCGTGCATTTACTCTTAAAAGCCACCAATTGGTGAAGTGGAACTGATTATGAAGACCACAAATGACGAGCGGACTTATTCAATATTTCACAGTTTGCGATTCAGTTACTTTAATATGGTATTGAGTAGAACTTTATTCTTGTCATACTACTATTACACAATGTAATAGAGCTGATAGTGAACTCCTCAACAATTAACGGCCCTGCATTGGGTCAAGCAATATTTTGTAAAAGGATTTGAGCAGTTGACATAAGCCTATTGTAACTTAAGTGAATTATAAATCAAATAACTAAAAAGTGAGAAATAAAAACTTTTTTACAAAAAAATATTACCGACTTCAAACATTTCAACTAAAAAGCAAAAAATAATACACCTAGAATAACAAAAACAAATTAAACATTTTGAAGTTGGTGCCGAATAAAACATAAAGACTACTATTTCATGGCACTTCGAACATTTCAACTAAAAAGCAAAAAAAAATACACCTACTGTTATCTATTTTTGTCTTTTTAGTTGAAATGTTTGAAGTCGGTAATATTTTTTTGTAAAAAAGTTTTTCTGTATTTCATACCCACATTAAGTTAGTTACAATATTTTACCTGACCATAACTAAGTTGTAGCGGACTGACGTAAAAAAATATCGACAATGTTTGGTATGTACTTAGGCATTCAGGGTCCTTTTTCAAGTTCTTTTTTTCCGTTTTCGATGCAAGCCCGTGCGAACTGGCGCCGTAGGTTCCAGGAGGGGGGGGGGCAGCTGCCTCCCCCTGCCCCCCTGGTGAACTCCTCAGCAGTTAACGGCGCTTCGCAAAGGAAATTGACAGATGAAATTTCAAATTTGTTTGTTTTATGGTTTAAAAGACGACTCCCGCAGTAGGGTACAAGCCCTGTGTCACGGGGGACCAAAGATAATAGATCTATATGTGTGTCCTGAGCGGGGGACTTTACAGATATTACAAGTCACGGACACAAAGCATATCTAGACTCGGAACAACAATTGGTGGATCACACAAAGTGGTGACGGGACCGTGTGGGAATCGAACGGACCTCTTCGTAGCAGTCGGACACCTCTTATAAACTGTAACATCTTGAACATTGTGTTTCACGCAAATAAAGTTTATTATTATTATTATTACTAGCAAGAAAAACTATCCTATGTTCGCGTGTATATGTTACAGCCAGTTACAGCTTACACTTCCATAGTAACCTTTATTTTCAAACAAATAACGAACTAGAAGCGCACTTCAAATAATGACTTTTATAGGGAAAATTTTCATACACAGTCACTTTATAGTAATTTTCGTAGGGAACTCTAATTTAAAAAATATACAATCTATGTTACTCACTGATAAATGTAGCATTTTATAGGTGAAATATTTTTTAAAATCGATCGTTTACGAAAAATTGCAGAGGATAACCTGTAATTTTTCAGTGAGAAGTGGCAGAGTGACATCTGGCGACGCTGTCCGACATTTGAGAGTGATAGAATTTTCAAACGACGTTGGTGAACACACTTCATTCAGGGACAACGAGTCAATAATCTTAACACTAGATGGTGCTAGTTGCTATGTTAGGGCCTCAGATATTTGATCTGAGGTTAGGGCAAACTCAAAGCGTATTTCACTATTAAATACTATAATTAAACTAGAAATTAAGACTAAATAAAACTAAAATATATCCAAAAAATTGGGACCCCTGGGCATGGTTCCACAAATACTGGCGGCATTTCCTCGTTGTATAGCAATGCTGATGCGTTGTGCGAGGAAGCTGCCAGCTCTACGGTCACCAGTGGAGTCGACCAATTTTTTGGAAAGTTCTTTAAATAAATGTTGTGCACTTAGGCCCCACGGGCCAAGGGTCTCGACGCCGAATGGTATAAATATATATTGGTTGCCGAGACCCCTGTACAAAAATATGTGACATAGTAAACCTAATTTTGAGTGAAGAATAAGGGTAATATTTTTGAAACGTGTGCGTGTTTTAATATTGGTTTCTTTGCACGTCATACGTCTATATATAATTAACAGTTGCCGCACTTGCTAAGGGAGACCACGGACGAACGTAACAATGTTTATTTGGCACGCAATATCTCGCTGAACTTTATGATTATCAATCACATCAGCTTAAATTTAACATAGGCTTTTTTATTGTAATTTATTATTTAGAATATATTTAACTATAGTATAAGAATGTTTGTTTTGTAATTCTAAATTAATTTAACATATTATTTATGTTTTGTGCATTTTAGTTGTTTAGATTGCATTGACAGCGGCAGCAGAAACAAAGGGCCTACTACCTAAGTAATATAAGCGTTGCAGTTTTCGGACTGCAACAATAGCTGACGTAGGTCCTATTTGTCCGGCACTTACTTTAATATACTTTGTTTATTTGTTGTTCTGTATATTGTGACAATTTTTTTTTCCTTTCTTTTTTTAAATGCAACTATCATTACAGATTTTGTGAGAAACGGTAATGGGATGATTGTATCATTGTAAATAAAAAAGTTACTTACTGGCATAATCCACATATTGTTTAATTATATAAATAATTACGATATTACCTTTTAAATCGTAATCACATTTTTCGGTTTAGTTCTACTACGCCTTTGGTAAAAATAACTTTATAAAGGATAAATTATATCTATCGTTGTGACGTCCTGTACTACACTTAAGTACCTACTATTGAAATGGAATGTGTAAATTATCAGAAGATGTAGCTAAAATACCAAATGGCTATTTTGTAAGTAGATGTTATTTACAAAATAGTCGTTGAAGACTAGGTCATTGTTGTCCGGATTTTTTTTCATGCTTAATTCGGCTGGTATTTTATCTAAATTGTCGGTAAAACTCTTCTGTTTTTTACATGTAACTTAAATTTAGAAGGCACCTTCGAGTTATTTTTAATAATTTTGGATCTTGAATAGATCCAAAAATATAAAAAATAACTTTGGGTCTTAAATAGATCCAAAAAGTTATATGTGTGACATGTAACTTGAATAGGTGTACAAAAAACGAGCTAATATGTAGAAAGAATAAATATAAGAAAATTATCGTATCATGACGAATTAAATTTCTGAGAAATAGATACTCCTTAAGCAGCCAAATCCATTCTTTCTGCCGTAACTAAATTTCTACTATTCGGTAGTTTATCTAATAGGCTAATTAGGCTTTCTAAAAATAAATATGTATTACCATGAAATATAAAAAAGGGTGAAGGTTGAGTTAATGAAATATGGTTTTATTATCTCAAACATTTTTTTTTTATTTCAAGGTAATACATATTTACTATCGAGATTAAAGTAACAAGTTGAAGTTGTTTTTGCGGTAAACCATTGATTGAATGGTGATAAAAATTCAAAATGAATTCTCAGAAGTTTTTGGGATTTTTCTATTAAGAGTTGGTAAATCTTACGATCTTTACTGAAAATTTTTGTGATTTACCATAGTTTGGACTTTTATAGTATACAACACGATTTTTAATTATACTAATTACCTGGTGGCTTCTATTCATAACACTAAATAACTTTATAATATCATGTTGGAAATATTTAATAAATTAACCCATAATTACCTACCACTTTCTTTTTGGAGTTATGATCATAACCACCTACAGACTATTTTACTGGAGTAAAATCATTGTTTATTGTGAGGTTTAACACAAACAAAGAAACATTTACTTCAGGGTCTCTTAGACGTGTGGTAAATAGTTGCGTGACAAAAGTAGGTGGTGAAGGGATTTTTTTAAATATATTTTTTTTAATTATATTACAATGTTATTTGGTGTAATGTAAAGAAGCCAATAGTGGCAGGTTTTTAGTATACTAAACATCACCTTGTATACACATAAAAATATATACAAACATATGAAGTTAGTATGTTTATTGCGATATTTCACATTAATAACCAGTACGTATTACGTTTGTAACGTCCGAAAGTTTATCAATTAAGTCTGTCATCCAAATAACGTCAAAATTGTTTAGTAAAACTTATTTAATAAAATATATCACAAAGCCCATAATTGCCTTTACAATTTCTGGAAATATGCAAAGCTGGAATGTGTGTTATGGAATAATAGGAAAGGCCCTTGAAAAGCTATGTTCTATAGACTCATCGACGGTAAGCATGTCAGATTCTGTCAGCCGCTCTTTTCTTTATGGCGAACAAAAGTGTTCGAACAGTGGACCAAGGTATACGTCTGCCGGTCCGCAGTGCATCGACGGCTTCGAATCGAATGGTAACTCTATGGTTAGAAAGAATAATACAACAGGTAAATAAGAAATAGATAATCTTTGAAAGACAATGAAAAGAACTTTATCTTTGTGAACGCTTATCATCAATAAATTTTATACTTATAATCTGTCCATTTAATAAGAAACTAATCGAAATCATTCATTTGGAACTTTTATCACCTACCACCTTTAATCTTATGGTTTACCGCAAAAACATGGCAAGTGTTAAAATAGATTCTAGCAATATCTTTAACACAAAAGTAACAACTTCTTAATGCCTAACATTGTCATGGTATTATGTAATTTCTATTAAGTACTAAATTCGGCTTTCTACTGCACCTACCACTAAACACTACCTACTATAACTACATTAATTAAAAAAAATATATAGCTTTTTTTTTAAGGTTAAGGTTTTAAATTTCGAATTAAATAAAGATAAATTGACGGTAAACTTAACTGTCACCATTGACAAGGGTGACAGCTATGTTTACCGTAATTTGCTCTTTTTTACACTTCTGTTATTTTCTCTTTCTCTCACTTCCGTTATTTTCTTAAGCTCCGAGGAAAGGTACTTAGTATTATTGGAGACAGAGACCAACAAAGAAGGTCTTCGTAGTTGGTCTCCTTAGTGGTCATTAAAAACCAATATAAGTCAATTCATAAATGTAAATTCATTTGCCGGATTTGGTCGCATGGGGCAATTACAGTTAGAATGGCAATTGCCAATTGCAATCGCAACCACGGGGCAATTACAATTTAGATAGGTACCATATATTCGTAAACTTTCGCGATTTGTACACATTATAGAATTTTATAAGCTAAGGGTCTTAATCGCGTAAATATTTTATTTTAAGTCTTTTTTTTAAGACTAAGTTGCATACGTATCGTCGTATAACTTAAATCAAATATCAGAAACTCTTTGGCTTATTTTAATTTCCGTCGTTTTTATACATTAATAAATATTATAAAGCACCCCATATAACTCATCAGCTTGGACGCTACCTCTAGTTACATAAAATTTCATCAAATTCGGCTCAGGGTTTTGTTCATAAACCAAACTGACAGAACCAGAGTTAAGTTTACGGTAAAGTCCGTAAATTACCAAACAATGTTACAGATTTACTAGAAGTGTGGTTAGAACCTAACGAGTTGTAAGTCAGTATTCCCAATAAAGACTAATAGTTCATTACGTAAATGACAGATTAAAATCCAAAAGAAACTCCGACTTTATATTACTTGGTAATAACATATTTGGAGTTGAAACTAATAACAGAAAACTTGTTATGTAATTAAACCAAACGAAGCAAAATGGGCAAGTAATTACCTTACTTTGATAAAATTGCATTGCACAGAAACGAAATTGTACAGGAGCACCTTCTTCGAGAGAAAATTAACATCTACTAGCTGCTGATTATAAAAGCAATTTACATGAAAATATGATAAATAGAGAAATGTATTTAATTAACGACATCAATTTGCAAAATCTTAGCATAAGAAAATACAAATGAAACTGTCAAAGAAATATTATTTTAGCCAAAAAGGGAATAAGTTCATTTGGATACACAATGCAAACTTTAAGAATTCGTATGGGGGTCATAAATGATTCAAATTACTAAAATACTGTCTCTAAATCGTGTCTTACATAATATTACAGCAGTAATAATAAGTTAGTGGCAATTAGAAGCCATTAGTGTATCCGAACTAAGCGAAAATTAATCTACGTGGACGCAAACGAAGACTAAGCTACACAATAATCAAAAATTTCGTCACAAATTATCGAGAACTTTGTTCAAACTTCTACACCAACAAGCTGGACAACTTTCTTGAGTCACGATTATGCCTTTTACGTGTTTCACTTGTATTAATTTAGGATAATAGTGAGCAGTTACTATTGGTAATGTCTCAAAGGGTCCGTAATGGGTTCTGGAGACTCCTACGGTTAAAACATTATCACTAATGAAGGATATTATTCTAAATAGAGCAAATAATGCAGTAAACATGTATTCATTTGGGCAGATGAGGCTGAAATCATCACCAACTTATTAAATGATCGTCATTATTCTAGATTATATTCAATAAAAAACAGTTACTATGTTGTTATACAACGTGCAACAAAAAGGTGTGGTCATATTCAGGGGTTGGTATGTGCCCATGATACTGCGTGCACATACAAAACAAGTGATTACTTACTCTGTGATACATAATTCAAATTCGGAGTACACTTAAATTTTATTACTTATTTTTTTATTCGTTTAATCCATACTAATATTATAAATGTGAAAGTAACTCTGTCTGTCTGTCTGTCTGTCTGTCTGTTACGCTTTCACGCTCAAACAGCTAAACCGATTTAGATGAAATTTTGTATGGAGATAGTTCGAGTCCCGAGGAAGGACATAGGATAGTTTTTATCGCGATAACCGACATCCACGCGGGCGGAGCCGCGGGCGAAAGCTAGTTATGAATAAAAAAGTTATCAAATGAAAAAAAAGTATGACTTAAAAAGTTTCGTGCCATAATAATCCAATCGATTTAGTACAGGGGAGGTATAAGACTGAGATACGGCTGCAGATTCGCATCGTTCATCGAGTATTGTAATAAAATCATGTTTTTATATACAATCATAAAAAGGGCAATACGTTTTGGCCAGTCTGCCTATCAGATTTTGCCCACAAGTATTTTTAATTAAATTAATATGAATCGACTTACTGGGAAAAAAAAATCTCACTTGTTATTGCAATGAAATACACTCTACTTTATAGAACTAGATGTAGAGAACTTGAAAAGCGATGGGTGCCTTTGCGCACTTGCCCGCAACCCCTCGCAGCCAGGTGTAAGCAGGTAATATTTTGTTATGTTATTACGTTCATGGCGTATTGTCATCATTTATATATCAAATTAAAGCTATTGATTTCCTGTACATGATAAACTACCTCTGCCTATGCAAAAGTGCCCGCAGTCGGAGGTGCCGGCGTTTAAAGTTTGTTTAGAGTGAGAAAGACTTATCGCTCTACATCATTCGTTAGACGAGGATGGCAATAGCCTGTTCTGCTGTCGTAACAAAGAATGCAGTAACTGACAAAAACCATTATTTTAGTTATGTTCTTGAAATGGCAACGTAATCCATACACTATGCAATAATAACAAAAAAAAAATTAAAAGCAAATTAGAAACTAAAATGTTATTCACATAAAATGTAGTAGTTAGACCAAATTGTTTACATTCATCAAGATGCATTGCAATTGTCGTAACTATAATAAACTAGCGGCTCGCTTCGGCTTCGCACGGACTATCTCCAGTCCATAAAATAGCTCCACAGTCCGGACCGTTCGATTCGCACTTGACATTTGAAAATGTAAACGTCGAACGAAAGGTACCCCATCCGCCGGCGGCCATATTCAAGTAAGTCAATACAATAGTCTCTAAGCAATAGTCTCTGTTTGCTGATAAGCTGCAGTCAGGAATCTCGGTAAGTATATCATATAATAGTTTTATCATTAAAGTTATAAGATTGTCAGAGACAAAGGTAAAGTAGACTGGTTGAGAGTGTAATAGTAGTATTAGGTACTGATAATAGTGGGCGCTGTCTGGGGCGGAGTGTCTGTCTAATGGGTGGCGGAACGTTTAGTGATATGTACTGTAAATGTGAGGGATTAGATAAGAAACCACGAATTAGACGTCTTTATTAGACTTCTAAGCTTTGATACCGACGCGACCATGCTCAGTACTGACATGACAATATTATCATGAAAATATTCTTGCAACGTGTAGTAGCACTTTATTAAGAGTACATAATGAGCTCATTTTTAAATTTTACCTTATTGTCTATGTCTTTGATATATGTCGGTAGTTTGTTATAAATCAGCGGTGCTTTACAAAATATGCTACTATACATCAACGCGGTTTTGCTTAGTACCACACGTAGTTTACCTAGGTGTCGTTGACGTTCCCTCTTATTAAATAGGGTTATATTCTGCTTTCAAACATTGCGCTTTCATAAATGAATTTGCAAGGTAACTTTAGTATAGAATATTGAATATCATAACTCTTGACTTCAAACCGAACATTGTTCTTATGCAGCATTTCTGCGAAGAGATATCCAGGGTAGGCAGTCATAAGCGCGTCTCTACTAGTAATAAATTTCAGTCTGTACAATTCATACGCAAACTGGCTGATCTTTTTGCAAATATGCTCAGTAATTTCCAGTTCATTTATTGATCCAAATGTAGCCCTAGAAATTTAGTATATAAACACTCTTAGATTCTTAGGCCCTGATAATTCATATTAAATGCTATATAATTGTCAGTAATTTCTTGTCTTTGTTTGAAATTAATAATTTTCGTCTTCTCTAAATTATTTTTTAAATTATTTAATTTTAGCCAATGGATAATAGATATCAATGAGTTATTAATAGTAAATTATAGTAATGTCAATGTCAAGTCAGAGAATAATACTGTGCAATCATCTGCAAGTAATGTCATTTTATGTTTATTACTTATTTGGTAAGTCATTAAAATATATAATAAAGAACTGTGGACCTAACATACTGTCCTGGGGCACATTTGACTTTTCTTACATCAGATTGATACACTTTTTCAATTTTTGTTCTTGTACGAGTACATAGTCTTGTTATTTGCATGACCTGCTCTCTGTCAGTTAAATAAGACGATATTAATTTATGAGCATTGCCCCTTATTCCATAGGAGTAAAGTTTATATAATAAAATGTCGTGTCTTGCGTGATCAAAAGCTTTTTTCCTGTCCATAAATAGACCAACTACTGGCTGTCCCCTATCCATATTATGGATCACGGATCGTAAAAAATCATAAGTAGCCATGTTTATATTTTTATTCTTCCTAAATCCATATTGCTGGGGGATCAATATAAATTCCTTTTCTAAGAAAGTATTGAGGCAGTTATAAATCACTTTTTCGTATATGTTTGCAAATATTGGTACTATTGCTACCGACCTATGATTTGTTTTTTACCCTTTTTGTACAGAAGTTTAATCATTGATTTTTTTAATTCATGAGGAAATAAACCTTGTTCAAGGCTCAAATTAATTAAACAAGATAAAACAGGTGTTATAGAACTACTTACGTCTTTGACTATAGCTGTTATTATCCCATCGATGCCAGCGCTTTTTGTATTATTTAGTTCCATGATTATATTAAAAATGTCAATAGATGACATCGGATTCATAAAAAAATATTTGCATATAATATGTCTAGGTGAATTATTACTAAGTTTAGAGTTACATCCATTATCCACTATTGCATTTAATTTGGATTTTTTTATCATTTCACCATTATATTTTATCTCGGTAAAGTTTAAATTAGTATTTTTATTTTGAGCGCCATTAATAATTCTCCAAGTTGCTTTTAATTTATTTTCATTTATTTTGATATAGTGATCATTTTGTGACCTTTGAGTTAATCTAATTATTTTCTTTATTCTATAGGCGTTTCCAAAGTAATTCTCTTTTTTTTTTACCACCTAGTTTTTTTCCTTTAGAAAACCATTTTGTTTTAGTTGTAGAAAACAATTTTAATTCTATGAATTCGAAAACATAGATCATATAGCAGCTTAAATAAGTTTATAAAGCAGTTCATATACTTGGGAAAAACTCAATGGAATTATATTATTTTTAAATTTATATCTGTATTCTGAGGAAAAATCCCTTTTAAGTATAAACCTAATACCATGCAAGCATTAATAGGGCATTGTATAATTTGCGCAGAATGATTCGATATACTGAGTACTACCAATTCACTTTTGCACCCCCGCAAGTTGTGGTGAATATTGTCAATGCAAGTATTACTGGCATATCGAGTAGCTTGTTGGAATTCTGCTTTTAAATTGAATGACCAAATAATATTTTGCAATTCTAATGAAAGTCCATTATTTTTTAGTAAATCTATGTTGTAGTCACCACAGAGTATAACTTTCTGGTTTTTATTCTTACAAACATAAGACAAGAGAGTATGCATTTTTTCATAAAAAAATTCAAACGTTAATGAGTTAAATTTAGGAGGCCTATATATACAGGCAGTATAAATATCATAACTAATCAATTCAATTATAGAAAATTCACATTTGTTTGCTATTGATAGACTTTCCATTTCATGCACAGTTTTGTATTTAATACCATTTTTTACTAAAATACATGATCCGCCATGCCGCTAGGCTCAAATTAGGTATACATAAATATGGTTTGTCCCCTGGAAGCATATTATGTTCTGTAATGCACACTACGTCAATTTTCTTATTCATTTCATTTAGATTAACACACAACATATCTGACTTACTTATTATCCTATTTATGTTTTGATGAAGTATTGACAAGTATTTAGGCACGAAAAATCTAATCGTGGTTTCTTATCTAATCCCTCACATTTACAGTACATATCACTAAACGTTCCGCCACCCATTAGACAGACACTCCGCCCCAGACAGCGCCCACTATTATCAGTACCTAATACTACAATTACACTCTCAACCAGTCCACTTTACCTTTGTCTCTGACAATCTTTTAAATTTAATGATAAAACTATTATATGATATACTTACCGAGATTCCTGACTGCAGCTTATCAGCAAATAGAGACTATTGCTTAGACACTATTGTATTGACTTACTTGAATATAAATGTTGATAAACTTTCGCGATTTGTACACATTATTAAAATATATATATATTACGGGTCTTAATCGCGTGAATAATTTAAGGTAAAATACCTTGTTTATGCAATGGCCGTGGTCACGGGAAGACTTCTAAGAGTCTTTCCGTGACCACGGCCGTTGCAATACGGTCGAAACGTCGGGCAATAAACAAGGTATTTTACCTTAAATTATTCACGCGATTAAGACCCGTAATTCATATATTTTAATAATTACTTGAATATGGCCGCCGGCGGATGGGGTACCTTACGTTCGACGTTTACATTGAATGCCAAGTGTGAGTCGAATGGTCCGGACTGTGGAGCTATTTTATGGACTGGAGATAGTCCGTGCGAAGCCGAAGCGAGCCGCTAGTTTATTATAATTACGACAATTGCAATTTATCTTGGTGAATGTAAATAATTTGGTCTAACTACTACATTTTATGTTAATATCATTTCAGTTTCCAATTTGCTTTTAATTTTTTTTTTTTGTTATTATTGCATAGTGTATGACTTACGTTGCCATTTCAAGAACATAACTAAAATAATGGTTTTTGTCAGTTACTGCATTCTTTGTTACGACAGCAGAACAGGCTATTGCCATCCTCGTCTAACGAATGATGTAGAGCGATAAGTCTTTCTCACTCTAAACAAACTTTAAACGCCGGCAACTCCGACTGCGGGCACTTTTGCATAGGCAGAGGTAGTTTATCATGTACAGGAAATCAATAGCTTTAATTTGATATATAAATGATGACAATACGCCATGAACGTAGTAACGTAACAAAATATTACCTGCTTACACCTGGCTGCGAAGGGCTGCGGGCAAGTGCGCAAAGGCACCCATCGCTTTTCAAGTTCTCTACGTCTAGTTCTATAAAGTAGAGTGTATTTCATTGCAATAACAAGTGAAATTTTTTTTTTCCCAGTAAGTCGATTCATATTAATATAATTAAAAATACTAGCGGGCAAAATCTGATAGGCAGACTGGCCAAAACGTATTGCCCTTTTTATGATTGTATATAAAAACATGATTTTATTACAATACTCGATGAACGATGCGAATCTGCAGCCGTATCTCAGTCTTACCATACGCCATTCGCTACTGATATTTGACAAAAACAAAAATTGAAGTAATTTTTATAGGCATTTCTTGCTTTTACTTTACAAATACAATAATTTTATACTAGACCTCAAATTTTTCTATCCTTTTAATGCTCGCGAGTTGGGCCCTCGCATGCATAAGATTTGAGGTCTAGTAACATATTCCAGATAGGTGGTTCGATTCCAGCCCCGGTTTGGCTACGGAAGTCTCGGGTTCGATTCCTGGGTCTGGACTTCAAATTTTTATATCTTTCAAAAATGCAATTATTGTATTTGTAAAAACAAAAATGATATACTATGTAATAATAATGCAATCGGCTATGGCACCATGGTAAATGCAATACTTATAACATACATTGTCCGCTGCTGAAATTTGACCACACCTTTCTGTTACACGTTGTTTAATATTGTTTTAATAAAAAATTTTCTTACTGGCAAGTGGGCAGACTGGACCACATAATCAATCAATTGTAATTATCACACGGCCTCTTTTTGTGTTAACTATATTTATAGAACCTCTTTCTACTTTTATCGCAAATATACGTGTCTATCAATAGACATACCTTTTCTATTTACTCAATGGTATCACATTCTGAAGAGAACATGAAATGTCGACACTATTTTACGCTTAAGGGGCGTAGCATTTCATCTTTGCAATATCAACATTGCCTGAAGGCATCAAGAGCGTTTTTCTTTTTCATCAAAATCATTGATACAATTCTCGGTGTAAGTAAAAATGTTATGCATTTTCCTACAAATAAGTTAGAGATGTTGTCAAAAGTATCTACTTTTATTATGTGACAGTTACAACACGAAAACTTAACGATTTAAATTCATTTGCTTCGAATTGTCACCGACTTCTACTGTTTATACTTTTGCCTACACGATTGGTTAAAAATGTATCATACCTAGAGACTAATTTATGTTAAATATCTAGTGATTGGTATAAAACCACTTAAAATAGAATTATAGCAGCATCATAAATAAATAAGTAGTAGTAATAATAGCTAAGCGGCGGTAGCCTAATGGCTAAGGCATCGGTCTCGCAATCATGAAGTCGTGGGTTCGAATCCTGGCAATTATGCTATCGAGGTGAACCCACTCCTAACGCAAGTCATATATAAGCTGGAGGGGTTAACAGGATTGTTAATAATGTGGGATCACAATCCCACATTACTAATTATAATAAAAAAGAATTCATATTCGTTAGCCATAGATTTATCTCTACGTACACATTGTAGGCAGATTGTATTTATTAAGACAATTGTAAGGATAATGACCTTATAATACGAATATTGGCGGAATGGCCAGAGATAAGGACATTATCTTTAGGAATATAATTATTTTCTACTAACCAAATAGCAAGGCTATTTGTTATGTAACGTTTACGTCATGCGACTTCGTAACAATATGATATTGTCCTTGAAACAATACTTATATCCTTCAAGGATGTCAGGGTGAATGCCACTTGTGGAATATTGAACAAATGTTTGTTTTAGGTTATAACTTACGACGTTTGTTTAACGTTTGTCATGCTATAGACACTATTACGATTGATACTAATTCTTTAGTGACAGTCTTATTAATAGATACATTATACATTATTTGATTTGATTCATTATTTATGTTTTTGACTATATTTTATTTTAATTCCGAAGTCCCTTTTGACGCAGTCTTAGTTTATGGCAGTAAATCATGATTTACGGCCGGTCTCTATAATCTAACTATCGATGGATTTGACTACTAGAGGTAGAATTTTGACATATTTTGTATGGAGCTTATGTCAAATATATACCTCTAGTAGCCAAATCCATCGATAGTTAGATTATTGAGACCTGCCGTTAAAGAGATAACAATCTATTAAAAATATTTTACAATAAATTCATAAATACAGTCAATGCTTCCTTAAAGATATGGTATTCAAAATAATTTAAACTTAAACTAGCAAAAAGCGGCGCTTTAAGAGAGCTCGCGAAGCTTTTTTCGAAATAATAATTTTTAAGACATTTGTTTATAGAGAATTAGCTTTTAGGCCCATTTTTAGATAACACATCTAGACATAAACTTAAATTACTATATTCCAAACCTAAAAAAAGTGCATATTATCGATCGTGTCGAGATCGTGGTCACGGGTCGACTGATGGCAGCTTATCGATGTCTCCGTGAGGCGCGGGGTTTTTCAACTACCCTCGCCTGGTCTTGATAAAACAAAAAGTGCATACTTTGTGGAATAGTGTTAAGGCTTGCTTCGCTCGCCCTGAAAATAATTTACTGTAACTGCGCGTTTACGTACTATGGTGTATCTCTCTATAGTACTAGTGGTACTAGTACTATACTATTTGACAGGTCTATGTTAAAACAGACGTCAAAATTGCATTAGGGTTTATAGGGATGATGCATATGTTTAAGTCAGGTACAGAAAATACAATTTCTAGAAGACCATGACTACTTGTAAGCAACATTATTGTGTAGATGTTTTCATAGACATGTAAAGTCGTAAGGCTACACGAGGGATATGAATTCTATTGAACACTGCGTCCAGCTGTGCCTATGAATAGAGCAATCATGAACTGGCCTTGCGAACATGATTCAATGTTATATTGTGCCTAGAAGCTGACGGGACAGTACAATAATATCTTGTTTTGACTAGACTTTAATTATGTTGCTTACGATAGAGTTTTGTAAATCTATATAAATAAAACTCAATTGCAGAATCGCAGTTCAAACCAATTTGTTTTGTTTTTTGTTGTATTTGTGTTTATACGGAAAAGGTTTTAATAAAAAAAAAGAAGATCATTAGGGAGGGATCCCACCCACCACAATCTGTGAATCACCACGATTAGGGTAATAAGGAAATGCCCTCAATACAACAATCGAAATAGATTGACAAACCGCACTCAAAAAGAGAGACCTGCAACAAAGAAAATTAGTGCCAGGTACTCTACTACTACAGGAAGTATTTATTAATTTAATATAATATCTTGGAACAACTCAGACAACGCTATCTGATCCCAAGTTAAGCAGAGCTTGTACTAAAGAAACCAGACAACTGATAAACATACTTATATATTTCTAAATACATACATATTATAGATAAATAACACCCAGACACAGAATAAACCATCGTGCTCTCACAAAGTTTTATCCTGGGTGGGGATCGAACCCACGACCTCTTGCGTAGCAGTCGGATACACTCCCACCGCGCCACAGAGGCAGTCAATTTTAATTAAAATTGGTAGGTTTGGTTTCATTTTCTTAGTTAGTTCACAAAATGAAGCCCAGGCGGGCAGCAGTAAAATATGAAATAGTAAGATTCCAAGTGTTTTTTTTTAGTTAAGTTGTTTCTTAACAAATTTGCATTGCGAATCCTTCTACAGATAAATTCAATTTGTGCATTGTGATTAAGCTTGTTTGTCAGCAAGGTAAGTTCAACTAAATAGCTGTTACACTGACCCACAGTTGCAATATTCAAGTAAGCCAGAGACAAAACAGATTTTGTCCCGGTAGTTTTCGATTGATAGAAAACCAAATTCTGCGTAAATTGGTTTAGTTCCTGATCGACTCAATCTAAGCAAAGAGTACGGACGAAGGAATACACTTTTGAATCAATATTCTCAGCAGATTTTTGTTTAACTCATAGTTTTGTTTATTAATTTGGCTTTAAAATAGGTACCTGTGTTAAAGCCAAATTAATAAACAAATTTCAAAGTCAAAAATTTAAATAATTAAAGCTGGTGCCAATACCATGGCATTTAAACTTTTTAAATTATTTGTTCTACTTTTATTTATTTGTTTGTATTAATTACTTGTTCTATTTATAATTTTCGTGATTCTGCGGTGGTTAAGTATTAATGATTTATGTCCATACATATTACAACTATACAACCTTCGAGTGAAGTCTGATTGAGCTCAATTTTTTTATTTGAGAAAGAGCTTTAAGCTAGAATTTTTTTTAAGGACTGATCTCTACAAATTTAAAGATACCTATAGACAATACTATTATGATTTGATATCAATTACCGTAGCGTTACAGAGGCAAGCGTCATTTGATCGTGGCGGGCTGATTAAGCGAAGCGATACTCCTCCATGCACCGGGCTGACGCAACGTGACTCCCACGCGGATGTCTGTGTCGTACGACTTTGTTGAGACTGATTTAAAATTTTTTTTTTTTGCAAATAGTCTTTTTTAATAATAAATGTTTTACGCAATGCAAGCAATTAGGTATTTGTTTCTTTTGCTTTCTTCTTTTGAGTTAATGTTATTCTAGTAATTTCTGCCTGTATTTATTCTACATTTTGAGTGTACAAAACTCGGTCTTACGGATTTTGTTCGTTATTAATTTTTCATCAGGGGCAGAAAACGATTTCTAGGGCCTCTAACGGTAGGGCAACCTGTCGTTTCAAACTAGAGACGCGATTCTCGAATCAGAGCAGCAAATGAAAGCAATGGATGGGGCGATATACTCGGCCAAGGTCCGTCGGAAACTATCCCGCTAGGGACACCCTCATCTCCGGCCATGGACCTACAAGACGACGTGACGTGTAATTTTTTAGTCAGTTCTAGTCCGACATACCCACGTGTCGTGCCCTCGACGAGTAGGGATCCGTGGGGATTTTAACACTCGTAAAAACAGCTCAGTTTGTCACCATTTTCACAACCTCATAAATATATTTATTTTTATTTTTTCTTTAAATTTAGTTTTATTTGATTTTTCAATTACTTGAATAAATCTGATGTATAAAACAATAAGGTTCAGGTTAAACATAACTCATTAAGGAGATTAAAAAAGCACTTTTAAATGTACAGATAACGTCCGAGTACATTGTGACGCAGTCGTGTTCCGGAAAGGGTGGTCACAGCGTTCGTAGGACTGCTTGTTAACTTACGTAAAGGTGATATAAATATCCTTCCTACATGCTCCTGCCCGTGTGTATACAGCATAAATATATGATTGGCTATTAGAAAGTTTTTCGAATTCAACAGCTCAAAAATAGAACGAATTGGCAGCACGATTAAGGCCTATATATGTGAAGAATGCGCCATAGGCTACATGACTGTTAAGTTACATCATTTTTAGGAAACGTCAAAATAATACGCTCCCTACAAATTTGTATGGAATATACGAGTAAGTATATAATTATATTATAACTGTGGGTCGTCAAATCATTTACTTTAGTATTTGTTTTGATGTAAGTATTCTTTAATTTTTTTTATTGAAATACGATTATATTTAAACTGATTGCATTATATTTGAATGTACTAGTCGCGAACAATGTTATGTGGTAAGTGAATTTTTGTAAAAACCATGGTAAATGAGTGAAAACAATAGATTACCCAAATTCAAACAATTACTGTTTTATATTATAAAAAATATCTCGATTGTTCTTTGGATGCCCTAGAGCAAAACATGGTGAAACTATTGTTAAAATATACTAAAAATTCCATGTGCGCCACGTAAATAAATGAATTATTATTAAACACGTTATATTCTGAACGGACTTATTGTTCAGAGCATTTTATTTAAATTTGAATTTTAAGACGTACTATAGCTTGATTAGAGGAAAATACCATTTTCATTGTAGTCATCTGTGTGATTGTTGTGACAGAAATATACATTGCGGAAAAACTTGTTATCCAGTAAAATGATGCGGTATGGTTCCCGAAACATGTTATAATGTGACATGGCAATTTTTGTATTCATTTAGTACACAATACAGGTAAAAACGTAATCGAGATTAAAATTAACAAATGCATCTAACGGGAACTGGCTCAGACTATGATGGTGTGTGTTGTGTTTGTAACCAACTACCCCTTACTTTTGTCCCACTACCACCTACCATACATCTGTGAGACCCAGGAGTAAAATTGTTGTTTATTTGTGAGGTTTCGGGTGCCGGATGACCTGGGAGGTCATCCCTCACCGTATCAACTCGGCACCCCACCAGCAACGCCTCGCCGCTCGACGTCTATTCGTTGACATCACGGCGTCCACCCACGTGTGGACACGGCGTTGTAAGTAGAGAGCGTTAGGGCCCATTTATATCGAAATGGCAGCAGAGAATCTTAACTTCATTTACATACATAAAAGACCATTATCACGTAATGGCCATAAGTGGCCACGAGCGGCGCTGTCGTCAAGCGATACTGGTATTTTATATGATATGTAAATAAAGTTTAAAATTCTTTGACACTGAAAGTTCTCGCCGTGCCGCTGCCATTTCGGTGTGAATTGAGCCTTACTCTATTTAAATCCATACAAAAAATACTAACCGCTCGAGACGAGGCGGTACTGGTTGGGTGCCGGGTTTATCCGGTGAGCGATGACCTTTATGCCATAAACCTCACAATAAACAACGATTTAACTCCAGCAAAATAAAATAGTCTATAGATGGTTAAGATCACAACTCCAAAAACAGGTGATAAGGTCATTTAGTATAATGTAAAGTAGCCAGGAGTGAGAGGTTATTAGTATATTCGCCAATAAAACTGGACATGTATTGTTATATAGGTATAGTCGAAAGAGTTTGTTTGAGCGAAATTGAAAGAATTATCAAATAAACTTTAAACTTCTAAATTCAATATTCTTTATTTCTTAAAATCATATCACTTATTATTTCGAAACGTCAGATTAATACATAACAATATAATAATAAAATAATGATGAGATGAAGAAAATGAAGTTAGACGGCAGTTCCAAGTGTAAAGTTCTTGTGAAGAAGCTGCTAAGAAACTAAAAAAAAATAGACATAGTAAAAGTGTTCATGATTTTAGTGAGGCACCTCATACATCAGGTTTCGTGTGAGTTAATACTACTACCATTAGAAAGGAATTAAAAATATTCTGGAACTTTATCTAAAAGTTACTATAATTCACATTCATTACCAATTAAACAAATTTATCAAAACGTTACACAATTACGTCTTCATACAATTTGGCCACGAGCGCTATCCATCCGACTCAAAATCTGTGACACACATAATCTCAATTAATAGTTTAAGTAATCTATATCGTTTTAAACAGTTCAGGGAATTAAATTTGCAAAACTTATATTGGTTAAAGGGTTTAATTTAAGCAACAGTGTTCAAATATTGACCTTCATTTCTTGATTGGCCCGCAACCCTTAGCGGTCGGACCCTAATTATTATTATTTAGACCTACCCTTGTTTATGTAAACGCAATAATCCCACAGACAACCTCACGTGGGATTCCACTATCCAAGTGGAATGTAATCGATTGAGAATCAAATATAAAGTGCTTTCGCCCGTGGCTTGGCCCGCGATTTAGGTTATAGCTAGAAAAACTATCCTATGTCTTTTCCCGACTAAACTATGATCATACCAACTTTCATTTAATTCGGTTCAGTGGTTTAAACGTTACTTTCAAATTAAATTTATTTTAAAACTGGTTGTGACTCCTTTTTTATAAAATCTTTTTTTTTTGTAGTTTACTAGGTAAGTTGTAAATAATGTTAATAATTTGTATATAATTCGTTCGTAGGGTAATCTAGCTTAATGTATATAATAACATTGCAATTTACATTTTAATAAAAGTGTTTGTAAAAGTTGATTTAAAAAAAAAAACATTGTAATATTAGTTTGGACAGAATTTGTATTAATTTGTGGAGCTACGCCGTTGAAGCTACGTCGTAGCAGTAAGCTACAGGTGGTCTACGAAAACTATATTTTTTTTTGCAATAATCGTATAGAACTTAATTTGATTTTTAGAGACTTGCCGCTCAAAAGAGTTTAAAACTGTACTATAATTGGCATATTGTGCCTACATCGAGTTTTAAAAACTTAAAGTTATCTTTACACTATCTCACACCTGAAGACATCGTAATTTTAAATCTTTGTATTATAAAATGTAAAAATATAGCTTTTCTTTTAGGTATATAGCTGCATGCGCTTTATTTTTATTGGTCGTAATTTTATGATAGCCATCGATAAAACCACATCGTATAAATATGCTGTGTTCAACTTAGGACTTGAGAGTCATGCTTTTGACTCAGCATTCATATTTTAAAGAACTAAATCTTGTAGAAATTGTTGAATAATAACTGCAAAGGATAAGACGTCTGTTGAAGGATCGATTTCCCTAATGCTTCAGAGGATCTTTCACCAATACGTTGGTTGGATGTACATCTGGTTAGAAAAAAAAAACGATCATACAGATTACCTACATCTATGAACAAGCTGGACAAAATGTTAATAGGTACATTACCTAAAATCGTCTTGTGAGTAGTAGAGCGGCATGTATTATCATACAGTTGTTGAAATAAAGAACTATGTATTTGGCATTTTAACAGGATGGCACTTGATGTGGTAAAGACAAGACATCCAATTATGGGCGAATTATATTTACCTAGGTAAGCTTCAGAATTGGTACACTGTGACAGTAGTTGGATGCATCATCCTATTATTGCACAAATGTTTATTAGTGATTTTAGTTTTAAACTAAAATCACTAATATACATTTGTTGAGTGATTTAAACTAAAATCACTCAACAAATGTACATATATTAGTGATTAAACTAAAATCACTCAACAAATGTATATTAGTGATTTTAGTTTAAAACTAAAATCACTAATAAACATTTGTGCAATAATAGGATGATGCATCCAACTACTGTCACAGTGTACCAATTCTGAAGCTTACCTAGGTAAATATAATTCGCCCATAATTGGATGTCTTGTCTTTACCACATCAAGTGCCATCCTGTTAAAATGCCAAAAACATAGTTCTTTATTTCAACAACTGTATGATAATACATGCCGCTCTACTACTCACAAGACGATTTAAACTAAAAACATGAATATAAATTTGTATTCTTAAAATCGTATAACCAAAGTTCACAAGTGGAACAAATCAAGGGCTTCCCGCAGGAAAGTTACGGAGCCAAGTGAGAATCGTTTTTACAAGTAGTAAACAGTAAGTGGATTGTAATGGACTCAATCACAACCCCATGAAGACGGACAACGATCCCGTGAAGCCGGGAAACATAGCGATTATTTTTCAACCGTAACCTTTCACATTTACGTAATGCCCAAATAAAAACTCTTTTGTAGTCTGAAAAGATAACAGTATCTGTTTTCCAAATGGTTTCAATATAATATTACATCGTTTTTATTAAAGGAAATATTTGTTTTATAATATTTTGTATAACGTTCTTCCATTTGGAAGTTTGGGTTCAAATTGTTTGCAGGCTTAAACCTGAACTACTAAACAGCCCTTAGGCTGTTATTCCAATTTTTGTTTTAAATTATATTCATTTATTACACAGAGTCTACTTTCAGATAATAGTATACAACATTCACATTTATATATGTAGTATCGGTAGCGGTGGTGGTTGGTGATACTATTAATTAATGGAATCACAGAGCAAAGAAATATCACAAGTGTGTGTGTGTGTTTGATATCAATATTACGTCTTAACTAGTGTGCATCCTCAACTAATGTCTTCAACTCGTGTGCATCTTCGGCAGGTGCTTGTCTTCAACTGTCGACTTAAAACGAACTTACAATAAAACATCTAAATGTTACTGACTACCTGGGTATCTCACCCTACTTAACTATACCCATATTTTAACAACTTAAACCCATTCCAAACACTATTTTTAGCTCATACGCAATAATTTTTTATTTATTCTAAAATTTGCCACTTAACTCATCGGTTCATAAGTTTGGGTAATGACTATTAAACATCACGCTACTATCAATAGGAGCGGAGTAGCAATGGAAAATTTTACAAAAAGGGGTAAAATTGATGCGGACGAAGTCTTTCTACTTTCAACAGTCTAATTTATTTATTTGGTTCACCAACAACTAAAACATCAACAATAATCTTTAAAAACACAAACTTTCACAATTACTTATCTAAATGTTTAGTTACTTATAGGTAAACACTACATGCATAATGATAATGAGCCATTCGTTACAAATTATATAATTTGTATGTGCTAATTAACTAAGACCTTAAACAACGATTGATAGTTTTCCGAAACGATCCCAATGAGTCGTGGTGAATATCAGCCTTATCACTGCATTCATTATATAATTTAGTCATTCGGCAAAGAGGTGAGCTTGAGCCAAGCACTGTTCTACGGAGTGGAGGGACTAACGGTGTGATTGGTTTACGCGGAGTGTAAATCGGAACTCTAAAACGTATTCTTTGTAACAATTCCAGGCAATTGATCTTATTCCTTAACAATTTATATAAAAATATTAAGTCGGTTACTTCTCTCCTCTTAGACAGTTCCATCACCTTAAAATAATCCAACCGAGTATGACAAGTGTCGAACAAATCTCTTTTGAATGCGCTCTATTTTGAGAGAGTGTATAGCAAAGTGGGGCCGCCACACAACGGCAGCGTACTCCAAAACACTTCAAGTTTAGCGTTCCGAAAGTTTTTACTACTTCTAATTAAAAATCCCAGCATCTTGAAAGACTGCTTTAGTGCCATTTCGATGTGAGGAACATACGTGAGCTTTGCGTCCATTAAGATCCCCAAATCCCTAATATCTTCAGTCTCTTTTAGAGTGATATCTCCCAACATATATGATGGTGCTGTCTTTTTAAGTTGTCTCGAAAATTTTCAAGAAGTCTCCTAAAATCTGTAGTAAAATCCGGTGTTACAACGCTAATTTATGCAGAATCCGCTCAGTAAAGTGTTAAAACATCTATAGCACTTACAATACTTCAGTTAAGCTAGCTCTAGCTACAGGCGACAGATTGTTTATTTATAAATCACTCGAGCCTGTAAGAAGCCGTCCAAAGTCTTTCAGATCTAATATTCGGCAAGTACTGCCGAATATTAACTAGCACTTGAAATTATTGTTTTTAAACTTTCGCGATTTTTATACATATTAGATATATTTCGGGACTTAATCGCGTGAATTATTTAAAAGGTACGAACCTTTTATTTACCCGACTACCCGATTTAGTCGACCTGTGACCACGATCGGTGCAATTCGATCGAAACGTCGGGTAAATAAAAGGTTCGTACCTTTTAAATAATTCACGCGATTAAGTCCCGAAATATATCTAATAGCACTTGAAAGCCCCAAAAAAATACATCACCTGAACATAAGCTAGAAGTGTCAGCCGTGTTCCGTTCTCATACGAAAGTACAACACAACACAAACTTGAGCTGTAGGCAAAAACTGGGAGCAAAGACTATACACAAAGAAAATATTCACTGGACTAATAATATATAGGCTCATTTATTTAACTATTAGCTGACCCGCGCAACTTCGTATGCGTCATTTTTCCCCAATTTCGCAACGTTTTTCATTGAACCTCAGCTCATAAGGGTCGTAGCGTGATGATAAATAGCCTATAGCCTTCCTTGATAAATGGACTATCCAATACTAATAATCAATTCAAATCACAAATAATCTCTTAGTTCGAACCAGTAGTTCCAGAGATTATTGCGTTTAACCAAAGAAACAAACTATAGATTTCGAAGGGATTCGTGACTCGTGACTCATTGGCAACGTTCCCTATCTGGTTAATAGGTATATAAGTAACCGTTTTTTGTAAAAGTATCCCACCAATCTATGCCTCACGATTATGATAAAAACTGTCCGAACTAAAAAAGGTCATGAACTTATTCAAATGCACGCATAAATATTTGACAACCAATAAATATGTCAATCCCTTTTTATTACTGACACTATTCTACATTTTTAAAATTTAAAATACGCGATTATCCGAGTATTGTAGATATATCTTGTCGATTCAAAACCTTTATTTAAATATGTTCTTAATTTATTTATTTCGACGGAATAAATATTAAATGTTTGACAGGTACGAAATCCATTAACATTTTGTATGGGAATATATATTTTTTTAATTGTGGAATAACACATTAATTTAGATCTCGTTATGACGTACTACCTGTTTACTGAAAATTAATAATAATATCTTGGGACAACTCACACAACGCTATCTGATCCCAAACTAAGCAGAGCTTGTACTATGGAAACCAGACAACTGATAAACATACTTATATATTTCTAAATACATACATATTATAGATAAATAACACCCAGACATAGAATAAACCATTGAGCTCATCACACAAAGTTTTATCCTGGGTGGGGATCGAACCCACGACCTCTTGCGTAGCAGTCGGATATTTTCCCACCGCGCCACAGAGGCAGTCACAAATTTATTTATTTTAATTGCAAATTTATTTATTTATATTATTACAAATTTATTTATTTTATTTTTATATTTATTACAAATTTATTTATTTTATTTTTTTCAAATTTATTTATTTTAATTGCAATCATCCTAATTTTATAAAAAAATCATATACAAATCGCTAAATTATAAAGACATTTAAATGTGTTTGGATCTTTTATAAAACTACTAATACGTGCGCAGTTATAACTCACGTTCTGTCTGCCACGATGAGTTCTTTGCTTTATTTGTGCAGGGAACTGCATTTCTATTTCCTGTTATGAAATTACTCTGACAAGCGACTTACCTTCGTCTAGTTGAGGAAATGTGTTGCTAGTATTTATTTATATTAAAATGAAAGCGCTGCAGTAATGAGCCACCAACAAAAGCCGTCCTTAGGGCAATTGCTCCGTTTGTTTCATCGCAATTGCTCAAGAGAAAAACATTGAAAATACCGTTAATGATAACCAAAAATTCGTCGGTCCCGTCAAGCAAGCGACGGCTTTGCTTGGGAGTAGCATTGTGCTCCTTTTCAAATTTGTCTATACTTTACCTCCATGTTTCATCAAAATCCAGTAAACCGTTTTGTTTATAATATATAACTAGCCGTCCCGCGCCACTTTGTCTGCGTAAATTTTCCCCGTTTTTGCAACATTTCTCATTGCTGCTCCGCTCCTTTTGGTCGTAGCGTGATGTTATATAGCCTATAGCCTTCCTCGATAAATACCTCGTGAAATAATTTTTCAATTCTGATCAGTAGTTCCTTAGATTACCGCGTTCTAACAAACAAATAAACTCATCAGCTTTATAATATTAGTATTTAGTATAGATTAACTTTTTACGTCACATATCAGGGGATTTTTAATGTGGTCACAATAACTTGTATTAGCTTGGTATATGTTATTAATCAACAATCTCAATGACCTTGAACATACTGTAGTAGTACTAAGTTTATAACTAAAATACAAAACTTAGTAACATGCGTTCTAATGTTTGCTTGGGAGCAGAATGTTTGTTTAGATCTCCTCTCTAGAAAGGAAAGGATACGAGAGTGTTTGTGTAGAGATGTTAGCCTCTGCACGTAAATACTTAACAAAAGGAGGATATATCAGGATCTAGGATACATTATACAATGTGTTTTACGTTTGCAGGTGACCGCCTGTAACATTGAAGTCTTTCTAGTAATTATTCTTTGCATAAAGTTATTACCCATCTACCTTGAAATTTTACCCTTTGGGTATGAAACCCTAAAAAAAAACATGAATAAGGACCCAGAAATGGTTGTTAAAAGAATTACTCGTATTTTATTCTATTGATGAGTTTTTGAAAAAATATCCTCGTATGTTTTATAGGCATAGATGATTATACATAGATGTTTAATGTTGGAATCAGATTCTGTTCTATAGCATGCTTATACTGCCAAGTATGTGAAACTTCTATTTCTTTATGCAATAACACACAAGATTATTATAAAAACCCTTCAATGAAAATTAAAGTTTTTTTCGTTCGTTTTCTCTTATAATATACTAGCTGACTTCCTATGCGTAAATTTTCCCCGCTTATGCAACATTTCTTATTGCTGCTCCGCTCCTTATTTCTCCACTATTTTATGGATGTTATTACCTTCCTCCTTCCTCTTCAATCACTCTATCTATTAAAAAAAACCGCATCAAAATCCGTTGCGTGGTTTTAAAGATTTAAGCATACATAGGGATATAGGGACAGAGAAAGCGACTTTGTTTTATACTCTGTAGTGATATAAATCTTATAACCTCTTTAGAGAGACAAAGTTTAGTGATTGACAGTACTACACTGCATTTTGTGTAATGTGCAGCACAGCATTAGGAACAAACTTTTTATCTATTCTATACTCTACTTAAACGAATAAAAAAGTGTCTGTTTATAATATCAAAATAACAGTTTTTTACTAAATGCATATATGGTGGTGCTTATAGCAATTTTTTTTGTCTGTCTGTCTATCTGTCCGTTTGTTTTGGCTAATCTCTAACACGACTGGACGAATTTAACTTTTTAAAAATTATTTTCATACGCATGTTAGTATGTAACGGAATCTTTGAACGTGTTTTTCATCCACTTGAGCAAACTTTAAAACGTGTTTCGGAGTTTTTGATAAAACAACCCCCAAGGGGTTGCAAGATTTTATAAAACTCCGTCAGTTTTAAAGTTAGATCTCTGAAATTTCCTATTTGCGTCACAAGCACCCTAGGCTTTTTTACGATAAACCGATTAACTAAAAAATAAATAATATTTAAAAGAAACAATACTAAAAACGTTGGGTGCTTGTGACGAAATTAATTTATAATCACCCCCGCTTTTTTACGATAAACTGATTGATTATTTTTTACTTTTCAGTACAGCTATTAACAAAAAAGTAAGTTTTTAGTTTTTGTTTTACCTTCAAACGATTACGAATAGCGCTTTAAAAATCGTAATTTGAATTCAACCACTTTTCTTTCCAAAATTTCGTGCATAGCGAAACTTTTTAGTAGGTACTTACTAGTCGAGCATAGCGAGACTAGAGTAAAAAGGGAACAATTAACCAAATCTGAGCCCAACCGAACGTCTTCTAAGAAATGGCCCACATGTACTAACATACAAACTAACATACACACAGGTAAAGAAAGCAAGCTAAAGAAAAGCTTGTAGTTGGAGAGCCGACTGCAAAATTTCGTACCGACTTGATACCACGATTAAATGTACAATGTTTTCCCTCAAAAGTGATGCTAAGTCCAAATTTGATAGTCACGGCGGCACTTGACAAAAGTAAAAAAAAGAAAGTCATTTCCGGTGCGAAAATTCTCACTGGGTTTTGGGTTGGGAAAATCTATTTAAATACAGGCTAAAATATATTTCTGCTTCGTCGTGTACCTTTATTTGTTAATGCTTGACAATGATGACCGATGACAGGTATATTATACATTTTCTGATAAAGTTTGAGAATAATGGTATTGATCTTACTAATACGATGTTATAAATCTAAATGATGGATAGGATGGATGAATTAAGGGCGATGTTTGTAGCTCTTTTACGGAAAACTACTGAATGGATATTGAACTTTACAGAATAGCATACACCAATAAAACATAGCCATAGCCGTGGGAAAATCTAATGAGAATTATATACAACTATGTACATGGGATGTTAAATTAAATTACCTCTTTGTACGGAAGTCATCAAGTATTATATTGCCACTCACTGGCATGATTTAATTACATTATAATACGTTTAATAACTGAAACAGGTGCGTTGAGGTTTGGAGTACGTGACTGCAATCACGTCACATATTTAGACTCGCTTCTTGCTTTCCTTTAGACTTTAAATCTGCTGTTTAGATTCTCTACTATGCATGGGATTCTGCAATCTCGGTTGTCTGTTTAGGGACGATCATTTTACGTGATAACGTCATTTAAAAACATTGACATATCTTGGCAACCAATCAATAACGATTCTTCTAATTGTATCGCATGGCATGTCGCTGCAATCGCCACCCACTGTCGCTTAGTAACCAATCAATAACGGGACCGTTGTTACTGATACTTTTTCATGCGTGCACCAGTTCATTGATTTATAAGACGTTATCACGTCATAAAAATCGATAAACTTAAATACTTTATCCAAGGTATAAACTATCTTCATGCCGAATTTAATTTCTCCTCAGTTTGGTTGTGAAATAACAAGCAAATAATCTCATATTTACATTTATCTATAGAATTAGTAAGGATTTCTTTAAAAAAGTACACTGTTTTATTAGCTGGCTTGACTGTTAATAGAGTAAATATAAAATTATTACCCTTGGATACCTTTTAAAGCACTCAAGAGCCATTATAAATTATTGCTGTAGTTGTGTGTAGCCGTTAATGTTAAGTTTAACGAGCAAATATATGCAATGGAGAACATATGTAGTTTAAACCTGCTTGGAATGCAATCCTACTAATATCATAATTTTTATTGAATTGAATTGTTACCTAATCGGATTCAAATTTCTAATGTGGATTATCAATGGGCACAACATAGTGGATGGTGGCAGCACCTTACCTCCATATACAGTTTATAAAAAGAGAAACATTGTAAACATTGGCAATTTGAAATGAGGGGCCACGAGTTTTTATTGCCTGTTCTTTTCTCGGGCTTTACCTATTGTTTGCGAACAGGCATTACAAGTAAATGTAGAATCGACTTTTCACAAGTGTAGTATTTTGCTTCCTAACTGAATAAATATTTTTTAATATTATTAACAAAAAAATGGCCTCCTAGCTGATTTTGTACACAGGAGAAACTGTTAATATAAACAAGTGTGCGGCGGCGACCAGCGGCTTAACATGCGCTCAGAGGCACGGAGCACGCAAATGGTCATCCATCTATAAACCTGCATTGGTATATGTTAACTACGCAGATCTCTCAATCTTCTCGATCCCCATTGTCAACTAGAAACTGATTTTATTCGTCTTACATAACATTGTCAAGCAGCTTTTTTTATATTTAGTTAGTCTTGGGCAATCTGTGAGTAATTGTTTTTAAAGTTTTGCGATGTTTATACATTATTAGAATATTATCGGGACTTACTCGCTTGGGATTATTTATTCGGGACTCTCCAAACACCTGGCGTATACAAGGTAGATTGCAGTTGCAGTAGTTCCTATATCTGGCAGACAAAAAGAACAATCGCAGACAGAGTCATGTTACATATCGCGGCTGTAAAAACCATCAAGTGTACGAAGCTGCTATCGCTGAGCATTTGTTGGAATCAAGACCTAATCACTGGATAGAATTGCATAAGCCTAACTTTGCACCGATCGCCACTATTATTCAGGATAGTGCGTGAGGCGGTTGAGATCAAGAAGTGCAAGAATTTAACCGAGAAGATAGATACCGGCTCTCATCATCTTGCAGAAGTGCTGGCAGTAAAATTTATCAAAATGGTTTTTCAACTACGCTCGCCTGGTCTTAGTACGACCAGGCGAGCGTAGTTGGAAAACCACGGAGACATCGCTAAGCTGCCATTGTCGACCCGTGAGCACAATCGGTGCAATTCAATTAAAACGTCGGGTAAATAAAAGGTTCGTACCTTTCAATATTTCACGCGATTAAGTCCTAATAATATTCTAATAAATCTGAGATAATTTGTCTATGAGTTATTTCCAATTAATACGTGCTTTCACACTTGTTTATTTTATTGCTAGCAGTATCTATGTATACTTTCTAATTAAGCTACTGTAAAAGCCCGAACAACGGTAAACCCAGTAAAACCTAAGATTTACCAACTTTGAATGGTAAGTGTCCATTAAGCGCTCAGTTGTAACTTTCACCACCGTTCGTTGGGTTAAAATTTACCTACAAGTTATGGTAAACGTTAAGAAAGTTTCTAAGTTTAGAAAAACAAATTTACTGTTTGTGGTACTCGGTTGCCGCTGCCGAGGCACGTTCGCTTCGCTGGGTCGTGCACACGACGTAGCAGTTCTAAACTAAACTAAATCTAAGCTTTACCTAACCTAACCGAATTGGTACAATACATAATTTATGTTTTAACTTTCTTACACTTACTAGCTGCTACCGCAAAAATAGTTAGATGCTCATTATTTCAATTCAGAAACTAACATTTAACAACCGTCACTAGTAAAACAAATTTTAATGGTTATAATATTATATTATAATTTCTAATGTTAAAAGTCAAGCCAAATTGTCAATGTCAGTAAATTGATTAGATTATTAGATTTACTGTTAAAAGCTAAGATTAACCGTATAAAATTCACCCTTCATTTGTAACTTCAAACGCCTCTAGACGGCTCACATAACCTTTTTCGTTTTAATGGTACGCATGTGATGTGATTCTTCTTAAACTAGTAGTACTCATTTTAATTAAGTATGTAGATACGTCAAATGTTACGTACAACTATTTAATCTATTTTCATACGTACAACAATGCTTCGATTAGAGGTACAGATTGTATCCAGGTACTAATTAAATTAAAAGGAAAACTATCACTGCTAAACACGCTTACGTACCAAAATTTTCGTTCAAATTCTATTGTAAATTACTTTTAAAACTTTGTTAGTAGTATGAAACAAAACAACTAAAAACCCACTTCTTATACCGCATTATTGAACTGGGCAGCTACGGAACCCTCAATTGTGAGTGGCACGCTTGCCCGGTTTTTTTAATCGGTTTTACTAAAAGTCGTTTGTATGCATACGTCATACTTTCATAATCCGCTCTAGTAAATATACTATTTCACACTGTACTTACTCGTAATTTGTGTTGGCTACCTTTATGTGACGCCAGGTCAATACTTTACAAAAGTCGCAATGTCACCAAATGAATTAAGCACTTATTTCTTTACTTTATTCGTTTAATTAGTGAGTCTATTTATCAGATGTGAATTTAGCTAGTCCACGAGAATAGACCACTACTGTAGACTATTTTTTGCGTAAATTAAGAGTACTGCTGTGAAGCTTAGTACATTTCACCTGGGTGTTGCTTTATCAAATTTCTCAAAACAAATTGTAAACTATTACGCATAAGTACTTTTTTTCATTTTCTCAAGTACTACATCCCTGAGGACGTACGAGTATTTATCATCTAGGAGCCCTTCTAAACAAAATACGAGTATAAGCAAATCGCTTTAACTTTGAAACAGCCTCTGCACTATACCATTTTTTTACTAATACATTTTTTATAGATTTAAATAAAATCTTCATGTGCGATCGATGGTCGCAACGTCAGCACATTATAGCCTTATAATCCGGTTAAGTATATTATTAGAAAGGTAGCTAATAAAAAAACGCATAGAGCTAATGGTAAGTTTGAAAACTGTTCTTATTACATATATTTCGGGACTTAATCGCGATCCGATCGTGGTCACGAGTCGACCCATGACCACGATCGGTGCATTTCGATCGAAACGTCGAGTAAATAAAATGTTCGTACCTTTAAATAATTTACGCGATTAAGTCCCGAAATATATGTAAATATAATAAGTATAAGTATAAAAATCGCGAAAGTTTAAAAACAATATAAACTGTTCTTATTCTTTTTTCTAAGAATGACCAGTTGTGCGAAATAGCGATTCTTAAATTTGAAGAGTCGTATCCTCCACAACGTGCGAGGTAAAGAGCATTTTCACGGTCTATTGTGATCCTGTTTCATCAAATAATATTCTATTAATTATAAAATGGTTTCGGATCAAATGTCTATAACGTATAAACATCACGAATAACTATTCATTTTTAATGGAAGGTTACCAGATTGCCAGAAGTATCCCAACAACGAAGAAAGTACTTTTGGTTAATATCTAGAAATTAGTGTTAATTTACGTTCAATGTCGCGGCCAAAAGCTAAGTGAAATATTTCAATCTTTTGTTTGAATTCCATTAAAATAGTAAACGGGCAGAGAGCGTCTGGCACAAAGAATAGATTTGTTTAAAAATGTACGGTTTTTCCTGTTGTTTTGATGAGTAAAAATATTTTATTTTATTATTATTGAAATGTTTTGTGTTAGCTGCAGTTAGTTATGACCTGTCACAACACTGACGAAAATAGAAATTTCTAGATGAAATATGGATTCTTCTTTCTTTCAGTGCATAAACTAACCGTTGAACATGAAACAGTTGTGAAAAGAGAAAAGCTCATTAAACTCGTTATTGCAACACAATAAAACATGGTTTGAAAAACATTTCTGTAATAATAATATTTTGCCTTTTTAACAAAGGTGAACTTTAAAGAACGTCTTGTACCAGAGCGATTTCTACTAAACGTACTTACTTATTATAAATACTTACGATTTTTTCTCTAAAAGCGATTATTTATCATTGTCCTTAGGTTATTTCTTAATTAGAATAAAATTAAGCAGCAGATTTAGATTATTAAGGAGTCGTTATAATCCCATAGAAAATTGTTTTGATTATTATTAAATTAATGGCTAGCATTTCCTCGATATGTTTGTTGTGTTATTCTGATGTTCACTACATTATGTAAAGTTTCAGAATGTGTACAGTAGTTTTTGAGTGAAACAGCAAGAAACATCCATCCATCCTCACAAATTCGGGTCTATGATATCTTGATGTAGCACTTTATTTAGCTGTCCTGCGCAATTTCGTCTGCGTAAATTTTCCCGGTTTTTGCAACATTTCTCATTGCTGCTCCGCTCCTATTGATCGTAGCGTGATGTATATAGCCTATAGCCTTCCTTGATAAATGGGTTATCCAACAGTGAAATAATTTTTCAATTCGGATCATCGGGATTTTTCGTTAAAACTCACTCAGATCTTTTTTATAAAGCCAATGATATATACCCTAGAAACACACGGCGTGGACAACGACTAGTTTTAAATATAGCTCCTAGAACAACCATGTTTAAAAGAAATGTTACAACATGTGCATTAAAGTCTATAATAAAGTTCCAACTGCTATACAGGGGCTACCATTACAATTATTTAAACGGAAGTTAAAAATTATAATAATGGAAAAAAATATTTATAATGTAAGTGAATTGTTGAATTGAATTTTAATTGTATGTGATAATTAATTGCCGTGTGGTACCGGCTTAAGAATAGTACCACCCCGTCTCTTCCCGTGGGTGTCGTCAAGGCGACGTCCTCTGCGTAGGTACTTAAAGTCTTACTGCGATCGCCAACCCGCTCGCCAAGCGTGGCGACTATGGCAATTACCCCCAGGATCTACATACTAGTAGGTTCTACTGGGGAGACACGTGCCCAGCAGTGGGCTATCATATGTGTTGATATGTGATAATTAATTGACATGCGAGATAACATATGACTATTTACTGATAATATTAATTAATTCAAATTTCAATAATGTATTTTATCAATTTAATTCCTAGTTTTGTAAGTTTATTCCAATTTGCACCTATTCGGGTAGTATAAGGTTAAATGAACATTGTTATATTTAATAACCCTTGTAAACCCTTATTTCAAGCAAATAAATGGATTTGTATTTGTATTACCGCGTTCAAACAAACAAACAAACAAACTCTTCAGCTTTATAATATTAGTATAGATAATATGATTTCCTAATAGTTTTTGTACCGATTCCAATGTTTTCTTTAATAATTCTGATGTCAACCTTAATCCCTACTTTGCCTCTATAAAGTCACGGCCAATAACGTCCTAGTTAGGTTGAAAAATATTCTTCCATTAGTTATTTCTACAGTAGTAAGCGTTATTTATGTAGAAGTATAAAGAGCCCGTAGATCTTGAGAGCTACAAGTATTCAATACTTTTGCGATCTAACAGTTACTTATTTTTGTCTGTTACCCGTCATTTATATAAGAACTACAATGTGTGATATTTGTTATTTTTATTATCCTCATTCATTCTTATAAACATTCATCTTTTTAAGGACGCTGGGGTACAAGCCCAATATCGCGGGGGATTTTACAAACATGTACTTAACTAACACAAAGTACACCCAGATACGGGACCATTAGCAAATAGAAGTATTCCGTATGAGAATCTAATCCACGACTTCAAGTATTCGTACACACTCCCACTGTTAGGTTATAATTGTATTATTTATTTCTTTTTTTTTTTTTGTTTTCACTGTTACTATTTTTGCTATTACAACTGTATCATTTATTTAAGATTATGTATTTGCAGTTTTCCTAAGAAATTGAATCAGTTGTAACAATAAACTGAACAGTAGACATGCCTTTCGCAACATCAATTCCGACTACCTATGAAAAGACACAATTACATTTTTAGGAACATTGTAATTTAACTTGCTTGTTGACTGAATGTATTAGAAAAGTTCTAAATAAGAGTTGTTGGAAAAATCAACACGTCGTTATAACGTGTGACTAAACATTTTCATATGTTGTATCAAGTTCACACTTTCCCTCACTATGCCTAATGGAGGAAAACTGTCTAGTCATTTACCATTCACCAACCTTTTAGTTGATTGATTATATAGTTATCATATATTTCCGGCGAAGTATTTCTTTATTTTATTAAATGGCAATTTTGATTGCTTAATTACCTCACCATAATACGTACCATGCCTAAACATTTTTTTTAAATTTCTAATAGTGTTGAATAATTATTAATTAAAAAATATATATCTATACTACTATTATAAAGCTAAAGAATTTGTTTGTTTGAACGCGATAATTTCAAGAACTACGAGTTTGAATTAAAAAATATTTTTTGGATAGTCCATTTATCGATGAAGACTATAGGTAGGCTATATAATCATCAGGCATCGCGCTATAACCAATATGAGAAGAGCAGCAATTTAAAAAATGTTTCAAAAACGGGGAAAATTGACGCATACGAATTTGTGCGGGTCAGCTAGTCTTTCTATACTAATAAATTAATATTATAAAGAGGAAAGATGTTTGTTTGATTGTTTGTTTGCATTGAACAGGCTCCGAAACTATTAAGAAAGCTACATTATCGGTGAGTAACATATTTTATTGTCAAAAAATTACAGATATTTACGAAAATTACAATAATGTAAGTCAAGGTATAAAAACCTACGACATGACACCCGTGCAAAGGCGGGCATACAGCTAGTTAATTATAATTCTGAAGTTAATGACTAGACTAGACTGGGACGGGACTTAAACGCGTGAGATAGGAATACCGTTCTTAAGCAGTTAGCGGTTCGCATGGGCTTGCCGCGAAAATGTAAAAAAAAAATGTGAATAAGGAGCCCGATCTGAATCTCAAATAGATTTTGTACAAGAAATAGTCCGTTTATTCAAGAAGGTTATAGGTAATAAAATATGTAACTATAATAATAATTATAAATAAATTTATTTTCTCGCCACAATCGATTTATTTTACAATGTTTAAATAGATATACAATAATTTCTTTTTTGTTAATATCGTGGGAGACTGGTGCCTAAACTAGGCTCGAAGCCTGTATTTCTGGACACCAGGTGTCCTTAGGTGATTACATTTATTGTATTACAATATAATATATGTAATATGTAATAATTTTATACGTGTTGCAACGGCCTTGGTCACGGTGGTAACATGTCTACCCGTGAGCACGGCCGTTACAATACGGGCGAAACGTCGCGCAATAAACATGGTATTTTACCTTTCAATTATTCACGCGATTAAAACCCGTAATATATATAATTTTATAAAGTAAGGTGGTGCTAAGCTATGAAGAAAAATTCATAACGTTATCTGAGTCCAAGTGTCAATGAGCCGCCATTTTAGAATCTTAACTTTATACTTACACCGACTTTGTGTCTATTTAAGTTCAACGGAAGTTATTAAAGAGCAGCAATTTAAAAAATGTTTCAAAAACGGGGAAAATTGACGCATACGAATTTGTGCGGGTCAGCTAGTCTTTCTATACTAATAAATTAATATTATAAAGAGGAAAGATGTTTGTTTGATTGTTTGTTTGCATTGAACAGGCTCCAAAACTATTAAGAAAGCTACATTATCGGTGAGTAACATATTTTATTGTCAAAAAATTACAGATATTTACGAAAATTACAATAATGTAAGTCAAGGTATAAAAACCTACGACATGACACCCGTGCAAAGGCGGGCATACAGCTAGTTAATTATAATTCTGAAGTTAATGACTAGACTAGACTGGGACGGGACTTAAACGCGTGAGATAGGAATACCGTTCTTAAGCAGTTAGCGGTTCCTCCATCTGTCACACCCGTATTCGTCTTTGTTCATCATATGTTACGAATGAAGACTATAGTATTTATTTTATTTCGTATTTCTTTAGACATAAGGCGAATTTGCACGCGGGAAGCTAGTTCCAGATAAAGCCTTCGTCGGAATATTTATTTGGGTATCAACTGTAATGTAATGTGTCTAACAGGCTGGAGGGAAAATGGAGTGCGATCGAGTCTAGGTTTTATTCGGTGTATATGTCGAGTAAAATTCGTTTTTAGCAAAGCAAGCATTCTAGATTGTAGTCATTGCTAACTTTATTTTAAAAGAATGGAGATATTGTCTTTTTATCTATTTGGCAATTTTTATTTGTTAATTAAAATGTAGACAAAAACTGATAAATAAAATTATTTCTGTAAAGAAAAACCTGATGATTTTAAAAGAGTGACCTTAGAGTTTCTTGGCAGCTTCTTCTCATGGGCTTTACGCTTGGAACTGCCACCTAACTTAATTTTTTTTTCAAACATATTATGATTTTATTTTTCTTTTATAATGTATTAATTTTACGTTTTCAAAAACATACATTAATTTGGTTTTACGAAATAAAGATATTTGACTTGATTAAAAGTATTTTAAAATATTTTAAAAATTGTTTATTTATGTCCGCATTCGATCCAATAAATTCATACATTATTATGATACAAAATGGCAACTCTTAAAAAAAAAACTACCCTACAAATGTAGCATTCTAATAACACTTCACTCGTTTAGAATTTACGGCGAATTAAAAAACTTGCAAGCAAACATATATCTACTCATGTGGATTATGTTTTTCAAGTGTACATGCACTTAAACGTACGTATGTATATTTCTTTGACAGGTCCTAGACTTTAGCTGGAAAGGTGGCACAATTTTTAAGTTGAACAGGATTCATAAATGCCTCCGACTACATGATAATAAATGTAAAAGTCATCTTGTTTTCGTCTTATTATGACAAGATTTTTTAATTTTTACATTTTATATTTTTTAATATAGTCATTTAAAAATAGAAGCACAGTGCTTCCATGATTCAGCGCGTTCATATATTCTGTTCAACTTAAGCTCTTTGATGTTAAATATGGGTCAAAGTAATTTGCTTGGCAGGACTCTGTAAGTAATGTGCGACCCACATTACTTTTATACTGTGAATGCAATACTAATAAGCATTTTACAGTGTAAGTGAAAATAAAGAGCGTAGCCTAATGTGGCTAAGGCATCATTCTCGCAATCATGAGGTCGCGGGTTCGATTCCTACCCATTATACTACCAACGTGAACCCACTCCTTATAAGACATTGAGCTTGGCTGAAGGAGTTAACAGGATTGCTAGTAATGTGGGACAACAAATTCACAGTTATCATTTAAAAAAAAAAAAGAGGCACAAGAGAGCTCATGGGGTTTATTTCTAGGTTTTTGTTTTACACGACGAAATAAAGAAGACCAAGAAGCGAAGGTCGTGCGCCTGATGAAAAGCGTCACACTAGCCCATAACAGAATCAGTGCCATCCAAATTTGCCAAAGATTTCAATGTCACCGCACCGAGCTCCTCATTGGAGATATTAGTTCGTAAATCTCATTTGCCCAGTAATAACACTTGCTATGATGCCCTATAATCGAAACACAGTGATGCATTTAAATTACTATTTCACGGAAGAATAAATTACACTATTGTGGTACCTATCGACCATGATGGCTTAGACCTGTACAAGAAGATATGGCAATAGCTGAAGAATTTGTTTGTTTGAACGCGGTAATCTCAGGAACTACTGATACGAACGAACGTTTTTTACTGTTTGATAGCTCATTTATCGAGGAAGGCTTTATAACATCATGCTACAACTAATAGGAGCGGAGCAGCAATAATAAATGTTGCAAAAATTTACGTAGACAAAGTTGTGCGGGACAGTTAGAATTCATATAAAAATGAAAGTCCGGACTGATTTAATCATCAACGCGAAGCCCTAACTCTTGGGCTTAGAATGCTGATATTTTGTAAAGAGGTTTTTTTGTGACATAGATAGACAAGGAAACTTCAGAAAACTTGAACTCAAAGGAGGTGCGAGCAAAACCTTACAACCTTAAAAAAAGAAAATAAAGCTAGATAACACAATAAAGCTAGATACTATTATAGTCTTTGATATTCACAGTAGCGAAGACTTAGAACCTGTCACATGATGAATTGAAAGATACAAAGATATGAACATTTTCGCAGAGTGGAGGTTTATGTCTCGGTAAGAACGGTAAAAACTGATTATGATTATAATATGGAGTACCTAATTTATAAACTTTGTAACAGCCTTAATCTCTGTAACTTCTTTCCAATAATGAACCTTGCAGTAATACGAATATAAAAAGTTATAAAATATAGCTCTTTATTAAAATATATATATTACGGGTCTTAATCGCGTGAATAATTTAAGGTAAAATACCTTGTTTATTGCCCGAAGTTTCGACCGTATTGCAACGGCCGTGGTCACGGGAAGACTCTTCCCGTGACCACGGCCGTTGCAATACGGTCGAAACGTTAAAATTATTCACGCGATTAAGACCCGTAATATATATATATATTTTAATAATGTGTACAAATCGCGAAAGTTTATCAACAAATATAGCTCTTGTAAATTTTATAACTTTGGATGTGTTACTTAGCATAGCCGCAACTATGATATTGTTGAAACTTTGGTATGCATGTAACTAGAAGCAACGAACAAAGTTTACCGATTTCTATTTCAGAAACTTTCGAAACAAAACGTTTGTTTGTTTTTGACTTACTTATATAAATACGTCAATGACACTTCAAAAGAACCAGTTTCTTAAATTACTTTCTCTTTAATAACTTCCGTTGAACTTAAATAGACACAAAGTCGGTGTAAGTATAAAGTTATGATTCTAAAATGGCGGCTCATTGACACTTGGGCTCAGATAACGTTATGAATTATTTTTCATAGCTTAGCACCACCTTACTTTATAAAATTTTATATATATTACGGGTTTTAATCTCGTGAATAATTAAAAGGTAAAATACCATGTTTATTGCGCGACGTTTCGCCCGTATTGTAACGGCCGTGCTCACGGGTAGACATGTTACCACCGTGACCAAGGACGTTGCAACACGGGCTAATATATGTATAAAATTATTACATATTAAATATATTATATTGTAATACAATAAATGTAATCACCTAAGGACACCTGGTGTCCAGAAATACAGGCTTCGAGCCTAGTTTAGGCACCAGTCTTCCACGATATTAACAAAAAAAGAATTTATTGTATACCTATTTAAACATTGTAAAATAAATCGATTGTAGCGCGAAAATAAATTTATTTATTACTAGCTGACCCGCGCAACTTCGTCTGCGTAAATTTTCCCTTTTTTTTTACAACATTTTTCCTTGCTGCTCCGCTCCTATTGGCCGTAGCGTGATGTTATAAAACCTATAACCTTCCTCGATAAATGGGCCATCTAACAGTAATATATTTTTTTTATTTAGGACCCGCAGTTCCTGAGATTATAGCGTTCAAACCAACAAACAAACTTTCAGCTTCAGTTTTAAAATATTATAGTATAGTTATAAATGTTAGGGGTGGGCAATGACCCGCGCAACTTCGTCTGCGTAAATTTTCCCTTTTTTTTTTTTACAACATTTTTCATTGCTGCTCCGCTCCTATTGGTCGTAGCGTGATGTTATAACCTATAGCCTTCCTCGATAAATGGGCTATCCAACAATAAAATATTTTTTCAATGCGGCCCAGTAGTTCCTGAGATTATCGCGTTCAAACAAACAAACAAACTCTTAGGGGGATGAAAAATAGATGTTGTCCGATTCTCAGACCTACCCAATATGCACACAAAATTTCATCAAAATCGGTCAAGCCGTTTCGGAGGAGTATGGCAACGAAAACTGTGACACGAGAATTTTATATATTAGATTATTATTATAGTTACATATTTTATTACCTATAACCTTCTTGAATAAACGGACTATTTGATGTACAAAATCTATTTGAGATTCAGATCGGGCTCCTTATTCACATTTCTTTTTTACATTTTCGCGGCAAGCCCGTGCGAACTGGCACATGCGCGGTGCGCCCAAAGATGTCCGCCGCGCATGCGCGTTGATGCATTTCTAAGCGCAGCTCTCTATTTACCATTATGACAAGATTTTGACAGTTCGTACGGGCTTACCGCGATAACGGAAAAAAAGACCTGAGACTTTTAAATTAACAAACTATTCAGCTTTATTTTAGATGATCGAATGTTATTCTTATAAGCCTTTATGATTATAATGAATAAATGACTATGACTATGATTAAAAACCTTTATGTACTTAGTCGTATTGACGAAAGTAAAATCGATCGTAATTTGTGAAACGGCGAGTCTGGAATACCCGGTGCGATTACATTTATTCAAATACATTTACTTTAATTGGAGTGATCGGAAGTTAATAATGTAATACGAATAAAGAAAACTCAGCCTTTTGAAAAAATCATTCATGTGAAATGAACGTCGATGTACGATGGTAAATTAGCCTTTACAAATGTACAATTATTGTAAGGGAGCCTTCCAAGTTTTGTAGCTACATGTTATGTTATTAGAACGACTGGTAATTACAAATTAAAGTGCTTACTGAGTTATTAGGTACTACTTGTTTATTTATTACTATATTTCGAAGGCTCCTACGTAAATAATCGTGTTTTAAATTGAACTTTTAAAAAGAGTGTTTTAAAGATTAAAGTGTGTGTAATTTTGTTGTCTTTTTAAGATTTTCAGATTTAATTTTTTCACCATGAGAAAAGTACCATGGTTATGTTGCCAAAATGGCAAAACGGAACCTTTATAGTTTCGCTATGTCCGTCCGTCCGTCTGTCCGTACCTTTGCTCCGAGACTGTTAGCACTTTAAGGCTTAATATTTTACAAACGGATCCCTAAATCAAAAAATAAATAATAAAAGTCATATGTGTATCCATGCAAAATTAAAAGCTCCTAGCTTGTTATTTTGCATGGATACACATATGACTTATGCCGACAAAGTGAAAAATAAGATCTTGAAAAAAATTTTTTTAGGGTACCTCTCTTATATGTAAAGTGGGGTTGTGATTATTTTTTCTCAACTACCCCATCGTGTGGGGTATCATTAGATAGTCTTTTACAAACGCTTAGGGGTTGGGAAGACGATTTTTAAATTTAGGGATCCGTTTGTAAAATATTAAGCCTTAAAGTGCAAATTTTTGTTAGAGTCAAGTCCCCCCCCCCTGCCAGCTAAATGGTTGATGTTGGGTATATAAAAAAAACACGGTGGTAGTATATATAGTGAAATTAAAAGGAAAACTATCACAGATAAGTAGGCTTTACAAGTTTCCGAGTAACAGCTGATCAAATGAGAGGTAACAAAAATTTCGTACAAATTCCTTTGAAAAATTTAATTATGTAGATATAACGTTGTAAGTATGAAACAAAAACAACAGAATACCCACTTCTTAAGCCACATTATTTGGATGGGGGTGGGGGCGACTACAGATTCCTACATTGTGCGTGGCCCGACATGCACTTGTTAAACATACGATTTTTTTTTTTTTAATGATAACTAGCAATGTGGGATGGAGTCCCACATTACTAACAATCTTGTTAACCCCTCCAGCTAAGCTCAAAGGCGTTTTGTGGGTGTGTGGGTTCACGTCAGTAGTATAATGGGTAGGATTCGAACCCGCGACCTCACGATTGCGAGACCAATGCCTTAGCCATTAGGCTACCACCACGTAGGAGCTTGGTAGGAACCATCGATTTATTTGGTTTCGTTACTTCTTTTTGCCTTTTTTAAAAAACTTAACCTCTTTCTTCTTTTTTATTTCACAGCCATTACAAAGCATTTTTCTGCTGGGACACAGGCTTTATGTCTGAAAGGATAAGGATAAGACCGCCGCGAACTGTTGGTTCTAGGATGCCGGATTTTTTACGGTAAATTCCTTCACTGATTGTGAGCAGTGGTGATCAAAACATCATACAAGGTGTTCGTGGGTTTTGATTTTTGAATCGAACAGCGCAAACTTAAGTCTCGGTCATAACTTGACCACCACTGCTATCAAAGGCAAACTCAAAATACTTTATTTACTTACAAAGTATGCTACATTTATGATAAATTGTTAAAGAACATTGATTTAAAGAAACATTTATATGCATAAAATATAGCAGGTATATAACTTTGAACACAAATTTAAATTGAATTCAGTTTTATCATTCCGTTTGTCCTTTTTAAAATGTGTACCATTTACTGCGATACCTTGAAGAGTTTTCTGTTTCACCGTTTTCCATCAAATCTTGATTTCATTTATTTGGGACTACCCTAGTTACATAACTTATGGAATAAAACAATCTTTGAAATTGATCGACCCAATAAAAAGTTATCAAAAATGCGAGTCAAATTGAAAACATAGTCTTTTTATCCGACTGCGTGACGCAAAGGAGGGTAATGTGTTTATTGTCGATGTATGTATTGTGTTCCTTTGTGACGTCGGCCAATTTTGATTATTCGTACGTCAATCGATTCGTATTAATCTTGCGAGTGTCACTAAAGACATGCTTTGCAATGAAAATTCAAAAAGGCTACATCTAGAAGCAATATTGTGATAGAAAAAAAAATGAAGTCAACAAACTATGTCATGTGGGGTATCATTATGTAGGTTTTTTAAAATCAAGTTGAGGTTCCTTGAATAATTTTTCACTCAAAAGGACCGTTTAGGATTTAAAGTTAGTTCGCTCAAATTTTTGTTAGTTACAATTAATTACGTCTTACAACTAAACACTAAAAAGAAGGTATTAAATATTTTTAATTAAAATATTTTTATTTCTTGATTAATAATAATTAATATTTTTTATTTTTTTGTGATTATCAGGTAGATTAATTTACAATTAGTTTATTATTTAGAAATGTAGGCATTACTTATTTGCAAAGACGGAATAAATCGAGAACTTATCTTCATAAGTTGGCAATGTGCCACCCCGTGCGATGTGCTGGTAACCGGGAGAGATAACGCATGATGACGATAAAACCTTCCCGGATCACTTGACAAAGTTCTTTGCCCTAGTAAACTTCAGTTTAGAAAGTTTCTATTATTCTTATGCAACAGGAACTTTGAGAAGATTATTAATTAAAGTGGATTTATTGATTGAATTCTGAGAATTAAATCTCACTTAGCTTTATTTACAACTAGCGGACACCCGTGAATTCGTACGCGTCGATCCCGTTCCCGTAAGATGATGTATTATACATATAAACCTTCCTCTTGAATTACTCCATCTATTGCTGATAACTGCATTAAAATCCGTTGAGTAGTTTAAAAGATCTAAGCGCACAGACAGCGGAAGCAACTTTCTTTTATATTATGTAAAGATATAGATTTAACAAGTTTTGGGCTTTATTTTTTGGTACAATTAAATTAATCAGAATTAAAACACTCCAAACAAAACAGCCTTTTATTGTACAAGCCCAATCTTACCCATTATACTACCGACGTGATCCCACTCCTAATACAAGCCATTGAGCTTAGCTGGAGAGGTTAACAAGATTGCTAGTAATGTGGGAACACAATCCCACATTACCAAAAAAAAGATGTCTATTACAATGGGTATCTTGGTTGCTCTTTCATACAGAATCTTCTTAATTAATTTTGATCAAGAAACATATATTTCGGAATAACACTAGTTATTTGTTAGTTGTTTTATGGAAGATCAAACACATGCTAAAGCAAGTAACACAAATATTTGTTTTTGATCTTTAAACTGTTTGCAATTTCGTATATTACCCAGGTATTATTTAAACAATCTACAAAAACGACTTACCTAGATATAGAATTATAGAATTTTAAATTTTGTAAATATTTTATTTTAAGGCTAAATACCTTAGTGTTATTGCCCGACGTTTAGACCGTATTGCAACGGCCGTGGTTACGGGTAGACTTAAGGCCCGTAGCTTATAATATTATATAATGTGAAGAAATCGCAAAAGTTTACGAACATATAGATACAAAATTTACCCATTAAATCTACCTATAATAATAATACTATCTTGGGACAAATCACACAACGCTATCTGATCTCAAACTAAGCATAGCTTGTACTATGGAAACCAGACAACTTATAAACTTACTTATAAATTTCTAAATACATACATATTATGGATTACCCAGACAAAGAATAAACCATCGTGCTCATCACACAAATATTTATCCTGGGTGGGGATCGAACCCACGACCTCTTGCGTAGCAGTCGGACACACTCCCATCGCGCCACAGAGGCAGTCAATAGATAGTAGTAGTCGTTTTTAATATATAGATACTTATCTACTTCATTACTGAGTACCCGTGATTCTACGGAAATAATTAAGCTCGAAAATATGCCAATATTGAGTAGAGTAAGCCTATTTGTCACTTTTATCTTATTCTATTCTCATAACCATAATCGGTGCTCGCCATTCACACCAAAATTGTTATTAAAGCCCATCATGTCACATTGAACGATAATTTTATCATGAGGCGTGATGTATGGCTCGCCAGCAATCTCATTAAATGGATGCTGACTTTTCGATGAGATTAGATAAGCTACTCGAGAAAAATATACCCCCATCAAATATATCAGAATATGAAACCAGTATTTAAAATTATTAATTAATGTACCTAATATTAACATTCAAATGTTAAACACAAAGTCGTAATAAACTTTTTCATCCAAGTTAAAAACATGTAAAATTAACCCATTTAATCAGAGTTTTAATTGACTTTATAATGAAGTCTTGAGTACAAAACTGGAATTCCCAGAATATACAACCTGGAAATTTGGAAGTAATCCGTTTTTAGTAAAAGTCATAGGCACCTGCGTAGCAGCGTAGAGGTCTACGGCGTCATCTACGCAAGTGAGGACACATGCCGTAGCCAAGCATCGCATCGGTATATAAGCCGCGTCGACACCTCGCACCGCTCATTTGCTTTCAAAACCCATCGAGAGAGACCACGGAAGCAGCATTCAACCGCTCGACGTGCAACAGTGTGATCGTTACTTACATCCCAACGTTACTCGCACATTCACTGTATCTCATCGGTATAAAGGTAAGTAACATTAATCAAATGATTAATTACTATTATTCCTACTATCATAAATATTATTGGTAATAAAATATTTTGATAAATTATTAAAGTTACTTTTATAGTTTTATCAAAATAAAATCGCATATTTTATAAATGGAATCCGTTTCTAAATCTATCAATTATATTTTATTTCTTGTTAAAAGTTGTTTGTGTCGGTATATTCACATTGTAATTAAAATGTGTCACCACAGTGTTGTTCCACCTAGCGCGTCTACTCCTTATCAACAATAGGAGAACTTTATTAATATTGAGCGAAAGTAACTTCATGGCAAGTTCACTTCTAAACACCTATAAAATATTCAACAACTTCGGTACTTGATATTTTAATTAGAGATTCATCTTAAATCGTGGCAACGTATAAGATTATAGTGTTCATTACATATTAACAAGTATTTTAAGTTATAAATCGAGTATTTCTAATCCCAACATCCTTAAAAATAACTTTTGATACACAAGGAAGGGAAACGAAAGGAAGAATAAAGGAATATAGTAACACATTTTTTTTATGCTTATTTTTGTATAATATATATCGTCGTTGTATTATGTGTTAATTTATTATAACAGCAATTCAAAAAATCTTAATCGTTAAACAATTTACGTAAAACAGATAGACTTACCAATATAAAAAGTATTTTTAAGATTTCAAAATTAAATTATTGTTTAGTCATCTTGTTTCTAATTAAATTAATCGTTTTAATTTTTTTAGTTGCAAGATGTTTGAAAAGTGTAAATCATAGAGCGTGAGGATTTAAATATTTAATTATTTAGATAATTAAATAAGATTAGTCACTTATTTAATTCCTACATTTAAATCGCCCATGTAAAATATGTTCAGTATGTCCCACAATTTCCACATCATCGTATAATAGTGTATTTTAATAAGTAATACCGTATATTAGCACTTTATAATAACGGTTGCTTGTAAAACAATCTCGCGTGCCATTTTAATTAACAACACAATCGCTGAACTTATTACCTCAAGCGTTGCACAGCGCCTTGTAAATTGAAAATGTTATGGCTTGAAGGAAACTGCTTGACACTTTAGAAAACTAAAAAGCCACTTAAATTTGTTGTCACGGTACTCCATCGTCAGATCTTCACTATTTGTTTAGGACTATCCTTGACCCATTTGCTCTTAAACCCTGTCCAAAAAGTAAGAATCAAACGACACAGAATCACTAACAAATAATTGTTTTTCGTGAAATAAATGTGACTTTCTATGAGATGTGATCTTTTTCAAAGTTGGTAGAGCAGAAACAACGCTGCTAAAAAGTAATAAAAAGTATTAATAATGTTGTTGCAACAGGAAAAAATGTCAGGGACGGAACATCGCGTCGCACCTATTTTAAATAAAAGGGTAACATTTTTCTTTGTTAAGTAAAAGTGCGCTTTGTATATCTCGTCTCATGTAGCAACATGTTTTAGAGCAAAAGCTTTTAAGCAGAAGCAGGTGGAAAGGAAATTACGTGTTAAACATTGCCAGTCGAAGATTTTAATTCTATACTAATATTATAAAGAGGTAAACTTTGTGATGTTGTGAGTTTGGGACAATTTGACTACTGAACAGGTTTTTAAAATTCTTTTCGTAGTAGAAAGCCCCGTTATTTATGAGTGTTGTAGGCTATATAACATCACGCTATGATCAATAGGAGCGGAGCATCAATGGAAAAGGTAGCTTTTTCCGATTGTTAACGGGAGATAATGACGCAAACGAAGTTGCGCGGGTCAGCTAGTATTTAATATATACATCGGCCCACCCATGACAACGATCGATGCAATTCAATCTAAGCATTGAGTAAATAATAGTTATATTACAATTCAATATTTCTTGAAGATTAAATCCCAATATTATATAAAAAACAGGAATGTTTAAAAACAATAAATATTTTTGTTTGTAAATTGCGTAAAATGAAGCAATACATAAAAGTTCCAATGTCATAAACCGTCGGTAGCTCGCCACAAGAATGATGCAGTTGTCGGTTCTATCCTATAGAGTATCTAATTAAAAAAGTATTTTAGTTAAATGAATACTTAGATTCGTTCGTCATGGTGTAAGATATATTATCAACCATGTAACCTATGTGGTTGTTACACGTCTTTACTACTAGTATTACAAATGTGAAATATAAAGAGCAGTGGACCAATATAACTTTTTTGCAAAAACCTGGTTAATAAGACAGAGAGCAATGCTCAAAATGCTTAACTCACCTGCTTCTGCAAAAGAGAAGTTATTTTTAAAATAATGATCGGAAACTTAGCCCTTTGCCTTTATTCTATCATAGCAAAATTATTAAGTAGTAATGTACACAAGTTAATGTACAGAAATAAAAATCCTGAAATGTCGGACGATGCTCTGTGTAGGGTTCCGCAGCCTTAAATAATTGCATCAGCAGAAGAGCGTATGTTCATGGCACGTATGCCCTTTTGTTGAGAATATTAGTTTTTCGGCTATAATTCAACGGCGGTATATCCGATCATGTCTAAAATAATTTTAGTTTAAAGTATTTGTTGAGCGCTACCTTTGTGATTTTTTTCAAATTTTTTGGGCACACGGTTTAAAAGTTAAGAGGGGGTGTTAAAAGTTAACCCAATTTATGCAACTTTCGGAGCGATTATTTCCAAAAATATTTACTCAATCAAAAAAGTTTATTAGAAACCTTAAAATGTTTTTAAAATACCTGTCGAATAATGTGCATTGATGTTAGCCGAAAAAAACAATTTCAGCTTCTGTTGCATGTATAGAGAGAAAAATAATTTTAATATTATGTAGCTATCAAACTAAGTAGCAACCACTATCCATACTAATATTATAAATGTGAAAGTAACTCTGTCTGTCTGTCTGTCTGTCTGTCTGTCTGTCTGTTACGCTTTCACGCTCAAACTACTGAACCAATTTAGATGAAATTTGGTATGGAGATAGTTTGAGTCCCGGGGAAGGACATAGGATAGTTTTTATCGCGATAACCGACATCCACGCGGGCGGAGCCGCGGGCGAAAGCTAGTAATACATATTTTCACCAAATTTCATAAATATTCATTGAGAAGTCTCTGATTTAAATGCCTGTGACATACGGACGGACAGACATAACGAAACTATGTATAAGGGTACCCTTTTTTGCCATTTTGGCTACGGAACCCTAATAAGAGTAAATATAGTATTCTCATACAAAATCCGAATTTAAATAATATTCATTTTGATTTTTAATTATACTAGTATTATTAACAGTTTACATTTACCAATATTTAGCTCAATTAAATAATTTCGTAATATAACTTGATGATTTTAAAATAGTGGCCCATGAATTTATTGGCAGCTTCTTCTCATGAGCTTTACACTTGGAACTGCCGCCTAACCTCATTTTGTTATTTTTTCAAACTAATCATAATTTTATTATTTTTTTTCAAATAATTTTTGATATAATTTGATATATTTATTTTAATTTGACGTTTTCAAATAATCATTGATTTGATTTTACGAAATAAAGAATAATGACGATTGAAGTTTAAATCCAATCATCCGTTTAGCCACCACGACGTCATAGACATACAGACACATAAGCTTTAAACTTAAAACACCCTTTTTTTGGTGAATAAACACGACTCAACCACGACTAATCTAATCCAATTTGTTAAACACTTTTTAGTGTACGCGTTGCCCGTTTCATTTCCCGTTATTTTGCATTATCATCGAGTGACTTTTGGGTTGTATAATTATCCTAAACTATGTGACCTGTTTCTCAGGGAATGCTTCGGTAGAAGGTTTAAAAACATTTTGCGTACAAGATGAGAGCAACAGTAATTGAAGTAGCACAAAAATATTTATTTACAACTGTATATTTATTGAAACGTAGTTCAATATGGCACGTTATTATTTCTTTGCGGGCTGAGGCTCTCATTGTTACAGTTTTATTCGTCTAGTCGAAAAAAATTGTAACAATAAAAAATATACAAAAAACCGACACATACATATTTAAAGTTGCAAAAGGATAAATATATAAATATTTTGACCGCTTAGGCACGGTTACCGTGGTCCCGAGGTACAAATCACGGTTTTGACGAGGTTGAATGATCGAATCCTGAGGAATAGTCACTCTTTTTGTGTTGTTTTAAATTGTTTTTTTGGCACTTCTCGATCATCTAGTGATCATCATCATCATCATTGATGATGATGATGATGATGATCTTTCTCTATATCTATCTCAAAATTGAAGTCTTCAAATTTGAGAATGTGCATTTTTTTTATAAAATTATAAAGACATGTTTATTCTTGTATACCCTTTTTTATTACATGTATTTTTTTATTTAATTATTACTGCAAACAAAAAAAAATTAAATCAAAAATATTAACTTTTAAACATCTACACTTTTTTTAATAACAAAATAAATACAAATAATATTTTTACCCGACTGCGAAGGAGAGTTATGTGCTTGACGTGTAGTATGTATGTATTTATTTATGTATGTGTATCCTTTTAATGTTCCCATCTCCGCTCATAACTCCTTAACCGATTTTAATAAATGATAATTCATTAGATTCATCTCCATGAAACCGGGTAAATAAAAGTCTTAAGAATTCAAAATGGCGGATTTTATAGGCTTTAATATGCTGAGATTTTTTATTTCTAAGACCTTCGAGTAGAAAAATAAAGAGCTTTAAGAGGCGAGTTAATTCTTAAATATAAAAATATATATAAAAACTAAACAACCCGCCTTAAGGAAAATAGAGAAACAAGATACCCCTCATATTTAATATCATGCAGTCGGAGGCACAATATTGAGTTCAATAAAATTCTTTAATGCCTTCGGAGGCATTAAAGAAGACGGAGACGGAGTCTTTTTGCAGGCGGGTAATTTTTTTTTCTAAACAGGACTACTTACGTTTCAACCGGGTGTCCCTAACACACCTCTCTCTTTTTTTATTTATCTTTTTCTCTTTATAATAAGTTCTTAAATCCTCTTCCGAAAACTAAAAAGCGAAAAATAACGTGCTACTTTACCTGATGTATCTAGAAAACTTATCAAAAAAAAAAAGTCAAAATACTTTATTCATTTAGGATACAAATGCAACGCTTATGAACGTTAGACAACATTTGGAATATAATGATTCTACATTTAATGCCAAGTTCGCAAGAGTAAAGCCGTGAGAAAAGAACTTGGCAATGTACAATGCATAGATAAAATCCTGTTATATAAAGATGAAAACTCCGATACATGAAACCTTATCAATTTAGATACGCATATATTTACTCCCGCAATAGGGTACAAGCCCTGTGTCAGGGGACTTTACAAACAAACAAGTCACGGACACAAAGTACACCCAGACTCGGAACAACAATTTGTGGATCACACAAAGTGGTGTTCCGTGTGGGAATCGAACCCACGACCTCTTGCGTAGCAGTCGGACACACTCCCACCGCGCCACATACGTAACTTATTTATTAATTTTAATAATAAATGCAGACGTAGCATCAATTCAAATAATAAATAAATAAATTCCACATGGAGGTACTTATTAAAAGTATTTTATCTGTTAGGGCGTAGGTACAATACACCTCCGGTATTGAAGACGATACGTCTCGAAATTAGATTCATGACTATGTAAAGTAGATAAAGAATTGCAGTGTAGTTGCAATTTGCAATTAAGTAGCAGGTGCAGGGTAAGTACCGCTACATAAACTTAAAATGGCTTACCTGATGCTGTAAGTGCAGAGTTTTTGTATGGTGTTGAAAGTCCGGCTTTATAGTACTAGATTTATTGCAGTGAAAACTAGTATTACTCCAGGTAACCTGGACCAGGTTGTACACTAACGACATGCCAAGCATCCAAATCTATTCAGTCGATTTTGCGTGAAGCTGAAACAGACATGAAAAAAGCATATTTCCATATTAAAAAACAAATACACTAATAATACTTAGTATAGGATTATAGATTACTAGCCGCGTGGATGTCGGTTAAACTATCCTATGTCCTTTCCCGGGACTCAAACTATCTCCGTACCAAATTTCATCTAAATCGAGTTAGCTGTAGCTGTTTAAGCGTAAAAACGTAACAGACAGACAGATAGACAGAGTTACTTTCACATTTATAATATTAGTATGGATTTTCACATGCTTACATCCAATACAATCCTTATAAATTGTGAATTTGATTTCCGTCCGTTGCGGTCAACATAAGCTAAAATTAATGGAGTGCCTACACCGTCCAGGGAGCCATATTGGGCCTATCCAATTGAATTATTTAAAGAAGAGACTTATGATGTGTTATATAAAATATAATAAATAATAAACGAAACACGCAACCGTTATGCTAATAGCAATGAACCCAAAGGGTACTCACGGGATTGTCATTTCTGTGATCCACAAAATTGTCCTCAATCTGAGCATAATATTTTATTTTGATCTAATTTGAATATTTGTCCACGATAAAGTCATTGCATATTAAAAGTAAAATAAAAGTGCCATATTACAATGGATGAGATTCCGCACCTATTGCAGTTCATGATTGTATCGCAACGGGGGATCCAGGAGCTAAGACGTTCATCCTGCCCGAAAAGTATTTGAGTCCTTTGTGTCTACGTGTGCTTTTTGGTGTTGGCCTTTCTTAATATTTACCCTCAAGCTCTTCTTCCCCCCTCTCCCAATAAAATTGAGGATTCCTCAGCGGTGTCCACCAAATCAAAATCCCATAACACATCACTGTGTTTTGGTTGAAGAGCACTGTTGCAAGTGAAATGATTGAGCAAATTAGACTTATCGATTAAGGTTAGACGCGAATCAGGGTTCGACTCTCTCAAAAATTTATATAGAAAACCTAAATATTAGGACACGAAAAAAGTTGTGTCACTAGTCAAAGAGTTTTTCTAGTAGATGATATAAAGAAATTTAAGGATATGTCATATTTTGAAGTTGCGGAAAAATGCAATAACGAGCATTTTCGTATTGTCATAGTCATGGCGTTTTGTAATCTAACATATGTACGAACAAATATTCTACTTTATTTTGACCTGCGCCCCTGCGCACTGTAAAGTAAAGGTTGTGTGCGGAAGAGCAAGCCCGGCGATCGTATCGCTGTGTACGTAGCGCTAAATCAATAATTCTCTCTGTGTAATGCCCCCTTACTGTCGTAAATAAGTAGCGCGGTAACGGTGAGATCATTCAGAGCTTTGCCTAACAAGGATTTGGGTGGCACTGATACTGTTATATATGTGACATTTACCATCAGGCACACAACCTACTCGTCTCTTCATTTTGTAGTATAAAAAAAAACTTGGATCCGCTACTGTGTTTGCTGTTGTGTTCTATCATATTCCATACTAATATTATTAGTGCGAAAAGTTTATACCGTCTGAGTAGGGCGTCTAAGTTTTTCACGGTTATACCGTGTATCCAATTTTAATGAAAGTAGACATAGAATTTCTTTGTCTAGTCTAAAAATTAAAAGACATACGTATTTTTTGCGATAATTGACTTCCTCGTGGGCGTAATGACAACCAAAACTAGTAGGAGTACGTACGACTGTAGTACAAAAAGTTGTGGATTTTGTTCCGGAGTATTTTTGTGTCCATTAATTGTAGGTATATCTGTATCGTCCTTTGACACACAGGATACCAGCACCGCCTTCGGTGGCGACTTGTCTTCTATAGAATGTAATTGCAACTCTAATTTTGAATAAATTATACGGTTCCATTCTTCAATGGAATGTCTCTTATGAGTGAATGCCAGAGCTACGTGAATGGAAGTTTATTATTAGCAACATCAGAGACTCACTCACTTTATTCACTCAATTACGAAATCCTTCTCTGAATGATTTTTTAAACAACGAAATGAAGAGACGAGCAGGTCGTACGCCTGATAGTAAGCGTCACGCTAGCCTATAACAGTATTAATAAACCCCAATTTTTCATTTGGCAAAGTTCAAAGATCTGAATACCACCGCGATCTTCGTGTTAAAACATTAGTTCGTAAGACTCATTTTCACAGTAATTAGACTTCAACCGAAACACAGTGATATGTTAACATTATTATTTCACAGCAGAATAACTGACTCTGGGGTTGTACCAACCAACACGGCCTATGGCCTAAACTAACACTGCATCTGCGTATAATGATAATATGATTCTATTAAATAAATATTTATAATTAATCTCCATAGTCCATGGCTAAGAATATAATGTCAACTCGTTACAACAACTGAAACGAATCTCAAACATCTCACATTATATGGCCATTTTGGATTTGAAGTATCATAATCGTAAAAGATCTATTGTGACGTATCGTCACATTAGATCTTTTAGGTCGCGGCGACTTCTGGGCTATATATCCCGGCCTCTATCCAGATACAATAATATCAATTTATATGATGTTCCACTGCTGGGCACGGGTCTCCCCAGCAGAACCTATTTACATCCTGGAGGTAATTGCCATAACCACCACGCTTGGCGAGCGGATTTGCGATCGCAGTAAATTTTAGAGTACGCAGAGGACGCTACCCGTCCGCCGGTGTGAAATCCCTCGGTTGTAAACGACACCCACGGGAAGAGATGTATGATGATGATGGATTGAAGTGAACTTTATTATTTATGCAGCATTATTTCCCTTTATTATAACATGAGAGTTTTATTATTGATTAACGCAAATTAATAATTTATCATTTTTCCAAATAAAATAAACCCTGTACCTAATATGACAAAATGAAATAATACTAATACTGCCCCTTTTTATCATGTAGTTATAGTTTTCAACTGAGTTCAAAAAAGGAGGAGGTGCTCAATTCGACTGCATGTTTTTTTTTTCTATATTAGTTCACCGATTACGCGAATTGATCAGATCAGTACATGATGAGGGGATTCTAGGGAAATCGAGGGAACTGTTTAAATATTAAAGGCACACCTATAGTGATTTAGGTATTTTTCATAGTAATTCGTGCATTTATTCTCAAAAAGCAACAAATTGGTGAAGTGGAACTGATGATAAAGAGCACAAATGACGAGCGGAACTATTCAATATTTCACGGTTTACGATTCAATTACTTTAATATGGTTTTGAGTAGCACTTTATTCTCGTCATACAACTATTACACAATGTAATAGAGCTGATGGTGAATTATCATGTAGACTTCTCAACAATTAGCGGCCCTGTATCAGGAAGAGGAATATTTTGTAAAAGGATTTGAGCAGTTGACATAAACCTATTGTAACTTAGGTGAATTACAAACCAGTCCACTAAAAAGTGAGAAATAGAAACGTTTTTTACAAAAAATATTGCCTACTTCAAAAATAAATGCAAGGCAACTGAAAAGCAAAAAATACATTTTGAAGATTTTATGTTTTATTTCGCAAAAAAAACTAACCGACTAAAAACATTTTGAAGTTAGTGAACTTCAAAATGTTTTTAGTCGGTTAGATTTTTTTGCGAGTTTGTAAAAATGTTTTAATTGTTTAGTATGGGTGCTGTTTAAAAAAAACCGGGCAATAGCATGTCGGACCATGTTCAGTGTAGGGTTCCGCAGCCTTTAATAATTGCATCAGCAGAAGAGCGTATGTTCATGGCACTTACGCCCTTTTGTTGTGAAACTCAGTTTTTAGCAATAACTCAATGACAATTTATCCGATCATATCCAAAATAATTTTAATTTAAAGTTGTGATTTTCTTTCATATGTTTTGGTCGGAGCGGATATTTCTAACAATATTCACTCAATCAAAAAAAAATATTAAAAAACTTTTAAATGTTTTCAAAAGACCTGTCGAATGATGTGCCACACGTTGATGTTAGCTGAAAAAAAACATTTCAGCCTCTGTTAAATGTATGGCGTGCCCCCCCCCCCCTAAAAATATTTATTTTTACTATTTAGCTATCAAACTAAGTAGCGGCTACTACAGAACACCTTTTCACCAAAATTCATCAATATTCATTGAGTAGTCTTTGAGTAAAATGCCCGTGACATACGGACGGATAGACAGACGGACATGACGAAACTATAAATGTTCCGTTTTTGCCATTTTGGCTACGGAACCCTAAGAAGAACCGACTAGTTTAGCAACGTACTTACCTTCAATTTACAGCAGGTCTTTACACGTAAATCCTTATAAAAAATAAAGGAAATAAAAATCTCGTCCTTAAGGAAAATATGAAACCGACATTAAACATGAATATTGTATACATTTTAGTTCACCCTAAATCCTAGAGTTGAACTCCATTAGCGACTTAAGCACTCTCTAGCCGGCGGATCTTCTAAATTTATATTCAATATCGAACCCACAGCACAGCTTACCAACATAAATACAAAAAAACTGTGACCCGTCATCCCTATTCTATATGCAAAAACAAAAACCGATCTTTTTTAACGTAAGCGTCTCTGCATTTTATAGCTAGAAATCCCTGCATTTTATGGCAAATAAAAGTTCCTCTTAAAAATAATACAAGTGATTGTGTTTTCAACCACTCAATCTAAGCTCAGACGGTATAGGGTCAGTCGTATGAATTTTTATGTTATTGAAACCTTACTAGGCCTAAAATAACTTGAAAATCTTTATCCTCGTAAAATAATAGAAAGAAGTCTGAAGTATCGTCTCGCTATTCAATTGGAAAGAGTTGCTCTTTTTGAAAATATATACAGTCGAACATATAGAGGATAATTTGTTAGCTTTTAACATAGTAGGTACTAAAAAGTTGTTGTCTATAAAGTTTACTGGATGATAATTTTACGTTATAACGTCATAAGAAAACATTGATAACATTGTATTATACAACTATGCCTGTGACTGATTTAGGTCTAATTGTATAAATAAAAAAGGATAGCACTACTATTTCTATCCTTATCATTTCGTGCATGACGTCATTAACATGGTTTCGATCAACAATGTTCACGGCATTTATTCATCTATTAATTTCATAATTATAAAAAAATATTTAATATTCTTTATAACTATTTCCTTCTTATCAAAAATGTTCAATGATGAGTAAACCTAATTCTAATTGTTCTAAGAAGTACCCTGAACAAACTATTAAATTCTCTTCGCAGTACCTAAAACTATAAATTTATTTGATACTAGCTGTACCACGCAACTTCGTCGGCGTAAATTGTCCCCCTTTTTTTTATAGTCCTATGTTACTTCTAATACCTCCAAAAATATGTGTACAAAGTTTCATGATGATCGGTTGAGTAGTATTCGCGTGAAAGCGTAACAAACAAACTTACATTCACATTTATATATTAGTAGGGATATCCTACAATTTTTAAAAACAATAGCTAATGCTATCCTTTCTAGCACGTCTCGCAATCAAGTGCACATTTTGTCTATTGAGTACATTGAATTTTTCGATATTGTTTAAAAAACATTGGAAAAAGTAGGTAGGTATAGGAATGAACAAATTCATTTTCAAAGGTAACCACTAAATTTCTACAAATCCTTTTTTTTTAATTCTATTTAAGTATGAAGTTTTTTTTATCTGGACTAAATTTGAACCAATTACTATTCCAATAATAGATCCAGCCATTCCAGCAATATACTTTATACATATTTTATTTGACAAAGTTGATATTCAATAAAAAAAAATATATTGCTTATTGATTTAATATAAGTTGACTCAATAGGCATTTTAACCGAATAGCAACATACAAGAAATTTATTTCAATAAATAGGTAAAATACCTATTGAAAACGTGTACGTATGATATGTACAATGAATAAAAAGCTACACGTCAGAAGGTCGCACTCTTGTAAAAGGTTCGTGTCACTTTTCTATATTACAATATCACTCGTGCATAGTTTCAGGGACGCATTATTAGGAGGAGAAGTCATTGCGCAGATGTGCACGTGACATAAACACGAACAATATGTTTATGTTGCCTTCTGTTTCTTGCTACTGATTATTTATCTGGAAGGTTACTTGTTATTTATACGGCCTTGGGAATCAATATAGCCTATTGTTTTGCAATCGTTCGCACTCACTTAACTGTTTTTTGTTGATGAAAACATGCGAGTTCATTTTGTAAATTAATATCAAGTAATATTATAAAGCTGAAGAGTTTGTTTCTTTGGTTGAACTTCAATAATCTCAGGAATTACTAGTTTGAATTAATACAATATTTAAGTGTTAGATAGCTCATTTATCAAGGAAGGAGAGCGGAGCATCATTAAAAAACCGGGCAAGTGCATGTCGGGCAATGTAGGGTTCCGTAGACCGTGTAGTGGGGGGGGGGGGGCACATCAGAATAATGTGGCTTAAGAAGTGGGTTTTTTGTTGTTTTAAGTTGTCTTAAGAATATTTTTCATTGGAATTTGTACGAAAATTTTATTACTTCTCGTAAAGTTGTAAAACCCACTTAGCTATGATAGTTTTCTTTTAATTTCACTATATATACTACTACCGTAAATTTTTTCACATACCCAACATCAACCATTTAGCTGGCACGGGGGGAGGGACACTTGACTCTAACAAAAATTTGCACTTTAAAGCTTAATATTTTACAAACGGATCTCTAAAACTAAAAATCTTCTTCCCAACCCCTAAACGCTTTTTAAAAGACCTATCTAATGATACCCCACACGATGGGGTAGGTATGAAAAAATCACACCCCCACTTTACATATAGGGGAGATACCCTAAAAAAATGTTTGTTCTTTCACTTTGTTGGCGTAAGTGATATGTGTATTCATGCAAAATTACAGCTTCCTAGCACTAACAGTCTCTGAGCAAAGGTGCGGACGGATATGGTGAAACCGTTTTGCCATTTTGGCTACGGAACCCTAAAAATGTTACAAAAATGGGAAAAACTGACGCAGACGAAGTTGCGCGGGTAGTAACTATATATTTATTGTCGCATCAAGCGCAATATGTAATACTCGTTTGGTTATTGCTCGTTAAAATATATTACGGAAGAAAAACATTGATTTATATTAGTAACCTGTCATTTCGAATCAATAATTCATGCGTATTATCAATCAATTCGCACTAGACCCTAGATGGTTGATTATACGGCTATTCTCTCTCAAAGAACAAAAAAATAAGAAAAAAAAACAGGTCTGCCTCTCAGCAGAGAGAACGTCATGAAGCAGGATTATCTACGTTGTGTAGGTAGTTGAAACTTGATGAATAGAATTTTAGATCAACAGAAAACAGAACTAAGGTTTCATGTTGTAATCAAAATCCACGCCAGTTATAATCTCTCTAATCAAAAGGTATTATATAACTAAGCTGCGGTAGTTGACAAGACGAATAAGACACCATGTTATTCAGCCTTGTTGCCTATATAATATACAATTACCAATCGTCTTAATAATTGTGGTCGTATCAGCTTCATCATCTGATTGAAATTAAGTACCAGATTTAGATGAAAATACATAAGATCATGCTTTATCGTCTAATCTGTTTACTTCATTTATAAACCAAGAGAAGTTTTTAATACTAGCTGTTAAAGATTTCATCTATCCACCTCCTCGCTTATCTATACTAATATATTGTTATAAAGCTAAAGAGTTTGTGTATTTGTTTGTTTGAAAGCGATAATCTCAGGAACTTGCTGGTCTGAATTGAAAAATTCTGGATACTGTTGTTAAATTACTGTTACATGTAGTGAAATGAAAGGGTAAGTTTAAGATAGGACTACATATATTTACAAGAGCTTAAAAGTTACTTAAAATTAAAGGTAAATTTAGAACCGATGCTGGCGGAGATGCAGTGCTGGTAGGTAGAGGTACGGCGTCCAGGCGGAGATGCGGCGCTGGTAGGTCAAGATGCGGCACTCGTAGGTAGAGTGCGCGGCACCGATAGGTAGGCGCGCCGCCAGGTAGAGGCACGGCGCCGGTAGGCAGAGGCACGGCGCTGGTAGGTAGTAGTGGCGCGACGTCGGCAGGTAGAGGTGCGACGCGTCGTAGAGGTGTGGCCCGGTATATAAGAGAGGCGGCCCGGTAGGTAGAGAGGCGACGCCGGTAAGTAGAGAGGCGACGCCGGTAAGTAGAGAGGCGACGCCGGTAGGTAGAGAGGCGACGCCGGTAGGTAGAGAGGCGACGCCGGTAGGTAGAGAGGCGACGCCGGTAGGTAGAAAGGCGACGCCGGTAGGAATGGACTCTTTCTCGTAATTTCCCACTCCTTCTCTTTTAGAGAGCTCGTTCTTCTTCCTTCTCTTTTAGAGAGCTGGTTCTTCACTCTCTCTTCTTCGGTTTTGTATTCATAAAGAAAACTCTCTAGAAGCAATTTAAAATTTTAAAGCTTAACTTATTTTTAATTTAGAATTTACGCACAGCCAGTTTCACAATGTAGTCCATACTTTACAAAGAACTCTATGCTTACCTTGTTGTCATAGCAACCATAGAAAATATTTGTCGACATGACAGATTTGATGTATCAAAAATAATGTTAATAATTAATTTTAATATTTATAAGAGATATATTATAAATGGCGAAATACAACAATGGGAAATATACGGAAATGCTACGAAATAACCCTACAAGGACATATATATATGTCCTTGTATATATACGAGGTAAGAATTATCACTACATACAGTACGTTGTTGTCATTACATTAATACATATTATTCGAACTTCTCAAATAATTGCTGCTTCTCATATAAATATCTAAATGTCATTAAATAAATTTCTCTAGTAGGTTAATAGTTAGTCTGGTAGGTTAATAGTTTAGACTTGGAAATTATAAAACGATCGGGAAATTTATGAGTTAAAGACAATTACAAGATATTATTACACAGTTATAAGAGAAACGAAAAAAGCATGTTTAATAAAAATCTAAAGAGCTAGTTCCATTTCGACACTTTCAAGGGAATCAAAATGTATAGTGTATTTTCCGTTGCCCTAGAACTATGAAATTTCGCAAGTACTACTTATACTACAAGTATAGGGAAAAGTATGAAAACTATGCATTTGTAACTAAATCATAGAAAAGCCTTTAATATCTACCTACAAATTTGTACGGAACCTTCAGTGGTCGAGTCCGTCTCGCACTTGTCCGATTTTTTTCCATCTAGCTCTAGCCTTTACGCCCGCAAAAAAATAAAAACGTCCAATAAGGAACTACGTTCTAAAAACAAAAACTAAAAACAGAATACACAGGTTTTAGTAAGCCTGTCAACAGACTAACGTCTAGTCTCAATAATCTAACTATCGATGGATTTAGCTACTAGAGGTATATATTTGACATAAGCTCCATAGAAAATATGTCAAAACTAGCTGACCCGCACAACTTCGTATGCGTCACCGTTTTTGCAACATTTTTATTGCTGCTCCGCTTTTTAATTCGGACCTGTAGTTCCTGAGATTACCGCATTCAAACACACAAACCATTCAGCTATATAATACTTAGCTCTAGTAGCCAAATCCATCGATAGATAGATTATTGACACCGGCCATTGGCTAGAATCACAATGTTGCCATCTGATTTATGTAACTAAATTTAAGACGACATGGGTCCAACACGCAAGCACTTTGGAAATTTTCAATCTATGTCTACGAGTACATATTCCTAATGTAGTACAGACATGGACTATCCTCGGAATGCGTCCCAGCCCATCAATCTAAAATGGGATGAGACACATTTCGGGGTACTTACTGTAGTAGTTTTCCATGATTGTATTGCTATAGTATCTACTGATAGATATTAACTGGCTTGTTGATCTAGTGGTTAGTAACCCAAACTGCTACGTCAGAGGTCGTGGGTTCGATCCCCACCCAGGATAAAACTTTATGTGATGAGTATGATGGTTTATTCTAGGATCAGATGGTATTATGCGAGTTGACCCAACATATTATTATTATTTATAGTAATACCATAGTGGAAAATCGGGAAAAAAATTTAAGTTTCTGTTTGTAATGTTAGAATATTATAAACCTACATGCCTATTAAATTCTATGAATATTACTCATTTTTCGTGCAAACTTATAATTAAATAAACAGTTTGTAAACTACAAGCAAATTACTTATCGTTCCAGAGTAGTAAAGTTATAAATTAAGCAAAGTTTTCAATGATTCGTAGAAAAACCTCTTCAGTACATCAGTTCAAAAAACTGGTTTGCATCAAACACAATGTCAAACTAGGTTGGTATCTTGACTTAACTAAAATGCATATAAATTGGTCCATCAATTTAAGAGCCCTAACCCCACTTAAACACTCATTTTGCATCAAGGGCTAAATAAAGACATCTTCATAACAACGCATATGACACACGTCAGCCAAGTAAAGTGCCATTTCAATAATAAGTTATTCAAATGAAGCATCCATTAAAAAGTGCTAAAAAGCATTGAATACCACTTGAGGGTGCTCATATTTAACAACATGCAAGACGAGAGCGTTTTACTTTATGCATCCTATTCGTTCAGCTTGATCGCTTTTGCATATTAATACGGTGTCGCTCACTCAGTTCTCTATTAGATGTTGTGTCTTCTATGCATTTACTTATCCATGTTACATCGAGGGCAATCAAGTTATAATTATCTAGCCTGTATGAAGAAGTTGCGAACGTTTAGTCAACGTTCCTACTCGATGGAATGACTTTTAATTTAGAAGGAACATCGTTCTCATTTTGTAATGTAGGTATTTTTTCTTCCTTTTAATTTCCTCTTTAGATTGATTTGTCACGGAGATAGTGGACTTGTTATCTTACCAATACTTAAACTTTTAAACAGTTTTCTTTTCCAATCATCAATTTAAATACGTTCTAATTAAATTCGACCTTGATTTGTATACTGATTAACAGTATTACAAATTGGTAGATCAAATTAAAATAAAATATTTTTCACTAATCAGATAATATTGGCTGCCTCTGTGGCGCGGTGGGAGTGTGTCCGACTGCTACGCAAGAGGTCGTGGGTTTGATTCCCACACGGGACACCACTTTGTGTGATCCACAAATTGTTGTTCCGGGTCTGGGTGTAATTTGTGTCCGTGACTTGTATGTTTGTAAAGTCCCCCGTGACACAGGGCTTGTACCCTACTGCGGGAGTTGTCTTTTATAAAAAAAAAAAAAAAATATTACCACGTTTCACCATATTTGTGTGGTATAGAACTTATAGTTCTGTCAAAAGTAAATGATGTATCGATTGACGTTCATTTCTTTTTTTTTAAGACAACTAGCAGTTTGGTATTGTGGGTCCCACGTTACTAGCAATCCTGTTTACCACCTTAGCTAAGCTTAATGGCTTGTGTTAGGTTCACGTCAGTAGTCTAATGCGTAGGATTCGAACCCGCGACCTCACGATTGCGAGTCCAATGCCGCCGCTCGAATACACAAAATTGACTTGTCATGACAGTCATCTAATACTAGCAGTTAGAAGAAAGAATAAATTTACACAGAAGTTGTTACTTTAAATATGTGTACACATATTTAAAGTAACAGTTTCTGTGCTACATAGCAGCTACGAATTATCGTAGCTTCGAAGCCCCGTAGCTTATTTGTATTTCTGACATACCTACCATCAATATTTTTTTATACATATATACACAAAATTACATCAAAATAACGCCAGCGGGGTTGAATGTAACTTAAGGCCCGTTGAACTTCAAGTTCATAAGACTTCACATTTTATGTGTACTAACAGTGTATCTACACGTGGATTTCTTTAACGGTCTGCTATAATGTCTTACTTTCACCAATCTTTATCTAACTTTAAGTTGGTTGTGTAAATTCTTTACGAGTTAACCTTTTGAGATTTGTCAAAGAGCTTTGACAGTATTTATTTCCTTTTCATCTCGTATAGGTTTACCTTTACTTGTTTTATTTTACTAGTGGAATAGTTAGGAGAGGGATTTCTTAAGGGAGATAAAGTTTATCTTGGTAGATACGATATTTTTGTTAGTGTATAATATGATTTATTGAATACAACTACTAAATTACACAGTATAAAATGATTAAAGGGAGAATCGAGCAATTCGATTGATAAGCGAACCTTAGTTGTGTGAACAATTTTGAAAAATGTTCTCTTTGTGCCACGGAGAGCAACTTAGGCATTCGGTCTTGTGCCTTGTCTCTTTCAGGTCGTGTCAATTTTCCTTTCCATCGGATTATGAGACTGAGGGAATACAGAGAACATTTGTTTCTTCGCTTACACTTGTGCAGTATAATGTCTCCTGATGAGATTGGCTACAGTAACCGGAATAATTCAGGAGAGACAACAAAATTAAAGTTGAAGTGGTGGAAGCATCGGACTCGCAATCGTTAGGTCGCGGGTACGAATCCTACCCATTATACTACCGATGTGAACCCACTCCTAACACAAGCTAGTAAACTTAGCTGGGTTAACAGGATTGCGCAGTAATGTGGGACCAACATTTCTAGTTATCTTTAAAAAATAAGTATAGATACTACGACATGGCCGTGATACTTGTACTCGTGAGGCAATGACAAGCCACTTTTAAGACTTAAACTTAAAAAAAAAGATGTCTAGAGGGCTTATTAAGCTGTTCATTCCTACTGTTACGAACTGTTCACAATTAACATCATAACAGCTGATATATTTTATAAAAAAAAAAACGCCTTCAACTTGAACTTAACCCCAACGCAATTAACAAAATAGGTCTTGGAGTATCAATGTCGAATCAATCTTCTACAAATATTTACATCATAAACATGTCAAGGTGTTCATTTAGGTAGTGAAAATCAACAGAGACATGATGGAGACATAAGAAAACATACTCAAAGGAGACTTGTTTGAAATACTTACATTAGTAATGACGCACACTATATTCATATGAAGCTATTAATAATTCAGTCAAATCAATCACATATATCTAAGAATTCATATTTATTAAAAAATAATCGTGATTATTTATATTTAGGCTTCTTCTCTGAGAAAGGTTATAGGCTGTAATCCAACATAGTGGATTGGTAAAAGTCACTTGAATGGTTGATTCTTGGAAATACCGATTTCCTCATCAGGGGTATACCTAGCCTTGTAGACCCCTGTATCAAAATTTATTCGAGGAATAGGTCCTTATTCAATTTCTTTTTTTTCCGTTTTCGCGACAAGCCCGTGCGAACTGGCGCATACGCGGTGCGCTCAAAAGTCCGCCGCGTATGCTCGTGGATGCATTTCTAAGCGCAGCTCTCTATTTACCATTATGACAAGATTTTGACCGTTCGCACGGGCTTGCCCTGAAAACGGGAAAAGAACAATGACAATGGCCAAAGAACAAACGTGATATTTGCAATAGGGCAGTTACTAATGCTTGTTAGGGGCCCCTGCAGTATAGGGCTGAAGTGACGATAGCTAAAGAAAAGGTGAGGAACAGGGGTGTCCCTGTTCCTCACCTTTTCTTTCAAAACCCTAACGCGCTTGGCAGCCTAGGTTATGAGCTACTGTACGTAAGTTTGGGGCTGTAACCACAAACCTTTGGTTTTACGATTATTAGCTTAGGTACGAAGTAATGTCGCTGTTGCTAGTCGAAAGTAACTGCATTGATAATGAAGCATGTTGAATATCGATTTAAGATTAAACAATCCGGATTATGGTATTCTCTTTTTAAACAATTTTAACAAAGGTGACCAAAGCTTGTTTCGTTAAATTAATAGTTTAATTTTGATACTTAAAGCTAACATACGTAGTTGACAATAAATTTTAATCCAGCAGTAACTAATAATTATGATGGATGCCATTTTATGATAATAACTCATATCGAATTCACGGAAATACCGAGTGGACTTGACAAAACAAAACAATACATATTTGGAACGGAATATTTTTTGTCATCATTTTCAAGCCGTGGGTTTTGTACGTATATTTGATCTATTGTTATTTCATTTTCATTTATTCATTCCCAGAACTACAGTGTAGCCTGTAAATTTTGATATAGGAATGAATGGAAATGAAACAATAGGTTTATTATTGCATAAATCTGTCATCTACGGTGAACAACGGTACTTATTTTAAGATACACTGTCAGCCATATCGTCATCCGATCACATATTTATTAAAAACGTGTGGTGTATCAATAAATAGTGTCTCATATATCCAATTACTTGTCAAGGCGATTCCAAATCCGTAGGGCCGTAGGGTGACCGTCATTTACGCGTATTGTGATACGAACCCCCGCAGGCATTTTATGAAGACGTATCTGAAGGGATACCTTTAACCTTAACAATATCATTTTTTTCAATGTATCCGTATATTGAGATCAATTTTGATACTCACAGTGAAAAGGAGTTTTATTTATTTGTAATAATATAATACTACACTTCAACGATAGTATGTAGAAGCGTTGAGGATTAATAATGTTTTTGTCGTTTAAAAATGGAACAGATTAATCACTGAATTTGGTTTTTATTTATTTATTTATTTATTTAAAACTTTATGCACAAAGTTGTACAAAGGTGGACTTAATGCTAAAAGCATTCTCTGCCAGTTTACCTTAGGGTGGTGTAGAAATGGAATGTGTGAAAGGTGCAGTAACCTAATTGTAAGAACTTCCTTATTATTCTTACATAATACACAAATAAAACAATATAACTATACAATACTATACATACTTACAAAAATACATATATACATATATACCTACATACATAACTATACAATAGTATACATACTTACAGCAATACATACATACATAAATAAATACATACATACAGAATAATATTTATGTTACTTATGTTGTGATGATTCAGCTGATCCATCAAGGAATAAAGTGCGTACCTTCCATTTAAAATTAAGGCGATTGGGTGCCATCCTAATTTCGGGGGGCAGGGCATTCCAGAGAGAAACAGATTGAACTATAAAAGAGCATCCGACGAATCCAGAAGAATGAGCAGGGCATAAAAGAAGTAGATTGTCGGAAGATCGAAGATCTCTACTGTGATTTGAGTGCAGGTACTGAAAGTAGGAAGTCAAGTAAGAAGGGGCAGTAGGAGAATTAAGAATAGAATAGAGTGTAGTGAGAGCGCGTAAACTATGTCGCTGGCGAATAGGGAGCCATTTAAGTTCGGAACGGTAGGAAGAAACATGGTCAAACTTACGAAGATTGAAAATGAATCGAATGCAGTTATTTAGAAGTCGGTCAAGTTTATTAAGGAGCTCTGCATTCAGGTCAAGATAGCATACATCACCATAATCAATCAGGGGGAATATTAGCGTTTGGACGAGCATTACTTTAGTTTTATAAGGAAGAAAGTTCTTGAGACGATATAACGCCCGCAAAGTACCCGTAACCTTTTGACTTACATTTGTTATTTGAGTATGCCAGTTGAGGGTGGTATCAAGGAAAATCCCGAGATTCTTAACCGAAGAATGTAACGCGATAATGGAGCCGTTAAATATGACAGGTGGTAATGTGTCGGTGTTCAATCGAGTTAAAAGGCGTTGACTCCCTATCACAATGGCCTGACACTTAGACGGATTTATAGTGAAACCAAACTTGTCTGACCAGGTCTTGACAGCGTTAAGGTCCCCATTAAGCTTAGTGATGGCCTCGGATATGTTATTCACATTGGCCTGGGCATATAACTGCAAGTCATCTGCGTAAAGATGGAACGCACACTGAAGGACATTAGTAATGAGATCGATAAAAATAGAAAATAATAGAGGAGAAAGAATACCGCCTTGAGGAACACCAGCGTCAAGATCGCGCCAACTCGATAAAGTATCACCCACGCGCACGGACTGCTGGCGTCCCCGAAGATAAGATGAGAACCAGTTTAAAGAACCTGCCGAGAACATCAGATGAGATAGGATAGAGAGTAAGATATCATGGCTAACAGAATTGAAAGCATTAGAAAAATCAACCAAAACTAAAACCGTAACTTTGGTATCATCCATGCCAGTTCTAATGTCGCCAGTTACTTTGAGAAGAGCAGTGGTGGTGCTATGTCCTGGCCTGAAGCCTGATTGAAACTGGTTCAACAAATTATTTCGATGCACAAAATGTGTCATTTGTTTATGCACGCAAGCCTCCAGCACTTTAGATAAAAACGGAAGAATAGAGATAGGTCGAAAATGATTAGGAAGAGTGGGATTTGTAATTTTAGGCAGAGGAATAACAAAAGCATATCGCCACGAAGACGGGTAAGTCCCTGAATCTAAAGAAAAATTGATGATGTGTGTTAAAGCAGGAAGAAGATGATCAAGAATGGGTATAATCATGCGACGGCTAATACCATCATTACCAACAGCATTCGATTTAATAGAAATAATTATCTTATTGATCTCGCCAGGTTCAACTGAAGAAAAGTGAAAGAAGTCTACGTTGGGGCGAGGAAGGTTAGCTAAGTACTCACAGGTACGACGCTTGGTTAGATGATCAATAGGTACGAAGGAGGTGAAATGAGTATTGATTTCATCTATACCAACCGCCAACGGAGGATCAACACTTCCATGTTTGCCAATTCCTAGAGTCCCCAAGAACTGCCAAATACCCTTGGGAGAAGATGAATTAATATGAAAAAGAATATGGCGGCGTTTAGCGTTGCGAATCATCTGATTACACCGATTCCTTGCAGTTTTATAAAGGGCCCAGTTATCATCATCCCGGTCTTTCTTAAATTTGCGAAAAGCTCGGTCTCTGCGCCGCATAGCCATCCTGATTCCATTCGTCATCCAGGGAGCTGGAGGCCGCTTAATTTTAACTTTTTTAACAGGCGCATGAATGTCATACAACCCCACGACCAAATCATTGAAAACGTCAATTTTATCATTTACCGTAGGGGCCTCAAATACCGGTTCCCAATCCAATCCCGACGCATCCTCACGGAGTTTATCTTCATTCATCCGACCAAAGCAACGCACATACGTAACTTTAGGACAAGGTTTTGGTGGTTTTAGCTTGTAGGAGAGAAAAATTAAATCATGATGAGAAAACCCCGAAGCTAAAGATTGCCCATGATGACGGACTAGAGAAGGAGCCGAGGTAAGAATGATGTCTAACCAAGTATCCATTCCATCCAAGTTGTGATGAGTAGCTTGCAGTGGTAAGACATGAAAGCTAGTAGACTCAACGATCTGGAGTAACTTACGGGAACGGAGGGAGTTACTCGAGAGGAGATCGGTATTAAAATCGCCCATGATGATATGGTGAGTATACTCTGACCCTATAGACTCCAGAATCATTTCGAAACTGGAGAAATAATCCGCTGCTGGAGGAGAATAAACAACACCTAGAATGGCCCTAGCCCCCTTGAAACACACCTCTAGGAAAATAAATTCCGCAGTAGTACCGTTACTGGAAGTAGGAAATGTTAATATTTTGTAAGAAAAGTTACTACGCAGATAAATAGCGACTCCACCTCCTCTCTTATCGACTCGATCGTTCCTAATGAGAACGAAGCCAGGGAGAGCGTATGAAGTAGAAAGAAGGTGAGGCTTGAGCCAAGTCTCCGAAACTAAGATGGCATGTACGTTGGAATTAGCGAAAGCATCAACCAAGTCGCTGTAGTGACTAGGAATACTTTGAGCGTTGATGTGACAGACATTAAATAAACATTTGTGTTGCTCATTAAATGTTTTTCGCAAAAAATCACCAAGTGAATCTGAAACCGAGCTGAAGCTATCATTATTCGATGAATCAACAGATTCGTTTGCTGAATAAAATGAATCATTATCAGACATTAGTACTAATAATTAATATTTCTCTAAATAAATATTAGTTATGTAAATATATGAATTTACTACTACTACTAAACTCTACTCTGAATACTTTTCTGCACCACCCGCCAGCCGACACTCACAAAATATTAATATTTAGAAATAACTAGTTTTAGTAACTGGTTTTGTACTTAGTCCATTTATTTCTAAGAACTGTTTGTTATATATTGAAATACAACAGATAGTATGAAATTCCCTCTTTTCAAAAATCGTGTTTAAAATTTCCAAGTTGTATACAAGTCTGTAGTTGTATCATTCAACTGCTCACTATTAATTGCTTTTTTATTTATATCACTGATAATCGAGTCATCGAGGGGTATACCTACACGTATAAATATAATTGTTTTTGACATACGATACAGTAAATATTTTCGTGTTAATTAACCAGAACCCGTTCATTAACGAAACTAACTAACGTTTTGTTGTGGTGAACGCTTCTAAATAGCGTTCAATTGTGGTTCAATCACACTAGCCAATGTAGATATTCTTCCATTAATGATAGCAATTATTTATTAAATTCAATAAACGTTTGAAAATTGGATGCTATTGAAGGGTTATTTTATGTTGTGACGACATGACATGGGTTAATTTTTAACGCTCCAAATACATTAGGCTGAATGTTGATAAATTTCATTATGTTACGTAGGTACTTATGTTGGGATCGCAATTAACAATTTAATGTTTGATGTCCAAATTACTCGATAGTATCGATAATAGTATACAAATTATTTATACAAGTAGGTGTACTCTCTTTCCTTAAACCGAAAGCTTCATAAACTTTCTTAACTTTTTATTTTTAAATTTCCGTTTATTGAAAACTATTGTAATTCATTTTTGTATAAGCAAGAAGTTCGGTTCCATTGACAAATTCATTTATTCGATTTCTTTTTTCCTTGTAGGCCTTTTTGTTGACTGGATTTAAGTAGGAAAAACTTAATGTTATACCTATTTTTGCGAGTAAGGCCGTTAAAGCCAATAGTGTAGTTACCTTAAACAATGAATACAGTAATATATTTCCGTCATTTTTAGACCATTAACTACCACACTAACAAGAAGCGGACGAAACAAACAAGAATGGTCCATCACAGCGCTTAATTAGAGAAACAAACACATAACCAGCTTATGTCACAATATCTACCACTTATACGCTCAGTAAATACATAAGGATTCCGTGTATAAACAAAGTAACGTTAATTTGTAGCATGTGAGTTAATACATTGTCGTGTTTATGACATGTTCACTTAGGTAAAGGAGCGAAATAAAACAATATGGAAACGGCCCTACTGTCCGGCGCAGATGAGTAGCCTTAACCTACGTAAATGTTAAATAAAGTTCGGTACCTGTGAAACGTTTCTTTGTGTCGGATACATGTTTAATGTTGATGTACCTAAACATAGATTATTACGTAACTCTTGGATAATTATTTTACTGCGCTATTGAATGAAGTTACAAATGCGAAGCTACTTCCACAGACGAATAGTTGCCATCAAGGGAAATATTGAACATGGTAATTAAGTAAAAACCTTTGACTATAGCTGGGAGCCCAACTTGCTAAGTTTGGATTTACTCGAGCGTTGTGGGGACGTTTTTGAAGATTTTTTTAGTGCGAAGAAACAGGTTTAAGAAGTATTCCTTTCAATGGTAGGTAGGGGAGTTGCCAGCTACATACAGGTCTTATAAAATGTAAATACCTACTCTTTCGCGTGTAACGGGGATGTTAAGGGAACCCAAAAGAAACTCCCATTCAAAAGACTTACGATTTGGACAAACCGCGTCCAACGTGGCGGTTTTTTGAAAATTAAAAACTAAAACATCGTCAGATTAAGAAAATCATTGCACATAATCGTTAAAATATTAGATCACGTCACTAGGATATCAAGCTGAACCATTTATATGATACTACACTCTCTAATACACTCCATTCAACATTTTTTTTTTACTAAATATTTTTATCGGCTGCCCAAGACGCGTGTCACTATATAAAGAGTTAAGGGGCTATTCATCATCTATGAAGGGGGAGGGGAGGTTTGAGAAATCTTATGTATCCTTACATGGGGGTTACAAATCGCTAAAAGCATCCTTACGTAATTAATTATTATTATTATTATGTATTTAGTAGAGATACGATGCATCCCCCCTTATGCTACTCTGCCACACTCCAAAAATCTCTTACTGGGCTCCTCTACTATTATATAATGTCTAGATTTCTCATACGCAAAAAAAACGGGCAACAGCATGTTGGACAATGCTCAGTGTAGAGTTCGGAGCCGTTGCCGTATGAAAAGTTCTGATTAGAATAATTGCACCAGCAGGAGAGCGAATGTTTATTAACACTTAAGCCCTTTTATTGAGAAACGCAGTTTTTCGGCAATAACTCAATGACAGTATATACGTATATACGATCATGTCCGAAATCATTTTAGTTTAAAGTACGCGCAACCTTTGTGATTTTTTCAAATTTTTGGCCACACGGTTCAAACGGGGAGGGGGCATAATTTATGCAACTTTCGGAGCGATTATTTCCAAAAACATTTACTTAATCAAAAAAGTGTATTAAAAACCTCAAAATGTTTTTAAAAGACCTGTCGAATGATGTGCCACACGTTAATATTTGCTAAAAAAAAGCTTCTGTTACATGTATGTGACAGATGCTGAAATGAGTGCCCCCCCTAAAAATATTGCTCTTGCCAAAATAGCAAAACGGAACCCGTATAGTTTCGCCATGTCCGTCCGTCCGTCCGCAGTTTAGCTCAGAGAGTGTTAGTGCTAGAAAGCTGTAATTTTGTATTTTGTCGACAAAGTGAAAGAATAAAACCTTGAAAAATCATTTGTAGGGTACCTCCCCTATAAGTAAAATGGGGATGCGATTTTTTTCCATATAAAAAACATAGCTTAGTTAAACACGTTTTCACCAGTGCTAAGCTATATGGCCCAATGAATATGATTGATGGATATCAAACGTATCCATAGCAACGTAGCATAGCACATCCCTGGTGGAAAAGCACCTTAAGGCCGGTACTGGTTACAAGGCGACCGTTTTGTTAAGTTACCTTTATACAAGAACCTAAGAATTTCCAACAAAGTAAACGCAGATTTCCTGAGGAGTAAAATATCAAATATTTGACTTTGGTGATTAAGATATGACACGAATGAAGATATTAATTTTCTGGTTGATATATAGCCTCGCGATCTGCTCAAGTGAAAATTCGATCAACTTTTAATGAAACGTTACTCCTATAATTCTCTCTGAGCTGGATTTATGTTATTTTACAGATATTTACACAGTTTTGAGCACATTAATCTGTGGTGCACCTACTATTTATATATGTATATATATATATATATATATATATATATATATATATATATATATATATATATATATATATATATATATATTTGTGCCTGATTGCTAACTATGAGAGTATAAAAGTGGTGGTGTTTGTACATACAAAAGCTTGTGCTGTACTTTTTGAACTAACAGAAACAAAATGAAAAAAAAAATTGAAGTTGAACATCGAGATATTAAGAAGTGTTGAAGCACCTCTGAAATCTTCTCGTGTGACGTCACAACGGACAAATGTGATAGGGTTGCAGTGCAGATTTTTCTAACGCTTTTTAATCTTAAGTCCGGGCCTATTTCCCTGCGTTTTCCGACTAAACTTTGTTAAAATCTCTTCGTATGCTTGTCACGTGTGCTTTCCACCAAAATAAATGTATTTCTTTCAAAAAATAATTTACATTTTCAACATACAGGTAACAAGATGAGTAACCCTATTTTCGGTTGCTTATCTAGGACTACCTTTTTTATATACCTAATTATTTTAAAATAAGGATAAATAAAAATGCCTTCAAACACAGGTTAAGGCACAAAGGATCACAAAATTAGTTAAGTTGTTATGTTTCTTGTTGTTTCCCGTAACAACTTAAGTTATTAAAAAACAAAGAGTCATAAAAGAGTTGGTGTGTTAACTTTAGCCTTTTAGGGATTCAGGATGGCAACATTTTTATTATTTTTGACCTTGTATGTCAATTTGTACCACAAGATTGAGAAAAGTTTTATTACGTTGGGCCTTTTTAAATATCGAAGAATCTGTAAGAACATAGTTACAAGAGAAAACTATGCCTCTGTGGCGCGGTGGGAGTGTATTCGACTGCTACGCAAGAGGTCGTGGGTTCGATACCCACACGGGACACCACTTTGTGTGATCCACAAATGGTTGTTCCGAGTCCGAGACTTGTATGTTTGTGAAGTACCCCGCGTCACAGGGCTTGTAATATACTCCTAAAAAAAATGACTGACTATCATTAACGCATATTTTAAATCACTGAATGGATTGGTTTAAAATTTGGTGCACAGACAGTTCTAGTTCACTTTACGATTTTTAAATGGCAGGAATTTCAAATTTCAGCCTAAATTAAACTTAACGTGGACGAAACCGGAAGTAAAAGCTATTTGTAATATAATAGATAACTACATCACTACCTTGCATATAAAATCTCAATTCTACCTGATGTTAAGTTAAACTTCTGTAGGTAAGCTTAATATCGATAAACTTACGTAATTTCGCTGTTTCACAACTGCAATCTGTGTAAGTTAATAATTAATTTTTAAATCAGGCGTGCATACATATTTTATACAAAAGAGATATGCAGGTATTTTTTCTTACTGCTTATATTTACCTATGCTATAAGGTTAAATACGTTATTGACTTATTTCATGACGTTTCGACCGTACCAATGATGAAGGATAATAGTCACGGATTGATGGATGCAGCTCAGCATTGCCTTCGTTAAGTATGGGTTTTGGAAACTACCACCCGCTTTATCAGAGCTACTCATGAATCGCTTAAACTTAAATTTCATTAACGCAGTTTCCTACAGGTTGCATTTTTTTGCCATTTTTGCGAACCTGACATTTTGAAAACGTGTAATGTTCTCAAAATGCCAGGTACGCCGAGAGGTTCACTTCGACCTTTAGGCTCAATTTACAATTTATGAGCCTAAACCTTAAAAGTATGTGAGAGAGCTAGAATCTTCAGGGCATCTTTCAACTACTATTAACGAGAACATCGTGAGATTCCCTCTTCGAACATAAACCATCACGTCACTTAAGAGTTTTATGGGGTCTGCCCGGGGTGCCTTTAAGTAATAGCGGTTTCACCATTACCTACTTACTTATTTTAAAAGATATCTCGCGTTGTTTCTTTCTACCTAATAGTTTCCATAAAACCCTCTATTCATAAATGATTACAGTCAGCGTAAAGAATCATTTACACGTAGCAAGTTTCCTGCTTGTTGCAATAAATGCATCGTGATAACAATTTATTGCATTCAATTATTACCCTTGAATGTATACGAAAAATTAGCTTTTATTCTATTGGTATCCTGTGTTGAAAGTGGTAGGAGCGAAAGTGAATACCTATAAAACCTATAAAATATGGATAGGTAAATAAAATCCTATGGGTAAAGTGCGGCATTCTGATCCACCGATGATTATTACTTTGACGATCATTTCTCTACTTCCTGCATATTAATTTGTGTTAGTGGTAGACGAACGGAGGATTACATTGCTGGGTTACCTCGTTCCGCTATCTTTTCTTTTCTCTTTCTTTTCTCCGTCCGATGTATCCATTAAGCTGACTGCGACCATATTAGTCTGCGATCACTCAGTTAGTAAACTTCTCTCTTGAGTCCGGACAGGTCCTAAGCTGTTTTATATGTTCTTTGCCCAAAGTATACAACCCTTTTTTTCTTTTTCATTTTAAGCCTATATCTATTCTTCCTTTCATTTCTAAAGTCCTTAAAGCTCATGTCCACAACTAACTGTCCAAGTTTGTCTACCAGAATAATTTTCTTAGTCCCTTCCAATCCAGATTTAGACCTGGGCATAGTATAATTAATGCAATGCTCAAAGTGACTGGTGATGTTAAGGCGGGAATTGAGGATACTAAAATCACAGTTCTAGTTCTGGTTGATTTTTCTAATGCTTTTAACTTCGTCAGTCATGACATTTTGCTATATATTCTCTCCCACCTGATGATTTTCGACGATGCGCTGGACTGGTTTTCTTCTTATCTTCAGAGGCGTCAGCAGTCCGTCCGATCGGACGAATCGTCATCGAGCTGGCTTGATGGCGATGCTAGCGTCCCTCAAGGCGTAACTCTCTCCTTTTCTGTTCTCATTTTTCGTTAATCTTTTAACCTCCGAACTTCAATGCCATGGGCATCCCCTACGTATATAATATCATGAATAAATCTAATATAAACTTAGTACAATGCCTCCGACTGTATATTATTATATACGTAAATGACCTTGTTTCCATCTTTTTTGAGCAGGTGGGTTTTAATTTTTAAATTCGTTTTAAAATCCTATTCAGTGGTAGTAACAACTAACTTTTAACGCAGCTATTGCCAAGTATTGAAAAAAAAATAGTTAAAACTAACTTTTTAGGATCAAAGTCTTAATCATGTTATATCTTGAAGTCATTTTTATAGTCATTTCTTGCCAATTATGAGCCCTTTAATTTGATACCCATATTGCAGTATACAAAACAACTTTTTTTTCATACCTCTTTATTTTAACAACTCACAGCCGCCATGTTTGTTTTTTCCAAACGTTTTAACAGACGAACAAGGTATGCGCGAAAAACAACCCTTCCTTGAAGTCGGGTAATAAAAATAGTATTATATTTGATCATTCCACCTTTCGCATTATTTCAAGGGACTTCATTCGGAAACATATAATGAATATGATAATTTTGTGTTTATGTAGGTCTCGTAAAGTAACAAATTATATTATATCTTCATATTTCAGAGATTCCTTATATTTTTTCATTAAGTCATATTTTTAAAGGATTTAAGAAAATAATAAAATTAATCCAACGGGAAAATAATTGAGCTAAATTAGGTACTGATTACTGGGTAGGGTTCAAATAAATATGGAAGCTGGGATACCAACTTTTTTGGTGAACTCATCCTAATAGAAATAGAATGACTATTACAAACATTAAATTTGTATGCAAATCTTCATTATAATAGTGCATTACGCTTGACATCATCTTTAGACAGTTTAAGATGTTTTAACCAAAAGTTCTGCAATAACATATAACACTTTAGGCAAAGTTCAGACGGGAGCAAGGCATTGCGTTATTGCATTATACCTACGTCCAGATGACGAGCGTTTAACACGCGTTTTGCTAACTCGTGGTTACAATTTAATGCTAATAACGCGCGAAACCATGTGAATGGCTCGAATAATATGGAAGAAGTTGTAAAATGCACATAGCAAAACGCCTATTAAACACCCGTTATCTGAACAGACAAAGCTGACGAGCGCTTACACGTTGTGCATTGCGTTGATGTGGCTAGTAATTTACATATCTATGGTACCTATGCTAATGAAAACGCATAATTATCTTATCAGTAAAATACCATTTATAATACATTTGCTCGTAAATGGTCTCTTATTTCAGCAAATTCAATATCGTAATGTGTCTTATAACGTACTTGTGCGTTATTGTAATGTAAAACGCACGAGTTTCTTTTTAATAAGGTAAAACGCACGGTTTATCAAGATGCTCCATCTAAAACGAACAGTACTTTTTTAAATCTTAGTAAAGAGTTTTTATGTCAGAAAGTGGTCAACAATTTATGAATAAAATTAACTTTGGGAGATTAAATATAGTAAATAAACATTTAATTCTATAGTTTAATTAATTTTAACTATAAATTACAACCAATTATCTGTTTATTAACCATTTATCTGTAACAAAACACAAAAATATTAATTTACTTTATTAGTAATACTGGCTGTTTTTGTGCCTTTGCCTTAAAAAAAAAAGCGCTGATGCGCAACTGGCAACGTAATCATCAACTTTACAAATTGTTCAAATTTTTAACTACTTTAACAAGTGATTAAAGATTTATTCATTTAAGAAAGTATGAGTTTTATTTATTTCCTCGCAGATATGTTATAAAACGTCGTATGACATACATGCGCTTTGAGAATTACAGCCTCTGCTTTCTTGTAGCAATAGCGCCTCGGCTGTAATTTTCAACTTACCGCACTTATATCTTAATGTACTATTACGTTAATATTCGCCTTACTTCACATAACTCGACATGAACGATAATTCACTTTCATACCAATTCAAGCGAGACTCGAAAACGTTTCTCAAGTTCTTGTCATTTGAACGCAGCTTTATTTGCATCTTGCAAGCTATGAGTAAATTAAATTACTTTAACAATTAATCACGAAGGCAGTCGTAGTTACAGCTAGTTGATTTTCTAATCCAATTAATTGTTTGCAGTTGAAAGCATCACAATGAAGACTACTGGGTACAACGTGTTCATGGCTATACTCGTCGGCGCTCTGGCTTTGCTATTCGTTACAGTTGCTGCAGCACCGATGGTAAGTTTGTTTCACTAACTTCAAAGCAAATAATAAATTAACGTTGTGTTTATTTTGCATTCTTGATTCATTACGGAAAACATTGTATCATTTTTTAACTGTTTGAAACCAAGCAAATTATTTATGTCTGAGTCTATCAGGAAGTTGAAGTGAATTCTTCACGCCCGTTTTTCGTAAAAGTTTTCAAAGCAAATATCACTAATTTAATCTATAGAATCCGGGAGCCACAATTATTTTTTTTAAAGATGACTAGCAATGCGGGTTTGGCCCCCGCATTACTAGCAATCTTGTTAACCACTCCAGCTAAGCTCAAAGGCTAGTGTTAGGAGTGGGTTCACGTCGGCAGTATAATGGGTAGGATTCGAACCCGCGACCTCACGATTGCAAGTCCGATGCCTTAGCCATTAGGCTACCGCCGCCTATTGAATAGTTGTAATTACTTACCCACTGGAATAAGATAAAGTAGATGGTAAAGTATATGTGTGTGTGGTTATATGTTTTTGACTACGTGGTATTATGACAAAAATAAGTCGGTTAATACTCTTTCAAATCGGTTTAATATTAACTATTAAAGAAATCATTGAAAAAAAAAATTGTCATATCTATTCTCAAAATAATGCTAAACAAACATACCTTCGGATCGATGCACCTGCATTTAATAATAGAGCTTCCTTTTTTCAATCCCGTGAATTAAATTTGAGATAGGCAATGATAACAAAATATCTAATGGAAGGATAGATTTTTTTTCTTATTTCTACAAATGTTTAGAATGTTATAAAACTTATACTTATAGATAGAAACTAAGTTTGGGTGTTCTAAGATAATGATAAAATTATTTGTAATATAATCGAAAAGGCAAGTAAAGCCCAAAAAATAATAATTCTCGATTGAGGAAAATGTAAGATCAGGAAACAAGATGAATTTCTAACGGAAGTGTGACGTTCAACCAATTTTACTTTCAATATTGTCACAAGGAATACTTCTTAGCTATTTCAAAATCACTAATAGAAATACGACCCAATGCTTTCGGGTTTATATGAATACACAGGTATAATAAATATAAGTAATATTTACATGCAGTCCGATGAAAGAGAAAATAGACCGCTTTCATACTAGAACAGTGCGGTAGTGAATAGCATAACATGAATACCTTTGAGTCTCCTCTGGCCTATATTAATACATTCAGTCAAAAAAGTATAGGGAATGGATGATTAGTTTATGGTTCGGAATTCAATGTTGTTGTTTTTTTGTTGATAGATTGGCACAACCGTTTTGCATTTTGGTACGGAGTTTTAGTTGCATCTGTTGATTATATTAAATACAGTGCTTTTATTAATACAATAATTGCATTTTTAAATGATAGAAAAATGTTAAATCCAGACCCAGGACTCCTGTTGTGCCTAATTTTATCAAAGATTAACCTAAAAATTCATTCATTATATTTAGTTACATTTATTATTTCTTCGTATTTATGTAAGTCATTATTACAACAGGTCACAGTAACCAGTAATTACGTGGGCAGATAGTAAATTACTTCCCCAAATATCTTGTACGTGGGTACTAATAGACGTTTAATGTGATACTAATGGGAGTCTGTGTGCACAAATCCTTACTAAAACTACATTACGGAAGCTTAATGGGCTTGTATTTGTTCAGGAGGTGGAGGACGAGCAGTCGGAAAACACTTTAGAGGCGCATCCAGATGGTGACATGGGTATGGTAGGATCTTGGGACGCTATCAATACGGCCGCACTGCGCAAACTATTGTTGCAGCTCGACAACGAAGAAAGGTAAATAATATAAATAAGTGTTTTTTTTATTTCGTCGAACATTTATAAGTAATATATAAACCTAAGTATATAGTATACTAGCTGACCCGCGCAACTTTGTCTGGGTAAATTTTTTCACGTTTTTAAACATTTTTAATTGCTGCTCCGCTCCTATTGCCCGTAGCGTGATGTTATATAAAATATTTTTTCAATTCGAACCAGTAGTTCCTGAGATTATCCAGTTCAAACAAACAATTTAACAAACAAACTCTCAGCTTTATAATATAAGTATAGATAACATTCAGAAAAAAATAATATTCGTTCCTTTTACGCACATCCTTTTTCAATAACATCAAAAAACATTATGAACAGTCAAAGCACATAATTATCTTGTAAAATAATTATTCTGTTGTATGTGCATATAGTTACATAAATAAAATAGAAAGTCTATTTCAGGTCATTTCATCAAATTAATATACCTACAATAAACATATTATCACGACGGCATCAAACACATTTAAAAAATCTACTAACAATACCTACTCAGATATTTCTATTTTCGTATTATGAGGAAACGAAAGGACGTCAAATACTATTATTTAAAATAAAAATGATCTATTTATATATAAATGATTCCCTATTTCACTTGGTCACGGCATAACTAAAGAACGACTTTACCGATTTCATTCATTCTTATTTCTTTAGTTTTCTAATACTTTTTAGAAGGTACTTAAGTAAAAAAAAATAAAAAAAACGAGACAATACGAAGTTCGCCGGGACAGCTAGTATATAATAATACTGAAGACGATCTTAACTTAGTAAAGTTAAGAACGCCTTAATAATTTTTGTTAGTAAACAAAATTACTAAGGTATATTGATACATCTATCATGAAGTTAAGTTAGATATGTATCAAAATGTTATTTGCTATTTACGACAAATATGCGGTCGTAAACTTGCTTCGGTTAATTTACTGGAAGCCCTCTGGCTCTTCATAATATATGAATTTTAAGCAAACTGATCAGTATCACAGATAAACATAAAATTGTGAATTTAAAATCGTTGTTATCCGTAAATTGGAAATGGCGTCCCAGTAGAAGCTTGGATACTAATAAGGTATGAAATTAAAAAAAAGTAAGTCACTAATAGGATTATGAAAAGTCCGACTTAAGTAAAAACGTGTTGGTAAAAGTTTTTTTAACATTAACTATCATTTGAGGTGGCGCGAGAAGATTCTTAATTCATTCTTTGCACATGTACTAAATTATAGGCTTGTATTGTTCTTAGCATGAAACTTACTTTGGATGAGAAATAAGATTATTCTACTCTACATACACAACATTATACTGAGAGCCGAATATCTAAAGAATTTGATCATATATGACTGCCTCTGTGGCAAATCAAATCAAACAAATCAAATCATTTATTTGCTATATATTTCAAATTATTTATTTGGCGCGGTGGGAGTGTATCCGACTGCTACGCAAGAGGTCGTGGGTTCGATCCCCACCCAGGATAAAATTTTGTGTGACGAGCATGATGGTTTACTCTAAGTCTGGGTGTTATTTATCTATAATAAATATGTATTTAGAATTATATAAGTATGTTTACCAGTTGTTTGGTTTCCACAGTACAAGCTATGCTTAGTTTGGGATCAGATAGCGTTGTGTAAGTTGTCCCAAGATATATTATTATTATATAAAACATATCTCTCGAAAGTTAAAGCTATTATTCATTATCACAACTTAATTATAATCTTGTGAGTAAGTTGTACTTATTTGACTGTTAATTTATTGGGTAGATTAGATGATGTCCATGGAAATTAGAGAAAATTGTTTGGACATAGATAGTAGTTTGACAATTTTATAGGCTTCTAGAAAATACTTTTATTGAATGACAATACGATAAACTATATATTAATACGTGAAGCCAAAAGGTTGTACCCCTTTTAACGATAATTGCGCGGGCGGAGGAGTATAAAATTTCGAACACTAATGGTTTATATAAAGAAGGCGTGCGGAATGTTAATAATAATAAAAAAAAAAAATACTAGTTTACTAGTTGATCCGCGCAACTTTGTCTGCGTCAATATTCCCCGTTTTTGCATCATCTTTCATTTGTGCTCCGCTCCTATTGTTCGTAGCGTGATGTTAAATATCATATAGCCTTTCTCGATAAATGGGCTATTCAACAGTTAAATAATTTTTCAATTCGACCCAGTTGTCCCTGAGATTATCGTCCTATGTCCGGAGTGCGCAATGCTAATATTTAAATATATATGAATAAACAGCCGATAACTATTACTATATATAAACTAGTCTCCATTAGAGTTTTTTTACCCCATCATCATTATCATCTGCCCGTATTGGTCCACACATATGTCTTTGTAATTTAGGTAAGCCATAACCCCCGGTTCTTTGCCTTCCGCATCCAATCCATTCCTGCGACCTGTTTCTAACCCCGTCTAAAGAAAATCTGAAGATAATCCATCGTGGTCTGCCATTTGCTGACCTGTACACATGCTCAAAAATATTTTAATTCAATTCAGGGCAGTAAATAGCAGACCTCGACGGGTTTTCTTCAGTTACTCACCTCATGTTTGTCAGGGGGTTTTAAAATTTTATTTGTTTGTTTTTTACGCCGTAGTATGTTTTATTATTGTTTTTAAACTTTATCGTTTTTATACATATTAGATATATTTCGGGACTTAATCGCGTGAATAAAGGTGGGACCTTTAAATAATTCACGCGATTAAGTCCCGAAATATATCTAATAGTATGTTTTAATTAATATGTTCGTAATTGTTCGAAATAAACGTTTATATATTCTTATTATATAACGGTATGGTAGGTCAAGGCTGCCGTAAGCTTATATGCAAAAGGTATATCCATTGTTGAGTAACTACATCGAGCGTACACACACGTGCGCAAAGCTAAGGTTTTGCCTTGAATCATTCTAATTGCTTATTGTTTTCCTACTTTCCATTAACAAGTTCACACTCAAATGCACTCTTATGTAACAAATATATATAAATAATTGCCCGTTTCATTACGTATCAAACAGCAATAATCATGACCCGGAATTTCAAATCTTAAGCAGTAAAGCCTGAAATTAAATACCTCAACTTTGGAACTTGGGAATTGAGGCGTTTCAATTAAATAAAATGTTACTGTCTTACGAATGAAAGTACGTTTGAGCAAAATGTTTATTTTCTAAGGTTAAATTAAAAACCTAATAAAAAAGTATTAAACGACGCTATTGAGACCTGAAGTTCAGAAAATTCAGTCGTAAAAATATTTTTTGCTCTAAAAATAGAAGATCTAATGCAAATAGAGCAGGCAATAGAACCTTTTACTTTTTAAAAAATAATAAGCCCGTCTTAAAAGCAATGAATGAAACGCCGACGTTTGCTAACCGTGCAGAAGTGAAATTGCTTTTTTAAATCTGATAGAAATTTATAATTTCTGCGTTATGTTATTGCTAATATATTAGGTACGTTTGAGAGCAACTGACAATTTTTTTTTCTTTTTTTTTTTTTAATTAATCTATATAGTTTAAAATAATCTATAAATACTACTAATATTCGAGTAATAGAGTTTCATTACTAATCCGATATATCTATACTAATATTACAAAGCTGAAGAGTTTATTTGTTTGTTTGAACTTTAATCTCAGAAACTACTGATTCGAACTGAAAAAAAAAAATTTGTGTGTTGGATAGCTCATTTATCGAGGAAGACTAAATAACATCACGCTAGAGCAGAGCATCAATGAAAATTGTTGCAAAAACGGGGGAAATTCACACAAACAAAGTTGCGAGTGGATTATATGAGTGGACCATATGAGACTATGTATGCATACTGCAAGGACAGCTCTAGTGGGAAAAAGCATTTTGTGTATGGGCCCTAAAATATATAACAAAGTACCCAATTCATACAAAGATTTAAATAAAAATCAATTTAAAAAAAGTTATATGAGCAAAGAAATGCTATTTTAATATTAAGCGTATCTCGATGATTGTAATTTGGTATAATTTATTGATATTAAATAACAAATTTGTTTAAAGTTTTCGCGATAACGTGTTTGAACTTTAACTTTAACAATGAACAATAATTTAATTTATCGTTGCTTTGACATTTTCTTAGATTTAGCATAATTTATTAATATTACAATAAGATTTCATTTTATTTTATTATTTTAAAAATTTAATTTTGGTAATGTATAATAATTATTTGTATGTCTAATTTAATGGACCAAGCATGTTGACACTATTTTATTTTCAATGATGTAACACCAATCGTGCACATGTTTTGACAAATAAACGTATTTGTATCTGTATTACCAATCAGTAGGTCTACTAGAAATAAGTCTTCCACGTGGTCCCACCAGTAAGACAAATTAGTGGGTCCACGAGAAAACAGGGAATTTTATTGTTAAATTTCGTGGCCTTCCTCAATCTTTAGATGCGATACTTATTAAAGATTTATACCTTATGACCCTTTCGATATGTATCATTAAAAACATAGGATGTTTATTTTCAACATATTATGGCAGGTTCGATTCCTAGCTCCAGCAAATCACTTTTAGAAAATGTTTGAATTAAGGTCTTTTTATTTTCTTTGAGTAAAATTTGTTATCTCAAATATATCGGGTATCGGTCATTGGTTTGGTCTAGCCTGTATATAGGTATTAGTGAGGTTAGTGTTATTGACACTGTCAGCTTCTAAAACTATCTAATAAATTTAAAAAAAAATGGTTATGTGTTAAGTCGGTTTACGGACGATAATTACACGTGATAACGTCCTATGAAAACATTCATGACATATCGCCATTCGCGTTGCTTAGCAACCAATTAACAACGTTAGTTCCAATTGTATCACATGCCATGTCGCTACAATCGCCATTCGTTGTTGTTTAGCAACCAATCAATAACGTGACTTTTTAACATACGTTTTGGTATGTGCACCCGGTCATCAATTTATAAGACGTTATCACGTCAACAAAAAAATACAAAATAGAAAGTTAAAAGCTTTTTACTTCACAGGATGGGCAGGGTGACCCGCTCGTGGCCGCAGGCGGAGCCCCGCGGCTGGGGGCTCCGGGCCCTGGACGGTCGTCTGGCGCGCCAGTGGCGAGCAGACAAGAGACAGGTCCGGTTCCGTCAGTGCTACTTCAACCCCATCTCTTGCTTCCGCAAGTGAACGCACCCGACTCAAGACGCATCGCTCCTACGACCTAGTTTTACGACTGATCTCATGTATAATTCATGATTTCCCCAATAAAAAATAAAGCTGTTAGTAGTTTTCAATGATGACTTTATGGATTATTTCTTCAATCACTCAACAACCGTCTCGGCCTAAATAAAAAAGATTATTTTAGGGATGCCTTTTTTTGTGATCTTACCTACAGAAAGAAAAACACAAAAGTTAAAAAAAACATGATATTTCAATCTATGATCAGGGCTAGGTAGGGCATCATAAGCACTGTAAACATTTTACGAACAAATGCAAAAAATAACTTGTAAGACCTATTTCATAATGTCTTCATTGATAACTTGAAATAAAATTTCAGTGTACATAACGTAACCATTTCTATATCAACATCTTACAGCACTCCGAAAAACACTTAAAATTATAAGGTCTAAGACGAAGTCATTGTGACATATAATCTGTGTCATGCAGAAATATGGTCTTTGGAAAAACAACAATCTAATTGGTCTGATAAGACCAATGTTTTTATGTACATCTTGTTTGCTACTGACTATAGTCATCTATGTTAGATTTGTCCAAGTTTTAGCTGCTATTTTAGTATCTTGAACATTAGAACTGTATTAAAGGTTTTATGTATTGTTGATTTGATCTCATAGATTATCATAATAGTACGAACATTGTCACGAATTCGCTAAAAACTGTAACAAATTAAACAAGTTTAATTATGCTTAAAAGCCTTTTATAATAGCGTATATCTTCGCAAAAGTACAAAAACTATCCATATATAAAATAATATCTTAAAAAATATATTTCTAATATAAAATAATTAAAACATTTATTTAGTCAAATCACCAACAAAAATTATAACATTTTACATTAATTCAATATAGTAGTGTTCAGCATTAATTATCTTACCCATTTAAGTAGATAATATGTGTCTAGTCATAGAATATAAATCTTTTTTAGGTCGAATGATAAGTTAACTTATATTAACTCCCTAATTTCAACTTCCATTGAGCGCCATCACATAAACAAATGTTCGTTATATTATTTCCAGTTCCATTCTTTGCAAAATCCATCCTATCTCTATGTTTTAATATATAATCTATATACATAAGACGTACAAGTACGTATTATACGTACATATTTATATATAAACCTATTGTAGATAAGTGTTACTAATATAAATAAAGATAATCAATGAAATAAACATATTGTTTGTCTAATAAATGTTTTATTCCAACTTTAATATCGTGTAAACCTATTCAGTAACATCTCGTAGACGTGCTACGTGCGTAGAGGTCTTCGAAACAAATATAACTTAATACAGGCAGCAAAAAAAACAAGTATTTAAGTAACAGATGTAGGCTATACCTAACCTAGATTAACAAAAAATATATTAAGTATTCTTTAATACTTACTTACCTATAACAATTTCTTAACTTTCTGCTCAGACTGTTTGTTGCTAAAATTAGACCTAATGTTATGCTAATAAAGCTTATAAATGAATAAATTAATAGCCTCTTTGAGAGAAGAAATGAAGTTCGATTATACATGGGTCGACCGACTCGATCGACTGCCTCTGTGGCGCGATGGGAGTGTATCCGACTGCTCCGCAAGAGGTCGTGGGTTCGATCCCCACCCAGGATAAAACTTTGTGTGATGAGCACGATGGTTTATTCTGTACCTGGGTATTATTTATCTATAATATGTAATAATATAAAAGTATGTTTATCGGTTGTCTGGTTTCCAAGTCGGAGTACAAGCTCTGCTTAGTTTGGGATCAGATAGCTTTGTATGAGTTGTCCCAAGATATTATTATTATTATGGTTATATACTCGTGTATGGAAGAAGGATAATCTAACACTACTTTAAATTACATGATAGCATATAAATTTCACAGCTTAAAACACACCCTGTGTAGTATATTGGATCTACATAAAACATAACCGTATTAATACTTTTAGAGGTCAAATCTCGTGTACAAATTCCCGTTCAATTGTCCCTGTGAATCGAAAACAAAATCGTAAATGAAGCTTGGGTATCAAATTATTTCTTTCAGTGACTGTTGTAATTATACCAGTGGGAGTCCAATCAGACCTCGTATTTCTCGATCAGATAATAAGAATCGTATAAAAGGCAACATTAGCAACACAAATGATTTCACCTCCGCACCACTAACCCACTGAATTCAAATGATGCTGAATATTTCAACATTTTCTCGACCAAACGAACTGCTCTTAATACTCAAAGCTGGGAAGGCTATTAGAAAATACGTTGAATTTTCCATTACATTTTTCGCCACATTAAAGCGCTTTGTTTTCATACTGTTAGGAGTGTGCCAAAAAGTAAAAAAAACTATTGATTAGAAATGTTATAAACGCGAAAATTTTATAGGATGTTTGTTATTTCTTCAAGTAAAAATATTGGACGGATTTTAGCAGGAGCGTAACTGGTATTAGAAGAGCTCTGCATCAAAATACGAGAAGTTAACGACGTATGTTTGCTTATGAAGATTATACAGGGATTAGTTGACAGCACCGAACTCCTTGCTAAGGTTAGCCTACGTACAAATCAAATAGGTTTGCGCTTGCGACCGATAATAAATGAACCTTTTTGTATCCGTCAATTATATTCATTGTTAAAACTTCTTGCACTTCTCGTGCAAGAAGTTTTAATAACCTCTCACGGAAAGTTAACGTAGACTTGTTTTGCACCAGCACAAGCACTATAAGTAAATTTTATAATGATTTATACTTTGTTAATAGCAACAATTAGCGGCACCCATACTTTAGTGTTCCTACTTACTTTTTTTATTACCCGACTGTAAAGAAGGGTTTTTTTTTATCGCGCGTATCTTGTATGTATTTATGTAATATTCTTTATTACTTTATTACAATTTTATTTTTATTCTATATTTTTACTAAATTTTGATCAGTTTGTCTTTAATTTAAATACTTTGGTTATATTTTATTTTATTTCATATAACTGTAGACATTTTATGATAACTAATGTTGTTATGAACATAGAAATGTGTTAAAAACTTTGAACTGTTTGTATTTATGTCGTTTAGGAGCCTTTAATAAATAAATAAATAGCATCGAGGGCGGGTTAACACCAATAGTCTACTGGCTAAAGTAGCCGATAGCTATCACAGTAGCATATGGAGACATTGGCTGACTGTTTAAGAGCCAGTAGCCAGCATAGCCTTCATTTGTTTTTTATCGTTTTTAGGGTTCCGTAGCAAAATGGCCAAAATGAAGTTTGTCTGTCTGTCCGTCCGTATGTCACAGGCATGTTACTCAAAGACTACTCAATAAATATTGATGAAATTTGGTGAAAATGTGTCTTGTAGTAGCCGCTACCACAGAATAAGTAATAGTACTACTTAGTTTGATAGCTAAATAATAAAAAAACATATTTTGAGGATTGCACTCTATACATGTAATAGAAGCTGAAAAAATGTATATTACAAACATCAACATGTGGAAATTATTTTGGACATGATCCGATATACCGTCATTGAGTTATTGCCGAATAACTGCATTTCTCAACAAAAGGGCTTAAGTGCCATCAACATACGCTTTTCTGCTGATGGAATTATTCTAGGCTAAGGAACCCCACACTGAGCATGGTCCGACATGCTCTTGCCCGGTTTTATTAAAGATGTTATGTTCCTAAGTCCGGCATGAAATAAAAAAGGATTATTAATTGCATTGTCTGTGTACTACAAACATAAATCAAAACTTGACGTGTATGTTAAACAAAATATATTGGATTGGACATTTTGAATTTAGTTAATCTCGGCTGTCAGTAATTAATCGATGATATTTACCTACAGTATTGCCTTTTCTATTGATTCTCATATACATTCGACATAAAGAAATACGTAGAAGTGTAGGTACATTCGTCATCAGACTTTTAACGTTCCCAAGTTTTTCTATTTGATGGTAATTCGGATGAAATTGCCGTATAATATATCTATACTAGCTGTCGCCCGCGGCTTTACCCACATAGAGGATTTTTTCCCCTAAGGGTTGATTTTCACTTTTGATCTAAACACTGAAACACGTATTTCTTTATTTTAAACCAAAAAGCCAAATAGTAAATGTTTCTTTATTCTAAACGATAAAGCTAAATACAAAATTATACTGATCTTACTTTAAAACTGATGGAGTTTCATACTATCTTGCAACGGAGTTTCACACAAACTCGCAACCCCTAATTTACCCCCTTAGGGATTGATTTTCCAAAAACGCTGAAATATGTGTTTCTTTATTTTAAACGCAAAAGCTACAATTTCACCCATCTGACTTCAAAACTGACGGAGTTTACGGAGTTGACGGACCCTATTTTACCCTCTTAGAGAATGAATTTCTAAAAATAATTCTTAGTGCGCCTAGTATAAAAGACATCAACTGCCAGAATTGTAGGTTTGTAACCCTAGCGGTTTAGGCTCTGCGTTGATGAATTAGTCAGTCAGTCAGTCACTCACTCAGTCAGGACAAGTGATTATATATGTATAGATATACTTTGAATTGACCTTAAACCTGCAACCTGTGTCATATTTTACGAGTGAAACTTTTTTCACATTTCCCTTTCTTTTAAAAAATGTGCCATATTCGATTATCGAATTACAATTGTTGTTTTAATTTAGCTTAGACTGGAAAGATGGTTACTTCGAAAATCCGAGTATTTTTGTAATACGAGTTCAGACGCGGAACTAACGCGGCAGAAACGACTGGAGAGAACTGCTAATGTAAAACTGCTAATGAACGCACCGAGCGTTTTTGCTTTAAACGTTTAACGCTTTCGTAATGGAAACTTTGACTTGAAGAACGAAACACATGGATGACCGGAGATGGACATAAGGAGATGGTGGAAGATATGATACGACCCTGGAACAAGTGGCATGGTTTAACGTTACCTTACCTACAATATTGACTCATTTGCATCAAATCAATTAGATAAAAAAATATGAAAAACATGTCCATGCATGGTTCCGTAGTCCAAGCCCTCCCCCCTTCCGTCCGAATAATGCGGCTTAAGTAGTGGGTTTTCTGTTATATTATAAAGTAGTGGCTTTAAAAGTTTTTCTTTTAATTTCACTATATATAATACTACCGTGATTTTTTTCACATACCCAGCATCAACCATTTAGCTGCCAGGGACGACACTTGACTCTAACAATAATTTGCTCTTTAAAGCTTAATATATTACTTACGGATTCCTAAATCTAAATATGGTCTTCAAAACCCCGAAACGTTTTTAAAAGACCTACCTATGGATATCCTACACGATGGGATAGATGAGAAAAAAAAATCACATCCTCACTTTTTCTCTCAACATTTTATTCATTCACTTTGTCGGCGTAGTAACATGTTTATAAAAAAAAATCCAAAGTTCACTTAGGATGCAAAACAACTCTTGTTATACGTCGGGATTCTACATATAATGCCAAGTTCGCAAACAATAGGTTGTAGTGTAATGAAAGGGTAGGTTTAAGATAGGACTACATATATTTACAAGAACTTAAAGACTACTTAAAATTAAAGGTAAATTTAGAACCGATGCTGGCGGAGATGCAGTGCTGGTAGGTAGAGGTACGGCGTCCAGGCGGAGATGCGGCGCTGGTAGGTCAAGATGCGGCACTCGTAGGTAGAGGCGCGCCGCCGGTAGGTAGAGGGAGGCGACGCCGGTAAGTAGAGAGGCGACGCCGGTAAGTAGAGAGGCGACGCCGGTAGGTAGAGAGGCGACGTCGGTAGGTAGAAAGGCGACGCCGGTAGGAATGGTCTCCTTCTCGTAATTTCCCACTCCTTCTCTTTAAGAGAGCTCGTTCTTCTTCCTTCTCTTTTAGAGAGCTGGCTCTTCACTGCTTCTCTTTTAGAGAGCTGGTTATTCACTCCCTCTTCTTCGGTTTTGTATCCATAAAGAAAACTCTCTAGAAGCAATTTAAAATTTTAAAGCTTAACTTATTTTTAATTTAGGATTTACGCACAGCCAGTTTCACAATGTAGACCATACTTTACAAAGAACTCTATGCTTATCTTGTTGTCATAGCAACCATAGAAAATATTTGTCGACATGACAGATTTGATTTATGAAAAATAATGTTTACAATAAGTCTTACAGAGATATTTATTATGTTAAAAATGGCGAAATATATAACTAATATATACAGAAATGCGAACGAAATAACACTACAAGGACATATATACATATACGAGGTAAGAATTATCACTACATTACCCCAAAAACCCGGAAAATTTTCGACTTACGAAAATTTCCTTGTCTTTGAAGTTGGAGAGACAAAAATCCCACAGCAAACATACTCATACAAACATAAATAACCTAGCATCCATCACCAAACGAAAGCGGGGTAGCGTTCACATTCAATGACGCGTACTCCAGGGAAATGTCACAAAGAAGCAATAGAAATGCAAAAGATGAAACGGAGCTCAAGAGTCTCCAAATTAATAAAGAATATGAGCACAAGAAGCTTAGTAGTAGAAGAAGAAGTAGTACTGCGCCGTTCCAAATTAGGCACAAGTCAAGTTGCTTATGAGCAAGGAGACCCGACAACAAGGCTAGAGACATTAAAGTCCGCCAAGTGTACAAGTCAAAGGAATAGTAATAGAGATAATGTGGGCTTCTTTAACGAGTCATAACCCGCTCGTGAAGAAAAGACAAGTTGCTTTAGAGCAAAGAGACCCGACAACAAGGCTAGAGACAGTGGGTTTAGAGCCCTAAAAGTCCGCCAAGTGTACAAGTCAAAGAAGTAAAAATAGAGAGAATGTGGGCTTGTTTAACGAGTCATAACCCGCTCGTGAAGAAAAGACAAGTTGCTTTAGAGCAAAGAGACTCGACAACAAGGCTAGAGACAGTGGGTTTAGAGCCCAAAAAGTCCGCCAAGTGAACAAGTCAAAGAAGTAAATATAGAGAGAATGAGGGCTTCTTTTACGAGTCATAACCCGCTCGTGAAGACAAAGACAAGTTGCTTTAGAGCAAAGAGACCCGACAACAAGGCTAGAGACAGTGGGTTTAGAGCCCTAAAAGTCCGCCAAGTGTACAAGTCAAAGAAGTAAAAATAGAGGGAATGAGGGCTTGTTTTACGAGTCATAACCCGCTCGTGAAGACAAAGACAAGTTGCTTTAGAGCAAAGAGGTGTGACACCAACAAGGCTAGAGACAGTGGGTTTAGAGCCCAAAAGTCCGCCAAGTCGGAAAGTCATAGAGTAGAAATAGAGAGAATGAGGAAGAGAAAAAGATGAAAAAAGAAGAAAAGTTATTAAAGTACGATAAGGGAGTAAAAAGGAAAGGAAAGAGAAGAAGAAATTAGCATAATTAATAAAATTATGTACAGAACTATATACATAAGTTATTTATAATACTGTACAGAGAAAAGAAGAAAAAAAATAAAATGTGACGCATCGCCAACATTATATAGGATAAAAGGTAGGAACAGACTAAAAAGAGGTAGATAAAAGGGGTAACAATAAAATAAGAAAATAAAAAGTAACAGTATAAAATGTGTATAATTTTAGTAAAAAAGTGAAAGGAACAAGTTCAGTAGGGGTAAAGGGAGGCAAGGGATAGAGAAGGGAGCTGAAAGAGAATAAAAAGAGAAATTAGCCAACGACTGATTAAGAAAAAAAAATTAAGCTACGAAAAGAAAATACATATATAGATAGATAGATACATAATGAGACAACGATATAGTTAGATAATGAGACTACGATAAGAAGCGGTGAGGTGAGAGATGAGTCTTCCAAAGTTGCAGCCAAATTACGCTAAAAGCGGTGGATACTTGTGTAAGTATTTATTTTCGAATTTTGAGAAGGGTCGTGGGTGGTATGCTTGATGGGCGCCAAACTGTAGTGTAATGAAAGGGTAGGTTTAAGATAGGACTACATATATTTACAAGAACTTAAAGACTACTTAAAATTAAAGGTAAATTTAGAACCGATGCTGGCGGAGATGCAGTGCTGGTAGGTAGAGGTACGGCGTCCAGGCGGAGATGCGGCGCTGGTAGGTCAAGATGCGGCACTCGTAGGTAGAGGCGTGCCGCCGGTAGGTAGAGGGAGGCGACGCCGGTAAGTAGAGAGGCGACGCCGGTAAGTAGAGAGGCGACGCCGGTAGGTAGAGAGGCGACGTCGGTAGGTAGAAAGGCGACGCCGGTAGGAATGGTCTCCTTCTCGTAATTTCCCACTCCTTCTCTTTAAGAGAGCTCGTTCTTCTTCCTTCTCTTTTAGAGAGCTGGCTCTTCACTGCTTCTCTTTTAGAGAGCTGGTTATTCACTCCCTCTTCTTCGGTTTTGTATCCATAAAGAAAACTCTCTAGAAGCAATTTAAAATTTTAAAGCTTAACTTATTTTTAATTTAGGATTTACGCACAGCCAGTTTCACAATGTAGACCATACTTTACAAAGAACTCTATGCTTATCTTGTTGTCATAGCAACCATAGAAAATATTTGTCGACATGACAGATTTGATTTATGAAAAATAATGTTTACAATAAGTCTTACAGAGATATTTATTATGTTAAAAATGGCGAAATATATGACTAATATATACAGAAATGCGAACGAAATAACACTACAAGGACATATATACATATACGAGGTAAGAATTATCACTACAAGGTAAGGCCGGAGAAAAGAACCTAGCAATAAAAACTCGCGGCCACTCTTTTCAAATTGCCAATTTTACAATGTTTGAATATTTATAAACTTGATATGGGGGTAAGGTGCTGCGACTAATATACTACACACCATGTTAAAGGACTGATGCAAATTGTATTATCAAAAAGTTGAAACATAAGATAAACTAAAGTCAGCCTTAGTGAAATCGATAAATCAAACAAATATCCATGCAAAATTATAGTCTTTGTAGCACTAACAGCCTCCGAGCTAAGCTGTGGATGGGCGGACGGACAGACAGACATGGCGAAACTACAAGGGTTCAATTTTGCCATTTTGGCTACGGAACCCTAAGACAGAATGGGTGCCTCACGATTTGACTGATCTGCAGAAAGAGACGCGTTTTGAAACTTGCGTTGCCTTGTTGAATCGGTACAGAAATTAAGACATATTGGATCGAATTATGACATGTGACGAAAAGTGGATTTTTTACGATAACCATATGCTAAAATGCAATGGCTGACCCCAGGTCAAACGCCGCAACAATGTGCTAAAGCGAAGCTTACCAATAAAAAGGTTATGGTAACTGTGTGATGGTGTCTTGATTGTGTTATTCACTATAGCTTTCTAACGTCTGCAGAGGCTGTGCTAAAATTCAAACAATAATGGCGAAACTGGCGGTGAAGTTTCATACTTTACTTTACCTACTTTTTGCCTGCCTCTGTGGCGCGGTGGGAGTGTATCCAACTGCTACGCAAGAGGTCTTGGGTTCGATCCCCACCCAGGATAAAACTTTATGTGATGAGCATGATGGTTTTTTCTGTGCGTCGGTATTATTTATCTATAATATGTATGTATTTAGAAATATATAAGTATGTTTATCAGTTATCTGGTTTCCATAGTACAAGCTCTGCTAAGTTTGGGATCAGATAGCGTTGTATGAGTTGTCCCAAAATATTATTATTATTAAACCCTTAGATTTTCTTTCTGTGAGTACGGCTATGATTCATGCGTGAAGACAATTTGCAATTCTATTTTGACAGTTTTTGAGCAGTTATGTTATCACGAAAAATACAATAATTCGACCACCGAAAACCCGAGACCTACAATTATTTTATTTATTAGACCACATGAATTCGCTACAATCTGTAATTTAAGCACCCTACTTCAATCTACCATGAAATTACCACATATGTTGCCAATAGTTCAGGTGACGAGTTTCAACTATTACAGTTTGTTTGATTTATCGATATGAAAATACTTTGGTATAACATTTACCTAACTCATAAAATATTACATATCCATAAAGTATCTCATCGTCAATCATGAAATGTTAATTACACAGATTTTCTAGAAGAGAAAATTTGTAAAGAAGCTACCGTAAGGAAATTGTACTTAGGTAAAGTATTAACGTGAAATAATTAAAACAATGGTAAGCACCTATTTTGCTTTGATGGAATACGTCTTTATGTATTTTTAGAACAAAGAGGGCATAAACACAAATTCAGATAAATCATAATTTCATTCACACTTCAAAGAGTTAATATCGTTAGCCATTCGGTATGAAAGTAAATTTCATAGAATCACATTTATGTTCTGGTTGGGCAATAATGGAATGGTGTAATCAGAAGGGCTACGCTTTTCCCTCAAAGATAAGAAAGTAGGTACCTACTTCGTTATGTTCTGAACTTTCAAATTTCGTTTGGTTACGAGGGCTATTTCTACTTACCTAGTATTTAATTACACTTAGATAGATACATCTATACTAATATTATAATGCTGAACAGTTTGTTTATTTATTTGAACGCGATACTCAGGAATTACTGGTTCAATTTAAAAAAAATGTACAATTGGATAACCCATTTATCGAGGAAGGCTATAGGCTATATAACATCACGCTAGGACCAACAGGAGCCGAGCAGCATTGAAAAGTATTGCAAAAACGGGAGAAATTGACGCAGAGGAAGTTGCGCAGGTCAGCCTAGTTTAAATTATGAATACGAAGTACGGATAAACAGAGGATAAAGAAAGAAAACTATTTTATTTGTTGAGTTCGCATAACACATTAGTAGAGAAGTACGTCTAATAATTCGTCGATAGGTACTGGCTAATTTCCATGGCACAATATTTTATTTTGAACTATGGGTTGGCAATAGTGTTTGTTGATAACTTTTCTTTGGAAGCCCTCTGTGAGGATGTCAAAGAAGGTTTCCAAAAGAACCCATGGAAATTAGCCAGTATCGGCGAGCTACCTAAAATAAATTCAAGTCACAATTTTCATCTTTTGATAGGTAACATTCGACAGTAGTGCCATGTTATTGAATTTGCCTACGGAGCTCGGCAGCTCTTACCTATATCATAAAGTAAAACATAAAGAAAGAATGTAATGTAGTCCTGTTACTATGCGTTACGCATCGTTTATAGCCATATGTTTATAATAAGTATAAAGTAAGTACTTGTCTAATGTTCTTGTTCGAAGTATATATAACAAAATAACGCATGTACCAAAGTTAACAACCTATTCATCCTAATATAAAAATAGGTCGCTTCGAAGGGTATTACGATTATACGTCAAAGGTACTTATAGCTAGTTAAATATGAGTAATTTATTTGCCATGAATATCAGTAAATCAGCTAATGAAGCCATTTTAGCAGCGGGAGTCAGACCCGCTGTCGCGTCATAGCAATCTAATAAATAATATTTATTATTTCCACGTGCGACGATTTCTTTGGAAACGATTGATTACTAACTACCTATACATATAGGTATAATGACTTATTAATAGGCTCTCCATTATTAGGCCCTTATTCTCTCTTCTTGATTTCTTGATTTTGTTGAGTTTAAGGCAAACAAGTTTGATTTGATATCTAATGGTAGTATGGCACCTATACGTACCTAATGTTATGAAAAACTGGTCACTCGCTACCAACCAGTGGCGGATTCATGAAAGGAGATAAGATGCCCAAGCTCCCTCCAAAAGTATCTGGGTCCTCCCGACTATGTGTTTTTTAGTGTTAACCTTTACTTAGCGGGCTAAAACTTAAAATCGAAACCCTAGATTGCTTAGCGAAGTCAAGATCCTGAATTGCCCACTGGTACCAGCCATCTTTTTTTAGCAGCCTATTCTATGTTATCTATAGGTTTGATCGACTGTTCTTTATACTATGCATAATATACTTACCTATTAAGGTCCTCTACGTCGGTAAGTAGGTAAACTCTTTTGGCACATAGTACCTAAGACAAAATGTCACCCATTGACGAAGAAAACAGGACTGCGCCATAACCTCACAAAATTGATTACTTCTAGACTCACTTTTTCTACGCTACTTTGTATACAATACTTGTCAAAGGACGCACAAGTTTTAATTTTCTCTCCTTCATGCTTTGCAGTCAATTTTACATTTTAATTGAAACGGATGGCGCTGTCCTACGGGTCAATTCACGTATTTAAAGCAGTGCAGTTGCAGTTAAGTTTCGATTAAAACGGCCATTTTCGTAATCTTGTAACTTTTAATCGATCTTAAAAACGCTTGCGCACCGTACTAGAACGTCGTTATTGCGCTCTCAAGACGCATACTTGCGTTTAACTTTGGTATCGATCTGAAATACGCTTGCGTCAATGTAGACACCTCTATGTTCGTTTTCGGGTTAAGTTAATGGCAATTACCTACTAAGTCGACTTGTCAGTTAAGTATTTTCTGATTGTGCTAAAGGGTATGTTTAATTCTAGATATCTACTCATTTTATTAATTTTACCAATATAGGTACGCTCACATGTTCATCTTAAAGAACTGTAAAATTGATGACAGGAGATGTAAAAATGGCGGGAAACTATCATGGCGCTATTTTTACAGCTCTGCGTTTCACACATCATAGAACAAATATACTCTACGAGTGCTAAAAATACTTAAATTACATGTTAACTGGATATCAACGATACTTTGTGATGCAAAGAAAAAAACTTGAAACCGGCAACGAGGCTTTGTGATTCAGAGAAGGAAACTTGAAAGAATTTAAACTCGAAACTGAAAGAAAATTAACTGGATGTGCGAGCCTTAGTCCGTACCGAGTAATCTCCGCGGGAAGAGAAAATAAAATGATGACAGCTCATTTTGCCGCTATTTTCACAAACTGGTGGATCCAGACAGCAAATCAACACACATCCTCTTTTTTATAGGTATGAAGGTGACCACTAAATTTGATTTTCAAATGAATCTCTTAATTACTTTGTTAGTTAGTTTGTAATTTTGGCCCTTAATTATAAAATCGTTATTGAACAGTGACTCGACATTTTAAGAAGTATTTAAATCGGGGTAATAATCTCTTTTGTGGGCAATAACTTTCTAAAGATATTTCGTTAACTTTGTATTAAAATTCTGTTATTATAATAAAGTAACATAGTTTACTTACATTATCCAATTTCAAAAGTACTTTTCTTATTAATTGAACGAAATTGCTACGTAAATTACAATTTTCGATCAAATTATTCCTAAAATCTAAGTTGTTTACCTTAAATAGATTTTGAATATGACTTAGTCTTTACGTAGTTATATCTACCTGCTTTGTTACAATATACTTAATACATTACAAGTTGTATAATGTGTAATGATCTTTCCCCAACTATCTGCAGCTCAACCTTCTTCTGTCGCGTAGAACTTATCATAAAACTACTGGACCTGTTTTGATGAAATTTGGTATGGGTTTGAGAAATTACTGACTGCTGTTCCAAAAAAGGACTGTGCCTATAATGTTTAACCGTTTACCATAATAACCAAAATATACATGGACGCAGCAGCGGAGAACAGCTAGGAGAAGCGAGGGGAGGTCGGGAATGATTGACTAAGTTTCAGCTAAATCGCTTAAATTTTTATTGTTTTCTAAGTATATCATTGCAAAACGTGGTACATACGGCAGACACGTTAATAAGCTTTGAAACAAAATAAAAAAGTCTAATAATAAAGAACTAAAGTCCATTACCCCCAGGATCTACATACCAGTAGGTTCTACTGGGGAGACCCGTGCCCAGCAGTGGGCCATCATATGGGTTGATATGATGATATGATGATGAAAAAAGTCTAATAATAACTCAAAATATACATGTACAGCGTCGATGCACCATTTAGTGTAATGGAACTGATGACAATGACCACAGATGTGCAGCGAGGGTCGATACTTGCCCCATTACATCATGTATCAGATGAACACCTCAAAAATTAACAGCCCTGCATCGGGAAAAGCCATATATTGTAAAAGAAAATGAGCAGTGTGAAATAGGCTATTGTAACTTAGATAAATTGCAAACCAACACACAAAATATTTTTTTGACGATTCCCGCATTAGGGTACAAGCCCTGTGTCACGGAACTTACAAACATACAAGTCACAGACACAAAGTACACCCAGACACGGAACAACAATTTGTGGATCACACAAACTGGTGTCCCGTGTGGGAATGGAACCCACAACCTCTTGCGTAGCAGTCGGACACACTCCCACCGTGCCACAGAGGCAGTTGGTGCCTAAAACATCAAAACTACATTTCCTGGCACCAACTTCAAAATATTTATTTATTTATTTGTATATGTTGAAAAGCATAAAATAATATTTGTATAACGGGTTATACAAATATTATTTTATGCTTTTTAGATACTTTGGAGTTATTTCTGAAGTCGGTTTTTTAATATATTTAGTAAAAATGTTTTTATGTTTGTCTCTCTATCAAGTTGTACTCTATCAACAGTGTATGTACTTAGCGCGTCCCGTAGGTTGCTTTTTTTTACTTTACATATATATCTAGCGTAAAGACTCGTGTTGTTTTAAAACATTCGATCCACTGCTGGACATGGGTTTTTGCTAACTCCCACCCAGTCCTCCGTGATCGGCATCCAATTTATCCTAATGACCTAAAGGGGGTTTTAGGTCGTCAACCTATCTGATCACGTGTCGTCCCATCTTCCGTTTACCGAATCGTGGTCTCCACTCTAAGACTCGCATGCTCCAGCGGTCATCGGTCTTTAGGTAAAAATGGTCCACTTCACCAATTAGTGCTTTTTGAGAGTAAATGCTCGAATCACTATGAAATATACCTAAATCACTATAGGTGTGGTGTGCCTTTAATATTTAAAGAGTTCCCACGATTTTTCCAGAATTCCATCATCAGCGGGTCAATTCACGTATTTAAAGCAGTGCAGTTGCAGTTAAGTTTCGGTAAAAACGGCCATTTTTGTATTCTTGTAACTTTGGGATCGATCTCACATTCCAAACCGTACGATATTATCGTAAATGTACGATAATTTAGGCTCATGTATGTAATTCATCTAGGCAGTCCTCCACTCTACATAAGGCAAAAGTAATGATTTAATTAGATGAACAAAAATAATTAACAAGTTGATTTAGCTTGTTATGATATTTCTACAAAAATAACGAAAAAGCCGTACCGGCTTCAGAATAGTACCGCACCATCTCTTCTCGTGGGTGTCGTCAATGCGACTAAGGGATTTCACACCGCAGGACGGGCAGCCAACGTGGCGATTATGGTAAATACATCCAAGATAGTATAATTAAAGTAGCATCTACTGGGGAAACCCGTGCCTTGCAGCGGGATATCATATAGTTATTCTAGGATAGAAAGTTTTATTTATATAAAGGTTTGTCTAAAGCTATGTGGTGTCTTATGATCGGGAACAACGTTTAATACATTTTTTTCTAGAAACATAAGCAATCGAATAACGAAACCGAAATCAATAGTATTTGAGAAAACCGAAAATATACCTACACACATACACTTTTTTTTAAGCCAGTTAAAAACCGCAATTAATTCTAAAATGATAAAGAGGGACAGCTAAATGCAATTATAATGAGCAGATGTATAGACTTATGGGTACTTTTTGTTCTCGTCTATGGAATCACTATTTTAAAGTTAATTATGATAGAATTTCTTTAAAACATATAAAAAAATCATCTTCAAAAAATTTAAAACTTACTTGTAAGGAGTTAGTCTAACATATAAACAATTCGAAAAGTTCAACTATAATTAATACAGGATTAAAATGCACTAACATATAAGCAATTCAAAAAGTTCAACTATAATTAACACAGGGTTAAATGCACGGGGTAATTGAGATGATTACCTACGCGGGCGATAAACATACGGCCAGTTTGTTGTATTTTAGTTGGCCAAACACTCAAAAACGTTTTCGATTATTGACAAGCTAAATCATCATTTGCTGTATGCAATTACTCAGAAGGCGCGTTCCTCCTTCTCTTTCGGCGGCTCTTACTGCATGTTCTCTTGGATTTCTGTGATTGCAACGTACGATAATTACGCTCCATTGTACGATAATTCTAACGTACAGGTGTGACGGTCTCCTCACTAGAGATTCGGAACCAGGCTAGTCAATCTACTTGGGTTTTAATTTTATTTTTTTTAGGATTTATTTAAAATAATTGTATTTCTTCAATGTTTCCAATTTTTTAAATAAAAATTGAATGCGCTTATTAACACAAATTGGAATAAATAAAACTAATGGCTGTAATTTTACTGATAAAGTGATTGATCTAGTATATAATACGCTTATAAGGTTTTATAGGGTTCTTATCAAGGACTATTAAGTTTAAAAGAGTCTTGAACAAGACTTTAACAGCATAAACTTGCAGCAATGGCGTCAATCAGCGGGTCAATTCACGTAATTAAAGCAGTGCAGTTGCAGTTCAGTTGCAGTTCAGTTGCAGTTCAGATGCAGTTCAGTTGCAGTTCAGTTGCAGTTCAGTTGCAGTTCAGTTGCAGTTCAGTTGCAGTTAAGTTGCAGTTCAGTTGCAGTTCAGTTGCAGTTCAGTTGCAGTTCAGTTGCAGTTCAGTTGCAGTTCAGTTGCAATTCAGTTGCAGTTCAGTTGCAGTTCAGTTGCAGTTCAGTTTCGATTAAAACGGCCATTTTCGTATTCTTGTACATTCGGAATCGATCTTAAAAACGCTTGCGCTTTTAAGATCGATCCTTGCTTACTAAAATCTCGTTATTGCGCTCTCGAGACGCATACTTGACGCAAGCGTATTTGAGATCGATCCCAAAGTTACAAGAACACAAAAATGCCCGTTTTAATGGAAACTTAACTGCAACTGAACTGCAACTGCACTGCTTTAAATACGTGAATTGACGCCCTGGTCTATACGGCAAAGGGAAAAACCATTATACCATTAGACCAGGACTGCGCCATTCCTTTCAGTTAAAAAGTAAAAATTGACTGCAAAGCGTGAAAGAGAGAAAAAACTCGTGCGGCCTTTGACAGGTATTGTCCACAAAGTAACGTTGTCTCTTTCTAGAGTAGTAAATTTTGTGAGGTTATGGCGCAGTCCTGGTCTCTAAGTCAATGATTTTTCCATCCCTTAAATAGTAGGTATATATATATTTATGTAATCAAAACGTAATGTGTATAATACCTACACTTACAGCAGTTAAATAAACCCTTCGTTTATTCTGGATTAAAAAAAAACTCCGATTGACATTGCCAACTTTTAATGAACGGACTCTCGGATCACGTGTTTGATACCCATGTAAACTGTAGATAGATACCTGTGGGTATTATATGTTTTAGATCATCGTCGTTCGTCGTTTCAGCCGAAAGACGTCCACTGTTGAACATAGTTCTCCGCCAAGGATCGCCACAACGACCGGTCCTGCGCCATCCACATCTAGTGGTTACCCGCGGTCCATCTTGTGGGAGGCCTACCCACGCTTCACCTTCTGTACTAATAATTATGTTCTAGGTACCATGTCGAAAACATTTAGGTAATATTTCATAGTGACACGCTGACACGTGCGGTTATAAATACACGGGTGGCTGCGGGTGACTACAAAAATTGTCGTCCTAATGTGGTTCACGTCTCTTCGCGTTAATAATGTGTAGGCAAGCGTTGCGCATTTCATCTACTTACATCGTTGAATTAACTAAGTACATATTTGATACTATGTAAGTACCTACCTATTTCTCTTATACCTAATACATTCACATAATAGTCCCTACAACAGGAAATCAAAGGAATTCTTCGTTATACCCGCCACAATAATACAACGTGTAAATTAAATCTCTGTCCGACCCGAAAGGAGAATAACTAGACGCGTGGGTATTCTGTTAACAATGCTAAAAAAAATAGAAAGTAAGTATAAGTTTTTTTTATTGAATATTAAAATTCACGATTTTAGTACCTACCCAACTTCGTCGAAATGTGTAAATTTTCAAGATTTTTTAAATACATTGTTTGCATAAAGCCTCTTTCAAAACAACCTTTCCCGCCTTAGCATTATTTCCCATATGACTTCCGTTAAAAAAATAAAAAAGTTAGCATATTTCGTAATGAAATTTTAAAAAATGACGGCAATCGAATTAGAACATAATTGATAACAACACATTATCGGATCGGACAGGTATTAAATATAGGTCAAAGAGTAAACCAATACTACGGAAAATATAGGTAGGTACACCCAGTAGATAGAACTAATACTGCGCCAACCACCTATTTACTTAAAACATCATTGGCGTCAACTTCTCTGATAATTACTTTACTTTATGCATATTTTATATAGAATGCAGTGTTTGCTTCTAGTAGGTCATACACTTGCATGTCTCTTTTTCAGGTGAAGGTCAGTGATGCGAGCGGTTCATTTCGGCGCCATCGACCGGGGGCGCCGAAATCAACCGATGGTGGTGTCCACTTAGAAAACATATGGACTGGGCCGGACCGTCCACGGGGCGAACTAAGCGTCCTAGGTGATCGCAGCGCCCTTGGCGCCGAAGGCACCCCTTGCCGGGTACAATTCTGCTTACTTGAAGCGATATCTGTTTACTTTTTAAAAAGTAAAAATCATTTTACCTAAAACATATCAGCTTTTCTTTATTTTTGTTAACAACTGAGCTGCCGTACTTAAGCCGGCGCTGACCTGGGACGTCTAGGCGCTGCGCAAGAAGGAGAGTTATGTTTTGGAGTCTATATATGTATACAGGTAAGTAAGTATATTTCTTTGGCACGCCCTAGAACCTAAACGGCATAACGGATTTTACCTTTAGAGGTGTCGTTAGATTCGTCTTAGTTCTGAGAGTCACATGGGGTACTTTAAAATATTGGGTACCTAAAAAAATTAAAAAAAAATCATAACCTATCGAGTGAGGTATCAAAATAAAGGATTTTAAAAGCTAACACCAAATACATACATAAAATGAATGGATATATACATAACGAAATAAGAAATGCTGAAAAAAATATGAGATAAAAAAAACCCCCTGTAAAAAGGCGGAAACAAGGTACCCTTTACATTTAATATATGCATTCGGGGGCATAATTTTTAAGTTCAACAGGATTAATTAGTAATGCCTCCTACTGCATTGGGTGACTCCCTCCGTATTGCAATTGGGTGAACTTCAGTTTACTTATGGAGTCCCATTGTAAAGGGTCAGGTCTCAGGGTCGTAATTCACTGGCACTAGCAACACACACTGATTAAATACTTGCATTTTGACGTTGTGCGGTTTATGGAATGTGAAGATTTTTCGTAGCTTCCGCTTTAACGCCTGGCCAAGTTTGATTTTTTGGCTTAACACTTTCTCGAAATTGGACTCACGTAGTTGAATTGTTTGTCCCAGGTACCTACATATATTCCGGCATAGGGTCTCCGACTTTCACGGGGGTGGAAATAACATGGATGATACATATTTGTGATGAACTGTTTCTTATCTATGTTCATTTTAAGAAACACTCGTTCGGAGGCTCTATTGAGGCCACTTCCAGAGTGTTAACCATGACTATATCATCGGTAAATAAAGGGTATTCGTCGTTAATGTTGATGCCAAATCGTTTCATGTGCCTGGTAGTCATAATCTTCCGATGCAGAAGCGAACAGTTTCAACAGAGAAATTACATCGGCCTGTCTACTACTCTCTGCGGTTGATTAGGTTCCGAATTCTGGTCTTGTAAGTGTAGTAGGCACACTTCTAGTGAGATGGGCAATTCTCTAGTGACATCTGTCGATGGCTCGATGCTTGTCTTTGTCTACGGCTCAACTTGGTTCCGATACGTTTGCAATAATCCCAATAATCTTATATAAATTACATATATTTCAGTGGCGACGAGACTTAAAAGGAAGTGCGTATGCTTATAGTTTGTAAATTTGTCCAAAAAAGTACAAAATGGCTATTGGAAAAATTGCACCTTTTAATTACGAATGACAGTTGGGAATTGTATGTCGACCGATTAGAACAATCTTTTGTAGTTAATGCGGTAAAAGCGGAATCGCAAGTACCCACTTTGATAACGGTAATTGGGAGTGAGGCATATGAATTGATGGTGAATTTGTTTGTTGAATGTTTTTTCCGGAAAAACCATCGGCAAAAACATATGACGATCTCACGCAACTTATGGAAAACCACCTTAATCACAAACCGAGTCAGTTGGCGGAGAGTTTTAAATTTCGGCAGCGGATACAAAATAAGAACGAAAAAGTGTCGGCATACGTAGCAGAGTTAAAAAAATAATAATAATTGTGGGTTTAAGGATTTGTTGGTAGAGAACTTAGGGGACCAGTTTATATAATGGGTTGAGAAATGATGATATCCGTCAAATAATATTGACGGAGGAATTGCGGTATCCATGGAGGCGGCGGTGACGAACGCGGCATTGGTAGAAAGCCAGGCCAGTACCAGAGGCAGGAGCAGTGGTGACAGAATGCCAAGTGCAGATGCGACTGCAGTAAACTTCGTGGGGCGTTACAAAAAAGGAAGAGACGGTGGTCAAACTCCGAAAGCTGACAGCTGTTGCTTTCGGGTTGTGCATGATGTAATTACCAGTGGTAGCGCGTCGAGGGGCAACGGGAAGCTTCGTAGAGTCACTGATCACGTAAATGAAAAGTGTAATGTATGCGGTGGTAACCACGAGGAAAATGGTTGCAAATTTAGGTTGTATGTCTGCAAGGTATGCAACCGTGAAAGTCATTTAAAAAGGATGTGTCCTAAGTTGCCGGGAACTGTATCACTACACAACATAGAAGACGAGTATAGTATAGATATGGACAGTCAGGGCAGTGATAGTAATAAGGTAGAATAAGTAATTGCTATTTATTCCTTAGATTGTAGTGCCAAGTTGGTTGGACCATATAAAGTTGAGGTGAAGATTGAGCATAAGCCGATAAGCATAGAAATAGACACTGGTAGTACTATATCCTGTATGGCTTATAAATGTTATAAAGACTTCTTCAGTAATTTACAATTAAGTTACTACACGGGGGAATTAGTGAGGCCCGTGGGAAAAATTAAGGTAAACGTGCAGTTTATGAATAGGAAAAAAGCCTTAGATTTATATGTAATACGAAATGGAAAAGATAATCTTATATCTTTGCCTACAACTAACATGCTTAATGTAACCAATGTTAATAATTATTTTGACTTTAAAGGAATTTAGTTCCAGATACTCTGAAGTTTTCAAGGATGGTTTGGGACGTCACTGGTGGTCAAGTCGGGTTCGTTTGCGAGAAGGGGCAAAACCGATATTCATGCGCGCACGACCACTTGCATATGCGCTGCGTGAGACGGTGGCGCATGCGCTGGATCAAATGGTGAAGGACGGCATACTTACACCAGTTTCTAAGTTGGACTGGGCTACACCCATTGTACCCGTAATGAAAAAAACCCACCATACGGGTATGTGCGGATTTTAAGATGACTTTGAATAAGTGTTCAGAGCTAGATCACTATTCGTTACCCAAACTGGAGGATTTACTATATACGAGTATATATATATATACGGGGTTCGTAAATTCCACCAGTATCTTTACGGTCGTAAATTTATTTTGAAAACAGATCATAAACCATTAGTAACGATTTTTGGGGATAAAAAAAAGCATTCCTGTAATGGCTGCAAGTAGGATGCAACGTTGGGCTGTAATTTTAGTTGGCTATAGAGTATGTGCCTGCGGATAAGAATACAGCGGATGCTTTAACACGTTTACCAGTAGAGGGGGAAAAGCATTTTAAAAAAATATATACGTATTTAAATTTTGTGCAAACCTTTTTAACGATTACTAGACGAAAAGTGGTAGTGATTGCATCATAAAAAATTATAATTTTATGAAAACGGGGTGGCATAGTTTGGTGGCTGACTAGAAATTGAAAATACTCGTAAACAGTGTGTGATGTGTTGTCTGAAGGGAACAGCACCACCAAAAGTACCACCACAATCATGGCCTTTTATTCCAGAACCTTGGTCGCGTTTGCAGGTAGATTTTTTAGGTCAATTTCGAGGTAATACCTTTTTAGTGCTTATCGATTCCACTAGTAAGTGGTTCGAAGTATTTTTAATCCCAAGAACGACAGCTACTTCGGTAGTAAACGTGCTACGTGCTACGTTTGCGCGTTTTGGGTTACTTAAGGAAGTAGTGTCTGACAACGGTCCACCCTTTACTAGCAGAGAGTATCAGGCATTTATGGACAATAATGGCATTAAGGTAACATTCTCGGCAGCATATCATCCTTCTTCGAATGGGTCAGCGAAAAATGCAGTCAAGTTGTGTAAGCGAGCTATCAAGAAGTCATTAACCGATGGGGTTGAAATAGTTGCAGCGTTACAGACAATGATGTATAAGAAAGTGGAGCATAGTACTACTGGAGTGTCACCAGATAAGTTACTACAACCACAGATAATATAATACTATACTAGTACCTACTACAACTTTAAGAACAAGGTTAGACTTGCTTAGGGAGGATAGGCAAATTGAGTCGAGAGTAGATAAGAGCGCAAAGAAGACAGAGATATTATGCCGGGAGTACCGACAGAGATTTAAAGGTAGGGGACCCTGTCTGGGTAAAGGACCATACCTACAAGGGGAAAGTGGCTGGACGGTACTGTCAGAGAGAAAGTCGGTTCACTTATTTATGTTTTAAAAGGCATATAGACTATATAAAGAAACGGAGAAGTAGTTATGGGGTGCCAGCGATATCTGACGACCAAGTTAATTTGATACCTGCGATATGGGATAGACAAGTTAATTTGTCACTTCCCACTGTAGCAGGGTTGCGTCCCGGACGGGAAACGACTGGTGAAACGAATATGGGCACTGGGGTGGAGTGTAGTTCGAATGTGTCAAGCGATACATGCGGACCAAGCGCGGGTCTCTAGTGACATTTGTCGATAGCTCGATGCTTGTCAAGTCTACGGCTCAACTTGGTTCTGATACGTTTGGCTCTGCAATAATCCCAATAATCTTTTATATCATACATATAAAATTCTCGTGTCACAATGTTAGTTACCATACTCCTCCGAAACGGCTTGACCGATTTTTATGAAATTTGTCTTTGTTTACGTCCTTTGTTGAGAAATGCAGTTTATAAATGCATCAGCAGAAGAGCGTATGTTCATGGCACTTACGTCCTTTGTTGAGAAATGCAGTTTTTCGGCAATAACTCAATGACGGTATATCCGATCATGTCCGAATAGTTGAAAGTACATTTTATGAGCTACCTTTGTGATTTTTTTTTATATTTTTTGGTCACACGGTTCAAAAGTTAAGGGGGGGACACAATTTATGCAACTTTCGGAGCGATCATTTCCAAAAATATGCACTCAATCAAAAAAGTTCATTAGAAACCTTAAAATGTTTTTAAACGATCCGTCGAATGGTGCCACACGATAATGTGCTAAAAAAACAGAGTCTTTGAGTAAAATACCTGTGACATATGGGCGGACAGACAGACAGACAGAAACAAGGGTTCCGTTTTTGCCATTTTGGCTACGGAACCCCAAAAATGGCGGAAACTAACATGTCGCTATTTAATTCAAAGAAGAAAATTATGTAATAAATGCAAAAAAAGCGCAAATTTATTTTGGCACTATGTTTTTGTAGAAAACTTCTGGTTTACTTTGTCTATGATTTCCTGTGTTTTGCTTAATCTGTATATTTTTTTTTTATTCTATCCATTCATTCATTCATTCTGCTATTTTGTTCTACATCTATTGTTCTGTTTGTCAAACCACGCGCTGAAATTAAAACTTTTGAAAGTGGAAGTTTTCAAACTTTTATTTAGAGATCTGATACTTATTATTTACGATCATGGGTGACGATTTATTACTAGATTGTGATAATACTCAGACTCAGACACAAACCTCACAAGTTGAGTGGAGTCAGCAAAATACACCATCTTACATTCCAACAATATGGGGAAGACTATATTCGACCAAAGTTGCTATGAATGGCAAACATTGCTGGAAAACGGCTAATAATCCTGAATATTATGGTACTCGATTTAATTTTATAAACTCATTAATACTATAATCATTCAATTTTTTTTAACCTACCTTCATTTTTGTCATTAGATCTTATTCAACCGGAGTTTAGCCTTGGCAGAGCTTTTAATTGTACTTTTGTGATGAAGAAAGATATGATAAAAGACAATATAATAAAAAATGTCAGTAAACAACACTTCATCATAAGGAGGGATATGTCGTAAGTGTCTCAATAAGATAATCCAAGCTTCTGTGTTTAGAGTGCTCAAACCAAACCAACAGTAGGTATATAAACCTCTTTTTACTTTTCAGTGAACCTCTTAGTCCTGCAATTATAACTGATTTATCTTACAATGGAACATTTATTAATGGGGAGAAAATAGGCAAAGGAAATTGCCAAGTTTTAGACGATAATGATGTGATCTCTGTCACTCACCAAATCGTAAAAAGTTTGTAATGTTTTTTGTCATTTTTTATTTTTTTCTTTCTTAATTAAAAAAAAACTTGAATTCTAGTATGTGAAAGCCTTGTATCCCAAGACACTTTACAAATAAACAAGTAAAACCCTAGTCTTGGTACCAATGTTCATAGAACATGCATTATTCTGTCCTGTGCCTGAATTGAAACTACATCATCTTGCACTGCAGATGCACAGTCATAGAATGAGTGTGCATCTGCAGTGCTAGAGAATGTGGTGCCAAAGTAGTCAAAACTAAATTGTATATAACTATAGTATACAGAGTTAAAACTCCATTTTCAAATTGTTAAAGGAGAAATTATTATTTTAATTATTACTAGCTTTGTAACTTGGGCCATGTTATGTTTTTTTTCTCTATTCTATGTATTATTCTGAAGTCTATGCAATGTTTCATCAATATCCATCCATAGTTTTTACATAAAAGAGCAATGATTTTAAGTAAAAAGGTGTAAATAGGTTACCTAAACAACATTCAATCTTTAAAAATGGCAAACTAATGCACGCATAGATAAGCTATATATTGCACTGTCACACTATTATAAAAAGAGTTGTAAAAGTAGGAGAGCATGATTTAATTATCACAAGTGAAAAATATGCTGCTTTCATCTGTTGACGCCAGCAATGCAACACTGACATATAAAAACTAAGTCAATTGTATAGATTTTAAAGTACCACTGTCTGAGGGCTTGTAAGCTATCTACACCTTTTTCCTTAAAACATCATTGTAAAAGATTCTCACAAGCTGGTTTTATAACATAAGTTACTTTTTTTTATATTTCAGTTTTTATTTTCAAAGATCTCCTAAAAACAGAACAAGAGAAAGTGCCTACACAAATATCACAGAAATACTATATTTCAAGGATACTGGGACAAGGTGCCTGTGGCGTAGTGAAACTAGTTTATGACAAAGTAATGTTAAACAAATACCTTAAAATATCATACAGTTTTAATAACATAAATATATTTTACTAGCTGTGCCCCACGGTGTTACCCGCGGTTTATTAGCCTATGTCTTAATCCAGGGTGTCAGCTAACTCCATATCAAATTTTATTAAAATAGCTCCAGCCATCTAGACGTGAAGAAGTAACAAACACACACACTCACATACTTTCGCCTTTATAATATTAGTGTGATGTAAAATACATCAATTTCCAGATCAAATGCACAAAATATGCTATGAAAATAATTAAAAAGAGTAGACTGACAAATGGCCAGAAAAATCATCTAAATGACCCGGAGAAAATTATGAATGAGATCAATATTATGAAAGCTCTTCGACACGTGAGTTACTTTTAATAAAATGAACCTGCATGCGCTGGTCTTATTATATGACAAAATATAGAGCCTTGGTCATGTTTTTATGATGGAAACCTATGGTGGTGACGGGTCCTTAGAACAGGGTTTCCCAAAGTTTTAACATAACGGTACACTTACCTAATACCTTTTATTTTATATAACCCTAAGTTCATAACAGGATTCATAGTAGGTTTACTAAATGTCCAGTTATGATACTTCTCATTTCTTGGTAGCTTATCCAAATAAAATGCAAACTGTCATAACTGGACACATTATCCAATGTGTTTGTAGTTATTTTTTCTACACAGACATACACTTTTTTTTGTAATTTACAGAAAAAAAAAATTTACCCTGGTAACTTTTCTATGGGAACCTTGGGTTCCGTTGAACCCAGTTTAGTTTCACAAATGGTTGTACCGTGTATTTTTCTGTATTGGGTTTTTTTTATTGTTTTAACTTTTCACTACGTTGTGTTGAAGCAATTAAATGGTTAACATTAACTTTGGCCTTACCATTAAGATGTAATAATGGTGAATGTGTCCATTTTCCAGCCATGTATAATTTCAATTGAAGAAGTGTTTGATTCTCGTGAAGCTGTCTACATAGTCTTAGAACTGATGCAAGGAGGTGAACTGTTTGACAGGATTACGAAACAAGGACATTTGACAGAACAGTTCACTAGATTTCTGTTCAGACAAATGGTGTTAGCCGTCAAGTACCTCCACTCTCAAGGCATTACTCACAGAGACCTTAAGGTATGCCATTGTTGTTAATGATATTTGTATCCTATAAAGTGCTGCTTCTAATTTCAATGTACGATGAAATGTATAATTATGAATGTTCAGATATTATTTCCTACTAAAAGACCAAATTTAAAATTGTAGTAGTGGACTTTCACTGGCAGGTAGTTGATATTAGAAGGCTAATAAAACTAGTATTATTTCAATTTAATACCTACTGTATACATATTTCTATTTTATTCTATAAGCATCATTTGAAAGTTTTGTTTTGCTGTTATAAATAAATAAAATAAAGTTTTGCTGTTATATAACAGCCAAAATATTATTGTAGCATGGTCAGTTAGACAAAACGTCGCTCTAAATTAAAAAAAAAAATTAAAGTTTCTTTATCCCTTTCTGACCTCTTACAGCCTGAGAATGTATTACTTGAGAGCAAGGAGGATGACACTATGGTCAAGATAACTGACTTTGGTCTTAGCAAGTTTGTAGGTGAAGACAGCTTTATGAAAACCATGTGTGGCACACCATTGTATTTAGCACCAGAAGTTCTTAGAGCCAATGAGCTGAAGAGCTATGGACCTGAAGTTGATGTATGGAGTCTTGGAGTTATATTCTTTGTATGGTAAGTGCTGATGTATTATTATTGCTTGGATTATATTTCTGAAAATCCGCCATCTCACTTCATAATATTAATAAAGAAGCACAATTTATACACAGTACCCATTGTAAAATGACCACAGAGGAGAACTGAAACACTTAATTTTTATTTTCTTTCAGCCTGGTTGGATACCTTCCATTTTCTTCTGATTATAAAGACTTATCTCTTAAGGATCAAATCTTACATGGCAGGTATAGGTTCTCTCCAAGCCATTGGAAAGGTATCAGTTTGCAGGCCAAACTGCTGATGAAGAGAATGCTCACAGTTCAAGTTGAAAGGCGAATCACACTAAACCAAATACTGAATCATGCTTGGATGCAGGTAAACTATATAGTTACTGTATTAAACATTAATAATAATAATAATTCATTTATTTGCCAGAATGCAGGTGTACATTAGTCAGATCTTACATATAAATTGGCCCATTTACATTCTGCCACTATGAGGCGTGCAAATATTATTTTAGTTTTACATTTTCATAAGTACCTAATCAGATCACATTACCTTAATTATGATTAACATTAAAAACATTGCTATCATTGTTTAAAATTGTTATTTAAGTATACCAGATAATCCTCTCAGATCTGTCTCTATGGATATTGGTGATCTAAGTGAAAACTACCCAATAAATTTAGAGACAGTAGGATACACTCAAAAGTTTGCCAAAAGCCAAATAACAAATAAATACTTTCAGCTATCTGTTTCGTAACTTGACTTCATATAAATGCATAGATAAAACTAATATTTATAAAATGAATCGTTTTTCTCCAGGATCACGACGTTATTGTACGAGTGGAGAAATTATTTTCACAAAAAGTATTATTGAAAGATATGACTCAATTGACTGTATCATCTAAAAGTACAGATGATGAGAATGGTAATCCAGACACTGTTACCATTATAAGTTTGGTGGCGACGGGAAAAAGAGCTTTAAGTGATACTTTCAGTTCCTGTGAACCAATCCCTAAGAAACTCCGAATTGGTTCCTCTGACAGCAAACATGATGACACCACTTCAACTACTAATAGTTATTGCAGTGATGAATAAGTTTACCTCTACAATATAGTGTAAACTGAGAAGCTGTTAAAAAATTTTGGGACACGCCCAGGATAGTGAGAATTTAAACCCACTTACATATTTTTTAATTTCAAACAGAAGCAACATTTATTTGTGGAATGGATCTGTATAGTATATAATTCAATGTTATTTCATTTTAGTCATTGTTCACCATGTCTTTAATTGATTAATTTGTGACTGTTTAGGATAACTGTTTATTCTATAATTTTAATTGACAATTTCATATATTATTAATTGATGATTGTAGTTGGTCCATGAGTGTGGCTGGGTCATGTTTAATTCTGTTTTATACAATTATGAATATATGACAGACGGCATTACAATTAAAATACTTGATTTAGTACGGGTACTGATGTTAAGTTTAATCTCTTTTATGTAATTGTTTTTTTTGTGATTAGATGTCTTTTTAACAAAGACATGTGATATTTTTAATTCTTGTTAATGTTAAATACATTTTACGCTTGCATATCGCTACTGAAGAGAACCGAAACTGACATGCTGTATTGCAGCTTTGGTACGCTTCCATGGCATTGTGCCAGAGGCAAATGTGACAATTTGTTAATATTTAGCAATTTTAATCTTGATTTGTAATGTGAACTATGATGGTTGAGCTAAGCACAACAAACAAATTGTTGGCAACTTCATATTTACCACATACAATGAATGCATGATATTTTTTATTATTTTTTAATATGTGCCATATTTGTGAGAATACCCCACACTTATCGTCGCGAAATAGGGATGTTGACTGTCAAGTCAAATCAGTCTCTTTTTATGAAATGTCAAAACGACAAGCTCTATTCGTACTGTTAGTATTCGTTTTCATGCTTTCAAATTCAAAAACATGTTATTTTCAGAGCATTTTAAGATCTACTATTACCTGATTTGTATAAAATGATTTACTTTTTATTTTAGCAAATTACCCAATTGTTTATACAGATATAAAAAAAATGTAAGAATGTATAAGACACTCTCTTAGACTCGTTTTGTCTTGAACAACGCGACTCTACGTCGGCAGGTACTTGTGACATGCGACGAATGTGATGAGAAATGTTCTACTCCCGCCCTTTCTGAGTCGATAAGTGTGATGACTCCTTAAAATTCTCCTATTTTATGCCAATTTAAGGTTTTGGTAGTCACTTTACAAACTTTATTTTATAACCAATATGGTAATCGATTTTGTGTTGCTTTGAGAGCAACAGGTTCGAAGAAATAAAGTGTAATTATTCCAGTGCAGACACGGACATAAATGTCTCTTAGAATTCTCATAAGCTAATTTAACCTTTGGTAATCTTAGCAAGTTCTTTGTAACCAGTAAGATATTAGATTTTTTTGTTGCTTTATAAAAAAAATCTTGACACGAACATACATCTTTAAGCAGTGTTACCAATGATAACTATTAATTAAGTATATTATTAAATTACTTTTTTAATTCTAAGATATGAATCCGCCTTGATTACCACCGAATTGTTCTTATCATGTTAATTTGGGAATAGATATTGTTGATTTTGTAACGATAATTGGTTTTATGGTCAATAAAACTAAGCTTATCAAAAATAAATTATATTTTTATTTCAATTCCTAAGATGCACTGTACATCCAATAATATGTACAAACACAAAATACATACGAAAGAAATTATGATAGTTTTATTAAATTAATCAGTCTTCTAGAATATTCATTACAGTTTAACTGGCGTTAAGGCTTTTGAAATGTTAAATAATTACACACAAAACAATCACATAATAAATATTTTCAACGCACCGACGAGATAACCATTCCCTTTCATAAACTTTCACGACAATACATATTATAATTCTTAGGAACTTGGCAAGGCACGTTAAACTGTAAGAATATTACCACGTAAGAACACTGTTCAAAATAATATATAAATAATAACAAATAAAATTAATTTCTTTATAAATTAAAATTAATGTTTTGTTCTAACAAATACAATAAATAGACGCGGAATTAATAAGTAACAAAATATTTGAGGTATATAATTCAATCTAAAGAACAACAGGTATTTTTTCTTCCATAGATGTACTTTATTATTGATATGGACAGACGGCGCGTATTGCAGCTCAAGCAATTTCTAAAAAAAACCTAGTAAAAACGTTCCAACAGGCACATGGCGTCATTATAAAGATTCTATATACTTTTACACACAATAGTTTATCATTTTAACATAACCCACCCTCCTTTTATCTATATGCCTTACGATTCAGTCTTCTAAAATAATTGTGTTGCTATTAAAATCACTATAATTATTTAACTCCACAGTATTAAGTATCTGGTCCAGAAATAACTACAATCAAAACAATTTAAATTAATTTGTATCAAGATTTTACCTTTTTTCGTCTTAGCCTAAAGTTGCATTGTTTTTATAACATATGTAGATGCATGAATAGCGAAAAAGAGTAGTCAATATTAAATAATTAGTTCATTATCTGGAACAAGACACTCTTGTGTTAGTTATAATATTTCACAGCTCTTCCTTTCGGATCACCTTGGTAATTATATCCAACAAAAACTCCAATCTTCAGTCTTCAATTGTGATCGCATCGGCTGCACTGTGCGACGGCTCCCGACTTTTGGTCTCTGCCTCTGCAATAAGACATAACCACTATTTAAATTTCAAGAAATAAATTGTTTATGGGTCCCAAAAAGCGATAGGTAGTGTTTTCAATAAGCCCCATGGTAAGACTACAAGCAACTCACCTAAACACTACACTATTTTTGAAGCAACTGAAACAAGGTGAATAGCCTCGGTAATACTTTATCTATATTTTAATAGAATAGTTAGATAAACATAGATCATGGGTATTAGTACTAACAGTATGCTATAGAAAGGGTCAAAAACAAAACATCATATCAAAATACAGTTGTCTCAACGTAACTCGGCCGGATTGAACTTGGCGACAAGTGGTTGCGCAGATGCATTTTTTGGAAGTAAATGGTGACAGGAAGCGGGGGGCGGTAACTAAACCAAGAGAATTAGAGATGCGACTACGCATTACATTGGGATTATTTTCGTATAGAATTATTTTTTCAATCTTTCTTTAGTATACTGTAACTAACTCGGTTTATGTAGTATTTTTTATATTATTGAATTAAAATTTTGTTAGTATTTTTAATCGATTATACGTAATTATTTGTTTTCGTACGTAATTTCGGGAACGCATCTCTATGACATGCGCGAAAGTGTTATGAACCTAACTTCACCCCGGCCGAGTTACATTGAGACAACTGTACTGTGTTGATGCGTGTCTACTGTGATGAACAGAATAAATAACAAGAAGTTTTGATCAAATTATTTTTATAACTATGGATTAAACAGTTAAAGTCATATTCGACTTACCGGCAATTGCTCTGTCTACTTTTAACTTGTCTCTAACAATATAAAGAGAAGTGAGCAAGAAAAATACTCCGCCGATGACTTCAACAAAACAGGTTACAAATAAACCATACTGCAGCGACGAGAATTGAACTGATGCGCTTGGTGTTTCTAGAGGTGAAAATGTTTTCTTTAAAGTTTCCGATATCTGAAATAAAATCGCACATTTTTTATATTCCATATTATCATGCCGTCTTTGGTACCTATGTAAAGTAAATAGTAGTAGATGACAATGATCACTATTATAATCACGCTAGATACAGAGCAGTAGTCTATTGGGCTGTTATATATGTATACTAGCTGACCAACTTCGTCTGCGTAAGTGTTCCCCGATTTTGCATAGCTACTCCGCTCCTATATTGGTCGTAGCGTGATGTTATATAGCGTAAAGCCTTCCTCGATAAATGGCCTATCCAACATTAAATATTTTTTCAATTAGGACCAGTAGTTCCTGAGATCATCGCGTTCTAACAATCTCTTCAGGTTTATAATTTTAGTGTAGATTACATTAAAAAGAATCTAATAAGAAGTTAAGTGCTGTTTGCCTGTCAATGTTACTAATTACAGCGATATACTTACAACTCCTATCAAGTAAGGACTGCCAGCATCACCAAACATGTGTGATATTAAAATTTGGAAAGCTTCGGCCGAAGATCTTCGCGGAGGTATCACCACGTACTGAAATAACAAGATAACAATTAGCAAATTTTAAACAAACTAAATAACTTACGAAATCGTTTCTGAGATATAATTTTATGAAAATATTCAAATAGTTTTAGGTCTTATTTTAAGCAGGTTAGTCTTTGGAAACTGCCATTACCAGATTATAGACAACAGTAACTATTTACCATCAAACGACCCGTATGCTTGTATGCCAACTTGAACACACACAAAAATCTTTGTCTGTCTCAGTTGAATGAGTCTTTTAATTTGCATGCATTATTAATGATTAGTCACCTACTTTTAAATTCTGATTATAATTACAAATCTAACAATATGCAATGATTAAAATTATCTACCACTTATTTACATAAGCGCCATCTATTGCAGATACAGTCAACTACTAGGTCTGTTGCACAATGCAAAAACTAAAGTATTACAGGTTACACGCTAAAAGCAACAGATGGCGCTTTTACACAAATTGAAATCGGTCCACCCGGCTCGTATGATCAAAAATATTCCAATGAGATTAACGAGTTCGGGAAATGATGATATAATGAATACTATCACTATGATCACAACCAGGCAATGGTGAACCTTCAATATGTGCTAATGGGTGACTGATCTAATCATAAGCATCATGTACAAAGCAATAATAAAATAAAAAATAATTTCATGCTACAATACGCATGCATTATAAATTTATAATATTAACCGAATACTGATAACCAACACAAAAATTCCAACACAAACTAATAAAAACACTACTGAAACGTAACAAAAAGAAAAAAAAAATAAACCTCAACGGACGACGCCTGCACACGATCCATTCTGTAAGACCGCAGAATTGATAGTGTCACAGGAGCGTCACCGCGCGGGGGGTCTCTTACCATTGACATATCGGCCACTATTGCCCAGTTGAGATTCAAAGCAATTTGGGCAAAAAAGACAAGGATGAAGGTGCTGTAGAAGTATCCCTGTACGAGCACCATGGCGAGGGTGAGGAGCGGCGCCGACACGAGCAGCCCGGCTCCGCACACGACGGGGTGCGCGCGCGGGAAGCGCTTGATCAGCGTCGCGCCCAGGAACGTGCCCAGCGGCACGCCCAGCAGCCCCGCCATCATCGTCACCACGCCGAAGATTAGCGCAACCCTTCGTGCAAAGTATCGGTACGGTCATTGTCAGCACATGCGCATCTCACCGCACGTTCAAATTTGCCAAACTCATATTTGGAACTAAATATGTATACCCAGTTTGCTGCAGGAGACGTGAAGGGATGTATGTTGGATTCGTTATAGTACTATCATCCCGGGTTATGTCGTCTTATTTATACCGTGCTCCCACTTTAGTTAAGCGTTATAGGGTATCTTATTTTTTTGTTAAAATATTTAATAATGGAACTTATAAAACTATCATGCCAAAATATATATCAATAAATATAATAAATTTATATTTCATATTTTATAATAAAAATCAGTCAGTGTATCCGATTCGAATAACATGCTTGCATTTTTGGCTATAATAAATGAAAGTAAATGAGATTATTGAAAATAAATATATGAAATCGGTTAATGTTACGCACATACCGAAGCTCCTAATGTGTGCACATAAATAGCATTCACTATAGCATCATGATGAAATAGTCTATATTTTTTGCGCATTAATGGGATATGATGTGTCGTGTAATCTCATTGGAATATATTCTTCTTTCGTCAATTCGAGCCGGTGATCGATTTCTGCTTTAAGTAGCTCGTAAGCACACGAGCATGAGACCTCCGAAGCGCCAGTCGTTTTCTAACATAAAATACTGTACGACATTTAAAACGTTCGAAGGTCTCGCTAAAGTCAGAAAACGCTCACCAGTATAATATCGGCAACAATCGCCCAAGTGAGATTGAGCGTTGTCATGCCGACGAACATGAGGAAGTATGTGAGTCCGGCGTAGGAGGAGACGCTGATGAGTGCGAGGTACACGATGGGGGCGGACACGAGCAGTGCGAGGCCGCAGATGACGGGGTCGCAGTCGGGCAAGCTGGGCCGCAGGCGCTGCGCGAGCGCCGTGCCGAGGGGCACGCCCAGCGCGCCCGCGAACATGCCCACCAGCCCGAACTTGTACGACACGCTACGTATCGCATATACATTGCACATGTTTTATAACAAATACACATACTTAGCTATATTAGATTGGAATACTGATTCAGTGAGTCATTATCGTTTTCGTCGGCAAAATGTAGCTGTTTTAACTTTTGACTCGATTCATTTTATCTTTTCTACTGATACGTTGCTTGGTATCAGTTAGTATCTCCATATTGACGAGAATTTCCTTGTAAATTACACCACACAGTATTTTACCTAACACAAATTATCATTGATTTTGATTCAGTAACTAGTAGTTATTTAAATTTCTTTGCTCATTTGGTACTCTGCTGCTTACTCCTATATATATCCTGGGTATATTTTATTTTAAGACTAGGCTATCACAATTCAGTCGAAATTATCTACAAAATTAAAGTATTTTAGTTACCTTTCTATAGAGATGTTAACATCGGGTTGCATGTTGAGACCCTGGTGGATGAACAGTGGCCCCCACCAAGCTAAAGCGCCTGTTACGAACGCTACGCAAGTGAACGCTAACGTCGACAGTATGAATGATTTACTGTGAACAGTTAAAAATAACATTACAATACATATCCGTTTTTCATATTAAAGTGTGTATAATACTGATGGACTCGATTTTTTTTTTTTATCCCAAATAAAATTGTGTCAGTGAGTCCCTGTGTGCTATCGTCGGATTTGGATGTGTTATTTTATTTTAATAAAACCAAGCAAAAGCATGTCGGACCATGCTCAGTGTAGGGTTCCGTTATTACCTACTAATAAATGCACTATTTATGAAACAATCCGATTTCAATAATTGCAACAGCAGAAGAGCGTATGTTCACGGCCCTTTTGTTAAAGAAACGCAGTTTTTCAACAAATACTCAATGATGTTATATCCGATCAAGTTAAAAATAGCTATATATATTTATTATTAGCTGCAATATTTTGTTTCAGGTTCTGTTACATGTATGTAGTGCCCTCCCCCCTAAAACTATATATTTTTATTAATACTACCAAACTAAGTAGCGGCTTTTACAAGACACATATGCCCCAAATTGCCCGGCTACGCATCCCTAAAAAGCAGGTTTAACCAAACCATAATTTTATTATGCTTTCCATACTTACTTCTTGATAAGGGCACGAATATCGTCCTGATAGGAGGTTGGCTTAATGTGACTCTCTTCGGCCATTCCACGCTCGGGATCTGTCATGAAACACATAATGAGACCTACGGCGACTGCACCCAACATGGGTGTTACACGCAGAGCATTACGCCAATCTTGGGTTGCTGCACTGATTGTAGATCCAACTATATAACCAAGACCGCTGAAACATAATAAATACATGTCTATAGCCTACTTCTTTTTTAATTAAATGGTTTTTATTTCAGGAGATATGACTAAATGACTGCCTCTGTGGCGCGGTTGGAGTGTATCCGACTGCTACACAAAAGTTCGTGGGTTCGGTCGCCAACCCGGGATAAAACTTTGTGTGATGAGCACGATAGTTTATTCTGTGTCTGGGTGTTATTTATCTATAATTTGTATGTATTTAGAAATATTTAAGTACGTTTATCAGTTGTCTGGTTTCCATAGTACAAGCTCTGCTTAGTTTGGGATCAGATAACGTTGTGTGAGTTGTCCAAAGATATTATTATTATTATTTCAGGAGATATAATAAAAAATGGTCCAAAAATATGTAATATTTGAACTTTGAAGATATGGAGATTTGGTACTTTGTTTACTCTTTGTGAGTTTAGTTTAAACACAAGTTTAGGTCAGAAAGTAACCTTTACAAGAAAACCAAATATTTACCTGCCAACGGGTATGGCGAAGTAAAAGACAGCCAACATCTTGGATCTCATGTTGCCTACGAATAGGTCACTGATGATGGTTGGTGCAATTGTTGAGTATGACGCCTCTCCGATGCCTACCAGACCACGGAAAAAGGCGAACGCCCAATAGTTCTAAAACGTAAAAAGAATGCATAGTTTTATACATGGTCGGAGTACTCGTAGTAAGTATGTCATGATTAGGAGCAAGCCAATATTAAAAACAAAATTAAAACTTTTGAAAAAACCCCCTACTAAAAAATAATCAAATAAAATTTTAAAACTCTAAGAAAATCCGTCGGGGTTTGCTATTTACTGCCCTGAATTAAACTAAAATATTTTGAGCATAATGACAGGTCAGCGAATGGCAGACCACGACTAATTTTCTTTGGTTACTTACCTCCTGTTCCTCCAGAGGGGTTTTAAAATATTATTTGATTATTTTTTACGTCCGTCGGGGGTTCTTCAAAATTTTTAATTTTGTTTTTTACTTCACAGTTTTTAGAGATTTCTTACAAAATATGCAACTAAGACTTATCCGTGTAGTAGAGAGTAAACATTGACTTGCAACGGAACTAATATGTAATCCGTTTTAATAATAATAATAAACACACACACGCTTTAGCTTTTACTGACTATTTGTGCCACCTGTGCCAGAATCTTATATTAAAGCATATTATAATATTACTAGCTGTCCCGCGCAACTTCGTATGCGTAAATTTTCCCCGTTTTTGCAACATTTCACGTCGCTACTCCGCTCCTATTAGTCGTAGCGCGATGTTATATAGCCTATAACCTTCCTCGATAAATGGGCTATCCAACAAAAAAAGAATTTTTCCAATCGGACCAGTAGTTCCTGAGATTAGCGCGTTTAAACAAACAAACAAACAAACAAACAAAGCAAACAAACAAACAAACTCTTCCGCTTTATAATATTAGTATAGATTAGGGACTATAGCTGGATAAAATTAAACAGTTCGCCCTAGGCAATATCTTTACCATTTGCCGTGTGGCCTTTTTGTGACCGGCTTAAGAATAGTACCGCCCCATCTCTTCCCGTGGGTGTCGTCAAGGCGACTAAGGGATTTCACAGCGGAGGACGGGCAGCAGCGGCCTCTGCGTACTTAAAGTCTTACTGCGATCGCCAACCCGCTCGCCAAGCGTGGCGATTATGGCAATTACCCCCAGGATCCACATACTAGTAGGTTCTACTGGGGAGACCCGTGCCCAGCAATAGGCCATCATATGGGTTGATATGTAATATCTTAACAATATAAAGTAAGCTCTATGCTATCAGGCTACCACCTCTAACGATGAACCATGGTTTGCTAAACGATTAAATGCTTGTTTGAAGCTGGGAAATAGTTTTCTTCGTAAAACACACACACATACGAGACTGCCACGGCCTATTGGACTTGTTTAAACAACTATTACGAAATTGTTCTTTGTCTTTTGACTTGATGGCAACTGGTCATCTATCCGTGCAGCATATATTTTTTCAGGTAATTACTTCTAAGCAATCATGATTTGCAAGTTAATATTAAAACGTACCTTTAAAAAGGAACCGCTGAATGTAGTGAGACCCCATAGTGTTACACCACACGCCATGATGATACGCCTGGAGTACCGGTCTCCGAGGTACCCAAACAGTGGCGCGAACACCATGTACGCGACCACGAAAACCGTTTGCAATAATCCGGCTTTGTCATCAGGGATATTGAAGTCCGTCTTTATATCCCCCAGAACACCTAAAATAGAAAGAAGATCTGTAGTCAGAAATGAATCGTTCTTGTGGTACGTGTTATTTAAATATAGAATTTATTACTATAGGTATTTCCGGTATTTCCTGCCGCCGCGATGATGGGAGTTTACATACTTTATGCAGTAGAAGCACAAAATACTGAGAGTAAAGAATGTAACCTTCGTACTACCCACACTAGACCAAAACACATATATTGATACCTCTTGCTGGCTACACACGTTAGGGTTTGCATGGCGGTTATTCTCGCAAACCCAAGCGTGTGTAGCCAGCAAGAGGTATCTCTATATGTGTCTTTGTCCTTCCGAACAAAGTGAAATAGAAAAGACGACTCCCGCAGTAGCGTACAAGCCCTGTGTCGCGGGAGACTACAAACATACAAGTCACGGACACAAAATTACACCCAGACTCGGATGTAATTTGTGTCCCGTGTAGGAATCGAATCCACGACCTCTTGCGTAGCAGTCGGATACACTCCCACCGCGCCACCGAGACAATCAAAATAGAACAATGTCGGTGCGCGTTGCTCGAGCGATATGCATAAAAGGCAACGTTCTGGACCAGCACCGTCTGTTCTAAAAATGCTTCCCATCAGTTTTGATACCAGAAATTCTACGTGATTTGAGGAAATTTCTATTGATTTTTAAGAAATCTTCAAACAATAGTATGTAATATGAAATTAATTACTAAAGCTTTCCCTTCAAAAACATCACCCAATAGGACTTATACATAGTGTACTAAATATAATTAACGGTAAAGTCTTGTTCAAATCTTTAGGGACACTCGAGCCGGAATCGTAAGATTTTGTTGTTTTTTTTAAAGCTGCTAGCTAAATTATTTTTAGTAACCTTGTGAAGGTGAATGGCCTCGCATTCGCTAACGCCATTACTTGAAGAAATATTTTATCTAAAAGACTGGTCACAGTCACATATTGGCGTTTTTGCAGTGTTCCAAAAATGTGGCACAGATAATAATAATTTATTCATTTCTCCTTACACACAGTTACAATTTATTTACAGACCAGGCTTAAAATTAACAAGGGTTTTCAAAATGCAAAGAGATATTATCTGAAGTAGGTGAGGCCTGTTTTACAGATCATCAGGTCAGGCCCAGGACTCGTAGAAACTTTGTAAAGTTTTGGAAAGATGTCAATAGTTGATTATACCAACTGAACATTGAACACAAAATACCGAGAGTACAGGAGATAATTTACAAACGAACTCTAGCAAAACACATATAGACATGGTTCATGGAAACTGAATTTGCATCACTTTGTTTCGAAAGTTTTTATAGATTTTGCAACCATGAATGATGTTTATGTAAGCTTAGCTTTACCTTCTTTACTCTCAGTGTAATTTGTTGCGGTTCTATCAACGCTAGTATTATACATTAATGATTCACTTATTATTATCATAGTTAATATTGTTAAACAAGAGACGATTAGGGATTTATATCGGCAAAAAGTGGCAATATATAAAAACGTTTATAGATAACTAACAAAAGTGTGTACGTGACAAGAACCCAGATATTATAAATAGATAGGTCTTTGGTATCTGGCTTACCAGCAATATTGATATTAGGACATACGAAAGGTGCGGCCGTACGGTAAACTATTGGCATCGAACCATCGATAAAAAAAATTCAGCATATAAAAATATTGGCATTTATTTACTTCAACTGATATGATAAGCTTGTTGGTAAAACTGAAAAAATATGGATGGTTCTCAAGTATACTTGAGTTATTTGTAAAGTTGTAACTTCATAGAATAATTTGGTACCTACATTTTAACGGTTTCTCTTCCACCATAAAACTAATTTATATTATACAATAATTCCATTTTTGAAAGATGAAAAATTTGTAGTCCAGACTCAGGAATCGAACCCGAGACTTCCATATTCCAAACCGGGGCCGGTTGGCACACGGAAGTCATGGGTTCGTTTCCTGAGTATGGACTACAAATTTTTCTATCTTTAAAAAATGCAATTATTGTATTAATAAAGTAATTGGCAAGAAATGCCTATAAAAATTACTATAATAGAACTAATTTGTTTAGGACATATAATAAAATTATATGAGGAATCTGACAGAACAAAAATGTTACGTCTCACAGCAGTTTACTAACCACAGCGTGAAGTGACCATTATTTTTACAAAACATGATAAAGATGATTTTGAATTATATGTAATGAACACTCGATTTCAATTCATTTAGTTCATAAATCCAGTTACCGAAGAAAATACAGGCGTTAAATTTAAATTTCTATTATTATGCATTTCTTTTTTAACGTAAAACATAAACAGTCCATCAATTTAAAATAAATCAAATGATGTTTACATTGTTACATACGCGTACACAGTATTAGGGCATAGAAGTAATGAAAATAGTTTATAATCAATTGCATTAACATGAAACCGATTAGATTACCATAAAATACCACGAGTCACCAAGAAACATGCAAGGAGGAAGAATATAAAGTGACCTGTAACTATGTAAATACGAGTACATGTCATGTAACCACATTCTCATAACAATATTATAGATAGCTTAATGTTTAATTTCTGATACAATTTTCCTAAAATCGTTAAAGCCATAGTGACTATATTGCACAATAATATCAAATTCTTCATAAAATTATATATGTATACTACGGGTCTTAATCGCGGAAATCCTTTTTTATTGCCCGACATTTCGACCGTATTGCAACGGCCATGGTATATATAATTTTATAACCTGTACAAATCGCGAAAGTTTATCTACATTGATATATATAAATTCTAATAAATAATGCCGGTTTTTTTTTAAATGTGCACAGGGAATGATGGCTCACAAAATATTTAATGTTTTTTTTTTTTTTTTTTTTTTTTTAAATGACAACTCCCGCAGTAGGGTACAAGCCCTGTGTCACGGGGGACTTTACAAACATACAAGTCACGGACACAAATTACACCCAGACCCGGAACAACAATTTGTGGATCACACAAAGTGGTGTCCCGTGTGGGAATCGAACCCACGACCTCTTGCGTAGCAGTCGGATACACTCCCACCGCGCCACAGAGGCAGACAATGTTTTAGTATAGTTATCAGAATATTATAGAGTTTTGAAAATGACGACACAAGCAATCGGAAATTCGGTTACTTTTAAATAAGTATATGTATAGTAACATGTAAATAAATAGTATTTTACAGAAAAAATATATTATTTCCATGTTGAACCTACATCCTATTCCGTGCTTCTACAGAAAAAAAAATACGACATTATTTGTTGGATAAAAACCCCTATCATTTTGACACCTCAATAAATCATTTCTTTTATTACAGTGTCCCTATTGTTTGCTCCAAGTCCGTTTATTTGTTGAAGCCCCCAGCATTTATTTAGTCTAACGTTGTTGGAGTGCTTATACTTTTTTGTCGACATTTATTGTATTTTGTATACCTACGTGAGTGAATGTATTACTTATATACATTGCGTCAGTTACATTCAAGGTGAACAAAATCTATGAAATCCATCACACTGCTAACATTTTTTAGTTATTAGTATCTCAGTATTCATTTAATTGATGACAAGATTTCATTTAAAAACATACCTAATATAGATAGGTACCTAACCCACCTACTACCTTTATTATTTTTTTAAATTAAATCGCATTGTAAATAGATTTCCAAAATGTTTGTCACCCTAAATGTTTTATGATGTAAGTACATAGAATAAACGAAATCTATACTAATATTATAAAGCTGAAGAGTTTGTTTGTTTGAACGCGGTAATCTCAGGAACTACTAATCCGAATTGAAAATTCGGCGAAGGAGAATATCGAGGAAGGCTATAGGCTATATAACATCGCGCTACGATTAATAGGAGCGGAGCAGCAATGAGAAATGTTGCAAAAACGAAGAAAATTTACGCAGACGAAGTTGCGCGGAACAGCTAGTAATTAAATAAAAATATAAATACATATGTATTATATTTCACTCAGACAATTCCTGACTGAATCGTAATCGAAACAATGTCCTCCAAATGTGTGATGTAATGAAACTAATATAAAATAGGGAAACAAACCATAGTACTTATTAAAATGTTTTATGAAGTAAAAACAGGATAAATGGAGGTGGCGTGATGTGAGCAGAGTGGCGTGATCCTATGGCTGAGGTCACTGTGACAATTCAAGGTCATGTGAAACTGCAAAGAGTAATATCCATATCAGAAAATACCCAAGTGCATTCGTTTGACGAGGATAATAAAATGGAATCCCACATAAAATTAGTATTATGTAAATTTATTCACAAATTAATTAGCAAGCTTATTTTTTTCTTTTTTTGAATGATTACTAGCAATCGCCCATTACTAGCAATCTTGTTAACCCCTCCATCTAACCTAAATTGCTTGTGTTAGGAGTGGGTTCACGTCGGACTCGGTAGTATAATGGGTAGGATTCGCATCCGCGACCGAATGCGAGTCCGATAGATTTGAGTTTGATAATAGTTTACTATAAATCTCATAACGTGTGGTTGTGTGCGTCATTCAATAAATTAATTGTATTACCACGCTATACATAACACTTGAAGCCATGTCCATTTATTACGGAAACATTGTGAGTATGCACTCAATAGTCAAACAATTGATATTGATTAATTTATCGCACATCCCACGTCTAAACAAGAAATTGCCTTTGACGTATGTACCCAACTATCTCCAAAAGATAAAAGCCATCCATTGTACAATACAAACACATAGATGACAATATTTTATAGACTCCATCCAAATTTCCAAAACTAAAACAAAACTCTTCAAAGGCACATAAAGCAATAATAAAAGTGCCGCTTCACTTTGAAATATAAGAAGATCTAATTTTAGCTACGTACAACTAACCACTAAATTCCAATACGAATTTAGTGGTAGTGAATGAAAAACTACATCGAGTATTCGAGAACCAAAACAAGTCAAATGGTAAGGTTATCGTATGTTGTCATCACTTTGGCTAAAAACAACCTTTTGTAGGTAGTTATTATGTATGTTTTGTAGTGCCTGCCTAAACCAGTCCCAGTTTTTACAAGACAACTCCGCCAGTATAACTTGAAAGAAATAAGATTTTTGTGAGACTAATCTCACGGGTAACTACAGGATAGTTATCTCAAAACAATTCAAAGCTATCTCTTACGTCGCATCATCGTTTTTACGAAATGCACTAATGTTTATTTCCAACCGCAGACTCTGTAGGTACTGCTACGGACATTAATACATGGATTTTAAATGAAGATGATTAAATCTGATTAATAGAGACGGGCCCAGAAGGGTGTACCTACTTTTATTAATTCTGTTATAGATCTAGCGCACTGTGGACCGTTTCATACCTAGAAGCTAGACAGAGGAAATTCGTTACCTAATTCTAATTATTTACCAAAAATTACACACATAATAGTATTTTTAGTAATTATTGACATTATAATCATATTCATGACTAGTAATGGTAGAAATCGTATCGGTACGCGACGAGGAAAGTAACATACCTACCTTGTTAAGTATTTTTAAAATACTTTTCTAATTGATCTAATTTTGATTATTTATGAGGAAAGTATTTTAGCAACAGGTACTTAAGTATCTGTTGCTAAAATACATATAGTTTTATATTGAATACAAGAAAATACAGGGCAGTTACTACGATCAGAATTTCCTACGTTCAAAATGATCTATAAATTATAGGTACTAGCAGCGAATGCTGACTGGTAAAACGAAACTGAGCAAGGTGCAATCAAATAAAAGCAAACTTGAACTTGTGAAAGTTTCGTATTACTGTTATTGTTTATGCATTAAATACTTTGGTAAAATATATTATAAAAATGCCTTAATCATCAAGATAGTGCGGTGACCTTCATGAGCAGTGGGCGGGGGGAGCTAGCGTGGCGTGTGTGGCGCGTCGCGCGATTGTGCGGATATGCTACGTCATCATGACTGTTGCACCGCGTGGCGGACGAGGGCAGCACTTGCCGTATGAGCGAGCAGCTCTTGCCTCTAGTGACGTACGTACACGATCGGCTTCGCACATCACGCCACCACACCAACCAATCAGATTAAAGAGATTCGTGGCGCGAAACATTGCACAGCGGCTGTGACGGTGACAGCACGCGGTGTTTTCTCGGTCATGACATTATGACGAAACTCGCAGTTTATTTTTATCCATTAAAAATATTTCTAGCTGATCTATGTAGTTACCTAATCGTTTTAAAAAATGTGATTGCTTTCTTTTCAGTTTACATAACAAGGCCTTATCACAATAATATTATGTATTGAATGCTGCATCAGGAATATTTACCAGTAGGTACTTCGGTACCTATCTAATATAATATTAGATACCTACCTCTATCAACATAAAAACTTTTCCGCAATCTTGTTGTAATCAGCAATGGAAGGAGATTGGATGGCTGCGATTCATTTCCGGCCAATAGGGATTGGATTGCTGCAGGCCTGGAGATGACAGATCTGCCCGGGGGCTTAATTAAAAAACGAAATTCGGATTACGACCAATAAACCCCTCATTTACTGTCGTATTTGTAGACTCATGTAAGAGTAAATCAAATACAATGGCAGTAGCTACCTACCCTATACAAGTTAGATTAAAAAACTTTTAATTTAGGAGAATATTTCTAAATTAAAGTTTTTTAATCTAACTTGTCTACAGTAAAGTAAATAGGTCATAAAAGTCTACGTAAAATCGTCTACAAGTTGTTTATCAGGTAATATTTTATCAAACGTATTCGATAATAAATATTTGGTAAACGGCAAAAATATCTCACAGTATATTTCCAAGGCAAAAAAATACCATGAGATGTTAGGCGATAAATACTTAAAAACTAAGATCACTTCTGAGGCTTCCGGTCTTTAGTTACATTAATATTCGATGTAGAAGAAAAATAACCGCAGACTTTGATCTCATTGTATTTTCGTCACTAGACGTACTAGATAGTTCGAATAACGCAACACATCAGCAGATACAAACTTTTTGCCACCTCTGTTTTAGCGTTATGTACACACAAAGTCCAAAAAAAAAACCCTCATTAAGTTAGTCGGGTTTTATACCTATAACATAATAATTATCAAACAGTAATTACTGCTTCGAAAAAGAAAAAACCTCGTTAACAACAGGTAAAACTATTTATATAAATAGAATAGTTGATTTGGTTTACACTCTCTGTGCCAGCTCGTCTGCCAAGTGTGCAAATGGAGTACTGGCGTGCTTGACTACAAGTGTGTCAACACTAATTTTATTATGTAACATAAGCTGCTACTTATCAGTTGACGGTATTTGCATTATGTGACAGTAATCATAACTCTACTATGGTAAATTGTCTGCTCTGACGTGTGCAGGTAACTGAGTAAGTTATAATCGGTCATTTTAAAAGGCACTTGGAAGAATAGATAGAGGCTAGATATCTACTGCGCAGAGTGAGCAGATCCCTATTGAAATAGTCACCAAGAGTTGCGTCTGCCGGGGCAACGTCGGCTTTGAAATACACGTTTCAAACTGTATATTGAAGTTATTTATGAAACAGCGCGTAATCTTCATACTCGAACCACAACAGCTAACAGTATAAAATGAAGGCTGAATACTGATCAACTGTAAGATTTTTATGTCACTACGAAAATAAAAACAACAGCTGTCTGCGTCTTCTTTGAAATTTAATGCCTAATCATGAACTACCATTTTACAAATGAAACGTAACAAAATTGTGTAACTTACAGTTAGGAAACAGGTTAAGGTGAAGTTGATACTATTGTTTTCAAGATTTGTACAGTCAACTTAGTAAGTAGGTATCTACATGCAAGCAATTTAATGCATGTCGTTGACAAATCGAGTCCAGTACAGCGATAATATATACTAGTTAAGTTCATATAAACAGGTACTTTTGATTTTATGTATGTAGGTAAGTACCTAAAGGATATTGTGCAACACGATGCAGCGAACGAACAATACCAGGAATCTGAAGCAAGGAATTTAACGCAAACATATTACACTTCCACAAAACGCTGTCTTCATCGCGAATTAAACCCTGAGAATAATTTTACTGTAATACACGCAAGAACATAAGTAGTTAATTACCTAAATTATAACAAAATCAAAACTCCGACTGCATAAAATTAATAACTGAAATATTTTGGCGCCAAAAGTCCGCTATTTTATTTTTTACTAGACTGTAAGGAATGGTTATATTTTTCGCGAGTATCTTGTATGTATGTAATATTATTTATTACCTCATATTTCACAAACGACTAAACCCATTTATACAATTAAGACGTCGTTAGATTCGTCTTGACCGCCCAAGTGTTCTTAGACTTTTCTTTTCAGTTCTGACGGTTGAAAAAAACAAACATGGCGGCTGTAGATGTCAAAATAAAGAGGTGTGAAAAAAAGTTATTTCGAATACTGTAATATGGGTATCAGATTAAAGGGCTCCTCTTAAGCATTTCAAAAAGGTATGACATGATTACTGTGATTATTTTTTCAATACTTACGATACTTAGCTGTGATAAAAGTTAGTTGTTACATCGTACAACCACTCAAAAGTATTAAATAAAAAAATAAAATACAGTGTCACTCTCACAACTGAGACGAATCTAACTATACCTATCAAGCTAAAACCATTTAGGCTTATATAGAGTGCCAAAGAAATATACATCATACATAAAAAACACTGGAAAAAAACCCTCCTTCTTGCAAAGTCGGTCGGTTTAAAGTTTAACAGTCTTATAAAAATGTGTAAAATCCTACTAAGTATCCAACTCAAGTTGATTTCAGAAATACGTAGTACCTAATCACGATCGTAGAGCGTTTTTAAAATTAAACATCACAAGGGTTAAAATTAAACGTAATAAGATACATCCGTAAGTAAAGTACCAACCAAAATTAACTAAGACAAGCTTGTGTGGTTTATTATGAAAGTACTTTTATACTTATCATTTTTATTGGATGACACAAAAAGTTACTTGCTCTTGCCGTTACACCAATTAAGGTTAAAAGTGTTTCTATTTACCCGGCCTATTCTCTTGAGGAAATTATAATGACCAGTTAACTTTACTGCCTGATATTTTAATAACACGCTCGTTAAGTAATTAGAAAATTAAGTTCAATAACTTTATTGTGAAGGTATCAAAAGGAAATTTCCATATTTATCAGTTACAATTTTAGCTGATAATATTGGAATCATGACCTCACCACACGCTCAAACTGGATCCGCATTTTCTTTGTTTAGAACTACGTATATCAAAAATGTAATTTATATATCAACCCATATGATGTCCCCTGCTGGGCACGGGTCTCCCCAGTAGCACTTACTGGTATGTAGATCCTGGGGGTAATTGCCATAATCGCCACGCTTGGCGAGCGTGTTGGCGATCGCAGTAAGGCTTTAAGTACGCAGAGGACGCTGCTGCCCGTCCTCCGTTGTGAAATCCCTTAGTCGCCTTGACGACACCCACGGGAAGAGATGGGGTGGTACTATTCTTAAGCCGGTGCCACACAGCTCCAAATGTAATTTAATAATTGACAAAGGTGGGAAAAAGATTAAATCGAAAAACAAAATTGCACTATACAGTTGGCACTTGGCACCCTTCAATTTGCTCGCGGATGTTTTATGGGAGGGTGAGTCTCAAACACAGGCCAAGTCGCTAAAGGGCGCGGGCGATTGCATCGACCCGACTACAACAATATTCCCACACAACCTTAATATAAATGGCCCTTACTTTCTCTTATATTTACTAGATAATACTTGGCAGCCAATCCAAGAACGAGTAATGTTTTACACAACAACATAATATTAGTGTTATATTATTGCTATTTTTGTGATTCATACATACAGAAAATATATAACAATTCTAATTAATAAACTACACACATTTTGAAAATGATTGTTGTTACTACATAACAAGGATTCGTTTTTTTATTGGAGACATTCTTTATCAAATTGCACAAAAACAACCATCGAAGTATTTATAAAAACAGTGGACTAGCTACTGCACCAAAACAAATATATGTAGACACGTAAATAAAAGCCAGTAGGGAGTGCTGTGTTAAATGGAACAAGAAGTACAATATTGACGAAGGTGAAACACTAGAACCCTTTCACAGGGTAAACAAGATGTCATCAAGTCTCAACAAAGGTTTGTTGGTTTTTCCGTCTAGTCACATACAAGTTAAGATAACAAAGATTGTGAAAATGTAACATATTAGAATAAGGAAGCAAATAAATTAAGTGACTAAGTCTTAGCCACTTAAGTAGACATATTCTGTAACATGAGAAGAAACTAAGTCTCATCGATGTCATACGAAAACAGTCAATAAAATTAAAGAACATCAAAATTACTTTTCTACACAGATCGTAGTGTCATTGTCAACACAATCGTCGTCACAATAACTACGTTTTAATTCTATTTAAAACTATGAAAGGTTGTAAGTAATATGAAAATGAACGGAAGCTTTCTGATGCACGGAATCCTTTCGGACCCACGCTACCACCGCCGATACCACTGGTGGTAGCGTGGGTCCGAAACGATACCACCAAGTAGTGTTGTGATTTGTTTACAAGATACTATATGTGGTAGCGTGGGTCCGATACAAGATACCCTTTCGATAACAACCAAACGATACGATACCACCAAGAATAATTTCTGACGCAAGCGAAGCCGTAGGCTAAAGTTGGTAGGTATACCTACTTATCTTCCGTATTAGCTAAGTGTGACCTTTGTTATCTCACTGCTTTCATATAAAATGCATTAGCATCGATATGATTTTAAACAAGAAGTATTTTATCGGTTTCACCCTGGCCATTTATAAACAAATAAGATCGACTGTCATGAGTTTCTTTTATGTCAATAAATGTTGACTTTTACTGTTAAGTTTTCGTTGGTTCTATATTAAATAACTACGTACCTATAATATGATGACTGAAATACAGGACCCTCATTTTGATATCATTCGAATAAATGGGGGAAGTGCTCTTCTTTTTGGAATATACAGATACCATCGCCATAAAATATATAAAAATGGTTCATCGATATGGCGGTGTTCAACATATAACAATACTAAATGTTGTGGCTCTATTACCATTGCAAAGGTATTTAGTCTTTTTCAATTGCTTTGCTTATACTACTTATTATAGCTGAATTATAATGTAACTGCCCGTGGCAAGCTCGAGGAGGCAGATGGGTTAGTTTGTTATTACGATGCACACATTATTATTATATTTTTTTTTGTTTATTTTAAGGATATAAAAACTATCATTACACAGAAAGATCATACTAATTGTGTAGCTGATACCCATAGTAATGCTATTTTAAAAGAAAAGTGTAATTTGCGAGAAAGTGTTGTGGCATCGGATAAACCAATTCAGAGACTGTATGAGTCTAAAAAGAGAAAATTTTATGACCAAGGATTAAATTTAGCAATCGATGATTTTCCTCCATATGAAAGTGTCAAACATTTTCTGCATGATGCTATGCTCGGTTCAAATCTGCGAAAATCTCAAAAACCAAATTCAAAAATGTAAAAGAAGTAGAAGTTCCGGCTCAATTTCAAAATTTTATTTTAGCAGACTATTTCAATGTAGAATCCGGCAAGCAAACTCGAATCCTTGTTTTTAGTTCTTATAACTCCCGAAAAATTATTCCTGATGTAAAAGAATATTTCATGGATGGAACTTTTTACACCTGTCCAGCACCATTTGTTCAATTATATAATATTCATGGTGATATGTCCAGCAGTGTGGAGACAACCAAAGTGAAACCACTAATATTTGCGTTGATGTCCGATCGCACGGAAAAGAGTTATATGGTTTTGTTTAATTTGATCCAGTCCCAACTTCCAGATTGGAAACCACAAAAGATACATTGTGATTACGAAATTGCGCCTATGAAAGCGATTTTAAAATTATTTCCAGACATTGTGCTTAAAGGATGTTATTACCACTGGAATCGTAATATATGGAAGAAAGCAAAATTATTAGGAAATACTAAAATCAAACCAGAACGAAGAATTGTTTCTCTGATAGCAGCTTTGCCACTTCTTCCAAGTACAAACATCTTAGAAGGCTACGAATATATCAGATCTGAATGTAGTAACAACGACCGATTGTCAAAATTGTTAAAATATATGGAAACCTTTTGGCTTAAAATACATTCACCAAACGTATTTAGTGTGTTTGGTGAACGCCATAGAACAAATAATATCTTGGAAGGTTTCCATTCTAAAATTAATAAGTTATTAAATAAAAATACGGTAACACTGATGCGTTTATTAAAAGTCTTGCAAGATGTACATAATTCCGAAGTAACACCAAAAAAGCGTCGTAAAGATATATTACCGATATTCAAATGCAAATTGTCAACAAAATAATCCCAATAGGCCATGCTTTAGATAAATTACGATGAACTTTTTTCAATAATTTCTCTTATAAATACAGTAACCTTATACGTTTAGTAAACGCATTACAATAGGTTCCCACTACACTGTTTTATTTATCGATTTATTAATAAGAAGTGGGACCTTCTAAAATATTCATTTAAATGAAAATGTACGTTACCATCGATAAACGCGGTAGGAGAAGAGTGTTACAGCATCTAGGGCATAATTATTAATTCCACAAAGCATTTCGAACAGTTTCTCATGGACCCACTAATTTGGCCTACTAGGGGGACCACGGCGCGACTGGTTAGGAATATTCAAGAAATGCAGAATAACTAATTTCATCAAGGTCGAGAATTGCTCGAGCATGTTTTATTATTTTTATTTTATTTTTTTTATTTTTGAATTATCATAGATCCTAGTTTATGAAAAACACATACATCCTAATTTCGACCTTATTGACAATTTATTATAAACGTATTTTATCATATTTACAAAATTATTAATGTTAATAAAGACCAAATTCGCTTGCAGTTTTAACTAGTTTTTTTTACATCCCGTACCTACCTAAATACAATAGCCATGTTCAATTGTTTCTCGATCTTCGTTTGTTTTGTGATGTTCATGTTCATGTTTAAGCCACGAGTCTGAAAGGCGTTAATGTATCTACTTGGAAAAAAATTCTTATTAGTTACCTACATTAAATTCAAATTGGTCTCATCACTATTTCTGGTTTGGTGGTATCGTTTCGGACCCACGCTACCACCAGTGGTATCGGCGGTGGTAGCGTGGGTCCGAAAGGCACGGAATGATTCGGCAATATAGTAGTGACCTTCTACTTGAACGCGTCAGAAGTAAATAGTTGATGAAATGATTGCGAAATCAAAAAAAAATCTCATTCAAAAACATATTATCGCTACTAACGTCATGGAACGATTAAACAAGTCATCGTCACAATTTAAACATATGTTGACGTGTTGTTGAGCTTTCATGTGGTTTTTAAACATTGTTGCTGCCCAAAATGAAAATACATATTGAAAGAAATCTTATTGTCGTTGTAATAGGACAGGAGAATAAAAGTCACCCCTAAAATAGTATTTTTTTTTAAATGACCAAGGTACCAATTATTAAAAGTAGAAACGTTTTGACAAATGTAAATTAAGATCTCACGGTTTACTAATACTTTCTACGGCACCTGTCGTATTGACTTTTCATATTGGACACTGCCAACTGCCAACAATGTACAAACTATTACATGGCGTGATCAAGATGAATTGGGAGAAAATGCTTAGTACACCATACCTGTTTCTTCTGATTATATTTTGTAATATGAGTGACTGTACAATGTAGTAGGTTCCTAAGTTAAAATTATAGCTTCGGAACTATTAAGAGGAAGCAAAAAACGACGCAAACGGAGCCGCGGACAAAAAACCAGGTACAAAAGTCTAAAAACCCATAAAAATTCCATAATCGCGTACGTTTTTTTACCCATGTTTATTAATCGACGATTGGTTTAGACGCAAAGTAAGGCAAGTGTTTATCGGTAAAGGCCCCACACTATCTTTACTACAAACATTCATCCACTTGACGATATGGTATGTAGAATGAGGCAATGCAACCAGTGAAGGATCGTTTCTTATCTTTTAACTGATTTTGCAGTTTTCTGCGTACACTCAAGCACAACTCAAGTGCAAGTTTAATTATCAGTTTACTATTTGTTATATTATGCTACTTTGTAAATAATTGTGCAACAACCTGTATAGTCCGGCACTTGTACAGTACGTTCAAAACTTTAGAAAAAGTATTTTTTGAGCAATTAATAAATTTATAAATATTTAGTTTAAAATGATTGGGTTACGTTATTATCATTATAAGAATGTGTACTGAAATTATTAAACCAGCGCATTTAACATATTTGAAAGTTACATATTTAACCGTGAAAATCCTTTTTTTTTGTAAAGTGACATTTCATGTTTTATTCATTATTATTGTATAAAAGGTAACGTCGGGCGAGTTAGATTACAATGACAAAAAGCCTATCTTTCATGTGTTAATAGCATACATTCCATCCTTTTATTGGTTCTTACTAACCTATACGCATTCGCAAATGAGCAAAGCAACTAAAATGCGCATATCCAATACTGTCTAGCAATTGGAGTGATATTACACCATTACAGTAACACTAAAGAAATAAGAACGGATGGCCTATTAAATAAAGTAATAAAATATGTACATTGTACATGAACATTGCGACAAGATATTGATATCTTAAATTATGGTAACATTAACCTGTTTATCAATTCGTCTTTCTTCACACTGGAAAGTCACAGATTGAGAAACAATTCATAAATCAATGTATCGATATTGATTAATTTGTTTTGTTTAAATAGACTATGCTGACATAATTGTTTACAACACAAATATATGTATAGTATTCCTAATACATGCTAGCTACATTTGTTTTTTAAAGTTTAAAGTGGTCCGCGGATTTCCGCAGTGCCAACGGCAGTGGTGAGGTCACCAATGCGACTAGGGGACGCCAAGAAAAACTGAGCCAAGGTCCCTGCGGGCTTGCAAAAAAGCAGACATATTTTACTATTCTTCTGAATAGACGCAAACACTTAAAAAAACACACGCGGCAATGGCTCAATGATTCGCATCAAAATAGTACTTCTAATAGTCCTAGTTTATCTAGTCAATTCAAGTTAAGTAATAATGACATTGAAAATTTTCCGAATATCATTTAGCTCTGCTCCCTTGACTGATTGCATATGCCATTCCAAGACATAAACAAACAGACTATTATCTCTGTCCGGTGATATAATATCTCTAAAGTCGTATCTAATTGGTACCAAGTGGAGTCTCGATGGGCACTTGAAGCGGCCCGTTGCACAGGACAGGGCACTACGATATCTACGTTCATTATGCACAGCTGCAACGAATCAAATCAAAGCGAGCACTGTTGAACCTGGAACTCCACCGAATGCCCGAGAGATCAATTGCTTTATGTCAGTGATTCTTAACCTTTGGTTGGTTCTTAATTAATGAGAGGCATTAAATACAAGTTTGGTTACGCTATAGACCACATCGCAACCGCAGTCCGATATTGTGAGGCTTATTACGCATTGCAATGACATGCGTAAACTAGGTAAAAAGCCTTTTGGAGTATAAATCTTGCCAGCAATTATGCTGATTTCAAGATAGTTAAGATTTCGTGGTAACCAGCCCTCTTTTTTAATTCGCCACAGATTATAGAATTCTTCGAAGCACTGCCGTTTGAGGTACCATAAACCATCTACATTGATGGTGTTTGGAACTCCAAACCCTTGAAAAATCACACTAGTCTAGCTCACACAGACAGAGCTACCTTCGATACGTGTCTTATGTTGTAGTCGTAAAACATTTAACATGCATATCCTTACATAATATAAAATGCCAAGCTCTCTGACCGTCTCCGTTTAATTAATGGTCTAAGAACACGAAAACCATTGATCCGATTTACGTGTTTTTATTTAACTTTTATTCGTTGTTTTTGTAATAAAGCATAACAATGAGCGGAGATAATTGTTCATAAATAAGACGCTATAGTTAGAAGACTAACTTTAATGAGCTACTTTTTACTAAACATGATTTACTGATCAATCACAAATCACAAGCATTATCATTGTTTTGTTTAATTTTGTTATGACGGGCTACGCATTACTACAGCCAACACGCTAATCAGTTCAGCCTATAGCCATAACAAAACTTAAGTAGGTACCTACATACTTTTTTGATTGAGTTTTATTACGACTTATGGAGACTCATTGACTAGATTGAAGTTTATTTTGCCTACTAATTTTACCGTGGCATTTACATGTCATGCAAGATAACGAGCTTCGTGTGCAGTTTATAAAAAACTGCTATTATTGTCATTACTTGTTTATTATCCAGATCAAAGGTTATTATGTAATTACTATTATACATTTTGCTTCAGCGAGAAAAATATTACTTGTCACTAATTTTTCTAAGGTTTGTATACCTACGGCTCGCCTGATAGTAAGCTGTTATTGTAATCGATGGACCTTACCAACGACATCGATAATACAAGAGGGATATGCTCGAATAAGTTAACTATATTTTCGCTTGCACAAACGACCATTTAAGGCATCGGACTCGCAATCATGAATGAGGTCGCGGTTTCGAACCCTACCCATTATACTACCGACGTGACCCGCTCCTAACATAAGTCATTGAGCTTAGCTGAAGGGGTTAACAAGATTCCCAGTATATAGCCTTTAAAAAAAAAGTTCGAATTACTAAACGGTTAAGATGAAGCTGCTACGTCCTAATCCTAACACATCACACCGCGTACACGAGGGAGCAACTTGCCCGCATGGGCTAGTATTCAATAGCCCTTTCTCTTCGTAATCCTCTTTGATCTCAGCTCATATAGTGTAACCACTCTATAATGGGTTCAGATTAAATGAACATTAAAAAGATTAAGTACTTTCAAGCTCAATTGCTAAGCCCAGCAGATGTGGTCAATGGAATATGTAATTAATTCTGTATATGTACGAGTAGGTATGTATAAATAAATACGACATAGGTACGCCTTTATGTCGAGATACGATGACTTTTACGATTTCTTGTGAACAGCGGCTTCACGTGTGACTTTGAAGAAATTGCTTTGGCCTAAGCGAGTTTTACGATTTCACGTAAGTGTCAATTTAACTAAAACAGGTTGTGGCAGTAAATGCTATTTATTTTCTTTGGTATTCCGAAAAATAAAACTGTTATGACTTATGACAATGACACATTACAAAAAATCCTTTAAGTCGAAAATGACCACTTTCCGCATAAGTCCACTTTCCTAAAATGTGATAGATAGATTTTAGTTGACGAAGACACAAAGCTTCGTCAATTGAAATGTTTGTCAAATAAACCGCAAGACGTCACGTCAGCGTAGTTTTCTACAGCGCCAGTTGTCTTTTTATAAACTCACTATCTAAAAACCTTTATCCGTCATAATAATAAAACTAAATCGACGATATTTATAACAAGCGGCAACCCTAATAAAAGTAACCACATTTTTAACCCCTCACTGAGCACAGAACGGTGTGTAAAACCAACACCATCTAAGCTATCACATATTTTATTCATTAAACGATGCACACGCGGGGCCCATAATAACGCATAGAAAATAGGGATCACCGGAACCCTTTTTTAATTTAACGGATCTGGATAACATATTGTTACGAACGTAATAAAAGGAGTTGAATAATATAATATTTTATTTAGAAAATACATCATATACATACATAAGATGTAACTGTTAAATTCGATTTAGTTTATTATCAACTAGCTGACCCGCGCAACTTCGTCTGCGTTAATTTTCCCCGTTTTTGCAACATTTCTTATTGCTGCTCCGCTCCTTATTTCTCCACTATTTAATGGATGTTATTATTCATATAAACCTTCCTCTTCAATCACTCTATCTATTTAAAAAAAACCGCATCAAAATCCGTTGCGTAGTTTTAAAGATTTAAGCATACATAGGGATATAGGGACAGAAAAAGCGATTTTGTTTTATACTATGTCTATGTGTTTGTTTTATCTATGTCTATAGTGATTTCACAGAAAGATTCTTGAGCGAGAAGATTAATTGTGTCTAGGCTATAAATTCTAAACCAGAACAGGTTATTACAACCTTCATCACATGAGCTAAGGTCTGAATGATAATAAAATTAAAAATAACCAGGGAATCAATTTCAATTCGTACTTCAGATTCCGATTGTTATTGTATTCGTCTTTTTATACATCTGCGATTTGTACACACACAAATCAATTCTTTATTGATATTTTTACGTTTTCGAAGGTTAAACCACTCACAGAAGGCACACATACTGGTCATATTTAACGTTAAAGCTATTAATAGTTAAAAACGTGAAAAACAAAATATTAAACCAATCAAAACTTCAACTGTTTGTGTAATAAGAAATCTGAAACTAAAATGAAAATATTCCTGAAAACAGGCATGCTTTTTTTACAAGCTTTTATTTAACTTGCCCTGTGTGTATGTTAGTTTGTATGTTAATTTGTGTAAGTCAAATCTTGTAAGCTAAATTAGTGCCACTTCCTGACATTCGATTGGGCTCAAATTTGGTACACTTGAGTATCTTTGATGACAATGCAATATTTTGGTACCATAGTCATATATAGCCTTCCTTCATAAATGGGTTATGAAACAGTAAAAGATTATTTCAATTTGAACCAGTCCTGAAATTATCGCGTTCAAACAAACAAAATCTTCAGTTTTATAAATTAGTATAGATAAAAGCTTTTCGCGAGATTTTCTTAGTACTGTGCTGCACATTTCCAAAATGTACTGTATTAGGTACTGTCGATCATGATTGCTAAGTCTTGGTATCGACCTCGCGACAAGCATTTTCTTCCTTTTAGAGTATTTAAAAAACAAGGTTGTTTTTAAAAATGATTTTTTAATATTTTTCGTACGTACGGATCGTATTTTTCAAGTGACAGAAGACGTAGAGGTTATTGACATTGCAATAATAATGCTAATCAACTTTGATTCAGCAAACAGTACAAAACTTACTACGCGAAGATTGAAGTATGACTAACTCGATAAACATATTCAGGGTCATTTACCAGACATCGTCTCATTCAATATGACGATAATTTATCACAAGTGGAATAACAGTACGATCATAAAAATGATAACTGACTCATTTGGGGGTAGACGTAGGTTTGATCGTTTATTTTTGTTTAAATAAAATCTCGATCAAGTTCGTGCCGGGTAAAAAAAGAAACAAACAATACTGAACAGCTGTTATTGTTCTATTCCATAAACAATTATTGGAACATCTGAAATGACTACATTTTATCCTATTTTTATACCTATATGTACTTAAACAATATCCCGGGTTGTGATAGATCTCTTAAATATTACCGCATTGTATAATTAGAATAGTATATTTAGTGCTAAACGGTAATAAATAACTCTATTTATTGCAATATGTAGACCGTGTATCTAATCTAGTAGGATATTACTAAATTAAAAACAGACGAAACGATCATAATTTTACATAGTGATTTAGTGATTGTGTCATTTACCCATTTCCTTACGTCATATTAATCGGTAAATATTATAATCCTGGGACAGATCATGGGCTATTTTTATATTTTAATGAAGTTACTTAAAAAAAAGATAAGACAAAATCAACCCCTTCATACAAATGATTAATTTTATCACTGTATTAGAGGGTTTTGGCAAATTGAACCTCCGCTTAAATTTAGATTTTAATCAAGATAAGAAGCTGGCGGCAGTCGCGGCATGTTTACTTTGGTGTAAACTTGTGGATTACCCTCCAGGGAAATCAACCCCCTAACAACGGTAGTTATTTCACACCCACAAATAAATCATTTCGGTGACGGATATAATATCTTAAAGTTTTGTTTATTTTTCGTTCTACCCATACAATGTTTTCTATGGTTTCTAGTGTAATCAGACTTAGGATTATGATTGCACAGAATGTCCTGCCTTAAAGCCAAAAGTGTTACAAAATTCAAAGGTTTAGACCTAAGGAAAACAATCGGGCGGACGAAAAGGCTTAACAGAGTGAGTGAAGTATTGAAGACTGGCCAGCCATCCGTACATCTATTACAAATACTAGCTGTCCCAGTCAATTTTCCCCGTTTTTGCAACATTTCTTATTGCTGCTTCACTCCTATTGGTCGTAGCCTATAGCCTTCCTCGATAAATGGGCTATCCAACAGTGAAAGAAATTTTTAATTCGAATCAGTAGTTCCTGAGATTACCGCGTTTAAACAAACAAACAAACTCTTCAGCTTTATAATATTAGAATAGATTATAAAGCTGAGGAGTTTGTTTGTGTAAACAAATTATAAGGTTTGGACCAGACCCGAAGAGGACCTTAGAAATACACTCAGGCTGACGAAACGACTTAACAGAGTGTGTGAAGTATTGGAAATGGCCGGATGGCTGGCCATTTCCAATACTTCACACACTCTGTACGTTTAATTCAAACTCGTAGACTTGTGTTAATCTGTGTATAACATGCACACTCAGTCTCCACTGCTACGCCCTTCGGTGGATGTTATTGTGATATTTATACAAAACAAGACTGATTACAAGCTGTAACAAATTGTTCAATGTGTGTGTCCCGATCGTAATACCACAAACAATACTATTCCATATTTAAAGGGGCGACTTTGTATACGGTGAAGAATGAGAAGTGCGCCCACGCACGTGAGTAGACACTGGAGATTAGTTCTCTGATTACGTGACGTCGACCCTCCCTGGGCGTTCAACATTCATTAATAGAAATTTATTGACGTGTAATATACACTTTTATCACAGGCACGGACATAAAACCATGTATTTTGAATCAATTGAATAAGTATAAAAGGGAGAAAGCCGACGTTATTGATTCTTAAAACACATTTTAAGCTTATCTGAACATTTTGAGTTACGATAAACGGTTTAACGGTTGGGTCTACCCTTTTAACCAATTCGAAAAAGCTGTTTTTACCTATGATGGCGACTATGTTAATTTGTTAATGATTTTTTGTTCAATAGAAGAACTTTAAGGGTAAGTATTCGCATCGAAATTTGGTGAAGATCTGCCAATGGATATCAAGAAATATAACCGATTTCTCCATACTACTTTGTGCATTATCATCGTAATATACAGAAAATGTATTCAAACTGTCCCTACGCCTCGTCACGTGTTAACAGCTAAAAGGCTCTAACTTCCCACGAGACATTCCATTCTTTGTGTACACTCAGTGGTCCTGGGAGCATTTTGGGACTTGAAGAGTCATTGACATCGGTCGTGGCTTAACTCGAAATGTAAACATTATAAAGGATTCAGAACACATTACGTAATATTGTCCCTCTAGGAATTTTAAGTAGCGATAGTAAAGTGCATCCAAGATAATAAGGATTATTAGCTAATCTATTTAAGGCCTACTTTATGACCAGGAAGACGGTAAACCATTTCAACATAACGGATTTTTTATTTTTTAGGTGACATACAACGGTAATACCAATGGTTTTTTGTCTATGGAGGGATAAAAACACCAGGCCACTATATCGCTATGATAATTTTTGAGGACCACAAAAAATTACGAAATTTGCAATTTTCGTCAACTTTTAGACTGTATTGACAGTCTAAAACTTCCAGAAGAAACAAACAATTCACTCAAAAAAATATTTCCTAACAGACAACTTAACTGTTTATAAATACGCTAGACCAAACAAACAAACAAGTCTTCACCTTCATAACAATAGTGTAGATTGAAGATTTATATAAATATTTATACTGAGGAATAATTGGGATAATACTGTTCAAATATAGATAGATACACACACTCAATTATAATTTAGGTACCTCCACGCCCAAAGTTCAAAAACCAAATTATTCATCTATTTAAAAGACGAAAGCTGGTTTTCTTAATTTAGTTCTATGGAATCTCATCTTAGTAGTCAATACACTGTTGTAGAAAATATGTTTATCAAAATCACAACATATTAAATATAGATGAAAGAGTTTGGATGTTTGTTAATCAATCATACCTAAAAACCGTAAGGATTCGTTGTGTCAGTGGCACTTGAGTAGATCATTCTAGCAGCTACCGAAATATATGCTAACGAGAGCAATATCAACAGATTCCATTAACAAACAAACCACGAGATGAAATTAGCACCAACGCAAATTATGGGTCATAAAGTCAACAAAATACTACATCATGGTCACGTTACGTACTTACTATAATTACGGCGAACACACTACGTAGTTGCATTAGCCAAAGATGGTTCTAGCAGTATAAATACTTCATGAATAATGCGTACGAAAACTACATTGAAGGGTGGCTTTGCAATGCGATAAAAATCAGCACAATAGGTACTTCTTCCAGAATAATGAGCTGCCCGTTATCAACGTAAATATTTTCAAATTATTATCTTCTACTACTCCTACCAGTCCACGGATAACTTGTTTTTGTTCACATTTACGAATACCTGGTTTGAAAACCCTACAAGTCATTGTTCAAGCTTCAAGCCCCTCATTGAATACTTAAATGAGTAACGCTTGCATTTATTACAACAGTCGATAAGATAATAACTCTTTAGTCAAATGCAAACAATTCCTAACCTATGTAAATAGAATAGTTAGGCCGATAAATAGATGACTAACTCGGACAAGTCACTTACAACACTAATAAGCTTAATGACATGATTCATAAAAATCTGTTAGAGATTTGACCAATAGTGCCATGACGTAATCATTTTACATACACAATCGGTGGTTCGATACATGACTTAATCAGACAACTCATAGCTGGAGGCGTAAGGTTAATTGAGAGCAGAAGCTGCAACCCACTACATTTAATTCGACCTTTTAAAGGCGGACTGTCGTTGCGGAGACAGACCGGCACCATGTTAGTAGGTATGAAGCGGTACGCCAAAAGCCATATTCGGGACCCGTGTTTCATTGATATCACAAATATAAAGATAAGTACGTGATCGAAATCGTGGGTGTCAGTTGAATGTTTTGGAATGGAATTGACTCATATTGACCGTGCGAATAAGATCGGACTATCCATCGTCATGTGTATTTTACTACGATTTAATCATAGATTTCTTATTAGACATTTCGTCAAGTAATTTTTTAGGAACTCCCACGCCAAATGTATGTGCTGTTTTGCTTTAGTATAACCTTAAACACCTAAGTATAGGTAATGAATATAGAACAGTAAGCATTAAAAGCAACCCTAAAGTATTTGACACATTTGTGTATAAGGTTTCCTAATCGTTACGAACCCTTATGACGACGTGATTTCCGTTTTTGAGCTTATTTAATGCTCATACATAAATAAAATATCCGTCGTATCCTAACTACTGTTTGAAATGATTTCATAGACTTTTTTTATCACCTTTTCTAGCTATTCTTATCGCATAGTACCTTAGAAAGAGTAGTAATATTATAAAAGCCTGTGTACGTTGTTGTACGTGTTTGAAATCGCTAAGTTTAATCTTAAATTACCAGCCAGCAACCAGGTTTGGAGGAAGATTACAGGCTGTAGCGCCCTAAACTGTCCATAGGAGTGTAGCAATGGCTCTTAAATGTAATATTGTACCCCCATACGTAAAAGGGGCGTTATAATTTAACTTGTGTGTATCTGTCTGTGACGTCTTAACGCCTATAGAGAGGAACAAATTTAGATGCAGTTATTTTTATTAGAAAACGTTTTCCCCGTTTTTGCAACATTTTTCATTGCTGCTCTGTTCCTATTGGTCGTAGCGCGATCTTAAGCCTTCCTCGATAAATGGGCTATCCAACAGTGAAAGAATCGATTCGAACCAGTATTTCCTGAGATTATCGCGCGATTAAAATTAGGTAGAGACGCAGTCCATTTACTTGAAAACACTGACCTCTATAGTAAGAACCCTGGACAGGCTACCCCGTATAAAGTGACAGCAATTTCAAATGCCGAATAAAAATATCCACCTGTAAGTGCACTGGCCGGTATTTTACCACTTCGTCCCAATGTCAAAATCTAATGGAAGTCTTGTTGTTGTACCCTGTACGGTACCCTGTCCAGCGTACTAGTAGTATAGAGGTCAGTGCAGGGGAACCCTTAGCAGTTGGTATTAAGGTACACAGACAAACAAATAGTAACAAAATATTGTCTATTTGACAAGATTAGTGATGTACATTGTCATCGATTAATCGTTACAAGAATCGACTTTTAAAGACATTAAGGGGCGTCTAAACAGGAATTTTTTTATGGCAATTTTTGGCGGCACTCTTGGCAACTAATTGCTGGGCCAATAATGGCAATATTACTACAATTGTATAGAGCATGATCCATTCTCCTAAACGGGCTACACAACCCAGCAACAATAAAATAGAGGGCGACTGGAACAACAACAAAATTGGCCGGGCAACATTGCGGAAAATAAATCGCTCAGCGATCGTCCAACCATCAAATCAATTTTGGAGAGTACTGCCATGTTGCCGGCCACAGCATTGCCGCCACAAATTGCCGTAAAAAATGGCCCGTTTAGACACCCCTTTGCAATCAATGAGTTGCAATAATTAGATAGTCCTCAGAGACGTTTATCTCAAACCTTGAATTTTTTTGCGTATGCCCGTCAATGACGTGATTTAATCATGTTATTATACATGTGCTAATATCTGATAATATTGTTAATTAAGAAGATTAGCGGTATGTGCCACTCGTCAAAGATATCAGTCACATGTTGACATCCAATGTCATGAGGGCCAGTGGTGTAGGTAGGTGGAGACATCGATTGAGTACGAGTACGTACCGTACGGGGCCATTCCCCCCCCCCACAAGATATCCATCATACAAACACGCTCAAACAACTTGCACATAGACATTGTTCATGTTTATAACACCGTTTCTTTTTCGTCAGGGGTTAAATTGTATTTCACATTACCTCAGCAAAATGTTAACACTTTGCTTTGTACTGTAGATAAAGGTAAAGTTTAATCAACTTCCTTTTATTTATAATATCATAATAATAATAGTTTAAAAATGCTGGTAAACCGCAACATTCCCATTTTAAGGACTATTTAGGGATATTAACCAGGAAATCTAAAATATTTTACTAACCAATGCTATGTATATGTAAGCTGAATTTAATTAAAATGTATTTATGGATCCCCTAGTTTATTTATAACATTTTTCCACTAACTTGACTAATTTTTTTTTTTAATCATAACTTATAATTAAGACCTTCCTCCAGGAGCCATAGTGTGCCTGAGTAACAGGTTAAAAAGTAAAATATGTACTTAATAAATGAATAATCATAAATCCAACCTAATATTATAAATGTGAAAGAATCTGTGACATTCTCCACTTAAACTGCTGAACCACTTTAGATGAAATTTGGTATAGAGTCCTGGGAAGGACATACACTATTTTTTATCGCGCTAGTTCACATCCATGCGGGCGGAGCCACAGGCGAAAGCTAGTACACAATATTTTTTTATTAGTAACATTACATAGGACAATATGTCCAAAGCCTATTTTTTTCTATACTGTGAAAAGATTAGAATAACAATGGATATGTAATGCATCTGGATAAATAATATATGTAAGAAAACTGTAAATAGTGTATTAAAAATTTCTGCTTTTTTACTTCATCTTTTTAACCATTGTAATAATAATATATAATTTTTTTTTATTAAGGTCATTCTTAACAAGCCCTTAAATTTTTTTTATGCATTATAATTTTTACTAATATTATAAAGCTGTGAAGAGTTTGTTTGTTGAATGCGATAATCTCAGGAACCACTGGTTAAAATTGAAAAAATATTTAGTGTTGGATAGCCCATTAATCAAGGAAGGCAAAAGGACATAACATCATGCTACACCACCAATAGGAGCTTAGCATTAATAAAAAAATTTGTTAAAACAGGGAAAAATTATACAGATAAAGGCAGCTAGTGTTGTATGTAATGTATTTTGGTCATAATATTATATTTTGACCAAAATATGTTACATACACTACATACACTTTTTATTATATTTTGAAAAATTAATATCCATCATTAATTACACATATTTTATTTTTATTAGTTATTTATAGTTATTAGTATTGGTTTAGCAGTTTTTTATTTTTTATGTGAAACAGTAATATACTTTCATGTTTTATTATATGTAGGATTACTTACATCTGCAAGTGTAAAAAAAATATTTGAAGAGTAATTAGGGTCAAGAGCATTTCACTGTAAAATCAACAGGTGCAGCCATTGTGTATAAGATTATCAAGTGATTCGTTTTGAAATGTTTGCTTTTCATTATCATTTACAAACTCAATGATAAATAATATATATGATTGTAATAAAAACTATAAGGGGTTTTTGCCATTTTGGCTATGGAACCCTAAAAATAGTAAAATGGGATCAACAATAAAAATTCTTGGGGATCCAAGCTGGAAGCAAGGACATCTTGTTTCAATATATTTTTTTGCATATTGGGTCTTATGATATTTTATTTAAGTTTTTTGTTATGGGATATTAAAAATTAAGTATAGTAATAATGTGCAGATTTCACTGTTAATCCAATTTTTAATATCCTATACTAAAATAATGTAGCTGAAGAATATGAATTAACAAGGTAATCTCTGACAATATTAAAAGTGATATAGGTATGGCTGTAGCTTGAAGCGAAGAAAAAAATAAAATGAAGTTATGGAATTGTAACAAAAAATTTGTTATATTTGTTATGATTGCCTATCTTAATTTTGTTCTATTTTGAAACTAAACATAATTTTACTATACAGTATTCATTTGACATTTTCAAACAATTTTACCTTGGTTTTATGAAATAAAAATATTTAGAGTTTCAAGTTTGATTCAACTCACAGGAGAGGAAACCCCGGGCAAAGAAAAGTGATTTATAAAACTGACTTGTGGTTGACATTGAAAATTGAATTACATCAGACTTTTATCTTATTATTATCAGACAAGCCAATCTATTGTTTTACAAATAGATCTAAAGTGATCTGAACCAACTTCAATCAGTTCAAAGCACTTCATAAATACATTTTTTTGCTCCTTGATTGAAATACCTGTTTAATACCTTGTAGAGAAGTAAATATTAGGATACAATTCTAATCATAGTTTAAAACTACCCACTTTTGTATTAGGCAATCGGAAAAGTATATATTTGAATTTTATCATGAAACTAATTATGTTCTTATCAGAAAAAAGTGCTTTAAAACTAATGTCTATAACATTGTACAGGGATCACATTCACAAGCTATTTTAATTGCCAGTCTCTTTTCTACCTCAAAGGAGTTTGTGATCAAACAGAAAAAAAAAACTTACCCGCCACGGTGAATCTGTCCATGTAGTTGATGAGATTTACAAAACATAATATTCCGACCGTCATGTATTCAACGAAAGTCACATCACTTAAATTTTCTCGTCTTCTCGCCTGCTTCTCCTGTAGCAGTGCCGTAGCTGAATCATTATCACCATTTGTAACAAGCTGCTGATTTGATGTGTTTGGGGTGATACAACTTTGGTCCATGTTTCCTACACTAGTTTCTATGAGGTAAGAACTATCACTTTCGGAACTTTGGATGTACTCAAAAAATAACCAAAAAAGTTTATAACTTTCACACTATAGTCTCTTAACTATATTAAATATGTTTAATAGGTTAATTAAATGTAAAATACTGTAGTAACAAGATACTATAGTATAATTTAGGAACTCAATGCATGTTCTGACATTACGAGTCTTCTGCGAGCGCCCGTGAACATTACAACTCGACAGTCGACGGCCGTGTTCGTGACGTGATTACTTTTTTATATACTTGTCAGTTGTCATAATGCTACAAAATGTCTTGTTTATGGTCATACCCGCTGTCTAAATTTCAACTGTCAACGCAAATTTAATCAATGAGTTATTTTTAGAGATAATTTGTTTTTTTTTGTTATTTATTAGTAACATAATAATCTAAAATTAATATAAATTCAGTAGTACAAATAACTACAGTACAACATGAACCCAAAGTTTAGCAGTTGGTACCATAGAGCATGTAAAATATATGGTACCTTTTGGCGTGATCTTCTTCTTCTTCTTTGAAATTATGGCAATCAAGCCGTTTTAACGGCTAATTAATTTCTGCCAGTGTCCAGTATTTATGCGCTTATTACATGCACAAAGTCTGGTTTTTAGTAAATTATCACTTAAATCAAATCATTTTTTACAAGTGAAACTCGGAGCTGTAAAAATAATGACCGGTCAGTTTGCCGCCATTTTTACAACTCTACTCTGCGGTCATTGCTCTGCCAATTTAAGTGAGTGTCAGTGTCAGTCAATTTCCATTGTCATTTCTGTCATCTGTGGCGTCGCGCCGAGTCTTGTAGCGGACGGTGTATACCAAAACTATACATTTTCATAGAATTACAACTACAGCTTCTTGAGATAAATGTTCTTGTTCTGAAGAAGTGCTTTAAAATCTGTGGCGATCATAATTTACTCATCATGGCTAAAACCGTATTCTTTATTATTTTAGTTTGCTTTACGATAGGTTTTGCTAAAAAACGCTCAGGCGATGAGAGACCTGATTGGGCTAAGAAAGATATTAGAGATTTTAGTGACGCGGACATGGAAAGGTATTATTCCTATTATAGCAAATTATAATATTAAGGGTATGGGACTTATACAAGAAGGATAAATAAAATATATTTTTTTAGACTTTTCGACCAATGGGAAGAAGACGAAGAGCCACTACCCGAAGATGAGTTACCAGAACACCTTCGTAAACCACCAGCATTAGATTTAACGAAGCTGGACATGTCAAAGCCAGAAGAGGTATTACAAGCAACTAAAAAAGGCCAAACACTAATGATGTTTGTAACAGTCGCCAATAAACCTTCTAGAGCTAGATCTGAGGAAATAACTAAGATATGGCAGACCAGTTTGTGGAGCAACCATATTCAGGCAGAAAGGTAAATTATTTTGTTTTGCTTGAGACTTTATAAATGTCACATAGTGGCTTGGCGACTCATTCTAATTGGGTATTTGACTACTACCAAAATAAAATACTTTTTATTAACCATGTAAAATTGGTTCATTTATTAATTTTACGTGTTTATTAATGTATAATTGTGGAGGGCAAGGTGTTAAGTCCCTCCAACACAAAGGGAGGATCCTCGGACCAGGCGTGGTGATCGTGCCTGGCCAGCTGAGGCCTAACGGTTAACGTTGGGAACTTGTATTTATAGTTATTGTAGCAACTGTGAAAACTTCTATATCGGGATTCAGGATTTTATGCGAGCTGTCAAGTGTCAATTTATTTTATATTATTATATGTGGGTACTGCCACATAATCATAAAGAGAAACACTAAAAGTAAATGATATGACCATAGATAATGTGACTTCACATGCTAGCATTCCATACAATTTTGTACGAAGCGGGTTGTTTTTGACGTTTCTTAAAAAGACGCTGATTTGACTTCAGTCAAATACCCTATTGTCATTGTTTTTAAATCCAATACAATTTATAGTATAAGTATATTTGGTTTGGACACTAAATGTCCTTTGGATTCAGGGGTGGACTGTGAATTTTCACTTTTTGTGAAATGATATATTGCTGAGGCCTTTGCTAATCTTTATGTATTTATGCAATGTAGTCCACCCTTTATTTGACCTAAAGGGTCTTATATCGACTGGGCCCTAGGCTGCAGCCCACATTGTATTGATCTGCATCAAATCCATGTTGGAAAATTGTTATTTGTCCAATAAAAAACAATGTAACCAGGTAACACTAAATATCAAAGCAAATAATGTAAACAGTTTGCTTCAATATTTGACAATCACCTCATTCTCAATGTATTGCATTCCAGGTACCTTATAGATGATGATAGAGCCATTTTCATGTTTAAAGATGGCTCCCAAGCCTGGACTGCCAAAGAGTTTCTATTAGAACAGGAGGAATTGAAGGAGGTTCAACTAGAAAGTCAAACATATCCAGGCAAAAAACCCGATGTCAAAAACAAATCCCTTAGAGATGAATTATAATAAAGTCAATTAATGTAAAATTGAAACTGTATATTAAAGTCAAATTTTACTACTTTTTGTAGAAAAGAAACTGAAAATATGCCCAACTAGTATAATTAAGAATAAATAAAGGATCTTTAATTGTATCTGTACATATGATGTAATTTTATTACCATTTACTGTCAAGGATACTTAAATGTTAATTTATTTTTAAATATATATTTTTTTAATTTAAAATACAGAATACTTTATAAGTAATTTATTCTTTTAATAAAATAATCAGGTGGTATACAAACTTATCTTTAAAATGTACAAACAATAGCTCTTCCATCTAAGCATCTGTAGCCCTAAAGTGTTCTTCATCAATAGTTGAATAAATATGACCCTCACCGCACATCCATTCCAGAATATTCCTGAAAAACGAAGTTATTTAACAAAAGAAAGGATAACAATGTTGCAAAGTAACAACAATATTGTTTAATCAAACCCTTATCTCAACTTTACTGTATAAAAATAACGGTACAACAGATAAATGACCTTAATGTTTGTATTTTAATTTGTAAACAAGTTTTTAAACTTGATTTAAAGTAGTTATATTTTGTTGACCAATGTACAAATGTAATGTTGATTCCGCAAGATTGACATCTTTTAGCACTATAACTTTTTAAATACCAAAGTTGGAATGTTGTTTACAGCAAAGAAATAAAAAGTGGACTTGTTTTTTTAACATATGCAATCAAATTCAAAAGATTGCCACAGGATTAAATTATACACAGAATACTTACTCAAATTCCATTTGTGGCATGCGGTCCTTCAATGAAGCGTACATATCTTGTTTGCTGATCCCCTGTTCAAGACTTGAGGCTCTGATTAAGTTGAATACCATCATTTGACGTGGGTTGAGACCATTGACTGATGCATTATTGTCTGACATCCCCACCATTGAATTTGATGGCAATCCAGTTGAAAATGTTGGATTGTTGTTGACAACCTTCTCCTGTTGGAAATGTGAATTTATTATGAACTAGCAATGGCAATGCCCAAGACTTATATTTAGATGAAGGGTTCAATTCTGTTCGCTTTAGTTCTGCTGTTTATTCAATACATCTTCCATAAAAAAAGGGTGATATGGGATGGACACAATTTTAAATTTATCTATACTAATATTATAAAGAGGAAAGATTTAATTTTTGTATGTAATGAATAAACCCTTCTGACTGCTACGTCAATAACGAAAATCTATACCCCATGCAATGTTATGTAATTTTTTTTTTTTTATGTGTCATATCGTTGTGAGTATGTTTTCATTTGACATCCAAACACATCACTGGTCAAAAAGTTAAAAACTAAAGGGCCAATTTAAAAAATCCTTTCACTGTTGGGAAGCTACACTATTCCCAGGTGACATAGGTTACTTTTGCTACTTATCCCTGTTTTTTTACTATTTATCCCTGTATTCCCACAGGACAGGAAATTAAGCATGTGAAGCCGCTAGGTGTCTGCTAGTGACCCCATGTGGATCTCGGTTTTCGCAATAAAAGCTATCCTTTCCCGGGACTCACAGGAAAGTTTCATCTAAATTGGTTCATTGGTTTAAGCATCAAAATAGTTATAGATAGTTGAAAATCAGATACATTAGAGGACTGTGATATCTTTAGGGGGGTAGGGGCTTGACACCTAGCGTTCCCCCCTCTCTTGAATCCCCCACTGCCTCATGCATTGAAAACATGTTTAGTAGAGTGGCATACACTTTTAGTAATCAATTTACCTTCTTAGAATCTGCTTCCATTTTGACCTTGGTTTGAATGCAGTGTAGATAATGGAATGTGATAGCATTAATATCTGTAATTGGCATTATTTTAAAAGCCATAAGTACTTTTTTCCCCTTGTTTGTTTTTACATTGCCATAAACTTGAATGTAGTCATTTACTTGAACTTTTGGTGTAGCTCTATCCTACAAGAAAAAAGTAATACTTAGTTAAATAAAAAGCAACAATAATACCTATCATAAATTTATTTTATTGCTACTTTTGATAAAACAAAATAACTGATTAAATCTCAGACCAAAAGAACTTCAATAGAAGATTTTCAAATATTTGTTTGAATCTCAATTTCTTAACATAATAGAGAGTAACTTAGTGGTTAAAGCATTCAACTTGGAACCAAGAGGTCTGAATGCCACCTGTTATACTACTGATGTGAACCCACTCCAACCACAAGCAATTAGCTTGGGGGATTAATAAGATTGACTTTAACTAGCAATAGTTATTACAGAAACTAGGCATAACACCAAGTTCCAAATGTTTTTTATAAATATAAATAACTTACATCATCATCACCCGATTCCTGGTCCAGCCAGAGCACAGCTCGCATTCTACCTGTTATATCCTGGATTGTGTAAGTTATTTTTGTACTTTGCATGCGAATGTTCCTCACACGAGCGACAATACAAACTATCTGAATCTCCGTTCCCCATATTTTCACACCATCGTCTCCGCTGTGCAGAGCTTGCTTGATCACAATTGGTGCTGTACGAGATGCTCTTCTACCCTAGATGAAAGTGTAAAAAATGAGATTTGAATTAAAAGCTTTAAAAAATAGAGAAATGATTCGAAAACTAAAATGAGAATCACTTACAGTTTTTTGAGCCGGATTTGGTGTGTTTGCATTGCCGAATTGGCCCGGAGAATTGAAAAATCCTCCGCCGACAGCTGATTGATCTAGAAATAGTAGTTTTATATGAATCTTTACTGTAACCGGTACGTTTACTTTGTATATTTATGTTTGGTAATAATTGTTATTAGATAGGTACTTACCATTCCACATTTTATGATTTTTAAGAATAAGCAAAAAGTCGGAAACCAATAATAACCCGCACTATGTGGAAATAATAATGTTTTTTAGTCAATTTAAAGCAACGAAACAAGTTCACACACGATTCGAGCGGGAATTTTGACAGGGCTTGACGTTTTATGTTTTGTACATTTGATCGACATTGAGCGCGAGAGTGTTACCTGTAGAAAATAAAACACTTATCTAGGACGATCCGATTTAGTTGGACAGATATTGTATAGCCGATCGACCAATATCATACGGTCCGACTGATACACGTTTATGCGTTTATCGAAGTTGTTCCAACCCAATAATTTTGACAATTGACGTTACTTTTTGAAGTTTGTTTGTTGCAAAAAATGTTTGTTGTTTCAAGTTTAGTTTTGAATTTGTTTGTGTTGTGATAATTCTTGTAAATCTGCGACGATGTTTTATTAAAATAATGGCTGGAAAAACTGTTCATAAAGGGAAATATTATATTTCCTTTAAACGGGGATTCGAGGATACTAGAAAAGATGTGACCGTTGTTATTGACAAAGTTTTTGAAACAGATACTTTGGTTAGATTAATCAATTAAATTAATTCAAGAATATTTTCTAGTGTTTTGTGTGGAAAACACTAGAAAATGAAATAAAGCTTACATGACTGATGATTACAGAACAGTGTTATTTTTGAAGTACTTTTATCTATAACATTTTAATTATTTTCACAGAAAATATCTCTTTCGGATGATGATGACCCTGCCTTTTTATTCGTGTTGGTAATAACCCGTATGGACTATGAGGACTTGAAGAAACAACAGGGTCTACTTGTGGATTTTGACAATTTTCCTTCTCAACTTATTCGATTATTACAACAATGTGCTTTAAACAACATGTATGTATGACTCGTCCTGTCCAACCGACACACCGTAAATAAAATTAATATCAATATATTTAACTATTGAGCACAACACTCATTGTGTTCCATAATAAAATAAATATGCCTCTACAGAGGCAGACAGTTATTAATTCAGCAGTTCGAAGTAGAATTACTCCCATAGAACCAATTATATTGTATTACTTTTTGGGAATACTAGCTTTTTCAATCAGTACTAAATTATGAGTCACCTAAAATATAATGATTGCAGAAAGGAACAACACATAAAGCAATAGGGTTTCAATTGAGTATATGACTAGGGACACCAATTTGTTAAAATGTGAACTAAATTATAAGGCACACTGTTCAATGTATATAATTTACTAGCTGACCCATGCAACTATGTCTGTGTAAATTTTTCCTGTTTTTGCAACTTTTTCATTGCTGCTCTGCTTCTATTGGTTGTAGTGTGATGTTATATAAGCTGTAGCCTTCCGAAATAAATCGGCTATACAACAGTAAAAGGTTTCTTCAATTCAGACCAGTAGTTCCTAAGATTATTCATTCAAACAAACAAACAAGCTCTTCAGCTTTATAATATTAGTATAGTTAAGCCATTATGTTTCAATGTTTCTTAAAAAAAAGGTACTGATTTGACTTGACAGTCATCTACCCTATTTGATTTGGCAAAAATTGATTTATCAACCAAAATAGTGTTGGTTGCTTTTTCTTTCCATTTTCAAAAATATAAAGTAATATCTGTAATATAATATATATTTTTTAGGTTTTTAATAATGCAGCAAAAGAATCCAGTACAATATTATTTTGAAATAGTTGAGCACAATGAATTCAAGCGGCTTGTACATTTATCTCTTAAGACCGGACCAGCTACTGATGCAGAGATCAAACTACATATGAGTGAGACTATCATCAATTTAAAAGTAATTTTGTTTGTTATAAATACAGTGGACCCACGGTAATCCGACAAATGTTTTAAAGGCGTTGTTGGACTATTGAATTTGTCAGATTATACAGTATTGCCACAGACCCCTACAATCCGAATTTTATTGATAGAGAGTACTTTGCAATCTGGCAAATAACAAATCAGAGGATTATACAGTACTGCCACAGACCCCAATAATCTGGATTTATTTGAAGGAGAGTACCTTGTAGTCGACAAATATGTATGTTGGATTACAAGGAGCTCCAGATTAGCCAGGGGCCGAATTACCGGGAGTCTACTATATAATAATAATTTTATGGTAATTAATTACAGTTTTTGCGTCCTAATCCCATCAGAGACTAGGCAAATATGTAGGAAATTTTTGTGTGTACACAAGTGCACTCTTTATTCCCGAGACTCCTCTATTTGAGACTAACTCATAGTCCAATGGCACAAAACTCTGAATTGACCACAGAGAGATTAGGCACAGCGCTTAAAGCTTAATGTGCTCTTCGAGGAGTAGGTGTAAGAATGATGAAGGTTTTACGGTCTGGGAGAAGGAGGAGGAGGTCTTCATGCATAAATGTCAGGACACCTACCATGTTCTGACATTTATGCATGAAGAAGACGTAAGAAATATCTACAAATGTCCACATTCATAACATAGCTAGGATATTCTGTTTGTACTATTTGGATTGGTTTAGTTTTTACTCCTCTTAACCAGTATATTTATTTAACACATTTTATGATATCACACAGAAAACATTGTCTTCATTAAAAGGCACTGCAGCAAGCACAGAAGCAATATTAAATGATAAATGTATGAATTTGGAAAGAAAAATACATGATTATACTCACAATATAACAAGGATGGAAGAAGATAAAAAGAAATTAGAAATAGAATTCAGAGAGTCATTGAAACAAGAAAGAGACAAAATAATGCAGGTATGCAAAAAAAATCCATAAAAACTGTTGCAATTCTTTCTTTGAAAGGCCTATGTAATATTTAGGTTTATCTTATTGATACCATTTTGATCCTTATTTTGACACAGATAAGGATAGATTTGAAATAATAAAAATGGCAAGTATCTAAAAAATAACAGGAACAATGTTTGTAAATAAAAACAAAAAATTAAAACTATGTAATATTGTAAATCTAAAAATTTATAGATTATTTTAAATTATAACTATTTATTTATGTTTTCCAGGAAAAACAGCTATGGCAACAAAATGCAGAGTTAACAATGAAAACTCAAATATCATCATATCAGGATAATTTGAACAAGAAAGACCAACAAATTGATGAAATAAATTCAGTTTGTAGGCAGCTAAAAGAAAAAATAACTGTCTTGGAAAATCAACTCAGGTTATTATTTTAACTCTTTATTTTTATGAAGGAGAGATACTACATTTGTGGACATTTCATATTAATATCTTTTACAGGCAGTTTTATATTACTGTATTAATAAAGAAATTGGCAAAAACTGCCTATAAAAATTACTTCAATATTCGGCCTGCAACATCATAGTTCTTTAACTACCGACTAGATGGCGCATGCGAGGGCCCAACTCGCGAGCATCAAAGGATAGAAAAAATTGAGGTCTAGTAACATTGTCCAGATAGGTGGTTCGATTCTGGCCCCGGTTTGGCTACGGAAGTCTCGGGTTCGATTCCTGGGTCTGAACTTCAAATTTTTCTATCTTTCAAAAATGCAATTATCGTAGTTCATAATCTACTTATGATTTTTAATGGATACCTAGTTCAGGCCCTGTCTACATGGGAATTCATAACAACCATGATGGCTATCCCTAGTCCACTCTTACCTGCAGCTTTCAATTTCTTCTTTTATAGTATGTAACAACATTAAATAAAATTGTTTTTTTTTTATTCCAGTGATAAATTACAGTGCCAAAATCTATTAGAAAAGGAAGTACAAAAGTCTCACATTGAAGTTGCTACTCTCAAAGCAAAAAATGCTACTCTAGAAAGAGATTGCATGGAAAAAGATAAACAGTATAATCAAATAAATTCCAAATGTGGGTACTTAGAAAAGGTAAGAACTTTTTAATGGTGGGGTTGTGAAATTGCTATTGTTTGTAAATTGCGACTTATATTTGTTTTGTTTACAGACAGTTAAGGATAATTCAGATGTAATAAGAGATCTAAACGGTACTATACATGTTCTAAAAAAAGAAAAGGTTTGTAATCATATTATGTACTTATATCTTTTTGCGGAGTGTTTTCGAGTAGATATGGTATAGTTTGACCTGTACCACTGTACTGCGCCTATTCGCATCAACATTCACGGCGGTAGCTAATTCGCATTTTCTCCAATGTTGATAAATCTCGTTTGGTTTCAATATTTAAAATTAGTTGATAACTTCGTATTATGCAATCCCGTTTGTAGTATTTTACTTTTATTCAATCTCAAAAAATTAAGCTGTTTAATATTTATTTAACAAAGATCATATGATCAAAAGTGAGTATACAAAATTCCCCAATATATTTCCCCATAATATAGGCATAATATCCGAAGCTGGTATACATTTTATATATATATCCTGCTTACGCGCAGTAGCGCCAACATCGACATGTTAAGGGACACATCCGTATCACAATCATATGTCCTTTGGCCTAAAAGTTGGTAGTATTGGATATGATGTTGCCACTTGTTCACTTATTATTTACCCTATTATGTAACCATATTTTTTATAAATACCTATATATTTATAATAAATGGCTATATTTTAAGAAGCTATATACTCGTACACTTTAAAATAATTACGCCACTGTGTCGAGTGTCAGTGGAGAGGCGAGATAGACGTACCCAGGATAACTTTTCCATCTTTTACGAATTTCAGGGTGGTTCATCCCTACGGGGATTTGGATCCCGCTGCCCTTTAATATAGATCATGTAGAGTTTATGTTTTGTTTTAATAACATTATGTTTGCAAATATATACTCTGTGAATCATGTGATACAAGATATTTGACTTCCTCGCTGTATATTACTGTAAGTGTACTAAAGTAATTCCCAAAAAAACCGTTGTATCAAAAAAATATACGAAACTAAGCTACTACTGCTACTGGCTTGTTAGGCCTCATTAATTTATTCCGTAAAACGATTTAGAAGGGATTGGGGGTGCAACCATGTTTTATTTTTTCTTACAAGGGGTGGGACTTGGGTCTTGACAGTTCTTACGTAAGATCACAAAAATGTGCAAAAAAACGCGCGAAATGCGCGAAACCGCGCTAGTATGGAAGTGCAAAAAAAACTTAAAAATAAAACCAGGAAGCTACAACGGATTGTAGGTGGTGTGATAAGGCGTGTAAATATCTATTGGTGAATGTAATCCCCCACTTGACTTTAATTGTTTAATTATTCAGGTATAGACAATATACTGAAACATGTAATTTCCCCATAATATGGACTTAATGTTTGAATTGAAAATGGCATACATTTTATATTTATCCTGCTTACGCGCAGTGGGGCCAAAGGACACATCTTGATAAACGCACTATTGTGTTGTTTGTACCACTGTCTATATAAGGTGACCGAATATTTTAAGAAAAGAAAAGCAGCTAAGAAAGCTTTAAATGTAAAAGTGATGCGAAAATTGCCAAAATCACTGACACTATGGGGTACTGCGACCGTAAAACATGTGATAAAAACGGTTATATCTCCAACTGAAAATATGAGACAATTAAAATTTAACACTAAAAAAAAACTTGAAAGGTGTCAAGGGACACCCGGATGGAACAAAGTTCTTATCTTAATATATAAATAACTGGCTTGCTTTCTATAAGAGAGAGAGCAAGAGACAGACAGAGACACACGCGCACGTCGCACGGCTTAAAACTATAGCAAAAAGTGTCATTACAACTTTTGGTCTTTTGGAATAACTTTCAAAAAGACGATTGTATACCGAAGGCTCGAACCCACAGCTACACAATTGTCACCAATACTGTGTACCAAATCGACAGGTGACTTCTTCGTCAAATTAGACGTTCATATCTTACGCGCACGCCGCACGGCTAGTGTGTCAAAAAGTGTCGTTACAACTTTTGGTCTTAATTTTTTTGCACATTTTTGTGATCTTACGTAAGAACTGTCAGGACCCAAGGCAAACCCCTTGTAAGAAAAAATAAAACATGGTTGCACCCCCAATCCCTTCTAAATCGTTTTACAGAAGAAATTAATGGCGCCTAACGAACCAGTAGCCAGTGTTTAGTTTCGTATATTTTTTTTGGTACATCGTATACAGTAATTATTTACAAGATATTTGAGTTCCCCGCTGCACGAGTTTTTATAGCTTCTTAAAATGTAGCTAAAATATTTATAATTTATAAAACTACGCTAATTTAAAAATATTATGGTTACGTAATAGGGTAAATGTTAAGTGAACAAGTGGCAACATCATATCCAACACTACCAACTTTTAGGACAAAGGTCATATCATGTCGATGTTGGCGCTACTGCGCGTAAGCAGGATATATATATAAAATGTATACCAGCTTCAGATATTATGCCTATATTATGGGGAAATATATTGGGGAATTTTGTATACTCACTTTTGATCATCTGCGTCTTTGTTAAATAAATATTAAACAGCTTAATTTTTTGAGATTGAATAAAAGTAAAATACTACAAGCGGGATTGCATAATACGAAGTTATCGGCGATCTTTAAATATTTGTCTACTAGGAAACCAAACAAGATTTATCAACATTGGAGAAAATGCGAATTAGCTACCGCCGTGAATGTTGACGGGAATGGGCTGACGACTGACGTAGGCTGCGCGCGTACTCTTACCATTGTCGCATCAGCTGCGCGCGGCTCCCAATCGACCGCGATGCACGGAAATGAACATTTAGGGAGGCGCGGCGAGGTGCCGTGCGCTGCTCGCGTACAGCCGCGATGCACGGAAATGAACCTTAAAGCGCGGTACAGTAGTCTCCGTCAAACTATACAGGTAGATTACTTCTTATACTATACAGAGAGGCGGCCCGTGTCCATGTAATGGAAATAGTAAAAGTAAAGAAACGTTGAAAATTGGTTGCATTCTGAAACCAAAAAAATAAGGTTGTTAAGATTTGATAAAAACACATAAGTACTTATTTTTATATAAATATGGTATTTTATTGTATTATATTATTTGCAGCAAAGTTTAGAAGAAAGATTGGCACTAAGTGAATCATTAGTAAACAAAAACAATGATGCTGTTCATTCTTCTTCGGAACAACTAATGAAAGCTAACCAAATAATATCAAAACAGAACAATGACCTTATTGAAATGAAAGAGAAGGTATGAGTTTATAAGTATCGGCCATATTATATTTATTAAATTTCAAAATGACAGAACAATGGGAGATCCTATAATAATGAACAGGATCCAGGCGCGGATCCAGAACTTAGTTCAGGGGGAGGGGGAACATGTGACCCAACTGGCTAAGTGTGAGTCACTCACATGACGAGGGGAGTCACTCACATGCATTTGTGATTCAACACCGGTACACCAGCCCAGCCACCACCACCAAGGGCAAGGGCAACTGCCTATCAAAACACATTGGTACAGTGTCAAAATCCCCCAAAAAACGGTCGTTCAGCCGAGTCTGCAGCAATTGCCCCTGTTGCCCCCTCGTGTATCCGCGTCTGACAGGACCTCTAGTCGTCATTCTCTATATCTATTTTGAAGGAATGTTCCTTCAATGGTGACCATTATGTTAATATATTTTTTGGACAGCTTCACATGTGGTTTTTAAACTTTATTTTAATACAGAAAAGTTTACGCTATATTTTTATAACCATTACAGTTACTATGCAGAACTGCTATAGCTTTAGAACAAGAAAAAGTCATAGAACGCAACACAAAAGAAATGGAGGACTTAAAACATCAGATATGTAACACTAATCAAACTCTGGATAAACTGCAAAAGGAATTTGATGATTTGAGAGAAAAGTATGATGCAAATGAAAAATCACTTAAAGAAAGGGATGAAACTATTAAGAATAATAATATGGGTAATTTTGTTATTTGTTTTTTAAACATAAGATATTTTACTAGCAGGCTAAAGTCCTTCATAGAATTATAGGTCCTCCACATAATTACATTTGTATTAAATAGATATATGTAAGTATAAGTAATAATATATTTATAAGTATAATTTAGTTTGTATTATATTATTTGATATTATTTTTTTTATATGTATTTATTTTCTATTTTTTTTTAAAGACAACTAGCAATGTGGGATTGAGTCCCACATTACTAGCAATCTTGTTAACCCCTCCAGCTAAGCTCAAAGGCTTGTGTTAGGAGTGGGTTCATGTCGGTAGTAAAATAGATAGGATTCAAAACTGCGACCTCACGATTGCAAGACCGATCCCTTAGCCATTAGACTACCGCCGCTTCTAAATGTTGTAATTAAGTATGTAGGTAATTTTATCAAAATAATAAGCACTTTTCTCTTTCACTTTCACTTTTCCCTTTACCACCCCAAAATTAACTGGTAGAGAATGCATATGGCATATGACAAGTCGAAGTCAGGAAGTTTTAAAATAAATAAACCTTTTAAATTAAAATATTAAGAATGAAATATATTTATTTTGATTTACAGTGATCCAGTGGCTTCATAAAAAAATGGATAATCTCGAACCTCCAGAGTCATTACAAAATAAATATAAACTAGGTATACCGACAGCTACCAGTTCCACACCATATTTTCTGTCCAGAAAGAATAATGATTCTGATTCACTACATGGCATATCAGAAGAATCAATAGACTTTTATGCAACTTCTAAATCGTAAGAACAAAAACATTTTATTCTATTATTTTAATTAATAATGCAGCATTGCTTTGTTAAACGAGATGTTGGGTACATATGCAGATTATTGCAGATACCTATACCTCGGCTTGTATAATTAACGCAAGAATTTGAAATGTTAAGTCAAATCAGTCTCTTTTTAAGAAATGTGTACATTAAAATAACAACCTGTGACGTTAGTTAGTTAGTTTTACCTGGGCGAACAAGAAAACCGCACTTAGCTTACCTCCTAATTGGGCCATTGTGCGTGTTCTAGTTATCCTTTCTGTCACTCCAGCCAACCGATGCACTCCCAAAACGCCAGCAGCTTGCCCAAGTTGCTGCAGGCTTCCTGAAGGGATGTCGGTGATGCTAGGAGTCGTGCCCATGGTTCTGTTACACTGCCACACTCTGTGAGCACGTGTATTGGTGTTTCTTCTGCCTTCATACATCCTCTGCAAAGGGGACTATCCGTCACCCCTATCTATCTATGAAAAGATGCTTGTTTAGGGGACAGCGGCCTGTGATAATGCCTATGGTTTTGCGCAAATTGTCCCTGGTCAGTCTGATGAGATTGCGAGTGAGTCTTTTGGACATCATTGGGATCGCCTCTTTTGTGTGTCTGCAGTCATCGGTGTTGTTCCATTCTGCTTGGTGGGAAGTTTCTGTTTTTTCTTGCAGCCATGATTTTATTTGAGAAGTAGGCATGGGGAGGAAAGGTTCTGGTCCGTATGTGATTAATTTAGATCCCTGCCTTGCCAGTTCATCTGCTGCGTCGTTGCCGATTGAGTTGCTGTGCCCTTTGCTTCATTGCAGGGTCACTGTGTTGGGTCCAGTGATGTCCTGAAGGGCCATGTGACAGTCCATGACAAGGGCTGAATTGATTATTCGGTATTGTAGAGACTATTTTTATGTTGAGACCCTTGATGTCTCTTGCCGCAACCGTTTGGGCCGCTCTGGTGATTCCAATGCATTCGGCCTGGAATATTGTGTTCCTTTTATCTAAAGATGTTGAGTCTTATGTTGAGGTCATCCGAGAAGACACCGGCTCCGGTTCCCTTAACAGTTTGGACCCGTCTGTGTATATTCTTACCGTGTTTGTGCCCGAGCTGTCTTTCGCTTCTGGCATCAGTTGGATTCTGTATCCTCGGTTAAAAATATATTGTTGTGATATTTTATCTAAGGGGGCATTAAGAAGGGGTTTCTCTTTGGTGATGCCTGATAAAATTTTCATGTGTGTTGGTCTGTCGTCTTTTTTCCATTGTTTGTTTGACCTAAGTCTGAGGGCCGCTGCCATTGCCTCTTCCTGAATGACCAGGTGTAGTGGTTTCAGGTTTAAGAGACATTCGAGAGCTGCTGATGGGGTGGTCCTCATGCATCCGGTTGCCGCAACGCTGGCCAGGCACTGTAGGCTCTGGAGTTTGTTTTTCGTGGTGATCAGCTGTGTTCTGGGCCACCACACGACTGAACCGTATGTTGTTGTTGGCTGCGTATAACCATAGTGTAATTCGGGGATTGAGGCCCCATTTTTTACCAACTAGTCTTTTACACTGCCAGAAGGTTATGCACGCCTTTTTCAGTTTTGTTTCTAAGTGACTCGCCCAATTAAGCTTGTTGTCTTGGATGACGCCCAGATATTTAACTTGTGTAGCTAGGGTGAGTTCACTTTTGAAGAATTTTGATAGTTGGACCTGTGACGTAGTACATACACATAAGTTCCTATCGTCAAATCAGTTCATATTTATTTTTTATGTTAAATTCAAAAACTTAATATTAAATGGTGAAAAAAAAATTTTTTTTCAAAGCAAAAAAAAAAATTTTATACAAATTAGGCAATAATAGGTTTAAGACCTATACAAGCAAAAAATATTATTTCATACAAATTAGGCAATAATAGTTTAAGACCTTTTATTGCCTAATTTGTATAAAATAATATTTTTTTCTTGTAGTCAACTACCGAATTCTTTTGAAAACAAATTCACCTGGTACAAAGGCTCAATCTAACAGATTATTTCGTTTGACAGGTCCAACATTGAAGAATCACCTGGTCCAGAAATCCAAGCCAAAAGTAGTAAAGTTGGACTGGATCCCAAGTATCTACAACCTGCTGACAATGAAAACAAAGTTGACAATCTAAAAGGTATGTATGAAATACATGGGCGTATTCAGAGAGGGGATCTGACAACCCCGCCCTCTGCCCCCCTAAAATCAAATCTGGAAATACAATAATTGCATTCTTGAAAGATAGAAAAATTTGAAGTCCAGACCCAGGAATCGAACCCGAGACTTCCGTAGCCAAACCGGGGCCAGTAGCGAACCACCTATCTGGACTATGCTACTAGACCTCAAATTTCTCTATCCCTTGATGCTCGCGAGTTTGGGCCCTCGCATGCGCCATCTAGTCGGTAGTTAAAGAACTATCACGGCTTTTGTTATTGCTTCGTTACAGAGAGCATTTTAACAAATTATGATGTCGCAGGCCGAATATTGAAGTAATTTTTATAGGAATTTCTTGCCAATTACTTTACAAATACAATAATTGCATTCTTGATTCTTGTTCGATTCCTTGGTCTGGACTTCAATTTTTTCTATCTTTCACGAATGCAATTATTGTATTTGTAAAATAATTGTCAAGAAATGCCTATAAAAATTACTTCAAATCTGGAAATGTTGTCCCAAAATGCAACTCAGAAAATAAAATGGAATTAAAGTTGTATGTTTGCCGATTTTGTTTTGTAAGAGTATATTTCATGCACTATGATATTTACATACTAAATTTGTAATTTACGTATAGTTTTTTTTTAACCTGCATCATGTACTTAATTTTTATTACAGGCGCGAAAAGTAAGTCTACTAATTTGGCGAGTCAAAAAGGCAAAGAAAATATAAATTTACCCAAAGTAAATTATAGAGAAAAGAAGTCTGGGCGTGGTTCTACATATCGGGCGACACCGGTGTCCGCCTATTTTCCATAACCAACTAATTAGTGCAATAAATTATGATAAAACTTTATTCTTCTTTTTTGTTCTATGATTATCTCGCATTGTAATCCCAACTCCTGATATATCTATACTAATATTATAAAGTTGAAAAGTTTATTTGTTTGTTTGAACGCGATAATCTCAAGAACAACTGTTTACTGGAGTGTTGGATATTGGCTATAGGCTATATAACACCACGCTACGACCAATAGGAGCGGAGCAGCAATGAAAAATGTTGCAAAAACCGGGAAAATTGACGCATACGAAGTTGCGCGGGACAGCTAGTCTATACATATAATAAAACTGTAAATTTCACGTGTCTGTACATGGCCGAACTTAGTGAAAAAAAATATTAGGAAATGTTCGAAAAGAGTATTCAAACACTTTGCTGCATTTTTAGAAATGTCTGTCTGTCTGTCTGTCTGTTTGTTTGAACACGCATCACGCAAAAACTACCGTACAGATTCGGTTGAAATTTTGCACGTGCAATCTAATAGATGCAGATTAACATTTAGGCTATAAATTATCACGCTTTTTCCCATAGGAGCTAAGCAGTAAGGGATAATGTCTGTAGCTATTTTTCGTTATAAATCAGTAACTACTAGACGGATCTTTATGAAAATTTGCAGTTTTATAGTAAATACTATAGGACATTATTTACACTATGAATCATTACGCTAACGTCTATGGGGAACGAGTAGCAACGTATTTTTTGTCGCACCATAATGGTTTATCACAAAATTTTCCAGAATTAGACATTATCTATAATTGTAGATAACCCATGGAATACATAACTTCACGCTAAAACTAAAAGGAGCTAAACACAACATTGTTAAGTTTCATAAGAACAGTTATTTTGACGTGGTAAGTAGCGAACAGTATAGCCTCGAAGCTATGCTAGCGGACTTTGACGAAGAAGTCCCGGGCTCGAATCCGTTATCTGATTATGTTCTTTTTGTATTTTTGTAAATTGTCTTTATCCTTTTTTAATATTTTTCTCAATGTTTTAGTTATTTTTTCGACCGTAAGTAACTTATTTACTTTGGTTATTATTTTTTTATATTAAAAATCAAGTAAATTATGCACGTAGGTTAGTTAATTATAGGTATTGCATGCACTGCTGAGAGTAATTAATTAATCGTAGTAGAAATGAAAAACAATATTACATTATAAATAAAAAGTATTCGACATTTTCCAGAAATTATGTGTTCGTCTAAAAAAAGACACACGTAAAAAAAAACATGTAGCGCCATCTATGAAATCAAATTGTTCACCGTGATCAAATAATTCCTTATTTGTGAAAACATTTATTAGGGTATAGGTGCCTGAGATGCTGAGTGGCAACATTCTTGAAAGTAGATGGCGTTGTATTCAATAACGTTCTATACTTAGTAAAAGAAGTTTTAAAAAGAAACACATTGCTATGATTTTTAGAAATGTTTGTCTGTCTGTCCGTTTGTTTGACCACGCATCACACAGGTGCATCGAGGATCATGTTTTGGGGTTATGGTTGGAGATTACGTGTTCATCAATTCAACCATAATGAATGGCTCAACATCGGTCAAGTGTGAGTAGTTCGGGTGACGGGAGGAGGGGGGTCGTTGTTTGTCAACCGTATTGTACCTACCTTTAGGGATATCTGACATTTTCGCGGGCATGACACACATGACACGCTCTGTGTTTGCTTACTAAAGTGTTACAGCAGTTTTATTATTAGTATTGCGTTGTAACACTATATGAAATACACCCCATTTTTAGCCAAAATGGCTAAACAGAACCCTTATAGTTCCCTTATGTCCGTCCGTCCGCAGCTTAGCTCAGAGACTGTTAGTGCTAGAAGGTTGCAACTTTTGCATGAATAAATTACTAACGCCGATAAAGTGAAAGAACAAAATCTTGAAAATCATTATTTTTTAAGGGTACCTCTCTTATATGTAAAGTGGGGATGTGATTTTTTTCTCACCTACCTACCCCATCGTGTGTGGTATCAATACATAGGTCTTTTAAAAAGCGTTTAGGGTTTGTGGAGACTATTTTTAGATTTAAGGATTCCTTTGTGTATAATATTAGGCTTTATAGCGAACATTTTTGTTAGAGTCAAGTGTCCCCCTGCCAGCTAAATGGTTGATGTTGGGTATGTGAAAAAATTCAGGGTAGTAGTATAAATACTAAAATTATAAGGAAAACTATCACAGTTAAGTACTTAGGCTTTACAAGTTTACGATCACATGAGAAGTAACAACATTTTCGTACAAATTCTATTAAAGATTATTAGGTAATAAGTAGGTATAACGTTGAAAGAATGAAACAAAAACAACCGAAAACCCACTTCTTAAGCCGCACACCAAACTAACTATCTAAAAGAATAGAACAGATCGACTTTTATTTAGTAAGTATTTAGTCAACAGGACTGTTTCCAACATATTTACACATAAGTTATTTCGTTACCTAAACTACCTTAATTTAAACCCGACTTTCACGCGAACGAAGTCGCGGGCACAGCTAGTCATTAATAAAGTATTAGGGGTATACCAGAATCTGATGAAAAATTTGGAAATTATAATTTAGAGATGGTCCTAAAACTACTAGGACGAAGAAGTCTTAAATAACTTAGTTTAATTTTGCAAAACGGTTCGTTATCAATTTCTGCTTCAATAGAACTAAGTATCATCACTAGTGGCACAAAATAAATGTTTTGTACAGTAGCTACGGCCGCGTGAATGGTAGTTTTTGAATAAAAACTCAAACACTATAAACTTTCTTCTTCCCGTTTGCCGGCTAGAAATCAGCTCGTCATTAGGTAGGAGGTGGGTTCAACCACTTTTTTTTTAAAACTGGATCCCTTTATTTTAAAAATCAGTTTGCGCGTCAAACGTCAAGTCTGTACTAGAGGTACGCTTTTCAACCGACTTCAAAAAGGAGGAGGATTAATAACAACTTAAATATTTCTCACTTTTTAGTGTATTGGTTTTTAGAACTGTTTTTTACTTATATTACACCAGTCACAGCTCTATAGGACCCCTCCTATAGAGCTGTGAAAGGAGTGAGGAGAGACATCTCTGAATAAGGTAAGTCTAGTCCGGAGGAGAACAAGATTTTAAAAGTGACATTTATGCTCGCCAACCTGCTACATAGGTATTATACCACTGCGCAAGACGAGCTGGCGAGTGCAGCGCAATAGGGTATTTGACTAAAGTCGAATCAGCCTCTTTTTAAGAAACGTCAAAAACGAGCCGCTCTGTACAAATTTGTATGAAATGCTAGCACATGACGTCACTTTTCCTATGGTCAAATTATTTACTTTCAGTGTTTCTCTTTATGATTATAAATTAACTAACACATTAAATTAATAAATGAACATATTTTTAGAACACTTTATGACATATTTTTACCTGGTAAATTTAAAATATTTTATTTTGATAGTAGTCAAATACCCAATTTTAAAAGTTACTGGGGACTCAGCGTGGTCTCACAAATCAGTGCGCAAATATAGAGGCGCAGCGAAAAAAAGCTATTGAGCGAGCTGTGAGTGTACAGCGTGTATTTAACTGTGCAGGCAGAGAGGCAGCGCCCTTAGGGACAGTTTCTACGGGCGAGAGAATCGCGACGATTGCGCTCTACTATCGTCGGGTAGTCTCCACGAACCAGCGATTATTCCGCCAGGCGACTCGTGATGAAATCGCCGCTTGTCTGCGACGGAATCGTCACGTTTTCGAGGCGGCGAACGCGCGGCGATACGATGACGTTTCTGTTGTACTCAGCCATTCGTCGCAATGCCGCGATAATATTGCCGTGTGGAGACACGTTTTAAGAGAGTGTATAGAAATAGGTGGCACGACGATAATATCGCCGCGATTCTCTCCCTTAGATATTACTGCACGAGCAAACTTAGCAGCTACCTATACTTAGCCCTACCTTGCCCCCTGGAATCGTCAATCGAATACCTTTTTCTAAAACTTCCACTCTCGCGGTGGATTTTTATGTGGGAAAAATGGAGAATTGAGAGTACAGCGCCCTTCCTTTTCTGTATTTCATACCCATTTATGTCGCATTAAGATATTAACAATATTTTACCTGACCATAACTGCGGGGCTTACTTAGAAATTTTAACGACAACGTTTGGTATGTGCATTCGGGTTTCAGAGGGTATTTTTAGATTTAGGGATCCGTTTGTGAAATATTAAGCCATAAAGTGCAATTTTTTGTTAGAGTTATAACGTGTCCCCCCCTGCCAGCTAAATGGTTGATGTCGGGTACCTATGTGAAAAAAATCACGATAGTTTATGCTACTACTGTGATTTATTACACATACTTAACTACCTAACTATAGTGAAATTAAAAGGAAAACTATCACAGTTATGTAGGCTTTACAAGTTTACGAGTAACAGCTGATCAAATGAGACGTAACAAAATTTTCGTACAAATTCCATTGAAAATTAATTAATATTATGTAGGTTTAACGTTGATTGTATGAAAAAAACAACACTGAACACACTTCTTATGCCGCAATTATTCAGATTGGGGGGGGGGGGGCAGACTAAGGAACCCTACATTTTGTCAGGTCCGACATGCAGTTTCCCGGTTTTTCGATTATAGAAGTTTGTTCTCATCGAGTTACCTACTCCAGTGTTATTTTTTTAATTGTTGAATGTAAATAAGATTTTATCTGATTATGACAAAACTAGAATTAAAATAAATATTGACATTTCATTCATAAATGAAAATAAAATATAGTTTATAACAAAAAAAGGGATTTTCTAGAAAAACAGCGAAGAATTGATTGCTCCTTATACTTAGAGCAAAATGTTATTTATTTAGGCACTATAAGTATCTGTTGGCTACTGCATCACCTATCAACCATTTTCCTATGGCTACTCTCCCTCCAAACACCATGTTTATGTTTATAAACGATAAATACTGATTAATCAGAGAAAAAAATGTGCAAAATTGGTGACGGATAAAAAGATCCCGACATGTTGGACAACATTTTGCCCTTGAAATACTGATTGGTAATTATAATCTCGCAAGTCGGTATATATTTTTATACTCTGTGATCTCAGTATAATCTATGTCATTGAATGGTTCTCAAGGTTCTCAATGGTTCTCAATTTCTCACTTCTCAATCTCAGTCAGTCAATGAACCGATGAACGACGTATGTGACGGCTCGAAAGAAAATGAGAATATTGCTCAGAATATTCTTGGGATTGGTCGGGCGGGGAAGGATAACAATAATTTGTTTGAGTGATTCATTATACAGTAATTTTGTACTTACGCGATTATTCCCAATATGACTTTTTAAAAGAAACACATCTTTATGTTCTATGAACGATGCTAGTGATTTGGAGTGACTATGTTTAATGCGTTTTTGTGTAAAATATTGAGTAATTTGGTGAGCAAAGTTGGAAGTGATTTCCAACACAATGCCGTTCGATTTTTTGTGTTGCGTGAGACCTGGTGTCGAAGATGTGGTCGAGTTGGATTACTCGCACCAGTCCCTCGTCGACTTTCCAACAGAAGTGTTTGTGTACGAAAGGACGCTCGAAGCTCTACTCGTTCAGAGTAACCGTGTGACGGAACTTCCGCGACAACTGTTCATGTGCCATGGCTTGAAATACTTGGATCTCAGTGACAATGAAGTGTCTACACTACCTGCGGCTGTATCATCGTTAGTGAACCTTCAACACATGAATATCAGTAGAAATACTCTCACGTCGATACCAGAAACTATGAAAGCTTTAAAGTACTTGGCGTTTCTGGATCTTAGTGTAAATCCATTAGAAAAACTCCCAGATGCCATTACAAATCTCACAGCATTACAAGAGCTGTATCTGAATGATACATATCTAGAATATCTGCCAGGTAACTTTGGTAGACTTGCTAATTTAAAAATACTTGAGTTAAGGGACAATTATTTGATGATTTTACCTAAATCATTGTCTCGTTCTACTGAATTACAGAGATTAGACATAGGACAAAATGATTTCCAACAGTTTCCTGAAGTTATTGGAAAATTTGTAAAGCTAAGGGAGTTGTGGATAGACAGTAATAGTCTAACATGTATAACATCAGTTATAAAGCCGTTAGAAAATCTGGTACATTTAGAAGCAAGTAATAATATGATTGAGGAACTTGCACCGGAGATTGGATTTTGTGCTCGTCTAATGGATTTGACCTTGTCTTTGAATAATTTGACACAGCTACCAGACAGTATTGGTCAGCTAAGTAATTTGACTACTTTAAAACTAGATAATAATAGATTATATTCTTTACCAGAGAGTATAGGACAGTTGGGAAACCTAGAAGAACTAATGCTCATGTGTAATTATTTAGATAAGATACCATCTTCTGTGGGGCTCCTAAGGAAGCTGCAATACCTTAATGTTGATGATAATATGTTGATGTCAATACCCCCTGAAATTGGAAGTTGTACCAAGCTATCAGTACTATCTGTAAGAGCAAACAAACTAACAAAAGTCCCTCCAGAAGTAGGCCATTTAACTTCTTTAAGAGTTTTAAACTTAGTAAGGAACTCGTTAAGTTGTCTTCCTCAAACCTTGTTGAATTGTGATAATTTAGTAGCCCTCTGGCTATCTGAAAACCAAAGTAAACCTTTAGTGCCTATGCATTCTGAAGTGGATCCTCACACATATGAACAAGTCCTTACTTGTTTCCTCTTCCCCCAAGTGCCTTTAACCCCAGTTGAAATGAAACTGAACAATGAAAAGCCTGAAAATGTTGAAGCCCATTCATCCGCCCGCCATATTAGTTTTGTTGATATGAAAGCTGTACCTAAGGTAACTGAGAAACCTGGCCAGTTAAGAAGAGCACCAACACCTTATCCAAAAGAGTTGAGAGCTTTGGCAAAACATGCCAGAAATATCCATAAAGATGGCACCCAGGATGTTTCACCTCCAATGCAAAATGCTATACACATTAAAGCTGCTAAAATAACACCTACTTTACAACAAAGATTTGCATCAGATAACAAAATGGAAGTAGAGAGCACTGGCAAAGGAACAACCAGTAAAGATGCAATGAAAACATCCATTTATGATAATCTACCTGCTGAAAATGCTTATGACAAACCTTTGGATCTTTCATATGAACAAGATAAGACTTACAAAAGTGTAGATCATGCTCTGTATCCTGAAAATGGAACTTCAAGCACTGATTTTAAATCTGAAACTGGAGATTATCTTTTACCTCAAAGACAATATAAACAAAATGACAAAATGTATAGTTCTAGACAAGATATAGACAGGGCAAGTGTTCCATTACCACCAAATATCTATGGAGGCCATACAGAAAAGACAAATTATGCAATACCTAATGATATGAATTATAGAACCGGCTTAGATGATACACATAATAGATTACAAAGACTAAGCCTTAGTCCACAAGAAAGGCAACCAAATAATGAAACCATTTTATCACCACATTTCAGTGAGAGTGCTTATAATAATAGAACTATGATGGAAAATGTTCCTCCTTTTGATGCCATATATGTTAGAAAAGATCACATATGCCATTCTGTTTCAGAAAACAATTATCATGAAAATATATATGACAGTGAAAATTGTACTCGTGCCAAAGATAAAATGTATGGTCAACGGATTCCTTATAATTATCACTCACATGGGAATCGTGATTTGCCAAGTCCTAGAGTTCATACTGTTAGCCAAGTGGTTAGCTCCACAACAATGCCAAATTTAAGCTCTTATAATAATGTTTATTCAGGACCTGTAGTAGACAGTCATGAATACACACCACCACTTCATCAGACGCAGTCTCCAAATGCCAATATGTATGGCATGACAGCTTCGAGTCCTACATATGTATCCACTCAATCTCCAGAGTTATATTCACCCACAGGGCATACAAACACAACTAATCCATACCGAATGGCGACTACACCACTGATATCAGATGATGGCAGTTATAGTCATGTGCATTCACCAACTACTCAAAATATGTATGATTTATATGATGCCATACCAGCTTCATCTAATCCTCCAAGTGTGGTTAACCACCGACACAGTCCTAGTATTTCAGAGCCTGTTTATGGTCGAGGTCAGCCTCCACCTTATCATATTGCAGCTCCGTACACCAAACATGCACAGTATTTTAATGGAACTGGTGGATAGTGTCATGTACAAGGAAAACCCCGAGTTTTCCGACGAATGCACTCTTGTGATTGTGAACGTCATTAATGGCTATGTCTAATTTAAAAATGGTGAATTTATTCCTGTTTTTATAATTGGTTTTCTGTTCTCTGCATGTGCAATTTAAATGTGATATGATTGTGTAAAAAATAATGTTGTAGTAGAATTTAATATTAAGGTGCTAAGGGACGGATCACATTGTTGTTGGAATATCATTCAAAGGAATATTTCTATTTTATAAAAAGTTGAATTTATTCAAGCAAATTAAAATAATTGTCTTTTTAACTAGTTATGGTTTTTAATGTAATAATTGTATCATGCATTTAAAAGTAGGTACTGATTAAGTACAACTTGTAACAACTATGTTGTTTCACTATATCTATATATATACATATATATCTATTGTTATAAATTATGAGTATGATGCACTAATTCGAAATTTTTATAGAACCTGATCGGAAATATTTTAATTGATTCCAAAATATGAAAATTGGAGATTAATCACTTTGTTAAGTGATAAGGTGCTATGCCCTAAACTATACCTGGGCCTAGTTTCCATATAGACTAAAACTAAATGTTCTTATACACACCTTAATGTTTATATTACATGACACAATGTTGTAATGAATGTCTACTTTATATATATTTTTGTAATTAAGTGGTAATATGTGTATTAATAATTACTTATATCATTCATTATTTAAGATAAATTAAATACTTTTTAATTATATTTGGCACTAGGTAGGCGTATAAATAAATGAGTAACTTTTTTCAGAAACAAACGAGAGATAGGTAGATACGAAAGTAAAAATTCTTCAAAAGAAAAAAAATAAAATAAGTACCACTTAATAAGGTGAAATTTCGAAAAAGTATTCTAGTCTGAAAACTGGTATACATAACTTTTTTTAATTCACGTGTTTTCATTTTTGTGTACATCTACAGGATGCTTGTATTATGTCCACATTATAAAGTGGGCATAATATACTACAATTAAGACTTAATTATGATTTCAATAAAAAGTATAATTGATGTGGTTAAATAAAAAAAAATTATCTGTCTATTCCATCATATTATTTTAACGTCGTTAATATGAATACAATTCCTAGAAATAACGACATGCAAACTAAAAAAAGTTGCTTTTTAATCAATGCCCAATTATGAAATTTCAACTGTTTAGACTATTAACTATCTCGATTTGGATCTGTTAAATTTTATTAAATAAAAGAAAAATACTTACATCCTAAGTAATTTTTTCGGCATCATATCATATTAAGAGGCGGTACTTATTTACATGCCTCAACCAACAAAACAGTGTCTACCTAGTTAAGAAATTGGTAAAAAGTCTTTAAAAAAAAAAGTTTTTGAATAAAAAACCGGTGATCTTTTAAAAAGTTAGGGTTTGGGAGACTTTACGTGACGAGCATGCATTCAGGCCAGGTTTCTCTAAATAAGAATTTAACAAATGAGAACGGTCTACTTTTGCCCATATTAGAATAACAAATATTGATTTCTTGTTTTGCAAGTAGGATGTAGTAAGTAATACATTATTAGCTCTATCGTATTAAATTTAAAAGGCAGCTTTGTATTTTTCATATTATTATGAGTTTGTCAGTACATATTAATTCAGTCAGATTAGATTTGTACATGAATACTTAGTACTTATAACATTTGAGAATATTGTCCAAGGCAGTAGTTTGATTGAGTTTTACTACTAAAGTAAATATTAGATAAAAATCACCTGTTGCTAGAGCGTTAGAAATATATGTGCGTGGCGTATCTAATTAAAAGTGTCCGATAAGTCTTGAATATTCACAATTAGCGCTTCTAAATCACATTATCCTAGTTCAGATACCTAATTAAATATCTACTCCAAAGAACCTCTAAAATTAAAAAGGACAGGCGATCGGCACATCGCTATTAACTCGATAATTAGATGGTACCTAACTTATTTGCATATTTTTTTTCAATGTCTGCTTTTGGCATTGGCTTCAATTCAACACATTTTTAAATTATATGAGTTGATTTAGTCTTATGGTTACCAACGTAGTTTGTATAGTTGCTCAATTCACATAATAATATTTTCTGAAATTATTGGGTATCGTTTTGTACCTACATTTTAATACATATTGTTTTCTTAATATTTTTCACAGCATTTATTTTAATATTGTAAACTTATAAATAACTATATTTTGTGAAAATTTGAATATTATTCATATTTTATTAAATTATTATAAGTAGGTACTTACATAAATATTAAACGAATTGCAACACTGCCGGATCCATAAGGGACTCAACTCCGCATAACTAAAACGAAGTCCATCTTGGTTCCATTAATCGGTCGCAATTAATTTAAAATATATTTTTTGAGTAAATACTTAACAATTTTGTTGCGTTGTTTAGGGAATTTCAAATCAACAAAAAATATTCCCCCTTCCGTCCAAATGGAAAGCTAAAAACTTGTGTTACTATCACAATACCTATTGGATTCCTACTATTACATAAATTATGTTTAACTTGCTTTGCAAGGATTCTCCTCGCTTGTTCGACCTCTAATTATTTTACATAGCTTTTCTTGTAGAATCTTTGGTTTATGTAGTAATACCACAGTTTAATAACTCATACAGTCGTTAGACGAAGCCGTCTATACGGGGTAATCGTGCAGGGGTTCTGGGACGCGACACAGCGGGTGCGCAGCGTTTAGACGGACCAGGCTCAGCGATCGCGAGTGGTTTGCCCACCCGCTGCCTTCTGCTCCGCAACCCCCACACGATTACCCGATGACTGTACTACGATTAACGACTGTTGAGTTATTAGACTGTAGTAATACTCTAGTTTTAATTGTAAAATGAAATGGTTTAACAGTAGAAAATTATAGTCAGATAGTTTAGTTAGTTTATTTATGCAGTCTAGACATTGTATTACGATCACATGACGTAAAACTATTTAAAAAGTATTAATAGCCAATTTTAATGCACAATTTAATACTGAAGTATTGGCACAAATGTACTTAAAAAGAAAATGTCAGTATCTTCTCTTATGCAGAAGGAAACTCAACTTTTCTCTTATTATTGCACAACAAACACTATGAGCGAAGTCATTTTGTATTTTATTTTGTAATCTTTTATTATTTATTTAGTCATTACTATTCAGTACCTGTGAATAATATTTTTATAAAAGAAAAATTAGATCCAATAGAAATAGCTCTCTAATATTAACTGACGAATAGTATTATCTGTTTAAGTAGTTTATGATAGAATAAATAGATTAGAAATGTATGTATCAGTGGCATTAATTCATTCATTACTACATTTGTAGATGTAGAGATGGAATGTATTTCTAACAAATTAATTTATTATTACAGGACAATTATAGAATTTAAGTATGTTAATATAGGCACTACTTACAGGTGAAAATAGATGCGATTAAGTTGTTAGTTTAGTCCGTAAGTTATGTCATTGCGCTTCAAAGATGAGAATGCTTTTGTTGAAATACCTAATAATGTAGATATTTTATATAGAAATTTCAGTGTTTATATATGTTTTGTATACTTTGCACATTATTGTAAATTTAAATAGGTACCCTTATGTGAAACTTGGAATGATAATGAAAATATAAATTCAGCCTGAATTATCCAAATATGTGCAGTTAGTCAACTTCGAAATTACAAAGAATAGCGAAAAAATCCTACACTGGATCAAGACTGGATCTTTCGATTTATTCGTTACACAACATATTTACACCATTCCTGCTACACTGGTATCTGTTTTGTACGATTTCCACCAAGCGGGCGATGCAGGAGCGCAGCACAGCGCATCGTAGCGGATGCGCGAACAGCCGACCGCGTCCGCCACAATCTGCTGAAACCCCGGCACATTCGCGCGCGTGCTCGCGTATCCGTTAGCATGCTCTCAGCGACTAGAGATACAACACACGAGCGCGCGCAGCGGTAACCGAGCTGAGCTGACCGGACCCGACGGCAGCCGAGCGTCACTACCAGTGCGCGAGGAGCTGTCCGGCTGCCGCTTCGTCCGCGCGCATCCGACTAGCTCACGCGACATGCGCGCGGATCTAACCGAGTTCCAAGCAGTGTAAATTCCATGATAGAGTTATTAGAAGTTTTTAATTTCCTATGGCACAGTGTGAAATGCACTGAGCTTGCGTTGTCCGGTTGGTGAAAATCGTACATTATAGGTAGGTACATGAAATTCTGAGCATTAATGTCAAAGAGCATGTAAAATAATGTCACAAAGAGAACTAAAAGATTAGACCTAAAGAGACTTTTTATTAATCTATTTTGATAGAAATTGTTTTGTTTTTATACATATTTTTCGCTATTCCCTGTAGTATCGCATTTCGGATTTCATCCTCTAGTAAAATCTACCGGTACTTACCTATATTGCAGTAAGTAAATAATATTTAGACTGGAGCTAATTATTAATTGCGTTTTTTGTACGTTTGTTATTAACGCATGTTATGTGATGAAGATCGCATGATCTCGTCTCGTAATATACCTACATATATATTAAATACTTTTACTTAATCTCGAAAACCGAGCCAACTTCAGGAATACTTATAATTTATTTTATTACCTATATATTTATAATTATATGACTACTGCCAATTTCCTATCATAATAAATACCAAAAGAAAACACTTTTAATGAATCAATCGTTTACAAAATTAATCTTCAGTATTTAATATATTTTCATGATACTTGTAAGTATCAACAATACACAAATTTAATTACTGAATAAATATATTTTCTTTAATATTTAAGCATATTTTATTTTGCACCCTTTCAATTTTATTGCATGTACTTATCCGAATTCACCATTAAGATTTCTAAATATTTTATTCATAAATTGTTTAAGTAGGTAGGTACGTAGTACTAATATACCTACATGTAAAGATTCCCGGTGGTTTATTCATTTTTGCCTTAAAAACCTATTTTTGCTATGAGGTATTCACACATTTTTGTGATGCTGCTTGTTGATTGACTTATCAAATTTTTAAATGTTTACCTATTACTATTTGTGAACTCTTGTCTGTTAAATAAGCATTTCTAAGAGTGGGTTTCTAATGAAATGCTATTAGGTACCTATTTAGGAATGTATAATTTAAGAGCGTTTTAATAACTATTGATGCTTTTTTATATTACTACTCTTTTCTATGTATTAAAATACTGGGTCCGCAAACTATCAAAAATATATCCAGGTACCTACATACGTAGGTATCTACTTACTTACTTAGTTCCTTATGCAAGGGCTAATAATATTATTTGTACATCTACAATAATATATATTATTATTATTGTACCTATAGTATAATTATACAAGACAAAAATGACTAATGATTGAAAAGAAGTCTAGTCAATAGTTAAGTAGTTTGTACTTCACTCGGAACTGTTTTTGTGGTATTCTTCCAATATGTTTAACATCGGGACCATTTATTATCGTCAAAATTACTATAACTTGTTTACATTGAAAAATATATCTACCTACTAATTAAGTGTTTTAATTATAATATTGTAATTTTATAACATTAACACAGTTTAATGACATTTTGTGACATTTTTATGTACTAATTGTTATTATACCTATGTATTTAAAAAGTTGCCACAATGAAAGTTTTGGCAGTTAACATTTTGTAAATATTTAAAAATTTACTAACCTATAATATTCTTCCAATAAACAACAAGTTTAAATATAAACATCCTATAATTTCCTGATGTTTATTTGCAAAATTAGACCATGTCTCCTAATAAAATAGATACCTACCAAGTGAATTTTCCAAGTATGTGCAGATAGTAAATAGCGAAAAATACGCCATCTATGGAGTTTTGTTATGGACTTTCACAAATACTAAAATTTGGAAAAAAATAAAAACATTTCGTATTAAAAATAACATCCCCTGTAGTTTTGGATCATCTTTATTATCCAATTCTAAGAAGCACTACCTACTACTACTATACAGGGTGTAACTTAAATGGGTTTATCATTGGAGACAGGGTTGTGCAGGACTTTCGTCCTATCAGTTTGATCACATTTATGTTCTACGATTTTTACTGGTTTAAAAAGGGGAATGATTTTTTGAAGTCTATGAAAACTTGGATTTCAGATTAAACTTCACAAGTACCTACAGCCACAAACTATTGGTCGAGAACCGTCATATATTTGTAATATTATAATCTCTTACATTCATGGAGAAGTAAATGGACTGGTGAAAACGGCGGCAAACTGACCTGATATAATGGCTTAGTCGTATTATGTTGCTTGGTCGCAAAGTGTCTCTTTCGCAGAATGTCTTTTTCGCAAAATTACGCAGAATGTCTCTTTCGCAAAATGTCTCTCGACACTTAAAATTAAATATAACATATTAAATATATATTTTTTTATTTTTCGGGCCTGAATAGCGAAAGAAATGGGTTTTCTGTTGTTTTGTTTTCATATCTCATACTAACAACGTTATATTTATACGAAAATTTTGTTACTTCTCACTTGGTCTGCTAAACTTGTAAAGCCTGCTTGGCTGTGATAGTTTTCCTTTTCATTTTATTATATAGGTATACCTACTACTTACTTAGACTGTAACAAAAATTTGCAATTTAAGGCTTAACATTTCACAAACAGATCCCTAAATCGAAAAGTAATATTTACAACCCCTAAATATTTTAAAAAGACCTATCCAACGACTCGCGACACGATGGGATAGGTAAGAAAAAAAAATCACATCCCCACCAAGGTATTCTACCACGTAACTAATATGTATATCCATGCCAAATTACAGCTTTCTAGTATTATGGGTCTCTGAACTAACCTGGGGATAGACTTGCAAGTTTTGAGTTTAAAGTATTTGCTACCTTTATGAAAATATAGAGAGGGGGGGGGGGGGGCGGGCACAATTTATAATAATCAAATAATAATAAAAATTTCGGAGCTATTGCCAAAAATATTCACTTAAACAAGTTTATTAGAAACCTTAAAATGTTTTCAAAAGACCTGTTGAATAAATATTAGATATATATCGGGACTTAATCGCGTGAATTATTTAAAGGTATCGAATTGCACCGATCGTGGTCACAGGTCGACCCGGGGTTTAAAAACAATACCTTGAATAAAGTGCCACACGTTGATGTTTGCTAAAAAAAAACAGCTTCGGTTACATGTATGCCCCTCCCCCATAAAATTATTTATTTTTAAACTTAGTAGCGGCTACTAGGTACAAGACACCTTTTCATCAAATTTCATCAACATCAAATATGCATTGTGTAGTGTGTAGGTACTTTAGACAGACAGAAAAACTATAAGGGTTCCGTTTTTGCCATTTTGGCTACGGAACCGTGAAAATAATGTTATTTTTAATCGATTTGCCTCCATGATGTTTCTTTAAAGTGTTGTATCTGCTTATTTTATTTTATGTTACAGAGATACATTCTGCGAATCTCTATAATTAATTTATTCACATAAAATACCAACCTACATACAAAGTTACACAGTAATTCCAAGAACAAATATATGGGTGCCTGTACTAGGTAAAACCTGTATCACTGGCGGTAAAAGTGCTTAATATTAGTATTAAACTTATACTAGAGCCGAAATGGATGTGAAACAAGAGTTGTAGGGTTTTCACGTCACTGCAATGATTTCATACACTATGTTAGGTAATGTGTGAAGTATTCATGAGCATAATACTATCTGTAAAGTAAGTTCCTAATTTCATTCGGTAAGCTAAGAAATAGTCAATATTGATAACAATTTTTTTAATAAGTATTCTTCGTTATTTAGGTAGTTTCGGAATTGGTTATCTACATAAGTACAAACAAATTCAGCCTGTATATTAAACCAAGTTGTAGTCATACATGTTGTAGGTATAATAAACTATCTATTTATATTATTGTGCACTGTCGCAAGACTGACACCTAAACATATCATTTAGTTACCTGTACCTATTCTCGTTTAGGTATATATTTATCTTTACATAATTAAGTACCTAATATTATTTTATCTTTAATCTTATTTTAAGCGGCATAATTTATTAAGCCTAACTTCAATTATCTAGTTGTATCTTTGTATGAGATTTGTAAGTGTTCGACATTAAATCTCGATTTATATTAATTAAAGGTATATCCACACGACGATGTTCTCACTCACTGGTGATGTTATACAGCGTGTTGTTGATGTATGTTATGGAAATATTGCAACAAAAATATAAGCAGGTATTGAAATTAAACTGATTACAAGATGAGTAATGTTACTAAACATTAAAAAATCCTCAATAGTGATGTGAAACTTAACATACTATATCTTAAAAACATGTGAATGGATTTAGCCCGCTTATGGGTTGAAAACTGTGACGTGTTTCTATATTTACAGCCACAAAGCCAAGTACGAAATTTCACTGATCTAACTTTAAAACTGACAGAGTTCCATACAAACTTGCAACCCCTAATTTTCCCACTTAGGGCTATATTTTCCAAAAACACTAAAACACGTGTTTCCTTATTTTAAACCAAAAAGCCAAATAGGTACAAAATTTCACAGATCTAACTTTAAAACTAACTGAGTTCCATACAAACTAGCAACCCCTAATTAACCCTCTTAGGGATTGATTTTCCAAAAACACTAATACACGTTTTCTTTATTTTAAATCAAAAAGCTAAATACGCAGTTTCACTCCTAACTACCTTCAAAACCGTCGGAGTTTCACACCATCTTTTGACGGGGGAGTTTTACGCAAACCTTTAACCCCTATTTTACTATTTTAGTGGTTAATATTCCAAAAACGCTGACACGCATGTAAAAAGCCAAAAACGAAAATACACAGATCTAACTGATGGAGTTTCATAGAAACTGGCAACCCCTATTTCACCCCCTTAGGGGACGAATTTGCAAAAATACTTTCTTAGTGGATAGTCCCACACATGGCATCAACTGCCAAAGTTTCACGTTTGTAGCCTCTGCGGTTTAGGCTCTGCGTAATCTGCGTTGATGAATCAGTCAGTCATTTAGGACAAGTGATTGATGAACTTACATTATACGGGCTAAAATCATATAGATAGGTACCCTTCTTGGCTTCGCCGTAGGTACTTTCTCGGATAAAAACGCTCATCCCAACCAGATATCCACTAATGAAACCGATTCGTTCAAACATCTTCCCATCAAAAAGCAGAGTACCTACCTACTTATATAACAATATGAAACAATTTTCAAGCGGCTATTTCATTCTTTGTTCGTGGATTAAGTACCTACCTTTATAAATAGGGCACTCTCTGGGATTCATTTGTTACGTAGCTATTATTTTCCTTGAGGCAAAATAATATGCTAATTAAAACTGCCTACGCAAACGTTAAGTAACTATTTATTTTGTCATGTCAAGAGTAAAAAACAAATTATTATAAAAACCCGACTTAAAAGTAATTAGCTACAGCTTTTTCTGCATTTTTTTGGAATGGTCTATTTATCTACTACTAGCTTTCGCCCGCGGCTCTGCCCGCGTGGATGTCGGTTATCGAGATAAAAACTACCCTATGTCCTTCCCCGGGACTCAAACTATCTCCATACCAAATTTCATCTAAATCGGTTCAGCTGTTTGAGCGTGAAAGCGTAACAGACAGACAGACAGAGTTACTTTCACATTTATAATATTAGTATGGATAGTATGGATGGAATAAACTAATATACAGGTGATTGACTCCCTCTCGTGGCTTCTTTAAAAGTCATTAGTATAGGTTCAGAACGTTATTAGTGTAGGAGGGATTAGTGTAATCTAAAGATTACACAAAATAACTGTGTAATATTAGTTTTGAAAAATATTTAAAATAACCACCTATCAACTGTTTTTTGCGTCATGACTTTAACCACCAGACTATTTTACTGGAAGAAAAACATGGTTATAGTGAGGTTAAATTTAAGCCCTAAACCTGACAAAAAAACAACGATTTTACTCTGGGGTTTCACAGACGTGTGGTAGGTGGTTGTGTGACAAAAGTAGGTAGTAGATGGTTAAGGGTTAATATGTTCCTAGGTACTAAATAAGTACCGATATTGATGGACGTACGTAGCTAGGATCATTGTTTGGAGAGGGTTTTCGTAATGACACCGACTCCAATATTGAAAAAATAATTACATCCTCATTTTACATATATGGGAGGTTCCCAAAAAAAAAAGTTTTTCAAGATTTTATTTTTTCACTTTATCGGCCGAAGTACGAGTGATATGTGTATCCACGTAAAAGCCTTCTAGCACTAACAGTCTCTTAGCTAAGCTACGGACGGACATGGTGCAACTATGAGGGCTCCGTTTTGCCATTTTGGCTACAAAACCCTAAACAAGTTGAAACATCGCTAAACGCTTACAATAAAATAAAGACAGAGCAAAATACCCTTTATTTCTCTTCGATCACATTGTTTCACACTTGTTTTGGATATTATTTTTATCTCTATCATATTGTAGGCGTCAGCCAGCATAGTCACAACTTACTGGCACAGCACATAGTAACTAATTGGTCTGTGGTCACAGCTAAGGGAAGATGGAAGTCTAAGCATCATGGGCCTAATCAAGGGGGGATTTGGGGGTTCAAGGGGGTTGGTTACTGTATACATTTGGCAGGTGTTTAGTCAATTGGACCGCCTAACCCTCCCCCCCTCTACCCTTAGGTAGAGGGGAAAAAGCTTAACCTGCTGGCGAAAACCCGGTCTTCGTACGCCAAGAACTGACCGAGTTACAGCTATTTAAATTTTACATCCGCCATCTTGGACGCCATCTTTGTTTTGCATAAACGCCCATAACTCGGTCATTTCTCAACGGAATTGGCACGTGTTTGGGGTTTTCGTAAACGGGAAGACAAAACCTACACGTTGGTACCATTGGCTCTACAATTCTAGAGCCAAAATTTTTGATCTCGTTTTTTCCCTTAAACGGAAGGAGGAGGACTAGACATAATTGTTGGAAAAAATCCGGACTCGGTACGCCAAAAACTGACCAAGATACGGCACAATTAAACCTTCGTCCGCCATTTTGGACGCCATATTGGAAATTTTTGAGTTTAAATATCTAGAGAACGGGTGGGTGTATCGAGCTGGGGTTTTTTCCAAACATATGGGCAAGAGGCCCTGCATGTATTTTGCTGTAGCACAGAACTGTGTGACCTCTACATAAGGTAGAGACTTTTGTTATTATTTTTTTGACACAAAAAATTTTAATTATTTTCTTGAAATTGGAGAGACGGGCAACACCGTCAAACAAAACTAGACAAGAGGTGTAGATTTCACCCTATTTTTTACCTTTTTACCGACCGTAGAGTCACTATTTTTAGTTTTCTCTGATGTTTACACTGTTACTGTTGTTTTTATTTATGTTATTGTTAGTTTTAAGCTGAATTATATACACTTTTATACACTATTTACCTAACTTAATTTATACACAATTTAAATATTTACAATTAATTCTAAGAACATTTGACGTAAGCCCATAAAGCAAAACGATGTTCGGCATAAGAACGCCCCAAAAGACACGAGCGGAGGATGCACAAACATCCCCCTCGGGTAAAACCGACGAGAGGGCAGGTCCCTCGAAAACTCTGGTTCGAAGAAGCGTTGGGGAGTGGGAGGCAGGGAAACCCTGTACCCAGAAACCCCCCGAACACAAGATCCTGACGCCAGAAAAAGTTGAAGTCAAGAAGAAGACCATAGCGGTGCCAAAAGTACTCCAAAAAGGGAACGCGGCAGCCGAACAACTGAGACAGACCAGCCCTCTAAAGAAATCGTACAAAAACAAGATCACGGAGGCTCAGGCATGCGTAACGAAAGCAAAAGGGCTCCTAAACGCGTCGAGAAATATAAAGACAGAGATAAAGAACGAGCTTGGGCTTATAGTAGAGAGACTCTACCACCTAGTACGGGAGGTAGACGAGGAAAAAATGAAAGGAGATGACACAAGACAAAAACTGGACCTTAAGGAACAAGAACCAAACAATAAAAACTGTCCGCTCACCGGTCAAGAACAATCCAGCTTTTTGGAGAAGTTAGAAGAACAAGGAAAATTAATTATGGAGAATAATGAAAGGATGAAGGAACTAAGCAAGGAAATTGAGAGACATAAAGAAGCAATGCAAAAGGGGCCAACATATGCGAGTGTGGCGGCGGGGAGCGACAAAGCGTATCGTCCGACTCAGTCCACGCTACACTCAATAATTGTTACCTCAACGGATGAAAAAGAGACAGGAGAAGAGGTGCTAGAAAGGATTAGGAACACGGTAAGAGCAAAAGCAGGAGGTATAGAGGTAGATAGAATAAGAAAGGCAAAAGACAGAAAAATTATTATGGGTTGTCGAACGACTGACGAAAGAGAAAAAGTCATAAAAAGACTAAGAGAAGACGGTGAACATCTCAGGGTAGAAGAAGTTAAAAACAAAAACCCGCTGATAGTATTCAAAGATGTGCTATCATATAACACAGACGAGGACATCGCGGAGGCCCTGAAAAATCAAAACAAAGGCATAATGAGTGGGCTGACAGAAGAGGAGAAGGAAATAGAGGTCAGGTTCCGCAAGAAAACAAGAAATGTTCATGCCTGCCACGTGGTAGCCAGAGTGTCGCCAGCACTCTGGCAAAGAATAACAACCGCCAAAATCGTCAGCATAGATCTGCAGAGGATCAGAGTCGACGATCACTCGCCGCTGATTCAATGCACGACATGCCTGGCATACGGCCATGGCAGAAGACAGTGCACCGACACCCTGCCAAAATGCAGCCATTGTGGGGGACTGCACCTAAAGGACAAATGCGCCGACTGGCTCGCCGGAGTACCACCGGCATGTCCGAACTGCACAAAGGCCAAGCTTGAAAACACAGCGCATAATGCGTTTAGCAGGGAGTGTGCTGTAAGGAGAAAATGGGATGCGCTGGCGAGATCATCCATTGCATACTGCTGAAGTTGTCCCTACAGCAAACACGAGCTCAGTCACGAGAAGGGAGTACTTCGTCATTCAGGCGAATCTCCAAAGAAAGCAGCTAGCAACCAACGAGCTAATTATAGAGGCAACAAAAAGAAAAACTGACATCGCTTTGATCCAGGAGCCATATGTTGGGGGCGTCGGCAGAATGAGGAGCTACCCGGGTGTCAGAATATACCAGCACGACAGGGCAAGTGAAGGACCAAACAAGGCAGCAATAGCGGTCTTCAATAACAACTTGGCAATTTCCCAATGCCCGGACCTGACTACACCGAACATCGTCGTAGTAAAGATACAGACTGGCGCCCGGACACTGACAGCAGTTGCCTTTTATTTTGAGCCAACCTCAACTATGGATCCGTACTTGGAACATCTCAGTAAAATAGGACAAAGCATAGGCTCTAATATGCTGCTCATAGGTGGCGACGCTAACGCAAAAAACTCGTGGTGGGGCAGCAAAAAGACAGACAGCAGGGGCGAAGAGATGAGCGGCATGCTTCACCAAATGGGGTTGCAGGTTCTGAACGAAGGAGACACACCAACTTTTGATACCATCAGGGGCCAAAAATTATACTCTAGCTGCGTGGACGTGACGGCTTGCTCGGAGAACATGCTGGGCCTTGTGGATGACTGGACAGTGGATGACAGCGTAACAGACTCGGACCACAGAGCCATAACTTTCAAAATTAAAACAAATAAAGCAGAAGGTATAAAATCTAAACAAACAACTCGAATATATAACACTAGAAAAGCTAACTGGACCCAGTTTCGTGAGAAACTGGGAAAGTTAGCAGTAGAAAATAAATTAAGTAAAAAAGAAGTAGACAAGGTAAATGAAAAGAATGAAATAGATAATACTACAAATAAATACATAAGAATAATACAAGAAGCAAGTGAAAAGAGTATACCTAGAAAGAAAGACAGTAATAAAACTAACTTACCATGGTGGTCCGAGGAACTAGCGGCATTAAAAAAGGAGACAGCCACGAAGAGGCGTAGAATCCGCTGGGCAGCATCGACTCGAAGATCTTGGGTCATCGAAGAATATCTGACAACAAAAACAAAGTATGAGGAAGAAGCAAAAAAGGCACAAGTAAGCAGCTGGAAGGAATTCTGTGGCAAGCAGGATCGGGAAGGTATGTGGGAGGGCATCTACAGAGTTATCGGCCGAACCACAAAAAGGCACGAAGATCAGCCGCTGGTCTGGAAAGGGGAACGCCAGAGCGAAATGGCATCAGCCAAACTACTGGCTGAAATCTTCTATCCAGAGGACGGGAAGGAGGAGGACAGCTTAGAACATAGCCAAATGAGAGAGAGGGCGGACCAAGTAAACGAGTGGGTGCAAGGTGAACACTTGGACCCGCCGTTCACACTGGAAGAACTCAGGCACGCTGCATCCACCTTCAACCCGAAGAAAGCACCAGGGGCCGATGGACTCACGGCAGATATCTGCCAGTGCGCCATTACGGCGGATCCGGGATCTTTCCTATCACTGGCGAACAAATGCCTAGAACTAGGCTACTTCCCGAAAGCCTGGAAATCAGCAGTGGTAGTCATACTGAGGAAACCGGGAAAGAAAGACTATGGACACCCAAAGTCTTACAGGCCCATAGGACTTTTGCCAGTGATGGGAAAGATTCTAGAAAAAATGCTGGTGGCTCGAATTAAATGGCATGTGCTCCCAAAAATGAGCCCGGTGCAGTACGGATTCATGCCCCAGAGGGGCACCGAAGACGCCCTTTACGACTTAGTAAATAATATTCGGGATCGACTTCGACTGAAGAAGCTCATCACGGTGGTGTCGTTAGATATCGAAGGGGCCTTCGACAGTGCGTGGTGGCCCGCAATCAGGGTTCGTCTGGCCGAGGAGGGCTGTCCAGTTAACATAAGAAGGATGCTAGATAGCTATCTCCGAGACAGGGAAGTTAGGGTGCGATACGCTGGACATGAATATGGAAAGGCAACCTACAAAGGGTGCGTCCAAGGGTCTATAGGAGGACCTATACTTTGGAACCTACTGCTGGATCCCCTACTGCGAGAACTTGGACAGCGAGGAGACTGCTGCCAGGCATTTGCGGATGACGTAGTCCTCATTTTCTAAGGAGACTCGGCGGTGGAGATCGAGGAGAAGGGAAATGCCGCTCTCGCACATGTTCAGGCGTGGGGTCGGAGAAACAAACTTAAGTTTGCACCACAAAAAACTAAAGCAATGGTCATAACCAATAAACTGAAGTACGACACACCACGCCTCAGCATGGGCGGGATCGACATTGAAATGTCTCGCGAAATAAAAATTTTGGGTTTAACTATAGACGACAAACTGACCTTCAACAAGCACGTGAGGGAGAGAATAACCAAGGCCCAGGGGATATACAAAAATTTAACTAGGGCAGCAAAAATCAGCTGGGGGCTTCATCGGGAAGTAATAAACTCAATCTATACTGCAGTGGTGGAACCGACTATTCTGTATGCTGCAAATACATGGGCACCAGCCGCGGGAAAAAAGGGGATCCAGAAACAGCTGAACCAGGTACAGAGGGGATTCGCCCAGAAACTCTGTCGGGCGTACAGAACAGTTTCACTGAACGCATCACTGGCACTGGCAGGGATACTCCCGCTCGACCTTAGGGTCAGCGAGATGGCAGCGCTGTACAGGTTAAGAAAAGGGAAGGAACGGCTGGAGCTTGGAGACCGAGAGACGGAAAAGATGGCGTCTTACACTGTAAACCCGCATCCCGCCGAACATATGAGTGTGGAGATCATAAGCCTGGTAAGCGCCGAAGAAGTTGCGGAGCACGCAAAACAAACAGTGCAAATCTTCACGGACGGCAGCAAGCTGGATGGCAAATGCGGCGCGGCCATAACTATTTGGGCAAACGCAATAGAAGTTCGGCCAATTAAGCTTAAGCTGCCAGAGCACTGCACAGTCTACCAGGCGGAACTCCTCGCCATATGGAAGGCCATAGCGGAGATAGTTAAACGATCAGAAGACAGCTATGGCGTTTTTAGTGACTCGCGAGCTGCCCTACAAGCAGTGGCAAACTGGCAAATTCCCCATCCTCTCGCAGTCAAGGCTCGTGAGTGCCTGCGTGAGGCGAAAATCCAGGGCAAAGCTGTGTCTTTATTCTGGATAAAAGCCCACGCAGGACATGCAGGCAACGAGAGAGCTGACTACTTGGCGAAGGAAGCGGCCACTAAACTAAAAACTGCTGCACAATACGATGCATGTCCCATTTCATTCTTGAAGCGACAGATTCGAACAGAAACGCTCGAAAAATGGAACCGCAGGTACAGGGAGGGTGAAACCGCTGCAGTCACAAAGTGCTTCTTCCCAGATGCACTAGAAACACACAGAGTGCTCCAAAAAATTAACCTCTCGCCGACATTAACGCAGGTCTTCACGGGGCACGGTGGATTCTCCGAATACTTAAAGCGATTTAAGTGTAAGGAGGACCCATCGTGCAGCTGTGAGCCCGGAATCGGGGAATCCATCCTTCACGTGTTATGTAGCTGCCCAATATATGCGGTCCACCGCTCCGAAACGGAGCAGAAGATCAACAACAATATAAGTAGAGAAAACTTAAATTCATTAGTAACAAATCCAGATACTAGGGAGGAGTTTTTAAAATTTTGTGAAAAAGTCGGTAAAAAGGTAATAAATAAAAATAAGTCACAATAAATTAATGTTTATACATATTTTGTTATAAATATGAAATGAAACATTAGTATTAAGTTTATAAAATATGATAAAATAAGGAACTTCTTTGTTAATTAGTTATAGGATAGGATAGATTAAGTTAAAAATGTAAATAATGAAAAATAATAAATAAAGACGATGAATGAAAGGCCCTGTCCCTTGATAGGGGTAAAAAGCGACAACACCCTGTGATGACGGGTGCTTCTAAAAAAAAAAAAAAAAAAAACCCTCCCCCCCTTCCCTACAAATGATCCTGGATATGCCAATCCTAAGCATAAACAGCTTCCTTATTCTATACTTATAATAAAAAGTTATAACTTTACCTGTTTGTGAGTTTGTGAGGTTGTAATCTCTGGATCTACTGAACTGATTTGATTGAAAATTCTTTTACCAATAGAAAGTCATAATATTTGTGAGTGTTATAGGATCAACGTAGACGACACGAGTCAGCTAGCTTTGAAATAAACCAATTTCTATCTAATACTAGCTGACCTGCATCAATTTTCCCTGTTTTTGAAATTTACATTATCAAAAGGATTAAATACTTAAACAAAAAAAAGATTAACACCGTGACACGATATTTTTATATATTAGAAGAAGATGTAGCAGTGGACCTACACACCTACATTATTCGTGAAGGCGTAGGCGGTCTTTGTGTTAGGTACTTCGTCTCGCTTCGGGCACAGAATAAATATTTCAGTAGGTACCAATAACCTCTTACCGATACCTACCTATTATATTTCAATCTGAATCAAGTTCTTTTGTTGTCAATTTTTGGTAACCGAGTCAAAGAGTCGTACCATTAATCGTACCTAATTACCTATCCTCCCATTTCTTACGTAGCATGAAGCTACGTTACTCTACGAGAGTATAAGGGCTGTCATAACTACTGAATCACCTACCGGGCCATAAGGGAACATAAAGGGATAACCATGAACAAATCTAAAACCCTATAAATATAACACTTTTTTATCAGGCTTTTACACTTGGTACTCATAAAGTACTTTGGTATCTACATAAATATTAGAACTAAATAAATTGTGAAAAACCGGTCAAGTGCGAGTTGGACTCGTGCACAAAGTGTTCTGTAGCATTAAATCATGTCTGTTGTATGGGAGCCCCACTTAAATATTTGTTTTATTTTAATTTAATTATTTATTTTTAAAGCGAATATACAACGATATTCTTGGTATTGTGGAAACCTGAAAGTAGTTTGTTCAGAATCGGTAACACATTCCAATGGGGTAGTTTTTGAACCATGTTATATTTTTCAATTAATTAATTAATCATTCTAACAGTCCCAATTCTGTTCACAATGTGATGTGAAATGTGATCATCACTTATTTTTTTATAATAACCATGGATTATCTACTACGGGACGCAATGAGCACGATAGCGCGAAGAACAGAAGACAACTTGAATGGCTTATAATTCTGCCAGTTTTCATTGTTTTCATTTTTTATCATCATGTGAATTCTTGAAGTAGGTAACAATCTTGTTGGGGTGTCTGAGCTTTGCACTATACCAAAAATAACCTTGTATAACTAAATATTCTGTACATATTTCAAGCGTCGACTTAGTGCCGTATTAATATCGAGCAAAAAAAACACGTTTGTTGTATGGGAGTTCCCTTAAATATCAACTATATACTGTTTTTTAGTATTTTTTGTTATAACGGCAACAGATATACGTAGGTATGAGATCATATGTGAACATTTCAACTGTCCAACTATCACGGTTTATGAGATACAGCCTGGTAAGGTACTGGGTGGTGCTTATTACATTAGGAACTTATGATTTTTATTCTTGGTACTTGCATATTTACTGAAACTAAATAAAGTGTGAAAAAACCGGGAAGAGCTTTTCGAACCATGCTTAGTGTCGGGTTCCGCAGCCTTGAATAATTGCATCAGCAGAATAGCGTATGTTCATGGCATTTACCTACTACTCCCTTTTGTTGAGAATCGTAGTTTTTCGGCAATAACTCATTGACGGTAGGTATATTCGATCATGTCCGAAATAATTGTAGTTTAAAGTATTTATCAAATGCTACCTATGTGATGTTTTTCATATTTTTTGGTCACACGGTTGAAGTTAAGGGGGACACAATTTATGTAACTTTCGGAGCGATTATTTCCAAAAATATTCACTCAATCAGAAAAGTTTATTAGAAACCTTAAAATGTTTTTAAAAGTTGATGATGTGCCAACGTTGATGTTTGTTGAAAAACAAAACAGCTTCTGTTACATGTATGGAGTGCCCCCCCCCCCCCCTAAAATTATTTATTATTATTATTTAGCTATTAAACTAAGTAGCGGCTACCACAAGACATTTTCACTAAATTTCATCAATATTCATTAAGTAGTCTTTGAGAAAAATGCCTGTGACATACGAACGGACAGACAGACAGACAGACGGACATGACATTTTACATGCTCTTTGGACATGACGAAACTATAAGGGTTCCGTTTTTGCCATTTTGGCTACGGAACCCTAAAAATCAGCGTTAAAATATTTTTTTAAATCAGGCTTTTAAAGTTGGTTCTTTTTAAGTTTAGAACTTTATTATGTGTCATTTTCTGTGGGTATACATTTACTAAAATTAAAAATACACCCATAATTTAAAAAATATTAGAGTATGCGAATTTTAGAAAACTATGAATGTTTTTGCCCTTATTCACACTCAGAAAAGTGGCACTGAGAACACGATGATAGAGTAAAAGTACACAGTAGGAATTACCCACTTCTTTGCTCTATGTTCGCGTTCTCAATAATACTTTTCTATTCTTTCCCATTCATATTTTTCTGAGGTTTGTTGCTTTTTGTAGTAGTTAGCTTCTTTTCACCTTCGATGTTTTATAAAATTCTATACACGTCATTAATTTTTAATTATTTAAATGCATTGGATGATGACTTTCACTGTGCTCACACTGAGTAAATTTCATTCTTTCGCCTCGATATCGATACCTAGCATACGACAATATCAAATCGGGACTTCACACCGGGACGTATGGCAGCCCTAACTAGGTACACCTGCACCCTCAGGCATTTCGTTGACTCAGGTACTTCAAATGAAAGAAAATCGGGTCAAGCTAATACTTGCAGTCCGTTGTTGTTTGTTCTAAACCTCCAATGACCAATGGTGTTAGGTATAATACCCACTTAAGCATTTTTATAAGCCCTTTAAATGTACCTACCTATATAGGTACCTAATTTAAAAGTCTTAGACTTAGGGCAAATAGGTAGGTAAATAAAAAAAATATATATTTGTCACAGATCCCATAACATTTACAATTACCTTAATCTAAACTTAAAACAAGCTCATTTTAGGAAACTGCGACAGATAGTCCACACTCAGCGTATTGCTGTGTTGCGGCGAACCACATCACGGCGTTAATTTTCAGTGTGAACCTTAGGGGGTCGCACGGACAGGTTAAGTTAGCCCTTTGTCCAATCTATAGGTATGTAAGCCACAAGGTAACAAAACAGTTTCTCGTATATAAATTTGAGTTGATGCCTGTGAGCTTCAAAGGCAAGTGTAATTGGTGCTTTAGACATAAAAATGGAAGTACCTACACCTTTTTCTGATTGTCTACCACTGGAACCTATCTAGTTGTTAGTCAGCTGAAGTCAGCTCGTTAACGATTTGAGGTTGACCTATTTCTCCAATAATTGGCTTTACTCCATTCGATAACAACCTCGATTTATTGTTATCTCACAAATCCAGATTACGTTTACATGCCTTTATTAGGTGTAGGTTATTGGGTTAGCGTGTTTTGTATCTAATGAAGAAATCTCAATTTCGTGAAGTCAAGCAACTTATGCTTACCAGTTTTTTGCTATGGATTGAAACACAGGTTGAACTTAGGTAGGTAGTTACTAAAAAGTAGGTATAGATAGATTAGGTAGGCAGTCGAATGATTGATTATTATTTTTAGAGCTTAGTTAGATACCTACATAGGGAAGGGGAAGACGGGGTTTTATTTTAAAAACCTATTCACCAATCACGAATGTTTTTGCACATAACATAGCGCTGTCATGGAAGATAATAGTCAGCAAGGTACTATTTTTAGGGTTTCGTAGCCAAAATGGCAAAACGGAAGCTTTATAGTTTCGCCATGTCCATTCGTCGTCCGTCGTCAAAAACTGTGAGCGCTAGAAGGCTCTCATGTTGTATGGACAGCTACACAGCTAAATGGTTGATGATATAGTGAAATTAAAAGTAAAACTATCACAGCTAAGTAGGCTTTACAAGTTTACGTACTTAGTTTAGTAACGGCTGTTAGCTAACATAATTTTCGTACAAATTCCATTGAAAATCTATACTAATATTATAAAGCGGAAGAGTTTGTTTGTTTGTTTAAACGCGCTAATCTCAGGATCTACTGGTTCGATTTAAAAAAATCTTTTTTTGTTGGATAGCCCATTTATCGAGGAAGGCTATAGGCTATATAACATCGCGCTACGACTAATAGGAGCGGAGAAGCGACGAGAAATGTTTCAAAAACGGGCAGAAATTACGCATACAAAGTTGCGCGGGACAGCTAGTTATTAATAAGTAGGAAAGTACTTATAACGTTGTAAGTACCTATGAAACAAAAACAATACAAAATCCACTTCTTGGTTTGTGAAAACTGTAATGAAATTGCTTCAGCTTTATTAAAAACTAGTTGTCCCGCGCAACTTAGTCTGCGTAAATTTCCCCCGTTTTTGCAACATTTCTCATTGCTGCTTCGCTCCTGTTGGTCGTAACGTGATGTTATATAGCCTATAGCCTTCACTGGACTATCCAACAGTGAAAGAATTTTTCAATTCGAATCAGTAGATTCTGAGATTACCGCGTTTAAACAAACAAACTCTTCAGCTTTATAATATTAATAAAGGTTCATGTTAGTCTTTTGTACTACTAAATAACTTATTTCTTATTTTTTGATGTGTCTATAAATGCCAACATCTACTGATCTATCGAGTACCTATTATTTTGTGCTATCTGCGATCAGGCGCGAATCCAGAACTTAGTTGAACCAATTTTCTACGACCCTTCCTTACGTGAAATCAAATACACCCCATTTGATTCAAAATCGGTATACCATTGCCGGTCAAAATACACCGGTCTAGTGTCAAGTTTCTCAAATTCCCCCCAAAAAAAGGTATTTCAGTCGAGTCTGGGGGGGGGGGGTTGCCCCTGTTGCCTCCTCTTGGATTCACATCTTTCTGTAATATCAAGTACCAAGGCAGGTTGTTCTCATGGGTCTGATGACAAAAAAAAAATAGGTATGCCGCTGTTACTGGGTTATAGAAAATGTTGTCAACCCCCAAAAGATAATGCCCTATAAAGTAACTTCTAAAGCTAACAGTAACTTATAAAGCTTTAGAAAACCAGGAAAAGACGCTATCATAGCTTCATCACAATATTTTAAAAATATAAGAGAGTAGGTATTACAAAAAAAAAACTGGCAGACGAAGAAAAGCAAAAGAAAATATTAATGAGAGAGAGAGAGAGAAAGGAAAAAGAGATTAGGTACGATTATAGAGAAGAAGAGATTATTAAAACCGAAAAATAAAGAGCGCTTAATAAAAATGATAATTAACGCATAATAAAAGCGAGGATTGATGGCGAATTTCAAAATAGACCATGTTTGTATTCTTCTTCTTTGTCGTTACACTCTTGGCAGAGTGGTCGTGGTCGTGTTGCCATTCCTCTCTCACTGCGGTCTCGTATTTTGTACCTTCATGACGGCTTTCTTTTGGAAAACAATGCAGTAGTTTCTCCTTGTTTTCTGCACTAGACATTTAATTTTACATTTAGGGTACTTATTTAGACCTCAAGACCACTGAAATCTCTTCCAACCAGTTGCCTGGTCAGGCGTGTGGTTATACCGCCATTACTCGGTCGTCAGAGCCTCGTTCGTTATCTAGCTAGCAGTGAGGACCGTGATGACTTAAAGTCATCACCGCCGGCTATTCATAAGAATAGCCGACGGTGTCATAAATATACGAAAATTACGGTTTTATTAAGCTTCAAACGTTACCTAATTACCCCCTCTTGCCCCCTCTCCTCTACTTACTGTAGGTAACCTAACATAATCTGCCTTATACAATTCCCATTGCAAGCACTTAAACGATTGTTCTGTGCCTGACAAAACAATCATACAGGCCTCCTCTCAAAAAGAGAATACCGCGGGCCGCCACGAGGACTGGGGTTCTCGCAGTGTAGATTGATAGACAAATATTAGGGTTCCGTAGTAAACAAAGAACCTTTATAATTTCGGCATGTCCATCCGTCCGTCTCAGAGACTGTTTTACTGTATTACTAAAATATTTTTTTTGGGATATGCTGGTTGCCTTACAATGTTTTTCTTGACCGATTCTGAGCAGTGGCGATAAAACAAATCCCACAAAATATGCGTCGCCTGCCCTGAGTTTAGAATTTACGCTACCATTGTCTGTTTTTAAAGGCATAAGATTTTCAATGTTCTGAATTTTCACACGGATGCGGATGCTGAATTTATTTTCCATCGAATCTGGCAATATGGACGTGTTCTTCGGTCTGCCACAAACTCACAGTGGTCTAATTAAGTAGGTATATCCTCTCCTCCCTTATTATTATTGTGCGGGAATGTAGCCTTTTACTTTTTCTGCTTCTGCTAGGTAAGTAGGTACCTACCGTCTATGCTTTTCTATCCGGCTGCCCGACGCGGCGACGTTCAAATCAAATTAACGCTCTTGGGAAATGGAGTTGACTGCACCACAGGCTATCAAACACTATTTGAACTCGTTTATGAAACCTGATAATTTCACGATCACGATTGAATAGGTCTAGGTTACTTAGTAACTATAGGTACTTTATAGGTACGTACATACTTACTAACAATTGTTAGATACATTTCAGCACCGATTGAGATGAACTTAACTACCAACTTAGATTACCGTAGTAAGTACCTACTATTACTTATTCTGTGCATATGTTTAGTTAGTTCACAGTTATTAGAAAAAAATAAAAATAGGTACAAGCACACATAATATAATCCTATACTAGTAGTACAAGTAAGTATACCTACTTACTTGAAATTTAAATAAAGAAAAAGTGGGCATAATAACAACGTAAGTCGGTAGGTACTTACCGGTACGGTATAGAGATACCATACCTACATAAAAGATGTTTTAACAGTCTAAGCTTAAATGGCTAAATATCTAAAAATGAAAAGACCAATGTGATAAGAACGATTCGATGTTAGAAAACCTTTAGCTGAAAATAAAAACAAGATTTTCAAATTAAATTAAATGACTTATTTAATATAGAGTTAGTAGGTACACCATCATACAATTCTGGTAACTAATACATATAGGTACCTACCTACTTGCCTACGCAAAATAAGACACAGATGGTATCTACCTACGCGAAATACCTTCATGCAGAGCCGGCCTTAGAGTAGAGTGAGTGAAGCCGTCCGCCTAAAATCCTAACGCGATAAAAAAATTACCAGAAAATAAAATTGTGATGTATCTACGTCCTACATCATAATGAGAAGTGTTATATAAGAACGTCGACCAACGGGCGCTGAATAACAATCTCGCTCCAAGTACCTTGATTCGGCATAAGTCGTATTAATGATACGGGACCCCCAAGCTATTTTTTTTATTGCAAATTTGTGCCAGCGACTCACATTAGTTCTTTGGCCGTTCGGAGCGCCCCAACAAATTTTGAACCTAGCCCTAAGGCAAGCTATGCCCCTGTACCGAGTACTTACTACCTGCCTACGCAAAATAAGACAAAGTCTATTTTGCGTAGGCAGGTAGACCCTACTTCTTAGTATCTAAGTATGTATTTAATTAACGAATCATTTTCATATAACCCATGTCGAATGTAGAGAGAGTTCACGCGTCTTGTAGTTTTCCACAAGTGGCTGGGTACCTACAGCCGACGTGATGCAAGGCCATGTGACGATATTTTAAACCGGGACTTCACAGTATTTAAAAGTAAAATTCTTTAAACCCAATTTTTAAAATAAATATAATTATTCAACGATAATTTATTACGTAAAAACGTTTAAGTAGGTACAGCATGATTTCTCGAAATCAACATAACGTAAATAATGTATCTACCTATCAAGAAATCGATTAGTTGCGCGCGCCGGCATTATCTTCAGTCTAACCGTAGGATTCAGCCAACGCAAATATCGTCAGCTGGCTTTGAACACCACCAGGTACTGATTATTTTCAAGTTTTGTCCTTTTATTTAGAAAACGATAATATAGTTTGTGAATACAAATGTAAGAAGCTCTCTTTTGGTTCCACAAAAATTGTCTTGGTAAAATTGCACTCTTTTGAGTCTTTGTCTCTAGATGTAAGTTACATCTTAATATAGCTTTTCTCAAAGTGATTTACTTATGTCTTCATAACTATTACAGTGAGATGTGTTCTTTATTTTATAACCTATTTGAGTTATAAGAATTGTCCTTTCTATTTGCAAACAGTATCTACCTAATCCATCATGCCGGGCGCTAGACATAAGATATTGGGGCATGTACTCTCTGGATTCTGCCACAAAGTGAATCGTCGTAAACCAATATACGGCGACGTGATGGATACTCCACTAAACCGATGTCTTACTACTCTGGACATCACGTTACTGGGTGAGTATGTCATGAGCCATTAAGTATTATACTAAGTAGGTACTGTGACGTGAGCCTCTTGCTGGCTTTGGGGTGCGCAGCCGGGATTATTGCTCTCGAGGATGAGGAATCAAACAACTTCTTAAGCCCAGAACGATATTATATATTGAATAACTTGTAATATGATTACTTTACATATTAATTCTTTTTCTCGACCACTCGTCTTGACGCTTGGTCCAATTCCCCCAATTGTTTCTTTCGTTTTCTTCTTCGTCATTATTTCAAAGTTTTGGAACGTCAAGACAAACAGTTCACAATTAATGAGGCTTTATGCGAGTGGCCGGTCGAGTTTCCGACGCACCTGCCACACGCCGCCGCCTTATGAAAAAAAAAAAATTTTTTACATTTGAGTACTAAGTCAAATTTTTTTTTTTTTTTTTTTTTTTTTATATAATATAAAACAACAAATATAACCTAGCTGTGCATTTACCTATCATGGCGATATAGATTTTTTTTTTTTTTTAATACCCCCCTTGATCTGTCTCTATGCAAAAGACAACGTGTAACTGTTATACCTAATCCAACAAAATTTATGTCAACAAACACTTTACATAACAGTTATACGATGATGCTGGGCAAAAAACGCCATTAAAATAAGCACCAGTATCAGATTCGTTACCTAGCTAAACTTATGTATAACTAAATTAAATCAATCATTAAACACCAATTGACCCCAGGCAACAAATTGGGTGAAAGTCCTGCTTTGTTGTAACTGGAAGAAAATTCATCTTTAAGTATTAATCTTATATCAGTTAAATAATTGGTCAATCAAGCTATCGGTGACCATCTGATCACATCTATTGATTATTTAGATAAAATAATCACAAACGAACTTCCCAAGTTCGATTGAACCAAATGCAAAACTGTCTGCTTAATCACAGAGTTATATTTATAATTCAAAACAATAATACACCCGTTTTTGTTTGCCTAGTGCTCTATGGCATCAACATTGTAGGACATTTCTTCGCCGTGTGGTTGTACATGCAAAAACAAACAACCTTTTAGAATCAGATCTAAAACCATTAACCATCCCTAAATATACAACTGTTTACACGTCAGACTATTAACAACGTCGCCACTTCTTTTCTGGCATCACCTACTCCTAAAAAAATAATTCTCATCAACTACTCATGTTTATCATGACTTAATTATAACATATGTTCATATAATAAAAATTCTCAACTACATAAAATTAAATACTAAGATATCGATATCTATTCGTCCATCCTCATAATAAACGGTTTCAATCTATTCGCATGAACAATCTGCCTTTGTCTTGAACCCACTTTCTTTATAATGAAGTTATTGTTATTCAACCTATTTTCAATTCGAAATGGCCCTAAAAACTTTCTACATAACTTTTTCGATATCCCCGACCTTCTCTTTGGATTAAAAAGTAAAACTTTCTGACCTATGTCATACGATACTTCAGTTGCTTTTTTGTCAAATAATAGTTTTTGTTTCGCTCGCGACTTGTCCAAATTTACTCTAACCCTTGTAAAAATGTTTTCTCTATTCTCTATTCTACTCGCGGTATTCTCATTCACTTTAATATTTAAATTAATTCCCGTATCCGATGGCAATTCTGGTTGTCTTGCAAAGACCAGAAAGTACGGTGACACCCGTGTCGATTCTTGTTTACTAATATTATATGCAAACGTAATTTGAGGTAAATATACCGACCAATCTGACCTATCATCTCGACCGTACTTGGCCATCATGCGCGACATAGTTGCATTTAATCGTTCTACCAACCCTAATGTCTGATGATGCATCGAAGTTGCAACTTTATGCACCGCCCCGAAGTTTGTAATCGTTTCTTGAACTAGCGCCGACGTAAAAATTGACCCTTTATCCGTTATGATTTCTTTTACGGCCCCATGTATTGAAAAAATATTATTAATAAGGAAGTTCTTTATTTCAATCGCTGTGGCCTGTTTTACTGCCTTACTAATCGCATATTTTGAAAAACAATCTATTGCCAATATAATATATCTACTTCCATCCGTCGCATTATTTAACGGGCCTATCGTATCCACTTCTACCTTTTCAAATAACCTGTTTGTAACAATCGGTTGCAACGGCGCCACCTTATTTGACGTGCGCACTTCTTGACATACTTTACATGCTTTGATATAATTCTCTATTTTCTTATATGACTTTGGACAGCAGAATCTTGAATTAAATTTTTCTACTGTCTTCATCAAACCTAAATGACCTCCATATAATGGATCATCATGAATCTCATGCATAATTACTGGAAACAGTTCATCCGGAACTACCAGCAATCTTTTAATAACATTATTTTTTGCATTTAATTTATATAACATTCCGTTGTGTATAAAGAATCCTTTATGTCTTTGTAAGTTTTCATCTATGATTTTATTTCTTAAAGATGAACAAAAATTATCGTTCATTTGAGCCCTTATTACTGGGTCTATTTCTAATTTGCAGATTTGCTCATTATTCTCTGTACATCTCATCCTAAATACTCGTAACCCGTCAGTGACCACGTGATCATCTTGACTTATTAACGGATTTCGACTCAGATAATCCGCCACCGAATTTTGTTTTCCCGAACAATATACAATCTCAAAATCATATGATTGAATGGCAAGAGCCCACCTAGCCAGTCTACCACTCATATCTCTTCTATCTTTTAGCCAGCATAATGCTTTATGATCGGTCACCACCTGAAACTTAAGCCCCCATAAGTACGATCTAAAATAATTCAAAGCAAATATTAAACCTAAGCATTCTTTTTCTGTTACAGAATATTTCTTTTCCGCATCATTCAATAATCGCGATGCGAATGCAACCGGAAAAAAATTTTTATCCCCTTGCATTAAACATGCACCTACTGCTACGCTACTAGCGTCAACAAACAACCTTGTGTTCACCGCCTTATCATCTGAAAAATGTCTGAGCATTGGAGGGTTAGACATTATCTCTATCATTTTGTCAAACGCTCTTTGTTGTGCACTTTCCCAAATAAATTTACTGTTCTTCTTCAATAACACACATAAAGGTTGATTTATTTTTGCGAAATTATCTATAAATTTCCTATAATAAGAAAACAGTCCTAGAATGGATTTCAATTCCTTCGCATTGTTCGGTCTTTTAATCATCTTTAATTTTTCTAATTTATTCTTATCCGGTAACACTCCTTCCCCTGAAAGTTCATGCCCTAATACCGACATACTAGTAAACGCAAATTTGCATTTATTCATGTTTAACGTAACATTAAACCGCCTACACCTATGCAATACTTTATTTAGATTTTCTAAAAAAACTTCATACGTCTTACCAAATATACAAATGTTGTCTATATATATCATGCACGATTTATACTTCAAATCCGCGAGCATTTCATCCATCGCGCGTTGAAAGACTGCACTACTGGTCTTAAGACCAAATGGTAGTACATTAAATTCATATAATCCTGCGTCCGTCACGAACGCTGTTTTGTATTTATCTTCTTCTCTCACTGGTAACTGCCAGAATCCGGAATTGAGGTCCAACTCCGCAAAATATTTCGCCCCTCTAAGATAATGTAGCACGTCGTCTACTCGTGGCATTGGATAGCAATCATTTATGACGTTTTTGTTTAATTTCCTATAATCTACACAAAATCTAAAGGATTTATCCGGTTTCTGTACTAAAACAACTGGAGAGGCATAATCACTACAGGACGGACGAATAATACCAAGATCTAACATCTCACTTACTTGTTGACGAATGATCTCACTCTGTTTGAGTGAGACCCTATATGGAGATCTATTCACAGGAACCTCGTTCGAAGTTTTTATTTTAATCGGCTTCACCCGGCAACAACCTAGCCTATCTTTACTAAATGAGAATTGTGGCCTGTATTCTTCCAAGATTTCAAGCAATCTATTCTTATTAGTTATACTTAAGTTTTCATTAATAACAAATTTTTCACCAAAAAAATTTAAGTCAGGAAGTTTACAGACCTTATTCTCATTAAGTTTACAAACATCCACAAAATATAAATAATCACATTTCGAAATATTAACAGACACTATTTCCTCTGTATCGATACTAGGAACTTTATCTGGTCTCTTCACAAAACATATTTCATTGCATTTTCTTAATATTATTTTGTTATTCACAAAGTCTAATATTGCCTCATTATTAATTAGGAAATCTTGTCCCAAAATCAGTGGACAACTGATACCTACTACTACATAAAATAGTGTGCTATATACCACATTGTTAATTATCACGTTGAGGTATGTTTTTCCTAGGACCGGTATAACTTTGCCGTCCGCGGCTTTTAATATAATATTATTGTCTATATCTAAGATTGCTTTATTCATTAACGCTACTTTTTCCGATAGCAAGGACACTGAAGCCCCACTATCTAATAAAGCAGGAATCGCACCTGAACGTAATTCTACTAAAATAACTGGTTCGGACTGACCATAATTATTCTTCTGGACGTCTTTTATGTTTGGGCTCAGCTGCGTCCTCACTGCTGTTGCCCTTGGAAGTTTGGGCGATGCTCGCCTACTCTCGCTGTCGACGACGCCGCATCATTAGCTGATTGAACCGGCATCGGCGGAGGTCCTCTGCTCCTTAAAAAGTACTGGCGGGGATTTGACTCCCGCCTTGGTGTTAACGAACCGCTTGGTGAATCATTGGGTGGAACCCGAGACACCGGGGATCGGTATTTACTATACGGAGTCGATTGATTGCTCCGAAATGGACTATTGGTCGGTCTGTTGGAGTCTCCTTGCTGCCCAGACCTCACTGCTACCGCATTCTCAACCTTAACCTTAAGATTGACTTCCCTTTCACTTTCTTTATCATATACTGATTGTAATTGTAAAACTGTGGCCTTTAATATATTTTTATCAGCACATACAACTGCAGCGAGCTTTGATTTGTAGAAACTATTACATTTCTTTGGAAAGCTCCTTACGAACGTATTGTCGTCAATTTTTCCCTTTTTGGCTATATTTGAAAGCTCGTAGTAAAATGACACAATATTCTCCTCTGGCGCCTGTATCCTTTCATAGAATTTTTCCGTATAATTAGTACGGTTTGGGAATTCTGCTTTTAATGCAGTGATGAAGCTCTCGAAGCTATCACAATCTTCTATGATTGCTTTGTATAGGTGTAGCGCTGGTCCAGCCAGATACGCCGCCACAAATAATTTTTTTTCCTCATCCGAAGTGATTTTATTAATCACACAGATGATCTGGAATTGGTTGACAAAATCATCTACGGACTCATACAATCCCGTGAATGCACTCATTTTTAATTAACTTTACATAGAAATACGACTTAGCTCTTTAAATGACTTCCTCTGAAGAGTTAGGCGCCTCCACCATGTGACGTGAGCCTCTTGCTGGCTTTGGGGTGCGCAGCCGGGATTATTGCTCTCGAGGATGAGGAATCAAACAACTTCTTAAGCCCAGAACGATATTATATATTGAATAACTTGTAATATGATTACTTTACATATTAATTCTTTTTCTCGACCACTCGTCTTGACGCTTGGTCCAATTCCCCCAATTGTTTCTTTCGTTTTCTTCTTCGTCATTATTTCAAAGTTTTGGAACGTCAAGACAAACAGTTCACAATTAATGAGGCTTTATGCGAGTGGCCGGTCGAGTTTCCGACGCACCTGCCACAGTACCTACCAATATTTTTAACAGTCAGACTGTCACTAGGTGTCATATCTGCCATATACTATGGCTACCTACAGCCTCATAATTGATGTAGGGCAGGGTTTCCCAAACTAGGTAGAGATGTTGATAAACTTTCGCGATTTGTACACATTATTAAAATATATATATTACGGGTCTTAATTACAGTCTTCCCGTGACCACGGCCGTAGCAATAGGGTCGAAACGTCGGGCAATAAACTAGGTAGAGATGCCAGGGCTCCGAGATTTTTTTTTTAATTTAGGAAAAAAAATCGTTAATGTCCACCTAGAAAGAACAAGAAGCCAAAACGAGAACACCTTGGATAATTCCAATGTGTCCAATAAAGGAAATAAGAACTTTCATAACTGGACATTTGGTTAATTGCACGCCCCCCCCCCCCCCCCCATTAACTTGAGATTCCATAAAATAAAAGCTATTGGGTGTTCCACTATGTCTATGTAAAAGGTTGGGAGCCCCTACTTAAATATAGTACAGTAATATACATTCTAGACGATCGTCATCATCTTAGACTCTTAGGTATGTACATGATCTGTGAGCTATCATATGGTTCGGTAAGTGCTGTGAAAGGCTTTCCGTTGCTCAAACCGTTCACTAAGGCTATAGGTATTTCATAAAAAAGATACATTCCTACGGTTTTCAGGTGTGGGTCATATGGTTGGAGCAGGCATTTACGTGTTAACCGGAACAGTAGCCAAAAACTTGGCAGGGCCAGCAACTGCTCTATGTTTTTTATTGGCTGGCATAACGTCAACTTTAGCTGCTCTGTGCTATGCTGAATTCGGAACCAGGATCCCGAGAGCTGGGAGTGCATATGCGTATACCTATGTCAGTATTGGCGAGTTTTGGGCCTTTATTATTGGTTGGAATATCGTACTGGAATATATGATAGGTAAGTTTTGATTTTTTTATTTAATTCTGGTATATGATTAAAAGGTACTTAGTAATAAAAATCCTTTTGCTATTTCAGGAGCGGCTTCAGTTGCTAGAGCTTGGTCCGGCTATTTGAATGCAATGCTAGATAATGCGATAAGCAATGCTACCATTTCCGTCACAGGCGAAATGCACGAAAGTCTTTTGAGTAAATATCCAGATGTGCTAGCGTTCCTAATATGTATTGTGGCATCCTTGATCTTAGCGGTTGGTGTAAAAACCTCAGCCTATATTAACAACGGTCTTACAATTTTAAACCTATTAGTTATAACTCTTGTTATCTTCTTGGGTTTCTATTATGCTGACCCCGTCAACTGGTCTGAAAAGAACGGTGGATTTATGCCGTTTGGTATAAAAGGTGTCTTAGCTGGTGCTGCCACTTGTTTTTATGCGTTTGTAGGTTTTGACAGCATATCAGCATCGAGTGAAGAAGCAAAAGATCCGTCACGGTCAATTCCTATTGCTACCATCCTTTCGATGGCCGTAGTCGGATTTGGTTACATTCTCGTTGCTTTGGCATTGACTTTAATGGTATCGTACAAAGACATTAACCCTGATGCTGCTTTGCCAGCTGCTCTTGGTGCAGTTCATGCAGATTGGGCCAAGTATGCTGTTGCAGTAGGGGCTATATGCGGTATGACTACGACTTTGTTAGGTTCATTATTTTCTCTGCCTCGCTGTCTTTATGCTATGTCTGCCGACGGTCTGCTATTTGGATTCCTCAGTGATATTAACAACAAATCTCAGATCCCCATTGCTAATTTGATTATATCAGGATTCTCTTCAGCACTAATAGCTCTTTTCTTTGATTTGGAGAAGCTCGTTGAATTCATGTCGATAGGAACTCTGCTGGCGTATACCATTGTTAGTGCAGCAGTCATAATACTACGCTATCGGCCTGTACCTCCGATGGAGGACAAGAGTTTTGGAATACCACAACTAGACTCTCCATGTGATCGCGAAGATAGCTCGGCAACCGGTACCCCAGGAACTGACGGCGGTTCATCGTCTTCAGAGGTAACATTTTCCTTTTTGTATATACTTAATGCTCACTTATATGTTTTGAACAGTTCTTCGTTCATTTCTTTGTGGTTAATAAATACAAAATAACATTTTAATTAATAAAATGTTATTTTGTATTTATTAACTTTAAATGAATAAAAAGTAGATGAACGAAATGTAAAAAGCTTGTGATTTTAATATGGTAATGTTAACTGGTAGTGGCTCCTACTGCGATTATGACCTTTGATACTTTTTCGTAACATGTGCCTATTCTTAAATTTACATAAAACACATTCAGTAGTAAATATGTCGAGTTGATTTCTAACCGCCAAAAGTGTATATAGTCCGGTCAATTTAGACATAAAAATAGTGATCAAATAAAGAAAATTCCGACAGAGCCAAATCTTCGTAGAGACCTTAGGTTTACCACAAGGAATAAAGTGTCAAAAGTCCCCATCAGTCCCATGTGTGGGGGAGAAAGGGAGTTATTCGAGGCCCAAGGTCAAAATTTTAGGTTTTTTGGATTTTTCTCAAAAACGGTAAGATTTATCGAAAAAGTACTTCAGAGCAAAGTTGTAGATCTTAAAATTCTCTATAAAAATGGTCCTCATAATTTTTTCTCTAAGACCCACTATTTCCCAGATATTGCGCTTGTAAGAATCACGTTCTACATAATATGCACACATTTCCACACCACCTGTGAGGTAGTGTGCTCGGCGCGTTTTTTTAACGTGGTATCCCCGGTAGGCCTATTCCACGAACCTATAAGATGTTATTTTCAGGAACAATAATTATTTAATAGTATGAAGATTATTGTTATGGGGTACTGAGTTTAACTGTCGTTCTAACTTTTTTTTATTACTTTATTCTTCTCATACTCTTCATATTCAACTTCAACAATCATGTTTTCTTCAATTTCTTCTTGTTCTTTTTCTTCTCCTTTCTGTTGATGAATGCTTAGAAATTGTTCAAATGAAGATAAATCAGTTGTCTCTTCATCAAAATCACATAAGTCTTCCTCTCTTGTATTTTATTTTTTATTTTATTGCAATTGGTACACGCTGGAGAACACTGCAACCCTACTTTTTTACAGCCGCATTTGGCACTACAACCTTTCTTGCAATTGCAAAAAATAATGTTAAGAAGTTTTTACAGATATTTAACATTTGTAAAAAATACACGAAACAAAAAGCAAGTACAACTATCTTGTCTTCCTCCAACATCGGCATCTGCTACTCAACATTCGTTTCGAGTTTACTATCAAGTTTAGACATGGCAAGGCAATGAACTGAACCCTGAAGACTGGGGTTGGAAATTGATAAATAATACTTTGGAACCGATTCGAACTTTACTGCCCCCTGCTCCAGAAAAACTTCATAACATTATTTTTTGCAATTGCAAGGAAGGTTGTAGTGCCAAATGTGGCTGTAAAAAAGTAGGGTTGCAGTGTTCTCCAGCGTGTACCAATTGCCAAGGTCTCTTGCTCAAATGTTCAATAAAATACAAGAGAGGATGATTCATGTGATTTTGATGAAGAGACAACTGATTCATCTTCATTTGAACAATTTCTTAGCATTCATCAACAGAAAGGAGAAGAAGAAGAACAAGAAAAAATTGAAGAAAACATGATTGTCGAAGTTGAATATGAAGAGTATGAGTCAGAATAAAGTAATAAAAAAAGTTAGAACGACAGTTAAACTCAGTAACCCATAACAATAATCTTCATACTATTAATTAATTATTGTTCCTGAAAATAACGTCATAAAGGTTCGTGGAATAGGCCTACCGGGGATACCACGTTAAAAAAAAGGCGCCGAGTACGCTACCTCACAGGTGGTGTGCATATTATGTAGAACGTGATACTTACAAGCGCAATATCTGGGAAACAGTGGGTCTTAAAGAAAAAATCATAAGGATCATTTTTATAGAAAATTTTAAGATCTACAACTTTGCTCTGAAGTACTTTTTCGATAAAACTTGCCGTTTTTGAGAAAAATCCAAAAAACCTAAAATTTTGACCTTGGGCCCCGAATAACTCCCTTAGCACACATGGGACTGATGGGGACTTTTGACACTTTATTCCTTGTGGTAAACTTAAGGTCTCTACGAAGATTTGGCTCTGTCGGAATTTTCTTTATTTCAATTGTCTAAATTGACCGGACTAATAGGAATGTGAAGAAGAAAGAAAGTTTGATTTGATTACACTTTTTATTAATCAATGCAAAAACTGACATTCACGCGGCCGGAGCTGCTGTACAGAATTTTTATTTCGTTCGACCAGTGATGATATTTAGTTCTATTGAAGTAGAATTTGATAATGAACCTTTATATAAAATTCAATGAAAAAATACAACGATCAGGACTTGTTCGTCCTAGTAGGTTTAGGACCTACTTACTTACCTTGTGTTACCATCTCTAAATTATAATTTCCTCATTTTTCATCAGATTCTGGTACATACCTATGTCAAATTTTGTGGTGGTGTTTTCAGATGTTTGAAGCTTTGACTGTGGGACGCCTACGGCCGCAATACGCTTGGTTGGAGCCGCTAACAGGTGGACGAGCTCCAGGAGCATCGGTGACTAGCTGCGTATACACGTTTAGTATCGCCGCGGCTGCCTTGTGCGCACATAACCACTTCCTGGCAAAGCCATTTGGCCTATGGACTCTTCTTCCGAACTTCACCCTCAGTTTTATCATAGTGGCTTGTAAGTTCTGTACTATACTTTATTATTTATATCACCCATGCGACACACATCCATAACGCAAAGTTATGGTTCGCTAAGTTCTTTATAGTAGTGAATTAAATCTTCAAACTTGAATGGTTTTTTCTTCACCCTTTTTTTTATCTTTGATTCCAGGTCTATTTATAATCTGGGCACATCAACAAAGCCCAGCTCGTTTGCCGTTCCGCGTGCCCTGGGTCCCTCTACTGCCCGCCGCCAGCGTAATAATGAATGTGGAACTAATGATCAACCTCAACGCGCTCACCTGGGCACGGTTCTCTATTTGGATGACTTTTGGTGAGTAGTTTTTTAGCATTTCGTATATTGCTATTAGATACCTACTATAGATCATTTTGAAGAAACTCCGACCGCTGTCAGATAAAACTTCATTATAAGATCTGCTTTAAGGTTTCACCTAATTCCATAGGGAATTAGAATAGGGTAGTGGGAAGACAGTCGCAAACATTTTCTAACAAAGTCGTTGTGTTTCAGGCCTACTCCTCTACTTCTTATACGGAATTCATCACAGCAAGTTAGGCGAAGGTGTCACGGGTCTTCTGTCTCGCTCTGCGAGTGGAGGCGGCCACCATAGCGGTGGTTGGGGTGCTGTGGAAAAGACCAGTGCCATCGCTCGTAGGGTCGGTCGTTTTGCACGCGGAAGCAAAGGGGATGACCGCAAACCTATCATCTGCGACGACGAACTGTCTAGGCGCGAACCGTGATTGAGAGTTAACGCATATACTGCCAAACATCCTTAATATTTTTTAGTCCATTGACGATTTGTTTCCAGTAACAAACAATTATTGGCTAAATATGATTTCAGAAAAATGAAACATTGATGTCGGTTTTTATACCGTGTGATCAATTGGCGAGGGAATACTAGCTTCCATTGACAAGATGCAATGATTTACAAAAGGCTAGCGACGACAATAGATCTTTGTCTTCCGTGACAATGTGTTTTGACCCTGATGTCCACCATGTTAGGGTCTGTGTCATAGCCATAACAAGCAATAGGTATTATATTGTCATGTCTAGGTATTTCTTTAGCGATACTAATCATCTACCTACTTGTTGACAAGTGTATTCCTCGTCAATAGAACATACGTCTTGATTTTTTATACAGTTATGCTTCTTCAATCTGATTTTGATGTTAGAGCAAGTAGGCAAATTTGACAAAAATATGGCGCGATTATGGAAACTGAGTAGGTACCTAAATGTTAGTTTAATCGCCATATCTTAATGTGCTTTAAACATAGGGCTTAATTAATGAGTGTTACTGTAAAATATGTTAATTCGATTTTGGTAATTTAGGCAAGAACCGCCAAAATATTCATATCACTTAGCGATTTATTTGCGTTATTCGAAATTTTAATTATTTATAATATTTCTTATTTAACCTAGAAATAGTTTACGTGGAAAATGTCTAGGTATTATAAATGAATAGTACCTACCTACATAATAGTGTACAGACGTAGTATTCCGTAGATCTCAAATAACAGGTATTTAATCTTTAAAACGTATTAGAAAATTATATTATTATGTACTCAAACAAATTAGAATTAATCAAAATCTTGTGTTGCAGTTGCAATTACTTTAGTAGTCAATCTTCCTGTATTTAAAATGTTTAGATATATATAATTTGTGGTGTTTACTTGCAGGAATGTTGTTCTCGTTTGCTATTTATTGCATTACATTCATATTCATAACCGTGAATAACACTTCATAATGAATGAATTTCAATTCCAATAGCGGAAATAGCGGTTTTTCGAAAGAGATTAGAAAGAAATCGGCTCTTGGAATAGGAGGCTTTTGCTAACCAGTGGACTGGTTCAGTTGTTTTGTTCAATAATGTACGAAAAAACAACCAATTCAAAGGATTTTAATAGAACTTACGGCCTTAATTATAATAAAATACTTAGCGAAGGTTTAGGGTAGGATCCCAGCGTTTTAAAATTATGTACACTTTTGCGGAGCTTTTATGGATAACGAACGATTATAAATAACACTTTTTTAGCAACCTCCGTCCGCATAACAGTTTACTAAACCTTCGCGAACTTATTATGAATAAGGCTGTTAGTCTGTATCCTGGTAACGGAGGCGGACAGAAAATCTAATTCATTCCCATAAAGTAGGTAACGTGTGTGGAGGCCTGAAAGGCAAATGAAACTCGTGTATAAAATGAAAACAAATCTATGCTTTATTGTCAATCAAATTCAAATTAGTGCCATTGTTGTCAAGTTTAACAGGGTCAATTAACTTTGTATAAGCTACAAATGCCTGGAACTCATTAAGGAGTTTCTAAAAAAAATATCCTAGCTTTTTTACTTATTTGAATTGATATAATATTAAAATGTGGCAATGGAAGTTATGGCTAATGAAAATTGTTGTATGGTATGTTGAGACAAAGATGGTAAAGTAAACTATAGTATTTGTATTATTTAAAAAGTTTTTTTAGAAATGCGAAGAGACGCTTTACTGAATAATGCACAATTATAGTTATACTCTAGCGCATAAATCAGTTATTATAGAAATACTGTCTTTTGAATATTCTTCCAGAATGGCTTAGTGTTACGTTCAATATAATTATTTTAGTTATATTATTTTAGAGTTTACGCTAAAGTCTCACGGAGCAAGAACAAGAGTATTCTTTTTAGGCAGATGCTCTGAAATTCTTTTCAATTGTGAAAAGCCCAAATGTGAAGCATCCAGCCATAACTTTTCGATATATATATATATATATATCAAGATTGGTTGATCAGCTCGCTGAGTTTTTGGGGTCATGAGTAAAGTCAACCTCGTTCACCGTAACCGTTTAATGCTAGGGTTGACTTCCGACATACCAGTGGCGGATTCAGACACCGCTGAGGCACCCAGGATATAGGTTTGAATTGGCAGGTATTCATCAAGGAAAATCGTACGTACATGGAGGACTCAGTGACTGCCCCCCTCCCCCCGTTTTTCCTCCAATCACACTTAAGCCAGCTGCTTGTTTTTGCACCGTGGTTCTTTATAAGCACAATACATATTGTTTTAAAGTTGAGTACATGTATCACAAATGGATTTATTGTGTAACTATAGCGCAAAGATTATAAATGAACTGTAGCATTGTTGTTATAAATATTGTATATTTTAAGTGTTGATGTGTACATAAAGAAATTATAATAATAAATCGCTTGGTTTTTATTTTTATTCTTCCCTGTACTTTATATACAATATTAAATTTAGTTTAGACAGTCATCTGAAATAGTAAGATGAAAAAACAGTTGAAAATAAAATGGGATCTGGCCCTTATGACCAATAACAGCCAGTCATTACTAGGAAAATCTTTTGTTACCACCCACCCCCCATCCCCACATTTGACCAGTGTTGTGTCAAATGTGAAATCTCAGTGAGATTATCGAGAGGGGGAGGGGGTCTAGATAAATCTCACTCGAAAAATGGTTCGGCTCAAAAATCCGCCTCAAATCACTTCACATAGTTTATGGACGCCCACTAATGACGATAATTAATGAGTTATCATTAGAAAAAGTTACATAGGTTGTTTGAATTGGCGCTGGCGCTAATATCTAATGGTTAATGACTATTGTCATGAGGTCATCTCCCAAACTGGTTTGTACTATTGACAAAAATACAATAATAATCCTTAATCATAAACATCGTACGCTATACATTAATACTTAGATATTCAGAATGGACGTAAATAATTATTCTATTAATAGACAACGTTTTAAAATAAACCAATAATAATTTAATAACACAAATTATATAACATACATAAGTAAATCAACCTAGAGGATCTTATATTATCTTACTTCTACTGAATTGGAATAAATCATCTATAGACTTGTAAAAATCATATAGACTTTTATTGGAATATTTATTCTGACCAAGAAAAATAAAATAGATCCAAGACACTTCGACTTGGTACACATAGAATTTAAAAATATTTCTCCTATCTGAGACTAGTCAACTACGCAGGAGATATTATAGTGCACAAGTGTATGCGCAGACACAAGTGCATTCTCTAATTCCTCACTTTCATAGTCCGATGGGATGGAAATCCTACACGACCGGAGAGAGATTAGGCGCAGGACCGACGGCTTAAGTGCTCTACATAGAATAACGCAAAAGTAGCTTCCCATTGTCTGTTCCTATGTACGCTTAGATCTTGTAAACTGCGCAATGGATTTTGATGCGGTTTTCATTATCTTTCAGATAATTTCTCCCGAATATTTTTTAAATATGTTACATTAAATATGATTAATTCAAGATTATGTATAATAGCTAGTCATTTATACTAATATTATTAAACTGAAGAGTTTGTTTGTTTGTTTGAACGCGGTTATCTCAGGAACTACTGATCCGAATTGAAAAATTATCCGAATTGAAATATTATATTCACTGTTAGATAGCCTATTTAGGGAGGAAGGCTATATAACATCACGCTACGACCAATAGGGGCAGAGCAGCAAAGAGAAATGTTGCAAAAACAGGAAAAAATTACGCAGACGAAGTTGCGCAGGACAGCTAGTTATGAATAAAGACATTTTCAGTAGCTATTACTCATAATAGGTAGTTGATCTTGGGAAAAGTATCGGTCACGAATTGATGATGATTGGTGATGATGGTTGGTCGCCTTCGGCAACCAGCCCCGGCGCTACCTCCGCGCCTCCGGTTCTAAATAACACCTAATCACAAACAGGTTCCACCTAAAGTCGTTGTGGGCTAATTCGGTTTTGTCACAGTTTTGAACTTGATTTACTACATACCTACTACTCGTTTGGGATGAAATATACCCATTTTATAGCTTTACCTAAGACTTGCTAAATATTATACACAATAACTAGGCAAAATGATTAAAACGGACCTTATAATCACAATTCCTAAAATGCGTTTATATTATGCATAGTTCCTAGTAGTATTCATATATAATCACTGAATTAATCAAATTTACTGTAACATATACATAAAATACCTACATAATATGTGTATTGATAGTGGAGAAAACTTGCCAAGCCGGAGCGGGCCGCTAGTTCAGTAAAGGGTAATTTGATTGAAGCCTAGGCGTAAGGCCCAAGGGCGGCTTCAATCCAGTCACCACTCCTCTGTTGTTTTACTTTCTTGGTCAGAAATTTATTTCATATTTTGAAAAGACCTACTATCACATTTACTAACACACAAAGTCTTTTTACATCTACCGTGTATTCATAACGATGATTTGTATTCCCCTAATAATAGATTGATGGTATAAATTTAAGAAGGTTTTATAGTTGGTGCCACTTTAGTGGTATAAAAATAGGGGACATTTTTTAAATACGTAAGTTGTGACCCTTACAATCAATTAAGTAAAAAGTATAAATGTTATCTGTGGGGCAAATTTGAGCTAAGGCTAAGCCATATTATTAAAAATATAGATTTTTCAAACTGTTCTTCAATAGTAGGACAGTCATCGTTGATATGTAAAAAATAATTAAAATACCAATTTTCTTAGAAAATTTGCATGCAAAATGTATGAGCAAAGTTACCCGCGATAAACATGCATTTTTATTGAGATTATTAAGTGACATTGGCTACTTAAAATATTACACTTTACATGTCCATAGGTATTGGCATTTTGACCTTTTTTTTTACAAAATCAACGTCTGTAACGTACACAAGTACTAATAATACAAACACTTTGTGCTTATACAGGATGTTTTAAAAAATCAACTATGGGAAATTTGCCAAACAAGTTCCTAATAAATATTACAGCTGTAATTTCCTAACAGAGTGACTGTGAAAAGACACTTTTCACTCGTGAAAATTGTGCTATTACGGTAATGTGTGCGACGGGGCCTTTATAGACTAATAACTTCTCGTAGTATAATAACGTAGTATAATTCACACAAGTAACACGATAGTTTCTGGTCGAACTTGCTTTAGAGTGAGCGTGTCTGTAGAGGCTAATACTTGTCACACAAAAATGTTACAAAAAATGACTGTCACCACAAGGCTTCCCTTTTCATATTTTATTCTACACAAAAACATTTTTTTCATGAATGAAAATACCATTAGATCTTCAAAATAAGTAGATAACAATATCAAAAATTACGAAACTGGGCCTTAATGGTACAATGGCTGGGCCTTTTTCAGGTGACAGTCAGAATTAAGAAGACGTATTTCCCTGAACAATTTTACAATACATATTTTTACAATATATACATAGAGGGTAGTAAAGAGATTCAGTCTTATCTTTTGTATAGGCTTATTTGCCACGCTGAGGCCGGCAGCCGTTGTAGTTTGTTGATAGTGGGCCTTCCCCATTGTAACCAGAGGAAGCCGACGATTAAACAAATCACCGTTTCTATGTAAAATCCGTCGAGCACTACGTCACATGTTCCTCCGTTTGCTTTGCATAACTGTGAACAGGAAATTTTTGCAACTATTAGTATGCACTGCTTTCTTGGTAACGGGGATTTCTATAGTTAATGATGAGTAAAGGAAACTTTTGAGTCAAGTCATGTGTTGTCATCACTACATAGTATAAAACAAAGTCGCTTTCTCGGTCCCTATATCCCTATGTATGCTTAAACCTTTATAACTACGCAACGGATTTTTATGCGGTTTTTTTTAATAGATAGAGTGATTGAAGAAGAAGGTTTATATGTATAATAACCATATCCATATATTTTATACCGACGATAAATTCGTATGAGTTTCCTGGTTCAGATATTAGCAGTGACGATGTGTTAATGGGGAATTATTATCGTCATTGGTTACTAGCTTTCGGTCGCGGTTCGGCCCGTGTGGATGTCGGACCTTCTCGAGGATACCATCTATCTCCTTGTCAAATTTCGTGAATAGGTTGCAAACAGACAGTTTTCAAGCAGTCAGTTGTTCATTCTTTCTTCATCTTTTATTTCTTTCATAAATCAGATAAGTGCTTCTGGTGTGAAAACAAAGAAACATTTAGATTTTCAAGAGAAAGGTACGTCTATGTCTTACAATAACATTATCCTGCAGCCATTCCATCCTATTTGTTATGTACTTACCTAATGTACTGTCACAAACAATCTATGACAATAAATTATTTTTTCTTCTTCTAGCCTGAAGTCTTAATTTATTACATCTCGTTTTTACCTCCGGAGTGTAATTAAAACGCTACATATATGACGGGCAAAATGAAAATGCACGCTGTTATAAAAATACTTACATCTGACTCTAAAGGCGAAGAGCACGTGTTGTCTGTCAATGTTGGCGACGAACATCTCTTGTACATTAGATGGTCGATTCCCCACAACGCCAATGTGTTGGGCCAATTGGTGCCAAGGTTGGACATCGTATTTAAGAAGGTCATATAGGTGCCTCCGACAGCCGGATCCGATACTTTCGCAAAGAAGGCCATCACAGCGACGAACATGCAGTAGAGGCATGTCTGTAAAATTACAGCATATATATAATCAATTGAAGTAATTAACTTTAAGCGTAAACAACGAGAGCACAAAAGGGAAGCAGATTATTCGATATTAAATTTTATGTCTTAATAAAATTTAATATCGAATAATCTGCTTAACGCAAAATGAAGTGGCAATTAAATATGAACCTTATTACTTTTAAATAAACCTGAAAATAGTTTCACATTTTACATCAGTAAGGTAATAGTTGGTGGATAACAATTTTCGATTTTATTAAAAAAAAAGATTGCTACATAAGTCCCTATCACTTAAAAAAGTTTGTAAGTACATAGAAGTTTTGGTCTACATGAAATTGACCCTTAGGCGTAGCGGCTTACCTGATGGAATACATAAAGACACAGTAGAAGGAATAGATACAGGTACGAAGGTCCAGAATCGCCGAGCAGGCTAGGCGTGACAGCCACGAGAGCAGCGGCGATCGGACCGACCAGTAAACGCAACGGGAATGCACGCAACCATAACGATAGGGGTGCTGGACCCGTTGTATGCTTCGCTAATATCTGAAATGGAAATAACAATGTTATTAGCTGTATTTTAAGTTCTTAGCTGATTGTGTCGTTGCCGGTGAGAAAATACCTAATTCATTTTTTTAGGAAATAAAAACAACATCAGTAACAAGTCATGATTCTTCATTTCATGTCAAGATCGTAAAGTATTGTGTAAACCTAGAGACCAGAACGAGGCAATAAAACATTTATGAGTGACAAGTTTTAATTTGCGTTTCAGTTTACAGAATTATATTTTTATCACGATCCAAAAGCATACTGTGTGTTTTCCAAATGAATAAAAAACCGGGCAACATTTCGGATCAAGCTCAGTGTAGGGCTCCGCAGCCTTTAATAATTGCATTAGCAGAAGAGCGTATGTTCATGGCACTAACGCCCTTTTGTTGAGAAATGCAGTTTTTCAACAATAACTCAATTACGGTATATCCGATCATGTCCAAAATAATTTTAATTTAAAGTAGGTATTTGTTAAGCGCTATCATTGTGAGTTTTTTTTTTTGCATCAGTTAATTATTTTTTTTTTGCTGCTTGCATATCATCGCAAATGACAATTGTTAAACTATAAATCTGAGTTTTTTATTTATTTTAATGGAGATATTCTAGAAAGGCTTCAGAATAAATCCCATTACATAGATAGTTTTTTTCTGCGAGTAATTTTTATAAGATACGGGTCTTAATTGCGTAAATATTTTATTTTGCGTACGGGTAGACTCCCTCGTTGGGCAATAACACAAAGGTATTTAGCCTTAAAATAAAATATTTACGCGATTAAGACCCGTATCTTATAAAATTCTATAATGTGTACAAATCGCCAAAGTATACGAACATGTATGCCTTCAGATGTATTGATTAGATAAAGAAAATATATACATTAAAACATACATTTATTCTTATCTAATCATAATTTTTAACTATACATAATAGGTATAACCTATATATCCGATAGATTAGAGTTATTGTGTGTAACAGTCCTGTGATATGCAATATTGTAGGTGGTATGTACCCAAGCAGGTTTATGTATCCATACAAGTATTTCGTAAACACTAAAGAAGGGGTTTGCTTATTTTTGATGACAAAGAGAGGGGTTGGATGGTGTTTACGTACGAAATGCATTCCCCGTCGTGCGACCAATAATGAATGAATACGTTACATGGGGGTAGGGGGTGTGAGCTTTGCTTACTTTTGCTAACAAGAGGGAGAAAGGAGTTGAAAATTATGTGTGATTTCGTTATATACAGGAAAAAATAGCGATGTAGTTGGCATGCATAATCTATAAATTCACTTAAAGTCCATGTCATTTAAAAAACAAATTACTCAACCTGTGTCTGGTGCCAAAAGGTTCGTTCAACAGTAGGTGTTTCAAACAGAAAATATTATATTGATTAAAAAATACTAACCACAGGCATTATTATTTGTACTGGAACCAATGGCACAGCTAGTAAGGCCAAATCTTCCCTGGGCACTCCTGCCTCTACAAGCTTGAGTCCCGATACTGCGTCACTTGCACAAAATCCGAGCTGGAACAATACAATAATAATTGTGAGGGAAGGGATTACAGAACCAATATTATTTTGAAAAATAATTATGCTGTATAATCTTTACATACATAAAAAAACAAAGTAGCTGCCCATTGTCTGTCTGTAATTTACCACACATCTGAGACATCCTGAGTAAAATCGATGTTTCTTTGTCATGTTGAGGATTTTACTCCAGTAACATAGTGTGGGGTGGTTAAGGTCATAACTCCAAAAACAAGTGGTAGGGTTAATTTTATGAAATATTTTCCTAAACTGATATTAAAGTTTTTTTTGTTATGTGAATAATGTTTTTTAATATACTAATAACCTTAAGCATATATGCTTAAATCTTCTAAATTTTTCAAAAAACAGATTTTGATGTGGTTTTCTTCCGGATGGTATGTGTTTTATGCAAGTTTTTTTTAAATCCCTGTGTTATGGGCTTCACTGACGTTCGTCCAGTGCAAATGGATGTAATAATCGCTACGCCATTTGGAACGCCACGTCAGTGAGCGGGCAAATCAAGAAGCACGTAATTGTGTAGATGGTTTATTCTTTCAGCTTGTTTAGAAAGAGACCCACATTCTCTTTCTGAGCAAAGTGTCAAACCACGGTTGACACTTTGCTCAGAAAGACCTTGGCTGAAAGAGAAAGACGGTCTCGCAAATGTTAAATTTGTTCTCTTTACTTTTTCTGAAACTAATTTATAGTGTCGACAGCAGTCTTTAGTATAACGTCCAAATGGAAGTATAGTCAATGGAGCTACAATTTTGCGTACATCAATTCGGAAGACTTCCAAATAGACGTAACGTCAGAGGCTACCTTTAGATTGTTCAATTCTTCTTAGTTTAAACAGATTAGTGTCTTCTCTTTTTGAAACTCATCATCATCCTATCGCAGTCTACTGCTGGACATAGGCCTCTCCAATTGCACGCCACTTTGTTCTATCTTCGGCTTCTCGCATCAAACTCCTGCCAGCCGTTTTGCGTAAATTATCTCGCCACCTGGCCTGAGGGCGTCCTACACTACACTATGTTTGCCAAGCCTTTTAAAACTACTAAATTATAGTAATCAAACTTACCTTAGCAGTAAACAGAACTAGAGCCAATGTCCTTACAGCTGGCAGTTTCATAATTGTATACAGTTGTTTGTATGCATTCACAACATCATTAAAACCTTTTGAATTATTTTCCTTATTATTTGGGGAATCATTTGCTTCATGTTTGAATATAGCAATTAATGTAGTTGTTGCGATAAATATCCAACCCCAGAATAACAGAAAACTGGCTAAAGTAACAATCCCGGTTTCTTCAGCATCTGTGCGTAAATACTTGTTGCAGAAGTACGGTGATTCTAAGGCCAAGAAAAGTACATATCCTAAGAAGAAGCCTGCTGTTTGGCCAACGGTGTTACATGTTGAAGCATGTCCCACATTACGCCTGGAAATGTAAACAGAAAATTATTTAGGTGACCCTTCTTTCACTTCTTTTTATATTATTACGGAGGCAATTTATTAATATGATAAGAGCACAATAATATTTCTAAATAATTCTCTCCTGCACTTGGGTACAAGCCCTATGTTGCAGGGTATACTATATTTACATATAAATCACAGACAATACACTCAGACTCGGAGTAACAATTTGTGGATGACTCAGAATGGTATCCTATGTGGGAATTGAATCCATGAACTCCGGCTTAGCAATCAGGTCACTAACATAGCAAACAGACTTTTATCAAGGAGATCATCAGACTACAGCCTAATTAGAGGCAGATGCCTCCTCCATATTTCTTTGTTACTCCGGCTACTCTTTTCCAATCTATAGTCTTAGTGACATCAGTTATAGGCTACATGGTTGTCAAGTCACATGTGTATCTTTGAAATATGTCAAAATGCGCAACAAGTGAAAATAATGGATATTTTTTTTTTTTTTTGCAATGTGGGATTGAGTCCCACATTACTAGCAATCTTGTTAACCACTCCAGCTAAGCTCAAAGGCTTGTGTTAGGAGTGGGTTCACGTCAGTAGTATAATGGTTAGAATTCGAACCCGCGACATCACGATTGCGAGACCGATGCCTTAGCCATTAGGCTAATTAAAGCTAAATTAAAGGTTGTTGAAATCTTTAAAATTCTTAAGATTGCTAAGTTGTTGTAAAAAAAAATTGTTCAGAGTATTTTAAGACTTGCTATTGCCTGATTAGTGTAAAACAATTGGTTTTCATTCTAGTTAACTATCCTATACTAACAGCAATTACGAATTATTACAGTGGTGTCCAGTTCAGCAATAGTTACACAGTACATTGTAGTGTACTATAAGATTTTAAATATTTTCTGTAAGCAGAGGTTTATTATTATTATTTTTACTTCTTTATTTCTTTTTTTACCTTTGCAACATGGTTAGAGCCCATCCATCAACAGCAATATCTTGAGTAGCAGCCAAAAAGTTTAAGAAAAGGAATGACATAGTGAGATACATCATTTTGGGAGCAGCATCTTCAGATCCAAGCCAATCGGTGACACTATATGACATGATGATCATCACAATACCTAGCAAGTATTGTACTGGGACCAACCAAGTTTTTCTACGGCCAAACTCTGGCCAGAATAATGCATCCACTATTGGTGCCCATAATAGCTTCACACTAAATGGCCAGTTCACAAAACTAAATTCAGCCTGAAAAGTAAAACCTTTTTTGTAATGTATCCAGAGTGAATAAGAGGTGCAATCCCAAACCCTCCTACCCTAAAAGTATCTTCTAAAATAATAATAATAATATCTGTGGTTGAAATTCTCCCCCTAAATTGACTCTGAATCTTCCATGATTGGAATCAAACCCCCAACTCCATAAACAATAGTATCTACTACTAATCTACTACATATTATGTAAGGTATTTTTTTATTAATACTATTATTTTTTAATTATATGTTAATTATTGTATTTGGTGATATTCTTACTATTTCAATGAATACAACAATAACTAATAATAAATGTTATCCACATTATTTTATTTGGCTCATGATGACTGTTAACATGTTAACTATATGCAGAAACAAAATATTTAATTTCTTACTTGTTGGGTGTATGTTATGCCTCTGTTTTGTAACAGCATGGGTACAGCACCAGCAAGCCCTAAGGGTATACCTTGAAGCGTATATAAAAACAATAAAACAGCAATATTTAATTCATCCCCCTTGATATTACTCTTTCCATGTTCTGAAGGGCTGCTGTCACCATTTTCTAGTAATTCCTCCTTCTCACTTAGTTGTTTCCGCTTCGTTACAGGCATGACTGAAGCGAGAAATGACTGGAAATTAATTGGAATTCAAATAAAATCAAAATGACACTGCCAATCTAGCAAATACACGTCAGTGAATAAGATTTCAATACTTATTAGTAGTAAACAAACCTTAATTTTTAGTGGTTTGTTTGAAGCTGTTTAAACAAAATTTGTAGGCGTTTGTGTAACTTATGATTAGCGTAATTTTAATAAACAATTCATAAATCTTTAAATTAATTAATTGAATGTGACTGAAAAGAATTTACAAGCCGAAGTACATTACAATTACATACAACCTCGTCAACGCAATTTACTAATTATTAATGTCACTTTTATGTCAAATGTAAACGTGTCAAAACTACATACGTCAACCTACGTCAACGTTGTTTGGTTCGAAAACCTTCGAAAACCGCAATAATAAAAATAGAAAACAAACGCATCCATCTTCTATTAATTTTATGACCCGTCCAAACGCCCGAACTCGCGTTGTGTTAGAAAAATTAGGCTGGCGTTTTAAGGGCAGTACAAAGAATAAAAGTACTCTCGGTTAGACCTGTAAATGTAACGACTCAATGCGTACCCGTATGAACTCGTTACTAGTACAAACAGTACTCAGTACTCGTTACTTTCGGGTCCGTTAGTACGTATGTACTAAATTAGTAAAAGTAGTCAATTCATTTTACTTGTGACAATGTTGCATCGTAACAAGTAAAATTAAAAAAATAAAAACTTTCCGGTTCCGCAGCCTCGAACAATTGCATCAGCAGAAGAGTGTAAGCTCATGGCACTTACGCCCTTTTGTTGAGAAAAGTTTTTTGTTTTTTGGCAATAACTCAATGACGGTATAATTATCCGATGTTATTCAAAATAATTTTAGTTTAAAGTATTTATTGAGCGGTCATACGGTTCAAAAGTAAACGGGAGACACGATTTATGCAACTCTCGGAGCGATTATTTCCAAAATTATTCACTCAATCAAAAACGTTCATTAGAAACCTGGAAATGTTTTTAAAAGACCTGTGGAATGATGTGCCAAACGTTATTTTTTGCTGAAAAATAAAAATTTCAGCTTCTGTTACATGTATGGAGTGCCCCCCTAAAAGTAATTATTTTTTATTATTTAGCTAACAAACTAAGTAGCAGCTACTACAAGACACATTTTCACCAAATTTCATCAAAATTCACTAAGTAGTCTTTGAGTAAAATGCCTGTGACATACGGACATGACGAAACTATAAGGGTTCCGTTTTTGCCATTTTGGCTACGGAACCCTAAAAATGACTAATAGAAAGTAAATTAAGTAAGCAATTTCTATATATAATTGTAATCTAATTATATCACGAGCATATACTACTTACATTTAAAGCAGAAGAAATCACTTGGTGCTAAAAACCACATTTAAAAGGTATAGGAACTATTGTACAACACACACACTCAAAAGGTTGTTTGTCTTGACTTTAATTTTGTAATTTGTAACCTTATTGAGAGAAATAAATTGACTGCCTCTGTCGCTCGGTGGGAGTGTATTCGACTGTTACGCAAGAGGTCGTGGGTTTGATTCCTTTGTGTGATCCATGTTGTTCCGAGTCTAGGTGTACTTTGTGTCCGTGACTTGTATGTTTGTAAAGTACCCCGTGACATAGGGAAAAAAAAAACTTTATTATTATTATTATTAAAATAAATAATATGAATGAAGATAAAAACATCCAATTAAGGCTGGATTAAACTATGTGGTGTGCATGAGTAATGCCATAGTTTGATCGAATCGTTATGGACGTTATCGGATACATTCGTGGTTCTTCGGCATCCTTCGATCATCGATTCGGATCAGTCGATTCGTATCATCAATGTGGGTACGGCTGATTCGAGCAACGATACGGATTTGAGAGTAACGATTCGTTACTAAGTAACGAATACATACGGTTCGCGACAGCTCTATCTCGGTATTTGCCACGGGTCGAAAAAGACGTCCATACAAAAATCAACAAATCTTTTTTTATGTGCTATCATGTAGCTTAATTATTTCCATAATCCTCCCGATTAAACGAACGGAGGAAAAATAGACGAAAAAAAAATTGCCAGCTAGTTGACGACTTGTCATATTGGTCATTGTCATGTGAATTGAAATTGTCTGACAGTGACAAATATAAAAAATAATAACATCAGTACATGCATCGCAGAATTTAACAATATAAAATCTGTTTCTAAAAAACTATAAAAGAAACTGTTCTTTCGTTGGTCATTAATTTTATTTCAATTCAATGTTTTTATGCTTTAAATGATGTACCTACTACTATTAAATAATTGAAATGAATTATTTGCTACCATCATTGTGAAGAAAAGTGATCAATTTTCTATTTGTATTTTACTATTTGTATTCAAATACACGAATATTGTAATATAATGTTACGGTCCTGCTTCTTACGTTGTTTAAAAGATTCACATGCACCTATTAAATTAACACATAATGTAGAAACTATAGTAGGTCGCAACAAAATTACGAAAATTAAGGATCAGTCATGTTCACGTATGCAGCGTAAGTAGAAGGTTATATTTACCAAAGTAAAAAGTAACACTTGGTACCATAGACTTACCCAGGTCTGTTTTTTATTTTTTTATTAGTCCAGATGTAAAGTGCGGGGGTGTGGGCTCTAACAGCAACACCAGCATAGATACAAGCTAGCAGGTGGTAGTAACGGTAGTTGTATTTCCTTCGGGGGTGGGGAAGGAGGGTTTAAACTACCCAATTTATCCACCTGGGTATGCCTATGTACATGGTTAAAATGCTGCTGTTATTATGCACTAGCTGTCCTGTGCAACTTTGTCGGTGTAAATTTTCCCTGTTTTTGCAACATTTTTCATTGCTGCTCTTATTGGTTGTAGAGTGATATTATATAGCATATAGCCTTCCTCGATAAATGGGCTATCCAATAGTGAAAGATTTTTTCAATTCGGACCAGTAGTTCCTGAGATTACCGCGTTCAAACAAACTCTTCAGCTTTATAATATTAGTATAGATTCTTAAGCTTATGATTTTTTTGTTTATTGAACAGTTTCCCTGAAAGCTGATTGTGATAAATGTTTGGTTCATGTCAAGCAGTTGGGAGTAAATGCATCTGGGCTTAATGGATGTGCTTTGGTAAAAGAAATGGAATATAAAGTAGAACATGGCTCACGAATTGAAGTATTACTAAATGATTACTTTCATGTTGTTGAGTTTCATCCACCTCCTGACACTATTAGACAAAATGTTAGTCGCAAAAGAAAGCTAGAAGAACAACATGATTCACCAAGGAAAAGTAAATCTTTTAAGTTAGATGATTATGCAGAATTAAATCAAGTTATAAAACCAGCCATGGAGGATAAATGGGAAGATGTAGACAAAGGAGAACTATACATTTTTACTTCAAAAGGTGTTAAATCCAGTTCCAAAATAGCAGCCTTTGACATGGATGGCACTCTGATCACTCCTAAGTCTGGTAAAGTGCATCCTGTTGACATTAACGACTGGAAAATAGTATTTCCTAATGTTGAAAAAAAGTTAAAAGAATATTTTGAAAATGGATACAAAATAGTTATTATGAGCAACCAAGCATCAATAGGCAATGGCCGGATTAAAATAGAAGATTTTCAGAAAAAAATGGAAGCAATTATAAAACAGCTGAATGTACCTATTCAAGCATATATAGCAACTGGTAAAGGCTTTTATAGGAAACCACTTCCAGGAATGTGGAGAGTTTTATCGGAACAGAAAAATGATGGTTTAAGTACAGACATGGAAGACAGTTTCTTTTGTGGTGATGCTGCAGGTAGACTACCTAATTGGGCACCTGGCAAGAAGAAAGATCATTCAATGGCTGATAAATTAATGGCTGAAAATCTTGGCCTAAGGTTTTTCACACCAGAACAATTTTTTTTGGGACATTCAACAGCCAATGTCCCTATGGCAAAACCAGTTTTTAATCCCAAAGACTTAAGTTCTGGTGACTTCGATGTTAATTTAGTTAGTAAAGGAAAAGAGGTAAGCTAAAAAGTGTAAATCTAAATTTGTATTATCTTTTTGACATGATAATGTCTTATAACTATCTCTGTGACTGCTCTGTGGCGCGGTGGGAGTGTATCCGACTGCAACACAAGAGGTTGTGGGTTCGATCCCCACCCAGGATAAAACTTTATTCTGTGTCGGGGTGTTATTTATCTATAATAATAAGCTTATTTTATTCCATTACAATAAATAGTGAAATACATAATTATGTTAGTTAGGTGTTTGTAGATTTTATGTTATTGCAATGGATCCCTTTTGGGTAAAAGCCTCCTCCATCTTCTTCCAGTCCTCTCTTTCTGCACCGAGACTCCACCAGTTTCTGCCTGCAACTTCCATGATGTCGTCTACCCACCGTTTCTTTGGTCTTCCCACTTTTCTTTTTCCCAGTGGGCCAGACCACTTTGTTGACTGTGAGGTCCATCTTTTATCATTGTACCTTATGACGTGGCCTGCCCATTTCCACTTCAGCCTCAAGGCTTGTTTAAGTACATCTGTCAGCTTTGTCTTCTTTCTTATCTCTTCACTCTTTACTTTTTCTATGTTTCTTAGCTTCAAGATGCTCCTTTCCATAGCTCGTTGTGTTGTAGTTATTTTATTCTTTATTTTGTTTGTATAGACCCATGTCTGGCTGCCATATGTTAAGCTTGGAAAAATGTTGTTATTTATCTATAATATGTATGTATTTAGAAATATACAAGTATGTTTATCAGTTATCTGGTTTCCATAGTACAAGCACTGCTTAGTTTGGAATCAGATAGCGTTGTGTGAGTTGTCCCAAGATATTATATTATTATAAATTGATGACTGGATGCATGCACGAAAAAGTGTGATGTCACTGCTCAAGATCCGTTGACTGGTTGCTAAGCAACGCGCCGGATCCGGTAAAGCTGTCATAGGCATGGTTGTTTATTACAATGTCATTAATGTTTTCATAAGACATTACACATAAAATTATTGTCCGTAAACCGATTTTACAGACAACCATTTTTTAATACAATTTACGTTTTAAGGAATCACAGAGTTGTGGGGCATTCAACATAACATACATTATCACTATAAAGTACACCCAGACTAGGAACATCAATTTGTGGATCACACAAAATGGTGTATGGTGTCCCATGTGGGAAATTGAACACACAACTTTTGTTTTATTCAACTAAAACTAAAAAAATTGCCCAGTAATTACACTTGCAACAGTGCCTTTCAACTGATACACAGTGATGTATTAAAATTAGATACTATTTCACAGAATAATAACTGACACTGTTGTGGTAGCAACTAAGATGGTGTATGGCTTAGACGTCCACTGCCCCAGCAAGGACATCAATTTGTTTTTTTTTAATATTCAGAGATAAAAGTATTGTTGATTTTCAGGTACTTGTGTTGGTGGGTTTCCCTGGCAGTGGTAAATCATTCTTGGCAAAACAAATTGAGAAAGAATCAAAATATGCCTATGCTACTGTATGCAGAGATAGCCTTGGTTCTTGGCAAAAATGTGCAAACCAAGCAATGAAATTACTACGGGTTAGTATTTTTTTTTTTTTTTTTTTTTTTTTAAAGAGACAACTCCCGCAGTAGGGTACAAGCCCTGTGTCACGGGGGACTTTACAAACATACAAGTCACGGACACAAATATTGAGATTCTCTATGAACTGGGCTTACCTATGACTATTACTGATAAATATTTTTCTCTTATAGGAGGGTAAAAGTGTTATAGTAGATTGCACTAATCCTGACAAGGAATCTCGGTCGCGCTGGATTTCTGTTGCTAAAGAAATGAATGTAGACTGCCGTTGCATCAAAATGACGGCGAGCATGGCTCATGCAAGACACAATAACAAGTTTAGAGAATTGGCCAAGTTCAACCATTTGATAGTTAATGATATAGTGTATCATACTTACAAGTAAGTGCTTTATGAATTACTGATAACATTATAGGTAATTTTGCTGGTAGTTTATTTTGAGAAGTTCATGACTTTACGGCCGAGTAGATATGTAAAATTCATGGACGTACATATCAACCCATATGATGGCCCACTGCTGGGCACGGGTCTCCCCAGTAGAACCTACTGGTATGTAGATCCTGGGGGTAATTGCCATAATCGCCACGCTTGGCGAGCGGGTTGGCGATCGCAGTAAGGCTTTAAGTACGCAGAGGACGCTGCTGCCCGTCCTCCGGGGTGAAATCCCTTAGTCGCCTTGACGACACCCACGGGAAGAGATGGGGTGGTACTATTCTTAAGCCGGCACCACACGGCATCCATGGACGTACCCAGAATCATTTTTCGGGAAGGGTTTTTGCAATTTGTCTTACGTCTGGTCTCAATAATCTAACTATCGATGGATTTGGCTACTAGAAGTATGTACCTATTTGACATAAGCTCCACACAAAATATGTCAAAATTCTACTTCTAGTAGCCAAATCCATCGATACCTATCCGTTATACCGTTAGGAGACTATGTTAAGCTGTCGGTCGGTCGTATCGGAACTCCATCTCAACAAATTATAAGACTGAGCTAGTTTCCGTTTATATTGGACACAGTACCTGAAATATATTAGGAGGGTATCATTATTTCAGCCCAAAAAAAATCCACTGTGCCTCTCAGTAGTGCTACTAGTATGGTGCCTAGTGAGACACTAAGAGATATTCTTTTGTAATTTCAATAAGTTTTGTATTTGTTGCAGAAACAAATATGTCGAACCATCAACTACAGAAGGCTTCAAAGAAATTATTGAAGTCAATTTCAAACCTTGTTTTGAAAATGAAGAATATGAAAAACTTTACATGATGCATTTACTGGAAAAATAATAGGGCCCTAGGATTAGGTATTATTTATACAAGGTGAAATAAAACAATTGTTATAAACACGACTTAGCAGTTTTATTGCTCAATGAATCACAATATTAGCTATTTTTTCTAACATTAGGTATATAGGCCAATTTTATTTATGCTAATAATTCTAGGTTAATCTGTAAAACTGTTTTAAATCTTGAAAAGGCGATGCAACTCGACATTTTTTTTAATGAATCTAATATGCTAAAGTTCCAGTAATAAATGATTTATGTACAATTTGGACTTACGATATTATGCGAATAATATTATGTGAAAAAATATGAACATTATTATATATTTTCTTTTTACCTATCTATAAATTTTGTGATCTAAATTGCGTCAAGCAAAGCGTGCCTTATAATGGCCATGGCGAAATGGACGGATGAATTTTAACAATAATTTAAGTACCAAAATAATTTCTTTATATTTACATGACATGTACCTTCAATGTGATTTGATGGGGATTATATACTATCAGTGCCGTAACTATTATTTATATCCATATTCCATAAATGGGCCCTTGATATTGGTCCTGTCATTCATGTTCGGTTTTTCTGCCATTTCGGTCATTTCTGCGCCCCTCCAAGATCTGCGCACTGTGCCTGAGCACCGCTGGCACCACTCTAGTTACGGCACTGTCTACTTAAAAAAAAAACAAGTTTTACAGATTTGTAGATTTTTGACCTGGAACCAGAAATTGACGTTAAAGTGATCAAAGTAGATATTCTGCCCGTGATTTTTTTTTAAACATTTTTCTTTTAATAACTCCGGCGCTTTAAACATAAACCTCTAACTTGTTACTGAACTCCATTTCTGTTACCGAATCTGTTTTAAAAGATGTTAATTGTAAGTACCTATGTACAACAAAATGCCTTTTACAGTACCCCCAGGAATTCCGAATGACATCTGGCGGATCTAATTCGCACACTGCTGCTTATAGGCGAGTGGCACCAACTACTTATTAATTGACCAAGATCAAATTGAATGAACCTACTGATTCTGATTAATCAATATTGCATCAAGCTAGCCTGAAGATCTCTAAAAGGTGAAAAATGATATACCTTCATTGTATACCTAGGTACTACAATCTACAATAGATAATGTGTTAAGTAGGTACCTACCTATTTGTAATTGCATTACGTAAATTTTAGCACATTTACAGGCCAACAGCTAGTAGGTACATATAGCGTACTCATTGGGCATCTAGGCACTAACGAGGATTATTATAGTCCACTAGCTGACCCGCGCTACTTCGTCTGCGTAAATTTTCCTCATTTTTGTAACAATTTTTCATTGATGCTTCGCTCCTATTGGTTGTAGCGTGATGTTATATAGCCGTAAAAGATTTTTCAATTCATACCTGTAGTTTATTATAATATTAGTATAGATATACCAGAATATACCTACATTATTTTAAGGCATCGCTAGGCATTTCCAATAGGGAGTTTTAAATAGAAGATTTGCATCTTTTGCTTATCCACCTAAGGTGTTACAAGATAATTGTAAGTTAATTAGCATCAAGCATCTAGTTAATATTTTTTTAATTTAAAAATTATGTAGGGGACGAATTTTTACACTTGCTGGGTGTACCTACTTTTAAAGTAAAGAGGAGAGCCGATGTTTCGCTCAAAGGTGTATTTAGGGCAAATTTGGTTTTATAGGTATATATCTAATATGCCCGAATTATATCTAATATGCTCACATATTAGATATATTTCGCGACTTAATCGCGTGAATGATTTAAAGGTACGATCTTTACTTTTATTTACCCGACGTTTCGATCGAATTGCACAGATCGTGGTCACGGGTCGACTCGTGAGCATGATCGGTGCAATTCGATCGAAACGTCGGGTTTCAAAACAATAGATGCTCACATAAATTTTGAATTACGTTTAGTAGTTTGTCCTCTATTTGTGCCAAAATAATATCTGCAGTTCTTTATTAATGGTTTTTGCTTGAAAGTAAAGCACTTATAGAGGAGTGGAAAATAATAATTTTTGGCTTGACCAGTTATATAGAATATAAATAAGTAGGTAGATACTATGTGTTTCCGCTAGAGTCCGCTGTGATTTTACGGTTAAATTTAGGTAGGTACTATACCTACGGGTTCTCTCCATAGTCATTACGTTACAATAGCAGGGTCCGTATCCATGGCAAGTCCATGCGGAACTGTCAAAATCTTGTCATATTGATAATTGGAGAGGGAAAGAGAGAGCGCTTAGAAATACATAAACGCACATGCGCCTTGATGTATTTGTGAGCATACCACCCCATTTACCATTATGACAAGATTTTGTCAGTTCCGTGTGGGCTTGCCGTGGACTCTTCTCGCAACTTCCATTCTTCCATAAGGTTAATATGATCTAGCGGACTGCTCAACTTGAGAGAATTAACTCGTGGTAGGTACCTATGTTACATCTGCTCTCCATCTTATCCTGTTTTGGTGGACCGAGTCTTAGTTTATTGATCAAAGTGTTCAACATTGGTGTAAGTAGGTACGTAGGATATAGATAGTAGATAATGAAACAGTATTACGGGGCGATGATAATGATCGCGTCAGCTTGTTGTCATTCTCCATCAGGATCCCCCTCTTCTTCCTCCGCGTCTAATAAATTATCCAGACTCGTATCCGAGTCATCTTCATGTCATCTGAAAATTTATAGTTATGTACATATGTTATATTTGTTTTTTACTAAAAGCTAAAAGTACCGTTTCCTAAAAGTCAAAAGTCTCTGTCCACTGACAGATTTTTGACTTCTAGGATAGTTTTTCAATAATTATCATTCTGAGAACATTAGCACACAATACATAACTTTTTAAAGAAAACGAACTGCCTTCATGGAATAAAAATATCAAGCAATTTACCGAAGGCAAATTTTGCTATATCTCTGGTGGTGCTTTAGTTTATATATCTTGTATTTATACGCTAGGAGGCGTTTTATACAGTAAAATCGACCCAGAAAAATAAGCAGTCGAATAGCGAAATCCCATCTAAATTGGATCACTACCTTTCGAGAAAATCGCGAACATACTTACATACATACATGCGGGTCAAACAGAGAACCACCTTTTTTGCAGGCGATTAAAAATCGGGTTTACACGTTTTTTGGAATTTAAATAGGTATAAGAAATGATTTAATAGGTAAGTATAAAAAATAACCTGGTTATATACACAGTATCAATGTGTGCGAGGCGGGTGCCAGTGAGCGGTACAGTCGCTGACACCGGCCTCAGCTTGCGCCTTTCCAGAGCACTGCGTGCCTGCTGCACAGCTAGGTCGCCGCACCAACGTTCGCACCGAGCGTAAATCACTACACCTGCAATTTAATAACAATAATAATTTGAGACAACTCACACAACGCCATCTGATCCCAAACTAAGCATAGCTTGTACTATGGCAACCAGACAACTGATAAACATAGGTACTTTTATGTTGCTATTGACGCGCGCGGCCGATGGCACGCGATCGGCCGCGATGCACGGAAATGAACCATAAGTTCTGTACTAATATGAACTTATTGACGACAGATGCAATCATAAGAAAATATATAATTTGAGGGGTTAAACTTACCAGCTGCAGCAAAAAGAGAGATGGCAGGCCAAGAGTCAAGTAGTAACGGTGTAAGAAAGAGTAGGGCTGTCAACATAGTCAGAGGTCCTTGAATACTTTGAGCCTTCCTCATACCCAAGTTATGAGATGGCTGCCAAGCACATAGCAACGTTGCCAAGAGCCATACTGCAACCAAAGAGGTAAAAACTATTTTTTATTTGTACAATTAAATGAAGAGACGAGCAGGTCGTGATGGTAAGCATCACGCCATAGCCTTTACTAGTAGGTTTCAGTGACACCCAAATCCTTGTCTGGCAAAGATCTGATCACCGCACTGCATACATTAATTAGTAGGTAAGTCCCATTTGGCCAGTAATTTCACTTGCTACCCTTCTACCGAAACACAGTGAAGAATAAATTGTCACCCAATATCATTCTATAGATTTCAGACATTACTTTATACTCGCAACTTCTTTATTAACAGGTAGGTACCTAAGTTAAAATGTTAAATAAATAGTAAAAATATCTTACGTGGTATTCCAGTAGCAAACATGGGCAGCCTAATGGCTTCATTGCAGAACGCAACTGCGATCAGAGCATCTGCGACCACTTGGAGAACCGCACCAGCAGCAGACCATCTTGCTCCGCGCACACACGGAGGAGATGGTGCAGTCGACTCCGGTACAGACGTTACTACCTGGAACAAGTTAGATAGTATAATTGATGATTATCTGTGGTATAAGTAACTTGAATAAGTATATTAAATACTTTTTTATCCGATCGCGCTAGAAGAATAGTAGGGACCTACTTAATGCTTTTTGAGCGTATATCCATTTCCAACCAAACAGCCTGACAGACTTATTCTTTGACCCCTCAGTGTAAGTGATATAGCCTAAATAATTTTTCTGTTAATGATTTTAAAGATTTTAAAATTATTTGAATAATTGAGTAAGTCTGATAACAAGCAGTTTTTAAATCCTAGACTTTACGTGAGACTCTGAGATTTTTTACATCCAGGACCCAGCGGTACCTCTCGTTTGTAGCTGATCTCTTTATCTATATAAGTTTATAAGTAGCATTATTTCTTACTTGTATTCTATCCCTGTATTCTTTCACGACAGCGTCAATATCAGTGGAGTCGTCACCGGAGGATAGTTCAGGTTCACTGGCCTCTGCGTCAGACGCCGCATCTCCTACTTCCACCGTAACGGCTTCTCTCAATCCACTGCTACTACTAGTCATGGGATCTATGTCTTCCGTCGGACACCCAGCGTATTCGTCAAGAAGTAGACATTCACGTTCTTCGGTTTCTGAAAATATAGGTAATACATAGTTGTCACGGTTACATGAGTATCAAGTAAATCACTGAATGCAAATTTCGCTGACTCGCTCCTATGTTTTAGTCTATATCTTTGGTATTTTATATGTAGGTACATATTTAGAAATTAGCTGTCCCGCGCAATTTCGTCTGCGTCATTTTCCCCCGTTTTTGCAACATTTTTCATTAATGCTCAGCTCCTATTAGTCGCAGCATGATGTTATGTAGCCTATAACCTTCCTCGACAGATGGGCTATTCAATACTTAAAGATTTTTTCAATTCGAACCAGTAGTTGAGATTATCGCATTCAAACAAACAAACACACAAGCTCTTCAGCTTTTTAATAATAGTATAGATAGGTAGGTAGGTAACAATCTACAAATATTTTTATTGTTTCAAGTAGGTAATGTTGTTAACCTATCTATACAATCGTGTACAGTACTCCCAAATTAATAATGCACATGCAGATCTTCGCTAATTGTCGTATTCCCGGAAACACTCGAATCATGGAATCGTAAGAGCCCTAAACAAGGCATTTGCATTTTGCACCTTGTTTAAAAGAGATAGGAGTCAATATCATGTGTGCACAATCGAAAACAAATCGGGCGTTCGGCAGCTGTCGCCGGTCAGCGAAATGTCTGTCAGTCGTCTTTATATATTGGTAGTGACTGCACGTGTTCTCTATTTGTGGAAATATATAGAGCTGCTATTACACACCCTTCTTGGTAAATATAATTTCAACATTAATTAGCTTATTCAGATTTAAATAGTATATTTTGAAAAAAGGAAAATAAATAACATATTTCACGTTTTTTTAATATTAAAAAAATAAAATACCTACATTAAATACATATTAAGTACTAGAAAAACATTTAAAAAATGAGATTTATTTAAATTAAATAAATAGATAAACATGCATAAAAAATATATACCTAACTCTGCCCATGCCATTTTCTTTCAGACGAATTCTTCCAAAATGGATAAATTTAAACGTGGAAAACCGCTTAATTCACAAGCACGGCAAATGGTATTTAATGTGTACCTTTATTTCTTAAATGAAGCCAATGTTTTCAACAGAGACCATGATGGTTATTTTAAAAAAAATTCAAGACCGTGTTACAAAAGCTACAGGAATTTCGCGACGAACTTTGAGTAATATCTTAAACGAAAAAAAACATAATCAATCAAAGAAATTTTCTACACCGAAAAAAGGAAGACCTAAAAGTAGATTTCGGCTGGTACTTGATGATTTCGACTACTGTGTTATTCGTAATATGATATACAATTTTCAATTGACGCTGAAAGAACTCCCAACTGTAAATAATTTAAGAATAAAGTTGATCGAAGCTATTAATTTCAAAGGCTGTGCCGAGACTTTAAGGTTGATCTTGAAAGACATGGGGTTTAGGTTTCTGAAAACTGATAATAACAGACAATTACTTATGGAAAAACATGATATACGCCTAAAAAGGATCAAATATCTCAGAGAAATACAACAGCTGAGGAGTTCTGGTAGAAACATAGTATTTATGGACGAGTCGTATGTGCACACATCACATACTAAGGGTAAAACTTGGCAAGATAGCAACAAAAAAGGTATCAAACAACCCATTTCCAAAGGAGAGCGAATAATTATTGTACACGCAGGCAATGAAAAAGGCTTCGTCCCAGGGGCTCTAATGTTACATAAATGTGTCGACTCAGAAGGTGACTATCATAAAGAAATAAACGCGGAACGTTATCAAACTTGGCTACGCAATCAATTGATTCCCAACTTGCCTCCTAATAGTGTGATGGTAATAGACAACGCCCCATATCATAATAAGCTGTCTGTGAAACCACCAAACTCAAACACATCTAAACCACAAATGACAGCTTGGTTACAACAACACAACATTCCGCATGACCCAAAGAAACTGAAACCCGATTTGTATAAAATTATACAAAGATACAAAGAAAATTACACAGAATTTGCCATTGACCGTATAATGGAGGAACATGGGCATAAAATTATACGATTGCCACCATATCATCCCGATTTTAACCCTATTGAAAATATTTGGTCCCAAATAAAGCAACACGTGGCCAAGAGAAATATTGCAATGACTGTGACGTCAGTTAAAGATGCTATATTAGAAAAAATCAATAAAATAGGACCAGAAGAATGGAAAAAAGTTTCTGATCATGCGGTTCAATGCGAAGATGAATATAGAAAATTTGAGCCAAGAATCGATAGTTATTCCGATGAACTGATTATTTACACAGGTGATAGCAGTGAGGAAAGTGTAAATGAACAAGAGCATAATGAAACTTCTGATGAATCTGCGATGTCGGGAATAGAGGTCTTCCTCGATTCTGATTAATTTTTTTATAATTGTATTATTTTTCTGGAATGATTAGTGCTGTATAAAAACAAATTTGAACTGAGATTTTGATTATATTTTATGTAAACCTCTATTTGAAAACGTTTTTTTCTCCTTCTAATAAAACCTTATGTTATTTAAACCTTTTCCTCCATAATTACACCAACTTCGGTAAGACACTTGAAAACTAATCACTCCAACAATGATTGTAGCGTTTTCGCTATTTACTTACATGGAATTATCGAATCAAATTTCGTTACAGGTAAATCAAATCTGTTTTAGCACAAAACACATAATATATAAAATTAGGCATAGAGAAATTGCTCTTAACCACTCTATATAAATATCGTCTTTCGACGCTCGGGTAATACGACCGTTGCCGAACAATGACGAAGATTTCCGAAGATTTCTATGCGCATTATTACTTTTGGAGTACTGTACATCTCGGGAAATTTACTTACCTTTTACGACTTTGGACTTGATACTCTCTAAAGTTTTGGTATGGCGTATAGCAGATGGAATGAACCAAAGGTTCCTTTTCTTACTTGAACAGGACTGTTTCCGAGCTGCGTCCCTTCCTAAACGCTTGTACTCAATGTCTGCAATGAGAATAGTGCAATACAATGTTTAATTAGTTTGATAAGTAATCCGGTAACGCAGGAAAATGAAAGTGTAGCTTACCGCCTGCTTCTTTTTGCTCTGGTGTTGGTACACATCGCATTACAATAAAATGAAACGCCTGTATGGATATCCCGAGCAAGTGGCTCGCGTTCATCAAAGTGATCATATGCGACAAAGGACAAGCAAACGCAAGTATAGCTGCCAAACTCCCTGCAAAATTACATCACTATAAAATCATCCACATATGAATCACGCTAATAATTAGATAATTCTAGTTAGGACGACCTGTTTAAAAGTTAACCAGATATCTCGGAATTTATTATGTCTGCTAAATGACATCACCTCCGATTTGTTCTCGTTATTAAGACGGGTAGGTTAGTCACATAGAATCAGACTTATCTAATTAATGATTACCTACTCAAACTACATACCGGCGGTAAACACGGCCAGGACCGGGCTGCCTGTCGTCGTGCTCTCATAAGTCATTGACCTGGTGAGTACCTTCCATTCTGGGGAAGCGAGTGCAACTAGAACGGTGAATAACAGAGGACAGAGTTCTGTTAGAGCTAAACATATGCCTGCGACAGTAACCGCTGCGAGTACCGGACAAACCCAGCCCGCGGCCCTCGCTTCCAGTAATGTGGTGACAGGCAAGGCTGCGTCGATGCTGTTCCTGTAATTCAATAACTTGGATAAATGAGGATGTAAACAGATATCCACGATCATCCCACATAGATATGGTTATCCATTAAAGTGGTTGTGAGTATATGATGTGGTAACAACTTGATTTAGAATATAAACGGTGGAACTAGATAATATCTAATTCTTTGTAATCATATACTTAGATTATGTAATATTTTACCCTTTTAGCATATTTGTGTAAAGGAAACACAATCCTGATAATACGATTGTAGGTAATCCAATCATGAGGAAAAGATTTTTCTTCAGAGTTCCATTGTTTTTAGGTAGGACTACATTGAATGCGTAAGATATTGGTGCACCAGCGGCAAATAGCTGAAAATAAATAAATAATTTGCTTAGATATTGTTAATAAAAATAAGTTAGGTAGGTACCTAGATGTTTAAGAATACTCTATAAAAACTTACCTCATATACAGTTATTGGTATTGGCAAATTTATATTGGCAATATCGAAGTTAATAAGGCCGAATATGGCAAAAAACTGACTAAATATGTACAGCAGAATTAGCAACATGAATGTAAACATCATACTCTCCTGTAATTACAAAAAATATATTAAGGGTTATACACAATTTATAGTAGATAGGTACAGATATATATTACGACATACGACTCAACAATAATTGCTGAAGATACTTCGCCTATTTTTTTAGTATCCACCTAAGTAGGTATAGGTACTTAGTGTACCTTTCAACTTATTTGAATATGATATCTATCGCCTAAAACATGCAGGTCGCGTGTCAAGTATTTTCTATTCAACTAATATTACAAATTGGTCAAAGTTGCGAAATGTGTTTACACGGCAATCATAGTCGGTGATCTAATCTTCACTTAAATGTCTATGGATTTGAAGTTACATAACGTATCAAATCTCAATATACAGCGTTACACAAATGAATTACATTCACCTCGAGTCCACACATAAACATGGCGCAAACGACCATTACGACGGTCACTCCCAGCACGTCAGGCCACGGCTCGCCCAACGCTCTGGTTTCGTAACCGAACAACCACCTCCTGGTACGTCCTCCAGTCACATGATCGGCCGTCGCGCTCAGTATACGCGCACAGATTGCAACAGCCACCAAATGTGATAAGAAAGTCATCCACATAGCCATGAAATCGGCGAATGAGCGCAAGTTCCTTTCTCTGCGACCTCTTGATGTTTTCGGTGGAGGAAGTATTTCTGCGAGCTTTTTTAGATCTTTGCAGGTAAATGCTGGAACGTCAAATACAAACCTATCAAAACGTTGTTTCTAAATATGTTATTAACGTTTACAACTAAGTATAATCCTCAATAGGATGACATGTTTATTTCAAAACAATCCGGCAGATATGTAAGCAAAATGAAAATTAATAAATGCATTCGACGGGAACTGGTGCAGTCTAAAATGGCACAAGTATCGCGCGGGCGTATGACGCGTACGGTCTTGCTCTTCCCTATCCAACCTCATATCACGACTTGATGCAAACTATAGATCACTCGTATAGGTCGTCGATTAAACCTATTCTAGTTGAACACCTAGAATAGGTCTATAGAAAAATTATAGACTCTAATAACTAGTGAAAGTGACTAATATGGGCTCTACATTTACCAGTGGAATCAGACATTTCATATTAAATGACTTACTGGCAATGGTAATGAAGATAGCCAGCAACATGACGGCAGGTACCGCGCAGTAACTGGAGTTGGCAGCAGCCAGCGGTGCTAGAAGCAGCGCGCCGAGCGTCCATCGCGCTCCGCACGCTTCACCTCCGCTGAACGCGCTCAGAGCACCGTTCATCTTGCCGGTCTCGCTTCGCTTACTTGTCATCTTCCGACCTCTATAATCACAAGTTAATAAACTTAAGTTATAATAATGTAGGTAGGTAGTTATTACCTACAGACATATTACTTATATTAGAAGGTACGGAAAGAAAAACACAGTTATGATGTGAAGATTGTATGTTTTAGGCACAACAATTTTCTTTCAACGTAAATGCGTTGTAAGAAAATTGTCATACATAAATAAACTACGCGTTTGTAAAACGATTTTGTTGTTTTTTTTTTTGATATAAAATGTATGAGTTAGAGTATGCTTTTGGCATTGAGCTATTATGTACATAAATTTTATTAAACTAATATATAGGTGTGTATTTTTTTTGCTTAAAAATATTATCAACATAGATTGAGCTTATTGCGTGTTGCCTAACTATCAATAAGTAATTTTAATCCGAAATATCGTTTTCTAAAATGGAATTTAATTTTAGAATAACTTACCATAATCGCAATTACGAAGTAAATCCACTAAAGTCAACACTAAATTTCAACAGCTGACTACATTTTCAAACAGTCTGTATCAAAATATACACTTCAAATAAAGATTAGGCATTATTTTACACTGGATAAATTATTTTTTTAAGTATTGTTGGTCAATTTACAGTATCGGCTGATAAATAAGGCCGTGTTTTCATGTTTATGCGGCAAACTGAGCGGTGTAGAGCTATCGCTGCCTCTTTGTTGTCTCTCTCGCGATCGATACGGGATATCGGTTGGGGTGACCATTTTACTGAACGGAATGTTTTGGACTAGGTGTAGGTACCTTGTACTTTAAACACTGGTATTATAGTGTTCGTTATAATCATTAAAATTTAAAATATAATAATATTGTAGAGACAGTGTATTATTTTATCTACAGTTTCTTAGTTTGGATTTATTCCATATATAATAAGCATATTTTAATAGTATCTACGCTCGTTATCATGGCGGCAAATAATGTTTTACTGAGACAATTACCATTAACTAACAAATAATTTTAATTTACATGAAACTTAATAGTTACTGACAGACTACTTTACTTTTTTCGAAGAAGCATTTTTAAGTTGTACTTACTCTTAATATAAATTGGAAATAAAGGCTACGTGTACTTTGTGTTCATTATTTAAGTCACTTTAGTAATTATGTACCTTACTTAGTACTCGAGATATCTCTAGAAATTAACAAAAATAAATGATAAAGGTGATTAGACACTTGAACATTTACTAGTAACAGAACGTCGAACATTCGCTGTTGTTAAATTTACTCAAACCACACTTCGAACATAACGCTCGATGTTTTGTTACAACCTGATTTTAAAAATTAACAAACTCTTTGGTGTAACGTTTTATCGAGCAAAGGCACGAGCGCGGGTGACAGGAGTGTATACAAGACAGAAAGAAATGTTACAGGTAAATGTTCTGGCCTTACAGCTTACCTGTAATTACGGCGAACACAGCGTTGAGCATTCGCAAGAACGATGCGTTACATGGAAATACTTTAAGTAACTCAGCATTTAATGGTACATTACAATACAATAGTAATGCTCTAGCAAATGTTCAAGTGTACACTCACCTAGATAAGTACTTTAACTTGGATGCTTGGTATTTGTCAATAATACCTACTTACCTATAAACAAAATAAACCTTTTGGCAAAAAGTGTTTATGGCAAATAGAAGCTAAAACTAATAAAATATCTCGATGGAGATGACTCGTGATGAATTCGTGAGTAGGTATTGCCAACATTTTACATGTTTATGGTCACAGTGCAATGTCTAATGTCTCTAATTTCTAAGGTTTCACTCTAAACGATCTACTTGACGCGGAAAACCTTGTCTGTTATAAATACCTACTTCCCTATGTTGGTACCTTTCAAAATACCTACGTGTTGTACCTTTGTGTAGATTGTAAAATACCAATTTGAATATGTATACATTAAAAATACCTTGTCAATTACTTAGCACACATAGTAATTTATTAGAAAAACCGGGCAAGAGTATGTTGGACCATGCTCAGTGTAGGGTTCTGGAGCCGTTGAAGTATGAAAAAATCAGATTTGAATAATTGCACTGCAGAAGAGCGCATGTTCTTGGCACTTACGTCCTTTTGTTGAGAAACTCAGTTTTTCGGCAATAACTCAATGTATCCAAAATGTATATCCGATCATGTCCAATTAAAATCATTTTAGTTTTATATTTTATTTTTTTATATTTTTTGGTCATAGAGTTCAAAGATAAGGGCACAATTTATGCTACTTTCGGAGCGAATATTTCCAAAAATATTCTCTTAATCAAAAAAGTTTTTTAGAAACTTTAAAATGTTTTTAAAACACCTGTCGAATGATGTGCCTCGCTTTGATGTTTGCTGAAAACTTTTTTTTCAGTTTTTTTGTTGTTTTACCTATGGAGTGACCCCCCCCCCCTAAAAATATTATTTTTTATTATTTAGCTATCAAACTAAATATCGGCTACAACAAGACACCTTTTTACAAATTTTAATTAATATTCATTGTGACATACGGTCGGACCTGACGAAATTATAAGAGTTTTTGCCATTTTGGCTACAAAACCCTAAAAAGTGATATCCATAGGTACCATAACAACAACCGTCCGCGTCCCAAACCCGAAATCCTAAATTCCATTTACCAACTTACTTTTAACTTTGAAACTATAGGTAGGTACTACTTTGAACCTATCTACTCCCATCCAAAATAAATGATAGTCTCATTTAAGAAGGTATGTAGAGCCAAGTCCAATGTGTTTTCTGGAAAGTTACTTAGCGAGTATTATAAAGTAACGGTTTATCATTAAAATTAAAAATATATGTCTACCTAAAACGTACCTACCCAAGGTACGTTTTAGGTAGGTATACATTTTTTGTCGTGTTTTATCGTACTACCTACCTACTGATCGTCTACCTACGTTTTTCAAAAATAATTGTTTCTACTGTAGGTATAACGTAATTATGCCTCTTTCATATTTTATATCTTAATAACACCTAGGCTGCTTAGGAATGCTGGCAGGCTGCGTCGGTGCATCGAGATGCAACGTCGGCAGGTAGAGATGCAGCGTCGGAGCGTATGAGATGCCACCCCGTGAGATGCAACAACGATAGGTAGGACGCAGCGTCGGTGCGTATGAGATGCACCGTCGGTAGGTAAGTATGCAACAACGATAGGTAGGTTGCAGCGTCGGTACGTATGAGATACACCATCGGTAGGTAGAGATGCAACGACGATAGGTAGGACGCAGCGTCGGTGCGTATGAGATGCACCGTCGGTAGGTAAGTATGCAACAACGATAGGTAGGTTGCAGCGTCGGTACGTATGAGATACACCATCGGTAGGTAGAGATGCAACGACGATAGGTAGGACGCAGCGTCGGTGCGTATGAGATGCACCGTCGGTAGGTAAGTATGCAACAACGATAGGTAGGTTGCAGCGTCGGTACGTATGAGATACACCATCGGTAGGTAGAGATGCAACGACGATAGGTAGGATGCAGCGTCGGTGCGTATGAGATGCACAGTCGGTAGGTAGAGATGCAACGACGATAGGTAGGATGCAGCGTCGGTGCGTATGAGGTGCACCCGTGACCACGGCCGTTGCAATACGGTCGAAATGTCGGGCAATAAACAAGGTATTTTACTTAGGTCTAACGGTTGCCCTTTCCCCAAATAGGATGTGAGTCCTCCAGTGGCTCAAGGTGTGCTTTTATTATTTAAAAATCTACTCTCAGCTGGGTCAAACCACATTTTTTTTTTATGACCGTAAGACACACCTCCAGTACCCGGGGCAGACACTGGAGGAAGTGTTGGGACCTGCCCCCACTAAAAAATCGGGCATTCCTGCTCCTGCGGCATCCTGGATACACACAGGACGCCGCCATCGCGGAGAGCCGTGAGCGTGGGAAACTTGGGTCACACCATACCATAACCTTGGGCCAAGCCTCTTCTACCTATCCTCGATAATCCACTGAGATAAGACATTCCTAATCAAAACGTTTTTCTAGCGACTGGCTGTCCTTAGACAAAAAATGATTACTTGTATTAAGGACCAATGGGTTAAAATCAGATAGTTTTACAGAAACAGTCAGATAACATTATACATTATGAATAATTATGATATAAGTGCGGTAAGTTGAAAATTACAGCCGAGGCGATATTGCTAGTCCGAGCCGAGAAGGGTTACAAGAAAGCAGAGGCTGTAATTATCAAAGCGCACGTATGTCATACGACGTTTTATAACATATTTGCGAGGAAATAAATAAAAAAAACAATACAGCGTAAAGAAAAAGCGCGCGGAATAATTTTTACTTGTTTACAAATTAGAGATGCGCACGCATCAGCGCTATTTTTGTTTAAGGCAAAGGCACAAAAACAGCCAGTATTAGGTACTAATAAAGTAAATTAATATTTTTGTGTTTTGATACAGATAAATGGTTGTAATTTATGATCAAAATAAATTAAATTAAAGAATTAGATGTTTATTTATTATATTTTATCTCCCAAAGTTAATTTTATTTATAAAATGTTGACCACTTTTCTAACATAAAAACTTACTTAAACTCATTGCTAAGATTTAAAAAAATACCGTTAGTTTTAGACGGAGCATCTTGATAAACCGCGCGTTTAACATTACAAAAACGCACAAGTAAGTAATGAGATACATTACGATATTGAAATTGGTGAAATAAAAGACCCTTTACGAGCAAATGTGTTAAAAATCACATTAGCGCTTCGTCACGTCCGCGTCATAGAGGAATACACTAATGTACCAAGTATCTAAAGGTTAATCCAATTATGACGTGACTCAATGTGGCTCATTGCTTCACGGAAGAATTTACGCACGGCTCTGACTGGAATTATGATCATATTTCAGGCAAACAATTTAATTGGGCCATGTCAGAAATCAGACAAGCGACGTGATGATTACAGTCTCTTTTTCTTACAGAATCTTTGCAAAGCACTTGTTTGTTTTTGGTCTACGGATGGACATAGGCTTGTGAAGACTAGTAATCTAGGATGAGCGTACCCAGGAGGGGTTTTAGTAATTATGGGGGAGGGGGGAGGGTGGTTTACTTCATTAGATAAATCATTTCTTTATTTGTGTGATTTATTTCAATTTGCATAGTGGTTCAAGAATTATATTTGGTGTCTACTAATATTTTTTTATTTGGTGTCTACAAAATGACTATTACTAGTAGGTAGTCACCAACAAAAGTTGGCCTGTTGTTCTTTATTTTACTGTCATGCTTCAGCGTGATGGCAATCCACAATGAACGGGGACAAGATTTTGACAGTTCGAACGAGCTTGACACGGACACGGAAAAATAACGTGAATTTGATGAGTGAAGTCAGGCAATACATGGGATGGTTTACCATATAATAAAAATAAATATTAACCGACGCCGAGGGTTCCGTTGCTAAAATGGCAAAACGGAACACTTGTAATTTCGCGATGCCCGGCCGTCCGTACGCAGCTTAGCTCAAAGACTGTTGGTACTAGAAAGTTGTAATTTAGCACGGATGTACATATTAATACGCCGCCGATAAGGCGGTAAAATAAAATCTTGAAAAAAATAGTATACCTAACTCATAGGTATTATAGATAGGTATTTTAAAAATAGGGGTTGAGAAGACAATTTTTTGATTTAGGTATCTGTTTGTGAAATATTCGGGTTCAAAGTGCAAACTATTGTTACAGTCAAGTGTGCTCACCTCCCCCCTGCCTTAGGAGGCAGGAGGGTGAGGGGGGATGATTGTGGAGATGTGAAAAATATCAGTAGTAGTATATACGATGGAGTAAAAAGGAAAACTGTCACAGCTTTACAACATAGAAGGCTTTACAAGTTTACGAGCAACAGCCGACCAAGTGAGAATTAACAATTAATATAACATTGCCATTCCGTTGAAAATAACATATTTATCGTTGATAGTAGTATGAAACAAAAACAACAGAAAAACCACTTCTTATACGGCATTATTGCTGAGCAGCTACGGAAGCCTACATTGTGCGTGTCTCGATATGCACTTGACTCCATATTAGAAAATGGTCAATCACTACAGTACGAACAACGTAACTTGACCGGATTTTAATTAGGTTTTTATCACTTTCGCGCATGTCATAGAGATGCGACCCTAAAATTACTAACGAAAACGATTAATTCTATTTAATCGATTAAAAATACTAACAACATTTTAATTCAACAATATAAACACACTATTTATATGAGTTCATACAAGTTTAAAATTAGAACAGTTACAGTAAATACTAAAGAAACTTTGAAAAACAATTTCTTTACGAAAATAATCATAAAAAAACATAAGTTAGTAATACTAATTATGACAATGTAATGCGTATTCGCATCTCTAATTCTCTTGGTTTAGTTACCGCCACCGCCCCCCGCTTCCTGTCACCATTTACTTCCAAAAAATGCATCTGCGCAACCACTTGTCGCCTACTTCAGTCCGGCCTAATTACGTTGATACAACTGTAACAGTAGCAACGTTACGAGATTCTCAACTTAATTCTACTCGTACCTACATCGCGTCGACTTCATGCCACAAATCCTTATACATACCCAATTCTGGTGTAGCAGCTAATTTATAACAAAATATCTATTGCCGATAACTAACGCGATAAAATGTTCTCTCTAATATTAACAAACAAGACAACATGCTTCCAAAGATAGAATTATTTCTTTACATAGACGACGCCGTCGGCAGCAGGCAGACAACAAAGCCTTTCTTCGCCTATCTTATCTCACCAAGAATAGCTCTTTGTTCCCTCAACGCTTAGTTAAACAACGATCAGATGATGTATTATTTTCTAATTAAAATCTTTAGATCACACTTAAGTAGATAACTGCTATACGTAGTACCTTGATGTAGAGTAATAAACAACAACGATTTCATCTAATCGAAATCCCTTGAAATATGAATCAAAATGGATCTGTGCAATTCAATCGTAACGTCGGGTAAATAAAAGATACCTAAATATTTCACGCGATTAAGTCCTGATATATGGATATTAAATATAGGTATGGATCAACATTTTCTTTCTAGTAAGTAGTCTGTTCGCCATACCTACTTATGTAAGTTGTTTGTTATCGAAGAATTCCGTGTCTATTTCGTATCTTATTTGTCTAGACATAAAATCTACCGAATAAAACTATATTATCAAAGTAATTGGAGCACCATCCTCTTTGAACTTATTTTTTTGTTAGGTTTTTTTAAGACAACATGTAGTAGGGTACCGCCGCCGTACGTGGCTGGGGACATAACAGACAATACCTACAATTAACGGACACAAAGTACACCCAGACTAGAAACAAATATTTATGGATCAAGCTGACCTTTTATGGTACCGCCCTACGTGGCTGGGGACTTAACAGACATACCTACAATTAACGGATACAAAGTACACCCAGACTAGAAACAAATATTTATGGATCAAGCTGACCTCTTAGGGTACCGCCCTACGTGGCTGGGGACTTAACAGACATACCTACAATTAACGGATACAAAGTACACCCAGACTAGAAACAAATATTTATGGATCAAGCTGACCTCTTAGGGTACCGCCCTACGTGGCTGGGGACTTAACAGACATACCTACAATTAACGGATACAAAGTACACCCAGACTAGAAACAAATATTTATGGATCAAGCTGACCTCTTAGGGTACCGCCCTACGTGGCTGGGGACTTAACAGACATACCTACAATTAACGGATACAAAGTACACCCAGACTAGAAACAAATATTTATGGATCAAGCTGACCTCTTAGGGTACCGCCCTACGTGACTGGGGACTTAACAGACATACCTACAATTAACGGATACAAAGTACACCCAGACTAGAAACAAATATTTATGGATCAAGCTGACCTCTTAGGGTACCGCCCTACGTGGCTGGGGACTTAACAGACATACCTACAATTAACGGATACTAAGTGCACCTAGACTAGAAACAAATATTTATGGATCAAGCTGACCTCTTAGGGTACCGCCCTACGTGGCAGGGGACTTAACAGATTAACGGATATAATGTACACCCAGACTAGAAACAAATATTTATGGATCACGCTAAATATTTACGTACGACTGCACTGCAAGAGGTCATCTTGCAGTGCAGTCGTACGTACTACCATTGCGCTACTGAGGCGCTAAACTTTCTCAACTCAGTCAAAAATACCTGATTAAATCTAACCTAAATTTTATATAGGTAGGTATACCGATAGACGCCTTTCCCGTTTAAGCATTTCTGGAAAATCAATCTCTAAATGGGTAAAATAGGGGTTACAAGTTTTGTGAAAGTCCATCACTGGATTGTATGAAACTCAAAACTGCCGTTTTGAAGTTAGATCCGTGAAATCTTGTAATTGGTTAAAGGTTAAAAAAATAAACGTATTTTAGCGTTTTCAGAAAATCAACCCTTTAGATCAATGTAAATTAAAGTCGAACTCCAACAAGTTTTGAAGTTAGATCTGTGAAATTTCGTGTCGTTTCTTCTAAGTATCTAGAACAGGAAAAAACACATATATTAATTGTTACATGACTACCTAGTCGAACTCCAACAAGGCCACGATTCAAAAGTTCTGATAAATATTTAGGGACTTATGATATGCTAAGATGCAGGGGAGAGCACGACTTCACAGTCCAATGAGGGCTTAGGCCATTTCAGAAGAGAAGAAAGATGTGTGACCCCCTATGATTCCCCCAGAGTCCGCCTTTGGCTATAGAAGTAGGTAGTTATGTATGTAGTCTAAATTGTATTCTATTTTAAAATACTTTTGTTACGCTTATAAGGGGGCACGAATTGAAGTAGGTAATTTGGAATAATTTCTCTTGAGAATTCAATATTTTAATTATAAATTCAGTTATGGAAGAAATTGAAGTGACTTAGTTCATTAGTCTGAAATTGTGTATCCTTGCCTCGTCCACGTTTTCTATATTCTATTTTTAACATAGACCTGGACCGCTCTATCCCTTTCAATTAAAAAGTAAATATTGACGGCAAAGAATGAAAGAGACAGATATTGTACACAAAGTACCGTTGTCTCTTTCTAGAGACTGGTTTTGTGAAGTTATGGCGCAGTCCAGGTCTGTTGTCAATGATTTTTACCCCATTCTCATTTTTTTTTTCTGTTGATGTAATCTGTTTTAATTATTTACAGAAGAATCTTAGATTTCACCGTAGATCAAGTTTTGTCCTCAGGCATCAGTGCACTATCAATATCAGTCAGTCGTGTGTGCGTTGGCCCATGCTCATTATTTATTTATCACTAGCTGGACTCGGCCAGAACATTCTGCTAAAGTTTCATCCCAATCTGATCAATGGTTTCGGAACGCATAGAGGACATACAGACATTATAGAGATATATACATTTATACATAACTAGCTGTGCCCCGCGGTGTTACTCGCGGTTTATTAGCCTATGTGTTAATCCAGGGTGTCAGCTAACTCCATACCAAGTTTTATTAAAATCGCCCTAGCCGTTTAGACGTGAAGAAGTAACAAACATACACACTTACATACTCACAAACTTTCGCCTTATAATATTAGTGTGATGTCTGTCTACTAGCTATCCCGCGAAACTTCGTCTGCGTAAATTTTATCGAAATATCTAAAACAACCAATACGTTGTTCAAAAAATCTAGCTAACATTATTTTTAAATTTAGCTCATAGACTTTTAGTGCTAGAAGGCTGTAATTTTGTATAGATTCACTTAATACTTCCGCCGACAAAGTGAAATAATAAAATATATTTTTTAGGTTTATGTAGTAAAGCTATAAGTAAAGTGGGGATGTGTTTTTTTTCCTCACCTACACCATCATGTGGGGTATCATTAGATAGGTCTTATGCGCTTATTACACTACACTGAATCAGGGACCCTGAATCCTTAAAAAGAGCGGTGTAATAAGAGTTAGGGCCCTAATTCTCTAACATATTTTCAAGGTCACCTTGATTTAGGGCTCTGATTCAGGGTAGTGTAATAGCCGTTTTAAATAAAAGTTTAGGGGTTGGGAAGATCATTTTTAGATTTAGAGATATATTTGTGAAATTTTAAGCTTTAAAGTGCAATTTGTTAGAGTCAAGTGTGCCCCCCCTGCCAGCTAAATGGTTGATGATGGGTATGTGAAAAAAATCACAGTAGTAGTATATACATACAGTGAAATTAAAAGGAATACTATACTACAGCTAAGTAGGCTTTACAAGTTTACGAGTAGGTAACAGCCGACCAAGTGAGAATTAACAAAATTTTCGCATCAATTCCATTGAAACTTACTTATATAACGTTGTTAATAGTAAACAAAAAACAACAGAATACCCACTTCTTATACCGCATTATTGCACTGGGTAGCTACGGAACCCTACATTGTGTGCGACCCGATATGCACTTGCCCGGTTTTGACATAAAGAAAATTAATGACGATAGGTTTATAAATTTGCCAATTGAAACCAATCTTGGTTCTAGAGACGCAGTTAATCTGTTAATTAATTAAAATTGCAGCTACATCTGCCTTTGCAGTACCTACACTAGTCAGATTTCGCGTCGGGAAGAAAGCGTGTAGGCGTCTCCTCCTTTATAAGTGTTCGAGTCGCATCTATCCAGACATTTCTCACATCCACTGTGTGACAACAGGACGCCTATAAGGAACCCGAGAGCCCTTGAAATATTTTCTCGCGATTTTCTAAGAAGTTTATCGGTGCAAGTGAACATGAAGTTGCGATATATGTGTTTATTGTTTGGCGTTATTTTGTGTTCGATTGTAATGTGCGAAGCCTTCCCGTTCCGCGGGGGGAACATAGATTATGTGAGTTGAATTACTTTTATATTACATATTATTTGAAATAAATTTGCAGTAATATCAAATTCAATTTTCATAATAATTAATTAAGAACTTGAACTTGTATGATGATAACAGTTATGTTTTAATGGTAATATGAAGTCATATTAAAACATAATCTAATTTAATAATACCTTTAAACGAGCAATTCTTTTCAGTTGAATTCTTGTATATAATCTGAATCTCGGCAACGGCTCCAACGATTTTAATGAAATTTAGTATGCCCTGCATACTACATACATACTTAGAAATTGATTTTTGAGGCTATAAATCGATCTAGCTAAGTGGTTTAAAAAATACCATCCAGGTACTTTACAATAAAGTAAGTAGATTGGCATTTCTTTGGCTTCTGTAACCTGTCGGAAAGCAATTAATAATTTCAGAAGTAAATATACTTGTGTATTTTGCCGGTAAGGCTAGTAATTAACAATAATGTAGCCCTCGTTACACATCAATATGTTACTTTATCTACATTAAACGAAGTAATTAAACAGGCATCGGAAAATACTTACTGCCGCACGGATATTTATATCGTTCCCAATCATTTTTAACGATTTTAAAAATGGTTTTGATTGTAATTAAAAAAATGATTACTAAATAATGGAGCCCTCGCTAGACATCTATGTATAGTGACTGATGTCCATTGAGATTAATCTATGTGACCGAAATCGGTACGGAGGATATTATTACGTAGGTATCTCTCTCTGTGTGTGTATTTCCGTCCGTCCAATAGGTATTTGTAGGCATCTTTAGTAAATCGTAGACGTAAATTCACAGGAAAATATCTCCGATTTCAGGCAAACGTTGAGCTATCTACATTTTAAGTTTAGGAAACCGTTCTCTCGTTAACAGTCGGTTAACGACCACTTATTTTTATCTTAACGTTCAAGATACTGCCGCAAGATGTTTTGTTGAACTGTTGAATAAGTCTTTACCTTTTATATTTTGATATTTATTAGTAATAAGAATACAAATAAAACATTTTCCAAACGATTTTACTTACAATGTAGACAAGGTGTGTTAAGTCTGTATTTTTATCACATACCTACTTACCTATTAAATCATTAGATAATGCTTTATGGTACACGCTGTGGGCTTTACGGGTAACTCAGTGTGCATAGTACTTAGGTAGGGACCTTAATTAGATCGACACACATCGAGTATAGTCAGCGATAATACAACCAAATCGGCGTTATCCGCAATTGGGTATTTGAATGTCAAGTCAAATCAGTATCTTTTTTATAAAATGTCAAAACGATTCGTTCTGTAGAGATTTGTATGCAATTTAACATTGTGACGTCATTATGTTCTGGTTTCAAATCATTTACTTTTAGTATTTATTTTGATGATTAAAAATACTAAAACATATTAAATTATGCACGAATATATATTTTTAAGATCATTTAAAGGCATATTATTACTTGGTAAGTGTAAAATAATTTATTGTTGTTGATTTTTTGATTTTTGACATTCAAATACTTAATTATTGGGGTACTTCCTTTTTGATTTTGGATGTGCGTACACTTACCCATAACTCTACTACAATAAATCTAAAAGTGAGTAACAGTACATCGAGCATTAATTGTTGTTAAATTTATTCAAACCACACTTCGAACATGACGCTCGATGTTTTGTTACAACCTGATTTTAAAAACCAACTAGCGTTTTGGTGTAACGTTTTATAGAGCAAGGGCACGAGCGCGGGTGATGGGAGTGTATGCAACACAGAAAGAAATGTTACAGGTTAATGTTCACTTGCCTTACAGCATTTACCTGTTTTTTTTTATAATATCATGAGACAACTCACACAAAGCTATCTGTTTCCAAACCAAGCAGAGCTTGTACTCTGGAGACCAGACAACCGTTAAACATACTACATATTGTTAAAACATACATATTCTAGATAAATAACACCCAGACACAGAATAAACCATCATGCTCACATATGGACATAAAGTTTTATCCTGGGTGGGGATCGAACCCACGACCTCTTGCGTAGCAGTCAGATACAATCCCACCGCACCACAGAGCCAGTCAATTACGTCGAACATAGCATCGAGCATTCGCAAGAACGATAGATTACATGGAAATACTTTGGGAAACTAATTTGCCTGTATTGTACCATTCGTAAGAATGTTACATTACATTGTAATGCTCTAGCAAATGCTCAAGTGTATACTCACCTTTATAGAAGTACCTACTACGATAACTCTAACAGTAGAGCTGACAAATTTTACCTGTTGCATTCTGCTACCTGCTTCTTCTTTTCGAGTTCATGGCAATGTAGAGCTACTTAGAGGTATTAAACTAATTTCTGCTAGTGTCATTGTGTCTGTTGTAGGTTTGATTGTAGGTATAGCTACAGATTGGGTATCATCAACATTACACTTTTCTTGCAGTGCGAAAGTCTTAGGATCATTTTTATGAGCTTGTAGCGAAATGCTAGTTCTGCTTCCTACTAATATTATAAATTTATATCAGAACTAGCTGTCCCGGCGAACTTCGTACCGCCTAATTTTTTTTTAGAAACGTTTTATTATTTTTTCTGTGTGAGTTCAAGGGAATCCCCTTGAAGTCACACAAAAAAAATCATCAAAATCGGTCCAGCCGTTTAAGAGGAGTTCGGTGATATACACACGCACACTAGAAATATATATATATAAAGATTTCAGAATGTTTATTAAGGGTGGTTTTTAATATACTAATAACCTCCCTATCGTGGCTTCTTTACATAACACTAAATAACTTTGTAATATCAGTTTTAGAAAATATTCTATATTAATCCTTAATATAGACTACCACTTGTTTTTGGAGCTATGATCTTAACCACCTATAGACTATTTTACTGGAGTAAAATCGTTGTTTATTGTGAGGTTTAAGCCCTATACAAAAACAGAAAGAGAGAGAAACATCGATTTTACTCAGGGGTCTCACAGATGTGTGGTAAATGGTTGTAAGACAAAAGTAGGTGGTAGGTGGTGAAGGGTTAATTTGTAATATATTGTTTTTAATTTTATTACGAAGAGCGGAAGGTTTTTAATATATTTAATAAAAAGCGCCCGTCTGCACAGAAAAGATAATACTTTAGAGTAGTTGTAGTATGTAACAACTAACTTTTATCACAGCTATTGCCAAGTATTGAAAATTGAAAAAAGAATGGTTGCTAACTAACTTTTTTAGTATTACAGTCAAAATTATGTTATACCCTTTTGAAATGCTTACGATTAACTATTTAATTTGATACCCATATTGTAGTATTCGAAACAACTTATTTTTCACACCTCTTTATTTTCACACACTCACAGCCGCCATGTTTGCTTTTTTCAAACGTCACACAGCTAAAAACACTTGGCCAGTCAAGACGAATATAACGACGTATTAATTGTCTAAATCCGTCCAGTGATTTGAAAGATATGAGGTAATAATGAATATTATATACATGCAAACATAGAAGATCACGCGAAAAACATAACTCTTCCGTGCAGTCGGGTAAAAATCACCCTGTATGGGCTGTAAAAAACATATCTAACGCAGGCGAAGCCGCGGGGAAAGTCAAGTGGTACAATAAAATGTTGTTTCAGATGGAGGCTCTACGTCGCATGCAACAGATCCCGCAATGGCACTGCATGAGATACAGAAAGTTCCACCTTCACGGCCACTGCAGCCGATGGCTCCTCATGCGACGAACCTGATACGCTGGATGATGGCCCCGGCACTGGAGCCGTTGACTTCACCACGTAGACCATAGACCACCCTAATTGGATTTTTATTGACTCAAAGAGAGAATTGTGAACTGTAATGTGTAACTTTTAGACTTTCGAAATTGCTGACTGACTTTAGGGACCTTTCCTCTAATAACTATAAATCCAAGACACGTAAATAGGTATTTCGTGCACCACCATTGACGTAGAGACCAGGGGGTTTAGACAAGGTACATTCGTGGGGACCGTGGCGAATTCGATAACGTCGAATTAATCGTTCGCAAAAAAATAAAAAAATGTCTATGGTCTCCACCGCAAACGTCAAATTCATTAATTTAAGTCTTTTCGGAGTTGTAAAAATGGCGGCAAACTGACATGTCGCTATTTTTACAGCTCCGCGTTTGAAGTGTAAAACAGTGTACAGTACTCCAAAAGTAATAATGCGCATAGAAATCTTCGGAAATCTTCGTCATTGTTCGGCAACGGTCGTATTACCCGAGCGTCGAAAGACGATATTTATATAGAGTGGTTAAGAGCAATTTCTCTATGCCTAATTTTATATATTATGTGTTTTGTGCTAAAACAGATTTGATTTACCTGTAACGAAATTTGATTCGATAATTCCATGTAAGTAAATAGCGAAAACGCTACAATCATTGTTGGAGTGATTAGTTTTCAAGTGTCTTACCGAAGTTGGTGTAATTATGGAGGAAAAGGTTTAAATAACATAAGGTTTTATTAGAAGGAGAAAAAAACGTTTTCAAATAGAGGTTTACATAAAATATAATCAAAATCTCAGTTCAAATTTGTTTACAGCACTAATCATTCCAGAAAAATAATACAATTATAAAAAAATTAATCAGAATCGAGGAAGACCTCTATTCCCGACATCGCAGATTCATCAGAAGTTTCATTATGCTCTTGTTCATTTACACTTTCCTCACTGCTATCACCTGTGTAAATAATCAGTTTATCGGAATAACTATCGATTCTTGGCTCAAATTTTCTATATTCATCTTCGCATTGAACCGCATGATCAGAAACTTTTTTCCATTCTTCTGGTCCTATTTTATTGATTTTTTCTAATATAGCATCTTTAACTGACGTCACAGTCATTGCAATATTTCTCTTGGCCACGTGTTGCTTTATTTGGGACCAAATATTTTCAATAGGGTTAAAATCGGGATGATATGGTGGCAATCGTATAATTTTATGCCCATGTTCCTCCATTATACGGTCAATGGCAAATTCTGTGTAATTTTCTTTGTATCTTTGTATAATTTTATACAAATCGGGTTTCAGTTTCTTTGGGTCATGCGGAATGTTGTGTTGTTGTAACCAAGCTGTCATTTGTGGTTTAGATGTGTTTGAGTTTGGTGGTTTCACAGACAGCTTATTATGATATGGGGCGTTGTCTATTACCAACACACTATTAGGAGGCAAGTTGGGAATCAATTGATTGCGTAGCCAAGTTTGATAACGTTCCGCGTTTATTTCTTTATGATAGTCACCTTCTGAGTCGACACATTTATGTAACATTAGAGCCCCTGGGACGAAGCCTTTTTCATTGCCTGCGTGTACAATAATTATTCGCTCTCCTTTGGAAATGGGTTGTTTGATACCTTTTTTGTTGCTATCTTGCCAAGTTTTACCCTTAGTATGTGATGTGTGCACATACGACTCGTCCATAAATACTATGTTTCTACCAGAACTCCTCAGCTGTTGTATTTCTCTGAGATATTTGATCCTTTTTAGGCGTATATCATGTTTTTCCATAAGTAATTGTCTGTTATTATCAGTTTTCAGAAACCTAAACCCCATGTCTTTCAAGATCAACCTTAAAGTCTCGGCACAGCCTTTGAAATTAATAGCTTCGATCAACTTTATTCTTAAATTATTTACAGTTGGGAGTTCTTTCAGCGTCAATTGAAAATTGTATATCATATTACGAATAACACAGTAGTCGAAATCATCAAGTACCAGCCGAAATCTACTTTTAGGTCTTCCTTTTTTCGGTGTAGAAAATTTCTTTGATTGATTATGTTTTTTTTCGTTTAAGATATTACTCAAAGTTCGTCGCGAAATTCCTGTAGCTTTTGTAACACGGTCTTGAATTTTTTTAAAATAACCATCATGGTCTCTGTTGAAAACATTGGCTTCATTTAAGAAATAAAGGTACACATTAAATACCATTTGCCGTGCTTGTGAATTAAGCGGTTTTCCACGTTTAAATTTATCCATTTTGGAAGAATTCGTCTGAAAGAAAATGGCATGGGCAGAGTTAGGTATATATTTTTTATGCATGTTTATCTATTTATTTAATTTAAATAAATCTCATTTTTTAAATGTTTTTCTAGTACTTAATATGTATTTAATGTAGGTATTTTATTTTTTTAATATTAAAAAAACGTGAAATATGTTATTTATTTTCCTTTTTTCAAAATATACTATTTAAATCTGAATAAGCTAATTAATGTTGAAATTATATTTACCAAGAAGGGTGTGTAATAGCAGCTCTATATATTTCCACAAATAGAGAACACGTGCAGTCACTACCAATATATAAAGACGACTGACAGACATTTCGCTGACCGGCGACAGCTGCCGAACGCCCGATTTGTTTTCGATTGTGCACACATGATATTGACTCCTATCTCTTTTAAACAAGGTGCAAAATGCAAATGCCTTGTTTAGGGCTCTTACGATTCCATGATTCGAGTGTTTCCGGGAATACGACAATTAGCGAAGATCTGCATGTGCATTATTAATTTGGGAGTACTTATACTTGAAATACGTGATAACTGGACAAGAACGAGACTTTGTGATTGAAAGAAGAAAACTAGAAAGAAATTATACTTGAAACTGGCGTATGCACTTAATGTGCGAGCCATAATCTCTACCGATTATTATTGGAGGGAAGAGGAAAAAAAAAAGTCTTTTCCATTATCGACATCGCTTTCCGAATGTGACTTTGTCTAGACCCCCAGGACTGCGCCATTACCTCACAAAATTGACCACTCTCTAGAAAGAGACAACGCTACTTTGTGGACAATACCTGTCAAACTCACGAGTTTTTTCTCTCTTTCACGCTTTGCAGTCAATATTTACTTTATAATTGAAAGGGATGGCACGGAACAGGTTTCTATGTTAATGTGCAACACTAAGGTGTTGTTGAATTTTGAACTAAAACCTCCTCTGGAGAGAAAAAATATTGGAGTTCTGAGTTACATTTTTGGCAAGAGTGCATCAAGTCTTATATTACAGCATAAACTCTTAAATTATTTCAATTTTGAATTGAAGTCTTGGAATCAAAATTATGTATTAACCTTTGGATAAAATGTTGGGATGATGTTTTGTTAACTTGACGATATGACTAACCCTAATATAACTAGGCGAAGCAAAAATTAAAATTACTTTATCACTAGTTACCTATCGACTTATATGTGACTTGGGTCTTACGAGTAGAAACTAATCTTTGGTATTTCATTGATGCAGTTGACATAGAATATAACTATATAATGTATAGGTACATGGTATATAATATAAAGTATGTATATTTAATCCCTGTCCGACCCGTTAATGTGTTGTTAGGTATCATGTTTCCATTCAATTTATGATTTTTTTTTAGACTAAAATCATATGGGAAAACATTTGGAGATGGAAAAGATAGTTTTGATTTTAAAGAGGCTTTAAAGCGTCTTCCATACGGTAGGAAACACACGTACAAACCAAGGTGACCTTGCTTGTTTCCAACAGTGTAGACGGCTGTTGCAAACCAAGTACCAAGTAATTTGGTTAACCTGGAAAACCTTGGCGGGAAGGCTTGTTTCCAACCGTCTGAAAGACGCTTAAGCAGACAATATTGATATAAAATCTCTCGGAATTGGGTGTTTAATATTCAATAAAACAAATCATTTTAACGGTTTTTTAGCATTGTTAACCGAATACCTACACACTCCTTTCGGGTCGGACAGGGATTAATTTACACCTTGTATACATGGTAGGTAGAGACATTAGATAAAACTAGCTACTTTACAAAATGTTTTCTTTGAGATGTAGATGTATTCTTGACTTATGTATTCTTTAATAAAAATAGTATTTTAGTGAGAAAACTGGAAGTCTTTATGTTGTAGGCATTTTGTAGGAAAAATATGAGGATATACCTAAGTTAGGTACCCGACTTCTTGTGGTTAAGTTAGAAATTAAGTGGTTCATTTGTATTTAAAATTACGATATATTTTCTGTAAATCTACGTATTATTTTCAAGGACCTGTGTGTTCGATTTACCTATTGAATGAATCTAATTTATCTTCTTGAGGTTTTCTGTCACTCTTTTAGTTTAAAATGTGAAAGTACTTATAAAATATAACTTATCAGTATTATACACCATTTAAGTAAACCTATAACAATATTAATTAAATTATAATGATGTAAAATAGTAATTATTCTATTGTTGTTAGAAAGTAAAGCAATACATTCGAATAAAAATGCTTTTATTTCGACCCATTTAGTGTCAATACCTATCATCATGAAAGTAAGATAGGTTCCTACTCGTTCGCTTTTACAAGTTGCGTAATAAAAGGTAATACCAATCTGTGATATAATTGAGCACAAATTATACAATAGCCAACGTATACGGAGTAACTGTAGAGAGGAATGGGCTCTTACATCAAGTTTAACCGATGTCTTCCTGTTGCATCTGGTAACTGGGTCACTTCCAGAAACTACGGGGCATTGTACGTACATACCTATATGTGAGAATGTATTATATCGTAATGAAGTACTGTTGAATCATGTTGCCTTATTATGGTGGGGTATGTCCACATTCACAAATGTCTTTCGTTATATTCATGAATTCTTACAGTCGACTCTTATCTGCACGTATTTTATTATGGGGTGCTGAGGCGAAGGTTCATTTTTTTTAAAAGTAACTCGATAATTACATAAATATATTTTGCTGGACACGGTTCTTTGTACATTTAATATTGAGTACCTAACTAGAATTCGAGGGAAAGCAGAAAAGAATAGTGTTTTATAGACCCTTCGCCACTGGTGTTCTATAAACATGGGTCCCATATTACAGTAGGATCAACGTAACTTAACCGGATTGAAGTTGGCGAAAAGTGGTTGTTTGTTCGATTGAAGTTAGTAAATGGTGACAGGAAGCGGGGGGCGGGAGCGGTAATTAAACCAAAAGAAATAGAGATGCGATAACGCATTACATTGTCATAATTAGTATTACTAACTCATGTTTTTTTTGTCATTTTTTTGGAAATAAATTGTTTTTCAAACTTTCTTTAGTATTTACTGTAACTGTTCTAAATTTAAACTTTTATGAACTCATTTAAATAGTATTTTTATATTGTTGAATTAAAATTTTGTTACTATTTTTAATCGATTAAACATAATTAATCGTTTTTGTAAGTCACCTTAGAGTCGCATCTCTATGACATGCGCGAAAGTGATAAGAACCTAACTTCAATCCGGTCAAGTTACGTTGATCCAACTGTAGGTAAGTATGCATTTTAAGCACATTTGAGATGATGCCTTGCACCACAAAACACTCAGAGTACAGAATGAATGTTTCATACGTAGTTCGCTCGAGCAATGCACATGGAATCTCGGAACACTTACGAAACAAAATGGTCCGAAGGTGGTCCAAGACTCTACGTCCGTGAGCGCGTTTGTTCTCTAGCTCCTCTTGCTGTTTGGTGATTGCGCTGTACCATTAAATCTTGCAGTAGACACATTGTAGATGAAAATTAAACTGTCCTGCTAATTTCACGTCACCAAACCGTCGAGTGACCTATTGCCTATTTGTCAATTCTTTGCGCTTGACAGCAGTTCAGCGAGTTGAACCGCCCTGCACTTGGCTTGGAGCGCTTGAGAGCTTGGATCTCAGTCGTGTCACTTAAAATGAAATCATCGTGTCCACCCGTCAGTGTAGACGAATCCTTAGTTAAACGGTAGAGTGCACTAATCTGATAAACACGTAATTCCACTTAATAAGGAAATGCACTTATTTTACCCAGATCAAACTGCCTACCTTATACGTCGAGAAATTTTGTTGAATTACCTAACTTCGAAATGTGAATACATTTTTAAAACCAAATGGAAAATCACGAAGCGTAAAAGTAATTTTCGCAAGTCGAATCACACACGAAGTATATATTACCTGCTTTAATTCTAAAATGTATAGACTTTTTAATACTTTTATAAGTAACTGAGAGTAATCAAAACTTGCAATCATCTTTTATTTTTTCATCGTCTTAAGAAAAAGTAACTATTTGCATTTTGGATATAAACATTGTTAGATTATAATCTTTGGTTTATATCACATTAAAGAGCAAACAAAATATAAGAGATTAGTTGAAGAAAAATAAGTAATACTTTATACAAAAAAGTTAAAGGCATGCTTTTGTGCAAGATTACTTTTTGAAATCGAGTGAATCATATCCAGTACCGTCAGTAGCGAAGTGAACTTCATCATTCATTCACACACTTATTCAAATCAATTGTGAATATAAATATTGTTAATCTAAGAAACTAAAATGTATGGGTTCACCATTAAATCCTTTTCGAGCTGTTAAGTTAAAATTTTTGAATGTATTTTCTGGTAAGCATATCGGTTGGCTGGACAACGACACATTTGTTTTTATTTCTCTGCCTGTTCATCCAAAGATTGTTGTACAAACGAACGGTGAAAAAGAAGAAAAGTTCAACAAAGCTGAGTATACTGGCGCCAACAAACAGGCCGGTCGTTCCACCCACTGAAACTGCAAACGTTTACGTTTTAAGAGTGCTAACAGAACACAACGTATGTAATAACAATGCAACGAGCTTTTTACCAACTAAATCCAGACGACTCCTCACAACCTTCCTCTTAAATCGCTCAGTAGGTAAATAGCCAAGAACAATTTCAACTAGTGCAGTGTCTTGACCATGTTCTGCCACCCTAGAACAAATATTACATGATTTAAAAAGCATTTTACTTGTTTTGCAGTGTAATATGCGTCTGTGCAAAGTTAGACGACAGTTCTTTTTATAGGTTCAATATTAGTGTTAATTTCCTTCTTTTCAGTGTTATCTTTCGCCATAGATTCTTCTTGAAAATCTTTGCTTTAATTTGAGGAGCTTTACTTTAAATTAATTCTGCTTACTTTGTGGTACTTATAATGGAGATTTCTCGGTCATCACACGAAGGCATGCAGTTACAGGTGAGACCTGGTCGCTCGGCCCAAGATGGTTTCAGAGTGGTCAGGTATTGAGACAGCGAATTGAGACAATTCATTCCCGTTATGTTACAAAGTTCCGACTCCGCTGTAATCAATTCATTTTATACTTAAAAAGGTAGTTAGTTTTTAAGATTTTTGATATACCTAGCTGTGGTGAATATTTTCACCTATCAAGGGGAGTGAGTGTTTTCTTCTAAAACCATTGAAAACATCGTAATGACATACGACATCGGCATTTGTTTGTTTGTTAACGGGGCTGTTATATCGCAGTCAGCGTCCTGATTAGGCCATTGCCAAAATAATCTTACGACATCGGTAAAACAAAATTTGAAGATATATAACATCCACTTATCCACGTGGTGGAATACCTCATATCTATCATCTCTCGAAGAGGAGGCATAGGTGTCTTACGTCCGTGTAGTGAGCACGTTACGAGTACGCCGCGCCGGTTAGGTTTTGATACTTGACCTGAGTAATGTCATCAGCATTCAGCATGCAAATCAAACGGTCCAAAATATTAAGGTATATATACTTACTAGTATTGAGCATGAAGTGGTCATTGCAATTACACTTTTCTAACTGTGCTCGCTTTCTGCAAAGCACAGTGCACGCGCTGTAGGAGTATTTAGGATAAAGGCTTTCTTCGTTTTCATCTGGAAACCTGCAGGCTCTCTGTCCACGCGTTGTCTCCGATATTAGAGGGTCGTTCTCTATGTCCCTCACAGACATGATACGGCTGGTAATAGTACAAAATTAATTTGCCAAAAGTGACGTGCAGGCACGATAGTTATTCGCTACGTGCGTCATCATCGCCTGGTTTCGACAAAGCTTTGCTTAGCGACACCATGAGTTAATAATGTCCTTAGCCGGATCTTATTCCTTCTCCTTTTTAACCCTAAATAGCATACACAAATCCGGAGATAGACTTTGGAATGCTCTTTAGGATATAATCAAGATTTAAAGAGGAAGAAGTTCTGGCTTAGCCCAGTACAAGTTAAATAGGTAGGTAATAGTAAAATTAAATAGGTAGATATTACAAATTAAAACACAACTTACATGTTATATGTAGGTATTATGTATAAATAACTCAGTAAATAAATAAACAGTCTCACAACGTGATTGATTGATAAATATTTATAAATAGGTAAGGTAAGTTGAATCATATCTCTTCATAATTCCTACTTATGCATTTATTTATGAGTAGAGTCATTAGACGCTATACCATCTGAGACGACTTATTCATTAATGCAATAACATCAGGTAATGGCTATATGGTTAATATTCACAAATCATGATGACTGTCTCTTATAGTCTATATTAGCTTTGTTGTATGTCAAATTTAAGCTTACATATGCGTGGGGGTTAGTTCTACGCAATTATTCGTTTAACAAATTTTTGATGAGCAGCTATTATGGGCTATAAAAGGAAATTAAATATTTGACTACCATCAAAATTTGCGTATCTAAATTTAACGTGTTTTTTTAATCCAAAAAGAAATGCTAAAAGTAAAAGATACTGACCTGACCACGACTAACGTGACGTCACATTCATTTCGTACAAACTTGTACGGAGCCGATCGCTTTTGACGTTTTTTTTAAAAAGAGGCTGATTGACTTCAGTCAAATAAGTTCAACCTCAGAATAAAAGAGCACTAATGTTCAAGATACCTGGTGGTCTAGACAAAGTCACATTCGAAAAGCGATGTGGTTAATGGAAAAGAATTATGTTAAAGAATTTGACGTTTGCGGTGGAGACCATACACATTTATTATTTTTTTTGCAAACGATTAGCACGGCGTTATCGAATTCGCCACGGAACGAATTACCTTGTCTAACTCCCCTGAACTACTCTAACTGCATTGTTATCGTAGAACCTTATTAGCCTGTCTAGCGAATTCAAGTCTTTAAAATGCACAATAAGAGCAAACATCCTCCCACGGGCACATTTGCGTGGGAGCTTTGTGTCAAGTTAATTAGTCGTCTTCTTTAATTTTGCTATCCCCAGCACTGTTATTATGAGCTCTATTATTAACCATTACGGTATTAATAAATGATTCAGCTATTTAGTAGTTGATTCTTACCGAAATCTATGCCCCGGTTGAACCTTAAGAGTCATAGTTTGTGATGTAGTAATTGTAGGAACCTCATCTTCCCCTAGAGTGTATATCTAGAAATGAAAATGTCACTGAATACAAATTGTTGCAGTTCTTATATTAATCTACCTATGTTTGGCTAGTTAATGATCTATAATTTATTTTTGACGTGACAACGGCTTATAAATAGATGACCGCGTGCACGCACGCAAAAGTATCACGGTGCGGTCCGCCTGCTGATAGGCTGAGTGTCACGGTCCGTCACGTTTCGCCTGCTGTTAGGCTGAAGTATTGTGGCCGTCGCGTCGGGTGCATGCGCGCTCATGCGTTTGACGGCTGGTTGCTAAGCAACGCAAAAGTCGATATTTCGTCATCACGTAAAATTATCTTCCGTAAGCCGACTTTACAGGCAACCATTTCTTCTGCCATAGTACGTAGATATGTAATATACCAGATTTGGTCTAATAAAGTAGGTAACTCGTAATATTATAATAATATATAATAATATTTTGGGACAACTCACACAACGCTATCTGATCCCAAACTTAGCAGAGCTTGTACTATGGAAACCAGACAACTGATAAACATACTTATATATTTTTAAATACATACATATTATAGATAAATAACACCCAGATACAGAATAAACCATCGTGCTCATCACACAAAGTTTTATCCTGGGTGGGGATCGAACCCACTACCTCTAGCGTAGCAGTCGGATACACTCCCACCGCGCCACAGAGGCAGTCAATTGTGTTATCAAAGTAGATACCAAAAAATAAACGTATAATACGTATAATAGCAGTATCTACGTCATAAGTACAAGTCCAAAGAAGAATTCATTTCAAAATAAAACCCATTTAGTACTCCAAGTGAATTTTCATTTTGGAACGAATGAAATGAACCATGAGCTTGTAAATGCCGATTACCGATTCTTATGCTGAAGAAAAAATGTGCACAGTATGAAAATGTCACACGTTGTTTATTGTGAAAAAGAAACACCGATTTTACTCCGGGTTCTCACAGATGTGTGGTGAATGGTTGTGTGACAAAAGTGAAAATGAAAATATATATTACCAAGTTATTTCGTGTAAAGAAAAGAAGCCAAGAGCGGGAGGTTATAGGAGCAGTATATTACAAATCTAATATTTTTTTTTTAATAAAAAGCTACATTTTATTAATAATACATATGTATACATTAGATTGATGATTAGGTCTTGCTTAAAGCTATATGCTCAGAGACTAGGACTCCAAACAGGTTGAAGTGTGTTCTTGTTAGAGATCGCTCTATTCACTACCTACCGTCACCAAGAACCAAATTGTCTGACTAGATTTTTAGTGAGTAGTATTATTTATGACTGGCCTATTGGTCTAGTGGTTAGTGACCCTAACTGCTAAGCCATAGGTCGTGGGTTCGATCCCCATCCAGGATAAAACTTTGTGTGATGAGCACGATGGTTTATTTTGTGTCTGGGTGTTATTTATCTTTAATATATGTATGTATTTAGTAATATTTAAGTATGTTTATCAGTTGTCTGGTTTCCACAGTACGAGTTCTGCTTAGTTTGGGATCAGATAGCGTTGTGTGAGTTGTCCCAAGATATTATTATTATTATTATTTTATGGGTTAAGGTACTTACTGCAGAGGTCAAGGTAACGTGGAATTTTAGGGCTCCTTGTTGATTCTTCATATTTGTTATCATTGGATACGGATTCTGCTTTCTGAAATATAAAAAAGGCTAACAGACAATTCATCTTGTTAACATTTAGGCAAGTGTTCGAGCATTGTTCAAACTATGTATGTAAGATCAGAAGATGAGAAGGGTTTAAATTTTCCTAAGGTAACTCGATACACAATTATATTATCTTGACGTACACGGTTATACCTATAATATACCTATATTTTAAAATTATATATACTACGGGTCTTAATCGCGTGAATAATTTAGGGTAAAATACCTTGTTTGTTACTCTAGTCTACCTGTGTCCACGGCCGTTGCATAACAGTCGAAACGTCGGGCAATAAACAAGGTATTTTACCTTCAATTATTCACGCGATTAAGACCCGTAGTATATATAATTTTAAAATATGTACAAATCCCGAAAGTTTATCAATATTAATATACCTATAATATAATATACCTATAATATTAGGTAACTACAGTTAAAAGGGAAACCGAAAAGAATGGTTTCCTAAGGACTCTTCGCCACTGGTAGGCAAATAGCTCGTGACAGGTCGACATGGCAATCGCATGAGGTTAGGCCACAATACCATACAGAACGAAACCTTAATCAGCAAATGCTCTTGATGCAAGCACACGTCACATACGCGGAGAATCAGAAAAAGACGGACCAGAGATACAGCTAGTACTACGCTCACGCGCTGCGGGTGCTCGTTTTGTGTAGGGATACCTAAAAGTCGCGGTACATACATGAGTGTTCCTTCTATATTCTCTTTAGTTTGTGGTTAGACCATGGAAGAGATGAAGATTACCTCCTCTGTGGATAAGATGCAGAAGACCAAAACGTCACACGTCCTATAATTATGCAGCTCTATCTTAGGCTACATCAGTTCCTGTCGAATGGCCTAATTTTAATCTCACTTAAGTATTTGCCTGTATATATGAAAATTGGCATATCGACCTGTCGTGGACTGTCTTGGTTAGTATTTAACATCCGCAATTTGGCTTAGCACAATAACTTACCAAAATCCTATTCTACCCAAATTAATGCTAGCTACTTTATCGATAGCAAAGCATTGACGATTAAACAAGCGTTCAATTATCTTTATCTAAGGTTTTTTTTCTATACAACGAAATGAGAAGACGAGCAGGTGATGAGCCTGATGGCAAGCGTTATTAACAGTATCAGAGCCACCCAAATCCTCTGCACCGCGCTTCTCATTTGAGACATTAGTTCGTAAGTCTCATTTGCCCAGTAATAACACTTGCTACAAGTGCACTTCAACCGAAACACGAATACAGAATAACTGACATTGTCGTGGTACCCACCAAGACCGCCTATGGCTTCTTAGCCATAGGCGGTCTTGGTGGGTAATCAAAAAATGAGATAATCTTACGGTGGTAGTCTTCTACCACCGTAAGATTATCTCATTTATCTTATACAGAATGTTGTAAAAGATACCAGATTGCCTGTAGTTACGTAATGTAACGCTCACTAAGTATGATTAACATTTAGCAATGACTGTACCCAATAGGTAAAACGTATAGGTTGTGAGGATGATGAAATACAGCAAATTTATAAATAAACAAGATAATTAAATATTTACATACTTTGTTTGTACAGAATTGATAATGAAGCATGTTCCCACATCAGTTTCTATTGGCAGAAAGTGTTCGCAACATGGAAACTCATTGTCGTTATAAGAGCAGTTCTTCAATATTGTGGGACAATCACTTCGAACTAGATTGGAATAATAGCTGTAGTTGGACATAGGGCAGTTTTGGTCTGGCATCGGGGGCTTGAAGCAGAATCGGATTAGATCTCGACTAACTCCACGGTAATACACAATTTCTTTCAAAATTGATTCCAAATTTCTTAAGTGGTTCTCTGTCCAAATCCTGTCGAGATGAAAAATCATCAATACATGAAGTGTCTGTTTTTAATGGCAAACCAACAGATTTTTATAGCGGTACAAAAAATATACAATTAACAAAAAGATAGAACTATTGCGTGAAAGGTTCATCAGGACAACTAGTCTACGTCACTGCTAAAGAATGGTCTTAAATAATAAAGACGACTCTCACGTATCTGAGACGTTGTAACGTTTCTCGTCGTTGGCTAACTCACAAATGGCCACAGCCGGCAACTTAGTATCCCAGTCTAGGTAAAGTGTCTCGACACCAAAACTTATGGGGCTGAGGACAAAGGCGTCCCATGCTGCGATAATGAGCAATGCAGAGCCATACCACGACAGAATCACCAATACCACCCACACAATTCTGTTGAAATACAAAAATCATTAAATAATGTAACGTGTTATGAAAGAAGTGAGATATTCTGTAACAGTGCAATTTACATAAAGGTAAGTAAGCATTTGATATATCGAGCATTTACAAAATCTTGTTATGTTGTGTTTTCGAAGACTATATCGCAGATTATTGTGAAATAAGTACTTACTTACCTGCTATTTTTTTTTTTTTTTTTTTTTTTATAAAAAACGACTCCCGCAGTAGGGTACAAGCCCTGTGTCGCGGGGACTTTACAAACATACAAGTCACGGACACAAAGTACACCCAGACCCGGAACAACACCGTGGTAATCGAACCCACGACTTCTTGTGTAGCAGTCGGACACATTCCCACCGCGCCACAGAGGCAGTCTTATTTCTTATTACAAAAAAAATATTGTCTGTAAAGTCGGTTTACGGACGATAATTTTACGTGATAACGTCTTATGAAAACATTAATAACACTGTAAAAGACAACATGCTTGTGATAGCTTTAGTAGACGTGGGCGACGGCCACAATACTTCAGCCTATCAGCAGGCGCATCGTGACGGATCGTGACACTTTTTCGTGCGTGCACCCGGTCATCGATGTATAGGATGTTATCACGATAAAACAAATATAATTTATGTACGTGCTAAGTCATTGACCCGCTAAATCAATGCTTCGGTGAATAATTGGTTACTTACCTTTCAATCCAGTGTTTCGTATCATCAGCAATAAAATGTATACCGCCAAAAGAGCAATTAGCACAATAATCTTTTAATAATTCTTTACAAATCGTTTTGTAGTCAGACATATTTAAAACAATAAATTTACCTAAAAAGCGGTCTGTGTCATCATTAGAACAGGTTGAATGGCGTCATATTAGCACCAAAAAAGGCGTTATGGATACTAAAAAATGCCGTGTAAATATTAAACGAATGTTGTGAATTATTAATATCTAATTCATTGTAAACTATTGTGAAATGTCGTGATTATATACAACAGGGAATGTTGAGTGCTCAAGGTTTTTTGTTTGCAATAAAAACAGCCTTGCATGTGTAATTTTATTGTTTCGTTTATTTTCAACAAAAGGGTCACGGTCCACACTGGAACATCAACAAACTAACAACATGAAATCTACGAACACTATGAACATAACGATTACACAAATAACATAATCAGAAACATCTTACTTAACAATGACTCATATTTACATGTTTATTCACACTTAACTAACTTTATTTATTTATTCCTACGTGTATCTAGGTTAGTATCGTATCTACCTATCTATTTTGCTCGTACCTATTACTTATATATGAGGAAAATATTTGAACACTAGCGTTATTTGCAAAGTTTCAACAATATTTTAGTTTTCCTAACTCAATAGAAAAACTCTAAACTAAAAGGTACTTTTTAAGATTCCAGATTCCTAATTAAAAGTGTTCAACTAATTTACTTCCTCGTTTTACATGATTTTATGATGGTAAGCTAGAATTTTTAAAATATTTGGTATATTCTTTAAAATATCACGCATTTTAAATAGTATGTACCTCCAAAAATGATTCAATTATTTACACCAATAGTTAGGTACAAAAGATTTAGATGTAGTTTAGGTACAAAGTAGTAGTTTTGTTTAGGTACAAAGTTTACAAATATTGTAAATCATCATGGCCTGGAAAGTGTAAGGAGTCATGGAAGCCGATATGTTCTTCAGGGAACGCTGCATAGATTTCGTTATGTATATGACCTGAATGTTCAAACAATGGAGCATATCTTCTCCTCGGGATCAAGCCTGCGTGAGTCAGAACTTTGTATATCTCCGTACGAGGTACATTGTTGGATTCTCGTTCAAATACCTAGGAATAGAAATAAAACATGTTTTGATAAATAACTAGAGTAAGTCCTCACTGTGCGAAAGATCTTTTATCTTAGATAGTAGTTAAGGGAGTAGTCTAGTAAATACTCGAAAATGTTTGTTTCGTTTGGTTAATACTGTGGGGTGGTTCAGGATAAAAGAGAATCAGAAAAAACTCCAAAGGAACAACCGAAAAATCGATATTCAAAACGTTGTGAATTTAGAATGGCCGCTTCGAGTTACATTTAATTTTAGATGCTAGGATGCAACAAAGTTCACCGGGTCATCTAATAAAATCAATAAAAATCACAAGCAATACATTGACTATCTACGATTTATCTTATGAGAGGTAGATCACAGCTATTTATATACAGCGTTACATATTAAAAGCGATTGCATCTTACCACATTTTCTCCTTCATGTAACAAACTGGTCAGCGGTAAGATCTTTAGCAGGTGGGGGTTACGTAATGCGGGACTCCTTAGTAATGGGTGTAAGAGCTCTTCCTCCTGCCGGACAGCCACCGCGTCAGGGTGAGGAGGAGGAAGAGCATTCACTACGTAAGTATACGTTGCGATCAGCAAAACCAACGACTTCATATTGAAATTTCTGGTACCTTGAAAGAAGTATACATATGTGTAATTAAAGTGATGGCTTTATTTTAAGAGTAGAGGATACTACTGGACTGTAACGAAGGAGAAAGCATACTAGGTCTTTGGTTAAAACTGATACCTATCAGTGGTATTGGTATTAGTGACTATGGCGCTAATCTATAAAATGTTTTGGTTATGCTTTTATCAGCTGTAGGTACTTTTACCAATAAGAGTCTTATATTTGTGGTGTGAAGGTAGCACTCAAAAATAATAATTGCAGTTCAAAGGGATCGAATTCCGGAAGCTATACAATCCCAGTTTGACTAAGGTCGTCAGTCCACCGGATAAGGTAGTGAAAGACAAATTTTAGCACAGATTCATTTAAAGCGTAAAGGAGAGTGTTGGAGCATACCGGCGGCTCTTATGAATAAGGTCATTGTAACTCTAAAATGCATTTTTTTTTTTCAGTAGAGCCGTTATATTATTAGCGTTCAAATTTTAAGACTACTAGCAGTTCAAAATCTCATTACCTACTAAGATAAAAACTTGAGAGGTGTCAAGGGACACCCGGATGGAACGAAGTCCTTATCTTAATTTTTTTTTTTTATAATCTTCGCAACACCACACTGTTCAATGCGAAATAGAAAGACGAAACGAAAATAACTTACAAAAAGACGATTGTATGCCGAAGGCTCGAACGCACAACTATACAATTGTCACCAATACTGTGTACCGAATTTATGCTTCTAGACCAAATCGACAGGTGACTTCTTCGTCAAATTAGATGTTCATATCTTACGCGCACGCCGCACGGCTTGTGTGTGTCAAAAAGTGTCGTTACAACTTTTCGTGACATTTTTTTCCGTCTAGCCCCCTTTCACAAAGCGCGATAAGGAACTTCGTTCCAATTATATTTTGATTAATAATGGTGCAATAATGTCATTTTGTCTAAAACCTGAGTTTCAATCTTATGATCCCACGCGAAACGCCGTCGATATACCTATATTATTTTGGTCTTTTAATAATGTATTTATAACCCCCGACAAAAACGGTTCTTATAAGTTTGAAGCCTCTGTGTGTGTCTGTCTGTCTGTCTGATTTGATTCATTAGATTATTGAAAGCTAATATCCTTCCTTCTTCAATAAGTTTTATCAAAATCGATTTTAATGCTTCATCATCAACTTTTTCATCTTAAGCATGTGTCAGGGTCGTGTTTAGCTTGTTAGGTATTTGTATAATGTTCGCGATTAAGTTGTCGGATCTAATCTCATACCAAATTATATTTTGACAGCGATAGTCACGGTCATTATTATCTAACGGTAGGTTTAAGTTATGTAAATATAATTCTATTGTTTAAATCAGCAGGTCAAGGTTTTGCTGTAAAAGGAAGTCGGTTTTTGTAAGAATATTCGAAAGAGTTGTCTATTTCGAGTTCATTTTGGATGTTGTTGCCCTCGTAAGTTATAGCGACGTTTCGGCCGTTGCAATACGTCGGGCAATAAAATAAAATAAAATATTTACGCGAATAAGACCCGTAGCTTTTAAAATTCTATAATGTACACTAAACTCGTACAGAAACATGCTGTTTTAGTAAAAAAATACAACCCAAAAAAAACAAATACAATAAAATATAGTATTACTAGCTGAACTCGGCCACGCTTCGCTATGGCTTTTAAAGCCAGGAACACTCACCGGCCTACCCAGAAACCTACATTCGATCCACTGCTGGACAATAGCCCTCTACTAACGTGCCAGGTACTAAAAGTGCCAGGAAAGGAGATAACATGAGTAAGTATATTTGGTATGATATGTGCCCACGGGGTCGTTACCGACCCAAGAATTTTCTGTAGTGAAGTCATTTTTAAAGGCATTTCTTGCCAATTACTTTACAGAAACAATAATTGCATTTTTGAAAGATTGAAATATTTGAAGTCCAGACCCAGGAATCGAACCCGAGACTTCCGTAGCCAAACCGGAGCCAGAAATTTGTTAAAATGCTCTCTATAACGAAGCAATAACAAAAGCCGTGATAGTTCTTTAACTACCGACTAGATGGCGCATGCAAGGGCCCGACTCGCGAGCATCAAGGGATAGAAAAATTTGAGGTCTAGTAACATAGTCCAGATAGGTGGTTCGCTTCTGGCCCCGGTTTGCTACGAAAGTCTCGGGTTCGATTCCTGGGTCTGGACTTCAAATTTTTCTATCTTTCAAAAATGCAATTATTGTATTTCCTGTAGTATATTGTAAATAAAAAAAACCCGTTATAACATTTTTTTAAAAAGTATATCTCTAATAAGTATAACTATTAATTTAGTTACAAAATCATATTTGAGAGTAATTACATTGAGAATAATCACATTTGTATGCACCAGGGCAGATATATTTTCGAGACATAAACAAGTTCAAAATTCCACAATCAGTTAATACTTGAAAACGTAGTAAAACACCGATACAATCATACTGTACTTGAAAAGAGTTCTTTTACTACTACTTTTTAACCCGCGACGGCCACAGAGACGGTATATAAGTTTCGGGTAAGAGATGTTTGTGTGTATGTATGTTACGTACCATTTTCCTCGGAAACGGCTACGCCAATTTTAAAACGGTTCTTAGCTAAGTTTTAATATTCTAGATCACCAGGGGGCGCTCAAGTGCTTATGTTTCCCCAAAACGGTTATTATTTTTTTTTCGGAGATGGCTAGAACGATTTGGGAACGGTTTTTATCTCTGTATAAGTCTCATTTCTGAGCATGTTCTAGTTAAGTTACAATGGAATGTTTACTTATTATTTTGTATTGTGTATTTAATATAAAACAAATAGAAATAAAATTTAAAGTAAATCCGTCGGTGTCTACCATTTACTGGCCCTACTTTTTGTGCATGTGACAGGTCAGTGAACGGCAGACGCCGGTTCGGTTACTTACCTTCTGTTAGAAGGAGGACTTTAAAATTATATTTGATTACTTTTTACGCCCGTCGTTAATTTATACATTTTTTTTTTAATTTCATTTTATAATTATAATTGACGTAGCAGTTTATGGTCGGTGTGCAATAGAACTTATTCAGTATCTTTGGGTCGTTATTGACCCGTTGGGCTGTTCATTTTAGCATTTTTATCAACTAAACCGAAAAGTCAGTAAAAATCGGTTTTCTAAAATTATCCTAAGTACTGAAAATGAATTCGAAAATTCCAACAAGACTTGTCGCGGACTGCCTAGACATTGCGTTGGTAAATTACGTTAAATAATTTAATCGATTCACGCTCAGTAGTGAAAAAATTCTCATTTCTAAACCTCAAACCTTCAAGATTAAAACATAGCACACTTGCAAAAACATTTACGTAGGTACTTAGATACGTTATTGGTCAATTTTGAAGAGTAGGAACACCTCATAAGTTTTACTTAATTGGAAGAACCGTTTGCAAAATGACCGACGATCGTGTGAATATATTGCAATTACATAGGTAGTTGTTTATTGGTGTTATGTAATAAGTATGTTGCTATTTATAGATGTATTGCCATTTAGTAAATTGCTATTTTTACACACAACGGATTACGCAAATAATGAATTATGTTTATACTTTACACTTTTGATGTATTTATATTAATACGTGTAGCAAAAGGGTTGTATCCCCTTTAACGAGAATTGCGAGGATGGAGGATATAATTTGCACACATAGTTTACTAGCTTATCACTTATGCCCTCGGCTTCGCCCGCTTGGATGCCAGATTGTTACCAAAATATTTTAACGGCAAATTTAGATACTAACTCTGCACTCCCGTTTTACTCCTTTAGGTGGTGTATTTTCAAAAACCCTTTCTAAGTGCTCCCTTATGTTATAAAAGGAATCCCTGTGCAAAATTTCAAGTTTCTAACCCTTATAATTTAGGCCCTGCGTTGATATGTCAGTCAGACAGTCAGCTTCTTCTTTTATAAGTATACGTGTATAGATATAGAGAAGGAGTCCAGAAGGCTAATATTTAAAAGAACAGAAAATATATGAGTTAATTTTGGCCGAATTTCGACTACCAGGCGACCACTAGTATTAATTTATATAAGTTAACACGTTTAAATAAACTTAAGCACTTTTGTCTCTACTCCGCCGATGGAGTGTAACAGAAAGATCCGTTAGTTTGGATGTTTGGATCACAGATAGATAAACTCAAACTTAAATAGTTGTTTTTATTACATAAAACCAAATAAATGATAGTTTAGAATCAGGTCAATTTCCAAAAAAAAAAATCCTTTTTTTAATGTGTTTTCTTGAAGTAAAAATCTTGTTGATGATAATTGTATGTACCTAGAAATGGGTACATAATTTTGGTTTTTGTTAATTTTTCCCATTTTATTTGAGGAGCTACATGTTTCATTAATATCTAGATTAAATGGATAGACTCCGGCATTAAATGCTAATTAGGATGATCCCAACGACCTATTACAAAGGTACCTTTTTATTCTTAAGCAAATACTTTTGTGTAGATATAATAAATAAAAAATCTCATTTTCTATTAATACTTTACTACTACTATTATTATTTCCACTTACCTCGATAACGATGAAAATCCTTATACAAATAACACAATTTTGAAAAGTTGTTGATTGTTTATATTTTTCACAAAATATCCACTATCTCACTAAGAATTTTTACAACACAATAACTTCCAAGTGCAAATACAATGCGTTGTAATCACAGGAGTATGGTATGTTCGATTATGGTTAGATGTAATATGAGGTGCAGAGAGCGGTCAGCTGGCGCCTACATCCACCTCTACCTCAGGTATTGCGCTAACATTGAACACCGGACCGGCCAACACTCGCCTCTTACCTTATGTGAGATAGAATGAAGAAAGAACTTGAACTGTAGAGTTGTTTACTGTTGACTTAAATGAGTTCAGTGCCAAAATAAAAGGGTCAGGCCTTTTTGTTTTAAAAGCATTCCATATGAAACTTGTTGCGAAGTTGCGAATGACTTAACATACCATTTATGAGATACAAAAGTAGATATACAAAGACACGGAATAAATATTTATGGACCTCATAAAGATTTGTTCTGTGCGGGAATCGAACAAACAACGGCTGCAACCTCTTGCACCGTTGCGCTGCGCCATCTGGAACGTTATTGACGTCATTAGGTAGGTATATAGGTACAAAAATGTTACAAATCAATTTTACTTATTTTTTATTTAATATGTATATTACGACCCCTGAAGATGCCATAAAAGAAACATTGAATTGAATATCTACTAAGCGTTTTAAATGAGAAGATAATCGCGATCGCGACAACTTCACTTTGTACTTATCAAAATTGTACCGCTAGCAACAAAAACTCCCAAGTCGGGTAAAGTACGTATGTGTATGGTAATAGAACGGACGTAATATTTATTTTCTTTGAACTATGTACCTAACATTCTTCTTTATTATAATATTATTATTATTATTCTTTATTATTTAATAAACACTAAACATAAATAATTAAATAGGCAAAATATAAGAATATTCTACACTTTTGTGGTCTTTCAGTCAGATCTGATTCTTTTTAACTAAAACATATTACCTATCTATAATAATAAATAGTAAATAAAAAATACAGGGCTTTATATAGTTCATTAGAGTGGGTAGGTACATCTGTGTAATACTAATGACACCTTTTTACGAATCATTTTATTGCTGACGTTACGTCATATAATGAAGTTGCAGTCGTAATGGGAATCAAAATGTCATCATGACAGTTATCAACTCATTTGAAACGCATTGTATGTGGTAGTATATATCATTGACGTATAGACCTGGACCGTGCCACCCCTTTCAATTAAAAAGTAAATATTGACTGCAAAACGTAAAAGAGATAAAAAAACTCGTACGGCCCCGTCTCTTTAACAGGTATTGTTTACAGGTAGCATTGTCTCTTTCTAGAGAGTGATCAATTTTGTATGGCGCAGCTCTGGTCTCGACGTCAATTATATAAGTTTAAGTAATTTGCACTCCTACTTAGAAAAACTACTTATTTTATATCCACAGGTATTTATATGTATAGGTAACCAGGCTGCTGACCTATCTGAAAAAACCGGGCATGTGCATGTCGTAGGGTTCCGGAGCCGTTGCCGTATGAAAAAATCCGATTTCAATAATTGCACCAGAAGAACGTATGTTCATGGCACTTACGTCCTTTTGTAGAGAAACGTAGTTTTTCGGCAATAATTCAATTACAAATTGCAATAATTAAATTATTTTAGTTTAATTGGTAAATAGTTTATTGTATTTGTTTTTTTTTGGTTACACGGTTCAAAAGATCCCTTATCTTTTGAACCGTGTGACTAAAAAATACACACACTTTATTAAAGGGGAGGGGACAATTTGTGAAATTTTCGATGCGATTATTTCCAAAAATATTCACTTAATCAAAAAAGTTTATTTACAAAAATATTGACTTAATTAAGAAAGTTAATTTCCAAAAATATTCACTTAATCAATTGTACGTTTCTTGAGCGATAAAATCGCTAGTCACTTCTCGTTCATCGCCGGCAGTGGGACAGGTGAGTTTAATTCAATTTCAACGATAATGTGAGTTCAAGGTTTGTTTTTGCGCTCTACATAAGCTACCAGGTACGTAACATATCATTATATACGTTACTGACTGCACAAATGATTGCGATGCTATCTCCGAGCCTAGCCTACAATACACAAATTTGTAGTTTTTTTATTTTATTTAAGTTTACATTTGTCTCTTTCTACTACTATTACATCCATCCAAGCAAGAGAAAGAGGAGAGAGAGATGCTTGTAGACCTTTAATACTATTTTTACTTGATGTATACTTTATTATTACCAATTGTATTTTTTATAGGCTAAGGTACTTACTTTTTAGTGCGTAGGTTTGTAATTTATCTAAGCTACAAAAGCCTTATGTCAACAGCTCATTTCCTTTTACAAAATATTACTTTTTCTGATGCAGGCCCGTTAATTGTTGTAGAGTTTACCTGATACTTTAGCATCAGTTCTATTATAGAGCGTAATGGAGGTGAAGTATTAGATGCATTGTGACGAACCATATTAAATAATCGAATCGCTACCCGACAAATATTTATTATAGCTGATCCGCGCAACTTCGTCTACGTACATTTTCCCCGTTTTTGCAACCTTTTTTCTTTGCTGCTCTGCTCCTATTGGTCGTAGCGTAATTCTATATAGCCAATACTTCCACGATAAATGGGCTATCCAATAGTAAAAGATTTTTTCATTTCAAAGCAGTAGTTCCTGAGATTATCGCATTTAAATAAACAAACAAACTATTCAGCTTTATGTTATTAGTATAGATTAAGGAGCTCCTCTGGTCACTTGTAGTCATTATCAGTTCCACTTCACTAAATGGTGCTTTTTGAGGGTAAATGCATGAATTACTTTAAAATACACCCAAACTACTATATATAGTATATACTATATTATATGTATTATATATATATATTTAGGTGCCTATAATATTTGAAGAGTTCCTCCGATTTCTTCAAGATCCCATCAACAGATTACATTACATTACAAATTGAAAATCTCCTCCATTTTTAAGTCGCTTAAAAAGGAAAGAAAAAAAATGATAAATTCGCTTTTGCGATTGTTTGCTTACGCGGTCTGGTAAAGTGATCAGAAGTCTCGGGTTCGATTCCTGGTTCAAACTTCATTTTTTTCTGTCAAATGCAAGTCTTAGATACTAATAAATACAATAATAAAGTAAATAGTGTATGAGATTCATAGTAAAAATTTTATCATTTACGTAGACTGAAGTGTCCGTTGCAAATTGACCATCTTAAAACCAGTCAGGGTGTTGTAAGTTTTTAGAGTGGAAGATAGGTATCTACTTGATTGCTCTGCCAATGATGAAACATCATGATGAGTCATTCGAGAACAAGTTTTGTTTGGCACGAGATTTTCCCCGTGGTTTCGCCTATATATTTTTCGGATTAACCCTAATGGTTCATTTCCGTGCATCGCGGCCGATCGCGAGCCGCGCGCGCCTTACGACGAACGGCTGACGCGCGCGGCCGATGCGACAATAGTCAGAGTATGAGAATGTATGGTACCGCTTCCGAGGTCTGCGACAGACGCGCGCGACCGACGACTGTCGTAGGCTGCGCACGCACTCTGACTATTGTCGCATCGGGCGCGCGCGTCAGTCGCTCGTCGTTAGCCACGCGCGGCTCGTGATCGGCCGCGATGCACGGAAATGAACCTTAAAGGGGACGTCTCCACGGGCGAGAGAATCGCGGCGATATAATCGCCGTGCCACCTCTATCTAGAAGGAGAAGCCTCTCTTAGAATGTGTCTCCACACAGCGATCGCGGAGAGCAGACAACAATCGCAACCTTCCTGCCTCGAAAACGTGACGATTCCGTTACAAGTCGTCGCGGATACGCGGCGATTCCGTTACGAGTCGCGACGATACGCTAGCATAATAATCGCTAGTGCATGGAGACTACCCAAGGATGGAAGAGTGGAATCGTCGCGATTCTCTCGCCCGTGGTGACAGCCCCTAAGCCCTGCAAGTAGGCTCTGCAACATTAGAAGTGTCAAGTTTATGGACAAACACACATCCCTAACTTTATTTCCATGGGGAATGTGCACAAAAATATTCTATATAGATCTTTCCTATCTCTACCTATCATATCAAATCACTCACACAGACCGTGTTACTACAAAAAATACCATGATAGATAGTATCAACAATATTGATTGCCACTTGTATGTGCATGTACCATCGACATTTGTACTGTCCTTTAGCGATATTGCCCCTAATACTAATGCTGATTAAAAATCATTGCACAAACACTTTAGCTTTGATTGCTTATTTTATTTATTACCTCCCATAGAATACCTACATGATGCAGTTAATGGACTGAATAGAATTAGGTTCCGCGAATGCTGTCTAAACCCGAACTTAATATAATAATCAAGTATATAAAACTTTTAAGGCGATATTAGGATTAGTGAAACATTTGACAAAAAATATACACGATGTGCTAAGATATATTATCAAAGGTAAGTAAAATGATATTACTAAGTACCATTGGTCATTGTAGTCCGAATTAATTTATGGAAAACCTATTACGTGAAATGGCGATGATTCAACAATAAAAATCCTATCGAAATTGTTTCAAGAAAATCCTAGTAGGTACTAGTGGCAAAGGGTTAACATTTTTCTGAGGTAGGTAATCCGGTACAAAAATATATCTTGTTGGACATAGTTCTTTGTATGTACATATAATACTAAGTAACTACAATCCAAAGGGAAACCGAAAGTAATGGTTTAAGGACCCTTCGTCACTGGTAGGTAGTCTTTGTACCTACCTAAGTTATTATTTGCAAAGGATACCTAACGTTTGATATGAAATATTAACTATGGCAAGTGACATAGATATTTGAAAATTCCTGGACAAACATCAGCATAATTTGTTTTGCAATTATACTTACAAAATTTATACATAATTTATGCCGCTTAGAATATTCTATTGATTAATTATTAATGCAGCTTATTATCATAAAGAGAAAGAAAAAAACAATCGCATAAATTACTCATGAAACACATATTTAATCTAAACAAATGTCACAAAATGGCGTAACGGTGATATTGTCTCATGCAGATTAGCTTACATAAGAGCACGAGAGCGACGCGGGCGCAGCCAGCGCCTGCACCCGCGATGGGGAAAGGACATCAACGCCGGTCACTTGACCAGCATGTTTGGATGCAATAACAACAACAGGTAATGTAACAATCTAAATATAACTGTTTGCACTTTTATGAAATGCAGAAATTACGTATGACGACACTGGGTTGACGTTGAGATCGACTTGTGTCGTCATTCATTTCATTCGTGGCTTCATTATTGGTTAGAATTATTTATAAGCGCAATTTTGTCGAATTTGTATCGCATGATAAAACGTTTTTAGGGTTCCGTACCTCAAAAGGAAAAAAACGGAACTCTTATAGGATCACTCGTGCTTCTGTCTGTCCTTCTTTCACAGTCAATTTACTCCGAATCCACTGAACCGATTAAGTTCAAAGTAGTACACTTATGCTATCTAATTAAAAGATTTTTGAATTTGAGAGCCATTTTTGAGGGGCAAACTAGATTTTTTTTACAAGACTGACTCGGGCAAAAAGGTGTACAATATTTTCATTAGGTCTTGCTGAGTCCTGCCACCTAAATACTGAATTTTAGGTAGGTATGTAGGCCTTTGTTAATAATTTTCAATCACCAACCCTTAAAGGCCCTTTAAGCTTGAAGTATAAATGAATAACAGTATAATTAATCATAAGTAAAATAAATCTTCTCTGGCGCTTCACAACGTGGTGCGAGAAACTAATTAAAACCATTTCTTAATTTTGTGGGCACGAGTACCTACAATTTTCACAGACATTTAAAATGCTGTTTTTGTAATACGTATAGTAGTAGTAATTATAACATTAAGATTAAGAATATTCCATAAGTGAATGTAGGCGGTCATAACAGATGATCGGATTGTTTGGCAATAAGTTTTGCAAGATGTGAGCTAGCCGCTTTACGCCTAAAATCACGGGACTTGCTTCTATGTTATTAGTTTCGTCAAATTATAATTTTCTAGGACAAATAATTTTGCGACATGCCATAAATTTCAATTACCTAACCTACCTCTTGTCCGCCTTGAACCTATCAACTATTCATTAGGTACATTTTTATAATGTTTTTCCCCAACGATCAAAAAGTCAGGTATATCGTCATAAATGTCGTTTAACTGTGTTTCATCGGTACGCCATAAACACATGAGAAGAATCGATTAATCACAGCAATTAAATTTCCATCAGAACAGATGTTATCGGAAAATAGAATATTTAACAACTAGTATTTACTGTTCCTATTTAGCTTTTGAAAATAAAATAATTGTTCATTCTTGTTGAAGTGGTCAGTAGTAAATCAGGTTACTACTGTATACCTTATACTGTATTATCGAATTAAATAGGTTCTTTCCATGGATCAAACTCCGTATAATTCACACTATGAATATAAACGGCGTTTCCGCAGAAAAGCGCCACAATTAAACAACCTTGACATCTTGAAAGCAAGCCTCAAAACTATCAATAAGCAGTATTGTGAGGAGTCATCGATTTGTGGGCTTAAACATCTTGTTAATGAAACGACACCGTTCTTTGAAAGGTAAGTTATATTATATAATGTGTATCGATTGATTTTGGAACTACGATTTATCAGAATTCAGTATGGTCTATAGAGAAAGTTGACTGCAGACACTGCAGTGTTTGTAATAAGTTGAAAGGGACTGATGATAAAGCATATAAAAATTCTTAAAACGATGCAGTCCTGAAACATTGTATAGGCAAATCAGTAAAAAAACTAAATAAGTTCGAAAATAGATTCAATTAAAATAAAACAAAACATTCAAATTTTAATTTCCAAATTCAAATCCTACCCATTATAGTACCGACATGAACTCAAACACTCCTAATACAGCTAATACAAGCCTTTGAGCTTAGCTGGAGGGGTTGACAACATTGCTAGTAATGTGGGAAATCAATTCCACATTGCTAGCTATTGCTATATATCTTAAAAAAAAAATTAAGAACAGAAATTTTGATTTCGAACCATAAATACCTACACTTTATTTTACATAGAGTGGAGTAAAAATACTTAACTCGAAGTAGCCGGGGCCATGGTTTCATATATTGCGTACTTAATAAGTGTGTAACTATGTGTAGGTACTTAGTAGGTATGTGTTTATGCTTATTACTAAGGATTGCATCTACAAACTTGTCTTGAACTTGTTCAGAAGCCGGTGTTAGTATTACCGCAATGACTGCTTCTTTAAAGTGGAAACATTTGCGTTACGTCATACTTACGTTATATCACGTGATAGTCTGTGTTTATTTCTTTATAAAATATGAGATTTATTCTGAGATTTGCGAAAACATTAGATACAAATTTTAGTAAGAATTGTTAGATGTACGATCATTTCGAGGCTGGGCAAAAGTTTGATGATGGCGCCCCTACAGTGTTTTAATAACGTGCTTACGAAAGTATATTATTTGATTTGACACCGGCCAGCGTGAGTTGCTCGTAACGAGGAAGAGGGGGGTTATTTCAGACAGTGCTTTTCCGTCCCATAAATATAGCATTTGGCGGCCTTTTAATGAGCCCCTCTCGTACCGGGCACTGGCCCCGGTTGCTCCTCCCTCGATCCGGCACTGGTAAGAAGTACCGAATTTTAACACCGGCTCCACATATTGGCCTCAACGTCGGTCCCAACGCCACTTGCCCAACGTGTGGATCTAAAAAATAGCATTGACGCCAACGCTGGGACGAGCATTTTTCTAGATCTACATGTTGGACGAGTGCCATTGGGATCGACGTTGTGGTCAACGTGTGGAACTGGCGTTAAAATCTACTATCACTTGTGGCGACTGGTCGACCTTGTCATTGTTATCGTATAATCTACATTATAGCCATTGTTGCAAAGGATTAATTCTTATATAATTACTGGCTATAACTTGACCAATGTTGAAATTGAATGATCACGTGCCTATTGGTAAACCCACTGAAGAGCCTGAGGCTTATAACCGACGATAGCGGCATAACGTGCTCTCCAAAGCTCGGAGGGAAAACCTACGGACCGACAGTGGTAACATCTCTCAAATATTTCGATCCAGTGTAAACCAAACGTCATACAGTAAGGTAATTTTAGCGGCCTAAAAAGTAGCCGCCTGTAATAATTTAAATACCTTTCTATATTTACTAGATCTTTACATTAAAACTCTATCAAATTTCAATAATATTGTTTTGGTTGGTGATCTGAACATTGACATAGCAGAAAATAGCAAAAACTCATACTCACTAACATACTTAAACCTTTTAGTATCACATGGCATGACGCCTGCTCACACATTACCAACCCACGGTAAAACGTGTTTGGACCACATTATTATAAAAACAAAGCTTCCAGCAGCATCTTACGTAGCTGAAACCTCTATCACAGACCATGATGCTACAATTCTCATCTTAAAATTCAGTCTTTTGTCAAATAAATCTTATAAAATTACCAAAATCCTAGACTATGATAATTTAATAACGACATGGGTAAGATAGACCTCTGTAACATTCTCTTGAGTACTAATGTAGATACAGCTGTATCACTTTTTACTGCCGCTATGAATAATTTAATAATGCACAATACTAAAACGATAACATTACCAAACCGCAAAAGAATTTTTAAACCATGGATGACGTCGGGACTTCTGAGATGCATGAGAAATCGGGACAAATTACATCAAAAAGCTAAGAAAAATCCTAACAATCAAGTAACAAATGTATTACTTATTTATAGAAGGTACAGAAATTTTTGTAACGATTTACTAAAAAATATTAAAACATTTTGATGTCGTCGGCGTACATCAAGAAACGGGAGTGGAGGAAACAGTGTTTTATGTCGTTGACGTACAATATGAAGAGTAGCGGACCCAATATGGATCCTTGAGGAATTCCAGAAGTAACCGTGATGGAGTCCGATCTATAGCCGTGCACAACAACCCTCTGAGTTCGGTTGGTAATGTAAGCTGTGAGCCAACGTAGTAAGTTACCACGGATTCCGTTGAAGGCAATTTTGTCTAAGAGTAATTTGTGATCCACCTTGTCGAAGGCCTTTCGGAAATCCGTGTAAACAGCGTCTACTTGAACCTATTCATCCAAATTCTCAAACAAATAGTTTGTGAATAGCATGAGGTTCGTGTTAGTTGATAATTCTAAAAAATGTATTACTAACTGAACTTTATTATGTTAAATCTTATGATAAATATCTAAATTATAAGAAAAAAAATGTTGTCCTACAAAATGTATGGTTTGGTCAAAGAGTCCCCCTCCTCCCAACATGTATCGATAACGAGGTCATCAAAAATGATTACTAACCAGTTTATTTTTTTTTTATTCACTCCGTTAATATATATATAATTTAACAGTAACATTGTCCTACAAATTATGTAGTACGTTATCCCTGGCCTACGCTTAAAAGTAGGAATACAGATTCTTGATATAAAAATAATTACTATCAAGCCGAATTTTCGTGAATAGGTTCGTTTCTATGAGACGCCCAACTTTTTCCTGTGCGATGATTCTCGATTGTGGTAGGTAACAGAGGTAGCAGAGATAAATTATGTTGATTTGATAATTCTAAAAAATGTATTACTAACTGAACTTTTTTATGTAAAATCTTATGATAAATATCTAAATTATAAGGAAAAAATGTTGTCCTACAAAATGTATGGTTCGGTCAAAAAGTCCCCCTCCTCCCAACATGTATCGATAACGAGGTCATCAAAAATGATTACTAACCAGTTGATTACAACCAATGATTACAACCAGTTGATTACAACAAAATTGTATACTTACTACTTGTAACAAAATTGTTAACTTAATAATAACTATCGTGTGCAGATACATTGTACAGATTCTGATATACCATTATTAATGTTGGCTAATTTTAAATATTTAAAAGATCAAATTCAAATAATTATTAATTATCGAGTAAAAAAAAAATGTACTTAAACATAAATGAAATTTATGTCAAGCTTGGAGATCAATTAGCTTGTTCACTCGCCATATGCCATATTTTTACAGGAAATGGTTATAATCCTGCTTTGTTTCGTAAAGGAAAGAAGAGACCTTTCAGTATTTAAAAAAAAATATTAATTTTCAAGAGGCTTTTATTCAACTCTTACGAATTGAAAATACAGCATTAACAACGTTAAATAAGGTAGTTCAAACTATTGAAGAGTATGTATGTAGAATGTATTCACTAAAAACAAAAAATGATATCAATAAAGGACGGTATGAGTTATTTGAAAAAGGGTATAAATCAAAAAAAGAAAATGAAAAATTTTAAAACAAAAAAATGTAGGATATGATCCTTCGAGTTTGCCACCAACAAAACAAGAATTGTTGCAACAAATTAAAAGAACTGCATTCATCTGCAGTGTATGGTGTAATGCACATATGCGGTGTCCCACAGAAAAATTGCCAGAAAATTTTGGATGGACAATAATTGATGGCAATTATGAATATTATTGGTTTGACGGTCCCCAAAGTCCATCTTTTGAGGAATTATCTTCTGAAATACAAGGTACTCTATTAATACTATTGTTATTTATTGATTCATTACGCATTATTATATAATTTTCTAAATTTTTTTCATGTTATTACAGAGTCAGATATCACAAATGAGGACAATGAAATAGATGAAGATGACAGCGATGTAAGCAGCGAAGATTTATCAGATGAATCTGATGAAGATTATTTTTTTTTTATGTAAAATACAAATTTCTCTACCCGTTTTGCTTAAAAAATAAAGTGTAAATTAAAAAAAAAAATGTTTTAGTTGTATTTTATGTTAGAAATAGAAAAACGAGAAAATCACAATTCTTGTCGGACTAGTGATACATACCTGTATTTTTGTAGGACACTGTTTAATTTCAGCAGAGAACACACTAACCTATTACGTCATATTTTCGTCCGACAGTTAGTAATGGGAAAAATGATCTTGTGGTATTAACCATTTCTGAGCGTAAGACCGGGATAACGTACCACATAATTTGTAGGATAATGTTACTGTTAAATAATATATATATTATTTGAGTGAATAAAAAAAAATAAACTGGTTAGTAATCATTTTTGATGACCTCGTTATCGATACATGTTGGGAGGAGGGGGACTCTTTGACCAAACCATACATTTTGTAGGACAACATTTTTTTTTCATAATTTAGATATTTATCATAAGATTTAACATAAAAAAGTTCAGTTAGTAATACATTTTTTAGAATTATCAAATCTACATATTTTATCTCTGCTACCTCTGTTACCTACCACAATCGAAAATTATCGTACTGGAAAAAGTTGGGCGTCTCATCGAAACCAAGCTACTCACGGAAAATCAGCTTGATAGTAATCAAGCGCAAAAAACAGCCAGGGATCCTGGACTATTATTATTATTACGTACACTTAAGTTCCTGCATTCAAAGACAAAGAAAGAAGTGGAAGTTAGAAGACATGCCCTGCCCAATGCCCATTACTATTCCTAGTCATTCATTCTGAGTCGTTGCTTGACTAGTTTTAACTTGACCGGGGTCCAAATCACGTTCTTTTTTCCGTTTTCGCGGCAAGCCCGTGCGAGCAGTCAAAATTCAAAATTGTTGAGAGCTGTGCTTAGAAATGCACCAACGCACATGGTCGGCTGACTTCTTTGAAACCACCGCGCATGCGCGGCATGTGCCAGTTCGCACGAGTTTGCCACGAAAAAAGAACGTGAATAAGGAACGGGTTCGAATTACTTTAGGTGTGAAGCTGGAAATGGTACATATCCACTACAATACATGCACTATTTAAGTAATCAATTATTATTTTCAACAGGGTCACCTGGGTAATATTGTTGTTGGCTGGTCTGGGCTTTTCTATAGCGCTGGTATGGGTGACATTCAGCAGTTACTACAGTGCACCACTAGTAACGACTCAGATGCCTGAAGGTATTTCTGTCAGTAAGATTATATTTCCTGCTGTTGGCCTGTGTACCAACAATAGGATCAGCAAACGAGCGGTTATGGAACTTGCTAGTCGATTGTAAGTACTTAGTACTAAGTGGACAGTTCAAAAATTAAAATTAATTTATTCTTCTCATATTATTCACTTTTATAGTAAAATAACGTTGGTACAGTAGTTCTCCATAATCCGCTTTAAATCATGCAATAGGTTAAATGTATTGGCATTGTCCATCATAACATTTAAATACAAAATTGCAAATATATTGCAGAGCTTTTAAAAGGCACAATACAGAACCCAGTGGAAATTGTTAGGAGAGGCCTATGCCGAAAAGCACACTGTAGGTTACTAAAATTAATTTTAAAGAACATAATATTGTATTATTTATGTAATACAGAATAAAAGGATTATTAAGGGCTTTCTGGCAATCAGAAAAATGCTTCACGGAGTCTTTACAAGCCAGACACACGTTAATTAACATACCCCAAGAGCTGAGAAATTGCCGAAAAATGTCCTTGACCCAAATAACAATAAAAGTAACGTACCTGTCACACAAAGCGGTAGGCTTCTACATACATTTGTTATGCGAACAGCTAAAGTGTGGAACTCCCTGCCGGAGTCAGTGCTTCCAATTAATTATAACCAGGAGACTAAAGTGCATAGGCATCTTCTGGGTGGGCTCGTTTTATCGTAGGCCTCATCAATGCTTTCCATTAGGCATGTTCGAAGTCAAGAACCATAACCTAAACAACAGTCCGTTTTATTCTAACTTCAATTATGTTACAGGCTTCAAGAAGAGCGTAATAAGAAATACGATGAAAAAGAAATGATATTACTTCTCAAAGGTCTGGGTCACTTGTACAACTTGTCAATGAGACATAACAAAACTCATTCGACTGAGGCATTGCACTACGCTTTGGGGAAATATGATGTCCATGAGTTAATGCGAAACGTACGTTGGAAATGTATTTAAACAAATCGTGGTGTATTTTTAGGGGCGGCTCTAGCTCTGTATTTATCTACCTTTAACCTATATTTGGGGCTAAATCCGACGAGTTTGCCTTTCAGCACCCTTTGGTCGACACACAACCGAAAATATAGTAGAGTTTTATTATTTCCATACACCCCCTGTGGGACTCAATGATAAAGATCTCTGGGATGGACTGGATGCGAAAGGTGTTGTAACGTAATTTAGGAGAGACCTATGTGAATTTTGAACAGTAGACCGATAGAGGCTAAAGATGATGATCAACTGTAACTTTAAATTTTAATTTGGTTCCATTCTGTAATTAATTTGCAATGTTTGCGTGTTCGGCACGTTTCTTGGAATCTAAATTAGACCCATTTCCCGATGTCCGATTGGGCTTAAATTAGGTATACATATGTATCGTTGGCGACAATACAATAATATGGTACCATGGAGCTGCTCTGATGATGGAGACCGAAAATGGCCACAGGAACTTCTTAACTAAATAAGATAACACATCGAGTTTAGGCTCATTTGTTTTTTCTTAGTAAGGACTTTAGGGCTTCATAATATCTAGGGAGTGATGATGGAGTTGGAAGGTGGCTAAGGCCACCTTCCAACTCCATCATCACTTCTGAACTTCTTCAGAACTTCTGAATTAAACAAGATAAACCCATCAAGTTTGGGCTCGATTGGTTTGTCTTGAGGAGTACTTTTTTTGACACCAAATCTACCATTTAAAATATTTTTTAACAATTAAGTTATTCTTGCGTATGTTTTATGGACTTGTCTAAGTGCCTGATTCTACCTTTATATTTTTTGTGGCTGAGTGGAACAACAAAACATTATCTAACTATTGCTTTCGTCTTTCACATTTCTTAATAAATGAGTATTTATTGTATTTACAGTTAACACCTAGATGTGAAGATCTGTTGGTAAAATGCTCTTGGAACACAATACCAAGTGGATGTCTTGATTTGTTCGACTTCCGACTGACTCAGAATGGATACTGTTGCACGTTCAACTATTTACGATTCAACGACACCTTCTTTCGAAAGTAAGCTTAAAATGATCTTAACCTTTAGTAATTTTGGATTAAGCTCCAGTTGGCAATTTGCCTCAAATAGGTACAATTTTTTAATAGGTATATCTAACACAGTTGTGTGAATAATATCTAGCTGTACAATATCTATAGTAAGTAGGTAGGTAAGTGCTTGTGTTGTAATTGTGTCTCAGTGGCGCGTTGAGAGTGTCCAACTGCTACGCAAGAGGTCGTGGGTTCGATTCCCACACGGGATACCACTTTTGTGTCTGTGACTTGTATGTTTGTAAAGTCCCCAGCGACACAGGGCTTGTACCTACCCTACTGCGAGAATCGGCTTTAAAAGAAAGAAAAGAAAAGAAAGGTACTTAACATTATTTTTATCTAAGTACTTCAAAAGTCCACATAATCGGATTTCTGTTTACAGTTTAACAACGAATAACAGAACCATAAATATGTATAACTATGGAAATAAATCATCATTTGATTTCGACCAAGGACTCAAAGTACTTGTACGAATTAATGAGAGTGACGATTTTTATTATAATATGCCGTTACGAGGAATTCAGGTACGTACCTTTTAATGTATATTTAAAACTTTATTTCTTCTAAAGTTTTAATAAACTTGTTGTAGGTATCAATTGAAAATCAAGTCACAGTTTTCTCAGGATTATATCGTGATTTTTGTCTGTTTGAATGCAATTTTGGCTAAAATTTTGATTAATATTTGCAGTTACAATTCTCAGATGCCTACGACTTCCCTGATTCACCAAGTGGCAGTTTTGGTATGCAGATTGTTAGTCCCAGTGTGCAGGTAAATATATTAGCCATACTTAATAATATATAGTCATTTTTAGGGTTCCGTACCTCAAAAAGAAAAAAAACGAAACCCTTATAGGATCCTTCTGTTGTCCGTCTGTCTGTCAAGACCCTTTATCTCGGGAAAACGTGGAGGTATCGAGTTGAAATTAAAACCATACACAGCCCCTTGAAACATATAAAACATACTTCTAAGTTGACGTTAAACAAGATACGGCCGTTTATTTTAAAAACTGTGGAACCTTGATTCCTAAAATATTTTTTACATGTACCTACCTACAAATTTGTACGGAGCCCTCGGTAGACGAGTCTCACTCGCACTTGTCCGGTTTTTTTAATAAAGATATTATAAATAAATGAAAACTAGAAGAAGAATAGAATTTAATAAAGGTCATCAAAATAAATTAACTAGCGGTAGGACAATGTAACGCTAATTATTTTGTTGACCTGCTTACGTTTCTGAAACAAAATTTAAATATATTTTCTTCTATGTTTAATGAATCGTAAAAAATGACTTTCCAGTAAAATGGAGCGGTGCGCATGATTAAGCAACACTTTGAGTCATTCTTTTAAAATCATTCATGTGTACCGTCGTGGCAAGTATGAGATAGAGCGTGTACTCGTATTCCAGAGAGTCTTCGATTGTAAAATAGACAGGAAGTAGATCCTTTCTCGAGAGATATGTATCGGCCATCTTTTTTAGGCTCCGTAGCCAAAATGGCAAAACGGAACCCAATAGTTTCGCCATGTCCGTCCGTCCGTCCACAGCAATTACCTACGCCGACAAAGTGGAACAATAAAATCTTAAAAAAAAATTGTTTTGAGGACACCTCCCCTATAGGTATGTAAAGTGGGGATGTGGTTTTTTTTTTCCTCACCTACCCGATCGCGTGACCACACACTCACCAATCACTAAACAGGTAAGTAAGTATGTATAACGTTATAATTATGAAACAAAAACAACAGAAAATCCACTTCTTATACCGCATTATCCGTATTGGACTACGGAACCCTACATTTTGCGTGGCCACATGCACTTTTGGTTTTCCGGTTTTGTCGCGGTTCAAATACCTATTTCTCAAATCTATTAACTATATCTATGAAGAATATACATAGGATACAGAAAATTCTTTATTGTACAGCACAAATAACAAAATGACATTGAAATAATTGATCACATGTTATGTTAGAACAATAGAACAAGCGCATGCACAATGGACGGCCTTATCACTGAAGCAATCTCTTCCAATATGATAGAACATTTCGCCCACTCTACCTCGTCCACCCTTTAGATATTTAGATACATGGGAAATCTTCAAATGACTTTTCCCGCTGTGGGCATGAGCGGGAGGGCGTGTCAGACTCTTACTGACTAAAACCCATCTGTGTTCCTTCTTTCGTCCTGGTGTTCCGGGAGCACGGTAACTCTTCCGAACGATCCCGCACTCTCGGTGGGCGCCGGCCCAATGGGGCTCCGTCACTTGCTGACATCTCTTTGAACGCGCGTTGAACACTAGCGCGCCTTCGACCCGGGCCTGGTCGTAAGCTGGACGGCTAGCTACCCACTTAGTGTTGCCCAAATGCAAGAACAAGACGAGACTTAGCCAGTCTTGGTCTTGGTCTTGCGCCAATACACCTGGTCTTGGTCTTGGTCTTGGTCTTGCGCTCCCAGTCTTGGTCTTGGTCTTGGTCTTGCAGCAAGAGTCTTGCAAGTCTTGCAATTACCTATTAGTCTATTACTATTTATTAAAGTTTACTTTAAATCTTAGAAAAACGTATTAGAATTGGAACATTGTGAGCTTGAATTAACATAGCCATAGTAAAGATCAAGCAGATTAATAAGTAACTGAAGATTTGATAAGAAATTCGAAAAATCAACTGACCTATATGTCGTTTTCCATGGAAGTAACTGTTTCTTAATAAACATTTATGATTTATAAGCTTAAATTTGCTAAAACATGTAAAAAAACAAATTAATTACAATAACTTGACTGTATTTTAAAGAACAATACTTATCTGTCTAGAAAGAGATTGAACCCTCAACTTATAAGAAATTTAATAAAAGAGTTTACGATTTATCATTTATTTGAATAAAAAATAAAATACAACACAAATCAACAGCTTTATCATTAGGTTATGATACTTTATATAATTTTTTTTGACCAAGAATTAATACAAAGTAACCATCTGGCTGACTCATCACTTAACCTATTTCTATGTTTTCTAATTACTAATGATGCTTTAGAAAATAACCTCTCAGCAGGTACTGAAGTTGCAGGTATTGAGAGAAAATCACGGGCCATTTTCGATAAAATCGGATACTCTGTCTCATGCGTCCTCCACCAATCTAAAATGTCTTCCGAGCTGGCAGTTCTTGGTTTTCTCAGGTACTCCTCCAACTCGTCTATCACTAAGCCTTGAAGACAAGATCCAGATGACGTCGAGGGACATTCATAGAGTTTATCAAAGTCTATTACGTCTTCATCTTCATCACATACTTTATTTTCTTTTTCTGGTAATTCCAGAGATTTGTTCAGTGAGTGTAGACTTTTATATTCTTCATAAAGTTCATTGAACTTGCGCAGACTTTCTGTTTTAAGTTGCTTCCCCCACATTGTCAGGTCAAAAGTCTGAGCCTTATGCCTTGGGTCTAAAATTAAAGAAGTACAATAAATCCAGTTGCTCTTCTTGTAATGTTTAAGCATTTTGTCTCGAGCTGCTTGGAAAGCTAGAATGAGCCTTTCATCCACTTCAGATCGATTAGGTTTCTCATCTAACTGTTTTACCATGGATTCAATTTTATCTAGCAAGAGATTGAATGATACAATGACTAGCGGTAATGTAACATATTTGTCTCCACCAAGTTTTGTACTTAAAAGTTTAAAGTTTATTAGAAATTTATGTAATTTTTCGAGTACCTGCCATTCATTAGCTGTGATTTGAAAATCATTTAATTCGGTGACAGAACTGCACAATATGTCAATGCCCGCTCTCACTTTTAAACCAAATCCAATCATATCATGTGTGGAATTCCATCTCGTTGGACAGTCAAGAATGGCATTTAGATTTGATGGCACGCCAGCTGCTTCACAAGCAGACGGAAACTTCTTCTTCACTATCTCACTTCTTTTTATTTTACTGGAAATACTGCGTAACTTTGTTACAGATGTACGCGAGTCAGCAATATTTGGTGCAGATTCTTCATCTTCCTCATCCTCAGTTTCGTCTGCATAGTCTTCGTACTGCTGATCTTGCGCGTTAGTGTCAGACTCACAGTGTAATGCTAAGGTCTTTAATAAATCTTGTACACCAAGGTTTAAAATGTGAGCAAAGCACCGGAAATGTTGATTGTCTGAATCAAAGTGTGGCGGCAGCTGTTTGCCCAGTTCATACATGAATTTGGTATTTGCAGTTGCGTTGTCGACCGTGATACCTTGTATTTTATCAATTATGCCATATTCCAATAAACATTCATGGAAAATCGTTGCAATATCTTCCCCAGTATGTCGACCGCGTGATGGTATAAAATCAAGAACTACAGATTGATACTTCCATGCGTTGTCTATATAATGAATAGTAACCCCGTAGTAACTCCTACCAGCAATTGACGTCCACCCATCAATGGTAAAAGACATTTTAGATGATAATTGTTGAAGTCGTTCCTTGAGATTCAATTGGAGCTCTTCAAATCGCTCTTTGACTTTCCTTCTAAGTGTAGACCTTTTAGGAAACACCATATTAGGGCAAATACGTCGAAAATATACTTGTGTAGCTTCGTCATCGAAAAATGAGAAGGGAAGATATTTTTTCACCACCCAATCAACTGTAGCTGTCGTGATGTTGTCACTGCTGTTTTCCGACTGAAACAAAACAATAAATCTTGTGTTATTAGGTTTGAGCGTATAAGAGGAGGAGGTTTGTTGTTGTTAAATCGAGAAAATCGTTAAATTGATATTTGTTATATTAAGGTTGCACTGTACTGTAATTTACCAAAATAAAGTACTTAGTTGTTACTGGCCGATTAACTGAAAATATGGGTGTTTATAAAAAATATTTAAGACGATAATTACATACTTAATATGTCGCACCCCTAGATGAAAACTGTGAAAACACCACTAACTCAAAAATACTTACGTAAGTTAATGGCGTTTTTGAAAGTATCGCATGAATAGCTACGCGGAGTTAAAATTCTTTTAACTGTTAAAAAAATATTCTTACCTGTCCACTTCCAGCGGTTACTAAAAAGCTTGTGATATCTCCACTTAATTTTGGTTTAACAGGAAGAAATATTTCTGATTCCTTTTTGTGGAAAGATATTAGATGTTTCCTTAAGCCTGAAGTGTTTCTGTTTTTCATTTTTATTTCAATCTTTTTATGTTGGCACAATTTACAGAAGGCAGTTTGGGATGCATGAATTATTTCGAAAAACTCCTCAAATTTGCTTTTGGGTCTTTTAGATCTGTGACTCAAACTCTCGTTACTCGGACTAGAATAATTTGAATCTTCGTCACTCATATTAAATTGTACACGTGATACGTTTTTAGAAAACAACGAGAATTAGTAAAAACAATTATCAAGTTAGACTCGAAGCACAGCTCAATTGGAAATGACTGGAATTAAAATAATTCCTTTATTTATAGTACGTTTCCTTGCTTTACCGCGCCGCCTCGCCACGTGCCGGCTCTATGAAAAGGATGCCGCCGCAAATCAAACAATGCCGCGTGCGGCGTACAAACACACACTAAATATTACCTACTTGTACAGACGCGACGCGTGAATAAAATAGAATTAGTGCCAATCACTATTCTTTACATATAAGTGAATGTTTTGGCGTACATCTATACTAATATTATAAAGCTGAAGAGTTCGTTTGTATGTTTGATGACAGAAGTTTTAAAATAAATAAATAAGTCCTGAACGTCACTATACCTCCAAAGTTACTATTCCTCGTGGACGAAGTCGCGGGCACAGCTAGTAAATACTTACTCTCATCATCTCTCTCAGAGATATTCGGGCTGGTAAGTAATACAAAACTCTTATCGCAGGCTTTTTATTTTATTAGTAGGTAAGTACCTACGCTTTTTATATTATTTTATTAGTTTTGTAGAATTTTTTTACACGTTTCAAGTATATTTAAAAGTGGCTACAATATTTATTAAACGGGTGATATTTGAACACTTTTTTGCTATTTTTTCTTGTAAAAACTTAAGAAATATAATGACTAAATGTACAATAATAGTACCTAAGTAATTAGTTTAAAACCATATAAGTAATCAATATTATAATATATACTTACTAGAATGAATTAATATGACATCTACTACCTATCCTTACCATTTTATCCTAATCATAATACTACTTGCGTGATCAGTATAATGTATTCATTTTCATTCTAAGCACTCTGAAACTTATTTATTCTTTGGAACACCTGTAGGTACTCTACTAGGAAATTATTTTGCATGAGTATACCTTCGCCCTATGGCGGCAATCAAATAGTGTCAAATGTTATGATTTCGGCGTGGCGGCAACGATTGTTTTAGATTTCAAAAGAAGCCGCCGGCGCGTGTATCATAACCATGTACTTCCGAAAAGCGGCAAATTTCTTTGAGAAGTAAGTACAAAACCTTTGATGCCGCATTATCAAAGTGCCGATGGTTAAAACATAACTATGCATGCACTCAGTTTGATTTTAATAGATATTTTTTTATTCGCTATGTTTATGGTATTAGTCGTAATGCGCATAGGTCCAGTTTTTCATATTCTTTGATACAGTTTTTTGCGTCTCATAGAATTCCTAAGCGTACCTACCTATACACCGAACTGTTACACCTAACTACTCAGTGAAATAGCGCTAAGTCCTAGCTGCAAGACGCAAGAGTCTTGCAGGCTATGTCTTGTTCTTGCTCAAGTCTTGCACGGTCAGTCTTGGTCTTGGTCTTGCTAAAAATACGCGGTCTTGTTCTTGGTCTTGGTCTTGCAAAAACGCAAGAACAAGACCAAGACTGCAAGACCAAGACTGAATTTGGGCAACACTATACCCACTGCTCGTCGTCCGCAGGCCCTCCAACCTGGACTAATGTTATCAATGACATATCAATCCCATAAGTAGATATCAATATAACAACACGGGACCCCGTGACAATACCGCAGACCCTTATGTTAAGGTTGTTTTAAAAACATTTTAAGATTAAATAAAGTTAGTTAAAGTGAAATAATCGCTCCAAAAGTTGCATGAATTGTGTCTTAACTTTTGAACCGCTTGACAATATGAAAAAATAAAACAAAAAGTAATAATAATAAATACTTTAAACTAAAATTATTTGGATATGATCGGATATATCGTCATTGAGTTATTGCCGAAAAACTGCGTTTCTCAACAAAAGGGCGTAAGTGCTATGAACACACGCTCTTCTGGTGATGTAATTATTTAAGGCTGCGGAACCCTACACTGAGCATGGTCCGACATGCTCTTGCCCGGTTTTTAGTAATTGATTTTAACGGGATCTCTGTAATGAAACAATATGAAAAGTTTTATCAAATATCAGACAACTCACATATCTCATGGAAAAATCCAATAAAAGGAGGTAGACCTCCTAAGGATAAAAAAATAAATAAATAATAAAATATCTCATAGGTTTTCCTGCAATCTATAAGTTAAGAACAAGACTCTCTAAATAGTAGGCTCGGAGATATGGGGGGCGGGGGAAGGTCTACTTACATGGTTTTTCTTAAATAACTCTCAAAATAATGATATTAAAATGATAAAAAATATATGTTTGATATCCTTACAACAAGCACTTTCATTTGATATATGGTACACGTTTATTTCCTAGTTTGCCCCCCAATAATGGCTCTCAAATACAAAATTCTTTTATTTACGTTACGCGTGATACCGAATATGAATTTAATTGGTCCGGTAGATTCGGAGCAAATTGGCTGTGACAGACGGACATACAAACACGAGAGATCCTATAAGGGTTCCGTTTTTCCCTTTTTAGTTACGAAACCCTAAAAATCACATCCCCATTTAACATGTACGGGTGCCCTAAATAAAAATTATCACTCATTTTGTCGGTATTGTAATAAATTCATGCAAAATTACAGCTTTCTAGTACTAACAGTATTTGAGCTAAGCTGGGGATGGACATGGCAAAACTATATGGGTTTTCTTGCTTACTACGAAACCCTATAAAACTTAGTTTTAACAGGCAGACAGACTGCAGACATCAAAGTGACTTTATGGATTCATAATCCTTAAAACCAACACCTACCTATCGACAATGCTGTTGATAGGACCGCTTTTAGGATAGAGACACCATCAAATAAAACAAATCTTTGTTGGCTTAGATGACGGTGATGGTGTCAGCAAGTTTCACAGAAGCATCGCGAGATATCCAACACGTGCCCATTAAGTTGAGAAAATGTAGATTCTACGACGAATCGACATATTTACCATTTTATACGTACAGTGACTGCATGTTGAAGTGTAGAATGTATTTTCTACTTAAACACTGCAAATGCACGCCATTTAATATGCCAAAGCTTTATACATCTAGAACATGTGATATGAAGGATGTAAATTGTCTTAAGGAATATAGTTGTAAGTATCTAATATATAAAATTCTCGTGTCACAGTTTTCGTTGCCATACTCCTCCGAAACGGCTTGACCGATTTTGATGAAATTTTTTGTGCTTATCCGGTATCTATGAGAATCGGCCAACATCTATTTTTCATACCCCTAAGAGTTTGTTTGTTTGTTTGAATGCGATAATCTCAGGAACTACTGGGCTGCACTGAAAAAAATATTTTATTGTTGGATAGCCCATTTATCGAGGAAGGCTATAGGTTATAACATCACGCTACGACCAATAGGAGCGGAGCAGCAATGAAAAATGTTGTAAAAAAAAAAGGGAAAATTTACGCAGACGAAGTTGCGCGGGTCAGCTAGTCTAACTATAAATTTCATGTAGGTACATAACCTAAAAGTGGTTAAAAATATTTGTAGAAATATGATCTAAAACTTATTAATTTATTAATTTTCCTTTCCATTCCATTGTTTTCACCAATAGGGATGGATGGAAAATAAATTCATGAACCTCAGAACTTTTTCTTTTTCAAGATTCTTCTGTTCCGAGGCATTCATGTACAAATATATTATGTATTTTTTATCAATATATATATATATATATTGATAAAAAATACATAATATATATATATATGAAACAAGTGCGTTCGATTCCAACACGGGACACCACTTTGTGTGATTCACAAATTGTTGTTCCGAGTCTGGGTGTACTTTGTGTGCGTGACTTGTATGTTTGCAAAGTCCCCCACAACACAGGGCTTGTACCTACCCTAATGCAGGAGTCGTCTGTAAAAAAAAATAATTACGAATTAAATAATGTGAAAAATTATCTTTACATTCCGACAGTTTTTGGTTTTTAAGTCTATAAACTAAGGTCTAATTTACGTAATATACATACACGACGTTTATTCCTACCTAAAATAATAAAACAATGAGATTAATTAAAGCTTATTCATTTCAGCTCAATCAATAACAATACGCCCAAATGATGGCAGCCAAATAGCGGTAGAATTAGAACTAGACTTGGTAAGGGGTGGCATCGATTGTCCCATGTGCAACCCTACCTGTTCTAAAACCACATACAGTTATGACTTCAACAATGTCATCATATATCCTGAAATCCTTAACTCTGTTCCGGATAGTGATCGAGTTGATTGGCTGTAAGTATTTTGCATTATCTTCCTTAAAGCTAGGCGGGCACTAGGCAACCCAGCTAAGTAGTCCCCATTTGTTTGTTCTATGGAACATGACGTCATAGGACAAAATAATACATTTTTTTCTCATTGTGTACTATAGAATATGTAATACTTTTATTTCCCAAATTGTTATATGGAACAAGGACAAAATATAAGACAAAAGAGTTGTCATTATCAATGCCGTACAATACATAAGTCATGGAAGATACATGATTAGTGATCACCGATTTGATCAGGTGCGGATCCGGAACTTTATTCTATGGGGGATTGACTCAACCGGTCAAGTGTGACTCGCTCGCATGACTAGGGGGGAGGGGTGGATTGAATTAAACAACAGTACTCCATATCCACCACCACCGAGGGGATCGGTCAATTGTGTGCCTAAACACTCCAGTATCAAAATTCTCAAATTCCCCAAAACAAAAGTTATTCAGTCGAGTCTGCGGGACAATTTGGCTGTTGCCCCCTCTTGTATCCGTGCTTGATTTTGGCGGTAGACTCGGGTGAAGAGGTATGTAGTTTTATGGAACAAAAAGGAAAGAAATGTGTTGCTTTGTCCAAGACGTCATGTTCCATAGAACAAACACTACTCGCCAGGCTGCCTAGTGCGCACCTACCCAAAATTCTTTTTAACCCTACCTCGACGTAAACAGAGGGGTGTTTTAAGTTAAGTGTGTATCTGTGTGTCTGGGTGCATCGTAGTGCGCGGGGGTGAATGGATTTATGGACTTACTTAATAGAAAGCTAGTTTAGGTAGGATCTTCTTGGCTTAGTATATCGAAAATTCGTTAAGCCGTTTTGAAGACAATTTACTTTTTACCTGATTACGCAAGAAGGAGGGTTATGTTTTTTTAAGGGTATGTAGGTATATATATACATACCTACATGCCAAAGAAAAATACGACTAATAAATATATAAATTGTGTACATACATACATACATACACTATTTACTATAATAAGTATTCGTATATTTATTTGGCATTCTTTCGTCGCAGTCACAGTAAAAATAATCTATACTGTGTCCCAGTTGTAAGAGTGACATTGGGTAGGTATGTACATTAAAATGAGAAAAAAGTAAAATGGCGGATTTTTGGCGCCAACATATGTACTTAGTAGCTAATATAGCTTAGTAACAAAGTGGCGTGCAATTGGAGAGGCCTATGTCCAGCAGTGGACTTCTATAGACTGATGAATTAATTTTTAGCAGTCGGTTATTTTTGGGATAATTTAGCACTACTATCTACAACGATCATTCGTTAGCATCTGCACTTTGAGTAGTATTTTGATGCAGTAATTATTTAATTACATAAACTTAGGTATGCAATCCATCAAGGATTATACAATACTCGGAACTGGGTTTTTATAAATAAGAAGTATTAGGTAGACTTTCCAAAATACTACGTTCGTTTACAAATTTATTTATTTATCAAAAGTACAAACAAACAAGGAGTATTTAATCAAACACAAACATAAAGCAGAACATAAATAAATAGTAAATGTATTATCGTCGTACCTCGAATGTTCTAAAAGCACAGGTATTTATAGGACCCTCGTTGCGAAAAGCTGCTTTTTCGATCTTTGATTTGGGGCTTCCAACCTTTTGTAGCCAAATCTTCATATCTTCAATGGCACCAAAAGGCCCTTGTAGCTGTCCTATAACGGTACCTTGTGCGGTGTTCATCACCCATCCCTTGAGGCCTAGTTCGGAGGCTTTTTTTTGAGTATGTTTTCTGAAGTATACACCTTGAACCTTGCCGTACACTTCAAAATCAGCTGTTGTCAAGCCCGCCCTTTTATTAGGAACAGACATTGTTGTTAGATTTTATATTTTTTTATCAAAATGTTATTGAAATCAAAGGAACAATTCGTTTATTGTCATTTTTTGTTTGTTTTGACGTTGTTCGGGAAACAAACGCTAAGAAAGTCTAATATGCCGGTTTGGTTGTCATGGAACTAACAAGTAGGTTTTGTTTTACAACATCAGTACAAAATCCTTTGCTTTTTATCTATAGTTCAAAAATAAATAGGTGTTTAAAAAAAAACAACCTTATAATTAAGTTCTCTAAAATTATGATAATAATCTTAGACAAAAAGGAGAATTCTCAATTCGACTGTATGTTTTTTTTTGTGTGTGTTTGTTACCCGATTACGTGAAGATTTCTGGACCGATTTGAATTTATTTTTGTGATTGATAGGGTATTAGTACGGGTTCCTTAGAACAAATTTTAAAATGATACATATCAAGCTGGAATTGACATGGTAGCTTCGTTTTGTCGAGACGCCCAACTTTATGTATACGACAACTTTATATAGTGGTACGTTAGTGTAAAAAACAGGTGTTAAATATTACAAACTTAACTTTGCCGTTGGAAAATGATGTGTGTTCTAATAAGTCTGGATTAACATATAGGCTATAATTTATCACGCTATTTCCCATAGGAGCTAAGCAATAACGGATAATGTCTGTAGCTATTTATCGTTATAAAACAATAACTACTTGACGGATCTTTATGAAAATTTGCAGTTTTATTGTAAATACTCTAGGTCATTACTTACACTATGAATCATTACGCTATCGTCTATGGGGAGCGAGCAGCAACGTATGTTTGGTCGAACCACTATGATTTTTCACAATTTTTTCCACAATAAGACATTATTTACAATTGTAACCCATGGAAACAATAACTTCACGCTAAAACTATAAGGAGCTAAACACAACATTTTCAACTTTCTTAAGATGAGCTATTTTACCGTTTTTGTATCGTTAGAGGTGGTCTATTGGCACAAGTAGCGGTATTCAACGAGCGAAGTTGGAGGATCGAGTCTCAAGTATGCCAGTCTCTTTTTGTGTTGTTTTAAAATTCTTTTTATTCTTTTTTTTAAGTATTTTTCAAAATGCATACTTATTATACAAGTTTTTATTTTCGACTTTAACATGTTTATTTTGTTTAACAAATATTCATATTAGTCAATCACTTTCAATAGGCACCTTTAACATTGTTTTGCATGAATCGTAATTATGTTATGAATGTTGAAATGAAACACAATATTACATTACAAATAAACTACGTGATATTTTCTAGAATTTATGTATGTCAGTTGCTTAAAAAAATGAAAGTTTAAGTCCGTGTTATATCGAAATAAAACACGTGGCGCCATCTGTGATTCGATTTCTTCTGAGTGCCAAAATTGCTTACCTACAAATGTTGATAAACTTTCGCGATTTGTACACATTATGAAAATATATGTATTACGGGTCTTAATCGCGTGAATAATTTAAGGATAAATACCTCGCTTACCTACGTTTAATATGCATGATAGTTTAAGTATAATTTAATATGAAATCATCAAGTATTGAAATAAACTTATCCAGTTTTGAAAATAGATGGCGTTTAAATACAAATTAAAAAAAATCAGGAAAAATGATTTAAAAAGAAACTGTAATTCATACGTAGAGGGATATGAATATATGATGATCTTAATTTGCGACAGGTTGACACACCTATTTTTTAATTCACCAATGTAGACATTATAAAATAATATTTAAATCTTCTAAAGTGAGTGAACAAAATATTGAAGTAAGTTTAGTATTTAAACACAAAAAAAGATATCTGAGTAAGTATAGCTTTTAGAAACGTTTGAATGTTGTCTGTTTCTTTGAACACACATCACAGTACCGCGGGAATGCAATGTCTTAAAAACAGGATATTTTTTAAAAACATAACTCACTCTAGCCCTATTTCGCGGGGGACTTCACAAACACGGACACAAAGTGGGTGTACTTTAAACTCGGAAAAGATCGCTCGGGCAGGACTTGAACCTGCGATCATAGGGAATCTGTGAGAGTTGTTTTTCCATCATACCTTTACTTACCTCCGATTAAAACGTCTGATTTAAAAGTGTCGGAGCCGAAGTTGGAGTCGGAGGTTTAAAATCAATCGGAATTTTCGACCTTTCGGAGTCAGAATCGAAGCTCCTTAACACAAAATTTCGCGCGAGTACTTGGGCGGTTTCGGGCTTCATTTAACCCGAAACCGCCCAAGTACTTGCGTGGAGGGGGAGGGGGGGAATTTTTAATAATATTTGATGTGATGCAAATCAACCGTCTGGCGCCATAAACTTTCTCGCCCTTCATTATGCTGCACTAGGCATTTGCTTTGCTTGCCTGACATAGGTCGGGCCTTGATTAAAGCTAGGCCGTAATATCCATAGATGCCACAGAGCATTGTGGTGTTTCCAGTATGTTTTACACAGAAGTTAAATTGTAACATAAACTACCTTAATAAAAACCCAACTTCCACGCGAACGAAGTCGCGGGCACAGCTAGTATACAATACTGTCGAAACATCGGGCAATAAACAAAGGTATTAAGCTTTAAAATAAAATATTTTATAATTATTTATTTATTTTGAATTCTTATTTCTAGCATTCAGTTTTTGAGTAGAGGAGTTCCTATTCCCTCGGAGTCCATTATCAGATCAGGGCTATGGCACCATAATATTGCATAATCATAACATACACTAGTGTATCAAATATGAACCCAACCGAACGTCAGAAAATAGTACAAATTTAGATTCCAAGTTTTGACCCATACAAACTAACATGCAAACTATCTAACATACACACAGGGCAAGTTAAATAAAAGCTTTCTACGTTCGTTTGTAGCCACATAGATATTTTTGCAAATGAATAAAAGGCGGACTATTGGATAACTTTATGAAACAGCTGCAGAGAACAAAGCTGTGTAGTCAGCACTTTGTTAAGCGAGGTATGCTGTAGTGTATTAGTTCTGAGCATTGAACAAAACAACAATGTACATTTTTTTGTTCCAGACAAGGTGCAGATTTTAATGGAACGTCGATTGTTCATGTCAAGTACGCGAGAGATGTAGCAGACTGCTACGGGCAGAATGTTATTATGAAATGGTTCGATTTGATGAGTAAGTAACTTCTTTGAAAAACAACTTAGTAACTAACAACACTTTTCATTTTAATAAAAACCGCTTTCAGCGCTGTACAAAGTGAGCTCAATCGTAGATAAGTATAGGTAGGTTCAAATTCGGAACCTTACTAACTCTATCTTGCAGAAGCATAGCACCAAATTGGGGAAAGTACTTTCCCAGTCATGTATTGAACGGAGCTAATTATTGCTATCGTCATTGTACACCATTAGCCTATAGATTATGATTTATACGTTAGACGACTTAGGGAGGGGGAGAGGGGGTGCGACCATGTCTTATTTTTTCTTACAAGGGTCTCACTTAGTCTTGATAGTTTTTACACAAAGTTACAGATAATATAATACTATACTAGTAACAAAGTTAAGAATATAATTTAATTTTAAAAGACTCATTGTCTACAAGTTTATATAAACCTACTAAGTATGTGTAATATTGAATGTATGACTGTTTGTACCAAAAACTAAAAAAATCTGAAGTACTTACCTAAAAAAAGCTTTTCTAAACTTATTTCTTTAAAAAAAAAACTCAACCCAAAATATATTCGTTTATTTTTCTTTTAGATTCTTACGTAATAAAAATTAAACAGGGGAAGGGGGTCGGCCGATTTCTATTTTTTCTTTCTTAAGGAAGAGATGGGGATCAAAAACTGACGAAAATGATCATAAGTGCTACGTTTGAATACCTATGTAATCAATATAATTACTACTTAGATATGGAATTGCGTTACGGCCAGATTTAACTAAGACTATTTATGTATCTAAAAGCAATATTTTTATTTTAAGGTAATATCGGTTCAACATGCGGTGTCATCACTGGCTTCAGCTTTGTGTCCGTATTGGAGTTCATCTACTTCTACACTGTGAAGTTATATCGGGAGATACGCATGCGACGGCAAAAAGCAAAAGACGCATCCAATATCACCATATTCCACCGGCGACCGGAACACTTTGAAACTGTTAGGAGATATCGGCCTATATACTGGCAAGAACTTGCCGGTCCCTACCCTCTTAGTTCACTGCCCACATAAACATGGCGTCTACATTATAAGTTGACTGGCTTGTTCAATCAGTTCCTTCTAAAATCAAAACGAAATCTTTTGTACAAACTATAAAATATCCGGTACCGTGGTACCGGCTTAAGAATAGTACCACCCCATCACTTCCCGTGGGTGTCGTCAAGGCGACTAAGGGATTTACCACCGGAGGGCGGGCAGCAGCGTCCTCCGTGTATTTTAAAGACTTACTGCGATCGCCAACCCGCTCGCCAAGCGTGGCGATTATGGCAATTACCCCCAGGGTACTGGGGAGACCCGTGCCCAGCAGTGGGACATCATATGGGTTGATATGTATAAAATATCAAGAACTTTATGTTCGCGTATCTCTTCGTGTTCGTGATTGAAAAGTTAGTCAGTCATAACTATGAAACAGAGCTATAGAAGGTGTACCAGATCATTAACTATCACAGATTCACTATGGTCTATGGTCTGATGCCATCATCAAGTTATCAAGAAGCACGCTTCAAGCGGACAGGTGGCATAGGATTGGGGCTATTAAGAAAGAAATAACAAAGTGGTATACTCATGGACGGATCCAGGGATTTTATTATGGGGGGGGGGAGGCAAATAGCAGTGCCGGATCAAGCATGTTTATGAGGGGGGAGGGGTGAATTTCGTTTCACCCGACATCGGTCAATTGCGAGTTGTACGCACGAAGGGGGCTGGAATTTTTGGGCAAAGATATTCAGCACAATACAAGAAATTCGGTACAAAAAACAACAACCTGAGGGGGATGCACGTGCCCCCGTGGCCCCCTTGGATCTGCCTATGGGTAATGGGTACATTAATGCATCTCAAGTAGTCATGACGAGCTAGCTGATAGCGTTTAGAGAGATCTTAAAAAGAGAAAAAGTACCTACTTTTTATTATTACCACTAGGTACCTGTCATTTTGTCTTAAATGGCTTGAATGTACCTAATGGTAATCATATAATTCGTTTTTTGTAATACCTACAAATAATTGTTATCGGGAAAATGATATTAGAAATCGAACACCTGTCCAATTCTCATTCTGATTGTGATCTATGTTAGAGTTTAAGCGCCAATCGTGATTGTATGTCTTCATTATTTATTACCTGTGTTTGTTATTATTGTCACGCACGAGAACTGTAGGTTTGGACATAAAAAATAAACGACGTTACAATACAATGTTTCATTACGTTTTGAATATAGAGCGGTATGGATTCCAGAGAGTCGTGGAAAAGATACTTTGATATTTGGTGGAAAGGCATTAAAAGTTTGCCAGAGACAACTTCTATCCATGGATTCAGATTTATTGCTGATACAAAAAGACACTGGCTGGAAAGGTAGGTATTGAGATGATAACTGGGATTGTAGTTTCTCACAATGAACAACTAAAACTTACTGGCTACCTGTTATTTACTTGTAGACAATATGCCTGAGTTTCAGACAATATTATGCAAATTCCATCAATTTTTAGTTATAAAAAACGTGCGTACACTATAGTGTTAAGAAATTTACAATGCCGTTTCAAGATGAATTTAAATTTTAATATTACCTAGATATCTATGTATCCTACCCAGATACTCGTAGATCCTACCCATTATACTACCGACGTGAACCCACTCTTAACACAAGCCAATGAGCTTAGCTGGAGGGGTTAACAGGATCGTAAGTAATATGGGACCCACAATCACACATTGCTAGTTATCTTTTTTAAGAGAGAAAAAAAAAAGATACTAACTACTTAAGTATTTTTAATCGGCCTGCATATTCATAACATATATTTTTCAGAATATTTTGGCTAGTAGTTGTAGCTTTGTCATGGTACGGGTCATCCTTGCTGATTGCTGCTCAGTATGATGCGTTCCAGAACAATCCCATCTCCTTCGTCGTGGAGACTACTTACAAAGACTGGGATACAGCATTCCCCTCAATTGTCGTCTGTGAAAATGATAATTCTAATCGCGTAGAAGAAATATCGGACGGGTAAGTTTTTGTTTTATAAAAGCGATTTAACTATTTGACCTCACTTCAACAAAAAATATAATATACAGTTTCTCTTTTCTATAAAAATGTAAATTAAAATATTTCCCAGTTTAATCCGATTGGACGGCTCTGGGCTGTCAAAGGCCTGAAAAATGTTGAGCCTTAGTATGATTTACGCTTTCAAGTATAATTTACTTAAGTATTTATTTATTTTTTATTTTTTTCTAGATTATGGGGACAAGACCATGACTTTAATATGGAAGAAGTTTTGAAAGAGCTAGCATTTTTCAAGGGCATCACGTATTACACTTCAGAATTTTGTAACTTGGTGGATCCACTGCCGGACTGCATGAAAACGAATCTTACGCACTATGCAAACCTAGTAAGTCAATGTTGAATATACTTAATCTACGTAGTGATGTTTTATCGTTATTTTTCTAACTCTTTTTTTTATTTTTTTAAAGACGACTCCCGCATTTTATTATCCCAGTGACGCAGTGGAGTTTACAAACATACAAGTCACGGACACTGTAAACACTGACTCATAACAACAATTTGTAGATCACACAAAGTGGTGTCCCGTGTGGGAATCGAACCCACGACCTCTTGCATAGCACTCGAACCCCCTGGTGGGAGTGTATCCGACTGCTACACAAGAGGTCGTGGGTTCGATCCCCAGGATAAAATATGTATGTTTATCAGTTGTCTGGTATCCATAGTACAAGATCTGCTTAGTTAGGGCACAGATAATATAATACTATACTAGTAGTTAGGGGGATCAGATAGCGTATTATCTGGGTACTATAAAAATCGCGATATAGCGTTAGGTATACACCTTCTTTGTAGGTATACCTAACGCTGTATGTTCATTTTGGTATTTTAAATTTATTCGCTAGGTTAGAAGCACGTGTAAGGAAATCTTAATAAATTGCACATGGAATGATAAACCCTTTGACTGCTGCAAATACTTCGCACCAATGGACACTGAGCTCGGTACCTGCTTCGCAGTTAACACTCTTCAAGGAAGGTAATGTAATAGGTATAACCTTCTGTTAGTGGCTTTATGAGCCATAGTCTGATTGTGGCTTTATGAGCCACAGCGCGAATACGCTATTCGCGCTGTGGCTCATAAAACCACAATCAGACGTAGATATTTTGGGTTAAGCCATGAACCACATGAACCCTAGTTCAGACCGGCTACTAGGAGTTCAAATGCTATCCCTCAGCAGTGATAACTTTTTCTTACTTATTATGGAACAAAACCAAAAGTTAGAATACTTAAACGTTGTGATTTTTATTAGCCAGAATCACTAAGAGCTCAAGATCACTGCACAAATGACACTCGCCGAATTTCAAGAAATTTTAGTTCAATTCGTAGGTAGGTAGGTATTGGTGGCTAAATTTCTTGCGTGCGACCAACAAAATTAAATCAGAACTGAAATTTTGAAAGTTAATAATTACTCTTTACGTAGAGTATTTACATTCAATATGTACCTGAGCATGTTTTTTTATTGGTTAGAGATAAAAATGCTCCCAAGCTAGATATGGTTAGCAACCGAACTACGGGTCCAGGAAAAGTGAGATTTGATGTAATGGTCACCGCAAATATATACATTTTAAACGAAGAAGAGGTACCCACAATAACAACCATTGGGACGGATGTGTTGACAGTTGGACAAGAAGTAAATTACAAGTAAGTGACAGATCGCCACTTTAAAAGTACCATATTTTAAAAGTCCCTCACTACTTCAGTTTACCAGTTATCTACACGTATTGATAACCACAACCGTTCTTACTTACCTATTTGTAAAAAAAAGTTAGGTACTTATCAACTGTTTATGTATTTCAAAATTCTAAATTTAGTTTCAATTCCACAACATGTCAATAGCACAGTCACCCTTGATAATATCGCTTAATAATTCAAACCACTTACAGACGTTACATAACAATACGTAACATCGAGAACGACGCAGGCGCACGTCTGATATCGCCAGTCAAACGTAAATGTCGGTATACAGATGAGAACTTCTTGCAAGTGTATAATCACTATTCATATACGGCATGCACTGTACAATGCAGAAAGGATGCTCAAATAAAGCTCTGTAATTGCACCAATTACTTTATGCCGAGTGTGCCAGAACATCTCAAATGTAATATCAGCGGTATTATATGTTTGAATAGCCATGTTCATGAACTTTCTGTAAGTAAACCTTATGTAAATTTCTACAAATATCTACTTAAAGATCGCAACTATTTGTGTTATCTAATTTATATTGTTGTGCCCTAACCAGGTACTCAAAGCTCGCTGGTCATCCCGCTTTGGTCTGTCCTGTAACTGTTTGCCATCTTGTACTGAAGCAGAAATCTCTATTACAAAGGATTTTAAATTTGTAACGACGAATAATTTTGCGACAGTTGAAATAGAACTGGCATTCTTGCCTAGCGAACGATATAGGAGGAACGTCGTGCGGGGAGTTCTCGATTTAGTAGGTAAGTTTCAAAATTATAACTTTTTTTTAAACTATGAAATGGAGACGGAGACGAGTCGGTCGTGCGCCTGATAGTAAGCGTCATGCTAGTCCATAACATTAACAGTGCCACCCAAATCCTTGTTTGACAAAGATCTGAACTCTGAATGTCACCGTACCGCGCTCGTCATTTGAGGCATCACACTAATATTATAAAGGCGAAAATTTGTGAGTATGTGAGTGTGTATGTTTGTTACTTCTTCATGTCTAAATGGCTGGAGCGATTTTGATAACATTTGGTATGGAGTTAGCTGACACCCTGGATTAACACATAGGCTAATAAACCGCGGGTAACACTGCGGGGCACAGCTAGTTAGTTCATAAGTCTCATTTGCAAACGAAACACAGTGGTGTGTTAAATCACTATTTCATGGAACAATAACTAAGACTGTTCTGGTACCCAACAAGATGGCCTATGGTTAGACCTACTATCATAACTCGACTATTTAGTAAATAACATATAAAAAAAAAAATTGCCATTTCAACATTGTGCCAATTGTACCTACAATTGTTGCGACGAGTCAATAAGCATTTCCTTGTTGACTCGTCGCAACAAATATTTATTTAATTTTTCAGTATCCACGGGAGGCACTGGAGGTTTATTCCTTGGCGCCAGCATTCTTAGCTTCGTTGAACTGTTCTACATATTGTTGATTCGGCCATTTTGTGACATATACAGCCAACGAAACAATGACCCTTGGCATAGGAAATTTGGAATGCGTCGCCTTCAAGACAATAAGTTTATCCCCAACTGGGGCTGGGCTTTTAATAGGAAGAGGAATCCAGTTAATCTAATTGAAGACACGGATAAATCTTTAAATGCTGACCGTAAAGATTAAATGTCATATTTACATTTAGGTAAAAGAGAATTTATTAGCAATCAACATCAAGATATCAAACAAAAAAAAATAAGGTAACTAAAAAGCAAAAAATAATATAGGTACAACAACCGAAAATAATTAAACATTTTGACGTTGGTGCCAGGAACTTCAAATTGTTTAATTATTTTTTGTTGTTGTAGGTAGGTACCTACATATATTATGTTATGCTTTTAGTTACCTTATATTTATTTTTTGAAGTCGGTTTTAATTTTTTTTAATAGTTTTTATTTCTCACTTTTGGTATTGGTTTGTAGTTGGTATAAGCTACAATAGCATAAGCCAAACTGCTCATTTCTTTTTCATGATACTAGACTATCAGTTCCATTTCACTCTATGGTGCTCTTTTTAAGAGTAAATGCACGAATTACAACAAATAATAATAATAATAATAACATAATAATAATATGATGGGACAACTCACACAACGCTATCTGATCCCAAACTAAGCAGAGCTAGTACTATTGAAACCAAACAGCTGATAAACATACTTATATATTTCTAAATACATACATACATATAATAGATAAATAACACCCAGACACAGGATAAACCATCATGCTCATCACACAAAGTTTTATCTTGGGTGGGGATCGAACCCACGACCTCTTGCGTAGCAGTCGGATACACTCCCACCGCGCCACAGAGGCAGTCGAATAAAAATATACACACCTAGAGTATATTTATATAGTTTGATATTTGAAGAGTTTCCTCGGTTTCTTCAAGATCTCATCATCAAATCCGAACTTTGATGACAACGGGACCAATCTGGAAGTACCTATCCTTTCAAACATAAAAATATTTTTTTAAATCAGTCCAGCCGTCTGCGAGTAATCTGCGAACAAACATAAAAAAAAGTTGAATAGAGAGCCTCCTTTATTTGAAGTCGGTTGATAAACTAAATACGACTTAAATGTAAAACAAACATAGGTATTATGTTATTATGTAACTAGACTGTACACTTTTTTAATTTTTGTTATCTTGAGGCATAATGAATATATTTAACTAAGTTATCCTGTTATTTGTATTGGCTATACTAACTAAGTACAAAAATAACTGAAAATCAGATAATAATAATAACATAAGTTACCTACTGTTATTTAAGATTTAATATTTTTATCAGACAGTACCTGTCAACAATCTCTTCAAAAATTTCCATAACTTTTTGTAGACAGTAAAAATGTCATTCCATGATTTTCTTTATAAATGATCCCTTACCTACTCTCAGCCTAGTTTGGGATCAGATGACACACAACTAGTCTCCATTTTCTTTTCATATGCAGAGACCAGAAATTCTTTTTATTGGGCAATGTCTTCGTTATTGTTGCTGAGTATTTACTGAAGGTGTTCATAGTAAACGTTCTAAAAGCTTTCCATATTTCTTACTCGATATTTTGGATTCAAATTACAACAAAAAAGTACCATACTTACCAGTTAATAATTTAGGGTTAACGTCCTAAGACTGGAGATGGAACATGGTGTACCACTGGAAAGTAATTTTGGACCAATACTCTTTATAATTTACCTACACAGTTTAATTGTTAAGATGATCATAAGACAAAACTGCTGCTTTTACCGACGACACATTTTTGCGGTAAATAGGTGTTAGAACTGCTCACTTTACCACTTACTTTACGACACTCAATTACCGTGAATTTACAAGTAATTGTAGCAGATTCCAAACATAAGCAATGTATATCGTGAACCTATTTAGATGTTACCTCTTGAAATTATAGAAATATATTTAATTGTCCAATATACATTAACAATACCTAGGTATAAGAAATAAAATTATTATAGTACGTGTATAGTATACCAGGTTATTTGCTTTCTATCCGACTATGGCAAAGACAAAAAGAAGGGGCTATGTTTTTAGCAGTCTATGTATGAATATGTGATCGTATGTTCACCATAGCGCCTAAACCACTCACACGAATTTGATGAACGAAGGGTCCATCGATTCATTATTAAGGTCCGGGTGACATGGCTATATTTTTTGCGGTCGCACGACATTATTATTACTTACATTTTGCTTTTGAATGGGTACCTAGGCTACATAAGTTCCTAGGTACTGTGCTTCAATAATATTTAAAGACTAAGCCAACTTCATAGTATTTTATTTACTTAAGTTTTATACGCAAATACAAATATTTATGAAATTTAGCTGTCGCTTCCTATTTTTTTTTAATTTCATTCAGACAGTATCTATCAGCAATCTCTTCAAAGATTTCCATGACTTTTTGTTTATAACTGCAGTCGTTTTCCATCATTGTCTTTATAAAATGTCCCTTATTTTTATTTAGGATTTCATGGAACTGTGTGTTGTCACAGAATATATCAGTCGTCAAATCATCGTCTATCCAGAATTGCGGTATTAGACTGGCGCATACGACAAGCCCCCATTTTCTTTGCTCGTAAGCAGAGATCAGAAATTCATCTTTAGGCATTACATTAAAAATGTCTATATTGTAGTTGGCTAGTATTCTCTGAAGCTCTTCATAATAAAAGTTCAAAAAAGTTTCCATGTTTCCTTCTCGAAATTTTGGATCCAAATTACAACAAAGAAGTACCATAATATCACTAGCTGGTGGTTGATACCGAAACGCTTGAAAATCTACAAATAAGCAATTATCAGGTACCAATTCGTTATTGTCTCCATTTTTATAATGAAACATTATATTATTATTCCAAAGATCTCGATGGCAAATTACATTCGTTTGTCCTGAAGCGAAATCACTTACATCTAAGGCACTAGACCAGATCTGACGCCACTGACTGTTGATCAAATTAATTTCTCTTTCGTTGTATTTTGAAAATTCTTTTAAAGCTTCTAATGCCCCAGTCATACACTGAATGTACCAATCACATGACATATCGTAGCCACTTGGGCCCATCAACAACTGATCAAAATCGTCTAGTATTTTGTAAGGGGATTTGCTTTCTCTTTTTTTGTTTACTTCGAATATGATCGAAGAAGCATGAAATCTTGCTAATGTTGTTAAAGCTTGGAGGGTATGAGCCATATCGAACCGGTCAAATTTATTTTTCAATTGGTATTGTATGCCATTTAAATCCTGAAATACCATTGCATTATCAAGTAATGTTACTAATCTTGGGCTCCATGGCGTCATACCTGAAATAAGAGAATACATAGAGATAAAGAAAAATTATTAACATGAATACATTTAAATATGCTTTTGGATGCTATGAACTGTTAAGAAAACGTCGATTCAGTTAGCAGTTTTGCTTAGCACAAAGACAAGTTACATTGTAGGGACAGGTACCTATTTAGGAATAGGTTTCAATTAATTACGTAGCTGTCAAGTTTGACACTCGTTGATGAGAACAACTATGGCTAAAACATCGTATGGTGGCTTTTTTCACTTGACCGTACTTTTTGACAGTTCTTTGCTTCAATTTTAGATGCCGGATTAGGAATCTAGACATTATATAATCCGATGTTAGGATACAGGTACTTGGGAATGGCAGAGAGAAGATATACTATGAGGATAATATACTAAGTATACAGCTATGCGCTGTAATAATAAAAACTTACCCGGCACGTCCAAAAATGTCTTGATCTCTGAATAAAACTGTGATTCTTTCTCAAATAATTTCCATTCTCTTACCAATTCCGCCTTTGCTTCATTTGTTATAGAAACAGCTTTGATAAAAAAGTGTAGAACTTTTTTATTTGTCAAGTAAACTTTAACTTTAAAATAATCTGCAAGAAAACCCAACATTTTATTGCTAGCGAAATGGACAGAATAGTTTGCAATAATGTTCTCTTCATATTCACTGCAATATTTTGATATTATTAATTTTACATCTTCTTCTGTAATGTGATCCACTTTATTATTTAAACTTTCAACGATTGCTGGTGTTGCCATAGTTATTTATATTTTATTAAGCAAACTCTAACACAACGGCGTTACCATACAACCAATGTGCTATTGAAAATGACTTTGTGATAAACGCGTATCATTACCTAAATATTGATAGTATAATTGTAAATAGATAGATAGGAAAGTAAATAATTATATCATAATTACAAATATACATACTTGAATGTCTCGTGTTTTAAAGTTATGTAGGAAATAGGTAGGTATATCAAGGTTGTGGCAAGGTATTGTATGTTTGTAGAGTAGGTATATGCCGACGAATAGCAATAGATTTATTGAAAAGCTAACTATTTATGTCAATAATAAAACCACAAGTTAGTAAGGGTCAGCAACATAGTAGGCACTTGAAATAGAGCACGGCGTTCCACAAGGATCTGTTTTTGGACCAATACGGTTTAGGTTTATACAAAAACACGTAAGGCTAGATCTTAAAACCAGGCAAGTATATGTCGGGCCAGACACAATGAAGGGTTCCGTAGCTACCCAGCACTATAATGCTGTATAAGAACTGGGTTTTCTGTTGCTTTTGTTTCTTACTACTAATGACGTTATATAAGTATTTTTCAATTCAATGGAATTTATACGAAAGTTTTGTTACTTCTAACTTCTGTTACTCGTAAACTTGTAAAGACTACTTAGCTGTGATAGTTTTCCTTTTGATTTCACTATATATATTTTTCACACACCCAACATCAACCATTTAGCTGCCAGTGGGGGGGGGGGGGGGGGCATTTGAGTCTTACAAAAGTTTTTTATTTTTTTTAAATAACGGGTTCCTAAATCGAAAAGTGATTTTCATAACCCTTAAATATTTTGAAAGATCTATCCAACAACACCCCACACAATGTGGTAGGTAAGAAAAAAACCGGACAAATGCATGTTTGGCCACGCATAATGTAGAGTTCCGTAGTCCCCCTCCCCCCATCCAATCCGAATAATGTGGCTAAAGAAGAAGGTTTTCAGTTGTTTTTGTTTCATAATTACAACATTATATTAACTAGGTTATTAATATTTTTCTATGGAATTTGTACAAAAATGTTGTTACTTCTTATTTGATCAGCTGTTACTCGTAAAGTTGTAAAGCCTACTTAGCTGTGATAGTTTTCCTTTTAATTTCACTATATATACTACTCCCGTGAATTTTTTCACATACCCAACATCAATCATTTAGCTGGCAGGGGGGGGGGACACTTGACTCTAACAAAAATTTGCACTTTAAAGCGTACTATTTTATAAAAGGGACCCCTAAAAATCGTCTTCCCAACCCCTACTCAAACGTTTTTAAAATACCTATTTAATGATACCCCACACGATAGGTTAAATGAGAAAAAAAAAATCACACCCCCATTTTACAACTAGGGGAGATACCCTAAAATAAATATTTTTTTTTACGATATTATTCCTTAACTTTCTCAGCGTAAGTAAAACGTGTATCCATGCAAAGTTACAGCTTCCTAGCACTAACAGTCTTTTGGACGGACTAGAAACTATAGGGGTTCCGTTTTGCCATTTAGACTACGGAACCATAAAAATCACATCCCCACTTTACGTGTCGGGGAGGTAAGTACCTACCCGAAAAAAAACACTTTTGCAAGATTTCATTATTATTAATTATTCTACCACTTTGTCGGCGTAACAAATACAGTTTTAAAGCCTAATGGCCTCTGAGCTAACCTGGTGACAGACAGACGGACGGACAAAGCAAAACTATAAAGGGTTCCGTTTTGCCATTTTGGCTACAGAACCCTAATAAAAACTGCCAAGTCTACAACTTGACAGTTTTTATTAGGGTTCTAGCCAAAAGATTTGCTTTCAAATTATATACCTACTTAATAGTTTGCCAACAAGATGTATCCGAGGCCTAGCGTAGCTCTTCTTGAAATACTCTTAAATATCACGGAACATTGATTTTCTTACGTTTTGAGTGGTATGCTATATGTATGTCTCTATCGTTATTCATTATAAACTATTTTAGTTTATTTTTGCGGGCATTCATGCGTTTTAGCTCACGTTCAAGCCTATTATATAAGTGGAGGTCAAGGTGTTAAGTCCCTCCAACACAAAGGGAGGATCCTCCGACCAGGCGAGGTGATCGTGCCTGGCGGGCCGCGGCCCAACGATTAACGTTGGGAACTTGTATTTATAGTTAGCAGCTGTGAAAACTTCTATATCGCGATTCAGGATTTGACGCGAGCTGCCAAGTATCAATTTATTTTATATTGTTATATGTGGGTACCGCCACATCACTCCCCGCCGAGACCGGAGGTTGATTGTCTTGATGAGTCAGCTGTCGTCGCTTTCTTGAGGAGCGTAGCGTGCAAGTGCCAGTGTAGAGTAGTTCCAGTGAGTCGGAACTTAATTCCGCTAGTCCCAGTGAGTCGGAACTGAATGCCGCTAGTTCCAGTGAGTCGGAACTGACGCTGGAGAGGCCGTAGGGATGACCAGGCTGGAGCGTTCGCTGCAGGCGTGTGGTATCCCAGTAGAGGCCAGATGCTGGCTGGCTGTGACTTGATTACCGCTCATATCTATGGGAGTGACGGCGAGTGTGGCCATGACGATACTGCTGCTGCTGATGATGAAGGCTGCTTCCAATCACGTCGGGGTCACCACTGTGGAGGTCAAGGTGTTAAGTCCCTCCAACACAAAGGGAGGATCCTCCGACCAGGCGAGGTGATCGTGCCTGGCGGGCCGCGGCCCAACGATTAACGTTGGGAACTTGTATTTATAGTTAGCAGCTGTGAAAACTTCTATCTCGCGATTCAGGATTTGACGCGAGCTGTCAAGTGTCAATTTATTTTATATTATTATATGTGGGTACCGCCACATATGTATAAGTTTTGGTTTTTGGTCAGTTTTATAAAAATAAAAGATATGTCAATAAAAGTAATTAACTTAACCGATCTCTCTTCTTACCCAGGCTTAAAGCTTAGCAGTCAGACTTAGTTACTTTTCGCTTTTAACATAGAAGTGACGACCTATCAGCTTTTTGATGACTTAATTTAAAAAGTAACAACAGTAAGAAAAGTCATATAAAATGTCTAATCAATTTATTACTGTTAGGTTAGTTGTGTCATAGTTTACACATACAAGACAATTCCTAGCTGTCACCCCGGAGGACAGAGCTAGAGGGGACTACTGGGAATAATCGCCTGCAAGCTGTAATTACCAAACAGATACTCTCATTTTATTATTTTATACCTACACCAAAATTTGAGTAAATTAACGGATATTAACGTTAGATCTTGGTAGATAGGTACCAACACTCGGCCATTAGCCCGGCCCAAAGGTAGGCAGAATCACTTTCTCACTGGCGCGTCTTAATCGCGGGGGTAGGCACCCTTCATCCCAGTAGGCCGGGGTGAGTAGGTGGCGAAGTTGAAGTCAAGGTGAAGACCTCAAAGGCTGTGAAGGTGGTGATATAGAATATCAGCACAGCGGAAGAGGCAAAAACCCTGGCTGCACTGCTGGATTTGAACTACCAGGTTGCCAAAACAAACATATCCTTATATTTACTACTAGCTGACCCGTGCAACTTCGTCTGCGTAATTTTTCCCCATTGTTTTTGCAACATTTATCATGTAAAAGATTTTTTAAATTCGGACTTGTACTTCCTGAGATTATCGCGTTCAAACAAACAAACTCTTCAGCTTTGTAAAATTAGTATAGTATTATTAGTATTAGTATATGAACAAACAATCAAGTAAAGTACAAATAAATACTAGTGCATTCCCTCCAAGCGACGGGACATGCGTAAAACACCCGCAAAATGTCATCCTGAGAATTGCTACGTGGAACCTAGGTTTCCTAAATGGTCGATGTACTTAGTGAGCTAAGGGAAACCCTCACAAGAAGAAATATTCATGTATGCTGCGTCCAAGAAACTAAATGTAAGGGCTCTAAATGTCGGGACTAGCGTCTAAACGGGCCATTTTTTACGGCAATTTGTGGCGGCACTATTGACAACTAATTGCTCGGCCAATAATGGCAATATGTGTCTACAATTGTATGGAGCATGATCCAGTCTCCACAACCCGGCAACAATAAAATAGAGGGCGACTGAAACAACTACAAAATTGGCCGGGCAACGTTGCGGAAAATAGATCGCTCAGCGATCGTCCAGCAACCATCAAATCAATATTGGAGAGTACTGCCATGTTGCCGGCCACAGCATTGCCACCACAAGTTGCCGTAAAAAATAGCCCGTTTAGACGCCCCTTTAGGGGAATCCCCTTATCCAAGGGAATCATCAAAAATAAAGATCCATCATGGTGGAATGACCAGGTAAAAGAAGCCGTAAGTGACAAAAAAGACGTGCTTTAAAATTTGGCAGGCCTCATACAAACTGCCAAAATGCCAAACTGCTAAACGAATTGTAGCCCAGGAAAAAATACAATGCCTTTAACCTTTAAAAAAGTTATAATAACAGTAACGAAATATACAAAATTGCAAGACACAGAAAAACATTAGATATTAACGTTAATAAATACATAAAAGTACAAACAAGGTCACTTACTAACCTCAAATGAAAACATCAATGGCACGTGGCGTGAATATTACCACGAACTTTTAAATGAAGAACTTCTGTACATTAACTCATCAGACGGTCTCATAGAGGCAATAGTAGAAAATTAAGTCAAGTTTTCGGTAAGTAGAATAACAAGAAAGCTGTCGGTCCTGATTAAATCCCAGCAGATATATGGAAAATGCTAGGTGCTGAAGGGGAGAGCGTGGCTAACAAAGCTCTTCAACTTTATTCTTACCACTGGAAAGTTACCTTATTCATGGAGAAAGAGCTACCGAATCCCCTTGAATGTGAAAACTAGAGAGCTAGAAAAGAGTCATAAATAGCAAACTACTTCAAATTACCGCTATTACAGGCAACCAGATTGGCTTTACAGCGGGAAAGTCAACTTCGAAAACACATAGATAACAAACAAGATTTACACCTCGTCTTCAAAGACCTAGAGAAAGCGTTCGACAGAGTACCGTGCAAGCTGTGTGGCAAGCAATCCGAGCACAGAATGTATCAGAACAATATAATGCCATTATAAAAGACATGTAGGTACCAAAAAATTGCACTACACAATTAAAGCCCTGCTGGTCTGAGCAGCTTTTTCAAGGTAAACGTTGGTTTTCGTCAGGGTTCAGCTTTGCATCCTCTCCTTTTAAAAAAGTTATGAAGTACCTTTTCAAAGACCTTCAAAACTAACTTATCATTCTGTATGTTTCAGGCGGACGATATAGTTCTTGTAAATAATTCTGCTACAGACCTACAAGAAGATCCAAACCAGTTAACTAAAATGCTGGAACAAAATAGTCTGCGTATAAGCCGAACTAGAACAGAGCACATGCACTGCGCGTTTGAAACTCCACAAAACTAACATCATTTTGCACATCGATGGTGACCCTGTACTCCAAGTAAATAATATTTAAGTAGGTCTAAGATACAACAGAAAAATGTGTGACATTGAAATAAAAATAAGTTTTGAAGTAAGTACCTACTCTTTATTTATTTAATTTACAAGTTTTGATTAATGTAAGTGTTGAATAGGTATTACGCATGCGCGAGCTCTGTGCGCGAGCATCGACAACCGACTGGCGGAGTGGCGCCGACACCACGTGAAAGTGTGGGCATTTTGCGCTGTAGGTAGGTACGACTAAGTGAAGGAGCCCTGCCAGAACTGACAAGATCCAATATCCGGAGAGATCTTCAGGCCTTTGAGTTGGACGCTGTGACAGCCTAAAACAGATTGTTCTGGCGCAAATTTATAAGGAGACCCAAAAGAAGAAGATCAGTAACGCAATTGACATCGACTGACCACCTGGTTAAGGATTTGATACCAACTTTAGCTAGTGTATATTTATCCCGTTGTCTTTAGGAAATACAAATCTTTCAACCATTTCGTCGAACACTTCCGTGATTCTGGTTCGATATATATAATCTTTTTCAGCATTTTCAATAAAATCCTTGCTTCGGGACACAACGTTAGCTATTCTGGCGGTCTCGGGGTTGCAAAATATTTCTTCTCTTTTATCCTTACTGAGAGCCGTTATAGGCGTAATGATACCAGCCTGTGTGATTCCAAACACTATGCTTTTCTCATAAGCTTCGAAAATAGATTTTTTATCAATTATATCCTCTACATTTACGCCACCAGCGCCTAGTTCATCAGTTAATACAGTGTAATAAAATTCTATTAATTGATCTGTCCAATTATTTCGGTCAGTTCGTGTAGTGTTAAAATATATTAGCGAAGACAAGTCAAGCATTGGAGAACAGTAAATAACTGTTTGAAAATCTACAAACATCACGTGATACTCTGAATTTATCTTCTTTAGGAATATATTGTTGCTCCAAAGATCACGGTGCACCACAACATTTCGATATTCTGGGGATGGTTTCATAAGGTCCATAGCCCTGTTAAATAGTCCTGGCACGATCGTTTCTAAATATCTGTTGAAGTTAGGCTTAGATTTGTACTTGGAGAAAACCTTGAGAAAATCGATCACAGCATTTCTACCAACATCACGCCAGTCCATTCCTTTGCACGGTTCCTGCAAATAATCACTGTAATCGTCCCATATCCTGTACGGCCTACCTAATTCTTTGCTTTTCCTTTCTTCAAAAATGTACGATTTCGAATGAAACTTTGCTAAAGTAGCGACCGTTGCTTTAATTTGATCAAAGTTTAAAGTTTCCTGGTGATGTGGCATCTTGTATCCCTGAAGTGAGACATTTTCAAATACGAATACGTCTTCTTTGATAAATAACAACTTTGGTCGCCATTTATTTGAACCTGAAGTAAGAAAATAAGACAAATTTGAATGTCACGATAAAATTGAAAATGTCTTGGAACAAATAATGCACCCTGTTCCACCATGTTGTGATGTGATCAATAAATACAATTTTTTTATACTGAAGTCACATTAAATTCTATTACATTTTAATTATACCTATTTAATATTCAGGGAATTCGACTTAGCGTGATTAAATACCTATTCTGCCGGTGCTAGTATGAAACAAAGAAAAGACAGAGGCGTAAAGGACATTAGAACTGATCAATAAACCATGTGCAATATTTTCCATTACTCAAAAAATAAGAAACGTAGGCACCTAATTGTAAATCAATCTTACCTTCACAATTTTCAAATTCTTTGAAAAGTTTACTCAGCATGATATATTCCTTCTTAAAAAAAGTTAATTCTTTTAGGTAATCTGATTTCCATTGGTCAAATCTCGGCATACATTTTACAAATAGTTTTAACTCCGACTTGTTTCCATTTGACTCCACTTCGATTGTTAGGTTCAAATGGTCACCTAAATAACCAATTACTTTGTCTTGAAATTCTTCATATTTCCAATTTAACACTTTAGAAAAACCACATTGTTTCGCAGAAAAGAAAATTTCGTCTTGACTTAATAATTCCATTATGAAACAAGACACTCACAGAACCTAATACAAATACAACTAAACATCTTGAGTCGATGCTTTATATTATAATACAGATAGCTTTGCTGATAATAATTATTCACTCAGTGATATGTAGAGACAGAAGGTAATGCTATATTGTCTTGATACTTTCATAATTATTGTATTTCATATGTAACCTTATAATAAGGAGATTGAAATGCACTGCCTTTTTTTGACTATCATTTTTACACTATCGGTGTAGGTATATTTATTCAGTAACATTATAGCTCGATATTCGATATAATAAATAGGCAGCGGTAGCCTAATGGCTAAGACACCGACGTGAACTCACTCCTAACACAGCTTAGCTGGAGGGGTTAAAAGGATTGCTAGTAATGTGGGACCCACCATCTCACCATCGATATTAATTTTAAGCTTTGACTTCCGACTTTATACAGAGGAGTAATCACTTTTGCGCGTTTGTATGGTGGAATCATCGACTAGGGTGCCCTTAAAACCTAGAGAAAGCGTTCGACAGAGTACCGTGCAAGCTGTGTGGCAAGCAATCCGAGCACAGAATGTATCAGAACAATATAATGCCATTATAAAAGACATGTAGGTACCAAAAAATTGCACTACACAATTAAAGCCCTGCTGGTCTGAGCAGCTTTTTCAAGGTAAACGTTGGTTTTCGTCAGGGTTCAGCTTTGCATCCTCTCCTTTTAAAAAAGTTATGAAGTACCTTTTCAAAGACCTTCAAAACTAACTTATCATTCTGTATGTTTCAGGCGGACGATATAGTTCTTGTAAATAATTCTGCTACAGACCTACAAGAAGATCCAAACCAGTTAACTAAAATGCTGGAACAAAATAGTCTGCGTATAAGCCGAACTAGAACAGAGCACATGCACTGCGCGTTTGAAACTCCACAAAACTAACATCATTTTGCACATCGATGGTGACCCTGTACTCCAAGTAAATAATATTTAAGTAGGTCTAAGATACAACAGAAAAATGTGTGACATTGAAATAAAAATAAGTTTTGAAGTAAGTACCTACTCTTTATTTATTTAATTTACAAGTTTTGATTAATGTAAGTGTTGAATAGGTATTACGCATGCGCGAGCTCTGTGCGCGAGCATCGACAACCGACTGGCGGAGTGGCGCCGACACCACGTGAAAGTGTGGGCATTTTGCGCTGTAGGTAGGTACGACTAAGTGAAGGAGCCCTGCCAGAACTGACAAGATCCAATATCCGGAGAGATCTTCAGGCCTTTGAGTTGGACGCTGTGACAGCCTAAAACAGATTGTTCTGGCGCAAATTTATAAGGAGACCCAAAAGAAGAAGATCAGTAACGCAATTGACATCGACTGACCACCTGGTTAAGGATTTGATACCAACTTTAGCTAGTGTATATTTATCCCGTTGTCTTTAGGAAATACAAATCTTTCAACCATTTCGTCGAACACTTCCGTGATTCTGGTTCGATATATATAATCTTTTTCAGCATTTTCAATAAAATCCTTGCTTCGGGACACAACGTTAGCTATTCTGGCGGTCTCGGGGTTGCAAAATATTTCTTCTCTTTTATCCTTACTGAGAGCCGTTATAGGCGTAATGATACCAGCCTGTGTGATTCCAAACACTATGCTTTTCACATAAGCTTCGAAAATAGATTTTTTATCAATTATATCCTCTACATTTACGCCACCAGCGCCTAGTTCATCAGTTAATACAGTGTAATAAAATTCTATTAATTGATCTGTCCAATTATTTCGGTCAGTTCGTGTAGTGTTAAAATATATTAGCGAAGACAAGTCAAGCATTGGAGAACAGTAAATAACTGTTTGAAAATCTACAAACATCACGTGATACTCTGAATTTATCTTCTTTAGGAATATATTGTTGCTCCAAAGATCACGGTGCACCACAACATTTCGATATTCTGGGGATGGTTTCATAAGGTCCATAGCCCTGTTAAATAGTCCTGGCACGATCGTTTCTAAATATCTGTTGAAGTTAGGCTTAGATTTGTACTTGGAGAAAACCTTGAGAAAATCGATCACAGCATTTCTACCAACATCACGCCAGTCCATTCCTTTGCACGGTTCCTGCAAATAATCACTGTAATCGTCCCATATCCTGTACGGCCTACCTAATTCTTTGCTTTTCCTTTCTTCAAAAATGTACGATTTCGAATGAAACTTTGCTAAAGTAGCGACCGTTGCTTTAATTTGATCAAAGTTTAAAGTTTCCTGGTGATGTGGCATCTTGTATCCCTGAAGTGAGACATTTTCAAATACGAATACGTCTTCTTTGATAAATAACAACTTTGGTCGCCATTTATTTGAACCTGAAGTAAGAAAATAAGACAAATTTGAATGTCACGATAAAATTGAAAATGTCTTGGAACAAATAATGCACCCTGTTCCACCATGTTGTGATGTGATCAATAAATACAATTTTTTTATACTGAAGTCACATTAAATTCTATTACATTTTAATTATACCTATTTAATATTCAGGGAATTCGACTTAGCGTGATTAAATACCTATTCTGCCGGTGCTAGTATGAAACAAAGAAAAGACAGAGGCGTAAAGGACATTAGAACTGATCAATAAACCATGTGCAATATTTTCCATTACTCAAAAAATAAGAAACGTAGGCACCTAATTGTAAATCAATCTTACCTTCACAATTTTCAAATTCTTTGAAAAGTTTACTCAGCATGATATATTCCTTCTTAAAAAAAGTTAATTCTTTTAGGTAATCTGATTTCCATTGGTCAAATCTCGGCATACATTTTACAAATAGTTTTAACTCCGACTTGTTTCCATTTGACTCCACTTCGATTGTTAGGTTCAAATGGTCACCTAAATAACCAATTACTTTGTCTTGAAATTCTTCATATTTCCAATTTAACACTTTAGAAAAACCACATTGTTTCGCAGAAAAGAAAATTTCGTCTTGACTTAATAATTCCATTATGAAACAAGACACTCACAGAACCTAATACAAATACAACTAAACATCTTGAGTCGATGCTTTATATTATAATACAGATAGCTTTGCTGATAATAATTATTCACTCAGTGATATGTAGAGACAGAAGGTAATGCTATATTGTCTTGATACTTTCATAATTATTGTATTTCATATGTAACCTTATAATAAGGAGATTGAAATGCACTGCCTTTTTTTGACTATCATTTTTACACTATCGGTGTAGGTATATTTATTCAGTAACATTATAGCTCGATATTCGATATAATAAATAGGCAGCGGTAGCCTAATGGCTAAGACACCGACGTGAACTCACTCCTAACACAGCTTAGCTGGAGGGGTTAAAAGGATTGCTAGTAATGTGGGACCCACCATCTCACCATCGATATTAATTTTAAGCTTTGACTTCCGACTTTATACAGAGGAGTAATCACTTTTGCGCGTTTGTATGGTGGAATCATCGACTAGGGTGCCCTTAAAACGCGTTAAAGAAGGGTGGCGCTACTATAGTAGCAACAGGGTAAAAATTCATTCACCAATCGACACAGTTCAATCCGTTTACAACGACTACATTCACACCATACCCTACAACTACGCTAGAGCCACTTTGGAAGACTTAGTAAATTGTTTATTACAGTAGCTTAATGCGGGACACTTTTTCAACTTCTTTCCCACATAAGATGCTCCTACTGATATCTATACTCCATGGTTTCTGCGAATAAGTAATATCGTTCGCTGTATGCAAAGGAATCGTTGAATATTCAATCTACATGGCGCTATAATTGTACAGCTTCAAGTCAAAATTATCACCGACGATACTTTTCTGCTTATCAACAAGCAGTTTGTTTACCTACTAAATACTTAAAAAAACTTATTTACATTATAATATTGGAACTAGCAAACTGATAAAAGCTTCAGTGTATCTTAATTTTTATCATTAAGTAAATAACTTGTAGTGACAGGAAAAGGAGCCATCACAATAATGTATGAAATTTGTTGATGATTAAACATTTAGAGAATAATCTTCTTATTCATAATACTTTGTAACTGCATTTTAACTAGCGAATGTTTTATCTCCTTCTATTCAATTTAAAAAATTGAATATAAAACAAAGACGTAACTACCAAAGTATTAAGAACGAAGCAGAAGACGCCTCGCGGTTTCACCCGAGCAGTTCCCGTTCCCGTGGGAATATAGGGATAAAAAGTACTCTATGTCACCGGGGGATAGTGTAGCTTCACAATGGTTTAATAAAATCAAAAATAATTATTATTTATTGTGCCACAAAACGTACAGAGTTTTTTAACAGATTCTACAAATAATGCATAAAATAGTTGTACAGTACATAGCTTGGTAGAAGTAAGGTATTACATAGATACAACTCGGATCTGTTTGCATAAAATGTTAAACCCTGTCTCTTATACTAGGGTAACCTGTATCATAAGAGACAGTGTTCGGCTACAAGACGACTTACAATTAAACTTCACAAGTTGTAGACTGTGTCGCTCTACCACTATACATATTTTAATTGGTCCAGTAGTTTTAAGTTTATTCGTTACATGCAAAAATACAAATCTTTCCTCTTTATAATATTCGTATGGATTTATAGAAGTATAGATAAGGGGGTCAGAATCTCCATTATTAACTACTAGATTTCGTCCGCGGCTCCGCCCGTGTGATCCGTGTGTCCTTTCCTGAGACTCTAACTATCTCCATTTCAAATTTCATCTAAACCGGTTATTATAGCGCATGTGCAATACCTTGTATTGCACATGCGCACATAATAACCGGTATTTGAAAAAGATAATATGGTTTATGATTAGAAATCGGTTATATTATTAATCTACAAATAAATACGTTTCGAAATAAATCAAAAAGGTTGTGATGAAACTGTGGTATGGTTTTATTAAAATATATATATTACGGGTCTTAATCGCGTGAATAATTTAAGGTAAAATACCTTGTTTATTGCCCGACATTTCGATCGTATTGCAACGGCCGTGGTCACGGGAAGACTAGTTGAGCTCAGCGTCGCCTCCGTGAAGCGCGGGTTTCGGAAACTACCCTCGCTTGATTTTTATCACTCACTATTACGGAACTGTCGGTACTTCGACACACAACACTAAGGACATCTGCACACTGGCGTGTAATGTTTGTTCGGCGGTGTATACACTTGCCGATCACGGGATTCCACGATGTTGACAAACGGTATCCGTCTTCTCGGTTGAAATTGACATGTTTTTTGATTTCAACCGCTTCCCTCGCCATCCTGGAGTAATAGTGACGGTCAGTGGAGAGGACCTGTGGTTTGTGTAGTTCAATCCAGTGATTGGTTCCCGCATCCAGCAAGTGTACCGCTATTGCTGACTTGTTTGTCTGTCGGTTTTTCACAGCCGCGATATGTTCCTTAACCCTTTCCGCTATTGTTCGCTTGGTTTGTCCGATGTAGGAACTGCCACAGCTGCAATCCACTTTGTAGACGCCAGGTGTCTGTAGAGGAATTACATCCTTAGGAGTACGTAGGTGAGGTGCTTAGCTACCTTGGAGTGCGGACTATATACAGTCTTAATGGAGTATTTCTGCAGTACTGTTCCAAATTTGTCCGTCACTCCTTTCACATACGGTAGAAAAGCTGGAGCCCTGTCAACCCCCGGTCGGGAGTCTCTCCTCTTCGTACGTCGTGTGCTTCCTCTGTATCCGTTTCGCTTTAGTACCTCCTGAACATGTGTGAGCTCACTTTCTAAATGTTCAGGGTCACAAATGTCACATGCTCTATTTGTCAGCGATGATACCACGGATTGCAGATGTCTTGGATGGTGATGCGAGTCAGCATGTAAGTATCTGTCTGTGTGGGTCGGTTTTCTGTACACAGTGTGTGCTAGGGTACCATTGTCGAGAAAAGCTAGCGATCTGTTTATCTCCATTTCAAAAGTGAACCTGATCTTAGGGTGTATGGAGTTCAAGTCTTTAGCAAATTGTTCTACTTCCTGCCTACCGCCCTTCATAATGCAGAACACGTCATCGACGTTCCTCTTCCACAGTTTGACCTGGGACAATTGTAGCTCAATTGTTTCCTCAAAATGCTCCATCCAGATGTTGGCCATCACCGGCGCCACTGGGCTGCCCATGGCCACTCCGTCGATCTGGAGGTAGTGTTGTCCCTGGTAGATGAAGAAGTTGCCTTCCAGACAGTTTTTAAGTAAAACAATGTACTCATTGGACAGATCGTTTGCTCTCAGCTTTCTCTCGATGACCTCAAGGCAGTCCTGAAAGGGAACGTTGGTGAATAGTGACTCCACATCAAAACTCACCATCACCTCGTCTGGTAATATTCGGTTAAGGCAGCTTCGATTTTCGAAGGATAACGGCAACATCCTGTCTAAGCGTTTCCGCGTCCGCAGACGGTACCTTGTTACGCATTATCGCTTCTTCGACCCCACTGATAACATTTTCATACGGAATCCGTTTAGGTGGTATGGTGTTCTAAAGACACCCCGGTTCCTGGCCCAAAAAGCCACAGCGTAGAGTGGCTGGGTTCAGTTAGTATAATATAAATAAACCGATGGAAACAATATTCTTCATATTACGGGGGATTATCTAAAGTCATGGGCGTATATAAGGGGGAGCCGGGTGGGCCGGGCCCACCCCAGAATGGTCCAGTGCCCACCCCAGGATGTTGGATTATATACCTAAGAAATATTATTGTCTACAGTCGAGAAATCTACATACTTATTATTACATACTATTCAGTACATTCCATTTAGTTACTTTTAAAAACACAACATAGGTAATTCTGATATCGAGTGCCCCACCTAATTTCTAGAGGGGGCACTCAATACGTGTAGCAGAAGCAGAAAAAAAAATTCAGCAACCATCTACGTGTGGTACATCACTCGACAGGGCCTTCAAAATATTTTAAGGTTTTGGTCAAAATTTTTCATCAAATTTTTTTGGAAATAGGTAACACAACATTCGAGAACATAATAGCGAACATACATTACATATACGTGTCAAATAGATAACCACCTTTTTTGAAGGCGGTTAAAAACTACAAATTACCCTACTTACATGGGGGCAACACAATAACCTCCCCCCTCCCCCCTTCGCGCGAAGTATGGCATGTCAGAGGCCAGGCCCCGCGGCCCCGCCTGGAAAATAACCCTAGATACGCCAATGTCTAAAGTACGCACTACGGCGAGTGATCCGATGAACTTTTTTAATTTAATCCCTCCTTCTCCCTTCCTAAATCGAACCACGCGTTCGTAATCGCTAGCCTTCGATGTCACTATCTGACCCTGGATATAATTCCATCCGAAACAAAGAAATTCGGTGACTCATTTATTTGCCGCACCTCCAAAAAATGAATTTCTACCAGCGCTTGTGTTCTCTCCTACCTACGACAAGGGGTCGCGGGGAAGAGGCGTGAAGAATCACCTTTTGGTTATCAAGGTAAGGACAGCCAGTGCTGCACAAAGTGCTGTACTGTTTGGCCTTACGTTTGGTCTCTATTTTCACTTAACATCAGGTGGAATGGAGTAATTACTTACCATTTAAAAAAAAACTAAATGCATTTTAAATAGAAAAAGAATCATTTTTCTATCTGTTTTCTTTCTAGTAATCACGACTCGGAAAATATTTATTCCATTAATATTTTATTTGATTATTTACCTTTGCTTTGTTGACATTTATTAACTTGGATTGAACAGGTTCTATTTACATACTTCAAACAAACTGATAACAGTTATTTTATTTTTACATTGCCTTGGTTTCGTCACGGCGGCACAGAACGCAATGAGCTAGTTTCCAATAAGTCAAAACAACAACTCTTTAAGTAAGTTTTATTCTGGGTGGGGATCGAACTCACGATCTTTTTTTCTTGACGGAAGCCATATGGTAAGACATGCGGCCATGCGCGGATACAAGTAGGGGGCAACAGGGGCGATTGCCCCCAGAAACCCCCCCCCCCCCCACTCATGAATTTTCAAGTGTTCGCTATACATTTGGTCCGCGTTGCCGGGCAAAACTACTTACACTCACACTTACAATTACTACAGCCCTCCCCGGAACATGATCCTGGATCCGCGCCTGCATGCGAAAATCTTGAAAATTCACACATTTCGGAGAAATTGGTACTAAATTCGTGAATTTTTAAATTTAATAACAAATAATTTTTCCCTATAACACATTTTTTCTATTTTGTTAGCATTGTTAATAGAATACCTACACGCTGATTTCAGGTAAGACAGGGATTAATAAGTCATGTAAACTTACAATTGTTGGTCATTGTCACAGCTACATGGTTGTTGTTTGTAGTGATAAATCGAATCATTCCAGGCAATCGTGGAATAAAGGCCTTTTCATTAGCTCTGTAAGCCAGATTACCAATTGTCCACTTGACTAAAACTTTCTCCATTCCTCCAGTGTACAGATAGTTTCCTAAAAAGAAGATACAGAGTTACCTATAATATTTATAACACTAAAAAAAAGCCAGGGACGCTTTTGAATTTTTTTTAAATGTTTTTATCCAGGCCCCGAATCCAAAGGTTAATTCACATTTTTAAAGCAGTTTAGGTGTTAGTATTGATTAAAGCAACGCTCTTAAATAGTCTCGCAACTTTGCGAATGATTAATTGCATTATGGCAATTACGGCTTATTACGACGACAACTGTCTCCAATCATGTGAAGTAAGTAGTAGTACCTACAGTTTGTTTTACCTTCACCTGGTTTAGTGTAATAAGGGGCCATTCAATATTTACGTAAGGTCCTGAGGGGGAGGGCGGGGTTTGAGAATTGGTTTTACCCCTTCCCCCCAAGATAATCTTGGGCATCTTGGGGGGAAGGGGTAAAACCAATTCTTTCGTAATATTTTGTCTAAATTTACATTACTATTTACTTTTTCGGTTTACATGTAAAAAAAAAATAGTTTATTGAAGTGCTCCTGCACAAGACACATTGAGGTAGTAATGTATAGTACATAATATCTCGATGACAAGATACGTGCCTATCTACCGCACAAGTTACTTTTATAACAAACTAGCGGACGCCTCGCGGTTTCACCCTCGTAATTCCCGTTCCCGTAGGAATACAGGGATAAAAAGTAGCCTATGTCACCCGGGGTTAGTGTAGCTACACAACGATAAAAGAATTTTTCAAATCCGTCCAGTAGTTTCGGAATCTATTCAATACAAACAAACAATCAAATCTTTCCTCTTTAAAATATAATTATAGTATAGTGTATAGTAATAGATTTGCTCGTAAAGGGTCTCATAATTCACCAATTTCAATATCGTAATGTATCTCATTACGTACTTGTGCGATAATGTAATGTAAAACGCATGGTTTATCAAGATGCTCCGTCTAAAACGAACGGTTCTTTATTAAATCTTAGCAAAGAGTTTTAATGTCAGAAAAGTTGACCACTTTATATTTTATGAATAAAATTAAATTTTGGGAGATAAAATATCTATATCTGCTATCTATACATATAATAAAACTGTAAATTTCACGTGTCTGTACATGGCCGAACTTAGTGAAAAAAAAAAATAGGAAATGTTCGAAAAGAGTATTTAAACACTTTGCTGCATTTTTAGAAATGTCTGTCTGTCTGTCTGTTTGTTTGAACACGCATCACGCAAAAACTACCGGACAGATTCTGTTGAAATTTTGCACGTGCAATCTAATAGATGCAGATTGACATTTAGGCTATAAATTATCATGCTTTTTAACATAGGAGCTAAGCAGTAAGGGATAATGTCTGTAGCTATTTTCGTTATAAAACAGTAACTACTTGACGGATCTTTATGAAAATTTGCAGTTTTATAGTCAATACTATAGGACATTATTAACACTATGAATCATTACGCTAACGTCTATGGGGAACGAGTAGCAACGTATTTTTTGTCGCACCATAATGGTTTATCACAAAATTTTCCACAATTAGACATTATCTATAATTGTAACCCATGAAATACATAACTTCACGCTAAAACTATAAGGAGCTAAACACAACATTTTTAAGTTTCATAAGAACAGTTATTTTGACGTGGTAAGTAGCAAACAGTATAGCCTCGAAGCTATGCTACCAGACTTCGACGACGAAGACCCAGGCTCGAATCTGATGTCTGATTATGTTCTTATTGTATTTTTTTAAATTGTCTTTATCCTTTTTTAATATTTTTCTCAATGTTTTAGTTATTTTTTCGATCGTAGGTAACTTATTTGAAATATGCACCTTGGTAAGTTAATTATAGGTATTGCATGCACTGCTGAGAGTAATTAATTAATCGTAGTAGAAATGAAAAACAATATTGCATTATAATTAAAAAGTATTCGACATTTTCCAGAAATGATGTGTTCGTCTAAAAAAAAACGTAATACATGCAATAAAAACATGTAGCGCCATCTATGAATTCAAATTGTTCACTGTGATCAAATAATTCCTTATTTGTGAAAACATTTATTAGGGTATAGGTGCTTGAGATGAAGGATTTGTTTCTTGCTGAGTGGCAACATTCTCCTATTTATATAATTAAATTGCATAAATTAATAAAAAACATTAAGTATTAGAACTACTGTTAAAGAAACTTCACTGGTTTTGAAAGTAGATGCCATTGTATTCAATAATGTTCTATACTTAGTAAAAGAAGTTTTAAAAAGAAACACATTGCTATGATTTATAGAAATGTTTGTCTGTCTTTCCGTTTGTTTGACCACGCACTACACAGGTGCATCGAGGATCATGTTCTGGGGTAATGGTTGGAGATCACGTGTTCATCAATTCAACGATAATGAATGACTCAACATCGGTCAAGTGTAAGTAGTTCGGGTGACGGGAGGAGGGGGGTGGGGGGTCGTTGTCTGTCAACCGTACCTTTAGAGATATCTGACATTTTCGCGGGCATGACACGCTCTGTGTTTGTTTACTTAAATGTTACAGCAGTTTTATATGCATTTCAGTTGTATATCTTTGCAGACAAAGGAAAATCCTGAAAAAACATTTTATTAGTATTGCGTTGTAACACTAGGTATATGAAATACACCCCATTTTTAGCCAAAATGGCAAAACAGAACCCTTATAGTTCCCTTATGTCCGTCCGTCCGTAGCTTAGCTCAGAGACTATTAGTGCTAGAAGGTTGCAACTTTGCATGATGAAATTACTAACGCCGATAAAGTGAAAGAATAAAATCTTGAAAATCATTATTTTTTAAGGGTACCTACCTCTCTTTTATGTAAAGTGGGGATGTGATTTTTTTCACACCTACCCTATCGTGTGGGGTATCATTAGATAGGTCTTTTAAAAAGCGTTTAGGGTTTGTGAAGACTATTTTTACATTTAAGGATTCCTTTGTGTATAATATTAGGCTTTATAGTGAACATTTTTGTTAGAGTCAAGTGTCCCCCTGCCAGCTAAATGGTTGATGTTGCGTATGTGAAAAAATTCACGGTAGTAGTATAAATACTAAAATTATAAGGAAAACTATCACAGTTAAGTACTTAGGCTTTACAAGTTTACGATCACATGGGAAGTAACAACATTTTCGTACAAATTCTATTGAAAATTATTAGGTAATAAGTAGGTATAACGTTGAAAGATTGAAACAAAAACAATAGAAAACCCACTTTTTAAGCTGCACACCAAACTAACTATCTAAAAGAATAGAACAGAACGATTTTTATTTAGTACACAGAATACACATGTATAGATATTAATACAATTTAACAGGAAAAGTCATGCAGAAGATAAAAATAAACATTAAATAAAACAGTAAAATAATAAAAATAACAATAGACAAAAAGAAAACAAACACAAATTAATAACAAAAAACACAATTAACGAATAGAAGAACAAGAAGTCTGTATTTATTACTTATTTATTTTCACAAAGCTTTTGGGTGTTGAAGTTATCAATAGATGAGTATATGACGATTCTCCGCTGCTGAGTCATATCGCGGTTCACCCGACAGGATTGTTTCCAACATATTTACACAGAAGTTATTTCGTAACATAAACTACCTTAATTTAAACCCGACTTTCACGCGAACTAAGTCGCGGGCACAGCTAGTATTAAATAAACATTTAATTATTTAATTTAATTAATTTTAACCATAAATTACAGCAATTTATCTGTAACAAAACACAAAAACATTAATTTACTTTATTAGTAATACTGGCTGTTTTAGTGCCTTTGCCTTAAAAAAAAGTGCACACGCATCGCTAATTTGTGAACAAGTAAAAATTATTCCGCGCGCTTTTTCTTTTGGCTGTGTGTTTTTTTTATTCATTTCCTCGCAAATATGTTATAAAACGTCGTATGACATACGTGCGATTTGATAATTACAGCCTCTGCTTTCTTGTAGCCCTCGCCTACGGCTTGGCCTAGCAATATGGCCTCGGCTATAATTTTCAACTTACCGTACTTAAATCATAATGTACTAAAACCTAACCGATCTTTCTTCTTACCCAGGCTTCAAGCTTAACAGTCAGACTTAGGTATTTTTCGTTTTTAACATAGAAGTCACGAACTATCAGCTTTTTGATGACTTAATTTAAAAAGTAAGAACGGTAAGAAAACTTATTAAATTTAATTTTGTTAAGTGATTAGTATCATAGTTTACACATACCTAAGTACAAGCTGTAATTGCCAAACAAACACTTTTGATTGTAGGTATTTAAACTTTTACAATTTTTACGCATATTAATTATTGGGACTTGCGGTAATATTTTAAGGTATTAATCCATGAATCTTTTATACACTAATTTTATTATTTTATACACCAAAATTTGAGTAAATTAACGGACATTAACATGTTGCTAGATCTAGATCTATCATCTACCAACACACGGCCATCAGCCCCGCCCAAAGGTGGGCAGGGTCATTTTCTCTATCACTTGGGCAATTCTCGTCCGACGCGTCCTTATTGCGAGGATGGGCGCTCCTCATCCTAGTAGGCCGGGGTGAGTAGGTGGCGAAGTTCGGACGGGAACGCAGTCCCGCGTGGTATATTGGACTCAGGGTTACGGGTGAAGACCTCAACGACTGTGAAGGCGGTGATATAGAATATCAGCACGGCGGAAAAGACAAAAGCCCAGTGGCAGGCTACCCGTGCATTTCGAGGTACCAGGCTGCACTGTTGGAGCTGAACTACCAGGCAGGGTGATACATCAGGGATGGCGGCAGATGAGACTGGTTCAACGGCGGTACCCAACGCTCTTCAGAGGAGTTACTGTCTTGACGTCAGGTGGCAACCGGTCGTAAAACTAATTGCCAAAACAAACATCTCCATATTGACATACGACTGCTACGCAAGAGGTCGTGGGTTCGATCCCCACTCAGGATAAAACTTTGTGTGATGAGCACGATAGTTTATTCTGTGTCTGGGTGGTTTTTATCTATAATATGTATGTATTTAGAAATATATAAGTATGTTTATCAGTTGTCTGGTTTCCATAGTACAAGCTCTGCTTAGTTTTGGATCAGATAGCGTTGCGTGAGTTGGCCCAAGATATTATTATTATTATATATTTACTACTAGCTGACAAGCGCAACTTAGTCTGCGTAATTTTCCCCGTTTTTGCAACATTTTTCATAGCTGCTCTGCTCTTATTGATCATAGCGTGATGTTATATAGCCTTCTTTGATAAATGGGCTATCCAACAGTTAAAGATTTTTTAAATTCGGACCGATACTTCTCTAGATTATCGCGTTCAAACAAACAAACAAACAGACTCTTCAGCTTTATAATATTAGTATAGATGAATAAACAATCAAGTAAAGTATAAATACTAGTGCGTTCCTTGCAAGCGACAGGACATGCGTAAAACACCCGCAAAATGTAGACACCCTGAGAATTGCTACTTGGGTAACCTAGGTTCTCTAAATGGCCGATGTACTTGGTGAGCGACGGGAAACCCTCACAAGAAGAAATGCGTCGAAGAAACTATATTGGACTAGGCTATAAGCTTTTATATCACGGAACAGAAACAAAGAGAAACGGTGTGACCAATATTTGAAATACATTTTTAAAGTACTTACCTATACAATAATTAACAGGAAATCGGATTATTTCAGTAAAATTAGCTCTCGATAACAAACCACCGCTAAACATCATCAACATCAACATATCTACCTACTCACCACAAGTAGATGCTCCAATGAAGAAAAACAGGAATTCTGAGATTATTTTGAACGCAAAAAAGCGGCGGTAGCCTAATGGCTAAGGCATCGGTCTCGCAATCGTGAGGTCGCGAGTTCGAATCCTACCCATTATACTACCGACTTGAACCCACTCCTAACACAAGCCATTGAGCTTAGCTGGAGGGGTTAACAGGATTGCTAGTAATGTGGGATTACAATCCTACATTATCTTTAAAAAAAAAAAAAAAAAAAAATTACAGGAAAATTAAATGGACATGTTGCAACATCTACGCTCGACCACACTGTACATGGAGGATTTGGGTACGGCGTATGACAACGACTATGCTGACAGCAATATTATATAGTCTAGATTTGAGGCAATATCAAGCACCCTAGCCAAATTTGACTTATGTGTATCCAAGGGATTCATCAAAAATAAAGACCCATCATAGTGGAATGACCAGGTGAAAGAAGCCGTACGTGAGAAAAAGATATGCTTTTTAAAATTTGGCAGACCTCATACAAACTGCCAAAATGAACTGCTAAACGAATTGTAGCCCAGGAAAAAAAACATAGCCTTTAGCATTTGAGAGAGTAACGAAGTAGTAAAGAAAAATATACAAAACTTGCAAATAAATCTGCTAAATACCTACAAGAAGATTTAAACCTGTGGACTAACGTGCTGGAACAAAATCGTCTGCGTATAAGCCGAACTAAAACAGAACACATGCACTGCGCGTTTGATACTCCATAAAACTAACATCGTTTTGCACATCGATGGTGTCCCTGTACTCAAAGGAAATAGGTTCAAATACCTCGGGTCTGTATTAACACTAGAAGCAGTTGTGGATGCCGATGTTCAACATAGAGTTCAGACAGCATGGATGAAACGGAGAGAGCTATCTGCAGTTTCTATGCGCGACAAACGTATGCCGATACGCAATACTAACAAAAGGAAAAATCTACAAAAGAGTAGTAAGACCAGCAATGTTATATGGTTTCGAGTGCTGGATAACGAAAAATATACATGAACAGAAACTATATATTAACGAAATGAAAATGCTAAAAAGGGCACGCGGGGTCCCCAGAACCACAGAATAAATAGTACAGTACATAAGCCGCACTTCGTGCAACAATAAATAGGAATAGCGACTCTTGGTACTAAGCAACAAAGTGCAATTCAGCTTGCTTAAGCGCTCAGTGCCTACCGCAATATTCACATAATAAACGTTGCCGCTCTCTTCTAACGCGTAACTCTGTCGCTGTCTGGCGCGGAGTGACGTGCTAGCTGTGGCGCTAAGGCTTGCCGTTGCTCGTAACAATTATTTTAAAAACTATTTTATCAAACGTTATATTTATTTCAACTGGGTCTATTCAATAAAAAAGGAATCAAATTTTATTTGTGAACAATACGGTTATCTAAAATACTTAAGCAGGTCTAAAATACAACGGAAAAATGTGTGACATTGAAATAAAAATAAGTTTTGAAGTAAGTACCTACTCCTCATTTATTTAATTTACAAGTTTTGATTAATGTTAGTGTTGAATAGGTATTACGCATGCGCGAGCTCTATGCGCGAGCGTCGACAACCGACTGGCGGAGTGGCGCCCGCACCACGCGAAAGTGTGGGCATTTATCTCTGTAGGTACGACCGAGTGAAGGAGCCCTGCCAGAACTGACAAGATCCAATATCGGGAGAGATCTTCAGGCCTTTAAGTTGGACGCTGTGACAGCCTAAAACAGATTGTTCTGGCGCAAATCTATAAGGAGACCCGGAAGAAGAAGAAGAAGATCAGTAACACAATTGACATCGACTGACTACCTGGATAAAAGGATTTGATACCAACTTTAGCTAGTTTATATTTATCCCGTTGTCTTTAGGAAATACAAATCTTTCAACCATTTCGTCGAACAGTTCCGTGATTCTGGTTCGATATATATCATCTTTTTCAGCATTTTCAATAAAATCCTTGCTTCGGGACACAAGGTTAGCTATTCTGGCGGTCTCGGGGTTGCAAAATATTTCTTCTTTTTTATCCTTACTGAGAGCCGTTATAGGCGTAATGATACCAGCCTGTGTGATTCCAAAGACTATGCTTTTCTTATAAGCCTCCAAAACGGATTTTTTATCGATTATATCCTCTACATTTACGCCACCAGCGCCTAGTTCGTCAGTTAATATGGTGTAATAAAAGTCTATTAATTGATCTGTCCAATTATTTCGGTCAGTTCGTGTAGTGTTAAAATATATTAGCGAAGACAAGTCAAGCATTGGAGAACAGTAAATAACTGTTTGAAAATCTACAAACATCACGTGATACTCTGAATTTATCTTCTTTAGGAATATATTGTTGCTCCAAAGATCACGGTGCACCACAACATTTCGATATTCTGGGGATGGTTTCATAAGCTCCATAGCCCTGTCAAATAGCCCTGGCACGATTGTTTCTAAATATCTGTTGAAGTTAGGCTTAGATTTGTACTTGGAGAAAACCTTGAGAAAATCGATCACAGCATTTCTACCAACATCGCGCCAGTCCATTCCTTTGCACGGTTCCTGCAAATAATCACTGTAATCGTCCCATATCCTGTACGGCCTACCTAATTCTTTGCTTTTCCTTTCTTCAAAAATGTATGATTTCGAGTGAAACCTTGCTAAAGTAGCGACCGTTGCTTTAATTTCATCAAAGTTTAAAGTTTCCTGGTGATGTGGCATCTTGTATCCCTGAAGTGAGACATTTTCAAATACGAATACGTCTTCTTTGATAAATAACAACTTTGGTCGCCATTTATTTGAACCTGAAATAAGAATAAAAATTAGAATATCACGATTAAATTGAAAATATCTTGGAACAAAAAATGCACCCACACACACTCAGAAATAATTGCAAGGTGTTGTGATGTGATCAATAAATACTACTATATTAGGTACTGTTATACTACATTTTAGTTATACCTACTTAATACCCAGGCAGCTCGACTTAGCGTGATTAAATACCTATTTTGCCGGTGCTAGTACGAAACAAAGAAAAGACATTGAAAAGACAGAGGCGTAAAGGTCAACAAAAATAATCTATGTGCAATATTTTCCGTTACTCTAAAAATAGGAAACGTAGACCTAATTATAAATTAATCTTACCTTCACAAATTTCAAAATCTTTGAAAAGTTTACTCAGCATAATATATTCCTTCTTAAAAAAAGATAATTCTTTTAGATAATCTGATTTCCATTGGTCAAATCTCGGCATACATTTTAGAAATAGTTTTAACTCAGACTTGTTTTCATTTGACTCCACTTCGATTGTTAGGTTCAAATGGTCACCTAAATTACCAATTACTTTGTCTTGAAATTCTTCATATTTCCAATTTAACACTTTAGAAAAACCACATTGTTTTGCAGAAAAGAAAATTTCGTCTTGACTTAATAATTCCATTATGAAATAAGACACTCACAGAACCTAATACAAATACAACTAAACATCTTGAGTCGATGCTTTATATTATAATACAGATAGCTTTGCTGATAATAATTATTCACTCAATGATATATAGACAGAACGTAATGCTATATTATCTTGATACTTTTATAATTATTGTATTTCATATGTAACCTCTAATAACGAGATTGAAATGCACGCCTTTTTGACTAACAATTTTAAATTATCAATATTTATTCAGTAGCATTATAGCTCGATATTTGATATAGTAAATTGGCAGTGGTAGCCTAATGGTAGTCACCGACGTGAACCCACTCCTAACACAAGCCATTGAGCTTAGCTGGAGAGGTTTAAAGTATTGCTAGTAATGTGGGCACATGGTAGCATTGCAAAATAGTAGGCACATCGTATACTTTTGGTCGGTGTTAGACATCTCTACCATCTAACCTCCCCCCCCTCCTCAAATTACGAAAACCCGAAAAATAATGCTGGGTAGGCCCATGACATGAGGAATGGGATAGGTATTTCGTACTCAGTAGCCGTTTCAATACTATGGGTAGAATAAGAAAAGTATTAGATCTGGTCATATATTTTATTTTATACGATAGTTATTTTACAAGCCAAACATAGAACTGGTTGAATGTAAATCTAAGAACGGTTCTGACATGATTTTATTTAGCTTTTTCTCTTTAACGACGTCATAGTTCGGCGTCCAGAATTCAGTAACTTTTGGTGCATAAGGTCCGTTTAACTTAGAGTCGTTCAGGTCTTCATCATCGCTGGAATCATCATCAATTTCCATGGGTTTGTCTTCATAGATATCCGCCGCTTGTTCCAGTTGTTCCATTCCAGACAAGCGTTGTAGAAATGAAGTACAAAGGAGGCTGACTGGTGGCACCATGTGAGGCGACGCCAACGAGAACTGAAACCATACGTTCGAACAGTTACAAATAACCAAAACTCGGCTTTTATACGGTAACCCGATTAAGGAAATACTTTTACCAGACAGAAATGAATTGTGTTTCTAACGGGGAATTCATGGAGTAATTTTTAATGTGTATGAAAATGTCCACTAAGGGCGTCCTTGTCGGTGATTTTGTCAGACAAACGTGCATAAGTGATTACTCCTCTGTATAAGGTCGTAAGTCAAAGCTAAAAATTAATATCAATTCATTAAACTAAGCTTGTAGAAATCGATAATTGAAAATAAATTAATATTTTGAAAGTTTAAAGATTTTAACAACAATTTTGGGGAAATTTCAATTCAACATTAAGGTTAGTTATGATAAAACGAACTGATATCAATTTTAAGCTTTATACAGAGGAGTAATCACTTATGCGCGTTTGTATGGTAGAATCATCATAGGGTGCCCTTAAAACGGGTTAAAGAAGGGTGACGCTACTATAGTAGCAACAGGGTGAGAATTAATTCGCCAATCGACACAGTTCAATCCGTCTACAACAACTACATTCACACCATACCCTATAACTACGCTAGAGCCACTTTGGAAGGTTTAGTAAATTGTTTATTACAGTAGCATACAGCGGGACACTTTTCCAACTTCTTTCCCATATAAGATGCTCCTACTGATATCTATACTCCATGGTTTCTGCGAGTAAGTAATGTCGTTCGCTGGATGCAGAGGAATCGTTGAATATACAATCTACATGGCCCTTTATTTGTACAGCTTCAAGTCAAAATTATCATCGGCGATACTTTTCTGCTTATCAACAAGCGGTTTGTTTACCTACTAAATACTTTAAAAAACTCATTTACATTGTAACCTAATCTTGGAACTAACTATAAGCAAACTGATAAAAACTACAGTGTATCTTAATTTTTATCATTATGTAAATAACTTGTAGTGACAGGAAAAGGAGCCATCACAATAATGTACGAAATTTGTTGATGATTAAACAGTTAGAGAATAATCTTCTTATTCATTATACTTATTGTATTTCATATGTAAATTAATCGCGGCCTATGTTGATGTATTGGGATAACAGTTTTCCAACGGCAAAATTAAGTTTGTAATATTTAACCCCTGTTTTTTTTCACTAACGTACCACTATATAAAGTTGTCGTATACATAAAATTGGGCGTCTCGTCAAAACGAAGCTATCATGGCAATTCCAGCTTGATATGTATCATTTTATAATTTGTTCTAGGGAACCCGTACTTATACACTTTGACTGTCTGTACTTTGGCTAATGGTTACTCTTTCTACCAAGCTACATTCGTTCGTTTTGCGGTTTGTACTGTTTTGTCAGTGCCTGGTGCCGCGCTACAGATTATAAACTGTGCGAAGTTTAAATTGTGAGTAAAAGGGACAACGATACACGGTGCGTTCATTTTAGATCTAATGCCTTTGAAATAAAGATTATTTTAGCATGTTCTAGATTCGATTATTAAGTGACTTTGCGTATGAAGATGGAACTGATGAAACTTTCTCGCAGGCGCGAGGTGTCAACTTTTGAGTAGGTAAACTAAACGTGTTAGTGTTTGTTTATCTCTGTTTGTTTCGTATTTTGGCTATCACAAATACGAAAAATGTTAAAATAGAAATATCAGAGCTGAATCACCAACCTAAAGAAGAAGTGTTCTGCTTTCTTTAAAGCAGGACACTTCTTCGGTCTCATGTTAAAGTCAAACACTTAAGTAGTACCTGTAGTACTACAGGTACGACTACAGTGTACTAGTACGTTGTACGAATTGTACTAGTACGGTGCGTACTTGCTGATGTCCGATTAGGCACAAGACTACATAACTATATGTATTATAAACGAAGTAGAAGACGCCTCGCGGTTTCACCTGCGCAGTTCCAGTTCCCGTGGGAATATAGGGATAAAAAGTAGCCTATGTCACCTGGGGATAGTGTAGCTTCCCAACGGTGAAAGATTTTTTAAAATTGGTCCAGTAGTTTTGAAGTTTATTGGTTACATACAAAAATACAAATCTTTCCTCTTTATAATATTAGTATAGATAATTAGAAGTAAAGGGGGCAAGAAGATAAGGGAGTCAGAATCTCCATTAATACCTACTAGCTTTCGACTGCGGCTCCGCCCGTGTGATCCTATGTCCTTTCCTGAGACTCAAACTATCTGCATATCAAACTAGTTACCATTAAAAAAAACTAAATCTATTAAATAGACAAAATAACATTTTTCTCTATGTTTCCTTTCTAGTAATCACGACTCGGAAAATACCAATAGAGCGGAGCAGCAATGAAAAATGTTGCAAAAACGGGAAACAATTTACGCAGACGAAGTTGCGCGGGTCATCTAATCAATAACATTGCTAGCTGTCCCTCGCCCTACCGACCGTGTGGACGTTTCTTATCCTGCTTTTATTTCCAAGCTATGATTCCGCTACATAGTTTCTGCGATTACACACCTTCTAAATCTTCTGTATATAAGGTTATTTCTGGTATACTGGAAAGTTCAGACACCTCCACAAGATTTTTACTTCAGGAAATCAATTAAAAAAAAAGTATCGTTCTATGCAAACTACTTCCAAGGTTGCACTATACCAAGAATAACGATGTATATAAAAGGCAACTTTTACTCGATTTATTAACATTTATATGGATATATCCAAAACGCCATTTGTCGGAACAGCAGAGGACGACTAATGTAAATGTAACACACCTACTCCGGTTGATTGGCTAGTTCGAACATGTAAAGACAGATGGCGTTATACTAAATCAATAATTAGTCTACCCCACTCTAAAGGCGAACATATAAAAGGATTGGGATAAAAAGACTCGCTCTTCTTCTTCACGAATACTACCTTTGCATACTGGCTTCCCTACAAATATATCTCTCTCGACTTGTACAAGCCTTTCTCATTTTCCCCGCATTCCAAACGAGCAACAATTGACCACAAAATACAAGTTACAGCAACCATTACTGACTGATTTATGTATCAACACACAGCTCAAACTATTTAACGGATCGCGCTGGGACATACAAAAAAGTTATTATAAGAAAGGACTTTCCAAAATTCACCCCCTAAGAGGATGAAACGGGGGTCCAAAGTCCAAGTCACGTGCAAAAGTTAGTACGACACATTTTTAAACTATGGAATAATAATAGAACACAATAATTACCTGAGCTATACTCGAAGTAGCCAATGCGCTGACATCAAGTGCATTTGCGTCGACAGTAACCCCCGGGTTCACTTCTGAAAGTTGTTGTTCTGCCAACAGCGCGCTGAAGTTGGAAGTCGGCAACTTGCGATGAGTTATTACTTCTAAGCGACCATCTTCACTTGCCTCCGGTTCTATACAGTATATTTCCTGTGATATTATTAGGAACATAAATAATTATTATAACTAAATTTTTTGTCGCGTCCTATAAAGGGGTGACAAGTGACCGTTTTTTCAATATGTCACAACCTTTTCTGTATCGGAGGGAGCGTTAGGCCATCGGTCCTGCGCCTGTCTCTTTCTATACGACTAGAAAGAGGTTAGGCGCAAGACTTTTAGTTTAATGTGGTTAAACGTGCTCTCTGAAGCACGAGTGACTGTAACAATTTTCGGAAGTATATATATGCATATTAGATCTAAAGAAAATTAAAAAAGTTTATGCCATACCAAATGGTTGTCTGTAAATCGGGTTACGGACGATAATTTTACGTGATAACGTCACATGAAAACATTGATGACATTGTAATTAACAACCATGCCAGTGACATTTTTTTTTAATTTTTTTAATTGAATCGCATGTCGTTGCAATCGCCAATACATTGATGACATTGTAATAAAGAACACAATGCCTGTGACAGATTTAGTGGACCCGACGGCCACAATACTTCAGCCTATCAGCAGGCGGAATCGCCATTCGCGTTACTTAGCAACCAGTCAATAATGTGACTGCTTACCAACCAATCAATAACGTGACCGTCGTGACCGTTGCCTAGCAGCCAATCAATAACGTGATCGTTACGCTACGTGACACTTTTTCGTGCGTGCACCAGGTCATCTATTTATAAGAAGTGATCACGTCAAAAATAAATTTCTTTAGTAAACTTACCGAATCGTTTCTCATAAGATACAATCTAATATCATCATCGTAGCACGTTCCAAAAGTACACTGTTTGAAAACACCAGTCGATGGATCTACTAAACGTTTCTTTGTCAAAAGTGGCGTTGAATTGTGCGGAGTAAATACGTACACTGCAATTGAAGAAAATTATGGTATTGATAAAGGACTTGAAAGCTATAGAGTGAACCTATGTATATATAGACTTGCAATTCAAGTCAGGCTTTATGCGTGCAACCTATTTGCCGTAATACTCAAACAAGCAAGCAGAAAATGTGAGAAGTCTCTTATGCTCGAACTCTTATGCTCTCACTATCACATAAGCGTAAATCGAAGCGATATAAATACTCTTGAGCACGATTCAAAGTAGAGTATAGTTTGAGTATTCGAAAGTAAGGGACATATAAAAAATATGACAATCTACCTAGCATAAAGGTACTTAAAAGTCAGGCATGTATTCTGACATTATATATTGTTCACTTTGCCAATTTATTTATTTAAACATTGTGTACAAAATTGTACAGAGGCGTACTACAAGCATTAATTACCAGTGTACCTTAGGGTATGAATAAACGCTGTAAATTTGTGGTCTGTCATTAATAAGGAACATGCAATATTTTCACTATTGATTTATATGTAAAAAAAAATAGCTTAAAAGTTATTTTTTTTTTAATTACATTTCAAGCTAAAGCTTGAAATGTAATTAAATTATATCTCAGTCTAAACAGTTCCATTCAAAAGTATGGTGAGCAATATAATAAATGTATATCGTCCACCATACTTTATATTACATCCCATCGTGAAAAGTCAGCTTTAGATTTTTTTATTAAATGAAAAAATGGGTGTTGAAATGAAAAAACAAAACCGGGCAGTGCAAGTCGGGTCACGCACAATATGGGGTTCCGTCGTTCCCTACCCCTCCCTGTGGAAGTATATATAGTGAAATTAAAAGGAAAACTATCACAGCTAAGTAGGCTTTACAAGTTTACGCGTAACAGCTGATCAAATGAGAAGTAACAACATTTTCGTACAAATTCCATTGAAAATAAATATTAAGTGTAATGTTGAGTATGAAACAAAAACAACAAAAAACCCACTTCGGGGGTGAGGAGGGGACTACGGAACCCTATATTGTTCGTGGCCCGACATGCACTTGCCCAGTTTTTTTATTTAATAAGCACAAAAATAAATAATTTATGCAACGAAATAACCTTTACCGTCACTAACTGAACAAGTCGTAGATACATTAGTCACGTCACTGGGCGCTGATTGGTGTTTTAAAATACGTTCCGTTTCAAGTTACTTTAATACGCATTATTCTTAAAAAATAATATTAAATGGCATACAACGTTACAATGGCTCTTAAAAAAAATAATTAAAACGAATATTTTATTCGTAAATAAAATATTCGTTCCCTATATCACAATTGAACACTTACCATCATTATTGGTCGTACAAACAGCAATTTTATTAGAAAATCTATGAGCAGCTAGACAGGTTGGGTTAATTTGTACTAGCCATTTCACTGTCAAAGACAGTAAACTCCAAACTGCCACACATTTTTCTGTAGTACACACCAACTAAAATGTAAGGTATTATTAATTTTTGAGTCGTTCCTTATATCGTCGTGACATAATATACAACGTGTAACAGAAAGATGCGGTCATATTCAAGGGTTGGTAGGTGCCCATGATACTGAGTGCACATACCTAATTTTATCAAAACTGAGGTACCCTAAAATTAAATCTTTTATTTGTTTATTTAAGAATTAAAAAAGTATGACTTAAAAAGTTCTATGCCATAATAATCCTATCGAATTTTGTAACAGGGGAGGTTTAAGCCTTCGCAACTGAAAGGCGATTGTTCAAATGACTATGGAATTTAGTATCGCTACAAATTTTGTTGTGCCAAGATGAAAACTACTGATTTATGTAGACATTAATATATACTTTCAGAAAAACCAACAATGATTTACCTAATTTGCCGGGTTTAATTGATATGGGTGGATGAACTTCGAAAATAATACTTATACATCGAAATATTTCGAAATATTTATATACATTTTTTTTTTAAAATAGGGCATAACTATGATATTGCGTATTAATTATGTATTACACATGATGTGTAACACTAGTTTATGGCTATGAATTCGGCTTTGCAGTGATATATAATCCGAATCTCTATCTCACAAACACTTCACAATTGTCACAATATTGGTACGAGTCTCTGTCTCACAAAATATTTCTGATTGTTACTATGTATATGGAGTCTCTATCTCAAACTCACGTAATGTAACCACAATATCATACACAACACGAGAAATAACTAAAGCTATTTCTTATTATTACTTTAAACTGTTTTCATATATGGACCGGCGCCAACAACCTTTATGCACAGATAAACAAGTGACATGACATTACATTTCAGTGTTGCCATAACTTTTGTCATATCCTATACAAATCGATTTTTTTATTAAAATTCATTACTATGTTCTTATTTTTAATCGAGTCGAGCCGGGTCCTAATCTAAAGGTATCAAAGAATATGCTTATTAAAAAGTATAGTGTATAAATATTAACGTTCTTTACATTCAAACGGTGCAACAATTAATAGAGTATTTATATTAATTATATAATAAAAATCGATAATAACCATAATCGATATTACGATTTTATTTTTGTAATAGTGTTACCACCGTTAAAAATAACTTCATACGAAAAAAAAGGAAATAAATATTCTGAAAGACTAATAATTGCATCTCAATATTCCGGCAAATGTGAGACTCCATATCATTATATAATAACGTTATAATTAGAAACTAGAATTATACATTTCATCAACTTGTGGCACAACGTAAATACTAGCGATACTGCTGGTGGGCATACCCCTTTGACTAAAGGAATATGCTTTAACTATGTAATAATAATGCAATCGGCTATGGCCCCACGGTACATGCAATACTGACAGCATACACTATCCGCTGCTGAAATTTGACCACACCTTTCTACACATTACGAATTGGAAAGTAAATTCGTGTATTATTTATAAGCTACGGGTCTTAATCATAGTCTTAACCACGCAGCGATCGTGACCGTTCGAAGCGTTGTGCAATAAAACAAAAGGTATTTAGCCTTAAAATAAAATTTACGCGATTAAGACCCGTAGCTTATAAAAAATATATAATGTGTACATATCGCGAAAGTTTACTAACATTTAAATCTGTGTAAGTTTGTTTCATTTCCTTTACTAAATCTTTGTAGTAATTTTGATGAATTTTGGTATGCCTAAATAGGTTGAAATTTGCTTAATTGTTATATTATCATAACTAAACCTCTTGATGGAATAAAATTAAAAAAAAAGTTGTCGCAAATATAAAACTTTTAACTTGAAGTATCTTTCTAGTTATAATCTAAGCGGCATAAAAATAATATTCGCGCACATAATGTACTCAATGTACTACTACAAAAAAATCAACTAATTTAGGTTCTTATACTTAGACAGATTTACCTTTTGTCACAAATATTAAACTTCAACCGCCTTATTCCAAAAGCTGGACTAAACCTGGTTTGACGAAAATCCTAGTTTAAACCATGGATCTACGAAAATCTTTATTACAAAACGAGGTTCATCGCTTAATCGATGATCTTCTTTGGTCTATAAATTAGTCTTTCGATCACCCTAGTTTAACTATGGTAATAACCTTAAAATGTCAAAAACTTGACAATTTGAAAGTTAGACCATTTACTATTTTGCGTATTTTAGTTTCAATTAATAATGACGAATAATGCGTGTTTAGTGACTTTAAATTATTAACTAACTAAATATGGTTGCCGTGTGGTGCCGGCTTAAGAATAGTACCACCCCATCTCTACCCGTGGGTGTCGTCAAGGCGACTAAGGGATTTCACCCCGGAGGACGGGCAGCAGCGTCCTCTGTGTACTTAAAGCCTTACTGCGATCGCCAACCCGCTTGCCAAGCGTGGCGATTATGGCAATTACCCCCAGGATCTACATACTAGTAGGTTCAACTGGGGAGACCCGTGCCCAGCAGTGGGCCATCTTATGGGTTGATATGTAAATATGGTGTGGCAACAAAATAAACGCAAAAATCGAGTGAAATGCGATGTGTGACCAAAGATTTAATAATACATGCTTATTATTGTTTTTCAAAACATTTATCACAGCTTGGAATTGAGAGAGAAGATACAGAACTCAGAGATGTCCTAAAATTAAAGTGGTCTGTGCAATGTTTGGGTCAACCAGACTCGACGTGAAGTGTACCTACGCAGTGTGGAAAGTTGAAGATCAACACAGATTATTTTTGTTCGACATCAGATTGTTTTACATAGAGCACTAGTTAATGAATGGAGCAGCATTGAGAAATGTTGCAAATACAGGGAAGATTTATGCAGACTAAGTTGTGCGGGAAAGCTAGTTATCTAAATAGAAATAAGGGATATCAACTCAATATTCCTTTTCAAACATAGTTTTAACAGGGAATACAGAATGGTTATAGGTTATTGAAATTGTTAACATCCATTGTGTTGTCAAATGGAATAACTATTAAGTGCTACCTAACAGTTTAGATAATTATATTTATGATTCTCATGAAAATGAACTCTGTTCTTAGGGAGAATAAATGGTATCTAATAAATAATGATTCTATGTAGTTATCTGAGAATTTCATTTCATAGCAAGCTCACTGATATTAAATAATAAATATATTCATAAAATTTGTTTCAATTGTTTGTTGTGCTTCAGCCGAAGCTTCAGTACCTATGTTGAATCTAGGCATACTTTCCCCCAATACATTCAGAACAACGAGTGCAACAAAGAAAACAGTAAGTATATCAAAAATGGAATATCTTATTGAGTAAGTATCCTTCCATGCTAAGACCTGTTCCAATGAAACTAGCTTTGTAATAAAAACTCGCATCCAAGTTCCTCTAAGTGTTTGGGCGCTATAATTACTCAGATTAAACTTATAACATCCCTAATAATGTCTGAGTTAACTAAATTTAGGTTATCATCATTTGTTTACATTTTTAGTACTGATGACAACTACTTATGTAACGTTCCGATCCTGACAGAATCTATTTGATTTTTCGTAAATTGCAGGCCGAGGGCTTTTATGTCAGGTTAATATTTTGAAAATTACGTAGTGCTGGCGAATAATTTAGCTACATAGAACGTCTAAATATTTTATTCTCAATGAAAACTATACTTTCAAATTACATTGGTATAAAACGGAACGTTATATTTGAATGATAAGAACAATGAATGAACTAAATTGATTATAATCTGTGGCTGATTGCTAGATCCTTTGGTATCAGCTGGTCCACGGACTATCTAAGCTTTGTAATAAGACCAATAGTACTGTACTATATCCTGGACTTGAAAGTCTTTGTTTAAACCTTGATTTGATCTTTTCTTTGGAATAAGGCGGCAAAAGTTTAAACGATCAAAAGTTATATTATTACAAAAAAATCTACTCACATAGTGTGCTGCATCCTTATTACCAAACTGAACATGGACACCCTTAGGACGTAAGGCAGGATGAGACAACGTAGTCCTAAGGTTACATACATGTGTGTCCCACAACGTCAACTTCGCACCAAACCACGCAGCAATCAAAGATCCGTCCTGCGATATAGCCACCCCACCCATATTATACTCTGTGTCCCTTCCAATAGATATATTACCCATATCGTTAACAAGTGAATGTTCTCTATGAATATTAAACAACTTCTTTATAATATCATTCTTATCAGTAACTTCTGTTAAATAGGGTAAATGTTCATCTTGTCCAGGCCTATATTTTGAAGCCTCTTTGAAATCATTTAACACATTATTCGAGATAAATTGTCCTATACCAGAGGAGTAGTAACAAGCGGTCAGACACGCCCATACAACTTTTTTACGTTGTGTTTGCGAAGTGTTTTCTCTTTTCCATATTCTGAACTTTTGGTCAGTGCCAGCTGATACGCAAAATTCGCCTTTATTGTTAAGTGCCAAAGAGACGACATTGCATCCACCGTGTGAGAGACCGACACATGTGTTGAGTTGAAATGGTGTAGCATTGTTGTATAGTGCTTGCCAGAACTTTAATTTTTCTTCTGGATATATAATGCCATCGTTTCTGTATTCCGATGTTACAAGCCAGTCGCCATTACCGCTTACAGCTGTGCATGTCACCTCTGTTTCTAGGGGCAGCAGATTCCATCTCTCTGATGGCAGATTGTTCGTTTCTGTTATATCTAGCTAGAATTAGAAAACAATATTCATTTTTAATTTCTATGGATCACTCACGAATACTGTAACACTAAAGCGAAGCTATGCTACTTCTAGAGTGCAGGTGTTTGAGGATCAACAAAAAATATGTTAGATAACCCACGCTTAGGATGCGGTTCCACTGATGCTGAGCGGTGTGGAGTGGAGCGGAGCGGACCGTCAATTGACCGATAACAGTGCTCGATATCGTTATTTCGCGCACTGTCATTTATCAATTCATTGTTGGCTCCACTCCGCACCGCTCAGCATAAGTGGAAATGCACCTTTACTACTCTAGAGCTCATTTAAAAAAAATTGTGGATACTCAAGAGAATTTTCTAAAATGAATGATTTAGATAGCTATTTAAATCAGTCCATACGTCATGTGTATGTTTACTACTTAGTACATTAACTAACAATCTTTGATAGTCAGTCTATCTAACTGAACAGAGAAAACTGTCTGCGCTTTTCTATCTTAATAACTCCTAAAGACTTTAAAAAAAAAGTTTGAAATCTTACATTATACAAAACTTTGTCTGTAGTAGTGGAATACAACTGCAGATGGCCGGTTCGTCCAGCGGTGATGAGCGCTTCAAGCGGCTGATGGTACACTAACGCACCTCCGAACGCACGAGCCGCGGGAGACACGCCGCCGCATTCTAGGATCGTGGATACGACGCGGAGTTGCGCGTTTGCGATTATCACAGCTGAAAATTAAACGATTTATTTATTTATTAACTTTATGAACAAATAATGTACAAAAGTGGGCTTAATGCTAAAAGCATTCTTTACCAGCCTACCTTTGGGTTGATGTTAAAGGAAATTATGTAGGTGCAAATTGTTGACAGCCAATGCTGGTTATGTCATTAAATACAATTATTTATAAAAACAAAAAAACCGGGCAAGAGCACATTGGAGCATGCTCAGTGTAGAGTTTTGCATGTGAAAAAATGCAATTTGAATAATTGCACCAGCACAAGAGCGTATGTACTCACTTACGCTTTTTTGTTGAGAAACGCAGTTTTTCGGCAATAACTCAATGACTATCATATGATATCCGAACATGTTGAAAAAGCGCTGCCTTGTGATTGTTTACATCACATGGTTCAAAAGATAGGGGGGGGGGGGGGGTTATAGTCCAGCACTGATTGTAAATACACACACAATAGAAAAAAAACATGTATACTTCATTATATTACATACACATAATGAATAGCCTGGAAAACAAAAGTTATTTTTATTTCAGTATAGTTTCAATGCACCAGCTCTGATGATACTAGGCAGATTTAAACAAAGGTATTAAATGTTTCATGATCCGATCCATAGGGGAGACTGTGCTGTTTCGCATTGCTTGAATACCTGTGTAGTACCTATAGCTAATTCTTACACTACACCATATACGCAATCAAGATAATAAAAATAATATCTTGGGACAACTCAAACAACGTCATCTGATCCCAAACTAAGCAGAACTTGTACTACGGCTAACATCTAATAACATACTTATATATTTCGAAACATATTCATATTATAGATAAATTACTGGGTAGACACAGAATAAACCATCATGCTCATTACACAAAGTTTTATTCTGGGTGGGGATCGAACCCACGACCTCCAGCTTACCAGGCAGGGTCACTAAAAGATTTAAATACATACATATTTTTATAGTGTTTTATTTATAAAACACTACCAAAATATTCATATTTGTCTTTAAATAGGATGTATATTTAATCCCTGTCCGATCCGTTAATGTGTTGTTAGGTATCATATATTGTAATTACACACTTTAAAACACTTACACTGACACTTTCTACAGTCCCCCCCCCCCCTCCCCCAGAACATGATCCTGGATCCGCGTCTGCATGCGGCGGCGGAAAAGATTGTTTTAAGGGGTGTTTTTACACTGAGATAATTATTTATTTAGCGCTACTTACACAGCGAGACGATCGCCGGCCTCGCTCTTCCGCACACAACCATTACTTCACTGTGCGCAGGAGCACAGGTCAAAATAAAGTAGAATATTCGTTCGTACATATTATGTTAGATTACGAACACCATGACTATTACAATACGAAAATGCTTTTTTTAATTTATTTGCGGGATCATATTAAGAAATATCCTTAAATTTATTTATTTCATCTACTAAAAAAACTCTTTGACTATAGACACAATTTTTTTTTCGTGTCCTAATATTTGGGTTTTCTATATAAATTTTTGAGAGAGCCGAACCCTGTTTCGCGTAATCTACCCTTAATTGTAGAATCCTTAGGCAAACAATGTTGATAACAAATGTTGAAAATTCACACATTTTGGAGAGATTGAGTACTAAATTCGTTATTTTTATATTCAATAAAAAATCATTTTTCCCTATATTATATTTTTCTATTTTTTTAGCATTGTTAATCGAATACCTACATAAATTAATAAAATCACATAAACTTACAATTGTTGGTCATTGTCACAGCTACATGGTTGTTGTTTGTAGTGATAAATCGAATCATTCCAGGCAATCGTGGAATAAAGGCCTTTTCATTAGCTCTGTAAGCCAGATTACCAATTGTCCACTTGACTAAAACTTTCTCCATTCCTCCAGTGTACAGATAGTTTCCTAAAAAATAAATACAGAGTTACGTATAATATTTCTAAGCCCGGGGCTAAGTACATAGAGCAACATAATAGAATAAAAAAATCATCACCTTGTAAAGAAAAACATGAAGCAAGAGGCGGTAGGAAGTGCCAATGTAACACTTCCTTTGCAAGTTGCCTATAGTCATACAAGTACCCTCTAATAATTGTGACTCGTCCCAATGTGTCCGTTATTGCAACAGCATTTGTCTGCTTATTTGCTGCCACTGACATTATACGGTAATTGTTGTGGCTGATTATTCTGGAAAGTATAGTACAGATTAAAACATGGATGATTAGCTGCAAAGTGAATACTGATTTCAAGGAAGGTACAAAATATTGCGCAGGATTTACAGTACAATCTCAATATATTTCACTCCATGATTAATATGGACAATTGCAATTAATTTGATTGTGACTTTTGCTGCTTTTAAAAAGGAAACACACAAAAACAAAAGATGTTACAAGGTTATTGTTGCATAGGTTAAGCGTATATTAAAAGAACACTAAATATATTTTTATTTATTTATTTATTAAGCTTTATATTCCATGACAAGTATTACAGTATTACAAGTAGTATGTAGTGGTGAAGTTAGTAATGTTAGTAATAATATTTTATAAGTAAGGATAAGTTGTATTAGTGTTGCTTAAGTTGTCTTTCATGGCCCCTTTGAGGGTAAAAGCCTCCTCCATCATTTTCCATTTCTTTTTGTCCTGGGCGACAGTCATCCTCTTTTTTCCTGCTGTCTTCACAATGTCGTCAGCCCATCGTTTCTTTTGTCTCCCTATGCATCTCTTACCCATAGGGCCTGGCCATGTAGATGTTTCCAGTGTCCATCTTTTATCTTGGTATCTTGATACATGGCCAGCCCATCTTCATTTCAGCTTTAAAGCATGTTGAAGAGCATCTGTTAGTTTTGTTTTGTTGCGTATGATTGTGTTTTATATTTTGTCTATTTTTCTTAGCTTCAAGATGCTTCTCTCCATTGCATGTTGACAAGACTGTATTTTGTTTTTAATTTTGTTTGATTAATCCATGTTTGACAAGCATATGTAAGGGAAGGTAGTATGTTTGAATCCATTATGATTTTCTTAAGTTTTAGATTATAGTTTCCTTTTAATATTTCTTTATGAGTCCAATAATTTCTCCAAGCTATATTTACTCTTCTGTCTACTTCATTTTCATTATTATTTTTATCAAAAGATATTAATTTTCCTAAGTAAATGTAGTTGTTAACATATTCTATAAGTTTGCCTTCAATTTGAATTGGTTTGTGTATGCCATTAGCCAAGACTTTTGTTTTATCAGAGTTTATTTGCAGTCCTACTTTTAGACTCTCTTTTACCAAGGACTGGAGCATTGTTTGTAGATCAGAAGCATTGTTAGAAAAAAGAACTATGTCATCAGCAAACCTTAGGTGTGTTAATTGTTTATTTGATAGCCAAAGCCCTTTGTTTCTCCATTCAATTTGTTGAAAGACGTCATCAAGGACTGCAATGAATAATTTTGGAGAAAGTGGGTCGCCCTGTCGTGCTCCTCTTTCGATTCTGAATTCACTTCCCCTAATTTCCAACTGTATTCTGCTTGTGCTCTTGGAATATATGTTTCTTATTACATTAATGTAAATTTCATTGACATTATTGTTTTTTAGGGCTTTCCATATAGATCTATGTGTGATACTGTCGAAAGCTTTTGAATAATCCACAAATGCAATGTAGATTGGCTTATTAAATTCCTTATACTTTTCTATTACTTGCTCAATGGCGTGGATGTGATCGTTAGTGGAATAACCTGGCCTGAAACCAGCTTGTTCAACTGGTTGGTTGTTATCAATTTTTGGTCCAATTCTACTAAGAATTATAGATGTAAAAAGTTTATATATTGTACAAAGCAAGCTTATTGGTCTATAATTTTCTATTTCGAATGGGCTTCCCTTCTTGTATAGTAGAATTATATTGAATTTGCACCATTGTTCTGGCGTTTGTTTTGATTCCATTACCATGTTAAAAAGTGTTGTTAGATAAGTAGTTAGAATAGGTGCTCCAATTTTTAGGGCTTCATTGGGTACATTATCTGGTCCCGGACTTTTTTCAGATTTTAAGGTTTTAATATACCGATTTACTTCACTTTCACATATTGGTGGTATTTTCTCGTCAATTTGGTCGTCGCAATTTGGATTTGAATATGTGTTTTCTTCTGTAATTGATGTACCCAATGAAGGAGATTTGTAAAGTTCTTTATAAAGTTCTGTTGCATGGTTCAGAACGTCTTCTCTATTATTTGTAGTCTTGTGGCTATTTTTTAAACTTTCTATCCATGTCTTGTGAGTTTTTAATTCTTTATAGGCGCGCTTGGAACTTCTAAAACTGTACAGATTCTTTTCTATTAAGTTATTTCTGTGTTTTGCATAATCTTCTCTGATAGCTTTGTTAGTTTGTTTCCAGATTTTTTTCTGCTCTTCTTTCATTTTACTTGTTTTCATTTTTGTTGATGTTAATTTGCTACGTTTGCTTATGAGGTCTAGTGATTTTTGGCTTAAAATTTTGTTTGTATTTATGTAACTTGGTTTGTCGTTAATTTTTAGACTTTTTATAATTGTTTCTTCCAGTTTATTGCAATAAGTTTGAGTGTTTGTATCGTTTTCCAATAATATGTCCAAAGTTTTTGTGTATTCCTTTAAGTTTTCTATATAGGCTATAATTTGGTCTGGTGTTTTAAGTGGATTGCAGATAGATTGAAATGATTTTCTACTCAATTTTGGGACTCTTAATAAAAGGGTACATCTCATCATTCTGTGATCTGATGGGAACTTCAGATTGCTTAGAACTTCTACATTAGTAACTGATTTTGGGATATTGCAGAGTATGAAATCTATTTCGTTCTTCGTCTTCTGATCAGGCGATAGCCATGTCCATTTCCGAGATTCTTTTTTCTTGAAGAATGTGTTCATGATTGACAATTTGTACTCATTGGCATATTGTATAAGACGTTCTCCTCTTCGGTTTCTCTGTCCATAACCAAATTTGCTCATTATCATATTTTCGTCTGGTTTCGGTTGTCCCATCTTGGCATTGAAATCTCCCATGACTATAACAACTTTATCTGCAGACTCGTGGGCACTCTTAAGGTCGTCATAAAATTTAGTGATTTCCTCTTCAGTTGAGCTTTCAGTAGGGGCATATGCTTGGATTAGTGTGAGTAAAACGTTTGCAATACTTAGCTTTAGGGTGGCTACTCTTTCTGATATGCCAGTGAAATTGATTATATTCTTTTTAAGATATTTTTTAATTAAAAAGCCTACACCATGCAATCCTGCAGTTTTACCTAAGTAGCATAAGATATAATCTTTATGTTCTTAAATGCTGTTGCCCATCTTTTTGACTTCAGCTAAACCTATGATATCCCAGTCTATTTTTTCTATTGCGTTGTTAAGTTCTAGTAATCTTTCATTAGTTGATAGAGATCTTACATTGTATGTGCATAATTTTAAATTGTTTTGTTTTAACTTTATTTTTATTTTGTCTCTACTATTTCTCTTTGATGGAGGGTGGTGGTCGCGTTCCCCACGGAGACCAACCGGATTGGGGAGATATTTGTTTTTGATATATTTTTTTATTTTAGTTAAATTTTTTGTTTGTTTTCCGTTGTGCTGTACTTTAATGTTTTTACTATTTAATGTCTTACTCAGTGTATGAGGTTCAGTCGGTTCTTGGGCGAAAAATATTATACGTTTTGTTAATTTTTTTGGGTGCACTTCCCTCTTTATTGCCTATTTGCTCAAATATATATACAGGGTGACTTTGAAATCAGTCGACAAATTGATAGGGGAGTATCAGCACCGTTAGTACTTACATTATGCATTGACAAATTGCGAATTTAAATTGTAAAAAAAACATCCGATTTTATTGCTTAAAACGACGGTGACAGGTCTATTAAGGTTTAGTAAACTAAAAGAATCAGTACATTATCATTATTTCCATATGTCTAAAACTTAAACAAATAAATAAAATGAACAAAGTTTAAAAATCGTACGACGCGCTATAAAAATTATATGATCATAATTTCGTAAAAACGTAGTTCATTCAAAGGGTCATTGATCATAAACACCAAATAAAGAAAGTACAGAAGGTAACATTCAAACAACGCGCTCAATAACAATGGACACTTAAACACCGTTCACGGACACAAAATCTCGCGTCGCCTTCCGAACTACGTGGTTTAAAGTGATATTTATACCCTGTTCCATGTGAACGATGTGTATGTGCGCGTCGCTACGTATGAACGTTATCTTCTGTACTCTCGGTGTTTTGTGTAATGCACTCCCGACGACAAACCCGATCGGGGATTCCGCCGGCCGGCACGTGTAACGCGGGTGGTGCCGCTGGGGGGAATGAAACATACCGATATCGATACTTTTTCGAAATCAGATACTTGTAAAGTAGCATTCTTGAATGTAAAGGATTGCTATTTTTACAAGCTTTTTAGAAAACTTCTAGTACGTTCGCATACTCTATCCAGTATTCTAATAAAGTTTGTTAGGATTGTTGTCGAGTACATTTTAAACAAACTTCATTTATTTATAAAAAGAGGAATTGAAAACACAAATCATACTTACTAAGAACAATTAAATACATTAATACCAACACAGTATGCGAGTCACTTCAGTCCTCGTAAGTACAAGCACGAGTGAATAATTACAAGTACCTATGTAACTAAAATAAGTAATGATCATTATCTACGGAAATATCGATGAATTTAATTTGCTCCCATAGTATCATCCCTAAACGGCGCGGGCGCGAGCCAATCGTTGCAAACAATTTCACCAGTCGGACGAAAGCTTAATTAAGTGACGGTCGTGTGCTGCATAAAAAAGTAATCGATTGTGTAGTTATCGAAGTTGTGTACTGTTAAGTGATAAGTTTTCGAAGATGCCTAGGGGTACGAGAAGAAACAGTGAACTTTTTGATAACCAACAAATTTTAAATGTGGTGATTTGGTACAGCCAAACTAACAATTTAAAGGAAACGCAGCGAAGATGGCGAGAAAATTATCCACGGCAAAACCAACCGTCCTTAGAGAGGATACTAAGTGCCACTCGAAACCTTTTGGACTTCGGTAAGTAGTCTTCATGTTCCCACCCATGCCATGTAAAAGTATGAAGGAAAAATTGGTTTTACATTGTTTTGTTTCGCGGCATGATAGGTAGGTTAGGTACAGATAGTTCGTCGATTCGTTACCGTACCTAAAATAAGGCAGTGGACTGTATAAATATTATAATGGATAACAAAGAATCGTACAACTGTTAGTCGCGGTACTTAAATATGAGGACAAATAAATTGATACAAAAATGAGGTGCGCGAGCGCGGTTGTGCGTTGAATACATGCGCTGCGGTGCGGCGGCGGGCGCGTCGACCGGGGAGTCCCGCTCCCGCTCCCGCACCCCGCCGTCCCCTCCGCGCCGCCTGAGCACGGTGTTGAGTGAATGACTCAACACTCTGTCTGTATTCATTCATGCTCACGGAAACAAAAAACGGCGGCGCATGGAGTTACATATTAGATACTAATGTATTTTTTTTGTATTTTAAAGTATCATAGAACATTAATATTTTCTTCTAATAATATGTCCTAAAAATTCTTGGATACACGCAGGTTTACTCATTGAAGTTTGTCGACTCAATTCAAATTCATCCTGTATATATTTAAATATTAAAAAAGTGTAATTAGTGTTAAGTATTATGATTATGTCTGAAATAATGGCTATTATTATTATTATTATTATAAAAAGGAAACCTGTAGTGGGAACTATATAAGACTGTTTATGTTTTATATTATGTTCATTAAGGGAAAAAAAGTTAAAACCTTACTGTGTCTTAAGATGTGGCTGCTGTAAATTTTGTATGTACAAAAACTTAGTTCCATTAATTAAAGCTGCATATCTATCTCCATTGCACCAACCAATTGATACCTGGACCATGTCATGATATGCAGGCCTAGTGTCTCTGTATTCATATAACAGCTCTCCAGTTTTAGTAGAAAAAGTACTGAGCCCAATGTATCGCTGTTGTGGAGATGTGAAGGTAATACAGCACTCATTACTGTCTACTAAGTCAAACGTGAGTATCTTCACGTTGGGTGGAAGTTTTAGTTTCTGTAAATCAAATTAGGTTTGTGAACTAATTACTATTAACAAACATGTTATATTTTTTGTGCAATGTGAATGCAAATAAGTCATTAGGGAAAACATTTTGGTGTATGAAAACTATCTGTTGAAATACATTGAATAAGGGTGGCACTAAAATAGCAACAAGGTATTTTTTTTTTTACTCCTTCCTTAATCAGCTCATATATGTTTCTGCTTACCTCTACCCACCATAGCATATCCAGGTTAGAATTATATGATAAAAAAAAAAAACTATTTAACGCATAAGTCTGACCAGGTCAGTCGGAAGGTTAAAAATACTAACAATTTCTCTGAGAACAGCTCCCAATTCCCACGTCCATGTTGTAACATAGCCTGTGTCTGAGCAACCGTAAAGGTTGTAGTCTTCATTTTGTGGAAATTCGATGGCAATGAGCTCGTTTATCACATTCTCAGTTTCGAGTGTCCGAACACAATCCCCAGTTTGTATATTGTATACTCGAATTATATTTTCGACGATAATAGCCACAGCTCTGAAATTTTAAGTAAACGTAGTCACATGTTTGTTTTATAAACAAATATAAGTTATTTTTTATATGAATAAACTTACTCTCCATCCGGTGAGAATACAGGACGATGTTCGATAATACTTCTGCCAGCTTTTCTATGAACTCTGTATGTTCCACTTTTACTATCATCACCATTTGTTATTACACCCATTTTTAACAAGAAATTGCTTTAGATTTTTTTTAACCACTATATTAATAACAATAAACACGAAATAAACATATGAGTTAACCTCAAAATTATAAAGAATGTCTGAATAAAATTCTATAAACTAGCATTACCGTGACAGATTGAGAGATTTTTTCTATCCCATTAGTAAAAAGGAGTAACCATCAGCACGTTATGCTTAAAATATTATGTTTATTTCGAAAAAAAAGACAAGCGCTGGAACGCACACAATTTTGCATTTGGATACACGTACAAAAACACCTGTACATTGTACAAAAGTTTTGCAATGACTGTCAAAAATGCCTAAAAGACTACGACGACATTATTACATTTTAACAATTATAAAAAAAAATGTCAAGTGTCTGTCAAAATGACATTCAGGCAGGATTCATGTGTCAATGTTTGTAATTTGCGGTGCACGCTGTTTAGAGCGCTGTTTTCATTTTTTTAACAATAATTTTCATTAACTAATACATTTTAATTAGTACTGGTTTACTAGTTTATCACAATGTCGGCAGAAATATCAGAGGTTCAACTGCAAGTTCGTTTTATAACCAAACAAGAGCAGTAAGTAAATTCTTGAAAACAGCATGGCGCATTTCATAATTCAAATAAATATTAAAATTTAACCGTTTGTTTCTAGATATGCAGTTCCAGACAGTCCATATGCTATCCAAAGTAATGTGCATTCGTCGGAGCTCAATACATTAATAAATGCCTTGTTGAAAGAGAGTAATGCAGCAGTTGAGAAGGCAGTAGAGTTTGACTTTTTAGTATGTGGAGAACTACTGTGTACGTCGCTCGCCGAGCACTTGCAAGAGAAAGGAGTTTCCACAGAAGAAACACTAGAGATTGAATACCTGGAAAGATTCCCAGCACCTACACCACAGGATTGTTTGATGCATGATGACTGGGTTTCTACAGTGCATGCACATCAAAACTGGTAAGCATACACTACTTTAGGTCGGGGTGTAGCAAAGGGGGGTGCAATAAAAATACCATTTTTTTTCTTTAAATATTGAGAAATAGGTTTCAAAAACAAGCTGACACAAAAATAAAAAACAAAAAAAAGCGCGTGCCGCGTCAGCAGCCACCCAGTGGCAGGATTTTTTTTTGTCTGTTAATTTTGAAACCTATGTTATTCAATATTTTGAAGGAAAAAAAAAAAACATTTTTTTTTGGTAGTCCTTGAGCCTACTTTACTCTATAAAAAGTAAGACCTATTTTTTTGGCCATTATGCACCCTTGTCTATATTGATTATCAATATAAAATGTAATTCTATCCTCCTCCAAATTTTAATATATCTTCATACCAAATTTGAAACTAGTCAAGTACTTTAATAGATTATCATGGACAAATTAATCTTTTTCCTTTATAAGGTAAAGAGACCAACTGTTTCTTTAAATAATATGTATTTAAAGTTATTTACCAAAATTCTGATGCCAATCTTTCAGGATCTTGTCGGGTAGCTATGACAACAGTCTTCATATTTGGAGTACAAAAGGACAACACAAACTTGCAATTCCTGGCCACACATCACCAGTCAAGGCTGTTTCCTGGGTTTCCTTTAATGGTGATCAGGCAGTATTTGCTAGGTGAGTCCTTTACATGGTTATTTTTGATGGCCCAACTTATAGGCTAGGTGTTCAAAACCCTAGCTGAGGAAATACAGCTTTTACTTTTTTGTAATTGGTTTCATTGCTATTAATATATATTTTTTTTATTATTAGTAATAACTGTTGCCCTCATTAGGTTGAAAAACTAATTTATCCCATAAGAACAGTTTTTTTCTGGTATAAAAAGTACTATATAGTAGCGCAGGGACAGGTTATAGTCAGGAATAGCACATTCCAGACTATAATCTGTCCCTGTTTCAAATTTGACAAGATCCGTTTACCAGATCTGGACTCCACAAACTGTTTGAAGGCATTTTGTGTGGTTTTTTAGAATGGATTTTGAATGATATTGAAAAATTCGTAGCAAAAATGGTAGTCGACTGGGGCAACATCAGGCAAATTAGGAGAATGACGGATGATTTCGAACTACAGCATGGTCTTGTAGTATTTAAACTGTTTTTCGAGCAGTGCATTATGCAATGGTCAAGATCGATTGATGAGTAGGGGCTTTGCTGCGAGTTTCGCCATCATTGTTTGCAGTTCTGCACAGTAAATGTTTGCTGTTATTGCTTGACCGAATTTGAGTAAGCTGAAATGAATTACACCATGAAGTGACCACCAAACAGTTACCATCACATTTCTATAGGTTATCCTCACTTTAGGGCATTTTTGTGGAATTTTGCCTCAGGTCAGCCATTGCGTTTTGCACTTACGATTTGAATTCAAATAGAAACCACTTTTACTCACACATCACAATTCAGTCCAAAATCGCTTATACATATATCTTTAGTGGTTTCACAAGATCAGTCAAATCACAAGGCACCCATTTTCAAGATTTTTAATGTTATGGATTGTCAATTTCAATATTGTAGGTCAGGTAACATTATATTCCTGGGTAATTTGACTCGGATGGGCTTCCACCATCTCCTTCAATTCAGCGTTATTCATCTGTGTGGGCAGTCTTCCTTGTCCTTGTTCCTTGTAAGTCAAATTACCATTAAGAAAGTGTTTAAATAAAATACGGATTGTTACCATACCTAATTTTCTTAATAAAATATTTATAGTTTTTTTATTTTATTTATTAAGAAAACCAACCATGTTACAAATTATGTACAAAGGTATAAAGTAAAACATTGTAGTAAGGTCTGTTGTAGGTTGCCCTATAAATTACAATTATTGTGTTTGTTCCTACTGCCGTAGGAACAAAATAGCAAATATTTTAAATCAACAAAATATGGAATATCCCTAGACTTTGTTGATGTGTGTACTATATAATGGCAATTTCATACTTTAACCCCTATTGTTATACAAAATTTTTTGCATTTGTAATACAAAAGGCCTCTACACACAAAGCTGCCGCCGGCACTAACCCACCGTTGCCCTGGTAAAGCCTAGCAGCTGGCAATTTGGGTGTGTACCTAAAGGCCTTTATTAGATTGAAATATGACTCTAAGAAACATTTCAGTGGCTCTCACGATCAATCTGCAATGCTATGGGTGTGGAATGTGGCTAACAACTCAGTAGATTGCGTGGTGACATGTCGCGGTCATGACAAAGGAGTGGAATGCCTTGCAGTGTCAGCTGATGCTAATCGTTTTGTGACTGGCAGTTGGGACAACAATATTTGCCTATGGAGTGCTAGTAAGTTGAAATATAAACTCATGATGTATAAGTTATGTATGATTTTTAAATGTAAATGCTAAATATAGTCATTAACCGAATAAAATTTCTGTAGATTGTTCAAACAGGTGAAGGGAGGCATGGATGAGCCAAGGCGAGAATTGATTTATTTATTGGTACAATATTGAACTGTAATAGAATAACGTGTGGTTCGCGAGAGATTTCGTTGCATTTTCTTTAGTTATGAAATAATGTCACTGTGATCTCAATTATTGTTCATCCATAATACATTCCTTGCCTCGCTGGTGTTAAATTACTTTATAACGATCTAGATGTGTTAAGAGTTCTTTAAAAAGCATCTATATTCCCAAACAAAGGTCTTTTAGATTCATGTGTATTTTTTAATTAATCTTTTCAGGTTTATCAGATGAGGATAATGTACCAGCAAAGAAAAGAAGTAAACCCGAACATGGGAATTCTAGGGAGCCATTATCCACATTCAAAGGACATAGAGAAGCTGTGTCAGGGGTACAGTGGATGGATTTCAACACAGTTCTCTCTAGTGGATGGGACCACTTGTTAAAAATATGGGACTGTGAGCTAGGGGCTATCAAACAAGATATTGCTGGTATGGAGATATGCTTTTTTTTGTTAGCTACTCACGTCTTCATTAGCTGTCTGACAGTGAAAGTCCTATCAAAATCCGTCTAGCCGCTTCGGAGATTAACCGGAACAAACAGACAGACAGACAAAACAAATAAAACTGTTTTTTTTTTCGTATAAGAGCCTCATATATAGTTTCATATGCATTTAGTAAATAACAAACAGATACTTCAATTATATTTATTTGTATAGATGTCGCAATTTTATAAACCTAATTTTCTACGCAATTAACTTACTCAATTAGTCTTGTCATTGTATTGCCTAGCAGTAGTCAAAATAATCTTTAAAAGTACAAAACGACTTGAGATATAACGCACGAGTGTGTGTGCAACACAAGAGTTTATGAATCTGACTTGAGTCGGAGAAAGATTAGGCAAAAGCGAGCGACGGCTAATCAAGAACTTTAGTGGAAGAAGTACTTACTTACTTACAGTGTTTTTTTCCTTTTCAGGCAATAAGGCATTTTTTGACGTCCATTGGTCGCCATTAAATAACAGCCTCATAACAGCTTCAGCAGACAGACACATTCGCTTATACGACCCTAGATCTACAGGTATGTTTTCTTTTATTGTTTCTATGATATTAACTATAGCTGTTATTCTTATTGTTATATGTAGTTAGATAAGCAATAGTAGACCCGCGCAATGTCGTCTGCGTAAACTTTCCCCGTTTTCGCAACATTTTTATTGTTGCTCAGCTCCTATATGTCGTAGCGTGATGTTATATAGCCTATAGCCTTCCTTGATAAATGGGCTAAAATATAAAATAATTTTTCAATTCAGACCAGTAGTTCCTGATACTGTGGCGTTCAAACAAACAAATGAAACTCTTCAGCTTTATAATATTACTATAGATAGGTACAGTCACGGAATGAAAATGTTCGTCACCTTTTGCTTGAACCGGATCAAAGAACATTAACACCAACATGTCAATGTTGTCAAACTTATAACAAAGGTTTCACTGCAACTATTAAACATTATATTATAGAATATTGGTCTCAACGAATTTAAACTCTATTGTCAATCAATTAAGTATAATTTACAACATACGAGTATAAAACTGTCTGGTGTAACACATAGTATGAAGGTAACATGCGCTTGCAAAGCGTAAAATGAGTGCAATTGAATATTGACGAACATTTTGATTCCATTACTACACAAGATTTAATGAAGTACACAAGGAAATGGAATATTTTACCGTTTTTTCAGATTTTTCTCTTACGGCCTAGAAAGAAGAGAGAGAAAAAACCTATTTTTAAAAGCATTCTCAATAAAGCAAACAAAGACTGGTTTATTGAGAATGCTTTTAAAAATAGCTTTTTTTTATCATTTTTATTATTCATCAACATAATTTTTCTTTTTTCAGAGAGTATCGTGAAGACGACATTCACATCTCACACAGGATGGGTACAGTCCGTACGTTGGTCCACAAAACGTGATACATTATTCCTGTCGGGTGGGTACGACGGACAAGTCAAACTATGGGAAACTAGGAGGTATGTACCTATTTGAAAAATATTTGTTCCCGTTTTCAGAACTATATTGTGTTTAATACCATTTAAGATATATATATTTTATTCAAGATATCTCCTGCATAATAAGTTTCTTTATTTATTTAGATGGTGAAATATCACGATAGAAAAACTTGACTGCCTCTGTGGCGCGGTGGGAGTGTGTCCGACTGCTACGCAAATTGTTGTTCCGAGTCTGGGTGTACTTTGTGTCCGTGACTTGTATGTTTGTAAAGTCCCCCGCGACAGGGCTTGTACCCTACTGCGGGAGTCGTCTTTTTTTAATAAGAAAAAAAAATCCCATAAAGTTTTTCAAATACCAATAAAAACAATAAAAAACCTTCTGTAATGTAATGTTACCAAGATATTTACTCTTCTTAATGGCGTAGATATTTTACGGTTACCTAGTTCACAATGATAGAGTTGTGCTGTTACTTTTGTTCCAAATCAAATGTAGTGTAATCAGCAGGTCTAATAAAAGTTTCTCTTCCAGCCCCCGGACACCACTTTATGATCTGACCGGTCACGAAGACAAAGTGCTGTGCTGCGATTGGTCGAATCCCGCTCTTTTAGTTAGCGGCTCAAGTGATAACACCCTTAGAATATTCAAAGCAAAACACTACGAAAACGCGTGAAACTAACTTTTAAAACTATATAAAATTGACTGGTGATTTACAATGTAAGTGATTTTGTTTTAATCTGTCGACATTCACAATATAACATCCATGAACACTTTGTGTTGTTTAGATAAATATTTTATTAGATAAGGTCTGTCGTTAATAAATAAGTTAATATGTATGTTGATTTCTAATTTTGTGTATTCATCATCGTCAGCCTGTATTTGTACTATTCTACCACTACTGGTATGACGAGGCCTCTTCTACTTGCGTATATGAATATAAAGTCAAATCAGTCACTTTTTATCAAACGTCGAAACGATTCGCTCTGTAGATGTCAGGCGCGGATGCAAGGGGGGGGGGGGTGCAATAGGAGCAATTTCCCTCCAGACTCGACTGAATGACCTTTTTTTGGGAATTTTGAGAATTTTAACACGGATAGGAGTGTTTAGGCAGGCAATTGCCCCCCCACTTGGTGGTGGTTGATATGGTGTACCAGTGTTAAATCAAATGCAGGTGTGGTGTCAAATGCTTCAGGGGGGTGGGGGGGTAGCAATGCGAGTGACTCACACTTATCCTGTTGAGTCAAATGTTGGCTCCGCTCCCCAGAGCAAAGTTCTGGATCCGCGCCTGGTAAACGTTTGTATAAAATTTAACATCCAAACATTTGCATTTAGTATTTATTTTGATGATTATAAATACTATAAACTTGTTAAATTGTGAACACACAGTTTTTCAGATCATTTGAAAACCTATCATTACCTAATAAGTGTAAAATAGTTTATTGTCATTGATTGAAAATTCATGCCTTCCGCATTCAGTCCATCTCAGTGAAGAATTTTAGGTCGTTGGTTCACCTGTCCTGATTGCGGGTCGTCCCACTTTCCGTTTTCAGAATCGCGTGTAATTTACCATTACGCAATATACAAATTATAGAGAGACGATATATGTGGCCAAAGGTTAGCGGAGGTGAGAGTGTGACCTCACCTCTCGCTATGGACCAATATAAAAGCACCTCATGTGATTTTTTAGTCGGTTCGAGTCTGACATACCATCCTTTGTTGGGCCCTTGACGAGGTGGGATATGAGGTGATTTTAATATATGCAAGAAGGCTATAAGGTTTTCGCGTAGATATTTTAAGGTTAATACCTTTTTTCTTTCCCGATTCTACGGCCGTTATAGTACGCACTGTACTATAAAGCCTGAAAGTTTAAGAATATCCATTTTCATAGTGTTAATTACTATTTTTGACGTGGTAACGTCGTATAAATCGATGACTACGCACGAAAAGTGTCACGTACCGTCACGTTCCTTATGACGATTTACAAACAACCAATTTTTTTTGGTGATACTGCAGCGTCATAGATTCTGTAAAATACTCTTATTTCTGCTTTGCTGTTTGACAATACCATAATTGCACGTACTGTTATGTGCTACTTAAAATAATTCTGAAACTTGACAAGAGCGGCCATCTACCAGGTGCAGTTTTGTGAATCTAAACCATGTGCCTTTGTGGCGCCCAGGTGCAGTTTTGTGAATCTAAACCATGTGCCTTTGTGGCGCCCAGGTGCAGTTTTGTGAATCTAAACCATGTGCCTTTGTGGCGCCCAGGTGCAGTTTTGTGAATCTAAACCATGTGCCTTTGTGGCGCCCAGGTGCAGTTTTGTGAATCTAAACCATGTGCCTTTGTGGCGCCCAGGTGCAGTTTTGTGAATCTAAACCATGTGCCTTTGTGGCGCCCAGGTGCAGTTTTGTGAATCTAAACCATGTGCCTTTGTGGCGCCCAGGTGCAGTTTTGTGAATCTAAACCATGTGCCTTTGTGGCGCGGTGGGAGTGTATCCGACCGCTACGCAAGAGGTCGTGGGTTCGATCCCCCACCCAAGGTAAAACTTTGTGTGATGAGCACGATGGTTTATTCTGTATCTGGGTGTTATTTATCTATAACATGTATGTATATATTTTTAAATACTTACATAACATGTATGTATTTAAAAATATATAAGCATGTTTATCAGTGGTCTGGTTTCCATAGTACAAGCTCTGCTTAGTTTGGGATCAGATAGCGTTGTGTGAGTTGTCTCAAGATATTATTATTATTATAACCAAACAAAAATCGTCCAAATAGATATGATTTTAATTAATACAGAGTATAAACGTCTTTGCATAGGATTGGGATAACAGAAAGAAAATAATGTACTAGATTTGGTTTCGCTTGTTTTATTTCAATCATTTTGCTCTTACAAAATATGTTCAATGCAAAGGAACATGACTCGTCACAATAAAACATGCTTCTTAGTACCATTTTGATTTATTTATATTATATTTTAGTCCATTCAGCATAACTATAAATAATGCGGGTCACATAAAATGCTCTTAGCACAATATAGAAACTTGCAAACACTTTGTAACAAAATAGATACATAACTTTCCTCTTTGTCTTTTCTCTGCGAGAAATGCTTTACACTATTATCATAGTTATGCCAAACCTCACATCATAACACAACGAAGCAACATGTCCCTTAAAAATAATCTGTCTTACCAACAATTTCATTTCATTTTTTTTTACATTTTATGAAGTTTTTATTTTTGCATTCATAATTCTATAATACTACCTAACTAAATATTTACCTATACTATACTACTGTCTAGACTAGTCTGCTGGGTAGAACACCACACTATAATAATACACATTGGACAAATACATTCGTATCGACACTTCCGTTTTTTTTCATTTAATTTTCTTTCTTTACACTTATTCAACTACATAACGAAAGAGGTGAAAGCAAACGTTGTTCAACTGAAACTTATCAAGAATGTGTTCTCTATTCTCTTAGACGTCCTTATTCTAAGTCGGTGCGAGGCGCCTGCGCCGCGTGCCGGCTTCAGTCCATTCAAATTAAATTATTTAATAAACTAACAAAGGATACTACCCTAGAGCCGGCAAGTGGCGCGCGAGCCCCGCACCGTTCGCACAAATATATTAAATCTAAGGCTCTATTCTAACTATCTTAGCGTCGAAACATTGTTTTCTATTCTAACCTATCTATAATTAAGCCTATGTCGTAATCCTAGCCGTCATTCGTTATCGTGCCCGTAGCTTCACTATTCACTGTATCAACGTTCCGTGCGTTCGCTTATAATTAAATGACTTATTTTTAAAAACATCTACTTAATATTTATATTCTTCGACATGGTTTTCTGTTGAAACATAGTTTTGGTTTTCAAGACTTGGTTCCCCAATGCGCATCTTTGTGCTCATTAACGTTATCCGTTCTCACTACATACCTACGTTTATAACAAATCATCGCCCGTAATCTCCCAGTGAAGTACATTTATCACACATGTCAAGAAAGTTGAACAGAGTTAACTAGGAACATCTACGTTTTATGTCGAGTTTAATTTACATCAATGTGAAAAATGCAACGATTAGACAGCCACATTATCTCTTTTTAGTTGTTAATACAAAATATTTTACATTATCACTACGTTTATGAATACGGTAAGTTCTCTATTACCTGTAAAAATATCATGTAAAGCACATGCGACTGCTATATTGTATCCATATCATCTGTTCTTTTACTTTAAAGGAAGCTGAAGGCACTACCATGAAAAGAATTTATTGCTCTTAAATTGGAAGAAAAGCATTAGAAAAATAATTTAGTGCTAAAATACCTTTGCTCTCGACGGTGTTATTCTACACAGGACCGTGCCACGCTATATACTACAAGTCACTTAGATCAATACTTAAACGTGTGTGCTCATTTTGGTACGTCACATTACTAAAATACATATACGCTTTATATAATCGATATACGGAAACGACTTGCTTATTGGAATGAAACTAAAACGTTACAGCGAGGAAACCATTAACTTATAACGTTACGTTTAAACCAAGACTTAGGTGATTTATACAAGTGAAAGGAATTAATTTTAATACGTTGACATCAATTTTAAATGCAAAGTTTAGCAGAAATATCTATCGGAAGACTGCATTTACAGGAAGCCACAGTGTAAGTGGAACACTAAACGATACTTAACTAAGTACCTCGCGACGTTGGTACTACATTGCACTTTATGGTTAAGGTTAGTCAATTTTCACAGGCGGTTCTCATCAGTACAAAATATTTGGCTTGATCGGACATCGTACGGGTACGACGCTGATCTACGGAGTATTATGTTTCATTAAGTTTTACTCGAATACACTAATAAAAATCTCACTTTTCATTAGAATTTGTGACGTGAGTTTCAGTGTGTCGACGAACCGATTGTGTTGAACTGATTGCGATCGTACAGTAGGTACATGAGGCAGTCAGCTAATACAACTACTATCTGGGTCTACGTGCAGGCGTTGTTGTTACAGAACTGTCGAGCCGCGGCGCTCGCTGTGTACTAAGTGGAAGATATTCAGCAGTAAGTTACGAGACCGTAACAAGTGAAAATCTTGAGCTAATGTATGTACATCTCAAAAAGTAATTCATTACGAAACAACAGTACAGTTTCAGCCTTTTCCTGAATAAAATAAATCAAGTTAACAAACGAAATACAGATCTACTTATTCGTTCAAAATCTACGATATTCATTCAAAACCTGTCGTAGCTAGTTTCAGTTCCTGTATTGATTTTTTTAAAGTCGGTTCACAGGTTTTGAATAAAGAGGTTACCGCTTAATTGTCAGTTAAAATACAGTTAATATATCAAACATTTAACTAGTCTTCAGTCCCTGAGTTGTATAAATATTTTCCTACATCTTACTTGACTTTAATGATTTGTATACTTTGGTTCTGATGAAACTCTTGACGTGCCAAAATAGAATTAAACAGTTGCGATATAGTAGGCTTTTACTCGTACCCATCAACAATGTATATACATGTATACATATCCATGTATAATTTATATATATTCAATATAAAAATATCAAATTTCATATAAAGTCATAAAGTGTACCCAAAACCTACGTGATGGTACAAAAAGTGCTCAATTACACCAAAACGGTGTTTACACTTTGGATTTCAAATCCATTTACATTTTATAATGTGGAAATCAATCGTGGAATTTTTGTTTGAAGTTTTCTAGTGGAATGTGCCGACCGCCTACAAAATAACAACTACAGTTGATTCAGTACATGATTCTCAAAAAAGGATCATTTCATTATTCACGTATTCAAACATGTGTTTTCGACGTACAAAAATTTGTATAGACTCGTAAAATGTATAAATAGACTTTACATACAACTGCTTATTGCTAAATGTTGCCGTATTATCAGCACTGTTGTGCTTATAAGCGCAGACGTCATCGTTGGAAGTCATTTACCCATGCAGTAGTCGTAGTACACGGTGTGTTGGCTCGCGCCACTTCAGCGTCCACGTGTACCTTACGTAGTACATATTGCAGTCCTTTATGAACCAAAATGTGGGTCAGAAATATTTGGAAGTTAACAGTAGGTATACATAAATTCAGTCTGTGTTCGGGTTTGGCAACAACGTTATTGTTTTACACTTGCACTTAGATACATGCAGTTAATCAACAAAACAATAAATTCTATGTGTGATGAGAGAATATGATTCTAGGAAAGAAATACAATTTACGTACCCCCTACAAGTAGCAGATTTGATCGGTGAGATTGTTATGTTTTATGTTATTCAAAAGTAATTTAGGTTGGGCTGATTGCCACATCTGTAGCGCTTGCTTGTTTAAAAAGCCATAATAATAATGAGAATCGCGATCTTTGGAAGACTGCGTCAGTATGAATATTTATTCTGATAAATAATACTGTTTTTTTTTAATATATTCATTCAAATATTTCGGGAACATAATGAGTAAGAGCACCATGCTAAACGTATTTAAAATCTACACAATTCGCATCACGATGGTGTCCCCGTAGTGGAGGCCGCAGATACCTGCTCCCAAAGTGTCCTGTAGTAACTTATTAGGTATCTCTTTACTACATAGAGCTGCCTGAATTTATGTTTTCCGACTATAATAATGACGTAACGACTGTATTTTAAAAATACTTTACAAATCATCGGAAGATTCTAAATCTCCGGCATTTTATCGTACAAGATCTAATCGGTGAATCCACCATTACTAACCCTTACACACATAATCTTTCATTATTCTTTACATTTGTTAATATTTTTGATTCCATGATATGACCATTTCCACTTATTCTTCTATCCAACTCTCAGATATTGCTCTCCTCATATACTCCGATTGGAACATAAATTCACTTTAAATCAAATGACAAAAATGATAAATTTCAATATAATATTTATAAATATATACTTTTGTATGTATATTGTGAATCGATTGCACCATTTGTTTGATTTCAGTGATGTTTATAGTTAACCGTCAGAAACAAACAGTAACGTAACAGTATCTACAGTTACAGTTCCGAATATGACACCAGCAATCAAATTATATATTAAAATATACCGATTTTTCTGCAAAGAGGACAAGTTTAATTTGTCGCTTTATGCATTAAAACACTCTAAGCTAAAATAAATACCTAACTATCTTAAATAATCTTGTCAACATGTACGAAATCTGCGCCTAAAATCTTAATGAATTTTCATAAAACAATAATAAAATTATAATGCAAAACACTTTTAAAATTGCAACTATATCTATACATCAAATCCTCTCCTCGAACCGTCAAAAGACCTCATCAAAACATCACAGCAAATCGAACGTCCAGCATAAAGCCGAGAGGACCAGCCAAACACGAAGCCCACCGAAAATAAATAGTCGAGGCGATCAAGGCTTAACAACTAGTAGAAGGAGACGCCGGCGGCAGGAGAGTGCCGCGAGCGGAGCTTTCGATGAAGTCTATAACGGCCGCAAATTAAAACTAAAACAAATTAACATTGTAAAAAGTCACAGTTGCTTTGATTTTTGGCTCGTGTACAGCACGTAGTGTTGTAGCGTGGCTTACGGTCTACTTGGGAGGCGGGTACGGCTGGTACGCCTCGTCGGGCGACGCCGCCGTCGACGCGTGCTCGCTCTCCATCGGCATCTGGATGATCGGCGGGGTGGGGCCCGCGAAGTACTGGTACGGCGGCGACGTGAAATACTGAAACGTGACATGTACGACTCTTTACCGTCTCATATGGTATGCCACTGTTCCCCACATTTATTACTCTTACATTAAACATACAGACCGACAAGGATCAGGATGAACGTGGTTGACAAATGATATGATGAAATGGACACATCGCATCGATCACATTGTGATTACCAGTCACTCCCGCACCCTCACGAAGGTAATAAAAGTATAACATTTGCGAAATTACATAATATTTTTATGTGCTATACATCGCTTGGATATATTTCTCTATGCACTCATTATTTAACAAAACTGAATCTATTTCAGTAAAGCGGTCGCTCAAATAAAATCCTGTTCATTATGATCTTTGTCATACTAGAAATGTTTAGGTTTATAATCGCCTTTTTAATCGTCTTTCTTTATAACAGCATTATATGGAGGTCACAACATCAGGCAGTTGAGTTTCGTGTAGCAGTTACAGCATATTGTGTGGCAAAGAAAGCGAGAGGAGCGCTAAGTGAGCGGTGGATCATAAGCAATGGGACACGGAAGGTTAGAGCGTTCGTACAATTTTACTTAATCACTCACGTATAACTCATTTTCCGGCCTTAAGCTGTCCCAGTTTACCTGGAAAACAGAGAATTACTATCAGTCATTTGTGTTGTTTTTGACTGAATTCTCATCTGAACTGTTCTTGACAAGTATCCAGGCCGTCTACATCTGTTTAATTGATCAGGATTTTTCAATTGTATATTTCGTGTGCCGTTGGACGCTGCCGCTGTCCGGGCTATGTGAACTCTAGAGAGACGCTATCCACCGCACTCCTCGTGTCCCAGTTGGTCCCTGTTGAGGTTGATACTTACATATTGGCTAGGTACAGCATCGATGGGTATGTGGGGGTGTGCAGGATGAGTCGCGTGATGCGCAGCGGGGTGCGCAGGGGGGATGAGCGCCGCGTACGGGGCGAGCCATGTGGCAGGGTGCGCAGCGTGGTGATGGTGGTGTAGCTGCGGGTGGTGGTGGAAGGCAGCTACGCCGTAGACCCCGCCGCCCCCACGGTACACTCCCGCGCATTCACCGCCTGCGCCTGCGCCGCTTACGCCACTTGTGTATACGCCACTTACCGCCATCGCCGCCTGCAACATTTCAAACTTGTTTTCTTATATTTACGATGTAGACATTCGAAGTTGATGCTTTTGAAATTATGTGACAATGTCCGTGGTTCTCTATTTGAAATGTATTTTTATTAACGGCTTTGAATCATTGGCACCTAAACTAAAAACTAAAATCTTACATTACGCAAAGTGGATGTAGTAAGTAACTATGTAAAAAAGATTGCGGTTCCTAGTTGAGGAAACGAACGAACAAAACTTTGTTAGCACGTTTAAATTTTTCAGCTCTATTGAAAATTCTTAATTCGTTTGGATAACGAGGAACGAAGATATAAAAATGCATGTACTAGGTACTTAAGTTTGTCTGAACTCGTTAGGTACGACAAGTCTGCCACCTCCCTATAAAACTTGCACAACTATCGTTTCCAGACGCGGCTTATGCAAATTTTATCGCTAATGAAGCCTTGAGTTACAGAACGTACCGGTTTTTACATGCAATGACTACTTCATTTGATTAATTAATTACATAATATTATTTAAATTACAAAGATCCTTTGAATAGAAGGGGACGAAAAATCTTTGCCAAGGTTATTTGTGGCTAGACATACAACCACAGGTTTATTTTATTTGTGACTGAAGTAAACTCATCGTTATCAACTCAAAATTATGAGAAATGGAACCATACAGCTCAGAGTATAACGCGATGTCCAGTATTTATGCAGTTGAAGAGCTGGACAGTGGTAAAAAGTTCCTAATTGAAAAGTATGCCAGGTTGCCATCAATCCAAAAATAACAAGGAATTAAGGAAGGTTATACGGGTAGTTACAAAGCGGTGAAGGTTGAATACCTGTGTAATGGACTCGTTATTGTCCCTCCATGCTCTACCGTTGTTGTCGCCTTGTTTGTTGTACAGCGCCTTTTTCTTGTTACCGCCGTCGGCGAACTTAACTAGTAGAGGCTCCTTGGCACCCGGTATTGGGTTGCCATTGAACATCTGAATTGAAAAATATACTATATCAAACCCGTGGCGAATTTGTCTTCTTGTTTGCGGAACATCTTTACAGATACCACAACGTTAAGGGTATCATAAGGTCATGTAATCATAGCTATGGTCTGAATGAATCAAAATCATATGATGGTGTTAAGACCTGGAATAGAAGATCCCTTATATAATACTTCTGAAACCGCCGATCTAGAAATATACGATCTAATTGTGAAATCGATGCAAAAGCACCTTCTTCTTAACATGAGACTCACGAATTCTTTCGAATATCTGCATGAAAATTGCTACTAATTTTATCATGCAATAAATCTAAACGAGAAAAGAAAAATAAAGTATTTCTTACTTGAATAATCTGCTCGCATTTCTCTCTTGATTCCATCCTAGCAAAGCCGACCCCTTTGCTTTGTCCGTGGGGGTCGCGCAGGATCCTCGTTGAAACCACTTGGCCAAACTTGGCGAGCAGTTGATCGACATCGTTCTCCTTGAAGTGTGGCGGCAAATTCGCCATGTACAGGTTGGTTGGGTCCTGCTCCTGTTGCTGTAAAATTCCCCAAGTAAAAGCTGAAGAATTTGCTCTAAATATCTCCCAAAACATTAATAATTCTGTGACAATCTCTGACAATTTAACTCCACTTAATGTGGTGAACATGAATTATACTTGTGCTTGGATTAAATTTGATTAATTGAGAGCTCAGCACATTAAGCTGCTGTGGGCGTAAGCCTCATTGCAAGCCCCAAAACCACAGTAAATGCTATTTAATATGTGCATCAGTGGCTCCGCGAACACCATTGCGTGTGGTTTTCACTTTGCCTCTCACCATCAAGAAAAGCGTCACCAACATCGGAATGTTAATACTGCTTTATTTACATGTGTTGTCAATGTGTGAGTGTATATAAATGCAGTCAATGACATCGAACGATATCACCGACTGCATATTGTCCAACTTTAATTTAATCTATTGGTTTATGTTTCTAAGCGTTAATTTAACGTGTCTGTGAAACTGTTCTTAGAATGTTAAAATTAGCTTGAAGCCCGCATAGAATATCTAGACACTGAAGCCAGCTCTGACGTATATCAGCAGATTGATCTAATGTTCTAAGTATTACGGAGGTGTTATCAACGACATGGGCATATACATTAGCATAGAGATTACGAAGCTAGTTAAAATATCGCATACACACTAATTTAATATCGAAAGCATAGAATACCCGAGCCCAGTAGCGATAATATAATTATACATTGTTATAATTAACGCTGAAGCATACGACAATAGTATAGAATTAATAGGATGAAACAATGTCTGAAGTATAGAATTAAGTAAGCGTTATATTGGCGACGATCTGCGTACCATTGAAGGGATAACATACTTACAACACATTAGTGTTACATTGTTCTGTTTGTGATTACGCTGACACTAATTATCACTCGACTTGTTTCCCAAATAGTACTACACAAATGAATGATCGTGTACTATGGTGGCTGTGTTAATACCGTCTGAATTTGAAATGTTATCGTTATAGCCGATGAGCTAAACACAGGACCTAATTCATCTAGACAATTTAAAAAATCTATTGAATCAACATATATAGGCATTATGTTTCTGAAATAATTAATTTAAAATATTTCAGTTCATGTTTAGGACATGGAACGGGATGCTTTTATAAGCTACATATGCTCAAAATGTCAAATCTAGCAAATGTTAGAAGATAGATAACACGGTATTTTAAGTTTCAATGCTCAGTAATGTAAGTCTTACAGCACTTCTTAGATAGATAACAGGGTAAAATACTAAAGCTATAAAGTAAGGGACGACGGAATATAAGGTTTGGATTGGGGAGGGCAACTGTTTAAATGGTACAACGTCTGTCTCCTGCCTTGATAACGACCAATATAAATTAAATTATGAAAGTCTCAAAAGCGTTATACGATTCCAACTCCCGTCTGTAATATTTTCTGAGTGTAATATTAAACGTTATTCGCGATAAAACTGTTTCTTACAGTTGCAATACATTTCATTTAACAGTTGCCAATCCGTTCGTGTTCAATGGCTTTTGGATATTTATTACTGAAGGAATTGGATAAGGGAGTTAAGTGTTAGTGTTTCGTAGGTTCTGAGAACAAAGACGAAGGAGCAGAAATAGTAGATGGGATGAAAGAGCGGACAAGGAGCAGGCGGTTAGTCATAATAGTATTACTTGCATGCACAACGTACACGGTTCAGTCTACGCAGGAACCAGATACCCACTTTAGCCATCTGGGCCTGAACACCTTTGGCTTGTAATCCTTTAACAGCTGCCTCGGCCGACGCGATCGTTTCAAAATCTACAAAACCGTAACCTGGGAAAACAAAAGTGAAAACGATTTATAATAAAGGGTTACCTTCGCCGACAGTCGCAGCTCAAAAAAATAGTTCTCTTTCATAACTTCGATGACTCATGCTTGGTCTTATATGTATGTCGTAACATATATCTAAGATTCCAAAGAAAGAACAGCTATGTTACATACATCTGATTATGTTACTAATGAGCGCGAGTATATTGCCTACTCGACAGTAGCGTGATGGAAATGTGACATCGAAAAAGGTTAACATTGTGATGAACATTAAAATAACTGTGCATATTAATTTTATATCGAAGTAATATATTTTAGTATATCATCTGTGCTTATATAGTGCAATATAGTGAAGATGATTATAATATATCTACTAGAAAAATAACAGGTATATAAAATAAACATTTATAAATATGATAATGTCATACATATGAATTAAATCGAATGTATCTAGTGTTCGTGCATATATTGGAAAAAGTCTCACCATAGATGGATTAGTTTAATGAAGGTAGGTATATGGTATTCTAGAAAATATTAATATTGTTTTAAATAATTCAATTACGAATAGTCGGTATTAATGCAAATCTATTCAAGTAATAAATTGTAAAACAATATTTTAAATACATACGTGAGGTATCTATGCACAGAATTACTATAAGTAAGTAGTTTACATGTAGATAATAACATTGTAACTGCTATGACAGTGTAAAAGAGGACGTACGGTATGAATGTTGTTTACCTTTACATTTATTCGTATTTTTATCCAATATTGCTTTTGTTGAAATAATGTTGCCATACCTGAAAACAGAACATCGATTAAAACCGGTAACTCGATTGCAAACATGTATCTTCAGAGTATCTTAATACTTACATCTGGCACATTTGTACAAGGTCCTTATCGGTGGTGTTCTGGCTAAGGCCCCGAATGTAGAGATTGGTACGGCTGAGCTGCTCACCCGCAGCGCCCGTGGTGGACGCTGACGATGCGGGTGGCGGCGGCGCCGTGCTCAGGCTCGTGGAGCGAGTGCCGTTGGCTGAGCCATTAGACGACGATGAGGACGCCGTGTTGGCTGGTGACGCCGCTGTAGGCACTCGTCCTCCCGTCGCGCCGCACCCTCCGCCCATACCAGAGCCCGAAAACTGCAAAATTAAGGCCTACATTACGCTTAACGTTATGTTTCAACACGAAACAACAATTGTTTGTTATTATACGAAGTATTCCTATAACAGTGGTTCAGGAACGTTACCTATTCCGGCTAACATCATAGGAGCATTAAGAGAACATATTACAATACCTCTCTACAGCGTTATTCTAAACCAGAGACATCCATTTCATTAAACACAATATCCCGTGTACAATCAAGAAATTATGTCGATGACTACACTAATCTCCGTGAACAGAGTGAAGGTGTAACACGGAGTCGGGACAATTATTTCCACCGGATCAAAGTGATAATATGCGCGCTTCATTCTCGTATAACCTTAGCGAAACGGGTGGAAGAGAAGTGGCGGTGTAGCCCCGACGTAAGCGACTTCATTGAAATAACAGTTTGCAGTGAAACGCTATTAGTTATCTAGCCGGCGAGTAATGAATAGGGAGGAGTAATGAGCGCATGCCGAGTCAGAGCACGCACCCTTAATCGACTCGCATGCTCAATACAGAGTTAAGAAAAGCGAACGGAACGGTACCGATTGCACGTGTTCCGGAACACCACAATTTGTAAATGGATGAACAGTTAGTTTGGATTAACGAGGAGGCTCGGGCGAATAGAAATAGTAATTTGGTTCGATAAACAAGTATTTAACTTGAAAGCGTTAACGGGTGTACCTATAGGAAGGTCTGATCTGTTGAAGCAAGCGTTTGATAACATGAGCATCAAATTAATTACGTGGATATGGTGTCATATGCCTATGTGTTGCTTATGAGACTTGTAACGAGTTATTAGTACCTACCTACGTTCATAGTACCTAGCTATGTTTACGAGAGAAAGGCTGCGTGGTTTGAGCAATATTTTTTGTAATTATAAGTTTACATGTAGGCTATTTTATTATTTCTATAGTTTATGGTACTCGTGTTTGTAGACTTTCGTCATTTACATATAAGAAAATTAAACTTATGCTGGTTTATAAAATAAACAGCACCGGCTGTGATCACAAGCGACCTCGGGCGGTGCAACCTGGTCGAAACGTCAAGTAATTTTAAGGTAAATAATACGCGTTAATTCCAGTATAATAAATAAGTAGTACAGTTTATTGTAGGTATACCTAATGTATTTGCAAATTAATTGGTTTATATAATAAATGAGTAGGTAGATCTCAGCATTAAACAGTTTTAAATTGAGTTTATAATATCTTTATAAGTTTGGTAGGTATGTTTGCGACAATGCGTACGTACAATGTCTAAACGATATTCCGTTATTTGCATTTAGTTAACATATTAATCCCATAAAGTGTGTGTCGTTGACGTAACGACTCATCAGGCTCGAAGTTAGGTACGTGTGTGCCTGTAAAGTTGGCGATTGTTCATATATTAATTTACTAAAAAGTTACTGTTAAGTATACATCTACTTAAAAGTAAATTTTTGTTTATATGCTACGTCATTAATTACTACGTCGTTTTTTTAATAACGCCGAGGTGGAACAAGCTTTATACCTGATGACCTGATAACCTGACTCTAATTCAACATTTATTTTTGATTATATTTCTATTTAATGGATTTTGTAAGCGAAACAAACAAAATTGACTGCTTCTGTGGCGCGGTGGAAATGTATCCGACTGTTACGCAAGAGGTCGCCGGGTTCGATCCCTACCCAGGATAAAACTTTGTGTGATGAGCACGATGTTTTATTCTGTGTCTGGGTGATATTTATCTATAATATGTATGTATTTAGAAATATATAAGTATGTTTATCAGTTGTCTGGTTACCATAGTACAAGCTCTGCTTAGTTTAGGATCAGATAGCGTTGTGTAAGTTGTCCCAAGATATTTATTTAATTATTTTTGGATAAACTTGTAAAATATACTTTTAAGCAAACATTCAAAACGACATTTTTCCCGAACGCATTTGGATTCGTAATCCAATTGGTATCTTGGATAGTAGACGGGGGTAATTGGACCAATTTGTGTTAACTGCCGGAACGACCACCGCTGCGATACATGCGCCAACATAAAAAGAAATTAGCAAAATACGTGGTTTATAGTTTCACGCTACCATCACCACTTCATAATGATTATACGTGTATGTACATAAACTGGTTTTGTTTTATAATGGTCTCATTAAACTCTTCGTTCTGGATGATTGAAATTTTCAGATACCTGAACGTGTGAATGAACTTGCTCGTACCTACTTGAAATGTTATCAGTTATGTACTTATGTTAGGTTTTAACGACTTCCATATACTGTATGTAATCTATACTAATATTATAAAGCTGAAGAGTTTGATTGTTTGAACGCGGTAATCTCAGGAACTACTGATCCGAATTGAAAAAATATTTCACTATTAGATATCCCATTTATCGAGGAAGGCTATAGGCTATATAACATCATACTACGACCCATAGGAGCGGAGCAGCAATGAGAAATGTTGCAAAAACGAGTAAATTTTACGCAGACGAAGTTGCGGGACAGCTTGTAATAATATATTTATTCTTTCATTAATACTTAAGTACAGTGTTTACTTTACAACTATTTACATGAGTAATGTATATATGTTTAAAAGTCGTTTTATATCCAAAATGAATGTCACAGCCTGTAGGTAATAATCCCATTGCTCGAGACTGGTCGGCTCTTCAATGATGAAGGGTTTTGCCATGGTATAGTTCCCAAGCTTAATAGTTTATTGTGTGTCGCATTATGATACATAGCTGGATGATTGTAGTCTATGCCTATCACCTCTTTTTACTATCTATAACAATTTGCATCCATAGATGCAAGTTGTCATCTATAAAAAATGATGAAATGAAGAAATACTTTACCGCAACCGATTCACATAACATTGTACTAAAATTATAAAGGGTATGTAGGACGCATTTCAATTACATAATTATTTCATTACACTTTATTATTACATATAATTGAAGCACTTACAGCCATAAAGATCGTTGTTAACAAGACGGCATTTAAGCGGCAGTTAAAAGTCAAAATGTCCGATTAAAACTGTGTAGTCTACAGTGAGTTCACATCATGTCGGCCACCTGTGCAATTTACTCAATTTAACTTTATTATCTGACCGGCATTTTGGAGGGATAATTAAGTGAGTCGGGCCAGTGTCCTCACGACTCAAACAACGAACAGCCAAAGTTTTGTTACACTTAGGTCAATGTTTTGCCCAAAACTTTGCTTTACAATCTTTGATGGACATACCTACTAATGGATTTATTTAACAGCTTCATTATTAACTAGCTGATCCGCCAGATGCAGATACTGGAAATTCAAAAGTAATTGTTTCGATTCTTTCCTGAATCCTTTCAGCTCCACAACTGACGAAAAAAGAATTTAGTTGAAAAATCCATCGTTCGTTTTATGATATTGGCTTAAAACAAAATTAGGAACACTCAATTTTACTATTTTCAAGGCAACTGTAAGATTTTCTTTAAAAAATATCTTATTTGGACTGTCACTGACGTTTACCGTGACAGTCACAACCTGCCGATCCTCAAGATGATACAATATTTTTGAGCAATATTTTTTTTATAGATTACCTAGAGAAAACCTCAGAATGAGGTACGGAACAGTTGAGGAACAATTGAGTCCCAAATCAAATATCGATAACTGTAACGCGTTACAAATAAAATTATAATTATGTTTCATAATAGCAACCTCTCTATAGTAGGTACGATTATGATTAGTTATGATATTCAAAACTTCCTCCTGCGTAAATTTGTATACGAGAGCTGACAACACTAATTGCGACCGAGATTTAAAGCGTTCATTATACCTGTAATTGCTTTACATAAATAACTGTTTGTTGTCATGTCTCGCTTGTGAATAGACTACCCCAGCGCTTCCTGTTAATGTCGAGTAAGGGATTATGCCAGTTGGATGGACAGAAGCGTCCGGCATGTATTGATAACAGAGACGACGATCACCAATCCGTCTGCCAAAACGGATAACAGGAAGTATTTATTGTATGCGTTAGTGTTGTGCGAGATAGATTCCAAATCAGTTGGTGACGTTTACGATCCAATTGATTGATTTTAAACGAAGAAAAATCCTACAGCCACATCAACTATACTCGTATATAGCACCCTAAAAAATAGCCACGAATATTTGCTGGATTGAAATGGGTCTGACCAAAATCTATCAGAAATTAAAAAGGAACACAGACTCAATGCAAGTGGTAGATGACAACACGAACTGCATGTCTAATTTTTAAAATTAAGTATTTTAGAATGCTAGTCTCGTCTGTGTAACAGTTCCTTCGACAAACTTGGAATAACATGGTGACATGAAAAAGACAGAGGAACGCTTTTACAGTAATAGATCGTCACTGTTTTGATTTACAAGTGAATTTAACATTTTCGGAACACATAATCCTGACGACAAGTAAGTTCCAATCAGTCTGGCTTAGCATCGACAGGTGTCGACACTTCAAAATGCGAAAGGTGAGAAATGACGTCACTGAATGGAAGAGCGAGACAGTTCATGACAAGTAATCATCACGGTCGGAAACTTACTCGAAGTTTTGATGTAAGTGCCCTTTCTTTGTTGAAGAAGTTTTGGCATGTTTTGTAAATTGATTTTTGTTATGAATTACTTTAAAACTCCTTGACGCTATGCCTGGTTGAGAGTTTTGGTAGGCCACACACAAAGGTTTTTCATTTGCAATACCCTTTTAGTTATTTTGATTGTAATGTTTTTCCAAGTTTTCAGTTTTTAAAATAACGAATGCCTACACTCCAGTCATATCTCAAATAACTTCTGCGAATATTCCTACGTTGCTTTTCCGAAACATAAATTTTACTTTGTAAATTTGCACACCTTTCCAATAATTACAAAACAATTCGACAGGACAACATGAATGTCAAAGTTACTTGAAAAATAATTCCAACAAACCGTTTTAAACCCGTAGCTGGCAATCAACGGGGCAATATAACACGCGATTTTTAATTTTGTCAACAGTAAAATTTAATGATGTAACATGAACGCACACAGTGGGAGCATATGACTGCGAGGTGACGTCACTCGTGCGGCGTGGCGTAGGAAGGGTGCGAGGGGTGCGGAGACTCTCAAAGGCATGGCGTAGGGGGTGGGAGATAGCACTCAACAGTTGGTCCCGGCTCGATAGCGCAGCGCGTGCGTGCCTCGCTCGACGTCACATGGTCGCCGATCACGCAAACTGTACATTTTCAGTTGCATTCGAATTTCGAAATGTACGTCGCTCGTTCTCATATCGCACGTTTGCTTCAACATTAATTAGGAACATGAAATTGGTGTGAACTGGTCCGTTTGAATTTTATAATGAGTTTTATAAACGATGAAATTCCGGTTTCAATTTTAAAGTGCCCATGCGGCTGCCGGTAGTGGCGGACGTCGTGGTGGCCGATGAATTCACACAGCGGAATCCGACTGATTCACGCCGAAGCTCACGAAATGAAACATAAATCCCATTCAATCTATTTAAATTGAGCACTCCATTTGTTTTATCGTCGATTCAATCAGGAAATCGATCAATTCGTTCGCCATTTACTACGGCGAGACAGTCCACTTGATGACTGGATACATTTATTTTGTGATATTGTCATTAACAGCCATTTTCCATTTATTTATTAATTATATACACATCACGTTTATCTCCCTAATGTCTGTTCTGGGTTGTCTCTTATCTATGTTTTTTTAATTACATAAACATTACTTACATTTGAAAAACACGAATACAAGCATAGATATATAAATAGGGTTGCTCTGTTATAATTGAAACGAGAATTCGTGAGTGGGCAGCTCGACCCGTGGTCCGTGGTGGAAGGTTAAAATGAATTACCTATTGCATTAGGCTCCTCTCCCACTGATTACTAATTGCTGACTGAAAATTGGTGGACAAAGCGACAAATGTAATTATTTTGAACCAATTATGACGAAATGAAAAACATCTACCGGAACATGGGTAGGAAATAAAATAGTTCAATTATAAGTTTACGGTTGTATAATTTATTGTTAGTGTATTGCAGGTTTATCTTCACAATTGTAACAATTAAAATAATTATATTCACCAAGTTTTTCGGGAAATTAACGATAATGGTCAATCACAGCTGAACATACTACCTACTCTTTTCAGGATAAATGCGGAATCACAAAAATAAAATTCGCACTGTCAAATGATCCGGAACACTGGTATGGCCAATTAAAATATCGGTAGCGGACCTACCCGCTGTCACGCCAACATTAACATAATTCAACAAAAAAAACACCCACCCTACAGGAAAAAAGATTCCTTTTTTGCCGGCCTTTTGACCCGGTCTATAGTTCACAATATTGGACAAGTTTCACCAACCAATGTGTATCCTACCGTATAAAAACAATTTGATGGGGCTTATATTATGTCAATTTTACTCCGTAAGCCGTAGACGAAAAATTTGAATCATCCTGTTATGTGCGTATTTATGATCATCATAGAATCGAATGTTAAAGATATAAAACATGCGGTTAGGTAAAAAAAAAACAATGTAACAAATTGGTCACAGACGTATAAAGCTTAATACAATAACTCCTTTTGTATTCGGATAATATATGTCAATGAGGTGCGATAATATGTATCCACAGCAGCCGTTCAGGAGGGCTAGGGTCTTTCACCTTCCGCCAGAGCCGAAATAAATCTAATTCCTTGCATGACAGATATCAGCAAGCCTTGTTTATTTATACTTTCACCCCGAGCTGCAGGAGGGTCGTACATGTGGGACCAATGTACAAAAATAAACTATCATACTCACAACTCAACACATGCACATTACACGATAAGATAATAGCGAAAATGTATATTTAGTCACTTCCTGTCAACGTTCCACAGTTCTCCATCGTTTAAAAGTAAATTGATCACTCAGCATCATTTACAAAATAGACGCAGCTATTCGTATTACCTTGTTCGACATTGAAAAAGGATCTCCTAAATATAAATTATTCGGCAGTGAAGCCTCCCAAAATAAATGTGGTAATTTCATTTACAAAAAATTTCCTCGCTGCGAATACATTTAAATATATCAGCATAATCTTTGAGTGCGTGCGTGTGAAAATGAACCGTCAGGAAACGGAGTGTGGCCTAGACGCCTCTAATGGGAAACGAGAAAGGGAATGACTACCTCGACTTATTCTTAAGAGAATTGTAAAAATGCATCTCAAAACTTTGCTATTTATGATTCTTAAAATGAAACTTTCAAAGACCTAAGTATTACTATAATTAAATGTGGTTTCACAGTTCGCTTTTCGTAGCACTATACCAGTCCAAAATGTGTTGAGTTTTATACAATGATAAGATAAATTAAATAATAGAAATTTTAAACAAAACTTAATGTTTCAAATACACCTAGAATTAGTAAACCCTTAGCCATTTTTTGTATGTGATCCTTTTACGTATAAATATACTAAAAGAACTAATGGTGAAGTGTCAACCTCTTTTAGTTGGGTTATGGTGTAAAAGCATCTACAACTCGTATAGTTAAAGAGCTATTGTAGCGGATTAGGGTGGTCTCAGACGTAAAACGCATTAGAGTATTAGAGCCGAGACACTTCTGTCACTCCTTACGATAAAAACGTTGGGTCCTTCACTAAAAAATGTAACCTCTATTTAGGGCTGCCATATTTGGGAAGGGGCGCGATGAATCTAACAAGCTTCGGAGTTGTGACAGGCTCGACAGCTGACATATTCCGGTCATTAATCAACCAGTCATAGATATATGTTACGACTACAAACTGGGGACTGGGAAGTCCTATCAAAGTCGGGTTACACTAAAAAATAGAACAATATACTGATTAGTATTGTCATCCACATTTTTCAACAATGGTGTTTTTGTTGAAATAAAGCACTGTTGTGTGGATGGCGTGATATCAAGAAAGCATTTCAATTGCTTTAAGTATATTCGCTAAATATCTGTTGTAACATATGTAAGATGCATAAATTTTTCTTCTAACTTTATTGTACTTTACTAGTATAAGTTGATTTGGCTGACTATATTAGCATAATGTGTAATTAGTTTGCCCTAGGGACTTGGGCATGAAATAGTAATATTCTAACTTAAACTCCTGACGAATCTAATTTTAGGATTTCTAATATTAGTCTCGTCTAATTTTAGAATCTCTAATATTAGACTAGTCAGGATATTTAATTGTTTTGAGTAGGTTTTTAATAGCTATTTCAACTAAGTTGGTCCAGATTTCAGACGGCCGAAACTGGTAGCTTTATTTTTTCTAAGACAGACATTATATAACGTTGTAAATGATCACCTAATTATGGACCTCACTGTAGCAGTGTTGATTAATGTCGTGTACGCCCTGCGTCATGGTCACTTATAGAGGAACTATAACCCCCATTCATAGCACTATTTAATGATGATGCTACACTACAATAAAGCGAGAATCTGCTCTATTCAAAAGTTCAAGCAAATATTATAACAAATGACTTTTATAGGATGTTACTACGTCAGAAGAATCAATTGACCAGTTTGTGAGTCATTGCTATTTCATCGGGTTCAAAACATTCGTTTTTATAAGTCCACTAGATAATTAAAATACCGGTTAACTCAAATGTATACGCAGTTGCGTCAGAATATCAGCTATACAACAATTATCCGCATAAGTTACCACTTTACCAGAAAAAGTTAAAACCTTCATGGATGGAAGTGCAAATGATTCCTAGACAATATAAAATTGCGCAAGAAAGAGGTTCAAGAACGGAGTAAATCGCATCAGCGAAGTTCTTTTTCAAATGTTTTCCAATGTAAAAAAACGAGTTGAACATCGGGACGGCGACCATGAGATAAATCCTGAAGGAGACGCGTTGTAATAAAACACGTACGACGCAGGGAGCTACATTTTATTTCGAAAAGCGATAAGGGCGCGAGAAATTCCTTTTACGAGATTCCGGTGGAGGGAGGGTGGTGAGGTGCAACGAACACACTCTTTGTGCAACATCTGGTTTGTGTCTACCTCGTAAACACAGAGCGAGTGCTCTACGACACTACACTTCATTCAACATTTTAAATATTTACAATGTAGTTAGGTACTATCGATAGGAATATAAATGTTTCAAAATCATATACATAAGCTATCGTTACTTTACAACAGTTAGCTATAAAGAAGAAAATAGAAAGAGTTAGCTATCTAAACATGTAATTGGCCGTCACTATGCTACCGAATTTTGTATATTTTTCTCTAGCTGTAAGTTTTCCAAAAAAATAAAATAAAATATACAGGTAGGTATACCCGGTTTCTAACTTATATTACATTAACTATTAATTACTATAGAAAAGTATAGTACCTATCTAATTTGCGTTAGAGCTACTGTAGGTACCTTATCGCTTGTATCAAAGTACTTTATAACACACCGAGCGATATATTAAGTGCAGTAGCTTGTAAATTAACTAGTTTTATGCAAATCATGATCTAGTTGTGTTGTTTTAAGTGCCCCGAAGAGACATTAATCACATAATATTGTTTGTGTGTAATGCATAACGAGCTAGAGCCGTCGTGGCGGGCGTAGAAATTGATGGAGCGGTGTCAACGAGCCGACTTTGCGGTTAATTATCCAGTTCTGAGTCGTAAGGAACGTAGCTATTCGACTGGAGTTACAAACAGCGGTTCGCCACTCGTTAACTTAGTCCAAGCGCTTATTGATAACTTTAATAGTAGATTTGTGATACAGTTATCAATCATGAATTCAATTTTGGCTTGATTACAAATTGACTTCAGCAATTATTTGGTCGTCAAAATTGCCAACTGAGTTGCCAAGGAGTTTTACTGGTTTTGTGGCATTTTAATCGTGAATAGAAGTATACCATCTTATATATTCTAACTAAGTAGATATGCAATACACGATAACAAACTTTCACATAGATTTTATAAATTGTGTAACACTCTCTTGGCTTTTGCAAATGCAACAAGTAGGTAGGTAATCGGGGAGAGTGAAAATTTTAAAACTGTATTTGCAGAAACGCAAACATAAAATCCATATACTCGTATTTTAGACACGTTGTACAGTTTTATTGTATGGATAGTTGTATTATGGATTAGTTGAAAAGCAAAACGTTTCACAATGTTAAGGAAACGGTCGTGGTCCGGCAGTCAGCGGAACCACTAGGCGCGCCGCTCGTAAAGCCGATCATAAAGTTAAACACACCTCATTAGAGCATGCATAAGATGGCGCCGGCTAAAGATTCTATTTTATTTACGGTGTACTTGCGTTGTGAGTGGAGATGAGGGTGGTTTCATATTGATGTACGTAATTTGTGCCGGCATTATTTTTGTGTCGCGTAATTTAGAATGGAACTTGCGGAGCGGATTTCATTCAATGGATCAAAGGATTTTTTTCATTACGGGTATGACTTTGATTAAAATGTTATTGTCACAAAAATACGTAAAACACCTACAGTTGGATCAACGTAATTAGGCCGGACTGAAGTAGGCGACAAGAGGTTGCGCAGATGCATTTTTTGGAAGTAAATGGTGACAGGAAGCGGGGGCGGGGGCGGTTACTAAACCAAGAGAATTAGAGATGCGATTACGCATTACATTGTCATAATTAGTATTACTAACTCATGTTTTTTTGTGATTATTTTCGTAAAGAAATTGTTTTTCAAAGTTTCTTTCAAAGTTTCTTTAGTATTTACTGTTACTGTTCTTAAATTAAACTTTTATGAACTCATTTAAATAGTGTTTTTATATTGTTGAATTAAAATGTTGTTAGTAATTTTAATCGATTAAACATATTTAGTCGCTTTCGTAAGTAATTTTAGGGTCGCATCTCTATAAGATGCGCGAAAGTGATAAAAACCTAACTTCAATCCGGTCAAGTTACGTTGATCGTACTGTACCAGTTGGCAGTGCCTACGTTGTTGGCTTACAACTATTCTGCAAAATTTACGGAATATCTATTACCTACGAGAATTAAATTTCAGGGAGAACAGAATGCAACGAACATGAACGGAGCCTATTTTAAATTAAAGGAAAAAACAGAATGACACTGCGAATAATAACAGTTCGAATTCACACCATATCTCACTTGCAAAAACAGAGATTTTTTTACAATAGGTATTCAAAATAGGTTAACGAACAGCGCTTGCTGTGCAAAAAGTTGACCGCAGTCCGCTACGCAAACGCAATGTGTTGAGTTTAAAGCGACCACAAGCATTTATGTCGTGGTCTGTGGCGTCTCCTGATATTGATCTGAGCACGTTTTCGTTATGAGGAAACGCTGAACACGTTCTGGCGTTTATTAATGCAGTCATGACGACACAATTAATTTTGCCGAACATAAGAGGGTGTTGAATTTGAAGCTGAGTCGGCAGTAACTTACTTGCAGGCGTTGATAACAGTTAAATGAGCTTCAACAGTTATTTGTACCTACAAGTAATTACTTACTATAAAGCGACGAATTGAGATCAAAATTCAACTGAAAATATCAAATGTAGCCTAGCGGGATAAACTAATTCAACTAACAATATTATGAATGTACACTCAAGATGAGATGACAAATGAATGACACACCTAATGGAGACTTCTTAGTTTGTCGGCAAAGCTGTAAAACTGCTTTGAGTTATTGAGTGTACACATCGAACTGCTGACGTTGGAATCAGCAAGAAAAATAGATAGAAATCAGACACATTTATTTACCAGAAAATGGTGGTGTACAGAGGTTGACAGACACTTGTGTTACAGCATATTTTGTCATACGTGGTGTGAACATAAAAATATAAGTAACAAGTAACTGTATAATAACTAGGAAGAAGAAAAAATCAAGTAAATATAATATCTAAGAAGTATAGGTACCTACAACTTTTACAACAAAAACAAGAATGAAAGCAACGCAGTTTCTCATAAAGAGGGCAGATGCAGCGCCGCAATAATCCACAATGATTCATTCATGATGAAATAATGAGCAACTACACGAAAAGGATAAACACTGTATAATACCGAAGTTATGAAAACTGACGAATTCAATATTAGTACGTAATATTTATTCTCTTTTGTTAAAAACATCTAACATAAAAGGGAAGTGGGTAAGGCAGTAAGCGTGGATATCATTGGGTATTATTTTATTTTATTACAGTTACGTCTAGATGACCTACTTAGTGTTATAAATGGGTAACAAAATATATTTTGAATGGAAATGATACTCGCCCTCGACTTCAAGAGATTACAAGAACTGTAGCACGAACAAACAATAGATTTCTTCTAAAACCCTGCTACATGAAACTCAGGTAGGTTTGATAAGGCTAGCTTATTGTTTAGTTAGTAACTTCAAATATGAGTAATGCACCAGAAAATACTGAGAGTATCTACATTCAGACGAAAATCTTCAACGTCACGGAAGCTCAAACCATCTTCGGATTAAAGTCGTCTGGCATTCCGTGTCCATGAGCGACATCTGAAGATAGTGTGAGGAGCAACAACTGTTGTTTTGGCGATCTAATCAATATATATATAATAATTCAAATTCAAAAGGGAAATTAATTTGATGCACAAAAAAACTGTCTGGGGGAGGGCACGTGTTCCCGTGCCCCCCCCCCATTTATCCACCTATTTGGGAGGCCTATTCAACAGTTGTGTTCTTCAGCTGAACCGAACAAACCGAGCGACGTCTGAATGCATTGCTCGAAGGCGTTTGTGTGAAGGTTTTTGACACTCTCAGTGTTTTGTGTATACAGAAGATAGCAATATGAGGTTAACAAACCTGGTGCTGCGTGTAGGGGCTCGGCGCCGTCGCGTACGGCTGCGCCTGGGGCGGCGGGTAGCGGCAGGGCTGCGGCGCGTACGCCGTTGCCCACTGCTGCGCGCCGCCGCGGTACTGCGCGCCCGCGCTTGCCATGCGCGCCGCGCACGCGCCGCCCGCGCCTGCGCCTGCGCTCGCGACCGTCACGGCGCCCACGCCCGCGGTACTCGCTGAACGACAACCGCCGCTGCTCTGTAACAGGGATACAAACACTATGTTTATTTTTCAGGAAATTTTCAGATCATCTATTTAATCTACAGATTTTATACTAAATGTAACAGTTAACTAAATCTTTACATAGATCATTTAAATCCGGATGGGATAGACAGTTAGACACAAACATCCATGACCTTTTATGAGATAAATAAACATTACTAACTTAATCTAAACATGTAGGTGGACAGAGGTATCGCCACCTCCTGACATTTTCTATCTGGTCTCAACGTAGATATAGGTAGAATCGATCTGTTATTAGGTAGGTATATATTCAAATAAACTTTTGATTAGTCTGACACGAGATCAATCTACATTCAGTTTGACGTATACCAATAAGATGGAACCACATAATTGAGTTCAGAGCTATCTCTGTTAACCCAATTATTCGTGCAACAGGATGAAGTCGCCCGAACTTTAACGAATTAAGTTAACCTGAACGTGGATATAAGTTTAGCTACCACGCGCCCGTTTATTTTAATAATAGTTCGTTTACTCTCTAGACTAGAAGCCAACCCGTTCGCGACACTTTTAGTAATAGACAACGCTATATTATGACAAATTTGTGGACCTGGGAAAAGCGACCTACTTTTAGTTGAACAGATTAGTTTGTGTACCTATTCTGTAATAATCAATATTGTAAGCAAGAGATGATGTAGGTATAGAGATGTGCGCATAATAATCTTCAGGATACGCCATTCGGTTGCATCACGACACTGACGTAGACATATGACTATAACAGATTGGCATCTGTAGTGTGCGCTGAGAGCCGTGACGAAGCGTGTCTGCAGACTTTCGCAAACGTCTAGAATACCTTACACATGCACACGGTAGGTGTGTAACTGTACACAGAACTTCGACTCTGTACAGACGATGTCTCTAATCTACCAAGTTTCTACATATTTGTCAGAGCCGAGAAAATAGTAAAAGTACTTCCAGTAGAAGTATATGCACAATCATAAAATATTTACAATGTCGCAAAGCTTGAGACGCTACTATTTTAATACTGATATAAAATGTGGCAGTCACCAACAATGTGAACGGAACAAGGATTAAATTCACAAGCGGTTCCAAGACAGTTTAATGTTTTCCAGTTCCCGGTAGTTGAAGAATCAAGTCGTTGATTAATTTAATTTCTTAAGGAAAATCCTGTACGCATCTAATCTCCGAGAAGTATTTGGTATGAAATATGACCATACCGCCTGATTATATTAGAGTAGAGACACGTTAAAAAGTTTAGTAGAATTTATAAGATGTGCATTCTTGGTTCTACATTAATTCATTAATTTCCCAACTGTTTAAAGAAGAATACCTACATCAAGGTAAAGTATTGGTAAATAGCGGATTCAGGAACTTAATATTGTACCACGTCTACTCTTAAACTGAAATCTCACGCGATTAAATCTGCAAACACAACAAAAGTGCCACCATGACTTCACTTAAACTAGTAAAATACGAGTAAAACCGTCCGCGCCTTCTATAAGATGTGATATGAAATTTTTGTTATGTCTTTATTTGTTATTCCGTGCGGGTACGTTCACCCAAAATGAGATTTATAGTGGCAATAACAATGTATAATTTCACCCAGCGACCCCCATCTTGGGACTTAATTATTTGAGTCACGGAATTCGAAAAACCCACTCGGAAAGCCTTAAGGATCAAGTCTTTGTTGTCGCATTTTTTTCTCGGTAAGTAGCATTCTTATACTTTTTAAAACTATTTTTTGCTATTGAAAAAATAGGTGAGTATGTCTGTAAGGCGATAAGCTGGCAATCCGCTTAGGGTGCGTGGGGTACCGACAAGGAATTAGCGGGAAATATATTTTTGTTATAGCCAATGCAGACACGGTAAAATGTTAATAGTATCAAAGATTTTACTGTTTAGTATGTATTTATTTAATATACGGTTTTTTACTTATTAAATATAATATAATGTAACGTAGGGACTTTTTATATCTATACCTAAGTACTTACAAAAAGCCGAGAAGCAAATTGACGTCTATTAAGATTTAAAAATAATAATGACGTCGTTAAAGAATCGTTAAAGAGGCTACCTGAGTTTTTTTTAAGGATTATCTGTAATTTAGCTATGTTTCACGAATTTAACTTTAAATTAGTTACAGTTCGGACAAAAGCCTTTTGAAATTAAAATTTATTGATTTCGATGTGTTTATCCAGGATATGGTTTAGGCCAGGGGTTTATATTACCTATGCAATATTATATTAACGGTTCAAACGTATTTAATCAACAAATATCTAATCATACCTATAACATTTTCAATATTACGTTGTAGAACTAGTAAAGGATCGAAGATTTTTTAAATTTTCCTACAAACTGACACTGATCTTAGAAGTAAAATAGCGATGCCTGAAGCTCAATAATAGGTAACGTTTTAGGAGATAACATTACCTAAATGAAAACACTTAACAAGTGCACTTTACAGTGCACCGCTTATAATAAATTGAAGCAAAAAGTACAAAAGCCAAAAGGAAGATTTACACGTACGTATTTTTCAAGTTGTAGAGGCCGAAGCTGAATCGTGAAGTCTATCTACATTGGGGGCGAGAAAAACACAAATGCGGCACCGAATAGCGTAGAATTGATACTCGAGTCAGTGTTCGCGTCTTCTGTTGAGAGCTATTGCGTTTTCTTGTTGTGACTCTAAGAAGATTTAGTTTTATGTTGAGTGGGATTGTTGGCGTCTGCGGGTCGCGCCGGCACTGTCTCGACGCCCGCCCGGCCTGCTTGTTGCTGTCTCCCCACTCCCTTCTATACTAAAGATCCGCTTTTAATCTGGAATGGACACGCCTGTGACTATAGCGCCATAAGTACTTGAATTGCCAAGAGAATATATATTTACACAGCGGTTTTACCAAGGTCGTTGTCCCCTACTTACGTTGATAAAGGGTGTCATTAAGAACTTTGTTGACGATTACAAATTACTGCGTTCTTGTTTCTAAGCTAATTTGGTAATTGTTGTATTGACTGCTTGTGTTTCCTGTTCTTTAAATATAGGGTAGAATGTATAATAATAAAAACGATTTAATTGTGTCTCTATTAATTAAAATATGCACGTAATTACTTATTTCTATACCTAAAGGTTACAAATAGGGACCATTATAGAAATACACTAAAAAAAAATTCGTATGTTTCTCTTCTTTAGTATATTTCTGGTCCCAATTTATAACCTTTATAAAAATTAGTAATTAGGTGCATATTCAAAACCGATTAGTTAGGTAGGTATATTATTATTGTAATAGATGGATGTTATTGCCTATCCGTTAGATATTTAATCGCATTCTTAACCAAAGGTAAATTAAACATGAATGCTTTCCTCCTGTTTATTAATACCGATAAGTTGGTTATTATTCATGATCTACCGGCCGGTTTGATTCAGGAAATTATATAACTCCGACATGAATGGCTAGCGAACATAAATGGCAACTACAGGGTAGTGCCATAATTCACTGCAAAGATCACTCGCTTCCACTAACCAAGTTATTGTCCATTCAAACTCCGATTGACATAAATTCGATACGGCCAGGAATCAAAATCAAATTCGATTCGGAGCGAGATAGTGTCTTATTCCATTTTATGACTTTATTGTATCTCGTCTTTATTTAAAGCGAAAGTGCCTCTATTGAGATTTCACCGTTCGTTTAATAGAATTACACACGGATATCACATTGCCTTGTTCAATTTAGTTTCAGCCTTGTTTCTAGCGGTGTTCGTATAGACTTTAATGTGCTAGACTTTAAACGCTAAGCAATAAGAGGCAATAAAATTGGTCCCTCGAGCTGCTCCCGACTTCGATATAAGAGCGACTAGGATCTAATAAAGCGAGTATTAAATAAAAGTTTAGGACGACCACCGATTCCACACTATACTCTTTTACTCCTTTATTAGTTTATTTGAAATTCAGCACTTTCGAAATCTAAACCGTCTGTTGAACAATAATGAACAAACAATCAATCGTGTTGTAATTGGTGTAATCCAATTATTATAATTAAAACGGCAGTTGTGAAGGCTAAGTGAAATTCGTAATGGAATGGACGATGAGCAGATGAGGTCAACCCTTCGATACGACGGCTGCGCAAATTAGAAGCTCGCAGACATTTCAACTAGTCGCAGTCACATCTTTGGCCCCCCCACGGGCCCACGGCCGTCGACCGCGTCTAATCCCTCCCGCCTCCTCTGATTACCAGCAGCTCACAGCGGGCCGCAAACAAAGCCGCGATGACGAGCACAGTTGTCTTCCTTGAATTCCGGATACCGCTCCTAAATTGTTAGACCGTCGGCAATGTAAATAATTTGTATTGTCGTTTACATAGTTGGAATTGTTATCTTGTATGATTGGATTTATTATGTAGATACTTATATCACAATTTCTTGTTAATATAGGTATATCAACTGGTTAAAATGCAAACCTATTTCGAGTACCTATAATTTTCGGACTTTAGAAAAACAATTGTTTTAGTCTTGCGATGCTGCGATGAATATGACATCTAACGATTTCACTTTGAATTATTTCGTCACTTACGACCACTCTCAATAATCTAACTATCCATGGATTTGGCTACTAGAGGTATATATTTGACATAAGCTCAATACAAATTATGTCAAAATTCTACCTCTAGTAGCCAAATACATCGATAGGTAGATTATTAAGACCGGCCGTTAGTTAGGCATTTTCTTAGCTTTCATTTCACTTTAATGTACGCAAACTTTTTTTCGCCACTGAATTTCAGAGTTACCTTATTCTTCAGCATGTATAATCTACTTGTTGTTTTATTCAAATCCGATAAGATTTCACATTTTTAAATAAGAACATATTGTGAAATAATCGGCAGGTCAATACAGAGTCTGAGATTCATAAGTTCAATGTCTGGACCGGCGTCCGTGAGTCGTGTTTTCATGAATTGTTAACATTAAACTAAGCAATTTCGTCGAACTGTAAATAGCTAAAAGTGCAAAAAAGCGATTATTCATTCGCTTTACCGAATGATTGTATCTTGAGTAAGGTCAGTTACATTATAGGTAGGTATATGAAGGTCGTGAATTCGTTTTTATTGCACAGATATTAGATATTGTTGATTCAAGCAAGACGAATTATTATAATTACATAGCAATTATACCTATGTTTTTTTATTACTTTTTTAATATTTTTTTTTAAAAGATAACTAGCAATGTGGATAGCTTAATACTATCAATCTTGTTAACCCCTCCAGCTAAGCAAAATTGCTTTTATATTGTTAATATCAGATACCTACACATTCGCGATTTCTATATAATTGAATTAATTAATTGTTAGGAATTTGAAACTAGCATCGTCTTTTTACTCAGTAGGTAAGTACGTCGTTCTTGGTAAACTAGCAACCAGAAAAAAAAATAGAATAGGTAATAATAGCTATAGGTAACTGGTATTTTTTGGTTATAATACCCAAAATTATCTAGGTACTATTGAGAGTACTTTCAAAAAGTTATTATTTACAACAAGATCTTCGAAGAGTTAAAAAGGATTAATAAGTGTAATAAGTAACAAAGTGGACACATTTCTTCGTTGCAGCGGCGGCATGATGTCACCCGATCCGCGGCGGTGACGCACTTGGCACATGCCAGCAACCTGATCCGGAGAACTGATCCGTTTGCTGCTCGTGTCGAATATGGCGACACACCGACATTATATTTCTCTCATTAAAAAGCTGCGATATTATAAAGCTCTCCGTGGCTGCGAAATGCATAGAGCGTGCCATGACTACATTATTATGTGTGCTATAAAGCTCATACGAGTAGTATAACTGTGGGGGATATTATTCAGCAGTTTTTGCTCTGACTGGCGGCACATTTGTATGCGATTCGCTTCGGCGACGGCTGCCCGCGACGCGAGATTAGCGCCTGCCAGCGTACACGCTGCGTGATTAAACTGTTTCCGCTTTGCAGATATTATGTTTTGTCTATCTCTCGCGTCAACGAAAACAAGCCACGATTATTATTATCTCTCCCTCTCTCTACCGCACTAATGTTTTATTATCAACAACGTTAAATATTCAATTAAAATATCATGTAGACCGATAACGCTCGGTGTGTATACTCTGTGCAGCGAACAACATAACAGTTCTAAAACAATTTTGTGAATGCAACGTGTTGCATCGTAATAAGGAATTCCACAACACTAGCGGTACACTGACGGCAGCAATGGCGTACTGCAAAAGTGCCTTATGTACTTTAGCGTTAATGTGTTGTTGCACACACACAAGCTCGGTACGTGTCGGTATGTATGTCATGTAGAGTGTAGTGGTGCGGTGCGGAATGCGGCCGCGTCCTTCGGCGTACGCCGCGCCGGTTCATTTGCACACAGGCGCGCCAGTTCCTATCCAATCCAGGCAGACATTTTATTGCTTCCCAGTTATCATTTAATAGGTACATGTAAATCATGTAAATCAAAGTTCGTATAACTGCGTTCTTGATGACTACTTGGACGTTACACGCAGTTGAAAGGAAACAATCAATCACTGCAAAATATTATCGGTGGCATTGACTTAAGCAGCAATTGGCAAGAAATGTTTATAAAAAATACTATTATATTCGGCCTGCGACATCTTAATTTGTTAAAATGATCTCTGTAACAAAGCAATAACAAAAGCTGCGATAGTCGCAAGCGAGGGCCCAACTTGCGTGCAGAAAAGGATAGAAATAATTGAGGTCTAGTAACATAGTCCAGATAGGTGGTTCGATTCCGGTCGCAGTTTGGCATACGGAAGTCTCAGGTTAGATTGCTGGGTACATTTCTGGATCTGGACTTAAAATTTTTCTATCTTCCAAAAATGCAATTATTGTATTAAAAAAGTGATAATAAGTATATGTAGGTAGTTCCTAAGCCGCAAAATATATATAAGTATTACATTTATATAGTTATATTTTTAAGGTACTAGTGCCAAAGAATGACTGACTAGTAGACCAAGTAACAATAGTGCATCATTGATGCACTATTGTTACGAGACTATATTCTCTGTATATATATATATTCTCTGTAGAATAAAAAGTGCAAACGATAGGTATAAGGTTTTGGTAAGTTAGCAACTCCGTATAGAGGGTAATAATTGCCAGTGCAGTAAGCGCAGTTTCCTGCATACAGAATACATTGCAGAGTCTCAGGGTGATTTATTGTTCACTCGCGCGCAGAATTCCGCACCTAATGGTGACGCCAAACTATGAGAAGAATGGACCTGCGACGGTCGCCCGAATATGACTGTTATGCCTTCGAATTTCTTTGTCTGGAGTCCAACATTTTGTATAATATCTATAAATAATATTATGGTACGTAGCCAAAATCTTGAACATATAGTCTCTTGTCTGGTACAAGATGAATAATAAGACAATAAAGAAATACCAGACAAAGAAATACAATATTTGTTGGCTAACTAAATTGTTTCCATTTTTTGGTGAAATACTTTAATAGGAAAATACAAGGACAAACGGCTTGGAGGCTCGTAACTCCTAATCAAAACGTCAAAATAAAAAATGATCTAAGAAGAATTTGTTTCATTTTAAAAAACCTTTCAACGGGGCGCTTCTCTTCCCATGTAGGTAGGTATACCTACGCTTTTGGTTAGCAAAAAAATGTTTTTCAATTTTGTTTAAATCTGGATAGATATTTAGATTAAAAGCTTTTTCATGTCTTTGAAATAAGAACGAAGACAAAGTTGAGTTATTATAGGATGTCTATTATTATAGCTTTCGAAATCCTAAAACAATAGAACCAGCTCAGATTCCAAATAGAGCGATCGTTTGAAAGCCATAACGTGTAAGTATGTAGCACTTATTTAACACAACACACTGGATCAATACGTAAATTCAATACCTACTAATAAAAATACAATTAAGGACTTATGAAGACTATCCCTTTTTAGTTGTTTTTAGGGTTCTGTACTCAAAGGGTAAAACGGGACCCTATTACTACTTAAGACTTCGCTGTCCGTCTATCACCCGGCTGTATCTCATGAACCGTGATAGTTAGACAGTTGAAATTTTCACAGATGATGTGTTGCTGTTGCCGCTATAACAACAAATACTAAAAACTGAATAAAATAAATATTTTAATGGGCCCCTATACAAAAAAAAACGTGATTATTTGCAGTTTTTTTGCTTGATATTATAATATAGGCTTGTATCTCATGAACTGTGATGGCTGGATAGTTGAAATTTTGACAGATGGTGTATTTCTGTTGCCGCTATAACATCAAATACTAAAAACAGACTAAAATATATATTTAATTTTCTTCGCTTCCATACAGCAAACGTCATTTTTATTGCACGTTTTTGCTTGATATTGATAACGGCAAGGACAAGACGCTTGAAATATTTATAGAATATTGAGTTATATTATTCACTTTAAAAATTGCCCATACAACAGACATGATTATTTGCCGTTTTTATAGATAACGGTACGGAACCCTTCGTGCGGAAGTCCGACTTGCACTTAGCCGGTTTTTTTATAAATGAGTGCTCGACGATCTTAAAAACATTTATATGCTTATGTTTCGATAATGACCAATTTAGTTTTAGTAATATTCTTTTCAAATTAATGTAAGACTTGCCTCCACCTCTTTATTGGTAACAACTAATAATACCTACTTTCTGCGGTAGGAACTGACCAACGTTTCCTAATCATACAATTAAATTCTGAAATTGTTTGTAGCTTAAGTCGTGTAGCATGTTGCTATTAATTACACACAAATTACTCATTAGGTACTTTTGTTGACATGCAACAGATATGAGTTGGTGAAACTCATGTTTATGATTGTCAATAGTTTTTATTAAGCACTTACTTTTGTGATAGTTACATGACAACTGCAACTAACTGTAGCCGTAAAAAATATATTGCAATGTTTGCTCAGTTGTTGCGTTTTCTATTGAGAACTTTTTCTTGATTTTTAAGTATCTGTAACACGATTAAACAGTGAAAGAAGCTGTACATTGTTCACATTAAATTTATTGTAATATTAGACTTTTATCCAGTTAATAATTAATGTCCTACACACAAATTCTAGTGGAAGAACTGATCACTCCATTATATCAATGTAATAAAATAGGTACCATAAATGCAAAAGTCTTGCAAAGGCTCTAATAAATTGATTAAATGTTGTGTAGGTAGTATTTTTCAACTTTATTTTGCTTTAGCGTTTTAATTCCGTACATAAGCTGTGGTAGCCTAATGGCTAAGGTATTGGTCTCGCAATCGTGAGGTCGCGGGTTCGAATCCTATTCACTATCCTACCGACGTGAATCCACTCCTAACACAAACCTTTGAGCTTAGCTGGAAGGGTTAACGTGATTGCTAGTAATATGGGACCCATTCCATTGCATTCACATCGCTAGTTAGTTATCTTTATAAAAAAGAAGTAAAAGAATGTTATTTATATTTTAGGTTTGGGTAAAAAAACACCGAGTGAACTCACCCAATCACCCAGCTAAGTAATGACCAGACACTATTTGCTGCTGAAATTCGACCACACCTTTCTGTTACACTTTAATGTAACGTGGTCTTTTCTGGTGCGCGATTTCTACTATGGGATGGCCCTGAAATTTTAAGTAGGTCCATAATGGAGATTGTATAGTGCTTGTTCATTTGTTTTGTCATTGTTATTCGGGATATGCATCACTCGTGAGTCATAGGTCGTTACTATTAGTCATTAACGCTAGTTTGTTTACTATTTCACGAACAAATGGGTTAGGTACTAGCTTCTCCCCATTAAACACAGCTCACTTTAAACAACATGACGCTTTTAATACACAATACAAAATGGGACGTCTTCAATATTGACTCTACATTTGCTGAACAATTAAAATTCTCGTTTTCTAAAATTTTAAGAAAATAACAATTCCTGCGGTTGTTTTTGTATCTGACATTTCTATTTTAGTTAACGTATATCTCGTCGACAGATGTTTATTTACTAAAAGTATCCAATCCCCGAAAGCAGGGTGGGAGCAAAAAATACTCGAAACGATAAGGGTTCACAACAAAGAGGAAATGACGAAATCCTCACTGATTGGGATTAACGACGTACCGAAATTTGTAGATAATATTGGGCACAACAATAGATAGATCAATGTGTGTAAGTTTAAGCTAAAATATGACGCATAGTTATCGATTTCTAATCATACGCCCCCGCGTCGGTTGGCGAACGACGGGCTAGTTTAGTGTCACATGTAATGTGCCCATATTGAATATTTCTACACCGGGCTGCTGCCTGCTGCTAAACGCAAATACGATTAGGATCTTTTGTTACGTTTTGTTATTCAAATATGTTTCTTATGACGAAGTGGGTTCGTGAACAGTGTTGACTGTGAACATCGATCCAGGTACGACGTTAAGTGCTTTTTTATTCAACTAAGGGTCAACTTATTAGTCAACGTAGTCCAACCGTAACTTATCAACTCATACTAAAATACGCGTTCATACCTAATTTTTTAAGGGAAGTCACTACTTGAAAGTTTTGTGCAGGTTATTTATTGTTTTACTGTCAGCGAGTAAGTCTGTAGAGTCACTCGATAAAGTTAAGTAAAATAGAGGGTCATTTACTTACAGAAACACAAAGTCATTTACTGCTCTAATCTGATATAGGTATTGATTTGGATGTATTCTACCGATTGAGTGACTACGAGCTGAATATAGTCCCCTTACTTTTTACATAACTATATGCTGTAAGGATAACGATATCACAAACATTACTTGATAACAAGAAATATAATTATTAATATTACAAGTCACTCCTGTCATATTCGTAATTATAATACAATACATAAAGAACGATGAGGGACATTATGATAAATAAACAGTAATTGATTATATCCACTGTAGGTATATTCGTCATATCGAACGTGATTATCGGCACGCACTTTCAGTTTTGATTAATCTTGTAACTAAGTAATAATTTTCACGAATCTGTAACATTTAGATTTTAGATTGTATTATTAAGTACCATTTAAAGCTGCCATTGCTGCATTCTGGCCATTTTATTGAAAAAGAGAGGATGTAAACTTATGTAACGTCATTTGCCTTACCTCTACTTATTTTTTTGGAAATTTTACACTACATCCATTCTAATATTATAAAGCTGAAGAGTTTGTTTGTTTGAATGCGATAATCTCAGGAACTATTGGTCCAAATTAAAAAAAATATTTTCTGTTGAATAGCCCATTTATCCAGGAAGGCTATAGGCTATGTAACAGCACGCTACGACCGATAGGAGTGGAGCAGCAATGAAAAATGTTGCACAAACGGGAAAAAATTACGCAGACGAAATTGCACGGGTCAGGCTAGTATAAAAAGCATGTATATTCTGTCAACTTGCACATGTTTAGGTACAATTGTAACAAAAGAAATTCTTTGTATTTGAGTATAAAATATAACACAACAAACAATATAAGTAACACAAACGTGTTTAATAGTTAAATCGTGAACACAAAACTAAACGAATTTTTTACCTGAACTAAATTAAATTTCTAAGAAATGTATTTAGTGTTTCTAATCCATTACATTTAATATAATAGTTTGGGTTGAATAGTGTAATTTAAAGCAGTAATGAAGGGAAATGTCTCGGCAAGTCACGCGAGGTTCACCGTTTGGACATACGGCCACATGGTAATGAGACGTCTGCGTTAATCGCACTACAATCCGGTCCTGATTTAGATTTCAGAGTATTATTTTGTTTAAATCGCCTTGTTGCTACTTTAGTATTGTACTTCCCTTAAATTCTGTTCAGACTGATTATGTTCAACAGACACGTACTTATTTTGATGAAAATCTGTAGACCCTCTACAGATTTTAGGTTTTATCAAGAAGGAACGGAAGCTTTTGTTGCAACATAAATCTTAGGGTGCTTTTCCACCAGATATGTGCTATGCAACTACACTGCGAGTTTGTGAAAGCTTCACTGATGCTAAGGTATGTAGCGGAGTGAGAAAGATAGCACATCCTACTCACCCCGTACTGTCTTTGCATATAGCTACATCACTCGCTACCATCCATAGCACGCCTCCATAGCACACATCCTTCCATATAAAAAATGATCGTCTGTAAAGTCAGTTTACGGACGATAATTTTGTTATCGTCCTAAGAAAACATATCGCCATTTGCGTTGCTTTGCAACCATTCAATAACTTTAGTTCCAATTGTATCGCATCTCATGTCGCTGCAATCGCCATTCGCTGTTGCTTACCAACTAATCAATAACGTGACCGTTGCTTAGCAAATCAATATAGCCTATGTCACTCCCCAATAATGTAGATTTCTAATGGTGAAAGATTTTTGACATTGGTTTTTAAATTTATTCGTTCCATATAAAAGTTCAAATATTTCCTCTTTATAATATTAGTGTAGATGAAGACTAACCAGACTCGGAACAATTACATATGACTAACGCAAAGTCACCACTTTCATAAGGGGTGAACAAGGGACACCTCCATGTGAGTATCGAACCCGCAACCTCTTTCACTAAACTAGTATATTTGAAATCAAATCCACGCCACCTGGACTTAACTTTCACTTTGGAGGGTAGTGTTCTTATCTCAGATCGTTATTATTTTCCTGCCACGTGTTTCTTGTCACGATAAGTATAAACCTAAGCGTATATGTATTTAGGTATATAATTACATTTAAGTAACACTTATGTTTTTTTGCTGTTTTAACTACGTAAACATAGCTTGGTCATAATAATTGTGAAGATTCAGAGATCGTTTTCATTCTTAAGGGACGCATTTAATTCTTTTGTTTCTTAATTAAAACCATGTTTTTAATATCTAGGTAGGTATCTGTTACTATGAATGTCAGAAATTAGTGTTTTAATACACCAGTGTGTGTCGACGTTCATCAATTTCGATGAATAATATATAATATAATAATCAAATTCGTTACAGTGAATCTTAGATGCAGTGAAATACAATATAGTGTTAATGTTAACAAACGCCTGTGATTACTACTGCCTATAAGTATTATTGCTTGTACGAGTATTTCTGTTTCAAACGCTGCATGAAATGCAGCCTCTTTCGTCGTGATGTATTTTTTTATCTATTTTTTATTTATTTATTTGTGAAACATGAGCGTTTACATACAAAATTTTCAATGTAATGTAATGTGTATGTTAACATTAATTGGTGAAAGACCGAAATAATCACGGAAAAATAAATAACGGATATTCACCAACAAATTTGATTAATTAATGTATGAAGACATTGAAAAAGAAAGGTTCCAACTCACTCATTCACTCATCAATACCCAGTCTGATACCTTTTAACCTAGAAAGCTGATATTTTGTAAAGAGGTTTCTTGAATTTCGATAAACTCGACTTCATAGCCGAAAGCAAAAGCTAGCAATAAATAGACAAGTAATTCAAGTACATGGTAATTTGAAGCTTACGCAGACACATCCGCATATTAAATACTATTGGTACATTAAAATACACATTATTCAACACCAAGTGCAGTACGTTATTATCGACGTTACAAACAGTATTGTGTAGTACGCAGTTGGAAGTTTCGAGTAATCTCACGGGGATGACGCATGATTGCTGATTGTCTCCTTTCGACATTGTATTCTGTGTTGCACGATATTGCATTCAGGGACCATCATACATTTACCTTTGCAAACATTAATAACTGAACAATAGGTATACAACTCTAATTCTAATCTTACTAGGCAATGTTTCGGGTAATTGAGGGCTCTGCCCTGCTTTTTAATTGGTACTTGATGACAAGGCAAGAGTTATCAAGGAATAGACAATACGTCTATTTATTTTAAAATAAGAATAATCATATTCCGGTTAATTGCTTTAGAGGAATTCCTTTACATAGGTATATACATTACATGCGTGTAGAATTGAATCTCCATTTTTGAAGTGGCGTAATAAATGCAGGGATGTAAACTGAAATGCTAACATTTTTGATGAAGAATGCATCTCACTTATTCTAACAAGAAACACAAAATAAAGATGCAACTCAAAAGGAATCCCTTCCATTTTAATGCATTCCTGTAAGTCTTCAAATAATACTGGTTGTTTTAGTTTTACAACGAGTTATTTTAGTTGAATGTACGGTAGTTGTTATTTTAGTTTCGATTTGCCGCAGTTAGTATTTACGTAGACTTGCATTTGCTTGTAATGTAAGGGGTAAATCAGTCTGCTGAGGGTGCGTGGGCGGGAGCCAGGGGGTGAAGGGAGGGCAGGGGAACGGGACTTTGATTGATGACGATGGGGCCACATTGTGCGTACGTTTGCCCATTGTCCGAGCAACGTGAATCGAAACAACTGGACGAGTAGCACAAATGAGCTCTTTTATTGCTCACGATTATCCCTCATACGATACCACCAGTCTACATCTCTATGTACACCGTATATTAGTATTTGAAATCTGAACATTTTAGAATATCTTAAACAAACCCATATGAAGGGACAATGGATAGAAAGCGAGAGCAAGTTTAACAAAGACAATTGTTTCAGAATACATAAAAAATGTACTAAACGTCAAATATGTGTTGTGAGTGGAACAATAGTTTCCAAACAAATAAATGAACTGAAAGAAATTTCTCGGGAGGGTACAAACATGAGACGCGAGCGAGTGCACGACTGCGAGACTTGTCGATCGTAGCGACGTGCCATGAAATAGGTTGGAAAATAACTTCATTCCCGCGGGCACGGCTGCGATTCAATCAAGTCTGATTCAGAATTTTGGAGTTCGTTTACCGAACCGGCGGGTAAATTGAGAAAACGCAACCAAAATAGCCTAGGGATTGAGAGAAAAGGATTTCGCATTTAGGTAATCGTTTTACGTCTTACAGCCAATTACCGAGATCTCGGGCAATAATAGATAATACCATAGACGTTCTCGAGGCGTAAATAGGCCGGGACGCGCTCTTCTATAGCCAATTTTATGATCGCTAATGAATTTAAAACTATAAAGTGAATGAGAACAGCGGGACCTGTCAAAATTCCCTATAAATGTTCAGTAAAAGGCAACAGCGTTGTAATGCTATTAAAGCAAAGAGCTTTTCACTTCGAATCTTAAAACTGTACCTATAGAAATACTTCTTAAGAAAAGGCGAAAACTGTCTACCGTCGAAACGAGAGCTTTCGTGTAACGAAAAGTGCACTGCGAGGTAATCTTCTAGTTTTACGAAGTGGGCTGGGATTTTGTACGCTCATAGCACACAAGTCACTAGTACTTGTACCTATATAAAAATGTTTAATAACATTTACTTCCATATTTATTGCCATGTATTTTATGCTTCAAATACTTATATATTATTTATTTAATTAAGGAAATACTTAATGGTTTCGGACGTCACTTGGGGTTCACACTGAAAACCAGCGCTGTGACTCATGCCACAACATGACATTTATAATAATAATAATTTTTATTTACAAGTAACATGACTCAATGTGTTAGTAACAATATTTCTTATTCCTATTTTAATGTTCCTATTCTAAGCCCTTTAACCTAATAATAAATAATTATTATTTATTATGCTGAGTGGAAACCTCGTTTGTCGCAGATACGACGTGCAAGTACCTACTTATTTGTATTTATTTTGTTTTTTAGTAATTGTAACTGTGACAAATAAACAATTTTTCTTCTTCTTCTTCTTCTATATCTAATGTCTATCTAACGTATTATTAAATTTAATGTCTCACTGTCCGTCCGTTGAAGTCTTTAGCACGCGAGAACCGTCTTTTCGAAAGACATGTTTTTTGAATTGATAGGTAGTTATGTTACCTCGTCAATGTTACACAGAATATATTTTGTTACGAACGAAAAACGTATGCAACAAGCAGTAAAGGCTTAAAATAAACTCGATTTTGTGATAAATCAAGTTAGCAAATATATATCGCAATAATTAATAAAAAGCAGACGAAGCCGCGACGAAAGCTAGTTGTTCATACATTATAACTTGGACATATATTACGTTTAAAGCGTTTGAAAGCATGAATTGCAAATGGTGATTATCCAACAAGGAAAGCGGGTTCCAATCATACGGGTGTTTAGACCGCAATATACCGTCGGCATTCCTTCTCCGAGACGTTGACATTGCCCAAATTAAACTCCAATATTGAATGTTTCGCTCCCTAATCTTACTGTTATTGCAATATACGAGAAGTGATATCTGCTAGCAAAGAGCAGTACTTGTAGAAAATGGAGTATAGAAACCAGGGACATGGCAGACACTTTTAAAGGTGAGAAGTTGAAAAAGTATCCAACTGTAAACTATAAAATAGCAGTTTAAAACCGTGAAAAGTGGCTATAGTATTGATAAGGGTAAGGTATGAATGCATCAGTTGTAGATGGATTGAACTGCGCTGATTTGAAGAATCAGATGATTGCTATGAATGTAGCATTCGTACACGGGCATTGAAGTGTACCGATTGGAGAGATTTTTACGCTGTTGCTAATAGGTTTTATGAACGTTTACATTCACCAAACACACTAGTTCATTCATTAAAATTATTACTGTAAAAAAACCTTCACGATATTGAAGAGTGGCCCATGAGTTTCTTGACAGTACTTCTCAAGAACTTAACACTTGAAACTGCCGTCTTGTTTTTTTTATGTATTAATTTGACGTCATCAAAAGGCCTGTTGGTCTAGTCGTTAGTGACCCTGATTGCTAAGCCGGAGGTCGCGAGTTTTAATCCCCACCCAAAATAAAACTTTGTGTGATGAGCACGATGATTTATTCTGTGTCTGGGTGTTATTTATTTATAATATGTATGTATTAAAAAATATATAAGTATGTTTATCAGTTGTCTGGTTTCCATTGTACAAGCTCTGCTTAGTTTAGGATCAAATAGCATTGTGTTAGTTGTCCCAAGATATTATTATTATAGTATTATCATCATTGACTTGGTTCTACGAAATAAACGAGTTCATCTTCCTGGTCTTCTACACTCCATGGCAATTTCAAAATTGTTATCTTCTTTATGCTATCAGTTATGAATAGGACTTTTTAGGCATGAGTAATTATGGTAGATGTTTTACAAAATTCATACATCAAACAAAATGTAAATTAAACACTGCTAATCTTAGATCGTGTCATTAAAACAAAGCTTCTTATTTACATATCACAAAGGCAATCGCACTAAAACACTTTAATCCATCATTACCATATTTAAATTAAATTATTGTAAAACATTTTGGGTATATTTTGTAAAGCAAATTTTCAAGTTATATGCCACCAACGTGCCAGTAACGTAGGTATAAATTGCAATATTATTTAGTACGGCACGTTTAACATCTCCTCGTATAAATCAGTACTGATGTTATCTGACCTCTCCGAAGGATGGAGCCTGTTAATTTATTTAGCGTAACGTCCTGAGATTTATACGCTAAGAAAATTCACTACGGCATTATCTCATATACATATCTACCTACATATATTATCATTATAAATAATTTACAAGTTATTCATACTAACTGTTTAGCGTTAAGTTTAATTTTTTACTCTCTGTCAATTTTATACCGTTTTTTGCATAATTTTTCATTGATGCTCCGCTCCTATTTGTCGTAGCATGATGTTATATAGCTTTACTCGATAAAAGGGCTATCCAACTAAGAGCATTTTTCAATTCGAACCAGTAGTTTCTGAGATTATCGCGTTCAACAAAAGAAACACTTTAGCTTTATAATATATGTAGATGTAGTGTAAAATTTGCAAAGAAATACGTAGAGATAAGTCAAATGAAGTTACATAAGTTTACATCCTCTTTTTCAATAAAATGGCCAGAATGCAGCAATGGCAGCTTTAAATTGTACCTAATAATACAATCTAAAATCTAAATGTTACAGACCCTAGGAACAGCTATTAATGCCTAGTTTGCCATCAACTAAAAAATAACAAGAATAATATAATAACGTTATTTTAGCAAGTAGCAACTAGCAGCTAAAATAATTATTATATTTTAACCGCACTAAAAATGACTCAAAACTAAAAGTGCGTGCCTAAATATTAAGTATACTCGTAGATAGCTTATGTGTGTACTAATCCTGATGTATACGTTATAACGTTGTAAAATTTCAGTAGTTTTTGGATAATAATAACAATATTCACTAATTTTACTTTTGTTATAAAACCTATTAGTAAGACTAACAACCGGGATGAATTATGGAATAGGTTTAAAAGTGAAATTTATTTGGATATTATTATTATTTATTAATTTTAAACGACTTTTTACTCTCTTGGGGTTTCTACTATGATTATCATGACACTTATCATAATAACTACCTTTGGTAATCTCGAGCAAGTCTAATGCCCGGTTCCTATAATCAACGAGTCGTTATTGTACTAAAGCTACCATTCGTTTTTGAGTTACGGATTACGAGCCGTAAGTGGCGTTCCTATAACATTTTGCGTCATCTACCTGCGACGAACGGTTGTTGGTTACTTGCTTACCGAAGCCCTCCGTTCGGCACTCATTGCGTTTTGAAATTGCATGCAAGCACATTTAACATTAAAATAAAATTGAAGAGATTATTGTTATTTCAAGCATAATTATTATACTTCAATACAGAAAACTTACTTTTTCTTCATTTTATAATTTTAGCGTCAGCGAAATTTTTTATTTAAGAAATAATTTTGGTTTTTAATTCATGTTGCTGAAAACGAAACGAAACGTCAAGATTGCGCGCCGCGCCAAAACAATAGCGTTGGGTTTGATTGTACTTTGTGTTTGAGACTTTTGAGAGTTAGCAAAACACAAAATAAATTCAAAAATTACCTAAAATGGATATTAGTAACATGACTTGTGTAAGTACCTATTCAAGTTTATAACATTTACAGTGTTATTTATCAAATAAAGAAGTCTTGGGTAGTATGGTCTGAATATCGTTTTGTGTTACAGAAAACAAAGAAGCCGATGACCAAGGATGAAGTGTCTCTGTTATTGGATTTAATTCAAAGTAAGCCGATAATCACGAGCAAGGAGACGAATGCTGCGTCTAATAAGCTGAAAGAAGAAGCGTGGCTTTCAATAACATCGCATTTTAATGCAAAAAATGGTCAAATTCCGCGGCATACAGACCAATTAAAGGCGAAGTGGGACAACTTAAAAAAAGCAGCACGGAAGAGGTGCCAAAGCAACTATTAGCTGGTTGTGTAAGTGTATGTGTGAACTTATAATGGCAAACCGAAAGCTATATAAGTACTTATTATAAATAATATAATTTTCCAACAGACAGGTGGTGGGAAACCTGATGTCATACCCCATGACGACATTTTGGAAAGAGTAGCAGGTCAGATGGGATCAACATGCACTGGATTTGAAGTGCCATTTGGTGGTGATGGAGTTAGTTTTATTGAAGAGGTGGTAATAGTTGATGGTGTTGGTATCAATGAGCATGCTTCCTCCCCTATACTAAATCCCAAAGCTGATGTAGTAGAACATTCAACATTCACTACACCAGAACCTAAATACATCTCGTTGCCAATAAGTGAAGGTATATATTTTTTAAGTTATTGTTTTAGTAGATAATATTTATTTGGAGCTATGTGACGGTGTGTGTAGGACAGTTATCTGTACTAACTTGGTGCGGGTAGGTGTGGTGTAGGTATATCAATTTTGGTATTTGCTTGGTTGCATGTACAACTGTTCCCTATGCTAACATATCTAGCAGGGCAAGTAGGCCAATTTTCTTCCATTTATTTATCGAGAAGGCCCGTGTTTAGCAGTGGGACATGTTGTATGGGCTGCATTCATAAAACTTTAATTACTTATCTATGGCTGTAGCATACACATAAAAGGGGTCATTTGTTTATTTAGAAATTGAATTCAATAGGGCTGACTTACTGCACTTGCAACTATACACTAATGGTATATAAACTATTTTTATATTTTACAGCAAAAAAGAGAAAAGTAGATGGTTCAATGAAACCCAGATGCTTATATGGAATGAGAGGCATGTCAAAAGAATTACAAACCAGCAAAGGTACCTACTTACTTCCTCAATTTCAATTATCTAAGCTTGAAACATATTTATAACTTTAAACTAATTGTACATTTTTTTTTTATTTACACAGAAAGAAAACAGAAATATGATGATGTGCGACGTGAACGAGACTTGGCAATAACTAGATATTATGAAGCTAAAAAAATAAAAATTGATTTAGAAATTGAAATTTTAAAAGCAGATCAGGCCAAGAAAGCCAGCCAGCATGTTAACTTAACACAACCTGAATGAATAAATATCATTTTTATAGTATTTAATTATTATTTAGATTTAAGTAAATAAAACATGTAATTTTTAAAAAGGGATTGATTTTATTTATAAAACAAATAATAAATATGCAAGTATTCTCACTAAATAATGTAATATAATGTTCATTTGTGCTCTTCTTCAACCAGTCTGTTGTTGAATTATTCCAAACTAAAAACAAACAATTTAATTAATTGATATAGAAACTTTCTTTTTTTGTTGTACTGCCATATATTATTAATATGTCAGTAGATAATTTCAAAAACATTGTATACACACATAACACATACTTATTAAAATAGTTAACAATCAAACTTGCTCGTTCTGTATTGAGAACGTTTTCATGGTCATTGATAGTTGGATCTCTGTTTTCCAGGGGTTCGTCTGTATCCTCTGGTGATATCTCCACCTCAGGAGGAACGTCACTGATGCAGCGCATCCTGCATATATTGTGAAGTACAGCAGTTGCAATTATAACTGCATGTGCATTTAACAGGCTTAACCGCATAGTTAATGAAATTACTGGAAATCTTCTTTTCCAAACTCCAAAACACCTAGAACAAATAATAATTTGTGCACAATAAAAGAAAGATTCCACAGTAGCAATAGGATGAAGCTGCAGCTATGACAAAAACTTTAAAAATAAGTACCTTTCAATACAGTTTCTAGTTCTAATCTGAGCTTCATTGTACAGCACTTGTCCTCTGCCTTCTGGGTTTAGTAGAGGTGTTAAAAGGTATGATTTCAATGGGTATGCACTGTCTCCAAGTAACCACCTATTACCAAACATACCACTTTCACACTGAGCTAAATAAAAATAAAAGTATAATCATCATCTCAGCCCATAAATCTTACTGCTGCTGGGCGCAGGCCTCCTCCAGACCATTACTGGCCAATTATATAACACTGGTCAGACGGATTGGTATAGTAAATAAACAAACAATTATTGTATTTAATGGAACTCGTGCATTATCAATTAAAGTAATAAGTTGATGTTGGATTACCTCTTAATTCTGAATTATTGAAAATTGTTGCATCATGAGCTGAACCTGGCCAACGAGCCACTACATTCATCAATAATAAATTGGCATCACAAACAGCTTGCACATTGATGGAGAAGTATCCTTTGCGGTTTCTAAATTCCTCTCCTATCTGAGAATCTGAAACAGCAAAAGAACAACTAGTAGGTACCTAGTTATTGAAAATAATGAAACCAAAAATGTTCAATAATACTACTGTAAAGTATAGTATGCTATTACATGAATCCTCCTTTAAATATGTTAAACTGATGAAGAATGAAGAGACTTGTTTAGGTAGGTACTGTGTTAACTTGTAAGTACCTATTTATAAAAACACACAAAATACTCACTGGGAGATTGTATTTTAACATGTGTACCATCAATTGCTCCTAGGACACGCGGAAAACGAGCTATTTGATAGAATGCCTGGTCTGTGTCACTTCTAATTTTAATATAATTATTGTACAGCTGCGCTATTGCAAAACTAACATCGCGCACGATTCGACTAGCCGATGATTTTGAGACACCAGTGAAATCTGCAACTGACAGCAACATTGTGCCCAAAGCATAAAATCGTAATGCTAGTAGCAGTTGATGCAATGGAGTTATTCCATGATTTCTGAAACAAATAGGTACTCGTAGGTTAGATAGTTCGTTAAAATAAATACATACAAATGATCACCATTTATTTTGATGATTAATAAATAAAATACCTAGGGAGGTACTTACCTGGCTCCTGTTACTCGTAAATGAGGATGAATTTCGATCAGCAGCTGTTCGACAGCCGGCTTATCAAGCCGAAACCGCAGCTGAAACTCGTACGCATCTAAAATATTTATATGGTTCACTCTCTCTGTGTAAACTCTCCGAGTTACTTCTTCGTCGGAATCAGATCCTGAAGTCCAGTCCGACAACATATTTAACATTTCTCTGTCACTATCAGAACTCGACATTTTTAAAAATATTACAGTATTTGTAAAACCAACTTGAAAATAACCGACCGAAATCCAACGGTAGCAAAATGACGTACGGATGGTAACTGTGACAGCTCACTGACGTTTACATTTTTTTATAGGAACACCCTAATGTAAGATCTTCATACAAATCGCTTACGGATCGTAGTTGGTAACCCTCCCATCCGTTAGTTACAAACCTTCGGTAGTTTGCCCTACGAGTCGTTTAATATAGGAACAGTTTGTGGTTACGGCTAGTTAAAAATGTTACTGTTCGTTATTAAAACGAGGCGTTTCATAGTTATAGGAACCGGGCATAAAATGGTCTGGTCTGGTGCTTAAGACGTAATAGCAGTAGACTTATCTACTCCATAGATTTCAGTTTCTATGCTCTTGGAAAGTGACTGGGTATTTCTATTTATTTATAATTATAATATGTAATAACCATTCGCTGTAGCAACAGGTTCCTAATTTGGACTTCTACGTGGTTTTAACATCATAATAGTAATTAAAAATGGAGTTGTGAAAATGGCGGGTAACTGTGCTGTCATTATTTTCACAGATACGCATTTAACGTGTAGGTAACTAAAAACCAGGGAAGAGCATGTCGGAGGCTGTCGGACAATGCTCAGTGTAGGGTTCCCCAGCCTTTTTTATAAAATAAATACACTATATTATGAAAAAAAAAATGAAGAGGAGCGTTTGTTTATGACACTTACCGCCCTTTGGTTGAGAAACGCAGTTTTTCGACAATAACTCAATGACGGTGTATCCGATGAAGTTGAAAATTATTGTTAGTTTAAAGTATTTATTAAGTGGTACTTTTGTGATTTTAGTTACATATTTTGATCAAACGGTTCAAAAGATAAAGGAGGGACATAATTTATGCAACTTTCGTAGCGATTGTTTCCAAAAATAGTTACTTAGTGAATAAAATGTACTTAGAAATGGACGATATGTGATATTACCTATATAGGATAGGAAAAGGGAATAAAGCCGAAAATGTGTAGTAGTTGCTTCGGGTCAGCCCTTTCGGTTCGGCAAATATGAACTGAACCCTAACAACAGCTATTAATGCCTAGTTTGCCATCAACTAAAAAATAACAAGAATAATATAATAACGTTATTTTAGCAAGTAGCAACTAGCAGCTAAAATAATTATTATATTTTAACCGCACTAAAAATGACTCACTAACCGCAATACAAAAGTACGGCGCGGTGACTAATAATAGCTCTCGAGTTGCATACTGCGTCTAAACGACCCCATCTTCTAGGATATTGATACACTACCGGAGTCTTTCTGTCGTCACGTATCGATTCATCTGGTTCTTATGCGAGGCGGACACTGACTAATGATGCGACTCCGCCGAATAATGTCCTCCATGCTGCCGTAAAATATATTCACAGCTTCTACAACACAATTTGTAATACTCAAGCAATGTCTACGCTATTAAACTAACTTGAAGAATAAAACAAATTTCGTCTTGTTATACTTAGTAGCCATTTAACGAGTAAACAAGGGTTTATTATGGAAATTTGTGTAAGTAGTTATCATGCTTTAAATTTTTATGAAAATAAAGACTAATAGACAATAATAAAAATATCGGACAACTAACACAACGCTTTCTGATCCCAAACTAAGCAGAGCTTGTACTATGGAAACCAGAAAACTAAATACATACATATTATAGAAAAATAACACCCAGACACAGAATAAACCCGTGCTGACACACAAAGTTTTATCCTGGTTGGGGATCGAACCCACGACCTCCGGCTTAGCAGTCAGGGTCACTAATTACTAGACCAACAGGCCAGTCAAAAGTAAAGATATAAAATTACTTAACAGAATTACAAAACGCTGAGAGAAATGAAAAAAAAAACCTAATAAAATACTCGCTCGAGTCATGCCATCGCTCATGGAATCTTCAATCAAACCACTTTGTTCCGAAAGTGGTCCGAGATTCCGCACACATACAAAGAGCTTCTGTCTTTTAATTAAGTTTCTCAGATAAAACTCTCTCTACCACTCTTCGTGATATGTATCAGAGCAAAAGTACTACTCGAGTAATACGTTGTATACCTATAGAAAATCATAGTCGCTTTTTATTGGTGGTCCACTCCTTTTCATAAAATACCTCTACATCGATGCTAAGTCAAGAAAAACACGCAGATTATTTTATAGAATTTTATAAGCTACGGGTCTTAATCGCGTAGTATGGGTAGATTGTCACGGGCCCTTCGTATCGGGTAGTCTGCCCGTGACCACGGCCGTTACAATACGGCCATGGTCACGGGCAGTAATAGGCAATAATATAAACAAAGGTATTTAGCCTTAAAATGAAACATTTGCGCGACTAAGACCCGTAGCTTATAAAATTCTATAATGTGTACAAATCGCGAAAGTTTACGGACATATAAGCAGATATATTGTTTAATCCAATGACATAGGTACAATGTGCTGTAATGAAATGTTCACTGTAGCTCCAACATAAATCTTGTTAACACCATCCAATGATGTTTGCAAAAACAGACGTGATATAAAAACTAAATGACTCATTAAAAGCATATGATATGAAATACAGTTAATCGTTGAGCGTTTTGTAACGTACGTTGCTCCGCCCATTAAATATGATATATCTATATATCGACAACGCTTGCAGTTGCAAGGCACTCCTTACTTAACGATAGGTAGTACGTACGTAGAGTACCTATATTTATCTAATTTTACCTATAATTAATTACGAACTAGTGGCGAATTCAGAGGGGATTCGGAGGGGAAGGAACTCAAGCTACCCTCAAAAGTGTTCGGCTCCTCCTGGTTACCTATGTGTGCTATTTAGTGTTCCTTTATAAAAACCGACCTTTTTTTATACAAAGACGAGTCCGGCAATAGGGTACAAGCCCTGTGTCACGGGGGACTTTACAAACATACAAGTCACGTCATAAAGTACACCCAGACTCGGAACAACAATTTGTGGGTCACACAAAGTGGTGTCCCGTGTGGGAATCGAACCCACGACCTGATGCGTAGCAGTCGGATACACTCCCACCACGCCACAGAGGCAGTCAATTAATTATATCAATTCAATTCCCTTTATACTAATAAACTAATTCTTCACCATTCCTTCCTGGATCCTGGTACCAGCTTTCATAGCTCTACGACGAATTTTACACCTATCTCTAGTATCCATATTGGTCTATGCTCCTTGAGTCTATCCCTTCTGGTATGGATACTTGAAATTTTATATCCCTTGCTGTCGTATGTGTAATTTCTCTTAAATCGAATCAAATTTTGTTCACTATCGCATTAGGTTAAAAAAAATATTCGTCATTAAATTTTAAAAAAGGGAGTAAATCGAATGGGAACATGATACCTAACAACACATTAACGGATCGGACAGGGAATAAATATACTTCATCAACTTAATTGTCATTTCATAGTAGTGTATAAATATTAAGTAATTAAAAAAAAAGTCAGGGCTTTATGTCCCTGATGTAATAAAATAAGTTCTGTTAGCCCTAAAATTTTATTCCAGATTCCACAACAGATAAATATAAATTTAAACGCCACGAGTTTATTAGATACTAGAATATTTAGGTTAATTAAACCGAAGTAAAACGGTTTATCGGATAATGGAATGAATAATCCGGCGAAGATCGAATGATTTAGTACTGGTGAACTGAACGAAGATTATAATCTGATCTAATGGACTGTAACCTAAACTTCTATCGCACAGCGTACAGAGTTTATAGCGAACATTGCTCTAATAACAATTGTTCATGCTTGTTATATTAAGGGTTCTTCTGTAACGTGACTTTTTTTAAGGGATAACTAGCAATGTGGAACTGTGGATCCCACTCTGCGACATAAGCTGCTGCCGCTTGTAACGTTACATTTAAAGGATTTCATCGGATAATTCCGCAACAGGTAGAATGGCTAGCACACTTAAGTGAACTCTCTATAATAATATTCACTAAACCAACTTTCATTCAAGGCCAATGTCAACAAAGATTCCAAATTTCAACCACAAAGGAGATATTATAAAGCACAACTAGAAATATTACTATACAAACGGTTTTTTTTTTTTTTTTTATAAATTTTAAAACGTTTTATTTTCCTTCACTATTATAGGGCGGCTAACTTTGACAAGATCAAACACTGCGTCTCTTTTTTTAAAACGATATTCATAAACTTTCGTATTCTTAAATACTTATCTTGAGTTTACGCGGACTATTTTAATTAATTTTTGGTTAAGCATAAGAACTAATAGAAGAAACTAAAACAGAACTAAAAGAAGTCCAAGCCCATAGACAATTTTCACGCACGAGTGGATTGAATTGATATTGATGACTCTGTTTATCATCATCACATTTTTTACCGAAACTTCGTTTTCATTGAATTTAGAATAGGTCTCCTGCGGGTCAATTCACGTATTTAAAGCAGTGCCGTTGCAGTTCAGTTGCGGTTAAGTTTCGAATAAAACGGCCATTTTTGTATTCTTGTAACTTTGGGATCGATCTCAAATTAATTACATATATATTATCAACATTACATTAAATGAAATATGCACATTCGTAACCATGAGAGCATTGGCTACGAATGTGCATATTCCATCTATGAATCTGGCAGTGGCAATGCTAAATCTAGCTAGCTTATTGTCCTATACTGACCTTGTAATATGCTCCATTACCTGATACAGCCAGTCGTCAGATAAACAGATTGACGTTCGGTATATTTATGTTTAATTAAGTGAAAACCCCGTTGAGCGCAAAAAGAGGTTGTAATCCTTTTTGTCTCGAATTCTAATCCGACCCTTGTACCGCGACGGGCGACCTTTCCATTGTAAGATAAGATACGACGGAAATTACTTAATTACGTAAATATCCTTTTTGACAATGAATTTATGCATGAATAGTCACATAATGGCACTAACTCTCAGAATATGCCATGTTTAACATTTCAAAGAAGATGTAAAATAGTTGATGTCAACGGAAATGAAATTCTAATATTGTTAAAGTTTTTACTAAATACCTAACTGACATTTGACATAATATAATGGATGATTGATTATATCTTTGCTATATTTATTAAAATTGATAACTATCAAAACCAATATAACCGACTTAGGTGACGATTACTCCGCAAACTAGGTACCTATTCTTCAAAGATAGATGTCGATGAAAAATTAGAGTCAATCTGAATATCTGCCTTGATAAATAGTATGTAAATATAAATAAATAATAATTCTGCTTTGTCTCAATGTGCAGAACACGTAAATAACAAGTTGCGTTCAAACGCAGCGAGGGCTGAGGTTGGGCGCCGCGGTCGTCGGCCGCTCCGGCCGCCGCCCTCGCCCCTATAAATACATCGACAAAACACAAAAGCAGATGCACTCCGCGAAACACTTTTAATTTTAATGATACGACATTTGCACGAAACTGTTTTCAACGAATTACTGAAATTTACACGCCTTTTATTATGATTATGACACAGACTTCAGTGTCTGCTTTTCTATAATTTTATTTAAAAAATAGTACCGCAGTGAACAGTCTTATTTTTATCGCAGGAAAAACAGCTAGGTTTCATTTAGTTCTAGCTCCATAGTTTAATCTACGGATTCAAGTAGAGCCCGCTTTTACGCCAGGAAGAAAATATGAAAGTTTAGTTAGGTAAATGAAACAATTCTGAACAATGGTTTAACAGATTATCCGCAGTACAAAATGTATTTTATTTATTCATCTTACGTACTAAGCACATTAAACATTTCTTATTGCCTATTTGAACTTTCGTCGAAATTCGTTGAATTATTACAAACTTCGCGAGTTTGTAAATGATAAAACATAACACAATGGCAACAATTCCCGAGGTAAATAATTTGAAACTTTCTACGTCGATTTATTGTTATGATATAGTCTGGTTTCTGGCTAGACGCATTATTTTATGATCGCAATACAGAGAATTAGTTTTCGATTCGTTGTGAATTATTTATCGCGTTAAAGATAGGACGATACCTTTTATAACGGCACAATCAATTGAATAAGCTCTCGGTTCTTAACTCCACAAATCTAAGAGAAAAGGAAAACAATTAATTAACTTATTTCCCGCAATTAACGAGGGACGGATACGAAATTACTTAAGCATCTCTGGGTAATCAGCGCGGTGGGTATCCGCTCGCGTCGCCGCCGGTAGGCCACGGGAGGCGGAAGACGGCTTTCCCCGCTCCAATCGGCGATAGCCTGACGTTTCGCTTCCGTCGTCCTTTGTCCAACACCACAACAATACAGTTTTCGGTGAAATGAATTGAAACAAAACGACAAACACGTTTATCTTTTATTGGTGCTACAAAACACTGACGTTCGATAGTTTGATTGGTTGGTTTTTGAAGTATTACGTCTCGTCTAGCTCGATACGCCAATGGGTAAAATATTTTCCAACTCATTTGTGTCACTTGGACTGGTTGGATAATGAACTTTTCCTAACAGAAAATATTATAGACTGAGATACGGCTGCAGATTCGCATCGTTCATCGAGTATTGTAATAAAATCATGTTTTTATATACAATCATAAAAAGGGCAATACGTTTTGGCCAGTCTGCCTATCAGATTTTGCCCGCTAGTATTTTTAATTAAATTAATATGAATCGACTTACTGGGAAAAAAAAATCTCACTTGTTATTGCAATGAAATACACTCTATTTTGTAGAACTAGACGTAGAGAACTTGAAAAGCGATGGGTGCCTTTGCGCACTTGCCCGCAACACCTTCGCAGCCAGGTGTAATCAGGTAATCTTTTGTTACGTTATTACGTTCATGGCGTATTGTCATCATTTATATATCAAATTAAAGCTATTGATTTCCTGTACATGATAAACTACCTCTGCCTATGCAAAAGTGCCCGCAGTCGGAGTTGCCGGCGTTTAAAGTTTGTTTAGAGTGAGAAAGACTTATCGCTCTACATCATTCGTTAGACGAGGATGGCAATAGCCTGTTCTGCTGTCGTAACAAAGAATGCAGTAACTGACAAAAACCATTATTTTAGTTATGTTCTTGAAATGGCAACGTAATTCATACACTATGCAATAATAACAAAAAAAAAATTAAAGCAAATTGGAAACTAAAATGTTATTAACATAAAATGTAGTAGTTAGACCAAATGATTTTCATTCATCAAGATGAATTGCAATTGTCGTAACTATAATAAACTAGCGGCTCGCTTCGGCTTCGCACGGACTTTCTCCAGTCCATGAAATAGCTTCACAGTCCGGACCGTTCGATTCGCACTTGACATTTCAAAATGTAAACGTCGAACGAAAGGTACCCCATCCGCCGGCGGCCATATTCAAGTAAGTCAATACAATAGTCTCTAAGCAATAGTCTCTGTTTGCTGATAAGCTGCAGTCAGGAATCTCGGTAAGTATATCATATAATAGTTTTTTCATTAAATTTATGAGATTGTCAGAGACAAAGGTAAAGTAGACTGGTTGAGAGTGTAATAGTAGTATTAGGTACTGATAATAGTGGGCACTGTCTGGGGCGGAGTGTCTGTCTAATGGGTGGCGGAACGTTTAGTGATATGTACTGTAAATGTGAGGGATTAGATAAGAAACCACGAATTAGACGTCTTTATTAGACTTCTAAGCTTTGATACCCACGCGACCATGCTCATTACTGACATGACAATATTATCATGAAAATATTCTTTCAACGTGTAGTAGCACTTTAATAAGAGTACATAATAAGCTCATTTTTAAATTTTACCTTATTGTCTATGTCTTTGATATATGTCGGTAGTTTGTTATAAATCAGCGGTGCTTTACAAAATATGCTACTATACATCAACGCGGTTTTGCTTAGTACCACACATAGTTTACCTAGGTGTCGTTGACGTTCCCTCTTATTAAATAGGGTTATATTCTGCTTTACAAACATTGCGCTTTCATAAATGAATTTTACAAGGTAACGTTAGTATAGAATATTGAATATCATAAGGCCTGCATGATTATCTTGACTTCAAACCGAACATTGTTCTTATGCAGCGTTTCTGCGAAGAGATATCCAGGGTAGGCAGTCATAAGCGCGTCTCTACTAGTAATAAATTTCAGTCTGTACAATTCATACGCAAACTGGCTGATCTTTTTGAATAAAATGTCGTGTCTTACGTGATCAAAAGCTTTTGTCCTGTCCATAAATAGACCAACTACTGGCTGTCCCCTATCCATATTATGGATCACGGATCGTAAAAAATCATAAGTAGCCATGTTTATATTTTTATTCTTCCTAAATCCATATTGCTGGGGGATCAAAATAGATTCCTTTTCTAAGAAAGTATTGAGGCAGTTATAAATCACTTTTTCGTATATGTTTGCAAATATTGGTACTATTGCTACCGACCTATGATTTGTTTTTCACCCTTTTTGTACAGAAGTTTAATCATTGATTTTTTTAATTCATGAGGAAATAAACCTTGTTCAAGGCTCAAATTAATTAAACAATATAAAACAGGTGCTATAGAACTACTTACGTCTTTGACTATAGCTGTTATTATCCCATCGATGCCAGCGCTTTTTGTATTCTTTAGTTCCATGATTATATTAAAAATGTCAATAGATGACATCGGATTCATAAAAAAATATTTGCATATAATATGTCCAGGTGAATTATTACTAAGTTTAGAGTTACTTCCATTATCCACTATGCATTTAATTTGGATTTTTTTATCATTTCACCATTATATTTTATCTCGGTAAAGTTTAAATTAGTATTTTATTTTGAGCGCCATTAATAATTCTCCAAGTTGCTTTTAATTTATTTTCATTTATTTTGATATAGTGATCATTTTGTGACCTTTGAGTTAATCTAATTATTTTCTTTATTCTATAAGCGTTTCCAAAGTAATTCTCTTTTCTTTTTACTACCTAGTTTTTTTCCTTTAGAAAACCATTTTGTTTTAGTTGTAGAAAACAATTTTAATTCTATGAATTGGAAAACATAGATCATATAGCAGCTTAAATAAGTTTATAAAGCAGTTCATATACTTGGGAAAAACTTAATGGAATTTATTTTTTAAATCTATATCTGTATTCTGAGGAAAAATCCCTTTTAAGTATAAACCGATGTTCTAATACCATGCTAGCACTAATAGGGCATTGTATAATTTACGCAGAATGATTCGATATACTGAGTTCTACCAATTCACTTTTGCACCCCCGCAAGTTGTGTTGAATATTGTCAATGCAAGTATTACTGGCATATCGAGTAGCTTGTTGGAATTCTGCTTTTAAATTGAATGACCAAATAATATTTTGCAATTCTAATGAAAGTCCATTCTTTTTTAGTAAATCTATGTTGTAGTCACCACAGAGTATAACTTTCTGGTTTTTGTTCTTACAAACATAAGACAAGAGAGTATGCATTTTTTCATAAAAACATTCAAAAGATAATGAGTCAAATTTAGGAGGCCTATATATACAGGCAGTATAAATACCATAACAAATCAATTCAATTATAGAAAATTCACATTTGTTTGCTATTGATAGATTGTCCATTTCATGCACAGTTTTGTATTTAATATAATTTTTACTAAAATACATGATCCGCCATGTCGAGACTGCCTCATAAAGGAAGCCGCTAGGCTCAAATTAGGTATACATAAATATGGTTCGTCCCCTGGAAGCATATTATGTTCTGTAATGCACACTACGTCAATATTCTTATTCATTTCATTTAGATTAACACACAACATATCTGACTTACTTATTATCCCATTTATGTTTTGATGAAGTATTGACAAGTATTTAGGCACGAAAAATCTAATCGTAGTTTCTTATCTAATCCCTCACATTTACAGTACATATCACTAAACGTTTCGCCACCCATTAGACAGACACTCCGCCCCAGACAGCGCCCACTATTAGCAGTACCTAATACTACTATTACACTCTCAACCAGTCCACTTTACCTTTGTCTCTGACAATCTTTTAAATTTAATGATAAAACTATTATATGATATACTTACCGAGATTCCTGACTGCAGCTTATCAGCAAATAGAGACTATTGTATTGACTTACTTGAATATGGCCGCCTGCGGATGGGGTACCTTACGTTCGACGTTTACATTGAATGCCAAGTGTGAGTCGAATGGTCCGGACTGTGGAGCTATTTTATGGACTGGAGAAAGTCCGTGCGAAGCCGAAGCGAGCCGCTAGTTTATTATAATTACGACAATTGCAATTTATCTTGGTGAATGTAAATAATTTGGTCTAACTACTACATTTTATGTTAATAACATTTTAGTTTCTAATTTGCTTTTAATTATTTTTTTTGTTATTATTGCATAGTGTACGACTTACGTTGCCATTTCAAGAACATAACTAAAATAATGGTTTTTGTCAGTTACTGCATTCTTTGTTACGACAGCAGAACAGGCTATTGCCATCCTCGTCTACCGAATGATGTAGAGCGATAAGTCTTTCTCACTCTAAACAAACTTTAAACGCCGGCAACTCCGACTGCGGGCACTTTTGCATAGGCAGAGGTAGTTTATCATGTACAGGAAATCAATAGCTTTAATTTGATATATAAATGATGACAATACGCCATGAACGTAATAACGTAACAAAAGATTACCTGATTACACCTGGCTGCGAAGGTGTTGCGGGCAAGTGCGCAAAGGCACCCATCGCTTTTCAAGTTCTCTACGTCTAGTTCTACAAAGTAGAGTGTATTTCATTGCAATAACAAGTGAGATTTTTTTTTCCCAGTAAGTCGATTCATATTAATTTAATTAAAAATACTAGCGGGCAAAATCTGATAGGCAGACTGGCCAAAACGTATTGCCCTTTTTATGATTGTATATAAAAACATGATTTTATTACAATACTCGATGAACGATGCGAATCTGCAGCCGTATCTCAGTCTATTATTACAGTCTTCTAAATTTAAACATTGACAATTTGAAAAGAGTGGCCGCAAGTTTTTATTGGCTATTCTTTTCTCCGGCTTTACCTATTGTTTGCAGACAGGCATTACACGTAAATGTAGAATCGACTTTTCACAAGTGTAGTATTTTGCTACACATGAATAAAGATTTTTTATTATTATTTATAATCTCAAATGAAATCTAATGACTCTACTTAGGCAGCTCGTATCGTAATTCTGGTTAACTTTCATAAACTGATTGCAAATACGTTCAACATAAAAATGTGGAACAAGAATGCACACCCAATTAGCTTACATATAAGTATTTGTAAAGCGTTCAATTGACCTAGGAGGGTTACATTATACCCATACCCGTTCAATGGAGACGCGCGGTTTCAAAGTACGACAGGTACCGCGACCGCGAGGGGTCGAGGAAAGGCGTGTTCCGTGAAAATGATCGCGTTTACTGTTCTTGGTGTCTGTTTTGTTTACAAACAAGCATTTAATTGACGCAGGAATTCCTACAGCGCCGGTTTAAAGGAAAACAAGATTCTACCCGCCACTGTCGATCATGTTCTGAATCGAAGCAATGTGGCGATAATATGTGAACTATGTCGCTTCAAGACATCTTAGTATAAGTCGTATAAGTACAATAGAACGTCTTGTTTTAATAAAATGTTACATATTATCCTGTATTCATTCTCCTCAATGTAAGATCATAAACTCGGTAGCTACGATACTTACGACACAATGATTTTCAACGAATTACAAAAGTATCTATAAATAAAACAAGGTGTATTCCATTTGAGTTTTCAAAGAGCTTTATGTCTGTGGAACGTACAACATGCATTATTCACAGAGAAGAATAATCTCTGTACTAAATAATACAATGTGCCTTGTTCACTGAGGGTTGTGAATTTCTTTTATTTTTAATGAAATCTTCTTGTTTGCTAATTGTGTGTGTTACAATAACGTATTATGTTACTAAATGTTACTTACTATTTGCGAGTCGTATGATCTGTCATTATCATTTTGTTTCGTCTGGGTTTTTAATTAATTTGACTTATTTATTTTAATAGAGCAGGCGAAAAGATATCATGTTCTAGCGATGACTAGTTCAGAAATAAAAGCTTTACTGAAGTGTTTAAGATAAGATTATGCGATATTTTGTATCTTAAGTTTCTATTAGGACATAGCCTACAGAAACCTCAAAACCGCAACCAGTTCTGATCTAAATCTAAATCCGTGTATCTAGTGATTCTATAGTGAATCTATTGAGTCACTTTTGAAAGAGAACGTGCGATTTTGAAACAAATCACACTAATATTATAAAGGCGAAAGTTTGTGAGTATGTGAGTGTGTAATTATGTTTGTTACTTCTTCACGTCTAAACGTCTGGAGCGATTTTAATAAAATTTCGTACGGAGTTAGCTGACATCCTGGATTAACACATAGACTAATAAACCGCGGGTAACACCGCGGGGAATTGCTAGTATTTTAATATTTATCATCGTATTTTCATTTAGGACAGGTTTTTAGTTGTTTTTACAGCAGCAACTTTTTTCCCAATAAGTTCAAATCTTCGTTGTAAACAGAATTTATCTTATTTTTCAGTTGCAATGATTTAAAAGACATAATAAATAAAATATTAGTATTTCAGGGAAGTAATTTTATATCACAAAATGCTTTCTAAAGACGTACATAGCCAGACAGCACATGTAGAAGACAAGTTAAGCTCATCGGATTTGTTGCTTCACTTAATCGTTTTTGCAACGGAGACTTAGCTCGGTAAGGTCGAATGTCTTCATTCTAAACAACTTAAATCCTGTTTTGTGAGTTGAAAATACTGATTCGAGTCGCTTCAAATGTATACCTACAAAACTGCGTAGATAAAACAAGAGAGCGAAATGTTTCGTTCAACTTAATGAGTTTTTCTTTTTCAGAGCCGCATTCGGTGGTCTTATATAGCAAAAAATATATCTTTTAATAACGATACGTGTTGTGGTTTGCTAAACCACATACTTAGTGAAGTAGCCTGTAGTTATTTGAGGAGTCACAGCCCATCTTCAATAATAAAATTGCATAACATGACACAAATGTAGATCAGCAGGACAACTCAAACAACGCTATATGATCCCAAACTAAGCAGAGCTTATACTATGGCAACCAGACAGCCGATAAACATACTTATATATTTTTAAATAAATACATATCTATATTAATATTATAAAGCTGAAGAGTTTGTTTTTTTGAACGCGGTAATCTCAGGAACCACTGATCCGAATTGGAAAAATATTTCACTGTTGGATAGCCCATTTATCGAGGAAGGATAATGAGACATGGAAACATCACGCTACGACCAATAGGAGAGGTGCAGCAATTAGAAATGTTGCAAAAACGGGGAAAATTTACGAAGACGAAGTTGCGCGGGACAGCTAGTTATAGATAAATAACACCCAGAGACATAATAAACGAGCGTGCTCATCACACAAAGTTTTATTTTGGGTGGAGATCGAACCCTCGACCTCTTGCGTAGCAGTCGGATGCACTCCCACCGCGCCACAGAGGCAGTCGTAGTTCTAATATCACTTCCTAAGGTTTTAAAACATGTTTAATTGTGCCAAGTGACAGTTAAGTTTTGAGACAATTGAAAAATTTATCACTTAGATTCGATTGATGCTAAAAGATTTATAGCTGTCCGACGCCAGGATTATTCCTTGCAAATTCAAGACAATCGGTGTCAGTTTGTCTGAATATTCATTAGCTACTGAGTTGGGGAGTTAATACCGCATCCGATTAATGTTGATATTTTCTCGCGTTTAGGTAACTTTCGTTATACAGGCGAGGGCGGCACGATTCAACGATTTGTTTTCCGCGGACACATTAGCGACTGTTTTACTTCGCTTTGTGTATGGCTTAGTGTTTAGAATGGCTTTTTCGTGAGCAGACGAAATTAATTTAAACCGTGCCTGAGTAAATATTAGGTACGCCACATATTTCATTAAAGGATTAACGGTGGCGGAAATTGTTTCGCCTACGCGGAGAGTTCAAAATGTTTAGTGGTCTTTGACGAGACCGCGGAACTTTAAAGGAGGCACTAATAACAGCATCGCATCAAGTATTTAGCAGCGGCACGGGACGTAGCGGCTCGCGGCGCCTACCCTCCACTAAAACAAAACTTAAATCTCCGTGCAAAGCCGCAAGAAAATTCCGCCGCCGGAAACCGCAGACCATTTTAAGTAAAATATTAAATGCGCTGTAGGATTTGTTCGCGTACGGGTACAGGCCGGTTTTAATATTTGATGAAGCGCTCGCTCCCAGTCGACGACGGTCTGTCTGGCCCTTAATTGCGGAGTGATGCGTCCGTGGCCGCACACGGGCCCAAAACTCGACCGCGAACTCAAGAAAATATTAAAACGTCCCGTTGCGCTCCGCCGGTTTCTGCTTACTCAGCTCACTAACTGTTTATAGCCAGCCTAGAGACGTTAACGCCTATAAATTTTATGTTTGTTCACAGCCGCCGTAAAATGTTGCAATATCGCTAAATCCGTCTGCTTTCTTTTGTATTTAAGGGGCATTTATACTGTCCACAATATACTGTGGTAGAGATTTAGTTACAGCTCAGCATCAATAATATATTTAGTTATAGTTCTATATAATAATTTATAAGAAAAAAAAAACCGGACTAGTGCGAGTTGGACTCGCCCATCAAGGGTTCCGTACAAATTTGTAGGTACATATTATTATAAATAGTTCAAGAATCGAGTCTCGCAAATTTTTGAAGACTATATTTTGTATGATTTAATTGCAAATATATAAGTTTTTAGACTTTTCCCTATACTTGTAGTATTAGACGGTATTACTTGCCAAAATTCATTGGTCAACAGAAAATACCCTAAAAATTTGGATTCCTTAAGAGTGTCAAATAGAAATGTAGGTACGTTTTTTGCGGCATAAACGGCCGTATATTTTTTTTATGTTAAGTTTAACGTAAAAAAAAATACGGCCGTTTATGCCGCAAAAAACGTTTTTTACGTTAAGTTAGAATTTTTTACAGTTTCAAGGGACTAGAGACCTGAATATTTGGTTTTAATTTCAACTCGATACCAGGCGTTCCCGAGACAAAGGGTCTTGACAGACAGACGGAAGACGGACAACAAAGTGATCATATAAGAGTTGTTATTTTCCTTTTGAGGTACGGAACCCTAAAAAAAAGAAAAAGACAGCTCCCGCAGTAGGATACAAGCCCTGTGTGTCGGGGGACTTAACAAACATTCAAATCACGGACACGTTGTATACCCAGATTCGTAAAATCAATTTAGGGATCACACAAAGTGGTGTTCTGTGTGGGAAGCTTTCCCATAGCCTCTAGCTTACTTTAGTTAAGCACATAGCTAGTGATGTAGCCTGTAGGTATTTTATTTATGAAGTCACAAGCATCTTCAATAACAGGCTAAGCTGCGGGTTAAATATAGAAATAAGTGGTGTTCCGTGCGGGAACCGATCCCACCGCCTCTTTGGCTGCAGTCGTACAGAATCCTACAGCCTCACAGCGATGTCACACTATTATAAAAAATAGTCGTAAAAGTAAGAATGCTTTCCTACTTTAATTATCGCTAGCGAAAAAGCGAAAAATATAATTCGCTGCTTTCATCTGTTAACTCCTGCTATGCGACACTGACATATAAAAACGAAGTCAATTGTATAGATTTTAAGGCGTCACTTTCTGAGCGCTTGTAACATATCTATACCTTTTTACTTAAAACATTGTTAAATTTGTAATACGAAGTATTACTAACAAGAGTATAAAAAAGTGTATGTACACTACAATCATATTCTCCACGCTATTTGTAAGTGCGTTAAGTGAATGAAGATAATTAATCATATGACTTACGCATGCTCCTGATAACATCAGACATGTAAGCGCGTTACATCAACAACACTTATTTTACATAGTTGCACTTAAAAATAGTTCAATTAAAATAGTTTAAGTGTATATTCAACATGAGAATTGTTTGGTGGTACCTACAATAACGACGCAGGTTCTAAAATAAGATCATTTTTTTAAATGATGCTCAAAAACAAAATTTGCTAGGTTAGATAGTCGAGTACTTAAAGGCAACTGTGTGATCAGATATCAGGTTACTTTTATTTTTTTTATTTTAAAAAATACGACTCCCGCAGTAGGGTACAAGCCCTGTATCGCGGAGGACTTTACAAACATACAAGTCACGGACGTAAAGTACACCCAGACTCGGAACAACAATTTGTGGATCACAAACAAAGTGGTGTCCCGTGTGGTAATCGAACTCGAGACCTCTTGCGTAGCAGTCGGACACACTCCCACCGAGCCACAGAAGTTACAGATTGTAAATTGGTATTTCATATAATCGTATTTTGCAATGTTTCAAACATTTTTGTCTAGAATGAAGCAAAAGAAACATTATTTTATGATAAATTGACATGATTCTACATTGACAAATTTATTAAGTTTGATAATGATTGAAAATTGGAAGCCAATCATCTCTTTAGGGGTAGAATTGTCAAAAATGGTTACATCATAGTAACTATCCGTGTGCTAGATTTTAATTCGTATGAAGTGTGTGTTGATATCAGTCAGTCACGGTTGTTCAGTAACAATACAGATCAAGAATAAGCATCTTAAGGTACAATAAAAAGAGCATCCACTTACAACCGTCACACCTCATTCAGAGCCAGACAATCTCTTCACAACTACACGAAGCCAAAGTGCTACCAATATACAGCTTATTGGCAGTGCCTTAACGTAGAATCCGATAATGCGTTGAACGTACAAAACGTTAACAGTACAATAAATGAGATTAATCAACACTCAGCTCGGACCGCAATTTCCCGGAAAAGGGGATTTCACCCCGAAACGATTCATCCATTAGGGTTTACTATGGATATATTCTGAATGTAAATAATGAAAACCAACCGTATCTTACGATACAACTGTGATTGTAAATTATTATCGACTACCTGGCGTTTTTTTACACGCGATTATTTGTGATAAATCGGACTTAATATTTAAAAAAAATACATGAATTAGTAATTTAATAGAAGATCAATCATGATCCAGCTTTGATAAAATAGGTATTTTGACTTTAGGAGTACATTAAAACGAGTACAATACCTTTAATGTGGGTACATACATTTTAATATTGTAGAAGCTGGATGGCTGGCTTCTGTCTAATCTGGACGTGGTCACATAAACTGTTTTATTAAAATATATATATTGCGGGTCTTAATCGCGTGAATAATTTAAGGTAAAATACCTTGGTTATTGCCCGACGTTTTGACCGTATTGCAACGGCCGGGGTCACGGGTAGACTGTTTTTTTTTAAAGACGACTCCCGCAGTAGTGTACAAGCCCTGTGTCGCGGAGGACTTTACAAACATACATGTCATGCACACAAAGTACACTCAGACTCGGAACAACAACTTGTGGATCACACAAAGTGTTGTCCCGTGTGAGAATCGGACCCATGACCTCTTGCGTAGCAGTCGGACACACTCCCACCGCGCCACAGAGGCAGTCATGTTTCGATATTATGAGATTGGTTTTCAGAACGAATCAATTCGAGTGGGAAGTTTGTGGACACTAAGAAACTGTGAAGCTGATAAATGAAACATTGTTTTCGCATTATCTTTGTAAAGGAAGGCATACGTGTACAATTATAATTTTGGTATCGTTTCTAATTATAGAAGTAATACTTAAAACTGTGCATTCTGAAACCATCTAAACCAGGTATTGTAGACGTATTAAAAATTAAATTGGAGCGTTGAAATTTACAGTTTGATGTAACAAGTAGGATGGGCAGAAGAAACAAACAAGTCACGCACTGTTGACTTCAATTACGGCGCGTGCGATATACGACGTCGTAAAGAGATCGCAGCCCGAGACGGGGCAAGGGACACTCACGGCAACATACTGAGTACAGAAAGTCGGCTTACAGCTCAACAAAAAAACCACCCACACGACGGCAATCTGAACGTGCGCTGTCTCGGTCGACGATTTGTCCGAGTTTGATCAAGATCTGTGTATTTGCGCGTCTATGTATGCGTGAGCCTGTTTTCGCTCGTTGCAGGAACCCGGCCCTCTACATCTTTTTTGTACTCAAGGCGAACACTTCGAACTCGATACTGGCTAACTGACAAATCGTTACACGCATTTGGTATCGTTTGTTACCCCAAGAATTACCTGAGACCGCAATACCCTACCCATTTTTGCCCCGACACGTTTCAATTCGCCTACTATAAAATATTTTATTCGAAACAGTGTGTTAGAAAGTGTTGTCTGTAGTTTGTCTTCGCATATCGTCCCTATGTTGGTAAAGATTTTATTGTTAATCAATCAAAAATGTTACTTCCATATTCCAATAAGTCACTAGGTATTAAGTATGATGGGATAGTAGTTGCAACACTTATGTTATTTGTTATGAATACATTAATTTCAGATATAAGTATCGACATTATGTAATATAAAATCATTGTGAAAATTTGAGGATTGTTTAACGAATATAAAAAACGCATTTAATTGGGAATTGATTACAACGCTATATTGGCCTCATATTCATAATCAAGTTTAAACGTTGGTGACGATTTTTATCCTCTGGTTTGTGACGATGAGAGACATAATTTCTGGTAAGAATGCCTATCTTAGAATGGTAGTTAGACATCTGTTAAGAGATCACAAGCCGTAAATTTACGCACTAAATATACTTATGTAGACTTGCCCTTTACATGGAGCCTAAAATATATAAATCTAGATGTTAAAGGAATTCCCAAATGTCCCGATTTACGGAGGATGTCTCGAATTTAAGTCGAGAGGGTCGACGTGAGACAATTTGTTCTGATTTTTTCATGTTCAACTTGAGTTAAATCCTGACAGCCATTAGCGTTATCTAGCCAGGCAACGTGGAGTACACAAGTAAAAATACCTACAGATTTGCGTCCATGATATGATCTTTAGCAGAAAGAATACCGTGAGGGGGAAGGTAAGCTTTGTATATACCTACAGTCGGTATATCATCCTATGGTTGAAATTCAATTGAACAATGTAAAACAACAAGGTTGATTTTTCCTTGCAATACTATTCTGACAAAAATATTGTCGACCTTAACACATTTTTGACTACACATGAAGTTTTGTCAAAATTGGTAGACGACTTTATTTACCGCCTGTACCTAATTCGCTTGGTATCGTTCACGGATACGGGATCTTGGAGCACCTTTACTTCAAAGTGTTCCATGATTCAGTTGTTTGTAAACGATGTTTTTGGAACGTAGTTCGTTATCGCACATTTTGTTGTTTGCGGGTTGAAAGGCTAGACGAAAGAAAGTGTTACATTTTGACATCGATCAAAAATCTATTATTACATATGTGAAGCTAGAATAAGGAGGTTGTGTTATATAGGTTGTTTGTATTTTTTAAAAGATTGTAATGTTTATTTTACCTATGTTAAACTGGCTGTGTATAATTTAAGTGTGAAAAATCTTAATTTCAAATAGGATATTTTTTTATAATTCTTCCAGTTTTTTATTTTTTAATCATTAGTAATAATATATAGCAAAAAGAACTACGTTCCAACCGGGTGGCCATAAGACACCTCTCTCTTTTTGTGTGTATCTATTGCTAAAGCGCGTTTGCATAAAGCTTACTATCTGTAGGTAGTCGGTATTTCCTTTAGTATTGCATCTGAAACGCACCTAGAAGTTCGTATAATCGTATTCCTATTGTTTAGACCATAGACATGAAGACTGGACTGCGTTATAACCTAACAAAATGGATCACTCTCTAAAAAGAGACAACGCGACTGTGCGGCTAATACCTGTCTCGTCTCTATCGAGTGTTTTGTCTCTCTCATACTTTGCAAAGGAAAGGTGCAGTCCAGTCTTTATGTCTACGATTTCGATACAAAATTAACCTAACAATATTCCACAACATTTATACACAGTTAGTATTAAGGTTTTACTCACTTGAAAAATCTCGTTTTTGATCGAGTAGCTGCCTCTTTGTGTCTGGCACAATGTCATGCTACGTACCTGAAAAAAAAACAAAATTTTAGTTCCGATTTCAAATATTTAAAAGAAGAGTGTCTACTAAAAAGCTTTTAAGTAATTGGCCTAACACCTCTTTTACTTAGAGTTATTTGGCTGCCGTTTTTATCGGTCTTTTAATCTTGTTAATTAAATTTACTGTTGATTTTGCTCAAGTTTTATTATAGCTATTACTATAGAAAAGTAAAAGCTGTAAATTTGGATAACAACACGTACCTATATCTTGCAGTAGGACTCTTGGGACTTGGGACTCAAAGATTCCATTATGGATACAAATTACACTCAAACTAGAAGCAACAAATTGTGGACAAAGTGGTGCTCCGTGTGTGAATCGAACCCACCCTCCCACAGCGCCACTGAGGCAGGTAAAACATACGAGGAATATAATATTTACTTATAAATTCTATTTGCATACTTTAACTTCTAAATTGTGATAGGGGTCTATGAACCAGCGGAAGAAGGAAGTCGTATTTAAATTCTACACATCAATTTTATAGCCGTCCAACAAAGTACTAATAATTGAATTATTTATGTGTCTGTGTATGTAATGAATACCTATGAAGTACAGCCAGATAGAAACCGGTAACGCGATTATACCAAATTAATTAATTAAAAAACTAGATAAGCAAAACTGTTATTTTATCGTGCCAGCCCGTGTTTAGAGCTTGTGTTTGCGATTTTACCAATAACGACTGGTAAAATATTATAAACTGCGTGACCCGCGCAATTTCGTCTACGTAAATTTTCCCCGTTTTTGCAACATTTTCCATTGCTGCTCCGCTCCTATTGGTCGTAGCGTGATGTTATATAGCCTATAACCTTTCTCGATAAATGGGATATCTAACAGTAAAATATTTTTTTCAATTCAGACTAGAAGTTCCTGACATTATAGCGTTTAAACAAACAAATTCTTCAGGTTTATAATATTAATAAGTATTTATAGATAAATAATGTATGTATAATAATGTATTTATGTGATTATAATGTATTTAGTTTACAACAAATATTGCGTTTTTATTTCGAAGATAAATAAATATTTATTTGAATAATGTTTAAATAATTAAGTCAAAGTTTTAGCAGTATAACATTTTTATTGTACGTAAATAAAAGTATTTTGACCAAAAACCTTTCCCAGTATTAAACAGACACAAGAGATAATATAATAACACTTAAATAAAAATATCCTTGAAAAGTATTCATGATGCCTTGTTTGTTCTGTGGACAACAAGTTACATAAAACCTACAAAGTTGTTACTGTTTAATTTCGGCCACGAGTCAACAGATTTAAACGTAGATACCTATACTGTATATATAGTTATAAAATTAAATGTAAGTGCTTGTTCTGCGACTTACCTACTGTTTTTATATTCTATGATAAAATAAACTAATTTGAATTAATTAAATAACGAACTAATTACAGTATGAAAGTATACAGTGATAAAACATTACACAAGACACTCAAAATGATAAGGGCATTTTTAATAGCAGTTAAAACAGTCATTTATTGTCTAAAAAACTGTAATTTTAGGTAGAAATTAGATAAAGTTACCCGATTTCGTACAACAATTTATTCAAAGATTCTAAAGAAAGGTTCCTTGAGGCATCTCTTTATTTACATAGTTAATAATCTACTTACTTACATTGTTTTGTAATATCGTACGTATGTACTAAATAATAGATATTAATTTAAAAGCTAAAAGTTCGCTAGTTTTAATTTTCTATTAATTAATTTTTAAAGTAGTTGTAGTAATAATATCTGTTTTTTTTTTATAAAATTTTATAAATGTGAAAAAAAATAAAGAATCTAAATATTATATGAATTGGAAATAAATAAAAGCAATTTTATTATATTATAAATGGCCGTGGTCACGGGTAGACTAACCAGACTAGGGCTACCCGTGACCACGGACATTGCAATACGGTCGAAAAGTCAAGCAATAAACAAGGTATTGTACCTTAAATTATTCACACGATTAGGACCCATAATAAATCGCGAAAGTCTATCAACAATTAATTTAATTATAATTGTAAAATCAACCACATTATTACTACGCGTGATTTTTGCAACCCTAATTGAACTTTCGCCTTTGCAATGACGCTATCAACTATCAATGTTTTTCTATTCCACCTTCATGTCATGAGTCACTTCCACCCACATTTGCTGTCTGCATAACATTATATGTATATACCTACACAGTAAGTACAGTATATGTAATGGGTGCAAACCAATTATGTTTAACACACAGTTACTAATTATAATTTCCTCGGCGCTGCCATTCGGAAAACTATGTTTAGAGTGTTCTATTTATTAATTAGTAGCTAAATACGCTGCAGTGAACACAGTTACTTACCACTTAAATTATTTGAAACATCGCTTTGGACTTTCAAACATTTTAAACTGACCTTATTTTGCCGTGAAGCTGTTCAAAATTATGGTTTTAGAAAATATTATAATTTGTTAACCACGTGGTTCCTTCAAGGTAGGTACCTACCTATATATCTAAGTACATTTACTAGTATCTTGTTTAGGTCCTCGTTAGCAGGATAATAGACTTTATAACCTGTATACAAAATCCAAATTTAACTGGACGGAAACTGGTGGAATTGGAGCTCAGGGTCTATATTCACGTTTTTTTTTCGTGTCCGCGGCAATCCCATGCGTACTGTGAAAATCTTGTTGTAATGGAAAATAGAGAGCTGTGTTTAGAAATGCAACAACGCGGACATCTTTGAGCGCGATACGCATGCGCCTTTTCGCAAGGGTTTGTCACGATAACGAAATAAAGATCGTGAATAAGGACCCTGAACGAAAGAGCTGGAGCACAGGCTAGCATCTACATCGTAAAAAAAACATGTTTTTCGATCAATTAGTCTTTGGCCGCAAGTCAACCACAATTCACAGTTTTTTTGACCAATGCTAATCTCTCTTTGCATATTACGAAAAATATCATATCACACAGACACACACACTATCAGAAGCAGTCATAACGTATTATGATTTAATACCAAGTAGGAGGATGTCATAAAAATTTATAGCGAATCTTGTTGCGAGTCTCGACAGAAGATTCATATATGCCAATCCATTAAGTATCCAGTTTGTGGTCGCGGTGACATCCATCTATTGCTCATAAGGACATCGCATATCGCCTTGGGCCCGCACCATTCAAGAACTCACAAAGCGCATATGCTAATAACATATTTGCAATTAAAATTGCGACGCCCACTAAGGGACGCCATTGTTTCATACATGTGAAATGTGTCTACTTATTATTTATATCAAATATTAAGTACGCCAGGCGCAATCTAGCCGTATCGTAACATACGATAAGTACTAGACGATACTAGTTAATAAAATCAATACTTATGACTATCGAAAGCGTCTATCAACATCAAACTTCATTCGGAAATGCGAAATGGAGAGGAATTTAATACTGAATTATGAAAACATTTCGTTGATAAAACTTTCGTTCCACCGCTGATACTAATGGAATGAATTTTCAAAGTAAAAGTTGTACAACAAGCAATCTCCTGGCATGGAAAGTTGGGGCGAATTTCAGTGGAGCACCGACCGGTGAGCATCACCAAAAGAATGTAATAAGGCACAGGTGCCGCAAGTTCTTTATTGGATTTCGCACGTTCCGACTCGACGTGTTTGATGGCCGGAAGATTCTTGCTAAACTCTTTGCTAGATATTAATTTTCCTCCAAAATTATCTTTGGCGTAGCCGGCTACTTAACTATTATACGGCGATTGTATTTTGGTATCGAGAAAGCGGGTTACATTTATTGCTCTCACCTGTTGAACAGTCGTCACTGTCATAACAGGAATTCACTTTAAAAACTTTTATCGTATCGTGCCAACACGATTATACGATTACATCATTGTAATCGATACCAAGCAAGTTTTTTAAAAGACAACATTCCAATAAATAATGAGGTAAGTATTGTATTTGTATACCGATATCATGATCGTACCTATACAAAATTGTAAAAACATCGTGTAGGTAGCCGGTGCGCGGCCGCCGCTGCGCTGGCTGGTGCAGCTGTGTCACGAGGTCATTCCGAAAAGTGTTTCTCGGCGAACGACTGAAAGGAAAAGTATAGGCCGCGGCGGTGCGGCGCGCCGCCGCTGCAGATCGTGTCATTGACACATGCAAATTCGAACAACGCTTCGGTGTCGGGTCATCGAACCCTCCATTCAATGACTGTCGAAAGTTATCCGTGAATACGTCGGCGGCGGTGTAGCCTACAAAGAGCTCCTGCACCGTTCCGCCCCCTTCACGCGAATGTAGCGTTTAAATCATTCATAAATAAAGCGAATTTACCTTGTGATCGCTCAGCCGGTCGAAGGAGAACACTAAATTATGTGTCTAGTTCTTCGTTTCATTATTGAACACTAGTTTTCAATGTAAATAAGGACTTGTCTCGTGTACATAAGGTCGCTTATTTGATGTTTCCGATTGAATTCGACAGATGCGATGCTACACGAGGTGCGTCTGGCCATTGTATTATTAGCATTGCGAATTTCGACAAGCTCTCGGTGCTAGACACCATTCGCAAATACAAACGGTTGGTATGCAAATCTCTCTTGTCTGTAGGACTACATTTACATGGTTTGTTAGGCTTGCTCGATAAGATACCACTTTTTTACCGTTGTACAAACTTCGGTCCCAAAATTAAATTCTCCGCTATAAACCGTTGTTGTTCTATGTGCTACGTGATGTTAGAGCGGGTATTTCTCATATAAACGATATATCGGTTTGCGCAAAGACTTGGGCATATTATTATCAGCACTCTCTGTTATTATGTTTGCAAAGCAAGCACATAATATGTGCTCTGGCGGGCGGGCGAGATGATAAGTGAGTCGTCCTTGTCCGGCGCGCTGCGTGATGGACGTAAAAACTGAAAGGCCGGCCTAAATAACGTGGAGTGTAATCTTTGATCAGTGCTATCATCGTAGGAGATGGTAACGTTGATTGTTGACCTAATCTATCACGTGTGTGACGTCACGCAGAGCCTGCAGCGCGCCGCGCGCCGAGGCCAGACAGCAGCATGTGTACACTCACATAAGTGTACATGATTCATAAATACCTTGTGTTTAGAAACAGTAAGCGCTCGAGTTTATTTAGTTAGTTTTCCGTGTTCAAGGAATGGAGGGGAAATAAACAAAGTCAGCTGTTTGTTCGCTTACGTAACTTGTAGAGTCATTTAGAATTAACGTCAATTGATGTTAATGTGGATTTAGGTATAATTATAATTGCGATTAGACACACTTGTGGCTGGAAGTGGGTATAAATTACGACTTCCAACGTTTCTAATAAATCATGATCGTTCGAGTGTATCTACATGTTTAAGGATACAATGAGCCGTTTAATTAATTGAAAGAATAATTGTAAATTAATTTAATTGGGTTTTTAACAAATATGGTCGCTAAAATTTTTCAACCTACTTATGTAAAGGTACGCAGAGATGATCATATATGTGCAGGTAATCTGTAAGACTCTATGCCTACAGATATATTAGTTACACAGCATTGACCTTGCATGTGCAAGGTCAATTCTATTATAGTAATTAAAATAGGAAAGTTTTAGGTTAGATTTAACCTCAATCCCATCAAAAAAAGAAATATGACTGAAATTACAAAGCTTTTGACGTAGAGCTCTATAAAAATAAATTGAGCATTATTTCTTTAACCTAAAGTCAATATGAATCTGGGTTTAATTAATAGGCACAGTTCTGATAATTGGGAATCATAGATTGACATCAATAGGGGCTTAAGTTCTTGTTAAGCCTAGTGTAAGCAAATATTTTTAGAGAGCTCAACAAACAAAAGAAACCTGATTTGTAATACACCACGATTGTATTAGTAAAGCCATCAAAACAGTTGTCATACTACTTTTATGTACCTAGACGAAGATAAATCATAACTTAATGCGTACTTCATTATAAACTAGGTTCTGCTTTGTAATAACTTATAGGGTTGTCAGTTGAAGAAGTATGCAATGACTTGCTTACAAAAAAAAAAAAAAAAAAAAATACTTTAGGAAAAGAAATAAAACAATGGCTTATGGTCACGTCTGTAGCAATAGATTGGGGAATCAGTTATTGCACTGGAGTTCTGCTAGTCACGGATGGTCATAGCTTGCTTTTGATTTTTAAGTATTTTTCTCTTATTTACATTCTGGATTTCTCAGATATGTGTAAGAAAATGTATTACCCAAATAATACAAATTGATTCAGGGCCAACTTGTAAAACTGTACGAATAAATTGCATTCTTTCGCCCCTTTTGGAACATGCAACAGAAGGGGTTAAATTCTGGCGTGTAAACCAGGACAGTGGACAACCCTACCGACTAGTTATTACACAGAAAGTGTTCCTTATGTAACAAATCCATGTCCAATGCTGTAAATATAGATTTGCAGTAATTTAGTGTAAAAAGGAAATAAATACTTGTCTGTCAGATGTCTTTCACTAAACAATGACATGATTTATCGGTCGACAGATAAATGTATACACGTAGGATATCGAGCCGTCTGTCGCCTGCGCGTTTGTTTCAACAACCGATAAGATTAAAGACGCCGGACAAGTGAAATTAAATGATAAAAATGCTATTAAAAAGGATAAATTATCGTTTCCTAAAGTGTCTATAATTGACGTGTACGCTAGCTAGCTTATTATTTAGTGATCTTCATTTGACTGACTCAGAATATTCTTAGAACTGCAATAATGACCAAACAAATATACTAGTTGCGTCATACGCGTGGAAAACACAGTGCAGTCAAGTTGTTTTACAAATGCGATTTCTTTCAATTCAAAGGCTTTGGTATACCAGCTAGTTATAATGACGTAAACGCAGCGGTTCTGCGTATTGTGCTGTTAGTGATGTGTGTAATGAGTTGCAGTGATACTATCACATATTAGTGAGGGACTAGTGTGCTCACAGACGGGTGCGGCAGGCCGCATGAGAAGCTGGTCACTGGCCGCATTCCTTATAGTTGAAAGTAACACAGTATCCGGCTGCAAAAATTACCGTCGCGCTCGACCACCGCGGCCGGAGGATTCTGCATCTTATACCACAACACATAACGTTGAACTATTCTTTACACAGCATACCTTTATATTTTATCGATTTAAAGTAGTTATTAGATACAAAATTGCGCCACAACCTTACAGGTCTCGCAGTGCAAGCACGATCAACTCAGCCGCAGATTATATTGTTCTCTCAAGATGATTTAGATAAGTGTCATTGCAATATAAATGAATGTGAACAACTTATTTATCATTGGGTTCAACAACCTCTGCGCTCTCTGAGATTATTACCTGCCAATGAATAACATAATATGACTTATATATTTTATGTTTGTAGAAGATAATTTATTGTAAAAGGACAACAGATTAAATTCCAGCTGTCGCGTCACCTGTTATGCGAATTTCTTACGCAAAAGAATGGGATGGATATATTTTGTGAAGGAAGCTAAGTGTGCATATGAAGAATATACAGAAAAAATAAATAAAAATAAAATCAATACGAACTGACATACTTGGGATTGTATACTTATTCGTCGTAGCGGTTCCTTAAAACAACATACTGAAACCGATATTCGAATAAATAGCATTTTAAGTGATTATCTTCACTTAGGATGATGTTTTTACTCATCTAAAATCCTTGAAATTATGAGATGTTTCAGAGCAATTCTACGTAGTAGGTAATAGTCAGATAAGGTTTGATTCATATGTAAATTGATGTCAAGGACTTTATCTACCCGAGCATTTAAGATAAGTCAACGAGCTAAATGTTTAAGGTTCCATAAAAACTTCCTCGCAAAGCTTTCTAATTGCAATACGAGTTAAAAAGAACAGGGAAAATGTTGCAGACAATTTGCACTATCAAAGTATCAGCAAGTGAACATTATAACTGAAAAGAAAGTGTGCAATTCTTTTCCTGTTCGATTCGAAGTCGGCCAGTTCCCCGGCAGGCACACGAGCGGTCTGTGATTGCTTTGCGCGATTTTTTGTTCGTCTGGCGCGCAGGTGTCTTGTCGTAGGCACAGAGTTCAGACTCAATGGTCTTTTTTTCTCTGAATAGCCTTCGACCCAGCTCCGAGCCATTGTTTATTTTGATCGTTTTTTCAGCTCATCGTCTCTAGACTCGAGAATCTTACGTACCTAAAGACTTCGCTTTGGCTCTTAATTTACGAACAAGTAAAACAAAACGTTTTCATAAGAAATCACAGAGCTTGACTGGTCTGATTGTGATCGCTTTTACGATTTAAGTCGGCGTTCTCATGAACCGAATGTGTGCCAGTAATTTGTAAAGAACAGGTTCATAATAACCCGCAGCAATGCATTTGCTTAACGGCCCTTCGTTTACGTAACGCGTGCTGTGAGATTGCTAAAATGAATGGGTGGCGTGGTTCCCAAGGCGGCAAGTATGGCGGCATGGGTGCGCATGGGCATGCACAGGGCGGGCCTCTAGTGGTATTGCGTTCCGTTATCTTGCGGTCATCAGTCTCTCGGAACGGGTTGCGGGGCCCGGAGGCGATACACCGGAACTGTCGCCGCTGTATACGGCACTAGCGGCGGGCACGTCCCTCGTGTCGCCAAGTCGTTTGACGTGTCGCGTCATTCACGTCACCTGATGTGCTTCACATAACAGACTGCCCATTTTACTTGCTTTCATGTGCGTGAAAATACCAGTTTTATCGTCGCTTGCAGTTCCAAGTAATATTTTTAATTGTTAAATTGTATGAACGTTCTAATTGAAACGTAATGGTATTTATTGTAGTTCCTGACTACGAAATCATTTTGAAGTATTTCATGCAGCAGGTTCTGAGTAAAGAGAATATAATATATATTCATTATAATAAGGATATACCAACTTTTATTGTGACATTAGGCAATCAGTAGTCAGCATCGTCATTATTGCATACGGGTGCATAAGTTAATATTGATTGTTAAATTATTTTCTATACCATCAAGATAGCATCAATCAATAGTAATCACATAACAAAAGATTTACAATGAACACATGTCACCTGTTTAAATATAATAAAATTGATAGCCACAACAAGTCCAATGAATACAAAATGTAGCTAACCTTATACAAAGATACAGTTCCCCGAAGTTCAACTTATCTTGGTAATCATCGTACATTTAAAAACATAATGATGGTAATAAAGAGTAATAATCGAACCATAAAAAAATAATGAAAGAAAGATGTGACGACAATGGAGTTGATAGACAATTCAATCAGTGTTATTAATTGTTTAGTTTCCGATAGTACCCGTATGCGCGCGCGCACTGCGGGTGGGAGTGAGGGTAGGGATACAATAGAAGAGGGGCGTGAGATATAAATAATTTATGTGAAAGATAACTGTACGATATCGCGTGCGCTTGACCAATGCGTCGATTACAAATACTTAGTTATTAATGACAGTTAATTCAAAAAAGGAATCCAATTTACATTATTAATATAATTCAATTATTTTCTAAATGAGTAATGAGTTAATGGCATACCGAAGAATAGAAAAAGTGAAAAATAAATCTTTATACATTCAAAACCCCACAAAGAAGTATTAATATGAAGATCGAACCTCTTTCTTCACAAGTGGAAGACAGTTTGAATCAAAAATGAATTTCATCGAGAAACTTTAATAACATCCGATCAACTTTCATTGATAAGTCGACCCGATATACATATACCTTTAAAATTATAATGTATGCAAGTTAACAATCTTGATTTTGGTTACTTCGTGACTACAGAACAGAACGGTTTATGGGACATGACATGTTTGAATAATGATCGCCACTGCAGCGACAGGTAACTTATTAAAATGATATGCCACCTGAACTCGAGATAATGTTTTTTTTCGGAACGTGTTTCACCATTTCTTTATTATATAGTATAAAATAAGTCGCTTCCCGCTAGACAGGTCTGTTGCGTAGTTTAGGTCTAAGCATACTTAGACCTATGCTTAGACCTAAACTACACAACAGATTTTGATACGGTTTTCATTATAATTTCTTTCGGATGGTTTATATGTATACCTAACTATATACCTACAGGCATATTAAGTGTATTTATAGTGGAGAAGAAGTCTGCGAGAAACCGGCTAGTTTAAATAGTCTCATCATTTTCACTGACAATCAGCGCTGACTCCAGTAGCAATACTCCAGCTTAAGCACAACGCTGAGTGAGATCAAACTTTTGATCTCACTCAGACGATTATACAAATTGTTCAGGTTAAGTGATTATGATCTCTTTACTGTTTAAAATAAATACTTTTCTTTCTTCATACTGTGTGCACATTAATTTTATTAATTAATTAGTTTATATAAACAACGTCACATTGGCATTTTATAAAATGGCAAATAAAAATATAATTAACATTCTACTTTCGATTCAGACAAAATGATTGGACGCTGTTTCATTTACATCATGAAAGTTTGCTGTTAATTTTAATGAAAGAGTGCAATATCAAAAGAGAAACACAAAGGTTTTCATTAAGAAAGGAGTGCGCAAAGTTACTGGCTACTAATTGAAACTTCGCACCTGAAGATAAATCATAAGCGGTCTGAAATGTAATCACATATTAGAAGTACAATAAGAACTAGGGCTAACCTAAATAAAGCGAAGCGATGTAACCGTAAATGTACAATGTACAAATCTGTGGCTAACACAAACCGTAACCGAACTTAGTTTGAAACCGGTAATATATTCAACTCCGATATTGAAAAGTTTTATCGGATTTCATTCAAAGAATGTTTTCAAAGTGAAAATGTGATGAGTCACTAGATTATTGTTTCATCCAGCGAAATATTTTTTCAACGGAACTTTAAAAAACAGTGTTGCAGTCTCACCGTGAATCGCTTTCATTACAATTTTGCTTTGGCAATGTTTTCTTCTCTTTTCATTTTGCATTCAAAGTAATGACGCCCGCGCCCAACTTGAATTGATTTCATTAATTTTATCTGTGCTTGTTGAAATTTTTACGTCATACCTTCTATTTATAGACCGTCATTAGAGAAAATGTTTTCCAACTGCATTAGGTACTTACTTTAAACTTTAAGTGATATAATTAAGTTGATTCTCTCTGGTTCTCGAAATTAGATTAGGTATCTAACATTATAAAAGACGATGTAAACTTATATCAAATCAATGTGGAAATAACCTTTTTTTTAACAAATGTTTTAATTCTCACTAATATGAGATTTAGAATTAGCTCTTCCAAATAGCAACAAGTAAGTTGTGTGTCGCTCTTCAATAACTACAAAAACTTAACATAGGTACCTAATAAAATGCCTCTTAAAAAAATAAATTCTGAAGCGTTTAAAAATAAGTATGAGATTTATATTCGAAAGAGTTTACATAGAATTTTCCAGTCAAACGAACCACATTACGAACGACGCGACGTAGATTTACAAAAAATACACTGCTTGTGGATGGTAAATTACTGTGAAACCCGTGCTAGGTGGACGGCTCTACTTTGTAGCCAACGGTAACCACATTACACACACAAACTTGCGACTTCGGGCGGTCAACATTATATCAACCACTTACTGCCCATTCCGCTTCCCCAATGCCTTTGAAAAGGTTATTCCTCGCCATAAATATGTAACCATACACCGAAAAGTATAACCCGTCGTTAAATATACGCCGCTTGGAACAGCTTGTCAACAGACACGGTTCTCGAGCATTTTAAAGTACCTAAGCATATTTTTGGTGCTTCAGCATTCTAAGAGCACTAAAAATGAGTAAAGTGAGCGTATTTCACCCACGTTGGTTGCAACGAGACACTCACACCGCCCGACGCCATCTCAGATAACACAATGCTTATGCCATAATAGGCTTCCCGTGGAGGTGGTCTAAGATCTTCCTAGAATTAAACTTTATTCCACAACGATCACTGAAACCGAACGCCGATTGGAGTATGTAATAAATTATTTTAATTGCTTATCGAGCGGGGCGGTAATGATTTAATTAAATTCAATAAAACATCTCTTTGAACATTGTCCTGTCATGCTGTGTTGGTTCGTGCTTTTGCAAAAGTAGCCATAGAAAGGAATATAAATATATTATATATCTAACGATTGATAGGTTACCTATTCTTTCTAAGATGATAAATAGCCAAATATTTTCTGAATAATGGGAAACATAGAGCATGTTTCCGATCATCTGAAACCAAGCCAAATTTACACAATTTGACACGGGAATAAACGCGTTTAAACTAGGTAAAGAATTTACCTAGTTACTTCAGTCAGCTTGTAACCACGGTCGGTGTAGCCCGGTCGAAATATCAAGCATAAGGTAAATTTAAACGCGTATGTTTAAAAGTTAAAAATGCAACTCAAATTTATCAAAATTACAATTTGTTTGTATCAATCGACTTATGGATATGTTACACTGTAAATGGTACACTTCACGCTTTTGAATTACAAAAACATACAGTACTCCAAAAGTAATAATGCGCATAGAAATCTTCGGAAATCTTCGTCATTGTTCGGCAACGGTCGTATTACCCGAGCGTCGAAAGACGATATTTATATAGAGTGGTTAAGAGCAATTTCTCTATGCCTAATTTTATATATTATGTGTTTTGTGCTAAAACAGATTTGATTTACCTGTAACGAAATTTGATTCGATAATTCCATGTAAGTAAATAGCGAAAACGCTACAATCATTGTTGGAGTGATTAGTTTTCAAGTGTCTTACCGAAGTTGGTGTAATTATGGAGGAAAAGGTTTAAATAACATAAGGTTTTATTAGAAGGAGAAAAAAACGTTTTCAAATAGAGGTTTACATAAAATATAATCAAAATCTCAGTTCAAATTTGTTTACAGCACTAATCATTCCAGAAAAATAATACAATTATAAAAAAATTAATCAGAATCGAGGAAGACCTCTATTCCCGACATCGCAGATTCATCAGAAGTTTCATTATGCTCTTGTTCATTTACACTTTCCTCACTGCTATCACCTGTGTAAATAATCAGTTTATCGGAATAACTATCGATTCTTGGCTCAAATTTTCTATATTCATCTTCGCATTGAACCGCATGATCAGAAACTTTTTTCCATTCTTCTGGTCCTATTTTATTGATTTTTTCTAATATAGCATCTTTAACTGACGTCACAGTCATTGCAATATTTCTCTTGGCCACGTGTTGCTTTATTTGGGACCAAATATTTTCAATAGGGTTAAAATCGGGATGATATGGTGGCAATCGTATAATTTTATGCCCATGTTCCTCCATTATACGGTCAATGGCAAATTCTGTGTAATTTTCTTTGTATCTTTGTATAATTTTATACAAATCGGGTTTCAGTTTCTTTGGGTCATGCGGAATGTTGTGTTGTTGTAACCAAGCTGTCATTTGTGGTTTAGATGTGTTTGAGTTTGGTGGTTTCACAGACAGCTTATTATGATATGGGGCGTTGTCTATTACCAACACACTATTAGGAGGCAAGTTGGGAATCAATTGATTGCGTAGCCAAGTTTGATAACGTTCCGCGTTTATTTCTTTATGATAGTCACCTTCTGAGTCGACACATTTATGTAACATTAGAGCCCCTGGGACGAAGCCTTTTTCATTGCCTGCGTGTACAATAATTATTCGCTCTCCTTTGGAAATGGGTTGTTTGATACCTTTTTTGTTGCTATCTTGCCAAGTTTTACCCTTAGTATGTGATGTGTGCACATACGACTCGTCCATAAATACTATGTTTCTACCAGAACTCCTCAGCTGTTGTATTTCTCTGAGATATTTGATCCTTTTTAGGCGTATATCATGTTTTTCCATAAGTAATTGTCTGTTATTATCAGTTTTCAGAAACCTAAACCCCATGTCTTTCAAGATCAACCTTAAAGTCTCGGCACAGCCTTTGAAATTAATAGCTTCGATCAACTTTATTCTTAAATTATTTACAGTTGGGAGTTCTTTCAGCGTCAATTGAAAATTGTATATCATATTACGAATAACACAGTAGTCGAAATCATCAAGTACCAGCCGAAATCTACTTTTAGGTCTTCCTTTTTTCGGTGTAGAAAATTTCTTTGATTGATTATGTTTTTTTTCGTTTAAGATATTACTCAAAGTTCGTCGCGAAATTCCTGTAGCTTTTGTAACACGGTCTTGAATTTTTTTAAAATAACCATCATGGTCTCTGTTGAAAACATTGGCTTCATTTAAGAAATAAAGGTACACATTAAATACCATTTGCCGTGCTTGTGAATTAAGCGGTTTTCCACGTTTAAATTTATCCATTTTGGAAGAATTCGTCTGAAAGAAAATGGCATGGGCAGAGTTAGGTATATATTTTTTATGCATGTTTATCTATTTATTTAATTTAAATAAATCTCATTTTTTAAATGTTTTTCTAGTACTTAATATGTATTTAATGTAGGTATTTTATTTTTTTAATATTAAAAAAACGTGAAATATGTTATTTATTTTCCTTTTTTCAAAATATACTATTTAAATCTGAATAAGCTAATTAATGTTGAAATTATATTTACCAAGAAGGGTGTGTAATAGCAGCTCTATATATTTCCACAAATAGAGAACACGTGCAGTCACTACCAATATATAAAGACGACTGACAGACATTTCGCTGACCGGCGACAGCTGCCGAACGCCCGATTTGTTTTCGATTGTGCACACATGATATTGACTCCTATCTCTTTTAAACAAGGTGCAAAATGCAAATGCCTTGTTTAGGGCTCTTACGATTCCATGATTCGAGTGTTTCCGGGAATACGACAATTAGCGAAGATCTGCATGTGCATTATTAATTTGGGAGTACTGTACGTAGGTATGTAAAACGTACATACTGACCTACTGTAGATATCAACCGTTCCGCAGATAAGGCGAGGGTAGTTAGGTATACCTAGTTTAAATCTAAATTAACTTTTAAATACCATTGTCAGATTTTGCGCGAAAACCATTTGACTTTAAGTACTTGTGAGCGATCGATAAGAACTAAACAAACAATGAAATGTCTATGAGCAGAGCTAATAATTTTTATTTATTACCTAACAAGCATATGTAGATCTGATGTCATAAATCGAATGCGTAGATATCAAGTCCTATTTTAAGACTACATAAAGTCTTGTATATATCTTAGCTAACTGCAATACGGTCCTTGAGCATCGATTGGATTGATTTACATTTGATTGGGTAGTATCGTATCGTGTGTTGAATGAATAACTTAGATGTCAGATGATATTTACATTCGATATTTGTACATTATCGTGACGTACGATTCCGACGTATATTTTCATTCGCACCACTTCGTTTTGTCATAGAGTCGCGTTGATTGCCGAGCGCTGATTTAGGCAAGTTTCCAACGCGGGTATGTAAAGTAAACAGAGAGCAATTTCACTAATTAAGTACTCAGCATGTGTTGCGACGATACCTAGACAGTGTTTGTGATGCGTCGCCCGTCTCTCTATCAACCAAACTTCAATTTCCAAGCGTGAAGCTTGCAGCCTTAAATTGCCAAAGTAATCATTAATATTTGCATTTGCGCTTAGTATAATGAATTGAAGTCGCGATAATGTGTTCTCCATTGTAATATTCCAAGCAAAAAATAAACAAATATATTATCTTTCCGATTGGTGTGTAACCTTCAGATGTACGGATTCTATCTTAAGTTTTTCAGAGACAAAGATTAATTTAGAACCGCTATTATAACAAAGCATAAAGTACCTATGTATATGCGCAGTAATGCAATAAAATGTAAACGTAAAAGTGCAATGTTGTGTTGGGTCGCGGGCGCGGGCGGCCAGCGCGGGCGCAGCGCAGGCGGGCGGGCGGGCGCGTGCGCGGCCCTGGCGATGGCGCAAGGTCAATGGCACGCGCCTCTCCCGCTCGCACACCGGAATTCCATATTTAAATCTCGTCCGCAGAAAAATGGCGGTCGACTCCATTCCGCACCCGAGCTGTGTGTACGGAGAATTAATAAAACATGCCTCCTGCTTTTTCTTATCGTTTTTTCCGAGTATCGTTAACAACTTGGTAACAGTGTAGTTGCAGTTATATTGTATCTGTCCGATCCCATATATGTGAGAAAATTAATCGTAATATTTTACACGCTTTTGAAATTTCCTACCGGCCGTGGTTACTTACTTACACAGTGGAAGTTCACGGTTAATTTGTAACGGTTGTTAAAAATCTCAATAAATTTTAATTGCTACAATATTTGAAGTGGAGAGTCAGGTTGAGAAGTGTGTCGGTTGTTTAGTAACAAAAAATGTAGCGTTTTTTCGTAGCAGTCACCGTTTTGCTACGTAGGTAAATAATGTGGGCACGTACATGGCGATGTTTGGTACGGTACGTATGTATATCTTAGTTGGTAGCGGATACAATTAACTATGTATAAAGTGCAAGTCACTGGCAATCGGAGACCGCTCGGATTTCAGCACAAAAGCGTAGGGGAGTACGTGAATTTGAGGACTAAGCGTGGCAACCACTAATGCGAATAACAATAGTGAGGGTTTTAGTAGAAGAACATTATACAGACAGTTCATTAGCTTCATGTGGGCTGCTTTATTTATAGCATATAGCATGAGATATACCTACGTACTATATACCTATGTAGCAGGACCAATACATTGATGAGTAATCCGTGCCAATTTAATTGACTGCGGCTACACTTCTGAGAAGGTTAAAGGAAAACAGGATGCTCGTATAATTTACTAAATTAGATGTTCTTACAAGCGATTCTTAGGTAAAAATCGCTTTTAAGATCATCAGTTAGATTAAGTACGAACAGAGGCACCCAAAATAATAAAAAAAAACCGACGTGTCTAATGGACACCTGGTTGGAACGAAGTTCATTTCGCTATATCTTTTTTTTGTTTGTATTCCTATGTATATATAACCTCCTTGTTCTAGCTACACATAATCATAAATAATACATTTAAGATCAATTTCAAAATGTAACACTTTTTTCTGTCTAGCCTCTCATCCCACAAACAGAAACGTGCCATAAGGAACAACGTTTCAATAACATTTCTCAAAAAACATTACAAAATACATCCACGCAAAGTAACACTCGGCAAAATTAATTAATGTCCCCTTGGTAGCACTGAAAATGTTTTAAAAGCTGATCCTTCGGGGGACGGAGTGGTTCGAAGTGCAAGTCATCGTCGAGGCACGCGGCGGCTCAAGGCGCACAGACTGAGAATTTACAGCGCAATAAATTTCCACACAGAAACAGAGGAGCGTTATCTGCTAACTGCTCAAATGAACTGTCTCGGCCTGTTTCGACCCACACTTGGAAACAACACTCACTGAATCGCTAAACATAGGAATCACTATCACCAACATAACATTTAGCGATGCTCACACTGTACCGAGTTCTTTCTACCCAATGACGAAACAAAGGGCAGTTCATCGTACGAGATTTAGTGCCAGCGTAAAACTAACCACAGCGAATGTGTATTTCGAATTTACTGAGTGATAAATCTGAGTGGTGTCATTGTGTAAGAAGGAAACTGGAAGAGCCGCTATACATTAATGTCGAGACTTAACAGGTAGTTAACTCAAGTTAAGTAAACATGTATAAAGAAAATTATTTGCCGAACGCCTGCCGGAACTGCATGCTTCATAAATTTATTGTTTAACACACTTACACCTTGCGCTTCAGTTTAATATCGCTCATGCCTATAATAAATTTGACATGAAAATAATAAAACTGTCTACATTCACTTATTACAAGCGCTCTACCGATGTATGTAATTTATCATCATTAACACCAACTACTCTGTCTACAGTTTCTAACATAGGTACGTAATTATTGAATTTTAAACAAGAACTTAATTAGAAAATTGAAAAAACACGCCTGCCCTTTAACACAACGCTAAGCGCAATTAAACATATTTGAAATCGTTTTAATGTGGATTTTATTTTAATATCCGATCAGAAGTAACTTTAACCACGTCTGGCGACACCCATATTGTTTTTTTAACTATTTTAACAATACCCCCATCATCTTAATCCGTTCAGGCGTTTAGAAGTTATGGTTGAATAAAAAACTCACAGACGTACATACATAACCCTGAAAACATAATATTATTTTTTATGTTGCAGTCGTGTAATATAATGTAAACAGAAGCAAACTTCGGGTGTGATTTAGGCTCAGGGAAAACATGAACAGTCAAAGTGTGCTAAACTCAACAAAAGGTAATGTAAGCAATTTGCACGCAGCTTGAGAAATGATTGCCTATTTAATAATTATGTAAATGGTGAAGTCGTTAATGACGGTTCCAGTAGTACCGTTTCCGTGGGCGCCGGCCTCGCCACCCCGGGCTATTCAAGTGTGTCCGCTCAGAAATGGGTGCACTAAGTGAAACGATAGCGGAGATGAAACTCAGCCTGCTTATTGCGATCACATTTCATACAAACTTTGGGAGGCATCCGCAATCTGTTGGCATATGTCACCATGCCTTTATGTAGATTGTTCATGTATATTGTGTGTCTTCCTGCTTACTTACTTACACGACGTACTACAAAACGTTTAGTAACGACAATTTGGGGTAACTTGCAAGGGTCTTTAAATTTGTAGATTATTTTCACGATAAAGGCAATTAAATATACTTAGTTTGGAAACAAGATATGTGTGCGTTTATCTGCAAATATTGGGTTTAATATTTTCGCGTGTTACGCCAAAAGATACACAATGAAAGGCCAACAAATGTTGACATGTTAATTATCAGAGAACACAATCTCTAAAGCTAGATAAACAGAGAAATCGGGAGTAAATTAAATGAACCGTAGTGACCGTCGAGCACTCAACAAATTCGTTTGGAGAGTGCTTATCAACACTTTGATGTTATTTCTAAGAATTATGTTAACTTTGTATAAATTTAATTTAAAAACAATCTCAATATCTTACGAGTATATATAAATTAAAGATTCTATTTTCTACCAATCTCTGTATAACCCTAAGCCGTGAAATTCTTTTTATTATAGATGGATATGTATATTAAACTCTTTGTTGGCGAAGACGTTTTGGTGAGAGAATATTTATTGTATTCGAAAATTAAAAGGAAGATAGGAATTCCCTTGGGTGGGGGAGGTGAGGCGCAATCAGCGCTTGCCGGTGGATGGCAACCTTAAATACCAGACTTAATTGAACCGCTTCCGGGTTGCGCTCGGCGAAGCTACATAAATATACTCTACGGAAGTATTCTCCACAAAGGTATTCCTTTAACACTAAACACCTACATTGAACGAGGAAGCGATTTTCAGACGTGTATCTTAAATTTATAAGATTCGAACATTTTCAAGGAATTTTTATATCGCATCTTAAATATATCTTTGATAAAACGCTCTCTGTATGCATATCGCATTTAAAACGAGTCTCGCATTTTAAAGTAGTGGAGACAGATAAAGGAATGAAAGAGGTTCACTGACTAAATCTTTTATGTTTTTGGCTGAAGTCGAGATTAAGCTACCCATACGGAAGTTGAAACAATGGTGTGATTTGCAAGCCCATTCTCCTTCTTTCTGAGCCTAATGCGTATAAGGACGTAATAAAACAATGAATGCTTAATCACGCCTCGAACCGATTTGGAAAGTTAAATTGTACCAGGTTTTTTGTTGTTAAACAATTCACAATCCACAAATGCCTTAATCTTTTTGTGCTGCCCCAAACAGTAAAATATTTTTACGGCTCCAGAAAAGCAATAAAACATTTAACCCGTTTCGCAGTCCGCTATTTAGAAACGAAAATTTGAATGGAGATAAAGCTTGTCGTGCGTTGAAAGATGCTCGCGGAAGCTTAAAATAATATTTTGGAGAATCACATCGCCCCAGCTTGTGAACTCGCAGGAAATGAGACTCTCTGTCCCGTCGGGAAATTGTTCCTCCCAATCATAACGCTCAGTAGAATCTCCCTGCTTTGAAAGACTTTAAAAATAATGGAACAGATTTGTCATTTCAGTGTATTACAGGATAACGTGAACGCTAGCTTTAGTAACAGCTTTACATTTTGCAATTCATTGGTTCCTTTGTAGGCAGACATGCTTTGCAAATGAAAATCTAGCAGTATTTACTTTAGTAGAAGCGTCAAAGCCTTAGAGATACGAATGTAATAAGTAGAAATAGCAAATAGGGATATTTATGTAGCTTTTCCTCGTGGCCGAATCAAAGCAGCTGTTGGAAGCGTTTCCCAAAAGGGCCGGGTTGGGGTCGATGTATCCGTCGGGCGCATCCGATTGAATTAATCACGATAAACGTCGGGCTGTGCAAGTGATAAATACGTGTCTGCCTACAACTAGGGAGTTTTCCTTTAAAGATTATTAACCTTTTAGAGCAACATGTATGTTTTGTTAGATTTGTGCGGTGTAAAGCTTCAAGTGAAACAGATAAATACAAAGCGCAGTACATTACTTTGAGCTAAAACCACAAGTGTTACAAAGAGAAAAGTTTTCTAAGAAGTTCACACAATAGCGGCTTATCTGATGGATGAAGCCTTCGCTACACTATTATAGAACGATGCGCGAACACAGACCAAGTTGCGCAGTAAAATGGCGGATCACGAAGTTGCATAAACATGTCTAAAACGTGAAAATATAGGTATTGATTTAAGATTAGAAAGTGAATTTGCAGAGAAATGGCAATACATCTAGGTATATTACTAAGCAAATACCCCAAGTAAATTGCCTACGAGCTACATCATAAGTTATGCGCGCTACGTGAAACTTTTAGAAAATTAAGTCTCAAAATCAATATCTGCTTATGAGCTATTTGCATGATTTGAAAAAAGATTCTGTGAACATTTATCTAAGATCCAACCAGATTAGTTTTTTCTGACAATTCCTTAGGATGACTGTATCTTATGTCGACGTGTGGGGAGGTAAAAATACCAATGTCAATTGCCACTTATGACTGCTACGGGCACATACACGTACACAAAAGATGTTTATAACAAAACATTATTATAAAGCTTAACTCATAAAGGCGCATGAGCACAATGCACAGCCCCACGATATTAATTCTTATTTCCTCACTACACAGAGCTTTATTTAAATTGTGTGAGAATATTATGCGTTTAAATTAATAACCAATTTAGTATGAATCGATCCATTTATTGTCGCGAGTGCTATTTATAGGGCCGTCAATGATTGTAGGGAAGTGATGAGGCGACACGGGCTAGCGGCGCGGTGCACAAAGGACCAATTGAGAGTGCCTGCCCAATCGCAAGCGCGGCTGACGTGGCGCGGCGTCGAGTGGAGCCGTGGATCCCCTATCAAATACACACATTTTAACTCATTGCGGTACAATGTGACAATACGTAGCGGCTCTATCTATATCCTTGCATTCGCTTAAGGGGCTATCAATTTATTCACAGCATGCAAAGTTGTGTCGGCTTCTTACTCAGTTAGGCCAGCGTAGTTTAGATGTGCATTGTAAACCTCACGAGACGGATTGTTTTTTTTCCGCTAGACCCAGACGGCAAAATATCTACGACTCGCCACGAACTCTAAGTAATTACAAGAAATCTGTGATATATCTTAAGATACGTGGATTTTTATGTATACGAGCGACAATATAAAGTCCTTAAAATTCTACATAAATCATAAATTCATAATCCTCCTATAAAATACAAATTGCCTATATTTTAGCTAAAATATTATGTTGAATGGATATTTTATTACCTTTTTATTTCGGCTAGACGAGAAGATGTTTTCGATAAAATAAGAATAATTTTATATACTTTACAGTAACGTTATTTGTTTTACGAAGATAAGAATCAAGTTGTAAATCTATTTACCTAAATATAAGGAATTTGAGTGACTTTTCTAATCAGAAATCAAGCCACACACAGTGGAAAAAGCTATGTCTAGAAACTTATTATTTTTAATAGGTATCCCTAACATAACGTAAATGATTACTATTTCTTTAATGATATAAACTTTTTAAAATTTCTGTATTTTATAGTGTAGGTTTTGTTTGTTTAAACGTGCTAATCTAAAAAATATATTGAGTCTATTTAGGTGCAATTTTGTTATGTGTGGTGTACAATAAACTATTTTCTATCTATCTATTGAAATAGCTTGAAGCTGTTCATCGCTAGTAAAGAACAAATTTGAAACACTTACAAAACCCAAGCAAACAATCTGTACATGTAACTGTAACGTTACATTTTGGCTCCCAAACCCTGGGACTGGTTTAATTTAGAGGTAGTATTTTACCAAAGCTAATAATTTACAGTTTAGAAGCGTACAACTTTGCCTAGATAAGTATTAACTATGAAACTTAAGTAAGCAATGAAGTGTGTAAGGATTTTGAAAATAAAGAGGTTTTACGACTCCAAGCGAAGCTAGAGGCGAAAGCTGTTTGGGTGCAAGTTAAAAGGGCAAGTAAGCGGTGTTCACATGACCAGATGGCAGCCACCAATGAATGAGTCGTTAACGAGCTACTATCCGTTCGGTAGACTCACATACGGTTTTACTCATACATCACTGAGTATTATGGTTTCCTTTATCCTTAGCTATGAATATAAATGTATTTGAATAACGCTGCTAATGTTTCTGACTCATATGAAAGGACATACATGGATCTTATCGATGATCTCCTTCATAAAGGTCAGGTGCGTAGTGCTCGCTATCGGCGGTCGTGTATGACGAGGTATATCAATGCAGTATATGAGCAAAATAAGGTACAATGTAAGGAAATCGGTGCCATGTATAGATACACTGAAAGATATAGTATTATTATTGCTATCCTTTTCATATCGCACATGACGTCATTGACATGTCATTTGTTTTTATAAGATAGTACCTATTTTTTTTCTTGTTCTATATGAATTTTGCCTACTTTCATCAATGTGTCAATTATAATTTTAATTTTACTAAGATAATAATTCTTTCTATAATTTCTTATTTCACTCTTTTCATAGGAACGTAGTTCCTTATCGCACGATTTTTGCTTGCGGGCTGAGAGGTTAGACGGAAAAATTGTTACATTTTGACAGCAATCAAAAAAATATTATTTATGTTTATATGAAGCTAGAATAAGGAGGTCGTGTTACATAGGTGGTTTGTATTTTAGTAAAAGTTGTTTTATTTTACTTATGTCAAACTGGCTGTGTGTAATATCTGTGTGAAAAACCGTTATTTGAAAATGTCAATTTTTAAAATGTTATGTTCTTCTAGTTTCTTTTTTAACCATTAGTTAATACAGCACACAAAAAAGATATAGCAAAAGGAACTACGTTCTAACCATAAACCACCTCCCTTTTTTTACTCGTTAGAATAAACCTTATTTCAATAAATAGCCGACTTCAGTATTAAATTTTATTATTTGTGTTTTATTTCATCCAATAAACATATTGTAAAATAATATTGAAAAAAAAAATCCTTGAAATATTGCGTTAATTCGTAATTAATTACTTAAGTAATTAAAATATCTAATGCAAGTGACCTTATTTTGTTTTAGGTTTTTAATCATGATTTATTTGATTTACTAACAATGCCTATAAAGTGAAAACGATTAAATGAGCAAACGCCATTAAGGTACAGTTTAAGGGGCACAATTTTGAAAGGCTACGATGTGAATAATAAAGTAGAACCATTTGAACACTATATTATTGTCATTAGCGAACAGCATGTCGCATTGACTGCCGTAGACGGAAATACATATAACTGCGCACATCTATGTCAATCCCAATGACATATTATGTGACCATGTTCTAGCACTTTACCACCACCTACGGTTAATTTATACCATATTTATCAATCAAGGAAGTTTGACATACTTTCTTGCTCGTGTTTATGAAAATTTGTTGCATTTCAAATTGACAAGGCAAGAGAATAAAAGTCTTTTGAAATTAATCTATATTAATATTATAAAGCTGAAGAGTTTCTTTGTTTGAACGCGGTAATCTCAGTAAGTACTGGTCCGAATTGAAAAAATATTTTTCTGTTGGGTAGCCCATTTATCGAGGAAGGCTGTGGGCTATATAACATCACGCTACGATCAATAGGAGCGGAGCAGCAATGAGAAATATTGCAAAAACGGGGAAAATTGACGCATACGAAGTTGCGCGGGACAGCTAGTGATAAATATATCAAAGATCCAAGAGTGTGTATGCTAAAAGTATCAAGGAAGTTTCAGCTTTAAGAACTAGGAACAGAAACCAGTCATGTGTCAGATTACCTTGCGGTTTGCATAGGTACGTGTAGTCGAATGGAGCAGAAGTTAGGCTAATGTTAGTTAGGCTAGACCACAGTACAGCTTGAGAAATCTAGAATGTAACGGTAACTTTATGTTCACATTATCAATTGAAATATTTAATCCGTAGTTTTATTTTCTAAACATTTAACAAGGCTTATGTAATCTGGTTCAAAATTATAAACGTGTTGTTCTTTTCGAACGAATTCACGCGATGAATGAATATCAACAGACATTGTTACAAAAAACGCACATATTTTATGAAAATGGCGTGCGTAAAATTTTACTAATATACAAAACAAACGTGAAGTTTTCAAAGCATTGTATTCGATTACCAAAGTATGGATGTAACGAATAAAAGAGAACTTTAAATCGAACTAAATTGGATTGAAAGTTAGCGTGGGGACGGAAGTTTTATCCGTTATTACATTAACGTCACATCAAACCTGGTTTGTCCGAACTTAGTCCCATCAGATAATAACGCCGCGTAGGAAGGATAGCGATTTCGTCGAACAACCGGGATGCGCCCAATTCTCGCCAATAAACGCCCCCGAGATATATCGACCTCAACGTAGGACTGTGAGTCACGCAATCGCCACCTCTATATTTAACGACATAAAGGGGAAAATCCGTTATTATATTCGTCGGTTATCGCATTTCATGATAGATAGCTTTTGAATTGACCAGCGTATTCTCTGCGGTGGCACATACCATGCATTCCACGCGCTTACACAGAGTACGACTGACTGATGGCGGAACCATTAAATATGGATGTTCTATTTAAATTAGATAGCAGTTCTCAATGAATTCTTACACGATTAAGCATTATTCAAGAGCCTCTTAGAGTTAATACATTCTGACGTGAAGATTTATGTCAGGACCTTCAAGAATTTATCTAGAAAATTAGTTAATATTTTACATAATAGCTGATAGCCCGCTATAGCCACTTGAATAAATAAAACTGTCGTTATATTTACACATAGTTCTATGTTACAGCGTAGCAATGGAAGATATACGTTTAAAGTGAAATATTTCAACAGATTTGGTAGTAATAAAGCTAGGAAACATTTAAGAGGGGGTTTCTTTTAAAACTTCTACGTCGCAGAACTTGTTCAGTATACCTACACAACATCCAGTTATCCGAGTAGAAACTGGCACTTCGACATTTTCGTAGTCGTGCTGTAATATTGGTTTTAAAATGGCGTATATGTTACACTGGTACACTATCCACAGATTATGTAGAGTAAGTACATCGTTATCTACAGTAGTTTGATGGCCGTAAAACTACGTAATGCAACAATGACGGCATCGGCGAGCCACGTGACCTCAGGACCACCGCCCGTCGACGTAGCTCGTATGATTCACCCAACCACGGCGCCTCGCATTCCATACCCGGCCGCATAGGCAATGGGAAATGCCACAACGCAATCGCATAGACAATCCTAACACTGTAATGCATATTATCGAATAATTTTCACCTCATAACTCGATATTCGATTGCACATGATCCATTTTCTCGGCATTCGAATCATCTTTCTGCTGAACTAGATAGCGCCGTAAATATTTATTCAAGTTAGATAGGTATTTTATTGTTCAATTGATATAGTTCTGAGCATCGTATTGCTGTTCATATTGCTTTCCATACGTAAACGAGAAGGTGGTTTTATGCACAAATTAATTGATAACAACATTATGTAAATACGTGGTTTTCCCTAGAATAGTTCGTACCTATTATGTTCATATTTTGAATGGTCATGAAAATATTCTTGTAAATTAATAAATCTAGATAAGTATTTACATTTTAAAATTTTTAAGCAGCAGATATATACTATTGGCGGAGAGTACTTAAAACAGTATTCTCTTCTGTTTTCCTCTGAATTCTAATTTTAAAGGTCCGAAGACACCGAGGATGGCAAGAAATATTTTGTGTACAGTCACCTAAGGAAAATTTGAACCCTTCGCCTCAGATAAGTACGTTAAGGAATGTCGTTTACTTACAACAGTTTCGATTCAAACATTCCACAGTTTTCAAATCAGCATGCGCCGACGCACCAGCTTTCGCGGACGCATGCTGCAATTGGAATGGAGCCGATCACGATTCACGTACCGTTTCGCGTTTAATAAGTTTCTCGTGCTGATTCATACAGAACCATAAATAAATCATTCGTTAATGTTGATGCATCACAGAAGGGGTAATTAAACGTACTTGGTTGATTATAATGATTTTCTGGTATTGTACTGTTGATCTGATTGATTATACGTAATTGTTCTAAAAACTGTTTTACAAACTGTGGTAGAAAAGCATCCAGCGTGAAGCCTAACGTTGAAAGTTATCTATACTTGTAAGAAGTCTGTGAAATACAAACAATTTTACATCCATCAAAGTGATTGTCAGCGGTAGTTCGCAGTCTGTTATATATACTACTACGTCTGTTTGTTTGAACGCGGTAATCTCAGGAACTACTGATCCGAAGTGAAAAATACTTTCACTGTTGGATAGGCCATTTATAGAGGAATGCTATAGGCTATATAACATCACGCTACGATCAATAGGAGCGGAGCAGCAATGAGAAATGTTGCAAAAACGGAAAATTTACGCAGACGAAGTTGTGCGGGTCAGCTAGTTACAAATATTAACATAAATGGCACGAAGCCCAAACAACAGTTGGTGAGGTAAATATTCCTGTTAATAGTGCATCGTATTGAACACCGCAGTGACCCAATTCGATGGATAATAAGCATGGAAACAATGAATGTTGAGGGCACCTGATACACCTACACGTAAAGCTACAGTTAAACTTTGACTTCATATAACTACAGCGTGTGATAAAATAAGACTTCCCATTAGTCTAAAGGTAAGTTTGAAGGTAAACTACTAAAAATACAACTGATTATAACTTATAACGAATGGATCAGTTATCATCCTTACCGCCATTCGTTGCCTCGGCGGTTAAAACTAATTCCTCTGCGTTGTCAACAGGGATGATCCAAAGAAGTATACATGGACAAGCAATATGAACATAAAATAAAAATCTAGACTGTGTTGGAATTTCCGACCAAGAGACTAATATAATCATAACAGACTAAACTGCATAAGTACCTACCTAAATATAAACCCGGTGAATATTAATATAACAAGTAGTAGGTAATTATTTTCCCAAACAAAGCGACAGATATAAAATCATTACACGATCATAATACAGACTTAATTACATTATCATTACAAATGAGATTTGCAATTTTATGGTGCAAATAAAAAATGTATGTACTGACATTTTAATTTACATCAGCTGGCGCAGATTTTAATTAGTAGTGGGTTGTCTGGGTGCTCAAGGGTGCAAGCTGAAGGGGAGGGGGGTAAACCGCACGCGACGCTTTTTATAAATTTTCCGGTACGTTGTTATCTGTTGTGGTTTTATCGGTCTTCATTTTTCTCAACACAATTTCCTTGACTTTCGAATTTGGGTCTTCTTTTGTGTGCTAAGATTTAATAATATTTCTCTATTACTACTACTTCGAATCCTATTTATAATTCTCTGAATTATCCTGTTTACAAATTGTTAGCAATGCAAGAATCATAAAAAAACCTACCAATCAAGCTCTAATCTGGTGAAGTTGTTTTTGGAAAGAATGTTTTTCCCAACTCTTTATTCATTTATTTATGTCGGAAGGTAATTAAACATGAGTAATAGTACATTTCAGGACTATTCACTGTGATATTTTTAGGTTGGATAATGAATGACGCAGAAGAACGAGGCTCATAACAAAAACAACAAAGATTCAACTCCGATATGCGTTCTACTTTTTCATTTTCCAATATGCTCTAACAAACACATTGTAAACATAAAATAATGCCTCTACTATCTTTCTCCTATCACTATCACATCGATAACATTATGTACTTATGGATACATCGCTCAGATTTCACGACATCTTTTCCTGCCATTTCACTAAAGTGACTAAACAGTTTGGTTCGTATTTTTTCAAATAACAATTGCATTGCTAGCATTTTATCTACTAACATATCGATAACTGATAATAAGTACGGATATTTCCCTCGACATCCCTTCTAAATATTGTCATGGTCCTTTTTCATATAAAGATCTATACAAAGAGGGTTATGGCAAACCTTTCACATTGAACAGAATCTTATCTAATATATGTACCTACTTATAAATAGATATGTATAACCAATATAGTAGGTATCCAGGGTTGTGCGAAATAAGTAAAAATTTAAATGGTTATTAAGTCTTGTTTCTTTCAGCAGTTCTTTGATATTTTTCTCCTAAGCTGCTCTTCTTGAAATTATTTATATACATATAAAATGTATTTGCGAGAACCGAGGACTAAATGTAATTATGAGAATACCCGTAATAAATTAACCCATTAAAACAAAGTCACTTTCGAAGACAAAGTTTGCGATGTGAGGAGCACAGACAGATTAAGTAGGTATCTGTCAAAAATTGTTCCCGTCTACCCACTTGAGAATAACATTAACATTGTTAGTCTTTAGACTAAAAATTATCTATTTAAAGAGATAAGGAATAATAAACATAGTTTAAAATGGTTCATTTCATAAACAGTTTACCCTAAGAATAATTTATAAGCAAAAACTAGAAGCTGCTAGAACCTACTCTAGCAAACCCCTATTTTCTTTCGAGCATCTAGTTTATAACATTAAGTTTAATGTTAGAACTAATAGCACGCTCGTTATAGTTATAATATAAACGAGCGACATCCCTGAATATGTCCCCTCTCGTAGGCCCACTTTTAAGTGTTATGAAGTGGTTTTACGATGTTTGTTCATCTAAGCAGCGCATATTGTGGTCGGCTAAGTCTAGTGATATGAAAGTATCATGTAGTGTTTTGCAAAGGCTATCGTATAGCACTCAATAAGGCCGGCGATCGGTTACTGGACAAATATTTGCTCCATAAGATCGAGTAGAGAGTATGCCGTGGTCAATACAAATACGATCTGAGGCGGTGTCGGCGACAAGTCGCTTATTCCAATATACATAACAATATTGAACTTTTTTACATTGAAAATGATGTTAGAGTTGACATGGGATCTGTAATGTAGTCTGACTTGGTTGTTGCATGGATACTTAATAAATATGCTTATTCTCAAAATATATTAGGTAATATTTTTGGCGCAAAGGTTTTTAAGGTTCAACAGTAACTTAACTAGGTTAGCAGTAAACAAATTGTACCTAAATAGCTATAGACAGGCCCTTCGTTTTGTGCCCTGTATCGATTGATCAAATTTAAATAAGTAGGTACCTACACAGATGGTTAATATTTAAAAAACTTATTTTTTATTCCGATTTGAACTAAAGGTCTATGCAAAATAAGTAAGGTTATCTTCAAAGTAATAAATATAAATAATAGCGTACTTAGTTATTTATATTGATGGGACTATCATTGATCGATCTCGGTTTATGACTAAATCGTTTTACTTTCATAGGCATCATTTCCAGGAAAATAAGCGTTCAGCGTAAGCGATTTGAAGTCAATAAATACTATTAACAATAAATCCGTATCAAATAAATGCTTGAATATGTTTTGAAGATATTGTTTTATAAAATAAGTAATCGTATTTTTTTTATAAGTAAATGGTGAGTTTCAGAAAATAAAGTTATGGAGGGATATATATGTCTACGGACAGCAGAACAAAAATATTAAGTACCTACCACAATATTCTTGGTGTCAATGTACTAGGGTCGCATAAGCCTCAGCAGGAATGACTAAAGTCGTTCACGTTTTACATCAGGCGCTAAGCTCGGCCGTGATTGGCTGTCTTGTCAGGATAATGCGGGCTCCCGAATACCCCGATAGAGGTTATGAACTCTGATTTAATTGAAGATCCAATGTTCAGCCCCGTTCAGTACTGACATCGACAGACCTTTGCATTGTCCGTATATCACTCAGAATGTGTGCCTCATAATCATGGAATCTTAGTTTTTGGAATAATTTTGTTTACTATTTATGAACTTGCGTGATTTTTTTGTACTAAGACATTATTAAAGTGCCTAATGGCATAAAATACCGAGAGTACCAAAGAAGGTAACATTTATAGAATGCACGCTTCACGCACGTACATAGACACGGAATCTTAGAACGCCTTCCCAACAAGGTGATCTATAAGTCTTAGACAAGTGGCATAACACTAAACGAATAGAATGACTATCGAACAGAATGACGTCGGGATGACGACGTAGTGCGTACATTACCGCGAAACTCGTTTTAAAAATTGTCAAATTCGGGTTTATGCCACTCGTCTACGGGCTAAGATGCTTGTCCGTGAATGATATTGGTACAGTCTGTTTGTTGCTCGAACAAAGTACGATGAAGGGTAGGTACTCTCTATTTGCGTTTATATAGTGTTTCTCATATCTGCGATATGGACAGCAACTAATACAATTACAGTCACCTTTGTTAACAATAGCGTCTTGTAATTGAGAAACGTTTTCACAAAGCGATACAACAAACATTTAAAAACCCGCATGTGTATCTTTGTTTTTCCCAAGATATCCCAAGATATTATTATTATTATGCTAGACGATAACTCAATAAAGTAACTAATAAGTAATCGAATTTGTCATTGAAATTTATTAAGTACCCAATAAAATTGTTTACTGTACAAAATTACTGTTTAATGTGTATTGTTTTGTAAAATCGGTCTTCAATTAATAGATATGTACATTACATAATAGATAAAGCAGATAGAAATTCAAGCACTCACTATACCATAACCTTGCTATCCAAATGAGAGACATACCTGAAAATAGAAAAGAAAACATTAATTCATTGACATTTACAATACCTATACAAGATAAACATACCTTTATATAAAAAAATAAATAACAAATATACCAAAAAAATGTGATCAGATACTTTTGAAATGCTATGCTGGTGTCCCGTGTGGGAATCGAACCCACGACCTCTTGCGTAGCAATCGGACACACTCCCACCGCACCACAGAGACCACCAGAAAAAAATAACCAAGACATAGGTACTCGTATAACTGCAATCATGTAATCATAGTAAGTGAAGTTAAAATAAATAGAAATTGAAGTACAACAGTACTAAGCCCATACATAACAAACGCATTTTTTTATCCAATGATGTCATTTTGCTAGCAGGAATGAGCAATTAAAATAAAATTTCAACAATTGTTTTCTACGTAGCGGCTGATAAACAGCAATCTTTGATAAGATTTTGTACAGCAAGTACTTCATGTATTAGCTTGCTTGAGTTCACTTTACGCTCTTACTATTAGGTATATTTTATTGCTTTTCCGCATGTAATATAGGTAGTCGTTGTGTGTATTTAATGTAGGAGAATGTTATGAACCGTGCACATTAGACCTTAGTGTAAAAGCTCCTAAATAAGTTGCTCGAGCCTCGCCAGGCACCTGCAGGCGACGCTTAATGGGCCCAATTATCGACGTCTTCGCCGCACGCGGAGTGGGCTATTACCCCTCCCAGCGCACTCGCCTTTGGTAAAAGATTCTAAGAGTCTCAGAGGTCACAGTAGCACAAAGCTAAATATCACTGAGCGCAAATGAAATACCCAAACGAAACTAAATCATCATATTAATTTATTAATCATCTGTTTTGACTGTCTCTGTTGCGCGGTGGGAGTGTATCCGACTGCTACGCAAGAGGTCGTGGGTTCGATCCCCACCCAGGATAAAACTTTGTGTGATGAGCACGATGCTTTATTCTGTGTCTGGGTGTAGTTTATCTATAATATGTATGTATTTAGAAATATATAAGTATGTTTATCAGTTGTCTGGTTGCCATAGTACAAGCTCTGCTTAGTTTGGAATCAGATAGCGATGTGTGAGTTGTCCCAAGATATTATATTATTATTATTATTAGAGGATTTAGCATAGACTTTTAAGAGTATACCTAAACTGCTGTAACCCTCGCGTTTCAATAAAAATGTACCTTCAAATCATTGCTAGACAAATCGCCTAAACTTTTTGTAGGAAAAATTCCTGAGGAAACTTTTAAAATTGCTTCGGGCACCTATTGAAGTATGATTTATGAACTGCAATAAAACGCCAATGTTGTTTGATGTATGTGACGCACTCTGAATGCATGGAGACGATTTGCTATGAAGTCGTATGATCGCGTCATGTGGAGTATGATACACTATTCGGTTGTTGGAATTAAATAATGAATGGAATACTTTAAATTGAATTTACATTGCGGATATTTGGTCTGGAATTCACCTAGAAGTCTAGTATTGCAAACGTTATTTGCACACCGGTGACAGAGCTCATGGATAAGAATGTGTAAGATGTGATCTAACAATATATCGTAAAACGATGTCCGCGACGAGTGTTTGCTTATCGTCGTAGGTGAGTTAGGTAATACAAACGTACGTAGTATTGTCGCACACATGACAGTGCAACAAGGTAACAACAGATCGACCGTTATCTCCGACCGTGGTGTGACACCCGCGCCGCTGTGACGAGGGATCACTTCTCTCAGATAACCAAAAGCATTTCTATTATTTCTAAAATTACATAACAGTGGGCCGAAGGGCTTCCTCATTACAACCGACAGCCTTAAATTACAGAACTAAATTTACGATTCGGAAAACTAATTCGTTTTAGATTATGTAGGAAGTTATTTATTATTTATATGCTTCTGAAGTTTTACTGATACTTTATTTAATTATGTTCTATTCAAGCGTTTACTTAATAGTTAATTGAAATTACACGATGCTTAAGGTTTTCTATTCACACGAAGCGGTGATAAACACATAATTATATTTAGACGTGACAACAATTTCATAATACGTCATCACGATTTAACTTTCTAATGAAATTGACTTAAAAATTTTGAAAAAGTAGTTTCTTGAATATTGAAACCTTACTTTTTTATCTATTATAAAGAGGAAAGATTTGTATTTTTGTAATTTTGTATGTAACAAATAAACTCAAAAAGTACTGGACCGATTTTAATAATTCTTTTTTTGTTGGATAGCCCATTTATCGAGGAAGGCTATTATATATGGCCTTGCTCGATAAATGGGCTATATAGGAAAGAGCAAAGCAGCGACGAGAAATGTTGCAAAAACGGGTAAAATTTACGCATACGAAGTTGCGCGTGACACCTAGTGTATTTATACACATATACTTATATTTTTTTTATACACATTACTAGCAATCTTGTTAACCCCTCCAGCTAAGCTCAATAGCTTGTTTTAGGAGTGGGTTCACGTCGGTAGTATAATGGGTAGGATTCGAAACCGCGACCTCACGATTACGAGTCGGATGCCTAAGCCATCGTCAGTTTATAACAATTACAGCGTCAATTAGTATTCCTAATCGTTTTGGGCTACACGGTTTGAATTCAATAGGATATTACACGTTTACATACTCGGTGTGTGGCATAGAGGCTTCACATTTTACTAAGAATCTGCGTCTACCCCGGCCCATTGTTACAAGACACGCTATACATACAATGAAATGAAAAACGAAAGTTGATATTCAGATAATAATCCGACGCGTCCCACGTACTGGTGAATCAATTATTGCAATACTGGATGGCATGGCCACATGCTGCACTTATACAAATGTTCATCATATGTTGAAAAAACAAAAAAACATTCAGTTGGAAACTCCGCGTTGATCCCAAATAAAACTTTTGTGCTCAATATAATTTGTACCGCCAGCATTTTAAGCAAATTTTTCTTTTACGGAATGATTTATTGCTTTTCGTGTCAGAAGGGTGCGCCCTTTTTTCCTAAACTATTCTTATGTTTTCGTTTTATATGTAGAGGAAGAATATTCTGGTATACATTTTGTACATTAGACTTTCAATTTACCTAGTTTTTTTTTTAAAGATAACCAGCCATGTGGGATTGGGTCCCACAATACTAGCAACCTTGTTAAACCCCTCCAACTAAGCTCAAAGACTTGTTTTAGGAGTGGGTTCACGTCGGTAGTTTAATGTGTAGGATTCGAACCTCACGAATGCAAGACCGATGCCTTTCCGCTTCGCTTTTTGTAGTAACTAGTTTTACAATTAAAAGCAGATTTATCAATTTGTTTTATGTACTTAATTTACAATTCATCCAAAGCATTAAAAGTTACAGTAAGTAACTTGTAGATATTAGAAATCGCTTACTTGTATCAAACTTCGTAAGCCCCTGTAACTTTGTTAAGCATAAATGAACAGTGAAGGTGTAATAAACTTACAAAATAATCAATTATACTCCACCCTTATATATTAGAATAGCTTATGGAGGCCAATGCTCCCCTCTTTCAACAGAATTTCTCGGCTTAGAATTAGGTATGTGCAATTTTGTGTAATGTACACAGATTTAGTGTTCCATACTCAATTCCTATTAAAATGCTCTAGATTTGGAAGTTATTGTAACTAACGCGGTGCTATATTCTAGAATTTAAATACTAGGTAGCTACATTTTAGTGCCCATAAATTTGTGAAAATGCTCCAGACATATTCACGTTACAAGAGAAAGACATTCAGACCATTTGTTCAGTTTATAATGAAAAATGGTCGGCTTTTTAGGGTTCCGTAGCTAAAATGGCAAAAGGAAACCCTTATAGTTTCGCCATTTGAGAGACTGTTAGAACTGTAACTTTGTATGGATACAAATATTACTTACGCCGACTAAGTGAAATAATAAAATCTTGAAAATTATTTTTTTGAGGGTATCTCCCCTATACTTAAAGTGGGGATATGATTTTTTTTTACTTGCCCCATCGTGTGAGATATCACAAGATAAATCTTTTAAACACGTTAAGCGATTGTGAAGACCATTTTTAGATTTAGGGATCCGTTTGTGAAATATTAAGCTTTAAATTACAATTTTTGTTAGAGTCAAGCCCTGCCAGCTAAATGCTTGATGTTCGGTATGTAAAAAAAATCACGGTAGTAGTATAGTGATATTAAAAGGAAACTATCACAGTTAAGTAGGCTTTACAACTTAACGAGTAACAGCAGACCAAGTGAGAAGTAACAAAATTTTCGTACAGATTCCATTGAAAAATACTTATATAACGTTGTTGAATGTATAAAACAAAAACAACAGTAAACCCACTTCTTATGCCGCATTATTCGGATGGTGGACTACGGAACCATTGTGCATGCTCCGAAATGCACTTGCCGGTTTTTTACTTTAGCCTGTCACGAGAATGATTTAGCCCGTTTTAATACAAAGTTGATAAATAATCAGTATAACATCCCAAATCGAAACAGGTATTCAACATGCTGCCTTCCATGGGGTACCTATACCAAAAATGGATGGACACAATTTTACGGTCGCCTGCATACTACTGCATGCATAATTTTCGAGGCGAGATATGTCCAAGATGAAAAAAATATTGGACAAGACGGCAGTACACAGAATTACCTTTGACAGGATTTCTCGGAAATCAAGTTTGCCTAAATCATATTGTTTTTATTACAAAATTGACACAAGAGATATTTTTGTCGAATATTTTTAGGTAGTATTATCACACTAATATTATAAAGGTGAAAGTTTGTGAGTGTGTATGTTTGTTACTTCTTCACGTCTAAACGGCTGGAGCCATTTTAATATTTTTTTTTATGGAGTTACCTGACACCCTAGATTAACACATAGGCTAATAAACTGCGGGTAACACCGCGGGGCACAGCTAGTTACAGTATAAAGGTAGGTATTATTACAATATAAACTACTGGATCAAACTTTCAATACATATATCACTTTTGTTTTACATTTTCCGCCTACAATCGGCGCGAGTATCGCAGCGATAGTAAAAATAACAATCAAGGACTAATTTCAGTTGTTTTAATTTAATTCTCATGCTGTCATTGTCATCGAGGGCGTAACAGCTTAGTAGTTGATTTGTAAATAGGTCCAAAATGTTCATTTGGGTATGGAACTGACAAGGAATCAACTGTTTAATGCTTCATCTTAATATTTTGACTGGAAGGGGATAAATTTGACAGGTATCACCAATTCACAATAGGACGCAGCATAGTAACTATTATAAAATTGGTTATCTATATGCCTCGTAAAGCACCTCTTATTTTATCGTGAATTGCAACAAATATTTGCGATAACGAGCAATAAAAGTTGTGTGTTCTATTCATGACGTCAAATATTGTTCGATACTCTCTCTTGTGATACTTACATTGGAAATTATATATATTTACATTATAAAATATTACTATTACCTACCAAGTATTCAAATTAATAGCTATAAGAGGAATATTGAAAAATGTACGTGTGTTCATTAAGTAGGCCATTTTTAGTTATTATAGGAAACTAAAAAACCTCACAGACAGCATAATTATATGGGATAATTTACTATTACATGAATCAAATTGCTATATAATTGCGAACGATGTATTTACTTAACTATAATCATTATCGGCAGACAGACTGCAGGTACAACGAGAATCCTTTATCAGAGTGCAGCCTTGATCGATGCATGATGCAGGCCAGGGTTGAGATGCGACCTCGCTGATGTACCGAACAGAGAAACAATATATCAGACGGTAATTGGCACGCGAAAGGAAACCTTACATAAAGCCTAGCATCAAAAACTATATAGTTGCGTCATGGTAGTAGTTTGGCGGATAAAATGAGACGTCTATACAAGAAACGCGACGAAGCTGCGATCAATCTGCGGATCTAATAGCAGCGTCTGACCTAGCCGGCGCCACCGCGGCCGACGCACCCCTACACTCAGACCAACGATGTACCACTCAGCGTTTATTCAGGGCTGTGCCTCTTCTCCCGTCGCCTATATTATAGTATTCGCTGAGCGACATGACATGACACAAATTATTATGGTAATCATCTACCAACTTTGGAATAAATATTAGGTATGTATTACAGCATTCAGCATACATATCCAGACGCTATTGACCTTTCACAAATTCGACTGAAACCTCTGTAATGTTATTTTGTTAATCTACATAAATATGCTTTACTCTTATGTCATAAGACTATTGTTTTAGGCACTTTGTATAAAACAACATCAACCATGACATTCAAGATGAAAAACCAAAGGAATAATCAACAAAATGCTTAGACTAGCGGACGTAAACATTTTCATAACTGAAGATAGGTACAATAGAATTTGTAAGAAGAGACAACGGTAAGGTATAGTTTGCATTCCAGAAAACACAAGCTGCACCCACCGGTTTCGGAGAAACCTAATTGGTGTCAAGTACATATAACGTACTTTACGAGCGTGGTCGTAAATGGCGAGGAGCGAGCGTGAATCTCGGCAACGGTACGTCGGTGGAGTAGAGGCAAGACGTGGTGTATGTACGTGTGATCCGGTGTGGTACGGCATCCTGAAGCGAGGCGCGGTGAGAGGCTGTGCGTGCGCCGAAACTGTGACAGCGCGGTGTTGTGGTAGGTCAGGCGCTCGGCGGACTGCATTCCGCGTGCAGCCGACGTGCGGGCTCCGCAACCGTCGCCACATCGCACTCCGCTCCCACTAAATATAGACGGTGCGAAGTGAACGAACGCGACGTACTGCGCGCCCTAACGTCGCGTCGCCGGCATGCCACTCTCTCACAATTTGCCAGTGAAATTACTAAACTAGGAAAATTGCCATCAAAACTAGAACTACTCGAGATGATCGCCTTGAACTGGTCCCTAAGATGTATATTGAACACTTTTCACCACAAGTAAAACCTACATAAAATTCGTAGCCGTAGCCAAGACGTCCGCCGAATATCTTTCAGAATCCGGTCCAACTTTTCCGTAGACACCTAATTTCTTATTCTCTTGGTAAATGTTGCCTTAGTAAGAGTTGGCTATAAGTCTTTTATTGTATTGCGATCTTTTCTAAATGGTAAATGTCTGAAATGTTTCCAAATAAATATTCACTACTTCGTCAGGAAGCTGGAACTTAGGGATAAGAACACCGATATGGGGTGAATGTCTCGACTCAAGAATGAGTCTTTCAGTTACTTTTAGCACTATTGGCAAACTTAAGACTGAGAATATCTCAAAACATTTTCATTTATTGTCAGTATTGTAAGAGTAAATGTATACAATTATACAAAAAACTCAGTCATATGTATAAATAAGTTACTCTTAGCGTCAAAGCTGGGATTGGAGACTAAACTTCACTGTAGAGTACTTTCCGATTTTCTATACACGACACTGCTACATTGGCATGATTGAATGCAATTGTAGCATTGCGGCATGCATGTGCTCACACGAGAAAAAGAAAACATGTCCAGTTGAGAACAGACATATAGAAACGTCTTTCAATAGAGAGCGGCCATTTATTTGCTTATCGGCCACATAATGCGCTAACCGTACATGATAACGGAACAATGAGTGTAAACCGGCCGCGCAGATACCTACATTAGTGTACACTCAGATATGCTTATCTCCCTGTGTCAATACTCTTTTGTACTGAAGATACGGGAGTCTATTTGCCCTTAATGCGCCGAACGCATTCTTCGATGTTGAATAACCTACTGACAATGGAGTGACCCATTAGTCGACGATTTGGTTACCTACAAGTTTCAAACTCTTATCTCGTTTGAATAATGAGAATAGTCGAGTGTTATCTACACTGTTATCGATGAATGTTCGTACATAAATTATTAATTGAAAGGGCGTAATTATCACAAAATCATTGTTTTTGTGAAAAATACATTAGACGTAAGTACAGAATACTCATTTAATAGTCATTAGTAAGCATCTGTCATTACGATAAAGACGGTAGGTACACAAATTTATAGAAGCATTTTGATAAAAATAGATGTAAGTACATAAGTAGATACATAAATATACATTACATATATGGGGCACGAGCTAACAGAATTGGAATACAGTACAAATAAACTATTTGTCAACACTTTACAAAAAAAAAGCGTATTCCGAGCGTGAGGAGTTATAATAACAACAGAGCAATTTTTACAGCGCATTTGCAATTTTAAAACACGTGACTAATTAGAATTTATAGGTATCAATCGTATTGGAGTCGATTTTTGCATGAAGCAGCCCATGTCATGTGCGACCTATGGGATAATTTACATGGTCTCGAGACAAACAGCTAGAAATGCTCTGCAACGGCCTAAGCGGTGTGATTTTATGTATCAACTTTATCCTTCAATATTCAGCCAGGTTTCTTTTCGAGACCCATACTTAAGTTATAACTCCATAGCGAATAATCGAGTTAATGCCCCAATAAAATCGATAGTTAACTGAGTAATAAAATTTATTTTAACTATATCAGAGGTTATAAAACAAGTAAAAAATGTTATCACAGTTCGTTCATTATGACTGTTATAGATAAGGCAAAATATTATGCTCATAAAATTAAAGTTAACTCTTGACCTGTGCTTCCGCGGACATTTGCTTGACATTATGTAACAGCAAATAACTGACGTGACCTATGCCATTAGGTAGGTACATATTTTCACACGAGAATACTATGTTTGATTTTTTTTATATAACAAATTAATCAATGTATAACGTTAAACAATATCCCACAACTTACTTACCTACCTATTCATTTTCAGTGTATTTAAATAGACTTAATACTAAAGTAATTTTTATAGGCATTTCTTGCCAATTACTTTATGAATACAATAATTGCATTTTTGAAAGATAGATCAATTTGAAGTCCAGACCCAGGAATCGAACCCGAGACTTCCGTATGCCCAACTCGCGAGCATGAAAGGATAGAGAAATTTGAGGTCTAGTAACATAGTCCAGATAGATGGTTCGATTCCGGCCCCGGATTGGCATACGGAAGTCTCGGGTTCGATTCCTGGGTCTGGACTTCAAATTTTTCTATCTTTCAAAAACTTAATACTTCTGTTATTAATGGATCGGGAAGTATTTAAGAACATTGAAGTGTAAAATGAACGTCACAAAAACTCAATATTTAGTAGGCCTACCTACTTCTCTTTAAAATGAAAGTTATGAATTTTCGTTTACTTAAATTTCTTAAGTTTACGGGTTTAATTGTTTTTTTGAACCGGCGATTTTCTAGAACGAGTGGATTAAATGGATGTTCGTGACTATATACCTATACGTATATTACTACCTAATTTTTGATTAAAACTTCATTTTTGTTCAATTAGAGTGATGTGTCCTGTTCTGGATATAAAAGTAATTTAGTTATATTTTTGGTAAACATGATTTATGCAATGGCAAATGCATTGTTGGTAAGCTAAAACTTTAAATGAATAAAGCAATTAATGTCCTTGCTGATCATAATCAACAAGTTTTCAGTAAATTAGTTATTTGAACCAGGTTTACTTGATAACAAATTAATTAAATTAATGTAATGTGTCTGCACTCCATAATGCACTTGTATAACATACCTACCTACTTATTGTTAATTTAATTTACAAAGTAATATAAAACAAGTTTAGTGGTTTTTACTTAACTGTTATATGTAGGCACTTTAACTTTAATCTGTGGAATTAATGTCATCTGTCCAAAGTCATTGCCGGTATTTCCAGTAGTGTAAAAATATTGTAAAAATTTGAGGAAACGCTTTTTTAAATGAAAATAGGTACTATCAAGTTACGATAATTTTTCATCATTGTAATTTTTTTTTTCTCTAAATTATAATCCTTAAAATTACAATCTATTAGAATATTATCGAGACCTTTTATTTGCCCGACGTTTCGATCAAATTGCCCCTATCGTGGACGACAGTCGACCCGTGAGCAACAAGCAAGCAATGACAAGTCCCGTTATTATTCTAATACCTATGTGTAAAAATCGCGAAAGTTTAAAAACAATTAATTACAATCTAGTCTAAATGAAACTATGGTAATGTTTAATACTGTACCTACCTATTAATTTATATTATGTAGGTAGGACGTATCAGTACCTACTTCCTAGTTTTAAACATAGTATTATACATAGGTATATCTACCACCAGCCATGTTACCTAATCTGACTGACTGAACTTCTCTCAATTGCCAGACAAAATCCCAAAGTCTGTTTGAAAGTAGACAATTTAGAGTAGATAGTGTCTAACATAATTTAGCGAACCCGTGTTCTATTAGTTTCCTTCAACATCAATGTTTTTCTCATTTTCTTTATGTATTCATAACGTGAGTAGTAACTACCGGCATCAGTAGGTATATCAGTACGACCTTCGCAAGAGCAGATTGATAAGAGATAACAAGTTTTGTTACTTTACATACGAACCACCTGTATTGTACAGGGTATTAAATAATTTCTCCTATAATTTTTTACCGTTATGTACCGCTAATAATTTATGTACGGTTTTACGAATTATTTGTACTTAAGTACAATAGGTCTATGTAATACGCAATCATTATGAAGGAAGACATAGCGCAAATCTAATTAGGTACCGAAGCTCGACATGTACTTCGTTAGATATGTTTGCGATCAATAGCAAAATATTCTGATTCGTGAGGTGTTGCGTAGTAGTGGGGCCAGACAAAACGCCGGGCGGGCGGCGCTGTGCGCTAGACGTACGTTTTGCGCAAGAGTGCAATTCGACGGGAAGTCAGCTGGCGCTGGCCGATGAACGGGCCGCGAGGGGAAACCGCTGTGAGGACGTTCGACTCACATAAACACCACTTCATAATACGTATTACACTCCGTAGCTTTATATTTCGAATTCGAATGGATTTCACATTATTTACCGAAGACAACCTATTCAACTTGTAACATAAAACGTTTTTCCACGGACGGACTATGTACATTCATTAGCGTGCCCATTTTTTCAGCAAACCGACACTGTTTATCAACACGCTCGTTGCACCGGCGCGACGACACTTGACATAAGGTCGCTATTCCTGAGCAAAATCATCAACCTTTGGCAGCTGTCGCAGCGGCTGGTGATGTGCGAGATTTGTATAAGCGATCCATTGGGAGCTGTTTCGCGAGCGACTCGAAATAGACACAAAGTGATGTGGAGCGCGTGCATGCAGTGATCGATCGCACTCACCGTGCGCTCGCAGGCAGTAGGCGCGCCGGTCAGCTGAGCCGTCGGATGTCGCGTGCTGATACTCCAATAGTTCGCTCAGCTCGGCTCGGATCGCAGAAAGATCCGAAGGGGCGCACTGGCTGCTGCTACACTGCACGCGGTTCAAACGAGCTCCGGTCTCGGATCATGGAGAGTACACACACACGCGGACCGCGACTGAATGCGTCAAGCGTAGGCAACGTGCATCGCGGTTCTCGCGTGCTAACAGCGAGAGTGTCGGCGAGCGACTGAGAACTGAGCGGGGGGCTACCGCCGGCACCCGCGCCGCCCCTCGCCGCCCACTTCCTCCGATGAATGACAATAATGGAAGACGTTCAACTCGCCCGCAAACCGAATAATATGAATCATTGCATTAGGGTGCAGCCCCGCCCGAGTCCAGCCCGCGAAACTCCGGCCCGCACCTCAACACGCTGGAACTAAAGACTAGAAATATGCCAGACAACGATGCAAATGCTGGTCTAATCAAATAGGTATAAAGTACCTGTAAGTTCCAAAACAAAAAACATTTCAATTTGTTTCACACCTTCAGAAACCTAATGGTGGTAAACCGGTGCTCTAAAATGTTACGGGAGGAGTTTGCAATTAGCAGGTTCATATGGCAGTGGTGGCTGCAGCGGGGCGCTCTCGCGACGCCACTAATCTTATCTGCGCTAATCTAATCCGCCGCGACGCCCTCTCTTGTGTTTTCTTCCAATTGTGTCCACTCGAGGCAAATTAGAGTTTTCTCCCAGGACTTCGCAATAAACTTAGACAAAGTTCATTGCGCTTTTAGAAAAATCTCATTAAATTAAAGTGAATTTTTACAAAAGATTACCAACCTATCTACTTGATGAAGTTCTTCGTTAAAGTTTGTATCAAACGCGGCGATATCCACTACTTAAGAGTTCAATCCAACAAATTTGTGTTTAACTTCCTTTGAATGTTATATTGTCTTCTTTTTTGTGTTTAGTTCGTGGTCTGGCTGGTTGGCCACTATCCACAAACGCGCTTGTCAGAAAAACACTTCATCAGCAGACGTCTAGAAAACACATTCTTTGAACGGACCAATTCCAAATTTTTAAATTATACTGCTAGAAATATTTGATTCCAACTTTATTGCGTTTTTCCTCATCATTATATACTGCTTTGTTTCTGAAGAGAACTATCTCTCAACGCCTCATTTCCGTTTCTCTGGTGAATACTAACTAATCCAGCAAAAAATATCTAATCCAGAAAATGAGGCGTTCGAGTCAACAATGTTCGTTCCACAATTTATCCAAATCTTTAGTTTGTAGTAGATCTTGTTATCTCTAGCAAAAATAACTTTGTCCTACTTTCCAGTCATGTCTAAAACTGATTTGGTATTAGACTTGCTCTTTGATACATAAATTATTTTAATCGTTGAGAGAAATGAAACAGATCCTGTAAACGACTGCTTATATTTTTTGTCGTTAATGTCCCACTGTTTAATAAACATGTTAACTGAGACAGGGCATGATAAAATGAGTTTAAGCTAACAAAAGAGAATTATGCAATAGATGGCGCAGTTACTGGGGAGTCAAAGAATACCACAGTAAACTACGTCCATTGTTTAGCACATTCTAGTAACACGCAACTGCATGCAACAGATACAAAACCGGCATCGAATGCCCTGTATGTCTTATACTTGGTTATGTTGTCAAATTTTTACGAGCTACCGATATCTGTACATTTCACTTTCCCTCTTCAAAATGCGATACGAAAGATTTTAATAGGCTGGAGGGATACATTTTATAGTTCAGTAAAATGAAGTAAATCAGGCCGCGGCAAAAATCAGACATTAAGCCCTGCGTCCCCAGGTCGGTGTCACGGTATAGCGAAACTTTTATTTTTGTTTTGTCGGATCTTTAAAGTTCATCGTGTCTAGACCGGTTCACCCACGCCCACGCCTCGCACAGATTTCTGCATCTTGCAACCAACCCGCCATACAAGTTACTTTTGATTCCCTTTTTATTCTTTTACAATACACCAAGATATTGCCTCTCCGTCGCGTTAATAGTGAAACGATTCTTCGCATAGAACCGCCTTTTAAAATAGTGTTCGTGGAATGCGCTGTATTTATATCTTTACTTTCTGAGGCAGTACACAACATAATATGGCATTTTACTATGTCCAATATTTAAATTTAATGTTCGTTGTTTGTGAAGACAAAGTCATTCTGAGGAGGTGGAATTATATGAAGTTGGTCGCAATTTGGTTGTTGAGTAGTTATGATGAAATTATTGTTCTTATTACTATAAGGCAGCTGACTTTACTTTCTTTAATCTCAGTATCCCTTAAAGTACTAATAATATTAAAATACTACTACATATATGGATAGGTGCATAGGTATTTTCCAGTAATATTTCATAGGCGGATCCACAAAAAAATGGTATGTTTGGGCACCCCCCCCCCCCCAGTCGTAAACATCCGTCACTCACTGACATTTGCCTCTAGTCGTGTAAAAAAGAAATCCTGGATGCACCCTTGGTAATATTTCCACGAACACGTTGTAATTATTTACTGTCTAGTTATAACATTATCTGTAACAAAACGACACATTACGGCCCATCGCCATTTCCTCTGCACCCATGTTATCATAATAAAGACACGATTTCCAAAAGTTTGTAACAGTATACGAGCTACAAACGGCTATATCCATAATATGCTGTAGGTACATGAACGTTTTACATGTAACGTAACAATGTACAATGTTGTTGTTATTTTATTATACCCGTAATATCGTCACTCGCTCGTGATATTGCTTATATAAAATAAATAATTCACTATTCAAGTTTTTCCATAACCATATTATTACATTTCAATGAGGGAGGGCAATTCCAATGCGAAACGTTTATTAATCGTTTATTTTTTTGTGAAACAAACTGAATAAATATGAGCCAATGTGCAGGTTAGCTTCGTACATTTAGCAGGCTTTAAAATAAATTATTGATATATTATAAAAGTAATGCAATTTTGCGATCATTGAATAGCAGGTATAATTATGTAGGTATTTTGTAATTGGTACTTTAATCTTTGACTATCCTGTTGATTGCTACTGTGTCGATTTCCATCTATACTAATATTATAAAGCTGAAGAGTTTGTTTGATTGTTTGTTTATTTGAACGCGGTAATCTCAGGAACTACTGATCAGAATTAAAAAAATCTTTCACTGTTGGATAGCCCATTTATCGAGGAAGGCTATAGGCTATATACCATTACGCTACGACCAATAGGAGCGGAGCAGCAATGAGAAATGTTGCGCGGGCTAGCTAGGATAAATGTATGTGTGACGGGCGTGATTGTTTATTCTGTACCTCGGTAGGTATTACGGACGCATCCAGAAATTTGTTCTGAGAGGGACTTTGATTCAACCGGCCAAGTGCGAGTCTCTCACATGACGGGACGGGGTGCATTTGATTCAACATTGGTACACCAGCTACCACCGCCAGTCTATTGTCAAAATTATTAAATTCCCCTAAATAAAGCGGCGGTAGCGTAATGGCTAAGGCATCGGTCTCGCAATCGTGAGGTCCGAATCCTACCCAGTATACTACCGACCTGAACCCACTCCTAACACAAGCCATTGAGCTTAGCTGGAGGGGTTAACGGGATTGCTAGTAATGTGGGACCAAAATCCCACATTGCTAGTTATCTTTAAAAAAAAAAAAAGTTATTTCGATCAAGTCTAAGCGGATGCGGGGGGGGGGGGGGCTTGGATCTTCAGATTTAGAAATCGGTACTTATTTAAATAAATCTTCATCATTTGACTTGTTCCAAGAATTTTTAATTGTTGAAGGTTGTAAGTAGAGAATGAATAGCTATGGTAAAGAGGATACAAAAAACTAACAAAGGAATAAGGATCGCAAATTTAGGAATTTGGCCTGTGTCTTGCTGACAAACCACTTTTCTGTATCTTTTGGACGATTTAAATGTAATATATCTGACATCATTTTTAAAGACCGGATATTATGACTTGAATATAATGATACGTCATTTTTTATCATTAAAATATAAAGAAATAATTGTTTTGTGTGTATGATAAGATTCCAAAAATCGATTTCATTATAACGTCGTGATATGATATCCTTGCTAAAATATGTCCACGACATTATACGGGGATTCCTAATACGTACTTACGTTACTGTTATAGTGATAAATGGCTAAACAGAAGTACCTACTGGTTTATTTAATGTCATTTGAAGCAATTCCACTGTTAATAAGGAAAATCAAATGGATGTTAGATGTTTATTAGTTTCAAGTCTTTTATACCAAAACAAATGATCTGATTTTGATGAAACTTTACCTTGTATAATATAGCTTAGGTATACATCTATAATCACATCACAGTTTGTGAGTATGTGAGTGTGTATGTTTGTTACTTCTTCACGTCTAAACGGCTGGAGCGATTTTAATAAAATTTGGTATGGAGTTAGCTGACACCCTGGATTAACACATAGGCTAATAAACCGCAGGTAAAACCGCGGAGCACAGCTAGTAACACATAAAGTACATTTTAAAGCAGCAAGCAAAAAACAAGTCCTTAACATTCTCTTAAAAATGAGCGAAATATTCTGAATCGAATAAAGCACGGCATAGAGATGATTGCGATGCATACACGATGAGCAATATCAAAAACTCTCAAGCGGCCATTCAATTTTACTCATGTTGGCGGAATCGTGAGTACTTGAATACTCTTACCTCCTTTGAAAGACGTCTCACTGAATGGATAGTGAATAGTTAATATAATATTTTGGGACAACTCACACAACGCTATCTGATCCCAAACTAAGCAGGGCTTGTACTATGGCAATCAGACAACTGATAAACATACTTATATATTTCTAAATACATACATATTATAGATAAATTACACCCAGACACAGAATAAACCATCGTGCTCATCACACAAAGTTTTATCCTGGGTGGGGATCGAACCCACGACCTCTTGCGTAGCAGTCGGATACATTCCCACCGCGCCACAGAGGCAGTCGAATAGTTATAAAGCGTTGACGTCAAGGATCATAACCACAGTTACCATAACTAATATAAAAAAATGTGAAATGTTATTAATTTGCATACGCTGGGATATAAAACGCACATAACCATGACAAAGCATTTATCATTCATTAAGATGATTGTTAATTAAAATTTACGACTATGATCTGGTGCTTGAGCATGCTTCTGTCATATATAGGGTACGTATGCATAAGGTGTGCGTCTTTTTAATGCTATTTAGCTGTGAAACAAGCATATAATCCGCTTTTTGTATTTGAATTATGTACGTAGATATAAACTTTCGACTGGCCTGTTGGTCTAGTAGTTAGTGACCTTGACTGCTAAACCGGAGGTCGTGGGTTTGATCCCCACCCAGGATAAAACTTTGTGTTATAAACGCGATGGTGTATTATATGTCTTTGTGTCATTTATTTATCTATAATATGTATTTAGAAATATATAAGTATATTAATCAGTTGTCTGGTTACCAAAGTACAGGCTCCACCTAGTTTGGGATCAAATGGCGTTGTGTGAGTTGTCCCAAGATAATATTATTATTATATTATTTGTCTATTAAAGTAAACTATTGTGTGCCTCTCTGATTTTAAACTAAGTACTATTTGTCCAACGCTTTCCTTAGTTTTGAACGCCGGAAACGTTAGGATTATTGTACTTCGGGTGATATAAGGCGTGATACAATACAAAGATTTTTAGTACTTATATACAAAACTTTTTTAAATCTAGGTAGTTCTCTATTATCTACACTTTTTAACACAATTTTCTGTCACATGTAGTGCCAACGCCAACTTAGTAAATTTCTTTAGTAGTTCGCAACAATACTTATGGCAAGTTACAAAGGCTTATGGCAACCCTACACGTAATCAAGGCCTCATAGCACAGCGCCTTTTAAAGCAATTACTTTTTGCGATATTATTAAATTTACTACATAATGCCGAAACAAATCCCCAATGGCTGCTTGGGTGTAGCACACAGTACAGCACATTGTAAAGACGCCGACTGCGATAATGCAGGTAGAAGCAACAAAGTAACCCATTTTAATCCGTAGAACGATGCTTTGTAAACCTAGAACGAATGGGTATGGGTTAAACAATACCGTTTATGGCCTTTATATTTCAAACTATACACTTTTAACATTCTACACTTTGAAATATTTAATCTTACTACCGTAGTGATTACCAAGTTATTGGTATCGGTGATTAGTTCAGAGTGTATGAATGAAGCCTTTGAAGTTACGCCACATTTTTAAAGTATGTAATTACTAGACAGGTCTAACGCTCTTTGCATGGAGCGAGTCCGTCTGTGCGAGTTAATCTGAACCGAAATTGGACGGTTTCATTATATGTAAGCGTATACTTTAATATCAGTTCAAAGCGAGATTTAAATAAATCTTAACTTACGTCGCACATAGAATGAATGACATGAAATCTGGGAAAAAGCTGAAATCTATGCCTAATTGAATGTCTATGGTTCAACCTTATTTTTTAATGTAGTTTAAGCCTTGATAATCACTTACCTACTGAACTAAGGCCATCATATAACTAAGTTACTACTCATTTAATGATACTTTGTGAAATAACAATAATAATTTACTTTTATTTCAGAAATTCATCCATAGGTATGTTAGTAATACAATGACTTATAAGCTATATTAGTAACAATATTAAACAATAAATAAATAACTAACTTAATTCATAAACCTGCGCTCACTTCCTGCTGCACCAGAAATGAGAAAGAGAAATGTCAGTAGCAAAATATTAGTTTTTAAACATTTTTCTGTTATTTCTATTAAAAGTTTATGGTAGGTTGCATTACGTAGGCTCATTTATCTTGCCCCCAAAGCCCGGGTAGCGGATACCGTCGTTGACATTACGTTCATTTCTCAAATAATATTACTAACTCGTACAACTTTATCCAATAATAAATCTACTTAGTGAAACCTGAAGTCTTGAACATTCTATTTTTATTTCTTTACCAAGGTAAGCTTGCATGACTAATTTGCCGATGTCAGGTAACAAAGTCACCGTATAATAATTACTTCATTATAAAGAACGAAGTTCTAATTTTAATACTTACAATCTACATCTTTTACACTAAAGGCGTCGCCCGTAATAGTTAAATAAGTTTCTAAACGTGATATTAGATTCAATATGAAACTTAAAACATGAAGACATTTTACAAAACTTAAAATTTCATTAGAAGAAAATAATCTAGTAAATTTCCTGTGCGAGCGATAACAAAACCACGAAATTGGATTTCGCGATATAATCTAGAGCTGGTAGTGACAGCGCGGCCACGACGCGCTACGACGTCCAACGATGCCGAGACCCCGGCTGTTTTTGTTACGGTACCTAAGGCGCCTATTCCATTCTTACATATTTACCTACATTCCATTCAATTCTTTTCCTGCTACAAAATTAAACAGGGTTTACGCGAAGTTTACTTTAAGTGCTACAATGACTCTACATTTCACTTTACACATTACATGCAATATACGAAAGCAATTCCATATTGAACAGAAATGCATAAAAACTGTTAGCGTTAAAACAATTTTAGCCCAGAACAGATAAATAAAATAGTCTGCTTTTTCACAGGAGTTTTAAAATTTTACACCGTTTAGTTTTTCCAAATGAAATTGTATAGACCTTTTATAGTTGGGAATTTTTATGTTGCACTGAAATGAAAGGTCCCGTGTAAACATTGAGGTGTTGCAGAATACCAGACTTTGAAGCCGGTCATCAAAAATACGAGCATATTTTTCGCAACATTTGACATGGTTGGACACAAATAATTGTGACTCGTGCAGTCGTGCAACTGAATCACTGCGATTCTATTGTTTCTTTGTCCGAATACGATATTTTGACGAACTCGTTTTTTAAACAATTCCAGCTAACGTTATGGCTAGTTACATTTTAACAGGTAAATAATTATCGTCCATGTTAGAGTTTTGTAGGTTTTTTTAGAAATACGTAAAATCGCATATTTAATTGAAAAAAAAAACGTACGTCGGCCGGTACTTACTCTATTCGATGAAAACTTCAAAAAATTTAAATTGAAGTGGCTTATGAACCCATTCTAATAGAGTGAGTTGTAGTAGGTACCTACCTAATAGTCAGTTCATGATTCAAACTTGGGATCTTTCATTAGAATGAGGTAAACAATGTGGGATTACTCTTGTCAACGTGTGACTGACATAGCTCTGGGATTGCAAGTCTAATAAAAATATCCGATTCCGAAATAAATAATGTGGGTGTATCCAAACGTGTGGGTGCATATTGACAAATAACTACGGGGGATACCCTACGATAGGCGATGAATAATCCAGGAATTCCCTCGTGGGTATATTGTTGTCATGTTACTGACTTACGAATAATATGACTTTGACGTGTCATATTTTTAGCCTACTAATATAATAAATCCGTAAGTTTGGATTGATGGATGTTTCTCTAAAAACTACTGAACGGATTTAGAATAACGGGCGTGAAGACACGGGGATAATATCATTTATTACATACATATCAACCCATATGATGGCCCACTGCTGGGCACGGGTCTCCCCAGTAGAACCTACTAGTATGTAGATCCTGGGGGTAATTGCCATAATCGCCACGCTTGGCGAGCGGGTTGGCGATCGCAGTAAGGCTTTAAGTACGCAGAGGACGCTGCTGCCCGTCCTCCGGGGTGAAATCCCTTAGTCGCCTTGACGACACCCATGGGAAGAGATGGGGTGGTACTATTCTTAAGCCGGCACCACACGGCAGTCTATCATTATAGTATCATTTATTATATTCGTTAAATTTTATTTGCCTCTGTGACGCGGTGGGAGTGGATCCGACTGCTACTTAAGAGGTCGTGGGTTCGATCCCCACCCAAGATAAAACTTTGTGTGATGAGCACGACGGTTTATTCTGTGTCTGGGTGTTATTTATCTATAACATGTATGTATTTAGAAATATATAAGTATGTTTATCAGTTGCCTGGTTTCCATAGTACAAGCTCTGCTTAGTTTGGAATCAGATAGCGTTGTGTGAGTTATCCCAAGATATTATTGTTATTTAAAATCCAAACAATTGTTAATTTATATTTAACAAAAAGTAGCTGAACCACCCAACTTCGTTTACGTAATTTCTTCCCGTTTTTGCAACATTTTTTATTAATGCTCCGCGCCCATGGGTTGTATTGTGATGTTATATAGTATAAACACTCATAAATAATGTGGCTTTCTATTAGTAAAAGAATTTTCAAAATCGGTTCAGTAGATCCAGAGATTACCTCCCTTTAACCTCACAAACTTTAACCTCTTTATAATATTAGTGTAATAGTATAGAAGTATAGCTAAAATAATTCCTAAGATTCGATGAAGTTTGTTTACAAATTATAAGTAAATAGATATTACCTAAAGATGTGGACACAAATATATTAAGGGGTTATAAGTTATAACCGCTTAATATATGTATCAAAACATGTCAATATGAATATACTTACGAAAACCCTTAGTTGTCAGTATTCAGCAACATTCTTAGCCTTCCCAAAATAGTTTCCATTATTATAAGACATTATGGAAACAATATGAACCATATTTATCTATGTACATACGTCGTATAATGCTTATATGTATATATAACACTTTAATTAAATCTATGACGTAGGTAGATGGAGAACCTAGAGCGGTGTTTCTTAGAAAATATCTCTGGTCATGTTTAATCGTTTTTACCTGATAGTGAAGTAATTTATTATTTACCCTATAATTTGGTAACTCTTTGAATACTAGATATAGGAAAATATTTGTTAATATAATGTAAGTGAAAGATTATTGTAGGGAAACTATAATAATAATAATAATATCTTGGGACAACTCACACAACGCTATCTGATCCCAAACTAAGCAGAGCTTGTACTATGGAAACCAGACAACGGATAAACATATTTATATATTTCTAAATACATACATATTATAGATAAATAACACCCAGACACAGAATAAGCCATCGTGCTCATCACACAAAGTTTTATCCTGGGTGGGGATCGAACCCACGACCTCTTGCGTAGCAGTCGGATACACTCCCACCGCGCCACAGAGGTACTATGAGGCCGACAACTTAAAACTGGTTACCTGCTGAACCAAAAATATCGATTAACATCAAATAATCAAATGGTTTCAATCTTTGTAAAATGCACGCACAAAAGAGATTGTCGTTTGTGTTTTAATTTTGTATCATTATATTGTACTCGTATACATATTCTATTATTTATGTAAAGAGTTCGATTCAGAATGTTTAAAATTGATGATAACAAATGAAAATAAATTAAGAGAATAACCATTAGTTTATTATTTCCTAAGAAACAGTTTGCTGTAGTTCTTGTAAACCTTATCTTCTATATTTACATTTCCTAAAATCTAATATTCTAAACAATTAAAAATTATCACAATATAGAATCGATTTTAAAACTCGTGTCTTTTGGTTATTGAATGGTTCAGTCACATCCTTAGGAAACTAAATATATAATAAAAGATAACTAGTAGTAGGTATGGCAAAATGCCTAATCTCAGCATTAAAGGTATTACTTCAGTCTCTTATTATAGTAATATAAAATATAAAAGCGGCGGTAGCCTAATGGCTAAGGCATCGGTCTCGCATGAGGTCGCGGCTTCGAATCCTACCCATTATACTACCGACGTGAACCGTCTCCTAACACAAGCCTTTGAGTTTAACTGGAGGGGTTAACAAAATTGCTAGTAATGTGGGACTTAATCCCACATTGCTAGGTATCTTTTAAAAAAGATAAAAAAAATCTTGGTAATATAGAGCATACTATCAGAGGGCAAAAATATAAAAACAATGTAAGGTATGTTACAACCATTCACTCACATACTTTCGCCTTTATAATATTAGTGTGATTATAAAGCTGAAGAATTTGTTTGTTTGAACGCTATAATTTCAGGAACTTCTGGTCCGAATTGTAAAATTATTTTACTGTTGGAGACCTCATTTATCGAGGTGGCTATAGGTTATAAAACATCACGCTACAACCAATAGGAGCGGAACACCAATCAAAAATGTTGCAATAACGGGGGAAATTGATGCAGACGAAGTTGCGCGGGTCAGCTAGTTTATATTATTAGTATGGATGTACTCCTTATTTCACATGATTTTGGGCTAGGGCCTATGGTCGATATTTAATAATATAACGTAATCGATTTGAAAAAAGGTAATCGATAAATTTGAGAGTGGCCACACTTAGTACCGTCATTAAGATGATAATTCAAGATAACAGTAATGACTTCACTTTATCAATAGAAACGTCAAGTTCGTCGACTCTTCCATTTGGTGCTATCTAGATTACAAGTTAACGTTACAATCAACATCTGATAAATAATACCTACTGATCATTTGTAAATGATTCGGACAAAGTCCAATAGTGGCTAGATGAAACAACAAGAAAATAGTTGTTATGTTCGATCGATAGGCATAATACCACATAGCAACAACGTTATTGTATTCTGGATACCGTATTTCAATTAAAAGGGTCCTTCTGTTAAAGGCAATCTAGTGAATACTTATATAGGTACCTGGATTCGATCAATATTAATAAAGATTCACTTTTGCGATTAATCTATACTAATATTATAAAGCTGAAGAATTTGTTTGTTTGTTTGAACGCGGTAATCTCAGGAACTACTGGTCCGAATTGAAAAAATATTTTCTGTTGGGTAGCCCATTTATCGAGAAAGGTTATAGGCGGTGCAGCAAACAAAAATGTTGCAAAAACAGGGAAAATTTACGCATACGAAGTTACGCGGGACAGCTAGTAATTGATAATATTATACAGTATGATTCAGTAATACAGTTCGATTTATGTCGTTTAAAAAATAACTTATTTTTTTTCATATGGAAAAACATGTGAAGCCCGAAAATATTGTTTTAATTGTAAAGAGGCTTTCTGTAAACAATGTTGTTGAAATCTTAAAAATTGACACATTTTCACGAAATTGTTTTGTAGTTTATCGTGAATTATAATATTCAATAAAAAACATTTTGACGGATATATATTTTTTTTCTATTCTTTTTAGCATTGGTAACAGAATACCTACTCACCCCTATTGGGTCGGACTGGGATTAAGTTATTGCTAAGTTCTTTTCTCACGGCTTTACTCTTGCAAACATGGCATTAAATGTAGAATCATTCTCTTTCAAATTTTGTCCGACGTTCATAAGCGTTGTATTCTGTAACCTAAGTGAATAAAGTACTTTTGACTTTGACTTCAAGCATTTGCCATAATAGTCACAATAGCTATTACAAATATATACCTAAAGCATGAGGATTCGCCCGTGACTATGCCGGAGCAACCTCATCAATTATTATGGCCAAAAATTAAGCAATTTAAACATTTAAAATATTTAGATTATAATAAATAAATTAATAAATATACTATTTGAATATTCTAAAAACCTAAGCTTTAATAGCTTTACCTTAACATTTAATTCGCGAGTAGATAAGTGAAAGTACTCAGTAAGTTAAATAGGTGAAAACCTCCTTAAATTATAATGGTGAACCTTTCACCCATAACTTTTAAACTATCCAAATTTGCCAAAGTTTAAGGAACCGATAAGCGCGCGTAGGTAAGACCTACAAAACCTGTGAACTTCGGACCGATGACAAACAACTCAAACTGGGAAAACTTCTTAAGAGGTTTAATACAACTCTTTATTTGTTGTTCTAATAGAATCCCGATCTTTGTACAAAGTTAACAGGAAAACCTCTTGTATTTTTTTCATTATTTATACAAAATCATGCTTAAGGAAAATATTTAAAAATATCCGTAATGCTAACCATGAAAATAATAATAATATCTTGGGTCACACAATGCTAACAGAGCTTGTGCTATGGAAACCAGACAACTGATAAACATACTTATATATTTCTAAATACATACATATTAAAGATAAATAACACCCAGACACAGAATAAACCATTGTACTCATCACACAAAGTTTTATTCTGGGTGGGGATCGAAACCACGACCTCTTGCGTAGCAGTCGGATACACTCCCACCGCGCCACAGAGGCAGTCACCGTCAGCGACTTTTCCCCCCAAGAAATATCATAAAAGCTATAGTATCATTTTCATTCCTAAATCTATAACCAGTTATCGTTACATCTAAAGATAAAACAAATTGTTTTGTTGAGTTAATATCCCCAAATAAAACATTAAATGGAATGTGGTTATCTTTCACAACTAATCACATTACATACTTAAATAAATAGGAAGTATAATAACAGTTTAACTCAAACTCGACAATGTCTATCTAACCAAGTCGTCTTTTAATCATAATGTTCACGTGTATGTTTACCTAACTAACCACACGGTCTCTGTGACAACATTCCATCCTCAGGAAATAGTTTGCAGACTTCAAAGTTACCAACTTGTAGATGAAATGGTATAGGAGATTTAATCCACCTATAATGTGTCTTGTGGGAAGATACTTTGGAAGTTACATAAAAATGATATCACGGTTCTTAAAGACCCCTCGTAGTAGTTTATACTGACTACAGTACGATCAACGTAACTTGACCGGATTGAAGTTAGGGTCTTATCACTTTCGCGCATGTCATAGAGATGTGACCCTAAAATTACTTATGAAAATGATTATGTTTAATCGATTAAAAATACTAACAACATTTTAATTCAACAATATAAAAATACTATTTAAATGAGTTCATAAAAGTTTAAATTTAGAACAGTTACAGTTAATACTAAAGAAACATTGAAAAACAATTTCTTTACGAAAATAATCACAAAAAAACATGAGTTAGTAATACTAATTGTGACAATGTAATGCGTAATCGCATCTCTAATTCTCTTGGTTTATTTACCGCCCCCGCCCCCCGCTTCCTGTAACGATTTACTTTCAAAAAATGCATCTGCTCAACCACTTGTCGCCTACTTCAGGCCGGCCTAGTTACGTTGATCCAACTGTAAACATCTATTTTTATAAAGTACAATTTTCCCCCCTTCATGATTTAATTCAAATTTAAGGAAGCAGAAGGAAAGTGCCAAAATAAGGCCTATAGCGGTTTATTGTAGGTATATCAATGGGTCAGTCTTTTGTAGCCGCTGTTTCTAAATTAAAGTTTGAGTTGAGTTCATGTATGTGTGTCTGTCTGTGCCATCGTAGCACCTAATTGAATGGACGGATTTGAATGCGATTTTTTTTTTATAGAAATCTAGTTTAACTTAGACGGTTCTTATCTTTGTTTGATGCAAATCCGTTGAGCCGTTTTCAATTGATTCAATTGTCGTGTGTCGGATTTTTTGAATGATACGCAGCATTATCTTTTTCGAATAGATGCCAGTCTACGATACATAAATGACCCACGCGGTCACGAATTTTCACAGAAAACTGTTAAACTCCTTTAAAAGGGTACTTTTTATAATCCCGCTACACCTCTATTAAATCTAAAGTGGCCTTTTAGACCACTGTTCCACAATCATGGCCGAAGAAATGTTCATCAATTAACAGCAATTTTACAGCAAAAACAACTTCGGTACATGTGAAGTGGATAAGGATTCATTAAAAACATTCTAACAACAGTAATTTCGTCTCGCATTCCGCAGTTCATCTAAGAAGTTGAGCGGAAGGCAACGTAAACGAGTTGGCGTTTTTCTTGGAAACCTCACGGAGTACCGCAGGGGCAGTGCAGCGGTGTATTGGGACTAGCGGTACCGTGGTTAAAATGGAACGTGCCTACACTTATATTTTAATGTATTTCGCTTTGCTATTTGCAAACACGATAATGGAAATCGTTCTTAACAAATTTTACATAAAACCAACTCTGAAACGCTTTCTCATTTTTAAACTTTTCGGTTTGCAAAGATTTTATTTTATGGTAAGACTTGAAGTTATAGACTTTACAGCGCCAGGTGTACAGTAGATAAGTGTTGATGAACATATTAATGGAGAACGGTTTTGTGGCCTGAAACTTTTTCCACAATTTATTCTGCCACACTGTACTAGCTGATAGCTTTTGTAAAGTTTTTGCTTTGATATCAGGCCACGTTATATGTTACGCGCAGCACGTTTCGCTAAAACCGTTTTTGTTAAAATCGGTTTCGTGCATAAAACATTTTTGCTTGGCATTTTACTACATTTTGTAGTTTATATTTGGTAGTATAATGTTGAAGGTATCAGCGCAGTGCACTTGGAACTTCTAACTCAGTTAAGATTAAGCCAGGGCGGGTGGATTCGCTCAAGACTGAGGCGTTAAGGATGCGCTTCAAATTATATTAAGACTCGTAGAGCTAAAAACTAACGAATATGAATTGCTTATGTATACGAGTGTTTTTGCAAATAAAATTAAAAAGTTAAAATGAAACTCAAGGAAACAGTATTAATTAGTTCAAATGTATGGTGAGTAGTTTTTAATTGAGTTTTACGTTTACACAAAGATATAAAAGTTATGAGTAGACTTTGGTAGAGTGTTAAAAAAGTGGTAAAATTAAATCTTTGAGAATAATTCTCCACTATGTTATAGTAAGTAGGTATAAAATATTTCGATTGAATTAGGAAAAAATCTTGAATCTGCAATTTAAACCTTACATATATACGATTCATTACCCAATAAAAAAACCCAATCATTAATAAAGTAATTTTCTCTAGCTCCATATTGACTATTTAATGTATTTTCAAAGCAAAAGCACGCAACATTAACATTGCAAATGATGTGGAGATGCGTTCACGATTCCATGAAGCCCAGCCTCGATCATGAACGCGTTACTCGATTCTACTACAAAATAAAATAATCTACATAAAAACTTACTAGAACCACCAAATCCTGTAAATCTTGGCCAAACGTAACTAACTGCGAATTGTAAAGACGAAAGTCAGGAAAATAAGGGACGAGCTGAAGGTGTTGATCCGACTAAATCCGCACTCACACCAACATTGCTCCACAGTTCGTTTACCCGCCGACCGAATGGAGGAAGATGTTTAATGAGAAAATGATACCACGAGAAGGAAACGACCCTTAGCTATGGCGACTCCCAGTCTATAATAAATCTTATCGAAACATTTTATTTGGAATTGAAAAGATGATTGAATATAAAAAGAGATTTGGAAGAATCCATAGCGACAGAATAATATTTCGTGATTCATTTTTACTCCACTGCAAGCAGGTTTGTTTTGTTATGCATAGATTGCGTAGACTATACAACTCTTCCAAAAAAACAGCAGACGCAGGTACGTCAAGGTCGGATTATAATGCTCTATATCGTTATCGCATAGCGTAATTCTATTTCTACGCGTGTGCACTGTGCAGTGGTCAAGTCATCTCGTGTTATGTTGCAAAATTAAGAGGATTGCCTTGATGGGCTGCGGCTAGTAATAAATGGAGACGATTTAGTTCGTTCGGGATGCCGTTTGGTAGCATGCGATGCGGTCACTCAACCGGCTCTAAAGCCCGTTACGTCAGCGGCCGCATGCCACAATTAGATCACATACGAGACTTGCAATGACTAGACCAGACACCAATCGTCGATACATATGTTTTAGTACCGTTAAAACTGGCTTTTTGCATGAACTGCTACGGCATTCCAATGATTTTCTTAGGCGTTACTTCTAGTAAACATTACACTTGCATAATGTCTGTTTAGTAGCTCCATCTTGATGGATGTAATCAAACACACCGTACGTGTCTTAAATGATGAACGTGGACGTGTTTTTTTTACAGTTATATTCTGAGTTGTACCTGTTTAAAGTACGTGGACTCGGTATTAGTAGTTAGTTGTGTCTAGTCTTTGATTTAGAAAACTGTAGGAGTAATTAAAATAGTCGTTTGAAAAAGCATACCTAATGTTAACGAGGAAAATTTAAAATGCAATTTAAAGTTTTACTACAAACAAGTTGGTTTACATTCCCTTTGGTTAGTCGGAATCTCGCAATGTAGTTTGCGGTTAGTCCATTCTAAGTTGGTCCTTCTTTGTTGAGTATTCGTAAAACTCTTAGGTTAATTGGCTCTATATATCTAGAATGTTTTTAATGTAATTACATGCCTTGCACCTAGTTTATGATTCCCTCAGGCATGCTCTGTACGCTTAGTAATTAAATGTTTATTGATACCTGTTTTTTTTTTTTTTTTGTGTACCTAGTAATTAGATACTCTGAATGCAGACACAGGTAGCGACAGAAGGCACTTGACACATATAAATTTAATTCTATAGTTAAAAATTGAATTTATTACGTCTTGGGTATGACGATTTATGTCGTTGACCTAGTCAGTTAATTTCTTAGAAGATGCATAAGCCAAGTTAGAGCACATTAAGAAATTGGCTGACAGGTTAACACTACACCCTAGAATACAAAGCAATCGAAGAAAATAATTCTATTGGCTTCGATTGCTTGGAATGGAGGCTAGGCGACAAGACTGGACATCTCTGAATATATGTATTTTTATAGGACCTCTGATGCTTATAACAAGACAGGTTGTGTCCTAGTTTACTAAAGTATGAGTTTTCTAGGAATTGGCTTTATTTTTTTTGTGTTTCACTTATAATAATCATATCTATGTGAATCACGTTCACTTGTAGGAGTCAAAATTGACGAATATACCTATTTTTTTTTTAAACTGTTACTTACTTTATGTTTCCAATCGCCTTTTCCTTAAAGAAGAGATATTAATATTGTACCTTTATAAAGAAACAAATGTAAAAATAAAAAAAATGCAATAAGTGGGTTTTGAAAATGCTCGACAATGTTCAACACGATTCACTTACGTTAGTACGTTAGTTATAGTTAGATTATTGAGATCGGCCGTTAGTCTGCTTGTTGAATCTATCGTTACATCGCAAAAGTAAGCAATGTCAAAGAACACTAACTATGCATTGTATACCAACAGTATATTCAGTAGTGAAACATCAATATAATAGTTATACTTAGATATAATACAAAATAATCAGTGCAAAAAGTTGATAGCATTTACACTGTGGATTAATTTTCAACGTCAGCAAAGTAACAAACCCGATAAACGTTTCAATTATTTACTCTTGCAACGATACTCTAATAAAGAGGCAGGAAGCCTAATGAAAGACAATGGAACAGGTCTCGCCGACCGATTGCAGCCGGCTCCGTATAGACTAGGTATTGCAATAAATGGTAATTGATTGCATCAAGATACTAGGAGGTCTGTGCACGTCGCTCGTGACGTCATGTCCTGTCCACTGTCGGCCGCAACACAAATTGACCTACGTTTGGAATGCACATCAGATTCTAAACATGTAGGTAAGTTTTCACTATAGTATTTTTATTTGTACCGACGCACAACAAGGTAATCTTCGAACTAAAAAGTTAGTAATTCAAATAAAATTAAAGCCTTAAAGACCACAGTTTTCCTTGTAAATAATTCAGTCTCTTTTCAATATAAATAATGAAGTAGAAGCTTTATTCGACCTATGAATTATTGTAATCAAATGAGTTACTATTCATTTATTCAGATCCGCGAATCAATGTTTAGTGAACGCCAATGAAAACAGCATAACATTTTGTAAAAGTGTAAGAGCAAGGCAATTTGAATCTCTCCCAGTCCGGATGCGCCATTACAATATCAAAAGATTTTTATAATCAAGATGAGATAAATTATTAACAATAGGGGTTGTTCAAAGACAGGGTAGAGAAGCTAGAGAATGGTGATTACAAAGCGTCGCTAGGTACGTATTGGAGAGTCTCGGTTGCAGGGCGCTCGTCTCGAGGGCCAATACTCGATCGGCCCTCAGCACCGGGCTTACCTACTTCGCCTCGTGCTACATCAGCTAATACCTAACATTATGTTAACGTCATATGGACAGTGACGCCTTTCATATCTAAATCAAAGATAACCGATTTGTAATAGGCTTCATATTTAGCCGTGTCTCTAAATTTCTCATTCGAATAATTTTCAAGTATAGTCAACAGGTGCGCCTCCCGTTTTGGGATTCCCCTTAAGACCCTCGATGTTTATACATAAACAAAAGCTAAATTTTGTTAAGAAATACCTTTGGAAAGTTGCCATAAAGCTATCTCACTAACTAAGAACAGCATCGGTTTGTAAACTAGGCGATAAAATTTAGTAGATACACAGGTCCTTTGTATTCTATTCACTGATTTATCGGCCACATATTTAGCAGGTTGCATGCCTGTAGAGCTTATCTGCAACAGCCCGCGTCGGCTCTGCTGCAAACATTTATCTAGAAAATTTATCAAGACATACCCTTACTGAGCGGAAACATATTTAGCACGCCGTTCTAAATGCTCGTCTCAGGAATGTCCAATAATATCGAGAATGCTTCATTCATGTTATTAATTCCAGATATTATCTGTAATTGGGTAGATGACTACAATAACAATAAATAATTTTACACTATACAGGAAATAGTATTTGCAAAAATATTCTGGAAAACAATGTTTCTCTACAATTTTATGTTACGACCATATAGAAGAATGACATCATTGTTTTGTATCTATACTAATATTATAAAGAGGAAAGATTTGATTGTTTGTTTGTATTGAATAGGCTTCGATAATACTGGACGGATTTGAAAAATTCTTTCATCGTTGTGAAGCTACACTAACCCCGAGTGTCATAGGCTTTTTGTTATCCCTATATTCTATAGGAATGGGAACTACGCGGGTGAAACCGCGAGGCGTCCGCTAGTTTCATATAAATTAGTACAAGGCGCATCCTTTTAACGTTTCTTAAAACGATACTGATTTGACTTTACAGTCACCCTATTGTTTAGGAATACATCAATCTGACAGTACAGTGTTAGAGGTGCGGTACTTTTTATTTTCTTCCTTAACCATTTTTGGAAATGAATGTATTGAATGTGCAGTTTATTTCGAGTATTTTCCCTATAAGTAAATTTGCGGAAGGAAAACCAAATACATATGGTAATCCAAAGGAATTCCGTTTCCAGTGTTATTGTTATCCTTACTAATTTTATAAATGTAATACCGAGTTCGAAAAATTCGATGTAGGTAATTTGTACTATGTAGGTATTAATGTTATTAAGTAATTTCACTAAAGATGGATGACGATAATGATTATGATGGAGATAGATGGTTTCACTTTTAAAACAAAAAGTGATTGCACGTTGACGTAGCTTAGTTTTTCACGTTTATATAAATAAATAACCAGCTGCCTGCTCCGGCTTCGCACGGTTGTCATATCGTAGTTTTTTATACCTTGAGTTACATTATTGTAATTTTCGTAGGGATATCTATTTTTTTTGACGATAAAGTATAGCCTATGTTCTTCCCTGTTATTGTAGCTTTCTAATGGTTAAAGAATTTTTGAAATCAGTCCAGTAGTTTTTAAGTTTATTCGTTACATACAAAATACAAATCTTTCCTCTTTATAATATTAGTACAGAAGAATAAATTGGTGTGAAGAAATATTTGACACAGATTAAGCTCTTTATAATATTAGTACAGAAGTATAAATTGTTGTGAATAAATTGACACAGATTAAGTCAAGGAGATCCGTAAATGAGACTAAGCTAGATGCTATTGTTATTGTACTTAGGTGCATTTAAGACTTACAATCATAAAAATGTTACACAAAACTTTTTAAACGAGATTCAAGATGAATAGGTAAGAAAATGAAATGCGCGTTGGTAGTCGCGAGCACGGTTAGCAACTAGGCTTTCTCATGACAAATACCCTCGATGCAATGAGTTGGCCGGTCTGCGGCTGTGCAATTCTACACATGCAGCGCTTCCATTGTGTGCGAACAAAGCGCCGCATGACACTATGAGGAGGATTCAACAGAACCAAGAACTTCGAGCAGGAACTTAAAAAACTTGAATGGAAATATTTCGTTCGCATTTTCTTGGTAAATAAAAGACTGTGGCTCCAGGTTGTGGACGGTTTTAAATGGGCTCACATATTTACATAATGTGTGCTATATGGTATTTATTTTCAATACCTAAATATGTATATACTTACCTACAAGGTAACAAGGTTTTTAAAATCCTTCCGCAGGATACTTCTATAGGTACCTACGTCACTACTATGCAATTTTGGTCATTGCTATTTTGTATACAAAATAGATCAAAATCAAAAGGTTGCCCTTTTGTTTTTTTCCTTTCGTTTACAGCACTTATTAACAACATTTTATGAAAAAAAATAAAAGTTATATTTTAATATGACTGCCTCTGTGGCGCGGTGGGAGTGTATCCGACTGCTACGCAAGAGGTCGTTCGATCCCCACCCAGGGTAAAACTTTGTGTGATGAGCACGATGATTTATTCTGTGTCTGGGTGTTATTTATCTATAACATGTATGTTTTTAGAAATTAGTATGTACATGTATGTTTCCATAGTACAAGCTCTGCTTAGTTTGGGATCAGAGAGCGTTGTGTGAGTTGTCCCAAGATATTATTATTATTATAAGTCGAACACATGTTAAGTACCTTGTACGCAGGCCCCTGAGAGAGGATTTTTTTTTTTATAATAACTCTGTTTATGTAATAAAATATTACTGACTACTACCATGTCATCGATTTAACTTGTAACTACATTTTTATACATCGACTAAAGACTAGATAATGCTTTTAACATTAAATATGTCGTTGCACATTATCGTGCTATTTGTACATAAGTTTTTATATACATAAAGAAACATAAAAACGTGTAGTAACTACATTATCTGAGTATTTACTACCTAATGTACAGTGCTTAGCTATATAGGCAATAAAGTAATTATCAATTCTATGACTCCACCACTCGCTGCCATTAGTACAAAGTGACTGTGGTTTTAATTTACTAAAATAAGGAAAATCCCTTGTTATTAATAGTAATTGTTTAAATAGGTACCTACGTTACTGAACAACGATTAATGATAAACTATTCATAGTTGAAATGAATCTAAAATTAATTATTTATTTACAGAAACTAATAATTGTTTTCTTTCGTAAAAGATAAATAGCCAAGTTGGATTGGGTTCCACATTACTAGCAATCCTATAAACGCCTCCAGCTAAGCTCAAAGGCTTGTGTTAGGAGTGGGTTCACGTCGGTAGTATAATAGGTAATCGCGACCTCACTATTGCGAGTCAGATACCTTAGTAGCGGTTACCCAATATAAACTAATATAAATAAATTGATACTTGAGAGCTTGCGTCAAATCCTGAATCACGATATAGAAGTTTTCACAGCTGTTAAAAACTCCCATCGTTAACCATTGGGTTTCCTCTAGTAGGGGACGCCTTAAGTACATGCAGCACATACTCACTCCTATGACCGTAGGCAAATTATGTTAGTTCCGTCTAACAAAAGTTTGAATACGTAGGTACATTTAGGTTAGGAGCACACGCTCGCCGCACGACCGCGTAATGGTGTACATAGCCTAACGGCTTAAACTTATCACTCATTGAAGTATAGACCTGGACTGCGCCATCACCTCACAAAAATGACCACTCTTTAGAAAGAGACAACGCTACTTTGTGGACAATACCTGTCAAAGAGACAGGGCCGCACGAGTTTTTGAAGTGAAAACTTCTTTAGCGGCGCTGTGCACTTTTTTTGGTATGGGTAAAAAATGTTAAACTCGCGTCAGGCTCACGTGACCCTGTTTGAAAATTCGTAGATCACGTGACTCTGATCGAAAATTCGTAAGACGGAGGGAGAGCAATGAAAAACTCCTACAATATCACTAGAAAAAAACTAAACGAAAAAAAGGTAAATTTCGATCTACAATGTTATTATAGCTCAGTTGGGAAATCGGGCGGTCTAGAACCCAGAAGACCAGTTCGAGTCCGAGTAACGATTAATTATATTTTTCCCTTTTTTATTTTAATTTTTTATTTTGGTTTTTGGATTTGTGATTTATTATTTCATTTTTCTTTATCATTATGTCAGTAAGATCGAACAATATTCATCAGTCAAATTTCATCAGATATTTTTTTTCAAATTGTCTTACTTGTGTACGATAGCGCAATAGATGAATATCGTATTTAACCACATAAATGATAGTACTTTCATACTGATAAAAAAAATATATTCCCAAAAAATAAAAAAATCCCTAACCAAAAATATTCAAAAATGCACAACGTTAATGTTCAAGTTTTCACTTCTGCCGGTACTCTGCAAGTGCAAATTTTGTGCCACTTTATTTTTCTCTCTTTCACGCTTTGCATATTTACTTTTTGATTGAAAGGGATGGCGCGGTCCAGGTCTATACGTCAATGTTAACACCATACAAAAAAAATAATCATTAGGCCGCGGCCCGCCAGGCACCATACCCTTGCCTGGTTAGAGGATCCTCTCTTAATGTTGGAGGGATGTAACTCTTTGCCCTCCACACCTTAGAAATTAGGCTACCGCCGCAACAAGGTAAAAATTATGCAGGAATAATATACAATAGGCAATAAACAAGGTATTTTACCTTCAATTATTCACGCGATTAGGACCCGTAGTACCTATATATAATTTTATAATAAAATTCATACTGCTAGCAATGGGCGCAATCAGGATTATGTTACGGGACGTTTTAGGTAGTACAATGCCCAAATGTCGACTATGGCACTATCTTTTTGCAATTTCGGAGGGGGTTTCAAACCCATCCAGGGGGTGCGCCCATGGGTAAGTAAGCCCATGCTGCAGAGACACAAGCCTCCTCTGTAAAAGAGGTGGTAATCCACAACGCAGTTCCACTGCGAATCGATGAATGTAACAATATCTTTGAATTTTTGAGCCGGGGTGATTGTCATTTGTTTTTGAAACGGAAGTTTAATTATTTAAAAAAGTAAATCGTTTTCTTTTGAGCAGTGGTGACAAAAAAAATTGAAACATTTTGACGTAGATTGTTTTAATTTGACTAAAAGAATATCATGGTCTACAATATCAAAAGCAAAGTATAGATACAAAAAAATAGTAAACTAAATACAATAATTAATAAAGGATTAGGTAGGTAGGTACTTAGTGAAATCCTTTTGTTCTCGAGCTATTTTAAAACAGTTACGAAGGAGTAGGCGTTAATCGTAGTCTATAAATTATTATAAATTGTTTACAGTTTCTAAGGCTTCTTTCAAGAAGCTTATTAGTAACAGGATCAGTAACTAAGTAATAGGTGCCAACTAACATCACAGCAACGAAAACAAAAGTACGTCACGTGTAAATTATCTAAATTAGGATTGTAAATATAGTGACTGTTTCCTCGTTTACTATACTGTGGAAATCCATACTAGGTACCTATAGCTGATGAGGAAGATTTGACATCTCGTCTACGGTACAGTAGAACGGAACTAATGAACTACCTACATATTTTGACTTCAATATGTATTGTGGTAAATACATTATTGTATCATTGTGTGTCGTGGCTCAAAGTAATCTCAATTTGCGTACTTATTTCATTTTCGTATACCTATTGAGGATGTTTGAGTCAAAGCCCTTAAATCTATACTAATATTATAAAGTTTGTTTGTTTGTTTGAACGCGATAATCTCAGGAACTACTGATCCGAATTGAAAAATTATTTTACTGTTGGATAGCCCATTTATCGAGGAAGGCTATAGGCTATATAACATCACGCTACGACTATTACCAGCGGAGCAGTAATGAAAAACATTGCAAAAACGGGGAAAAATTACGCGGACGAAGTTGCGCGGGTCAGCTAGTTATAATATAAACACCTTATGTAAAACTTCTCTTGCGAATAAATAATCATTTCATTTTACCAGAAGTAAAGTGCCGTACCTATATGTTAACAGTGTTATTCTAATCATAATATATGCAGGAATCCCATATAAATTGGTAGGTATTTCTAGCGCGCCACGACACAATGTGCTTGGCTTTATCTGTTTGAGTCCTTAAGTAAGTAGGTAGGCGTAATGAGTCCTATAATCATGAAGGTTTTAGTTTATGTACTAATATGACAATATCTATGGTCACATTTAGCCGTCACTAGCTAGGTAGGTACTATCAACAAATTTGTTTCGTGACCCTTGTCAGGCTTATTTTCTATAGCAATGCAAAGTTAATTAGGTTGAAATTCGCCTACCTACGTTTCCTTTGAAACAGACTTCTTATTAATATACAGTTTATTAGACACTGACGGTTATTGATTATTTACAAGAAGACGACATGAGAACAGCCAGTGAATTCGAACCTGAAGAACCTTGTCACAATATTGTCACCATGGTATAATTATCTATACTGATATTATAAAACCGAAGAGTTTGTTTGGTAGATCACTATAATCTTAAAAACTACTAGTTCGAATAAAAAGAAATATTTTACTGGTCGGTACGAAGTTGCGCGGTTCAGTTATTATAATATGTTGTGACAAGGTTTCCAGATCATCATTACAATGACATAAACTTTTTTTTTTTTTTAAATTAAGTTTATGTCATTGTAATGTGTCTTCCAAGAAGATTATTTTATTTTTGGGTTATTTTACTCGTATATATTGTACTACTTTAGTACCTATATACTTCTTGGTGCCTTCAGCATCATAGAATATTATTACTGTCAATACAAATAAATAAAGTTTCGGCACTAACATATAACTTGAATTATTGTAATGTCTGTTTATCTAAATAACAATGTATTTCCTTAATTAATACAAAAACGGTTAATTACAAGATATGGCTCGGACCTGAGGCTTGAACCCAGTTAATAAAATATTCCTCAATCTGTTTGGTGCGTTCCATAATAATTAAGAATTATACACTTTATGAGATCTAAGATACTCTATTTCGATTACCGCAAAAAAATCCTTTAAACTGAACCGACTTTTCATTTAAATATATGAGAGACGAGCAACACAATAAAACGAATGCATTTAAATGACTTTGAATTCAAAACTTCAAATTGAAAAACAAGTGACATGCCAATTATGTCATGCATAAAATGAAGCAATTTGATAATAAATATAGCTTCTATTTTATTCACAAATGAATAGGTAAAACATAATCTATGTCAGTAGTAACAAAGTTCAAAATGGCATAGGCTTCTTACATGTAATGACGTAGTTTTATTTATATTGAGAAGTTCCTAAGTGCAATATCAGCATATAAAGAAAACCTTACTATTTTGACAATTACAATCGAATTATCTGTCAAATAGGGTCAAGATTCAAGTGGTTTTCAATAGTATAAATGACGCTACGTTACCTTTCAATGAACCTTGTTCAATAACGTTTTTTGAGTATGCTTATTGGAACACAGGCACCTACCTCATGTCTTAATAACGGATTTCGGTGAGTCGATTGGTACTTTTTAACAAGGTATATAATAATACTACTATTTCACAAAAAGAAAACAAAGTAAGTCAGTGACCCGGTAAGTATCACACCAATATTAGAATGCCAGATCATTTTACATGTGGGAATAAGATGCGGTCTCAAGAAGCCACTTAAACGTTCTCTTGATACTTTAACTTGTGATTGTGACCCTCTGTTCTTATCTTACCTATATAAACAAGGTCACTCAACCTTTTGACCAATTCATCCAATTGTGCTAAAAATGATTTCGCTCACAAATGGACAATGACTCAACTTCCAACACAATAATGTCCCAATTTTGGAACAAACTGCAATTAAGAACTCTGCCGTATTATTTTAACGCGTATCCGGCCAAATTGAGTGATAATTTTAGGTTTTTGGTTTATTTATAGTGTCCATTCATACTTATAGATATTGTTATTGTGACCGTTTCATTAGGGACCCTCCCTAATGAAGCGGTCACCAAATTGAATTGATTCAAAATGTGGAGTACCTACCTACCTACCTACTGTGTATGATAGAATGACATTATATTTAACAGGTATTTAACGGTCACTAATCCTAATTAATTACACGATGACTAGCATACGAAAGAATGCCATAAATGGCAGAACGAATTACGAATATATATACTAAGTGAATGATTAGACCTTAGAAAGTCATAATGACATCTTGCATCAATACTTTGAACTCAATCCAAATAACCTAGTATAAAAAAAATATCAGTTATTATTATTTTTTTTTTTTATACAAATTGAAATTAATGTCATTTGCGGAAAATAAATAAGCACTTGAACGGTACTCGATTCTAGGTATTACGATCATAAGATAGATGTCATTCATTGGTTTTCATCACCCAAAAGTGCCCCACGCGCCCCTTGCGGCACCATTTAGGTTATTTTTTTATAAAAAAAAAAAATTAATTTTATTAAACTGATATTTTTTATGGACTAGGTTATTGATATGGAGTTCAAAATTTTCTTCTCCACGGTGTATAAAGAAATAGATCGTTTCGACATAAAAATATATCACCATACCATATACCTTAACTACTGATTTGACTTGACAATCGGCTACCCTACTCCACACTTTTCGTTATATTATAACGCTAACTCAGAGGCGAAGGTTTACAATTCTTCGAAGGTAACCCGATACAAAAGCATGTCTAGCTCGAAATGCTTCTTTACTTTTTTGTACCTTTAATATCATGTAACTAGGATCCAAAGGGAAGCCGAAAGTAATGGTGTTCTAAAGACCCTCCGCCACTGCGCTAACTTAATGTGTGACTAAAGAAACTTCCACTAAAATATCTCTAGGCACATTAACCAAGATGTTCTCAGTTAGAAATAGAAACATTGGCGGTTTTCTGAGGATCGATTGTCTAATGAGTCAAAGTCGACATGGGACTGCACTTGGCGGGCCTGCGCCCCGCGTTTTCTCTTGATGGATGACAAATCGCCTTTAGATGCCACGCCACGATGTTTATTTTAGCTCTCCTGAATGACTTTCGATTTAAATGTTCTCTCTTTCCATTCGTTCTTAGTGAAATGGGTTCCATTTTCTTTCGAAATGAAACCTAAGAGATTATTTAATAGTACCAACTTTTCTTTCATTTTTGGTTTTCTTTTTTTTTAAGTCAATAAAGCAAAGCTTTGTGTCTTGAAGGAGTTGACAGACATACAATTAGCAGACAACAACTATATCCAGACTTGGAAAAATATAATGATCACAAAAAAGTTTTGTACCATAGGGAAACGAATATTAGGTACCACCTCGGTGGTGGGGTGGGAGAGCACGACCTGCGGATTCGATTCCTACCTACTTTGTGTGATCCTCAACTTGTTATTCCGAGTCTGGGTGTACTTGTGTACGTGAATTTTATGTTTGTCAAGTACCGTGACACAGGGCTTGTACTCTACTGCGGGAGTAGTCTTTAAAAAAAGAATGTAAAAACGGTTGTCCGTATAGTCGGTTTACGGACGAGAATTTTACGTGTTAACGTCAAATATCAAACACAAAAACAAAAACATTCTTCTTATTCTTCTTTGAGTTTATGGCAATCTAGCCGTTTTAACGGCTAATTTCTGCCAGTATCAAGTATTTATGCGTTTATTACATGCACATAGTCTCGTTCTTTGTCAGTTCTTAGTATTTTTTGACAAGTTAAACTCGGAGCTGTAAAAATAATGCCGCCATTTTTACAACTCCTATTGAAACATTAATAACATTGTAATAAACATTCATGCCTTTGACAGCTTTTTTTTGTTTTTACAACCTTCTTCACAAAGGAGAAGGTTCTCAATACGACTGTATTTTTTTTTTAAAGTTTGTTATCCGATTACTCGCAGACGACTGCACCGATTTGAAACATTATTTTTGTGTTTGAAAGGGTACTTTCAGATTGGTCCCATTGTCATCAAAGTTCGGATCTTATGATGAGATCTTGGAGAAATCGAGGGATCTCTTCAAATATTAAAAGCACACCTATAGTCATTTGGGTACATTTTGTTGAAATTCGTGCATTTGCTCTTCAAAAATACCATTGAGTGAAATGGAACTGATGATGAAGACCACAGATGACCAGCGGAACTATTCATTAATAAATATTGCGGTTTGCGATCTGAGTACCTACCGTGTTCGATACCTGATTCTTCGCATCCGGCAAATCATGTAATGGAACTTATGGTCTAGTATCAGGTCAAAAATCAACGGCCTTATATGGCAAAACGCAACATTTTGCAAAAAGATGTGAGCAATTTGGATTATGTTGGTGCCTAAAACATAATTTCCTTGCACCAATTTCAAAATGGTTAATTATTTTTGGTTGTTGTAGGTACCATAAATTATTTTTTGCTTGCGTATTTATTTTTTTGTAAAAAAGTTTCTATTTTATTTCCAATTTTATCGCATGTCGCTGCAATCGCCAAAAAAAACGAAAATGTGTCGGGCCGTGACACATATTCGTGCGTACACCCGGTCATCGATGTATAAGACGTTATCACATCAAAAACAAAAATTAAACGAAAGTCGTACACGCTTCCACTATGCTACCGTGACTACAATATTTAAGACTAGGTAATTGCTTAAGTACGTTTATAATTATAATATATTCTCTTTATACATAGGTATAATTACCCATTATCTTACAATAGCAGTATAAGTGCCGTACTAATTACTCTCTCAAGAGGTGTTCATAGGCAAGCGCACTAATGGACAGACAGAAAGAGTGACGTTGTAATTTAAATGAGCTTTCCTTCTTATGAAATATATATATATTACGGGTCTTAATCGCGTGAATAATTTAAGGTAAAACACCTTGTTTATTGCCCGACATTTCAACCGTATTGCAACGGCCGTGGTCACGGGTAGACAGTCTACCCGTGACCACGGCCGTTGCAATACGGTCGAAACGTTAAACCTTAAATTATTCACTTATGAAAGTTTATCAACATTTATAGCTTTCCTTCTGTTCTCTAGGTATTTCGTGTCTTCACTCAGCGTTGCATTATCTTCAATTTATATCGTAGCAACAAGACTCGCCTTTTTTATTTATTTCTAAGAACAATCAGTAACTAACCGTCATTAAAATTGTTGCGATCCAGGTAGCTTGATACCACTAAATTATTATTAAAGTAATTTAATATTTCAAAAGGCCGCTATGTGACCGCAAGTCATTAAAAATCCTTGAGACATGTTTGTACCTAAAGATATTTCTTAGAATTATTACGTAGGTATTCTTCTATATATTCGCACTAAAGAGTTAAGGATGAACATGTTATGTTGTATAACGTCATAATCAGAAACCTAACAAGTGCAAGACGTAAGCGAAAGTGGTCGGTAATGTTGCATTCGTCATTTGGATGTTATAAATAGTTTCTAGAAAATTACTAACGTTATCTATTTTAGTAAGGCACATCTATATAAATACTAGGTAATCAATTGACGATTGTATGTCAAGCGTTTCTATTTAGGTTATTCTTTTTTGTTCTTTGTACTTCGTACTAAGTTTTTTTTAAAGAAAACTTATGGAAAATCGTCTAGAAAATCGGTTAGGTCAGAATTGGTAAGTTTATGTTTTATTTATTCACATGGCCGTATTCTAAAGAGATAATTTGGCCTCATTTTCTTTATAAGCACACTCGTGCGAAGCCGGAGATCACTTTGTTCTTGTATTCTAATGGGTAGCACTCATTGCACTTCGTAACACTCACTCACTAAGTAACACTCACGAACTAACTCGTAGTCCTGGCCTGTTTGTCTAGTGGTTAGGGACCCTGACTGCTAAGCCGTAGGTCGTGTGTTCGATCCCCACTCGGGATAAAACTTTGTGTGATGAGCACGATGGTTTATTCTGTGTCTGTGTGTTATTTATCCATAATATTTATGTATTTAGAAATATATAAGTACATTTATCAGTTGTCTGGTTTCCATAGTACAAGCTCAGCTTAGTTTGGGATTAGATGACGTTATGTGAGTTGTCCCAAGATATTATTATTATTATAAGTCTATCTGTCTGCCTGTTACGTTTTCACGCTTAAACTGCTGTACCAACATGGATGAAAATTGGAATGAAGAAATTTGAGTCCCTGGAAAGGACATAGGATAGCTATTTTTTATCGCGGAGCCACAGCTGAAAGCTAGTACCTACTAAATATATAAGGAGGATAAATCAGACGTGTTCAGGGTTGTCTCGGTGCCGAAGTTGGGAAATGCTTAGGGCCGGTAACCCTACGGTCGTGCGTTCGGAACAAGCCTGAGACGAATGTTTCCTCTATACATTTATATATCGTCGTATAATCGTAGGATATTCAGTAGGTATTATTTTATATAACATTAACCATTGAATATCCTAGGATTATAAACCCGCTATACTTTTCAGTTTGTACCAAGAAGCATGCAGTCTGTAAGTCAGTCGTGTAGGGAGAACAATGCACCCACGTAGCAATGCCACCGGCAAGGACTCTCTCTTCTTTCTACCGTTTGACACAGATAAACACAAAGAAAATGTCATTTACAACTTGCTAAAGGATTCTAGTTTGTTTTTCTTTAAAACAATTGTTTCTGCAGACTTTCAAGCGAACAGATCAGGTCTTTGAAGATACATTACACACTTTACCACCTCGGCGGCATAAAAATAAATAACACATAGAACAAAATATTCTGCGATAATAAACACGTTACTTACATACGTTACTATGTTATGCCTAAGAAATTTTGTAAGTAGGTAACCTGAATGCAATGTATTTCCACAGACAAACCGATTATTCGGTTTTTGGAGTTTTTTTGTTATTCTAAAAATGTATGTTTCGTTCTGAATAAAGTTTTTTTATCTATCTATTATCTATCTATCATATTCGGAAAAATAACAACAGGTCTCAGCAAAAGTTGTACGAATATGTGTATATGAAAGTAGGTAGTAACCTATATATAAATGAAAGTTACGAAACCCCAAAATAAACGTGACAGTCGTTTACTGTAATCACATTAGGTAACATGGAATGTGGAGAATGTTGTTAGAACAGACACTAGAAACTTCCTTCGGCTACCAAGTACGGAATTCAATAAAAGGACCGGGAACAAAAACCGGGTTTTCTGTTTGGTAAAGTGAGAATTATACGTTCCCAAAAATAAAGAAAAAAAAACTACACGCCTGTAAAGTAGGGATCCCTTTGCTGTAACTTTTCTGGAGGATAAGGGAATTACTTACGGCCGACAAGGGGAAAACAAACTAGAAAAACGACATAACATGTTGTGTTCGATACTACCCTTTTGTTACGTACTGCAGTAGCCAAATATCGTCATAGCCGGCGAAATATCGTTAAACTTTACAAATGGTACACGGCTTTCGAAAATTCTTCTAAATCTATAAACAATGTAAAGTTGTAGTCTTGACGTTGCAGCAAATTGGTGTTATAAATAATGAGTGGATACGGTAAGTAATTTGCCAGTTGTTTTCACAGGTTGGTACAGACATAAATTTCATAAATTGTTAGTCCAATATTTCAAAATTTCTGGCACCGGACCACAAAGTGCAAAGAGAGGGAAATCTCACAAAAAGTGTGCGCAAACTGGAATTAAATAGTCGTATCTGTCTAGTGACAGTGGGAATCCATCAGCGGTCTCGATTGGAACGATAACCGCCCCCTGCGCATCCCACACCCCTCTCTCCACTAGGAAGAATAAATCGTAATTTGATAGCGACCTCTAGCGGGCGAACACAGAAATAATCTAAATGAAAAAAGGAGATCTTTTGCTAGCATTTTTAAAGGAATCAAATTACATTTTATAAATACTCTAGATTTTTCTCGACACTCCGCCCGTGTGAATCTAATTTTGCCATAAAGTTTAAGGTTTTATTATAGTCTCAGTCAAATCTGTTCATGAATTTCGCGCGTGAAACTAACAAACATTTACTTATCTCTACGTCCATCCTTACAAACTTTCACATTTATAATATTGTAGAATATTATACTTACTAACTTCCGCCGGCGGCTCCGCCCGCGTGGATGTTTGTTATCGCGATAAAAACTAACTCATGTCCTTCCCCGAGACTTAAGCTATCTTCATACTAAATTTCAATTTAGTAAAATTATCCACGCTGCCGAAGTCGCGAGCGATAGCTAGCAATCTATATTTATAAAAAATGAACGGCCAAAAACTTGAGAACGGCTGAAGCAATTTTTTTTTAAGTCCGAGGATTGGAAAAATTATCGGGTTACGCAAAAACAAATTTTATAAAAATCTGAAAGTAATTCTGTCCGTGTATTACGTTTTCACGCATAAACCGCTGAACCGATGGAAATGAAATTTGGTATGGAGATAGCTTAACTCTCAGGAAAGAACATGAATTAGTTTTAATCGTAATAAGGCAAAAGCTAGTTTACTTACATAAAAGAAGAACCGCAACGAACGATGTTTAAGAAGCTAAAAATAAACCTACTGTTAATAATAGATTTCTAAAAATAAAATGGTAATTACTTAGAAATTCAATAAGAGGTTATGTTTATCTAGTTCATAGACGATAAATAGTCTCATAATAGCGTCAATTTGAACACGAAAAAAACTTAGTTCATTAGTCCCATCCTATTCCAATTATTTTTGTTCCGCTCACGAAGTAAGTCCTTGGTTGCCAACTCCCAAGGTCTATTTGGAAATCTCTAAGTTGCGATCAACAACAACGATCCAAAGATCATTGGCCACAATAGCTATGATACTTGTATGAATTCCGGATAAAGCTACCTGTCAATCGATTTAAATTCTATAAATTTTCAATTGATCATTGAAACAAATCGACATCGTTATTCTCTCAAATATGATAGAAATCTTATGAACTTTAGATTAGTGTGTTGTTTTTTGTTTTTTAGCCCATTTAAATTCATAAGTAGGTACGTAGTACGTAGTTGTATGAATCGCAATAATATTTATTACCTATGTTTAGTTACGATTTACTGTTGACGACATATTAAATATATTTCGGGACTTAATCGCGTGAATTATTTAAAGGTATGAACCTTTTATTTACCCGACGTTTCCATCGAATTGCACCGATCGTGGTTGTTCACGACATGTTCAAAAACATTATTTTTGTGTCACGAAGCAACAACAATAATTCTGCTTTCGGATATTGAGCCAAACAATACGTCCCTAGAGCTTCGGTAGTAAAGAATATTGTGGATAAGACAAAGTTGATAATTCGTGAGGTAGCTCCGGCCTCATCTACCGCTGCGTCAGCCTCCGTTCATTACTCACATAGCAGGCGCTATTCATTCTCTCTAAGAATTCTAGATTACACACTGAACTAGTGTGTTGTGTATTGGTATATAAATAAATTGGTAAAAGCGTAGGAGTATTGGTCGTGGCGTGGGTGAGGTGGGCGTGAGGGCGGTCGGCACGGCGGCGTCGCGTATTCTACACCACCAAGGCTGTATTTAAAGAAATTTAATACCGACAATATTTCAAATTCTGTTGGCTTGTATAAATAAAACGTGAAAGGTCAAATTATGAATAACGTAAATAGAAAATTGTAATAATTGAAGTTTTCACAGCGGGAAAATTGCAAACAGAAGGAGGAATCACTTTGTGTATCCGCTATTGTGTTGCAGATATTCATTTTGATTATGTTTTTTTTTTACTTTCGCGTCATTGTCTGCGAAAAAGTTGACACAACTCTATTCTGTCAGCCAATTTGTCATATTTTGTTTAAAGTTAACCCCAGCAACGGAAGAAAGAGTATTCCTCATCGTAAAGTTGGTGTAGCTACGAAAAAGAAAAGAAAAAGAGCTAAATAAATTAGTCATTTTTAAATACCTACACTGCTTGAGGAAATACTTTTGTGTAAAAGTAACAGACTCCAACTTAAGCAAGATTCAAAACGATTCCTGGTCACCAAGTTACAAGAATTTGCTTGGCTTCCTATACATTGGCATACTGACATTATATTAAACACAATGTTAATACTGAGTGGCGGCCACTGGCGGCCCATTGAACTTCAACATTGTTTGACAGCATAATACTTGATTACAGCCAAAAAATCAAAGTGAGTTTAGAACAATTAGGTAACCGTTTTTAGGTTGAACCACAGATATTCTCCTTAATAAGACATAATTAGGAAAACAAAAAACCCGGTTGTTTAAAAATACTAATAAATTAAATAATAGTCTATGTCACTCTCCACTCTCACAAGTGAGTCGAATAAAACGTAATCTCATATGATGGAAATACGCCAACACATTTAGGCCGTAAAGTTTGCAAAGAAATGGAAACCATCATCTTGATTCGGGCAGAACACACTGAGGCAGACATCCCATATCTCTGGCAGTTCATTTTCTGTCAGTCACTCCATCAGTCGATCACGAAATAGGTATTACAAATGATGTACAAATATCAGATTCGATTAATACCTACCGCTCTTCAGAACACAATCAATCCATTTCCAAAACGTTCAGTAGATACACGATAAACGTTTAATTTTTCAACAGGCTTTTATAAAATAAATGTACTCAAACCATTAACTTGTTAATGGATTCATTTGTTAAATACATATTGCAACTAGAAAATTAATTTTATATTATTGTTGTTCCATCTAACTTGTTCCGTCCATTTGTTCCATGCCCGCGGGATACACTGAATACATTGCAGTTATTACTGTAACCTATGCACGTGGCTACCGCTTTTATGAACAAGTTCATTTGTACAACTTGTACATCATTGTAATAGTTATAATTACAAGTAAAAGTATCTAATACCTATCAATAAGTGAAAGGATAGATATCCGCTATTCTTGGCTACTTATTTGTTTTCGAGTAGGAACTACGTACGCGTATTACATAGACATTTTTTTTTCAAGTTAACTAGCAATGTGGGATTGTGGTCACATTACTAGCAATCCTGTTAACCCCTCGAGCTAAGCTCAATGGTTTGTGTTAGGAGTGTAGTAGAACATTATCTAAACACAATTACCTTAAACAAACAACAACATTTTTAGGGTTCCGTAGCCAAAATGGCAAAACGGAACCCTCATAGTTTCGCCATGTGCTCAGAGACTGTTAGTGCTAGGAGGCTGTAATTTTGCATGGATACAAATATTACTTACGCCGACATAGAGAAAGATAAAATCTTGAAAATATTATTTTTTAGGGTACCTCCTCTATATGTAAAGTAGGAGTATGATTTTTCTTTTCTTACCTAGCCCATTGTGTGGGGTATCATTAGATAGGTCTTTTAAAAATGTTTAGGAGTTGGGAAGACGAGTTTTAGATTTAGGGATCCGTTTGTAAAATATTAAGTTTTAGTCAAGTGTCCCCCCCCCTGCCTGCTAAATGGTTGATGTTAGGTATGAGAAAAGAATCGCGGTAGTAATATATATAGTGAAATTAAAAGAAAAACTATCACAGCTAAGTAGGCTTAACATGCTTACGAGTAACAGCTGATCAAATGAGAAGTAACATTTTTTTTTGTACAAAAGCCATTGAAAAATATTATTAAGTAGATATAACGTTGTAAGTATGAAACAAAAACAACAGGAAACCCGCTTCTTAAGCCACATTATTCGGATAGGGAGGGGGGGACTACGGAACCCTACATTGTGCGTGTTTTTTTTTCTTTAGTTTATTAGTATGGATTATTGTTTTTAAACTTTCGCGATTTTATACACATTAGATATATTTTTATTTACCCGACGTTTCGATCGAATTGCACCGATCGTGTTCACGGGTCGACTTAAGCGTCACATAAATAAAAGGTTCGTACCTTTGAATAATTCACGCGATTAAGTCCCGAAATATATGTAATAGTTTGGATTAGTTTCGAACTTTGGCTTCCAAAAAAACTAAAAAAAAACTGTAAAAATCAACCTTTATCCTTTTGCAGGCCTTAAAAATAGTCAGTCTCCAATAAAAAGTCCTAGTCTTAGTAAATTATAAAAGCGTATTAGATAACCCTTTTAAAATATTAATATGGCGTATGACGGTATGAATTATGTTGTTGTTTAGTAGCGATATGAATGTTCGAGTGTTACATAATGATAATCGAGATAGAAGTTAGAACGGGGATAGATACGACAGCGCCACATTCAGCGATAGAGACACATTACGTGGTGTGGGCGTCAACTTATCAACACTATCGTGTTCCTGTGTAAACATATCTACAATACAGATGAACTATTATGTGTGTTTTGAACCAACAAATCCACCTAAGTTTAAAAGTAGAGATGTATTTCAACGTACGTTTTAGAGACAGTAGACAGTGACAATTTATTACTTTAATAAAAGGTTTATTTCATAAAAATAATTGTCTCTTTTTCTTTAATTGATATCTACGTAAAATCAAAGATTGCTTTTAAAAGAAGGTAATCAGCAGTATTTTGGATTTCTACATTTTATATTGAACTACTAGCTGACGCCTCGCAGTTTAACCTGCGTAGTTCCCGTTACCTTGGGAATACAGGGATAGAAAATAGCCTATGTCACCCGCGGTTAGTGTAGCTTCACAACGATGAAAGAATTTTTCAAATCCATCCAGTACTTTCGGAGCCTATTCAATACAAACAAACAATTCTTTCCTCTTTATAATATTATATTATTATATCATATTATATATATTATATTGTAGGTATATAGTAATATAGTATAGATAGTATAGATAAGTATAGTGCCACTCCCAGCGGCGATGGGTTAAAATTTTCCTAAGGGAGTTTATATTGTAATAGGTGGACACGGTTCTTCATATGTATATTAAATAAATAACTAAAATTCAAAGGAAAATTAAAGAGGATAGTGTTCTAAAAACTCCTCGCCACTGGCCACTCCATCTCTTCCCGTGAGTGTTGTCAAGGCGACTAAGGGATTTCACACCGAAGGAGGAGTAGTAGCATATTTCAAGTCGTATACTTAAAGCCTTACTGCGATCGCCAACCCATCAACCAAGCAGGGCGATTATGGCAATTACCCCCAGAATCTATAACAAGTAGGTTCTACTAAGGAGACCTGTGCCCAGCAGTGGAACATCATATGGGTTGTTATGTATAATAATGGTTTCCTAAACGATTTCGACTGTGTACATGTGTGCCTAGTCACACACAAATGCGCTGTCTATGCTCGCACGCTCATACTCCGATGGGTTGGAAATACAATACGGTCGTATTTTTTTCGGAGAGAGATTAGGCGCCGTGGTTTAACATGGCTCTGAGTCACGAATTCCGGACACTTTTTATCACTATAGTCTAATGTTAATACACAGGTACTAACTTATGTAAGGTAGCAGTGTCGTATCTGTGCAGCGAAGGCTAGTTTTATAATATAGTAACGTATGCCCGCGTGGATGCCAGACTGTTACAAAAATATTTTAACGGCAAAGTTTTACACTAACTTTGCACCCCCGTTTAGCCCCCTTAGCGGGTAATTTCCAAAAATCCTTTCTTAGTGCTCCCCTGCGTTATAAAAGGAACCCTTGTGGAAAATTTCAAGTTTCTAACCCTTTTAGTTTAGGTCCTGCGTTGATATATCACTTAGTCAGTTTCTCCTTTTATTTATTACTAGCTTTCGCCCGCGGCTCCGCCCGCGTGGATGTCGGTTATCGCGATAAAAACTATCCTATGTCCTTCCCCAGGACTTAAACTATATCCATACCAAATTTCATCTAAATCGGTTTAGTTGTTTGAGCGTGAAAGCGTAACAGACAGACAGACAGACAGACAGACAGACAGAGTTACTTTCACATTTATAATATTAGTATGGATTTATAAGTATTGTTCAAAAGTTGTGCTCCACTTCTCTGATTTCTCACAAATAGATTAATAAAGAGAATATAAAACTTCGTAATATATATTAATAGCTAAACTCCTGTAAAATGTCATTGATCGGATAGTTGCACAGTACATTGATGTATAGACCTGGACCTCACCATACCTTTCAATTAAAAAGTAAATATATTGCAGAGGGTGAAAGAGAGAAAAATCTAGTGCGGCCCTGTCTCTTTGACAGGTAGTGTCTACAAAGTAGCATTGTCTCTTTCTAGAGAGTGGTCCAGTCTATACGTCAATGGCACAGTCTAAGACACAGATTGTATAATAATCATCTGGTATATTATCGTATGAGCCTACATGATCAACTCTATGTATAGGCCTCTTCTTTACAGCACTGATCTTCAACCTGAAGATCAGAGGCCTCTTCTTTCTTCTCCTTCACCCTGAAGTTGACCATTGGCGTATAGACTAAGACTGCGCCATCCCTTTCAATTAAAAAGTAAATATTGACTGCAGAGCGTGAAAGAGAGAAAAAACTTGTGCGGCCTTTGACAGGTATAGTCCACAAAGTAGCATTGTCTTTAGAAAGTAGTAAATTTTGTGAGGTTATGGCGCAGTGGTCTCTATGTCAATGAAGCTGACAGCCAAAAATATAAAATTACAACACTGTCCCAGGACACATTAAATTGATAATATTATTGTTTGCAACTAAACATAATGCATGTCTCATAAATATTTGCATCAGAAAATATATATATTTATAAAGACGTCTTTTAAATTATTTATAAGATAAACGTTGATTGCATTGTTCGACATATGAAAACGACTGCGGCAGGATGGTTTTAATGAGTAAGTAGCGTTTACACGAGGCGTCGGCCCAGGATCCTTGACCCTTGAGTATGAAGCCGCCGACCAGACGGCCCAGACACTGTCGGTGCGGCGCCCTTCCTCGACAAATAATATCAGTGCACGCACACTGGCTACGAACAAGTACGAGCCTACGCAAAACAACATACCGATACACATTCCAACAATACACGTACGTAATATTGTAATGAATCATACGTCGTTGAGTTGGCGGTGACGACCTAATTGTCCGGCAGTTCGATTCAACGATAAACAATATGTTTTAGTCTCTACTGAGAAATAGATTCGGTTGGCGGCCATAAAATTTATTTACACAGAAAGCAGTGTACGCAAACCTTACAGCTCCCATAATATTTCACTATAGCGAACTGGCTATTCTTTTCATCTCGCTGGCATTTTACCAAGCGATTTTTTATTCAACTACAGAGCTGTGGTATGGGGTGCAATCAATGCTCCACAGAAAGAAGATTGGAGCCTAAGCGCTTTTTTATTTTTTTTTGTACTATTAAAACGAAGATTTCAATTGTGTAGATATTACAATTTTATTGAAAAATGTAACTAAAACTAAATGGTCTCGAGTTCTTTTTATTAAATAACAAATGTAGATAACCTCTATAAATAATAATAATATTTATTGTTTTTCTCACAAAGGTAAGTAGGTACTTGAAAGACTGGCATGTTGGTCTAGTGGTTAATAACCCTAAATGCTAAGCCGGAGGTCGTGGGTTCGATCTCCACCCAGGATAAAACTTTGTGTGTTAAGCACGATGGTTTGTGTCTAGGTGTTATTTATCTATAATATCTATGTATTTAGAAATGTATAAGTATGTTAATCAGTTATCTGGTTTCCATTGTACAACGCTTGGGATCAGGTAGCGTTGTGTGAGTTGTCCTAAGATATAAAGAAAAAATGTGTGGCACTCGGGGACTGCCGCGGTAAAGCTATTGCATAGCATTTTTATCAAATTAAGCAATTAAAAAAAAAATGTTCATTATAAAAAACAATGTTTTTAATTTTTTTTTTCTTTAATTTTATTTTTAAATTACTTACATTTTTTTTTTCCATTTAATTTTTTTTTCTTTTTTAATTTAAAAAAGTCATTAAAAGTTCTGCTATTCATCGATAGATGGCAAAACTAAAAAGTATCACCGCTGTGCCCGTCGGAGTGGGGAGCGTGAGGTTTTTTCGTTACGGAATTTCTGGATTCGGTCCCCGCGCTCAAGGCCCGCGATAGAAGCTATGCAATAGCTTAAAAGAAATCAGTAAGTAGGTACTAGACATCTCTTGCTAACAAAACATAAATGCAAAGCTACGCTCGTGTTCCCCCAATGAACTGAAAACTTAGAAAAGATAGAGACGAGAAATAAATCTTCAAATTTATCATACAATTCCCTGAGTAGATAAAGGTAGAAACGATTTCAAAATACAATATCGACTTTGTACCATAAAATTGTTTGCGAATATTGTAAGTAGAGAGCAGTTATTTTGTGGCAAGTCCACAGCGCACCTCGGTTCGGTAAACACATTTATCAAAATAAACCTTGTCAAATGCCTCAAACAAAAGAAGACATGTCGTAATCCGAATACGACAGAGATTTACAATACAAACCGTGTTATAAAATTATATTGCACGACTTTGACTAATTTCAAACAGGAACAAATCAAATGAATGTTCCCTATAAATGTATTTATTCTCTTGTTTTGTTTTCTTGTTTATTTTATAACGATACTTCGTAAGTTCATAACAGTCGAAGCTTTTTATTTTATTTCGTTATTGCAGCGTAGATCTCCGTGTCGGCATCACAAGTATGTGAAGAGTAAAGAATTCTGAAGTGCACTGTGACTTAAATGAAAAATCACATGAATATTTTATATAACGCACAGCTTTAGGGGCAATAATAATGTGAGTACCTATCTATTAGTGCGCTAGGACTTTAGTGGTCTCAAAAAGTATTTTATATTCTAAAACCTCCACTTTGAACTACAAGAACAAAACACCGCAGTATCAGACACAGGGTCGCATTCAAACTTTTGTAATTAATGTTTTTTCCCGTAAGAAAATTACCGAAACCTTTTACGCCTCCGCTATATAAGTTGGTTGACATGGGTAGCACAGTAGCACCGGTTATCCCAAAAAAAGTTTAAGTCCCATCCAAGTTTGTTAAGAAACGTGACCGAAAATGTCACTGACAAATTGTTAAATTAGGAAAATATGCCCTTCGAGCGAGCTTTGTGCATGGAAAATACGCTCCGCCCGTCGCAGAAAATCCCCATTACTTTTTTTCAAGAATGTTCAAAACTTTGACTGGATTTTTTATTATTATTTTTTTAAGCATTTTAAATATACTTATGCAAATCTAAAAATAACATAGATGGATACAGAGCATGAATATTACATTTCAAACCCGATTTTTAAAATTTGCTATTAAAGTTCCCTCTTTCAGGTTGGAATATCAAAAATTCCTTATGTACTTCATTTTATACACGAATAAAATGAAGTAACTAAGGAATTTTTGATTAAGAATATGTTGTTAAAGTCTAAAGGTACTTCCTTCCAGCGATTTGATCTGGGAATTGGTGTACTCGTATTAATCAGGTCTGTATAAACTAGGATAAGAACTAGCCATGAGTGGTCGCCTTGGGCGTAGGATTTTGGCAGATTGGCCAACCAAAAAAACCGGGGGCTTATGACTAAAAAAGGAAGATGGCCCAATGGTAAGGCTGGCCCTGCGTCAAATCGTGTAATTTTATACATCGAATAATCTTCAATTTTTATTATTTTTAAACAAGGCAATGCTGTTTTGCTTACAGACAACACAATACGATTACATTTGAATTATTTGAAATTCGTTTATTAATTTGAAGCGTAGAAAGCCCGACTTATACAATTTCATGATTAAATGTGTGCACTGTGTGTTTGCTGAAATAATAATTGCGGTTAACATGGTTTTGAGATGTCCATGTTACGGATCTGTTACTGCCATTGCCGTTGCACAAATTTTTACACAAATATAAACCACATTTTGATAAACAGAGATCCAATAATGAATCATTTTATGTACCTACTAGGTACCTAATTATTGGTACAGATAAATTGTTTCGTGTTGACAGATAATATACATATTTTGTACACGTAATATAGATGAGCTGTACAAATAAATGACTGAGGACGATGACTTTGAATAGAAATTTTAGCTTACGTTAGCGGTCATTGAAATTAAGCATGCTTTTGGAAAAAAAACGGGCGAATGGATTAACCTTAGGCGCGAAAACGAAAGAATAGACGTAAATAAGGAGAGGACGAGGCAAAAATAGTCGCGAGATTGCCTTATGTTTTGTATTAAAATCTATTTTTCTTCCTGACTTGCGCCTAACTGAACTTAATCTTGCTGGATTATCGGATTGTCCAAATGAGTCTAGAGAACTATTACGGGATAAGTATGTCACGAGTTTTCTGCTACGCGTAAACGCGGGCATGACAGTAATCAATAGTATTTATTTAATTAAATTTAATTAATGAAAAAGCAAGAAGGTTCCAGGATTGGACTCCAACGATTCTCTTTTCAGTCATGAGAGACGCTCCTTTCCATTACTACATATCTCCCTCCTCTTTGACCTTATGTCGGAATGCAAAAGGGTCTCGGGACACAAAATCATGCATGGCTTCCAGTTCAGCTCAGGTTATGTTGAAGTCTAGATTATATTCGTACCGGGGCGGGGGTCAAGGACGGCCTCCAATTCAGCTCAGGTTATGTTAAAGCCAAGACCAAATTCGTACCGCGGGTCACGGAGTGACCTTTGTTTCAGCTCAAGTTACGCTGAAGTCTAAACCATTGGTATTGGAGGTTAAGAGCGACCTCTGGTTCAGTTCAGCTTATGTAAGAATCAGGGTCAAGTTCATATTGGAGGTAAAGGGCTGCCTCTGGTTCAGCCTAGTTAGGATATTGAAGCCTAGGCCAAGTTTATTTAGGTAACCAAGGAGGACCTTTGTTTCAGCTCAGTCTATCATGAGATCTAAATACCTAATAGATTTAGAGGAGGCGAGGGTTCATTCATATTCCATTAACAAAATTGTTTACATTAACAAAAACTAAAGTTGAATGATGCCTCTGTGGCGTGGTGGGAGTGTATCCGACTGCTACGCAAGAGGTCGTGGGTTCGATTCCCACACGGGACACCACTTCGTGTGATCCACAAATTGTAGTTTCGAGTCTCGGTGTACCTACTTTGTGTCCGTGACTTGTATGTTTTTAAAGTCCCCCGCGACACAGGGCTTGTGAAAATACTGAAGGATTTTTATATTTAAACCACAAGAACCTTACACTCAGTTGTAGTTGTAAGGTTCTCTTCTAACACAAAAACCGATACACTTACCCATCTAAAGTTACTATATTCCTTATTAATATTGATTTCAGATAACAATTTTAATTAAAATGTAACATCTCCGATCTCGAACGTTACGTTTTCACATATTACTTGCGCTAATTAGTAGTTCCTAAGCTGTTAATATCTACTAAATCTCTATAAAACGAACACTTGTAGCATCTCACGTAGTGACAAATAGAAGAGTCACATAAACTAATCTGCAATTAACGCCCCGTTGGCAACAGCAACAGGAAAGATAATTAAATCGTTGTAATAAATGTTTATTATCGGCTTTCGTCTGTGGACCGGTATGGGTAACACTAGTTTTATTTAATCTGTGATTTTGTTCAAGCCGGAGAGAACTTTTGATCAATGCGAATGTGGTCATGTTTATCGCTAGGTGAAATCTCTCTCGAAGAATACATCTACATAAAACATTATTTTTCTTGACATAACTTATAGGTACCTACTTATTTGCAAATAGCTATTGAAAATGAGTGAATTTGATGGATTACAGAGAGAAAGGTTACCAGACCAACAGTTTTTACAGCACGTTGACTATTCTTTACTTAGCTTTTAATCAAAAATACCATAAATTTATTTTAAAAATTTAGCCTCAAGATAAAAATAGGTTTAGACCTCATAACTCCAGACTTCATTTTAATTGAATTCATGCGATATAAATGGCAAAAACGTATAAATGCACGGCTAGTGTGACGGAAGACCTAAACTGCGCTTTGGAACAAACAATGCATAGAGTATTAAAAGAGATCTCGTTAGTTTAAACAGTGCCTCGGGCTCGGACCACCCCTCTCCTGAACCCACGCACTATAAAGGTTAAGGGCAAAGTGAATGCGGCTGCATTTTCCCCGCTATTCAATTGCGAATCTCTCCGCTCTTATATAACTATATATATTTTCAATAAGTCCATTGACGTCATAGAAAATAACCTTCGTATACTTTAGCGCCACTTTCGCAGTATGTGTTCTTTATCGCTCTTGAAGTCTGATGACGTAAGTCTCCTAATACACTTATCATAATGGAAGAATATAAATGTAGGTATATGTGGCAAGGATATTATCATATCCGGTCCAAAATCAATTAGGTACAAGTTACAAGAATTACAGTAATTTATAGATATCTTGGTGTTTCATTGGTAAACAATGGAGTATGCCAAATTACGATTTACTACATAGTAGTGTCCCATTATTGATAATGATTTTAACGACTTTATCATCGCCTTGCATTTACCTATGCTAGTCTATATCCTGTTGTTTTTCTTTATTATTTAGGGGTTTTTATCTAGAAAGATATGTCAATCGTAGCTTTTCTACAGATTTTCTTAAACGTAATATGTATTTATAAACTATTTGAGTACAAGTTATATTAAATGCTAATTTAGAAATGTAATATCACTACATAGTATAAAACAAAGTCGCTTTCTCTGTCCCTATATCCCTATGTATGCTTAAATTTTTAAAACTACGCAACGGATTTTGATGCTGTTTTTTTTTAATAGACAGGGTGATTGAAGAGGAAGGTTTATATGTATAATAACATCCATTAAATAGTGGAGGAATAAGAAATGTTGCAAAAACGGGGAAAATTTACGCAGACGAAGTTGCGCGGGTCAGCTAGTTCTTATTAAATGACATAACTTTTTGGCAGTCTTTAAAGCTGGCTGAGACAGAATCGATTGAATGAAGCCTATATCCAGTCTATTTTATCTTCAACCCCCTCCAAAGTGTCTCCCTCTCACTTCTGAAGTCTAATCCTAGTAATTATTATTTATCTTTTAAATAAATCTTTACGAATATAAAACAGTTCATCAGTTCTTTTTCTGGATAACAATCTGAGCATCGGACTCGTAATCGGTCGCGAGTTCAAATCTCATCCATTATACAACTGACGTGAACCCATTATTTCCCACTATAATTTAGCTTAGCTGAAGGGGTTGATTAATAATAATAATAATAATAATAATAATAATATCTTGGGACAACCCACACAACGCTATCTGATCCCAAACTAAGCAGAGCTTGTACTATGGAAACCAGACAACTGATAAACATACTTATATATTTCTAAATACATACATATTATAGATAAATAACACCCAGACACAGAATAAACCATCGTGCTCATCACACAAAGTTTTATCCTGGGTGGGGATCGAACCCACGACCTCTTGCGTAGCAGTCGGATACACTCCCACCGCGCCACAGAGGCTGTCAAATTGATTGCTAGTAATATGCGACGCACATTATTAGTTTCGTCAAAAAGACTCTCCACCTGTGCCAGAGAGAGAATATTCGTCAAACACTTACCGACCAAAAGCTTAAAGCCACCTATGAATCTAATAGTGGCTAACTTGCTATTGATCAGCTTATTTACTGCGTGAGTCACGACTTTAATGTTCGTTTCTTAGGATTCCGAACGACAAAGGAAAAAGCAAACTCAATAGTGATTGATAATGAAATTGCTTATCAAGAGAATTACAGTAGCGAATCTTGATTTACAGATAAAGTCTTGTAGATAATGATAAACTACTGCCAAGTCCTTTACGTCTACGTATTATATTAACAACACTCAACAAAAGACTCAACAAGACAACAAAAAAGCAATTGCTATTATGCTAAAGTCAAATATATGCGTCATTACTACTGAGTATCATCGATTTTTTTATATGTAGGTTGGTATCTAACCAGTAAGTTGAATGCGATTTTAATAAATTCATAATTATAGTCTTCCGTATGGTTTCTATTGGCACGTATTTCCCCACTCGGGCTACTCAATCTGAGCGAGAAACCCTCTATCTGCCCCATCTCTCTTAAGTCTTCTACGTACCTTGAACTCTCAATACAATAACTCAGACTGTATTTCAATTTGACGTGCAAACAAAATACTTGATTCATCGTCTATTTATTGACATTGAAAACAAGGTGTTCATACAGTAATTGCACTCGTCTTACGAAATATAAATGGACAAACAAGAAATACTCGCGCAAAACTGAGCCAAACAAACAAAGATCAAGCTTCATCTTCGCGCAACAGACTTGAAATATTCGAATACTTAAAACTTATCATTCATAACTAAGTACCAATGGATTATGTTCAAAACTTTTTAAAGCGTTTATGAAGAATTTTAACGTAATTTGTTTTAGCCATCGTCGCCAAAGTTTCGATCCGATTATAAAATAAAATTTTAAAACACAATCGAACATTTATCTCGATTTAATGACAAGTCAGTAGAGAACGTTCAGAAAAATATTTTACAGAATAGATCTCGAAATAGATTTGACAAAACGCCAATGTATTGCCTAGTACAGATTTGAACTAGTGAGCTAAGTGAAAAGAAATAATTACCTACTCCTATTTGTCCTCACTCAAAACGCTCGGTATAAGCAGTGAGAGTTTGTCTCGTGCCTCCAGGGTTTCTTGCCGATCTCTGTATCACGAATATTAATTAGACTAGACACCGCTTGAAACTGAGACCGCTTGGAATTAAGTTCTTAGAGGTAGCGAACGCTAAAGTGCATCCAAGACGGACCACTATTATTACCATAATACATTGTTTATACTACCTTACCTTATAATTACTTGTCAGACACATTTTTTATCCATTTATCAAAATCATGACCGTCATTATGTTGTTACGTTCTAATTAATATAATGCCAGAAACTGGCTGTGGAATCGAGCAGATGTTACAAGTCAGCGTGTGCCGTAGTACCGCTCGTATCGTTCAATGTATATAAATTTAAATATGTTTATCCACTTATATATAAATAACACATTGGAATACGAACAGACACGATGCAAACACGTGGCGATTGTGAATTCTATAATAGGTGTTGTGTATACTTGTTTGTGTGTACATATACATTAGTGTGTTGTGTTTACATGCGCAATCATCGCTTGGTGTTCATTGACCATTAACCATATATATGTATTTACTCAGAATATATAGTTATGCTAGTAATGTATATTTAGCGCTTGTCTTTAGGTTCGTCAGTGCGTCGCGTCAGTTTTAATGAGCTGATATGGAATACATGATAGTAATTAAATATTGAATAGATTATTCATTTTACTTAAAGTATTTTCTTCTTTTCTAAAGCGATAGACATCGATGATCCCTTGCAACCCTTTGAAGTCTTAGAAATTATCCTAATATGTTTTCATTTGTTAATTTTGTAAATATCAATTTAATGTGAAAGTGTGTTTGATGATTCACGTCACAGTTTTTTTTTGCGTAAAGATAGGGATACTCAGTGCAGGTTATAAGGTACCTATAGAATAATATTATCCTGAAAATAGCGCAGTTTCTATATAAATATAACAGAAACAATCCAAGAGGCAAAGATAGTGTTGAATAATATGGTGTCTATTAAAAATAATATCATTATGTTGTACAGTAACTACGGCTTTGATTAAAATAGTTAATTTAAAAAGTATCTCGGGTAAGGATGCCTTTCAATAACACTCTAAGATAAAAAGGCAGTGCCTACGTTCTGTGAAGCCTTTTAAATAATGTGCTAGAAATTCTTGGAGATTTTTCATTGCAGTGTGTCTATTAATTATATGAGCGTGCGGTCACTCTAAGTTCTTAGTGAAAGCGGATTTGTGTTTAATTAGAGAAGTATAAGTAAATAAGTTTTAACGAGATTTTACCTGAAGCTTTAGCATAATATTAAAAAAAGTTGGGTTTGTCTATAGTATTAGTATGCAGAAACAAAAACGAGGTGATAACTGTTAAATGTGTGTGGGCTGGCTTTGGTCGATTTGCCAAATTAATATTCGTGTTTGTAAACCCTCAGTAGGCGTTTTTGAGGAAATAGGAGTTGGTTTTTTTCAACTAAATGTGATTAGCCCAAAGGATGCCTGTTACACAATACCTTGGTTAGTATATGAAGTACCTAAAAGAGAAAATATATATATTTTTTTTATATTTGGAACCTCTTTGAAATCACGATCTAGTCTTTAGAGTTAGACTAATGAGTAATTTAGTTCTATCTTAATCTGCTAAGTCCATTATTTAAAATTAAGAAATTGTCCAATAACACTTTTCTTATTATCTATATCTATACTAATATTATAAAGAGAGAAGATTTGATTGTTTGTTTGATTGCTTGTTTGTATTGAATAGGCTCTGAAACTACTGGACGAATTCGAAAAATTCTTTCATCGTTGTGAAGCTACACTAAGCCCGGGTAATATAGGCTATTTTTTATCCCTGTATTCCCACGGGAACGGGAACTACGCAGGTGAAACCGCGAGGCGTCCGCTAGTCTACACTAATAATAATAAAAATATTATAAAGAGGAAAGATTTGTATTTTTGTATGTAACGAATAAACTCAAAAAGTACTGGACCGATTTTAATAATTATTTTTTTGTTGAATAGCCCATTTATCGAGGAAGGCTATAGATTATATAACATCGCGCTACAACTAATAGGAGCGGAGCAGCGACGAGAAATGTTGCAAAAACGGGGAAAATTTACGCATACGAAGTTGCGCGGGACAGCTAGTCTCTAATAAAATGGAAAGACACTCTGTTCTTGTGTTCTTTGTAAATGACACTAACTGCTTAACTAATTTCACTAAACTTAATCGAACGGCTTAGTTCTCTTAAGTCTTCTGAGAAATAAAAAAATATAGACACTACTTCTTACTTGTTTGATTAATTTATCAACCTAGGTCTTGTCTAAAGCATGTTAGTCCAAAGTTACGAAGTTCTACGCCTACTTTATTCCTAAAGGCACATATATCGTATCGTATACCACCATAATAACTTTTGAAAGGGGCTTTATTTTCAAATTTGTCGAAATATGTCAAATATATTTTTGTTATTCCCTGTTTATCACGCCAAAAGCCGTGTAATGTAATATATTATCTTGTTTTTCTCAACAAAGAATGTTGAGACAAATGATTCTTTGGATTAAATAACTAAAACTGGGAGGTCGCAAGTTGATGTGACAAATATGGTTGGCTTTTAAGGGTCGAATGGTTTGATAAAGTGCATAGTTTGGTATTTTCCTAGAGGTATTTATACACTGGACCTTTATGGTAAACAGTGATTATGACTGTCAGCAATATAATAATAGTCAATTATGACGAAGGCGCGCCTCCCCGAGGCGCCTCGCGGTTCAACAGCCGACCACGATCGGATTTTAATAATGCTATTTATAGGCGAATTTTAATGCATTTGTTTTTCACGTACCTATCATATCTGTACTTGTGATTTCAAGTTTAAAATACGGTTGTTATCTATTTGTTGCTTTATTATCTATTGGTCTATCCAACTTATCTACTTGAAATGTCTCAATTAACTATGTTTTTCTAACTCTTCTAAAGTGTTTAGTGGTTTAAACTTAGGTGATGACCTAGTAGGTATAATGAACCTTTAACATTATGAGTCATTTTCGGTAATGACGGAGCTTATCGATGGAATGTCTGACTCTAGTAAGTTTGCCACAATTCATTTCCGAGTTTAGTCATTTTCAACCAGATTCAACTACTAACCTAATCTAGTCTAACGGGTTTTATTGATGGATTCCTTGAATCTAGACACTTTAAGTCAGGCGCGAATTCAGAACTTTTTTCTGGGGGTGGGACAAAATTCAACTGGTCAAGTGTGAGTCGCTCGCATGGAAGGGGGGGGGGGGCTTAAAAAAGTTCATTCGGTCGAATCTATTGATTCAATTGCCCCTATTGTACCCCCTTGTTTAAGCGCCTAAAAATTTTACAGTGACAGAGTTTCGGGAACGAATAAATATGGTATAGGTACCTATCTCTACCGTATCGCACATACCGAATCTTATACTACAACAATTTTGTGCACAAATATATGTACATATAGGGTAACTATCTGACACGCACGCCTTCGTCTGCGTTATTTTTCCTCGTGTTTGCAACATTTTTCATTGCTGCTTCGCTCTTATTGGTCGTAGCGAGATGTTATATAGCCTATAGCTTTCCTCGTTAAATGGGCTATTCTACAATAAAAGAGTTTTTTAATTCGGACCAGTAGTTCCTGAAATTACCGCATTCAAACAAACAAACTCTTCAGATTTATAATATTATAGTATAGTTACTGTATGATGTTTTACTCAAAAATAAAGCATATAAGTAGCACATAAACATCAGAAAATAAATCACAAGCGTCAGTTAAAGTTAAACTTTAATAAAGCTGTTTATGTTTTGTATAGCAAGTTTTTTACGATCTCACCGATTCAAAACGAAGACATAAAAGGGCATTCAACGATTCAGTCAATAGCAAAAATAGTACATCGTTATTGGATATATATTCACGCTTTTATACACCTATAAATCTTTTTAAATGCATCGCCACTCTGCATGGCTAAATAACAACCAGCAAAGTGCAAACAAAAAGCCCGTTTAAGTATGTAGAGAATTCACTTTTTTGCTAAAATAATATCTCACAGTTGCCAAGAATATGGTTCACTATAAAAGCTTGATTCTGGAATGACTTTCGCATTTAACTTTACCATGAATAGTATAAAAAACCGGGCAAGAGCATGTCGGCTCATGCTCAGAGTAAGGTTCCAGAGCCGTTGCCATATCAAAAAATCCGATTTAAATAATAGTACTAACAGAAGAGGGTATGTTCATGACTTATACGCCGTTTTGTTGAAAAATACAGTTTAATAACTCAATGACGGTATATCCGATTATTTTTCAGATAATTTTAATTTAAAGTATTTGTTCAACGCTACTTTTATGATTATTTTATCTATATTTTTTTAATTCAAAAGATAAGGAGGACACAATTTATGCAACTTTCGGAGTGATTAATTCTAAAAATATTCACTAAATCACAAAAAATTGACTTGAATCGAATGATTTACCACACGTTGATGTATGCTCATTTTTTTCAGCTTCTGTTACATATAGGTATGGACAAAAATGTATTTTTATTATTTAGCTAAATAGCGGCTACTATAAGACACCGATTCACAATATTCATAGTGTAGTCATCATCAATGACATACAGACGGACAGACAGACAGATAGACAGACAGCCATGACGAAACTACAGTTTCGTCACTCTATTAACTATAAGGGTACCGTTTTTGCCATTTTGGCTACGTAACCCTATAAAAGCAGCATCGGGAGCAAAATATCGAATAACAGTCGATTATATTCCCTGAGATTTATATTTCCCTGAGACTTCATATCGATAACGATTTGCAAATGATTAGAATTGCGAATAATTTTATTTTGTTTCCTCTATTCTAAAGCATTATGTAGGCCTTAGAAGAAAATAATTTTCTCTTTAGTCATGCCGGGCCTTACGTTTTACTACAGTAACGCTCGTTTATGTGTGTGTACATCATGCTGGGAGTTCATCGGCAAACATTGGTGTTTGCTCTTCAAATGGGAAACGAAAATCATGTTTACTTTTTAGCTTTACAATTATAAAGTCACTTCAATATGTCAACTCGCTTAAAGACTTTGCTTCTGACAGAATTCATTATAATATGTAATCGGGGTATACATAAGACGATGATGTCTTGGTACATACGGGTTAAGCGTTTGGAAAAGTCTTCGAAGAATCGGAAGGGAAATTATAAGCTACGTAAACATACACCAGATTTATTTATAATGAGTAGTTATTTTTGTTTAATTTATGCTTAAATTAAGTGTACTGGTATTAATTATTATTTAAATTACAAAAAGCGACTAACGGTAAACAGTTATTAAATATACTTGTTCTGGTTACGCAAACATAGACGCGCTGTCCAGATTTATTTACAATAGAACTACGCATGATTCAATCTGGTGATTGACTTCGTGAGAGAGATACGCAGGTAATGAAAGGTCAAGAAAATTAGTATGATTTTTTAAAATTTCCATTGGGTATTAAGGTTATATATAACCTCCTTCATTTAGAAACGGAGCTAAGCTTAGCTGATTCTACTTTTTGGAAAGTAGTTTATTATCGCACGTTTTTGTTTGCGGGCTGAGCGGCTAGACGGAGAAAAAGTGTTACATTTTGACATCGATCAAAATTTTTATTACATATTGAGTTATTGTGTGTATTCTGTTATATAGGTAGGTATTAGTATTTTTGTAAAAGGTTTTTTGTATTATTTTACCTATGACAAACTGGCTGTGTGTAATATATGTGTGAAAAATCTTAATTTGGAATAGAACAATTTTTGCAATGTTATGTTCTTCCAAATTTTTTTTAAATCATTATTCAATACAAATACAAAAAAGAAAATAAACTACTTTCCAGCCGGGTGTCCTTAAAGACCTCTCTCTTTTTCTGAAAATCAGTGCTTACCTGGAGAACTAAGCCCATTTTAACGGAATAAATTGGTCAACAATCACACAATAAGGTGTGAAAATATACCTAACAATTATAATTACAGACAGGCCTCTCAAAAGTTGAAAACATTGCGTAGATAGCAATTTCAATTTGTTCTCTGGGTCCTTGCCCTTGGGTTCAAATGCGTCATATGTTTTGATGCGTATCTTATGTTACATCGCCACATCAACAATCTATCTCACAACTTGTCATTGTTCCCATTATATTCCATTTTGCCGATTCGTTTAATTGGTTTAAGTATAGCCTGGTTCGATCTTTATTTACTCACATATTGATCTCGATTGGTCTCGCTATGGTGTTTCTGCTTTAATAGCCATTGAAACGATAGATGTGGAATTATGAGCGGTAACTACCGTTAACGGGTGTGGCTGTCTGTGGCTATTCGCACGTGTAAAGGGGCAAAGACCTCTGGTCGCCGTCATTGGACGGTGGACCATACTTTGGGATCTCAAAAACAAACAGGGAGAAAATCAGTCTTAAAACAAACTAGACATCCATAGTATATACCTAAGGCTCTTAAGGAAAGACAAGAATTTTGCAATAAAAATAGAATGGACAGTCTAATCAAAATTGATTTAATTGCGTTTTCCCAAGTCTTCAGGCCTTTTGGGAATATTTCCGATTTTACTAAGTCAGGTAGTATTTCTTTAGTTTATTTTTAGAAATTTGTTTCATTACTTTAGCTTTAGGTATGTTAATTAATTTAACAAATGCGAAATTCTCTTTGTATAGATATTTTGGTAAATATCTGTTAGGTATATTAAATTACTGTTTTGATTACAAAATATTAGTATTCGATACTGTCTGTTTTAGCTGACTTTCGCCCAACATGGACCACCCGTGTGAAGCCGAGGTCAAAATCTAGCGCAGTATGTACTAGAATAATTGTTAGCCATTTTAAGAATACTTACTTAATCCCCTAGACTTGATACCAATCCTAACAAATACAAGCAAAATCTTAAATGTTTCTGGTCGTAGACGTGGAGTAAAGTGAACTTGAACTCAAATAAAGCGCTCGGTAATCGCTTATGAGCGAACGAATGTACAACTGTACCAAGAATACATATACAGTACGACGTGCCTAGACGATTCCATTCACTGAACATTGAATATGCTTTTGAATATCTTTTAAATGGAGGGTGACTTGTGTTCTCCGAAATTATTAACAAAGATTATGAATATTTCTCTTTTATATATTATTAACACAGTCTGTATACTTCTACTTACTTTGACTGACTCTGTGGCGCGGTGGGAGTGTGTCCGACTGTTACGCAAGCGGTTGTAGGTTCGATTTCCACATGGGACACCACTTTATGTGATCCACAAATTGTTGTTCCGAGTCTAGGTGTAATTTGTGTCCGTGATTTGTATGTTTGTAAAGTCCCCCGCGACACAGGGCTTGAATCCAACTGTAGGAGTCGTCTTTAAAAAAAAAACTTATTAAAATCCGTTGTGTAATCCACTGTAACTTCAACCGCGTTTCATTTTGTTTCTTAAGTACAAAAATGTTTAAGCTGGTAGCTACATTTAATTTAAAAGCTTGTATAAAACCGCTTCTACAGCCAAAATATTGCTTCAAATGACACGATACCGTAAATGAATAACAAAATAAGGATTTACTAAAATCAACACACATGATAATCTTTTGATAACTCGTTTGATGGATCATACTATACGACGACTTTTTATAACAAGCCAATTTATAAATATCATTCGTATCGGTGTCAACGACATGTGTACACGTAACATTTTTTATCCCAAGTCTGATAATATGACGATTGAATGACAAATGTGTTATAAAAACGTCGTACCTACTTATAACTACATAAATCAGCACGCGATACATATTTAACGTAATACTTATGTGCGAAGGCACAACGGGCCAACGAACGCCAAGTAGGGACCAAACCAGCGACAACACTCGGTCATGTTTTTAGTCTTAATTGAGGCGAAAACAGCCCAAAGTTGGCTGGCAGTGCTCATTAAGAACAACAAACAAGTGGCTAAGTACTGCAGCCAAGAGACACTCGCGAACAAACTAATCGGCTTTCACCGAGAGACGCCGAACTCTGATGTTCTACGGAATCACTGCTAAATATTCCATTCATTTTCCAACGACTGTTTCATTTTGCTAATGTTTTCATTTTCCGACCCTCTGTGCAGTGCGCCTGTTAAAATGATGGCGACGCACCTTTGATCAAAGTCTACTTTTCACCCAACCGCTGCAATCGTATACAGTTTTAAATTTCATCTATTTTTGTAGTCGAACTTTTCATGTCTAACGTACGTACTCGTACATGTTTATGCGGAGCTGTTACGCCTTATTGTTACTGATATTATGATAAAAGTGACAAAGTGGATTTTACTGGGTATTAAAAATAACTCTAACGATTAGACAGCTAAACAAAAAATACTTTCCTTCTGGTATTCAAAAGTTGTAAAAGTTGTGGGTGAACGAACAACTGCTATGAAAGGAAAATCTTTTCAATCCCGAAGTAACGTTTCATAAGGAAAAGGTACGAGAGATTTATATATGTAGCTTTCTTTTGTTGAAGCAATACGATTGAAAAAAATGCTTTACAATTTATGTCTATACATTTTCTCGATGTGTATCTAAAATATTTGGAAACGTTACGGGATTACTGGTTATATTTTCGCCTTGATGTCAATGTTTACTCAGAATTACAATACAAGTAGATGTTTGACAAATATATACAATATAATATCTATGTATAAAGAACAAATTCTTTTCTAATAGAATTGTATCACAGTTACCGAATTTATATTCGGTAGCTGTGATTGTATAAGACTTTTATTTTTACAACAAAAGTAAAGAATGTCTACAATATCTTCCTTAAGAATCAAACCAGCAAGCCTCCTATTTTGCTAACTGTTAACTCAGTGTAGTTAAGATCACATTTCGGCAATGATTGCAAGTAATAACGAGCGCCAGACTTCTACAGACCTCAGATTCAAGTCGGAAGCATAAATATTATTTTTTTGCACCAGGAATCAATGACAAAACTTTAATTGAAACACAAACGAAGTAGGTTTGAATTGAACTGAACCTGTTGAAACCTATGTGACAATTCTGAATGTCCTGTCATACTAACAAAACGATCCAGTAAAAGCAAATCTTTCAGTGAATTTGGTTACAAGTTAGCTGAATACATAACATTAAGAACGAGTAGCTTTACACCGGATATAGATCGATGAAGTGAACGAGAATCCCTAACTTTAGCGGATAAGTAACCAGATTCGATTTACGTATTTTATTCACTTTGAGATCGACGTGGCCCATACTAATATTGGCTTTATTACCTGAAATATTCCAATAAATATGTCCCTACCAAGTTATCGGGAATAAAGCATTTTTTTTTGTATTCGGTGCTTATATTTCATAGTAACCTTTTGATAAAGTTACGTATTTCTCACTAGAAAAGAGGCTAAGGAAGGGATCATTTAGTATATGGAGTATTGCGACCCTTCCATTTGGTTCCACTTGGTTGCGCTCCTTTACGTGTGCGCCGAGGCTATACAAGGATTTACAGATAAGCAATAAACGTAATGCGTTTAAACTGAATGCAAAACCTCGACGAACGGTAACATCCTATTAGAAGAGATTAATGTTTTATTTAACAGCACACGCTTGTAAGGGAATGCGGAATGTATGTTGGTGTGCGACGTATGTTGAAATTAGATCATAGATCGTCTTTTGTCGCCTTCCCCATATTTTACTTCGGGTAAACGAGCGTTACCTATCGCTTAGGTAGTAGGTAGGTAGGTACTACTTGTTTAGTTACTGAGAATGTTTAACGGCCGGTCTCAATAATCTACCTATCGGTGGATTTGGCTACTTTACTTTACGAATTTTGACATATTTTGTATGGAGCTTATGTCACATATATATCTACCTCTAGTAGCCAAATCCATCGATAGTTAGATTATTGAGACCGGCCGTTAAAAGCCAAAAATTATATTACTTAGTAGTAGATACAGTATCGATCTTGTGAACCCCTCCAGCAAAGCTAAATCGCTGCTAGGATTGAGTTCACGTCGGGTCAAAAAGTCACAATCTGGTTTAATATTCATACATTTTAAAATATATGCGTACAGAATCATTAATTATGCAAATTAAGAAAAAGAACCGATATGGCTCGTGATTTACAATACGTAGTTACCGTATATTTACACCTAATACACATACAAATCAACATATCTAACTGTAACTTCGAAAAACCAAAAATGTTATCAATTTATTTAAAGGCAAATTGGTAAAATATCAAAAGGGATGATTACACACATCCTGTGAGCACCTACTAATAAATTAACGAATTAATTTTATACATTGGTACGTAACACACACAATAATACATAAAACACAAAATTTATTTTAATTTATCTTTAAAAGCAGCTAAAATACCGTTTTTAATTATGTTGTACATCTAATTTTGCTGTAGCGGATAAGCCCGCGTTTCTGTGGCTTAATTTAAAACTGTTTTACTTTACTCAGGTTTTGTGCAAATAAAAAATAAACTCTCGGACATAAAGAAAATTAGTACAAAAAGAGGGGGAAAACATTTTGATGAGTTTTAGACGAAACATTCTGATCGTATCCGATACTGGTTTGTTTTGTAGTGAAAATAAAATATTCTTTCGAATGTTCAAAGGGAAAGATATTTAATCAATTGCTTTGGTACAGGTGTTGAAGTGCTGTATCCACTAAGGACAAGAGTTTATTTTACCTGGGTATTACAAAAGATGACGGACTCATCGTAAAAAGTCTTTGGTCTACCTACATACGTTTTTCAAAATACCTCTAATATACAAAATAGTAATACTACTGAAATAGGCTTTCTGGACGCATGATCTCCAGCAAAAACCTGTCAAATCCCTACACGAAAAAGTTGAAATTCTACATTATGTATAGAAAAGTTTTTATCTATAGTAATATTACAAAGCTGAAACTTCAGAACTCAGTAATCTCAGGAACTACTGATCCGAATTGAAAAAATATTTTACTGTTGGATAGCCCATTTATCGAGGAAGGCTGTAGGCTATATAAGATCACGCTACAACTAATAGGAGTGGAGCAGCAATAAGAAATGTTGCAAAAACGGGGAAAATTTACGCAGACGAAGTTGCGCGGGACAGCTAGTATTTAATGTACTAGTACCTGGATGACCGAGCTTTGATCGTTTTTTTAAACGACGTTTTCTAAGAATGTAACCTAGCAAGATCTAGATTTATCGCCCCCGAAACCTTCTGCATACTAAATTTCATGAAAATAGCTAGAGCCGTTGCCGAGATTTAGATTATATATATAGGTTTATATATATACAAGAATTGCTCGTTTAAAGGAAACGTAAGTATATAAGATTGGTACTTTTACGTGTTTTTTTTCTTTTGAGTTTTATTAAGTACTAGCTGTCCCGCGCAACTTCGTATGCGTAAATTTTCCCCGTTTTTGCAACATTTCTCGTCGCTGCTCCGCTCCTATTAGTCGTAGCGCGATGTTATATAGCCTTCCTCGATAAATGGGCTATCCAACAAGAAAATAATTTTTCAAATCGTACCTGTAGTTCCTGAGATTAGCGCGTTTAAACAAACAAACAAACTCTTCCGCTTTATAATATTAGTATTGATGTGTAGTCAATAATAGATTTTGCTATATGCCATCCAAACGCTTGGTTGTCTCAAATATTTTTAACAAATAATACTTATTACCGTTACCGTCGCAATGAACGAACAATAGTTAATACTCTTATAATAAGCTTTCCCTCCTGTCTGCTACACCGATAAATTGAAATCGATAAGTTAACCGATAAATCTATCGATTAATTTTAAGGATTTCAAAAGTACCTATAGATTCTATAACAGAATGTTATAAAAACTATACTTACTTTTAGTCTCGTCCTTGACTGTAAGTTTATTTACGTCCGGTTTCCACAACTTATCTTTCGTCAACTCTCTTTTACACACGATATAAAACTGACAGGTAGCACAATTTTATATGGCAGTTAAAACTGACGTCGCTTGTGCCTACACACGTTCACTTTTGACTGAAGACAATGTCATTTTATTCTCAAAATGTCATCCAACGACGACGCATTAGCCGTGCTTGGTTTAATAATAGTTTGAAAGTTCGGCCAACCACTGTCTTTGCGTAATTTTTCATATTAGGTATATAGTGCGCGTAGAGGACCAGTTACCTTTTCGCGATCGCAACCAAAGACTATAATAATCAATATTTTAATTGCAACACAACTGAAGAAACACCGCCTACACACGCACAGTTTAAACTGATCAGTTCCGTCACTTCAGTTAAAAAGTATATGGCCACAATATATCATCACTTTTAACTTATTTAAATGATAATAAAATACTATCAGTTTTCATCGTACACACACTCAGTTTTCACTTTCAGTTTAAAATGTACAGCTAAAACTGACAGTTAAAAGTGGTCGTGTGTAGCCACTATTATAACTGCTAACTTAAGTAGCAAACTGATATTTCAATAATATAAAGATAAATGTGTATTGTTTAGTTAATTGGACCCTTGTCCATGTGAAGCGCTTGCATAGGTACCATTTTTTTTAATAAAATGTTCAGCTAAAACTGTCAGTTAAAAGTGATCGTATGTATTCGTATGTAGCCACTATTATAGTTGTTAACTCAAGTAGTAAAACTGTGTTCATGTAGTACCAGCTTAAGAATAGTACCATCCCATCTCTTTCTCTGGGTGTCGTCAAGGCAACTAATGGATGTCACACCGGAGGACAACCAGCAGCGTCCTCTCCATACTTTGAAGCCTTATTGCGATCGCCAACCCGCTCACCAAGCGTGGCGATTATGGCAATTACCCCCAGGATCTACAATAAGTAGGTTCAGTGTACCTCATATGGGTTCATTCACATCTAAGAATTAAATACCTAAATTTACCTAAGTTACCTAATAGATTCGTAAGATTCAATTAGTGTTAGGGTTATTATAGGCAATATTATAATAAATAAGTAGGTTTATATTGAGGTCGCGGGTTCGAATCCTACCCATTACACTGCCGACGTGAACCCACTCCTAACACAAGCCTTTGAGCTTAGCTGGAGGGGTTAACAAGATTGTTAGTAATGTGGGACTCAATCCCAAATTGCTAGTTATCATTTAAAAAAAAAAAAAAAAAGTGGACTGGAGGTATAAGCCTAGGACAACGTTGGCGTCGTGCGTATGCTCAGCCTGGTGGCACGTTTTCCATTTAAATCCTGCCCCCCTAGACAAATGGCATAAATTCTAATCGAATAGAATGACAATCGAATAGAATGACGTCACGTCGTCTCGCGCGTATTGCGTATCTTTCGTATCTCAAATTCAAACATTCTTATTTGCGGTCTTGCAAGCGCAACGATGTCATTCTATTCGAGTAGCATTTATGCCACTTGCTAGTTACAAAAATCTAACATAATATAGTAATAAACTTTTAGTGTAGAAGAGGGTAGAACTGCTACGACTTCTTTTTAGGGTTCTGTAGCTAAAATGCTAAAATGGAACCCTTATAGTTTCGCCATGTCCGTCCGTCCGTCCGCAGCTTAGCTCAGAGACTGTGTGTGCTAGAAGGCTGTAATTTTGCATGGATACACATATTAAAAATGGACAAAGTGAAAGAACAATATTTCGAAAAAAAAAAATATTGAAGCTCCCCTATATGTAAAGTAGAGATGTGAATCTCAACGTGCGGGTGGGTCTTTTAAAAACATTTAGAGGTTGTAAAGATCATTTCCGATTTAGGGATCCGTTTGTAAAATATTAAGCTTTAAAGTGCAGTGCTGCTTATTGCTAGAGTCAAGTGCCCCAAATGGTTGATGCTGGGTAAAAAAATTACGGTAGTAGTATACGTAGTGAAATCAAAAGGAAAACTATCACAGCTAAGTAGGCCTTAAAACTTAACGAGTAACAGCAGACCAAAGTGAGAAGTAACTACATTTTCGTACAGATTCCATTGAAAAATACATGAATAACGTTGTTAGTAGTATGAAACAAAAACAACAGAAAACCCATTTCTTAAGCCGCATTATTCGGATGAGGGACTACGGAACCCTACATTGTGCATGGCCCGATATGCACTTACCCGGTTTTTACAACTTCATTTACTATTAGGTCAGGGTATCGATCTATTTCATCTAATGATTGGACATACTACTTCATCAGGATATATATAAGTCAGTTACTTGATCATCTGATATCTTAGAATGTTACAACCAGGGTGTAAATAATACAAAAAAAATAATGGGATATTAATTAAAATTAATCATATGTTCTCAAAAATGTTTGGTCTGGTTGTATCAAGGATTCAGGAATAAGTAGTTAGGTACGTTACGAGAAGAGCTATCACAGACGTTTCTTTAAAAACTTTATTTATTTTAATGATACCCTATTTAAATAACTTACTAGTAGACATATACCAGTATAATATTGTAATGAACTAACTTAGATATAATTGTAGATATATTATAGTAGTCACTATGATACTCCAATCAAAAGCGTGACCTTTTAATAGTGCGTAGGTGTTCTCCATTCAAGTTGTAAATTTCCACAATCAACTCTTATGAATGGGCCGTTGTATAATCTGAATACAATATCGTAACATAAAAATATCAAAACCTACAATATAAATATACAAAACAGCAATATCGAAAGCGTGATACCGGCCGCCCGCCGGCGGGCATAAACATCGAAACAATTCAGCGACAGTTATCGTTACGCATAGCAAAACGTTACTATTATTGTACGTTGACTATAAACAGTTTGTTTACGTCTGGCTATTTTTAGAAATACACCTGAAATTTGAGTTCAAATACCCGAAGTAAATGTTCGATATAAGTACGAACGTCGGCGTAGAACGTCTACAAGTGTTTATTTACTTATTTACACGCATATATATACCGACCTCTTACAACACAGTTATTAGGGGCTGATTGTGTCATAATGTCATTAGTGTTTGTTCGTACAATCAGCGCGGAAACGTTAGCAGGCTTCATGTGACGTAGTTCGTAGGTTATGAGGTGCTACGCTCTCGTAGCGGCCACCATATGTTCGACCACGAGGGCACCGATCGATACGCAGCTAGGCGGGCGGCATGCACTTACCGTGGTCATCTTGAAGTTTAACTTGCGCTGCAACGCAGTCTCGAGGTGGAGAGCCATTTCGATTGTTTACACGAACGATCCGCGAAAGAAAGTCCGATAAAGCACTATAACATAGTTCGATGGGCCGACGTTAAGTAATAACTTCGCGTGTGACGTACTTAGCGAGTTCAGCGTGGCAGATCGCGTGTTCACGCGGCCATTTTACCCGCCTGTCAAAACGTTTTAGTTTCCGCCGCGTGGCGCCACCTACGCCAATCGTTACGTCTGCGCAAAAATAGCCGAGGAACGAGTGCCGAGTGAGACGGGCGAAGGGGCGGCCGAGCGTAGCAGCGTACTGTAGTACTGCCGCGTACACAACACACCGCTACAGGTTACGAGAGCTCCACCACCGATTGATTTATAGTACAACTTGTAATTGAGTTAAAAGTTACACTTTCAATGCGTACTACTATATAACTTTGATAAATTCACGATACCCACCATTTTCGATAAAATATTTTTATTCAAACACAAGGGTATCTGTAGGTTTAACAACGCTTCATTTTATGTATTTCGAACAAACTTTTTGAATAGAAATTTTTGAAGTTACAATTAAATTTTAGGGAGCGCGACAGATTCTAGGGGATGTTCCCCTTTAATTGTCTATAAAAGCTTTAAGATACTCAATTAGTGTCGACAAATTGTAACACTTTATTAATATATAGATATTAATAATATAAATGCAAAAGTTTTGATGTTTGTTATTCAATCGTTGTTAACAACTGAATGAAATTTAGCACAGAGATAAAGTCTGGAATAGGACATAGGTTACATTTTATCCCGGAAAAAAATCTAGAGGGATAAATCGTGTTCAAAATTATCACGCAAACGAAGTCGCAGACAACAGTAAAATATACCCAGCTCTATACCTACAGAAGATACTTGACAAGTTCCGCGCTAAATATACATGCCATGCAATTTAAATAACGTCGGCATCGATCGAATGTAGTACTTGGCGATTCTCGTACGAATGAAAAGACGTTTAAGAAGCTGCAAACAAGCTATTAAACTCGTCAGAGACACGCCACGTGTCACTAACCGTCACCAAATGCCAAGTGGCAAGTGGCAGGAGGCAAAAGGCAAGTAGCACAATGGGAGTCATGCAATGGAACGATATAAAGGAGTCGGCAATATATTTTGATTAGCACGCCATATATTACGCGACAGACATCAAAAACGAATTACTGTGCCATTATTCGTGTGTGTCGACTCGAGTAACTTTCAGGATAAAGGGCTTTGGGGAAACTGTTTTTATTTATCGTGATTGGCATTCGATTTCTGATTGTCTTCGTATACCTCTGGGTTTAATAACTGTTATATTTGTGATGTGTTCCGTATGTAACATTTCGTATTTTTTATTTTAATTTTTTGGATTATGTTCCAAGTTTTGTATCTGAATATTATTTTATTACCAGAACTCAAAAGGAGTATACTAGCTACTTTTTTAAAATACTAATGTTATAATAAATCTATGTCTTTTATCTATTTCAAACAATAATCATTATAACAAAAAAAACCGGGCAAGAGCATGTCGAACCATGCTCAGAAGGGTTTGGAACCGCTGTCCTATGAAAAATCCGATTAGAATAATTGTACCTGCAGAAGAGCGTATGTTTGTGGCATTTACGCCCTTTTGTTGAGAAACACAGTTTTTCGGCAATAACTCAATGAGGGTATATCCGATCATGTCCGAAATAATTTTAATTTAAAATATTTGCTAAGTGCTACCTTTTTTATTTTTTTAATATTTTTTGGGCACACACGTTATAGGTATGGGGCTACACAACAGAAAAATAATTTTCCAAGTCATTTTTTTTACTCCGCTTTAAATTCAAACTATGTAGTTGTACTACGTCAGATAAAACTGTCCACATTTCCTCTCGAGCCATCTATCTCCATACCAATTTCATCAAAATCAACTTAACTTAAATTAGTTACATAACTTCCGAATTCACATTTCTATTTCTGCTATTATAGTTGATTTTCATTACCATTTATTAAGTTCTGACTAATTCTTTTTGCAATTCATCATGACTTAGCCTAAACCCAAGGACATAAAAATTAAAAAAGAGATTTCTTCGGCGATAAAGATAAGGTATACGAAAAGGTTTTGGGAAGTTCAAGCCCTAAAGGTTCATTTCCGTGCATCGCGGCCGATCGCAAGCCGCGCGCGGCTTACGACAAGCATCTGACGCGCGCGGCCGATGCGACAAACAAATCTCTTTTTTAATTTTTAGAACCTTAAGTAGGTCATGCACATGGAGCCGTGGACAAGAGCTAGTAATTCTAACTTTCTACTCGTAAATGTGTGCTTACGACTGGTAGGTTTAAGCCATATACCTTCTTGGTCGACAACAGTGTCAATTATTCTTCTGTGAATTAGTAATTTTAGCACTTCACTGTGGTTTGGTTATAGGGCATTGTAACAAGTGTAATTACTGGGCTAATGAGAAAACAAACTGATATTTCAAATGAAGAGCGCGGTGTGGTGATATTTAGATCTTTGTCAAACAAGGATTTGGATTTTACTGATAGTGTTAAAGGTTCATTTCCGAGCATCGCGACCGATCGCGAGCCGCTCGCGGCTTACGACAAGCGGCTGACGCTCGCGGCCGATGCGACAATATTCACAGTGCGCGCGCAGGCTTACGACAGTCGTCGGCCGCGCACGACTTACACTTACCTCAGCCGCTTGTCGTAAGCCGCGAGCGGCTCGCGATCGATCGCGATGCACGGAAATGAACCTTAAGTATGGTCTAGCGTGACGCTTACCATCACGCGCACGACCTGTTCGTCTCTTAACTTCGTTGTGTTAAAAAAAAACAGTATTAATTATATCTTCACACTAAAATGCAGTTAACACCAAAATAGATATCTAAATTTGCTGAAGTGCGACTCTATTCCCGTTGAAATAAACTGCAGTAGAGTTTGAATGAATAAATTCTGAACATGAACCGACGAACTTTAAATCTGTACGTGAAACATTAATGAACACGAATCACGTTAGTTATACAAGCCTCGGGTGTAAGTAAACAATTCAATCAGAACATCGTGTGTGTCATTTACTGTGCCGCGGTGCGATAGAAAACGATTAGCGATTTACTTATTATTTTAAATATGTCTTCTTAATTGAATGTTGAAATCGATTTCTTAATCGATCGTGGAACTCGATCATGCCAAAGCGACTGTACCCTAAACTGCGGCTGAAAGATAGATAAATATATTGAAGCCTGTGCGTGCCTGACTGTGACCCAAAATGTAGTCAATTCGAGAACCGGACGTTTCTAAAAAAATATTTGATTCAACACCCAATTATAGAAAAATATTCAAACGATATTTACCTTGAAGGCTGAAAGCGTCGCAAAGGTATAACGTTTGGTATTTCGCATTTACATGTCAGTAATCTGCATTTTCAAGCGCTCAATTAGTTAAGAAATAATTCCATACTAACGAATACATGTTTACAAAAAAAATCTTTAATATTGAGAGTTAATGTATCACATTTACAAATATTCATCATCAGCCTATCGCAGTCCACTGCTGGACATAGGCCTCTCCAATTGCACGCCACTTTGTTCTATCTTCGGCTTGTCGCATCCAGCTCCTGCCAGCCGTTTTGCGTAAATCATCACTCCACCTGGCCTGAGGGCGTCCTACACTACGTTTGCCAAGCCGCGGTCTCCACTCAAGAACACGCTTGCATTGCTCGTACAAATATTGCATTGTTTCTTTTGTAGTGACCAGTTGTCCACGCCCCGTTTTAAGCAAAGTACGTGTTATTATCTCATTTATTGAGACCTAAAAACATAAAACGCATGTCTGAAATTGTTGCCATTTCAGACATTGCACTGTCATCTAAGATAGATACACATTTCGCTTAATGTTCCTAACCTTTACCATACGTATTGTAAACCTGTTTCGGTTTATCATATGTTCTTACAACAGTAGGTATTCAATCCATAAACTATCCAGTTTGTAGAAAAATACTCAATAACACCTGTAATAAATATTTAGCATTCAGCGTTTGCAAAAAGCCTGAACCTCGATTTGCTCATGTTTCATCGAGTTGTGGTGACATAGTTTACATAACATCGCAGTTGTGTGAGTGAGTCACGTTTGTGTAAGTGTCCATTTGTGTATGTGTTAGTGGTTATCTGTGTGTGTCTGTCAATGCAAATGGAAACTTTAACTCTTTGGTGGCACTGCGCTTCAGTGCCCCGACTTGAAGGAAATGATAGATTCAGAGAACAAAACTCGATTAACGATATGCGGTAAGACACACTTCAGTAGTTTTTATTTTGCATCGTTTAGTACCTACTGTTAAAACTTGAGTTTATATTTATTCTGTGTATGATAACTCTCTATCAATGTACCCAACATTGATAGAGAGTTATCATACACAGAATAAATAACAAGAAATTATTACAAAATCAAAAAATCCTATCTGCCGAAAAAATAATAAGCATAGATAAGTCACTCAAACAATTGAGACGCATCTAACTACACCTCATAGGAAGAATAAAGAAGAAGAAGATATAATTATTTTTATTATTTAAGTTAGTTTATAATTTGTCGTCAGCTGGGTTCATGTAACCTCTGGTAGTGTATACTGAATAGTTGCTGCTTAGTCCAGTCGGCACACTATTTTTTAATTTTTCAATTAATTATGTACGTATAAGTGGAAATCTTTTATTGGCTAGAACAGCAATTATTTTAACAGTTTGTTGAAATAATTGTCATTTGCTGTTGGTTTTCCGAACATAAATAAATAAATAAAAATCTTTCAAGACGTTTAGGTTGTACCTAGAGCGTGCTAAAGAAATATACATAGGGTACATATACCTATACCTACATACGTTAGAAAAACATTACCCTTTGCATTCCATTACATTACTTCTGGCGCAGTTGGGCATAAAAGAGACACCTGATCTAGTTTTAGACTTGATAACATCTTATAAATCGATGAACGGGTGTACGCACGAAAAAGTGTCACGGTCCCTCACGTTCCGCCTGCTGATAGGCTTAAGTATTGCGGCTGTAGGGCGCACGCACCAGGGCGCATGCAACCCAGGCATGGTTATTTATTACAATGTCATCAATGTTTTGGCGATTGCAGTGACATGCGATATACAGGGTTATTTATTACAATGTCATCGATGTTTTCAAAATGATTGTCCGTAAACCGACTTTTAAATTTGCATATTTTTTTCTTTAAAACGTCGATTGTAAAGTACCTACAACTAAACTACGATGAATATTCGCTTCAGTATCAACAAGTCTGTTCGCAACTACTATCTCTCGTCATAGATTAAACAAAATCAAAGTTGATTACAATGTCACGCCACCTTTTACTTCAAATTAAAAGTCATTTTAAAAATTAAACAGATTTCAAAAGTTAACTAAAAATGATCCATACAAATATTATAAATGTGAAAGTAACTCTGCCTGTCTGTCTGTCTGTCTGTTACGCTTACACGCTCAAACACCTAAACCGATTTAGTTGAAATTTGGTATGGAGATAGTTTATGTCCCGGGGAAGGACATAGGATAGTTTTTATCGCGATAACCGACATCCACGCGGACGGAGCCGTGGGCGAAAGCTTGTAAAATATTTCTTTTTTAAACACGAAATTAGCCTACATTTTATTGAGGTTGGTGCCAAACATACAAACCTTTTTTGGATTGCATAAATATGTTTAGAAACCTAATTTTACATATTCACATATTGAAAACATAGCATACTTTTTTGAAGTCTATTAATTATTTTTTACACGATCAACCTAAGTGAAAATCTCACAATTCCAATAATCTATACTAATATTATAGAGCTGAAGAGTTTGTTTGTTTGTTAAAAAGCAATAATCTCAGGAACTACTGGTTCAAATTAAAAAAATATTTTACAGTTGGACAGTCCGAAGAAGGCTATAGACTATATAACATCACACTACGACCAATAGGAGCGGAGCAGCAATGAAAAATGTTGCAAAAACGGGGAAAAATAACGCACACGAAGTTGCGCGGGTCAGCTAGTATTACATATACTCGAAATACTTTTTTGAAGTCTGTTAAAAATGATCCTAACTTTAACCCTCTGCTCCCGTCCGCGCTAATTTCGATTCCCAGGTGTCAATGTGTCAAGTCAAGCCATAGAGAAACACGGGCCACCGGCCGGAGTCAAGCCGATGACGGATGATGCTTTCAGATCAACTCTGTTCAAAATTTTATTCAAATCCTTTAAGCGTTTCGCATGTCCGTAATTATGTAACAAATGTACAAACCTTTTAACACATTTTTACTAAAGCTTTACTTATCAATAAATAAACTTGGAAGTCGATTTAACTTATTTCTTAAAACTTGCTTGTAAATTAAATCCAAACAGATTTTATTTGATGCTTAAAAACTCTTATAATTATTGATCCTGAATGGCTACTAGTAAAACGAATCTTCAAGTTTGGGTTCCTTGGATTTATTTTTATTGTAAGATTAGCTGTCCCGCGCAACTTCGTACGCGGAAATTGTTCCCATTTTTGCAACATTTCTCATTGCTGCTCCGCTCCCATTGGTCGCAGCGTAATGTTATATAGACTATAGCCTTCCTAGATAAATGGGCTATCTAACAGTGAAATAATTTTTCAATTCGGATAAGTAGTTCCTGAGATTACCGCGTTTAAACAAACAAACAAACAAACTCTTCAGCTTTATAATATTAGTATAGATTAATCATCGAAGTTGAAAATCTATTGAACGTAACTCACCAAAACCCCTATATATTATACCCACTCGTAACACAAAATGGAATACTTTTACGCAAGGAATAAATCCCACGTCTAGAGTAACACGAGGCAAAACATAACACGCTTGCCAAATAGTCAGCAGCCGAAGGTACCTTAATATTGGCTCAATTTCGAATTTAATTAATGAATCACAGCAGCTGGAGGCCTACTCTAATTCAATGAAAACGAAGTTTCGATCAAAAAATAAGTGGTGACATACAGAGCCAGGAACATCTATTCAATCCACTCGTGTCTGAAAATCGTCTATGGGTTCGGGCTTCTTGTGCTTATCCAAAAATTAATTAGAATAGTCCCCGTAAACTCAAGAAATTTAATAAAACGAAATTTCATGAATTTCGTTTTAAAGAAAGAGAGTAGGCCTTCTGGTTATTCAGACTTTTCAATAACATAACGCGTACGCTCTACAAATGAAATCAGATTCCAATAACAATTTCTAATTGAATTTCGTCGATGTGTCATTCCATGTTCCACATCAAACATTGATAAAACAGATAGATAGCGTTATGATGACGTTAATCGCGTACATACATTGTACATACTTATTTTGTTTGGAACTCGACGAATTTGGGGGAATTCTCGTTTCGAAGGTTGTCGTTTTGATGCAGTTATGACGGCGTTAGTTAGGGCAAGCTTTTTCATAATCGAAGAGCACCAAGATAGATGAGGTCATCCAGAGATCCAGCTAGAAGTGGCTTCAAATTCTGGTACCTTGTACCTAGTCTACCAAAAGACCTTCTCTTCAATCTTAAAAGATTTTGGCAAATATTTTAGCGAGGAGTTAGAATGGTACCAAGAAGAACCATATTGTATATTTTAAAAATATACAATTAATGATGTAGGTACGGCTCTTCTACTTTGTGAGCCTTGAGCCAAAGATTAAAGAAAACCTACAAAAGAATAATAAAAATAAGATAAGTAATAAAGTATGTTTCTTTTGACATGTTTATAATCTTTGAACGCCTCACAGAATAAAATAGCAAGGCGACTAAGCAGAAAATCCCAATACAACCTAAAATCAATATGGATGAGAAACGACTGCCAGTTAATTTATTGATTTTAGGTGTAGATTACGCGAAACAGTACACTAGCCAAAGAGTTTTTCTAGTAGATGAAATAAAGAAATTTAATGATATGTCTTAATATGATCCCGGAAATAAATCTTGAAGTTGCGGAAAAATGCAAAAACGAGCATTTTCGTATTGTTATAGTCATGGCGTTCGTAATCTAACATATGTACAAACGAATACATATTCTACTTTATTTTGACCTGCGCTCCTGCGCACTGTAAAGTAATGGTTGTGTGCGGAAGACTGCCTCTGTGGCGCGATGGTAGTGTATCCGACTACTACGCAAGAGGTTGTGGGTTCGATCCCCACCCAGGATAAAACTTTGTGCGATGAGCACGATGGTTTATTCTGTGTCTGGGTGTTATTTATCTATAATATGTATGTATTTAGAAATATAAAAGTATGTTTATTAGTTGTCTGGTTGCCATAGTGCAAGCTCTGCTTAGTTTGGAATCAATAAAAAAAAATAGTTTTTTATGCGGCAGTGACTCAACTATGGTGAATGTAAAAAATCTGTAGTCGTGCTTGTTTATCAAATATTTGTAAAAGTCAATAGGTCAAATAACAATAGAACGGTTTTCCCAAAGTAATGCGCTATTGAATTTCTCAGAAGCTTATGGTCGAGGGTGAATAAACGGGTAATTAAGTACTAGTTTAGGCTTAGTCAGAGTGGAGACATAAACATAGACCAATATTTTTGTTGACGTGATTATGCTTTAAAAATTGATGACCGGGTGCACGAACGAAAAAGTGTCTAAAAAAATCACGTTATTTATTGGTTGCTAAGCAACAGCGAATGGCGATTGCAGCGACATGCGATACAATTGGACCTAAGGTTATTGATTGATTGCTAAGCAACGCGAGGCGATATATAATCAATAAATAATAGTAATAATAATAATAATATCTTGGGACAACTCACACAACGCTATCTGATCCCAAATTTAGCAGAGCTTGTACCATGGAAACCAGATAACTGATAAACATACTTATATATTTCTAAATACATACTTATAGATAAATAACACCAAGACACAGAATAAACCATCGTGCTCATCACACAAAGTTTTATCCTGGGCGGGGATCGAACCCACGACCTCTTGCGTAAGCCACAGAGGCGTTCAATGTTTTCTTATGACGTTATCACGTTAAATTATCGTCCGTTAACCGATTTTACAGACAACCACTTTCTAGTAATAGGCATATTTTGTCTGACTGACTAATACTCGTTTGCTGTTGGTATCTATTCCCTGCAAACATGCCAATCGTACATGGGTTTTAAACTTTTAATAAGTAAATTAGAAGAGGAGTTCCTGTAGGTACTTCGACGCAAACAGAGAGGGTTAATATAATATCCCTCTCGGTCTAACTTACCCTATATGGTAAATTTATATCCTATATCTGTTCAAAAAGCAATAAACTATACATTACTCGAATACATTTTTTTTTATCTCACGTATCAGATCTTTTTAATGTGTTCATGATCTTTATGACGATCAGCACCTATGTATTAGCTTTTCTTTATTCTGCTTCTATTTGTATTAGAGAAACATAAAACTTTTGATGCTTTATCTTCAAAAAACCAATCCTGAGAAAAATCCTTCGTTTTATTTAAAACGCATTTTCTCAGAATTGATTTTCGTTATATTTTGTTTTACATTTATTTTGTCACATTTCACTTTTTTTTCTATTTGCGATAGTTCTCAAATAAATAAAATACTAAGCCTTCAAGTGATTAATCTCATATGAGTCAATTCCCTTGCTCCAAACATAGAAACTCTACATAAAGTTAAAATTACACTCCCAAAGTATAACATTATTTTTAAATTCAGAGACACTACTATAGTATAAACAGATTGTATAAGCGAACTCGTAGTTATATCAGGTAGTACAGTCACAGCCAGGGGGAATAATAATGTGTTGCTAACTCACAGACTTGTTAAATTGTATGCACGTCTAACTTACTTGATTTATAACACTACCAATTGGCTTTATTTTAAATGATTTACGATTATCGCTTGTTGTTACTTACCTGGGGTTTAATTTGACTTTCTTTTTGGTTGTAAGGTAGAATTTTAGCCCTGCTGAATGAAATTAGGGTAATAAACACTAAGTAGGTTTCTTCCTTCTAAATATAAACCTTCATTATGCCTACTCTCATATTTGACTTACTTTAAATTTGGTATTGATGTAGAATTTTGATCTTACTGAATGAATATCATTCACTGCCGCATGTTGACTGCCTCTGTGCCGCGGTGGAAGTGTATCCGACTGCTACGCAAGAGGATATGGGTTCGATCCCCACCCAGTATAAAACTTTGTGTGATGAGCACGATGGTTTATTCTGTGTCTGGGTGTTATTTATTTATAATATGTATGTATTTAGAAATATATAGGTAAGTATGTTTATCAGTTGTCAGGTTTCCATAGTACAAGACACTGCTTAGTTTGGGATCAGATAGCGTTAAGTGACTTGTCCCAAGAAATTATTGATTGAAATTCTACCTAAATACCTAATAAACACTATGTGTTAGCTTCCTTTCATCTTTCTCCATATAAACCTTAAGTATGACAAACCTCCTATATAAATACCTATCTCCTAAAAAAGGTATGTAAAGCTTCCGCTTCTGTATTAATATATAGTTTATAATTGATGTTACGGTATTGATTTCAACCTCACAATAATTCTCAATTAATACCAAAGAGATCATAACTGAATATCTTTGTGTAATACATGTATACTCATGTGTACTAATATGTATAGACAGACACATATATTTGCCTGTTATTCATCAAGAAGGGTTTACATTAGGTACCTAAATGCTTAATTTCATAGAAAATGTTTTAATCATTTTTAAGGTAAAAGTAAATTAAAGCCATTTTGGTAAACTTAACTAGGTTATAGATATGCGTTCCCTAGGAGTTTGTACAACTTTCCGTATTCACAACTTTTAGCTATCCTATCACATAATCTAGGTAATACTAAGTCCTGGGTACCTAATGGCAATTACAATAGTTGTTACATACTTGAATAAATGCAGGTTTATTTCATATAAGATAATGAGATTTTGAGTACATAATAAACTATTTAACAAAAACGTCACTTGAGTGGAACTAATCTTCATTTTACAACACATTATAACATAACAAAAGATAGCAGTCGGAAAATTATAAACAACACACGGGCATACTTGTACCTATTATGATAAAATCACTTGATATTGAAACAAATAACAAGTAAAACCAAATAAGTCTCCCTCGTAATCTTGATTAGAACAACGGAACACAAGTGCTTACCAAACTGACTGCGGAAAGAACAATGCCACACTCGTGAGCCCTTCATTCTTGAACAACAAATCTTCCCTACTAGCGACTGTAGTTTGCTCATTTGGAAGAAATGAAAGAGGGCCCTTGTCTGAGCCGAAGCCTCCACTCTTTTGTTGGAAACGCGTTTGTTCTCAGTGGCCATTTCACTAATTGCGACCACCTCCCATTGTCTCCGCATAAATTAGACGTAAATGTTCCGCCTTATCTCGTTATCTGCAAGAATTTTGAATAAACATCACTTTTAGACGGTCACCGTACACTCAGGTAAATGAGCGTCCACAAACTTCGGAGCAACGTATGGTAAAAGCTTCATAAAATATATATGAGTGAAATTATTTTAAGTACTTAATTTTCAACGCCTCTCGACGTCTACTATTTATTACCTTCCTCTGTGTATCTTTCAACATAACTTACGTTGTAGGCGTTGAGTACTTTATGTTTATTTCGAGTACATTCTCCTTATTCGACGCTGGTAATGAAATTCAAGCGTAGGTTCTAAAAGGATTTGAAAATGCTGGCTCATTTTCCCTGTAGGTATCAGAAAAGGTATAGAGATCGATGAAAGTTTAAATTGTGCTCATTCATCGCACAAAGCTACAAAAGGTTTCGACCTTTGAATGTATTCATACCTGTAATATAATAGTCTCGTCTCGAATGTTTACAAACTCCTCCACACATCGCCTCCCCTCGCCTATACAAGCGAGCACTCGCAAAAATAATTTCGATGCAAGTTTTCATATAAAACTACATTTCGATGGAAGGAAAAACCGTTCGGAGCGCACATTGTTTTCATATTTCGAGTGAGTAGTTTTATTTGTCAGAGAATTTCGGCACCCTACAGCGCGGACGATTACCGCGACCCCGATGTAGCAAATTTTCTTTCACACTTGTTTGATAGCTTAACTCAAGAACCAGTGAAAAGGCTGTGATAAGGGTTGCGTTATTAGAAGTGTGTCCCTACTTTATTTGTGGTCGTAGCGTGTGCATCAGTATTGACAAACTACATTCTTTACCCTACCAATAGGTATAACAAACACAGCATTTTTTTGTTTTTGGTGGTAGGTACATGTGCGTTTTAAATGAGCGAAAATACGAGTACTTATGTCCGTTGATTTACTTTCTGTCGCGCAACGCTTGAGTATATTTATTGACTGTTTCATATTTTCGTTACAACATTTATTTTGCTAAGAGGAAATGCCTTCGAATATGTAGTTCATTAGCTTTGTACTTCTTTTTAGGGTAGTACCTAAGTATTATAGAATTTTATAAGATTTTTTTAAGGGCGTAAAATTTTATTTAAGGGCTACATACCTTTGTTTTATAGTCTGAGGTTTCGACCGTATTGCAACGACCGTGGTCACGGGTAGACTGGACGGTCGAAACGTCGGGCAAAAAAACAAAGGTATTTAGCCTTTAAATAATTTTACGCGATTAGGACCCGTAGCTTTTAAAATTCTATAATGTGTACAAATCGCGAAAGTTTACGAACATATATAGTACTTAAGTACGAAAGTTATAACTAGTTCATTTCGGTTAAGTGGACATACGAGTATCTACTATTATCATTTTTTTCTGTTAAAACATAATTATAATCATATAGTCGCCATATAATCATATTCTTTAAACACAGTTATTCCCCCAAAATTCAATTAGCCAACATAAAATCCCAGAAAGTAAGGAGGCATTAACAATAATCGTCGGTACATTTTTGTCATAATTAATCAATTATATCAATAATTACCTCTCCACGGCAAGTAGGTAGGTAAGAGCAATTTACCGATTTCAATCCGCATGAGCGACCCTTTTGTTAGTTGGAAATGAGCTATTACCGTCGATTCGATTATTATACTGTCTGCAGAGCTAACTGCTATTCTTAGAGGTTTTTATCTTTGCCTAATGAAATACCTTTATTAAGATATAGTATTTAAATATCGGCCCACTCGTTGCTGCTAAATTTAACCGGTTATTGTAATTGGGTATTGTAACGATTATAAAAGGAATATAGGAAAACTTAGTTGAGTTTATTTACCTTTGAAGGTTTCTAATTAAAAATGCACAGGCTATTGCAATATTGTTCTTAAAGATTCTGTTTTGAAATCCTTTTTAAGAAATACATTAAGTATTTCTTGAAAATCTAAATTCCAGATTTCTTTTATCTGCATAAATAACTATAGAGAGGTAAGAATAGTAAGTAAAGGTCCTCGAAATATCATAAGTAAACTTAACTAAAATAAAAATATTTAACATAAAACCTACGCTACAGCCACTTTTACTTTATCGAAAAACAGAAACCCCGTTATTTTCCAGCCCTCAAATTTGTACTTAAATAAACGCAATGAATAAATCATGATTTACAATACACATTGACCTTAGAAGGAGCTCTATACATAAGAAGTTGACATGATGAACCCACGCCTCGTTCTTCGTCGGGAGAAAAACAAAATGAATATTTTTACGGGGTGAAAACACAGAGGTATTGGAGCCCAAGTTCTCGTTGTCCCCGGGACAAGTAGCGCGTTTCACACCAATATATTTGTGAAAATACTCCGCCACCCCAACTTTTTAAGTCGCCGAGAATTCCTTCTCGTAAACCTATTTAAGCAAGTAAACCTATCAGACTAATACTTTTGGATTATTTATTGGTTTCTAGGGAAAGTTTTTGTTCTTACAAGTTGATACATTTGTCTCAAACGTCCTATTGTCTTGAAATATATTCGCTCTAAATGTAATAACTCTTCTCTTCTGCACTGTCGTATATTCGTAATATCGTATAAACAATTTATTGGAGTAAAACTGATATTTTTCGCTAATAAAGTAAGTACTAGGTTACTTTATTTACCCGACTACGGCGAAGCTAAAAGGAGCGGTATGAAGTACATGGATAAGGCCTACTCTGTCGTATATTCGTAATACCGTATAAACAATTTATTGGAATAAAACTGATATTTTTTGCTAATAAAGTAAGTACTAGGTTACTTTATTTACCCGACTACGGCGAAGCCAAAAGAAGCGGTATGAAGTACATGGATAGGCCTACTCTAATTAGCCTTATAGCCTTTGAGCTTAGCTGGTGGGGTTAACAAGATTACTAGTAATGTGGGACTCAATACCACATTGCTAGTTATCTTTAAAAAAATGAAAACGAAGTTTCAATCAAAAATGAGGTGGTAAAATACAGAGCCAGGAATATTTATTTCATCCCGAGTGGATGAAGGAAATCCTTCATGGGTTCGAATTTCTTGTGCTTATCCAAAAAAATATTAAAATAGTCCCTGTAAAGTTAAGAAATTTAAGTCAACGAAAATTCATGAATTTCGTTTTAAAGAAAGAGAGTACGCTTACTGGAGTCTAATAACTATTTTTATAGTCCCCTACTATGGTAGTAAACAAATACACGGCGACCACAACATAACGCAATCAACTTATCTTGAATTTGATAATAATATTTGATTGATGAATGTGAAGTAAAATTGTGGTAACTTTGGTCCAATAAATACAACCTCGGCCTTTTGTAACTACTTATACAAAAATGTAAAAGTGTTTCTATAATGGTTACGGAACCTACCAGTAATGCGTGTTGGTCACGCACCCGGCTTAAAACACATTTAGAATAAGTGTAACTAGTTTTACTATACAGGCTGATTTTTGATATACCTACTGATAGCCTCCTCTTGGCTTTCTTTACATTAGATACACCAAATAACTTCGTAATATTTAAAAAAAAACTGCAAGCTACTTTGGTCACTTTACCACACATCATAAAGACCCCTGAGTAAAATAATCAGTAGCTGAAGTAATTTTTATAGGCATTTCTTGCCAATTACTTTAAAATACAATAATTGCATTTTTGAAAGATAGAAAGATTCCTGGGTCTGGACTTCAAATTTTTCTATCTTTCAAAAATGCAATTATTGTATTTTAAATCAGTAGCTGGTTAAGGCCATAACTCCAGTGGTAGGTGATTAAGGTGATTAATCTATACTTTAATATAATAAAGAGGAAAGATTTCATTGTTTGTTTGCATTGAATAGGCTCCGTAACTACTGGACCGATTTTAAAAAATCATTCACCATAAGAAAACTACATTGTCGGGAAGTAACATAGGCTATATTTTACTATCAAAAAATTTTACATCCCTAGGAAAATTACAATAATGTTACTCAAGGTATAAAAAGCTACGATATGACACCCGTGCGAATATTTTCCAAAACTTATATTACAAAGTTATTAAGTGTGGTGTAAAGAAGCCACGAGTTATTAAAAATCATCCTGTATATTATGTATGTAGGCATTGAAGCCAATTCAAAACTACAACGAATACGCGTGTGAATTTAGTAAATAAATTGATGATATATGTCAGCATTCAATGCTTCTGTGTGCTGTATGATTTATGATATCCTTTTGACATGCAAATACACCTACTGTGGTAAATACCAGTATTGTGTATTTTTCAAACGCTCTGTGCCTCTAGGCGTAACATTTATCAAGTTTAGTTTTCGAACGGTCCATGGGAACAGTTTTAAACAAAACTAAGTGCACGAAGTTGTAGAGCGGATTTACCGGAAGCGGACGCGTCGACAGCGGCCGTCGTTTCAGGATCGCAACACGCTTTCATTCATCCCGCAGTTAAGTCCTTTCGGTGCCCACGCCGGTTTTACACGGAAACTCTACACTAGGCGCCGACCTCCTACCATTAGCGCGTTCCCACTCGCACACACCGAATCATCCACGACGGACAGAAAAGAGAGAACAAATCAATACTGTCTGGAACACGCCCACCGGTTCAACTCGGTAACTGCGCTTCCTCACTGGAAATTCGATAAAATAAAACTGGGTAAAAATCATTAAATTTGTGTGTTGATGTTAGAGATCCTATGTTGTCGGATTTGTTTATCTCATCGCACAAATGCGAGCGTACGCGATGGCCGCGGCCCGCCGGGGAGAAGGCACATGTTTCCCACGTGGTCGGCTCACGTTACAATGTTTACCTGCGACCGCCTGACGGTCAGGTGAGATCCAACGCTACTCGGATCTGCTCTACTCTACTATCTATACGTACCTACTACGTTACCGGCTGACTCCCAAACAAGCATAACGAACCATTTGTAGTACTTTTCACGAGAGATTTTCTCTTCGGGCGTTCTCGTAAAAGTTAAGCAAATTGTTTGCAGTCGCTGTGTAAACACTCTTAAAATGTAATCTTGTCTCCATCCTCATGATACCCATATTCAGTGGGCGTCGGAGCCGGCGCGCCCGCGGCTACGGTTTGCATTTTTATCAACTATCGACGACAGGCAGCAACATTTTATTTTGCGTGCCATAAATATGGAACTAGTGAAGACGAACATACGCTGGGATATACAACATTTTCATGCAAACTTATCTGAAACTATGCATAAGTAAGCAGCAACAAAGGGAAAGCTTCCTCTTTGCCATAAAAATAAAACTTAGTACATGTTCTTGTGTATCCTGCATCACATTTTCGAAAGCTCTTTGCACTTTATGTACGCGGACTCTGACGTGAGGTAAAGCTTGTACCTACTAAATAAAACATATTATAAAGTGTACCCACAGTATGTAAAGTGACAAACGAGATTAGCTTCATGTCATTACATAATTCAAATTCCTAAATTAAAAATGTAGGGACTGATTAGTTAACGATGTATTCTGCTTTCAACTAAAAAACATACGTAAACATAAAAAATAGAAATATATTTTTTATCTTTCATGAGTTAAAATAGAACATAGGTTCTTTGTTCCGAGTCACATTTTCACCGAAGTGCGTATGTGTGAACAGAATAGGAAATGAGTTGTCCCCTACCTTATAATATTTATATGACACGTTAAGGATATCTCAACTTATTACGTTACATTAATTCCACCAATGCGTGGTGAAAATGATATTACTTACTTATTATTTTTACGGTTGTGGAAAATAGTTAAAACTACCACAACCCGTGCGTGCTGTAGAAATACGCAAACAAAATGTAACAGGTGACGATGCCACCGGCCGTTTGTGTGATGTAAAATCTTATTGCGAGCATCAATTCTTAATTCTTTAGTACGTTTAATTAAGTAGGTACTTATTTTTATGTCTTATCAAATACATGTTACTCAAATACCTAGAATTGATAGATTTACAAGTATATTAGTAGTATACTGGTGATGGTTTATTCTATCCCTGGGTGTTATTTATCTATAATATATGTATTTAGAAATATTTAAATATTTTATCTGTTGTCTGGTTTCCATAGAACAAGCTTTGCTTAGTTTGGGATTAGATGGCGTTGTGTGAATTATCCCAAGATATTATTATTATTATTCTATCTATTTTACTAGTTGACCCTTGCAACTTCGTCTGTGTCAATTTTCCCCGTTTATGCAATTCATACAAAAATACTAATATCGCGATTAAAAACTTACCTACTTTTTACTAAAAAAAACTTACTTTTACGACCTATTCTCATACCTATCAAATATATAAAAAAACATTAAATCATTATCTTCATTCGGTTCAGTTAAAAGTTGCATTCCTTTTTCTGAAAATAATTTAAATAAATTCAAATTATTTAAAATATAATAGAGAACATAACTAAAAATAAAATTTTTGTTAATGTTTTATAACACCTATTACCTAACACCATGCTTAAATATTTTATTATTACTAGAATAACTCGTTTTTTTCTGTTTTTTATTGGATCGTAATATTTTACCACTTTTCCGAAGCCATTGCAAGTAAAAAAAGAAAAATATATTAAAATCTGAACTTCTTTTATTTTCTGTTTTATCTTTACACCAGAGGTCAGTGACTTATTCTAAAGACTACTTCTAATATCGACCTGGGTCCAATGTATATAAACGTCTTTGACTCCTCAGAGGCATATGAACGCTGGGTTCAAACACCTCCGACTATCAATTCATAAATTCCCTTCAGTAATCTGGCAAACAAAATATATCAATCAATCAAATTGAACGATCTTAACGAATATAAGTCCTACAAATAAATATTGCTGTATATATACTTAGATCGAGAGATTGGTGTGGTTATGCAACTTTGTCGCTGTCAGATCCATAGATAACAGACGAAAGTTTATCTGAAAAAAGCCTCCTTTCTTTGTGAGTCAGGGAGTGCGTTAAACCTTCGGTCTTACGTCTCTACTATATTCCTGGTCTACTCCGAAGAAATAGAGAGTGCACTTAGTGCGTTAACACAGACTTTAATGCACTGCTATATCTCCTGCTTAGTAAAATGATTAACACTGTTGTTTTTGCCGCCAGGGTTTTAGTTGGAATTAAATTGATTATTTAATTAAATTGAATAGGTATTATTATTATTACTTTAAAAAGTTACCTTTTGGATTGTTAAACGTATACCTACGACCCCTCTCAAAACCTACCTTTTTTAGGGTTCCGTAGCCAAAATGGCAAAACGGAATCCTTAAATTACTTTAAAAATCCTTTTTTTAGTGTACCTCGCCTCGCTATGTAAAGTGGGGGTGTGATTTTTTTTCTTATCTACCTCATCGTGTGGTGTATCATTAAATAGGTCTTTTAAAAACGTTTAGGGGTTAGTAAGACGATTTTTAGACTTAGGGATCCGTTTGTAAAATATTAAGCTATAAAGTGCAAAATTTTGATGGTTGATGTTGAATATGTGAAAAAAATCACGGTAGTAGTAGGTAAATATAGTGAAATTAAAAGGAAAACTATCACAGCTAAGTAGGCTTTACAAGTTTACGAGTAACAACTGATCAAATGAGAAGTAACAACATTTTCGTAAAAATTCCGTTGAAAAATGTTATTAAGTAGATAAAGTGGTTTTTTTTTTAATATCTTGGGACAACTCACACATAGCTATCTGATCCCAAACTAAGCAGAGCTTGTACTATGGAAACCAGACAACCGATAAACATACTTATATATATATATATATATATATACATACATATTATAGATAAATAACACCCAGACACAGAATAAACCATCGTGCTCATCACACAAAGTTTTATCCTGGGTGGGGATCGAACCCACGACCTCAGTCGGATACACTCCCACCGCGCCAAAAAAACAACAGAAATCCCACTTCTTAAGCCAAATTATTCGGATAGGGGGGGGGGGGGCTACGGAAAAACTGGGCAAGTGTATGTCGGGCCGACATACACTTGCCCAGTTATGTAATGTAGGTAAAGAGTAGTCTATGCCATCCTACTCACTCTCCACAGAGTACATTTTTATATGTAGAAAGCTCTCTCTACGAAAATACATGTCCATTCAGCTCGCATCGTTGCTACGTGATACATAATCCTACTAGCAAACTAGTAAAATATACAAGCAGACTATGACACACTAAAATATTTATTCATCCTACTAAAATTACAAATCCGAAAATTTGCGAGCTTATCTTGATGAATGTATGTTTGTTGCTCTTATACGCAAAAATACATAACGGATGTTGGTAAAACTTTACAGTAATATAGTTATGAAAATATGAGACTACTACTAGAGTCTACCCGTGGCCACGGCCGTTGCAATACGGTCGAAAAGTCGGGCAATAAACAAGGTATTTTACCTTAAATTTTCAAGCGATTAAGACCCGGAATATAAATATATATATTTTCATAATGTGTACAAATCGCGAAAGTTTATCAATATTTATAGTAATGTAGTTTATTTTACATCAGAATAGCATATGTGCTAATTAGAAATATATTATTATGTTCATCAGTTGTCTGGTTGCCATAGTACAAGCTTTAGTTTGGGATCAGACGACGTTGTGTGAGTGTAAAGACTACCTTAAAAATCAAACATAATGCGGGCGAAGCCACGAGGGAAAGCAAGTACTTATAATATATTAAACGCAATGCCGTAGACCAAACATGAAGTATTTAAAGTGATTTATAAGTTTAGCGAGCGGTATAATTGCTACAACGTGGATGAAACTAGTTGGAAGCAATAAATGGCCCATGCGGCCTTATTATCCGCGTTGTTATGGCCAGTCTGCGGTACTGCATGAGTTTCATCAATGTGCCGTGTGCGACTACAAACTGTTGTCTTGTGTTTACCCCAACGTTAATATTACAGTTCTTGTGAGTGCTAGGTATTATAATTAAACTAAGCTCATAAGCTGTGTTCCTGGTATGAGATTTACCAAACTATTACGTAGTATCAAGTAATCATCTATCACTTAACCAATTTTATCTACGAATATACGGTTTTTTGTCACGTCGATATAATATTAGTGTGATCTCTGTTCACGATTTGACGCAACGTGGTTAGTGACCCTGACTGCTAAGCCGTATGTCGTGGGTTCGATCTCCACCCAGGATAAAACTTTGTGTGATGAGCACGATGGTTGTGGCTGTGTCTGGGTGTAATTTATCTATAATATGTATGTATTTAGAAATATATAAGTATGTTTATCAGTTGTCTGGTTGCCATAGTAAGCTCTAGTTTGGGATCAGACGAGGTTGTGTGAGTTGTCCCAAGATATTATTATTTTATTATTATCCAAAATTATATTATAAATGTGAAAGTAACTCTGCCTGTCTGTTGATGAAATTTGGGATGACATCCATGTGGGCAGAACCGCTGGCGAAAGCAGTTTACTTAAAGGTTTTAATACGCAATTAATAAAAAGGCTATTTACTATAATTTGAAGAATTTAATCGAATGACGTAACGTATATTCATATTTTGTTTGAATGAATTGTGTAGCACATCGTATACTTATAGAAACGTTTTGAGAAAAACGCTAAAGCTAATTGTGATAGGATTTTTTTTTTTTAAAAAGATAACTAGCAATATGGGATTGTGGTCCCACATTACTAGCAATCCTGTTAACCCCTCCAGCTAAGCTCAATGGCTTGTGTTAGGAGTGGTTTCGCGTCTGTAGTTTAATGGGTACAATTCAAACCCGCGACCTCACGATTGCGAGACCGATGCCTTAGCCTTAGATATTTGAGCATTAGGATAGGTAACAGATAGATGCATTGTTCTTTTCTGATGATAATTCTAATGCAATTGCTGCAGTAGAAAATTAAAAGTTAGAAACTAAAGTTAATAAACACCGTAATAAACAAACATTCCCAAGAGTCTACGATAAATTCTTTCATAGATAGGTATCATAGCTACACTTCATTAGCAATTCAAAAATGTTCGGTTATCCACCATTCCGTGCCTGAACATAATTAAAATTTGCGTTAGATGACGTGAACCATTAATTATTTAACGTAGTTTGAACATCTTTAGCGAGCGAGCCGACGTGCAATAAATGGGCCACAGCGCGTTATACTCCTTATATTCAGAGGACGGACGCGCACGTGTTAGGAATAAGTTACCGATACGAAGCTAAGGGAACCAAGCGATGCCCCGTCTACATAAAGATTTATTCCCATCTGTAACTGAGAGGACGACGCGACAGTTTTTCCCAATTATAAGGTGTAAGCGCCCCATTTATTAACGTCTCGTCAGAGAAATCACGATCTTTGAGCTTCTCGTCTCCGCCCCTCCACTTTTCTTTTCATCGACTCAACGCTATACTTCCTAGTTAGTTTCGTAGTCACCAAGTTTTAATTATACGGTTGCTAATAATTCTGAAATTATACTACTTCCTTGCTGAAGATATTTTAATGATGCAACGGTAGCGATGCGGACGCCAATTGAATTGATTCAGAAATAAATATACTGCCGATAGTATCTGCGATAAGTTTTACGTGTCTGGGAAAGACGACAAGTAGTTATTGGAAAATGTTGTGTACTAGTTATGGCCCTCGTCTTCGGGTAAATAATTGGAGTAGGTATTTAGTATTTTGTAACAATAATAAAATTGGTTGTTTTGTTCATTTAGATCGCAACGTGATATCACACGAATAGATTAAGACTTTGTTTAATTTAATTTTTTGACGTGATAACGTCTTATAAATCGTATCGTGTACGGGTGCACGCACGAAAAAAAGTCACGTTATATATTGGTTGCTAAGCAACGCGAAATTGACTGGTTGCTAAGCAACGCGACTGGTGATATGTCATCAATGTTTCCTTATCCATCAATGTTGTTATCCTTATCACGTAAAATTATCGTCTTTAAGCAGACTTTACAAACAATCACTTTTATTTTGTTTGTCTCAATACCAAATTAGATAATTTTGTATGGGAATTACCACTACGAATTATTTTTCATTAATTTTAGGTGGTACGAAATTCCCCACGTCAGCTAAAGCGGACCTTACACGGCTAATATTATTTTAGCAATACTATTGACTTAATATAATACGCCCTCAAATGATTCAATAATACTGATCAATAAACGCCTTCAAGTACTATACTTATATTGATAGGTTAAGAGCGGCGGTAGCCTAACGGATAAGGCATCGGTCTCGCAATCGTGAGGTCGCAGGTTCGAATCCTACCCATTATACTACCGACGTGAACCCACTTCTAATACAAGCCGGAAGGGTTAACAGGATTGCTAGTAATGTGGGACCACAATCCTGCATTGCTAGTTATCTTTAAAAAAAAATATATCAGTATCGAATAATGACACAATGACAATCATATTGACCGTATAACGTAGGTTTTATTTTGATGACTAAACTACTGAGCGAATTCTTAATGAAACGAAAAGGAGATGGTATATGATATTTTTAATCTACGTCAAAGAGCATAAAATCACCATCTATGGGAAAGGATGTTTCTCAAAGATGGTTTTATGCTTTTTGACGTAGATTAAAAATATCATATACTATCATGCGAGGGCGAATTAATCTTTGATAATTAAGATAGTCCCATTGACAGCCCACGCGTGCCTATAATATAAACGAAAGAAGTGACAAGGCCAATTTTAAAAAACCGAGCAAGTGCACGTCGGGTTCCGTTGTGACCCCCTCCCCCCCCCCCCTTCCATGGGATTTCTGTTGTTTTTGTTTCATACTCACAACGTTATACCTACTTATTAATTATTTTCGATGGAATTTGTACGAAATTTTGTTACTTCTCATTTTATCAGGTGTTACTCGTAAACTTGTAAACCCTCTTAGCTGTAATAGTTTTCCTTTTAATTTCACTATATATACTGGGGGGGGGGGGGGACACTTGACTGTAACAAATCTAAAAATGGTCTTCCCAACGTTTTTAAAAGACCTATCTGACGATACCCCACGCAATGGGGAATGTTTTTCAACATTTTATTCTCTTACTTTGTCGGCTTAAGTAATTTGTGTACATGCAAAATTACAGCCTTCTAGGGTTCCGTAGCTAAAATACCAAAAACGGAACTCTTTTAGTTTCGCCATGTCTGTCTGCTCATATGTCAGAGGCACTTTACTTAAAGACTACTCAATGAATATTGATAAAATTTGGTGAAAAGGTATCTGGTCGTAGCCGCATCTCAGTTTGATAGCTAAATAATAAAAAAAAATAGGGTACACAGAAGCTGAATTTTCTTTTTTAGCAAACGTGTGGCACATCATTCGACAAAAAACATTTTAAGGTTTCTAAGAAACTTTTTTGATTAAGTAAATATTTTTGGAAATAATCGCTCCGAAAGTTGCATAAATTGTGTTCCCCCGCCCCCTTACCTTTTGATCCGTGTGACCAAAAAATATGCTTAGTAAATACTTTAAATTAAAATTATTTTCGACATGATCGGATATACCCTTATTGAGTAATTGCCTAAAAACTGCGTTTCTTAACTAACTAAAGGGCGTAAGCATGGCACTTACGCAACGAACATACGCTTTTCTGCTGGTACAATCATTCAAACCGTGTTTTTTCATATGTATGCATAGTACCTAGTGCATTTATTTGTAATAACGGCTGCGGAACCCTACATTGAGCACGGTCCTACATGCTCTTGCCGGTTTTTAGGGTTTCGTAGCCAAAATTGCAAAAACGGAATCCTTATGGTTTCGTCATGTCTGTCTGTCTGTCCGTCCGTATGTCACAGGCATTTTACTCAAAGACTACTCAATGAATATTGACGAAATTAATAAAAAATAATATTATTTCGAACATGATCGAATATCGTCATGAGTTATGGAAAAACTGCGTTTCTCAATAAAAGGGCGTAAGCGCCATCAACATACGCTCTTCTGCTGATGCAATTATTCAAGGCTGCGGAACTCTACACTGAGAATGGTCCGACATGCTCTTGACGATTTTCTTATTCCTACAGATTATAGAGAATGTAAAACCTGACATTATTATGGAACTTCTTATTATGCGATTCCTACCTCTTTAATTTAAAAATTTTCTTCTTCGCTAACTATACAACTTATATAATAAGAGATGCTTGTTTACATACAGTAATTGCTGAAGAGACTAGTTTGATTTAGATTTAATAATAGGGACTAAATCTCGCAGCCCCAGAACGGCACTTCCGGACCTCGACTACACCAATTTATTTTTTGGCAGCAAAGTTTCAACAGAACCATTGGATGTTATGCTACTTAGGTCATGGATGATAGACGACTGTATTGTAAAATAAAAAACAACATTGAAACAACTTTGTCTATTCCATATCAGCAGAAACTTAGGAAGATATTATAGAACTGTTAGCAAGAAATAAAAAAAATATATATGTGTCACATCTGTGCGAGCGTAGCTGCAAACTATTGTGTGTACGAGGCGTGGTCGGAAAGAAACTTAGGCGTTCGCCGACCACGCCAACTTTCTTACAAAACTCTCTGCGGTGCACCGAAATGCCTCCTTCCTTCTTTGTCATTAAAATGGTTTATTGATGTAATATGCAATATTTCAGACGGCAAATGCATGTGTGAACCCGTAATAGGCATACTTGCATACTTCTGTGGGAAGTTTCTGATAATTTGTTTGTAATGAAACTGTTGACTGGCGCTGAAAAGAGTTTTAAGTTGAATTTCATGAGAGTATGGAAAAATGATTTCTTGTTATATTATTTTGAACGCACCGTTGATGCAGCAGATAGATAATTATATGAACTAAAAAATATATAAGTATTGTATAACGATATTCTCTATCATTACCGACGTACTCATCTACATCTTAAACTTTCCTGAATCAAAAACCAATCATGAAACCAATCTTTATATTAAACTAGCTTATGCCGGCTGCTTCGCCTGCGTGGATACCAAATTGTTACCAAAATATTTTAACGGCAAAGTTTCATACTAACTTTGCACCCCCGTTTTAGCCGCTTAGGGGGTGAATTTAAAAAAATCCTTTCTTAGTGCTTGAAATAAATAGTGATTTTCAAGTTTCTAACCCTTATAGTTTAGGCCCTGCGTTGATATGTCAGTCGGTCAGTCAGCTTCTACTTTTGTATATTTAGATAAGTACCTAATATAAAGAAAAACTACGTAGAGCAAACTATATATTTTTTTAGTAAAATCTATTATTTTTGATACTTAGGTCATCAACAAAACGCACCCTGGTTACTATAGGTATAGTTTTGTCTTAATTATAGTATGATAGTTCTTTAGACATAATTTTAATCTAACCGCCTATTCGTAATGAGTTAGTTACTGTGTATTAAGTTACTTCTTTAACGGCCGGTCTCAATAATCTAACTATCGATGGATTTGGCTACTAGGGGTATATATTTGACATAAGCTCCATACAAAATATGTCAAAATTCTACCTCCAGTAGCCAAATCCATTAATAGGTAGATTATTAAGACGGGCCGTAATTGAACTACCTATATTAAACGGGTATGTCTGCTTATAGTCAGAGCTCTATAATATGCAAAATGCCTCTTTCCTGGAAACTATTTCGACTAAGCCTGTACTTAGTCCTAAGTACCTACTAACGGGCAGATAATAAAAATTAATACAATGCACCGTAACTCTGTATTCATTTCAAACTCAGGCACAATGTAAAAACGGGACGGCAGACTCTATGTAGCCTTAATATCCGCTGTTTCAGACTCGTAACCGGCTAACAATATTGCATTGCGTACGCCACGCGCTAGTTCTGTACTTATCGCGAAAGTTTCAGCCGCCGGCTCGAGAGGGGGCGGGCGGCCGAGGGTGGGGGGACGGGCGGCAGGCGCGCTCGCCCCGCTGCAGTATCGATCGCGTCTGCTGCACACTGCACCGCTGTCTTCCGCAGATCAGTCCTTATCGTCCGCCGGAACGAGCCTCCGCTACGCTCCCCTACTAAAAAGGCTTTGCGACACATCCTACATACGACACGGCTACACGCACGCCTGCAGACGTAAGTATTGAGGCGTGCGCTCACGCTTCACGGCGCTAAGCTTGTTTATTGAAAACCGTTCACTGTTATATCTCAGCTTCCACGTACAAATTGTACTTACAATGGATTAATGGGAACATAAAAATAATGTACAGTCCGCAATACTGTTGATGATACCATCGGATAAATTTATGTTAGCGGCTACCGACCGAATATGTTTCTGGGAAATTATGACTGATCAGCATTATACGTCGTTTATAACTAAACAACATTAAACGATGGAACAGAAAAAGAAATAACTATACGCTGTATCAAAACTTAGTTTAAAACTGCGTGTACTGACGTTTGTGGCACTAAATTCATTACAGTTAGGGTGGTTTTATAAGTGATGGTAAGGTAAGGTAAGGGTAACAACACGCCGGTCGTACCTAACTATAAAATTTATAACGAAGGACCAAGTCGAAAGTTGCAAGCGTTGAAAATATTGTAAGCTGCACTCGTTTCGGGCAAATTAAATGAAAAACGAAGTTTCACCGCGTGGCCAACAAAGTTGGCCACTCAAGTTTCGAGCTCGGTCGAGAGTCGTACAGACTACACCCTTCTCTCTAAGCTATATATAAAACTACACACACATACATCAACAAAGTAAAAATCAGACATTGTCTTAAACTTTGTCTAGCACAATATTAAATTTATGTCATTATTTCACAAAAACATAACTAAAGTCATACCAATCGACATAACAAATTGCCAAAACCGGCATAATATCGATCATCCGTTAATTATTATGTGTATCAGGGTACCTCATACTATTAATAAATAAATAACTTGAGACAACTCACACAACGTCATCTGATCCCAAACTAAGCAGAGGTTGTACTATGGCAATCAGACGACTCATAAACATACTTATATATTTCTAAATACATACATACTAAAGATAATTACACCCAGACACAGAATAAACCATCGTGCTCATCACACAAAGTTTTATCCTGGGTTTGGATCGAATCCACGACCTCCGGCTTAGCAGTCAGGGTCACTAACCACTAGACCAACAGGTTAACTAATATGGTTTCGGTCACTTAGACCTTAATTGATAGCCCACAGGAAACTCGAGAAAGACTGACTGGACTTTAAAATGGATTTATAAACCTATTTGAACCTGCATATTAATAAAGCGAATAAATTTTCCCCACCTGGCTTTAACCCACGCAACAACACTGTAAACTCAAAAGTTATTTAAAGTTTGTACAATCAAGACAGGAGTTGCCTATACCACCTGTACTTAACATTTGTATTTATGACGGTTCGAACTTCTTATATATTGTACTATACGATATATTTTGTAGTGGCGAAGGGTTCACAGAACACAATTCTTTTAGGATTCGCTTTGAATTCTTATTATTATAGGTACAAAAATCCTTATCCAGCTAAATATATTTGACTCGAAAATTGAACCCTTTCCTTCTGTATCTATTCTGTGGATTACAGGTAGACTTAGGTTATCTCAGGGCTTCGCAAGTTACAAATTACAGTTTCAGTGAGTCAAATCGATGCAAAACGACAAATACCTACACATAGCGGCTGAATAGTTTGGAAATACGCCAGAGGCACTCGAACTCTGCCTCCGCACACTGCTTGCCCACTTCACTATTGAGGCACTGATGTAAGACCGACACTATACATCATGTACATCTGTTAATGTATTTGATATCTAGTAACATAGTCCAGATAGGTGGTTCGCTTCTGGCCCCGGTTTGGCTACGGAAGTCTCGGGTTCGATTCCTGAGTCTGGATATCAAATTTTTCTATCTTTCAATGCAATTATTGTATTTGTAAAGTAATTGGCAAGAAATGCCTATAAAAATTACTTCAATCTGTTAATGTATACCAATTAACTCATATTTTAATTTTATTGGCATTTAATATGAAGTATTTGTATACATAGGACAACAATTTATGCGTTAATGCTGCAGTATACTTAATCTCTTTGCTGCGAAATGACATTTCGTATACCTTAATTTTAATTATAATATATAATTTAATATCTTGGGAAAAATCAAACAACGTCAGCTGATCCCAAAACTAAACCCAGCTTGTACTATGGCAACCAGACAACTGATAAACATTCTTAACCATATATATTTCTGAATACATAAATATTATAGATAAAATTACACCTAAAACACAGCATAAACCATCGTGCTCATCAAGTCAGTTTTAAACTGGGTGGGGATTGAACCCACGACAGTCAGGGTCACTAACCACTAAACCAATAGGCCAGTCAAAAAAAAACTCCAGATAAATTTCTGTTTATGCACAAGATGTGCGGATCTATTGACCAATTTATTATTAAACGAATGGATTAATTGATATTAGAAGTTCTGGAAAAGTATTTAAGAAAAGAATAAATGTATATATTTTTGATACAAACACGAGACATTCAAAATAAAGAATACAAACAGCAAAAAAAAATAAAGGTATACACAATAATCATGACTAGCTGTAGTTGACCCGCGCAACTTCGTCTGGGTCATTTTTCATCGTTTTTTGCCACATTTTTCATTGCTGCTTAGCTCCTATTTGTCGTAGCGTGATGTAATATAGCCTTTCTCGATAAATGGGCTACCCAACAGTAAAAGTTTTTTTTAAATTATAACTAGTAGTTCCTGAGTTTATCGCGTTCAACCAAACAAACAAACTTTTCAGCTTTTTATTATTAGTACAGATTACTTACATAAACGCTTCAAATAAATGGGTGTCTGGTGGCTACATCAAAAATAAGGACTTTTATTCTATAGGCTATTTTATATGGTTGTTATGTGCACATTAACTGTGTGATAATCAAGTATCCACTAATTTTATAGCAAATAATGTTCCCGACTGCTCAACGCAATGCATTTTAATAGTTAAAACAGAAATTGTACAATTGAAGCGTTCGAAATATTTGCTACGACAACGGTCTACGCTGGAGCTACGCCAAATTGTCAAATATATTTAATATACTACATACGATATTTACATTAGCGGAAAATATTTAAATACATTATTATTCGACGTCGTATATTAAAGGAGAATTATTAGCGTACGAATAAATAAAGTAATAGGCGAAAAAAATACTGAGTGGGCGAAAGTAATACGGATCGAAAATTGTGAACCGTGACATACTGCGTACAATTTAATGCACTAAATCAATTCGATTAGGTTAGGTTAGGTTAGGTTAGAACCTGTGACCCCTTTTAGTCTTTCGCCCACTTAGTATTTTAGTACGCCATAATTAGTAATTTTGAAATCCACAGTTTGAATTTATATTCGTTTGTTTAAATACTACCCTGTATTATATATAAGAACACTATGGATATATTTTATCGATATAAAGTTGCTTTGGAAAAGTTACTTATAGCATAAAAACCGGGCAAGAGCATGTCGGACCATGCTCAGTGTAGGATTCCGCAGCCTTAAATAATTGCATCAGCAGAAAAGCGTATGTTCATGGCACTTACGCCCTTTTGTTGAGAAACGCAGATGTAATTTTATTTTAAAGTATTTATTAAAGGCTGCCTTTGTGATTTGTGAAAGGGGGCACAATTTATGCAACTTTCGGAGCAATTATTTCCAAAAATATTCACTTAATCAAAAATTAGAATCCCTTAAAATTTTTTGAAAGACCTTTCGAATGATGCGCCACACATGATGTTTGCTGAAAAAGTTCAGCTTCTGTTACATGTATGGAGTGCTCCCCCTTAAATATTTTTTTTATAATTAACTATCAAACTAAGTAGTGGCTACTACAAAACACCTTTTCACCAAATTTCATCAATATTAATTGAGTAGTCTTTGAGTAATATGCCTGTGACAGACAGACAGACAGACGGACATGACGAAACTATAAGGGTTCCGTTTTTGCCATTTTGGCTACGGAACCCTGAAAAGGATAAGTATTTATTTTATTTAAGCATAGATATTGATATTACTACTAGACATGTGCATATAAAAAAACCGTTACTAATCTATTAATATTTTGGGTTCAAATTTGGCCAACAGATAATTATTATGATGTAGACATCCGCCAATAAATTTCAATGAAGTAAAATTAAACTTAACGCGGGCTTAACAAAACTAAAAATAATTTCATAATCCAACTGTGCGCTAAATTAGAAACGCCTAGGAAATGAAGCATTGAAAAGTCATTCACTAGATGAATCCACGTGAAAGGGTAAAAGGTTTCATATACCTTTACATAACAAATAGGTACTCACTTATATTAAAGTGGGATAAAATATTGAAAAGCATTTTTGAATTTTGAACACTATTTATAAATCTAAGGGTACATGTTAGTTCTAAAAGGGTAGGTATAATATGTTATTGTTATAATAGAGGTCGACTGAAGAACAATAAAAGCCATTAGCAGTCACATCTCCAAGTTTTATTTCCCGATGTGGAGTCGACATTGTGAAACAGTTATGCCGGTGAACGAGTGAATTTTCTCGTGTTAAGGAGAGCCACATTGGAGCCCCGCCAGATGGCTCTTGTGAGGAGCACCCTCCGCCGCCTCCGACTGACGCTAATTGCTACCAACTCTTCCATAATTATCTCAATTATACTGAATTTATTATTGATGATTAAATTACAAAACACGTTTTGAATTTATTTCTACAATACCGCGTCAACATACTGCTTTCTTTTTTATTTTTTAACTTTAAGAAGGCTATGTTTGTGCCTACTTTTCTATTCTGTCGAATTGTCCCATTGGGTAGTTGACTACAATAAAAGTAAATTATTTTATACTAATCAGGTAATAGTAGATCTTAAAATGCTCTGAAAATAACTATTCTTTTACATTTTAAAATGTTATTGAATTAAAATGCATGAAAACGAATCCTAAAAGTAATGATTTGACAATAGGAACTTATGACGTCATTCCATAGACAATTTATAGAGCTTGTCGTTTTGACATTTCATAAAAAGAGACTGATTTTACAGTCAACATCCCTATTATATTTTTTTCCGTGGGGTTCTCACTTGTCTGTTTTACATAATATTGTTTATTGATAAGTAGGTTTATTATAACCTGGCTATATTACCAGACTACTGACCAGGTAGTTTTTTTTAGAAAACGGTTCTAACTTGTAAAATAAGCAGTGTTTGCAATTTATTGATTTATATCAGCTATAAGTTATCTACAGAATCGGTTTCGATGAAACTTGATAGCCTAACTTTAATACTGCGATAAGTTTAATTAAAATCAAAGATAAAGTTTGACCTCTCAATCTCAGATAAAGTCAAATCAAACTAGTATTTCTCTCTCAAATATCCTAATAAAACCACATAGTAATACTGAAAAATATTCGAAAAACCAAAGAGTATCTAAATTCAATTGCAAGACGAGATTTCATAACACCCTTAGCGATTTTAATCCTGCATTCAGTTGAACGCACCACATCTTATTTACATGATTACGTATGTATGTATAGGACATAATCCACTGTAGATAGAACATCAAACTGTAACCAAGGGTCGTAATATTGGAAGTAAGCCAGAATACAATGTCTGCACATAGTTACATTTGCACTAGGGATGCACTCGTCTTTAGTATCAAGTTCTTTGTCAAACCGTTTTATTTATTTCTAGAATATTCAAAATAATCGTCTCAAAAGATTCGAAAAACCTTATGCAAAGGACTTTGTTTAAAGGTTGTTTACATTTACTCTTCTTTAAATTATTGAATAGATAAGCCGTTGAATGTTGCGGATATACTTTGGTAGATTTATTAATTTATTTTATTATAATTACACGGGTACAGCACCGGTTTCGGTACATTTTCAGTAAGCCTGTACCATATTTTTGTAAACAGTGTGATTTCGGAAGACCTTGCTAGAATTATAAACATCCGCCAACAAAAATTAACTTTGGCGAAGACCTAATAGTAATACGAGTAACTCCAATCAGACTGAAAAATAGTTAACCTGCTTACTAATTAAGGAACTTCATACTTGATACTTCGACTACGTTACAAATAATTTTTAAAAAGTGTCTTTGGGGGTCACCGGCTCAAGAAACACACCTTTTAAATCTATTAACTAGCACTAAGATAGTTTCGCCATGTCCGTCCGTGCGCAGCATAGCTCAGAGGCACTAAGAGCCTCTGAGCTATGCTGCGCACGGACGGACATGGCGAAACTTTATGGGTTCCGTTTTGCTATTTTGGCTACGGAACTCTTAAAACCGGGCAAGTACATGTCGGGCCGAACAGTGGGTTTTCTGTTGTATTTTGTATCATACTACTAACAACGTTATAGCAATAATAATTTTCAATGGAATTTGTACGAAAATGTTTTTACTTTTTCACTTGGTCTGCTGTTATTCGCAAACTTGTAAAGCCTAATTAGCTGTGACAGTTTTCATATTTTTGTTTTATATATATTACTACCTTAATTTTTTTTACATCTCCAAAAACAATTTGGCAGAAGGGGGCACACTTGACTCTAACAAAAATGTTTACTTTAACGCTTAATATTTCACAAACAAATAAAAGAAAAAACTAAATATTTTTAATAGACCTATCCAATGACATCCCACACGATGGAGTAACTGAGAAAAAAATCACACCTTTACACGTAGGGGAGGTACTTATTTACCTATTTTAAACTGAAAATGAAAACTGTGTATGTACGATGAAAACTGTCAGTTTTTTTTTTATTATCAGTTATTAGTAATGATATATTGAGGCCATTTATTGTTTTATTGAACTGATGGAACTGATCAGTTTAAACTGTGCGTCTGGAGGCGGTGGTTCTTCAATCGCGTTGCGATGAAAATCTATTGATTATATACTCTTTGGTTGCGATCGCGAAAAGGAAAATTGACGCAAAGACAGTGGTTGGCAGAATTTTTCAAAACTATTATCAATACCAAGCACAGATTACTATATACTATGTAGCAAGCTAATACCAAGCACGACTAATGAGTCGTCGTCTGATGACATCTTGAGAATAAAATGGTATTGTCTTCAGTTGAAAGTGAACGTGGGTAACCAATATGTAGGTGAATCCATGCAAAATTACAGCTTTCTAGTACTAAGAGTCATTGAGCTAAAGTGGAGACAGACGGTCAGACAGACGGACGGACAGAACGAATGTATGAGCTAATTTTGCCATTTTTTTTTTAATTCCAATTGTATCACATATCACTGCAATCGCCAAAACATTGATGACATTACAATATTGTAATAAACAACCATGCATGTGACAGCTTTAGTGGACCAGGCAGAATCGCTATTCGCGTTTACCAACCTGTCAATAACGCGAATGCTTAGCAACCAACCAATAACGTAACCGTTGCTGCGTAACACTTTTTCATGCGTGCACCCCGTCATCTATTTATAAGACGTTATCACGTCAAAAAATGGAAAAATGCAAGATAACATAGGCTTCCGACTTATAAAGATTAGATAGCTCGTATTAATCATCTTCATCATCAGCCTATCGCAGTCCACTGCTGGACATAGGCCTCACCAATTGCGCGCCACTTTGTTCTGTCTTCGGCTTCTCGCATCCAGCTCCTGCCAGCCATATTAATACCTACTTTTATTTGTTCTGAAAGTACGCAGAAGCAGACGCACTCACTCTTATAGTCAGATGACAACAATCCACACGTAGCACAACCACTGACTTAAGAGTAATAGATGCAGGATCGACGCCTTAACTTACGCTCCGAGATCTAATAGAATTGTGATATTTTTAGAAAACTATCACTCATATTGTTTGCCTGATAGAAACAACTTTCCGTCATTATGCTGTGTTCTGTATCTGCAAGGACATCTGAGTATCAAATCCCTCGTCCTCTAAAAACTATTTCTATCAGTGGAACCTCCATATATTTTCTTGTTTATCCATACAAATCCTATTGGCTACCTGTGTTGGACTGTGCTGCTGGCATCCGTATCGCTTTCATTTCTTAAGAAGCTTGTCGATAGCGCAACAAAAGGTTCTATAATGTAAATTGTTTCTTTTTAAAGAAAGAGTAGATTAAACAGACTAGCCAAGTTTGTTTACTGTCGGAGTTATTATTGTAGATAAGAAAACTAATTTTCTGTTTTATTAACATTCAAAACCTTTGCAATGGCGCGGTAGAAGTGTATCTGTCTGCTACGCAGGAGGTCGTGGGTTCGATTACCACACGGGACACCACTTCGTGTGATCCACAAATTGTTGTTCCGAGTGTACTTTGTGTCCGTGATTTGTATGTTTGTAAAGTCCCCCGCGACACGAGGGTTGTACCCTACTGCGGGAGTCGTCTTTAAAAATGAAATAAACACGGTTTTGTAGTAAGGTAATGTGAGGAAATTATTGAAACTAGTGGTCGCCCGTGGTCGAAATTCGACCATAATTATTTATATATCTTTATTTTTCTTAATATTAGCATTCCACATGAGTCTATATAAACTACTAGCTGTCCCGCGCAACTTCGTTTGCGTAAATTTTTCCCGTTATTGCAATATTTCTCATTGCTGCTCCGCACCTATTGGTCGTAGCGTAATGTTATATAGCCTATAGCCTTCCTCGATAAATGGGCTATCCAACAGTGAAAGAATTTTATTATTATTCAATTCGGATCAGTAGTTCCTGAGATTACCGCGTTCAAACAAACAAACAAACTTTATAATGAATATATAAAATGCGAAATTTCATACTCCTTCGTCCGCGCAATTCTCGTTAAAAGGGGTATAACCTTTTTGCTTCACGTATTAATATATAGATTTGTCGGATCCAGACAAAAATGACCTACTTATGTAGAAGAAAGAATTCAAAATCAAACTAAATGTCAAAAATACACTGACGGACTCATAAACTGCATCAAAGTTCAGGTTTACTCTAAAAGGATTTTTTTATAATAAGTATGCAAACTTTTTAGATTAAATTATATAAATATGGAAAGACTGGCTCTTAATCTTTAAAAAAAATTAAATTTAAAAATAGAACTGCGGTAAAACAAATGAATATAGCCGGGAAAAGAAAATTTACTCGTAGTATCAGATTTGCGTGTTATTTATAGCAAAGTTTTAAATTAATTCTCATTGATTTTTTTTGTTTGGTCAATTGAATTATTGTTACCAGCATAATTGTTGGGTTAGTTTTTTAACACATCGAGAGTTTTTGAACCATAATATGGATACTTCGTCCGAACAAGCGGCACAAATTGTAGCATTGGTGCGGGAGGGCTTGGATCAACGAACGATTGGTAGAAATTTAAATTTAAACCAGTCTACGGTTTGTAGAATATACAGAAGGTTTGTAGAGACAGGTTCTTACAGGAGGAGACGTGGTACAGGCAGAACTCGAGCAACCACAGGTCGTGATGACCGATTTATTGTTACAACTTCCCTGCGAAATCGTTTCCTCACGTCAGTTAACATCAAAACCGAGCTTAATGAAGTGCGTGGAAAAAACGTGTGTGCACGAACAATAAGAAGAAGGTTAAAGGAAGCGGATATCACCCCTTTTAGACCAGCAAATGGTCCAAAGTTGTCTGCAGCTCACAGACAAGCTCGCTTAAGATTTGCGCGTCATCACCTGAATTGGACAGAAGAGCAGTGGGCCTCTGTATTGTTCACGGACGAGTGTAGGACATGTTTATATGGTGCAGATGGTCGCAGAAGAGTCTATCGTCGACGTGGGGAGCGATATGCTCAAAGTTGCATTGAGGAGCGTGTTCCTTTTGGAGGCGGTTCATGTATGGTCTGGGGTGGCATATCGATGAACGGGCGAACAGAACTTGTGTTCATAGACATGGTCCGTCAAAACGGTAATAGAGGGGGTTTGACAGCACATCGCTACATAACAGAGATATTAGAAGATCACGTGGTGCCTTACATGGGATTCATAGGCGAAAATTTTACTTTAATGCAGGATAATGCCCGGCCGCATGCAGCTGCACAAGTTCAACATTATTGCGAAGAGGTTGGGATACGTACAATGAATTGGCCAGCACGCAGCCCGGATCTTAATCCCATCGAGCATGTTTGGGACAATTTAAAAAGAGCTGTATATGCGAGAAACCCTTCGCCTACGACAGTGGCAGCACTAAGAACAGCACTTTCAGAAGAATGGGACAATATTCCGCAAGATCTTTTAAAAACCCTTATAAAATCTATGCGGAACCGATTAGAATCCGTAATAAGGGCACGTGGGGGTAATACACCTTATTAAAACACAAATAAACCCTTGCATAAAGTTTGTGTCTATTGTTAAAACCAATTTTTTAATTAAACAATTTTTCCTTAAACTTCTGTTTTTTCTTCAAAAAAGGTCTTAAGGTCCTTTCCAGTACATTAACTTAAACTTAAAGATATGATCCTACGCTGTTTTAAAGTTCACGAACCAATCTAGAGGTTTCAATTTAAATCTGTATAGAAAGTTTGCATACTTGGTTAAAATATTTATTTCAAAGTCGTCTATTACTTTGATGCAGTTTATAAGTCCGTCAGTGTAATTCCCAATTATTAATCTTCAATTATACTCGAATTTCTTCCTATGTGGGAGAAATCATTTAGGCACACCACCTTGTAGACACAGAAGACATAGGGAGATCTAAAATTACGCTAGACTGTAAACATAGCTCTGAATCAAATCAAATCAAATAATAATAATATCTTGGGACAACTCACGCAACGCTATCTGATCCCAAACTAAGCAGAGCTTGTACTATGGAAACCAGACAACTGATAAACATACTTATATATTTCTGAATACATACATATTATAGATAAATAACACCCAAACAGAATAAACCATCGTGCTCATCACACAAAGTTTTATCCTGGGTGGGGATCGAACCCACGACCTCTTGCGTAGCAGTCGGATACACTCCTACCGCGCCACAGAGGCAGTCAAAAATATATTAATAGATGGTACAAAATATGTTAAAGCGCTTGTTGCCATTTTTAACTTACGGCGTGCAAATTTATAAGTAGGTTTACAATAAATTAATAATAACATACAAAAAAAAACAATTCAATAAAAAAAAAATAATACAATGCAATATATTAATGATACAAAATTATATAATACACTAGCTGACCGGCGCAATTTCGTCTTTATTTTTCATTTTTTTTTTCATTGCTGCTCCGTTCCTATTGGTCGTAGCATGATGTTACAGAGCCTATAGCGCTCCTAGATAAATGGGCTATCCAACAATAAAAAAAAAACAATTCGGACCAGTAGTTTCCGAGATCAGCGCGTTCAAACAAACTCGTCAGGTTTATAACATTATTATAGAAATGTGGAAATGTCAGGTTGAGAAATGCTAATTATTATTTAGGGCAGGAGTATAAAAATGCCACATTAACACAATTAAGAAAAACAATTAAGTTAATCATTTGCCATTCAGAAATTCTACTCTAATTCTAAGAAATCTTTCAATTGTCTTTTGAATGCATTGTAATTTAACTCCTTCCAATGTTTGGGTAGCTTGTTATATAATAATGGAGCCATACAGATGACACTGTTTCGCATAAAGGTAGTTTTGGCTCCGTACAGACGAAGTCTGCTACTATCACGCCTACAGTACGATCAACGTAACTTGACCGGATTGAAGTTAGGTTTTTATCACTTTCGCGCATGTCATAGAGATGCGACCCTAAAATTACTAACGAAAACGATTAATTATGTTTAATCGATAAAAAATACTAACAACATTTTAATTCAAAAATATAAAAACACTAGTTCATAAAAGTTTAAATTTAGAACAGTTACAGTAAATACTAAAGAAACTTTGAAAAACAATTTCTTTACGAAAATAATCAAAAAAACATGAGTTAGTAATACTAATTATGACAATGTGATCCTTAATCGCATCTCTAATTCTCTTGGTTTAGTTACCGCCCCCGCCCCCGCTTTCGGTCACCATAAACTTCCAAAAAATGCATCTGCGCAACCACTTGTCACCTACTTCAGTCCGGCCTAGTTACGTTGATCTATTCTAAGCGTGGGAAGAGTTGTTTCAACAAACATTGCAACCTCTGGAATGTATACGCACGATAAGAAGAGTATTTTAAACTTTTGAAAGTACGTCTTCCAACTATCCGTAGTTCCTAAATGAAATATTGACCTGATACAATCATTCTGAAGTTCACTCATTGGGAGTTTACGTAGAAAAATAAATCGTGGGTATAAAAACAAACACAAAAATATAGTTCTTTCATTTTCCTTATCATTATACCTTTCAATTCCTGTCCATTCGACTGTATTACTAAAAAAACATAACAAAACATTCTATTTTTGTATGAAAAGAGATAAAATACTTAGCCACCCACATGACGCTCTCACAATACATTAGATATATACTTTGTGAGCATCGTTTTATTTGGTCCATGAAGAATGGAGGCTCATACCACTTCGGAAGGAGCACACTTGACCGCAACAGATGGCTGGGTCCACCACCTACTCGTATCTATACACGCTACAGGGATAAGGCTACAGTTACACGGACAGGTGCTTTGCTTTAAGCTTGAATCTGGATTGCGTGTTACTTGAGAAATCCTTCGGTCTACACTTGCATAACATAGGTACTTGTAATTTGATATGTTTTATCTATACAGAATGATTTTTCAAATACTAATAACCTTCAGGTCGTGGCTTCTTTGCTCTATACTAATATTATAAAGAGGAAAGATTTGATTGTTTGTTTGATTGTTTGATGATTGTTTGTTTGATTGTTTGATGATTGTTTGTGTGTTTGTTTGTTTGATTGTTTGTTTAATTCTTTGTTTGATTGTTTGATGATTGATTGTGTGTTTGATTGTTTGTTTAATTTTTTGTTTGATTGTTTGTTTGATTGTTTGATGATTGGTTGTGTGTTTGTTTGTTTGATTGTTTGTTTAATTCTTTGTTTGATTGTTTGTTTGATTGTTGGTTTGATTGTTTGTTTGTATTGAATAGGCTCCGAAACTACAGGACGGATTTCGTTATCGTTGTGAAGATACACTAACCCCGGGTGACATAGGCTATTTTTATCCCAGTATTCCCACGGGAACGGGAACTACGCGGGTGAAACCGCGAGGAATCCGCTAGTACTAAATTACTTTAGTAATATAAGTTTTGGAAAATATTTAATATATTAACTCTTAATCACCTACCACTTGTTTTTGAAATTATGAACCTAACCACCGACAGACTAGTTTACTAGAGTAAAATCATTGTTTATTGTGAGGTTTAGGCCCTAAACCTGACAAAAAACATCATTTAACTCTGTGGTCTCATAGATTTGTGGTTGTGTGACAAAAGTAAGTGTAGGGTAGGTGTAGGTAGTGAAGGGTTAATTTGTTTTTTTTTTTTTTTCAAAAATGTTATTTCAAAGTTATTTGATGTTATGTAAAGAAGCCACGAACAGGAGGTTATTAGTAAACATACCTATTAAAAATCAACCTGTATAAGTACGAGCTAAGTGTGTTTATCTCGCTATCTAAAGAGTAAGTAACTCTTGGTGGCGTCTCTACGATTCTATAATGTAATGAGTAATATAGATGGGTTTTAATTGGTAAAAAAATGGTTGTCTGTAAAGTCGGTTTACGGACGATAATTTTAAATTGATGACATATCGCCATTCGCGTTGCTTAGCAACCAATCAATAAAGTTAGTTCCAATTGTATCGCATGTCATGTCACTGCAATCGCCATTCGCTGTTGCTTAGCAACCAATCGATAAAGTGACTTTTTTTAGACACTTTTTCGTACGTGCACCCGGTCATCGATTTATAAGACGTTACCACGTCAAAAAGTTGAATATAGGTAGGTGCCGCTAGAACCGAGTTTGTCTAAGGTAGTTTATCTACCTGCAACTCCCAGAGCATTAGGAACTTTCTTACACAAACCTGCTAGCACACAATACTATGGTGGATGTTTTATGACGTACAGGCCGATCCAGGGGATGCTAAAGGGCTCTAGTCCATCCGATGCATTTCTAAGCGCAGCTCTCAACCGCGCATGCGCGGTGGACATATTTGAGCGCACCGCGCATGCGTCCGTTCGCACGGGCTTGTCAAGACAACGAAATAAAGGTAGTGATTAAGGACCCAGTTGCAAGATATTGGTTTGCAACTGGCATCATTTTGAGTAAACTTACTAATAGATGAGAAAAAGTATTACCAGGGATTTGTCAATGAATTACACCTCTGGAGTATAAACAAAGAAATCTTCTACATCACCAAAATGGCCCTTTGCCATAGAACGAAACATAAATGGTGAATGAAGAAATCAATACTAAAAGTACGGACGAAATAATGTTAAGAAAGAAATGAAACTATTATAAGAAGACCACTTTGGGCTATTTCTTCTTTATTTAGCATTTCATTATTTTTTGAAAATAGGAGAGCAAAGAAGCACTATTTTTTGTCAATAATTAAAATTCTAATATTTCCCACGAGATTACTGCTATAAAGCTTGTTATATCAAATCAAGCCAACGGAGATTTATTTTTAATATTACTTGTGACATCAGACCTACAATCATAGATAAGGAAAAGCATTCTTCTCTATGAAGTTTTTCGGTTACTAAAATAACCTAGTTTAACTTATAAAAAATATATATATATATTTTTTTTTCAATAAAATTTACGCGCGCCGACTGCTGGCGTCCCCGAACGAGATTCAGTTAAAAGCATTGGGCGATAACATCAGATGAGAGAGGATAGAGAGTAAGATGTCAAGACTGACGGCATTAAAGGCATTCGAGAATTCCACCAACCCAAAACTGTGTGAAAAACCTGCTAAAGAACCACGTTTTAATTTTAGTCTTCCTAAAAGTTTGATCGGACTTGGTAAAAAGAGATTTCTTCCTATGTGAACGGTAAGTTTACGACGCTGTTTCTTTTTATTAGAAAATCATACTAGCTCGGAATATTGTTGCATATACAAAGTTGAAAGTGGTTATGATAACGCCGAGCGAAGCAGTTCAGTAAAACCGAAATCCGTAGAAGATATTTAATTTATAAACGTATTTACATAACAACTTGTATATGTAGTTCAATATGGTTTCTTTTCTTTCTGCAACAGGTGATTCAAGAAAAGATATAAATAATGATTTATCTTTAAAGAACCACCCGACTGATGCATCCTTCGTGAAGCTCAAATGTTAATTTACTAAGTACCTAAGTATCTCGTGTGGTGGAGTTTCTAAATGATGATATACCTACATACCTATCTAACAAAACCTATAAACATTCCTGGAGCTTTAAAAAATAAAATCACCCTATTGTCTATTCAAAATTGAATTGTAATATGAATACAAACGAGATGAAAATGAGGCCGTTCATATCTTCACACGTTGGTTCCCGTGCAATGATACGTGAACCGTTCCGTTGCACGCAGCCGGCAGCGCTGCATTTCCGAACGCATCGCCGTTCAATATCCGCGAGGATTGTTTGTAGAACCACCCGCTCGCACCCCGCGCCACCCCCTCCGATACCACTGCCTCTAATGGAGCCTGCAAGGGTGTCTCGTTTTAGAAATAGACTTCACGATAAAATGATATCCCGCCTTAAGACTTAGTTTTAAATTAAATTCTGTGATGGGAAACGTGAGCTATTTTTAATCAAGGTTTATAAGATTAAAAACAAACAACCGACACTAAGACAAAGTTTAAGTGTATATTGCATGATATCATAATAAATACGTAATTTATAAGTCACGTTGAATGCACAACGTTAGGAGGTGGGCGCACGATGGATTCAACGTAATTGAGTGCCCATAGCTGAATCAGTAACCACTCTACTCAATCTCAGCCGAGGCGTATAGATAGATACACCAATAGCGAGCGGTCAAATACATCAACAGATGTTTGCGTCCCTTCGCAACATAATGAACTTTACACAGCTGCACATTTATGAAACACTGCCAAAATCATCCATAGACATTATACGCGCTTTATTTCAGTCAATCACTCAGACTCAAAGGAGTCTATGAAGTCTCCCGGAACATAGAAATGAGACAAGCTTATGTGGCTAAGTATATTTACGGACTCTCATTTTTAAATTGCATTCTTGTCGACTCTACTTCTCAAAATGTATACCTACATACAATAAGATGAAATGGAAATATTTCTGGGAAACCTGTTATACCTACCCACTTAACATGTTTTCCGGAAATGAATTATTTATTTTCACATGCCGATATGGGTACATATCTCCTGGCTCACTAAAGGGTATGGCAATAAATACCTACTTTTGCATTCCCGAAGGCCGCACCATCTTACCCCGAGGCGAGTTTCGATTGAAAATATTATATAGTGAAACTTATAATTATGTAGGTACAACGGAGCGCTGCTATTGCAAGTACTTAAATAGATGCCGAGTTTTATATAGATAGGCAAAGCTTTTTCAACTAAGTAGTATCAGTTCGTTTTATTATTCAAAGGGTTACTTTCTTTAGAGCTTGTTGTAGAATGTCTAGCCAGTCATTTTGTAGTCAAATCCTCACCCCTGCTGTTACACTATTTTATATGTAGGTACTATTGGCTATATGTACTTAGTACTTTTTAAACTTTCGCGATTTTTATACATATTAGATATATTTCGGGACTTAATCGCGTGAAATATTTAAAGGTACGAACCTTTATTTACCCGACGTTTCAATTTGCACCGATCGTGGTCACGGGTCGACTGTGACCACGATCGGTGGTGATTAAGTCACGAAATATATCTAATATGGATGATTACATAATACACATTTAAAGAGAAAGTGAATACATATTATATATTTTTTAAGTAATGATTCAAAAATTTCTTAAAGGGGAGTACCCTCTGCGCTCTTTCGAAAATAAAACCGTCTGTGTTAATTTCACACATCATTCTGAGTTCTCACTCATAACGACTTATATGAATGAAGCATAGCCTTCCTAACCTCAGTAATAATAATAATTCAATAATATCTTGGGACAACTCACATAACGCCAAACTAAGCAGAGCTTGAACTATAGAAGCCAGACAACTGATAAACATACTTAATATTTCTAAATACATTATAGATAATTAACACCCAAACACAGACATGTACTAACAGTTTCAAATTGTGTAAGAAATTGTGCTTAAATCCTGAATCTGGAGAACTACGACATTCAAATTGTTCAGAGCCATTCCAGACGGATTTATCGAGAAGTCGATGATTCACACCCCTTTCAAAAGCAGGTACTTTACTTATACATAAATACATCTCATATATTCTCTACTCATATATTCTACACTCATATATTGTTAGACACACATAACCATTGAAGATAAGTATGAAAGTGTATCCCAATGAGGTTTCAGTGACCTACGAATTTGAGCCTTTCATATTTACAAGGTGGCAGAAGAAGGTAGAAAAGAATCCGTCTTTTCTACCTTCTTCTGCCACCTTGTAAAGAGGAATCCGGAATTATTTTAAAACAGTAATCGCCCGTTCGCTGTTGCCACAATAAAAAAGAAGAATTAAAATACTTATTATACTTAAATGAGTGAAATACTTTTAAAAAAAAGACATTTTTTACAACAATATTCTGTGTCAATGAGTAAGCAATGAACAAACTCTTAAAATTTATGATAAAAATAGATTGTATAAATATTATGAGCAATATTAGAAACTCATCAAGAAGTCGTAAAATGATTTAATACTCAAAACCTGTTTTATGGTTCCCTGCTGATGGAGGGTGCGGAAACAAAGCCAGTGTTAGCCGCTTATCTACTCTAGTATATTGTAAAAGTTGAATGAGCATAACAGCTGGTTGCGTATATGTATAGGTTTATTACGTTTTTAAAGTAAGGACTACGTAATTAATTTTATTGGATGTTGTTTAATGATGCTTTGAATTATAGTTCAGTTCAACCAAACAGGGAAGGTTAAATTCAATGAAATGCATTAATTAGTTTAGGTAGGTACTTTTTATATTTAAAAAAAAAAACTTAATAAATAAGTTGAAAAATATTGAACGATGGACATAATAAATCATCAAAATCAAATGTTACATGGTGCTTACGCTCAAGTTTTACTTAATCTAAGCCAATTTACTTAAAACTCTCTTTTACCAGAGAGTGGCAGACTTATATTCTTGAGATCTCATAAGTTTTTTGATGGACTGGGTAGAGTTTGTACTGTAAACCTACAGTATTTTTATAGTTATCTTGTTAACGTCTTAGTTAGTTAAGCTCCTCGGGGAGCACAATGGCTTCAGGCACAACCTCGGGAAGAGCAGGAGCGGGAAGGACGACGGCTTCAGGCACAAATTCTGGCAGAGCAGGAGCGGGAAGGACGACGCTTTCAGGTACAAACTCGGGGAGAGCAGGAGCGGGAAGGACGACGGCTTCAGGCACAAACTCTGGAAGAGCAGGGGCGGGCAGGACGACGGCTTCAGGCACAAACTCTGGCAGAGCAGGAGCGGGAAGGACAACGCTTTCAGGTACAAACTCGGGGAGAGCAGGAGCGGGAAGGACAACGCTTTCAGGTACAAACTCGGGGAGAGCAGGGGCGGGCAGGACGACGGCTTCAGGCACAAACTCTGGCAGAGCAGGGGCGGGAAGGACAACGGCTTCAGGCACAAACTCTGGAAGAGCAGGGGCGGGAAGGACGACGGCTTCAGGTACAAACTCGGGGAGAGCGGGAGCGGGAAGAACGACGGCTTCAGGCACAAACTCTGGCAGAGCAGGAGCGGGAAGGATGACGGCTTCAGGCACAAAGTCTGGCAGAGCAGGAGCGGGAAGGATGACGGCTTCAGGTGCAAACTCGGGGAGAGCGGGAGCGGGAAGGACGACGGCTTCAGGCACAAACTCTGGCAGAGCAGGAGCAGGAAGGACGACGGCTTCAGGCACAAACTCTGGCAGAGCGGGAGCGGGAAGGACGACGGCTTCAGGCACAAACTCTGGCAGAGCAGGAGCAGGAAGGACGACGGCTTCAGGCACAAACTCTGGCAGAGCGGGAGCGGGAAGGACGACGGCTTCAGGCACAAACTCTGGCAAAGCAGGAGCAGGAAGGACGACGGCTTCAGGTGCAAACTCGGGGAGAGCGGGAGCGGGAAGGACGACGGCTTCAGGCACAAACTCGGGGATAACAGGAGCGGGAAGTACTACACTTTCAGGCACAAATTCGGGCCGAGCAGGAGCGGGGAGCACGACAGCTTCAGGCATAGATTCGATGGCCGCCGGCAGAGTGATTATATCGTGGTCGACGATCGCACCAGTGGACCCATCGATGTTAAGAATGATCTGCACCAGGGGTGAAGCTGGAGCTGAGGCAGCCACAGCCAGGGCCGCAAGAAGAGCCACGAATGTTTTCATTTTTTCGCTTGGACTTTTGTCTGTAACCAAACAATTATTATTCTTTTAAAACAGCATAATGACATAAATTTTGGTACCAAAATAAATTTACCGCCCAAAGTACCTACACCTAATTATCTAACCTCTAAATGACACGATCTATAGATAAGTTAATTCTAAACAGTTTTCTATTCATGGATCACGTCCTTAACATTTCTTATAATCTCTGGAAATGTCTAAGTCCATGTTCCATCTAAGTAAAAGATATAAAATGTTTATTAACAAACTCACCTTATTTCACGAATAACAATGAAAACTATGCTGGTGGTAGATAGTCTATACAGAGTATTTATACCTTTCCAAAGCCATAAATAACGTTATGCCTACGATTAATCAGGAATAGATATCTAACATAAGAACATTATCTGGTGATGATGGACCTTATGTCAGATTAAGGTCTTAAATTTAACAGTTATCATTAACAAATAATCCTCGGAAGCACTGGATCAATTTCGTATTTATTTACTAATTTTGTGGACTTTGATATTGTTAATTTCAATGACGTAGGTACCTATCTACATTATAGATTAAAAATCGGGCAAGTGCATGTCGGGCCACGCCCAATATAGGGTACCGGCTTATGAAGTGGGTTTTCTGTTACAATAATTGCATTTTAGAAAGATAGAAAAATTTGAATCCAGACTCAGGAATCGAACCCGAGACTTCCGTAGCCAAACCGGGGCCAGAAGCGAACCACCTATCTGGACTATGTTACTAGATATCAAATTCTTCTATCTCTTAATGCTTACGGGTTAGGCCCCCGTAGCGACATCTAGTCGGTAGTTAAAGAACTATCACGGCTTTTGTTATTGCTTCGTTACAGAGAGCATTTTAACAAATTATGATGACACAGGCCGAATATTGAAGTAATTTTTATCGGCATTTCTTGCCAAAGACTTGATATCTAGTAACTAGTCCAGATAGGTGGTTCGCTTCTGGCCCCGGTTTGGCTACATAAGTCTCGGGTTCGATTCCTGAGTCTGGATTCAAATTTTTCTATCCTTCAAAAATGCAATTATTGTATTTGTAAAGTCTTTGGCAAGAAATGCCTATAAAAATTACTTCAATGGGTTTTCTGTTGTTTTAGTTTCATACTTACAACGTTATACCTACTTAATAACAAACCAAGAAATTATTAAAAATAATAATAACTTAATAAATCGACTGCCTCTGTGGCGCGGTGGGAGTGTGTCCGACTGCTACGCATGAGGTCGTGGGTTCGATTCCCACACGGGACACCACTTTGTGTGATCCACAAATTGTTGTTCCGGGTCTGGGTGTAATTTGTGTTCGTGACTTGTATGTTTGTAAAGTCCCCCGTGACACAGGGCTTGTACCCTACTGCGGGAGTTGTCTTTAAAAAAAAAAAAAAAAAAATATAAATGGAATTTGTACAACATTTTATTACTTCTCATTTGATCAGCTGTTACTCGTAAACTTGTAAAGCCTTCTTAGCTGGGATAGTTTTCCCTTTAATTTTACTATATATACCACTACTGTGAATTTTCCACATACTAAACATCAACCATTTAGCTGGCAGGGGGGGGGGGATTCTTCACTCTAACAACATTTCTGCACTTGAAATCCTAATATTTTACATACGGATCCCTTAATCTAAAAATGGTCTTCCCAACCCCTAAACGTTTTTAAAACACCTATCTTACGTAAAAATCTTTGAACGTAGTTCGATTTATTTTTAAAATCAAAATGAAGTCTTCTTTCAGTAAAATGATCTTTCTACAAAATGCGTGCAAGTGTACAATGATAACCCTTGAAAGAGCTCAAAGGAAAATTTTAAAAGTAAGTTTCTCAAAACCACGATTGTTTCCCACTGCTAAACCCTACGAAGAAACTCAAGTTTCGTCAGTACGTCAACTGTATATAATGTCAACTGTTCTTCTTAGGCACCAGCATAGCAAATTGCAGTAAAAGAGAATGCAAAAATATTCTAAAAGAGTTATTAACTAATTTAAATTATATAGAAACTGAAAAAGTTCTAGAGATAGTTACATAGAAGTAGTAATGTATGTACGATTTACATAATAAATATAAAACATATAAATATTAGTAAACATAAATATTTTTAAATATCCCTATACGCTATTTACACACACACGAAACAGACTCACGCACACACGCACACACGCACGCACACAAGTAATGGAAATGGGGGCCTGGAGTTCTAAAATACAGGCCTCGGCTTAGTTTAGACTCCAGGTCTCCCAGAAATTGCAAAATTATGTATGTCAATTATGTCAACTGTGTAAGATACACAGTTGACATAATTGACATACATAACTAGAACTTCAGAACTATTTAATTTGTGGAGATAAAATAAACTTATTATTATTATTATTAATAGTAATATTCAAGGTACTTTTCCTCTGTGTGGCATAATTTTGGGACAACCTGTATACCTATTATTTTTGCTACCCTTTTCACATTGTACGTGACGTAATTGGTATGTCATTTGTTTAAGTTAGCTGTTGCCCAATACTTCATTTGCATGAAAATGTTAAAGGAAAAATCTATCGCGCCGGAACATTTTTAAATAAATCCATATGCTATTCCAGACCATTATATACCTTTCTACCAAATTTCATTCTGAATATTTCATCTAAATCTGTTCATCGGTTTAAACGTAAAAACGTAACAGACAAAACGCAACAGACACTTTGAGTTTGAGTTACTTGCGCATTTATAATAATAATATGGATTTTCATGCAATAGCTTTCGCCAGCGGCTCCGCCCACATAGATGTCGGTTATCGCGATAAAAACTATCATTATTTTGTCATTTCCCTGCCATTCAAAACTATATCCATACCAAGTTTCATCTAGGTAAATCAGGTCAGTAGCGTAAAGCGTGAAGACATAACAGAGACACAGACAGAGTTACTTTTACTTAATATTAGTTTGGATACATAAAACCTAAGGTAATATATAATAGTATATTATGATATAAGTGCGGTAAGTTGAAAATTACAGCCGAGGCGATATTGCTAGCCCGAGCCATAGGCGAGGGCAACAAGAAAGCAGAGGCTGTAATTACCAAAGCGCACGTATGTCATACGACGTTTTATAACATATTTGCGAGGAAATAAATTAAAAAAGAATACAGCAAAAAAAAGCGCGCTGAATAATTTTTACTTGTTCACAAATTAGCAATGCGCGCGCATCAGCGCTTTTTTTTAAGGCAAAGACACAAAAACAGCCAATATAACTAATAAAGTAAATTAATATTTTTGTGTTTCGTTACAGATAATATTTATAAAATGTATTTCTTATTCACCAAAAAAGTAGCCAATATTTATAAAATATTTACTACTTTTCTGATATAAAAACTCTTTGCTAAGATTTAAAAAAGTACCGTTCGTTTTAGACGGAGCATCTTGATAAACCGTGCGTTTTACATTACAATAATGCGATTCTTTACCACCGTCCACCTACCCAGACCACCTGGGTGTACGGTGGTAATTTTTTTTTAACTACGGTTCACCTTTGTCCACCTTGCCCTAGGTGTACCATTGAAATTATTTGATTTCCACGGTACACCTTGTTATAGAAACTATTTTCATAGGTATTTAACTACTTTAATAAATAAAAAGATAGTAATGACACTGACAATTTACCTACTTCATTTTCCTGATCTAGCATTATAATTTATTGCTTAATATAGTTCGGATTTGTTTTGTTGTTTTTGCGACTACTATGGAGGAAAATAAAATAACTTTAATCAGTAGAAATGGTGGCTGTGTATTGTTGTATAAAGAATACCAATATCATAAGGTAAAAACATTCAAGAATGGCGCCAGTCTATGGAGGTGTTGTTCTTACAGAAAGAGTAAATGTACGGGAAACATTATTATACAGGTATTTACAAATGTTGAATAAATATAAGTTATATTGTATATTTCTTAGTCATATAATATGTACCTAGTATTTTAGTGAAAAAGTAATTTTTATATTTTAATTTTAGAATGAATGCGTCTTAAAGGAAAAATGTCATTTCTGTACTCCTTCACCTACAAAAAATGTAATGGCTATCGAAGTTGACAACTTGAAGCACATAGTAAAAAATAGTCAAGAGCCAATACCCAAGTTATATAAAATGGCTTGTGAAAAAATACAGAACACAGGTCTGGACTTAATAGAAAAGATACCGGCATTGAGTAGCATCCAACATACCTTATACTATGCAAGAAACAAATCGTTAGGAGTCAATAAGACAGTATTTAAAAACTTCGACCATATTACCGTGCCCGTCAAGTTCTTGGATTTTATATTGGCCGATTTTTATGATATTGAAAGCAAAAAGCGTATATTAATTTTTTGTTCCAAAAAGGCAAGGGAGCAAATCAGTCGTTTTGAAGAATATTTCGGTGATGCTACTTTCGACTCTTGTCCAAATCCATTTTACCAATTGTTTATAATTCATGGCGAAGTTGATAGTAGCATAACAGAAACAAGAACGGTCCCTTTAATATATGCTCTAATGCCTGATAAAAAAGAATCAACATATACATTACAGTATTAAAATTAATTCGATCCCAACTGCTGTCATTCCAACCAAAAAAGTATCATTGTGATTTCGAAATAGCCCAAATAAATGCTTTTAGAAAAGAATTTCCAGCCTTAAATTTGAAAGGTTGCTACTACCACTGGTGCAAAGCAGTTTGGAAGAAAGCAAAAAAAATGGGAATAAAATCGAAATTTGATAAAAGAATAATTGGATTGACTGCGTCACTGCCTTTGTTGCCTGCCGAACACATTAATGAAGGCTTATGCTATGCTAAAACTGAAAGTAGAGGAAAAGAAAAATTAAAATTATTTTTCCGTTACATCGATGAGTTCTGGTTAACTAAAAACTTCGATGATGTTTTATGTGTGTTCGGCGAACGTCACAGAACGAACAATATAACAGAAGCTTATCATTCTAAACTAAAGAAAGATATAAATAAAAGAAACTCGTCAATTCTGAGGCTATTAACAAATTTGAAACAAATTGAGTCCAATGTGAGATTTCAACACAACAAAAGAAGGAAAATGCATATAGAAACAGACGATGAACTTATGCATATCCAACTGCAACTTATAAATAAAGAGATATCGGTAGGTTATGCCCTTGAAAAACTACGTTAAATGAAAAAAAATGCATACCTACCTAATTAAAAAAAAATTAAAAAAATACAAAACTAAAATTGTATAATTAAATAAAAAAATGTAATGATTCAAAATATTAACTGTACGTCTGGAATAAGTTTAGTATATAAAGTTATTATTATTATTTCCTTTATTATTTCTAATCTATTATTTCTTTTATTATTATTGTTATTATTGATTAACTGTACAATAAGGTATATAAATATATAAATATAAAATAGCATGAAATGAGGTGGACCGTCACCAATATCTATTAAAGATATGCTAGAAAGGTGAACCGTAGTAAAAAAAAAATTACTACCGTACACCCAGGTGGTCTGGGTAGGTGGACGGTGGGAAAGAACCGCAATAATGCACAAGTACGTAATGAGATACATTACGATATTGAAATTGGTGAAATAAGAGACCTTTTACGAGCAAATGTGTTAAAAAGGGTATTATAATATTCCTCGCGACACAGATGTCCTCTCTGAGTGACTACCTAAAGGCGGCCCAGCCATAAGTATAAGTTTTAAAACTAATCACACGGAGACAGTAGGTACCAGTTACTGTCGCTGATCTGTAAATGGTAAAAAAATAAATAAATTTATCGCAGTTTATAAGTTAGATTATATGATATATAACCAAATCCCTATTCAAAATCTATATTGCTTTTTGCCTCTTCATTTGTTTGTTAACTGATTATTAAAAATATTATACACTAGCTGACCCGGCGAACTTCGTACCGCCGTTTTAGGGTTGCGTAGCAAAATGCTAAAAACCCTTAGGTATAGTTTCGTCATGTCGCCCGGACATTTGTGTGTCTCACATGTCCGTCTGTGTCTGTCTGTCAGTATGTCACAGGCATTTTACTCAAAAACTACATAATGAATATTGATGAAATTTAAATCATAGTTGTCTTGTGCTGCTACTTAGTTTGATAGTTAATTTTTTTTTTTTTTTTGGTTGGGCGGGGGTCACTCCACTCCATACATGTATTTTTAGCGAACATCAACGTATGGCACATCATTCGATAGTTCTTTTAAAAACATTTTAAGGTTTCTAAGAAACTGCTTTGATTAAGTCAAACTTTTCAGAAGTTAGCTCCGAAAGTTACAAAAATTGTGTCCCTTTCAGTTATTGCCGAAAAGGACGTGCCTAAGTGCTATTAAGATAGACTTCATAGCACTTAGGTACGTCTGGTGAAAATTACCTGACAGGCCAAAGATTAGCCTCCTTATTCATAATACACTAGTATAGTAATATATTGTCTGTGATAATACATACAATCCTACCCACTATACTACCGACGTGAACACGCGCCGCTCCTATTGGTCGTAGCGTGATATAGTCTATAGCCGTCATCGATAAATGGACTATCTAACAGTAAAATATTTTTTCAATTCGGATCAGTAGTTCCTGAGATTACCGCGTTCAAACAAACATATGCATCAGCTTTATAATATTAGTATGGATTAGTGTGGCTCAAAACGCGGCACTTCGACTGCCTTATCCGAGGCGCGGTCGCGGCCGGATATTTTGGAGGGAGTCACTAATATTAACACAATATGTCGAGTAAATTAGAATTCAAATAAATGGAAGTCTTCTATTTTTATTGGCAAACCAGTTGATAATATTTGAGACGTCTGGGGCTATCTCTGAATGAATATTTAGAGGAGCTAAACCTGTCAGGCTGATAGGTTTAGCTCTACTACCATGTTTGATCTCAACCAAGTTTTTACACGCCTTTGCGTAAAAATTGATCTTTCTGATGTCGCACTGCTTATAGGAAGAGTTGGCAGAATTTTCAGCAAAGTCTTTAAATTTAGGTAGAGATCATCGTCGCAAACTTTGATTGTTGCCACATGAAATTTTGTATCAGTATTTTCTTTGAGTTTCCGTTTCCACTTTGAAATCCATAGCTGATACTCTGTTACGATAGTGGCAGCAGAAACACACAAAAAATGGGAATAATATTCTGATATGGTTATCGTAGTTCAAAAAAGCACCGTTAGATATTAGCAAACCAGATAGTATATGTTCGTAAACTTTCGCGATTTGTACACATTATAGAATTTTATGACCACGGCCGTTGCAATACGGTCGAAACGTCGGGCAAGAAACAAAGGTATTTAGCCTTAAAATAAAATATTTACGCGATAGAATTTTATAAGGTACGGGTCGTACCTTATAAAATTCTATAAACCATAAAATGCATCCCGGCTAGGGGCAAAAAAATGTTTTTTTATTACGTAAATGTTTAGAAGATTTCTCAACTTGATTTTTTTTGTACAATTCGGGGTGGGGGGGTCATGTCCCCTGTGACCCTTCCTTTCGGACCACGCCTGCATAGGACACGATGTAAGGTGGGCCATCGTTTATATTGCACCACACAAACAACTCAGGTTCGTACTCGCTGAGAATCCCCACCTAAGCATGTTATCTTTGCTTCGGTCGAACTGAATCCGTAGTCTGTTCTGAGATGTCCAGATTGGCCATTGTACCTAACTCATTTCCGGGAGGCACCTTCAGCAGGTCGCACAACTGTATTTGGCAGACTATTCCATCTCTCTACAGAATACATCTCGCCCTTGATAGCCTCGATGTCAGAGGGCCGACACTTACTACCTATTTCAAATTATAAATAATACCTATTTTATTGCAGAAATATTTTATATTTTTTATAGTAGGTATCTAATCGCCAATGTATCTGAGGTAGGTATTATTACTGGCAAGTAGCATAGAACCTTATCTGGGCACAAACTACAGTGTATCATAGCACATTGACAGGTAGAGTTCACGACACGAGACAGTTCCCAAATCGAGTGCATAACTTGCATGAAGTTACCAAGGTTTGTGATCGAAACATACGACTAACTATTACGTACCTATAAATATGTAAGTACCTACATATCTACATACTGCCTGCAATAGTTCACTTTACAGACTTGCAGCTCGAATGTGTTACGAGTTTGATACAGCTGAGAATTGTGTGTTTAGATATCGTATACCTATCTAATATAATATTAAATGTTGGCAGCTTTCAAAGTTAGATATCATTGATACCTAGCTTCTAACTTAATGAACTGAATTCTATTTGTGTTTACGTAAATCAATCATTGTCGTTAAACTTTTTTGTTTCCTAACCTCATTACTATTGAATAGTTTTAATATATTTGTTGTCTTTATTTACTATGATTGCTGATCTGATATCTTTTTCCAGTAATGAATGTCACAACATGGTAATCATAAGTAGGTAAGTACCCAAAAGTGTAATAAATTATTCAATTAAAGAACACCCCTTATTTTAACTGATATGTACTCGTAACATAGAAACATGTATTATAATGGTGTGTGCAAAGTGTTAGTGTTATTATAGTGTCAGTGTTTTAATGTACATTAATTTGTGTAATCGAAATGATTAAAAGTATTACGGACTTTACCTTGGTCCAACAAAAATACAAAAAAATCAAAATCTTTATTCACTTAAAATGCAAAACAACTCTTGTGATACGTCGGGATCCTACATGTACATGTAATGCCAAGTTCGCAAACAATAGGTAAAGCCGGAGAAAAGAACCTGGCAATAAAAACTCGCGGCCACTCTTTTCAAATTGCCAATTTTACCAAAGATAATAGGTAAATTTTACAATGTTTAAATTTTTATAAACTTGATATAGGGGTAAGCAGCTGCGACTATACTATACACCATGTTAAAGGACTGATGCAAATTGTATTATCAAAAAGTTGAAACATGAGATAAAGCAAAATCAGCCTTAGTGGGTACAATATAGTAGGAGCATCTACTTACATCAAAGGTGAAAACTATATGTGCTTAAAATTGGCCAAAGTACTCGTAACGAATGATTATATATAAAATATTAATTCTGATATCAAAAGGAAGAAAAGAATGACCAGCTATCCGCATACCACATTCGATCGATTACCACAATGTTAATTCGATTACCCACTTAGCTGCTAATATTCCATGCGGTTGCCCTGGCACTCCGAAATATAAGAGATTTAGATAGCTTCTCCTCTTTTTAAGTCGGTTAATAAAATACCCTTCAAAACTATTTTAAAGGTCAAATTTCCAGACAGCCGCATACGACAATGACCTTTGTGAGAAACTTTGAAATATGTACCTGCCTATGTTTTGGTAAATACTTTGTTCAGGGCTTGCTTAAGTTCTTAATTAATTCTCAGAGGATTGAGGCCGTTAAAATAATACCTAGCATCACTTTACGACGTAGTTTAATTGTCATAGGAATTTGAATCTATTGTAGGTACTAGTATATCCACGAGGGGTGCTACTACATAAGGTAGCCCTCATAATAGATATTGTTACGGATGCGGAATTACAAACCACTTCAGATCACTTTGCGAGGCATTCCGAAGTTCTGTGTCCCTAAGTAATGTCCAGGTGTGCGTTGCTCGAACACGCTTATGTTATATCCGTGGGCGTACCCTGGAACCCGAATGTCTAAGTATATATCAACTACTGCCGATAAAATACATATATGGACATAACTACATAAGTCCTGCTAAAATTTAGTTATGGTTAGGTGCCGAAAAGAAAGAAGAGGTTTTTGTTCTAAAAGGCTCAAAAAATTCCCCCATCTTAAAAACCTACTGTCTGAATGGGAGGTAAGAGTTTTAGAAAAAAGTACCTGCGCTAGCGCAGTGTGCAAACTTTTGACGACATTGCGCGATTGCTAGGCAGGTTCGGTTCTAGGGAGGCAAGGTAGGGAACTGGCCCTTGAGGCAATGACTGGAGGCGTCAAACGCGCTGCGAGCCGATTTTTTTAACCATATCAAATGTTTGAGTGCCTTGAGTACCTCGGTCGCAGCAGGGCTCTTAAAGTTAGTTACTCTGTCTGGTTTTGTACATTAGTGTTGCCCATTCGCGCAGTAGTTACAGTTGAGAGCCACCCGCGACTGCAATGGCGTTCTGGCGACCTCCACTATTTCCTCTGTGTTCGCGTACATTCGTCAAAGTTTTTTCAATGACTTCTAAGTTCACTCTGTGTTCCTCAGCTAGCGCAGGGATTTCTAACTTTAAAAAAATTTGATTGTTGATCATAAAACAATGATAAAAAAATAATGTACCTACTTACAAAAAAAACGTTTTGGACATTATGGGACATACATTTAAAGTTTTTTTATTGGTTTTTGAAAATCATTTCTTGAAGGTGCACCGTAAAGTCGAAATTTGAAGTTTTGGTCCTCTTTGTCCAGCATTTCTGTGTCAATCTTGGCGATAGCATAACGAATATTGTTCTTCAGCTAACGGCGGCCCCTAGCTTGCTTAACAGTACGAAAGCTTGCGCTGCTTGCCAGCGCGCGCAGACTTTTAAGTTCAGGGGGCCAATTCACGTATTTGAAATAGTGCAGTAGCAGTGCAGTTAGGTTTCGATTAAAACAGCAATTTTTGTATTCTTGTAATACAAAAATGGCCATTTTAATCGAAACTTAACTGCAAATGCACTGTAAATGGCCTCCTAATTGCGCCCCAGTGACTTTAAAACGTTACTGCGGCAACTCGCTCTCACAATGGCTTAAGATCATCCGCGTCATCCAGCTCGTTCGGTTGCTTATAAGTTCACGCTGTGCTCGTAGACTCGTTCAGTGATTCCACCTTCACACTACGTCCGCTTGCAAAGTGACTATTAAGATCGCGCTACGATCCATAGCTCTTTCAATGTTAGACAAGTTTGCGCTGCGCTCACTTCTAAATTCGCGTTGCATCTCTTTGCTTGTGGAGTGGCTTCACGTGGCGCTCGCCTGCTTGCGCAATGATTTTAAAATTCAATATCTGTCTTTGCTCGCGCAGTGGCATTTAAGCGTGCTGCCCCCCGGCCTGCACAGTGAAATACATTTATTTAATAATTTTATAGTGGTATCTCCCTTGTGTTTAAAAATGACCGGCTTCTACCACTATTAACATAAGTACCTGGATGACCGATTTTCGGCAATAACTCAATGGCGACGTATATCCCATCATGTCCGAATTCATTTCAGTTACAATATTTGTTAAGCGCCTTTGATGTTTTGTTTTTTTTTTTCATATTTTTTGGTCACGCGGTTCAAAAGGTAGAGTGGGGACGACAGTGTATACAACGTTCGGAGCGGTTATATTCAAAAATATTCACTTAAACAAAAAAGTTTCTTAGAAACCTTAAAATGTTTTTAAAAGACCTGTCGAATGATGTACCACAAGTTACCGTTTGTACAAAAAAAATATTCAGCTTGTTACATGCATGGAGTTCCTCCTAAAAATATTTATTTTTATTAATGAGCTATCCAACCAAGTAGCGGCTACTACAACACCTTTTCACCAAATTTTATCAATATTCATTGTGTAGTCTTTGAGTAAGATGCCTGTGACATACGGACTGACTGGCAGATGGACAGACAGACGGACAGGATGGTTCCGTTTTTCCATTTTGGCTACGGAACCCTAAAAACGGCATCCAAATCGGTCTATCTGTTTAGACGCTACCATGTCGTAGATGGACATACCTACAGTTATACTTATGAGTTATCTGTGAGTTTATGACCCATTTTTGCGTTAAAGGTAATTTTCTTTATCAAAATGAACTCAGATCATTATAAGCATCTGTAATTCTATATGTATTGAGGTAGGTAAGTAAATGTGTTTTGCAAAGTTTCTTGTTTAACTGACGACATAAATTTTGAACGTGCGGCTATTTCGTTTGTGGAAAGTCTTTAATGATCCGTAGAATCGTTTTTATGGTGTTTACTCTGATGAGAGCATAGCATCAAAATGTCTTTTATGGCGCAATAACTTCGAATTCGACACAAAATTGGAAGTCTTTGAGCATTACGTCTAGGTGATAGATAATAATTTATTATAATGCTCTTATCAGATAGCTGGATTTACAGCCATGTATGTATGTATTTTTAGTACCTAAGTTAACCTTAAGCGGCGGTAGCCTAATGGCTAAGGCATCGGTCTCGCAATCGTGAGGTCGCGGGTTCGAATCCTACCCATTATACTACCGACGTGAACCCACTCCTAACACAAGCCTTTGAGCTTAGCTGGAGGGGTTAACAAGATTGCTAGTAATGTGGGACGCAATCCCACATTGCTAGTTATCTTTTCTAAGAAAAAAAAAAAAAAAAAAACCTAAGTTACATAAGTAATTCTTTCTTAAAATGGTATAAGGTAATAATGTCTTAAATAAAAATCGATGACCGGGTGCACTTACGAAAAAGTGTCTAAAAAAGTCACGTTATTGAATAGTTGCTAACCAACGCGAAATAGTTCTCTTCTTTGAATCACAAAGTCTCGTTCTTGTCAAGTATTTCAAGTACACAGTGTAGGTACTTGAAATACTTGACAAGAACGAGACTTTCATCACATCACACGTTATACGCGGAGCTGAAAAAATAGCGACATGTTAGTTTGCCGCCATTTTTACAATTCCGCCATCAATGTTTTCTCATGACGTTATCACGTAAAATTATCATCCGTAAACCGACTTTACAGACAGCCATTTTTTTACGTGATAACGTCTTATAAACCGATGACGGTGTGTGAAAAAAAACGGTCACGTTATTGATTGGTTGCTAAGCAGTCACGACATTGACTGGTTGCTAAACAACGCGAATGTCGATTCTGCTTGCTGATAGGCTGAAGTATTGTTAAAGCTGTCACAGGCATAGTTGTTTATTACAAAGTCATCAATGTTTTAGCCATTGCCGCCACATGCGATACAATTCGAAATTTAAAAATAAAAACCGGCCAAGAGCATGTCAGACCATACTCAGTGTAGGGTTCCGCAGCCTTGAATAATAGCACCAGCAGACGAGCGTATGTTCATGGCACTTACGCCCTTTTGTTGAGCTATGCAGTTTTTCAGCAAAGATCCGATCATGTCTGAAATAATTTTAGTTTAAAGTACTTATTAAGCGCTACCTTTGTGATTTTTTTTCATATTTTTGAGTCACACGGTTCAAAAGTTAAGGGGGGGGTCATCAACGTGTGACAGATCTTTTAAAAACAAGAATGTTTTTAAAAGATCTGTCACACGTTGATGTTTGCTGAAAAAAAAATCAGCTTCTGTTGCGTGTATGGACTCCATACATGTAACAGAAGCTGATTTTTTTTTTAACAGCCCGCTCTAAAAATCTTTATTTTTATTATTTGGCTATCAAACTAAGTAGCGGCTAAGTACTACAAGACATCTTTTCATCAAATTTCATAAATATTCATTGAGTAGTCTTTAAGTAAAATGCCTGTGACATACGGACAGACAGACAGACGGAAATGACGCAACTACAAGGGTTCCGTTTAGCCATTTTGGCTACGGAACCCTAAAAACTGTCACAGGCATGGTTGATTTTTTTTTATCTATGTTTTGTAGGGGTTTGTCAGTTTTGACTATGTCATTACATTTTAAACGTTTATTACATGTATAATGTCATCCATTAACGTATAGACTTGGACCATGCCATCCCTTTCAAATATTGTAATTATTGACTGCAAAGCGTGAAAGAGTGAAAAAGATCGTGTAGTAAAGTAAGTTGACAGCTATTGTCCACAAAGTAGCGTTGTATCTTTCTAGAAAGTGGTCAATTTTGCGAGGTTGATGCGCAGTCCTAGGCTCTACGTCAATGATGTCATCAATGTTTTCTTGACGTTAGCACGTAAAATTATCGTCCGTAAACCGACTTTACAGACATGTATTTTTTTTCTCTTTGTAAATAGGTAATTTAGAATATCGCGGCTCTGAAAAACAGATATGTAGATAAATAAGTCAGCAATAGCGGAACACTTGCTGGATGCGGGATCCAATCACTGGATTGAACTACATAAACCACAGGTCCTCTCCACTGACCGTCACTACTACTCCAGGATTGGCCGGGAAGCGGTTGAAATAAAAAAATACGTCAATTTAAACCGAGAACATTGATATCGTTTGTCAACATCGTAGAATCCCGTGATCAGCAACTGTACACACCGCCGAACACATTACACGCCAGTGTGCAGATGTCGTTAGTGTTGTGTGTCGAAGTACCGACGGTTCCGTAATAGTGAGTGACAAAAATCAAGCGAGGGTAGTCTCCGAAACCCGCTCTTCTCGGAGGCGACGCTGATCTGAATCAGTCTACCCGTGACTACGGCCGTTGCAATACGGTCGAAACGTCGGGCAATAAGCAAAGCCTTGAAATAAAATATTTACGCGATTAAGACCCGTAGCTTATAAAATTTTATAATGTGTAGGTACACTACAAATCGCGAAAGTTTACGAACATATAAAATTTAGATTAAGTAGCTTTTTTTGTATATAATTTAAATTAATAGTTGTAGTTATTCTAGCCCATACCTAGCTAATAACTACACAAACAAAAAAGTTGTTTATTTATTTTATTTTATTTCTAACTAGCTGAACCGGCGAACTTCGTACCGCCTTAGCGTAAATTTGATGCACTACTTTATTTTGTATAGCTGACATTCGTAACGCGCTTTTTATAAAATATGCAAAGTTAAATGTATATTTTTCAATCTTTCTGAGAGATTTTGTTAATATTTTTTTCCGTAAGAACCTTGTACAGAGTATTAGACAACTACAAAAAAAAATCAGCCAAATCGGTCAAGCCGTTTTCATGCTATGTCGTGACAACGGAAAAGGGGTTTCATTTTTATATATATAGATAAATATTCTAAAGGTAGGTGATCTAAGGAGGTTGGGTTATAAGGAGAAATATCTCTGTGTATGAAAAAGTATAGGTAGTTATAAACGGTAAATGGGTGAGGGCCAAAGGGTAGACATTCTCCAATCGACACAGAGACAGAACAGACGTGGTGGCAGGGGAAAAAGTGTTCAGTTAACCTTTTAACCGCCGTAGCATTTTTTACTGAACGTGCCTCCACCGCCGAATGTGTAGAGTTGTCGACATACAGTTCACAACCGTCCAAAGTAACATAGGTCAAGGGATTCTAAACGGGCTATGTTATACTGAAATATGTGGCACTGCACTATTGCGTGAGACATGTTTGGTATGGCCACATAAGGCCGATATTGTTTTGAAAGGTTGCCGGACGAATATCTAAACAAAGGGTAACTAATAACCTCGCATAGTATAAAACAAAGTCCCTTTCCGTGTCTGTTTGTATATCCTCTAACATCGTCTAAACCACACTACAGATTTTAATGGATAGACGGTTTATATGTGTAATACATTCATAATATACCTATGTAGACATAGTGGAGAAAACTCTGAGTGAAGCGAGGACGGGCCGCCGTAATAGTAAATACTTTTTTTGTTTTCAAAAGCGACAATATAATTTTGAAAGACGAATTCTGTAAAGATTTCAGAACGTAGTTTTTCAATGTCACTGTCAATTGTCATAATAAATAATTATGTCAGTGTCAGTTAATATTTTTTGGTTATTTTGCCTTCATGCGAAATTAATCATAAAAATCTAGTGCATAAACATTTTTTAAGAGTAATTAATTACAGATGGGTGAATCTCCTACTGAAAAGAGACCACAGTTCGGTAATAGATTCTTAGAAAATGCTGAAGAAGTTTTCAAACATAACGCGTGGTACCGTATTTACTTCTCTCATTAGATCTAAGAGCTCTCACTGTGATGTTAATAAACTATTGGAACTGGAGAAAACCAGGCATAGAAAGAAACCAACTGGTGGTGGTCGATATCTGAATGACTTAAAACATATTTACCTTTTTAATGCTTGGTACTTATTTTTTCAGTTAGCCTAGTCTATTTAGAACATAATGAAATATGAGAGCCTAAACTAATTATCTATTCTTATGATCTATTCGGCTTATTAACCTACATATTATAATGCACAAGGTTGTGTGACAACATAAGTGTACTCTATTCGCTATTTCTTCACTCTCATAACATGGCGACACCGAAATCCGACTCGCTCGGAGAGAGATGTGTAAAACAGATAGCTTTATCTATAAATAAGAAAAAAATATACATAAAGCTATCTGTGAAAAAGCACTGCTCTCTAAAGAAGCTGAAGCTTTAGACGATTCCCCGTGCAAAACCCAGCGCTAGCCGTTTTTCTCTCTTTATCTAAAAAATAAATATCAACTAATAAAAATACATTAAATTTCTATATAATTCTCCTAAATGGTACATTTTGTTTTTGTTAAAAAAGTATAATGTTTACTTAATTTCCACAGAAATGAGAAATTATTAATAAAATGCATCTCTTTGTAAAGTACCACATTCTTTGATTTGCTACTTACACTAATGGATAGGCAATTTAATACAAAACATTATGCTAGAAACATTTTTTTCAAACAACCAAAATTTTTTTTTATTTCAAAAACTGAGCCCATTCGCTACAGTGTGGTGAAGAGGGAAAGAATGCTCAAGGTTATTTGGTCAGGGTATGGCCTAAAGAAAATATACCTAGCTCAACTCTGACTTAAATTAATTTAATAATTATAGGGACAATGTTGACTGGGACGAAGAGCAGGAAAAGGTTGCGAAAGAAAAAGTTGAACTGAATTCAAAGATTACATTCTCTGAAGACCATTTAAAGTCCTTGGAAGATGACGCTGACAAACATTGGGATGCCTTTTATGATATTCATCAGAATAGGTATGTCTTATGTGTTTTTTATTGCTTTATGGAGAGTAGGTATATTTATGGCTTTAATGTGTTTATAGGTGTGTTCATCTGTCCCCATTAATCTTTTAGACTAGGTACCAGTACCATAATTTAAAAAGCATTTTGAGTATCTACTTTAAAGATTACACTCACCTCATTTTTTTTTGTAAAAAAATCCTCCATGGTTTTAAGAGTGGCCCTTGAATTTCTTGGCAGCTTCTTCTCATGAGCTTTACACTTGGAACTCCCGCCTAAACTCATTTTGTTTTTTTTTACGAACAATCATAATTTTATACATTTTTTAGTATGTATTAATTTGACCTGATTTTACGAAATAAAGATATTTGAGTTTATATGTAATGATATCCCTTTTGTTAGAGGACATAAATTGCTATACTTTCTGGTTTTTTAAATCTAAGTGATTTAATGGTTGCCTAAAGTAACTACTTTAGGCAACTATGCCAGCTCCATAGGAGCCCTCAAAATGTTTTTTTTATGTTATGTCTGAACTAAATGCTGTCCACACAGTAATGACCTGCATATCAAAATTGTCATTTTTTCTAGTACTTTGAGTGAACTCACAAAAACACTGCAATTTTTATTATCACATAAATTAAAATTAACTCATCATAAATATGTAAATGAAAACAAAAATTAAATGTTAAACTTTCCTGATATTTTATTTAAAAACATTTCCAGGTTCTTCAAAGACCGTCATTGGCTATTCACTGAGTTTCCTGAGTTGGCCCCAGACAACACATCAGCACCTATAAGAGTATACCCTGAAGGAGAGACTAGCTCAGTTCAAAACAATGAACTGCAAGTTAAAAGCGAAACAAAACGCTACATATTTGAAATAGGCTGCGGTGTTGGCAACACTATATTCCCTATTCTACAATACAGTCAAGACCCGAACCTCTTTATTTATGGATGTGACTTTTCATCAAAAGCAATAGATATTATAACACAGAGTCAGCTGTATGATACAAAGAGATGTAATGTATTTGTGCTAGATGCCACACTTGATAAATGGGATGTACCATTTCCAGAGAACTCTGTTGATATCATTGTATTAATATTTGTTTTGTCAGCTATTGATCCTGCCAAGTGAGTAATATTGATTTATTGCTGCTCAAACTATTTATTCATATTATTCTAATATAATAAAGCCTTTCTGAACTACTATAAGGTACAAAATATAGTTAATTAAAATGAGCTATAGAATATCACATAGTTAAGTGTGCCTCTTTGCATAGGCCTCCTCCAACATTTTCCATTGGGCTCTGTCACATGCTACGCTTCTTCAGTGTTGTCCGGCCACTAGTTTTAGGTCATCCTCCCACCTCGTCTGTTGATGTCCTCAACTGCGTTTCCTGGGCAGCAGTGAGCGTGGGGTACCAGTATTAAACAGTGTTATTCCATTTCTCTTGTGTATCTCATGTCATGTGTCCTGTACATATTATTCTTACCTACTCTAAACTTTACCCATATTCATAATATGCTAATAACAGAATTTTAATTAGCAAATATTTGTCTTCTTCTATTTTAATTTAAAAAGTAGAATGAATAAGACAAAATATTTGCTAGTTAAAAAGCTATTATTAACATACTATGAATAAGGGGATATATATTATGTTTATTTCTTGAGCAATATATATTTTTCATTTATTTTCCATCAACTATTTAAAAATGTCATCAAGACATCCTGGTTGTATAATGCTAAATACTTAGGCTAGCCTTATTTATTGCTAGAAGCGTAGCTTGCCATAGCCCCCCATATGAAATTTTTTTGGGGTGTGAGGTTGCTGGCTAATAGGGTGGTAGCTAGTCCCTGGTGATTGAACTACAATCTTTTCTTCAGTGAAAAAAAACACTCTACCAGTCAGCATGCCTACCCTAGTTTGCATTGCAGTTGCAGTTTAAAGTAGTAGATTGCTGCTGCTATAGGCTACCTATATATACTCTAAAAATAATGATATTGATATACTCTAAAATTTATTCAGGAAACCTATTCTTATTATGTTCTTCGAAACAATAATCATGTCACATTTAGTACCACATTCGATTGTTTTAACTTTACACTGCTAACTAAATTAATGCATGGTTATTACAGAATGCCTACAGTAATCAACAACATCTATAAACACCTAAAACCTGGTGGACTACTTGTCTTCCGTGACTATGGACTCTACGACCTGGCCCAACTAAGGTTCAAGAAAGGCAGATGCATTTCCAATAACTTTTACGCAAGAGGGGACAATACCAGGGTATATTTCTTTACTCAGGAAGAAATAACTAATCTATGTAAAGGTGCTGGTTTTGTTGAAGAACAGAATTTGATTGATAGAAGACTTCAAGTGAATAGAGGAAAGATGTTAAAAATGTACAGAGTTTGGATACAAGGGAAATACAGAAAGCCATTATAACAGTAAATATATTTTATTTTAATTTTACAATTCTTAAATCATGCCTGATTAGATGTAATTTTTTTATGTTATATTCTTCTGGATGTAGAAGCTGTAACTATGACTTGTAATCATTAGATATTTTAGGAAAAGTACTTATAATACCTTTGACAGCATTGCACTATACTAAAGCCGAAATGGATGCGAAATGTTTAACAACAAAGTTGCTTAGCAACCATTTAATCTATGCTAATATTATAAAAAGGAAAGATTTGGATTTTTTTATGTAACAAATAAACTTAATACCTACTAACTTAAAGCTACATTGTCAGGAAATAACATAGGCTATATTTTATTGTCAAAAAAAATTGAGATCCTTACGAAATTTAAAAAAAAAACTCAAGATATAAACAAGTATGATATGACACCCGTGTGGAGCCGGGGCAGGCAGCTTTTTTATTACTTTTATCTACGGTTGCTAAGTAACTTTGTTGTTAAACATTTCACATCCATTTTGACTTTAATATAATCATGAATCAATATAACCAATACATGATCATTACCCGTGCAATAGTAGAAACTCTGCTGCAGCTTATAAAACATAATAGAATTATGTAGCAGCTTGAAATTTGAAGTAAAACTTCCTATTTAGAGTTATACTCTCGACTGGAGGTCCTTCCCAAGTGATTTTGAACTGGTCAATCAACTTCTTCATTAGAATCTCAATTTCCAGTTCAGCAATCCTTCTTCCTACACAACTCCTAACGCCAAAACCGAAGGGTAATGCAGCCATAGGATGTGCGTTACCATAATACAATGGATCTCCTTTTTCTGCCAACCATCTCTCGGGTAAAAACTCATTCGGTCGCGGGAAATACTTGTCCAATCTTGACAAATATTCATTTGGTGCTATCACATCCACCTAAATGATCAGATAAGATTAATTGAAATGATGCAATTTCATATATTGATGAATATAATTATAATTCCTCTGCCAAGAGACTTGCTAAATCCTATTAATGCGAAATATAGGACCTCTAATTATAATATTCCGGAACAAGTCTCGTAGCTAAAGCTAAATTGCTATATGCAATTTAGCTTTAGCTACGAGTTTAGACAGGGGAGGCAGTATGGAGGGTTAGGGTCGTCCATTAAGCGCGTGATGTTTTTAGCCACTTTTTGACCCCCGTGTTATCCAACTAGATATTTCCTGATTTTTCCGGACCACATACCGACCCTCCCCCCCCCCCCCCCTTTCAACCTCACATGATTAATGGACGACCCTTTATGCATCCCATACTTACGCCATACTTCGTGCTACAAGAATTCCCGTCGGATGCGCTTATTAACCTTAATGTCGCTTACGATTTTGCTTGTAATTATGTACTAAATATGAATTCGAAACTTGCCATGCCCAGGCGCGGATCGGGGAATAGGGGAAATTCTCCCCGCCCCCTCTCCAGACTCGACTGGAATACCTTTTATTGGGGGAATTTGAGAAATTTGACACTAGACCAGTGGTTGGACCCCATTGGCTGGTGTACCGATATTGAATGAAATGTACTCCCTCCCTATCATGCAAGCAACTTACACTCCGCCAGTTGAGTCAAAATTACCCCCCAAGAACAAAGTTCTGGATCCGCGCCCAGCCATGCCGACTTGTCTTGTATTATATTTTTTTAACGAAAGAATAATTCTTACCCCTGAAGGAATATGATAACCACCGACAACATGGTCCTTGTCGGTTCGCCTCGTGTTAGGTGGTGCCACATGCCATATTCTCAGAGCTTCTTTGACACAAGCCCTCAGGTAACGTTTATGGGGATTATCAGAACGCATATCTTGACGCAACTTCTCTTGTGTTTCTTGGTTATTTGCCAAGTGATAAAGAAGACCGACTGTCGTTAAACCCACCTGTAAGTAAATCGGAATTGGATTTACATACTCGTATGTAGGCATCAGGCTATCGCGCTGGCTGTACGCATAACTTGAGTGCCACTTGGGAATTAATTAAAACAAATTGGGAATACCACTTTGCACCCTAGGACCTCTTTGGGATTTCACACAAGAATATTGAATACCAGAGATCAGTAGTCATGGGACTACAATCTTTAAAACTGTTCATTGACTCTTTGTGTTCGTGTTGTCGAGCACGGTTCCCGAGGCAGCCTCGCGAGCCAAATGCTCGGTCAGTATGTACATACTTACGAGTAGCTCGGGCTGCCCTGGGCACATGTTGTCTCAGCTGTGCGAAGTCTGTGCGCCTGGTAGACGACAAGCTTTTCAAGAACACACTTCTGCCATTGGCCTTCGTATTTTATTTTATTTTATTTGGGGAGTTATTTGTAACTATAAAATACATTACTAAATGCCAATAACAAGCTCCCACAGATGGATGTATTAAATAGGATAACCAGATAAATATTTAGGTATCTATATTTTTTGACAAACTTAAACTGTACTACTCACCGTATCTACTCCAGCTAATAACATTTCAATCGCTGCCATTACAGTAACCCTCTCATCAATAGCCAATAGTTTCTCAATTATAGTTTTCTCTTCTTCTGGAATGTCGTGTCCTCTGTCGTTTATCCGTTGTTTAGCTTGTCCGATAAGCGTTGAACATATCCTATAAGGCACACGGATCAAAATAATGTCTCAAACAGATAAGAAGAATGGAAACAATTCAAGCAGAAAGACATTATTTTTATACTTACTCCCATTGAGTGTCATACGTTTTCATAAGCTTTTTAAATCCTGGCACTCGAATATACCTCCAAGGGTTAGGTATATATTCTAAAAGAAGAGAGTATAGAACGATGTCGGCAGCGCATTTCGTTAATTTACTCGCCGGGTGTTCTGGCGGCAATTCGTCTTTGATACCATCTAAACGCGATCCCAATCCAACGAAAGCCACAGATTCCAAGGTCCACTTATTTACTTCAGCAAGAAATTTGTCTGTCAAATGTGCTTTATTGTCTTTCAACTTGTGTAATCTTGAAAAAAATTATTAAATATACTTAGATACAAAAAATGAGTAAGTAAGTATTGATATTGAGTAAATAATTATTATTATGTAAATATCTTATAACCTAAAACCTAAGAGAACCACAATACCACTAACCTAGGACTAAACTGTACATTAGTCTTGTTTAGTACTTTGTGATTTTATGTTCAATTTTAGGTAATGTCTTTAATCTACTTTGCTAACAAAAGGAAAATAAGCGTAAAAAAATGATTAACAAAAATACCTACGAAATAAAGAAAGCATTAATTCTTAGGACCAATAATTCTATCTTTTACATACCTACCTTTCTATAAAATCGTCAGCTATTTCCTCAAGTATAGGCGTGTATACTCTGTCAAGCTTAAGATTTAACATTGCTGGATTAACCTTTTTACGAAATTCGCGCCATCTTGGACCTTGTCTGAAAACATTAAAAACACTCTAAATTATGCGTTTTCCAGGTTTAATAAAATCTTAAAATGAAGCTAAAACATTCATTATTACGTGCTAGTTAGCCCATAGGCCCCTTCAAGAGCACCTTCCCTCATGGTTTCTCTATAATACTGCATAGTGTCAAAAGTAGGCCGAATAGGGTTCGACTCCTGTGATCTGAAAACCTATTGTTTATGTTTGTATTATCCTAACATTGACCGCATCTAGGGAAACTGAAGGGCTACCTGCTCTAATTAATTGATAACGATGTTTTGATTTTGTGTCAAAAGAACCAGCAAGTGCTTGTCCAAAAAAAAAAATAATCAACTTAAGATTAAGAAATTCAAGACTTCTAAAATTAATTAATGAAACCAATTGTGTGGTAAACCTCGTGGTTCAGTCATTCTGCAGACTACGGTAGGGGAACCTGGGGAGGGTCGATCCCTACGGGACACTTGGTAAACTTGAGTTCCAGCTTTACCAAACGTGATATATCTTTTTACGATAACAATAATGATTTATTAATTCCTAACTTCACTTTCTATCATGTCGCACTTTGAAAAGTTACCGAATTTCTTAAATGGCGGACGGGGAAATATTTGCATCGTTTTATATTTCATTTTTGGTAAGTTTTAGCCGGATTTATTTAATAAAATGTGAAGGAAATGATATTAGTGAGTATGTTTATTTTCTTAGTAGTTTATTTAAGTTTAGTTTAGACTAGCTGGGCCCGCGACTTCGTTCGCGTGGAAGTTGGGTTTATATTAAGGTAGTTTATATTACAATTCAACTTCTGTGTAAAACATATTGTAAACATGCTCCACAATGCTCTGTGGCATCTATGGATATTTGGGCCCAGCTTTAATCAGGGCCCAACATATGGCAGGGCAAGCCAAGCAAATGCCCAGTGCAGCAAAATGAAGGGCGATAAAGTTTATGGCGCCAGACGGTTAGAAGACAAATTATTAAAATTCCCACGACCACACCTCGACAAAAAAGTGATTTGCATCACATCAAATACTATTAATATAGAAAAATTCCCCCACCACGCGAGTACTGGGGCGGTTTCGAGTTAAATGAAGCTCCAATTACTCGTGCGAAATTTTGAGTTAAGGAGCTTCGATTCTGACTCCGATAGGTCAAAAATTCCGATTGATTTTAAACCTCCGACTCCAACTTCGGCTCCGACACTTTTAAATCAGACCTTTTAATCGGAGGTACCTAGCCGCTCCTTCAAGATAATTTATACATAGGTAATAAAGGTATGATGGAAAAAACTCTCACAGATTCCCTATGATCGCAGGTTATGTCCTGCCCGAGCGATCTTTTCCGAGTCTAAAGTACACCTACTTTGTGTCCGTGTTCGTACCGCAGGAATGCAATGTTTTAAAACTATTTTGCGGGTGCAAAATAGTTTTTTTCACTCACTTTAGAAGATTGAAATATTATTTTTTAATGTCTACATTGGTGAATTTAAAAATAGGTGTGTCAACCTGTCGCAAATTAAGATCATCATATATTCATATCCCTCTACGTAAGAATTTCAGTTTTTTTTTTTTAATCAATTTTCCTGATTCTTTTTAATTTGTATTTAAACGCCATCTATTTTCAAAATTGGATAAGTCTATTTTAATACTTGATGATTTTATATTAAACTATCATGCATATTAAACGTAGGTAAGCAAGGTATTTAATCTTAAATTATTCATGCGATCAAGACCCGTAATACATATATTTCCATAATGTGTACAAATCGCGAAAGTTTATTAACATTTGTAGGTAAGCAATTTTGGCACTCAGAAGAAATCGAATCACAGATGGCGCCACGTGTTTTATTTTGATGTAACGCGGACTTAATCTTTCATTTTTTTTAAGCAATTAACATATAAAAATTCTAGAAAATATCAAGTAATTACTGTTTATTTGTAATGTAATATTGTTTTTAATTTCTACATTTATAACATAATCACTATTCATGCAAAACAATGATAAAGGTGCCTATTCGAAGTGATTATTAATATGAAAATTTGTTAAACAAAGTAAACATGTTAAAGTCGAAAATAAAAGCTTGTATAAATAAGTATACATTTAGAAAAATACTTAAAAAAAAGAATAAAAATAATTTTAACACAACACAAAAAGAGACTCGCAATTAGGGAGTCGATCCTCCGACCTCGCTCGTTTAATACCGCTACTTGTGCCAATAGACCACCTCAGCTGATGCAAACACGGTTAAAATAGCTGATCTTAAGAAAATTGAAAATGTTGTGTTTAGCTCCTAATAGTTTTAGCGTGAAGTTATTGTTTCCATGGGTTACAATTGTAAATACTGGCTTATTGTGGAAAAAATTGTGAAAAACCATAATGGTTCGACAAAACATACGTTGCTGCTCACTCCCCATAGACGATAGCATAATGATGTATAGTGCAAGTAATGACCTATAGTATTTACAATAAAACTGCAAATTTTCATGAAGATCCGTCAAGTAGTTATTGTTTTATAACGATAAATAGCTACAGACATTATCCGTCATTGCTTAGCTCCTATGGGAAATAGCATGATAAATTATAGCCTATATGTTAATCCAGACTTATTAGAATACACATACAAAATTTCAACCGAATCTGTCCAATAGTTATTGCGTGATGCGTGTTCAAACAAACAAACAGACAGACAGACAGACATTTCTAAAAATGTAGGAATGTGTTTAAATACTCTTTTCGAACATTTCCCAATTTTTTTTTCACTATGTTCGGCCATGTATAGACACGTGAAATTTACAATTTTATTATATGTATAGATATAGATAGATAGCATGATTCAGTATTCACGCGCGATGGCTTATTATTAGCGTATTTCATGTATAACTTTGGTGTTTCTATACCGATTTCTATTAGTATTTTTTATGGAATAGTTAATTATGTTAACTTTTTTAATTAGGGATGACTGAGAGTGTTATAAACGTAAGAGTAGACAAATATAATCAGAAAGCTTCGAACTACTAAGCTATCGGGAGTTACACGTGATATTGTGAGTCAACCATAAAAAGATAGACATATGCTGTCGTGGGATATTTTTTATATAATTATAAGGAGAACATTTCCGTCATACATGATTTCTGTGTAGCTTTAACCATTACGGTTGCACACGCGACGAAAGCTTAAAAAATGGAGTAACTTCTCCCGTTTTCCTTCACTGCTCTGCTCCTATTGATTGTAGCGTGATGAAAAGTATACTATAACCTACTCAGGAGTATGAAAAATAATTGTACCAAGTTTCGTTAAAATCCGTCGAGTAGTTTTTGTTTCTATAACGGTTATACAGACAGACAGACAGACAGACAAAAATTTTACTGATTGCATTTTTGGCATCAGTATCGATCCCTAATCACCCCCTGATAGTTATTTTGGAAATATATTTCATGTACAGAATTGACCTCTCTACAGATTTATTATAAGTATAGATTTGATTAACTAGAAATACGTTATCACTGGTTTTGAGTACGTCATGTTTTATAACATCACTATGTATAGCGAGACTTTGTGCTGTTCTTTTGAAGTGACATGATCCTGGGATCATGTATCCCCGTAAGAGATATAGTCGACCTTATCGTCAAATTAAATGATACCTCGAAAATATAAGACCAAAGAAGATTAAAAAAAGAAAAGCAATAGATAAGAAAAAGTTGAAAATTGCTGTAGCTTAGCTGCAGTATTAGCTGGAATTTATTGTGATAATGTTTTCATGTATATATGATTCGATTCCTGTGGATAAAGTCATTATTTTATTGTTCGATGATAATAAAACTTTTAGGTGTGAAAATACCTACTGTAAATATTTGTTCGCTGTGTGTTTTCCTATTTCTAGATGCATTGTTGACTGCGAATCAAGTTATTTGATCGATGTTAATCAGGTCCCCGTACCTGAGTAACATCGATCAAATAGAATATATAAATAGACACGGTGAAAATCTGTTTCCCACTTCTCCCACACACTTGGAAGACTTGATCCCCCTGGGATCAAAGCTCCCAACAAGGTTTAACTAGTCTCCTTAATACTGGGGACACGTGGTAAAAGTCTAAATTGTAAATCTAAATGTCTAAATTGTAGCACAATCTAGTTCCTATTCAAACTATCAATGGATAGATAAATTCAAAATCGTTTGACATTGAAAGATTTCCAATACTGCAAAAAAAAAACAAAAGGGGTGATCAACACTCCCCAGTTTCCCCAGAATTGCGGAATCCTGACCAAACTGTCATCTAATGCAAGAGTTGCCCAGATTCTCTTAAATATAATTACCTGATCTATGTATGCTGGATCAAACAATATAACCATGTGCGCTCTACCCAATATACCATTCATTCTTACTACAGGCCCATATTTCTTGTGCAGTATGCTAGCCAAACTGGATATGTTTACGTTAGGTCCAATTTCGCCTGAAAAATAAATAAATTCCTAGGCATAATAAAATAAAATAATTATATGTATTATTGCTTCAGTACAAGTACCTATATATATTTTTGTTTAATACAAACCTATGAAAGGCAAGAAGTTGTGCAGTGGACCGAGATATGGTAACGACGGTAGCCCTGGTATTGATTTGAAAGGCTTAGCATTTTGTATAGACGTTGAATATTTGTATATTGCCATTATACCTACAAAAATAAGAAACATTCATTTTCATAATGAAACGGTCAAGTTAAAAATGAGACATAGATTTTTAATACAGAGTCGTAGCATTACTAATAATGTTTTGTCTAACATACGTGGACAAAACATCACCCTATGGGGCAAATCCCTATTATTATAGGTTATGAATACCCTTAAATGATCAATTTTACATACAGAATTTGAAGGTGAGACCAATTACTCTAGCAGTTTCTGTTTCATCTTTTGTTAAATTATTGACAATTTTAATACGAACTTGAAACGTCATCGAAAAGGTATATAATGTAAGGAAAATTAAAATTATACAACCTATCTAATCTTGGTCCTAAATCCCCCTACAATTTACTACTTCATTTATTCTACTTGCCGTAAAGGGTGCTGTGATGTCACGACCAATCTTGTAAAACACTCGCTCAACGTTTTATTCCGTCTCATAATGAAATACTATCAATTATTACTGAAATATAAACACACTAACAGGCAACACAACACAACTGTCCCTGAAAACTGACGCGTTTGGCCTTGTCTGTATATATGTATATGATAGATAAGTTTCCACAGATTATTGTATCATTTCATCATTCTATGGATACCTACCTAAACAATATTTGTTCAAATAGAATGATAAAATTAATGTGCTTACCTGATTGGGATTTAGATAGCCGTTTGATAGGTATAAACATCTTTTAGCATAGATACAGTGTATTTAAAAATATTATGATAATATTTCGTAAGAAAAATAACAATTATTAACAGTGTTAATGGGAACACCTCAGGGCTTCATACTAGGCCCTATATAGGTAGTTCACAGTCAATGCGGACGAGACATACAGTGATGAATTTAGTTGAATAGTCTTTTGTTCGTCGGGTACTTACCTATCTGTACTTCCAGGCTACTGTTTACCAAATTACTACCTACTTACAGGATAGAAGATAGTTAAGTGCATAATTTGATAGTACCTACTTCCTATTAATATTTAAGTACTTATCAAAGACGTTTGTAAATTACAATTTACGAGAATAGAATCAGTTGTGTGAATCTCAGCTGACAAAACTGATCAAGGTTATATGTTGAGTATCTATCAGCAGATAGGTAGTATTAGTTGAGTGAGTCAGCAATATTTGCAGAGATTAAAGCAGTACTATCACCGAATGTCTCGAAGATATCAGAGAATTAATATAATAATTACATTTTTGAAAGATAGAAAAATTTGAAGTCCAGACTCAGGAATCGAACCCGAGATTTCCGTATGCCAAACCGGGGCCGGAATCGAACCACCTATCTGGACTATGTTACTAAACCTTAAATTTCTCTATCCTTTCTTGCAAGCGAGTTGGGCCCTCGCTTGCGAGATCTAGCCGCTAGTTAAAGAACTATCAGGGCTTTTGTTATTGCTTCTTTACAGAGAGCATTTTAACAAATTATGATGTCGCAGGCTATTTTAGTAATTTTTATAGGCATTTCTTGCCAATTACTTTATTAATACAATAATTGCATTTTTTAAAGATAGAAAAATTTGAAGTCCAGACTCAGGAATCGAACCCAAGACTTCCGTATGCCAAACCGGGGCCGGAATCGAACCACCTATCTGGACTAAGTTACTAGACCTCAAATTACTCTATCCTTTCTTGCAAGCGAGTTGCAATTATTGTATTAATAACTAGCTGTCCCGCGCAACTTCGTATGCGTAAATTTTCCCCGTTTTTGCAACATTTCTCGTCGCTGCTCCGCTCCTATTAGTCGTAGCGCGATGTTATATAGCCTATAGCCTTCCTCGATAAATGAGCCCATTTATCGAGGAAGGCTATATATCCAACAAAAAAAGAATTATTAAAATCGGTCCAGTACTTTTGAGTTTATTCGTTACATACAAAAATACAAATCTTTCCTCTTTATAATATTAGTGTAGAAGTACCTAATTGGTAAGAAATGCCTATAAAAATTACTAGCTATAATATTAAAGAATTGCCAACAGGTGTTGTTAAGTTCTTGTAACTCTAAAAATCTCGGCAATACAAACTATGACAATAAAAGTCCTACTCTGCATAAACCTCCAACCAAAAGGGAAGTCTCTCAAAGTATCTGAGTCCTCAAGTGTACCTACCTATCTATTTTTGTTGATAAAACTACCCTCCATAACGGGGTCAAGTCTACCCCCGCATCAAAGTCTTGGGTTTCTCAGGGGACTACCTAAAGGTTCTCCGTTCTCCCAAACCAAAATCCAATGGCCTATAATGTGCTGCATATTTTTTCTAAGATGGTAGAGATGAATAATATAAAACCTGCTGCTAATGCTTTTTGCAGCACTGATTACTTGTTAACGATTATGTCCCACTTGGTACTTCCCTATTCTTGAAAAACATCACCCATTTCATTACACAGTAAAACACGTTTCAGTGTCTCTATGTTATAAATCGAGAGTGAAGAATAAACTGAGAAACGTACTTTCGCATTAAAAGGATATAAAATTACATAATTCGACACAACAAATAGATAGTCTAGTCGGAGTATGTATCTACATATTTCCGTGTTTATTACATACATACACATACCTACGATAATATAATTCTATATCTGTTCGATCCAAACACGCACCACAAGGTCAAAGCCACATCAGTTCTCAGGGGCAACTGTGTTGTGTCGCTCGTGCCGCATTCGTGTGTTAATTTAGCAACCGTTTTAATCTATAATTATGAGGCAGAAAGCTTTAAGTGAGTGTTTTAGTATATTTGCTGTAAGGTCACAACATTTCCTGAGGTGAGTATCGTAATTAAATGCAATCTTATTATGAAAACAAGTAAAAAAAACATTCGGGTGGTACTCTTCCATTATTTTGATATGCGTACGTATTATATGTATACACAATCTCTAATGTTATAAAGCTGAAGAGTTTGTTTGTTTGAACGCGATAATCTCAGGAACTACTAGTCGTAATAATTGTATATTTTACTGTTGGATAGCCCATTTATCGAGGAAGGCTTTAAGCTATATAACATCACGCTACGACCAATAGGAGCGGAGCAACTATGAAAAATGTTGCAAAAACGGCGAAAATTGGCGCAGACGAAGTTGCTCGGGTCTGCTAGTATATTATAATGAGCAAAAAGCATCGTCTTCGCAGACTATACAATAATTAAGAATATTGGGTATCAAGTAGGTGATGATGTTAACTCCTGTATTGTTTTTAAAACCACTCCCGCAGCACTGGGTTTGTACTCTAATGAGTACAAGCCATGTGTCGCGGGGGACTTTACAAACATACAAATCACGGACACAAAGTACACCCAGACTCGGAACAACGATTTGTGGATCACACAAAGTGATGTCCCGTGTGGGAATCGAACCCACGACCTCTTGCGTAGCAGTCGGGTACACTCCCACCGCCACAGAGGCAGTCAAGTACTACAAGTATTGGCGTAAGAGAAAAAAAACCAGAGAAAGATTCCTAATCTTGGACTTAAGTCGATTTTAGCCCAAGGGGGGTTCCTGTTATAGCGGTTGAGCTAAAAAATCTTAATCTTACGTTGACTTTAGTTTACGGTAGGTACCTACTTACCTACGTCAACAAAGAAAACTTTAGTCATACCTACCTACCTATTAACCTTGGGTATGTAAACCACAATTAATCCGGCATCACCGGCGTCACCTATGTGCCAACCAGCTCCGTCTAACCCTGACGAGTGGGGGCCACATCAACTTATGCAGAACGCTACACTACAAATACCTCAATAGCTTCGACCAGAGCTGACCAGAGCTGACCAGAGGGCCACCGAGGATGTAGGTTTAGTACATCCTTACTCCCTAAACCACTGTTTTACTGTGTAGAAACGGACTCCCCACCTACCTTTTACTTGTACCTTAAGGTACAAATAAACTTGTAGGTAGGTGGGGAGTCCGTTTCACATACATTATGTAGATCAGATAGATTTGACTGCCTAGGTGGCGCAGTGAGAATGTGTAGTACGACTGCTGCGCATGACGTCATGGGTTCGATTCCCACACGGGCGGATCCAGGGGCACGCATGGCGCACTACTTGATGTCGCAAATCCTAGTATATTTTTTCTTTCTTCTAGGAATGGCGGTTCATACAAATATTCTACGTCTGTACAGGATGCTAAACCTTTCAAATCAATACCGGGATTGTCATCTTTACCAATCATTGGTCCAATACACCACTTCTTGCCGATCATAGGTTTGTATAAATTACATTTTAGTCTTTTTGTTTGATTTTGTAATTTATATTAGTAGACATTGTGACACCAATTAAAGGGAAAAACAAAGCTTGATGGTGTGTTTCTGCGATAGAGTAAAAGTCAAAGAGCAGTCAAGTTCTTAAGGTTGAGTTGAGTTATTGTAGCTATCTAAGGTCGGCAATGGCCTATCTATTGTTAGTCCATTGCCGGACTTGGTTTAAAGATGGTGGGGTATCAATATCAAAAATATGCTTCTTTCGTGTGTTGCAATTACAATGGTGCTATCGGGACCCTTTTGAGTCAAAACATAAATTTAATTTTATTTACATTTGTAGTAAAAAACCAACACAAAATTATTTGCAGGACAATTTGGACCTAACGTAAATTTTATGGAAATGATCGGACGTTTGCACAAAAAGTACGGCAATATTGTTAAAATGGATGGTGTTATTACTAGAGCCGACATGGTAGTCCTGTTTGATCCAGAAGATATTGACCAAGTAGGTACTGAGAATGAGAATCGTAAGAAGTTTAAAACCTAGGTTTCTTTGAGAGTTGAACGACTAACGTCTCAGTCTCTAATCGTAAGAATAACAATTGACCGACTCAATATATTTAATGCCGTGTAGGTACCTGGGTGTACAAAAAGCTTCGTATCCCATGAGCAACCGATATCTATACTAATATTATAAAGCGGAAGAGTTTGTTTGTTTGTTTTTTTGTTTAAACGCGCTAATCTCAGGAACTACTGGTCCGATTTCAAAAAATCTTTTTTTGTTGGATAGCCCATTTATCGAGGAAGGCTAAAGGCTATATAACATCGCGCTACGACTAATAGGAGCGGAGCAGCGACGAGAAATGTTGCAAAAACGGGAAAAATTTACGCATACGAAGTTGCGCGGGACAGCTATTAATTATATATGTAGAATGCCAGTTGTGATTGTTGTGAAATTGACCAACCATGACATTTTTTTAAACTTTCTTCAAAACCTATTACTATATCTACCTACTATACCTTGTGGCAGATAGCAAGCCGACCATTATCTGTAGCAAATCGGTTGGATACAGAAGAAATTGAATGGTTGATCATAATATGAATATTTTAATAGGTTTTCAGATCGCAGGAGTCGAACCCTTTGCGTCCTGGTTTTGATACTTCAGTTTATTTCAGAGAAGTCCTCAAAAAGGAAACATATAATGGAGTTTATGGCTTAACTACAGCGTAAGTTATTTTCTTTCAATTTCATAGGATATCTATACTAATATTATAAAGTTGAAGAGTTTGTTTGTTTGAACGCGATAATCTCAGGAACTAGGTACTGGTCGGAATTGAAAAAATATTTTACTGTTGGATAGTCCATTCATCGAGCAAGGCTATATAACATCACGCTATGGCCGATAGGAGCAGAGCAGCAATGAAAAATGTTGCAAAGACGGGGAAAATTTACGCATACGAAGTACGACGGAAATCGTACGAACATCTCACATATCCGGTGTCGAGTTAAATGAAATGCCCAATCCCCTTTCCGTTACTATCGCCCTACCTCTAACAACAGATGCCCCGCCTTAAACTCAAGTCTAACTACGGCCCTCGGTACACCATGTTATCTTAGCGAAAATATAATTCAATTTGTTACAGACAAGGACCAAAATGGCGCGACTTTCGCACAAAAGTAAACCCAACATTGTTGAAGATTAAACTTGTCAGAGTATACACACCGCCACTCGAAGAAATAGCTCAAGATTTTATAGAAAGGTATCTATCTATACTGTTTTATTGTCATCATTCTTAAGGGTAGATTACGCGAAACAGGGTTCGGCTCTCTAGGACACGAAAAAAATTGTGGTACTAGTCAAAGAGTTTTTCTAGTAGATGAGAAGAAATTTAAGGATATGTCTTAATATGATCCCGCAAATAAATCTTGAAATTGCGGAAAAATGCAAAAACGAGCATTTTCGTATTGTCATAGTCATGGCGTTCGTAATCTAACATATGTACGAACGAATATTCTACTTTATTTTGACCTATGCTCCTGCGCACTGTGAAGTAATGGTTGTGTGCGGAAGAGCGAGGCCGGCGATCGTGTCGCTGTGTACGTAGCGCTAAACAAATAATTATCTCAGTGTAATGCACCCAGTGCAAGCGCTTGAGAACAAGTTGTGTTAAATTTTATGTTTCTCTAAACATTTATGTATCTTATGCTCTTAAGCAAAAAAAAAGGTTAAGAAAACCTCAGTCACCGCCTAAAAACCTCCTAAATTATTGTATTTTTAATGTAGATGCATAAATTTGATTGTTCAAGATTAAAGAAAATAAAAAGTGATAAAACGTATTTATCGGAAAAGTTTGACATCGAAGTAAATAAGTGGTCCTTAGAATCGGTGGCTTATGTGGGATTGGGTGCACGATTGGGATGTCTCCAAGATGATTTGTCGCCTGACCACCCAGCGAGCAAATTGATGAAATGCGCCAACGATATCATCAAACTATCTTTTAAATTAGAAATTATGCCAAACCCTTGGAAGTATATTGCTACACCCGCTTAGAAGCTTATGAAAACGTACGAGACACAGTGGCAGTAAGTACTATTTTAATACATTTAAGTAGATAAACAATGTAAGCTACGCGTAGAGTAGTATACATTGTTTATCTACTTAAAAGTAATATATAGACAGTGTTAAATTCAGGTTAGTCAACTTGCTAAACAATGGTTATTACGTAATTACGCTTATGTAGTTGATTACCGAATAAAAAAGCAATCCAAATGTAGAGTCATGGTCATGGCCAATTGACCAATGGCACAATTTGCAGTTAAGCGGTCAGTTGATGCGAACATCCATAACTAGGTATACTACATTGAAAGTGAGACAAATCGTCTTTTTAAATAGGTATAGTCATTCTGTTAAATGATAAGAAAGATAAGACATATAGTTTACTCACTTAAATGTATAATTTCGACTGGAAACCTATGTAGATATCTTGTTACAGGTTTTAAAATGATGTCAGTAGAATAACATTATCGTGTTTTTATTACCCGACTGTAAGGAAGGGTTATGTTTTTTGCGCGTATCTTGTATGTTTGTATGTATGTGAGTATGTATGTAATATTCTTTATTACCTCATATCTCACAAACCACTGAACGGATTTGTACAATTAAGACGTCCTTAGATTCGTCTTAACCGTCCAAGTATTCTTAGATACGTGATTTTTGAAAAAAACAAACATGGCGACTGGGAAATGTCAAAATAAAGAGGTGTGACAAAAAAAAGTGGTTTCGAATACTGCAATATGAGTAAAAAAATAAGAAAAACCCGCCTGCACAGAAAAGATGGAAATTAGATCCCCAACATAATTATATATACTTTCATGCAGTCGGAGGCATTAATGGATCTCGATGAACTTAGTTAAGTGTCTTTTGCGTGTATGTTCGTGCGGATGTGCCTGCGGGGATTTTTTTTTGCGTGTATGTCAGTCTTTTTACTGACAGTAGGGTACCCTAGGGGGAGAGGTTCAGCTCAGTCGGGATTCAGCTATGTCACGTTAAAAATTTCTGCTAATTACGATAGTATAGATAGGCACAGTCGAGTTTGTAATGACTAGGCGCAGATCCAAGGGGCAATTGCCCCCTCCCCAGACTTATGTATTTTCAAGTGTTCGTACATTTAGTCCGCGTTGACTGGCAAAACTACACACTTGGCCGTTGTTGGGTCAAAGTGCCCGCCTCCAAACATGATCCTGGATACTACGACCTGGTAATGACTTCCATTGTTCCCAAATCTGAATGTAGCCTTAGGGACAGAACCTTTATGCAGGGTTTAATTAGAATAATATATCCGGTAGATTCTAAATGAAAACAAGTAGGTACATAAATAGGTACACTATTTAGGTTATATTTGAAACACTTAAAAAGTAGCGTATTTTTGACAAATTTAATAGGATTTGATTAACATAAATTTTTCATAAATTTTCAGAATAAGTACAATGTATATCGACCAGGCTAAGAAGCGGATAAACGAAAGAGGGCAGAACGACATTCCCGAAGAAGACAAAAGTATACTTGAAAAGCTATTGGCGATTGATGACAGAGTTGCTTTAATGATGGGCAATGAAATGTTACTGGCTGGAATAGAGACTGTGAGTGGCAAAGCCTTTTAGTCATCTCATTTTCCCACGCCATTGTGCCCAACAGGGCACAATCCCACCTGGGGTACGTGCATGGATGATACGTCAATTTCGAAATTATGAAATTTGCACCCTTGTATACTGGTAGACCGCCAGTGGCGCGGATCCAGAATTTTATTTTGGAGGGTTTGATCATGCTGAGGAAGCTTAGATGTTGGTTTTGGGCGACCTTAACAACACAGAGGTGTATCTATATAATATATTCGCTTTCGCCCGCAGCTCCGCCCGCGTGGATGTCGGTTATCGCGATAAAATCTATCCTATGTCCTTCCCCGGAACTTATACTATCTCGATACTAAATTTCATCTAAATCGGTTTAGCTGTTTGTGCGTGAAAGCGTAACAGACAGACAGACAGAGTTGCTTTCATATTTAAAATATTAGTAGGTATGGATTTTATAAAGTTTTTTTTAAAGTAGGGCTTTGTTACCAACCATGCTTACGACGGACGAGGGGGGTTGGACTGCATTTCATTTCGCTAGACACTGGCAATGTAAGTCGCTCGCACGATGGGGGGGGGGGGAGGCGAGGGTGTTTAGTCAACTGCGGCCAAGGTACACGCGCACACAATTTTTATTAAGGCTCGCTTCTGATTTTTCACGCTTGATCTTGGCTGCTCGCCAGTGCTCGCCAACTAATATCTAATGGCCATGTTATTAGATAACACTGTAGCCATTAACCACAGAATTGAACTACACACATATTTCTCATAACATTTGCAGGTGGCCTTTAGCGCAATTGGTGTTCTTTATCATCTGGCAAGTAATCCAGAAAAACAAGAAAAATTACGTCAGGAAATACGTTCTGACGACAAACACACACGTTATTTGAGAGCTTGTTTAAAAGAAGCACTCAGAATATGGTCCGTCGTACCATCTAACTTAAGGCGAACCGACAAAGACCATGTTGTCGGTGGTTATCACATACCTCCAGGGGTAAGTATCTCTCTTCTATCTAGCCTTACTATTTCAAACATACACTTCGAACGATTTATCCTTAGACTATTGACCCTGGCCACGCTTCGCTGTGCAATTTTTTTGGCCAGAAATATTCGCGGCTGTCCCCAGAACACCATGTCAAAGTTTCATCACAATCTGATCAATGGTTTCGAAACGCATAGAGGACATACCGACAGACAGACAAACATTTATTTTTATATATACCTATAGATAACCCTGCTCTTGAACTCTATTACAAGATTGTTAAAGTTCTTAATGAGGTGGCAAAATATTAGCACGGGCTTATGAGACATAGACCCCGCGCCCAAGCGGCGCGCGCGACTCGCTGTCAGATGCCCGGAGAGTTTTAACTATTTCAATTTTTCTTCTTCTTCTACAAGCGCAGCAATAATAATCATGTTCCAGTCCGCATCCATTACGAACGAGTTGTCTGTATAAAGTATCGATATCGATACTTTGCATTTATGACATGTCTCTCCGCTTAAGTGCTCTTGACGCCGCTCGGGGCGGCTGAATCCGCTCGCGCGTTTTAAAGAAATACGCTTCGCCGCGCTTCCAGCGGTTTGCGCTAGGCCTTAATAGGCGAAATGTAAAGTTTAGTTCTTATTTTTATTACCTATATTACGCTTTTGATATGTGTCTAATCAAAACGTTATCTGACTTTTCAGGTTGATGTGATAGCACCAAACGAATATTTATCAAGTTTGGAAAAATATTACCCACGACCGAAAGAATTTATACCTGAGAGGTGGTTGGCAGATAAAACAGATCCGTTATATTACGGCAACGCACATCCGATGATCACATTACCTTTCGGCTTCGGCATTAGGAGTTGTATTGGTAGAAGGATTGCTGAACTAGAAGTTGAGATATTATTGAAGAAGATAATTGACCAGTTCGAAGTATCGTGGGAAGGACCACCAATCAAAGTCGTGAACAGCATCATGAGCGCATTTCAGAAACCCTATGGTTTTATATTTAAACCTGCTAAATAATTTAGTTAAATAAGTATGTTTATTATGTTATATTTTTTAATAGGTTGATATTTATGTTTAAAAGGATGCATGCTTACTTAATGAAAACATTCAAACTTCATGCATCGCCGTGGTATTCTGTGATAAATTTAACCTGTCACAGCTACAAATTTGCTAATATCGAGTGTACAGTAGAAGTAGTTATAAATGCCAGTAGTTTAGATACCAAAATAATATCAGTTAAAATACGTAAATACAGACGTAATAACGTCTTATAAATCGATGACAGGGTGCACGCACGAAAAAGTGTCACGTAGCAACGGTCATGTTTTGATTGGTTGCTAAGGAGTCACGTTATTGGTTAGTTGCACATGCGATACAATTGGAACTAACGTTGATTTGTTGCTAAGCAACGCGAATGGCGACATTTTTTTTTTTAAATAGCTCTCACAGTAGGGTGTCGCCACAAGTCCAGTGTCGCGGGAGACTTTACAAACCTACAAGTCACGTAAACAAAGTAGGTACACCCAGACTCGAAACCACAATTTGTGGATCCCACAAAGTGGTGTCCCGTGTGGGAATCGAACCCACGACCTCGTGCAGTCGACACATTCCCACAGAGGCAGTCAAAATGATATCAATGTTTTCATAAGACGTTATCACGTATTATTTATATATTATATATTACGTTATTCAGCTTAAAACGATGCTTTTTGTTCCACGTAGGTACAAGGGTTTAAAGCATACAGGGTGGATAAAAAATACCAATGCAATCCTGTTAACCCCTACTGCAAATTTAAGCTAAATTGCTGTTAGGAGTAGATTCCCGTTGGTGGTGAGTGAGTGGTCACGTGAGTAGAGCATGAACCCACGACCACCCACGCCACCAAGCTATCGTCAAAATTAGGGGGTTATCCCCATGACCCTGACTGGATCCGCCCTTGTGTATCGAAGGTCTACGTAAATTTAAATGTAATTCTCTTTTGCTCTAGTGCACGATACGTGAGAATGGGACGTAAGAATGCAGATGGAGAAAAAACTGTTTCGAGTAAAAAGTAGCCCTGACGATAAAAAGGACACCTAACGTTATATGAGTACCTTAAATCGAATGTCCTTTAAATGTTACTCTTAACTAAACTGCAATTCGTGTTCAAAAAGTAGGTACCTATACAAATTTTTGTGTTTTTGTTATTTGTTGATATTAAAAATACAACTTTATTTAATTTGTTTTATTTTAAAATGGCATTGTTAGTCAATCAATGACACACTTTCATTCCTTTAGCAACAGATATTTTATTAATCTAATTTACCTACAATAATCAAATTATTGTAGAATTCAATTTACTACCAGCACAAGTAGCTGAAGCACACAATAATTGAGTTTTCAGTACTTTGCAAGTGTATGATTTGCCTTTGTAAGTAAAGATTCTGCGTGACAAGCCATTCTTTTCTTCCTTTTGATATCAGAATTAATATTTTATATTTATTCATTCGTTATAAGTACTTTGGCCAATATTAAACACAATAGTTTTTACCTTTGTTGTAAGTAGATGCTCCTGCTTTAATGTACCCACTAATGCTGATTTTAAATGCTTTTTGATAATACAATTTGCATCAGTCCTTTATCATGGTGTATAGTATATTAGTCGCAGGACCTTACCCCCATATCAAGTTTAATAAACATTCAAACATTATAAAATTGGCAATTTGAAAAGAGTTGCCGCGAGTTTTTATTGCCAGACTCTTTTCTCCGGCTTAACCTATTGTTTGTGAACTTGGCATTACGTGTACATGTAGAACCCCGACGTATCACAAGAGTTGTTTTTCAATCCGTGAATAAAGAATTTTGAAATGAATTTGTTTAAACATGTTTGTAAAAATTAAACTAGAATGTAAGAAACGCAGGAAAATATTTTTTTAGTAGACAACACTGATCAAGTTTTTGTAGTGTTGGGATGAGTCGACAAAAAGTGGATGTCGATAAGGAAAATTAGTCGATTAATTCAATTCTAATGTATTTGTTGCCATTCATTTATTACGCAAGACAATTTAGGGGGGAGAAGGTCGACCATGTCTTATTTTTACGTAGGCAAATGAATTTCGAGTACTATTATGAGTACCTATGTTTTGCTATTAAATTCGGTGTGGTCTCTTCTAGTCGTGAACTCATTGCCGAGTATCAGCAATGAGTTCACGACTAGGAAGAAGAGACCACGTGAATCCTTCCGACTTGGTCTGTGTCAACTAGTTTCTCCATCAACTACGTACCCTCGTTTGATGTAGCACGGCGCTGACGGGAATTCCTAGGCCTTCGGATTTCTGATCCGACCAACGCTTTGGTCTTCGGCCTCAATTTTTCCAGTCACCATCAGAAGTTCCAGGTAATCTCCACTCCTCCAAGCAATGTGCTGAAAGGATCGCACTACGTATTGCAAGCAGTTTATAGACAGCCGCCGAGCATTTATATTTTTAAATGGAGATTTTTTTGCGTTAGGCGGCCTATACTATACTCAGAATGCGGCGCCGCACCGCATTTCAAACGTGTCAATTCCATGCCTGTCAGCGGCTTTGAATGTTTAAGTCATTATGAATTAGTATTATTCTTTGCATTATAGTTAAAAATAAAACTTAATTAGAACTGTAGCGTATAATAAATACGATCACGAGTACTGGTGGGGCGAGCGATGGTGGGGAGTGCAGATGGCGTCGGTTAGCGCTAGGTGCACTCAGTCTAAATCCGACCTCCGGCCAGTGCGCGTGTTGTCATTTAAGTTGGTGTTTCATTTGGTACCCCGGATAGTGATCAGTGCAAGTGTATAGTGACCTGTACAAGAACAAATAAAATAAATCCAGAGTTTTTTTTACTTTATCTGATTTTTAAATTGTTTAATTCTTTATAAGAAATCGATTTTTTCACAGCTAACTATGTATTACTAGTATATAAAGGTAACGATAAAAATAAACAATGAGTATGAGGTTAATTGAATAAGACCAGCTCCGCCAAAGGTCGACGCGAGATGACGGCGGGAAATCGCGCTCGGCGCTAGGTAAACAAATGCTCGATAACTATCCCACGACGTTAATTTATAATATCGATAAAGGGCGCACCACAACACTAGCATTTGACAGTTCAAAATGTTTAGGTGATGTGAGGTTATTGGTCGATACAAAATAGTTTATATAAATATTTGGGTAGGGAATTTTGCCCAAATATGTAAAAGGCAAACAAAACAACATAACGGTGTTCTCAAAATAGTGCTACGCTTAATCTCTTTAGTAATATGTTACGCTGATGTAAAATGTATCGTAATGAAGTTTCTTTGTCACGGGAATAGTTTCGTTATATCTATCGATCGATTACGAAAGAGCTTTTAAGTTTACATTGATATGAACATATTTGTGGCTCATAGTATATGAAAGTAATTGTCCTATTTAATGTGTGAATCTGTGCGAAGTGATCTCGAGTGTGTGTTTTTATGAGACTGCGATTGAAGTTGCTAACGTGTTAATGCAATATGTGTTTACGTCCGTTTTTCATTGTAATTACGCGTTCAGTTCACTTTAAAATGTTATAAAGCTAGCTTATCTACGCGTGTAATGTAAATTTAGAGTGAGCACTATAGTAATTTGTTCCCGCTGTCACGTCCATGTATTGTTGCTCCTTCCTGTAAGTATTATTGTAGAACTACTTACCAATTTAATTTGTAAAAAACGTAAATAATAACAAAAATATTGTTATCGTTTACGTTTTTAACAATATGTGCATTTATCACAAATTTTATTTTGTTCAACTCTTCTATATGCCACTGTTTACTTACATTTTCTCACCACAAATAAAAAAGCCATCTTTAAATAAAGCCCCCTATTTTTTTTCATAGACAAGTTCTACCAAATAGGTCATAATGCTTGTGTACCCACCTCTATAGTATAAGCTACAAGAGTTAGCTAAGGTCAATAACCTCTGTAATCTGCTACATCTAACATTTTTATTGCTTTATCATTATCACCTTATCAGTATCATAAACATTGTTACATATGTTACATCAGTGTAAACCTAAAATAGCCTACTATATAGTACAATGTTGACACAGTACTACTACTAACACAATTATATTATTATGTAGACACAGAATGGTTTACACATCATTTACTTCAACTATCTGATTTCATATGAAGTTCAAATTTCAACTTGCTATGCATTTATGATAAAAGACATTCAGATATTTTGCACTTACACAAATGCCCATTAAAGTACCTTATGTTATTTTTTATAGTACCTACTGCATGCTGGATTTTGTTTTAAAACTCTGCAGTCAAATTGTGTGTTTGGCCTTAAGATTTTGAGAGAGAGTGAATAGAGGGTCATTGTTCCTCACAGTCAGTCTGTATCCCAATATGGGGGACTGTTACCCCCTCTGTAAAGGGTACATACAGATTTATTTAAGTATTTAAATGAAAGACATTTGTCCATTAGCAATGGTTATCACCACTTGCTAAGATGGAGAAGATACACATACCTAATGGATGTAAAACTATCTTTCAGATAGTAGTAGTAATTAGTCCGATCTCAAAAAATTAAAAAAAAAAACTTGAGAGGTGTCAAGGGACACCCGGATGGAACAAAGTTCTTATCTTCGCAACACCACACTGTTCAATGCGAAATAGAAATACGAAAAGAAAATAACCTACAAAAAGACGATTGTATACCGAAGGCTCGAACCCACAACTACACAATTGTCACCAATACTGTGTACCGAATTTATGCCTCTAGACCAAATCGACAGGTGACTTCTTTGTCAAATTGATGTTCATATCTTACGCGCACACCGCACGGCTTGTGTGTGTCAAAAAGTGTTGTTACAACTTTTCGTAAGAATTTTTTCCGTCTAGACCCCTTTCACAACGCGTGATAAGGAACTTCGTTCTAATAGCCTTTATTTCTCCAAAAATGTACAGTAATAAAACCATGATTTCAATTACAAAAATGCAAACTCAATTGTGTCTCTAATTTCGGAGTGCCTATTGGCAAAGGTCTCCTCTAATTCTCTCCAGTGTGCTTGATCGAAAGCTACCCTAGTCCAGTATGTTACCAAGAGTACATACTGGACTTTCTATGGTAAGGCAACTAAAAATATTTGCTTAAATTGATGCCTAACTTCACATTGTACTAAAATATATCTACCTAAATGTTTTCTTTATTTAAATTATGTTGCCTAGATGGAGTGTTCTCTCAGTAAGCCTATCAAAACTTAAAGCTACTGCTTGAAGATGCATTATGAATAAACCTGTCAAACTTACACTAAATAGGTGTGTCAGACTTAAATTTGAGATCTATTTGGGCTAGGAATCTAGTCTAAATATTGTGTGAACAAAATATATCTTCAATTTGTACTGTTAACCTTTACTGGGAAGAGTAGTGACCTCACAAATAAACAATATGCATATGACCTTATCAAGACATCAAAGACATTACTTAATCATCATTTCCTTCCATTGTGCTTGTGTGTCAAAAAATGTTAAGCAAAAGTACTAAATCACACATAAATCCTTATTTAATACATTGTTTCTTTTGAATAAAAAAAACAATATATTGCATCAAGCAGATCAGTTGCTCACCGAACAAGGACTAAGCAACTCAAGCATCCTGTCCCCACTCCCTCCCTAGCGTCTGGGCCCTTGTTTTTATGCTCTAAACACTTTATTCTCTATTCTATCATTACTACATTATTCTTTCATTCATTTTCAAAATAGTACAGAATAATTTAAAACTTTCACTTGTCAAAATGCTGTTAGAATGTATAGTAACTTATTATGAAGTAGCTCCCCAGGCTTCATAAGGGTGTCATTTTGCCGTATGTTTTAAAAAATAAATATTTTAATACAAACATTATCCTAACAATATCAAATACAACCAAAAAAAGAGGTATCCAATTTGGTGCCCTCATTCATGTTTATCTATATACTAATATGTGAAGCAAAAGGGTTGTTCACCCCTTTTAACGAGAATTGGGCGGATGGAGGAGTATGAAATTTTGCACATTTATAATTTACTAGCTGTGCAGCGCAACTTCGTCTGCGTAAATTTTCCCCGTTTTTGCAACATTTCTCATTGCTGCTCCGCTTCTATTGGTCGTAGCGTGATATTATATAGCCTATAGCCTTCCTTGATAAATGGGCTATCCAACAGTGAAATCATTTTTCAATTTGGATCAGTAGTTCCTGAGATTATTCTGTTTATACAAACAAACTCTTCAACTTTATAATATTAGTATAGATAATGTACCTTCACATAAAACATTAACATTCATGATTCACCAATCAGGGCAGATTGGTCTTCATTTGTGTCATTGTCTTCAATTGAGCTAATTATATAATTGTTTTGACATTCATCATGCCAATTTAGAATATTAAATAATTAAAACAACAAATCACTTTGTAACTAACTAATTACATGATAGCATTAGGTATACTAAGAATTCATTACCTGGATTATCTTCTATCGTCTCTTTCTTGTATAAATTTTGATAGTTAAATATGTAACTAAACTAATTAACTATTTATTATTAACTAATATACTAATTTATGCAACTTTCGGAGCAAATATTTCTAAAAATATTAACACTTAATCATAGATCTTTTAAACCGTGTGACCAAAAAATATGAAAAAAAAAAAAATGGTAAAATTTGTTTTCAACATAATCAAATTTACCATCTTTAAGTTATTGCCAAAAAACTGAGTTTCTCAACAAAAGGGCGTAAGTGCCATAAACATACGCTTTTGTTTGTTCTGTTGGTGAAATTTTTTTCATATGTAGTTCATTTATTTGTAATAGCTGCCCGCCCCAACTTCGCATGGGCAGTAAAATATAGCCTATGATACTCAAATAACGTGGCTTTCTATTGGTAAAAGATTTTTAAAAATCGGTTTTGAAAATTCTATACATGATTACCTCCTACAACCTCACAAACTTTACCTCTTTATAATATTACTACCTATACAAGTATAGATTAGTATAGATAACGGTTGCGGAACTATACCGAGCATGGTCCGACATGCTTCTGCCTGGTTTTTTTACCATAGAGTTTATTTTGAGCCATTCAACTTGAATGAACAAGTCATATTAGGTATATAGATTTCCATATAACCTTATCATAAGTAAAAATATTGAAGCAGAAGTACTGTAAGAAATATATTATCAAGGCCATTTAGGAGAGATTAAATAGTTTATATTACCTAATATAGAAAATAGTTATTATAATCAGTATCATTTTCGTTTTATTTTTGTGGAGGACATGGTGAAACTATGAGGGTACCTTACGTGACTATGGAACCCTAAAAAGCAATAACAGAGAGCTTATATTTACCGGCGCTTTCGATCGAATCGGACTTATCGTCTGATGACCACCAAGCGTAGGGTAGTTTAAAAATTGGAGTCGCGGCATTTTACAACTACACTCGCTTCGTCTTCATAAATTTGTTTGTTCGTACTGTCGGTAGGTACTTCTACACACAACACTTCATTCAACTCGAATCAGTCGACCCGTGACCACGATCGGCACAATTCAATAGAAACGTTTTAAAAATAAACAGTGCCGTACCTTTTAATATTTACGTGATAAGTGATAAACTACCGAATACTGAAACGATTTGTGTCGGATTCAAAAATATATCTGTCGCCAACATTCACCTGTAAGTGACAGTGAGAGCATGAGAATTAAAAAGAGTTACAAAATTGAGCGTTTGAGTATTTTGTCGTAAGTCACGATAACATAATGCAAAAAGAATTATTTATTCCATTGATAAACATCAACAGTAGGTTGTTAAGTTCTATAGAAGTTGGAATGATGTCATCAGTTTTAGAGTTAATGTGTCTGTGACCACATTATCACAAAAACCCATGACATGTGGTCTGCGTCGACAACATAAAAAAATATACCTAACATACTTTAAATAGGTTTGGATCTAATTAGTTAGAATAGCTGTAAGGCATTTTATACCCTAATTTCAACAGCCTAAATACCTAATTTGTGTTTCCTACCTAAAAACCAATGAGATCAATATGTGTTGACCAATTAAATTCAAAAGGTCACAAATAAACAACTAGTTGATATACAGAGTTCACTCCTTCCTTATTACTTTTAATAAATGTTCTTAATATAAAATTTTCCTTAAGTACTCGAGCTTCTACGCAGGCTTTATTATGTTAGTGTCGAGACTGTATAAAGTGTATAACTAAAATAATCCGCAATTTGTAATAAAATCCCGGATTTAACACGAACAAATTGGTTCATTACAACAGCTTATCTGCCAAATGTTTCTACGTCGAATGCCTCTATAGGTAGGTGGTATTATGGTTTTGTTCTTTTCTTAAGGCAGAGACACACTGTGTTGTTGTCGACCTCCGCTCTACACCACAGTACATTACTCTTACAATTTCTGCTTAGTAACTTATTATTGTGGCATGTGCAAGTCACGGCACCGACTGTATAATAAAGAATACTCAGCGGAAATTTCTGCAATTTCCTCAATATTGTTAGTGTAGGTAACTTCGTCTATTTATAGTTCAATATCTCGAGATCTCTTGATAAATTATTTGTAGTGATTCATTACTTGACTGATCCACAATTACAATTTCCGTCAAATATCACGGTTAAATCGGTCCTTTGGGTCATATTCGTCACGAGTGCAGGACACAATACGTTTCTGCCTTTACAAAGCATGTACAAAACCACTTAGCTATTTTAGTGAATGTCGGTACATAAAGTTTAAGGTGTGTTCTTATGTATCAGTTCACGGCTGGGCGTCGGGATGGCGAGCATGAGCTCCACGCTCGTCGAGACCGTCTCCATCAACTACGAAGACTTTAACGAGAGCTTCCTCACCTGCGGCACGTGTTTATGTTAGTACACTGTTTTTGTCACGCCAACGATATTTACAGACAGCGTAAAGACAACTCTTTGGCTATCATCATAAAGTTCAATATAATTTCGACTATTTTTTCCATAAATAGACATACTATGGACAAACTTTACGCTAGATGTAAATACTCTTTTATCGCTTTTAATGGTTTTGTAAACAACCAGTATCATCTTGCACTGCTTTATGATTTGATTAAAGTGTGCATAATTATCATTGACGTCTTATAAAGTTCCTAGGTATCTAGTAATTTAAGTGCTTATTTCCGTTACAAAGGTAATGATTCATATTACATAAAATCCGTTGACATGACAAATAGTTTCTATTATTGAACAATCTAGACGTATATTACATGGACGGTTTTATATTTTCAATTCAACAACATACAACCAGCCAGTTTTGGTACCGAAAAAAATATACGTGCTCATAAACAATAACATTGCCAATGTGTAACAATTTGTTCCAGCACAATGAAGTAGTCACATGTGTTTAAAAATTACCACTATTTTAACATAAATATGCTTCATAACAATAATGGTCTTGTTTCCAGGCACTTATGATGGAGGCGAACATACACCTAAGCTACTACAGTGTTCACATACAGTCTGCTTGCATTGCCTTACCCGAATAGCGGCTTCGCAAACCAGAGACGCGGGCAGTTTTCGATGTCCTATATGTCGCGAACTTATAACGATACCTCGAGGTGGAGTGCAAGCCTTACCCCCATCATTCCTCGTCAATCAGCTTCTAGATTTAATGGCACGTCAGCGCAGAGAAGTGATACCACAGTGTAGTTCTCATCCGGGCAGAGAGTTGCTTTTTTGTGAAACCTGCGATTGCGTGTTTTGTCGACATTGTGCCGACGGGCCTCACAGTGACACACCCTGTGATCATACAGTAGTACCATTTTCTATAGCATTGAAAAGAATGTCAGAGATACTGTTGTATAGAGCGAACGAATGCCTCAGTAAGCTTGGTTCGGCAAGAGATGCCGTTGCGAGTGAACTGAGGCGACTCGAAGCGGCTGCGACAGCAGCTGATGAAGCAATAGACCGTCACTTCGCAGAACTGAAAGCAGCAATCGATAAACGCCATAATGAATTAAAATCTGCTGCAGCTGCCGCCGCTACACATAAAAGAAAATTGCTGGAAGAACAATTGAAATTAATTGATGCAGAAAAAGCTAAAGTAAGTAAAAACTGGTAGTATATTTACGGAAAGAAATACCCTGCTAACCACAATAGGCATTTGTTATATATTGTGTAACTGAAACTGACATTTACTATCATTATCATGACGAGCGGAAACCATTCATTAGATATGTAAATACGTAAGCCTCCCCTTATAATTCAAGAGAAAATTGCTGCAATTACCTTTTGCTGTAGACATATTTGTAATTCTAGTAGAAAGGTACGCTATAAATCTATTTAATCGACAAACAAATTACTAGGTAACTATTTATTTGTCATATACTTTTAAGTAAAGTATACATGTAATAATAATACATGTATTTATTATACAATATTTAAAACAATTTATACGCGTACCTACTGGATGAATAGATAATGGTTTTGGTTTCCAACCATTCTAGTACTGCTTGTAAATATAGACGATCCAATTTGGTATTGTCCAATCCCAGGAATAGAATTCTTGAGAACGTCATTGGTCGACACATTAGTCAGACTAAGCGAGTATTTATATACGAGTACCTTAGCCACCTTAGGATTTAGAACTCCGTCTTTGAATTCAGCAAAACTCTGGAATGATGATAATTATGGTCTCGGATCCAAACGGATTTTGGTCACGGCGACTAATCTCATCGGAGGCAGACAAGTGCATTCTATATTCCCTCAGTAGAGATTAGGCTCAGGACCGACGACTTAACGTGCTCTCCGAAGCAAAGGAGGGTTCGAAAACGGTCACCCGACCGTACGTATGGAATGGACCGACAGTTGTAGTGCTAACATTGCTTAACCTCGTTTATCTCTCGATTTGCTCGGCCACTACTGAATGAAACTCCTCAATTGATAATTACAGGTGGAAGCAGAATGTTCAGGTCTTCAACAGCAAGTGGAAGTTCGTGAAGTCAGCAGTCGGGCGGCTGCTCTCGGTGCGAGGTTGGGTGACGCGGCCGCTCTTGCCGAGCCAAGGGAGAACGCTTTCCTTGCAGTAGACTTCGCTCATAATGACGCTCATCAGAGGTTTACTGAATCACTCGCGGAGCTGGGCAGGGTTCGAACTAGCACTACGTTCCCTGGACTTTGTACATTATCTTTAGGTAAGTCTTGAAATGTCATATTGACTTAGTGTTCCCGGAGTTCTGGAAAAATGTATTTTTTTCAAGGTCAAAGTTTTTATTGCATAAATATGATATTGATTTTCCTTATAACAAATGGCTGACGGGTCCTCGCCGGATACTCAAATGTCTGATGGCTGTCAGATGCCTTCCTGAATTTGTTATTTGATTTGTTGTTGCTTGTTTGTATTTTTTGCCTACTGATAATATTAATGTAATTGTAGTTATGTAGTCTGTGCCCAAATCGCAACAAAATAAACGTTTTCTTTTCTTTCTCTTTCTTTCTTTAAATATGTTTAAAAATCATTACTATAACAGGATTAATACCGTCTTCGCCAGAGTTGAAGGAAACTGCAAGGGATATCCTCACTTCTGGCCTCGTTATTTTTTAGTTGATTCGAGTCCAACATATCGACCTCTGTCGTGCACGCGACGAGTTGGGATCCGTGCTCATAAAAAAAGATAATACCGTCTAGGCTAGGGTTCACATCAATTTATAACCCTACCTTAAAATTAATAATAGCAAACATTGCATTTCTAGAATCTGGGTGCGTGTGTGGTTTAGAAGTGGAAGTGGTATTGCGTACAGTGGACTACCACGGCGAGGCTCGTAGTACCGGCGGCGACCCCGTCAGCGCCGCGGCCACCATCGACGACGCTCCTCTGCCTTGCACCGTTACTGATCTCGATACTGGACTTTATAGGTATGTGATGCTTAACGTACCTATAACAATAGTGAAAACTTGTCTTTTATTTGTGGTTTATAGAGATATCACTGTACTGATGTAGGTACTTCATTTCATTACCGATTTATAGTGCGACCGCTTATGGGTACAATACGCGAAACAGGGTTCGGCTTTGTCATAAATTTATATAGAACTAGCTGACCTGTGCAACTTCGTCGGCGTCAATTTTCCCCATTTTTGCAACATTTTTCACTGATACTCAGCTCCTATTGGTTACAGCGTGATATTGTATAGCCTATAGCCTTCCTCGAGAAATGAGCTATCCAACACTAAACTATTTTTCAATTTAAACCAGTAGTTCCTGAAACAAACAAACTCTTCAGCTTTATAATATGAGTATAAAAAAATATATTTAAAGATATATTTACTCGTAATTAAATCTTGCAGTTACGGAAAAATCCAGAAAATAAGGGTTTTCATTTTGTCATAGTTGTGGCGTACGTAATCTTTATGTACGAACGAATACTCGACTTTATTTTGTTCTACGCTCCTGCGCATTGTGAAGTAATGGTTGTGTGCTTCAGAGCGAGGCGGGCGACCGTGTCGCTGTGTGTGTAGCGGTAAATGAAATTTTTTTTCGGAAGCGCACGCCGTAATTCCTCCTTAACCCAGTCCTAGCTTGCAGCATTACAGGGGAGCGGGAGGAGACGACAGTGGCGTACGCCCGCTTACCGCGCAATCCCTGTTGCCGCATAGTATTTTTTGGTGAATGGTAATTTATTGATTATGTATGTGTCGTTTCTAGGATCACGATGCGTCCGTGGAGCGCAGGCGCGCTGTGCGTGCGCGTGCTGGTGTTCGCGCGCGGCGTGCGGGACTCGCCGCTACGTGCGCACGTGGCGCCCGCCGCCGCGCCGCTCGCCGTGTGGGGCAGCCGCGGCACCGGCAAGGAGCAACTCAGTCAGCCCGTCGCGCTAGCTAGGTACGCTAGTATATATACATATATACTCGCCGTGTGGGGCAGCCGCGGCACCGGCAAGGAGCAACTCAGTCAGCCCGTCGCGCTAGCTAGGTACGCTAGTATATATACATATATACTCGCCGTGTGGGGCAGCCGCGGCACCGGCAAGGAGCAACTCAGTCAGCCCGTCGCGCTAGCTAGGTACGCTAGTATATATACATATATACTCGCCGTGTGGGGCAGCCGCGGCACCGGCAAGGAGCAACTCAGTCAGCCCGTCGCGCTAGCTAGGTACGCTAGTATATATACATATATACTCGCCGTGTGGGGCAGCCGCGGCACCGGCAAGGAGCAACTCAGTCAGCCCGTCGCGCTAGCTAGGTACGCTAGTATATATACATATATACTCGCCGTGTGGGGCAGCCGCGGCACCGGCAAGGAGCAACTCAGTCAGCCCGTCGCGCTAGCTAGGTACGCTAGTATATATACATATATACTCGCCGTGTGGGGCAGCCGCGGCACCGGCAAGGAGCAACTCAGTCAGCCCGTCGCGCTAGCTAGGTACGCTAGTATATATACATATATACTCGCCGTGTGGGGCAGCCGCGGCACCGGCAAGGAGCAACTCAGTCATCCGGTCGCGCTAGCTAGGTACGCTAGTATATATACATATATACTCGCCGTGTGGGGCAGCCGCGGCACCGGCAAGGAGCAACTCAGTCAGCCCGTCGCGCTAGCTAGGTACGCTAGTATATATACATATATACTCGCCGTGTGGGGCAGCCGCGGCACCGGCAAGGAGCAACTCAGTCAGCCCGTCGCGCTAGCTAGGTACGCTAGTATATATACATATATACTCGCCGTGTGGGGCAGCCGCGGCACCGGCAAGGAGCAACTCAGTCAGCCCGTCGCGCTAGCTAGGTACGCTAGTATATATACATATATACTCGCCGTGTGGGGCAGCCGCGGCACCGGCAAGGAGCAACTCAGTCAGCCCGTCGCGCTAGCTAGGTACGCTAGTATATGTACATATATACTCGCCGTGTGGGGCAGCCGCGGCACCGGCAAGGAGCAACTCAGTCAGCCCGTCGCGCTAGCTAGGTACGCTAGTATATATACATATATACTCGCCGTGTGGGGCAGCCGCGGCACCGGCAAGGAGCAACTCAGTCAGCCCGTCGCGCTAGCTAGGTACGCTAGTATATATACATATATACTCGCCGTGTGGGGCAGCCGCGGCACCGGCAAGGAGCAACTCAGTCAGCCCGTCGCGCTAGCTAGGTACGCTAGTATATATACATATATACTCGCCGTGTGGGGCAGCCGCGGCACCGGCAAGGAGCAACTCAGTCAGCCCGTCGCGCTAGCTAGGTACGCTAGTATATATACATATATACTCGCCGTGTGGGGCAGCCGCGGCACCGGCAAGGAGCAACTCAGTCAGCCCGTCGCGCTAGCTAGGTACGCTAGTATATATACATATATACTCGCCGTGTGGGGCAGCCGCGGCACCGGCAAGGAGCAGCTCAGTCAGCCCGTCGCGCTAGCTAGGTACGCTAGTATATATACATATATACTCGCCGTGTGGGGCAGCCGCGGCACCGGCAAGGAGCAACTCAGTCAGCCCGTCGCGCTAGCTAGGTACGCTAGTATATATACATATATACTCGCCGTGTGGGGCAGCCGCGGCACCGGCAAGGAGCAACTCAGTCAGCCCGTCGCGCTAGCTAGGTACGCTAGTATATATACATATATACTCGCCGTGTGGGGCAGCCGCGGCACCGGCAAGGAGCAACTCAGTCAGCCCGTCGCGCTAGCTAGGTACGCTAGTATATATACATATATACTCGCCGTGTGGGGCAGCCGCGGCACCGGCAAGGAGCAACTCAGTCAGCCCGTCGCGCTAGCTAGGTACGCTAGTATATATACATATATACTCGCCGTGTGGGGCAGCCGCGGCACCGGCAAGGAGCAACTCAGTCAGCCCGTCGCGCTAGCTAGGTACGCTAGTATATATACATATATACTCGCCGTGTGGGGCAGCCGCGGCACCGGCAAGGAGCAACTCAGTCAGCCCGTCGCGCTAGCTAGGTACGCTAGTATATATACATATATACTCGCCGTGTGGGGCAGCCGCGGCACCGGCAAGGAGCAACTCAGTCAGCCCGTCGCGCTAGCTAGGTACGCTAGTATATATACATATATACTCGCCGTGTGGGGCAGCCGCGGCACCGGCAAGGAGCAACTCAGTCAGCCCGTCGCGCTAGCTAGGTACGCTAGTATATGTACATATATACTCGCCGTGTGGGGCAGCCGCGGCACCGGCAAGGAGCAACTCAGTCAGCCCGTCGCGCTAGCTAGGTACGCTAGTATATATACATATATACTCGCCGTGTGGGGCAGCCGCGGCACCGGCAAGGAGCAACTCAGTCAGCCCGTCGCGCTAGCTAGGTACGCTAGTATATATACATATATACTCGCCGTGTGGGGCAGCCGCGGCACCGGCAAGGAGCAACTCAGTCAGCCCGTCGCGCTAGCTAGGTACGCTAGTATATATACATATATACTCGCCGTGTGGGGCAGCCGCGGCACCGGCAAGGAGCAACTCAGTCAGCCCGTCGCGCTAGCTAGGTACGCTAGTATATATACATATATACTCGCCGTGTGGGGCAGCCGCGGCACCGGCAAGGAGCAACTCAGTCAGCCCGTCGCGCTAGCTAGGTACGCTAGTATATATACATATATACTCGCCGTGTGGGGCAGCCGCGGCACCGGCAAGGAGCAACTCAGTCAGCCCGTCGCGCTAGCTAGGTACGCTAGTATATATACATATATACTCGCCGTGTGGGGCAGCCGCGGCACCGGCAAGGAGCAACTCAGTCATCCGGTCGCGCTAGCTAGGTACGCTAGTATATATACATATATACTCGCCGTGTGGGGCAGCCGCGGCACCGGCAAGGAGCAACTCAGTCAGCCCGTCGCGCTAGCTAGGTACGCTAGTATATATACATATATACTCGCCGTGTGGGGCAGCCGCGGCACCGGCAAGGAGCAACTCAGTCAGCCCGTCGCGCTAGCTAGGTACGCTAGTATATATACATATATACTCGCCGTGTGGGGCAGCCGCGGCACCGGCAAGGAGCAACTCAGTCAGCCCGTCGCGCTAGCTAGGTACGCTAGTATATATACATATATACTCGCCGTGTGGGGCAGCCGCGGCACCGGCAAGGAGCAACTCAGTCAGCCCGTCGCGCTAGCTAGGTACGCTAGTATATGTACATATATACTCGCCGTGTGGGGCAGCCGCGGCACCGGCAAGGAGCAACTCAGTCAGCCCGTCGCGCTAGCTAGGTACGCTAGTATATATACATATATACTCGCCGTGTGGGGCAGCCGCGGCACCGGCAAGGAGCAACTCAGTCAGCCCGTCGCGCTAGCTAGGTACGCTAGTATATATACATATATACTCGCCGTGTGGGGCAGCCGCGGCACCGGCAAGGAGCAACTCAGTCAGCCCGTCGCGCTAGCTAGGTACGCTAGTATATATACATATATACTCGCCGTGTGGGGCAGCCGCGGCACCGGCAAGGAGCAACTCAGTCAGCCCGTCGCGCTAGCTAGGTACGCTAGTATATATACATATATACTCGCCGTGTGGGGCAGCCGCGGCACCGGCAAGGAGCAACTCAGTCAGCCCGTCGCGCTAGCTAGGTACGCTAGTATATATACATATATACTCGCCGTGTGGGGCAGCCGCGGCACCGGCAAGGAGCAGCTCAGTCAGCCCGTCGCGCTAGCTAGGTACGCTAGTATATATACATATATACTCGCCGTGTGGGGCAGCCGCGGCACCGGCAAGGAGCAACTCAGTCAGCCCGTCGCGCTAGCTAGGTACGCTAGTATATATACATATATACTCGCCGTGTGGGGCAGCCGCGGCACCGGCAAGGAGCAACTCAGTCAGCCCGTCGCGCTAGCTAGGTACGCTAGTATATATACATATATACTCGCCGTGTGGGGCAGCCGCGGCACCGGCAAGGAGCAACTCAGTCAGCCCGTCGCGCTAGCTAGGTACGCTAGTATATATACATATATACTCGCCGTGTGGGGCAGCCGCGGCACCGGCAAGGAGCAACTCAGTCAGCCCGTCGCGCTAGCTAGGTACGCTAGTATATATACATATATACTCGCCGTGTGGGGCAGCCGCGGCACCGGCAAGGAGCAACTCAGTCAGCCCGTCGCGCTAGCTAGGTACGCTAGTATATATACATATATACTCGCCGTGTGGGGCAGCCGCGGCACCGGCAAGGAGCAACTCAGTCAGCCCGTCGCGCTAGCTAGGTACGCTAGTATATATACATATATACTCGCCGTGTGGGGCAGCCGCGGCACCGGCAAGGAGCAACTCAGTCAGCCCGTCGCGCTAGCTAGGTACGCTAGTATATATACATATATACTCGCCGTGTGGGGCAGCCGCGGCACCGGCAAGGAGCAACTCAGTCAGCCCGTCGCGCTAGCTAGGTACGCTAGTATATGTACATATATACTCGCCGTGTGGGGCAGCCGCGGCACCGGCAAGGAGCAACTCAGTCAGCCCGTCGCGCTAGCTAGGTACGCTAGTATATGTACATATATACTCGCCGTGTGGGGCAGCCGCGGCACCGGCAAGGAGCAACTCAGTCAGCCCGTCGCGCTAGCTAGGTACGCTAGTATATATACATATATACTCGCCGTGTGGGGCAGCCGCGGCACCGGCAAGGAGCAACTCAGTCAGCCCGTCGCGCTAGCTAGGTATGCTAGTATATATACATATATACTCGCCGTGTGGGGCAGCCGCGGCACCGGCAAGGAGCAACTCAGTCAGCCCGTCGCGCTAGCTAGGTACGCTAGTATATATACATATATACTCGCCGTGTGGGGCAGCCGCGGCACCGGCAAGGAGCAACTCAGTCAGCCCGTCGCGCTAGCTAGGTACGCTAGTATATATACATATATACTCGCCGTGTGGGGCAGCCGCGGCACCGGCAAGGAGCAACTCAGTCAGCCCGTCGCGCTAGCTAGGTACGCTAGTATATATACATATATACTCGCCGTGTGGGGCAGCCGCGGCACCGGCAAGGAGCAACTCAGTCAGCCCGTCGCGCTAGCTAGGTACGCTAGTATATATACATATATACTCGCCGTGTGGGGCAGCCGCGGCACCGGCAAGGAGCAACTCAGTCAGCCCGTCGCGCTAGCTAGGTACGCTAGTATATATACATATATACTCGCCGTGTGGGGCAGCCGCGGCACCGGCAAGGAGCAACTCAGTCAGCCCGTCGCGCTAGCTAGGTACGCTAATATATATACATATATACTCGCCGTGTGGGGCAGCCGCGGCACCGGCAAGGAGCAACTCAGTCAGCCCGTCGCGCTAGCTAGGTACGCTAGTATATATACATATATACTCGCCGTGTGGGGCAGCCGCGGCACCGGCAAGGAGCAACTCAGTCAGCCCGTCGCGCTAGCTAGGTACGCTAGTATATATACATATATACTCGCCGTGTGGGGCAGCCGCGGCACCGGCAAGGAGCAACTCAGTCATCCGGTCGCGCTAGCTAGGTACGCTAGTATATATACATATATACTCGCCGTGTGGGGCAGCCGCGGCACCGGCAAGGAGCAACTCAGTCAGCCCGTCGCGCTAGCTAGGTACGCTAGTATATATACATATATACTCGCCGTGTGGGGCAGCCGCGGCACCGGCAAGGAGCAACTCAGTCAGCCCGTCGCGCTAGCTAGGTACGCTAGTATATATACATATATACTCGCCGTGTGGGGCAGCCGCGGCACCGGCAAGGAGCAACTCAGTCATCCGGTCGCGCTAGCTAGGTACGCTAGTATATATACATATATACTCGCCGTGTGGGGCAGCCGCGGCACCGGCAAGGAGCAACTCAGTCAGCCCGTCGCGCTAGCTAGGTATGCTAGTATATATACATATATACTCGCCGTGTGGGGCAGCCGCGGCACCGGCAAGGAGCAACTCAGTCAGCCCGTCGCGCTAGCTAGGTACGCTAGTATATATACATATATACTCGCCGTGTGGGGCAGCCGCGGCACCGGCAAGGAGCAACTCAGTCAGCCCGTCGCGCTAGCTAGGTACGCTAGTATATATACATATATACTCGCCGTGTGGGGCAGCCGCGGCACCGGCAAGGAGCAACTCAGTCAGCCCGTCGCGCTAGCTAGGTACGCTAGTATATATACATATATACTCGCCGTGTGGGGCAGCCGCGGCACCGGCAAGGAGCAACTCAGTCAGCCCGTCGCGCTAGCTAGGTACGCTAGTATATATACATATATACTCGCCGTGTGGGGCAGCCGCGGCACCGGCAAGGAGCAACTCAGTCAGCCCGTCGCGCTAGCTAGGTACGCTAGTATATATACATATATACTCGCCGTGTGGGGCAGCCGCGGCACCGGCAAGGAGCAACTCAGTCAGCCCGTCGCGCTAGCTAGGTACGCTAATATATATACATATATACTCGCCGTGTGGGGCAGCCGCGGCACCGGCAAGGAGCAACTCAGTCAGCCCGTCGCGCTAGCTAGGTACGCTAGTATATATACATATATACTCGCCGTGTGGGGCAGCCGCGGCACCGGCAAGGAGCAACTCAGTCAGCCCGTCGCGCTAGCTAGGTACGCTAGTATATATACATATATACTCGCCGTGTGGGGCAGCCGCGGCACCGGCAAGGAGCAACTCAGTCATCCGGTCGCGCTAGCTAGGTACGCTAGTATATATACATATATACTCGCCGTGTGGGGCAGCCGCGGCACCGGCAAGGAGCAACTCAGTCAGCCCGTCGCGCTAGCTAGGTACGCTAGTATATATACATATATACTCGCCGTGTGGGGCAGCCGCGGCACCGGCAAGGAGCAACTCAGTCAGCCCGTCGCGCTAGCTAGGTACGCTAGTATATATACATATATACTCGCCGTGTGGGGCAGCCGCGGCACCGGCAAGGAGCAACTCAGTCAGCCCGTCGCGCTAGCTAGGTACGCTAGTATATATACATATATACTCGCCGTGTGGGGCAGCCGCGGCACCGGCAAGGAGCAACTCAGTCAGCCCGTCGCGCTAGCTAGGTACGCTAGTATATGTACATATATACTCGCCGTGTGGGGCAGCCGCGGCACCGGCAAGGAGCAACTCAGTCAGCCCGTCGCGCTAGCTAGGTACGCTAGTATATATACATATATACTCGCCGTGTGGGGCAGCCGCGGCACCGGCAAGGAGCAACTCAGTCAGCCCGTCGCGCTAGCTAGGTACGCTAGTATATATACATATATACTCGCCGTGTGGGGCAGCCGCGGCACCGGCAAGGAGCAACTCAGTCAGCCCGTCGCGCTAGCTAGGTACGCTAGTATATATACATATATACTCGCCGTGTGGGGCAGCCGCGGCACTGGCAAGGAGCAACTCAGTCAGCCCGTCGCGCTAGCTAGGTACGCTAGTATATATACATATATACTCGCCGTGTGGGGCAGCCGCGGCACCGGCAAGGAGCAACTCAGTCAGCCCGTCGCGCTAGCTAGGTACGCTAGTATATATACATATATACTCGCCGTGTGGGGCAGCCGCGGCACCGGCAAGGAGCAGCTCAGTCAGCCCGTCGCGCTAGCTAGGTACGCTAGTATATATACATATATACTCGCCGTGTGGGGCAGCCGCGGCACCGGCAAGGAGCAACTCAGTCAGCCCGTCGCGCTAGCTAGGTACGCTAGTATATATACATATATACTCGCCGTGTGGGGCAGCCGCGGCACCGGCAAGGAGCAACTCAGTCAGCCCGTCGCGCTAGCTAGGTACGCTAGTATATATACATATATACTCGCCGTGTGGGGCAGCCGCGGCACCGGCAAGGAGCAACTCAGTCAGCCCGTCGCGCTAGCTAGGTACGCTAGTATATATACATATATACTCGCCGTGTGGGGCAGCCGCGGCACCGGCAAGGAGCAACTCAGTCAGCCCGTCGCGCTAGCTAGGTACGCTAGTATATATACATATATACTCGCCGTGTGGGGCAGCCGCGGCACCGGCAAGGAGCAACTCAGTCAGCCCGTCGCGCTAGCTAGGTACGCTAGTATATATACATATATACTCGCCGTGTGGGGCAGCCGCGGCACCGGCAAGGAGCAACTCAGTCAGCCCGTCGCGCTAGCTAGGTACGCTAGTATATATACATATATACTCGCCGTGTGGGGCAGCCGCGGCACCGGCAAGGAGCAACTCAGTCAGCCCGTCGCGCTAGCTAGGTACGCTAGTATATATACATATATACTCGCCGTGTGGGGCAGCCGCGGCACCGGCAAGGAGCAACTCAGTCAGCCCGTCGCGCTAGCTAGGTACGCTAGTATATGTACATATATACTCGCCGTGTGGGGCAGCCGCGGCACCGGCAAGGAGCAACTCAGTCAGCCCGTCGCGCTAGCTAGGTACGCTAGTATATGTACATATATACTCGCCGTGTGGGGCAGCCGCGGCACCGGCAAGGAGCAACTCAGTCAGCCCGTCGCGCTAGCTAGGTACGCTAGTATATATACATATATACTCGCCGTGTGGGGCAGCCGCGGCACCGGCAAGGAGCAACTCAGTCAGCCCGTCGCGCTAGCTAGGTATGCTAGTATATATACATATATACTCGCCGTGTGGGGCAGCCGCGGCACCGGCAAGGAGCAACTCAGTCAGCCCGTCGCGCTAGCTAGGTACGCTAGTATATATACATATATACTCGCCGTGTGGGGCAGCCGCGGCACCGGCAAGGAGCAACTCAGTCAGCCCGTCGCGCTAGCTAGGTACGCTAGTATATATACATATATACTCGCCGTGTGGGGCAGCCGCGGCACCGGCAAGGAGCAACTCAGTCAGCCCGTCGCGCTAGCTAGGTACGCTAGTATATATACATATATACTCGCCGTGTGGGGCAGCCGCGGCACCGGCAAGGAGCAACTCAGTCAGCCCGTCGCGCTAGCTAGGTACGCTAGTATATATACATATATACTCGCCGTGTGGGGCAGCCGCGGCACCGGCAAGGAGCAACTCAGTCAGCCCGTCGCGCTAGCTAGGTACGCTAGTATATATACATATATACTCGCCGTGTGGGGCAGCCGCGGCACCGGCAAGGAGCAACTCAGTCAGCCCGTCGCGCTAGCTAGGTACGCTAGTATATATACATATATACTCGCCGTGTGGGGCAGCCGCGGCACCGGCAAGGAGCAACTCAGTCAGCCCGTCGCGCTAGCTAGGTACGCTAGTATATATACATATATACTCGCCGTGTGGGGCAGCCGCGGCACCGGCAAGGAGCAACTCAGTCAGCCCGTCGCGCTAGCTAGGTACACTAGTATATGTACATATATACTCGCCGTGTGGGGCAGCCGCGGCACCGGCAAGGAGCAACTCAGTCAGCCCGTCGCGCTAGCTAGGTACACTAGTATATATACATATATACTCGCCGTGTGGGGCAGCCGCGGCACCGGCAAGGAGCAACTCAGTCAGCCCGTCGCGCTAGCTAGGTACACTAGTATATATACATATATACTCGCCGTGTGGGGCAGCCGCGGCACCGGCAAGGAGCAACTCAGTCAGCCCGTCGCGCTAGCTAGGTACACTAGTATATATACATATATACTCGCCGTGTGGGGCAGCCGCGGCACCGGCAAGGAGCAGCTCAGTCAGCCCGTCGCGCTAGCTAGGTACACTAGTGTATATACATATATACTCGCCGTGTGGGGCAGCCGCGGCACCGGCAAGGAGCAGCTCAGTCAGCCCGTCGCGCTAGCTAGGTACACTAGTGTATATACATATATACTCGCCGTGTGGGGCAGCCGCGGCACCGGCAAGGAGCAGCTCAGTCAGCCCGTCGCGCTAGCTAGGTACACTAGTGTATATACATATATACTCGCCGTGTGGGGCAGCCGCGGCACCGGCAAGGAGCAGCTCAGTCAGCCCGTCGCGCTAGCTAGGTACACTAGTGTATATACATATATACTCGCCGTGTGGGGCAGCCGCGGCACCGTCAAGGAGCAGCTCAGTCAGCCCGTCGCGCTAGCTAGGTACACTAGTGTATATACATATATACTCGCCGTGTGGGGCAGCCGCGGCACCGGCAAGGAGCAGCTCAGTCAGCCCGACGCGCTAGCTAGGTACACTAGTGTATATACATATATACTCGCCGTGTGGGGCAGCCGCGGCACCGGCAAGGAGCAGCTCAGTCAGCCCGTCGCGCTAGCTAGGTACACTAGTATATATACATATATACTCGCCGTGTGGGGCAGCCGCGGCACCGGCATGGAGCAACTCAGTCAGCCCGTCGCGCTAGCTAGGTACGCTAGTATATATACATATATACTCGCCGTGTGGGGCAGCCGCGGCACCGGCAAGGAGCAACTCAGTCAGCCCGTCGCGCTAGCTAGGTACGCTAGTATATATACATATATACTCGTCGTGTGGGGCAGCCGCGGCACCGGCAAGGAGCAACTCAGTCAGCCCGTCGCGCTAGCTAGGTACGCTAGTATATATACATATATACTCGCCGTGTGGGGCAGCCGCGGCACCGGCAAGGAGCAACTCAGTCAGCCCGTCGCGCTAGCTAGGTACGCTAGTATATATACATATATACTCGCCGTGTGGGGCAGCCGCGGCACCGGCAAGGAGCAACTCAGTCAGCCCGTCGCGCTAGCTAGGTACGCTAGTATATATACATATATACTCGCCGTGTGGGGCAGCCGCGGCACCGGCAAGGAGCAACTCAGTCAGCCCGTCGCGCTAGCTAGGTACACTAGTATATATACATAATATATATACTCGCCGTGTGGGGCAGCCGCGGCACCGGCAAGGAGCAACTCAGTCAGCCCGTCGCGCTAGCTAGGTACACTAGTATATATACATATATACTCGCCGTGTGGGGCAGCCGCGGCACCGGCAAGGAGCAACTCAGTCAGCCCGTCGCGCTAGCTAGGTACACTAGTATATATACATATATACTCGCCGTGTGGGGCAGCCGCGGCACCGGCAAGGAGCAACTCAGTCAGCCCGTCGCGCTAGCTAGGTACACTAGTATATATACATATATACTCGCCGTGTGGGGCAGCCGCGGCACCGGCAAGGAGCAGCTCAGTCAGCCCGTCGCGCTAGCTAGGTACACTAGTGTATATACATATATACTCGCCGTGTGGGGCAGCCGCGGCACCGGCAAGGAGCAGCTCAGTCAGCCCGTCGCGCTAGCTAGGTACACTAGTGTATATACATATATACTCGCCGTGTGGGGCAGCCGCGGCACCGGCAAGGAGCAACTCAGTCAGCCCGTCGCGCTAGCTAGGTACACTAGTGTATATACATATATACTCGCCGTGTGGGGCAGCCGCGGCACCGGCAAGGAGCAGCTCAGTCAGCCCGTCGCGCTAGCTAGGTACACTAGTGTATATACATATATACTCGCCGTGTGGGGCAGCCGCGGCACCGTCAAGGAGCAGCTCAGTCAGCCCGTCGCGCTAGCTAGGTACACTAGTGTATATACATATATACTCGCCGTGTGGGGCAGCCGCGGCACCGGCAAGGAGCAACTCAGTCAGCCCGTCGCGCTAGCTAGGTACACTAGTGTATATACATATATACTCGCCGTGTGGGGCAGCCGCGGCACCGGCAAGGAGCAGCTCAGTCAGCCCGTCGCGCTAGCTAGGTACACTAGTGTATATACCTAGTCTGGCCATAAATACTGTTACAATTAAAAATAAGAAAGATATTACATTTGAATTTGGAATCTGTCATTTTTATACGATTGTTCATTGTATTTTCTAATTTTGGCGCCAATACATTGTACAATATTTTGCTATATTAAAATGGAGTGGGGTGATAAAGAAAACCGAATCGCTGTGATTGCATTACACAAAGTTGGTATGGAGCCGAATGTAATTTTTAAAACTCTCCATACGCTTGGTATTAGTCAAATGTTTGTGTACCGGGCTATTAATAGGTACAATGAGACCTTCTCTGTTTGTGACAGAAAAAGATCTGGCCGTCCACGTAGTGTTCGTACGAAAATGGTGGTCAAAGCAGTAAGGGAAAGAATTCGAAGAAATCCTGTCCGAAAGCAAAAGATTTTATCTCGGGAGATGAAGATAGCACCCAGAACCATGTCACGCATTTTAAAAGATGACTTAGGACTTGCAGCCTATAAGAGACGCACTGGTCATTTTTTAACTGATAATTTAAAAAAGAATAGGGTGGTAAAATCGAAGCAACTACTGAAGCGGTACGCAAAGGGAGGTCACAGAAAAATTTTGTTTACGGATGAGAAAATCTTTACAGTTGAGCAACATTTTAACAAACAAAATGACCGTATTTATGCTCAAAGCTCTAAGGAAGCTTCCCAATTAGTCGACAGAGTGCAACGTGGGCATTATCCGACTTCAGTGATGGTTTGGTGGGGTGTTAGCTATGAAGGAGTGACTGAGCCATATTTTTGTGAAAAAGGTATCAAAACATCGGCACAAGTGTATCAAGATACCATTCTTGAGAAGGTAGTTAAACCCCTTAACAACACCATGTTCAATAACCAAGTATGGTCCTTCCAACAAGACTCAGCGCCGGGTCATAAAGCTCGGTCCACGCAGTCTTGGTTGGAAGTGAACGTTTCGGACTTCATCAGAGCTGAAGACTGGCCGTCGTCTAGTCCCGATCTTAATCCGCTGGATTATGATTTATGGTCAGTTTTAGAGAGTGTGGCTTGCTCTAAACGCCATGATAATTTGGAGTCCCTAAAACAATCCATACGATTGGCAGTGAAGAATTTTCCCATGGAAAGAGTGCGTGCTTCTATTGATAACTGGCCTCAACGTTTAAAGGACTGTGTTGCAGCCAATGGAGACCACTTCGAATAAGCTTTTTATATTTTGAATTGTTTTTTATTTATGTATTAAACTAACACACTGTAAAAGTAATAAATATTATTTGCAATAAAAAAAATGTTTTTTCTTCGTAACAATATTTATGGCTAGACTAGGTACATATATACTCGCCGTGTGGGGCAGCCGCGGCACCGGCAAGGAGCAGCTCAGTCAGCCCGTCGCGCTAGCTAGGTACACTAGTATATATACATATATACTCGCCGTTACATCCTATAAAGTGATCTATTACCCTTACTACAAGTCTATGGTGATCCTCAATACTTCAATATGACAAACTATGAATTTATAATTAATTTTTACTTTCAGATGTCCAAAGCGACGAGAAATATATGTCCTCGACGCGGGCAATTCGAGAGTAAAAGTGTTGGACGACGAGACGTTCGCATTTAAAACGGATATCGTTAACGAAGGTATACTGATTCATTATCTATACTAATATTATTATAAAGGATGTATAGATGGTTGTTTGCTATTCATCTAGGCCACAACGGGTAAACGGATTTGGAACAAGATTATAGTCTGGAATAGCTCATATGGTCTTTTTATCGCGGAAAAATTATCCAGAGGGATAATTAGTTTAAAAAAAAAATACACGTACGAGGTCGCGGGCAACAGCTTGTTACTATAAAATATCTTTTTCGTGTGTACAATACTATATATTAAAATATTGCTTAGTATTTTGTGTACAATCCATGAAATTGAAATAAATAACGTACTCACGTACATGGAATCTCAAGACTCCTTCAGAAATTATTTGTCTGTAATTCTGTGTCAATGAATGTTGTCTATGTGTGAGAGAGATACGATCGGTCCATCAGTTTTACAAAGCTTCCTTTGTAACCAAAATAGCGTTAAGGTTGAAATTGGTAACTGTCCGTATATGATTGCAAGGGAAAATGAATTTCAACCGTAGGGTGATAGAGCATTTTTAACCGACTGCACGTATGAAGGTTTCTTCTGTACTACCGGTATTTTGTGGTTAGATGCTCAGTGAAGATTGGTTGATGTTGCAGGTTTAGGGGGTAGAAGTTGTACAGGGATTGCGGTCACTGCAGATGGTATTATCGCCGTCAACTGGCGGACACGGACTCTCACAGAGGTTAGTTGTAGAATACATTTATAAAGAGGTAGCTTTTTTAAACACCATTCTAATATATTAAGACACCATTTAAGGTTGGAAAAACGTAGTGGCGCTTGTTTAGAGACAAAAGTGTTTGCGTTTGAAAACTAGTAAAGAATCTGTGTTTTGCCTGTACAGTGATTTCGTGTGTTTTCCGGGAGCGGAAGCGCAAAATTTTCCGGCACTTATGAAAATTAGTGATTTTAAAGATTTTGGCGTGCTCTTTCCAACATTGCAACTTTGCTACCTCGCAACTTTGCTGCTCTAGCTTCATATCTGAAAATTAGATCCTAAAATCAGTTGTTAGACAATACCTACCTCTTTTCCTACACGTTTTAGAATAAAAACATGTTTTACAAAATTAAATAAGGGAACATTTCCTGTAATATGTACTGTCGTACACAACGCGTTTATAGCAAAAAAATGCGACAACATGTTACTTTTTTTTGACCAAAACGCATATTCGTGTAGACTTTGCGACGCTCGCCCGTTAAAACTATCAAGTTTACAAAAATATTGTCATAACATATAGGTTTTATTCTCTAGTTTTATTTTGTAACACATATTTTTATCGTAAAATGTGTTCGAAAAGAGATATTGTCTAAGAACTGATTTTGGGCGCCATTTTTCCAAAATGGTTTTAAAACCTTATAGGTATTAAAGTTCTTATTTACGAATTGAAGCCAATTTAACCCCCAAGTCATCCTTTGAGTTAAAAAAAAAAACCTGGGTGTGTCTATGTCTTTAAGGCCACGTGGTTAGGTAATTGTGAAGAATTTGAATCTTATGATCTTGTGGATAAAACTTAAATTTGCTTATGAATGAACGCAAATATGTGGTCAGAACGCGGTCCCCGGCCGCAAGTTTTTTCTTCGTACGGTACCGGCTGCCGTTTGCCGTGTGGTACCAGCTTAAGAATAGTACCATCCCATCTCTTCTTGTGGGTTTCGTCAATGTGACTAAGGCACCTGTCCCACCAATGCAACGTCGAGAAAGCGAGTAGTGATTTTATCACTTAAGAAACGTACATACTTATGTAGAGCGCATGTAAACAAAAGAGATACAGATATAAAGACCGTTCACACTGCCAGCGAGTACTCGCTCTATACTGCATCTCTTTTGTTTACATAAACGGGATCTATTTGTACGTTTCTTGAGTGATAAAATCGGTACTCGCTTCTCGCTCATTGTCGTCGTTGGGACTGGTGTATAAGGGATGTAACACCGGAGGACGGGCAGCATTCCACGGGTCTACAGTAAACAGGTTCTAGTGGGGAGATCCGTGGCTAGCCGTGTATGCCGTAATGTTGGGATCGTTCCCTCCGGGCGCAGGTGACGCTGGAGGGCGCGACGCTGCGCACGCTGCGCTCGGCGCGGCTGGTGGAGCCCGTGTGCGTGGCGGCGGCGCCGCGCTCGCGCCGCCTGGCCGTGGCCGACAACGGCGCCCGGGCCGTCTTCCTGTTCGACGAGCGCGGGGACATCGAGCGGGAGGTACGTGTCACGACCGGTTGTAACCCGCTTCAAAAAAAGTTGTGTGTTCGCAATTTTGTCAAAAGCTTGTAATCCGATTGGGATGTTGTTTTCGCTCTTCGATTGCAATTTTTTCGTGTGTATAAAGTTGTCCCAGGTTATAAGACACCAGAGATATGGACTAAAACATGGGTGTAAGTCGGCGTTTGCATTCGATAATGTGCTTGACCATTTGTAACACGTTTTTATTATTAGCTTCGTACGCATGTTATGAAGTCTTTGAACGTTTTTTTCACCCACTTCAGAACATTGGATTTAATAAAAACTTCGCACACTTATCAAGGACTGAAGACAATACAATCCGATAAATAGGATTTTTTGAAAATTTATCCCCTAAGAGGGTTAAATAGTGTTTGTAAGTTTATATGAAACTCCGTAAGTTTTGAACTTAGATATGTAGAATTTGGTATTTAGCTTATTGGTTTAAAATAAAGAAGACTTGTTCAACGTTTTTGAAAAATCAACCCCAAGTAGGTAAAATAGTGATTGTAAGTTTATATGAAACTCCGCTAGTTTTGTAGTTAGATGTATGGAGTTTTTCGTATAAAGCATGAGGTGATTATAAATGAATATCGTTACAAGGACCCCACGCTTTTTTACGATAATGTTTTGTTCTTAATTACTCCTGTTTTTTCAAGTTATAGAAAATTATTTTTAACTTTTTAGTAACTACAACTATTTACAAAAGAGTGTTTTTTATTTTTTTAAACTATTTTTTTTTCTTGATTTTCTTTTGAAGTTGGTTTTTAGCGTGTCTCTTTTTATAAAATATTAAAACGACACGCTTTTCAGAAATTAGTAAGTAAGAAAGAGAAATTAGGTAATAAGTATGTAACAGCACTATGTACGTCATATATGTTGTTATCGTGAAATCTTTTAATATTAGTAGGTATCCGTTTAAATCATTATATCGTTCTAACATTAACATAATTGGTACCTATAAAATAAATTATTTTGCTGTAGCGAACTTCGACTTGTAATGTATAAATTATAAACGCAGGTGGGCAATGGTGAACTGGGTCTAGTCGGTGGTTTGGCGCTGTCAGAAGATTTGCTCATTATAGCCGACGTGGCTGTCAGAGTGTACGATATAGAGGGGAATCTCCAGAATGTGTTCGCACCTGTGCCAAAAGGTAAGACCGTTGTTATCTTTATCGATATCAATTTTTGGGTATTTTAATCTTCAACTCAAAACGAGGAGTACTATAAGTTTGAAGAAATCAATGTCATCATAGTGCCTAAAGGGATGGACTGGTTTGAATGTGTTTTTTGGTTAAAAAAAAGCTACTTTAACAATATAGTTATTTTCTTGTTTGGTGTATCAAATGTCTTTAAATGCAGACAGGCATATGGGTTAATGGGATCAAAGGAAATTATTGTAATGATACAAAGTAATTGCAGACAATTTATGAGTGTGGGCGATGCAAACCTGAAAAAAAATTCCTTGTTTCCTAGTACCCCGTTTCTTATTAGTAATTGTAGCCAATATATGTGAGTGACCGGTGCTTCCTAACCGAAATGTCAAGCAATCTAAACCGTGTATCTATAACTATACTCTATATGTCTATACAAATAAATAAAATCGAAGTGTCTGTTTGTAATGTCAAAATACTTTTTTTTCTAAATGCATATGAAAGTACTTTTAACAAAAACAGTTTTTAATTTTTTGGTCTGTCTGTCGGTCTGTTTATTTGTTTGTTCTAGTTATTTGTTTTCTGTGATAAAGAATAGAATCCTTGTAAAGAAAGACCTTCTACACCGGTTTTGTCAACGCACAATCCTATAATCACATATTTCGGATTCAGATTTTACGTACGCTGAACTATTTTTCAGGTTCGAGATTTCATTCGTCGGTAATACTCTTATGGATAAACTAGCTGTCGCCCGCGGGAGTGTCGATTAGGGGGCGTCCATTAATTACGTGGGGTGTTTAGATGGGGGGAGGGGGGGGGCGAGTCGAGCCAAATCTCACTCAATCTCTCATGGGGAGACTGAACGGATTTCGCAAGAATTCGTACACAATCATCAATTTTTTTTTTTCATTATATTTGACCGATTTTGAGATGTATTGCTAAAGTGCGACCAACTCACACTTGACCAGTGTTGAGTCAAATGTGAAATCTACATGACATTAGCGAAGGGACGGAGGGCGTCTAATTTTCGCCAAAATCACCTCACGTAATTTATGGGTGCCCCTTTATCGCAATAAAAACTATTCTATGTCCGTCCCCGAGTCTTAAACTATATCCATACTATTACATTTATTTCGGGACTTAATCGTGTGAATTATTTACGAACGGTACGAACCTTTTATTTACCCGACATTTCCTTACACGAACCTTTTATTTACGTCATGGTCACGGGTTGACAGTCGACCCGTTGATCGGTGCAATTCGATTAAGTCTCGAAATAATAAATCAATTTCGAACTGGCTAGAATGTAATAACTTGCATCTAAATTAATCGCCTTCCACAATTATAATAATTTTGACCAAATAAAGTATAATATTCATGTTCATTTTCAATCAATTTGAATGCAGCCAAGGTTGTGGATTTATTTTTCTTTAATCCATTCTGTTCTTCCCTTATAATATTGTATTTAACTAGAAAATCAGACAAGCGATTGTGCATTACTCTTTCAAATACTTTCGCAAATTTTTAAGTTAGATTAGTTATCTTTTTTGTGTAAAGGTCTGACAACAGATAATTTACATTTTCCTGGGAATATTCCATCAGACAAAAACTATATTTTGGATGTGTTATATATTTGTTTGGTAATATAATAGTAGAAAAGTTGAAAACAATAAATAAAATACGTGCATATTCCCCAATGTGACGCAGGTCGTGGCGGTTACGGCGGCGTGGCGCTAGAGGAGGAGGATGGCGAAGCTCGCGTGGTGTGCGCGCGCTGCGTGCGCGGGCGCGCCGCGCTCGTGGTGCTGCAGGCGCGCGGCCGCGGCGCCGGCCGCCTGCTCGCCGCCGCCGAGCTGGCCGAGCGCCGCCCGCGCCGCGTGGCGGGGATCACGCTCTTGCCGAAGAAGCGGGCGCTGCTCGCTGATCTAGCTGCTGACTGTCTGCGTCTGCATACGTACTGGTGAGGTGACATACCTACTGGTGACACTACACACTGCTGATATTACAAACATACTGGTGAGATAACATACCTACGGGTGAGACTGCACTACTTCTGGTGATATTACACATGCATTGGTGAGACTCCACTCCTTCTAGTGACACTAACACTTACTGGTGAAACTACAGACCTGGCGAGAGTACACACCTACTGGTGAGACTGAATATCTAATGGTGATACTACACATTTACTTAATAATAATGAGACTACGCATCTACTAGTGACACTACACGCTACATTATCTGTAACGACGCTCCTTGTTTTAATTTCTGATTCAATCATAAGTCATGACTTAACTCAAAAATATGAGTCACCCCTCCCCCCCCCGTATGTGTGTTTAAAATCTAACCTTAGAGGGGTCAAGGCCCCCTCCCACTTGAATTCCTCAACGAAGCCAAACACAAGCAAGCTGCTTAACTTGTACAGCCAACGACAACAGTCGCTTAACAAGAGATTTTTTTAGATAGTTTTGCTTTAATTCTCGATCTATCCAAACAATCTAAGATCTCGAATACAATATGATTTTCATATTACTCACTCGGCTAAGCGGCCTTTATCGATGACTGAACAAGTGACTCGTGCATCTAGAAGCCTTTCATAAACTGTAACCATGTTTGTCTCTCCGTGTAATCATGAGCATAGAGTTGTTTCCTTGTACATACCTACTGTTTCCAGGTAACATTTATCGCGAGAGAAGCAGAGTGTAGCGCCGAGAGCGCATCGGAAACGAATTTCATGCTAGTCCAATACTATAACGGAGAATCGAACTGTTGGCCATATTCACGGACTGCGAGGGAAGAACTTGCACCAAAGTCTTTAGTCGCCTCTGCGTTATTGAATACTATATTTTAGTACTTACAGTATTTATTTCGTATTAAGTTATTTTGAAAAACAAATTTTACTTTGTCGACTTTAGTCGACGCTTGTACGGAATTTGACAATATTACGACTGATTTTTTATTATGTATTTCGTTTTACTTACTTATCGCCAATCGGGCGTCGGTTTAGTGATGTTTAACAATAATGTTGTAGATATTACGCACTTTGATTTTTTTACTGAACTTTCCACCGCTATCGGCGTATTTTTGAATTTAATGTTAACTGATGTCAATGGCATTACAATCACTTTTAAGTGCATCAAAAATGTTGTTGGCGATTCTAACTTTTCGCTTTAACTAGTCGTAAGACAAGCGCATTTATTTTTAAATAAACGGTAATATTAGTGTTCAGTAAATATTTTCATCGAGGCAATGGAAAATGAAAATCTCACTCAATAATTAGGATGACGACAATATTATTTAGTAATTGTTCGATGTATATGAAGTTGTATATTACAAACTAATGGCTCGTTTACATGAAAGTTGGTTGGCGCAAGTCTTTATATCGCCGAGAGAAATCGCGAGGTTTGTTTGTACAAGAAGTTATCGTCGTGTGAAAGTCTTACTAATGGCGGGCGGTTAAACTAAGTATCGACATCGACAGTTTTCGCATTACACATATCCAGTAGCATTGTCTTCGGTATAGTAGAACGCGTTTGATTGTGCAATTTGACTGTCATTGTTTTTTGTAAAGTGAAGGTTAAACATTACGTGAGTACGGTTTAAATTCCAATGGCAATATTTGGTATTTCTTAATGAGCCGATGGCGCGGACAATATCGTTCTACCGTATGCTAAATATTGTTTCGAACAATTGTTATTAGTTCGAAAGCGTCAATTTGTCGCCGCTTAGAACCATACACTTCGCTGTACTAATAGATACCATAGTCTGCTAAATAATCAAATAGCTATGTGATATATCTTCGGAGTAAGTAGAATCTTATAATTATTAGTTATTCTTGAAGAATAAGTCTTGCTCTATCTCTTATTGTCTCTTTTGACAGAAAGGAAGATAGTGCGCGATTATCTTTATTTAAATCAACCGTTAGGACCTATGCAGACGTATTTACATTTTATACAACTGTGAAATGATTCTAATACATCAAACTCAGTCGCGTTCAAAGCTAGTGAATGATGATGTCGTCTGCATAGGCCTTACAATTATAAATCACATTCAATTTCCTTATAAACAATTATGTCTACTAACTAAATAGATAAAAAAAATATTTTATTCTCTAAAAAAATCACGGAAACCCGTTGCCATATTTTTGATTAATGATGAATACGATATATAAGTACCTTAAAAGTGTTGCGTTATTAAATAGCTATTTATCAAAATATCTTAAACAAAAAATAATATTAACATTGTAATGCTTAAAAAATATAATCTTTAGTGATTGCTCAATAATAACTTGTAACATCATATCATTCGGCTAAAATTTCTGTTACATATTTACATGAATAAAAGGAACAAACGATTTAAATAAAACTATATTAATTATGTACCAGAGCCATAATAATTTATTCAGATTCAATATAGATCATATTTTTTATATAATCTGTATCAAAGAAAAATGCAATATGTTACTACTTTATGTATTTCAGTTATAAGGGGGAATATGTGCTTTATGAACCATGTATTGCACATTTTAGGTAACTACTGACCTTTTAGTCGAAATCGACTAAAAGGTTTGTATCGTACCTTACATATTAGCTTATATTTATTTGTTATTCATAACATTGGACCAACTGGCCTCGCTAAGGCGTTATTACACCATTTATATATTTAAATAACAAATTACACTGTTACGGCATAATCATGACAAATGATAACAAGTATCAAAACTCGCTTTTAGTATTTCGTACATATTCCCCTAATGTGTAAAAATCCGCTATAATGACGTCACACATGTTTTATATTTTATAGAATCTCGTTACTCAATGATTTGATAAAAACCAATCAGGCCTCACATTAACATAACTCATACCTATAACTGGTAGAATCAACCTTGTTGTCTGTTAATTTTAACGTTTATTTTGACATATTTATGAAATCGAAACGGCTAAGTTAACACAGCTGATATACTCCTTTTATATTTCATACAATTTACTGTTTTAAAATTATTGTCAATTGTCAAAAATAACATGTGTAAATATTTGCTTATTAACACTTTGATTTGTACAAATAAATGATAATTTTATACTGGTTATAATTAGCCATTTATGTAAATACTTAAATCTTGTTTTAAAAGGAGGTTTTTTGATATTAATCGATCATTTATGTATTCTGAATCGTCACTAAAGTCGTGAATAAATCGATATGTGAGGCTTTTTGTTATTATGTAAATAGGTTAAGTTTGTAAGTGTTTGATCGAACGGAATACAACTGTACTAAGCAGTAGGATTAGATCTAGTCCGATGTTTAAGACGTATATTTTTAAATTATATAGCGAAAACTTCAATATAGACAACGTAATTTTGCAAGCAAGTTGTGCAATTACTACAGTGCCCATACAAAATATATTTTTGACTTACTTAGCACAGTTAGTATTTTTGTATGTGCGTGAAGGCATCCGTAATTAGCATGTATAATTTAGAAATACGCGTCGAATAGATGAAAAGAGTTTACTTTGTGTCGACAAACTACAATGAATCAGAAATGTTTGAGTGTCACCTCAGTGATACGACTAACTAGTACCCACTACCTACTACGGTAATTCTGTTGTTATTACTGTGTACCTATAATCAGAAGTACCGTAACTGGTTGGGAAGTGGCCACTCGTATAATTATTGTTCTCAATCATATAATAGGTATTACTAAACAGACTTTTAATTGTAGTTGTCATGTTCTCATCGAGTCTCGAATATTATGCTAGTGATACCGCTTATTTGTACGTAGGTTTTAGTTGATCTGTTACTTAACGAAATGCGTATTCATTAAAGTTCCTTTATGTTTATTATGTCCATAGTTGCATAACTAAACGATCTCTTTGACCGTGTACATTGCCATGTACATGCAATTTTCCGTAAAATTGTTTGTTTTACTGCACTTAATTGCTGTATTCATACTTCATAATATTGTTCTACACCCGCTGTTTACACAAATAATGTTATCGCGGTTACCAGCTTTATAAAATTTATCTCATTTATAGTTAACAAATCTTTACATAGGTAGGAGTATTGTTTATATGTTGTATTACGTTGTGTACTTGTATTGTCCTGAACAATCTCAGCTTTAACAAATATGAACCGAATTATTTCCTAGCGTTATCTCATTAAAAAGTTACATTCGTGCATTTTGACGTCACAACTAGTTTACACTGCCTCTATTCTATCAAATGCATTTAAAATTTTAAATACACTCAGTGAGAGTTCAACTTTGCTTAGCCTTCCTGCAATTATATAATATCGCCACCAGTACAGTATCTCTGTAGATAATAATTACTTTAGTATACTTAACAGTTCAACAGCATATTGGTACAAAATAATAATAAATATGATATCTAACTATCTTTTGCATTAGATGTTAAATTGTTTGAGATGACGAAAGTGTTCTATTATTTGTAAATGAATAATCTATTTTGGCATCAGATAGACTATTTTATGACAAAATTGATGGAATTGATAGAGGACTCATAATTGATTGTATGTACGCCTTAAAGCTAAAGTGTATTTATTTATCAGAAGCTGTGAAACTGTACTTAAATCATAATCACAGAGTATCTCAGTGTAATGTCGATAACGTCACTTTTGTGCAAAACACAATAAAGTTACATTTAAAATATTAAAGCTGGTTTTATTTATTTCACCACAAGCGGCCTGTTTCGACTTCGCATGGATTTTCCACATACCTATAAACTATTCATAACAAAATATCTGAATGTTGGGGGGGGGGGGGCACGACGGAAGGGCAACCAAAAAAAAACTTTCTGGAGAGGGTACAAGAGGCAAATGAGCGAACAAATTCAATACAATTCAAGAAATTCAGTACACAAAACAACCGTTGCGGTCCCCCTCTCCCTGTATCCGCCTATGTCTAAAGGGGCATCTAAACGGGCTATTTTTTATTATATATTGCGGAAAATAGATCGCTCAGCGATCGTCCGGCAACCATCAAATCAATATTGGAGAGTACTGCCATGTTGCTGCCACAAATTGCCGTAAATAATGGCCCGTTTAGACGCCCCTTTAAGTACCTACACAGAGACCGGACAGCAGGAACACTATGTTTTATCATAGTAGGTACCTAGTTGCCTTATTCTTATTAGGTATAGTGAAACGTTAGTTGTCCTATTTTTAAACAGGAAATCATTGAAATTGGGGACAAATGATTTAAAAACGGTAACCCTCTTGCAAGTTACAGTAATGGGCTTGCGTAGGCGAAGATTTAGGTCATATGTTCTATGACGACCGACCAAGTCCCTTTTGTCTATTCAATTTTGATTGATTCGATTTGATGGTTTAAACGTAAACGGACTACAGATAGGCAGAGTTGGACGTAATCAATTATGATTGAATTTTAATAATTAATCATTGATGGGGATTTTCTCAATGTTGTCGATGTCAGACGTAATATTTGCCTCAGGTAGAAGCTCCGAGCTGTGATCATGATAATGGTTAGCAGTGGCGGAGGGTCCTTAAATGCTATTACTTTCGGTTTCCCTTTGGATTGTAATTACTTAGTATTATAGGTACAAAGAACCATGTCCAGCAAGATATATTTTTGTATCGGGTTGCCTCAAAAAAGTTGTAACTCTTCGCCTCTGATGTTTAGGATTATAATTGGTTAAAACAGATAGGAGTGGAAAAAAGTGTCTAAACATGTCGCAGATGGATATGTCAAAAATAAACATGCTGTGTTTTTATGATACCGATTGAAAGGGTAAAAAGAATAAGATATAGATATAAGGAAAAAGTTCTCTAATAAATATTGCATCAAAAAGTTGAGGAAGAACCTGAAATGTATAAATGTACTCAGACTAAACTATTGGACTCGGACAGAAGCACTAACACTCTATTGGAAATAGCCAAATAAATCAAGATATACTTTGAAATATTTAGTCATCATACCTATCACCTTCAGCAAATTGATATGCAATTGATTTATGAATATATTCAAACTTTATATATTGTCTCAAGTTCGTATTTAAGTTAATGATGAAATTATACACTATTGGAGTAATACTGTTACTTATTCTGTGCTATTGGAATATTATTAACTTGTATTTATTTTGACTATTACCTTACCTTTTTTCGATATTAGATAGAGACTTTTTTCAATATTAAACATAGTGTTTAATAGAGAGATTTGTTCCTTAAGATTGACCCTTTGTTTTTTACATTTAGCGGGTTAGATGCCTAGCTGTTGCAAGTGTATTTAAAAAAAATCATTGTATGCAGTTCTTTGGTCTACCCTGTACACGGTAAGTACTTATAAAAAAACAGTTTTTAAATTTGTTGTCTGTCTGTCTTTTTGTTCCGGGTAATCTCCGATACGGCTGGACGGATTTTGATGGGACTTTCAGTGTCAGACAGCTGATGATGTAAGGAGTAACTTTATTTATCATCACGCTAACGTTTATAGGTTGTGAACAGCGCTGCAACTTCACGCGGGCGAAGTCGCGGGCTCAGCTAGTCTGCAATAAATATAGGTAACCTAGATGCAGAGTGCTAACAATTAGGTATCTATATGCAACATTTGATTTTAATTATGCAGGTATTTTTAAATAAAAGGACCAAATAAAAACGTATAATTTTATTGATAAATCAGTACATAACTAAACTAGCATTAGAAATTACTGGGAGAAAACGCATTTGCACCAAAACATGTGCAAGAAATATTTATAAAAAATAACCTTCTTCGATTCCTTGACTTATTTATAACATCGAATCGCATGCTAGGGCCATGTCACCCTTGCCACGATCAATAAAACTATAATTCGCAACAATTTGTACGTATTCACGTAAACTTAGTGAATTATAAAATCGACGATGGAGGGGACGTTGTTTTGCATTAAATTATCGCTGTTTAAGGATCATGTAAACTAACAAAAAGACATGACTTGGGATCTTAAATATCTAATACTTAAACTACTTTGCAAAAAAAAGGACTTATAATTCGATCAACCAGTAGTATTTTTAAATTGGCAATATTTTTTACCAAAGGTACTAACTTATAAAATAGACTGCTTGTATTTTAGGGGTTTCTAATCTTTTTGGATCACAAGTTCAAAAATCCTCGTTTATTTCATAAAGAATTTGAGTAGGTATGTTTCAAGCAATATTTTTTTATAAATTCGCCTTTAGTCTTTAATTTTTTAGCAAGCAAAAATAATGAGTTAGGTATCAAAGTTCTTCTCAATTGACGATTTAAAGATATTGCAGCCATTAAGTTAAATCAGTAATAGGTAGGGTAGAGCTTTTTCATATTATTATTATAGGTTACCCATTTTTTTGCAAAGAGTTGTACTAAATTTGGTATCCTATTCTTTAATCGTAATTATTTTATTTCAAGACTGGCATATTTTAAAATATATTATTATAAAAATGCCTGCTTATTGATAAAATCTTAAAAATAAAATATCAAATAAGAAATGCAGTCTCGGCCTCAAGAAATTCTAAAGGAACAATATAAGGACGAAGTTAAAATAGTCTAATATTAGGAACGATTGCGCAACAAGTGTACTTATTGTGTATAGGTATGTGATGCTATTAGTCAATTTCGAGTTCTTGTCATTAAGTAATACGATTCCCATTAAGTGGTACGTGTCTTAGCAGTAATAATTGACATGCAAATGACCATTACTGTTACTCGAATATACCGCACGTAAAGTTATTCCTCCAGTCATGCAACTGACTATATTAATTTGTAATTATCGCTAACAAATTTATCAGTAAGCGCGGTCAACCACATAAGTCGCTATAACAGAAGCAACATTTAAAAATCTCCATAATGAATAGGACAAAGAAAACCTTTTACCATTTTTAGTTGTCTAACGTGTTCCAATAATTGTTTTTAAACTTTGGCGATGTTTACACATACACGATGTTTTCATATTTACCCGAAGTTTCAATCGAATTGCACCGATCGAAATATCGCAATTCGATCGAAACGTCGTAAATAAAAAGTGTCATACCTTTAAACATTTCACGCGATTAAGCCCCGATTATATTGTAATAACGTGTTCCAATATGAATTTTCAGAATCTACGGGGCAAGCCAAGCAGTTAAACTTTTTGTTGAGTGTCTATTTTGTTCTAATAAGATTTGTTTGACTATGGGATAGGAGATATTTCTGATTAGTGTACCCAGTTTGAATACGAGTATTTCTAAATGTTATGTGACTTTATGTAGTTAAAAGTATAATTCAAATATTTTAGACCGAGATCATTTCACAATTTTCTGCATTAATATTAGTCAAATCATCATCGTCAAAGTTGCCAGATTTCATTTAGAAAATTTCGAAACCACAGTCAAAAATAGTGTAAAATAACAAAGAGTTTGTTACGAGTATAATATTTTGAAGGTCGCAGCTTAATTTTGACCACTAATATACATTGACTAAACTCTGTTAACAACACAGACACTATTAATAGGTATATTTGTGACATCGTGAAGAACGTTTAACATTTTTGAAAGTTTGATTATGTTTGCTCGCCAGATGTAGGTAAGCGTCTCAAATTATAATAGCTATTGTACTTATTGTGTTGTTTATATCTATATTAATATTATAAAGAGAAAGTTTGTATGTTACAAACTTTACCTTTTTAGTAGGATGTCATTTTTGCAATTCCTGGGCTGATTTTAATTAAATTCAGTATAGAGAGGTAACTTAAAGCTAATACTGACTCCGTAAAAGCTTATTGTCATGGTTCGTCGAATGAGCGTTAGGTACCTAAAAATATATTGTGAGAGAAAGGAGACCAAAACCCTCAAAGCCTTTTATAAATGATTAAGATTAATATCCTCCAAGAAAGACTATAATCTGGCAACACTGACAATAGAAAAAAAAACATACAAATCTATCAAAAAAATATACAAACAATAAATGCATTTATATGAGCACACAATTTTATAAACGAAATAAAATAAACACAAGGATGTTATTTGCCGAACTTTGCAAGGGTTTCTTTGCACTCTTTTATGGTCTTATTCAGTCGTTCAACGGTGGCCGATGTTTGCTTAGAGCCCAGAAGTCTGGCGCAACTGTCTATAGTGGTTTGATAACCGCAAACATTGTGAAGGACTCTGACGGCGCGGTCACCACACACGAACAAATATTTGTTGCTCGCATCAAACTTCATGTAGTTTATAAGCCCTGGAAAATACAAAAATAAACATATTAAATTTACAGCAGACAGCCTCTGTGGCGCGGTGGGAGTGTATCCGACTGCTAGGCAAGAGGTCGTGGGTTCGATGTGAAATGAAATGAAATTTATGTACTTTTTTAAATTAATTGTTCCATTTAACATTACCTTGTCAAAACGTTACGTTTCGAAAAATCGTAACGTTTTGACAATAAGTATGTATATTAGATATTCGCACATTTTTGTGCGCACTTCAATAATTATGTAAATGATTTCTAATTGACTGAAATATTCTCATTCATTATGCTATTGGTTAGAATATTAAAGCTCTACATCGATCAATATATTTTCAATTTAGAAGAAAATTCTGTTATAGGGCCGGTTTCTAGACACATAATTTAATTAATTAATACATTTCATTATAGCTCTCACTTAACTTAAAAGCATTTAGAGAACAAGTTGGTTCATTTATTTATTTAAAATTATAAACAGATTTTAAAGCTGAAGAGTTTGTTTGTTTGTTGGTTTGGTTGGTTCAACGCGATAACTCAGGAACTACTGGTTCTAATTGGAAAAATATTTTAGTGTTGGATAACCTATTTAACGAGAAAGGCTATATGCTATATAACAACACGCTACGACAAATAAAGGCTGAGCAAATATTGCAAAAACAGGAAAAATGACGCAGACGGAGTTGCGCGGGTCAGCTAATTTATTCATAAACAGATTGACGCGCGTCGTTAATTTCCCAGACAAGTCGCACTCAGCAATCATACGAAGGCAGGAACCCCAGTTTAATTCTCTGACCGCTTATCTTATAGAAATTGCGCAGTATAAGGGAATCATTTGGAATTACCAAGTTATGTTTATTTTAGTCTTATTTTGCATGTCAGATAAGTCCTAAAATATTGAAGTAGCTCATGCACTTTCCTTGTTTTTTTTTGGTATACCAGGGTAAAAGTTCATTTGAGAACTGAACAGTATGGATCGAAAAAAAAGTTTCAAATCGTAAGGATATCTGTCTGGGCAGACTGCTGGCTTTCTGGATTTACTTATCCTTCTTTCACTATCACTCCAATCAGGAGTGATAGTGAAAAAAGGTAAGTACCTAACAGTGTGGTAAGGTAGGTGCCTAACAGTGTGTAAAATAAAATATTGTTCTCAGGAATCTTTACCTGCATATTTTTATTTACGAAACACGTAGGTAGTATTTTATAAAATTTTAATGACATCGGTGTCTTTGGTTTTATGGCAATGACTTAATAATTTTAACCTTAATATTGTCTGCTAGGCTAGATTACGTGGCTTATATAAACTTGCAACGTATGTAAATCGTTTTCAATGGAATCATGCTATTCTTATTTTTAAACTCAGTTGTTGGTATACTACATATGATATATATTTTTTAAAGTAAGTATAACTTAAATAATAACTATGCGGCGTTGTTTATTTATATTTTCATGAGTGTCTTCAGAATATATACCTACCCCACTATGTTGTGATAAATTTAACTTTTTAGATTTTGTATTTAAATAACTAAGTATATAGTTATTTAAGATACTATATTCAGCTTTACCTTCATACTTCCACCCACACGCGTAGGTTCTATAATCGTATGCATTGCTTTTGAAACTCATCAAAGTCGAAGATAAATGGGACTTAATTAAAGTCTGGAAATACACAGACGATTTCAAGTATGTTTCTTTAAACGTTATTATTATGAGTTCTGTCGACCTTACGTACAGGAAAACAACGTCGAGTTGTTTCACTCCTGTCATATATAAGTTTGACCAGTCCAGCTTCTCTTTTGAGCGAAAACCTAGCTTTATACAGAGCTACGTAATAAAACACTTTCGTCACATTAACGAGTTATAATAATTAATAACTGCTGTCCAAGTGTTATTATATTTACTACTAGCTTATGCCCTCAGCTTCGCTCGCGTTAAGTATGTTAAAAATAAAATAAGTAAAAGTCCCTGCTCTGTACCATATAGAAACCTCTGTTGCAAAAAAGTTTGGGCTGAGCGTTGATGAGTGATGAGTGAATGAATAAGTTGATTCAATTAAATTCCATTTATTCGCGTAATATGGCGTAAATGATGTTACTGTAATAGTAATACAAAGAATCACCATAAACAGCTTTGAGCATGCAAATTAAATAATATTATTTTACAATCTAAGAAACAAAGTGAGAATCAATTAAATACAGTATACATGTCAAAATTTCAGAATATGTCAAGTGTAGAAATAATAATTTTAAATTTGTAAGTAAGTATATAATGTCTAATAAGTTCATAATAATTTCCACTAAAATAAATACACTAGGTACTTATATCAAATAATGTCACCAATTAATATCATATATTATCAAGTAGGTATTCTTTAATAGAGTAATATACTTTATTGAGTAACAGTTGGTTTAATTTTTGTTTAATTAAGTAAATATTCGATGTTTCAGGTATTGAAGTAGGTAACTTGTTATATATTCGAGGCATCATACAAAATATACTGCTATTAAATAAGTTTGTTTTATTAGACGGAAGCTTTATTTTGAAATTATGTCTTTGACTACCAAATGTGTCAAACATGTTAATATTTTTCCTCGCAAAAAGTACAACTTCCTGTATGTAGATGCATGGAACAGTCAGGAGATTTAATTTTATGAAGTAGACTCAGTCAAGACTTTCATTTTTATTTTTAGATATGCCTGCCTATTGAGACCACTGTCAAAGCGTTATTATATTCTCTAATAGCTTAGGCCCGCTGCTACGCTAGCATTAAGTATGTTAACAAGTAATTATTAGGAAAACAAAAATCACGGCTGCAGATTTTTGAAAACATCACTTGGTGCCAATAATCCGCCATTTTTTTTGGTATATTTTTTGTGTACTCAGTGTTATTCTCATAACTAAGACGAAGCTAACGACCCTCTTAAGGTAAATTCCGTTAAGCCATTTAGACTCTAGGGCGTGCCAAAGATATATACAGACATACATACACTCGAAAAATATAACTAAAATTATTGCGTGGGTAAAAATAAAATAAATAAAATTATCTGGTCAACATCATATAAGAATCTTATGTGAAAAAATATGGGCTCTCTAGGCGCAAGGCTTTGAAATATACATAATATGCTAAATACACTATTTATAGTACAATGGTAACCATTGTACTATAAATAGTGTATTTGTCAATTGTCAATGTCACCTAAATTATTAAATAGAAAACGCAGGGCAGGCTTTTTTAAAATTAGGTCCTGCAATGGGACGCAAATATTAAGCCCGCATTGTTGCTGTTCTCAAAAACAGCAGCAAGCAGCTTTACCGTCGTGCAGGCGATATGCTTGTTTGGCATACAAGCATAGGTACATTCATAACTGAAATGCTTTTGACAAAATATAAGCTTTCAATATATTCATATATTTAACTAGTTTAAGACCACGTGGACCCCGGCTTGCTGTAATATTGGTGTACGTGATAGCAATAATATTTTAAGAAGGGTTTAAATACATAATACTAAAGCCATGGTTGTAAAACCTTTGCCTTATAATAATTGTATTGTTATATATTTGAATACTCAAGTTAAGTAGAGCATTGTTTTATGTTACTTTACTAAAATCCACAATACAATGGCTAAATAAGCCGGTATTTAAGTTCTTTGAACGTTTTTGTTCTAAAACGGTAACTGCAATAAAAATTACACTATTTGGAATTCGGATTAACGTTTGCAATATGTTACCTGTGATATTCAGAGGGACGGCTATTATTACCCGACTGTAAAGAAGGGTTTGTTTTGTTAGTTTGTAGTCCCTGCTCGGTACCATATAGAAACCTCTATGCAAAAAAGTTTGGGCTGAGCGTTGATGAGTGATGAGTGAATGAATAAGTCGATTCAATTAATGCCTCCGACTGCATGAAATTATATAATTATCTAGGGATCTTATTTTCATCTTTTTTGTGGAGGCGGGTTTTTTTATTTTTATAATTTATTTTTTGTTTGAACAGAGCAGGGATAGAGTTACGTAATGAAACACTTTCGTCACATTAACGAGTTATAATAATTGATAACTGCTATTTAAACCACTGTCCAAGTGTTATTATATTTACTACTAGCCTATGCACTCAGCTTCGCTCGCGTTAAGTATGTTAAAAATAAAATAAGTAAAAGTCCCTGTTCTGTACCATATAGAAACCTCTGTGCAAAAAAGTTTGGGCTGAGCGTTGATGAGTGATGAGTGAATGAATAAGTCGATTCAATTAAATTCCATTTATTTGCGTAATATGGCTACAAATGATGTTACGATAATAGTAATACAAAGAATCACCATAAACAAAAAGCTTTATTTTGAAATGATGTTTTCGTCAAATGTGTCAAACATGTTAACATTTTTCCTCGCAAAAAGTACAACTTCCAGTATGTAGATGCATGGAACAGTCAGGAGATTTAATTTTATGAAGTAGACTCAGTCAAGACTTTCATTTTTATTTTTAGGCATGACTGCCTATTGAGACCACTGTCAAAGTGTTATTTTTTATTCACTATTAGCTTAGGCCCATAGCTACGCTAGCATTGAGTATGTTAACAAGTAATTATTAGAAAAACAAAAAACACGAATGCAGATTTTTGAAAACATCACATGGTGCCAAAAATCCGTAATTTTTTTGTATATTTTTGTGTACTCGAGCTAACGAAACTCCTAAGCTGAAATCTATCAAGCCGTTAAGGCTCTAGAGCGTGCCAATGATATATACTACATACATGCACTCGAAAAATATATCCCACCTTTTTGCGCAGTCGGGTAAAAATAAAATAAATAAAATAATCTAGTCTACATCACATAAAAATCTTATAAGCAAAAATTTAAGCTCTCGGGCGCAAGGGTTTGAGATGGGCTTTCAATTTTAATTTCAAATATACATATTATTATGCTAAATACACTACTTATAGTACACTGGTAACATGTAACCTAAATTATAGAATAGTAAACGCCGGAGCAAACGAGTCATAGAATGGAGACCGCGACTAGGTAACGTAAGGTAGGACGGCCCCCAACCAGATGTACCAACGACTTAAAGAAGGTCGCTGGGAAGAACTGAATGTGGAAGGCAGAGGACCGGAAGTAGTGGCGAAAATCAGAAGAAGCCTATGTCCAGCAGTGGACCGATACAAGTTAATGACGATGAAATGCGGGGCAGGCTTTTAAAAATTAGGTCCTGCAATGGACGCAAATATTAAGCGCGCATTGTTGCTGTTCTCAAAAACAGGGTAGACTGCTACCCCAACTGTGGCTTACGTTCGCAAGCAGCTTTACCATCGTGCGGGCGATATGCTTGTTTAGCATACAAGCATAGGTACATTCATAACTGAAATGCTTTTGACAAAATGTAATCTTTCAATAGATTCATGTTTTTAACTAGTTTAAGACCACGTGGACCCCGGCTTGCTGTAATATTGGTGTACGTGATAGCAATCATATTTTAAGAAGGAAATAAATGCATAATACGGTCATAAGGCCATGGTTGTAAAACCTTTGCCTTATAATAATTGTATTGTTATATATTTGAATACTCAAGTTAAGTAGAGCATTGTTTTATGTTACTTTCCTAAAATCCTCAATACAATGGCTAAATAAGCCGGTATTTAAGTTCTTTAAACGTTTTTGTTCTAAAACGGTAACTGCAATAAAAATTACACTATTTGGAATCCGGATTAACGTTTGCAATTTGTTACCTGTGATATTCAGAGGGACGGCTATTATTTATGTACTTTTTTAAATTAATTGATCCTGTGCATTACCTTGTGTATAAAAAAAAAACTATTATTATTATTGCCCTATAGTCATCAGTTTCCGGGAAAAAATCATTAATATGGAGACATTAATTAAGTAACGACCATTGTTATAATTATAAAATATAATTAAAGGTAGTTTTCAGTGAAATCATTAATGGTGAAATCAATGAGCATTAAGTAAGTAGAGGTATTGTTACAGACGTTAATTATTTGCTTTGTTGTAACATCAATCTGAATAAGTGAGTCATCTGTACATGTATTTCGGATGAACCAACAAGCTTACGTGACATAGACCGGATAGATAGTTTTGACGCGTTGATGATATATTATGAATTAAGATCATACTCCGAATAATTAGCATGCATGAATAAACAATGCAAATAATTTTAATAATTTTAAAAACTATTATATACATTAATTATAATAAGTATATAGTTTGTTGATAAACAAACCAGTGTATTTTTATTCGGATCAATAATCTTTAGTGAACTTTACTATCAAGCGCATGTGCGCATGAAGGATACGACATAAGCGCAGTCTGTCAAGTCTGGTCGTGGCGTTGACGTTCAGTAAATACTCAACATGTACATAAAGATATACATACACATATGAGACGAATGTTTGAATGTGTGCGTGGAGCTGTTGTTTGTACACAGAAGCGCGTGTGGGCGCGGCGCGGCGAGGCGCGCTGGTCGCTGACACCGACGATAACCTTCGATGTCAAACGCGCATCGACTCTACGAACGGTATCGCACACGATAGTCGAATTGGCCCGTGCTAGTACATAGTCTAAATTGAGCTTTAATTTTTTACGAACGAAAACATATTGTTCATATACGTAAACAACTTGTGGAAAACTAAATTGGTAAGCGTGATCTCAGAACTTGAACCGGACCACAGACCGGATAGTGGCGCGGACATTGCCTAGAGTCTAGCTAGACCGTACTTTCCTGGAAGAACTTTATATGGGTTACCTAACAGTGTGTAAAATAAAATATTGTTCTCAGGAATCTTTACCTGCATATTTTTATTTACGAAACACGTAGGTAGTATTTTATAAAATTTTAATGACATCGGTGTCTTTGGTTTTATGGCAATGACTTAATAATTTTAACCTTAATATTGTCTGCTAGGCTAGATTACGTGGCTTATATAAACTTGCAACGTATGTAAATCGTTTTCAATGGAATCATGCTATTCTTATTTTTAAACTCAGTTGTTGGTATACTACATATGATATATATTTTTTAAAGTAAGTATAACTTAAATAATAACTATGTGGCGTTGTTTATTTATATTTTCATGAGTGTCTTCAGAATATATACCTACCCCACTATGTTGCGATAAATTTAACTATTTAGATTTTGTATTTAAATAACTAAGTATATAGTATATGTGGCGTTGTTTATTTATATTTTCATGAGTGTCTTCAGAATATATACCTACCCCACTATGTTGCGATAAATTTAACTATTTAGATTTTGTATTTAAATAACTAAGTATATAGTATAGTATCGTATTTAAGATACTATATTCAGCTTTACCTTCATACTTCCATCCACACGCGTAGGTTCTATTTATCGTATGCATTGCTTTTGAAACTCATCAAAGTCGAAGATAAATGGGACTTAATTAAAGTCTGGAAATATAGAGACGATTTCAAGTATGTTTCTTTAAACGTTATTATTATGAGTTCTGTCGACCTTACAGGAAAACAACGTCGAGTTGTTTCACTCCTGTCATATATAAGTTTGACCAGTCCAGCTTCTCTTTTGAGCGAAAACCTAGCTTTAACCCATTTAGATCCGCTGTCCCTGTGTAGGGACAGGTCTTCCACTACCCATAAATTTTCTTATAATTTATAAATCTTTAGTTTGCGACTGTATTTATTGTCCCAAGTAGTGTATCATAACAATGTTATAGTAAAAAAAAAAAATATCTTCGGAAGGTAATGTTTATTATTATATGTTATCATGCATAATAATGTAAATTTTTTGAAGTTACTACTGAATTATACTGTAGATCAAAATATAAGATGACAATATACGTTTATATTTAACATCAGTTAACGGGGAGTCGTAATTAATTCAAGTGTCCCTATAGGGACAGGGACAATGGACACTTTAGTTATATTTTGGTCCTAATTTTTTATTTGTTATGTTTTTATTACTGAATGCTCAGCAATAATGGCCAAACGGAAATTTAACGCAATAAATTACTACAGTGAGCTTAAAGAAGCACTAGAAAAAAAATTTGTCGAAGAAAATGACTCTGATATGGATAATGAATTGGTAATTATTCCTCCAAATTCAAGTGTTCAACGGATGAAGAAGAGTTTGATAAAGATAACATCCAACAAAATACTACCTACTACACTTACGCGAGATATTCCTCACAGAGTAGAAGTTTTTGCTACTCAAAGTGATGACGACTGGGTTAGCAGTGATGAAGATTGCCCTTACAAAAAAAACTAGAAAATCATCAGACACCGAGCCTAAGTGGCGTAAGTGTATATTTTACTACTTACGTGAGTCTGGATATCATGCGACGGGCATGGTTTGAGAAAATCTATTTATATTATTACTATTTATGCATAAATTATTTATTTGAAAATCTATTATTCCGTTCAAAGATGTGAAAAAGAAGAAAAAAGCTGATTACGACTACCGGTTTGATGCTGCTAATCAAATTTTATTTGTTCATTGGCTCGATAACAGCGTATCTACGATGGGCACTAAGTTTGACACCGTTTACTCACTAGGCAAATTAAAGAGATGGGATACTGAACAAAAGCGGAAAGTAGACATGGAAATATAATAAAGGAATGGGGGTGTTGACCATGCATATCAATCTATAGCCACAATTTGAGGCAAAAAATGGTGGCGTGTATTGTTCACCTATATGATAGATTTGGCTATAGCTAATGCTTGGCATCTGCACACGATGATACAATTGATAAACTTCAGTTTCGTAGAACAATAACGCGATTTTACTTAAAATCTGAAGGGCGCCAAGATCGTAGACGAAAATCGTCTTCTGCAGTTCCAGGAGTAGCAACAGATGGGGTTGGAAACTTTCCTCAAAGGCTACCTAAACAATTGCGATGTGTTGTTTGCCATACAAAATCTGATGGTAATGCAAAAAATGCATAAAAACTATGTGCATCGAAAGTAGTAATTGCTTTGAGTTATACCACATTTAAGCCCATTGTCCCTGTACAAGGACAGTGTTTTTTTTTAATACTTACTAATTACTTTTTTTAATTTTTTTCTATAATTCACTTTGTTAGCCCCGAATCATTTCTTTAATAAAGATTTTTTCATAATTTATTATTTAGTTTGTATTTGGGTCTAAATGGGAGTATTTTTTTAAATTAATTGATCCTGTGGATTACCATGTCAAAACGTTACGTTTCGAAAAATCCTCAAGGTCTAACATAATGGGCATTTTTAATATAATAATGTTATAAGTATATTAGATATTCGCACATTTTTGTGCGCACGTCAATAATTATGTAAATGATTTCTAATTGACTGAAATATTCTCATTCATTATGCTATTAGTTAGAATATTAAAGCTCTACATCGATCAATATATTTTCAATTTAGAAGAAAATTCTGTTATAGGGCTGGTTTCTAGACACATAATTTAATTAATTAATACATTTCATTATAGCTCTCACTTAACTTAAAAGCATTTAGAGAACAAGTTGGTTTATTTATTTATTTAAAATTATAAACAGATTTTAAAGCTGAAGAGTTTGTTTGTTTGTTGGTTTGGTTGGTTCAACGCGATAACTCAGGAACTACTGGTTCTAATTGGAAAAATATTTTAGTGTTGGATAACCTATTTAACGAGAAAGGCTATATGCTATATAACAACACGCTACGACAAATAAAGGCTGAGCAAATGTTGCAAAAACAGGAAAAATGACGCAGACGGAGTTGCGCGGGTCAGCTAATTTATTCATAAACAGATTGACGCGCGTCGTTAATTTCCCAGACAAGTCGCACTCAGCAATCATACGAAGGCAGGAACCCCAGTTTAATTCTCTGACCGCTTATCTTATAGAAATTGCGCAGTATAAGGGAATCATTTGGAATTACCAAGTTATGTTTATTTTAGTCTTATTTTGCATGTCAGATAAGTCCTAAAATATTGAAGTAGCTCATGCACTTTCCTTGTTTTTTTTTGGTATACCAGGGTAAAAGTTCATTTGAGAACTGAACAGTATGGATCGAAAAAAAAGTTTCAAATCGTAAGGATATCTGTCTGGGCAGACTGCTGGCTTTCTGGATTTACTTATCCTTCTTTCACTATCACTCCAATTAGGAGTGATAGTGAAAGAAGGATAAGTATATCAGGAGAATAACTACTGCACTCAGAGTCATTTGAAGCTTATTAATTATATTAATGTTGAATTCAGAATGATGTCAATATTCATATTATTCTGACAATTTGGAAAACCCAAAAAATTGTGAGCGTTAGGTATGCTTTTTGTAATTTCTACTTTTAGTGTGTGTATTTACTTACATACCGAATGTTCACCATAGGAGCAGGATAAAGTAAACAAAGTTTTAATAAAAAAATATCACGTTTATTGCCATTGTTACAATTCGAAGGCACATACTGGCACAGTACGCGCACTCCGTCAACGCGACGAATTTGTCACTCAATTATCAGTCCATAATTATTCATGTCCATAGAACATTCGTCTTAAAACTTAATTCAATATTTAGACGTCACTAATTAACGGATCATACGGTTGCAACATGGATAGCTGGCTTGCCCGCTCTTCGTGAACTTTAAGAAGTACCAGGTCCATAGCGGCACGAGCGTCTTCTAGCGGCGAATGTCCAGTGCTTGACTGTTGTACGATACGCCCGAGTAACTCCTCTGAGAGAGCTCGCAGCGATCGTCGCATAGGAAAGCCTCGGGCGTGAGGGTATAACGCACAAGTATCAACCACTGCGCTATGCAATAATTTCAGGGCCCGTAAATCGTTGTCCAATGCATGTCCGACGAGGATTGTGTCGGTTCCCACAAATCCAAGAATATCATTTTGTACATCTCGTAGCGTCTTAGTCGCGCGCGCCAAGTCGCGCGGCCTGATGCCCGAGAATCGGGTGTTGTGGTCCACTACAGGAGAGCTCGGCTTCACTAGTGATTTGTATACCAGTCGGCCATCAGCAGCAATGACCGCAATACTAGCTAATTCCAAGCCTGCCGTCGTGTAGCACATCTCTGTATCGATAGCGTAGACCCCACCACGGGGAGAGCGAGCACGCACGTAACCATCAAGTGGCCCGTTCATGCCCGGGCGAGTACCGTTCCAAACATGAAAACAGGCAGAGCTACATCCTCTGGAACCCAATGGTGAGTTGCAGCAAGTATAACCGCAATCACCACGCACACGTCCCCAATGATAGAGACACTGCTCGTCTTTGAGATATTCACCTTCGCGAGTCATTTGAAACTTTTTATCACAACGTACACACAAATGTTCCACTGTATCCGCCTCTTCATCACTGTCAGAACTTGGACTCGAACCTAACGACCCACGACCACTGTCACCCCGAGAGCCAGGCACAAACTCTGGAGCGTTCACATCCCACGTAGTAGCCGGTAAAGGTCTCGGTCGAGGCGGCGGATTAATATACATCACAACTTTCGATGATGTCGGTTCAATTTCCAGAGGATATCCCAAAGTCCACATGCTCTCTGGGGAGAGTAGATGCGGACGGAGAGCTTCCACTAGTTCTTCGGAAGAGATGATCTGCGGCGTCGACGGCGTCGACGGCGCGGCAGACTCCACCAACACGAAGGTCTCTTGATAAAACCAATCGTGAAATTGAATACAAAAATGCATGTTTCCTGACTGGCTTGTGTACACATAGAGTCGAAAAAAGTAAGCGCGGAACTGCTATCGCGCGCGCCGGCGGTGTACTAATGTCGCGATGATGGGGCTGCCTACGCTTTATACAAGTAACGCAGGTAGCGCGCGTTCGTTAACGGGACACGCCAATCGACCGACCTTTTCTCATTTTTGTAAACAATAAAAAAGCTTCATATCTACATAAATAATAAATAAATATAATTAATACAAGGTCGTATAAATGATAAATACAAAGTTAGAAGTTAGTACCTATAATATCAGTGCTATCTAGAAAGTCCCGCTCGCTTTGTTTACTCGGATCAGCTGATGTATCCGCGTGGTGTTTACGTTTATAAATAAAGTACGATTCCCATGTGGTATGTTTACAGATGTTACTTTTAATGATTTTATGCAGATGCGATTCGAGCGTTTTTTGTTAAATTTATTATTATTATTCTCTTTATTAAAATACAATACATATAAATTTCATTTTTAAATATAAGTAACAAAAATTAAATATATTTATAAATATTTTTACAGATGTTACTTTTAATGATTTTATGCAGATGCGATTCGAGCGTTTTTTGTTGAATTTATTATTATTATTCTCTTTATTAAAATACAATACATATAAATTACATTTTTAAATATAGGTAACAAAAATTAAATATATTTAAAAATATTAAAAAAAAACTATTATTATTATTGCCCTATAGTCATCAGTTTCCGGGAAAAAACCATTAACATGGAGACATTAATTAAGTAACGACCATGGTTATAATTATAAAATATAATTAAAGGTAGTTTTCAGTGAAATCATTAATGGTGAAATCAATGAGCATTAAGTAAGTAGAGGTATTGTTACAGACGTTAATTATTTGCTTTGTTGTAACATCAATCTGAATAAGTGAGTCATCTGTACATGTATTTCGGATGAACCAACAAGCTTACGTGACATAGACCGGATAGATAGTTTTGACGCGTTGATGATATATTATGAATTAAGATCATACTCTGAATAATTAGCATGCATGAATAAGCAATGCAAATAATTTTAATAATTTTAAAAAGTATTATATATAATAATTATTATAAGTATATAGTTTGTTTATAAACAAACCAGTGTATTTTTATTCGGATCAATAATCTTTAATGAACTTTACTATCAAGCGCATGTGCGCATGAAGGATACGACATAAGCGCAGTCTGTCAAGTCTGGTCGTGGCGTTGATGTTCAGTAAATACTCAACATGTACATAAAGATATACATACACATATGAGACGAATGTTTGAATGTGTGCGTGGAGCAGTTGTTTGTATACAGAAGTGCGCGAAGAAGCGCGTGTGGGCGCGGCGCGGCGCGGCGCGCTGGTCGCTGACACCGCCGATAACCTTCGATGTCAAACGCGCATCGACTGTACGAACGGTATCGCACACGATACTCGAATTGGCCCGTGCTAGTACATAGTCTAAATTGAGCTTTAATTTTTTACGAACGAAAACATATTGTTTATATACGTAAACAACTTGTGGAAAACTAAATTGGTAAGCGTGATCTCAGAACTTGAACCGGACCACAGACCGGATAGTGGCGCGGACATTGCCTAGAGTCTAGCTAGACCGTACTTTCCTGGAAGAACTCTATATGGGTTACCTAACAGTGTGTAAAATAAAATATTGTTCTCAGGAATCTTTACCTGCATATTTTTATTTACGAAACACGTAGGTAGTATTTTATAAAATTTTAATGACATCGGTGTCTTTGGTTTTATGGCAATGACTTAATAATTTTAACCTTAATATTGTCTGCTAGGCTAGATTACGTGGCTTATATAAACTTGCAACGTATGTAAATCGTTTTCAATGGAATCATGCTATTCTTATTTTTAAACTCAGTTGTTGGTATACTACATATGATATATATTTTTTAAAGTAAGTATAACTTAAATAATAACTATGTGGCGTTGTTTATTTATATTTTCATGAGTGTCTTCAGAATATATACCTACCCCACTTTGTTGTGATAAATTTAACTTTTTAGATTTTGTATTTAAATAACTAAGTATATAGTTATTTAAGATACTATATTCAGCTTTACCTTCATACTTCCACCCACACGCGTAGGTTCTATAATCGTATGCATTGCTTTTGAAACTCATCAAAGTCGAAGATAAATGGGACTTAATTAAAGTCTGGAAATACACAGACGATTTCAAGTATGTTTCTTTAAACGTTATTATTATGAGTTCTGTCGACCTTACGTACAGGAAAACAACGTCGAGTTGTTTCACTCCTGTCATATATAAGTTTGACTAGTCCAGCTTCTCTTTTGAGCGAAAACCTAGCTTTATACAGAGCTACGTAATAAAACACTTTCGTCACATTAACGAGTTATAATAATTAATGACTGCTGTCCAAGTGTTATTATATTTACTACTAGCTTATGTCCTCAGCTTCGCTCGCGTTAAGTATGTTAAAAATAAAATAAGTAAAAGTCCCTGTTCTGTACCATATAGAAACCTCTGTGCAAAAAAGTTTGGGCTGAGCGTTGATGAGTGATGAGTGAATGAATAAGTTGATTCAATTAAATTCCATTTATTCGCGTAATATGGCGTAAATGATGTTACTGTAATAGTAATACAAAGAATCACCATAAACAGCTTTGAGCATGCAAATTAAATAATATTATTTTATAATTTAAGAAACAAAGTGAGAATCAATTAAATACAGTATACATGTCAAAATTTCAGAATATGTCAAGTGTAGAAATAATAATTTTAAATTTGTAAGTAAGTATATAATGTCTAATAAGTTCATAATAATTTCCACTAAAATAAATACACTAGGTACTTATATCAAATAATGTCACCAATTAATATCATATATTATCAAGTAGGTATTCTTTAATAGAGTAATATACTTTATTGAGTAACAGTTGGTTTAATTTTTGTTTAATTAAGTAAATATTCGATGTTTCAAGTATTGAAGTAGGTAACTTGTTATATATTCGAGGCATCATACAAAATATACTGCTATTAAATAAGTTTGTTTTATTAGACGGAAGCTTTATTTTGAAATTATGTCTTTGACTACCAAATGTGTCAAACATGTTAATATTTTTTCACGCAAAAAGTACACTTTCCTGTATGTAGATGCATGGAACAGTCAGGAGATTTAATTTTATGAAGTAGACTCAGTCAAGACTTATATTTTTATTTTTAGATATGCCTGCCTATTGAGACCACTGTCAAAGCGTTATTATATTCTCTAATAGCTTAGGCCCGCAGCTACGCTAGCATTAAGTATGTTAACAAGTAATTATTAGGAAAACAAAAATCACGGCTGCAGATTTTTGAAAACATCACTTGGTGCCAATAATCCGCCATTTTTTTTGGTATATTTTTTGTGTACTCAGTGTTATTCTCATAACTAAGACGAAGCTAACGACCCTCTTAAGGTAAATTCCATTAAGCCATTTAGACTCTAGGGCGTGCCAAAGATATATACAGACATACATACACTCGAAAAATATAACTAAAATTATTGCGTGGGTAAAAATAAAATAAATAAAATTATCTGGTCAACATCATATAAGAATCTTATGTGAAAAAATATGGGCTCTCTAGGCGCAAGGCTTTGAAATATACATATGCTAAATACACTATTTATAGTACAATGGTAACCATTGTACTATAAATAGTGTATTTGTCAATTGTCAATGTCACCTAAATTATTAAATAGAAAACGCAGGGCAGGCTTTTTTAAAATTAGGTCCTGCAATGGGACGCAAATATTAAGCCCGCATTGTTGCTGTTCTCAAAAACAGCAGCAAGCAGCTTTACCGTCGTGCAGGCGATATACTTGTTTGGCATACAAGCATAGGTACATTCATAACTGAAATGCTTTTGACAAAATATAAGCTTTCAATATATTCATATATTTAACTAGTTTAAGACCACGTGGACCCCGGCTTGCTGTAATATTGGTGTACGTGATAGCAATAATATTTTAAGAAGGGTTTAAATACATAATACTAAAGCCATGGTTGTAAAACCTTTGCCTTATAATAATTGTATTGTTATATATTTGAATACTCAAGTTAAGTAGAGCATTGTTTTATGTTACTTTACTAAAATCTTCAATACAATGGCTAAATAAGCCGGTATTTAAGTTCTTTGAACGTTTTTGTTCTAAAACGGTAACTGCAATAAAAATTACACTATTTGGAATTCGGATTAACGTTTGCAATATGTTACCTGTGATATTCAGAGGGACGGCTATTATTACCCGACTGTAAAGAAGGGTTTGTTTTGTTAGTTTGTAGTCCCTGCTCTCTGTACCATATAGAAACCTCTATGCAAAAAAGTTTGGGCTGAGCGTTGATGAGTGATGAGTGAATGAATAAGTCGATTCAATTAATGCCTCCGACTGCATGAAATTATATAATTATCTAGGGATCTTATTTTCATCTTTTTTGTGGAGGCGGGATTTTTTATTTTTATAATTTATTTTTTATTTGAACAGAGCAGGGATAGAGCTACGTAATGAAACACTTTCGTCACATTAACGAGTTATAATAATTGATAACTGCTATTTAAACCACTGTCCAAGTGTTATTATATTTACTACTAGCTTATGCACTCAGCTTCGCTCGCGTTAAGTATGTTAAAAATAAAATAAGTAAAAGTCCCTGTTCTGTACCATAATAGAAACCTCTGTGCAAAAAAGTTTGGGCTGAGCGTTGATGAGTGATGAGTGAATGAATAAGTCGATTCAATTAAATTCCATTTATTTGCGTAATATGGCTACAAATGATGTTACGATAATAGTAATACAAAGAATCACCATAAACAGCTTTGAGCATGCAAATTAAATAATATTATTTTATAATCTAAGAAACGAAGTGAGAATCAATTAAATACAGTATACATGTCGAAATTTCAGAATATGTCAAGTGTAGAAATAATAATTTTAAACTTGTAAGTATATAATGTCTAATAAGTTTATAATAATTTCCACTAAAATAAATACACTAGGTACTTATATCAAATAATGTCACCAATTAATATCATATATTATCAAGTAGGTATTCTTTAATAGAGTAATATTCTTTATTGAGTAACAGTTGGTTTAATTTTTGTATAATTAAGTAAATATTCGATGTTTCAAGTATTGAAGTAGGTAACTTGTTATATATTCGAGACATCATACAAAATATACTGCTATTAAATAAGTTTGTTTTATTAGACGAAAGATTTATTTTGAAATGATGTTTTCGTCAAATGTGTCAAACATGTTAACATTTTTCCTCGCAAAAAGTACAACTTCCAGTATGTAGATGCATGGAACAGTCAGGAGATTTAATTTTATGAAGTAGACTCAGTCAAGACTTTCATTTTTATTTTTAGGCATGCCTGCCTATTGAGACCACTGTCAAAGTGTTATTTTTTATTCACTATTAGCTTAGGCCCATAGCTACGCTAGCATTGAGTATGTTAACAAGTAATTATTAGAAAAACAAAAAACACGAATGCAGATTTTTGAAAACATCACATGGTGCCAAAAATCCGTAATTTTTTTGTATATTTTTGTGTACTCGAGCTAACGAAACTCCTAAGCTGAAATCTATCAAGCCGTTAAGGCTCTAGAGCGTGCCAATGATATATACTACATACATGCACTCGAAAAATATATCCCACCTTTTTGCGCAGTCGGGTAAAAATAAAATAAATAAAATAATCTGGTCTACATCACATAAAAATCTTATAAGCAAAAATTTAAGCTCTCGGGCGCAAGGGTTTGAGATGGGCTTTCAATTTTAATTTATTTATAGTACACTGGTAACATGTAACCTAAATTATAGAATAGTAAACGCCGGAGCAAACGAGTCATAGAATGGAGACCGCGACTAGGTAACGTAAGGTAGGACGGCCCCCAACCAGATGTACCAACGACTTAAAGAAGGTCGCTGGGAAGAACTGAATGTGGAAGGCAGAGGACCGGAAGTAGTGGCGAAAATCAGAAGAAGCCTATGTCCAGCAGTGGACCGATACAAGTTGATGACGATGAAATGCGGGGCAGGCTTTTAAAAATTAGGTCCTGCAATGGACGCAAATATTAAGCGCGCATTGTTGCTGTTCTCAAAAACAGGGTAGACTGCTACCCCAACTGTGGCTTACGTTCCCAAGCAGCTTTACCATCGTGCGGGCGATATGCTTGTTTAGCATACAAGCATAGGTACATTCATAACTGAAATGCTTTTGACAAAATGTAATCTTTCAATAGATTCATGTTTTTAACTAGTTTAAGACCACGTGGACCCTGGCTTGCTGTAATATTGGTGTACGTGATAGCAATCATATTTTAAGAAGGAAATAAATGCATAATACGGTCATAAGGCCATGGTTGTAAAACCTTTGCCTTATAATAATTGTATTGTTATATATTTGAATACTCAAGTTAAGTAGAGCATTGTTTTATGTTACTTTCCTAAAATCCTCAATACAATGGCTAAATAAGCCGGTATTTAAGTTCTTTAAACGTTTTTGTTCTAAAACGGTAACTGCAATAAAAATTACACTATTTGGAATCCGGATTAACGTTTGCAATTTGTTACCTGTGATATTCAGAGGGACGGCTATTATTTATGTACTTTTTTAAATTAATTGATCCTGTGCATTACCTTGTGTATAAAAAAAAAACTATTATTATTATTGCCCTATAGTCATCAGTTTCCGGGAAAAAATCATTAATATGGAGACATTAATTAAGTAACGACCATTGTTATAATTATAAAATATAATTAAAGGTAGTTTTCAGTGAAATCATTAATGGTGAAATCAATGAGCATTAAGTAAGTAGAGGTATTGTTACAGACGTTAATTATTTGCTTTGTTGTAACATCAATCTGAATAAGTGAGTCATCTGTACATGTATTTCGGATGAACCAACAAGCTTACGTGACATAGACCGGATAGATAGTTTTGACGCGTTGATGATATATTATGAATTAAGATCATACTCCGAATAATTAGCATGCATGAATAAACAATGCAAATAATTTTAATAATTTTAAAAACTATTATATACATTAATTATAATAAGTATATAGTTTGTTGATAAACAAACCAGTGTATTTTTATTCGGATCAATAATCTTTAGTGAACTTTACTATCAAGCGCATGTGCGCATGAAGGATACGACATAAGCGCAGTCTGTCAAGTCTGGTCGTGGCGTTGACGTTCAGTAAATACTCAACATGTACATAAAGATATACATACACATATGAGACGAATGTTTGAATGTGTGCGTAGAGCTGTTGTTTGTATACAGAAGCGCGTGTGGGCGCGGCGCGGCGAGGCGCGCTGGTCGCTGACACCGACGATAACCTTCGATGTCAAACGCGCATCGACTCTACGAACGGTATCGCACACGATAGTCGAATTGGCCCGTGCTAGTACATAGTCTAAATTGAGCTTTAATTTTTTACGAACGAAAACATATTGTTTATATACGTAAACAACTTGTGGAAAACTAAATTGGTAAGCGTGATCTCAGAACTTGAACCGGACCACAGACCGGATAGTGGCGCGGACATTGCCTAGAGTCTAGCTAGACCGTACTTTCCTGGAAGAACTTTATATGGGTTACCTAACAGTGTGTAAAATAAAATATTGTTCTCAGGAATCTTTACCTGCATATTTTTATTTACGAAACACGTAGTATTTTCTAAAATTTAATGACATCGGTGTCTTTGGTTTTATGGCAATGACTTAATAATTTTAACCTTAATATTGTCTGCTAGGCTAGATTACGTGGCTTATATAAACTTGCAACGTATGTAAATCGTTTTCAATGGAATCATGCTATTCTTATTTTTAAACTCAGTTGTTGGTATACTACATATGATATATATTTTTTAAAGTAAGTATAACTTAAATAATAACTATGTGGCGTTGTTTATTTATATTTTCATGAGTGTCTTCAGAATATATACCTACCCCACTATGTTGCGATAAATTGAACTATTTAGATTTTGTATCTAAATAACTAAGTATATAGTTATTTAAGATACTATATTCAGCTTTACCTTCATACTCCCTCCCACACGCGTAGGTTCTATAATCGTATGCATTGCTTTTGAAACTCATCAAAGTCGAAGATAAATGGGACTTAATTAAAGTCTGGAAATATACAGACGATTTCAAGTATGTTTCTTTAAACGTTATTATTATGAGTTCTGTCGACCTTACAGGAAAACAACGTCGAGTTGTTTCACTCCTGTCATATATAAGTTTGACCAGTCCAGCTTCTCTTTTGAGCGAAAACCTAGCTTTAACCATTTAGATCCGCTGTCCCTGTGTAGGGACAGGTCTTCCACTACCCATAAATTTTCTTATAATTTATAAATCTTTAGTTTGCGACTGTATTTATTGTCCCAAGTAGTGTATCATAACAATGTTATAGTAAAAAAAAAAAATATCTTCGGAAGGTAATGTTTATTATTATATGTTATCATGCATAATAATGTAAATTTTTTGAAGTTACTACTGAATTATACTGTAGATCAAAATATAAGATGACAATATACGTTTATATTTAACATCAGTTAACGGGGAGTCGTAATTAATTCAAGTGTCACAATGGACACTTTAGTTATATTTTGGTCCTAATTTTTTATTTGTTATGTTTTTATTACTGAATGCTAAGCAATAATGGCCAAACGGAAATTTTACGCAATAAATTACTACAGTGAGCTTTAAGAAGCACTAGAAAAAAATTTTGTCGAAGAAAATGACTCTGATATGGATAATGAATTGGTAATTATTCCTCCAAATTCAAGTGTTCAACGGATGAAGAAGAGTTTGATAAAGATAACATCCAACAAAATACTACTACACTTACGCGAGATATTCCTGACAGAGTAGAAGTTTTTTGCTACTCAAAGTGATGACGACTGGGTTAGCAGTGATGAAGATTGTCCTAACAAAAAAAAACTAGAAAATCATCAGACACCGAGCCTAAGTGGCGTAAGTGCATATTTTACTACTTACGTGAGTCTGGATATCATGCGACGGGCATGGTTTGAGAAAATCTATTTATATTATTACTATTTATGCATAAATTATTTATTTGTAAATCTATTATTCCGTTCAAAGATGTGAAAAAGAAGAAAAAAGCTGATTACGACTACCGGTTTGATGCTGCTAATCAAATTTTATTTGTTCATTGGCTCGATAACAGCGTATCTACGATGGGCACTAAGTTTGACACCGTTTACTCACTAGGCAAATTAAAGAGATGGGATACTGAACAAAAGCGGAAAGTAGACATGGAAATATAATAAAGGAATGGGGGTGTTGACCATGCATATCAATCTATAGCCACAATTTGAGGCAAAAAATGGTGGCGTGTATTGTTCACCTATATGATAGATTTGGCTATAGCTAATGCTTGGCATCTGCACACGATGATACAATTGATAAACTTCAGTTTCGTAGAACAATAACGCGATTTTACTTAAAATCTGAAGGGCGCCAAGATCGTAGACGAAAATCGTCTTCTGCAGTTCCAGGAGTAGCAACAGATGGGGTTGGAAACTTTCCTCAAAGGCTACCTAAACAATTGCGATGTGTTGTTTGCCATACAAAATCTGATGGTAATGCAAAAAATGCATAAAAACTATGTGCATCGAAAGTAGTAATTGCTTTGAGTTATACCACATTTAAGCCCATTGTCCCTGTACAAGGACAGTGTTTTTTTTTAATACTTACTAATTACTTTTTTTAATTTTTTTCTATAATTCACTTTGTTAGCCCCGAATCATTTCTTTAATAAAGATTTTTTCATAATTTATTATTTAGTTTGTATTTGGGTCTAAATGGGAGTATTTTTTTAAATTAATTGATCCTGTGGATTACCATGTCAAAACGTTACGTTTCGAAAAATCCTCAAGGTCTAACATAATGGGCATTTTTAATATAATAATGTTATAAGTATATTAGATATTCGCACATTTTTGTGCGCACGTCAATAATTATGTAAATGATTTCTAATTGACTGAAATATTCTCATTCATTATGCTATTAGTTAGAATATTAAAGCTCTACATCGATCAATATATTTTCAATTTAGAAGAAAATTCTGTTATAGGGCTGGTTTCTAGACACATAATTTAATTAATTAATACATTTCATTATAGCTCTCACTTAACTTAAAAGCATTTAGAGAACAAGTTGGTTTATTTATTTATTTAAAATTATAAACAGATTTTAAAGCTGAAGAGTTTGTTTGTTTGTTGGTTTGGTTGGTTCAACGCGATAACTCAGGAACTACTGGTTCTAATTGGAAAAATATTTTAGTGTTGGATAACCTATTTAACGAGAAAGGCTATATGCTATATAACAACACGCTACGACAAATAAAGGCTGAGCAAATGTTGCAAAAACAGGAAAAATGACGCAGACGGAGTTGCGCGGGTCAGCTAATTTATTCATAAACAGATTGACGCGCGTCGTTAATTTCCCAGACAAGTCGCACTCAGCAATCATACGAAGGCAGGAACCCCAGTTTAATTCTCTGACCGCTTATCTTATAGAAATTGCGCAGTATAAGGGAATCATTTGGAATTACCAAGTTATGTTTATTTTAGTCTTATTTTGCATGTCAGATAAGTCCTAAAATATTGAAGTAGCTCATGCACTTTCCTTGTTTTTTTTTGGTATACCAGGGTAAAAGTTCATTTGAGAACTGAACAGTATGGATCTAAAAAAAAGTTTCAAATCGTAAGGATATCTGTCTGGGCAGACTGCTGGCTTTCTGGATTTACTTATCCTTCTTTCACTATCACTCCAATCAGGAGTGATAGTGAAAGAAGGATAAGTATATCAGGAGAATAACTACTGCACTCAGAGTCATTTGAAGCTTATTAATTATATTAATGTTGAATTCAGAATGATGTCAATATTCATATTATTCTGACAATTTGGATAACCCAAAAAATTGTGAGCGTTAGGTATGCTTTTTGTAATTTCTACTTTTAGTGTGTGTATTTACTTACATACCGAATGTTCACCATAGGAGCAGGATAAAGTAAACAAAGTTTTAATAAAAAAATATCACGTTTATTGCCTTTGTTACAATTCGAAGGCACATACTGGCACAGTACGCGCACTCCGTCAACGCGACGAATTTGTCACTCAATTATCAGTCCATAATTATTCATGTCCATAGAACATTCGTCTTAAAACTTAATTCAATATTTAGACGTCACTAATTAACGGATCATACGGTTGCAACATGGATAGCTGGCTTGCCCGCTCTTCGTGAACTTTAAGAAGTACCAGGTCCATAGCGGCACGAGCGTCTTCTAGCGGCGAATGTCCAGTGCTTGACTGTTGTACGATACGCCCGAGTAACTCCTCTGAGAGAGCTCGCAGCGATCGTCGCATAGGAAAGCCTCGGGCGTGAGGGTATAACGCACAAGTATCAACCACTGCACTATGCAATAATTTCAGGGCCCGTAAATCGTTGTCCAATGCATGTCCGACGAGGATTGTGTCGGTTCCCACAAATCCAAGAATATCATTTTGTACATCTCGTAGCGTCTTAGTCGCGCGCGCCAAGTCGCGCGGCCTGATGCCCGAGAATCGGGTGTTGTGGTCCACTACAGGAGAGCTCGGCTTCACTAGTGATTTGTATACCAGTCGGCCATCAGCAGCAATGACCGCAATACTAGCTAATTCCAAGCCTGCCGTCGTGTAGCACATCTCTGTATCGATAGCGTAGACCCCACCACGGGGAGAGCGGGCACGCACGTAACCATCAAGTGGCCCGTTCATGCCCGGGCGAGTACCGTTCCAAACATGAAAACAGGCAGAGCTACATCCTCTGGAACCCAATGGTGAGTTGCAGCAAGTATAACCGCAATCACCACGCACACGTCCCCAATGATAGAGACACTGCTCGTCTTTGAGATATTCACCTTCGCGAGTCATTTGAAACTTTTTATCACAACGTACACACAAATGTTCCACTGTATCCGCCTCTTCATCACTGTCAGAACTTGGACTCGAACCTAACGACCCACGACCACTGTCACCCCGAGAGCCAGGCACAAACTCCGGAGCGTTCACATCCCACGTAGTAGCCGGTAAAGGTCTCGGTCGAGGCGGGGGATTAATATACATCACAGCTTTCGATGATGTCGGTTCAATTTCCAGAGGATATCCCAAAGTCCACATGCTCTCTGGGGAGAGTAGATGCGGACGGAGAGCTTCCACTAGTTCTTCGGAAGAGATGATCTGCGGCGTCGACGGCGTCGACGGCGCGGCAGACTCCACCAACACGAAGGTCTCTTGATAAAACCAATCGTGAAATTGAATACAAAAATGCATGTTTCCTGACTGGCTTGTGTACACATAGAGTCGAAAAAAGTAAGCGCGGAACTGCTATCGCGCGCGCCGGCGGTGTACTAATGTCGCGATGATGGGGCTGCCTACGCTTTATACGAGTAACGCAGGTAGCGCGCGTTCGTTAACGGGACACGCCAATCGACCGACCTTTTCTCATTTTTGTAAACAATAAAAAAGCTTCATATCTACATAAATAATAAATAAATATAATTAATACAAGGTCGTATAAATGATAAATACAAAGTTAGAAGTTAGTACCTATAATATCAGTGCTATCTAGAAAGTCCCGCTCGCTTTGTTTACTCGGATCAGCTGATGTATCCGCGTGGTGTTTACGTTTATAAATAAAGTACGATTCCCATGTGGTATGTTTACAGATGTTACTTTTAATGATTTTATGCAGATGCGATTCGAGCGTTTTTTGTTAAATTTATTATTATTATTCTCTTTATTAAAATACAATACATATAAATTTCATTTTTAAATATAAGTAACAAAAATTAAATATATTTATAAATATTTTTACAGATGTTACTTTTAATGATTTTATGCAGATGCGATTCGAGCGTTTTTTGTTGAATTTATTATTATTATTCTCTTTATTAAAATACAATACATATAAATTACATTTTTAAATATAGGTAACAAAAATTAAATATATTTAAAAATATTAAAAAAAAACTATTATTATTATTGCCCTATAGTCATCAGTTTCCGGGAAAAAACCATTAATATGGAGACATTAATTAAGTAACGACTATGGTTATAATTATTAAATATAATTAAAGGTAGTTTTCAGTGAAATCATTAATGGTGAAATCAATGAGCATTAAGTAAGTAGAGGTATTGTTACAGACGTTAATTATTTGCTTTGTTGTAACATCAATCTGAATAAGTGAGTCATCTGTACATGTATTTCGGATGAACCAACAAGCTTACGTGACATAGACCGGATAGATAGTTTTGACGCGTTGATGATATATTATGAATTAAGATCATACTCTGAATAATTAGCATGCATGAATAAGCAATGCAAATAATTTTAATAATTTTAAAAAGTATTATACATAATAATTATTATAAGTATATAGTTTGTTTATAAACAAACCAGTGTATTTTTATTCGGATCAATAATCTTTAATGAACTTTACTATCAAGCGCATGTGCGCATGAAGGATACGACATAAGCGCAGTCTGTCAAGTCTGGTCGTGGCGTTGATGTTCAGTAAATACTCAACATGTACATAAAGATATACATACACATATTTTTTTTTTTTTTTTTTTTTTTTCTAGTTATTATCTGCAATCAGTTTCAGTACTATAAGCAAATGTGTGGAGAATTTATTAGTGACTTGTCGAGTGTGTCCTCCAGTGAGAACATCTACTCAGTAGTTGCTTGCTACTGAAAATTCAGCTTGCTGTGTGCAGACTCAGGATATCTTTTCTTTTTAATCGCTTATGGTAGCCTGGTTGGGTTAGTGCGGCGGCTAATTTATTTGGGTGGTTTGTCAGCCTTGACTGATATTTTACAGCGCTACTCTGGATTTCCTCCCTGACAGTGCTCATTTGGAGGTTATTGTGTATTTCCATGTTTGTTACTAGCCATGGTGCTTTTGATATTGAACGCAGGATGACGTTCTGCATCCTTTGTAGAATGGAGATATTAGAGTTGCTAGTGCTGCCCCAGAGTTGTATCCCATACATCCATACTGGCTTGAGTATAGTCTTGTAGATTAGTAGTTTGTTGTCAATAGACAATTTGCTATTGCGTCCCGTCAGCCAGTACAAATCTTTGTATCTTATTTTTATTTCTTCCCTCTTGGCTTTTATATGTGGCTTCCAGGTCAGTCGCCTATCAAGATGGAGGCCAAGATATTTAACTGAATCCTTTTGTGGTAGGGTTTTGCTCTCCAGCTGCACAGGAGGACAGTTGCCTTGCCTGAGACTGAAGGTTACCTGTACAGATTTGTTTGCACTCGCTTTTATTCTCCATTTGTGGAGCCATGTGGTAACTAGATCAAGCCCTTTTTGCAAGTTTTCTGAAGCCACTGCAGGATCTTTGTTACTGGCAAGAATAGCCGTATCGTCAGCGAATGTAGCCGTGGTAACATTTTCTACTTGTGGAAGGTCTGATGTATACAGAATATACAATATGGGACCCAATACTGATCCTTGGGGAACTCCAGCCTCAATTTCGTAAAATTTTGAGGTTGCGCCAGTTTCTTTCACTTGGAACAACCTTTCTTTAAGATATGAATGTAATAACAGGTAGTAGCAATGTGGAAGGTATAGTTTAATCTTATATAGTAGTCCTGTGTGCCATACCCTATCAAAGGCCTGTTCTATATCAAGGAACACCGAGGAGCAGTACTCCTTGTATTCCAAAGTACTTCTTATGTGGTTGCACACTCGGTGCACTTGTTCGACTGTGGAGTGCTCTTCACGAAAACCGAATTGATGGTCTGGTATAACGTTGTTTTTAGAGAGAAGAGGAGTTATCCTTATAAGCAGCACTTTTTCAAAAAGTTTGGAAAAGATAGGTAAGAGGCTGATAGGCCTATATGACGAAATCTCATTCATTGGTTTTCCTGGTTTACGTAGCATTAGAATCTGTGATATTTTCCAAAGACTGGGGTAATACTGCACTCTAAGTATTCCATTAAACAAGATAGTGAGAAATACTATAGCCTTTCTCGGCAACTGCAGCAGTACTTCTTTCGTTATTAGGTCGAACCCTGGCGCTTTTTTATCTTTAAGCTTTCGTATAGTCCTGTAAATTTCTTTTGGCGTTACCAATGTAGGAGGGAGCGAGAGTTGAAAGTCCTGTTTCAAGGCAGACTCAATATCAATATCTGTGCCTGGTTGGTTGTTTTTGTTATGAGGAGTGAAGACCTTGGATAGATATTCGGCAAAGGCATCAGCTTTTTCTTTAGGCGTCCTAGCCCATCTGCTATCACTAGTTCTTATTGGGGGTTTCATTTCCTGCGGTCTATTATACGACTTTGTAAACTTCCATAGTGAATAGTTTGTAGATGATGTGGCCGTGAGGGATTCCAATTTCGTTTGTAGAGTGGTATCATGCCATTGCTGTATTGTTTCCCTTAACCTTTTTGCCGCAGTATTGAGTGCAATCTTGTCCAACCTGTGCCTACTAAGATGCCAGACGCGGCGCAGCCTGCGTTTTTCCAGTACTAACTGCCTTATTTCCAGTGGAAAATTTTGGGATCGTTTTTTGGGCCCCATAATAGGTGTGTACATCCTGCAAGCTTGTTGTATGGCAGTTGTTATATATTTACTGGCATTTTCTAAGTCTTCAGGAGTTTTTAAAGGAACTTTGAGGTCTATTGTGTCCTCCAGATGTTCCCTAACGCAGTGCCAGTCTGTGAACCTGTTATAGAGCATATCAGGGATGTCATATTCAGTAGGCAAGTAGCCAATTCTGAGAAGTACTGGAGTATGGTCAGAGGCACTATCGTAGCATGACGTAGCCAAAAAGTGATCTTGAGGTAGCCCTTTTGTAATAAAAAAATCTAGCAAATCAGGCGTTTTGTTGTTATCTGTGGGCCAGTATGTTGGTTCACAGCTGGATATTGCATTTAGCTTGTTTTTGTCAAGGCTCGATTTTAGTTGTCTACCCCTTGTACTTGTTAGTCTCGAACCCCAGAAGGTGTGTTTGGAGTTCCAGTCTCCACCAGCGACAAATCGGTTACCAAGTGTCTGGAAATAGCTTGTGAACATTATTTCAGTAATTTTATGCCTAGGGGGGCAGTATACTGCAGAAACATTGATACTACCATGATTTGTCTCAACAGCTATCGTAGTTGCTTGTATGTAACTAGTTTCGAAGGAAGGCATCAGATGATGTTTGATGGTGTTCTTTATAATGATTGCTGTGCCAGCATGTGCAGTACCGTCTGGATGACTAGTAAGATATGTTGCATATCCTCGAAAGAATATGGTAGTGGTAGTAGTGCAGTGAGCTTCAGATATTAACACAACATCTAGATTGTGCTCCTTCAAGGCAAGCTCTATTTCGTGTCTGTTTGGCGTCAATCCATTCACGTTCCAGGTAGCCATATTGAGGGTGGTCATTTTGTCAATTTGTCAACTAGTTTAGTTATAAGACCCATCAAGGTACTTATTTGTTGAAGGATTAGATCAAATTTATCAGATTGTTTCATAAGAATTAATTCTAGAGTTTTATGTGTTGATTGTGCATCTGAATGTAGATTATATTTCAGTGCATCAGCGTACGATTCATCTTTTGATGTTAAATTCTTATGGGGTGGTAGTATTTCTACAGGTCTCTGTTTAGTTATAGAATTATTTTTATTTTCTGATCTAGGTGGTTTTGCAGTTCGTCTAGCAAGAATTTCTTTATAAACCTCGCACCCTTTATAATTAGCGGGGTGTGGGCCTTGACAAAGAGCGCACAGTGCGTTAGTAGTTCGATCTTTCTTGGGACATTCTGAAGTTTTATGAGACTGCGCACATTTCACACAACGATACGGTCGCATGCAGTAGTTTTTGGAATGGCCATATTGTTGGCACCTTTGGCATTGTACTATTGAACGTCTTTTTTTAGGATCCTCAATCACCACCACTTGGCGGTCAACAATTTTTATTTCCTTAGCTGCTTTGTTGTAAGGGCCTGGTTGTAGGTTGACAAAGTATGTCGACGTCGGTCTCTTGTCAGGTCCATATTTGGCGTTTATGATTTCTCCTACAACTATGTTGCCCGTTTTTTCGACAGCTTCTTTTATAGCAGTATGTGGGGTTGTTGGATGAAGATTCCTTATAACTATCCTGAATAGCCTTTCATCCTTCCTGTTAAAGGTATGCCCTATAAGACCATTTCCTCTAACTACAGTTATAAGTTTCTTGTATACTTCCATATCTGTGCAATTAATTCGAAGTTGATTTTTATTAATAATTTTGTATGAGAATGTTGCTTTCTCTACAACAGATTCTAGTAGCTCGGTTAATTTGCTTACTTCGTCTATGCCATAAAGAATTATTGGAGGAGGTTTATATATTTTCTTTTTATTTGACTGTGAGTTTTCCTCTTCTGTGAGATCGATGGGAAGATTATCGAATCTGTTTGATGTTTTAACTACTTCTGGGGATGGTGTCTGTAATTTTTGTTTCCTTTTAGGGTTCCTTGTAATTGGCACTCTTTGCCAAGTTGGAGGTCTGATAACATTCTCTTTCTCACTAGTAGTAGGGGTTGTTGGGATCCTCTTTTCTTCGTTACAGTTGGTGGTTAGAGGTGGGATGTTGCCCAGTGAAGAGCTTCTTGGTCTACTATAAAATAGACTGGGGTGGAAAGCTTGTTGCACCAACTTCTTATTACCAGTAGCATTTACTACCACAGGGGCCTGGTCATCCGCCCCTATGAAGTCTTCGGTAGCCAATTTCTCACCTTCCAGCCCGGATACTGGAAAGCGCCGGGGGTTAGCCGGATCGCATGACAAAACACTTTCATTTAGAGACATTTCCATAAAAAAAGGGGTTTGGGAAATTTAGTTACAGTACATTCCCAAGGTACTGTACCCACGATTTTAGAGGGAATTTAATGCCTCTTGGCTTGTGGTAGCCAGGGTCAGGTTACTTAACCGCCGCCTGTTGCTCGGCGTTGTTGCTCATTTGGCACCACCCAGGGGGTACGTGTAGGGTGAGCCTAGGAAAAGGTGGTAAATCCTACGGACGTGAGCAACACCACCCCCCAAATACATACACATATGAGACGAATGTTTGAATGTGTGCGTGGAGCTGTTGTTTGTATACAGAAGCGCGTGTGGGCGCGGCGCGGCGCGGCGCGCTGGTCGCTGACACCGCCGATAACCTTCGATGTCAAACGCGCATCGACTCTACGAACGGTATCGCACACGATAGTCGAATTGGCCCGTGCTAGTACATAGTCTAAATTGAGCTTTAATTTTTTACGAACGAAAACATATTGTTTATATACGTAAACAACTTGTGGAAAACTAAATTGGTAAGCGTGATCTCAGAACTTGAACCGGACCACAGACCGGACAGTGGCGCGGACATTGCCTAGAGTCTAGCTAGACCGTACTTTCCTGGAAGAACTCTATATGGGTTACCTAACAGTGTGTAAAATAAAATATTGTTCTCAGGAATCTTTACCTGCATATTTTTATTTACGAAACACGTAGGTAGTATTTTATAAAATTTTAATGACATCGGTGTCTTTGGTTTTATGGCAATGACTTAATAATTTTAACCTTAATATTGTCTGCTAGGCTAGATTACGTGGCTTATATAAACTTGCAACGTATGTAAATCGTTTTCAATGGAATCATGCTATTCTTATTTTTAAACTCAGTTGTTGGTATACTACATATGATATATATTTTTTAAAGTAACTATAACTTAAATAATAACTATGTGGCGTTGTTTATTTATATTTTCATGAGTGTCTTCAGAATATATACCTACCCCACTATGTTGCGATAAATTTAACTTTTTAGATTTTGTATTTAAATAACTAAGTATAAGTAGATATTTAAGATACTATATTCAGCTTTACCTTCATACTTCCACCCACACGCGTAGGTTCTATAATCGTATGCATTGCTTTTGAAACTCATCAAAGTCGAAGATAAATGGGACTTAATTAAAGTCTGGAAATACACAGACGATTTCAAGTATGTTTCTTTAAACGTTATTATTATGAGTTCTGTCGACCTTACGTACAGGAAAACAACGTCGAGTTGTTTCACTCCTGTCATATATAAGTTTCACCAGTCCAGCTTCTCTTTTGAGCGAAAACCTAGCTTTATACAGAGCTACGTAATAAAACACTTTCGTCACATTAACGAGTTATAATAATTAATGACTGCTGTCCAAGTGTTATTATATTTACTACTAGCTTATGTCCTCAGCTTCGCTCGCGTTAAGTATGTTAAAAATAAAATAAGTAAAAGTCCCTGTTCTGTACCATATAGAAACCTCTGTGCAAAAAAGTTTGGGCTGAGCGTTGATGAGTGATAAGTGAATGAATAAGTTGATTCAATTAAATTCCATTTATTCGCGTAATATGGCGTAAATGATGTTACTGTAATAGTAATACAAAGAATCACCATAAACAGCTTTGAGCATGCAAATTAAATAATATTATTTTATAATCTAAGAAACAAAGTGAGAATCAATTAAATACAGTATACATGTCAAAATTTCAGAATATGTCAAGTGTAGAAATAATAATTTTAAATTTGTAAGTAAGTATATAATGTCTAATAAGTTCATAATAATTTCCACTAAAATAAATACACTAGGTACTTATATCAAATAATGTCACCAATTAATATCATATATTATCAAGTAGGTATTCTTTAATAGAGTAATATACTTTATTGAGTAACAGTTGGTTTAATTTTTGTTTAATTAAGTAAATATTCGATGTTTCAAGTATTGAAGTAGGTAACTTGTTATATATTCGAGGCATCATACAAAATATACTGCTATTAAATAAGTTTGTTTTATTAGACGGAAGCTTTATTTTGAAATTATGTCTTTGACTACCAAATGTGTCAAACATGTTAATATTTTTCCACGCAAAAAGTACACTTTCCTGTATGTAGATGCATGGAACAGTCAGGAGATTTAATTTTATGAAGTAGACTCAGTCAAGACTTATATTTTTATTTTTAGATATGCCTGCCTATTGAGACCACTGTCAAAGCGTTATTATATTCTCTAATAGCTTAGGCCCGCAGCTACGCTAGCATTAAGTATGTTAACAAGTAATTATTAGGAAAACAAAAATCACGGCTGCAGATTTTTGAAAACATCACTTGGTGCCAATAATCCGCCATTTTTTTTGGTATATTTTTTGTGTACTCAGTGTTATTCTCATAACTAAGACGAAGCTAACGACCCTCTTAAGGTAAATTCCATTAAGCCATTTAGACTCTAGGGCGTGCCAAAGATATATACAGACATACATACACTCGAAAAATATAACTAAAATTATTGCGTGGGTAAAAATAAAATAAATAAAATTATCTGGTCAACATCATATAAGAATCTTATGTGAAAAAATATGGGCTCTCTAGGCGCAAGGCTTTGAAATATACATATGCTAAATACACTATTTATAGTACAATGGTAACCATTGTACTATAGTGTGGCCATTAGTGCTGTGCACTCCCTGAGGTATGCACGGCGAGGTGGGGGGCGAAGAAAAAAGTGCATGAGTTCACATGAGGTCGATACATGTCGGACAGATCTTACGATATCAGTTTGCATTTCTAAGGCAAGACTTGTGGCGGGACGTTGCGTTGGTCGGAGGCTATCTATCTGTAATATATACTTACTTTGTTGATTAAAATGTAACCCAAATATACTCATATTTTATTAAAAATATGCAGGTGATAAATAAGAATTGAAAGTTATAATTCACAACAGGACTTGTTTTATTAAACATTTTTTATATTTACAAACAATTATATATTCTAACGAAAGTTATTCTGACATAGATTCTGTTTCAACTTCATCTTCCATTTCGTCATCATCTTCATCTTCCTCTTCGCCACCGGAACTTGAATCAGAGTCTTGCAAATTTATTATGAATGAATCGATAACATTATCGAACCTACTATCGCGACTCCAGTAATCATTTTCATTTTTCTGGACATGATCGTCGCATTTCTGCCATTTTTCCGCCGTGAATTCCGAAAACAATTTATCCAATAAGATTATCTTTTCGTCTAGAGAAGAATTAATATAGTTTTGGGCTATGTTGTTTTTAATATCAGCCCAGACCAACTCGATTGGATTTAAATCTGGATGGTACGGAGGTAAACGCAGAACAGTGTGTCCACTGGCTTTCAGGAGTTCGTCAATTCTATACACGGGTTCTTTTTGTGTATTTTTGATAAGAAGTAGCAGTTGAGCCTTTGACATGGTTCCTGAAAATTCTACATTATGGCGTAGCAACCAGTTCTGCATTTCACTTTTGAGGCTTGATATAGTTGGTTTCTTCTCAATCTGAACGCTGTGGTAAGACGCGTTGTCCATTACAACCACAGAATTCGGCAGCAACTTATCTTTTAACTTTTCATCTACCCACTTATAAAAAGTAGGTCCGCTCATATCTCCATGATAGTCACCGGTTCTAGCATCGGATTTGAATATAGTCAATGTATCATCCACTAAGCCATTTCGACACCCAGCGTGGAGTATTACTAGTCGCCGTCCTTTCCCAATATCAGCATGAATACCGGGTTCTGACGATGATTGCCAACATTTGCTGGCATGGTGACTGGCGTTGATGTATGTTTCATCAAGAAAATATATGTTTCGGTTTTCCGTTCTGTAATTTCTGATTTGTGTAAGATATTTTTTCCGCCACACTGTAATATTAGGCTGCTCTATAAGGAGATGTCTCTTTGATTTGCATTTTTTGTAACGGTAGCCCATTTTGTGTAAAAGCTGTCTTAAATATTCCCGTCCACAATTCAATATGCCATCCTGTCTCAAACTTGATAGTAACTTACGGACACTTGGTATTTTTTTTTCAACTTCGTAAAACTGATGAATTTTTCTTCTGATAACTCCAAGGTCAAAATCATCCACAACGTGTTTTTTCTTTAGAACTTTTGGTTTTTTTGGCGATTGAAATTTTAATTGGCTTGAATTTTCAATTGATAAATAGCCCGCAGAAATCACATTATGTACGGTTCTTTTGCTGTATCCCGTAGCCTCCGCAACGATTTTAGCAATATTCACGTCATTTTTAAATTCAAAGCTTTCTTTGTCTGCTTTTCTTTTCTTAAAATATTCAGCCACCTTAAAAATGACAGTCTTCATATCACGAGATAACGCACGACCCATCTTTGAATATTTATCTCGTGTGCGTCTGACATAGACAGTCCGATACAAATAACACTACCTGCCGTCACAAGCGTTGACGGCGCACTGACAGCGCAGCAGCCGATTCTAACCCCCCCGTCTCACCGCGCGCATACCTCAGGGAGTGCACAGCACTAATGGTCATACTATATAAATAGTGTATTTGTCAATTGTCAATGTCACCTAAATTATTAAATAGAAAACGCAGGGCAGGCTTTTTTAAAATTAGGTCCTGCAATGGGACGCAAATATTAAGCCCGCATTGTTGCTGTTCTCAAAAACAGCAGCAAGCAGCTTTACCGTCGTGCATGTTACGCGTCGGTGTTATAGACGGACCGTCGACACCATTTATCTACGCTTTGGTGTAAGAGGCGGACCGTTGACACCATTTATCGAAGCAGTGCAGTTGCGGACCGGCACGAGGCGTCGAGTCAGCGCTACGTGATTTCCACATCTCGCCACTTCGATTTCGCAACCGTCTTTCCATAGTTGTAGTTTTAGATTTTAATAAAGAACGATTCATTCTTGGTACATACATCGACCATTTATCACTAGTTTTAGATTTTAGTTTAATGTAATTTATAATTAAATTTATTTAAGATGTATAGACTTTCTCTGCAACCTCCGGCTCCAGTTAACGTAATTGGCGCAGTCGGTAGGATATTCGCGGGCCGGTTCGCGATAATTAGGAATATCTCAAATCGATATCCGCGTTCGCGAGTCACCCGGGTGGTTTCCAAGCACCTTCAACGAATATCCGGATCTTCGGAAGCTGAAGCCAGAGGCGTATCCAGACATCGATACTGCAGAGGGGCCAACTATACACTTATTGAACCCAGACGGAACATCCGACCAGAAGAAGTAAGATGAACACCAGTGGTCTGGCAGCAATATTTGCCACTCCGCTTGACAAATAGTTGCTGTTCTTCGGGGGGAGGTGTTACGCGTCGGTGTTATAGACGGACCGTCGACACCATTTATCTACGCTTTGGTGTAAGAGGCGGACCGTTGACACCATTTATCGAAGCAGTGCAGTTGCGGACCGGCACGAGGCGTCGAGTCAGCGCTACGTGATTTCCACATCTCGCCACTTCGATTTCGCAACCGTCTTTCCATAGTTGTAGTTTTAGATTTTAATAAAGAACGATTCATTCTTGGTACATACATCGACCATTTATCACTAGTTTTAGATTTTAGTTTAATGTAATTTATAATTAAATTTATTTAAGATGTATAGACTTTCTCTGCAACCTCCGGCTCCAGTTAACGTAATTTGCAGGCGATATACTTGTTTGGCATACAAGCATAGGTACATTCATAACTGAAATGCTTTTGACAAAATATAAGCTTTCAATATATTCATATATTTAACTAGTTTAAGACCACGTGGACCCCGGCTTGCTGTAATATTGGTGTACGTGATAGCAATAATATTTTAAGAAGGGTTTAAATACATAATACTAAAGCCATGGTTGTAAAACCTTTGCCTTATAATAATTGTATTGTTATATATTTGAATACTCAAGTTAAGTAGAGCATTGTTTTATGTTACTTTACTAAAATCTTCAATACAATGGCTAAATAAGCCGGTATTTAAGTTCTTTGAACGTTTTTGTTCTAAAACGGTAACTGCAATAAAAATTACACTATTTGGAATTCGGATTAACGTTTGCAATATGTTACCTGTGATATTCAGAGGGACGGCTATTATTACCCGACTGTAAAGAAGGGTTTGTTTTGTTAGTTTGTAGTCCCTGCTCTCTGTACCATATAGAAACCTCTATGCAAAAAAGTTTGGGCTGAGCGTTGATGAGTGATGAGTGAATGAATAAGTCGATTCAATTAATGCCTCCGACTGCATGAAATTATATAATTATCTAGGGATCTTATTTTCATCTTTTTTGTGGAGGCGGGATTTTTTATTTTTATAATTTATTTTTTATTTGAACAGAGCAGGGATAGAGCTACGTAATGAAACACTTTCGTCACATTAACGAGTTATAATAATTGATAACTGCTATTTAAACCACTGTCCAAGTGTTATTATATTTACTACTAGCTTATGCACTCAGCTTCGCTCGCGTTAAGTATGTTAAAAATAAAATAAGTAAAAGTCCCTGTTCTGTACCATAATAGAAACCTCTGTGCAAAAAAGTTTGGGCTGAGCGTTGATGAGTGATGAGTGAATGAATAAGTCGATTCAATTAAATTCCATTTATTTGCGTAATATGGCTACAAATGATGTTACGATAATAGTAATACAAAGAATCACCATAAACAAAAAGCTTTATTTTGAAATGATGTTTTCGTCAAATGTGTCAAACATGTTAACATTTTTCCTCGCAAAAAGTACAACTTCCAGTATGTAGATGCATGGAACAGTCAGGAGATTTAATTTTATGAAGTAGACTCAGTCAAGACTTTCATTTTTATTTTTAGGCATGCCTGCCTATTGAGACCACTGTCAAAGTGTTATTTTTTATTCACTATTAGCTTAGGCCCATAGCTACGCTAGCATTGAGTATGTTAACAAGTAATTATTAGAAAAACAAAAAACACGAATGCAGATTTTTGAAAACATCACATGGTGCCAAAAATCCGTAATTTTTTTGTATATTTTTGTGTACTCGAGCTAACGAAACTCCTAAGCTGAAATCTATCAAGCCGTTAAGGCTCTAGAGCGTGCCAATGATATATACTACATACATGCACTCGAAAAATATATCCCACCTTTTTGCGCAGTCGGGTAAAAATAAAATAAATAAAATAATCTGGTCTACATCACATAAAAATCTTATAAGCAAAAATTTAAGCTCTCGGGCGCAAGGGTTTGAGATGGGCTTTCAATTTTAATTTATTTATAGTACACTGGTAACATGTAACCTAAATTATAGAATAGTAAACGCCGCCCGGAGCAAACGAGTCATAGAATGGAGACCGCGACTAGGTAACGTAAGGTAGGACGGCCCCCAACCAGATGTACCAACGACTTAAAGAAGGTCGCTGGGAAGAACTGAATGTGGAAGGCAGAGGACCGGAAGTAGTGGCGAAAATCAGAAGAAGCCTATGTCCAGCAGTGGACCGATACAAGTTGATGACGATGAAATGCGGGGCAGGCTTTTAAAAATTAGGTCCTGCAATGGACGCAAATATTAAGCGCGCATTGTTGCTGTTCTCAAAAACAGGGTAGACTGCTACCCCAACTGTGGCTTACGTTCGCAAGCAGCTTTACCATCGTGCGGGCGATATGCTTGTTTAGCATACAAGCATAGGTACATTCATAACTGAAATGCTTTTGACAAAATGTAATCTTTCAATAGATTCATGTTTTTAACTAGTTTAAGACCACGTGGACCCCGGCTTGCTGTAATATTGGTGTACGTGATAGCAATCATATTTTAAGAAGGAAATAAATGCATAATACGGTCATAAGGCCATGGTTGTAAAACCTTTGCCTTATAATAATTGTATTGTTATATATTTGAATACTCAAGTTAAGTAGAGCATTGTTTTATGTTACTTTCCTAAAATCCTCAATACAATGGCTAAATAAGCCGGTATTTAAGTTCTTTAAACGTTTTTGTTCTAAAACGGTAACTGCAATAAAAATTACACTATTTGGAATCCGGATTAACGTTTGCAATTTGTTACCTGTGATATTCAGAGGGACGGCTATTATTTATGTACTTTTTTAAATTAATTGATCCTGTGCATTACCTTGTGTATAAAAAAAAAACTATTATTATTATTGCCCTATAGTCATCAGTTTCCGGGAAAAAATCATTAATATGGAGACATTAATTAAGTAACGACCATTGTTATAATTATAAAATATAATTAAAGGTAGTTTTCAGTGAAATCATTAATGGTGAAATCAATGAGCATTAAGTAAGTAGAGGTATTGTTACAGACGTTAATTATTTGCTTTGTTGTAACATCAATCTGAATAAGTGAGTCATCTGTACATGTATTTCGGATGAACCAACAAGCTTACGTGACATAGACCGGATAGATAGTTTTGACGCGTTGATGATATATTATGAATTAAGATCATACTCCGAATAATTAGCATGCATGAATAAGCAATGCAAATAATTTTAATAATTTTAAAAACTATTATATATAATAATTATTATAAGTATATAGTTTGTTGATAAACAAACCAGTGTATTTTTATTCGGATCAATAATCTTTAGTGAACTTTACTATCAAGCGCATGTGCGCATGAAGGATACGACATAAGCGCAGTCTGTCAAGTCTGGTCGTGGCGTTGACGTTCAGTAAATACTCAACATGTACATAAAGATATACATACACATATGAGACGAATGTTTGAATGTGTGCGTGGAGCTGTTGTTTGTATACAGAAGCGCGTGTGGGCGCGGCGCGGCGAGGCGCGCTGGTCGCTGACACCGCCGATAACCTTCGATGTCAAACGCGCATCGACTCTACGAACGGTATCGCACACGATAGTCGAATTGGCCCGTGCTAGTACATAGTCTAAATTGAGCTTTAATTTTTTACGAACGAAAACATATTGTTTATATACGTAAACAACTTGTGGAAAACTAAATTGGTAAGCGTGATCTCAGAACTTGAACCGGACCACAGACCGGATAGTGGCGCGGACATTGCCTAGAGTCTAGCTAGACCGTACTTTCCTGGAAGAACTTTATATGGGTTACCTAACAGTGTGTAAAATAAAATATTGTTCTCAGGAATCTTTACCTGCATATTTTTATTTACGAAACACGTAGGTAGTATTTTATAAAATTTTAATGACATCGGTGTCTTTGGTTTTATGGCAATGACTTAATAATTTTAACCTTAATATTGTCTGCTAGGCTAGATTACGTGGCTTATATAAACTTGCAACGTATGTAAATCGTTTTCAATGGAATCATGCTATTCTTATTTTTAAACTCAGTTGTTGGTATACTACATATGATATATATTTTTTAAAGTAAGTATAACTTAAATATTAACTATGCGGCGTTGTTTATTTATATTTTCATGAGTGTCTTCAGAATATATACCTACCCCACTATGTTGTGATAAATTTAACTTTTTAGATTTTGTATTTAAACAACTAAGTATATAGATATTTAAGATACTATATTCAGCTTTACCTTCATACTTCCACCCACACGCGTAGGTTCTATAATCGTATGCATTGCTTTTGAAACTCATCAAAGTTGAAGATAAATGGGACTTAATTAAAGTCTGGAAATATACAGACGATTTCAAGTATGTTTCTTTAAACGTTATTATTATGAGTTCTGTCGACCTTACAGGAAAACAACGTCGAGTTGTTTCACTCCTGTCTTATATAAGTTTGACCAGTCCAGCTTCTCTTTTGAGCGAAAACCTAGCTTTAACCCATTTAGATCCGCTGTCCCTGTGTAGGGACAGGTCTTCCACTACCCATAAATTTTCTTATAATTCATAAATCTTTAGTTTGCGACTGTATTTATTGTCCCAAGTAGTGTATCATAACCAAAGATAATAGATCTAGCTAGATACCACATGTTCCTGTAACAGTACGAAAACAGAGCGTGCCATTTTATCCCCACCGCGCATGACGTCACGCGAGCGTTTTAGTGATGAACCTAACATAAACAGAATCGTTTCAATCGTAAGACATCATTCATCCAACAGAGTATCGATTTTAAATCGACCAATTCGATTCGAGGCTCTATCGAACTTAAACTAAATTTACACTTTGAATGAAATCCCCCATGGAAACAAGGATAAAAGCAACCTATGTGTTCTTTTCCGGGTTCAAGCTATCTCCATTAAATTTCTGCCAAACATGTACAGCTGTTTTCTAGTGAAAGAGTAATAAACATCCACTCATAAAATTGTAGAAGTAGGCATGCGGCGACGTGCACAGTGATACATTTAAGGACTTTTATCTTTATTATATGCTATTGATGTAATTAGACTGGTCCAATGGAGCGACATAGTCTGCCTTTGACTAAGCTCCTTAAATAAAGAGAAAAAAAAATAAAAAATAAACATCCACTCATACATCCATCAAGCCTCACTAACTTTGCATTTTTGAGATTACTAGAATCATTCTTATAAATAAAAATAAAAACACGAGAAAAATTAAACGACATAAGCATTTTATTTATTTTTAATAATTTAATATACTTACCTATGTAATCAATTGTAGGGACGATTAGGTGGGATCAATATAATTTTTACACTAAGCCAAAACTATTACCTGTTTTTAACGCTTTTGATTTTTGAATATCACAGAATGCCTTCCTAAAGTAAACTAATAATAGATTGTGTTTAAATGCTGTATTTGCATTTATGTATAGTACTTTGTAAGTAATTTAACACTTAAAACTACTTAATCACAAAGATGCTTTTAATTTTTTATCATTATAGGAGCTAATTAAATCAGTAATAGGTCTTACACATATGAAAGTAAAGAATTGAACTATATAACATTATATAGATTGCACAAGATTACCACAAAACGGGAATAATGCACAATCAATTTTCTTGAAAATAAAAAACGTAAGAACATAGGTGGTATTTACGGAAACGTTATATTGAGATCAAAGTTATCAGTATCACATAATCGGCCTTCATTATAAAATTTACACTCTTACTTTTTGAATGGCCAACCTTTGTGTCAAAAATATTCAGATCACCCTTTATGACCGAACCGGGTTTTTACGTGACCTCTGAAGCACGGATACGTTCAAATATAATATCACTATGCTATACGACTTCAAAATGTACTTAAAAAAAGTTTGAAACGAAATAATCGCGCGAACAGCGTAAGCCTACAAAATTGAAAGATCAAAATTAAAGACCCCCAATACGCTCCAAACCCGTTCTGTACCATTTAATAAAATAGTAAAAAAAATGTTGGTTCAGATTTAACTGAATTAAATACCTCATAGTTACTAAATTATTGACCTTGAAATAGGACGAGTTTATTATATATTTGTCTTTTCGTAGTTTTGGTTTTTAAATTTCTCGTTAAATAATCTATGTATAAGTACATCACAGTTATTACAAAAATGCATTCTCGTTCCTCCGGCTATCTGTTTTCTGTTTCATTTATAGAGCGCGATCAATTCGCGATTGAAGAAATCGATATAAAGTGCCTAAACTTAACATCACTACTTGTAGAAAAACGACAAAATCCCCTGTACCACGACATTTATTTGTTGTTGTGTTGTTTATTCGTTTGAATTTCATTGCGTACTTTCAACGTATGAGACAATGACATATCACCTGATGACATCAATTGAAACCGCAATGTAAAACGAATAGAGTAAAAATACGTCAATGAGAGTTTATCGAAGTAGTTTAACTCAAAAACGTAAATAAATCATTTTAAAATTAATTTCAGCTTAAGGAGCAACAAAATTACTTAGCGATGAAAGTATACATCTCCCTTGATACGGTCTATATTCTTCGACGAGTTTTTACAACTTATAACTGCACAATTAGGCATTTTTTGTTGCAGTACACGCGACGTCATGCGGCCGCGATCGAACTTTGAATAATATCACGTGCGAACCAAATGGCGCCGTTGCGCTGATTGGAGACACGCTTTGACTTACTACTGACTGATTCTAGCTATATGTGTGTTCTGAGATCATAACAATGTCATAGTAAAAAAATACAAATTATCTTCGGAAGGTAATGTTTATATATATTTATATGTTATCATGCATAATAATGTAATTTTTTTGAAGTTACTACTGAATTATACTGTAGATCAAAATATAAGATGACAATATACGTTTATATTTAACATCAGTTAACGGGGAGTCGTAATTAATTCAAGTGTCCCTATAGGGACAGGGACAATGGACACTTTAGTTATATTTTGGTCCTAATTTTTTATTTGTTATGTTTTTATTACTGAATGCTCAGCAATAATGGCCAAACGGAAATTTAACGCAATAAATTACTACAGTGAGCTTGAAGAAGCACTAGAAAAAAATTTTGTCGAAGAAAATGACTCTGATATGGATAATGAATTGGTAATTATTCCTCCAAATTCAAGTGTTCAACGGATGAAGAAGAGTTTGATAAAGATAACATCCAACAAAATACTACCTACTACACTTACGCGAGATATTCCTCACAGAGTAGAAGTTTTTGCTACTCAAAGTGATGACGACTGGGTTAGCAGTGATGAAGATTGCCCTTACAAAAAAAACTAGAAAATCATCAGACACCGAGCCTAAGTGGCGTAAGTGTATATTTTACTACTTACGTGAGTCTGGATATCATGCGACGGGCATGGTTTGAGAAAATCTATTTATATTATTACTATTTATGCATAAATTATTTATTTGAAAATCTATTATTCCGTTCAAAGATGTGAAAAAGAAGAAAAAAGCTGATTACGACTACCGGTTTGATGCTGCTAATCAAATTTTATTTGTTCGTTGGCTCGATAACAGCGTATCTACGATGGGCACTAAGTTTGACACCGTTTACTCACTAGGCAAATTAAAGAGATGGGATACTGAACAAAAGCGGAAAGTAGACATGGAAATATAATAAAGGAATGGGGGTGTTGACCAAGCATATCAATCTATAGCCACAATTTGAGGCAAAAAATGGTGGCGTGTATTGTTCACCTATATGATAGATTTGGCTATAGCTAATGCTTGGCATCTGCACACGATGATACAATTGATAAACTTCAGTTTCGTAGAACAATAACGCGATTTTACTTAAAATCTGAAGGGCGCCAAGATCGTAGACGAAAATCGTCTTCTGCAGTTCCAGGAGTAGCAACAGATGGGGTTGGAAACTTTCCTCAAAGGCTACCTAAACAATTGCGATGTGTTGTTTGCCATACAAAATCTGATGGTAATGCAAAAAATGCATAAAAACTATGTGCATCGAAAGTAGTAATTGCTTTGAGTTATACCACATTTAAGCCCATTGTCCCTGTACAAGGACAGTGTTTTTTTTTAATACTTACTAATTACTTTTTTTACATTTTTTCTATAATTCACTTTGTTAGCCCCGAATCATTTCTTTAATAAAGATTTTTTCATAATTTATTATTTAGTTTGTATTTGGGTCTAAATGGGAGTATTTTTTTAAATTAATTGATCCTGTGGATTACCATGTCAAAACGTTACGTTTCGAAAAATCCTCAAGGTCTAACATAATGGGCATTTTTAATATAATAATGTTATAAGTATATTAGATATTCGCACATTTTTGTGCGCACTTCAATAATTATGTAAATGATTTCTAATTGACTGAAATATTCTCATTCATTATGCTATTAGTTAGAATATTAAAGCTCTACATCGATCAATATATTTTCAATTTAGAACAAAATTCTGTTATAGGGCTGGTTTCTAGACACATAATTTAATTAATTAATACATTTCATTATAGCTCTCACTTAACTTAAAAGCATTTAGAGAACAAGTTGGTTTATTTATTTATTTAAAATTATAAACAGATTTTAAAGCTGAAGAGTTTGTTTGTTTGTTGGTTTGGTTGGTTCAACGCGATAACTCAGGAACTACTGGTTCTAATTGGAAAAATATTTTAGTGTTGGATAACCTATTTAACGAGAAAGGCTATATGCTATATAACAACACGCTACGACAAATAAAGGCTGAGCAAATGTTGCAAAAACAGGAAAAATGACGCAGACGGAGTTGCGCGGGTCAGCTAATTTATTCATAAACAGATTGACGCGCGTCGTTAATTTCCCAGACAAGTCGCACTCAGCAATCATACGAAGGCAGGAACCCCAGTTTAATTCTCTGACCGCTTATCTTATAGAAATTGCGCAGTATAAGGGAATCATTTGGAATTACCAAGTTATGTTTATTTTAGTCTTATTTTGCATGTCAGATAAGTCCTAAAATATTGAAGTAGCTCATGCACTTTCCTTGTTTTTTTTTGGTATACCAGGGTAAAAGTTCATTTGAGAACTGAACAGTATGGATCTAAAAAAAAGTTTCAAATCGTAAGGATATCTGTCTGGGCAGACTGCTGGCTTTCTGGATTTACTTATCCTTCTTTCACTATCACTCCAATCAGGAGTGATAGTGAAAGAAGGATAAGTATATCAGGAGAATAACTACTGCACTCAGAGTCATTTGAAGCTTATTAATTATATTAATGTTGAATTCAGAATGATGTCAATATTCATATTATTCTGACAATTTGGAAAACCCAAAAAATTGTGAGCGTTAGGTATGCTTTTTGTAATTTCTACTTTTAGTGTGTGTATTTACTTACATACCGAATGTTCACCATAGGAGCAGGATAAAGTAAACAAAGTTTTAATAAAAAAATATCACGTTTATTGCCATTGTTACAATTCGAAGGCACATACTGGCACAGTACGCGCACTCCGTCAACGCGACGAATTTGTCACTCAATTATCAGTCCATAATTATTCATGTCCATAGAACATTCGTCTTAAAACTTAATTCAATATTTAGACGTCACTAATTAACGGATCATACGGTTGCAACATGGATAGCTTGCTTGCCCGCTCTTCGTGAACTTTAAGAAGTACCAGGTCCATAGCGGCACGAGCGTCTTCTAGCGGCGAATGTCCAGTGCTTGACTGTTGTACGATACGCCCGAGTAACTCCTCTGAGAGAGCTCGCAGCGATCGTCGCATAGGAAAGCCTCGGGCGTGAGGGTATAACGCACAAGTATCAACCACTGCGCTATGCAATAATTTCAGGGCCCGTAAATCGTTGTCCAATGCATGTCCGACGAGGATTGTGTCGGTTCCCACAAATCCAAGAATATCATTTTGTACATCTCGTAGCGTCTTAGTCGCGCGCGCCAAGTCGCGCGGCCTGATGCCCGAGAATCGGGTGTTGTGGTCCACTACAGGAGAGCTCGGCTTCACTAGTGATTTGTATACCAGTCGGCCATCAGCAGCAATGACCGCAATACTAGCTAATTCCAAGCCTGCCGTCGTGTAGCACATCTCTGTATCGATAGCGTAGACCCCACCACGGGGAGAGCGGGCACGCACGTAACCATCAAGTGGCCCGTTCATGCCCGGGCGAGTACCGTTCCAAACATGAAAACAGGCAGAGCTACATCCTCTGGAACCCAATGGTGAGTTGCAGCAAGTATAACCGCAATCACCACGCACACGTCCCCAATGATAGAGACACTGCTCGTCTTTGAGATATTCACCTTCGCGAGTCATTTGAAACTTTTTATCACAACGTACACACAAATGTTCCACTGTATCCGCCTCTTCATCACTGTCAGAACTTGGACTCGAACCTAACGACCCACGACCACTGTCACCCCGAGAGCCAGGCACAAACTCCGGAGCGTTCACATCCCACGTAGTAGCCGGTAAAGGTCTCGGTCGAGGCGGCGGATTAATATACATCACAGCTTTCGATGATGTCGGTTCAATTTCCAGAGGATATCCCAAAGTCCACATGCTCTCTGGGGAGAGTAGATGCGGACGGAGAGCTTCCACTAGTTCTTCGGAAGAGATGATCTGCGGCGTCGACGGCGTCGGCGGCGCGGCAGACTCCACCAACACGAAGGTCTCTTGATAAAACCAATCGTGAAATTGAATACAAAAATGCATGTTTCCTGACTGGCTTGTGTACACATAGAGTCGAAAAAAGTAAGCGCGGAACTGCTATCGCGCGCGCCGGCGGTGTGCTAATGTCGCGATGATGGGGCTGCCTACGCTTTATACGAGTAACGCAGGTAGCGCGCGTTCGTTAACGGGACACGCCAATCGACCGACCTTTTCTCATTTTTGTAAACAATAAAAAAGCTTCATATCTACATAAATAATAAATAAATATAATTAATACAAGGTCGTATATGATAAATACAAAGTTAGAAGTTAGTACCTATGCTATCTAGAAAGTCCCGCTCGCTTTGTTTACTCGGATCAGCTGATGTATCCGCGTGGTGTTTACGTTTATAAATAAAGTAAATGTTACTTTTAATGATTTTATGCAAATGCGATTCGAGCGTTTTTTGTTAAATTTATTATTATTATTCTCTTTATTAAAATACAATACATATAAATTTCATTTTTAAATATAAGTAACAAAAATTAAATATATTTAAAAATATTTTAATAGATGTTACTTTTAATGATTTTATGCAGATGCGATTCGAGCGTTTTTTGTTGAATTTATTATTATTATTCTCTTTATTAAAATACAATAGGTAACAAAAATTAAATATATTTAAAAATATAAAAAAAAAATACTATTATTATTATTGCCCTATAGTCATCAGTTTCCGGGAAAAAACATTAATATGGAGACATTAATTAAGTAACGACCATAGTTATAATTATAAAATATAATTAAAGGTAGTTTTCAGTGAAATCATTAATGGTGAAATCAATGAGCATTAAGTAAGTAGAGGTATTGTTACAGACGTTAATTATTTGCTTTGTTGTAACATCAATCTGAATAAGTGAGTCATCTGTACATGTATTTCGGATGAACCAACAAGCTTACGTGACATAGACCGGATAGATAGTTTTGACGCGTTGATGATATATTATGAATTAAGATCATACTCCGAATAATTAGCATGCATGAACAAGCAATGCAAATAATTTTAATAATTTTAAAAAGTATTATATATAATAATTATTATAAGTATATAGTTTGTTTATAAACAAACCAGTGTATTTTTATTCGGATCAATAATCTTTAATGAACTTTACTATCAAGCGCATGTGCGCATGAAGGATCCGACATAAGCGCAGTCTGTCAAGTCTGGTCGTAGCGTTGATGTTCAGTAAATACTCAACATGTACATAAAGATATACATACACATATGAGACGAATGTTTGAATGTGTGCGTGGAGCTGTTGTTTGTATACAGAAGCGCGTGTGGGCGCGGCGCGGCGCGGCGCGCTGGTCGCTGACACCGCCGATAACCTTCGATGTCAAACGCGCATCGACTCTACGAACGGTATCGCACACGATAGTCGAATTGGCCCGTGCTAGTACATAGTCTAAATTGAGCTTTAATTTTTTACGAACGAAAACATATTGTTTATATACGTAAACAACTTGTGGAAAACTAAATTGGTAAGCGTGATCTCAGAACTTGAACCGGACCACAGACCGGATAGTGGCGCGGACATTGCCTAGAGTCTAGCTAGACCGTACTTTCCTGGAAGAACTTTATATGGGTTACCTAACAGTGTGTAAAATAAAATATTGTTCTCAGGAATCTTTACCTGCATATTTTTATTTACGAAACAAATAGTACTTTCTAAAATTTTAATGACATCGGTGTCTTTGGTTTTATGGCAATGACTTAATAATTTTAACCTTAATATTGTCTGCTAGGCTAGATTACGTGGCTTATATAAACTTGCAACGTATGTAAATCGTTTTCAATGGAATCATGCTCTATTCTTATTTTTAAACTCAGTTGTTGGTATACTACATATGATATATATTTTTTAAAGTAAGTATAACTTAAATAATAACTATGCGGCGTTGTTTATTTATATTTTCATGAGTGTCTTCAGAATATATACCTACCCCACTATGTTGCGATAAATTTAACTTTTTAGATTTTGTATTTAAATAACTAAGTATAAGTAGATATTTAAGATACTATATTCAGCTTTACCTTCATACTTCCACCCACACGCGTAGGTTCTATAATCGTATGCATTGCTTTTGAAACTCATCAAAGTCGAAGATAAATGGGACTTAATTAAAGTCTGGAAATACACAGACGATTTCAAGTATGTTTCTTTAAACGTTATTATTATGAGTTCTGTCGACCTTACGTACAGGAAAACAACGTCGTGTTGTTTCACTCCTGACATATATAAGTTTGACCAGTCCAGCTTCTCTTTTGAGCGAAAACCTAGCTTTATATAGATACACATTAACGAGTTATAATAATTAATAACTGCTGTCCAAGTGTTATTATATTTACTACTAGCTTATGCCCTCAGCTTCGCTCGCGTTGAGTATATTAAAAATAAAATAAGTAAAAGTCCCTGTTCTGTACCATATAGAAACCTCTGTGCAAAAAAGTTTGGGCTGAGCGTTGATGAGTGATGAGTGAATGAATAAGTTGATTCAATTAAATTCCATTTATTCGCGTAATATGGCGTAAATGATGTTACTGTAATAGTAATACAAAGAATCACCATAAACAGCTTTGAGCATGCAAATTAAATAATATTATTTTATAATCTAAGAAACAAAGTGAGAATCAATTAAATACAGTATACATGTCAAAATTTCAGAATATGTCAAGTGTAGAAATAATAATTTTAAATTTGTAAGTAAGTATATAATGTCTAATAAGTTCATAATAATTTCCACTAAAATAAATACACTAGGTACTTATATCAAATAATGTCACCAATTAATATCATATATTATCAAGTAGGTATTCTTTAATAGAGTAATATACTTTATTGAGTAACAGTTGGTTTAATTTTTGTTTAATTAAGTAAATATTCGATGTTTCAGGTATTGAAGTAGGTAACTTGTTATATATTCGAGGCATCATACAAAATATACTGCTATTAAATAAGTTTGTTTTATTAGACGGAAGCTTTATTTTGAAATTATGTCTTTGACTACCAAATGTGTCAAACATGTTAATATTTTTCCTCGCAAAAAGTACAACTTCCTGTATGTAGATGCATGGAACAGTCAGGAGATTTAATTTTATGAAGTAGACTCAGTCAAGACTTTCATTTTTATTTTTAGATATGCCTGCCTATTGAGACCACTGTCAAAGCGTTATTTTATTCTCTAATAGCTTAGGCCCGCAGCTACGCTAGCATTAAGTATGTTAACAAGTAATTATTAGGAAAACAAAAATCACGGCTGCAGATTTTTGAAAACATCACTTGGTGCCAATAATCCGCCATTTTTTTTTCGTATATTTTTTGTGTACTCAGTGTTATTCTCATAACTAAGACGAAGCTAACGACCCTCTTAAGGTAAATTCCGTTAAGCCATTTAGACTCTAGGGCGTGCCAAAGATATATACAGACATACATACACTCGAAAAATATAACTAAAATTATTGCGCGGGTAAAATTAAATAAATAAAATTATCTGGTCAACATCACATAAGAATCTTATGTGAAAAAATATGGGCTCTCTAGGCACAAGGCTTTGAAATATACATATGCTAAATACACTATTTATAGTACAATGGTTACATGTCACCTAAATAATTAAATAGAAAACGCAGGGCAGGCTTTTTTAAAATTAGGTCCTGCAATGGGACGCAAATATTAAGCCCGCATTGTTGCTGTTCTCAAAAACAGCAGCAAGCAGCTTTACCGTCGTGCAGGCGATATACTTGTTTGGCATACAAGCATAGGTACATTCATAACTGAAATGCTTTTGACAAAATATAAGCTTTCAATATATTCATATATTTAACTAGTTTAAGACCACGTGGACCCCGGCTTGCTGTAATATTGGTGTACGTGATAGCAATAATATTTTAAGAAGGGTTTAAATACATAATACTAAAGCCATGGTTGTAAAACCTTTGCCTTATAATAATTGTATTGTTATATATTTGAATACTCAAGTTAAGTAGAGCATTGTTTTATGTTACTTTACTAAAATCCTCAATACAATTGCTAAATAAGCCGGTATTTAAGTTCTTTGAACGCTTTTGTTCTAAAACGGTAACTGCAATAAAAATTACACTATTTGGAATTCGGATTAACGTTTGCAATATGTTACCTGTGATATTCAGAGGGACGGCTATTATTACCCGACTGTAAAGAAGGGTTTGTTTTGTTAGTTTGTAGTCCCTGCTCTGTACCATATAGAAACCTCTATGCAAAAAAGTTTGGGCTGAGCGTTGATGAGTGATGAGTGAATGAACAAGTCGATTCAATTAATGCCTCCGACTGCATGAAATTATATAATTATCTAGGGATCTTATTTTCATCTTTTTTGTGGAGGCGGGTTTTTTTATTTTTATAATTTATTTTTTATTTGAACAGAGCAGGGATAGAGCTACGTAATGAAACACTTTCGTCACATTAACGAGTTATAATAATTGATAACTGCTATTTAAACCACTGTCCAAGTGTTATTATATTTACTACTAGCTTATGCACTCAGCTTCGCTCGCGTTAAGTATGTTAAAAATAAAATAAGTAAAAGTCCCTGTTCTGTACCATATAGAAACCTCTGTGCAAAAAAGTTTGGGCTGAGCGTTGATGAGTGATGAGTGAATGAATAAGTCGATTCAATTAAATTCCATTTATTTGCGTAATATGGCTACAAATGATGTTACGATAATAGTAATACAAAGAATCACCATAAACAGCTTTGAGCATGCAAATTAAATAATATTATTTTATAATCTAAGAAACAAAGTGAGAATCAATTAAATACAGTATACATGTCGAAATTTCAGAATATGTCAAGTGTAGAAATAATAATTTTAAATTTGTAAGTATATAATGTCTAATAAGTTTATTTCCACTAAAATAAATACACTAGGTACTTATATCAAATAATGTCACCAATTAATATCATATATTATCAAGTAGGTATTCTTTAATAGAGTAATATTCTTTATTGAGTAACAGTTGGTTTAATTTTTGTATAATTAAGTAAATATTCGATGTTTCAAGTATTGAAGTAGGTAACTTGTTATATATTCGAGGCATCATACAAAATATACTGCTATTAAATAAGTTTGTTTTATTAGACGAAAGCTTTATTTTGAAATGATGTTTTCGTCAAATGTGTCAAACATGTTAACATTTTTCCTCGCAAAAAGTACAACTTCCAGTATGTAGATGCATGGAACAGTCAGGAGATTTAATTTTATGAAGTAGACTCAGTCAAGACTTTCATTTTTATTTTTAGGCATGCCTGCCTATTGAGACCACTGTCAAAGTGTTATTTTTTATTCACTATTAGCTTAGGCCCTACGCCCTACGCTAGCATTGAGTATGTTAACAAGTAATTATTAGAAAAACAAAAAACACGAATGCAGATTTTGTGCCAAAAATCCGCAATTTTTTTGTATATTTTTGTGTACTTGAGCTAACGAAACTCCTAAGCTGAAATCTATCAAGCCGTTAAGGCTCTAAAGCGTGCCAATGATATATACTACATACATGCACTCGAAAAATATATCCCACCTTTTTGCGCAGTCGGGTAAAAATAAAATAAATAAAATAATCTGGTCTACATCACATAAAAATCTTATAAGCAAAAATTTAAGCTCTCGGGCGCAAGGGTTTGAGATGGGCTTTCAATTTTAATTTCAAATATACATATTATTATGCTAAATACACTACTTATAGTACACTGGTAAAATGTAACCTAAATTATAGAATAGTAAACGCAGGAGCAAACGAGTCATAGAATGGAGACCGCGACTAGGTAACGTAAGGTAGGACGGCCCCCAACCAGATGTACCAACTACTTAAAGAAGGTCGCTGGGAAGAACTGAATGTGGAAGGCAGAGGACCGGAACTAGTGGCGAAAATCAGAAGAAGCCTATGTCCAGCAGTGGACCGATACAAGTTGATGACGATGAAATGCGGGGCAGGCTTTTAAAAATTAGGTCCTCCAATGGAACGCAAATATTAAGCGCGCATTGTTGCTGTTCTCAAAAACAGGGTAGACTGCTACCCCAACTGTGGCTTACGTTCGCAAGCAGCTTTACCATCGTGCGGGCGATATGCTTGTTTAGCATACAAGCATAGGTACATTCATAACTGAAATGCTTTTGACAAAATGTAATCTTTCAATAGATTCATGTTTTTAACTAGTTTAAGACCACGTGGACCCCGGCTTGCTGTAATATTGGTGTACGTGATAGCAATCATATTTTAAGAAGGAAATAAATGCATAATACGATCATAAGGCCATGGTTGTAAAACCTCTGCCTTATAATAATTGTATTGTTATATATTTGAATACTCAAGTTAAGTAGAGCATTGTTTTATGTTACTTTCCTAAAATCCTCAATACAATGGCTAAATAAGCCGGTATTTAAGTTCTTTAAACGTTTTTGTTCTAAAACGGTAACTGCAATAAAAATTACACTATTTGGAATCCGGATTAACGTCTGCAATTTGTTACCTGTGATATTCAGAGGGACGGCTATTATTTATGTACTTTTTTAAATGAATTGATCCTGTGCATTACCTAACTATTATTATTATTGCCCTATAGTCATCAGTTTCCGGGAAAAAATCATTAATATGGAGACATTAATTAAGTAACGACTATGGTTATAATTATAAAATATAATTAAAGGTAGTTTTCAGTGAAATCATTAATGGTGAAATCAATGAGCATTAAGTAAGTAGAGGTATTGTTACAGACGTTAATTATTTGCTTTGTTGTAACATCAATCTGAATAAGTGAGTCATCTGTACATGTATTTCGGATGAACCAACAAGCTTACGTGACATAGACCGGATAGATAGTTTTGACGCGTTGATGATATATTATGAATTAAGATCATACTCCGAATAATTAGCATGCATGAATAAGCAATGCAAATAATTTTAATAATTTTAAAAACTATTATATATAATAATTATTATAAGTATATAGTTTGTTGATAAACAAACCAGTGTATTTTTATTCGGATCAATAATCTTTAGTGAACTTTACTATCAAGCGCATGTGCGCATGAAGGATCCGACATAAGCGCAGTCTGTCAAGTCTGGTCGTGGCGTTGACGTTCAGTAAATACTCAACATGTACATAAAGATATACATACACATATGAGACGAATGTTTGAATGTGTGCGTGGAGCTGTTGTTTGTACACAGAAGCGCGTGTGGGCGCGGCGCGGCGAGGCGCGCTGGTCGCTGACACCGACGATAACCTTCGATGTCAAACGCGCATCGACTCTACGAACGGTATCGCACACGTTAGTCGAATTGGCCCGTGCTAGTACATAGTCTAAATTGAGCTTTAATTTTTTACGAACGAAAACATATTGTTTATATACGTAAACAACTTGTGGAAAACTAAATTGGTAAGCGTGATCTCAGAACTTGAACCGGACCACAGACCGGATAGTGGCGCGGACATTGCCTAGAGTCTAGCTAGACCGTACTTTCCTGGAAGAACTTTATATGGGTTACCTAACAGTGTGTAAAATAAAATATTGTTCTCAGGAATCTTTACCTGCATATTTTTATTTACGAAACAAGTAGTACTTTCTGAAATTTTAATGACATCGGTGTCTTTGGTTTTATGGCAATGACTTAATAATTTTAACCTTAATATTGTCTGCTAGGCTAGATTACGTGGCTTATATAAACTTGCAACGTATGTAAATCGTTTTCAATGGAATCATGCTATTCTTATTTTTAAACTCAGTTGTTGGTATACTACATATGATATATATTTTTTAAAGTAAGTATAACTTAAATAATAACTATGCGGCGTTGTTTATTTATATTTTCATGAGTGTCTTCAGGAGCGTTAAGAGATAAAAAATCTATGCTATCTAATATCAATACCCCACTATGTTGCGGTTAATTTAACTTTTTAGATTTTGTATTTAAATAACTAAGTATATAGTTATTTAAGATACTATATTCAGCTTTACCTTCATACTTCCACCCACACGCGTAGGTTCTATAATCGTATGCATTGCTTTTGAAACTCATCAAAGTCGAAGATAAATGGGACTTAATTAAAGTCTGGAAATACACAGACGATTTCAAGTATGTTTCTTTAAACGTTATTATTATGAGTTCTGTCGACCTTACGTACAGGAAAACAACGTCGAGTTGTTTCACTCCTGTCATATATAGGTAAGTTTGGCCAGTCCAGCTTCTCTTTTGAGCGAAAACCTAGCTTTAATTGCACGAAATATGGTTTACAAGGTGGTATAAATTAGGTAGGTACAGTCACATTTCGCCTTGGTAAGGCATGCAATTTTTTTGTAATTTATGCTAAAACAAAGATATATTTTTTTAAAAATCATTAATTAAATTGTTATTAATTAAGACACACCACAATATATGCATTCAAATAATATAATTAAAAAAAAAAATTAAAATGTCAAAATAATCAGTACATTAATTGTCAAAATGTAATAGATTTGTAATTTTTCATGTCCACTTAGCAGTAAATAAATAACTTAGCAAAATCCATAAAAGAAAAATTCTGAAATAGAATAATAACATTTACTGATTAATAATAATTTCAATTGTCTCTTAAATTGTTGTACTGTTGTATTTTCTCTTATTAATTTTGGAATTTTATTATAAATTTTAGGTGCCATACAAAATACACTTTTATGTAATAGGGCAGTATTTGCTGGTAACACACATAGTTTGTCTTTGTTTCTGGTGTTGAAGATATATTTGTGGTTCAGTGTTACAAACTTATCTAAGTTACATCTAACAAAAAGGGCAACCTCGTAGATGTATAAACTGGGTACCGTCAATCATTTCAAAGATTTGAAGTGTGGCTGACAACTTTCAGTAGGTAGCAGTTTACAGATTGCTCGTATGCAGCGTTTTTGCGCAATTAGCACATGTAACTGGTTACTTGAGTTCCCCCAAAACACTATTCCATACCTTAACACAGAGACCACATATCCATGATAGGCCATCAGTGTAGTTTCACGACTAGAAACTTTTGATAGTTGATGTAAAGCAAATGCGAAGCTATTAACCCTGTTGATTAATTGTTCCGTATGAGTGCTCCATGTTAGATTACTATCGATCCATAAACCTAAAAACTTAGCCGTACCTATCTGATTCTGTAACAGTTTCATTATTGTGCATATTATTTAAGTTAGTATTTACTGTACGTTGCCTGAATTGCATAATTTTAGTTTTATTTACATTGACGCGAAGATTGTTTGAATCCAACCAAGCAATAACAGCGCCAAGGGTATTGTTTATTTCGCTGGAAAAATCAAGTTCCTTTTCTTTTTTATTATTACCGTGCTATCATCGGCAAATAGTACGATAGGATATTTAATGTAATTTGGTAAATCATTGATATAACACAGAAACAATAGACGGCCTAATACACTGCCCTGCGGTACTCCATATTTATTTATTTTACACTTTGAATTAAAATTCTCTTCTTATCGAGTTTTTATATTTATTCTGCTAATCTGTGTATACTGTTTTCTAGCTAAGTTAATTGATTTTCCTTTTCTAAACCCCTTTTGTTCATCAGTAAGTATGGAATGTTTTTCCAAATAGTCATATAGGTGGTCATAGATAAACCTTTCGTACACTTTTGAGAACAGTGGAATTAGAGCAATAGGTATATACTCGTAGTTACACATTAAGTATTTTTCCCCCTTTTTAAAAAGTGGCTTTATGACAGAATTTTTTAATGAATCAGGAAAAATACCTTTTTCATTGCACAGATTAAAAATATAGCTCAGTGGAAAGCAAATTATATCCCCAACGCTTTTTAGTATCGATCCCCACCCAGGATAAAACTTTGTGTGATGATCACGAGGGTTTATTCTGTGTCTGGGAGTTATTTATCTATAATATGTATGTATTTAAAAATATATAAGTATGTTTATCAGATGTCTGGTTTTCATAGTACAAGCTCTGCTTAGTTTGGGATCAGATAGCGTTGTGTGAGTTGTCCCAAGATATTATTATTATTCCCTTTATTTGACATTTCTCTAATTATTATTATTCTTTATTTTGTTGTACCCATTGAGGTTGATAAATTTAATCCTTGCAATTGCATCAGTCGTCTAAAACGGTACATAATCAGTTTATAAGCAAAAAAACATTGTATACATTGGCAATTTGAAAAGAGTGGCCACAAGTTTTTATTGCCTGTTTCTTTTATCTGGCTTTGCCTATTGCTTACGAACAGGCATTTCATGTAGAATAAAGACTTTTTACAAGTGTAGTAGTTTGCTTCCTAAGTGAATAAGGATTTTTTCATTTCATTTGCTCGTGCGGGACTCGAACCCATGAACATAGGGGCACCCTCCTACGACGTTAACCGCTCCACCACCAAGCCACGTCCGGAGTTGTTGAATTTGCTTTTTATGTTAAGATTTAAAGCAATCGTCACGTTCCTATAAATTATCATAAAAATACTAAAAACACAAAAGTGAGAAAAAGCTTCCAATGTGAAATCATTTTGGATTGGTGAGGGTAAAAGTTAATTTACACTATGCGAACGTGTTGTTTAGATGCAAGTCGTTTATTGCTTCACTTTAATTGTATGCAACAGGCAAGAAACTTGCATCATGTAAATGGCTCTTTAGTCATGAATTCTTTACTTTCTTAAAAAACGACTCCCGTAGTAGGGTTCAAGTCCCAGTGTCACGGGGGACTTTGCAAACATATAAATCACGGACACAAAGTACAACCAGACTCGGAACAACAATTTGTGGATCACACAAAGTGGTGTCCCGTGTGGGAATCGAACCCACAACCTCTTGAGTAGCAGTTGGACACACTCCAACCGCGCCACAGAGGCAGTGTAATAGTATCGGCAATAGTATCTCGGTAAGACCGTTTTGTTACTCTTATCTAAACAAAATCAAAGATGGCCCTTTAAAGAACATAATCTTATTACTGGATACCAAAGTTATTTTTCTTGCGAGCGAATGTTTTGTCAACTTCTATTATATTTTAAAGACCAAAACATTCGCTCACTACTTAAAATGCTGTAACTGACGTTACCTACCTAATTAAGGGGGTAATGACTACATTAACCATTCACTAAAACAGTTACACCAAAAAATTACACCTCATGTAATGATTGGGAAAACCACACAATAGTACCTGTGTGGTATTCCCAATTATTACACTGATTTAACACCCGGTGTAATTATAGCAATGGAAGATTAAGTGTCATAGCAATATCTGTACTACATGTAATGCTGTTTCTCTCTGGAATGCCCTGCCCCCCGAAATTAGGATGGCACCCAATCGCCTTAATTTTAAATGGAAGGTACGCACTTTATTCCTTGATGGATCAGCTGAATCATCACAACACTAGTAACATAAATATTAGTCTGTATCTATGTATTTATTTATGTATGTATGTATGTATTGCTGTAAGTATGTATACTATTGTATAGTTATGTATGTAGGTATATATGTATGTATGTATTTTTGTAAGTATGTATAGTATTGTATAGTTATATTGTTTTATTTGTGTATTATGTAAGAATAATAAGGAAGTTCCTTTTTTACAATTAGGTTACTGCACCTTTCACACATTCCATTTCTACATCACCCTAAGGTAGACTGGCAGAGAATGCTTTTAGCATTAAGTCCACCTCTGTACAACTTTGTGCATAAAGTTTTAAATAAAATAAATAATGCTGTTGCTACTACGTAATATCTAATAAAAAAAAAAAAAAACCAGGCAAGAGCCTAAAGAGAGATAACGGACCATGCTCAGTGTTATAAAAATACGCTTTGAAAAAATTCACTAGCTCGCTCTTTTCGTGTCTTCATGGCACATAAGTACTTTGTTGAAAAGTGCAGATTTACGGCAGTAGCTCAATGACGGTACATCCGATCATGTAGAAAATAATTTTAGTTGAAAGTATGTATTTATTATGCGTTACTTTTTGGTTAAACGGTTTAAAAGAGGGATACAATTTAAGCAACTTTCAAAGCGATTATTTTCGAAAATATTAACTGACTTAAACAGAAAAGTTTCTAAGAAACCTTAAAATGTTTTTAAAAGACCTGTCGAACACGTAAATATTTTCTGAAAAACCTACCTTTTCTCGAAGCGATCCGTCGTATTTTTATACCCCCTATAGATCTTATCTGGACAGTGCTAGAAATTCCAAATTAGCTAAACCGATTTAGATGAAATTTGGTATGGAGATAGTTTGAATCCCGCGGAAGGACATAGGATAGTTTATCATTGTTATCGCAATAACCGACATCCACGCGGGCGGAGGCGCAGGCAAAAGCTAGTATAAACATAAAGTAAAGTCCTTGAGTAACAAAACAGCCTTGAGTAACTTAACCCTATACCGTAGCCAAAAGGTGCGGCCTTTTGGCTACGGTATAGATTTCGGTTTGTAGAGAACTTTTGACTAGGATTCGCGTAGGGCGCCGTACGTTATGATGAGATTTAGAGAGTTGTGCGGGCCAGTTAGCTCAGCACACATGCAGCAGTTGTAGAGTTTTAGTGGAGTACAAAGACAAGATAGCCGGAAGTAAAGTTTGAAGTATATTGAGTTAAAGTATAAACAATGTAAATATAGTTAGACTAATCTTTCCTTGATGATGTTTGCTAAGTCGAGGTTTGTTATGTACTTCACTACAACTCTACAACTGCTGTTAGTTAGAGTTAGGAGCTTGGCTTTTCATAAGATCTGATAACTTTTTTTAGAGTGATAGTAATATGTACCTATTCGTCTTAGCATCCATTTACATGGAAATGTTTTTAGTGGGATAAGTATTATAGCTAGGTAGAATTGATTACGACAGGTATTCCATATAGATATTTCGATACATGATCCGATACTCTGAATAGGTATATCGATTGACCCCAATATGCCCAGTTTATTCTTAGAGGTATTATTTTTAACACTGACCTACTATGTTATAACCACTAGTATATTTCTTTCTAGTTTCATAGACAGATCGATAGCAACCCCGTGAATAATACCACTCAATAATTCACAGAGTTCTCTAGCCTCGAACACAGTAAAAAAGTAAAAATAGATACTCGATAATGCTGCATTACCCATTGGGACAGAATAATTTATCTAGATACTTTTAAAGGCTTTCGCGTTTCAGGAAATAGTTGTTTGTATTGTTATTGATAATGTTTCTAATATATTCTGTGTAGTTCCTATCTATACAAAGCGAGACGAAGCAAGGTATAAAGTTTAATATTTAAAATATATCATTTATTTGAGTCTCGTCTTCTTCCTGCTCCTTCAATCATGTTTGTCTTTCCATACTTTCTGGTCAGGCGCGTCAGTACGCGTCCTCTGTACTTACATATTTTCTGACCACATCAGCTTTCATACAATTTATTAATCTTTGCTTAGAATTTCGAATGCGTAATTATTTAAACTTAAAAATTATTAGTTAAACTTTTTGATTGAAGGAAAATTTTATTTCCTTTAAACGAAATCAGGTTTTATCGACTGCGTTTGCGGAATATTGTAGTAAAATCGACTGTTTATCCTATACGTTTGAAACTGTGATAAAAGGATATACTATATGTAATTTCGCATTAGTTTTATCGAGTAATTAATTCCAATATTCATATCGTTGGTTTCCATATTTTTCAATTCTATGTAATTTTTATTTATTCTTGTCGTATTCTATACATTTCAAAAGCGGGTTTTACGTCACCATAGGTATCTCTTCACTTCATGCGGAATGACAGTAAAAGCGAAACCCAAGGTTAATGTCATTAGTCAATGCCTTGATGCCTCAGTATGTTTGCAATTACAGTGGAATAGATCAGTTGCAGAACACGGAACATTATCATTTGACCTTCATAACCAAGGATCGTATTATCATTAGTGTGCGAGTATTTATACACAACCGCAAAGTACCGAGAGTTCAGAACGGAACCTTACAACATACCTCGCTGAACTAACGTACACATCTTCCACGCACACACAATTTTGCCCACTTGCCAAAATTCTTTATTGACTTAGGACAAAACAACACATGTGATACGTCAGGATTCTACATGTAGGTACATGTAATGCCAAGTTCAAAAACATGCGGAGAAAAAACCATGGTAATAAAAACTCACGGCCACTCTTTTCAAATTGCCAATTTTACAATATTTGGATGTTAAGAAACTTGACATGGGGGTAAGGTGCTGCCACTAATATACTATCTTAAAGGACTAATGCAAATTATATTATTAAAAACTGAGAACATGAGATAAATTAAAATCAGTCTTACAACACGGGTACAACATAGTAGGAGCATCAACTCACAACAAAGGTAAAAATTATATGTGCAAATATTGGCCAAAGTACTGGTAATGAATGATTCTTCATACAAAACACTCTTGATGCACGCACTCATATCGTCATGGACGTGGAGAAATGGAACAAGAAGGACCAGAGACAGAGAGAGTGCCACGCTCACGCTGTGCGGTTTTTCGTTTAGTGCGCGCGTGTGAGGGTAGGTATAAAAGTCGCGGTACATTTTGTGCTTCGTGTCCGTGAGCAATATCTACTTGCGTTGTTTTAACGCCCGTTGTGCGAAGGTTACCCTCCGTACCCTTTGTATTTTGCGACACAACCATAATCGATTGTCACATGCGTTTATAAACAAAGAAGATGAAACGAGAAGCATCTATTCAAAAAACTTAAGGGAACAAAGTCAACACAGTACCTAACGTTCGTCCAAGGATTTTTACTGCGGAAACGTTCATTATCCATGGCGCAAAGATCGATGGTAGTACGCAATACTAATCGCTTCATAGACATACTCTTGTATTCATGGAAAAGTAAAAGCCATTAATTAGTTTTTATACCACGAAGGTCTAGAACAAGCTTAATGTGATAGTCAGCTTGAACCTACGCAGAACATCTACGGGCGGTGTTTTATTTTAATTTAAAAAATATTGTATACCTACCAAAGTTTAAAGAATTTAATAGATACCTATCTATACTGACCTATGAATGGTGCATTTACAATCATAATAAAAAAAACAATAGGTACCTACGTCGCAAATAATTTTGCATACATAATATAAGGTCAATGAACATCAGTTAGTTTTTTTATTAATAAACAGGTGGCCGACATGTTTTACTTTTTGTATCGATTCATTTAAAAATCTATAAGTAGGTAGGTACTTACATGGGAGCTTGGCCCCATTGTTTCTCGAATAGCTTTCTGAAAGTTAAATAGCAATGTGCAAGTAACTCAAAATTGAATTTAAAATATAACAAAAATCAAGCGCTTTAATTTAGGATACATTTTCATGAAACTCTCAAACATTTGTTGCGTTAAAAAATATATGGAATACCAATTAAAATATACCAAATTCCTATGTCGAAATTTTTAAGGTCGACTTGTTTTCTAAAAGGACTTTAATTTTACAATTAATTGATAATTTTATTTGTTATACAACACTAAACAAAATACGTCAATTAGTAATCAAATATTAAACAACCAAATAGACCAATTAATTGCCCAATAAACCTTTTAGCATGCATACGTTTTGCACTATAATTAGCTTATCTAATTGTTTTATTTAACAAGTCTATACAAGATTCGTTAGACAGTTTGTTTAGCATGATGATATAGACATAACAAGTCACACGACGAATTTATTAAACAACAATACTTTTGGATCCGATAGTCCGTTTATTAAAGGCTATCAATCACATTATTATTGAGTGATAGACTCTAAACGGAAATAAAATCGGCCAAAAATAACAAAATCTCATCAAAGATGAAAACTGTCTCAACATTTTTTTGCAGGGTGAGGTAAATTAAATATCACGTAATACATTAAACCAATCATGTCGCATTTAATTATTGCTACTTTCCTATCAAAGGCATCTCAGTCTTTCAATAATATCGTAGGTTGCCAAATGTCAATGGAATTGACATTACTGGCCCTAATGTTCACCGCCCGATATAGGGTTCTAGGATAAATTCTACAAACCCATCGACAGTTTATTCAATCTTATATTGGTTTTGATTCTCGTAATCCAAATCAAAAGACCAATGGTGGTCCAGTGTTAACGGGGGACGTCAATCGCAGTTTTGAAATACATGCAGCTCATGTGTTTTATTTAAAATCGGTGTAAAAAAACCATCATGATGAAACCAACATGTCTTGGAACCAAAAGTACTAAATCCCGTGACATCTTCCAATCCGCACTTGGCACATTACGGTTCCCTCAAAGAGTCCTGTTTACTGATTACCAAATCTAGTTATATAAGTCAATTGCGAAACATGTACTTTCAATTACTTCATTGTTTTGGTATTTTGACGACGACGGTGAAATAATTTATTCCCTTTGTGCCTACTTGTTTGTAAGCGAAACCTTATAAATATCAAGCCCCTGACTTACATTTTACGTAATGTTTGAATTTTAAATTTGTTTTCAGTGGAATATTTTTTAAGGATCACCTCGCCTCAACGACTGTGCATATCGATATACCATAGTGACTTTAAACAACCTAACAATTTTCAGGTACATTGGATCATCCTATAACTTACTAAAAATCTCATCCTATATGCATGGCCGTGCCCAGTATCTGATCCAAAGTCTACCTAAGACTTCGTTGTCTTCGAGACTATCGAAGTGGTTAGTTAGAACCCAAGAAAACATCCTGACAACTCGCTCTAGAATATCTTTGAGCCTTGACCTTGGGGCCCGGAGCTTTGGAGGCAAACAAATCTAGTTGGATCAGATACCGAACCCCAACATATTGGCACCAATAAGAGTAAGAGAAACAAAGTACTTGAAGGATTAACAGTCTACGCAAAGTTCAAGTGGAACGTTAGATAAACAACAATTTTATTGTAGCTATTTTTTTAATCCACCTTAGTTCAAGGTCTTGGCGATATTCAAATGACATTACAGAAACATTTTATATTCCCATTAAAAATTTCCACTGTGGGCGTGTTTTCCGTTGATGTTCATACAAGTTATAAATGTGGAGGTTTGGATTATATCAAATTGAAATGATTATATAATACATATAAACGAGCAATTCTTGTAAATATATACGAACCATCTCGTAAATGGCTCTAAGGACTTTAGTCAAATTTTGTATATAAATAGAGTTTTGCTTTCTCAGTTGCTCAACATTTTTGGTTATCCTAAATTAAAATACGACAAAAAAAGATAAGAAGCGAAGCTACGACAAAGAAGATACGGCAGACTAATGAAAATAAGGATTCTTTATTTTCACTGAGTCAACAGCTAAGCTTTTTTTAAAGTGTCAGCATAAATTCAACTACGTATTGTCTGACCAATAAAATGGTCCAATAGCGTTCGAGCATTGGTCACCTAATTATAGTAATATTATTTGCCAGTTTCGTCTAGACGGGCGATTGTCAATTTGGATTTCTACGAAGACTGCCGATTCACCCTTTCATGTGCTAGAGAAGGACACAAGCATTACAGGACACCGCCAGTCCGCCATCATAATTATGTATTATAACAGGACCTTGTCTGCCTTTGGGCTTACCGTTTATCGCCAAGCTCTTTTCTGCGATGTTCTGCTTGGTGGGACTCTTCCACATAGACCTGTTCACACCATTAGTCTTTAAGAATCTGTCCAAATGCGATAGAGGGCTATTAAAAGTACTCACCAGAATAGACATTTTCGACAGTATCATAAAGTTTTCCAGTGTACGTATCGTAGAATTCCACAGAGGAGTCGACTGACACCGCCAATACTTCTGCGTTGGGTGACAGTGCAATGTGGGGTGCATTTGCAGACTGCGTGTAAGTACCCGTTTCTAAAACGTGTGGGGACTCTCCGCGGGTGTACTCAACTGAAATAAAAGAGGTTAAAGTTTGATATTTTTTATATAATGTGCAATTAATATTGCTTTGGAAATCCAGATAAATGTGGCTTACGGCTTACTATCTATTAACCCATATATTCTACGAGTTTTTGCCCTCGGCTTCGCACCCGTGGGATCGTGATAAGCCTTCCTCAATCTACCTCCATACCACACCTCTATAGTATCTTCGGAGATTAAAACGTTTAAACAAACGAACAAACAAACACTTCAACTTTACTGTATCAGTATAGATATCTACCATAGTTTTTTTTTTTTGTATTCTTTTGATAAAAATAAACGTTTCAAAATAGAATACAGGTCTACCTATGTCACGTTAATTTATTAATCGACTTCAAAAAAAAGGAAGATGACAATTCGACCCGGATGTATATAAGTTAAAGTTTTTTTTAAGGTCGGTTGGGTGGTAGATATTAAAAAAAAAAAAATACGCAATACTCAAAAGTTAATTTATGTTAGTCAAAATCCTACCGTGCTGGCACCGACCTCAAAAAAAAGGTTGTAGGTTACTTTGATGTACTTTATATAAAAGTAGGTATTATTTCATTATTTTGAGGTAGTTTTTGAAGTCGGTTTTCTTCCTTGGGACCGTTTGTCGCCTAACTAGACTGTTCAGATCCCACTTGAACGCAGTCAACAACACGTGCCTTCTTCTTAACAGCGCAATTCTCAAGATATCGTTAAGTATCAACACCTTAAGATAAATAATAGCGACAGAAAAAAATAAGTTTGAGTAGGTATTTAGGATAATAATTACTAACACGTAGTTATAATTTTAAGATTTCAAAGTTGACATTATATTTCGACTATGTACTTAGGTATCAGCCTTTTAGAAACAATCGGCAATCTATATTAATATGTATTATAAAAAGGTAAAGTTTGTGAGTTTGTGAGATTGTAGGGGTAATCTCTGGATCTACGGAACCGATTTTAAAAATTCTTTTACCAATAGACGGCTACGTTATTTGTGAGTGTCACAGGCTATGGCACCTGTCCCACCAACGACGATGAGCGAGTAGCGATTAATCGCTCAAGAAACGTACAATAGATGTATTTTGTAGATCTCGTACGTGTTAACAATAGAGCGAGTACTCGCCGGCCGGCAGTGTGAACACTCAGCGATCAACTATTAATATCTGTATCTCTTTTGTTTCCACGGAATCTACATCAGTAATGTACGTTTCTTGAGCGATAAAATCGCTACTCGCTTTCTCGCCGTTGGTGGGACAGGTGCCTTTATTTTATTGCCCGTGCGAAGCCGGGGCGGGCAGCTACTATAATATAATTTAACAATTTTTATTACAAAAGTATGTTCTAAAAATATTCATTTTAATTTGCTTTTAATATAACCGACAAGAACAGGTTAAGTAAACCAGATGTCTAAATAGATAAACGTCTGACCCATCGAACGCAATATCTGAACTAACTAATTTATTTTATTTTTTTATCAATTATACGTGTGCAAAAATTACCCACAACAAGATAATTTTATCAAAATGTGTCAACTAAGGATTGCAATCTCGTATTACTTATCTGCTGTAGGTCACTGCACCAAAGTTTATGCAAACTTTTCTAATTTTCTCAAAATCGATCTATTTAATAAAAAACAATAATTCCTGTTGGTTGGTCCGGCTAATACCTACTAAAAACAGCGATTTAATTCTTATTGTTCGCTATGGTGGGTGAAGGGGTGGTTACATATCAGAAAAATAGAATTCGGAAATAGCATTAGGATTATTATGTAGTAACATATAATAATGTTTTATTGTCACAGATTACCCCCTAAGGAGGTAATCTGTTTATTGTACTTAATTTTTCTTCTTATCAATGTTCGACCTCATGAACTAATTCATTTTACTTTTCTATAATAAAACTTTATCAGAATACATCAAACAAAGGATATAAACTGATTTAATGCAAAATTGATAAAATTTATTAACTAAATTTACCTCATAGCTTCACTCGCATACGGTTTGATTTTCTTGAAAATATCGAACACCCTTTTTACCCTACATTAATGCTAAATTTCAACTCAATTCGTTCAGTGGTTTTAAATGTGCGTTGATATAATATCAGTCAGTTAGTTAGTTATGGTTTCCTTATACAGATATTAACACAAATTACCCTGTAGTTACTAGATAACAATATATGACACCATGCAATTACTATTCATCATCACGGGTTTCTCCACTTATATGGAGAGTTCCCCATATTATCCGCTATTGGCAAAAGATTTACTTCAATTTAATGACTGTAGCATAATATAATATTAATACAGCATGTACAAATTGAAATTGCCTTTTAAGGGGCTTACTTGAAAATCGTATTACTTTAGTATTATAATATAATTGTGCTGTTGCGTTTGCACTAACAAGCGCCTTCTTCTGTTTGAATTGATGGCAGTTTAGTCGATTTTTAACTATTTCATGCCAGTGCTATTTTTGCACATTTTATTATTTCTAAATTGAACTGTGGAATATGGAAGATCAATATATTGCCGTCCTTTTTCAAAACTCTACTGGTAAATATTTTTAATTTCCAGCGCAAAAAAACTTAAACGTATGTACAGAGACTTGATTTATGCGTATTTTTGCACATATTATTATTTCTGAAGTGAACTGTGAAAATGATGACAGATCAATATACTTACCGCCGTCCTTTTTTACAACTCTACTGGTGAATATTTTTAATTCCCTGCGCAAAAAAACTAAAACATGTATCTGTGTCTGTCTGTGCGCCTAAACGAATGAGTGAATTTGGGTGCAGTGTTTTATTGTTAGAAAACAAGTTTATACGGGAAGGTTCTTATATCTCTCTTATATCTTATTTAGTTTCTAATGTGATGTGGTAAATAAACACATTTTTTTGAGTTCACGTTGCAAACGCTGACTGAACCCTACGATAGATCAAAATAATGTACTACAGTATTGTACACCTTAAAAGGTCTACAAAAAGGTCCGCGATGGTATATATATAATTTTTATCCTTTACTCTTTACGAGAAATAATGGCTTATTTACGAAGCGATTTTAAGCAATACAGCATTAATAAAATATGTTACTTAAAGCTGCATTATCGGGAAGCAACATAGGCTTTATTTTATTCTCAAAAAACAAATTAGATCCTCACGAAAACAGCGTTTATTTATAGTGGAGAACTGTCCGTGCGAAGCCGGAGCGGGCCGCTAGTTCATAATAAAATAATGAATAAATATAAAGATTTTATATATTATTTTATGTGACATTAAATATTCTTTAATTTAGTCTTGATTTTATAAAGCTAGATCAGGTACTTTTGTAGATATTGAAGATTTTTGAACCGACCCTTTTTCTTTGTGGTCCAGTGTACAAAAAAAGTAAGTTATACATCTAAATGGATTTTAAATTAATTACTTACTTAAACTCTGTCGCCCAGACATATTATATTGTCTTAAACTTTACATTTAACATATTAATTACACGGCGCATGCTGTTAATTATTATGCACAAGACGGTTTTGACACGCTCTGTCGATTTTGTAAACGTGTATTGGCAGCGTGTAAAAATAAATATTTGCTCTTACATTAAACCTAAATTTGTGACACAAAACACCCAGAGAGTATGTAGGTACAACAAGAAAATGTTTTAGGTACGTATTTGCTCGAGCAACGCACACATAGACATCGTTCACTGACACTGAATCTCGACACACCTTTGGAACTTTCGTACGGTACGAAAATACTGCTAAATAAGTATTTAGCAGTATTTTTGTATTTGGGTATGACTCTAGACGCTAAGATTTGCTGGAAGGCACACGTGAAGAAGAAACCCGTAGAGTTAGAGCTCCGCTATAATAAGATGAATTGGTTACTTGATAAGCATTCGGCATTGTCAGTTTCAAACAAAATTATTCTATATAAACAAGTCCTTAAGCCAGTGTGGACATACGTAGAGATAGAGACGTATTCAGCTTTGGGGCTGTACCAAAAAAAGTAATATTGAAATAATGCACGATTTCAAAACAAAGGAGATCGGGGTATTGTAAACGTTCCCTGGTATATAAGAAATGAGAATCTCCATCGTGACCTGAAGGGGTCAACCTTCTTCTTGTTCAGGTCTTATTGCCAATATTATAAAAAAGTATGCCGAAGCCCATGAACGACGACTTGACACCACGGACATATTGCTAAGACTCAAAAGGACTAAACCTTTCGAGTTAGTTTAGTAAGTGTATGTATTGCAAATATTATAAAAAAGTATGCCGAAGCTCATGAACGACGACTTGACACCACGGACATATTGCTAAGACTCAAAAGGACTAAACCTTTCCCGCCTTATTCCAAAAGCTGGACTAAACCTGGTTTGACGAAAATCCTAGTTTAAACCATGGATCTACGAAAATCTTTATTACAAAACGAGGTTCATCGCTTAATCGATGATCTTCTTTGGTCTATAGATTAGTCTTTCGATCACCCTAGTTTAACTATGGTAATAACCTTAAAATGTCAAAAATTTTGACATTTTAAGGTTATTTTATTTACAATTTTGCGTATTTTAGTTTCAATAATTATTAATGACGAATAATGCGTGTTTAGTGACTTTAAATTATTAACTAACTAAATATGGTGTGGCAACAAAATAAACGCAAAAATCGAGTGAAATGCGATGTGTGACCAAAGATTTAATAATACATGCTTATTATTGCTTTTCAAAACATTTATCACAGCTTGGAATTGAGAGAGAAGATTTAATATACAGAACTCAGAGATGTCCTAAAATTAAAGTGGTCTGTGCAATGTTTGGGTCAACCAGACTCGACGTGAAGTGTACCTACGCAGTGTGGAAAGTTGAAGATCAACACAGATTATTTTTGTTCGACAATAGTATCATTAACTAGTGCTCTATGTAAAACAATCTGATGCATTCCACTTATAATATGTCACATTATTTATATTGAAGTTGGAAAATCACATTTGGAATGTCTGATAGGTGGTCTGGAATAGTGCGGCAAAAACCAATGTTGAATTTACTCAAAATGCACAAAACAAAGTAATAGAAACATCATTATGACAAAATTTCTTACCTAAAACTTACTACTGAACTATACATATTATAGTGGAACTAAATAAACATTGATCAATTTAAAATTTAGTTGGTAAAGTGTAACCATGGGTATACCTATCACTAGAAACAGATGTAAACTTAGATTATAGGTAGGTAAGTACCAAGAACTGAATATTATGTTTATAAGAGCTCAGCTAGTTAATACATTGCTACAATGTTCCTTTAAACATAGTTTAAACACTAAACAGAGAGTACAGATTAGTTACAGGTTATTGAAATTGTGATGTAATAACTATTATGCACTACTTAACAGTTTAGATAATTATATTTAAGATTCTCTGATAGATGAACTATGTTCTTAGGGAGAATAAATGGTATCTAATAAATAATGATTCTATGTATAATGTACCTAAAACTTACTAGTGAACTATAAGGTGGATCTAAATATAGAATTATCAATTTTATTATATAAATATATTATTGATCACTGTTTATATATTATACAAAAAATGCATACAATTTAAAATTTATTGTAAAATACTAATATTATAAAGCTGAAAAGTTTGTTTGAACGCGGTAATTCTTTTGAACTTTTTACTGTTGGATAGCCCATTTGTCGAGGAAGGCTATAGGCTATATAATATCACACTGCAACCAATAGGAATGGAGCAGCATTGAGAAATGTTGCAAAAACAGGGAAGATTTATGCAGACTAAGTTGTGCGGGAAAGCTAGTCATCTAAATAGAAATAAGGGATATCAACTCAATATTCCTTTTCAAACATAGTTTGAACAGGGAATACAGAATGGTTACAGGTTATTGAAATTGTTAACATCCATTTTGTTGTCAAATGGAATAACTATTAAGTGCTACCTAACAGTTTAGATAATTATATTTATGATTCTCATGAAAATGAACTCTGTTCTTAGGGAGAATAAATGGTATCTAATAAATAATGATTCTATGTAGATAATTGAGAATTTCATTTCATAGCAAGCTCACTGATATTAAATAATAAATATATTCATAAAATTTGTTTCAATTGTTTGTTGTGCTTCAGCTGAAGCTTCAGTACCTATGTTGAATCTAGGCATACTTTCCCCCAATACATTCAGAACAACGAGTGCAACAAAGAAAACAGTAAGTATATCAAAAATGGATTATCTTATTGAGTAAGTATCCTTCCATGCTAAGACCTGTTCCAATGAAACTAGCTTTGTAATAAAAACTCGCATCCAAGTTCCTCTAAGTGTTTGGGCGCTATAGTTACTCGTATAAACTTCTAACATCCATAATAATGTCTGAGTTAGTTAAATTTAGGTTATCATCATTTGTTTACATTTTTAGTACTAATGACAACTACTTGTGTAACGTTCCGATCCTGACAGAATTTATTTGATTTTTCGTAAATTGCAGGCCGAGGGCTTTTATGTCGGGTTAATATTTTGAAAATTACGTTGTGCTGGCGAATAATTTAGCTACATAGAACGTCTAAATATTTTATTCTCAATGAAAACTATACTTTCAAATTATATTGGTATAAAACGGAACGTTATTTTTGAATGATAAGAACAATGAATGAATTAAATTGATTATAATCTGTGGCTGATTGCTAGATCCTTTGGTATCAGCTGGTCCACGGATTATCTAAGCTTTGTAATAAGACCAATAGTACTGTACTATATCCTGGACTTGAAAGTCTTGGTTTAAACTTTGATTTGGTCTTTTCTTTGTAATAAGGCGGTTCGAGTTAGTTTAGTAAGTGTATGTATTGCCAATATTATAAAAAAGTATGACGAAGCTCATGAACGACGACTTGACACCACGGACATATTGCTAAGACTCAAAAGGACTAAACCTTTCGAGTTAGTTTAGTAAGTGTATGTATTGCCAATATTATAAAAAAGTATGACGAAGCTCATGAACGACGACTTGACACCACGGACATATTGCTAAGACTCAAAAGGACTAAACCTTTCGAGTTAGTTTAGTAAGTGTATGTTACGTAACCGCAATGAGCGCTCCCCATTAGAACACAAGAACAAAGTGATCCCCTTCAATAAAGACAAGAAGAAAAAGGCCAATGGACACATTCATAAGTTTTAGTAAACAACATAGCAGATTAAGTATTCAAGATTCAAGATTGTAATGGAATGATGAACCCAATCTGGGTTCAACATTTAGTGAAAAAAAAAACCTCCGGGACAAAGTGGTCCGAGCATCTGTGTCCGGGTGTTACAGGCGCGGATCTAGCCGAAAGCCGAAAATTTTGATTTTGATGAATGTTTTTTATTATTTTAAAAAATGAAAATTTGGCAATATTCTAATAACAAGGCAATCAATACATTTGGGGTTGTGCCTCCATGCCCACTTTGCTGGATCCGCGCCTGGTGAGTGGTCTCTACGTGGGCATTGTTCAAGCACTCTTTTTGTAGCTTTCATTTCATTAATATCGGTGTTTCGTGTTAACAACGCATGGTAAAAAAGTTGGTGTGCATGCATAGATAAATCAAGCTATAAGCACAATCTAATAACTCATAAGTAAGCTTTTTATACTGTGCGCTATAAGTAATTTTCAATTCAATTGTCCCTCGACGTTATAATTATGTACTAAAATGGAAACAGTTCTCACTATTATGGCAACCTAGAAACGTAATATTATAAAAACAAGTAATCCAATTTAAATAAATATCGATGTTATTTTGAAATACGAGTAAAACAAGCTCGATCACGCAAGGGACTTGCCCGAATATGACGTGTCTCGCTCTGCCATTGGTGATTCCCGTCAACGCAATATCGTCATCACATTGCGTATAAACGGAAATTATTTGTTTAAATATGGTCTGGTTAAGCAACCTTCGGAGCATTCAGAGGTAGGCGTGCAATCTTCTTTTAGTTGTTAAAGAACTTTCAGTTAGAGCAATAGCGGTATTATTCATAACAACATGCAAGACGAGCCTGGTGTATGAGGTAATAAGTGCATAATAAATGAAAAATATCACAATATACCTACTTATACGAGTATATTGAAAATCTGTATTTACTCTTACTTATAAGAGAAAACCGTAACTGACTGACAAACCACTGAAAGGATTGTTTGAAAATTGGCACACAGATAGAGTTATTCTGACGTAGGGCTTGCCTATCGTTTCACCCACGGATTGTATTTCTAAAATTCCATTCGAGTTTGGAAATTCAATACGTTGGTGAAACGGGAATTTTAAATTTCAATCTACATTTATATAGGTACATATATACGCGTGAAAAGTCATAGATATAACTACTAGGTCTTAAAAAAGTAGGTTATAATATTACGGCCACATCTTTCCAAGAGAGGAAGTTATCTTTTTATAATGATTATATGACGTTGGAAACAAGGAAACAAAGTGCATTCAGACACGCAACAACGATCAGTGGATCAAATGATTCTTTCTCCCAGGCTCAAGTATGAACAGAACACTATTTAAAACGGTGCAATTTTACACAACTACTGTACTGGCCCAATAAAGAAGTGTTTGCTATTATTTTATTTTATTCAATTCAATTCAATCGTTTATTTGCATTCCACAATGTATACTTAGGTGGTAGGCTTAAAATTAGACCATCGTGGACCCCGTTGGGCACAACAAAATAACATAAACTAGGTAATTATACATTATTATAATTCAATTATATTTAAATCTAATTAGGAGAGAGGAGGCTATTATCTATGTAGTATAATTAGATAATTGTTTGTCATTTAGATAATCATTTACGGTGTAATAGCATTTTTGTAGTAAAAGGGTTTTTATTTTATTTATATAGCTATTTAATTTAGATTCATTTCTAATTTTCTCGGGTAATTTGTTATATATTTTTATGGACATTACGTAAGGGCTATTTGAGTGCATGCTTAAATGTGAAGTTGGTAAGTTTAATCTGGTTTTGTGCCTAAGTGTGTATTTTGTTTGTTTATCTTCTCTTGTATTGAAAAATTCTTTGTGGTTACGTACAAATTTACACGTTTCTAAAATATATATACAAGGGAGAGTTAGTATATTAAATTTGACAAAATGGGGCATGCAGCTATCCGTTTGTTGTATGTTAGCCAATATTCTTATAAGCCTTTTTTGTGTAATAAATAAATCTGTTGCATCAGTACTGTTTCCCGACAAGATAATGCCATAGCTCAGCCACGCGTATGCATAAGCGTAATAGGTGACGAGCCCAGTTTTGATGTCAGTGGTCATTTTCACTTCACGTAGAGCGTAAGAAAATTTAGAAAGCTTTGATTTAATTTTTTGGACATGTGATTTCCAATTTATATGTGTGTCAACAACTAATCCTAACAGTGAGAACTTATTCACAGTTTCTATTTTTGTCCCATTAAAACTAAAGTTTATTTGAAGAGGTAGTTTTTGATGTGGGTGAAAAGATATTATTTTTGTTTTTGAAAAGTTTACTTCAAGATTATTTTTTTCTAACCATGTTGTAGTTTGTTTGAGTAAATTATTGAGATTTTCGTTCAAGTTCGTAGCACATTTAGATGAGATTAGTAATGAAATATCATCTGCATAGATAACACAAGGTCCATTTATGTTTTTCGGCAAGTCATTTATATAGAGGAGGAATAGCAGGCATCCAATAAACTGCCTTGAGGTATTGAAGCATTTATTATATTACTATCTGAGCGAATTTTTTGTATCTCGGTAGTTTTGTAGTTAAAGAATTCAATTTCAACCCAGTGTTCTCTGTTTCTTAAGTAGGAAGTAAACCAATCATGTGCTTTTCCTCTAATACCTACTCCATACAGTTTGTTAAGCAAAATATCGTATTGTACTTTGTCATAAGCTTTGGTCATGTCTAGTAGAATGCCAACTGCGTAATTTCTAGTATTTATTATATTAAGCGCTTCTTGGATAAACTTATAGACTGCTAAAGTAGTAGATCTATTCTTGCGGAAGCCATTTTGACACTCATCAAATATGTTATACTTTTCGCAAAAGGAATTGACACGAGTGCAGACGGCTTTTTCAAAGATTTTTGATGCCGTTGGCAGGAGTGCAATAGGGCGATAGTTGTTAGGATCTACTTTGGAGTTCTTTTTATGTATTGGTATTATTATTGCTTTTTTTAGCATTTCAGGAAATTCACCGTCATCAAAAGATTGATTTATTAGATTGCAAAACGGTTTATATTTAAGTTGCGAGGATTTGGGGTGGAAAGCTGTGGTAAGAAATAATGCTACGAAAGTTTACATACGGCCTACGTGACCCTACCTACGTACCGACGTGAACCCATTCCTAACACAAGCCATTGAGCTCAGCTGGCGGGATTCACAAAATTGCTAGTAATATGGGACACACAATTCCACATTGCTAGTTATCTACCGATAATCAAGGGTTATAATGTATCCATACAAAGTGCTTATTACGTAATTTTATCAAAGTCTAAGTACCCTATTCAATTAATTAATTTATTTCTTTAATTATTTCTTAATTAAAAAGTTATAAATTAAAAGAATTAATTAAAAAGTTCTTTGCCACAATAACGTAATTGTCACTCATGGGCGGATCCGGATAGATTTTATTTTGGGGGCACAAATGGCAAACGGGCAAATAAATTCAATATAATAGGGTCAGGTGGTGTTTTAGTAAAAAATAAGACATCCTTGAATTTCCATTATAATAAACCTTATATACAACCACATTGCATTTAAACATATGCTTTATATCTGTCAGGGTATAAATTTCTTTCAGTTTTGCTATCATTTTGTGAAGAACAAAAAATATTTCCGCCAAAACTCTTAATTCGTGTTCCAGTACTTTTCGTTTGCTTTCTTTTATTGGCGTTCACGCAAATTTTCTTCTACCGAACAGCTTACAGCGCGAGTGATACTTGCGCGGAAGGACGACAAAATCCGTAGGTATGCGTATCATGTTGACCGACTGCGAACTAATACGAAGTATGGTTTACGAATCACTGGATTCCACTAACCCTCATTCGATTGAAAGTTTTATGTTTTTTTTTAAATTTCAATCGATACCTTAAGGAGTAAGGTTCTTGAGTGGAGACCGCGTCTCGGCAAACGTAGTGTAAAACGCCCTCAGGCCGGGTGGAGTAATGATTTACGCAAAACGGCTGGCAGGAGCTGGATGCCAGAAGCCGAAGATAGTACAAAGTGGCGTGTAATTGGAGAGGCCTATGTCCAGCAGTGGACTGCGACAGGCTGATGATGAGAATTTGATCGGCTTCGAGACCCATCCCACCCCACCTGAACCTACAAGAATTCAGTACACAAAACAACACAAGTCTTGGGGAGGGGGTACGTGCTCCTGTGCCCCCTTCACTCGGGTCCGCCAATGCTAATACATATGCTATACACTGTCTGTTATTGAAATTTGACAAAAAGAAATCGCGAATATGGCACCTAGGTACTCTAGGTTGCGAAGGGTTAAAATCATCCTAAGGTAACTCGATAATAGCTTACACGGTTCTTCATATATAAGCGGCGGTAGCCTAATGGCTAAGGCATCGGTCTAGCAATCGTGAGATCGCGGGTTCGAATCCTACACATTATACTACCGACGTGAACCCACTCGTAACACGAGCCTTAGAGCTTAGCTGGAGGGGTTAACAAGATTTGCTAGTAATGTGGGACTCAATCTCACATTGCTAGTTATCTTTAAAAAAAAAACTAGGTTTATAGAATTCAAAGGGAAGCCGAAAATAATCGTGTTTAAGGACTCCCCGCCACTACTAGGTAGGTGTAAGACGTGGTGGAAAGCCTCCACGTCTTTCATCACCTCATTTTCCATTATTTCATCATTACAATGTGTATGTCTAATATCAAGGAATACTTAATACCTACTACAAGTTGTAGAACGACGTTGATAGATTAGAATCTATTTTCAGGAACAATATACCTGTTTATACGAATGTTCTTGACACTCGACCGGCGGGAGAAAATTTATGTATCGCGGCTTTACCAAGGTAAGGTTTGCACAATGTTCAGGCTAAAGTCCAGGGGCGTTCCTCCTTTGTGCTCTTTTTTTTTTCAATGAATATGTAATCATTGTTGTGTGGTACTACATATAAGTAGTACAGTGGCGTCCAAATAGTTCTTTCAATAGATATTTACATTTACAAAAAAAAAATACTAACCGTAATGAATGATGTAACGAATATGGACATTTAGATTCGCTGAATTAAGGTAGGTATGTACCGTGTAGGTATCTATGTTATTAATATCTAAAATTTGAATATCATAAAACATTTAGTTTATTTTTATTACAGAGCGCCGATTTAAAGACCCGAATAAAACTTAGCCAAAAAAAAACAAAACATCGAGAGTACAAAAGGTTAGTGTCGCGCTACGCAGAGCACATACAGACAATACTCATGGATACGGATTCTCGGACCAATGCATCAATGTGTACTCTACCCAGCGAAGTCTATCCAAGCTTGCTTTCTGTACTCTCGGTATTTCGTGGCTTAGCTGACTATCCAGGAAAAATAAAATCATTCTTTATTTAAACAAAAAGGAAATACGTGGAGATTGCACTTTATATTGACGTATTATGATAAGATGATTTTTATTGTAATTTTATGGATTACATTTTGAGCACGTTTAAGAATATTGATAAAACTAAAACGTATTAGTTAATGAGGTCATAGTGTTAGGTGTGTCAGAAATTTATCAATTTAATAAGACGTAACTAACAATAAAAATTAAGAATATTTTTCTTATGAGATACATCCAATTCGCACGTGAGCTACGCTAGGGTTGACAACTTTTATTTTTTTTTAAGATTTTTTTTATTAGGTATTTGCGGCACATAACAAGGTTTCAATGTTTTTAAAAGATTTGTGCGCATCTAAACATTTTAATTCTCATTTTACATAGATCAGGACTAGAATTAAACTCTAGAACATTGTGTAAAAAGATTATTTTAGCGTACTCTATTAGTGTTATAGATTATAGAGTACGCCTACATGATATAGAGTACAATACTCTATTTTAGAGTACGGTTGGCAACCCTAAGCTACGCACACATGGACTTCACTGATGCATACGTAGGGTTGCCAGATGGAAAAAAATATCTGGATAACATTTGAAAATGTCGTGATTTTAGTGTTTTCGTCTGGAGAAAACAAAATCTCTTTAAAATATAAATAATTGGGCAAGCTGAATACTCTTTCACAATTCGTGTTTTCAAATTATTGTTGTGGTAGAAAATGGTGATGAGCAGTTTGTTGGGAGTTTTTGTTATTTGTCGGGAGTCTGGACATCAAATGAAATGTGCGGAGAATATAGGCGATTTCCGACCATCTGGCAACCCTACGTACTCGACATCGTGGACCACTTTGTTCCGAAGCTATTCTGAGATTAGGTATGTGTCCGCGAGCGAGATCAATATGTGCGTCGCTTCAGTATTAAAAATGCTATTAACATTTCAAAACAACTGTTCAATAAAACTGCATTGGTTTATTCGTCAGATAATTTTCAATTAAGCACGATAAAAACATTGTGTATAATAAAAAAAACTATTTACGCAAACAAACATTCAATGACTACTATCTACGTCGCCATTATCTTGGCGAATCCATTAACTGGTATAATTTGATACAAAATCACACACGTCAATAAAAAAAAAACGAAACAAATAGTTATGTTTGTGATATAGTGACCTCCACACACGCAATAATATTTTTCTGCCAATCAAAATATTATTCGCTAGTTCATCTTTAGGAAGTTATGACATGATGTACATAGAACTATATTATAACCACTATTTATTTATGTGCTAAAATGTGACAAGTATTATGAAAATATATTAAAATTACGGATCTTAAGTGAATAATTTAAGGTAAAATACCATCCATCACCACCCTCTGACCATCTGGCAACCCTACGTACTCGACATCGTGGACCACTTTATTCCGAATAATGTGTACAAATCGCGAAAGTTTATCAACATTTATGTGGCAAGTAATTGGGAAAAATATTTTTTATGCAACGAAATGAAGAGACGAACAGGTCATGAGCCTGGTGGTCACGCTAGCCCGTAGCCCCAGTGCCACCCAAATCCTTGTTTGACAAAAGATCAGCATGTCACCGCACCGCGCTTCTCATATAAGACATTAGTTCGTAAATCTCATTTGCCCAGTAATTACACTTGCTACAGTGCCCTTCAACCGAAACACAGTGAGGCGTTAACATTACTATTTCATGGAATAATAACTGACGCTGTAGTGATATCGACCAAGATGGCCTATGGCTTAGACCTACCATTCGTATATAAAACATATTGTTTATACTAGTAAACAAATTCATCATTTTAAACTGAAACTCACGGAATAAATTTTGAACTAATCAATATTTCCCATCTTAATATAAGCACTAAAGCTTTGAAGTTGTTAAATTTTAGCACATAAATAATCGTCAATAATAGAGATGGATCCATTTTAAATAATAACGATTATTCATTGACACTATTTATGTAAAGACACTATCTGCGCATTAGATTGTAATTAATACTCTAACACATGGCCAGTAGATTATGTAATCTAAATCAATACTCAATATATAAGCATAGATGCGATTGAAGTGTTTGTGTGTAGATAAATATGTAAGTAACCCTAATATAAAAACTAGTTTGTTTGTTACTTTTTTCCCGGATAATCTTGACGGGAGTCTTACTGGCAGGTAGTTAATCCCGGTCTTTTTTTAAGACGAATCCCGCAGTAGGGTTCAAGCCCTGTGTCGCGAGGGACTTTACAAACATACAACTCACGGACACAAAGTATACCCAGACTCGGAACAACAATTTGTGGATCACACAAAGTGTGTCACAAAAGTGGGAATCGAACCCACGACCTTTTGCGTAGCAGTCGGACACACTCCCACCGCGCCACAGAGGCAGTCACAGTAATAGATTTTGTGAAAATAAACTTTAACAGTCTTTTTCGATAGTAGTATCGAGTCCATCTAATAGGTATATTAATAAAATAAACTAGTTCAAGTAATAACTGTTACCGGAGCGATTACCTACTCCAAAAAGACGACGCCTCAATTAATTTAATAAAGACAAACGAAATATAAATTCGCAATTGTTGCCTGACGTCACTGTCGAACCTCTCGATATTTTCCTCCCCAGTCACGTCTTAACACTACATATACCTACGTAAAATGCAAGTGATAATAAGGAAGCGATGCGCATTAACATTATTTGTACTTACTCTTTGTGTGATATAGCTTCCACGTGCCATCCTTCGATATTGTGGCGATGTGTGACGTGTCCACATCGAAGGCTACGTCGTACACACCCGAAGAGTGCCCAGTCAACTCGTATGCCTTTGTTACTTGTTTGAACTCCCCGTTCTTTGTGAAACACACCTCCATCACTTTGACATCGGGTGCGAAACCTGTCGCTACCACAAAACGGCCGCATGGCGATACTTTAGCTGTGTGTGTCGTCATCAGATATGTATCGAGACGGTCGAGTTGTTGCCCCTTCAGGTCCCATATGACCATATCGTTATTAAGCGAACAGGACATCATAAATTTGCCATTGCTGGAGATGTCGAAACCTATCACGTCGCCCTCATGCACCTGTAAATAATAAAATTTATTTTAGAATCATTAAATGTCGCCTCATTAAACGGAAAGTACGTAGCTTTTGAAATGTAGAGTGCCATTAAAAAAGTTTATAACAGGCACAGGAATGAAAAATACATAATTTCCTTTAATGCTAGATATATTTTCAAGTTGCTGCAGTAATTGCATGAAATAATATCACTCGGAAACATAGGCTTTCTGATAAATTAGGGGCATGATTCAAACATCAACACTAAGACAATAATTGCATTTTTGAAAGATAGAAAAACTTGAAGTCCAGACCCAGGAATCGAACCCGAGACTTCCGTAGCCAAACCGTATTGTAAAGTAATTGGCAAGAAATGCCTATAAAAATTACTTCAATCAACACTAAGAACCATGTGTGGGTATATTATTAGAAACACATCTGCCTTCCTATTTAGAGATGCTTTGTGGGGGATTAGAGAATGACAATTATCTTTCACTGGTAAATATAACTAGATTATGGTAATATGGTTTTAGTACCAAAACGACCTCCTTTTGCGTCGTAAGCATAAGGACAGGTCGTTGCTATTCTTTAAGCAAACCAGAGATGATAAGAAGTAATACCAAACATAGACGTAAATCTAATATTTAACCAACAGATTACAATAGATAAGGTATAGATACAACTCTAAGGTTGTTGCAACAGTTATAGGTATAAACACATAGTTCAATGCGGAACTGGAGTTATTATTGAATATTCAGTATGACTGTCGAGCTGAGCATCTTATTATTAAGTAGCATACCTATATGCGTGCGGAAAACAAACCAGAGAACCTTCCTGCGGCTAAAAATAATATTATTCGAGGTTGCGCGTGCGACGATCCGAACGTATACTGACTATACTTAAGCAATACAATCGGCCACACAATAAGTCAACCATAAATATCAGAATAAGTATGCTATTATAGCCACTATTGCCATCGTGTAAAGTCAGCGCGAACGTTTACAAGATGGTGTAAATGCGTTGAATCCTGTACTAATGCCTACGTCAAAGCGTCATTGTTCCGGTGGAAGGTCGCGTACCTTCTTGATATACGAACATATTTAAACTATCCATCCATTGATCTTCAGTATCAAAGTTAACGAACTTGAGCCGTGTCCCAATCCCAGTATCGTGCGTGACCCGCATGACGCAAACATAATGTTGTATGTCGGCGCCGACAAAACGTTTAGTTTAGAGGTTTCACTTCAATGCCTTGTTTAAAGTACTCGATACTTTGTTGTTAGGATCCATAGCACTTAAACATTTAAACGAATCTACTTGGTATAGATAGGGTCTAGCATTGGTTCCGTTCCGTAATGTAGCGATGACGGAAGTTCTATAAATGATGTAAGTATTTTCCACCTATTGTTTTTCATTCTACTAAGTTTCAGAGAATACGTAACCTCCTAAGTCTCTTAAGACATGTTAGGGATTATAGAAATATCTAATTGAAGAATCGGGAGCTCAGCTCTTAGCTTCAAATTCGCTAAATTTCACAATTTTAATGTAAATTTCTAAGACAACATGCAAACATTTAATGTACAGAAGAATGATAGCCTGTTTGATTTGTTTTTTATTTGACATATTTTAACGTAACTATGTATGTAAAAAAATGAACCTAGCTTTACTGGGTTAGGTTTACAAGACATCTGATTAGATATCAAACAGTGATATAATTTATGACAGATAATGTACGGGCTTACACGTGTGTGGATGGACTTGAGTACAAGAGTGCCCTTGAGTCCTTTGCAATTTTACCTATTTAAGTAGGTATTTACTTTATTAGTATTGTTGTAGGTACTCATTTTATCATATAGATAAATACATAACATACTTCTTGAAGTCTGTTAAAAATTAGGTACGATTTTTTTATTGATATAACCGAGTCACTTGATGAACATGGAATGAGGTCTAAACGAAAAAATGTTTAATCTACATTCTGTATAATTTGGACAGTATTTTAAAACTCCATTACCTCCGCATTAATGTCCTCGATAAAAAATAAACAAAAAATACAAGTATTCCAAAACGAACTCAAACAAACAGAACCTACATTAACATAATGTCAATATCATAACAAGTGCATCGGTGACATCGACCCCAATGTTGATGATCATCTAAAACATCGATTGTAAAAAATGTACAAAAGACCTAATAAATGACTAACAATGTTTGTTTTAATATCTATTTACAAAACATTAAACTTGTTTAGATAAACCGACCTAAATAAACGATATGAATCGAATTTATTTATATCTTATATACCAACTACACATTTCACCACAAATCTACATCAACGGCTATCATATGATTTTCAGACTACCAAAATTATTTTCAAATACATATTTGCTTTGTTTAGCTATCTCCGAGTACAGGCCACGTTCAACCACATTTTGCACTAACCAAAATTAACTTCTGACAATTATTAGCTACTGACCTATTTATACAATTGAAACTTATATAGTAGAGCACATTATTTTAGAAAACATTTATTAACCAAAGCAGACTATTAGTTTTAATAGAAAACTTGCATGTTATAATGTTTTCTGCGACGATTTCTTTAACGATGGGAATTATTGCAGCATTGATACAGTGCAAAGATCATTCGAGAGTCCCGCCTCATGCACTACAATTAGCGAAATCTTGTGATCGTATCGCGGCAACAATAGCAACAAAAACTAAGATACACATATACGCGAGTAGATTTTTATACAGATTCATACATCTGAGGATACAATGGTTATTTCATGTTTATATTATATTTTTTGCGGTGGTTCATTGCCGAGAACACAAGGTTGTTAAATTTTATACAAAATGTCGAAACATCTGCGGGCGTGACTGACATTGTGCCTGCTGCTACTTTTATGGTGAATTTAAGCTTTTTATTAACAAGCGGAAGATGTATTGCAAACCAAGTTTTTGTATGTAAATTTAAAATCATTTTACACTATACAATTTTTAAAATAACTTTATATAATTCGTATGCTATGTCTACACAGCGTCGAGTCTCGCTTAATGTGATCAGTATTACCTCTACGTACACGGAAGGCTTATAACTATAACATAATTGGCAAACACTCCGTAGGTGATAGTTAACCATTAGATGCTGCTACACTAAGCTTACTTAAAATGTTTGTAAGTATACTTAGGTATAATAAATCACCTGACATCTTGTTAACTGAATTGCATCATCCGTAAATACAAAAGCAAATAAATGTTATAAAACAGCTTTGTTCATAATAAATATCGATGAGCTATATGTAGTACGTGGCATTCATCTATTCATAAAATACCGATTATTCACACTATCTTATTTCAATCAGAAATATAACACATGATGTAAGAAATCATAACGATAAACTCTTTTGCACAAACAGAGACCATAATTTCGTCATCTTCATTGAATCCAAAAGCTGTTTCGAACAACGCCGGTTCCACTTGGTTTTAAAGCGGAATGCAATACCGGTCTCCCTTACGACTTAATTGGCCGTAAAAATTCTTTTGAGGTGAAATGTACATCTTTTCCTTTAGTCCTTCAAGAAAAGTAGCAGTTTAAGGACAAAATATTCGTAATTTATGCCCTAAAAGCTCATTATTAACTGAAATTGTATTATTCACAATAAAAAAATCGGACTCTTTAATGTTAAAGAAAACAATGTAAGTCACTTTTCTTTGTAATAACAACGGTATGTTCAATATTGCCTGCTGCCGGTCCGCCTCCATCCATCATGACGTTTGTTCTTTGTGCTTGGATACTTCTTATTTTAATCTCTTGTCTGCTGGCCTGGGTAAATGACGTATTTAAACCTAGACTCTATTTCGTCCTCGTCGTTTTAGCCGAAAGGGGTCATTCAAGTATTACGTAAACACAAAAGGGGTGGGGTGTCATTAGTTTGTTTATTTTTGATGCGACTGAGTGTTGGATGTTGATGACGTCAGCAATATTTGTGTTAAAGTACATGGCTGATTTTTTAGGGGGGGCAGGTCCCACACTACCTCTAGCGTCTGCCCCGAGTGCTGGAGATGTGAGTTAGGCATTTTTTACGGTCATAAAAAAACTAATGTCAAGCGTGTTCTAGATCGGGCGCGTGTTGAGTCAAAAAATGAATGTTAACGTTACGTTACAACGGGGTTATAGCTTGGTTTCCTAAAAGTGACTACAATTCTGCGTTTACGTTTACGTAATACTTGAATCATCCCAAAGACGTAGATTGCAAAACCTGCCTCCCCCAAGGATTCCATTTACTAGCTTTCGCCCGCGGCTCCGCCTGCGTAGATGTCGGATATCGCCTTAAAACTATCCTACGTCCTTTCCTGGAACTCAAACTGTCTCCATACCAAAACGTGAAAATGTAACAGACAGAGTTACTTTCACATTTATAATATTAGCTTGGATATAATCAGTTAAGCAATTTTGGAGTGACTAAACTGAAAATCAAATTTAGACTTAATACCAGTAGGTAGGATGATTGGTGCGGTTAAAACAACAGCGCCTCTACCTCTAGACGTGTGGGCGTCGTGTGAGGCGGCAAGTGCTGCCGTGGGCGGACGGCGGCATCTATCTATTATAAGATCAAACATCTAACTTGGGTTAAACCGCAATCATCATTTCCATGACTAATCGTAATTGTTACGAAATTTTGTTGCTTAATAATCGCAATTTTGGACCTAGGCGTGTATTCCATATAGGCATATAATACATAGGTCTATACATAGAGGCGAAGGGTTAACATTTTCCTGAGGTTATCTATACTAATATTATAAAGCGGAAGAGTTTATTTGTTTGTTTAAACGCGCTAATCTCAGGAACTACTGGTCCGATTTGAAAAATATTTTTATTATATTTTTTGTTGGATAGCCCATTTATCGAGGAAGGCTATAGGCTATATAACATCGCGCAGAAATGTTTCAAAAACGGGGAAAATTTACGCAGACGAAGTTGCGCGGGACAGCTAGTTCGATATAAATATACATCTATACTAATATTATAAAGCGGAAGAGTTTGTTTGTTTTGTTTGTTTGCTTGTTTGTTTAAACGCACTAATCTCAGGAACTACTGGTCCGATTTGAAAAATTATTTTTTTGTTGGATAGCCCATTTATCGAGGAAGGCTATAGGCTATATAACATTGTGCTACGACCAATAGGAGCGGAGTAGCGACGTGAAATTTTGCAAAAACGGGGAAAATTTACGCATACGAAGTTGCGCGGCACAGCTAGTACAAATATATACACAACACGGTTGTTTTATATTTCAAGGGAAGCCGAAAAATGTGTTTTAAGAACCCTCTGCCACGACAATTAATTCAGTACATTTTTGCAATACACGAAGACTTTCCGTCTCCCTCAAAGAGAACCTACCTACCATTGTTTTGTTCTCTGCCTACCTAATTTATAAATCATTGCACGTCACTGCTCCAGGACTACTGTCAAGCGTGTTCTAGATTTTTAATTGCTCGTTGAACAAGTAGCGGTTTGTCGGTAATAAAAGTCGACTTGTCGCTTTGCAGCTACGTTTTTCATCAAAGGCTTGTGTATTTTTTCAAGTCACTTTAAAACAGGGTAATAAATTATATTCCCTAATAAAAGACTTTAAAATACAGCGCGAATTCAATGCGAATTTCCTCAGAACATGATAAAGGAGTAGTAAACAATTTTGAATATGGTATCCAATCTATACTAATATTAAAAAGCTAAAGAGTTTGTTTGTTTGTTTGAATGCGGTAATCTCAGCAACTACTGGTCCGAATTGAAAAAATCTATATCTGTAGGGTAGCCCATTTATCGAGGAAGGCTATAGGCTATATAACATCACGCTACGACCAATAAGAGCGGAACAGCAATGAAATATGTTGCAAAAACGGGGAAAATTGACGCATACGAGGTTGCGCGGGTCAGCTAGTCAATAACAAAACACATAGGTACTTTGGAGCCTCATATAATAATAATAATAATATCTTGGGACAACTCACACAACGTCATCTGATTCCAAACTAAGCAGAGCTTGTACTATGGTAACCAGACAACTGATAAATATACTTATATATTTCTAAATACATACATATTATAGATAAATAACACCCAGACACAGAATAAACCATCGTGCTCATCACACAAAGTTTTATCCTGGGTGGGGATCGAACCAACGACCTCATGCGTAGCAGTCGGACACACTCCCACCGCGCCACAGAGGCAGTCGATATCTAGTGTACCAACATGATATTAATAATAGACTTTGCCAATATAGTTAGACGAATATCCATGGGAGGGGATCACACCATAATACTCTACCGCCATCAATAAAAACTAATACCTACCTTTTTGATAAAATTATTAAAATTATGATTCAACATACCGCGCGGTATATTATACAATATATTAGCATAACTAGGTTTATAAAAAAAAAGTAAGGTTCTAATTTTTTTATTGATAATCATGGTGTGATTCCCCACACCCGCGGGGATTCGAAAATAAATCGGTATCCATACAAGAAACATGTAGTTTAAAACTAAGTAAGTTAGTGTCACACTGAATATTTAATGATTCGACTCATGTAGTAGGTAGGTACCCTAAGCATATCGCAAGTTAGCGTTTCACTAGAGAAACGTTATGAGCTATTCTGATTGATATCGGTTGAATGGACCTGACATTACTAAATTGAAAATAAGCCATTTATTTTCACGCTAATCTAGGAGCGAGAGAAATATGTAAGTAGTTGCTTAATACTTACATCGTAAAAGTCAACAATGATTAAAGAACATGCGTATAGTAAATTCACAACAGATTTTACCATTTACTTACATGAAAAATGAGTTTAGATTATTCAATAAAGCTAATTTTATGTAGCACTAGCTGTGCCCTGCAGTGTTACCCGCGGTTTATTAGCCTATGTGTTAATCCAGGGTGTTAGCTAATTCCATACCAAATTTTATTAAAATCGCTCCAGCCGTTTAGACGTGAAAAAGTAACAAACATACACACTCACATACTCACAAACTTTCACCTTTATAATATTAGTGTGATTACTGCATCGCTGCTCCATGCTGGGTTCTATTGGCTAATTGTTAATTGAATTATTCGACACTAGCTGATCCGAGCAAATTCGTATGCGTCAATTTTCCCCGTTTTTGCAACAGATTGCATTGCTGCTCCACTCCGATTGGTGTCTCGATAAATGGGCTGTCCAACAGTATAATCATTTTTCAATTCGAAACAGTAGTTCCTAAGGTTATCACGTTCAAACAAACAAACAAATTCTTCAATTTATGTGAACATATGCATACCATCACATCAAACCCTATTACCATAAATTCCTATCTGTACTAGTGAGTTGGCAGGACGAATTCCACACTGATTTATTTATTAATGTGTAGCTAATACATTAATAAATAAATCAAGATGGGATTCCCTTTAGTGGTCTACAACATACAGTTCAGAAATAATGGTCGGTGCCTACTCTACTCTACCTACCAATTCGTCAATCCATACTTTACTTACTAATATTATAAATGTGAAAGTAACTCTGTCTGTTACGCTTTCACGCTCAAACAGCTAAACCGATTTAGATGATATTTGGTGTGGAGATAGATTGAATCCCGGGGAAGGACATAGGATAGTATTATCGATATAACCGATTTACACGCGGGCGGGGCCGCGGGCGAAAGCTAGAGATGTTATAAACCCTTCTCTTAGCATTAGGTTGTGACCTATTTGACATTTTTGATACATTCCAAGAGTCTTTACAAAGCGTGCATGAATAACATAATGTGCCGATGTATATATTAATGACTGAAGCATAAAGTTTGTAATCCTTTTGTTACGAAACTTGTGCGGAAGGAGAAGTATGAGATTTGGCTCAGTTAAAATTTATATGGAGAAGGAGTGCAATGAACTAATATTTTTAAATTTAAAATAAATACTTCATACCCTACTGCAAATTAAAATACATATTACACATACTACCGCGTGTATGACACACTGCCAATGTCAAACAGAATCAGAATTGATTTGACAGATTAAGTTTTTTTTTTAAACAGAAAGAAAAATATATAAGTACAGAAGTGTTGTAATTTATAAAAATAATAAACTATAGTTTAATCTAGACCGACGTACGCGACCCCTAGTTTTAATTCAATAATATAATGTGGACACATGCGATTTTCAGAAATGAAAATTATAAACTGTTAAGAAATCATTAGGACGACGCAACCCCTCATATAGCTCAGGAAATGAAAGAGATTTTGTAACACCCACTTTCGGGCCGACTGATTTCTCGTTTTGGAGATTTTAACTGGTCGTTTAGGACTACTACTAGTCTAGACTTCTTCCTTTGGAGATTTTGAAATCTCGCGTTTACAACAATAAATCATAAACCTTACAAGCTGTCTTGAAATCTAACATTGAAATACCCTACAACTAGCATATTACTTAACTCAATAGCTGACTATTTGAACGATAACGATAACGAGGGAAAAAGTAAGATAAAATTTAATTTTAATTTTTTTCCCTCGACGGCCACGGGTCGTGTCTGTGTACCCGTATGTGTCTGTTATTATTTTTCTCGGCAACGGCTGGGCTGATTTTTAAACGGTTTTTGCGTTATATATGATTCTCATTCTCGAGCATGTTCTTAGCTATCTTTTAATGTTCTAGACCGCCAGGTGGCACTACAGTGCTCATGTTTCTCCAAAACGGTTTTTCGCGTTATACGTATATAATCCTCATTCTCGAGCTTGTTTTTAGCTAAGTTTTAATGTTCTAGACCGCCAGGTTGGGCTACAGTGCTCATGTTTCTCCAAAATGTTTTTTTGCGTTATATATATATATATCTAACTCTATCTAATTTCGCAACTAGATAATATATATATCATTCTCATTCTCGAGCATGTTCTTAGCAAAGTTTTAATGTTCTAGACCGTCAGGTGGCGCTACAGTACTCATGTTTCTCCAAAATGGTCTCCAAATTTTTATTCCGAGATGGCTTGGACGATTTGGGAACGGTTTTTTCCTGTGTGTATAAGTCTCATTCTGAGGCATTAAGTTTTAATGTTATAGACCGCCAAGGGGCGCTACAGTACACGCGCTTGTATCTGATAAAAGGGTCAAGCTCATCTTTTTATTATTAATTACGTTACAATTAAATATATTATTTACGTTACAATTAAATGTTTATTCTCAAAACGAGCAAATAGGTACCTACAATATTTTGTCAAAAATCTTTAAAATAAAAAACAAATAAAAATATTTAAAGCCCTCCCGATTAAAAGAAGGTAAGTAACCGAAGAAAATCCGTCGGGATCTGCACTTCACTGACTTTTTGCACTTCACCGAATAGGAACTTTTTGTGCATGTGACATGCACAAAAAGTTCCAATTCGGGGCAATAAATGGTTGACTCCGACGCATTTTCTGTGATTGGCAACCATTGCCAATTCAAATTATGACATTACTTTTGCGCCACCCTATATAAACAAATCTGCGTTGGGTGTCATTGGATAGATTAAATATTTCAGCCCTGTCGTCCAAGCTAAGGATATTTGTACCTTGCAATTTACGAGTAAAATAGCGCCAAAGTACCTTTGCGTAAGGCAAGGGGGCTTAGACAAGGTACATTCGTTCCGTGGCAAATTCGCTAACGCGTACAAGAGGTCGATTCCAAACGATCGGTAGCAAAAAAATAAAAAAATGTCTATGGTAGCTTTAGTAGTCGAATACTTTGTTAGGGGTCTGACAGTAAATGGGTATCATAACAATCAGGGATTTGATGATGATGACTAATATTTCTTACTTTACGCTTCGGGCAGGTGACAAAGCAATAAAATGCAAAAAAACAGTCATGGTATTTTTAGACATGTGAAGGTTACTTAGTGCAAAGACTAATCATAAAAACGCCTTGAAATGAGTCGTACCTACATTAATCATGGAAGTTCATGATCATAAAGCCTCCACAATTCCAAAAATATATACCTACAACGATCTAGTGTCACTGGCTTCAAACAACTCGTAAGTTCTTTCGAAATAGGTACTTACGAGTATAAATAAAAATTTATTATAAAAACCAATTTAGTTATCTACTCAAACTTAATGCAATTTCTTAATCGACGCAAATAGCTAATACAAAACCGCCGCACCTAATTTTGATTACGATGTAAATTTAGTCTATTACCAAAATACCATTAGAGTAAATAAATGTAGTCGATTTTCAAATTAATGAACAGTAGAGCACTAACCGCGAAATTTCATTTAATTTCTAGGTAAGCATAATAATAGGTATTTAGGTCAATAGATTTGTATGGACTACGGAATGAATCAGCATCACCACGTAATAACCGTTTCTTTGCTTGCATTTTACTTGACACTTTCTCGTACTAACAAACCCTTGTAAATAGGTGACCAGAGGTGATTGGAGGGCACTATTACAAAGCACGTTACATTTAAGGGACAACGGTTACTTCTCAAGTCTCTAGTCATAGGTACTGACACAGTTTAGACTCCTACTTGATTTTGTCAAATCTATCGACGGTTATCGAAATGTACAATGTCAGTTTCGCAACTAGAGTTACCATTATCATAGGTGGATTCAGAGGGGGGGGGGGCACAGGGGCACGACCTCCCCAGACGGTTGTTTTATGTAATAATAATAATAAAATAATATCTTGGGACAACTCACACAACGCCATCTGATCCCAAACTAAGCAGAGCTTGTACTATGGAAACCAGACAACTGATAAACTAACTTATATATTTCTAAATATAGATAAATAACACCCAGACATAGAATAAACCATCGTGCTCATCACACAAAGTTTTATCCTGGGTGGGGATCGAACCCACCGCGCCACTGAGGCAGTCAAAAGTACCGAATTCGTGCCCATTTGTCGTTGTATCGTGTGTGCAACTCACATTTGGCTGGTGTCAGGCGAAGCTAAATGCATCCCCCTCCGACTAGCATGCGACTCATACCTCCCCGTCGTTAGCATGTTAGATGCGGCACTGTTTTGCCTTTGAAGTTCAATGCCCAGAATCAAACTCTTGATCCGCCCATGAGCATTAAACAAAGTTATCAGTAGATAAGTTATTGAGACAGGCCGTTAAAGCACAATAAGCCATAAATTGATATTTGAAGTATTTGTCACTTTGAATTCTTCTTGCACGGTCCTCTACCTATACTCTACTTAAAGCAGGTTAATAATAAACCCACAAGTAACCAAGAGTGAAGGCTGATATACAAAGTTGGTTATCACCAATTGTATGCTGTGAGTCAGAATTTGTAAATATACTTGGGAACCATTCATTATGCCAGTAGTCATAATAAGGAACTAACAGCAAGGTTGATTGTTTTCTTGTGCCGTCTTTATCTGGTTTACAACTCTCATAACTTATAATCCTTATATTTCAAATAATAGCCGTTTCTTTGAATGTCACAGGTAACAATTTGCAGATGTTAATCCAAATCCCAAATAATGGTATATTTTGTAGCAGGAACGGATATGACTAATGACCGTTTAAGAACAAAAACCTTTAAAAATCCCTTTTTTATTGAGGATATTAGAAATGTAACTTAAAACAAAGCTTTTCAAAAGTGGAGTATTGAACTATTCAACAATAGAAATACGTATTGTAAGGCAAGGTTTTACAACCATGGGCTCAGTATTATCCATAATACACTTCTGCTAAAACTTTTTGTATAGGCATTGTATATAGATCTACTTTGGCCAATATTTAAGCACATATACTTTTTACCTTTGTTGTATGATTTTATTTTATATCACGTCCTAATATTTTTGTCCTCTAACATCGTGTATAGTCTGGTATATTAGAGGCAGCACTTTACCTACCATATATTTATTTATTTATTTATTTATTTATTTAAAACTTTATGCACAAAGTTGTACAAAGGTGGACTTAATGCTAAAAGCATTCTCTGCCAGTCTACCTTAGGGTGGTGTAGAAATGGAATGTGTGAAAGGTGCAGTAACCTAATTGTAAGAACTTCCTTATTATTCTTACATAATACACAAATAAAACAATATAACTATACAATACTATACATACTTACAAAAATACATATATACATATATACCTACATACATAACTATACAATACTATACATACTTACAGCAATACATACATACATAAATAAATACATACATACAGACTAATATTTATGTTACTAATGTTGTGATGATTCAGCTGATCCATCAAGGAATAAAGTGCGTACCTTCCATTTAAAATTAAGGCGATTGGGTGCCATCCTAATTTCGGGGGGCAGGGCATTCCAGAGAGAAACAGATTGAACTATAAAAGAGCATCCGACGAATCCAGAAGAATGAGCAGGGCATAAAAGAAGTAGATTGTCGGAAGATCGAAGATCTCTACTGTGATTTGAGTGCAGGTACTGAAAGTAGGAAGTCAAGTAAGAAGGGGCAGTAGGAGAATTAAGAATAGAATAGAGTGTAGTGAGAGCGCGTAAACTATGTCGCAGGCGAATAGGGAGCCATTTAAGTTCGGAACGGTAGGTATATATCAATTTTATAAACTTTCAAACATTCTAAAAACCGGGCAAGAGCATGTCAGACCATGCTCAGTGTAGGGATCCAGAGCCGTTGCCGTATGATAAAATCCGGTTTGAATAATTGCACTAACAGAAAAGCATATGTTTATGATACTTACGCCCTTTTGTTGAGAAACGAAGTTTTTCGGCAATAACTCAATGACGGTATATCCGATCACGTCCGAAATAATATTAGTTTAGGTATTTCTTGTTTTTGTTTTTTTTTTATGTTTTTCATACTTTTTGGTCACACGTTTCATTTATGCAACTTTCGGAGCGACTATTTCCAAACATATTCACTTAATCAACAAAATAAACCTTAAAATGTTTTTAAAAGACTTGTCGATGTCGTTGATGTTTGGTCAAAAAAAAAAAATCAGCTTCTGTTATATGTATGGAGTGCAACCCCAACGTAAAAATATTTATTTTTTATTATTTACCTATCAAACTAAGTACCGGCTACTACAAGACACCTTTTCACAAAATTTAATTAATATTAATTTTGTAGTCTTTGAGAAAAATGCCTGTGACATACGGACGGACAGATAGTCATGACGAAACTATAAGGGTTCCGTTTTTGCTATTTTGGCTACAGAACCCAAAAAATTGGCGATTTGAGAAGAGTGGCCACAAGTTTTTAATGCATTGTTCTTTTCTCCGGCCTTAACTATGGTTTACGAACTTGGCATAACATGTAGGTACACGTAGAATCCCAACGTATTATAAGAATTGTTTTGCATTCTAAGTGAATAAAGATTTTTTTTAATCATGACCTGCAGCAACGATTTCAACGGAAATCACGTCCATTATCCTAAGTAGGTACGACTAGAGGTGGCACCAATTAGGCGACCAGGTGCCTTAGTCGTATCGAGGGTATTTTTCTGAAAAACGTTTAAATAACAATTAAAATAAAATATATTTGTTTTAATGAATTAACTTTATAATACATACTTTAATAAATAAAATATGAATTAACGCAAAAGATTTGCTTTAATTTCAATTAGCTTAGATATTTTAGCCCGGTAAAGTCATTAGACATATATCTATATCCATCTCTTCTGTTTTCTAAAGTAGCTGTGCTAAACTACTTGGTCACAATAGCGGGGGTCTACGCAGGTTTAAGCTAGTATACAAATATGTATGAATCGATTTAAAGTATACTTTTGTCTATATTCTAAAAAATGCTTTAGAGTTTGAATGTACCCATGCCTTATATGATGATGATCGGTCGCGATTTGTACAAATTATAAAATTATATATACTACGGGTCTTAATCCTTTATCTTAATTTATTCACACGATTAAAACCCGTAGTATATATAATTTTATAATGTACCTATGCTTGTATACCTAACAAGCGTAAGAAACGCAGGATGGTAAGCTGTCTGTTAACGTACACCACAATAGGGGTAGTCTATCCTGTTTGTGAGAACAACAACAATGTGGGCTCGATATTTACGTCCCACTGCAGGATCAATTTTCTAGAAGCCTGGCCTGTGTTTATTTCATGTGAATTTACCGTAAAAATGAAAGTCTTGACTTATTCATTCACTCATCAACGCTTAGCCCAAACTCTTACGCCTAGATATCTGTATCATATTTTTTTGCATAGAGGTTTCTATATGGAACAGAGCAGGGACTTTTACTCATTTTATTTTTAACATACATAACGCGAGCGAAGCTGAGAGCATAACCTAGTAGTAAACAAAATAACACTTTGATAGTGGTTTTAATAGCAATTTTCAGTTTCATTTTCACAGCTTTAGATAACACCATAATGACAACTCGTTAATGTGACGAAAGTGTTTTATGACGTTGCTCTATCTCTGGTCTGTTCGAACAATAGACGTCCCTTTAAATATCACAGGTAACAAACTGCAGACGTTAATCCGATTCCTAAATAGTCGCATTTTTTGAAGCAGTTACGAATTTAACTACACAATTACCTTTTTAAAACAAAAACGTTCAAAGATCTTAAATGCCGGCTTATTTAGCATTTTTAGTGAGGATTTAAAGAAAGAATGTAACTTAAAACAATGCTTTTCTAAACTTGAGCATTCAACTATACAACAATAGAAATATTGTAAGGAAAGGTTTTACAACCATGGCCTTCGTATTATGTATTTATACCCTTCTTAAAATATTATTGCTATCACGTACACCAATATTAAAGCAAGTACATTATGTACTATGAGGCCAGGTAAAGTCATTAGACATCTGTCTATAATCTCTCTATTGTAAGTAAAAATGCAGCACAAATTAGTCACGATAGGCTCACGTGGGCATAAGCTAGTTAAAAATATGATATAATCGATTTATAGCTTACATTTGTCTAAAGCATTTCAGTAATGAATGTACCTATGCTTGTATGCCAAACAAGCATATCCCCCGCACCTAGTCTACCCTGTTTTTGAGAACAGCAACAATGCGGGCTTAATATTTGCGTTCCATTCAGGACCTAATTTTTAAAAGCCTGCCCCGCATTTCATCGTCATCAACTTGTATCGGTCCACTGCTGGACATAGACTTCTTGTAATTTTCGCCACTACTTCCGTTCCTCTACCTTTCACATTCAGTTCTTCCCAGCGACCTTCTTTAAGTCGTTGGTACATCTGGTTGGGGGCCGTCCTACCTTACGTTACCTAGTCGCGGTCTCCATTCTATGACTCGTTTGCTCCTGTGTTTACTATTCTATAATTTAGTTTACATGTTACCAGTGTACTACAAGTAGTGTATTTAGCATAATAATATGTATATTTGAAATTGAAATTAATATTAATTGAAAGTCCATCTCAAACCCTTGCGCCCGAGAGCTTAAATTTTTGCTTATAAGATTCTTACGTGATGTAGACCAGATTATTTTATTTTTACCCGACTGCGCAAAAAGGTGGGATATATTTTTCTGTATGTATATTTCATTGGCACGCTCTAGAGCCTTAAACGGCTTGATAGATTTCAGCTTAGGAGGTTCGTTAGCTCGAGTACACAAAAATATACAAAAAAATTACGGATTTTTGGCACCAAGTGATGTTTTCAAAAATCTGCGGTCGTGTTTTTTGTTTTCCTAATAATTACTTGTTAACATACTTAATGCTAGCGTAGCTGTGGGCCTACGCTAATAGAGAATAAAATAACACTTTGACAGTGGTCTCAATAGGCAGGTATATTTAATAATAAAAATGAAAGTCTTGACTGAGTCTACTTCATAAAATTAAATCTCCTGACTGTAAATAATAAAAATAAAGCTTCCGTCTAATAAAACAAACTTATTTAATAGCAGTATATTTTGTATGATGCCTCGAATATATAACAAGTTACCTACTTCAATACTTGAAACATCGAATATTTACTTAATTAAACAAAAAATAAACCAACCGTTACCTAATAAAGTATATTACTCTATTAAAGAATACCTACTTGATAATATATGATATTAATTGGTGACATTATTTGATATAAGTACCTAGTGTATTTATTTTAGTGGAAATTATTATGAACTTATTAGACATTATATACTTACTTACAAATTTAAAATTATTATTTCTGACATATTCTGAAATTTTGACATGTATACTGTATTTAATTGATTCTCACTTTGTTTCTTAGATTATAAAATAATATTATTTAATTTGCATGCTCAAAGCTGTTTATGGTGATTCTTTGTATTACTATTACAGTAACATCATTTACGCCATATTACGCGAATAAATGGAATTTAATTGAATCAACTTATTCATTCACTCATCACTCATCAACGCTCAGCCCAAACTTTTTTGCACAGAGGTTTCTATATGGTACAGAACAGGTACTTTTACTTATTTTATTTTTAACATACTTAACGCGAGCGAAGCTGAGGACATAAGCTAGTAGTAAATATAATAACACTTGGACAGCAGTCATTAATTATTATAACTCGTTAATGTAACGAAAGTGTTTTATTACGTAGCTCTGTATAAAGCTAGGTTTTCGCTCAAAAGAGAAGCTGGACTGGTCAAACTTATATATGACAGGAGTGAAACCACTCGACGTTGTTTTCCTGTACGTAAGGTCGACAGAACTCATAATAATAACGTTTAAAGAAACATACTTGAAATCGTCTGTGTATTTCCAGACTTTAATTAAGTCCCATTTATCTTCGACTTTGATGAGTTTCAAAAGCAATGCATACGATTATAGAACCTACGCGTGTGGGTGGAAGTATGAAGGTAAAGCTGAATATAGTATCTTAAATATCTATATACTTAGTTATTTAAATACAAAATCTAAATAGTTAAATTTATCGCAACATAGTGGGGTAGGTATATATTCTGAAGACACTCATGAAAATATAAATAAACAACGCCACATAGTTATTATTTAAGTTATACTTACTTTAAAAAATATATATCATATGTAGTATACCAACAACTGAGTTTAAAAATAAGAATAGCATGATTCCATTGAAAACGATTTACATACGTTGCAAGTTTATATAAGCCACGTAATCTAGCCTAGCAGACAATATTATGGTTAAAATTATTAAGTCATTGCCATAAAACCAAAGACACCGATGTCATTAAAATTTTATAAAATACTACGTATTTCGTTAATAAAAATATGCAGGTAAAGATTCCTGAGAACAATATTTTATTTTACACACTGTTAGGTAACCCATATAGAGTTCTTCCAGAAAAGTACAGTCTAGCTAGACTCTAGGCAATGTCCGCGCCACTATCCGGTCTGTGGTCCTGTTCAAGTTCTGAGATCACGCTTACCAATTTAGTTTTCCACAAGTTGTTTACGTATATAAACAATATGTTTTCGTTCGTAAAAAATTAAAGCTCAATTTAGACTATGTACTAGCACGGGCCAATTCGACTATCGTGTGCGATACCGTTCGTAGAGTCGATGCGCGTTTGACATCGAAGGTTATCGGCGGTGTCAGCGACCAGCGCGCCTCGCCGCGCCGCGCCCACACGCGCTTCTGTATACAAACAACAGCTCCACGCACACATTCAAACATTCGTCTCATATGTGTATGTATATCTTTATGTACATGTTGAGTATTTGCTGAACATCAACGCCACGACCAGACTTGACAGACTGCGCTTATGTCGTATCCTTCATGCGCACATGCGCTTGATAGTAAAGTTCATTAAAGATTATTGATCCGAATAAAAATACACTGGTTTGTTTATCAACAAACTATATACTTATAATAATTATTATATATAATACTTTTTAAAATTATTTGCATTGCTTATTCATGCATGCTAATTATTCGGAGTATGATCTTAATTCATAATATATCATCAACGCGTCAAAACTATCTATCCGGTCTATGTCACGTAAGCTTGTTGGTTCATCCGAAATACATGTACAGATGACTCACTTATTCAGATTGATGTTACAACAAAGCAAATAATTAACGTCTGTAACAATACCTCTACTTACTTAATGCTCACCATTAATGATTTCACTGAAAACTACCTTTAATTATATTTTATAATTATAACCATGGTCGTTACTTAATTAATGTCTTCATATTAATGATTTTTTCCCGGAAACTGATGACTATAGGGCAATAATAATAATAGTTTTTTTTTAATATTTTTAAATATATTTAATTTTTGTTACCTATATTTAAAAATGTAATTTATATGTATTGTATTTTAATAAAGAGAATAATAATAATAAATTCAACAAAAAACGCTCGAATCGCATCTGCATAAAATCATTAAAAGTAACATCTGTAAAAATATTTTTAAATATATTTAATTTTTGTTACTTATATTTAAAAATGAAATTTATATGTATTGTATTTTAATAAAGAGAATAATAATAATAAATTTAACAAAAAACGCTCGAATCGCATCTGCATAAAATCATTAAAAGTAACATTTACTTTATTTATAAACGTAAACACCACGCGGATACATCAGCTGATCCGAGTAAACAAAGCGAGCGGGACTTTCTAGATAGCACTGATATTATAGGTACTAACTTCTAACTTAGTATTTATCATATACGACCTTGTATTAATTATATTTATTTATTATTTATGTAGATATGAAGCTTTTTTATTGTTTACAAAAATGAGAAAAGGTCGGTCGATTGGCGTGTCCCGTTAACGAACGCGCGCTACCTGCGTTACTCGTATAAAGCGTAGGCAGCCCCATCATCGCGACATTAGTACACCGCCGGCGCGCGCGATAGCAGTTCCGCGCTTACTTTTTTCGACTCTATGTGTACACAAGCCAGTCAGGAAACATGCATTTTTGTATTCAATTCGAACATTGGTTTCATCAAGAGACCTTCGTGTTGGTGGAGTCTGCCTGCGCTGCAGCACGCCGGTGCAAGCTGCATAGACGCAGCCTGGCCGCGCCGCCGACGCCGTCGACGCCGCAGATCATCTCTTCCGAAGAACTAGTGGAAGCTCTCCGTCCGCATCTACTCTCCCCAGAGAGCATGTGGACTTTGGGATATCCTTTGGAAATTGAACCGACATCATCGAAAGCTGTGATGTATATTAATCCGCCGCCTCGGCCGAGACCTTTACCGGCTACTACGTGGGATGTGAACGCTCCGGAGTTTGTGCCTGGCTCTCGGGGTGACAGTGGTCGTGGGTCGTTAGGTTCGAGTCCACGTTCTGACAGTGATGAAGAGGCGGATACAGTGGAACATTTGTGTGTACGTTGTGATAAAAAGTTTCAAATGACTCGCGAAGGTGAATATCTCAAAGACGAGCAGTGTCTCTATCATTGGGGACGTGTGCGTGGTGATTGCGGTTATACTTGCTGCAACTCACCATTGGGTTCCAGAGGATGTAGCTCTGCCTGTTTTCATGTTTGGAACGGTACTCGCCCGGGCATGAACGGGCCACTTGATGGTTACGTGCGTGCCCGCTCTCCCCGTGGTGGGGTCTACGCTATCGATACAGAGATGTGCTACACGACGGCAGGCTTGGAATTAGCTAGTATTGCGGTCATTGCTGCTGATGGCCGACTGGTATACAAATCACTAGTGAAGCCGAGCTCTCCTGTAGTGGACCACAACACCCGATTCTCGGGCATCAGGCCGCGCGACTTGGCGCGCGCGACTAAGACGCTACGAGATGTACAAAATGATATTCTTGGATTTGTGGGAACCGACACAATCCTCGTCGGACATGCATTGGACAACGATTTACGGGCCCTGAAATTATTGCATAGCGCAGTGGTTGATACTTGTGCGTTATACCCTCACGCCCGAGGCTTTCCTATGCGACGATCGCTGCGAGCTCTCTCAGAGGAGTTACTCGGGCGTATCGTACAACAGTCAAGCACTGGACATTCGCCGCTAGAAGACGCTCGTGCCGCTATGGACCTGGTACTTCTTAAAGTTCACGAAGAGCGGGCAAGCCGTCCGCTCTTTACAAGCCAGCTATCCATGTTGCAACCGTATGATCCGTTAATTAGTGACGTCTAAATATTGAATTAAGTTTTAAGACGAATGTTCTATGGACATGAATAATTATGGACTGATAATTGAGTGACAAATTCGTCGCGTTGACGGAGTGCGCGTACTGTGCCAGTATGTGCCTTCGAATTGTAACAATGGCAATAAACGTGATATTTTTTTATAAAACTTTGTTTACTTTATCCTACTCCTATGGTGAACATTCGGTATGTAAGTAAATACACACTAAAAGTAGAAATTACAAAAAGCATACCTAACGCTCACAATTTTGTTTTCCAAATTGTCAGAATAATATGAATATTGACATCATTCTGAATTCAACATTAATATAATTAATAAGCTTCAAATTACTCTGAGTGCAGTAGTTATTCTCCTGATATACTTATCCTTCTTTCACTATCACTCCTGATTGGAGTGATAGTGAAAGAAGGATAAGTAAATCCAGAAAGCCAGCAGTCTGCCCAGACAGATATCCTTACGATTTGAAACTTTTTTTTCGATCCATTGTAGTGTAATGAAAGTGTAGGTTTAGGTTATGACTATATTTACAAAAAGAACTTAAGAACTACTTAAAATTAAAGATAATTTAGAACCGATGCTGGCGGAGATGCAGTGCTGGTAGGTAGAGGTACGGCGTCCAGGCGGAGATGCGGCGCTGGTAGGTCAAGATGCGGCACTCGTAGGTAGAGGCGCGGCACCGATAGGTAGAGGCGCGGCGCCGGTATGTAGGGGCGCGCCGCCGGTAGGTAGAGGCGCGGCGCCGGTAGGTAGAGGCACGGCGCCGGTAGGCAGAGGCACGGCGCTGGTAGGTAGTAGTAGCGTGACGTCGGCAGGTAGAGCTGCGACGCGTCGTTGAGGTGCGGCCCGGTATATAAGAGAGGCGGCCCGGTAGGTAGAGAGGCGGCCCGGTAGGTAGAGAGGCGACGCCGGTAAGTAGAGAGGCGACGCCGGTAAGTAGAGAGGCGACGCCGGTAGGTAGAAAGGCGGCGCCGGTAGGAATGATCTCTTTCTCTTAATTTCCCACTCCTTCTCTTTTAGAGAGCTCGTTCTTCACTCCTTCTCTTTTAGAGAGCTGGTTCTTCACTCCTTCTCTGTTAGAGAGCTGGCTCTTCACTGACTCTTCTTCGGTTTTTATTCATAAAGAAAACTCTCTAGAAGCAATTTAAAATTTTAAAGCACATCTAATTTTAAATTTAGGATTTACGCACAGCCAGTTTCACAATGTAGTCCATACTTTACAAAGAACTCTATGCTTATCTTGTTGTCATAGCAACCATAGAAAATATTTGTCGACATGACAGATTTGATTTATGAAAAATAATGTTTACAATAAGTCTTACAGAGATATTTATTATGTTAAAAATGGCGAAATATAATGGAATATATACACAAATGCCACGAAATAACACTACAAGGACATATATATAGATACGAGGTAAGAATTATCACTACACCATACTGTTCAGTTCTCAAATGAACTTTTACCCTGGTATACCAAAAAAAAACAAGGAAAGTGCATGAGCTACTTCAATATTTTAGGACTTATCTGACATGCAAAATAAGACTAAAATAAACATAACTTGGTAATTCCAAATGATTCCCTTATACTGCGCAATTTCTATAAGATAAGCGGTCAGAGAATTAAACTGGGGTTCCTGCCTTCGTATGATTGCTGAGTGCGACTTGTCTGGGAAATTAACGACGCGCGTCAATCTGTTTATGAATAAATAAACTGACCCGCGCAACTCCGTCTGCGTCATTTTTCCTGTTTTTGCAACATTTGCTCAGCCTTTATTTGTCGTAGCGTGTTGTTATATAGCATATAGCCTTTCTCGTTAAATAGGTTATCCAACACTAAAATATTTTTCCAATTAGAACCAGTAGTTCCTGCGTTATCGCGTTGAACCAACCAAACCAACAAACAAACAAACTCTTCAGCTTTAAAATCTGTTTATAATTTTAAATAAATAAATAAACCAACTTGTTCTCTAAATGCTTTTAAGTTAAGTGAGAGCTATAATGAAATGTATTAATTAATTAATAATAATATCTTGGGACAACTCACACAACGTCATCTGATCCCAAACTAAGCAGAGCTTGTACTATGGCAACCAGACAACTGATAAACATACTTATATATTTCTAAATACATACATATTATAGATAAATTACACCCAGACACAGAATAAACCATCATGCTCATCACACAAAGTTTTATCCTGGGTGGGGATCGAACCCACGACCTCTTGCGTAGCAGTCGGATACACTCCCACCGCGCCACAGAGGCAGTCAATTAAATTATGTGTCTAGAAACCGGCCCTTTAACAGAATTTTCTTCTAAATTGAAAATATATTGATCGATGTAGAGCTTTAATATTCTAACCAATAGCATAATGAATGAGAATATTTCAGTCAATTAAAAATCATTTACATAATTGCTGAAGTGCGCACAAAAATGTGCGAATATCTAATAAGATATTCGCACATTTTTGTGCGAATATCTATAGTTATAAGTATATTTACTTATAACTTTATTATATTAAAAATGTCCACTATGTTAGACCTTGAGGATTTTTCGAAACGTAAACTTAACTTGAGTATTCAAATATATAACAATACAATTATTATAAGGCAAAGGTTTTACAACCACGGCCTTATGACCGTATTATGCATTTATTTCCTTCTTAAAATATGATTGCTATCACGTACACCAATATTACAGCAAGCCGGGGTCCACGTGGTCTTAAACTAGTTAAAAACATGAATCTATTGAAAGATTACTTTTTGTCAAAAGCATTTCAGTTATGAATGTACCTATGCTTGTATGCTAAACAAGCATATCCCCCGCACCTAGTCTACCCTGTTTTTGAGAACAGCAACAATGCGCGCTTAATATTTGCGTTCCATTGCAGGACCTAATTTTTAAAAGCCTGCGCCGCATTTCATCGTCATCAACTTGTATCGGTCCACTGCTGGACATAGGCTTCTTCTGATTTTCGCCACTACTTCCGGTCCTCTGCCTTCCACATTCAGTTCTTCCCAGCGACCTTCTTTAAGTCGTTGGTACATCTGGTTGGGGGTCGTCCTACCTTACGTTACCTAGTCGCGGTCTCCATTCTATGACTCGTTTGCTCCTGCGTTTACTATTCTATAATTTAGGTTACATGTTACCAGTGTACTATAAGTAGTGTATTTAGCATAATAATATGTATATTTGAAATTTAAATTGAAAGCCCATCTCAAACCCTTGCGCCCGAGTAGAGCTAATAGTGAATAAAAAATAACACTTTGACAGTGGTCTCAATAGGCAGGCATGCCTAAAAAAAAACATGAAAGTCTTGACTGAGTCTACTTCATAAAATTAAATCTCCTGACTGTTCCATGCATCTACATACTGGAAGTTGTACTTTTTGTGAGGAAAAATGTTAACATGTTTGACACATTTGACGAAAACATCATTTCAAAATAAAGCTTTCGTCTAATAAAACAAACTTATTTAATAGCAGTATATTTTGTATGATGCCTCGAATATATAACAAGTTAATAGTGATAGCAATCATATTTTAAGAAGGAAATAAATGCATAGTGATAGCAATCATATTTTAAGAAGGAAATAAATGCATAATACGGTCATAAGGCCGTGGTTGTAAAACCTTTGCCTTATAATAATTGTATTGTTATATATTTGAATACTCAAGTTAAGTTTACGTTTCGAAAAATCCTCAAGGTCTAACATAGTGGACATTTTTAATATAATAAAGTTATAAGTAAATATACTTATAACTATAGATATTCGCACAAAAATGTGCGAATATCTAATAAGATATTCGCACATTTTTGTGCGCACTTCAATAATTATGTAAATGATTTTTAATTGACTGAAATATTCTCATTCATTATGCTATTGGTTAGAATATTAAAGCTCTACATCGATCAATATATTTTCAATTTAGAAAAATTCTGTTAAAGGGCCGGTTTCTAGACACATAATTTAATTAATTAATACATTTCATTATAGCTCTCACTTAACTTAAAAGCATTTAGAGAACAAGTTGGTTTATTTATTTATTTAAAATTATAAACAGATTTTAAAGCTGAAGAGTTTGTTTGTTTGTTGGTTTGGTTGGTTCAACGCGATAACGCAGGAACTACTGGTTCTAATTGGAAAAATATTTTAGTGTTGGATAACCTATTTAACGAGAAAGGCTATATGCTATATAACAACACGCTACGACAAATAAAGGCTGAGCAAATGTTGCAAAAACAGGAAAAATGACGCAGACGGAGTTGCGCGGGTCAGTTAATTTATTCATAAACAGATTGACGCGCGTCGTTAATTTCCCAGACAAGTCGCACTCAGCAATCATACGAAGGCAGGAACCCCAGTTTAATTCTCTGACCGCTTATCTTATAGAAATTGCGCAGTATAAGGGAATAATTTGGAATTACCAAGTTATGTTTATTTTAGTCTTATTTTGCATGTCAGATAAGTCCTAAAATATTGAAGTAGCTCATGCACTTTCCTTGTTTTTTTTTGGTATACCAGGGTAAAAGTTCATTTGAGAACTGAACAGTATGGTGTAGTGATAATTCTTACCTCGTATCTATATATATGTCCTTGTAGTGTTATTTCGTGGCATTTGTGTATATATTCCATTATATTTCGCCATTTTTAACATAATAAATATCTCTGTAAGACTTATTGTAAACATTATTTTTCATAAATCAAATCTGTCATGTCGACAAATATTTTCTATGGTTGCTATGACAACAAGATAAGCATAGAGTTCTTTGTAAAGTATGGACTACATTGTGAAACTGGCTGTGCGTAAATAATAAATTTAAAATAAGATGTGCTTTAAAATTTTAAATTGCTTCTAGAGAGTTTTCTTTATGAATAAAAACCGAAGAAGAGTCAGTGAAGAGCCAGCTCTCTAACAGAGAAGGAGTGAAGAACCAGCTCTCTAAAAGAGAAGGAGTGAAGAACGAGCTCTCTAAAAGAGAAGGAGTGGGAAATTAAGAGAAAGAGATCATTCCTACCGGCGCCGCCTTTCTACCTACCGGCGTCGCCTCTCTACTTACCGGCGTCGCCTCTCTACTTACCGGCGTCGCCTCTCTACCTACCGGGCCGCCTCTCTACCTACCGGGCCGCCTCTCTTATATACCGGGCCGCACCTCAACGACGCGTCGCACCTCTACCTGCCGACGTCACGCCACTACTACCTACCAGCGCCGTGCCTCTGCCTACCGGCGCCGTGCCTCTACCTACCGGCGCCGCGCCTCTACCTACCGGCGGCGCGCCCCTACATACCGGCGCCGCGCCTCTACCTATCGGTGCCGCGCCTCTACCTACGAGTGCCGCATCTTGACCTACCAGCGCCGCATCTCCGCCTGGACGCCGTACCTCTACCTACCAGCACTGCATCTCCGCCAGCATCGGTTCTAAATTATCTTTAATTTTAAGTAGTTCTTAAGTTCTTTTTGTAAATATAGTCATAACCTAAACCTACACTTTCATTACACTACAATGGATCGAAAAAAAAGTTTCAAATCGTAAGGATATCTGTCTGGGCAGACTGCTGGCTTTCTGGATTTACTTATCCTTCTTTCACTATCACTCCAATCAGGAGTGATAGTGAAAGAAGGATAAGTATATCAGGAGAATAACTACTGCACTCAGAGTAATTTGAAGCTTATTAATTATATTAATGTTGAATTCAGAATGATGTCAATATTCATATTATTCTGACAATTTGGAAAACAAAATTGTGAGCGTTAGGTATGCTTTTTGTAATTTCTACTTTTAGTGTGTATTTACTTACATACCGAATGTTCACCATAGGAGTAGGATAAAGTAAACAAAGTTTTATAAAAAAATATCACGTTTATTGCCATTGTTACAATTCGAAGGCACATACTGGCACAGTACGCGCACTCCGTCAACGCGACGAATTTGTCACTCAATTATCAGTCCATAATTATTCATGTCCATAGAACATTCGTCTTAAAACTTAATTCAATATTTAGACGTCACTAATTAACGGATCATACGGTTGCAACATGGATAGCTGGCTTGTAAAGAGCGGACGGCTTGCCCGCTCTTCGTGAACTTTAAGAAGTACCAGGTCCATAGCGGCACGAGCGTCTTCTAGCGGCGAATGTCCAGTGCTTGACTGTTGTACGATACGCCCGAGTAACTCCTCTGAGAGAGCTCGCAGCGATCGTCGCATAGGAAAGCCTCGGGCGTGAGGGTATAACGCACAAGTATCAACGACTGCGCTATGCAATAATTTCAGGGCCCGTAGATCGTTGTCTAATGCATGTCCGACGAGGATTGTGTCGGTTCCCACAAATCCAAGAATATCATTTTGTACATCTCGTAGCGTCTTAGTCGCGCGCGCCAAGTCGCGCGGCCTGATGCCCGAGAATCGGGTGTTGTGGTCCACTACAGGAGAGCTCGGCTTCACTAGTGATTTGTATACCAGTCGGCCATCAGCAGCAATGACCGCAATACTAGCTAATTCCAAGCCTGCCGTCGTGTAGCACATCTCTGTATCGATAGCGTAGAGCCCACCACGGGGAGAGCGGGCACGCACGTAACCATCAAGTGGCCCGTTCATGCCCGGGCGAGTACCGTTCCAAACATGAAAACAGGCAGAGCTACATCCTCTGGAACCCAATGGTGAGTTGCAGCAAGTATAACCGCAATCACCACGCACACGTCCCCAATGATAGAGACACTGCTCGTCTTTGAGATATTCACCTTCGCGAGTCATTTGAAACTTTTTATCACAACGTACACACAAATGTTCCACTGTATCCGCCTCTTCATCACTGTCAGAACGTGGACTCGAACCTAACGACCCACGACCACTGTCACCCCGAGAGCCAGGCACAAACTCCGGAGCGTTCACATCCCACGTAGTAGCCGGTAAAGGTCTCGGCCGAGGCGGCGGATTAATATACATCACAGCTTTCGATGATGTCGGTTCAATTTCCAGAGGATATCCCAAAGTCCACATGCTCTCTGGGGAGAGTAGATGCGGACGGAGAGCTTCCACTAGTTCTTCGGAAGAGATGATCTGCGGCGTCGACGGCGTCGGCGGCGCGGCCAGGCTGCGTCTATGCAGCTTGCACCGGCGTGCTGCAGCGCAGGCAGACTCCACCAACACGAAGGTCTCTTGATGAAACCAATGTTCGAATTGAATACAAAAATGCATGTTTCCTGACTGGCTTGTGTACACATAGAGTCGAAAAAAGTAAGCGCGGAACTGCTATCGCGCGCGCCGGCGGTGTACTAATGTCGCGATGATGGGGCTGCCTACGCTTTATACGAGTAACGCAGGTAGCGCGCGTTCGTTAACGGGACACGCCAATCGACCGACCTTTTCTCATTTTTGTAAACAATAAAAAAGCTTCATATCTACATAAATAATAAATAAATATAATTAATACAAGGTCGTATATGATAAATACAAAGTTAGAAGTTAGTACCTATAATATCAGTGCTATCTAGAAAGTCCCGCTCGCTTTGTTTACTCGGATCAGCTGATGTATCCGCGTGGTGTTTACGTTTATAAATAAAGTAAATGTTACTTTTAATGATTTTATGCAGATGCGATTCGAGCGTTTTTTGTTAAATTTATTATTATTATTCTCTTTATTAAAATACAATACATATAAATTTCATTTTTAAATATAAGTAACAAAAATTAAATATATTTAAAAATATTTTTACAGATGTTACTTTTAATGATTTTATGCAGATGCGATTCGAGCGTTTTTTGTTGAATTTATTATTATTATTCTCTTTATTAAAATACAATACCTACATATAAATTACATTTTTAAATATAGGTAACAAAAATTAAATATATTTAAAAATATTTAAAAAAAACTATTATTATTATTGCCCTATAGTCATCAGTTTCCGGGAAAAAATCATTAATATGGAGACATTAATTAAGTAACGACCATGGTTATAATTATAAAATATAATTAAAGGTAGTTTTCAGTGAAATCATTAATGATGAAATCAATGAGCATTAAGTAAGTAGAGGTATTGTTACAGACGTTAATTATTTGCTTTGTTGTAACATCAATCTGAATAAATGAGTCATCTGTACATGTATTTCGGATGAACCAACAAGCTTACGTGACATAGACCGGATAGATAGTTTTGACGCGTTGATGATATATTATGAATTAAGATCATACTCCGAATAATTAGCATGCATGAATAAGCAATGCAAATAATTTTAATATTTTTAAAAAGTATTATATATAATAATTATTATAAGTATATAGTTTGTTGATAAACAAACCAGTGTATTTTTATTCGGATCAATAATCTTTTATCAAGCGCATGTGCGCATGAAGGATACGACATAAGCGCAGTCTGTCAAGTCTGGTCGTGGCGTTGATGTTCAGTAAATACTCAACATGTACATAAAGATATACATACACATATGAGACGAATGTTTGAATGTGTGCGTGGAGCTGTTGTTTGTATACAGAAGCGCGTGTGGGCGCGGCGCGGCGCGGCGCGCTGGTCGCTGACACCGCCGATAACCTTCGATGTCAAACGCGCATCGACTCTACGAACGGTATCGCACACGATAGTCGAATTGGCCCGTGCTAGTACATAGTCTAAATTGAGCTTTAATTTTTTACGAACGAAAACATATTGTTTATATACGTAAACAACTTGTGGAAAACTAAATTGGTAAGCGTGATCTCAGAACTTCAACCGGACCACAGACCGGATAGTGGCGCGGACATTGCCTAGAGTCTAGCTAGACCGTACTTTCCTGGAAGAACTCTATATGGGTTACCTAACAGTGTGTAAAATAAAATATTGTTGTCAGGAATCTTTATATTATATTCTCTATTAGCTTAGGCCCACAGCTACGCTAGCATTAAGTATGTTATCAAGTAATTATTAGGAAAACAAAAATCACGGCTGCAGATTTTTGAAAACATCACTTGGTGCCAATAATCCGCCATTTTTTTTTGGTATATTTTTTGTGTACTCAGTGTTATTCTCATAACTAAGACGATGCTAACGACCCTCTTAAGGTAAATTCCATTAAGCCATTTAGACTCTAGGGCGTGCCAAAGATATATACAGACATACATACACTCGAAAAATATAACTAAAATTATTGCGCGGGTAAAAATAAAATAAATAAAATTATCTGGTCAAAATCACATAAGAATCTTATGTGAAAAAATATGGGCTCTCTACGCGCAAGTCTTTGAAATATACATATGCTAAATACACTATTTATAGTACAATGGTTACATGTCAGCTAAATTATTAAATAGAAAACGCAGGGCAGCGTTTTTTAAAATTAGGTCCTGCAATGGGACGCAAATATTAAGCCCGCATTGTTGCTGTTCTCAAATACAGCAGCAAGCAGCTTTACCATCGTGCAGGCGATATGCTTGTTTGGCATACAAGCATAGGCACATTCATAACTGAAATGCTTTAGACAAAATGTAATGTTAATATTTAATATAATAAAAGTGTATGTGTTCATATTTATAAATAGCTTAAGGCCGCGTGGGCCCCCTATCGTGACCAAATTGTGCTGCACATCTACTTTACATAGAGAAGAGAAGTTGGAAAAAAAATATCTGGGCTATCACATAAGAATCTTATAAGCAAAAATTTAAGCTCTCGTTGGAAAGGGATTGGGCTGGACTTTTATTTTAAATTTCAAATATGCATATGCTAAATACACTACTTATAGTCCACTGGTAACATGTAACCTAAATTATAGAACAGTAAACGCAGGAGCAAACAAGTCCTAGAATGGAGACCGCGACTAGGTAACGTAAGGTAGGACGCCCCCCAGCCAGATGGACCAACGACTTAAAGAAGGTCGCTGGGAAGAACTGAATGTGGAAGGCAGAGGACCGGAAGTAGTGGCGAAAATTAGAAGAAGCCTATGTTCAGCAGTGGACCGGTACAGGTTGATGATGATGAAATGCGGGGCAGGCTTTTAAAAATTAGGTCCTACAATGGAACGCAAATATTGAGCCCGCATTGTTACTGTTCTTAAAAACAGGGTAGACTACCCTTACTGTGCTGTACTTTAGCTTTAGCATCGTGCGGGCGATATGCTTGTTTGGCAATATACGCTAACGGCTAACGGGTTAGGCCCCCGTAGCGACATCTCGTCGGTAGTTAAAGAACTATCACGGCTTTTGTTATTGCTTGGTTACAGAGAGCATTTTAACAATTTATGATGACGCAGGCCGAATATTGAAGTCATTTTTATAGGCATTTGTCGCTACGGGAGTCTAACCCGTTAGCATTAAGAGATAGAAGAATTTGATATCTAGTAACATAGTCCAGATAGGTGGTTCGCTTCTGGCCCCGGTTTGGCTACGGAAGTCTCGGGTTCGATTCCTGAGTCTGGATACAAATTTTTCTATCTTTCAAAAATGCAATTATTGTATTTGTAAAGTCTTTGGCAAGAAATGCCTATAAAAATTCTATGCCTATAATTATTCATTCACTCATCACTCATCGACGCTTAGCCCAAACTTTTTTGCATAGAGGTTTCTATATGGTACAGAGCAAGGACTTTTACTTATTTTATTTTTAACATACTTAACGCGAGCGAAGTTGAGGGCTTAAGCTAGTAGTAAATAAAATAACACTTTGACAGTGGTTTAAATAGCAGTTATTAATTATTAACTATTTTAAAAAATGTTATACTACGTTGCTCTATCTGGTCTGCTCGAACAATAGCCGTCCCTCTGAATGTCTCAGGTAACATAATGCAGACGTTAATCCGAATTCCAAGTAGTGTAATTTTTGTAGCAGTTACGAATTTGACTACCTACCGCATTACCGTTTTAGAACAAAAACGTTCAAAGAACTTAAATACCGGCTTATTTAGCAATTGTATTGAGGATTTTATGAATGTATGATAAAACAATGCCCTACTAAACTTGAATATTGAACTATACAACAATACAACTATTGTAAGGAAAGATTTTACAACCATGGAGTTAGTATTAAGCATTTAAACCCTTCTTAGAATATTATTGCTATCGCGTACACCAATTATGTACTATGAAGCCAGGTAAAGTCATTAGACATCTATCTGTAATCTCTCTATTGTTAAGTAGTTGTGCAGCACAATAGGGTATTTTACTCTATGAGAGAAAAAGTCAATAAATATATTATTGAGATAGTTTAGGTAAAAAGCAGCCCGATACTTTTCAAAATTAGGTGTAATACCCTATTTGGTCATGATAGCCGGGGTCCACGCAGGCTTAAGCTAGTTAAAAATATGAATCGATTTAAAGCTCACATTTTGTTTAAAGCATTTCAGTTATAAATGTACCTATGCTCGTATGCCAAACAAGCATATCGCCCGCACGATGGTAAAGCTGCTTGCGAACGTAAGCCACAGTTGGGGTAGTCTACCCTGTTTTTGAGAACAGCAACAATGCGCGCTCAAAATTTGCGTCCCATTGCAGGACCTAATTTTTAAAAAGCCTACCCTGCGTCTCATCATCATCATCAGTCTATATCGGTTGACTGCTAGACTTCTAATTTTCGCCACAACTTCCGGTCCTCTGTTTTCCGCATTCAGTTCTTCCCTGCGACCTTCTTTGAGTCGTCGGTACATCTGGTTGGGGGCCCTCCTACCTTACGTTTACCTAGTCGCGGTCTCCATTCTAGGACTCGTTTGCTCCTGCGTTTACTATTCTATAATTTAGTTTACATGTAACCAGTGTACTATAAGTAGTGTATTTAGCAAAATAATTGTATATATGACATTAAAAATAGAAAGTCCAGCTCAAAGCCTTGCGCCCGAGAGCTTAAATTTTTGCTTATAAAATTCTTATGTGATGTAGACCCGATAATTTTATTTTTACCCGACTGCGCAAAAAAGGGGTCTATATTTTTCGAGTGCATGTATGTAGGTATGTCTATTTCATTGGCACGCCCTAGAGCCTTAACGGCTTGATGGATTATAGCTTAAGAGGTTCGTTAGCTTCGTCTTAGTTTTGAGAGTGACACTGAGTACACAAAAATTTACAAAAAAAAATGGTGGATTTTTGGCACCAAGTAAAGTTTTCAAAAATGTGCAGATGTGTTTTTTGTTTTCCTGTTAATGCTAGCGAAGCTGTGAGCCTAAGCTAATAGAGAATAAAATAACAGTGGTCTCAATAGGCAGGTATATCTAAAAATAAAATTGAAAGTCTTGACTTATTCTTTCACTCATCAACGCTCAGTCTAAACTTTTGCGCCTAGATATCTTAATGTTGTGCATAGAGGTTTCTATATGGTACAGACCAAGGACTTTTATTTATTTTACTTTTAACACACTTAACGCGAGCAAAGCTGGAGAATGCCCCAATGCAAATGAGCTAGTAGTAAATAAAAAAACACTTTGACAGTGGTCTCAATAGCAATTTTCAGTTTCGTTTTCACAGTTCTCGATTACACCATAATGACAACTCGTTAATGTGACGACAGTGTTATTACGTTGCTCTATCTCTGCTCTGTATCTTTATTTAAGTGGTCTTAATATGCGAAATTAGTTACATCATCTTTTTTGTTTGTTCTCTCGCCTTAGCCTAAATATATGAAATAAATGAGAATAAAATATATAGGTGTGAAACGAAAACAAGTACAACAGTCTCAGGTTTTTTGATACGATATGTACGGGTATTTTATAATGATGCTACGCAAACCATTTAGGTACATAGAATGCGTTGACGTAGATATATATATTCCTAAGGTAAACCGGTTGGCAGTTAATATATCATTTTTTTAGATATACACTGACGGACTCATAAACTGCATCAAAGTTCAGGTTTACTCTAAAAGGATTTTTTATAATAAGTATGCAAACTTTTTAGATTAAATTATATAAATATGGAAAGACTGGCTCTTAATCTTAAAAAAAAATTAAATTTAAAAATAGAACTGCGGTAAAACAAATGAATATAGCCGGGAAAAGAAAATTTACTCGTAGTATCAGATTTGCGTGTTATTTATAGCAAAGTTTTAAATTAATTCTCATTGATTTTTTTTGTTTGGTCAATTGAATTATTGTTACCAGCATAATTGTTGGGTTAGTTTTTTAACACATCGAGAGTTTTTGAACCATAATATGGATACTTCGTCCGAACAAGCGGCACAAATTGTAGCATTGGTGCGGGAGGGCTTGGATCAACGAACGATTGGTAGAAATTTAAATTTAAACCAGTCTACGGTTTGTAGAATATACAGAAGGTTTGTAGAGACAGGTTCTTACAGGAGGAGACGTGGTACAGGCAGAACTCGAGCAACCACAGGTCGTGATGACCGATTTATTGTTACAACTTCCCTGCGAAATCGTTTCCTCACGTCAGTTAACATCAAAACCGAGCTTAATGAAGTGCGTGGAAAAAACGTGTGTGCACGAACAATAAGAAGAAGGTTAAAGGAAGCGGCTATCACCCCTTTTAGACCAGCAAATGGTCCAAAGTTGTCTGCAGCTCACAGACAAGCTCGCTTAAGATTTGCGCGTCATCACCTGAATTGGACAGAAGAGCAGTGGGCCTCTGTATTGTTCACGGACGAGTGTAGGACATGTTTATATGGTGCAGATGGTCGCAGAAGAGTCTATCGTCGACGTGGGGAGCGATATGCTCAAAGTTGCATTGAGGAGCGTGTTCCTTTTGGAGGCGGTTCATGTATGGTCTGGGGTGGCATATCGATGAACGGGCGAACAGAACTTGTGTTCATAGACATGGTCCGTCAAAACGGTAATAGAGGGGGTTTGACAGCACATCGCTACATAACAGAGATATTAGAAGATCACGTGGTGCCTTACATGGGATTCATAGGCGAAAATTTTACTTTAATGCAGGATAATGCCCGGCCGCATGCAGCTGCACAAGTTCAACATTATTGCGAAGAGGTTGGGATACGTACAATGAATTGGCCAGCACGCAGCCCGGATCTTAATCCCATCGAGCATGTTTGGGACAATTTAAAAAGAGCTGTATATGCGAGAAACCCTTCGCCTACGACAGTGGCAGCACTAAGAACAGCACTTTCAGAAGAATGGGACAATATTCCGCAAGATCTTTTAAAAACCCTTATAAAATCTATGCGGAACCGATTAGAATCCGTAATAAGGGCACGTGGGGGTAATACACCTTATTAAAACACAAATAAACCCTTGCATAAAGTTTGTGTCTATTGTTAAAACCAATTTTTTAATTAAACAATTTTTCCTTAAACTTCTGTTTTTTCTTCAAAAAAGGTCTTAAGGTCCTTTCCAGTACATAAACTTAAACTTAAAGATATGATCCTACGCTGTTTTAAAGTTCACGAACCAATCTAGAGGTTTCAATTTAAATCTGTATAGAAAGTTTGCATACTTGGTTAAAATATTTATTTCAAAGTCGTCTATTACTTTGATGCAGTTTATAAGTCCGTCAGTGTATTTCGGAACTTAATCGCGTGAATTATTTAAAGGTACAAACCTTTTATTTACCCGACGTTTCGATCGCATTGCACCGATCATGCAATTCATGCGATTAACTCCCGAAATATATATAATACTAGCTGACCCGCGCAACTTCGTCTGCGTAAATTTTCCCCATTTTTGCAAACATTTTTACTTGCTGCTCCGCTGCCATTAGTTGTAGCGTGATGTTTTATAGCCTATAGCATTCCTCGATAAATGGGCTATCTAAAAGTAAAATATTTTTTTTCAATTTGGACCCGTAGTTTCTGAGATTATCGCGTTCAAACAAACAAACAAACTCTTCTCTCTCTTCTAATATTATAGTGGATGTGGGGTGGATAACCCTTATCACTTAGGGGCATGAATAATAGATTGTAATTTTCCCTTTTTTCTTCCTTTTTTTTATAACATTTTTCATTGCTGCTCCACTCCTATTGGTCGTAGCGTGATGTTATAACCTATAGCCTTCCTCGATAAATGGGCTATCCAACAATAAAATAAATTTTTCAGTGCAGCCCAGTAGTTCCTGAGATTATCGCATTCAAACAAACAAAAAAATTCTTAGGGGTATGAAAAATAGATGTTGGCCGATTCTCATAGATACCGGATAAGCACAAAAAAATTCATCAAAATCGGTCAAGCCGTTTCGGAGGAGTATGGCAACGAAAACTGTGACACGAGAATTTTATATATTAGATATGGCTATTAAAAAATAAGGGTTGATCGTAGAAGGGTGAAAATTGAGGATTGTATGTATTTTTGTATGTTGTATCATAAAAAAATAGAAATTAAAAATTTTGTCTAAAAAATAAAAAAATAAATTTAAGGTGGACTACCCCTAACATTTAGGGGGATGAAAAATAGATGTTGTTCGATTCTCAGACCTACCCAATATGTACACAAAATTTCATCAAAATCGGTCAAGCCGATTCGGAGGAGTATCAGTAGGCAACGAAAACTGTGACACGAGAATTTTATACATATATTAGACGTATAAAAATAAGTTTAAAAACAATATTATTTTTTAATAAAACTACTAACTTCTTGTTTGAAGAAAAGTTATAATGTCACTAATCTATAAAAATAACAATCAGTATTTTTAAAATATGTCTAATAGCTTAAGATAAGCTTTATCGAATAGTAAAGGCGATGACCGCTCACATCCTGTCTCTACTTGCACTTTTTGCGTCTTCGTATCTCACTCAAGTCAAGACACTCAAATCCTTTTCACACAGTAGGTATCTATAGCTATGTTACCTATATCTCGTGATCATCTATACTAATATTATAAAGCTGAAGAGTTTGTTTGTTTGAACACGGTAATGTCAGGGCTCAATCACTACTGGTCCGAATTGAAATATTCACATTTTGGATTAGATTTCATTGTTGGATAGCCCATTTATCGAGGAACGCTATAGGCTATATAACATCACGCTACGATCGATAGGAGCGGAGCAGCAATGAGAAATGTGGCAAAAACGGGGAAAATTTACGCAGACGAAGTTGCGCTTAACAGCTAGTACACAATAAAATCTTCATAAAATTCATTAGTTTCAAATTCTACAACCGTCCTATAGCCGTTTGGTAACTGCTTAAGAATAGTACCATCTCTTCCCGTCAAGGCGACTGAGATATTTCAGATCGAAAGACGGGCAGCAGCGTCTTCTGCGTACGTTAAACCTTACTGCGATCGCCAATCCGTTCGCCTAGCGTGGCGATTATGGGATCTATAAGTAGGTTCTACTGGGGAGACCCGTGCCCAGCAGTGGGACATCATATGGGTTGATATTAAAATAATTATATAAAACGCAATAGCCATGCGGGTTTTCTGTATTCGTAACAAATAAAACAAGTAAGTATGTCATTTTCGTATAGCGGTAATTACCATGAAATTCATGTGTAATATGTGCCGCTATGTAGGTACTACACACATAGAAAATATATAGGCATTAATCATGAGCAATGAGTAACTCGTTAACACTTTCAGGAGCATATATAGGTGCTTTGTAAAATACTAATAACCTCCTGTTACTACTACATTACACTAAATAACTTGGTAATAGCAGTTTTAGAAAAAAATACATATTAACCCTTAAACATCTACTTCTGTCACACAACACGTCTGTAAGACCTCGACCTCTGAGTAAAATCGTTGCTTTTTATCATCTTTTGAGCCTAAACCTCACAATAAACAACGATTTTTGACTGCCTCTGTGGCGCGGTGGGAGTGTGTCCGACTGATACACAAAAGGTCGTGGGTTCGATTCCCACACGGGACACCACTTTGTGTGATTCACAAATTGTTGTTCCGAGTCTGGGTGTACTTTGTGTCCATCACTTGTATGTTTGTTAAGACCCCCCGAAACACAGAGCATGTACCCTAATGCGGTAGTCGTCTAAAAAAAAAAATACTTCAGTAAAATAGTGTATAGGTGGTTAAGGTCAAAACGGTATCTATATATATATATATAAATAAATCCCTATTTCCCTTGGTTACGAGAGAACTAGATTTGCACTTTAAAGCTTAATATTTCACTAAATCTAAAAATGGTCTTCACAACCACACAAACGTTTTTAAAAGACGTATCTAATGATACCACACACGATCGGGTATGCGAGAAAAAAAAATCACATCCCCACTTTACATATAGGGAAGTAAGTAATATGTGTATCCGTGTATTATTACAGCACTTTAAGCACTAACAGTCTATGAGCTAAGCTGCAGACGGGCGGACGGACATGGCGAAACTATAAGGGTCCCGTTTTGCCATTTTGGCTACGGTACCTTAAAAACGAAAAAAAAAACGGGGCTAGACACAGTTTTTATTTTACAAAACTTATATTACACTAATATTACTAACAACTTTATTAGCCTATATGACAAATCATCCTGTATACAGGTCATACTGCATAAACAGTTATTTGAGTATATTGCTACTACGAATGACTAATACAAAGTACTCACACTATAACCATGACACATAAAGAACTTTAGCTTTACGTAATACTAAACTAAGGATATTGAATGTTCATTGGACTTTGGCTTCGAGCCCATTAGGTACATTGTAGATATAAAGATGAATATTATTAGAATTTGCCGAGAGCAGTAGGCCGTTGATTGAAAGATAACTAGCAATGTTGGATTGGGACATTACTAGCAATCCTGTTAAACCCTCCAGCTAAGATCAATGGCTTGTGTTAGGAATGGGTTCACGTTGGTAGTATAATGGGTAGGATTCGAACCCGCAACCTCACGATTGCGAGTCCAAGGCCTTAGCTATTAGGCTACCACCGCTTCAAATTCAATGATTATAATTATAAACGAGAAATTAGCCTTCTGATCGATTCTTCGTTCACCAAACAAGTAAAACTGCATTAACTAAATTGGAAATATTTATTATAGGTAGTTATACTAGCTGACCCACACAACTTCGTCTGCGTAAATTTTCCCCGTTTTTGTAACATTTCGCATTGCTGCTTCGCTCCTATTGGTCGTAGCGTGATGTTATATAGCCAATAGCCTTTCTGAATAAATGGGCTATCCAAGAGTAAAATAATTTTTCAATTTGCATCAGTTGTTCCTGAGATTACCGCGTTCAAACAAACAAAAAAACTCTTCAGCTTTATAATATTAGTATAGATAGTATAGTTATAAATGTTAGGGGTGAACAACATTAGATAGTAGCCGATTCTCAGACCTACTGAATATGCATATAAAATTTCATAAAAATCGGTCAAGCCGTTTAGGAGGAGTATGATAACTAACACGAGAAGTAGATGTATGTAGGTATATGCATTTCAGTTTTAAAGTCTGGTGTCTTAGTTTCGTGGTCCTGAATGATGTCTAAGTGTAGGTTGCTCTAGATAGGTACCTTACCCACGTATGAAGTTTACCTCTTGTACTCTCGATATTATGTGACGAAGCGCTGAAGGAAACTACAGTTTTAACAATATAAATATTTACTTAATCGGGTTATAGTAAAAGGTGTCCCCAATGCGATTTAGAACTATGTACATTATAGAAAATATGAATTCAAATGACTATTTTAAACCTTGGGATCATAACGTGGGAAAGTGTACGGTTGATTGATTGATTCCTTCACATGATAGAGCATTGTAAGATCCATAAAAGTTGCCTTAAAAAGCCTGGGTGTACTTTATGTCCCTTAATTGTACCTATGTTTATTTCCTTACCACAGGGCTTGTACTGTACCTACCGTAGTAAAACTTGTGTTATTTTATAAATAAAAATAATGTGAAGAATAAAGTAGATACCCTTCCAACGATAAGGTTTAATTGTATTGGTTTTAACATAATTAGCCAAGAAGTTGAGACACACACTAACCTAGAATCCACGTGAATAGCTTATCGAATCCCAGTACAATTAAAAATCAATAATGTACATACCTATATGCATGTGGGTCATCACTAAAATAGCTGCAGTACATGTATCTGCGCAGTAACTACATTCTAGAGTGACTCTAGCCTAGGGTTGGGAAATTCAAATCTCACACCATTTCCACGTATAGAAACTATTTGCACCGGAAATTTGTTTATTGATTGAAGCTTAGGGTTGCTAAACTTGCTTTTGTAGCGTGTTTGAATACAGATCATTTATAATCGTTACTAATGATTATTCGTAGACGTCCTTTTCTGATTTTAGACGTGAATAAATGACGTGGATACATTATTGCAATTTGGCAACCCTAACAAGCCGCGACAAAGACTATTTGTCAACTAACACATATACGGATGAAGCTTCCTAGTTGCGTTACACCATTGATAAGTGTGACACTAGCTGACCAACCATTCATTCGTCTCCGATTTGATGGACAGGCGCCCTTAATGCGATATCACTAACGACTCTACTAAATGTTTTAATATACTTTATTGCCATTAGTTACCACAATTTATTATACCATTGGCGTGATAGTAACGGTTTTCTGCGGTACATAAAATTCCGTCAACTCGGTTCAATTAGTGGTCAAAGATTGACTAATACAATTTTGATAAATTGGTTCTCGTAACAGGTTGTTTTCTATAATACCCTTTTGAATGGTAACTAATTCCAAATATCTTGCAAGGTTAAGAAATTATAAAGCACGCATTATCCGAAATTAGAACAGAAAGATGCTTGTTCCAACATTGAACAGTCGATTACGGGTATATAAAACTAAGTACAGTACTCCCAAATTAATAATGCACATGCAGATCTTCGCTAATTGTCGTATTCCCGGAAACACTCGAATCATGGAATCGTAAGAGCCCTAAACAAGGCATTTGCATTTTGCACCTTGTTTAAAAGAGATAGGAGTCAATATCATGTGTGCACAATCGAAAACAAATCGGGCGTTCGGCAGCTGTCGCCGGTCAGCGAAATGTCTGTCAGTCGTCTTTATATATTGGTAGTGACTGCACGTGTTCTCTATTTGTGGAAATATATAGAGCTGCTATTACACACCCTTCTTGGTAAATATAATTTCAACATTAATTAGCTTATTCAGATTTAAATAGTATATTTTGAAAAAAGGAAAATAAATAACATATTTCACGTTTTTTTAATATTAAAAAAATAAAATACCTACATTAAATACATATTAAGTACTAGAAAAACATTTAAAAAATGAGATTTATTTAAATTAAATAAATAGATAAACATGCATAAAAAATATATACCTAACTCTGCCCATGCCATTTTCTTTCAGACGAATTCTTCCAAAATGGATAAATTTAAACGTGGAAAACCGCTTAATTCACAAGCACGGCAAATGGTATTTAATGTGTACCTTTATTTCTTAAATGAAGCCAATGTTTTCAACAGAGACCATGATGGTTATTTTAAAAAAATTCAAGACCGTGTTACAAAAGCTACAGGAATTTCGCGACGAACTTTGAGTAATATCTTAAACGAAAAAAAACATAATCAATCAAAGAAATTTTCTACACCGAAAAAAGGAAGACCTAAAAGTAGATTTCGGCTGGTACTTGATGATTTCGACTACTGTGTTATTCGTAATATGATATACAATTTTCAATTGACGCTGAAAGAACTCCCAACTGTAAATAATTTAAGAATAAAGTTGATCGAAGCTATTAATTTCAAAGGCTGTGCCGAGACTTTAAGGTTGATCTTGAAAGACATGGGGTTTAGGTTTCTGAAAACTGATAATAACAGACAATTACTTATGGAAAAACATGATATACGCCTAAAAAGGATCAAATATCTCAGAGAAATACAACAGCTGAGGAGTTCTGGTAGAAACATAGTATTTATGGACGAGTCGTATGTGCACACATCACATACTAAGGGTAAAACTTGGCAAGATAGCAACAAAAAAGGTATCAAACAACCCATTTCCAAAGGAGAGCGAATAATTATTGTACACGCAGGCAATGAAAAAGGCTTCGTCCCAGGGGCTCTAATGTTACATAAATGTGTCGACTCAGAAGGTGACTATCATAAAGAAATAAACGCGGAACGTTATCAAACTTGGCTACGCAATCAATTGATTCCCAACTTGCCTCCTAATAGTGTGTTGGTAATAGACAACGCCCCATATCATAATAAGCTGTCTGTGAAACCACCAAACTCAAACACATCTAAACCACAAATGACAGCTTGGTTACAACAACACAACATTCCGCATGACCCAAAGAAACTGAAACCCGATTTGTATAAAATTATACAAAGATACAAAGAAAATTACACAGAATTTGCCATTGACCGTATAATGGAGGAACATGGGCATAAAATTATACGATTGCCACCATATCATCCCGATTTTAACCCTATTGAAAATATTTGGTCCCAAATAAAGCAACACGTGGCCAAGAGAAATATTGCAATGACTGTGACGTCAGTTAAAGATGCTATATTAGAAAAAATCAATAAAATAGGACCAGAAGAATGGAAAAAAGTTTCTGATCATGCGGTTCAATGCGAAGATGAATATAGAAAATTTGAGCCAAGAATCGATAGTTATTCCGATAAACTGATTATTTACACAGGTGATAGCAGTGAGGAAAGTGTAAATGAACAAGAGCATAATGAAACTTCTGATGAATCTGCGATGTCGGGAATAGAGGTCTTCCTCGATTCTGATTAATTTTTTTATAATTGTATTATTTTTCTGGAATGATTAGTGCTGTAAACAAATTTGAACTGAGATTTTGATTATATTTTATGTAAACCTCTATTTGAAAACGTTTTTTTCTCCTTCTAATAAAACCTTATGTTATTTAAACCTTTTCCTCCATAATTACACCAACTTCGGTAAGACACTTGAAAACTAATCACTCCAACAATGATTGTAGCGTTTTCGCTATTTACTTACATGGAATTATCGAATCAAATTTCGTTACAGGTAAATCAAATCTGTTTTAGCACAAAACACATAATATATAAAATTAGGCATAGAGAAATTGCTCTTAACCACTCTATATAAATATCGTCTTTCGACGCTCGGGTAATACGACCGTTGCCGAACAATGACGAAGATTTCCGAAGATTTCTATGCGCATTATTACTTTTGGAGTACTGTACCACTTGTTGCAAATTAGACTGATCACTTGATATGCCTCTACTACTGTTTTGACGTCAAACATTTTATCGTTCGTTGGATCTCGTTGTTCGTAGCATGATTTTCCCACACATTACAACTTACTATCAATAGTACTATTGATAGTAAAATTTGAACGCGTCATGTAATACAATATATTGGTTATGTACACATCATTTGTATCATACGCCGTACTTTACCCCATTTATGCAGTAAACAAAGACTCCTTTTATTGGCATTGTCTGCGCAATTATTTATTTAAGTTAAACATAGCTTTCCGGGGTGAAGAACTGTACTTTGTAAATGGATCGTAGGTATGTTTGTTTATTAGTGTTATCATTTAAAAACAGATTTATTTTTTAATATAATCGTGTTGATTTACTTTTATCGTGTTGGTACAGCGTGGTTGACTAATTGTTCAGAGATTGTGGAGGCTTTTATAATCCTTCGTCGGCGATAAGCGTGAGACCTGGCAAGTCTACTCTACAAGAACAAAGACTTGAGCCTCGTTATTAGCAGCTGATGAAAATCCATTAATAAATAAGACACTAGAAGATAATAGTCGTCATTTCATTGTTTCGTTTGATAATGAAATTCCCTTTAATTACCTACAATACTTACCTACATATAGTAGGATGTCCGTGAAAACAAAGTACCTATGTTAGTATCTCCAGACAACAAAAGGATTTTTTCTTTCCACTTTATATAAGTCACATAAACAGAACGATTACGTATATTAGGTATGTTCGGGAAAATGTAACCAGTTCAAATTTCGTAGTCGTAGGGACAGAGCAGTATGTAACGATGAATTGGTGTCAAGTGCCAGTAATGAACTCTTAAATCCCTGTGAGTATTTTGTGCTACCACTGTCTGTTCAGTAGGTTTTGTTTTCAGCATTTTTTATCAAACCTGTATTACTATTTTTACCACTCACCTGTCTTTACTGACAGCTTGTTTCGTATAATCAGCTCCAAAGATACATGATTGCACATTCTTGTAGACTGTATAATAACCTCCTTGGAGTTTAGCAAACAACATACTCAAGACAAATCTAGGACACTAAAAAAAGGAGTCTCAATCAGAAATACTTAAGTGGCATGAAAATATATTATTATCTAGTCTGTTAATACCTAAGGTGTTCACAATATTGTTGTGACTAGACAGATATATTGCATTGTTCATAATTATTTCCTGTATCTTTTTTATCGAAAGATGGTGAGGTCACTTTACTATAGATTAAATGATACCAATGTGAGCACTATAAATATTTTCACATTTTATAAACAAGCAAATGCAAGATATAGAGTGTTTTAACAAAATAAACTGGCCTCTTGTAATAAGAAATATTCTGCACAGATGTTATGTATCTGTTTCTAAGAATTATCCAATGACAAATGTCACTGCGTGTGTTGCTAAAAATAAAACAGTTTACTCGCAGATAAAAAAAAAGAAACTCTAATGCTGTTACAGTTGTGACGTAAAATATTTTCGGCACTGACCTAATCAGAACCAATCACAATGTCAACATACGTCATTTTGCACGATATATTGTGCGGCGTTCCAATGACTCACTGTCTTAGCTCACTTCATAAAACGCAACACTACAATAATTATGTAGGTAATAAATAATGTACGTATCGGCAATTTAGCCATTATTTACAATATACAAAGTCAAAGTGACATATAAATATTGAAAAAATTGCCAAAATATGAGTTAGACTGGAGGGTACACTTCAATCGAACTCATATTTTGGCAACTTTTTCTCTTCTACTTCTAAATCGTAATACATCAAAGAAAACCTTTGAATCTGGTAATTAGGTCATTAGTTGAAACTATGCCAAGTTTAAGATTCCCAAGATTGATGGGCGAATAGATATTGAAGTAGGTAATGCCATAACTTTCATTTTCCAATTTTTGCTGCGGTGTATAAAAACCTGACCCAACGATCTTCAAAACAGCTGAGCTAACAGTGACTATCTTATCAAAAATATACCCCTTTTATTTTCAAGATTAAAGGTTGTTATAATCATTCATCCTCATAAAATTATAACTAATATTTTATGTAAACTATTCACAAGGAACACATGAAACAAAATCACTTATCATTTTTACACCTTCACACTTTATAGAGCTGTATAATTATGTTTGTTGTAAATTAGTTGTATAATTTAACTAACTGACCCGCGCAACTTCGTCTTCATACATTTTCCCTGTTTTGGCAACATTTTTAAAAGCTGCTCTGCTCCTTTTGGTTATAGCGTGATGATATATAGCCTATAGCCTTCCCCGATAAATGGACTATCTAACAGTAAAATAAATTCACAATTCGGACGAGTCGTTCCTGAGATAATCGTGTTCCAACAAATAAACAAACCCTTCAGCTTTATAAATATTAGTATATATTTTAATAAGCTTTAAGATTAGGATATAATTTATTTATTATCTATTTCTATTTGGTAATGTTTAATTTACTATTATTACTAACCTAATTTTATTAACAAACCGGGCCAGATTTTTCGTAAATTTACTTTGAATAATTCATGAGTTTTTTCATGAAATATTTTATGTAAGGCAATAATTGTTTATGCAGTAGAGATTTTTCCTGTAGATTACATAAATTCAAGGCCTAGTCTAGTACGAGTAATGCCCTTCGACCCCAAGTTATGATGTATATGATGTTGATGTCACGTTGCGTTGTATAAATATTTATAATCCTGTCCATACCAAATTTGGTATTGTTAGCTTAACTTGACTATAAGAAAATAGTTTATATAGGTATGTAAGATTAGTTCAGAAATGTATTCATTACTGCCGAACATTCCTCCGCCGGCATACATGTATATTGAAGTCTAATTTGAATTTTCAACAGTCTCGGACGTTGCTCCGTGAATGCGTTTACACTATGACGCCCACCTATTTTCAGCTACGACACGCTCAATGTACACTACAAACTTGTGTCAAAACAACTATTGGTCTCCTACTATTCGGTCAAAAATACTAGTAATGTGACATTGGCATGTTCTGCAAACAAACATGCCACAAGTCTGCACAAGTCTAGAGGGCAAACAAAATAGGACGACACCATTACTTCAATAACACACAAACTAAAAAGATAAAGCAAAACAGATACACATAAAATATTTGCTCTACATTAATACAAATAAATTATAGCATAAATCGTAGATAAGATTAGAAACTATAGATTAAGGTCATAACTAAAAATAATTTCATAGTAACACAAGTCTAAATCATACAATCGTAAGCACTTATGAATTGGTACTAAACTAAATCCTTCTCACTTAATTATCAAAACAATAGTTTCACAGCGTTAACTACTAATTTTTATGTAACTATTATGACATGAATAGGTACATAATCCAATGACCTACTTTCTTGAGTATTAATGCATTGTATATTTGTGCTGATAGTCCACGTACCTACATATTAAGTACAACATACGGTCTGTTCGCCGGGCGTGTGAGATGGTACGATGCATTTGCAGGCGAGATAACGAGAGATAACAACAAATGCCTTACATAACGAATAGTAACGTATAAGTTGCGTGTTTCGACGACAATAAACTGGGCAATATTAAACAATTATATTTAGCGAAACCACCAGTAAAAGTATGCCAAGAAACCTAGTTGCAAAAGTTAAATTAAGTTTTAAGATGCCGAGTGGTAGAAATTAACTGGAATCTTATTAACGGCTACAATGACATGAATAAAGTAAAGAATTAAGGGGACAATGAACTCTACAACTTAAAAAATGCTAACGTTGAGATGACTAAGTCCATTCAAAAGAATTTAGGGATGTCTCATTTCAGGTAGAGACCGGCGCGGTCGAGTAGTAACGATAAGAGAGAAAGACTCACTAACCTTGTCGAACGTGATGACCGGTGCTGCGGACGCTATGGTGCCGTCCTTTTTCTTCTCTATCTTGTAGACTACGACATGATTCTCACGTACAGTGTGCACAATAAATGCCTTTGAGTCTGGGCTCCAGGCAATGTGCGACGCATGGTCGAAGTCGATGTTCACACGCAAAGTTTTGTGTTCCTTCTGATTTAGATCCCTCACGTCCCAGAGAATCACGGAGCCATCTGAATACAATACTTATCTATTATTATGTTATCAAACGATTTCGACTTATTATGTCCGCACGTCTGCCGTACAAAATTCCCACTTTTGAAAACACTTTTGAAGTTGACCTTTGGGAGCACGTCGAAGTCACCCTCAAAGTACTGTTAGATGAGTTCAAATTCGTTTTGGTATAACATTTAAAATAAACATTTTGTATTTAAAAAAAGCTATTTAGGTAAAGTCAACTACCTACTACTACTTGATTTTAAAGCTATTTATACTGTTATCAACTTAACAAGGTAAGGTAATAACTCTATTTTGTACAGCAAGATTTCAGACAACAATCATGTGTAAGTGTAGTTTGCAACATTAATTTAGTTTCTTTGGTAACAAAACCCTATTTTATACACATAACAATGTGAATTGTTAAGTATCAAATTGTTATTGTTTCTCTGGCAGACAATTAAAATGCGCTAATTAAATAAGAAGTTTGTCTCTACTTCAAGCTCTATATTGAAATCTATTAATTATTTTCTAGATTGACTACATTAAATATAAAAACTGAAGGTCGCGCGGTTAGATGAATATCTCCACTTATACATATAATATTTCTGGCTTAACTAACTTGATTCTAAGCAAGAACTAATTATAAACCATACATTATTTATGAAGCTGTTCATATAATTTTTTAATATTATTATTAAGCGAATAATATTTTGTTTGATATTATGTTCTCTTTTGTTGTGTGCTATTTAGATTGTCAACTACTAAAGATAAATGCACAAGAGTATAATTGCTTAGTTTAAAGTAGGTAAAGTGTATTAGAGGCAACAATAAGCGAACCGGTAAAAGGTCAACGGACCACTTTTGATATCGAAACTGAGTCACTGTATCAAGGCCTCATGATTTCAGGCAGTAAGAACTTTAGTTTCCTACCGCGCCACTTTAAAGTTACCTAGCGATTTCACGGCTATCGTTACAATACAAAATTGTTAGAATGCTTACAATATTTTCGATACTACTTGACCATTGATAAAACAGCCTTGGAAAGTATATAAATATTATTGTCAAATCCGGAAATGTTTGTAGAACTATTCTTAGCTTTAATTGGAAAAAACGTAAAGCAAATTTTATTTTAGGTAAGTACAAAAGAGTTGTGACCTAGCCCCTACAACTGCGTATTAATTAACTACCTATCATTTGTGTTGTGTATTTATATTTTACAATTTTATCAGTTGCGTGTTGGAACTGACCTACGTTTTTTATGACGAAATGCTTAACTCTGAAACTTAGGCAAATATTTAGAAATAGTACCTGGTCTACCCCTTTCATCTTTAATTGAAATAACACAAACTTCTTTGATGGATGCTTACTTTTTATGATTTTATACTTAAGTAGTGAAAGGCAAGTCTTGAATATCATCTGCCCTTAAAATTGAAAATGATCTCTTATAGCCAATACAGAATAGTGGTTAGTAGTTGAGTAGGTACATATAGTCTATTTTTACCCGATTGCAAGGAAGGGTTATGTTTTTAGTTAGTTGTTTATTAGTTTACCTACTTACGAATAACTTATGGAAACCGCAACTTACAGCTGGTTTGTTTATACATTAAAATGGTAATTCCTTTTGCATCAGACGCAAGGAAATATAAATGCATATCGTTATATCATTTTTAAATAATTCATATCACGATGTTTCGTGTAACTCCATTCTAGCGATTAATAGATTAACTGAAGATCCGTAACAATAATTTTAATTGAAGCGAACAGTCGTTATTAATATTAGGCTTGATAGAAAAAAGAACGCGTTTAACTCTTTTCGTTCAATGGCCTCTTTGAGAACTAGGAAGTCCGTGGTTGGTTACTGGGCACGAATGTAAAATAATATACAACATAGCCATCATATATAATTGTTACGTACACATACGTATTTGGGTTATTCTTATTTTGAGAGACGTGAAATAAAAAATATAGTGAATTGTAATTATGATTTAATTTTTATTCCTTTTCGTTAGAAAACATGTCGAACACTTTGTTTATTAGATTCACCGAGCTTAAATTGTTACTTAAACACCAAAAAAAAACTTTTTGTTATCTCACTTCCATGGTTGTGACGACTGCGCCATGGTTGTGACAATACTAATGTATGGTCGTTACAAGCAGCCATGGTTATGGTTATTTCGGTCGGGTTGTACCATATAACAATGGAATACATATTTATTTTTGGAAATAGTTATTAATTTAGAATAAAATAGTCACGACCGTGGCTAACGGTCACGACCGTGGCAGCATAGATTCCATGGTTGTGACTACTATGGTCGTGACAATTTTGAACCGTGGCTCACATAACCTCAAAACGGTTTAGTCTATATTGTTAGTTGAATCACAGGATGAACGACTATTCCTGACAAATTAATACGTGCAAAATGTAAAAGTAAATATAAACAATTACCTCGAATATTGTAGGCACGGTTTTGACGCGTTATGCTCGACCAAATCCAATAAACACACTAAGAAACGACTTCACAAAAACATCAGGCAACCGTCTTGCTAGAACTGTTTGACATTAGATAGTGTTGTTAGTTATAAAATAACAGCAAGTGTTGTCATAGTCATAGTCATAAAATATACTGATTTGTACCATATTCAATTACGAGCCACGGTCGTGACAAAAAATACGATCACAACTTTCATAGCATGCATTTATCAATAAAGTTTCGCACAGTACTTTCAAAATTATTAAGAAAATCTTCATTGACATTCTGAAAATTGAAAAAACATGTAATAATGCCCAAAATCGAAATACTTTTGGAACCGTAAATAATTTACGACAAAATGACATGCATCTCACATGCCACGGCGCGTGACTTTGCTTTATATTTAATTGTATTAATATTTCACCATAATTATACAGCGAATAAATTTCATTGTTTATGGACAAATGAGTGATGTTTTTAATTTCGCATAACTAGTTTTAGCATTAAATTACTAAAAAGGCGTTTTAACTGCCTGAAACAATTTTTACGGTAAGAATAAGAATAACCCATTTATGTTTATTTAAAATCATCATGACTGTTGGTTCATACATACATAATGAGCCCAGCGATTCTTATCCGAGACAAAAACTCGTCTGTGTCAGTAATACTCGTACCAAATTCAAGGTCCAATGGCATTGTCAGTTTGGTTGAGGCCAGCCACCATCGCGATTCTTTATATGTATAGGCAGTAAGTAAGTGGTTACGTGTGTACACAGTACCTACATACTCCATGGATAGATGTTATAGCCTATTACTTAGTTGATCACTAGATAATGCTGCTAAATGCGATAGAGCTCTCTCTGTACATTAGGAGAAATTAACTAATCTATTAGCATCTATGTATATAGATCCACACTTTGTGGTATATAGAGTAGGTAGGTACTATTGTTTACGGGTCATAGATATCGGAATGTGATTCATTGTTTTAAAAACGTCTTCGGTTCAGTGACATTGTACTTACCTAAAGTCTAATATAAACATGAATTTCAATAGACTGGGAATGGGTACAGTCAGGTAAATATGCTTACCGCCAAAACGGGTACAAATAAAGTATTGCATGGTGAGGTCCACGTAGGCGTGTCGGAGTGTAGTCAGTGACGAAACAACGCCTCATTTTGTGCAAGTATTATTGTGAAAGAGGTACCTATTGACGCGGAGGCGAGTCGGACGGCGCCATGGAGGCCAAGACGATGTACTCTGAATCGCTTATAGATAAGTCACCTTTGCGTACATCATTAACCCAGTATATTTTTCGTAGAATCTAACAAGACAAGCAAGAAATAAATTATGCCCTTAATTATATTTATTTTGACTTATAGCTGAAGGTTAGAAAAATATATCAAGTATAGAAATATTTAAAACAAACCGAAGTTCTTTGGTTAAATGTCTTCGATTGTAATACTGAACACGCATTTATCGAGTTTTCGTACAAAAATTACGACACTGAGTGTTACAACCACACGGCACGATAGAGACGCTGCTACCGCACACAAATGCGAAATAAACAGATACAAACATACTAGTATATCATCTGATCGTATCGATATCATTTATCGGTATCATGGTACAATACTTACGTTTCTACTGATCTATTTTGGGCGCTTTCATTCGATCGATGTTGACGTGGCGGCCGCTGTCTGCTCGCTTTCGTGGAAATGAATGGTTCCCTGATATCACCACGTCATAGTATCATGATAATATTTATAGTCATATCGCAAACAAGTCGTGTTTGTTATTGTTTACTTAAAATATCTATATCTAATTTTCAATTTATCATGTCCTTCTTAAGTCCAGGATATAAGTCTACACTTTGACGTCCTCTTTACATAGATATCTTGAAAAGATAGATTACAGATTTGGTTCTGTTATATTTTTTGTAGAGATACCTACTTAGATATTAGAAATACCTATAGCACAAGTCTAGACGAACAAACACAGATTATACATTAAAAGTATTCATGATTAGATAATAGTACCTAACGGAGATAGTATTATTAGTAATTTAAGAATGTTCCGAATATCTCTCGAGGAAATCGTAAATGTCCCTATTAGTTTGTACTTAATGATTCAGATTAGATACCCCTATTAGATTAAATATTTTTCTTCCATATCTGTTTTAATTTCTGGTACGCTGTTGAGTTGTTGATAATGTGTCATGTTGTGTTATGATTTTTTTTTTGTAAATTGAATATAGACGTTATTTCGGTGAAACGAAACGTAAACAAAACGCTCATACAGACGACCGGGCGCGAGGGCGTTGCTCTTTCTTGGCTGATATACGCAGTATCTTAGGTATTTTGCATGTTTATTATATTTAGTGCGATGCTCTAAACTAAACAAGTATCTATTTATCAAAATATATACATTATCTACTTTTGTTTAAATAGTCACATATTATCGCCTAAAAAAGGAATTTAATGTGGATTTTCTTACCAATTTGAAACTAATTTTACTTGAGGAAACCATTTGATCCTAACAAGGTTTGATTTAATTATCATTAGACTAACAAGCTCTTGGTAGCTGAAATAAGATTCTATTAGCAAAGTAATTATACTCATGCTAATATAATGCACGATTACATTTACAATTGCGAATTAAGTATAAATTATTCATTTCAATGATTCCTCAGACTATATAGTGGTTAGGTGGGAATATCTTATGCTAGTTTCATCATCTATTTATGTAAGTGAATTATGTAAACTGGCTTGGAGTGCACGGCCACTCTAATTATATGTAACTAACTGTGCCCTACGGACTCATCCGTGTGAAATTTGGACATTATATGACTTAATACTTTACGTTTTTTGCAAGTTGAACTCCCTGTCATGGTTTTAAGTTGAATAGTACGATTTTGGCCTATAACCTTCCTCAATAATTGGGGTATCTGCACTGATAAGCTCGTAAGATAAGCGCTTTCAAACATTCTAATCAACTAAACTCTAGTATATTTATGTTTTTACAACCATTATTCATCAGCAATAAATTTCATTGAACTACACATAATATGAATGATTTTCTAATGCATCATATTATTAGGTCAGGCGATCAGTCGTCAGAATGTTACCGGGAAGCCCAACCATCGCGCAACGCTGACTCAATTTATGAGAAAAACAAAAAACATACATGCTAAAGCTTAGTCATTTAGCAACTTGCATCATCATATATGATATACATATTATTTGTTATTATGTCTACTAAATATATTGGTGTATTTTCCTGAGTATCATAAAAACAAACGAGTGATTTTCCTTCCTCAGCTTCCGTTAAAAGTTTCTGAATCATTATCTCAACACGGGAATTCCTTACGTCAGAAGTAATTTGATATAGCAAGTCTGTATTGATATATATCTGCTATAGATAACGCGCATATTTCTGCACTTATAATTGTTGTTCAACCATTTATTGCGTACAGTATTTCCACCCGTTCAAAACATCTTAAGTTCGTCTAAGAAATCAAAACACTAATGATAAAAATGTTGAGTTAATAAACAAGACTGTATGTGTATCGTAATTCAAATTATTATTATAATTACCTATGTATGAAATTTGAATTTGATATATATGTAATATTATAGTATATTATTATGATAAACTAATGCATTGCATGGCTACACCACCACCTACTTGTTACGTAGTAGAGAAACCAACATAGTGAAAGTTTTATGGCTCTACCCACAGTGACACACAAAATAGCACCACTGTTTAATCTAACGGGTTAATTATATTAATGTTGAATTCAGAATGATGTCAGTATTTATATTATTCTGACAATTTAGAAAACCCAAAAAAGTGTGAGCGTTAGGTATGCTTTTGTAATTTCTACTTTTAGTGTGTGTATTTACTTACATACCGAATGTTCACCATAAGAGCAGGATAAAGTAAACAAAGTTTTTAAGAAAAAATATCACGTTTATTGCCTTTGTTGCAATTCGAAGGCACATACTGGCACAGTACGCGCACTCCGTCAACGCGACGAATTTGTCACTCAATTATCAGTCCATAATTATTCATGTCCATAGAACATTCGTCTTAAAACTTAATTCAATATTTAGGCGTCACTAATTAACGGATCATACGGTTGCAACATGGATAGCTGGCTTGTAAAGAGCGGACGGCTTGCACGCTCTTCGTGAACTTTAAGAAGTACCAGGTCCATAGCGGCACGAGCGTCTTCTAGCGGCGAATGTCCAGTGCTTGACTGTTGTACGATACGCCCGAGTAACTCCTCTGAGAGAGCTCGCAGCGATCGTCGCATAGGAAAGCCTCGGGCGTGAGGGTATAACGCACAAGTATCAACTACTGCGCTATGCAATAATTTCAGGGCACGTAAATCGTTGTCCAATGCATGTCCGATGAGGATTGTGTCGGTTCCCACAAATCCAAGAATATCATTTTGTACATCTCGTAGCGTCTTAGTCGCGCGCGCCAAGTCGCGCGGCCTGATGCCCGAGAATCGGGTGTTGTGGTCCACTACAGGAGAGCTCGGCTTCACTAGTGATTTGTATACCAGTCGGCCATCAGCAGCAATGACCGCAATACTAGCTAATTCCAAGCCTGCCGTCGTGTAGCACATCTCTGTATCGATAGCGTAGACCCCACCACGGGGAGAGCGGGCACGCACGTAACCATCAAGTGGCCCGTTCATGCCCGGGCGAGTACCGTTCCAAACATGAAAACGGGCAGTGCTACATCCTCTGGAACCCAATGGTGATTTGCAGCAAGTATAACCGCAGTCACCACTCACACGTCCCCAATGATAGTGACACGGTTCGTCTTTGAGATATTCACCTTCGCGAGTCATTCGAAACATTTTATCACAACGCACACACAAATGTTCCACTGTATCCGCCTCTTCATCACTGTCAGAACGTGGAGTCGAACCTAACGACCCACGACCACTGTCACCCTGAGAGCCAGGCACAAACTCCGGAGCGTTCACGTCCCACGTAGTAGCCGGTAAAGGTCTCGGTCGAGGCGGCGGATTAATATACATCACAGCTTTCGATGATGTCGGTTCAATTTCCAGAGGATATCCCAAAGTCCACATGCGCTTTGGAGAGAGTAGATGCGGACGGAGAGCTTCCACTAGTTCTTCGGTAGAGATTGTCTGCGGCGTCGACGGCGTCGGCGACGCGGCCGGGGGGCGGCGTCGATCACGCGGCTTGCGCCGGCGTGCTGCAGCGCAGGCAGACTCCACCGACACGTAGGTCTCTTCATAAAACCAATCGTGAAATTGAATACAAAAATGCATGTTTCCTGACTGGCTTGTGTACACATAGAGTCGAAAAAAGTAAGCGCGGAGCTGGAGTCAGAGATACGTGCTATCGCGCGCGCGGGCGCTGTACTAATGGCGCGATGGTGGGGCTGCCTACGCTTTATACGAGTTACGTAGGTAGCGCGCGTTCGTTAACGGGACACGCCAATCGACCGACCTATTCTCATTTTGTAAACAATAAAAAAGCTTCTTAACTACATAAATAATAAATAAATATAATTAATACAAGGTCGTATATGATAAATACAAAGTTTAGAAGTTAGTACCTATAATATCAGTGCTATCTAGTAAGCCCCGCTCGCTTTGTTTACTCGGATCAGCTGATGTATCCGCGTGGTGTTTACGTACAGTTATAAATAAAGTACGATTCCCATGTGGCATTTTTACAGATGTTGTTTTTAATGATTTTATGCAGATGCGATTCGAGCGTTTTTTGTTGAATTTATTATTATTATTCTCTTTATTCAAATACAATACATATCAATTACATTTTTAAATATAGGTAACAAAAATGAAATACGTGTATTTAAAATTATAAAAAAATATATTTATTATTATTATTGCCTTATAGTGCATCAGTTTCCGGGAAAAAAACATTAATATGGAGACATTAACTAATTAACGACCATTGTTATAATTATAAAATATAATTAAAGGTAGTTTTCAGTGAAATCATTAATGGTGAAATCAATGAGCATTAAGTAAGTAGAGGTATTGTTACAGACGTTAATTATTGTAAGTGAAGGAGGACGGGCGGTAGCGGAAGGAAGGACGGCCGTTGCCCTACCCTGACTCCGCCGTGTGGACGAACTACGTACTTAAAAATAGACTCTCACTGCTTGCGTTATGGTTTATTTACACATTTATAGGGTCATAACTTTTAAAAGATGTCTGTAAAGATTTCATGTAATACTCAACTCCTTTGTTGTAACATCAATCTAAATAAGTGAGTCATCTGTACATGTATTTCGGATGAACCAACAAGCTTACGTGACATAGACCGGATAGATAGTTTTGACGCGTTGATGATAAGTTATATGAATTAAGACCATACTCCGAATAATTAGCATGCATGAATAAGCAATGCAAATAATTTTAATAATTTAAAGAAGTATATATGTACCTCCAATTCAAAGCGATACAATAGTGTTACGCGACGCGCTAATTATGTTTGTTTATAAACAAACCAGTGTATTTTTATTCGGATCAATAATCTTTAATGAACTTTACTATCAAGCGCATGTGCGCATGAAGGATACGACATAAGCGCAGTCTGTCAAGTCTGGTCGTGGCGTTGATGTTCAGTAAATACTCAACATGTACATAAAGATATACATACACATATGAGACGAATGTTTGAATGTGTGCGTGGAGCTGTTGTTTGTATACAGAAGCGCGTGTGGGCGCGGCGCGGCGAGGCGCGCTGGTCGCTGACACCGCCGATAACCTTCGATGTCAAACGCGCATCGACTCTACGAACGGTATCGCACACGATAGTCGAATTGGCCCGTGCTAGTACATAGTCTAAATTGAGCTTTAATTTTTTACGAACGAAAACATATTGTTTATATACGTAAACAACTTGTGGAAAACTAAATTGGTAAGCGTACTTCAACCGGACCACAGACCGGATAGTGGCGCGGACATTGCCCAGAGTCTAGTTAGACCGTACTTTCCTGGAAGAACTCTATATGGGTTACCTAACAGTGTGTAAAATAAAATATTGTTCTCAGGAATCTTTACCTGCATATTTTTATTTACGAAACACGTAGTACTTTCTAAAATTTTTAGTTATATGGCAATGACTTAATAATTTTAACCATAATATTGTCTGCTAGGCTAGATTACGTAGCTTATATAAACTTGCAACGTATGTAAATCGTTTTTAATGGAATCATGCTATTCTTATTTTTAAACTCAGTTGTTGGTATACATATGATATATATTTTTAAAAGTAAGTATAACTTAAATAATAACTATGCGGCGTTGTTTATTTATATTTTCATGAGTGTCTTCAGGAGCGTTAAGAGATAAGAAATCTATGCCCCCCTATGTTGCGATAAATTTAACTTTTTAGATTTTGTATTTAAACATTTATTAACCATCTTATTTAAATGTGACAATATCTGGGATGTTTAAAATCAATGCTCTTTTTTGTGGGTGTGTAGTTTGGAATATGCAAATGAAACGACCACCAGTAATTCGACATTTTTTACACGCTCAAGAATACGGTTAAATATTTAAGCCGGTCTGTCGTGTGAATATAAATAAGATACCATTCAAATATCGGAAAGAATAAAGGTGTTGGGTCTACCGCAGCCCGTCAACGTGACGTCATGACGCCGCCGAAGTAGCGATACATAGAATTACTATAGCAGTTTGTCCACTGCACGTCCGTCATCGTCCCGGTCGCCAGAGTAAAATAATCTCGTTCACGATGATTTCCCGTTGACGTCCCGTTGACGGGCTGCAGTGGATAAAAGGCCAAAACCAAAACATTTGACATTCACTTGACGCTGTACTTTGTGCCAAATATTTTAAAACACAAACGAGTGACTAACGCTTTAAATGCCATTTACTTATCATTATTTAATAGGCTCATTGAAAATGATTAACAATACGTTTCAAATGTTCTCATTATCTCGTATTTAGCTAAGTGTGTTTATGTTACGTGCGAATGCACTACAAATACTACAATAGATAAACGGAGCTGAAGTTGTTCCTCATCGAAACCGTTGATCTACTCATGTCACATCATACTTGGATTCACTTCATGCAACTCTAGCGTTATATATCCGTTATAAAATACAGTATAAATAGAATAAGTGGCCGTCCACGACATCTCTCTGCCGGCTATAATAAATGTAAACGCCTACTTCTGTTGTTCTACTCGCAATCGCGGCCAGTGGGCCAGGGTAACCGATGAGTATATTACCGGAACTTTAATTTCAGTTACATGTAAAGTTCTATGGTCCTTGACAGTTAAAACATATATGGGGTACAATTACAGCCACCCATTTATATTTAATGCTTGAGAATCGTACGTTCAACTGTAATCGCATACACAAATGACCAATCAAATCACGAATCATAATATTAAAAGTGAAACCATTTTTCGATTCTTTGTCTCTGCTAATTATGATGAAATATATTGAAGCAGTCGTCTTAAAAGCTTTTTATAAAAAAATGAAAAAGTTTATTTTTGTAAACAACACAGTGTAATTGGAGCATTCGTAATCAGATCCTGTTACATCATAACAACCAGTTCGTAACTTTCAAGACAAGTTTTAATATTTGCAAACATTGAATTTGCGTTTCGTAAGCAAAATAAATAAGATAAACATACATATATAGGTACTGTAATTACGTAAATTAAAATTTAATAAACATGGTCATCAATGTGAACGGATATTTTTCATTGTTTTTTTTTTAAACAATTAAAATATTTGTAGTCGTTTGTATTCACAACAGTGATGGTATGTTTGTGGGTCACAAACTGACAACAAAGCTGTAGAGACGATAATATCATGGCACAATGTTTTGGTGAAAGTTGTAGGTACATCATCAGCTGCTGACCACTGTCACGCAACTTCAGGTATTCAAGTAGGTCAAGGAGCTTGCGTAGCCAGTGACTAACACCGATGCATGAATGGCTCACGGCAGAGCTATATGAATAAGCTATAATTTTACCTTCGATGAATCGACGAAATACAAGAAGAAATGACTAATAAACTTATAAAATTGACAATGGCAATGATTTAATGAGAACAATAATGTGTGTCGCAATTGATTCACACGTATCAAACAAAAAAAAACAATGACGCATTATATACTAGTATAAATAAAGAAAATACTACGACTGTCCCGAACTTAATAAACAACACAGATAATTATTTATGGAATAGGCTTTCAAATGACATGTGAAAATTTTAAAACTACCATACTACGGCTAGCGTTGCCGTTAATAAGGACTATTGAAGTAACGGTCGTTTGAACAAGACGAAACTAGTTTGCAACAAACCGGAAAAATAACGTTTTCGGGGCACGTCCAACTTTAGCGTCAATCCGTGGTTCATGTGTAGGTACTGGCTCGTACGAGACACGCATGTAATGAATCTTCTGATTTGGTATCACACATGTCAAAACAATATTACATTCATGTTACATCCAAGGTGCTCATTATGAAACTAACTAGATATTCATTCTAAACAAAGAAGTTCCACATAATAACTAAGTATATAGTTATTTAAGATACTGTATTCAGCTTTACCTTCATACTTCCACCCACACGCGTAGGTTCTATAATCGTATGCATTGCTTTTGAAACTCATCAAAGTCGAAGATAAATGGGACTTAATTGAAGTCTGGAAATACACAAACGATTTCAAGTATGTTTCTGTAAACGTTATTATTATGAGTTCTGTCGACCTTACATACAGGAAAACAACGTCGAGTTGTTTCACTCCTGTCATATTAAAGTGTGCCCAGTCCAGCTTGTCTTTTGAGCGAAAACCTAGCTTTAATGTATTTTTTTAAATTAATTGATCCTGTGCATTACCTTGTCAAAACGTTACGTTTTGAAAAATCCTCAAGGTCTAACATAATGGGTATGTTTAAGATTATAAAGTTATAAGTAAATTAGATATTCGCACAATTTTGTGCGCACTTAAATAATTATGTAAATGATTTCTAACTGACTGAAATATTCTCATCGTATGAGTGTGGTTCATGTTCTTTGAAATGATATAGGTCCATATTTTTAATGTACGTGAGAACGGGCAAATGTGTTGAAGGTTATTCATTCAAGGATGACATTATGCTATTGGTTAGAATGTTAAAGCTCTACATCGATCAATATATTTTCAATTTAGAAAATTCTGTTATAGGGCTGGTTTCTAGACACATAATTCAATAAATAAATACATTTCATTATAGCTCCTACTTAACTTAAAAGCATTTAGAGAACAAGTTGGTTTATTTATTTATTTAAAATTATAAACAGATTTTAAAGCTGAAGAGTTTGTTTGTTTGTTTGTTTATTGGTTTGGTTGGTTCAACGCGATAACTCAGGAACTACTGGTTCGAATTGGAAAAATATTTTAGTGTTGGATAGCCTATTTAACGAGAAAGGCTATATGATATATAACATCACGCTACGACAAATAAAGGCTGAGCAAATGTTGCAAAAACAGGAAAAATGACGCAGACGGAGTTGCGCGGGTCAGCTAATTTATTCATAAACAGATTGACGCGCGTCGTTAATTTCCCAGACAGGTCGCACTCGGCAATCATACGAAGGCAGGAACCCCAGTTTAATTCTCTGACCGCTTATCTTATAGAAATTGCGCAGTATGAGGGAATCATTTGGAATTACCAAGTTATGTTTATTTTAGTTTTATTTTGCATGTCAAATAAGTCCTAAAATATTGAAGTAGCTCATGCACTTTCTTGGTTTTTTTTTTTAGTATACCAGGGTAAAGTTCATTTGAGAACTGAACAGTATGGGTCGAAAAAAGATGTTTCTAATCGTAAGGATATCAGTCTGGGCAGACTGCTGGCTTTCTGGATGTGCCTGGGTAGGATAAGTATATCAGGAGAATAACTACTGCACTCAGAGTCATTTAAAGCTTATTTAATCATTCATTAGTAAAGATTTCATATAAGAACACTTGAAAAAGGAATTAATGAAGTAAGCATTTAATGACTGTGAGTACAGCTCTAGGTCCGGTTTTCTTATAAGCTCTGTTTAACTAAACTAATTAGGTGAATCCACTATGAAAGGGATAATTTCTTATAAGAGTTGGAAATTCTTCATGTCTCTGAAGAAACTGTAAATTGAATCATCCGACAGCGGTTCTTAAGCAGGTTGAAAACCTTTGAATAATTTACATTTAAAACCAACTAAAAAATAAACTACAACTACATACACCAAGTCTTAAAATACGCTAAATGCATTAATTCCCAATGACTCAATGGGTTTTATACTATAGCAAGACCACTGTCCTTGGGTCGTGGTTTCATTCAGAAATCCCACAAAATGAGTTTATTATAAATCATGTGTATATAGCGGGTTGCCGTATTATTTTTAGCTATAATCAATAAAATTTCAAGGTAGAGGACAAACGAGGCGGCGACACGCGCCATCGGGTTGACCGAGTCGAGGCGGAGTCCTTGCTCGGCTTGGTGCCAACGTACGAAGCTACTCTAAATGTACGTCACGTTACGTATACAGAACTTTAATAAAGAACACGATAATAACATTTATCACCATTCCACAATAATATAAACAAAAACATTACCCATCGAAACAAAAGAAACGAGGAAGTTTTAACGTTGACAACTTTTTTCTGTCGACGCCATCATTATCAGTTAGTTACTAAATGAACTACTGCTATTTCGTTAACAGTTGCTTGTTTTCCTGGCAATAAGAAGACCTTCGTAGTTACTCGGAGGGAAACAGCATTTAATCGAGTTACATTTTTTCCACACACTTTTTCTTACGCAAAAAACGCAATTATACCGTAAAGTCGAAAAACCGTCTAGTCAGTTTTTCCTTACTTAAAAAAACTTTCGCTTTCAATTCTTAATTTTAATTGAATACAATTCTCTTATAATAACTTCCCGGTGATTGGTGTTAAATAGCTAGTAATAACATTTTCTTTCTATATTAACTCGTGCGTAATTGGGGGATAGTTACATTTATTTTACAGAAGTGTTTACTATGATAACAGGTTATTTAAGCAAATGCGTATCTGCCGTCAGTGATTTTATGTTAGATGGCTGGCGTCGAAATAAACGTTCATAATGGCGGTCATCGGCCTTGTTAGACCATGAGCGTAGATGTTGTCGTCATATGCAAATTGCTTTGCGCTAATTTATAGAAGAGTACAATGCCATCCGCTTGATCATCACGATCGCCGTGATGGACAACAAATTACTAAACCACACGCACATTGTTATCCAATATTTCTCGAAAATCATCTTAACACTGACAACCGAACAACGTCTTAATTCTCAATGTAAATTGTCCAAAAAGTAGACATTACGAAATGTAATTTATATGATTGTTTTTTACAATATCTGCAAAAAAATAAAAACATCTAATTAATATAACGTATACCTAGTTCCATTGCTATTTTTTTAGTCAAAAACAAAGTTTATAAAATGTTCGAAAAATCCTTATGGCCCGGATTATAAGCAACACATAGCCTTCACTTTCAATCAAGTTGTTAGGAGGTCGTAAGGTCAATATGCCCGAAAATTTTAGAGGTTATACAAGTGAATGAACTTATAACTTATGTAGTAGCTTTAGCCCGCGGCAACGCTGGTCTCGATTTCGAACTTCGAAAAATATTGTATCGCTATACCCGGTGGCAACCAGTTTTTGCGCGACTCTCGAAAAATAAACAAATTCTAAAAATGGTTGTTTTGAACTTAAAGGTAGTTAATTAGCATAACGGAGATAATTTTACTAAAGTATCGTCATAATAAACCTTCATAATGTACCTAGTTTATATACTGTTGTTTTTTTTGCTAATTGCCTCATCAAATACGACAACAATATGCAAACAGCGTAAAAGAATGTTGATAAAAGTGTACCTAGATAAACAATAATATTATTTTCAGATTTTATTTAAGAATATAAATTGATTAATCAAAACAGTGCTAACCTAAACTTTTAAGAACTTAACTAGTTAGTCAACACAAGTCACTCAAGTTCACCTGATAAGTATTGAGAACTACAATCGAATACACTTGTTACTTGTCCACGTTTTTTATCGAAATGTTAGTCAACCGGCAAAAAATCGTAATGAAACCTTTTTTAAGTTGACAAAAACCTACACCGGTTATATAATATGCCGCTGATATATCTGAACCTTGGGCTTTGATTTGACTTAAACAGCTTTGCAATCAATAGGGCTTTACATATTCTTGGTAGTGCGTAGAGATTTACGTATATAGAGCGGGTTGTACACTGACGGACTCATAAACTGCATCAAAGTTCAGGTTTACTCTAAAAGGATTTTTTATAATAAGTATGCAAACTTTTTAGATTAAATTATATAAATATGGAAAGACTGGCTCTTAATCTTAAAAAAAAATTAAATTTAAAAATAGAACTGCGGTAAAACAAATGAATATAGCCGGGAAAAGAAAATTTACTCGTAGTATCAGATTTGCGTGTTATTTATAGCAAAGTTTTAAATTAATTCTCATTGATTTTTTTTGTTTGGTCAATTGAATTATTGTTACCAGCATAATTGTTGGGTTAGTTTTTTAACACATTGAGAGTTTTTGAACCATAATATGGATACTTCGTCCGAACAAGCGGCACAAATTGTAGCATTGGTGCGGGAGGGCTTGGATCAACGAACGATTGGTAGAAATTTAAATTTAAACCAGTCTACGGTTTGTAGAATATACAGAAGGTTTGTAGAGACAGGTTCTTACAGGAGGAGACGTGGTACAGGCAGAACTCGAGCAACCACAGGTCGTGATGACCGATTTATTGTTACAACTTCCCTGCGAAATCGTTTCCTCACGTCAGTTAACATCAACACCGAGCTTAATGAAGTGCGTGGAAAAAACGTGTGTGCACGAACAATAAGAAGAAGGTTAAAGGAAGCGGCTATCACCCCTTTTAGACCAGCAAATGGTCCAAAGTTGTCTGCAGCTCACAGACAAGCTCGCTTAAGATTTGCGCGTCATCACCTGAATTGGACAGAAGAGCAGTGGGCCTCTGTATTGTTCACGGACGAGTGTAGGACATGTTTATATGGTGCAGATGGTCGCAGAAGAGTCTATCGTCGACGTGGGGAGCGATATGCTCAAAGTTGCATTGAGGAGCGTGTTCCTTTTGGAGGCGGTTCATGTATGGTCTGGGGTGGCATATCATATTGTGTTCATAGACATGGTCCGTCAAAACGGTAATAGAGGGGGTTTGACAGCACATCGCTACATAACAGAGATATTAGAAGATCACGTGGTGCCTTACATGGGATTCATAGGCGAAAATTTTACTTTAATGCAGGATAATGCCCGGCCGCATGCAGCTGCACAAGTTCAACATTATTGCGAAGAGGTTGGGATACGTACAATGAATTGGCCAGCACGCAGCCCGGATCTTAATCCCATCGAGCATGTTTGGGACAATTTAAAAAGAGCTGTATATGCGAGAAACCCTTCGCCTACGACAGTGGCAGCACTAAGAACAGCACTTTCAGAAGAATGGGACAATATTCCGCAAGATCTTTTAAAAACCCTTATAAAATCTATGCGGAACCGATTAGAATCCGTAATAAGGGCACGTGGGGGTAATACACCTTATTAAAACACAAATAAACCCTTGCATAAAGTTTGTGTCTATTGTTAAAACCAATTTTTTAATTAAACAATTTTTCCTTAAACTTCTGTTTTTTCTTCAAAAAAGGTCTTAAGGTCCTTTCCAGTACATAAACTTAAACTTAAAGATATGATCCTACGCTGTTTTAAAGTTCACGAACCAATCTAGAGGTTTTAATTTAAATCTGTATAGAAAGTTTGCATACTTGGTTAAAATATTTATTTCAAAGTCGTCTATTACTTTGATGCAGTTTATAAGTCCGTCAGTGTAGATTTTATACTTAGGATTCATTTGAACCTCACTTAAAATCATGTCTGTTAATAATTTATAATTAAAATTTAGATTATGTTATACTTCTGAATAATAACCACCATTTCTTTCGTATCTCTTACACCTTAGTGAACTATACAAGGATATTCTTCGTATAGCGCAAACCTGAAAGAAGTTTGCTAAGAATCAGAACACATTTTAATGGGGTAGTTTTTGGACCATGTTATATTGTACAACTATTAATTTGTCAATCATTTAATAATTACTACTCTGCTCACATTGTGATGAGAAATGTAATCAGCACTTATTTTCAATAAAAAATAAAAACCATAAATTGCACACTACGCGATACCTACTTCAAAGATGGAAGGCAACTGTAATAGCTTATAACTGTGAAATTTTCAAAACAAAATGTAATGAAAAAATCTTATTTTAGGGTGTCTGAGCTATGCGCTATACAAAATATAATGTTGGATACACTTTTTCATATTCCAGAAAGACATCTCATAATATTTTCGGATACAAAACTCTTAAAAACAGTAATATTAAGGTCTTGCTATTCTGATGTACAAAGTATATTACAATGAAGTTTTTTCAGTAGTTTTGGCGTCAAACATTCAGATTATTATAATAAGATTGTAACGGAGTTGATTTATCATCATCATTTTTAGCCACTGCTGAACATCTTCTCCAAAGAACTTTATAATTATTATTATTTATTTCAGATAATTATTTGAAAAATAAAGGGGTTCTTGTTGACCGCTGCACTACTATTAAGCCGTATTACAGCAGCCAGAGCCTTCCACCTGTTACGGTACTACATAAAATATATCTTTTAGATTAGAAGTGGAACTAGACAATTACAAAGTTAAATGTGAAAATAATAATATTTTTCTTTTTTGCATCAGTCCTCTAATATATGGTGTATAATATAATGGTGGCAGCACCTTCCCTGCATATACAGTTTATAAACAGAGAAACATTGTAAACATTGGCAATTTGAAAAGAGTGGCCACGAGTTTTTATTGCCTGTTCTTTTCTCGGGCTTTACCTATTGTTTGCGAACAGGCATTACCAGTAAATGTAGAATCGACTTTTCACAAGTGTAGTATTTTGCTTCCTAAGTGAATAAATGATTTTTATTATTATTATTATAAATAAATACATTGTATTTAATAAATAATTTATATGACTAAGTAGACCCTCAGTCAATCAATGTTTATGCATATAAAACACCGTATAAACGTTATCATCGTATGCTATGCTCAAACCTCTTTAGCTCAGTTTACCCGCATAGAGGTAGCTTTGTTTAGAATTGAAATGACCTCAATAATTATAATCATATTGTTATATTTAATAGGAAAATATAACTAATGATTAAAACAGGGATACGAATGTAAAAAAATATCGTAATACGCAATTCTATAATAGGATTAATCAATCATTTAAACTTCCTTCCTCTGCATACTCGAGCGATATTACAATTTTATAAAATGATGTGTAAGTTCACCCTACTAGTTCATTTGTAAAATTAAAATATTAGATTTCATAAAAATAGATAGCGCTTGTTTGTTTAGCTGGTCTTATGAGACAAAACATTTAAAAAATAATGATGAAACACCTGATATGACATGCATGACACACTGAACCAACAACTTCAAGTAACACGACACGACACATAATAAAATTACATAGAGGTCCTATGTAATTTATTTAACCTTTATTTTTAAAAGCTAGCGACAAAACCTAGGCACCTGTGCAATAAAATAAATTGGATAAAAAACGATTGCAACAGGTTCTCTGAACAATTCTGAACTTCAAAACCGAGAGTGAAAAGTAACATCGTCAGGTTGTTTTCTGTAAGCTGGAGGTATTTACCACCACTAACAATCATTAAGAGAAAAATTACATTTAGAATAAACTAAATACAAAAATAAAACAACAAATAGAAATAATTAAATCATCAGCGATTTGAATAGTTTTTATCCTATTATGTTTCGATTGAGTTGAATCATTAGATTACCTAATATTCTTTAAAGTATTGTTTTAGAAATTATAATATTTACATATTACATAAGTCTGTGCTTCTACATTTAGTTATCTGCTCCGTTACAGACGCTTCAACCCGTAGCAGTAACAACACGATCTCCAATTCATTGCGCAGTCTGTTAATTATTAATGAGACGAGTCGGTAGCATTCTCGTCGAGAGCGTCATTACATTATTAGAAGGATGTGTAGCCGAGATAACATTACATGACGTCATCTCTACTTCTTACTCACACGCGTCAGGGGACACTCGCCGGAAAATTGTCTGTCTAAACGTGCCTGAGGAATTACCGGATACAAGGAAAAGAACGAAACTTATGATATAATAAAGACGTCACGAGCGAGACATTGAGAAATACTATAGAACAGTTTATGAGTTCACCGCTCGTTAACTCCCCATAGCACGGGTCGGTTCAACGATACTTATGCACGGTTTTCCCATGATTACCAGATTGGCAGATTGGTGGTTTTATAAACATCTTACGTATAACTGTCTGATAACGTCTAACAGCGGACTCTTAATGATCATCAAGTTTATTAACAACGATGATATTAAGGTTGATATTCCCTATCAATTACAAAATTATTTTTTTTAGTTTTTATCTCATATTGTGAGCAATCATGTTATCCTTTACAAAGATAATAAACATTGCATCTTAAGACCGATCATGAATCGATCGAATGCGATAAACATTTTTTTTTATGTATTCTGTGTCAGCAGATCGATAAAAGCAAACACTGATTCGATAGTTTAAGAAGTAGGTAATATAAATAATCATTCTAATTAGCCTTTTGAATAGCCTACCCTTGAACACCAGTGCCATGTGAATAGGACGCGACCGCAGACATCGTTGTTGCTTAATAATTTAAACAGCTGGTTTCTAAACGGAAACACCAAGCTGCAGTGCCTTTGTACGAGTGTTATGCAAACCGTTATCCAAGTAATGGAGGTCTTGCAATTAAAAACTTTAGTAGACAATTCTTGCAAACTGCAACAGAATATTTTGCTATCATATTCGAATTTTGTTTAGGCTTGACACCACTGACGATCTCGAGATTTTGGTTTGGGGCGAAGAGAGGCAGGTGAACTAGGCCCGCTGAAGGTATATTTTTTAGAATAAAAAACAAAGTCGACTACAGCCTCCTCAAAAGCACTTGAGTGTGTGTTAACCCCTACTGAATACGTGAACGTCGCTAAGCTGAGCTAGGAAGAAAGCCCGGTAATTTAGAAATGATACCTACATTTACATTTTAAATGTATTGAACGTATTGTATTTGTGAATTCATCAGATTTTTAATGAAGGAACACATACTTTCTTGTATGATATACAATATTCTAACTAGTATCTAGTTAGAATATTGTATATCATGCAAGAACTACAGATATATAGCTAACGGGGATAAAAAAGCGATGCATTTGGGTATAATATTTATACGTAAAATATATCCCGAACGCTATAATACAGTTTATACTTTTATTGATTACTAGAAATTCTTGATTTATTAAAGATTTTATGTCAGATATTGAACTTTGTACATTGCAAATAACAAAATCAGTGAAACCTCTTGAACATCCGACTGTGTAAAAAGCACTAGATGTGTAATGTGTACTGAGTACAATAATTGTAATCTGTAAATTGACAAGGTCGTGTCAAGTCACGCCATATGATTGTCAAGTCCAAAAATAGAAAAGCGGAACTCCCACTATAGCTGAACGTTTTACCATAAGAAGGACCCAATCCCATTTTTAAACAAGATAACTCTGTTTGTTTTTCATGGCAACATTTTACGTACCTATATTATCACTATATTGTACCTACTGTATGGAAGCATTTTTATCCAGATTATTAAAGAATCGTGGGACACAAGTATGTCGCTAAAAGTCTAGAAATATATGTATTGTGTACCTAAATCCGTGATCTTCATTAAAATGTCTGCTTCGTTCTCCATATAGAAATAGACAAATATATATTATATAATTTATATTATAACTAGTCGATATTGACGAAACCAGCATAGAACATGTCTGATGAAGCGTCAATCAGAGAATAATTAACAATTGAGGTGTTTATTTACCTGAAGGTAGAAATGAAAACGATCCTGTGCAAAACTGATTTGAAAAAATTAACAACAAAAGTCGTCATTGATTTGAGAAGCATGCGCTTGAAGTAGGAAAACGATGGGTAAGCTTCATTCTACTAAAATGCATCGGCCAAACATGTTGATGATCACAGGAAACTCCTAATAGTATAATGAATAATAAATTAATCATCATGCCACGTACCAAGTAATATTAATATATATTCAATTCACCGTAAGACATATCAATATTGTCATAATGTTTACACGTGTGACAATGTTCGTATTTTCTGGCAACTGATACAAATTTCTCAGTAATGATAAAAAATTGTATAAGATAACAATGACATAATCACAACTTGTTTTTGTACTAAATCAATAAGTATAATATGTAAAGGCAATTTCGTAACAGATATAATGTTTCTTGCCAATTGGCAACCAAATTGGGTTAGAGTATCACTATGGATTCCTGTTTATTCAGCAACTGAATGGATTGCAGGATGACGTTAGCGGAAGTAACGGAACAGATGAAGCTCTTTTGTTCTCCGCTTTTAATTTGTGTGTCATGAATGCCGATGGGAGACAAAATTTACAACAACGTCATGTCGTTTATAACATAAAACATGACTGTTGTTTTGTTACTAAAGCAGACCACTGAAATAACGGCACGACCGCTCTCCAGTTTTTAAATAAGCCAATAAAAAATGATAAAGCTACGAATTTATATATAATATTTCATATTTTCATATAGAGTGTCGCCAATATGAGGAAGGAAACCACAAGTTTTTAGGATTGTAAATGGTCTCTCAACTAAGGACTTGAGGGACTTGACTCTGAAATGTTAAGAGTTTAATAAATAAATATTTGCACTTCAAATGTTAACCTGACAATTCAATGATAGCTGCTAAGAAATCATGATTGCCTATTGAAACAGAGACAGACAGCGACGCGATTTCGGTGACCATGGTCTTATGCAAACATAGCCATTTCGACAAACCGTTTAGAGCAAGTTCGAGACATTTTCAAAAAAAAAAACGAAATCAAAAAATACGTCAGACTTGCTTATCTACTTGCACAGACTTCTAACGTTTGACATCAGACTTCAGACCAAGTAGTTTTTGTATTAGCAAAACCAGTAAAATAAATTACATATTTATATCTGTAATATTAACTAGTGTCTAACATTAGACCAATAATGGATTATTGATGATAATAATACCGAATCAATTTCCAATTCAAATTTAAAATCTCGTGTCAAATAACTAGGTTACGCAGGAAATGGAATAAAATATGTTCTGCCATTTCTGTTTACGATGAGATTAAACTATTATACTGTTAGTTGATCTATTTAGGGCACTGATTAAAAATATTATTCGAAACGAACATACGTATCCGTAAATAAATATAATAGTAATAAGTTATGCAACAAGTGTCTACTTGTAGGTACAATAATAGTTTACTATGTGTCTGTCTGTCATTAAGACAATAGGTTGCAATATGTTTGTTCTATATCGTATTTACACACGAATGCCCTCTAAATGTCTACATAAAACATACATTAAATGATAAATCAAAGAACTCTAACGGTATATTATTTAGTAAAGAGAAAATGTCTAATTTAACTGCACATAAATTAAGGGCTATTTTTTTACTAGTTTTTAACACTTGTTTGGATCAACTCAACAAAAATTAATATTATAAATGCGAAAGTTTGCCTGTCTGTAACCTTTTTGCGGCTAAACGGCAGAACGGAACGATTTCCTGGGAACCAACATAGGATACTTTTTATCGCGATAACTAGCGACAAAATAGGCAAAAATTTGTTGTTTATAAATTTGAATCAATTTTTAAATAATAATAATCTACCGTTATAATTTTTGGCCCACTGTCATTAATAAATTTTATGGAGCATTAGTTTACAAAGCAAAATTTTATGGGCTAAGGTTTCAATCTAGTCGACGAAGGCAATGGTTTGGGAATGTATCTGTCAATTCCTACGTTGTATATTGTAATCTTTCAGGAATATGAAAAAATAACATACTAAAAAGTACAACATACAAGCCCCCCGAAGGACACTAGTCATTGAATTATTTTCCTGCTTCCTACTGTGGCTTTGTTCTTCAGAAACGCTACGACGCAATTTTAATTGTGTTTTCTGAATACGAGGGAATGACTACATTCTTATAAAATTAGAATTCTGGTCTTATTTATATCTTCGTTGGAAGTTCTAATTACTAGTCGACGGTTAAACAACAACCTCCATGATAGTATGATTATAGTTATTAATGTAATTTTAACTATAAAGATACTTAATATTTTCCCACATCAAAATTATCTATTTTTGAGAGCATATTTGATTAAAGGCAAATGAAAATGATGGTATCTTAACTGCTGGTTTTTAAAACACGTGCACTAATTGATAATCCAATTATATTGTTACAAAATGTTTCACATTATGCAAGGGTGTTACGTAACGTGGATAATTAAAATGTCGTAAAAATAGTTTGAAAAAGTTTAGTGAATTATTTTAATACATTTAAAATAATCCAGTGTGTATTACATAAAAGTAATGGCAGATACGAGTTGTATTTAGCCCTTGTGGACTCTGAAACTGACGTCATTCTTCATTAGAAGTAAAAAAAATGACTATTCATATTTTAATAATCGATATTTTCAATCTCAAACGGGATATAGCTTAGAGTGGATGTGACGTGGGTCCAAAAAAATGTTAAAAGAGTTCATTTATACCCAAAAAATTTAGCGCAAAATTACCATTTTTTAACTCTACAATTTTTTGTAACATACCAGAAACATACTAGATAGCAATCGTCGACAAAGCTGAACGGTGATTCGTAACGGTTTAGAGTTGAATGCCCAAGGACTACGCGTTTTTACTTCTCATTGCCCTAATTTGAATGGCGCTAATCTAACTAGAACGCATAAGATTCGCAGTTACATACGCACTTAGCTGATTCAGTTATCAGATAGCAAGTATAAAACAATTAAAACCAATCGAATTTATATGTTCCGCTAAATGTTGCAGCACTATTCAATTTGCCGCAATTGTTTTCTCAGTATATACGAGTAACATCACTTTTTCAATAGTTTTGTATATAATTATATTATTTTTTTGGAAAATGTTTATTTTAGCAGGTAAATCTGACGGTAAATTTAAATAGCTAAACGGATGAAGCCAGAAACACGAGTATAGACATTTTGTTGTCGAAGATTGATGATCTTCATAAATCAACGTTCATAGTAATAGATCACTCGCGAGAGCAAAACATAGATCGTCTCTTACATCATTTTATTCTTACTTTCAGTAGAAAGTCATTGATTGATAATAATATATATCAACATGCAGTTTGCAATAATACATATTTAATTTATTGGCATTAAAGTTATACTTCATTATTGAGCATATTTAAGTAACAAAAATATATGTTAGAATGTACAAAAATATAATTTGTAAAACAACTAGTGAACGTTAAATGAAGGTCACGCTCATTGGAAAAAAACCCTATTTTTTCGGAACCTTTCAATGACATACCTAGTTAAAAAACTAAAATCTATTTTAAATATAGATACGGTTTAATCTATTTTTTCTAATAAAACAGTAAGCATAGCACGTATTCTGTATCCAGCTTAAAACGTTCAATTTTATTAACAAAATATAGACTGGTATACACCAACTCTTGCTACACAAACCAGTCATAAAATTATGTACTTAAAAAAAAAAACATCTTATTATATACCATCACCAGTGTTAATAAAATAAAGCGTAGCGGTTTAATAATTATGTTATACAAAATTCTCTGTCATGTGCATTTTCGATGGTCCATATTGGTCGTTTGTATATTAGCTTTGTGTAAAAAAAATATAATAAAATATTGCTTAGAACTATTTAAAAAAATGCTACAGTATATAAAGGTACATGCACGTGTTAAAGATGTAAATGGTCAAATGAACTATTTTTTTAGGCATAACCAGTTTCTAGAAGAAATAGATTATATGTTAGTCAGAGTTCAAAAACCTAAGATATTAACGAAATGTCAATGTATTACTTAAAAAACTTGTTCAGTGCAGAGTATTTTCATATTCTCTAATGTCATAGATTGATGTATGATTTCATTTCATTAGCGTCATTCACATTCTGGCAAATCATGGGTGATTTGGTTCACAAGTTATGCGTAAATACCAGAAAACAAAACAAGTGATATTAGTTAATTGACATTAGGTAATGATAATTTCGACCAATTTCGACATTTATCATTAGTAACATCATTAGAGGTCTTAATGGTTTTGCTAATAGGTGAAACGTGGTGTATTTATCTTTCGTTTGTCAAGTATGTTGTGTGTGTGTGTGTGTGTGTGTGTGTGTGTGTGTGTGTGTGTGTGTGTGTGTGTGTGTGTGTGTGTGTGTGTGTGTGTGTGTGTGTGTGAACATGTCTTATTTCGGCGTATAGTAAGAGAATTACTTTTTTTTTAAATCCTAGGAGCAAAGAGTGAGAGGCTATAAATATAAATTTAAAAATTATTGCCAATAATAAACCTACATACATTTTTTTATACACTTGGCGAAATTCTTAATTTATTTAGGAACCAAATGAATTCTTAAAAGTGGAGGTGAATATATATTTTTTTATTTATACTTAACATTTTAGAAACATATATTAACATTATTTTTAGGGTTCCGTACTTCAAAAGAATAAAACCGAACCCTTATTAGGATCACTTTGTTGTCCGTCCGTCCGTCTGTCTGTCAAAACCCCTTATCTCGGGGACGCGTGGAGATATCAATTAAAACCTATACTCAGGTCTACATTCCCTTGAAGCTGTGAAAATATTAAACTTAAAGTTAAAGTAAAAATAGAATCGACTGTTTATTTTAAAAACTGCAAAACTCGATTCCTGAACTATTTAAAATATGTACCTCTCTACATTTTTTTCGGAACCCTTGGTGGGAGAGTTCGACTCGCACTAGTCCGGTTTTTATTTATTTATACTCTAGATGCCGTTTAGAAATTTGCAAAACAATATATATAGTCAATATTGTTTTGAAAATTTACCAATTGCTACCTTGGCTAACTTGAATATAACACAACAAAACTATCTCTATGAAATTTCTAGAAAGTTTTACATAGTAGCTAACTATAAGCATTTAAAATACTGTACGAAAATAAATAAGGCTATTAGAATTATAAGTAAACGGTGGTATTAATGTTCTTTCCACGGCTTAGAACTGAAAACAATAAATCTAAAAATTTAAGTTGTCTGTGTAAATGTGCACGAAATCAAGGCTACAATCGAGGACCTTCCGCACTCTTAGGGTGACACCGCTATTTGGAAACAAAAGACCTCCATTCAACGTTTACTCTTTTCCTAGTTTTTGTAAATTCTATCGCCCTTGGAGTTGACAATTAATTATAATGTAACCAATATAGAGCTAACGCTTACTTGGGTGCCACTCATTTTGCTGCTCGCTAAGAACTCTACCGTGACATTGGAAAAAAAAAGAGTTAGGTATTGAATCCAGTAGAGCAACAGCAATACTCAAACCTTATTCCCATTTTTTTAATAAAAAAAAAAAAAATTGTTCGCAGATTTCAATTCACAGAAGAAAACTGTAATACATAAACTTGTGGTACTTGTAACGCCATCTACCGCTAGCGCCTCAAATTATCAAACCAAGTACCAGGTACGTGATTCCACGTTCAACAACTAGATGGCAGTTACCTTAGTAAGAACAAAACTCAATTACATAGCACGAGTTTAGTACATAGTGAACTTAGGCATAATTATTTATCGATATCAATAATACTAAAGCCGGCATGTTTTATTTAGACAACAATGTCGTGACATAAGTACCTAACGTACTTACAAACCAGTATTTTCCAATATATTAATGAGTATTAAGATAAGTTCATTGAGCACAGAGCGATATGGAAGTAATTATACATAAATTAATATACAATATACAGTGTGCTGTAATAATTATATTTTTTACTCTTACAGCAATGCGTCGTTTAATAAAAGACAACAGGCGCAAAGTTATACTAGACCACGTGGTAATGCCTAGAAGTAACCAATATAACATCATCGGATTGGTTAACTAGAACCATATTAGGTACAATTTACGATTTTTGATTAAAATACAACTGTTACAAATGAATTTATTTTAATTTTCCGTCATCTTTGACGCAATTTTTTCTTCCGATAATTCACATGTTTTAAATAAGCACATCGTTTAAAAATACGTGAGCATTACCCGTTTAACTCTATGGTTCGCCTCTATGACCTTTCCGATATCCTATAGGTAGATAAGAATTTGCAGTTTTTCTTCCTGCCGATACTATCATGTTTTATTGGCTTCCCAGGTTAAATTCAAGTACATAATTGTCAAGAATTAATTCGCGTTCATCTATGCATTGAAGCTAAAAATAAACATTGCTCGTGGCTCAACTATCCCATGCATTAAGAAAAAGCAGCTTACTTTTAGAACATAATAGCCTAAGTTGCAAAACTTTGAGAGTGTCGTGTTGGCTTGGATGCATCGAGGGTGAAAGTGACTCTACTTGTTTAGTTGAACTCGCTCTGCACCTAGGCGACTAGGCATTTCACCTAGCTTTCCAACATTTACTCCGTTAATCAATGTCAACAATAAAAAAATATCTATATTACGTAATAAAAGAATTCCACAAAAATGCAGCTATAAACATACCTACTTTACGTTGGTGATATGATTGGGTGTAAAAGCAAAATATGTTTTACAATAATAATATTACATCATGTAAAGAATTATATCTTTACTACTCACTTAGTGTAAACGATAGCGTGTTTATATCATTGATTGTTTCATTGTTTTACGATCACAGATGTCAGATGTACGAATATGAATCGCGGATTTTGCTCAATAGTCTCGTATCGTATTTCTAGGCAATTCGATTTGGTCAATTATACAAATTATAGTAAAATAGTAATTATATAAATGAAATAGCTATTATATAAATAGCTACTCTATTTAATCACCAATTAGTTATTGACCTAATTATGAATATTTAGCTAATGATTCGGAAATTGGCAATTCAATCATTATTTTTTACTAAAAATGCGAACCTATTTCTATAATTTAATATTATTATTACTTAATATTTCAAGTATATGAAATAATATTTATTTTTCACAAAAATCTAAACATGTTAATATCGTTTTTTAGTAATAAGAAGACTCAAAACTCAATACAGAACTAGAAAGTGCGCAGTAAGACAACTTTCGCGACCGAATTCAAGAGAAAGTAGTCCGGAGCGCCACACGCATACATTATATCACTTTATCCGACTTCGGTATTATATCACAAGTAATGTTTACAAATAAAAAATATATATAAACAGTGTTATTTATAGCTCGTGAATCAAGCATATTGGAGCACTCGCAATAATAATTTATTGTTGTCACTAGCGGAACTGTTCATGAGATTCCATATCCGCTTCGTCAACAAAACTTTTGTTTAAAAGATTCAGCTTTCGCTTTCGAATCGCGCTGGCGCAGCATCCACGGAAACATTGTTCGTGCGAACCAAATTAACATGTCCGCGTACTAAACACCTCCTATTTACAGAAACTAACAATGGAAGGTCACAGTCTGCATGTACATACAAATGAGAAGAAGTCGTCTTTGGGATAAAGCCGACAATAAAACACATAGGCGGCGTTTTGTCTTCCTGCTCTGAAATTATATAATTCGTCATCCGCGTTATGTGGATCATTTAAAGTTAGATCTATTTTAATCATAAGCACGGAACCACAGAATAAATAGTACAAGTAACGGAACACCTGTGGACCATGTCTATGCGTGCTTTTTTAGGGTTTCTCTCGGTGTTTTGTTTATTTAGTCATAGATGAAAGTTCTAGTTCGTTTAAATTATAAAAAACATGTTTATCTTTAGCTGTCGATAAATATAATTACGTGGATAGATTAATATCATTTATTTATCGAAATTTCGTATACGCGGATGGTGTATTTAAGTTGTTCCACAGTTTTAATGCTAGTCCAATCTTCGTTATTCTGCATACCGTCGTTATAATATAAAAAATGGAGAGCCGAAGTAGGTATGTACTAAGCAAGAAATATGAGTGCATTCAACTCTCGCGCCTAGTAAAAGTACGAGTACCTACCAACCTTATCCATTATTATTTTTACTTTCATAGCATTGAGAATGAGAATCTATAGAATGAACAACATCACATCAATGATACCTGTAGTATTAAACACTATCGGATGTAAATAGCTACGTCACTACTAGCATTACCTAATGCTAACAAATCATAATTTACACTCGATCAGGGTCATCCAAGATCCAGTGTTAAAAGGTCATTAAACGCACTAATTTTGATGATTGTAAGCTGTTCTGTAAGGATGAAGAAACAATTAAACTACATAGGTAACGTCGAGCGAGGCCTACATCTATGCAATGACCTTAGAGGCACCGTCATCGCTGATCTCATAAAGACAATGCTTGTAAGTTGTAACTAACCATACAGATACACAAACCTGTATTTGTACCATTCACTAAACGACTTAAAATTGTACAGATACAAATAAGATGAGACAATTTAATATTTAACAACTGCGTGACGAACATTTTTTATAAAACAAATAAGCAAGGCTTCCTGGAAGGTATTAGACGTACAAGGTAAATTGATAAGTTCTGAATAGTTAGAAATAAATCTATACAGTATAAAACGAAATTCGATCGAAACAGTCAAAGTTTTATATGTTTATATAAAGCCAGGCCAGCCAATCAAGACCACGGTCATATTATGTTAAAGATTGTCACGAACCTACCTAAGCTAATTTTGAAAAATATTTTATACACTTGAAGCAATTGACAATATAGTTATTAATTTTACTTTTGAGGTCTTAGTCATATTGTGACATGCACAGTGTTTTATAGACCCCATTTTTCGAACATCCCCTTTTCATTGTAAAATCGGATAGATCTCATCATTTACAAGCACGTTTGTTTTAGCCCTATTTATCCATCATGTGTAGATCTTAGAAACATCGATAGTAATCTTAATACTGCATATTTTAAAGCATCAACGAACCTTGCAACTTTGTTTGCGAGATTTTCGATTTTTAATTTTTATTGTTTTGTCCTTTAATTTAATCGGGATGTTTCGTAGCTTTGTTTCATGTAAATTCGTTCAGCCGTTTTGATTATATGTATAATCTCTTTTTTTATCTAACGTGCTGGAGTTTATATTATTCACAAAGACCTTTCACTCTTACGCCAGTCTGCTGTCAGTTGGACTTTTCGAGAAAAGGACAAAATATTGCCCAAAATAACAAACATATTAGCATAATAGTCTTCGTCTTGGCTGACAATAACAAAATCAATTTATCAATTAATAAACTATGAGAAAGTCGCAGTGTATTTACATAACTATCAAAATATATAAAATTGAAACGACTATATAATTTTCAAGCAATGACACATAAGACGAATTAAGGAAGGAAAATAACTATGGATATTCTCGTGGTAAAATTAGAGATATAAGGACGAATTTTGGGAAACCCGCAATTTGATATTAAAATAATTCACAGAAACCACGCAATACAGTATCTGAAAAGGAATACGACGTAACACTTAGTTATTTCAGCGTTTTTCTAATACTTTATTATATTATATTTAGGATTATCTAGCTTGTAGTTATTAACATTGTAAATTTTCATTTTGTTAATTAATAACAATATTATATAAAAAAAATATTAAATCTGCGAAGAGTTTAAAAAATACTTTATTAATATAATAAAATCAAATGTTTTTCTTGACAATCCACTTTCCTACTGTGTAGGTATTAAGATTTATCTCAATCGATAAATTCGTGTTCAAGTACTGTTATGATTTTGATTAGACTACACTTGATACAAACCGGTTGGAGTCTAGCAACCTCAGGATCGCAGTGTAACTTTGAAGAGTAGAAGTGCGAAAGTAAGACATACTTAGTGCCGAATTCAGTAAACTTTCAACGCAAAATTATTTAGAAAAATAATAAAATATGCCAAAAACTTTTCATTGGAGAAATTGTTTGTATTAAACTATTAAAGAGACATGTGCACGCTGTGTAGACGCAATCGAGAGCTATGCTAGTAACTTTAAAAATTATGTAAATAAACATATAAAATCGTAATTTTACAACTCGTATACTACAAGACTCTGATAGATTGGTATCGCTGTTGTTAGTGACATATAGCCATTTAATGTTGCAGGAAGGCAAGCTGAAATTCTCGCAAATAACATGCGGCACTAACAATTTCCAACATTTACACTTCTCCATATTATAGGAAATGTCTTATCATTCACATCAAGGAAACATTATTTAACAAGCGTACGAAATGTTCGCAGATTGATAAACACGTGAAACATTAATTTTAATATCCAGACTAACAAAGTATACGACACGGTTTTAATAGCTTCATGTTTGCTTTGCACATAAAAGGCACAAGTTCTAACTAATTACGGCATTACATCACAATTAACTCGTGTTATCAATAGCTGGCAACACGAAGTACGTTTTACGTTCAGGAAGCACGTTCGTAATCTTTTATCGTTTGTTAGTTAAGCGCTGTGATCAGAAAATTATCACTTTGGCACCTAAAGGTGTGGCAACCTTACTTTTTAAGATAAAAAAAATTACTTAATTTAACTTCTTTGGGCTCTAACTCCATGGCGTTGTATGAAGTGTGGTAACATTATAATCTAAACATTCGATAAGCATTTTTCGTACAATGTGTCGTTATTTCCTTGAATTGGAAAACTGAGCTCATTATTGGAATTAATATCTTACTATTGAGTGTTGTTATTGATGCAAGGTATTGCTAAATTAATCTCGAAAAGTAATGCAGTGGAGACAAAAAAAATATACAGGGTGACATTGAAATCAGTCGACAAATTGATACTAAAATATAGATTACTGAATCTCCCCTGCAGTGTTTTTTATTTGTTAGAGGTTTTATTGCTTAAGGGATGTTGACTGTCAAGTCAAATCAGTCTCTTTTTATAAAATGTCAAAACGACAAGCTTTATAAAAATGTGTATGGAATAGCAACCTATGACGTCATAAATTCTTATGGTCAAATCATTACTTTTAGTATTCGTTTTCATGCTTATAAATTCAAAAACATGTTAAACTGTAAAATAATACTTATTTTCCGAGCATTTTAAGATCTACTATTACCTGATTAGTATAAAATAATTTACTTTTATTGTAGTCAACTACCTAATTATTTATTAAAATAGGATTATTAGAGGTTTTTACTATAGAAGTTTATCCTGTATTCACTGAGCTGAAGACCACCGTAGAAGTTTATCCTGTTCTAAATATGTGAAAACTTATGTTACGACTATATAATTTTCAAGCAATGAAGTTTATTCTGTATTCTCTGAGCTGAAGACCACCGTAGAAGTTTATCCGGTCCTAAATATGTGAAAACTTATTTTAATTCAAGCATCGAGTGGTAATACAATACGTAAGAAGTCAACATGTAAGGGGATCCTCTAAATCTTAGTTAGTTTGTAGCAGGCTGCAGATAAGAAAAAGACTAACTACAACTTAAAACATGGGACAAAACAATTTCAATTTAAATTACAGTAATTGGGTAGTTGACTACAATAAAAGTAAATTATTTTATACTAATCAATCAGGTAACAGTAGATCTTAAAATGCTCTAAAAATAACAGTTCTTTTACATTTTAACATGTTTTTAAATTTAAAAGCATGAAAATGAATACTAAAAGTAATGATTTGACGATAGAAACTTATGACGTCATAGGTTCCTATTCCATACACTTTTCTATAGAGCATGTCGTTTTGACATTTCATAAAAAGAGACTGATTTGACTTGACAGTCAACATCCCTATTGTCTTCGCCATAATTAATAAAAGAAACAAGGTTAAGTCAATCTTCATTTTATAGATTTACTAGCTGACCCGCGCAACTTCGTCTGCGTAAATTTTCCCTTTTTTTTTTTTACAAACATTTTCATTGCTGCTCCGCTCTTATTGGTCGTAGCGTGATGTTATAACCTATAGCCTTCCTCGATAAATGGACTATCCAACAATAAAATATTTTTTCAATGCGGCCCAGTAGTTCCTGAGATTATCGCGTTCAAACAAACAAACAAACTCTTAGGGGGATGAAAAATAGATGTTGTCCGATTCTCAGACCTACCCAATATGCACACAAAATTTCATCAAAATCGGTCAAGCCGTTTCGGAGGAGTATGGCAACGAAAACTGTGACACGAGAATTTTATATATTAGATGTAAACCAGAAGGCATTTTCAGTGGACGCTAATTTTAAATGAATATGCAACAGTCGTAGGTATTATTTAAATCTAAACGAACCGTTTATGTATTACAAAAAACCTAACTAGCAATTGCGCTATTAGATGATACCAAGCATCGATGTCAAGGCAGTCCTCAAGTTCTGAATGTAATGAATCTAGATTCAATTTAATTTGATGAAAATTCCCATAATTAAATGTAAATAATGATTAAGAAACGAGTCGGTGAACAAACTTCTTCATTTTATGCGTGTATGTAGATCTGCACATCTGTTTACTTAATGAAATGCTGTTGATGTCCCAATACCACACAGAAGCGTATGGAAGGAGGTGGTACTACATCGCGATAGCTTTAAACGGTTTCAGAGGTCGGCGACGCCTCGTCGTCGTCGTCGCCTGGCGTGTCTGACAACTCGGTCATGCAGCCTATCGTATAATTTAATGGCCTATTGTTTTCTCTTGCATTTGAATTTGCTAGTGTACTCAGAGACTACAGTAACCACAGTCGATTCTATCTTGATCAGATTTCTATTTCATTTATTGTATGCATACACACCTTCCTTTCCATTGATTTCACACTATTAAACAAAGGAGGTTGAAGGTAATCAATATACCACAGTAACAAGTTATCGCGTGTACAAGAACTGCTAGAAAACAAGGAATATGAACCTATACAGTTCATTACGAAAGTAGAATAACACAAATGCATAACACGGTCACGGTATAAAAGCAAGGAAAGAAGTATTTTTATGTACCTATTTTGAACGTACCCATACCTACTGTTTACTATTATGTAATGTTTGTTTATAAGTTACTAAATTTTGCATGTACAGGCAATTAACACGCCGTTATATTCAGAATATGTATGTATGACATGAACATATTATTCCGTGATGAACCTACCTACTGATATTTACCTCTATGTACACAATAGTTATGTAAAAATTAAGTTGCAAAATTTCATCGTATTGTAGTAACGTACCAACATGAATTTAGTAATTAAGTGAATCCAAAGGCAAATTAACAGTTAACGGTATTTATTAATTTACAGTTTAACTATTAACCAATCTTTGTACAAGTAGGTACAAAGATTTGTTATAAGTCTTTGCTCACTGCAAGTTTCATAATATCATTACTTCTCTTAATGTCATATAAGGATATTATAATAATAGAAATCGGTCAAGGGAATGTCTTATTTTCATTACATAATTCTCTTAAATTTATATATACTTGCATTTAAATTTTAACTGATGTAATACTTTGCAAACTGACATGTGTCGTTACTTTGATAACGTGTATTTTAACAGTTAAATATATGGGCTAGTCAACCATAATAACAGTGATAAGATGTTATCACAACAAAAACATTGTAAAACGCAATGTCATATCTCAAGGAGAAATCAAAGAAATTGATTATTATCAAGTTTTATTTAGAGTATTCTACTATTGATTTTTGTTTGTACGTTCCCTTTTCCTCTTACCTCCTAAATATAGGACAGAAGAAGCCAAATAATGACTATAATGTTGCTATTAATATTTTTTGAATAAGCGGCTTTGATAGTAGTTTAAGGCACTATTACTGTCGGTGACCTTGATTGGACCTGTCACTGTTGTTTTGTACAGGCATGAAAAGATGCGACTTGTAACACATCCGCAAACAAAATTGTATACCTACTGGTTGTCAGTCTAAAACATACTACGCTTTATGAGTTCAAAATACATTTTATACGCAAAAACTGTTGTTGGTAGATGATACTGTTTAATTTATTACAACAGCTACCCATTATGTAAAACTATATATAAATAACTTCAAAAGTATTCACAGACAAAAATAAATTATATTCATGTTAGTTATACAATTGTTACACATCTAGTTTAACTAAATTACTCTACAATGTTGTTTTTTTTCTATAATTAGGTACTACATAGTCAGCTTATCTATGTTAAGTTTGTACTGAAAAGACGAGCACATTGTATACTAACCAGGAAGCGCTACAAAGTGAACCAAGGTCAAACCAAGAAACAGCGCGACCACGAGATAATTCTTATCACCTATTACTTTATATTTACGTATGTAGGCAAAAATATACTGGTATAATAAATCAGATATTATCGTAACTATTTACTATAGGTTATGTCACAATAAAACAGTTATCTGAATGTACTCAACGAACCCAGGACGGAAGAACAACAAGCGTACTGTTTGATGTAAAGAATTTCTAGTGACTCTTACAAGGTTCTTGGGATAAGGTCAGAAGTTTACCCCCTCAGCCTAAATCCTCATTAATTCTTCACGACAAGTATCTGACTAGTTTGAAAGTGGTATTTTTCCCTAGTCGAGCTAATCCATATTCAATATTCCCTATCTCTCAAAATAAAATTACAAGAGCATTATTATTAAAAAGATTCACGGTTAAGCGTACAACGGATGTGGATGCCGTTTATTTTAAGACTCAACGTCTAGGAATAATGAGTGAGTGACGACTGCTTGAGCAGAGTCATTGTTAAATACATTCATACAACACATCTACATCAATATACTAAAATTAAATAAACTACATTTATAAATTTCATAAATATTAAGCTGGAGAGTTTGTTTGTTAGGTTGAACGCGATAATCTCACGATTTGAACCAGTAGGGTTCAAATTGGAAAATTATTATAGTGTTAGGTAGCCCTTTTATAGAGGACGGCTATAGGCTATATAACATTACGCTACGACCAATGGGAGCGGAGCATCAATGAAAAATGTTGCACAAACGGAAATTGACGCAGACGAAGTTGCGCGGGTCAGTTAGTATTAGTTATAACATAGCAATACTAGGTAAATGGCAAACGCGAGTTCGTCAAGTTACGTAGGCACTTACAGAAATGTTGGACTCATTATAGTACATCGAAATAGCCCACACGTCTAAATGACTAAGCTAAGTGTCTTCTGCTGTTAATAAGACAGGGCTAAGAATTAGCCATATTTTATGACTATGGAAACTTTACTCGTATACAAGGCAATATCGGCTGGCTGATTAGTGAAAATTAAACCTCACAAAGGTGTTAATCTGTTCTCCTCTGCCAGGTTGATTTACTACAGTTTTAATCGTTTTATAGCATGCATGTAATCGTTTAGGCGCAGAATGTCTAATTCGCAAAATGTCAAGTCCACAAAATGTTTAATTCGCAGAATGTCCAGTTCGCAATATTGTCCAATATTAGTCACGTTAACGTTAAAAATTAGCAGGGCTTTATTTAAAAAGGCGTAAGCACGAGTATTCCTCGTGCTCCACCCAGGTGGAGGACAAGGTGGAGCACGATGAAGTACCAATAGTAATTTTATTTATGTTTATTTTTAAATGCCTAGTTTTATGCGTAAAAATAAGATTTCTTTTTAAATTGCCTAATTTTAGGCATTTTAACGTTATGATGAATCTTCTTCTGCGAGTTGGACATTCTGCGAATTATACATTTTGCGACTATATATGTTTGTAAACTTTCGCAATTTGTACACATTACAGAATTTTATTTTGCGACCACCGGACATTCTGCAAATTGGACATTCTGCGCCTAAACGGCATATAATTTATGATAATGGATATTCCAATCCTAACAGAAGCCTGTAACTGTATTTGTACCGCTGATATCGTGTAAGTAACAATTTTGTACAAAAACATGCAGCATTTTTTATTATTTTAAGAATATGTCCGACCTTTGTTGTTATTCTTAGATGTTTATCAGTTACCAATATAACTTGCCATAGTATCCTCCTCACAGGTCGAGAATCAACGCTAATGATCTTGATGAAATTAACATAATACCACACCACCCACTTTAATTACTGCTAAACTGGTTACTTAATTTTGCATAGGTAATCGCAACACTAATCTTCTTTAAACATAAAGTAATAAGTTAGCTACCTGTTTTGTTATATAAGTGGAAATGACATGTGTTGTGTATCCAGAGGTTCAATTTCGTTACGTATCCCGTGGTTGCGTTTTATTTACACAGCTCACGAGGTAGTCACGGATCGGGTGTAGCTTATACAAGCAGCAAGATGCAATGACGCGTGAAGCGTGACCATGGAGCGACCTAGGGCGCACGTCCTCGCCGTCACATCCACGAACCATAACGACAGTTTCATTTTGTACTGTACTGCCCACAAAACATTATCTATTGTTCCGTTACGAAAATAGATTCACAATAACTTATCTGCCACCGACCGATTACAATCATCGATCTTCAGTGGCACTGTCATGAAGGATTTTCTCAACCCAAAAAATTGTAGTCCTTGAACAATTTTCTGCATATTTTTTGGAATTAGACTTATAGTTTTATTATTGTGTAGGTAAGTCTGTACTACACTATTGGGTACAGTAATAAAAATGATGTTAGCAAAACAATAATTTTACAGTTTAGTGGGCTTTATAGTAAAAATTATACATAACCTGATTTAAAAGAGGTCCGATGAGAATGCTAATTTATGTACTCTTTGCCCACTCCGGCTTCAAATAATTGTAATTTATATTGTGGAACATATAATATTTTACTCACGATTTAGTACTTCCCGATACAAGACGTGTAGACATAGAAATAGTTAGCTTCCGCCCCGAGGCTATGCCGGTGGATTGGCAGTCATGTCAGTAATCAGCATCTTGTCTTTGCGTGTATAATACACATTATCTATACTTATATTATAAGGCTGAAGAGTTTGTTAGTTTGAACGCGGTAATCTCAGGAACTGCTGGTCCGAATTGAAAAATTGTTTTTCTGTTGGGTAACCCATTTATCGATGAAGGCCATAGCCTTCGTCGAGGCTATAGGCTACACAACATCACGCTACGACCAATAGGAGCGGAGCAGCAATGAAAAATGTTGCAAAAACGGGAAACATTGACGCATACGAAGTTGCGTGGGACAGCTAGTAAATGATATAATTCACTTCTTGTCAACAAGCGCGGACAACAAACAAGAACTATGAGAAAGGCATTTTTTTAATTCAAATAATGCTACAACATAATATGATTGCAAATACAATAATTGCATTTTTGAAAGATAGAAAAACAACAAAAAGCCGTGATAGTTGTTTAACTACCGACTAGATGGCGCTGCGAGGGCCCAACTCGCGAGCATCAAGGGATAGAGAAATTTGAGGTCTAGTGACATAGTCCAGAAAGGTGGTTCACTTCTGGCCACGGTTTGGCTACGGAAGTCTCGGGTTCGATTCCTGGGTCTGGACTTCAAATCTTTCTATCTTTCAAAAATGCAATTATTGTATTTGTAAAGTAATTGGCAAGAAATGCCTATAATGGTGAAACTTAAGATCCTAAACCGTCATCGTTCCTCTCACGATGAATAAACTGATAAGATAAACTTATAATAATGTTAGTACTTAACATTTTACATATAATAACGTTGATATAGCACATAGAACATGCTTTATGATCCATAATCAAGTTTCTAAAGAGTCATGACTTTAAGAGATTTTCTGTAATTCATATATGACTATCGTTGACGGTTGATCCTATTCTATAACGTCATTGCTTCTCTCGCGACGAATAGTCTGATAAGATAAAATGTATACTTGAGATCTAGAGTGCTCAATCAGAATACGAATGTAGGAAATTGTAATGAGGAAATAATATATTATTATTTATCTAAGATAATTATAGACTTAACGCAAACAAAGACAAAATTATATAAAACCGGGCAAGAGCATGTCGGACCATGCTCAGTGTAGTGTTAATTGCACCGGCAGAAAAGTGTACCTATGTTCATGGCACTTACGCCCAATGTTGCGAAACGTTGCCCTATGTTGAGAAACGCAGTTTACGGCAATAACTCAATGACCGTATATCGGATCATGTCTGAAATAATTTTAGTTTAAAGTATTTGTTATCGCTACCTTTTGACCTTTTCTCATATTTTTTGGTGACACGGTTGAAAAGATAAGGGTGGTCCCACAATTTATGCAACTTTCGAAGCGATTATTTCCAAAAATATTCATTAATGATTTTTAAAAGACCTCTCGAATGATGTGTCAAACGTTGATGTTTGCTCAAATAAAATCATCTTCTGTTACATGTATGGAGTGCCCCCCCCCCTCTAAAAATATCTTCATTATTTAGCTATCAAACTAAATATCGGTTACTACAAGACGTTTCACCAAATTTAATCAATAGTCATTGTGTAGTCTTTGAGTAAAATGCCTGTGCCATACGGACGGACAGACAGACAGTGAGATGGACATAACGAAACTCTAAGGGTTCCGTTTTTACCATTTTGGCTACGGGACCCTAAAAAGACACCCATTGTCTATTCTTGAGTAAAAAACAACAGTAAGTATTTTTTATTTCCATAGAATGAATGTTATGTTTTCCATTATAAATAATATTGAAGAAAAACATGACACGATAGGAGAATTTTTAAGAGCATAAGAAAATAGTAATAAAATGTTGGTAACTCTTTTAAATATGTTTTTTTTGTTAGGATGTCAACGTGTTGGAATATGACCCATATATTACCCCATTATCTAATATTCATCGTTCATTTTGCCCGTTACCATTAGGAAATCAGTCAGGGAGACTAGGAATTATAACATCTAAGACCAATCTAAACAAGTAACTAGGACGGCCACATTTAGGGGTCACATTATTAAATCGCACTTAAGCCAAGAAAAGCATGAATGACAGCACATATCGTGATAACATTAATTGCGTATTCAGTTGTATTGAATAGTTTGACCTAGTTAATTGTAAACAAAGCTCGCGAAACAGGGTCGCAGACGTTTTGGCGAGGTGAGCGACCCCTGTATCATGGCTATCATTCCGGTTAACCAAGGCTTATCGCGGAGTCACTGGAGCCACTGTCGGCCACAGGCGACTCTACCGACAGTTGCTAAAACTAGAGCGCTGAGCGCACCACTGATTTTTATTACTGTGCCAAAAGAGGTATCTGTGAATTTCTTTATTCTACTTATTGACACATAGACCTGGACCGTGCCAACCCTTTTAATTTAAAAAGTAAATATTGACTGCAAGCGTGAAAGAGAAAAAAACTCGTGCGGCCTTTGATAGTTATTGTCCACAAAATAGCGTTCTCTTTCTAGAGAGTGGTCAATTTTGTGAGGTTATGGCGCAGTCCTAGTCTCTATTCTAGAATTAATAAATGAGTCCGAATAACAAAAATAAAAAAAAAAGCAATGTGGCTGCCATCAGTGATTAAAGTCAAACTCGATTTTTTTCTGATCACATACATTATGAAGACTTCTATTCTATAGGATTCTATAATTATAACGGCAGTTGTTTTTGTTAAATTTTATAATTTATTATATTATACACTCGATAATTAACAACTCGTCGCGTCAATGCGTTGTATTTTAATGTCTGATACGATTTAATTCCAGTGTTCGCAATTAATTTTACATCGCAGAATTAATTCCGTAACGTGCATAATAAATCGGATTATTTGAAAAATATTATTGACTGCAAAACATCCAAATTGACCTTCAATTTTTGTTCCTTGTTCAAAATAATATGGCTATCAAAAATCTAATTGATAAGATACAATATGTGTCTAGCATAAATCCTAGACTTATAATAATTTCGCGCAACTTCGTCTGCGTAAGTTTTCCCCGTTTTTGCAACATTTCTTATTGCTACTCCGCTCCTTATTTCTCCACTATTTAATGAGTGTTATTATACATAAACCTTCATCTTCAATCCCTCTATCTATTAAAAAAACCGCATCAAAATCCGTTGCGTAGTTTTAAAGATTTAAGCATACATAGGGATACAGGGACAGAGAAAGCGACTTTGTTTTATACTATGTAGTAATGTTATTACCTTACTACCTACCGAGTTATATAAATGTCAATAATTATGTGTAATAGTTCCGTTTACCTACATATAATAATATAAGTTCCCTTTAGGTCTTCATGAAGATGCTGGTTCGTGTAATGTCATACTGTGGTAATGCGACCTTACTCGTTACACGGTAGTCAGGCTACTTCAATTACATTTCGCGAAAGTATGAGATTGAAATAAAACGATGACAATAGTTTAGTATTCAGCTGATCAAATAACTCTATAGCCGTCATCAAAATTACCGTAATTAATCAAAAGATTTTATGCTAAAATGATGTTTAACAAGAAATAAAATTTAAATACAGTATTGACAGCTGACGACTGTTTTGACTATTTTGTTTTGCGATCTCAAATTCGAAAACATTAAAGAAATGATGTTTGTTTATCTTTATGTGCGGGTGTAAGTCACTGAACTCCTCCTAAATGGCTGGACAGATTTTAATGGCTTTTTTTGTGTGTTCCAGTGGATTCGAAATGGTTTATATTCACAATTGAACCCGATTCACAAAAATAGAAGGGGGTACGGTCCTGTGCGTGTGTATGTGACTGAAATCCTCCTAACTTGGCTGGACCAAATTTGTTTTTTTTTTGTGTTTGTTTCAGTGGATTCGAGAGTGGTTTAAATTCGTCGGGACAGCTAGTAAACCTATAACTAAATACTTGGCATATTACAACTAAAGACATATTACAATAAAAGTTACATTTGGAGAATTTTAATGAAAAACCTCTCATTTTCTCGTCTATCTCTCATTGTACATTGAAGATCCTTTGGGCAAATTACATAAGGAAATGTCTTTTTACATCTACAAGTTTCTCTTGATGAACTGGTGTTGTGTAACTATTGGAGACTTGGACATTAGTTTGTATATGTATAGTTTATCCAGGCTTAATATATGTACCTTTATTTCACAAAATAATATTACTCTAATAAAAAAAGTTTACTCTGTCCAAAGTCCTATTGCGCTCACGATAACTTGTGTGTTGAGAAAATGTAACTACCTCGGCAAAGTAGCCTAATGGTTAAGGCATCGTTTTCGCAATCGTGAGATCGCGGGTTCGAATTCTACCCATTATGCTACCGACGTGAACCCACCCCTAAGACAAGCCATTGAGCTTAGCTGGAGGGGTTAATAGGATTGCTAGTAATATGGGACCACAATCCCACATTGCTAGATTATAAAAAGTTAACTTCAAAATTAATCTCATCGGAGTAAAGCGTCAAGGCAAGACTAGTTTTAATATAGATATTGTGTAACAAAAATATGTAAATGCCAGTTTATTTATAGTAACTGAAGTATAAAACCATTTGCCAATAATTATAAAATTCGAAGATGTTGTTGTCTGATTGTTTTCATGGCGAATGCCTACGCATCGATAAACGGAGCGCAAACAATACGTTGTTTTGAGTGAATGTGTCATTATTAAAAATACTAATTCTATTGATATTGCCTAAGCAGACGAAGGATAGAATATTATTGAAAAGATATAATTAATTATGTCATTACTTTAAACATAGGCACGAACTATCGTATAATGGTCATCTTGTAATAATAGTGCACTTCTAATCAATTAGTGTATTGTTAACAAGATTCGATTATTCGTACTCTGAACATCATGCTATGAGTTGAGAATATTGGCAGTCGTAATCAACTTCATTCTGTTAACGCCTTTCACTCGATTGAGAAATCTGATATCGATGCAGATTATGCAATGTTTGAAGCGATTATTATTTAACAGTTATTCTGGATAGTTCCAGCGTGCATACAGCCTTGGGAGCGACTTCGACCGGCGGACCTCCAAATTACACATAACAGTGGCGTAGCGAAGTGGGACAAAAACGCGCGAGGTCTTGGGCGGAACCACGAGCTCGCCGCTTCCTCATCCAGCCATTAAACACATTTGCATTGACACCAAACATCCCAGACATCTTTACTTATCAAAACATAATCAAAGATCTACTTCCAATTAAATCAAAAGTAATCTAATGGCTGCACGATAAGCTACGATTGATAAAAGTGATACATACTGGTCTCTACATTGTTATGAATTCGTTACAGAACATTTTTCAACCAATATAATTGTTTTAACGTTGATTCATAGTGTAATTATTATGTAGGAGAACAGTATGACCAAGTATTTACAAGCTAGTCTAAACTTCAGCAAGCGTGACATAATTTGATAAAGTAAAGTTCTGGTTTCCTGAAGAGATTATGAACAAAGTATTGCGATGTAGAGTTTCACCGCTCATTACTATACAATTTTATAGGCCGACCGCTTAACTCGTATATCGCCTGCGCGGTGAGAAGGGAGCGCGGGGTGATGTTAACGGGTGGGTGAGCGGTGTGCGCGGGACGTTCTCTGTCCCGCGCACACCGCTCACCCACCCGTTAACATCACCCCGCGCTCCCTTCTCACCGCGCAGGCGATATACGAGTTAAGCGGTCGGCCTATAGAATAAATTACATTATTCTAACTTGATGAAATTTAGAATAGAAGATAAATAAAATTTATGTAATACCAAATCTAGTGAAACGACAATTTGCATCATTTTGAACACTGCTTATTCTTGGCAAAATAAAAGTAAAATACACTAGTGTCGTCATTTTCCATGTTACTTAAGTCAGTAGATTTAGTATTATGTATATTTTTACAAATAATACAAAACATAAAATAGACAAAAAGTGTAAAATAATTAAAATACAAAAATTTTCTAAAATAAAATTAGAAATAATTTTAAAAATATGAGTTATTAAATGTGTAATTTAATTAGGTAAATCCTCTCAATAATTACAGTTACACTTGTTGCTATACACAGAGTATTGAAAATAATGGCCCCTTTTATTCACATTAAATTAAATTTTAATCAGTATTCAAATATTTAAAGTACGCTAACGCATACGGTTCGCTAAACTTACGTACCGTTGTTTTAACATAATTTACTATTCATAGTGTTTTTCTTGTATGAAAATGAGTGACCATTACTATATCTGTAGTAATTAATAAACATTCAGATTATTGAATGTTTACTAGTTACGTAAGAACGAGTAAGTATAGATGAATAGAAACTTACCGTCACAGGTAGCGGCCATGAACTTGCCATTGGCAGAGAAATCCATTAGTAGAACATTTCCGGGGTGTCCCTTGAGATTCTTTAAGAGCCATGGATGATTAAATTCAGATTTTCCTTTCCACGGGGCACGTTTCTTCGATTTCCCGCTAACACGGGTTTCAGTCACAGGGGCTTCGGAATTTGATTCTTCAACGGGAGCTCCTAAAATAGGTACATATTAGCGATTATGTATAAACGAATGGCGGTTCGCACGGTATAGGCAGGGTAATGAACTTAAGATTTTTGCACTCTACAGTCCGTTCAATAACAAACAAAAAATAAAAAATCTATTAGCGGTCTAGTAGTAATAAATTTCATCTTTGTTTAGCCAAGTTGGTAATAAATGTCAAATGACTACTAGAACTGCTCGATACATCATCGATAGTCGCACCTTTTTCTAGTATCCATTGAATTTATCTCATACGAATAGTCCAAAAATAGAGCATAAGACTTAAGGGGGCATTACACTGAGAGAATTATTTATTTAGCGCTACGTGCACAGCGACACGATCGCCGGCCTCGCTCTTCCGCACACAACCATTACTTCACAGTGCGCAGGAGCGCAGGTCAAAATAAAGTAGAATATTCGTTCGTACATAATATGTTAGATTACGAACACCATGACTATGACAATTCGAAAATGCCCGTTTTTGCATTTTTCCGCATCTTCAAGATTTATTTGCGGGATCGTATTAAGACATATCCTTAAATTTCTTTATTTCATCTACTAAAAAAACTCTTCGACTAGTGACACCATTTTTTTCGTGTCCTAATATTTAGGTTTTCTATATAAATTTTTGAGAGAGCCGAACCTTGTTTCGCGTAATCTACCCTTAAGAAGTTCTTATTTTAATTACTTAGTTAATTTAGTATGTAAACTAATATATAATATGTATGTGTACTAATAATTAAGATGAAAGATTGGCCTGCCTTTGTAATTAACAAAATCATCCTAATGTAGCTTTTATTTTATTTATATACATTTTGATTGACCGATCAAAATAAATGAAGCGTGACCTAACGCTACATATAATACACACACATACAATAACATACAAAGGGTATATGAACCCTGAAACCATAATACTCCTTTTTGGAACAGTGCCTCCTGATAGACGTTTTTCGTCTTCAAACTTATGCACTAGGAGTAATCCAAAAGGTAAATCCAAGACAGTTTTATTTTAGATGAATCATTCGATGAGTAGGTATTTCTATTTATACATTACCGTTTTGTAGTAGGAAAGACTTGATTAATAAAAAAATATGTACGTAGGTACGAGATTTCAATAAATGATGAAACATAATATCGCTGAGAGCTTAATGAACTTTATTTTAAGTGATCTTTGTGCGGAAAACCATAATACCTAAACCACTTATCGAGCAAATGATCGACAAAAAATTTTTAATTTGATGACAATTCGTTGTCAAATTAATAAATAGTGACACATAATGACTTTAAATGGACGCGGCCTAACCTGATGTACAAAAACCGTTAGTTCGTCATTATTAAATAACGGAACTAACTATTTGGACTAGAAACAAGTACCTATTGTTCATAATTATACGATAACAAACATGAGTCTATGCTGTTAATAAAAGAGTCTGTGTATTTGAATAAAACACGCTAAACCCAGGAAATAAAAGACAGATTTAAGCTAATCTTTTTGGTTTAGATAACCAGTTTAATGGGCAAGGTTAGGCTACTTAAACGATCTATAGACCAATTTTGATTATGTATCATTTTTATTTATCATTAGTTGCTAGAGATGTGCGCAAATCTATACTAATATTATAAAGCGGAAGAGTTTGTTTGTTTAAAAGCGCTAATCTCAGGAACTACGGGTCCGATTTGAAAAAATCTTTTTTTGTTGGATAGTCCATTTATAGAGGAAGGCTTTAGGCTATATAACATCCCGCTGCGACCAATAGGAGCGGAGCAACAATGAAAAATGTTGCAAAAACGGGGAAAATTTACGCATACTATTTGCGCGGGACATCTAGTGGCAAATATTTTCATAGGAAAAATTAGGAACAAATGTAATTGTCAATTTATTTCCATTAGTAGCACATCGGGCTATATTGATACGACTCATCGCATCTCTTGTTCAAAGATGATGTCAATAACACGTCATTGTGGAGGCGTGGACGACCAGACTACAAAATACCGTAAGGACCTACAGAAGGTACGCGTCATACATACTTCGCTTCTAGTTTTTCGGAACACCTTCAGTAAAAAATGGTCCGAGGTTTTCTAAGTTTCCGTGTCCGTGAACGATGTCTATAAGTGCATTGTTTCAGCGCGTGGGTATAAGGCTTACCTTTTGTACTCTCGGTATTTTGAACATTTTAAAAAACCTTACACAGCACACTTGTGTGAACATATAATTAGTTCTATGCCATGTATAAAATAAGTACCCATGAATAGGGAAACTAAGTACGATAGGTATGGAAGCTTATAGATAAAGACGACAAAAGTAGAATTTGTCCTGTGTGTGACGTCAAAATGTTGAATGGCAACAGTTACTCGGCGGAAAAATTTTTCGTCAATTATTTCAAGGAAAACGATACGATAACGTTTGTAAATGAATTCTTGATCAAACTGATCATCTATACTACATTAAATAACAAATACAAAATGATTCACGATTAGTCATACGACTCTAATAGATTCAGAACAAAATCGTGGTCTTCAAAAAAAATACAGACTTCATTGTTACAAAGACTTGTTTTTTTTTTTTAATTTATTACACAGCTGTGCCCCGTGGCATTACTCGGTTATCGCTGGCTGCACTCTTAGGTAGTAGAATGAAATTATGAACACTATAAACCTGCAAAAAGCGGACTATATGGTCTATATGTACACGCAAAAAGAAATTTATTGGAGGTCGGTCTAAGCCATAGGCTATCTTGATGGGTTATTATTCCGTGATATTGTAGGTAATGCAAACACATTACTGTGTTTCGGTTGAAGGGCACTGTAGCAAGTGTAATTACTGGGCAAATGAGACTATGAACTCATCTCTCAGAATGAGAAGTGCGGTGTAGTGACGCTCCGAACTTTGCGGAACAAGGATTTGCGTGACTCATCTTTTCCTTCAGTTGTATAAAAAAAAAATATCAAATAGGTAGGTACCGTCTTCAGAAGAAGTACAAACAGACTCTTCTGCTTTATAAAGTTATGTGTATGATTCAGAGCAACAAACACCAAACACTGCGACTTAATGAGATTATTGTTTCAGCTAAAAAAATATATACGTGTGAAAAGTAACTGATTTTGAAAGACTTTAAAGCCATTGTTATGAACGTAACTTTAGTTACTTCATGTTTAACATATCGCGATTCTAAATAATACAACGGAAACGAGGGAAGATCTCATAGATAATGCGAAAGTCAGTTTCTTTTTCATTGTATCGTTTGCTTTTTTTTTTTTACCACAGTGAACAGCACTTATTGCGATACAGATGCCACATGGCGTTTTGTATTGTAATGGCATGAATCGAAGACATCTGCAGTACCTTTTTTTTTTTAAAGAGTAGGTAGGTATTTAATAAAACACTTTGTTTTAGTGTTATACAATTGAGCTGGAAAACAACCCGCATTACGTTACTTGACGGTATGCGCAACTGTTGTAAGAAAAATAAATTCCAAACTACCCATCATCAATCGTAATATTATTCTTGTTCTCTGTTAAATAATTTTACGCAATATTGAAACAGACAATAGAAGAAAATTTACATATTTTTTTACATAAATATATTGTTAGACATGCCAATTTTCTTCTTTTGTCTTTTCGTCGCCGAATTTTAAATTGACATATCTTTTTAAACATTATAGTTGAGTAAAAAAAAATGTCAATTTTCTTCGTTCGTCTAAATTCAATATTGCGTAAAATTATAATTATCAGCGAACAAGAAAATATTACGATTGACGATGGATAGTGTTAAAGTTTTTTTTTTGGCATGACGCGGCTAGCGTATTACCATTTTAATAGGTAGGGAATCTGCGCTTCCGTCTTCTTATTTTTCAATCAACATTTCAGCTTCGTATATACACTATTACACTTTAACTTCACAAATACTTCTCGGGGAATTATTTGCATTATTTCATGTACTTTTACAGCACGTGTCTTCTTTATTCTTTTTTAAAATTTATGGTAATCTAGCCGGTTTATCGGCTAATTTCTGCCAGTGTCAAGTAATTATTGTACACATTTGCTGCACTATAAAAATAGCGACATGTCAGTTCGCCGCCATTTTTACAACTAATTTAATAAAGTTTGTAAGTTTGAATGTTGTCTGTGTGTTTATAAGTCTCTATTTGCTATGCAAATAACATAGGTAATATGGCGACACCCACTTCCGTGCGGGGAATTATCTATATAAAGATGACCTATATAATGGCTATATTATTTTGTATGTTTGCATGTATGACGGATCATTACTAAAGAATGGCTCGACCGATTTTGATATTATGTATGTTCGTTGATTGTTTCATGAAAATATAAGTTAAACCATTTTTTTTTTGAAGATCGATTGAAAAATGTTGGAAATTTTAATTATATTTTAGTACTAACTGATGCTCGCGGCTCCGCCCGCGTAGCAATATACGCTATTGCTCAGGTCCTAAGGAAAGTAGCGTGATGATATATAGCCTATAACTTAATACAGACATAGGAGATTATGCTCCCAAAATTTGAATAGAATCTGTTCAGTAGTTTTGGCGCCAACCCTGAACAAAGAAACAGACACGAAAAATCTAATCATGGTTTTGGATTCAGGAACCCTTAATCAGTCGAAAAACATTCATTTTTTTTAATATCTTCAATGTACAGACACAGCTATTTTACAATTAAACACACAGTAAAATCGCAATTGCACAGAATAAGACAACCAATTTTTATAATTTACATTTTAGAGTAGGTAGGTATTGAAAGTAAAAAACTTAAAGCTTCTTACATAAGACAATGTTCATTTTAACTGCTAAGAGAAAGTGTTACAAGCAGTCATTTCAGCCTGCAGCTGGACTCTTAAATAAAAATACTAAAGTATTTTTGGAAACATTACCTACCAACTGTTTTTGTTGTATTTATAGTTTGAATTGTTAAGTTATGCTAATATCTGATTACCGGAGTGAAATATACCACATTTTAATACTTATCTATAGAAATATACAATATTCAGATATTTTTATATATGTACACACAATTTCTTCATTTTGAAATTATTTGTTTACTTACCATTTGCATATCTTAACACTATATAGATAGGTATATTAAGTAAAAAAATATTCATAATATCTGTAACTAACAGGGTAAGTCATGGCTCTGTTAGCCCCATACTTTTCAGTCCAAGTCAAACAGGGCTTGTAAAAAAATTGAATGATATTTGTATAAAAGTAAGGTAGGTAGGTAAATAGTCCAAAATAAAAAAAAACAAATTAAACAGGCAAATTAACAACTATATAAACGAAACTGTTTTTTAAATTATAATGGTTTTTATCTGGTTGGGTCTTTCAATGTCACAAACATACACACCTACAGTGGCATCATAGCACTTAACTGCATATGCATAAAGTTAAACAGTTAACATTCAAACAATGCTTCTTGCCTTATAAATGACATTAACATAAATGAATCATATAATAAACAAATTCAGTTATATTATTTAACTCATAAACCTGTTCATAACCTCTGTTTCTTTCAACAATATTTGTTCAGGTGCCAGGTGTCATGTTATGGTGGATTAAAACATAATGTACTGCCACATTAGTATGGTGAATGTCACACCAATCTGTTGAAAATAACAACAAAATCTAAAATTACTTTTCAACTAAATACTTGTAATAGCAGTATTTACCAGTTAATTTTTTAATTTGTATTATTATATTTTATTAGAAAATTAGTTCAGTACCTACCTAATCACTGTATGTCACATAGAATATTTAATAAATTTATTATTAAATATTCTATGTGACATAGTGATTAGGCACTGAAGTATTTTTTTAATTTACCTTGCTTTAAATTTGTAATTGAAATGGAGTCAATATTTTCCCTATATAAACAAATATCGATAATTATATAATATTATAAATATTGTGAATGTAAAAAATAATTAAGTGGTAGGTGCTTCATTATTGTATATATTCACACTAAACATTAATAATAACGATATCTGTTGATATTGATACCTTCAAGTTAATTATTTTTTATTTAAGTAAGGTAGGTAGGCATCCGATCATTTTAGGCGGGAATTTATATATAATATTTTTTGTACAGGCTCTATATTTTTTTTTGTAAATAAGTCGTTAAAAAGGACTAATTCCAGGTAATGAGCTAGCTAGTGTAAATACATAGCAGTTTTCGTATACATTGGTGAGGTACATGATATTCTAAGAACACATTCATACGAAGTGTGTCAGCTGCATTCTTTGAATATTACAGTTATAGTTCATCTTCGTCCGTTCACATTGAAGAAGTTACCTAAAACGTGTTCCTCACGCTATAATTTATAACTAATATTACGACGTTACCGACAAATAAACGTAATTCTTTTGATTGCTTTTATTTTCTAATTTCAGCTCTAGCGGTCTAAACGTACCTGCATCACTCTCAACTTCTTCGTTTTGTACTTCCTTTTTCTTGCCCTTAAAAACGATCTTGTATACAAAATGTATAGTTACACAGAGGAAGATTGTAATTCCCGCCATCAGGAATACATTTAAGTTTTGACCGGCTTGAATATCGCCCATTTTCACTCAAAATTCTTTACGAAAACGCTAACTGGACACAGAATCTAAAATCACGACAGCTACGATCACGCGGTCACAAAATCACAATAAACTAACCACAGATACTAAACATGACTGATCGGACTGGCTTCACTCACTGAATGAAACTCTTGACATCATTCAACAAAAGTCATTCTTAAACCGGCCGGTGGGTATTATTAGTGACGTGCTCATACTCACAGTTTCAGATTACTGTTTACACTCGCAACTTGTACGAGCGTTGACGCGCGTATATGCTCGTTTAAGCGTGTTGATACCGACTTATCTCTAGCGTTTTGAGAGAACACGCGGGAATATCCCCATGTACGCGAGTCCGGTTCTTTGAAACGCGAAATGTAGCGCATGTCTATGAAGCGCGATACCGAAACGACCAAAACAATAAAAGCCACCGAAGCCGCACAAGTGTCCATTGGAACATTAAACCAATACAAATATTTAAATTTCTATAGATCAATAAGTTAATGGAGTTAACTAAACAATTTAAATTTTCTTAACCAATATAGATTTTTAAATTGGGACAGGTCTGCCGTGAAATCTCTCCTTAAATTATAATATTGCCGCGCCGACACACGTCAATATTATTGACATTAATAATAATAATATCTCGGGACAACTCACACAACGCCATCTGATTCCAAACTAGGCAGAGCCTGTATTAATATAATCTTGCAACTGATAAACATACTTAAATATATTTCTAAATACATACTTAAATTAGACTAGTTGTCCCACGCAACTTCGTCTGCGTAAATTTTCCCCGTTTTTGCAACATTTCTAATTGCTGCTCCACTCCTATTAGTCGTAGCGTGATGTTATATAGCTTATAGCCTACCTCGATAAATCAGTAGTTCCTGAGATTACCGCGTTCAAACAAACAATCTCTTCAGCTTTATAATATTAGTATAGATAATACCCCTCAATTCCCCCGACACTGACGAAATTTCAGGAAATCATCAACACGTTTATTCCTGAAATAATCTTAGTGCTTATATACTAGTGATATATTATAAATCCCTATTTTTGACGGCAAACATGACATGTGCAAGAAATTCGATATAATTTCGATCGAATGGCCCCGATCGCGGTCACGGGTTAACTAAAGAGGGGTTTTTCAACTACCATCGCCTGGTCTTGATAATTTTGATTAATTGTACTGTGTCGCTACGTGCACACACTGCACTTACGACATCTTCACACTGAGGTGTGGTATCTATACGGTAACGGCGACGATTGGATTTGTTAATAACGGGATTCCAAAATGGCCATATAGCCATCAGGGACTGTAATACCGATATAAATTTGGTACCGGGATCGAATAATACTAATACTGATATATCGAAATTGTGTATTGGTACAATATATCAGTATTTTAAATTCACAAAGTCTCAAGTCTCTATTTACCCACACCTTGTCATGTTATCTGTTTAATTACTAAAAGCCGGTATCCACTATGCACTATTCTGGAATAATAGAGGCGATCGGTGAGTGATTTGGTCTTAAGTCCCGATTCCAACAAATGCTCAGCGATTGCAACAGGGAGTGATATCGGTATCCAAATTTTATCGGTATTGACAAATATCGATAAAAATATCGGTAGTTTTGACGATACTCAATACCGATACCAAGACGACGTTGCCAGCATTGGTTGGTGTGCGGGACGGAAATGAACAACAGTGTTGCCAACAAATTTTCAACAAATAAGTAGAAAATATTAGTATTTAGCTGTAAATTAGGAAAAAAGCTGATAGATTTTTAACTATAAAGTTATTTGCTTATCAAAAAACTAATTAAATAAAGGGTCTTTCAACAAAGACGGGTCGATGTTAAAATTGAATAAAACTAGATGTGTGTGAGATATTAACGAAATTTATTTTTTATTTGAAAGGCCCGTTTATGCCATTATGCATGAAATATGACATCGTTCAAATGTCCGCCGCGGCTTCGCATGGTGGCACAAATCCGAGAGGTCCAATTTTTAATGACTCTGCTGCATAGATCCGGCTGAATCTGAGCGATGGCCTGCGTTATGTTGGCTTTCAGGGCAACGGTCGAATGTGGTTTATTGGCATAGACCTGCGACTTCAGAAAACCCCACAAGAAAAAGTCTAGCGGAGTCAAATCACACGATCTTGGTGGCCAATTCACGTCACCTCTGCGAGAGATAACCCTACCCGCAAACCGTTCATGCAGAATGTCGATTGTGTCGTTCGCTGTGTGGCAAGTAGCGCCATCTTGCTGGAACCACATGTCATTCACGTCCATATTGTTCAATTTAAGCCAAAAGAAATTGTTTATCATTGATCTGTAGCGCTCACCGTTGACGGTGCTGGCCTCGCCAACTTCGTTTTCGAAGAAGTACGGACCAATGACGCCGCCAGACCAAAATCCGCACCAAACAGTTACTTTTTGTGGATGCATTGCTATCTGGTGAACCTCATGTGGGTTGTGGTCATCCCATATACGGCAATTTTGCTTATTAACAAAACCATTCATCCAAAAATGTGCCTCGTCGCTAAAGATTATTTTTTGGCCAAAATCGGGGTCCTCTTCCAAGCGTTCTGACGCCCATTCAGCGAACACACGGCGTTGTCTATGGTCATTAACTTTGAGCTCCTGGGTCAGTTGGATCTTGTATGGATGCAGACCCAAGTCCCGACGCAAAATTCTCCAAGTTGAAGTCTGCGAAAGGCCGAGTTCTTGTGCACGGCGAGAAATCGACTGCTTCGGAGTCTCCTGAACACTCTCACGTACAGCGGCGATGTTCTCGGCCGATCTGGCGTTCCTTTGACGTAAAGGTGTTGGTTGGTTGTTTACCGAACCGGTCGTCTCGAATTTAGTCACCAATCGTTGGAGAGTAGACTTTGAAGGGCCACCGCGTCTGCCGTAAAATGGGCGCAATGCGCGCAACGTTTTCACTAACGAACACTCATTTTGATAATAAAGTTTTATCATTTGCACATGCTGCTCAACCGTGTAACTTGCCATGGTGATTTGGCATCAGTGACTGAATAAGAAAAAACAGATTTGACAGATGCCGCCAAATCAAAATGGCCGCCACAGATTATTAATATCGACCCGCTCTATTTGAAAGACCCTATAGATAACATGACGATAAGATATATTATACCGCTACAATATATTAAATTGTAGCGTTATATTTTGATATCAGTACCAAAATTACATGCTCTATTACAGTCTCCTGCACAACAGACTTGAACGCTTGACGGTTTTTTTACAACCGCGATATGTTCCTTGACCCTGTTTACGATTGTCATTTTGGTCTGTCCGATATAGGATCTACCGAAACTGCAATCCATCTTGTACACACTATGGTGTGTTTTATTTTAATAACGCCTCGGCTGTTCGTAAAAGCTTCTTCAAAATAATAACTAATGCATTCGTTTTATTATTTTGTGGAAAATACTTGAATACTTACGTTATAAGAAATAAGGACCGAGTCTTCATGCAGCTAAAGATTAAACTTATTTAGATATTATCAGATAAACTCAAACCGTCAAAAAATTTAAATTATGTTTCAATAAATAATCGAAACAATGTCCCCATCCCCAAACTAATACCTAAAAGAATTTCTAATGAAGTTACCCGCGTTATGTTGTAAATTTAAAAATAAAATTTTACTGGCTGAATGTAGATAAAAAAGGTTTTGACATGTTGCTAATCAAAAATGGCAATCAAACAGTCCATCAATCCACGTGAAATAAATTACTAATTTTTTCATCCATTTCCCAAAATAATATGCCGAGTCGTAGTAGCAGCCGCAGGTAAATAAATATATACTCATCTAGTTTCACGATGTATGGTTATTTTCTGTAAATTATTTGCCTAGTTTAGTAAAATTATAGTGATAGTTAATGATGTTTTAAGTAAAAAGGTGTAGATAGGTTACAAGCGCTTCGCAAGCGGCACCATAAAAAGTTTTTATAAGTCAGTATCGCCACTTGCGTCAACAGTGACCGATATAGGTTTGCAAATACGTGTTTCTAGGCTTCCGAAGCCAAAATGGCACAAACGGAACCCTTATAGTATCGTCATGTCCGTCTGTCTGTCACTGTCTGTCTGTGTATGTCTGTTTGTCCGTCCGTCCGCCCGTATGTTATTGATCAAATTTGGTTAAAAGGTGTCTTGTAGTAGCCGATAATTAGTTTAATAGATAAATATTAAAGATAAATATAAACATGTAACAGCATCTAAGATAAAACATCAACGTGTGGCACACCATTCGACCGGTCTTATATTAACATTTTTAGGTTTCAAATAAACCCGGAAGTTGCATAAATTGTCCCCCCCTCCCCCCTTTTATCTTTAGAACAACGTGACTAAAATATATGAAAAATAAATCAATTAATAAATACTTTAAACTAAAATTATTGCCAACATGATCTGTTATACTGTAATTTCCTTTGTTAAACTTTCGCGAAGATATATTTCGGGACTTAATCGCGTAAATTAAATAAAAGTTCCTAGGAAGGAACCTTTTATTTACCCGAAGTTTCAAACTCTTGCCCGGGTTTTGTTAGCTGTTTCACCTTATTATTCATAATTCATCTTCGTATTAATAAAATATTAAAACTAGTATACAATAGCTATGTTGTTGGTCGGACTCAATTACTACGGTGGGACATGTCGTATAATCTATCCAATTAATTTAAAATGTACAAAGTTGCATTTTTTTTTAAAGGTACTAAACCATATGTTTTTTCACAAATATATTTTATTAAGTCATGGCCAGGTCTTATCCAAGGTGCAGGAAGGTGCCTACTGCTAACCATAACACATCAAGTAAGCGTAATCGAATGGTCTCAATCACCAAACTATACAAACAGTTATAAAAGTATAAAAAAAAAACGCCCATCTTATAATGTGTCCTGTGTGCCCAATCAACTGTACGCAGAAAGACTTGATGGTTGCCTCCGACAATGCAGTTGACGTAACCGCGTATTGGGCCACTTTACTACCTATAATAACTTTACTACCTTGAAAGACCTCAAGGCAGTAAAGTCATTTCAACCGAGAAGATGGATATCGTTTGTCAACATCGTGGAACCCAGTGATCAGCAAGTGTACACACCGCCGAACAAACATTACGCGCCAGTGTGCAGATGTCGTTAATGTTGTGTGTCCGAAGTACCGACGGTTCCGTAATAGTGAGTGATAAAAATCAACCGAGGGTAGTTTCCGAAACCCGCGCTTCTCGGAGGCGACGCTGAGCTGAATTAGTCTACCCGTGACCACGGCCGTTGCAATACGGTCGAAACGTCGGGAAATAAACAAGCCTTAAAATAAAATATTTACGCGATTAAGACCCGTAGCTTATTAAATTCTATAATTATTCAGAACAGCGAGTTAATAAAGACTTATGGGACAGGGCTTATAAATGGGATTTTCTACCTTTCTTTCCGATAAGCCAGTGATAATTCACAAAACTAACAATACATACGACATCATACATACTTTTGCAGTGTAGATAGGTTCCTGCACGTTTTACGACCTGCACATTTTGCGATCTGCTCATTTCGTGACCTGCATATTTTGCGACCTGCACATTTTACGATTTGCACATTTTGCGTAGCCTGCACATTTGCGACTTGCACATTTTGCTATGTATCGATGAAAACTTGTAAGTTATAACTCCTCAGTTGTAAAAATGGCGGCAAACTGTCGCTATTTTTATATAGCTCCGAGTATAACGGGTAAAACAGTGTAAAATATGATTGATATACGTGTTAACTGGACAAAACGAGTGGTTTGTGATTCAAAGAACAACATTAAAGCTAGCCGGTCATGCCAAAAAAAAAATAACTTAATTGGCAACACTGACATACAGCTATCTCTTTCTCGTTTGAACTTTAAGAGTGAGAAAGCGACAACCGTTCTAAATTTAAAATTTCTAGAATGAAATCGTTCTTTCTATTGGCCGGTTAGAAAATTGACAAACAAGTGACACAAGACACAAGTGTCAGTCTGTCGCAAAGAATATGTCAGTTGGTTACATTTTTATTGGAAGTGTTGATCTCTGAACTACAGTTTTCGTAAAGTTATTCACAGTTATTAAATAAAGATAAAAAGATGCCTCGACGTGGACGTTCGAACCCTGCGCCACCGCCGCCGCAGCGACGGTAAGTAACTGGATTAAATACATGATTAATTTATTTATCGTCATGCTGGTATAACCTAATCATTTGTTTTTAGTGCTGCTCCTCCATCGCGCAATGTCCCTGCTCATGCACCTCCGTCTTCCCCGGCTCCAGCCATGGCTCAGCCTCAGCAACCATCCATGTTCAGCCAGATGGCAGCCACAGCCGGTGGCGTCGCTGTGGGATCAGCCGTGGTACGTAATGTTATTACGTAATATAAACACTACTTGACCCTTACCTCAAGATGAAAAGATTATTCATGTTGCGGGTTCTGTAATGTTTAAATAAAACATCTTTTACAGTTGCAATATGTTTGGCTTGATTCCAGCCGTGGATAAGGGTCACATGTTTATCGTGACGTTATCATGATTCGTGTCTTTTGTTTACATCGGAAGATATTTTGCACAATAAATATTGAGATTGCATTATTGTTGGGTTGACTTTGAAATAGCTGTATGGATCATACCATCCTATGTTGTTTACTTTTTAGTTCTTTGAAGTTTATTAAAACTGTTAATAAACTTGGTACCATTTTGATTGCAGGGTCATGTGGCAGGTAGTGCTCTAACTGGCTTATTCAGTGGTGGTGGTAGCAGTGAGCCTGCACAGCAGCAACAGCAGGCGGCACAGCCTGCTGCCCAGCCTGCTGCCCAGACATACAACCAATATCAGAACCAAACACCTCAGGGACCTTGTGCTTGGGAGATCAAGCAGTTCATTGAATGTGCGCAGCAGCAGCATGATTTGACCCTATGTGAGGGCTTCAATGAGGCTCTACGACAGTGCAAAATTAACAACCACATGTAAATTGAGCCATAACATTAAAGGTGCCACTCTATAATGATGCATAAATTTAAATATTATTCATATTCAAGGTCTATGAATATAAAAGAAAAATGTGTCATTGGGTATGTTTATAGCTATTTTATTTGAAGCCACAAATAGGGCACCTTTCTTGTAGGTGTTAACTTTGAGGAAATAAGATTTCTCTTGGAGTTTTAGTAAATTTTAGTGCTATAATTTTTCTATTTAAGATTTTTTGTGATGTATAATTCTATAGACTCAATTTATCCAATTGTTTTACGTAACATTTAGAACAATAAAATCAATATACAACAACCGAAATTGCATTTGTTTAATTTCATTTTTTGTCTTTAATTTTAAAGATATATAATTACAATTACCAAAATATTTAACATATTTTATCTTTTCAGTAAATTTTACCCGTTTTTAGGGTTCCGTAGCCAAAATGGCAAAACTGAACCCTTAGTCAACTTAAATGTAGAACCCTTAGCGCCATGTTCATTCGTCCCTCGGTCTGCAGTGCTAGGAGGATGTAATTTTGCATGGAGACCACATATTACTTACGCGTACAAACTGAAAGAATAAAATCGTGAAAAAAAGTTTTTTAGGGTACCTCCCCTTATGTAAATTGGGGGTGTGATTATTTTTTCTCACCTACCCCATCGTGTGGGGTATCATTAGATAGGTCTTTTAAACGCGTTCAGGAGTTTGGAAGACGATTTTTAGATTTAGTGATCTGCTTGCAAAATATTAAGCTTTTAAGTGCAATTTTTTGTTAGTCAAGTGTGTCCCCCCCCCCCCCCCCCGCCAACTAAATGGTTGATGATTGGTATGTGAAAAAAAAACACGGCAGTGGTATATATAAGTGAAATTAAAAGAACTATCACGGCTAAGTAGGCTTTACAAGTTTACGAGTAACAGCTGATCAAATGAGAACTAACAAAATTTTCGTACAAATTCCATTGAAAAATATTAAATCTACGTTGTAAGTATGAAACAAAAACAACAGAAAACCCACTGGGGGAGGGGACCACGGAACCCTACATTGTGCGTGGTCCGACATGCACTTGCCCGGTTTTTGTAACATCATTGTTGCTTCGCTCCAATTGGTCGTAGCGTGATGTTAAATAGCCTATAGTCTTCCTTGATAAATGGGCTATCCAACACTAAAATAAGATTTTTTCAATTCGAACCAGTAGTTCCTGAGATTATCGCGTTTAAACAAACATACTAAAATTTTATCATTTTTATCCATCCGGAATATGGAATTAAACTATGTGGTATCTGAAGCTTTGATCGATTTTAAATCTAAAATATAATTTGCATCCTAAACAGAACTATTTAATTCTCTAATTACATTAATTGAAAGCAGAATGTAATTTGAATACAGTGGGCGTAGTGGTGGGAGTTATAGCCCAGGAAGATATCAACATGCTCCTGCTCGTCCTCCTCCTGTGATTATTACTCCGGCTCCCCGGCGATCCCTTTTTGGTGATGCAGCAGCTGTTGCTGGAGGCGTCACTGTGGGGACCACTATGGTATGGTCTTTTTTTTATACTTACCTATTCCATATCAATGTATATTCATAGAATTTGGCGTTGCTTGCTGTAGATTTCTTTATGGGATAGCTGGTTATATTTTACGATTCTAGTAATAGGTACCGATTCACAATAAGCATATATTGCTACTTCGGCTTAACGTCTCGGCAATAAAACAATTTGTTGCTGAACTTATTTGTAGCTAGTTTTTGATGGCCGACTCATTTCTCATCATTGCAGGGTCACTTGGCAGGTGAAGCTATATCGGGTTTGTTTGGTGGAGGTCGACGTCGTGAAGTGGAACAAGCGCTACCTCCAAATTATAACTATAACCAAGAACCAAGTGGACCCTGCGCCTACGAAATATCACAGTTTCTCAGCTGCGCCACTAACAGAGAAAACATTGAAGAATGTGCTGCTCAAAAAGAGGCGCTCATGGAATGCAAACGTCGTAACCGTACGTTGTTTTATTTATTTTTACATGTTTTTTTTTTTACACAACACACATTTAAAAAAAAAATACGCTTTTTTTTTTAAATTAGTATGTACCTAAGTAGTATGGTGAAAAAATAAGCATCGTTAGTTTGACCTCACCAAGTTGTTTAAACTAACCTACACCAGTGGGTAAACAGCAACTATACAAATACAAATACCTGTTTATGTATACCCTATTTACTGCGAATAAAGATAATTTGTATTTGTATATGTTTTGATCAGAGGCGTATCTTGCCTTAGCCGGTCCCGGTATCAAGCGGCTCGTAACACTGATGCAGCTGATACGGCGGTAGCTACGCCTCTAGTTTTGATCCGCAGCTCAGATATATATCGATTGTTGTAGTATTAGCTGATATAAATAGATCTAGCCTATTAACTTGTTCCTACCTACTAGCAGCTTTAGCTTAGAAGCGATTCACGTTGGTAGAATATAATAATCTCCCATAAATAATCCCATAAAACGTTTCCGCTTTGTCAGGAGCGAAGCAAGTCGTCAATGTTACTTACTAGAAATGATCTTGGTAGGAATAATAGCCTATTAATATAATTATAATAGGTATGTTTTTCCATTGTTTCAGGCATACCTTAACCTAGCATAAGATGGCATACAAAACTTTAAACAGACAAGCACCGGTGTTACTTATCATATTTGTTCTAATAAAATTACCTCAAAAAATATATTTTTTTTATTTCTGCGTACCTCCTCCTGAGGAAGAACATAAGGGAGCATGGGACTTGCATCCATTATAGCGTATTTCGTGGTCCCAAAATTTTGACTCGTCGTGGGTTCAATGAAATATATTTAGAAAGCATGACCTTCACCATCTTCATGTCAACATATAGTTTATAACTTTACAAATCATTTTTTACCGTGCGTATATTTTATCAATCCGGGGTATGGAATTAGGCTAGTACCACTTGGTTGTTTTGTTCTTCAATTTCAAATCTAAAACATCTTTCGATTCCAAAACTAAACTACGAAAGTTTAACTAAATTAATTGAAAGTATAATGTAATTTAAACACAGTGGGCGTAGTGGTGGGGGTTATAACCCACGAAGTTATCAACGTGCTCCTGCTCGGCCTCCTCCTGTGATTATTACTCCGGCTCCTCGGCGATCTGTCTTCCGTGATGCAGCTGCTGTTGCGGGAGGTGTCACTGTGGGCACCACTATGGTATGCTATTGTTTGTCATATCACGCTGCTTGCTATAATTTATTTTGGGATTTCTTGTGGAAGGGGCGGTGGGAGTTTGTATTACAGTTCTACTAATAGATACCTACCTAAGTACCTATCTATTTACTTGCCTATCCACAATAAGCACGTTTTTGCCACTTTAGCTTACGTCTAGGGAAGAAAACGATGAATTTATTGTGGGATTTATTTGTAGACAGTTTTAGATGGATAACTAAGTAATTTCTCATTATTCCAGGGTCACTTGGCAGGTGAAGCAATATCGGGTTTATTTGGTGGCGGTCGACGACATCAAGTGGAACAAGCGCTACCTCCTAATTATAACCATAACCAAGAACCAAGTGGATCCTGCGCCTACGAAATATCGCAGTTCCTCGGTTGCGCCACTAACAGAGAAAACATTGAAGACTGTGCTGCTCAAAAAGAGGCGCTCATGGAATGCAAGCGACGCAACCGTACGTTGTTTTTTTTTATTTTCATAAGTTCACTCAACACTCTGTCTATTTTTTTGCATTGTTAGGTAGCATGGTGTGAAATGAGCATAGTTATGGGCCCCACTGACGATGCATCTATCAATCCAATTTGCGTTGACGGCTGTCAAAAAATTATCGTGAATGTCAAAAACATATTCCGTTTGAATCGGTTTTAGAGATTCAAATGGACGGCGTCCAGTCCAAATACCAGCACAGCAGTACCAACGTACGTTCAAATAGAAGGATAGTCAATGGTGCCATAATTTTGCGTAGGTACATAAATTTGAAATGTGTCCATTCGGGTCTCAATGTACATATCGTTAGGCCACCTTTAGATAAATGCCCACAGAAGACCGACCTCAGCTTTAGGGGAAACAGCAACCATATGTAATCCGTAGTGTAGATTTATCGATCGATGTAGCCCTAGCAGTCTAGCAGATATTTAAACAATTATACATATAAGAGTGTAGCCCAAGAACTTGTTTCTACCTACTAGCAAAAGCGATATTCACGTTGGGAAAATCTAATTAGGTAGGTATCTCGGCTATCATCGGCCCATCAAACATTTCCACTCCGCCAGTAAGCATGACGTCAATGTTATAAAATTGTAATGGTGTAATGTGTAGGTAGGTATATAAGGACAATCTTTGAAACGGGTCAAAATTTGAGCTTAATCAATGCAGATTTTTTTGAGTTTTTGAAGCGTGAATAAACCAACATAACATTTGTATATAATAGATAATATGTCTTTTCACTTGTTTCAGGCATACCTTAACCTACCATAAGATGTCATTCAAAACTTAAACAGACGAGCACCGGTGTTATAAAATTCCTTTGCAATAAAATATACCTCAAAAAATATTTTTTTATTTCTACGTACTTCCTCCTGGGGAAGATGATAAGGAAACATGGGATTTCATGCATTACCTAAAGCGTATTTTAGTCCTATAATTTCAGTAAGTCAATCTGGTTTTGAATAATGGTTGCGTCTTTATATCTATACTAATATTTTGGATTAGGTTAAGAATGATAATTCCAAAAATACTTCCATTATCGTATTCTGACTAGTTTTCTTAGTATCATTGCATAATGCAAACTCTAAACTAGGTAATTCTAGGAAGGCGGGGAATCCATAAGGTTCATGTAAATTGTTATATTTACTGGTCTAATCTATTGCTTCAAATTTTGATACAGTGGTGGTAGGGGATCCTCGCGAGGATCATCAAGAGGGTTTCATAGCCCGCCGGCGTATGCCCCCCCTATGGCTACTGCTCCGCCGCGACAATCTGTATTCAAAGACGCTGCTGCGGTTGCCGGAGGCGTCGCTGTTGGCAGCGCTGTGGTAAATAACATATACCTAATTACCTATCTACATACTATTTATATTACCAATTTTGAATGACGCACCAAGTCCGGGGTTCTCAACCTGTGGATATTTACCTACCTACGCGGCGGTAAAATATGTATTCTCTGCAGGTAATTAAGATGGTATAAATTCTCTCTTCGTTAGGGGTAAAATGGCTTTTAGTCAAAACGATCCTAAGTGTTAAAGGGAGGAGTCAACATTTTTGTATTCACTGAATTATAATGGTTACAATCCGATAATAGATAGTTTCCTATCTCATATTTTTCAAATGAATCACATACCTACTTATTTCGTTTTGTATGCCTTAGTTGGCGCAATGGGAGTGCATTGCTGTGCAAAGGTTGTGGATTCGATTACCGCATGACATAGGACACCATGGATCCTTAAATCGTTATTCTAAGTATAGGTGTGATTTGTGTTCATGATTCGTATGTTTATAAAGTCCCTCGCGATACTCCTTCTGGCCATTTAGGACGGATTCCATCTTGAACGGATTCCATATAGGACGGATTCCATTTTGGACGGGTTCCATATTGGCGGAAACGGTACAGTCATTACCTTTCAAGTGAAACTATGGACTAGTTCAATGTTATAATGAACAGAATTATCAAATATTCAGTTAAATACTTGTAGTTTCGTAAAAGAAATTATTTAAAAAAATCGAACGACCATTTTATCCCTATTCACCCTTTGATCCCTATACACCCCATTTTAGGTACCTACTTAGTATTGGATTTATTTATTTATTTAAAACTTTATGCACAAAGTTGTACAAAGGTGGACTTAATGCTAAAAGCATTCTCTGCCAGTCTACCTTAGGGTGATGTAGAAACGGAATGTGGATTTCCTTGGATAATGGATACGAAATGCTGGCATATTATAAATAGATACTTATTTATTTTTCCTGTGCATATCCGTGATGTCATTATTATTGTCTTGTCATTATTATTGTCTAACATTATTTGTATGAATTGCAAACACAGATTACTTTTGATTGCAATTTAAAAAAATAGTTTATTTGTCTGAAGTCTTATAAATAGATTTTCATAATGGAATTACCTGGGCCAAGCGATGTGGACGGTGTAAATTTTATTACTAGTACACGTGGTAAGAAAATATTGTTGTATTCAGGGCATAAATATAATTTTGTGATGAAAAATAAAAACGGTTCCACTAACTGGCGATGTTCAAATAAATTTGAATGTTATACATCTTTAACATTAGACCAACAATGTAATGTAACTAGACAACCGAAACACACATGTTTACTGAATTTAGCTAAAATGGAAGCGGAAAAGTGTTTGCATGATTGCAAAAAGGAGGTTTGTGAAAGTGTAGAACCTATACCAAAGATATTTGAAAGAAATGTAACGAAACTAACAAGTACATCCTCACAGGAAACAATATTTTCGTAGGCACCAAAATGGATAAACAAAAAAAGCGGTCTCTACAATGCACGCAACAAGGCTTTCAATATGCCGAAAACTAAATTTAACAAATTGTCTGAAGTAAATGTGCCGGCTTTTTTAAGTAACCAATTTATGATATGTAATGATGGTGTGGATGACAAAATTTTAATTTTTTCGACACCTACAGCTATCGAATCAATAAAAAATATAACCAGTTATTTTGGAGATGGGACATTTTCAATAACGCCACAGCCTTTTTATCAATTATACAGTTTACATGCAAATTTTAGCACCACCGTCGATAAAACTCACTTTATACCTATTATCTATGCACTGTTACCGGACAAAAGTGAAGTTACATATAAACGGTTTTTTTTACTATTGAAAGATCGTTTTGGCTTGTCCATGGTATCATACAAATGTGATTTTGAAGTAGCTACAATTAACGCGGTAAGATATGTTTTTCCGAACATTGCCGTCACGGGTTGCTACTATCACTATAAAAAGGCCTTGTGGAAGAAATCAAAGCAACTTGGCACTTTCTCTACCTCGGATGGACGTAAGTTAACGAAATTATGCACAATGTTGCCTTTACTAACGCCACCTTATATACCAGAAGCTTTTCTTGCAATTTGTGATGTAATCCCAGACAATGACTGCCTCTGTGGCGCAGTGGGAGTGTATCCGACTGCTACGCAAGAGGTTGTGGGTTCGATCCCCGCCCAGGATAAAACTTTGTGTGATGAGCACGATGGTTTATTCTGTGTCTGGGTGTTATTTATCTATAATATGTATGTATTTAGAAATATATAAGTATGTTTATTAGTTGTCTGGTTTCCATAGTACAAGCTCTGCTTAGTTTGGGATCAGATAGCGTTGTGTGAGTTGTCCCAAGATATTATTATTATTATTATTATAATGAAGAAAATATTAATTTCCAAAGTTATTGCATGGATTACTGGATAAAACAAATAACATCAAAGATATTAAGTGTTACAGCTGAAGAACATAAAACCACAAATTCAGTGGAGGGATATCATCGCCGATTAAACAACAAAATACCAAGAAATACTAATTTACTTTATTTTATTAAACTTTTAAGAGATGAAGCTAAGTATCAAGATGTGAGAATAAGACAGGGACAAATTCACTGCAATAATAGAAATCGTAGGTCAAGAGACATTGATGTGTTTATGCAGCAGAGAGAAATTGTAAACGATCTCTTAAATGAGAAATGTTCTATTATGCAATGTCTCAACCGGTTATGTGAAGTGTAAGTTTTATTTTTTTTGTCAGGTTTTCCTTTTATTATAAGAAGTGTTATGTTATGTTATTTTTGTTATGTTAGAAATACACTACAGAATTTAAGTTAAATCGAATGGTATTTTATTGTTAAGTGTACTTCCGCCCAATATGGAACCCGTCCAAAATGGAATCCGTCCTATATGGAATCCGTTCAAGATGGAATCCGTCCTAAATGGCCAGAAGGGCGATACTGAACTATTTATAGTGTTGAAGTTTTACAAAAAAAAATGTGTGGCAGCAATTATGCTTTGTTGATTTCTCCAATCCGTGCGAGCTTCGTGCAGTCGTACCATCATATTATTCGACTGCCTCTGTGGCGCAGTGGGAGTGTATCCGACTGCTACGCAAGAGGTCGTGGGTTCGATCCCCACCCAGGATAAAACTTTGTGTGATGAGCACGATGGCTTATTCTGTGTCTGGGTGTTATTTATCTATAATATGTATGTATTTAGAAATATATAAGTATGTTTATCATCATCATCATCATCATCAGCCTATCGCAGTCCACTGCTGGACATAGGCCTCTCCAATTGCACGCCACTTTGTTCTATCCTCGGCTAGTCGCGATTGGAGACCGCGTCTCGGCAAACGTAGTGTGGGACGCCCTCAGGCCAGGTGGAGTGATAATCTACGCAAAACGGCTGGCAGGAGCTGTATGCGAGTAGCCGAGGATGTTTATCAGTTGTTTGCTTTCCATAGTACAAGCTCTGCTTAGTTTGGGATCAGATAGCGTTGTGTGAGTTGTCCCAAGATATTTATTTATTATTTATTTATACCCTAAGCGAACGCTCAGCCAAGCTACATGGAAGGCGGAGTGGGGGGTGTTAGGTTTTATTTTCGTTACGGAATTTCTAGAGTCGGTCGACGCGCTCAAATTCCGAGCCCGCGATAAAAGCTATTTACCTAATAGCTTAAAAATATCTTGTGGTTTCTAGGGACACGTTGCGGGCAATGCAATATCAGGGTTATTTGGAGGAAGGTCACGACCTGAAGTAGTTGAGGCACTGCCACAGAACTATAATGTGAATCAAGAGCCGACTGGACCTTGCGCCTTCGAAATATCTCAGTTCTTGGCTTGTGCTACAAATCACGAAAACTTGGAAGAGTGTGCACAGTTCAACGAAGCTCTTAAAGAATGCAAGCGACGCAACCGTATGTATCTGTTACAGCCACCGTAATTATCGATTATCCCCATACTTAATGCCTGTTGCCTACTTACCTCTATAGGTACGAGAGGTTAGTGTTACTTAGCCATTACAACTCTTATTTTTAGTATTTACTAAAATGCTAATATCTTTATTTTCTCCTGTTGCAGGCCTACCGTAACCAACACCCAAGATCAATAAATCAAGAACCAATTTAACAATAATGAACCAGTAAATTGATTAAGTAAACATTTACAAATATTATAGAAGTTTTATTTCATTCGCCAAGTAGGTATGAAGAAAGATGCCCTCGTTCAATTGCTGGCGCTTGGGTCGATGTAAGCCAGTGGTTCATTTTTACGGCCATAAAAAAGGCCAGTGGTTCCTAAACTTTTTGATTCTTTACCCTTAGGAGGTAACATGGCATTAGCAACAGTAGATCTTTAAAATGCCATGTTACCTCCAACATCGACCAAGTGCGATAGGTTGATAAAGGGTGGGCGCGCACTAGTCATCCTGGATCGAACGTATCCTTATACGTTCGAACCTGATATCGGCAGCCAGGATAGGGGCTCCCTAGCGCGCGCTCTCCCATATACCGTTTATATGCGAGAGCGCGCGCTAGGGAGCCACGATCCTGGCTGCCGCCGCCAGAAATACTGTCTGAATACTGCACAGCAGCCGCTGAGCTATATACTACTATAGTATGACCATTAGTGCTGTGCACTCCCTGAGGTATGCGCGCGGTGAGACGGGGGGGTTAGAATCGGCTGCTGCGCTGTCAGTGCGCCGTCAACGCTTGTGACGGCAGGTAGTGTTATTTGTATCGGACTGTCTATGTCAGACGCACACGAGATAAATATTCAAAGATGGGTCGTGCGTTATCTCGTGATATGAAGACTGTCATTTTTAAGGTGGCTGAATATTTTAAGAAAAGAAAAGCAGACAAAGAAAGCTTTGAATTTAAAAATGACGTGAATATTGCTAAAATCGTTGCGGAGGCTACGGGATACAGCAAAAGAACCGTACATAATGTGATTTCTGCGGGCTATTTATCAATTGAAAATTCAAGCCAATTAAAATTTCAATCGCTAAAAAAACCAAAAGTTCTAAAGAAAAAACACGTTGTGGATGATTTTGACCTTGGAGTTATCAGAAGAAAAATTCATCAGTTTTACGAAGTTGAAAAAAAAATACCAAGTGTCCGTAAGTTACTATCAAGTTTGAGACAGGATGGCATATTGAATTGTGGACGGGAATATTTAAGACAGCTTTTACACAAAATGGGCTACCGTTACAAAAAATGCAAATCAAAGAGACATCTCCTTATAGAGCAGCCTAATATTACAGTGTGGCGGAAAAAATATCTTACACAAATCAGAAATTACAGAACGGAAAACCGAAACATATATTTTCTTGATGAAACATACATCAACGCCAGTCACCATGCCAGCAAATGTTGGCAATCATCGTCAGAACCCGGTATTCATGCTGATATTGGGAAAGGACGGCGACTAGTAATACTCCACGCTGGGTGTCGAAATGGCTTAGTGGATGATACATTGACTATATTCAAATCCGATGCTAGAACCGGTGACTATCATGGAGATATGAGCGGACCTACTTTTTATAAGTGGGTAGATGAAAAGTTAAAAGATAAGTTGCTGCCGAATTCTGTGGTTGTAATGGACAACGCGTCTTACCACAGCGTTCAGATTGAGAAGAAACCAACTATATCAAGCCTCAAAAGTGAAATGCAGAACTGGTTGCTACGCCATAATGTAGAATTTTCAGGAACCATGTCAAAGGCTCAACTGCTACTTCTTATCAAAAATACACAAAAAGAACCCGTGTATAGAATTGACGAACTCCTGAAAGCCAGTGGACACACTGTTCTGCGTTTACCTCCGTACCATCCAGATTTAAATCCAATCGAGTTGGTCTGGGCTGATATTAAAAACAACATAGCCCAAAACTATATTAATTCTTCTCTAGACGAAAAGATAATCTTATTGGATAAATTGTTTTCGGAATTCACGGCGGAAAAATGGCAGAAATGCGACGATCATGTCCAGAAAAATGAAAATGATTACTGGAGTCGCGATAGTAGGTTCGATAATGTTATCGATTCATTCATAATAAATTTGCAAGACTCTGATTCAAGTTCCGGTGGCGAAGAGGAAGATGAAGATGATGACGAAATGGAAGATGAAGTTGAAACAGAATCTATGTCAGAATAACTTTCGTTAGAATATATAATTGTTTGTAAATATAAAAAATGTTTAATAAAACAAGTCCTGTTGTGAATTATAACTTTCAATTCTTATTTATCACCTGCATATTTTTAATAAAATATGAGTATATTTGGGTTACATTTTAATCAACAAAGTAAGTATATATTACAGATAGATAGCCTCCGACCAACGCAACGTCCCGCCACAAGTCTTGCCTTAGAAATGCAAACTGATATCGTAAGATCTGTCCGACATGTATCGACCTCATGTGAACTCATGCACTTTTTTCTTCGCCCCCCACCTCGCCGTGCATACCTCAGGGAGTGCACAGCACTAATGGCCACACTATAGTACACTGGACTGGCTAAGTGACTACCTCGTACAAAGTAGCGGCAATTTCTTATGCCGAATATCTCTATACAGCGTTTTCCCCTTCCTAGACTCGACTGAAAGACCTTTTTAGGGTTCCGTAGCCAAAATGGCAAAACAACCCTTAGTTTCTCCATGTCCGCCTGCAGCTTAGTTCAGAGACTGTTGGTGCTAGAAGGCTGTCATTTGGCATGGATACACATAGGTTACAGGTATTTCTTACGCTGACAAAATGAAAGTATAAAAACTTAAAAAAAAAACGCCTGTACAAAAAAGATGGAAACAAGATCCTCCACATTTATAATTTCATACAGTCGGAAGCATTAATGAATCTCGATGAACTTAGTAAAATGTCTCCGACTGCATGAAATTATATAATTCTGCAGGGGATTTTGTTTCCATCTTTTTTGTGCAGGCAGGTTTTTTTTATTTTTTTATTTATTTTTTTATTTAATACTTTTGAATGGTTGTAGGGTGTAACAACTAACTTTTATCACAGCTATCGTCAAGTACCTATTGAAAATTGAAAAAAGAATGGTTGCTAACTTACATTTTTAGTATTACAGTTTTATAATCATGTCCATCATCACCTTTTTGAAATGCTTAAGAGGAGCCCTTTAATTTGATACCCATAATTGTAGTATTCGAAACAACTTTTTTTTCACACATCTTTAATTTGACATCTCACAGCCGCCATGTTTCTTGTTTTCAAACGTCACTTATTTAAGAACATTTTGGGCGGTCAAGAGGAATCTAAAGACGTCTTATTTGTATAAATCCGTTCAGTGGTTTGTGATACATGAGGTAATAAAGAAACCCTTCCTTACAGTCTGGTAAAAAGACGACTCCCGCAGTAGGGTACAAACCTCCAAACGAACTCTGTCAGGCCTGGCCGGTATTTTTATTTTTTTACTAAAAAGGAAAACAAACAAAAATGAAAGATCTGGGTACCTACTTAATTATGCTACTGTTTCTTGTCCCACCTAATTTGGTACAGTCGCCTAAATGTGATATCAACCCACGTTGAAGTATGTTTATGCGTCTTACGGCCGGTTTCAATAATCTACCTATCGATGGATTTGGCTACTAGAGGTAGAATTTTGACATATTTTGTATGGAGCTTATGTCAAATATATAACTCCAGTAGGCAAATCCATTGATAGTTAGAGTATTGAGACCGGCCGTTAAAACATTGGTTATACAAAAAGTTTTCTCAAAACTAGAAGACAAGGTACTTTCTTGGACGACTGTACAAAATAGATACATAAAAACTCTTCTAATTAGCTCTCTTCTATCGTTACTCAGGTTTAAGTCAGAACAAAAAAAAATAGTTAAAACAATATTCCAAGTAGTCATACATAGATGTAGAACTAGGAGGATTTTTTTTTCTTAGTAGTCATACTATATGGAATAGAGGTTATATACTCGTGCCTAGCTGCTACCTACCTACTGAGCTTGGTGTGCACCTTAGCTCAGCTCAATAATCCCAACAAGATGAAAAATGACCAGATTATTGTAATGTATTTAAATATTTATCTTTTCACATTCATTATCTCGACCATCTGTTGAAATTGACAGTGATCAACACATTGTGAAACTTGTCGCACGGTTAAAAAGTATGTTCATTCGCAAAAGTTTAATTAAGATAAAATTTAAATAAATTACACGCTCATGTCAACTATATCTCCTCATTACGTCTTCATCGTACAGGACTTGTACAAAATACTGCAGAAAGTAAGAGTTAAATACCTTTTTACTTTCTGTAAACATTGGTTCAATGAGGTTGTTTACACTCTTGTTGTAAGATCGGAGTTATTACTTTTAAACTTGCGCGTTGCAGGATAAATTTCAATTTGACGAAAGAAACAAAAAAGGAAGAAAATAATAAAAGAACAGAATAAGGTCTCTTTCACACGTTCCTGTTTCGGTGAAAAAGACCTTACATTTCCACTAAAAAGAACAACAAATAAAACAAAATAATACAGTGTGTATATGTATAAACTTAAAATTTATTTACACAAAGTACACTTGTGACGTTTTGCAGTATAAATAATTTCCAATCGTTTGTAATACATAGATAAACAAAACTGTTTTAACAAATTTATTCGAGACTTTGTTTCATGTTTCGGTATTTACATAAATAATTATATTAATATTGGGGCATTTCATTTCTCATGTAGTGCTAACATATATTTGTTTCGTTCTCAGAACATGAGATATAAAAGGCAAGTCATAAATGATATATCTCTGAACTATGTACATAATTTATGTACACAAAAATTAATAAGTAGATTTCTGTTATTTTACAATTTGGCACATTTAATTTATTCCCGTGAGTCCAGTTAAAAACTGTAATGCCTGACTTAATAACAAATTCTTTGGGCGTGCAAAACAAACGGTTTGTTTTGTGAGTTTACTGACCGAAAACAAACAGTAACAATTAACTTTAATAGAATCGAAAAGACAAATCAACTATTGAGGATATAACGTTGGCTGGGTATAGTCAATCATTATCATTTAATGATTTATAAACTTTGACAAAAATTAGCAAACTTTAGAAGGAATATTTAACCAAGTTACATTAACAGATTGTAGAAAAAAAAAATCTTCCATGTAATAAAGCAATTATCAGCAAAATTTTCGATTATTTCATTCGAATTTCAAAATGTGCATTTTTAGGCTGCAATGCAGTATCTACCTAGCATTACTAGTTTCAATGTGCACAGAGAAAATTTCAAATGTCGTTTAACCTTATAGCTAAAATCGATTAACAGTACTTTTTAACGCTTAGCTAAATCAGTCTAATTCTTAAAGCGACATTAATATGTCTAACGATAAAGCTTAAACAAATGCTATACAAATCATACACTGGAAATTTTCAAGTAATAAGGCCACCATATTATGTATTGTTAATTGTTATGCAAACCAATTTACATCCACAACTAAAAATATAATTAGTAATGTTAAAAATGACATCAAACTAATTATAAATTACTGGAATTTTGTATATTTATACCAATTATTAAATTTAAAAACAAAGGCGGTTATTTATTTATTATTTGATAGGTAATTTGGAATCATTTATAACTGAGTAAATTATTTTCTTCTAATATCATGAACCAAATTGAATCGATCTGTAGATCTAAATCAATACATTACTTATAACTTTACAAGAATGTAAACAAATAATTTCATAGCTTTTGAACATAAAGCCGCAAATTAAAACTTTGGTCCATATAATTCGAATTCTAAAACCTTTGTGTAACTATGAGTAACAAATACTATAAAGCGCAAATGATCTTGTTTTTTTTAAAACTTGATTTGAATACATTATACTATTAGTTAATAACATTTTGCAATGGTTGTTGAACATAACAGTTTTAAAAACATTAATAAAAATTAGGCACTGTCATCACGCGACGCTAAATATATACAGTTAATTATAATGCACCTATTTTTATAACATTTATGATTTTTAATAACATTCTATAGAAGATCACAATAATAATGCACCACTTCTTAAGTGAATAAAAACCAATGTAAACATCGAGCCAGCGGATCAATAGCCCAAACTTCAAAAAATAATTTAAAGCTTTGTATAATTTACAAATTCTTCAGTTAACGTTAGTGTGTAACTACCAACGGACGTGATAGGTTCTGTTATCGGAGTAATCATAATACTACATACTAGCACTATATATACAGGCCTGAAAAATTAAATATGACACATAGATCGCTGATGAGACACATAATTCGTCGAAACGGCTACACGACAACGATCAGGCAATAGCCCGAGACTTGTATTCGACGAGGGGTCACAATCTCATCTCCCAGAGAATAAGATGGGCGTCTTTAGGATTAGGGTCAGCGGCGGGAGCTGGTCGTTCAGCGGCATCTGCTGTCTGCCTCCAGTCTACATAACCTCGACCTCCTACTATAGTTAATACAGAACGTCTTGCTGCACTTTCGCCTACAACATAGTCCGCTCCTCGTAAACTTCGAGCGGCATTCCTCGCTTCAGCTCTCACTTCAACACCAGTCACTTCTGTTCTGGAAGATCTCTCAGAGCCACTGGACTTCCCTGAACTTGAATCAGGAGTTGAAACGGCGACTGGTGCGAGTGCGGCCGCACCGGATGCACCAGAACTTGTTCGTGAAACACCGCGTAGCGCCATTGATTCTTCACTTCCAGATGATGTGCAAAGACTAGAAGCCCGCGAGTCTACCGACCAACTTGACAAGTCAAGAGATCGCGGTCGGCCTGCACGCATTCTTAACCGCCTATCAAGCGTGCTCACACGGAATGGAATCGCTGCTAACTCCGGATCACTCCTACGTAAAGCTTCACCTCCAGATCCATTCACATCGGCCTCACCAACACAGTCTTTCACGAACATAAGATCCCCGTATAACCCATAAACATCGCACGCATTCAAATTGGCACATTTAGGTAAAGTCTTACTCAGTCGAACGTCTCCGGGCTTCTTCCGTCGTACAACAGCGGATTGAACGCGCTGTGGTCTATACGGGCTGACATCTTCGGAAATCCGCCTTTCAAGTTTTGGTTTCTCGTGATCTTCTTTGCCGTCCTCCTCTTTGAACTCTTGAAGAGTATCAGTCACAGCGAGGGCACGGGCATTGGAAAGGTTTCGACGTACTGTATTGACGTCTACGTCTCTATTTTCGGGTAAAAGGGAGAATAGGAAGGAAACGGGACCCGCATGCGCGTGGTACGAAGCGGCGATGTGTCCCCCGATTAATGGGAGACCTTCGAGCTTCGGTAACGGGACAGTCACAGTGACTCCAGCCGTAGTTCCCACCCATAGCAAACCCTGGCCGGCCAGCAAGGCGGATATATAAGCAGGTTTGCTTCCCTCTCTTGCCCCGATAGTTTTCGCTACATCAGCAGCGATGTCAATATTTTGTAGATGCTCAAAATTCTCAGCGTGATATAAGCTGACGTAAGTAGAGTCAGAAAATGCTGTCCAGAGTCCTACTCCGGAATGGGCTAGATATTTAACAGATCTGTCGCCGTCGGCTTTCAGTTCTAGTATTCGCATTATTTCAGCTGTTAGAGCGTTTATAGCGAATACTCTTCGGGCGCATGTGGCGTAGATTATTCCATCGACTGGCAGTACGCAGTGTACTGGTTGATCACCTAGTTCAATCGCGAGGGGTTCTTGTAAGGCCCACGAGTCGTCATGATTTCTTCTATACACTGATACGCGACCATTTGAAAGGCCAACAAACATGGCGTCACAGTGATATCGTATTTGTGTTATTGCCGCTATAGTGGGGACTTCGGTCAACTTCTCCTGTTTCTCTGGTTCCACTGCCGAGAATATTATTATTTTCTTATCCTCGGTTCCTAACCAAACGGTGTCACCGCATAACGTTGTGACTTGTTTCACTCCACGAGCGTATTCCATTGAGGTAACCTGTAAGCATTGAAATAATTTTATACTTAGGATTTGGTAAAAGATAAGTTTGAAATATAATTTTATTAAGGCTTCGAAAATATTAAATTCCTTTTAAACCGATTTCAAGGAGATTTTCAATTCGGATATTTGTATTTTTATGTATGTATCAGGCATAACTCGGTCATAAATAGATAGATTTTCAAAATTCTTAGAAAGGTTCGAAAGAGGTTTATTTCGAAAAGGTCCCATATTGATGATGAGTTTTGGACAACTAAACTAAAGTAAAGATGGCTTTTATTTTGTAAAAAACAACAAACTTTTTATGAAAAGTAAAATTATATTTCAAAATATGGACATTTCTAAAGCAAAAAAAATAATAACTTGGGACAACACACAGAACACAATAAAAAAAGATAAATTGTAACGTAAAAAAAATCTACTTTATTTACATCACATGTATATAGTGGAAGTGACATATATCTAAAGCAATTTTTATTTTGATATTATTTACGTTTTAAGAATTTGTAGGGCGCATTAATGATCAAAGAGTCGCGCTCACCTTGGTGTCGGGCAGGTCGAGCGTGACGAGCGTCTTGAGCTTGGCGGCGCGGTGCGTGAGCACGGCCACGTGGCTGTCGCTGGCGCCCGCCGCGCTCACCCACAGCAGCGAGCGCGCGCGCCGCGGCGACGCGCCGCGCCCGCCGCCCCCGCCCCCGCCGCACGTGTAGAAGCAGCCGCAGCGGACCTGACCACGATGTATCATTCTTTGTATTTACGTACATTCGACACGATTCTTCGTTTAAAAAGAGAGAAGAGTGTGTGTGTGTGTGTGTGAGAGAGAGAGAGAGAGAGAGAGATAAATGGCCTAACTCCGCAAAGAGTCATTTCTATCAAAATCAACACTAAAAGGCACACATACAAGAGGGGAACCTCGGCATCCGCTAAAAGCTCCTTGTGTATTCTCGCTATTTAAATACTATGGATCTTTCCTGTATTCACTATTAAACACACAAATATGACTACTCTACTTTTAAACTCTTTGGGGACCCCGCAAACTACAAACTTTGTAATCGGACGATAGTTTGATCGGGTTGGGCGGTAGTCGACTAAACTATGGGCAGTGTACGCGCGTGGAAAAGCGCCGTACTGATTAAGCAGTCGCGCGATAGTTTAGTTTAAAGAAAATCGTGTAGTAATTCGGCCATAAAACTGTTGTCTTTAAAACTTCTAGACGAAATTCTTAAGGAAATAAAAATGAACATAAAAGTCGGGTCAGCTAATAAATACATAAAAATAATTGAATAGTATGACGATGTAATGATGGTAAGAGATTTTGAATGCATAAAACAAAGAAGCATATATCTTGACGCAAATTGGAAAAGGCCTATGTTGAAAAGCGGACCCACTGTTCGGACCCACTAGCATACATTCATCACAATTCGGTTTCCCGACTTACCTCTGTAAGTTGCCTCGACGAGTACACAGGTGTAGCAGCAACAAACAGCGGCATTTTATGTGCGGGCGCGTGTTGCGAAGGTAGACGCCAAGCGGGCGAGTTGGCCGACGCTTGTGAGAGTTGTGCGAGTCTCAGTTCCGTAGCCCACGCTAGGCGAGCGCCCGGCTCACTCGCACGAAACGTTAATGGTTCTTCTCGACCTCGGATTGTTAGTTGTAGGCAGCAAGAGTCCACCCATGCCATTTCGTCGTCTTTTTTCTGTGGGTTTATGAAATTTAATGTTAATTGTTGATATTTTTATATAGGGATGGTTTGTTTTAAGAATGCATGGCCGCTCGAATATTCTTAGGAATACAATCCGTCCGGACGAATTACATTGTCGAGAATGTAGGTACAGTTAAATGGAAGAAGAATCAGTAGAAGTGTGACTAGTCTAAACCAAATTTTTTTATGGGTATGTTTCGAAATATACTGCAAGCACTGTTCAGTACTTTTACTGGGGAGAAATTCGTTCCGTTATGACTGACAGTATACTGCTGCTTAGGAAATATGTGACGTAATAAATCGCCGCCATTTTTGTACTGTGAACACTGGAGTTTTCGAGATAAGGTGCTCTCAGTACTTTGGTCACGTGAAAGGTCAGCGACTAGAAATTTAAATTAGTTCCATTGATTCAGACGTTATGCCATTAATTCAATTGATAATTACCTTGAAACCTACACATTATACATATAAAATGTATATATGTGGATAACAGTATACTGTACTGCGTTCCGTATTATACAATAACCAGTAAAGCAAACTATTAAGGGCTTCACAGTTTACTAAATTGACGTCACACCTTGTAGTGCTCCAGTGCATATCGGAACATACCCTATATGGTATAGTTGGTATCAGGACCAGATTCATGCGACGGGGGAGGAGGTGCTAAAAGGCTCGAGTCAAAATATCTGAGACAAGGGAGGAGTCTATGTGCTTTTTTCTTGATAAATGTACCCTCTACGAGCAAGCATCTCGGCGCAGGGCATAAAAAATCGCCTACAGACGCACTCGTAGCACTACTTGATGTTGAGCGTAGAATTCAGCTACGGAGGTATACTCTTCTGTATATTCTGCAATAGCGCTCTGAAGATATCAGGCGCAAGTTTGGGAGCGTACGCAGCGAGCTTAGCGAGGCGGCGAGGTCCTCCATAAACTCTCGTTCGAGTCGTGCATGCGTGCGGACATTTCTCCGCATAGATTCACCTGCAGACGCGCTCGTGCTCGCGCTACTTGACGTAGAACGTCGCAGTTACCATCCTTACGATAGAGGCGAACATACCTGTATACTCCTCTGTATATTCTGCAACAGCGCTCTGAAGGTATCAGGCGCTAGTTCAGGATAGGGCATACGCAGCGACGCGGCGAGGTCTGCCATACGGGACACTGTCTCGTAGTCGTGCATGAGCGCGGACATTTCTCCGCATAGGGAATCGCCTGCAGACGCGCTCGTAGCACTACTTGATGTTGAGCGTAGACTGCCGCTACGGTTCATGCCTATAAACAACAGCATATTTGTGTTATCTATACTAATATTATAAAGCTGAAGAGTTTGTTTGTTTGAACGCGATAATCTCAAGAACAACGAGTCCGAATTGAAAAAATATTTTACTGTTAGATAGTCCATTTATCGAGGAAGGGTATAGGCTATATAACATCACACTACGAAAAATAAAACTAGAAATGCTCCAAAAACGGGGGAAATTTACACAGACGAAGTTGTGCGGGTCAGCTAGTTTCAAACATAGTTTACTTATTTCTATAATGTCATTATGAGTTATTATGAGCACAAGTGTGTGTGCCATCGGATTACGATAGTGGTAAATTACCGCTTTTATAGTAATGATTTCATTTTATAGCCTTCCAACCTGTAAAGTAAACCCTATATACCAATGACGTTTTACTTATTATAGACACGTTAAAAAAGCGCCTGGCGACGACAGCGGCAGCGATTGGGAAAATATAATGTTCTCTATTTGCGTCTCGCTCGAAGTAAGTGTATTTGAGGCTACCTTGCATCTTTTTTACCAAAACAGAGTGCGGTAAAACGCGTCAATATGTAAAACATCATTGCTATATACAGAATTCCAGACAGGGCTTTAATACTCAAATATGCTTCGGACATAACAAACCGAATAAATTTTAATGAAACTGTACAATTATGTAGCTTGTGCAATAGAACAACATATCTATATTAATACTATGAATCCGAAAGTTTGGATGGATGGATGTTTGTTTGTTATTCAATCACGCCTCAACCGGTAAACAAATCCGTATGAAATTGGGGGAAAGTTAGATAATGGTCTGAAATCTCCCGTGGGAGCAATGTTGTTCTTCAACACTTTCACGCGGATGAAGTCGCTTACACAAACTATTTAAAAAATAAGTTTTAAAAAGTCTGGGTCTTTGAAGATTATCGTATTTGAGATATCGGTTTTATACGATACAAGGATACGTCAAAAAAGTTTGTTTGACGTATCACGCAACCCGATATCTGAGCCCCTTTCTCTACGATGTGTTCACGAATACCTAACTTCCTGTCAATATTATACCTAGGTCTCGTATCGTACTTGAAACCTCAATGAGTGCAGTGTCGTTAATATAGTAAGATGCACGTGTAGGGTACTTTTTTTCAGGATAATCTAATTTGGAAAAACTTAGTGACATTTAGTAACATAGAGACAAAATAAATAAATAAAGTTGCTTTGACTCCAAAGACTAATACAGATTGAGATTATCAGCAAATGGAAGTTGGATTCTATGTATTGCAATCGTATCAGTCGTTAACAAATACTAAAAAAAAAGAGGACCAAGATGGGATCCTTGTGGTACTCTCAAGGAAAAATCTCTTGGTTCTTTATAAAAATCCTTGATATTTGACCACTTTGAAACGATTTCGTACATAAGATTAGTACCATTTAAGCAGGTTGCACAAAAATTCCTGCATGATCAAGCTTTTGAAATAATATAGGGTGATTAACAATATCGGATGCCTTGGAAAAGTCAGTGTAAATTGAATGTACTTCTAATTTTTCTTGCAATGCACCAGCAATAAAATTGGTATATGGTAATTCGTAAGATACTGATGAATGGTAGTTTGTAAGATACCAATGAATTGAGAAAGAAATAAGGCGCTGATTACTGAGGGCTTGACGTGGAACGAGGCACTCAGAGACAGTGGCCGATCCAGGAGTTTGGTTTGGAAGGTACTTGACTCCACTAAACAATCCAAGAAGTCGGTTCAGATTTAGACTCCTACTAAGGTAATCGAGAGCGTGATATTTTTCAAAAAGGGTATTCCGTCTATAGCCTACAGTATTAACGTTGCGTAACTATGTTAGACGAGACGAATGTTACCTTAATTATAGTTTATAAACAAAGGTTGACCAAATAAAACACTTATTAATGCAATTATAAACTTCAACACTTATACAATAAGGCCTATATTGGCATGCTACCTTGAGCGAGCACCCTGCTGAGTGTGGGCGAGGTGCCGGTGTCGAGCACGTCGACGTCCTGCACGGGGTGCGCCCACTTGAGCCCGAGCCGCTCCGCGTCGTCGCTGCCCGCCCCCACCGACACGCACACTACTAGGTCGTTAAGTAGCAGTAACCGTCGGGGCTTGCATTTTGATAGTCCACCGGATTGGTTGAATTCCTGGAATAGAATGTTTTGGTCAATTCCGACGGTGATGAGCACGATTGGCATTTTATTTATGTAAAATACCTACGTTTTTAATAAGAAATAAATTGAAATCAAAATAAATTATTTGACACCCGGTTACGACACAGTTCGGTAATGACTGAGCCAGCTCAGTCGCTGCCAAACTGCCCTGAGGATGCCTCGTACAAAAGCGTGTCCACGTTTCCCTTTTTGGAAGCAGATTATTGCATATCGAGAGTATCTGCCACTAGTTTTTTTTTAAAGGTTTTGTAGCCAGAATAGCAAAAACTGAACCCTTATAGTTTCGTCATGTCCGTCCGTCCTAAATATAAACGGTAAAACAACTTGCTTTACGATTGACACTGAAGCATCAAGATCGTAAGTTAGGGCGAAACGTTTAAAGCGAACAATTATGTGGGAAGGTGAACGACCGACTAGCACGACGATTGCAAATAGCGACAGGCCAGCCAGCGACCGTCCTGGGAATCACAGATGTAAGGATCAAACTGGGAGGGAAAATCAATAAATTTTGGTGTCGAATATAACAGACGACTGCATCACCGAACTGGACTTCCTACGACATCAACAATGCCTGGTAGATGTACCAAGAGGAGTTCTCAACTTCCTATCAAGATCAAGAAGTCTTTCAAGAAGGATCTGATACTTCAGAGGTCTATAGTGCGAAGACGATTACCTCAGCACAGAGATCAGAGATCTTAGTCAGAGATAGTAGCCTTTTCTGAAGATGTAGCAGCAAACGGGAGAATGCAGTTAGTTGCATTGTGAAGCTGTTAGTTGTCTAAAGAAGATTCGGGAATGCAACCCTGAACTACAGTCATATGAGTTTCTTGCTAGAAACTTCCAGGGAGAGCTTATCAACAAGCGAGTACAGCGAAAAAACTGATACTAAGTTACAAAGACATCTTCATCACCGGAGACTTAAGACTCGGGCAGAATAGGCTTAGTGAAGATACTCGATCGACACTGGTACTACGCAGCCGATTAAGCAGAGACCTAGAAGAGAACTGGAGTATTATGTCATTGAACTTTCTACAAGCCGATGGCAGTTCAAAGTGATGTCGTTTGGATTATGCAACGCACCGGCTACGTTTGAACGGCTTATGAAACGCATATTGGTCGGGCTTCTCTGCGATGCTTGTCCAGTAGTGTACCTAGACGATGTTATAGTTATGGGTCGATCTTTACAAGAACATCAAAATAACTTGGAAAAGATATAGAGAATCCAGCTTGAAAGTAAATAAACTCACCAATTGCAGCAGATCGTCCTGGCGCAGCAGATGCCTCTTGTCAGCGCGCGAGGCGAGCAGGCGCGCGGCGCCGAAGCGAGCCGCGCCGCCCGCCCCGCCCGCGCCCGCCACGCCGCCGCGGGTCAGGCGACGGAGTGCGGCGCGGAATGCCTAGTCACAACAATAATAATAATTACTTTTTGTGCACAGCATTTAGTGCATATTTTGTTAGTAACAAGATAAAACTTAAGAACTAGATAAAACTTAATATTAATTATAAAATACGCTGTCCGATGATACGCTAAGCGACTTATTTTTGTATTTAAGTAGCGAATTGAGATTTGTGTAGCGAATATTGAATGCTTCTCTTTTGGCCTTTTTATAAGCTTTCCACGTTAAACGGCGATCTAGGCGTATGCCAAGGTATCTGACATTGTCCTCGCAAGGTCGAGTGACGTCGCCTAGTTTCACCTATTCTTGGGTGAAAGTTACTTAAATGGATTTAGATGTGTTAGCTCTTATTTTCCAGGTGCCATTTGTTGATCGCGTTGAGTCCCTGTTGCAAGAGGTTTGATGCTTAGCAGGGTCTTTGTTACAACCTAGGACAACTGTGTCATCAGCGGCTGTAGTCAATCCAGGCAATTTTGGGAGTATATTGTGTAACAGTATAGGTCCTAGTATGGATCCCTGAGGTATGCCAGCTTTTATGTCGTAAAAGGTATATAAGGTCGGTCTGAGAGTATATCATTATGTGAGAGGTAAGATTTTAGCAGCATGTGGAAGCTATGTGACATATGTTTGCTTAATTTTTCACAACAGACCATCATGCCACACCCAATCACTAAAGTATTATGAATAAGGTGGTTAATTTGTGCTAATATGTACGAACCGTAAAAGAGATTAATTCAACATACTGTCGAATATTTTACTATATCACACTTAATAGTAGATACATTAGAACAAAACTCAGATAGTGACAAAGTTTACCCTCAGACCTCAGAGTAAACAGATGATCTATAACTTGTTTACATTTTATAAACCGTTTTTAACTTACTGTATCAACCTTTACTGAACTTAGATGACTGACACACGTAACGGAAACTACCTTCGCTGAACCATAGAAATACCTATAAAATATTAGTGTTATTACCTGTGTCCGTTCAGCATCTCGCTTCCTCTCATTCAAAGCGTCGGCTAGTGCTTCTAGCCTCGTCAAAGCACGTTGGAGCGAAACGCGGTCTGAGTGGCCCGGCGGTGTGTGTTTCAGTAAATCCTGAAATATTACATACGGTCATTTTAGATGCACATTGGAACTCCGTCATCTTGTGGACAAGATGGAAACTCTACAAGCATTTTACTAACACATGTATAAATGACAATAAATAAATTCTTTTTTACCAGAATACCCGACTACGGCGAAGCCAAAAAGGAATGGTAATGTTATTAGCAGTCTATATAAGCATATGTTCGTAAACTTTCGCGATTTGTACACATTATAGAATTTTATAAGCTGCGGGTCTTAATCGCGTAAATATTTTACTTTAAGGCTTAATACCCTTGTTTTATTGCCCGACGTTTCGTCCGTATTGCAACTGCCGTGGGCACGGCAAGCTTATAAAATTCTTTAAAGTCTATAAATATAGTGTTGTTCGCTACTTAGTTAAGACGGGGCAAACGGGTCATGTAACATAATCTTCACTGTATCTCTATAGTACACTGTGGAAACGTAGTGGATTGTGCAATAACTTATGTATATGTATTGTGTATATTTTCCCAAACAAGAAACAAGAGGTTAAATAACATTGGCATCAGTTCATAGACGGGTGACCAGAAAGCACGTTGAGACCTCAGTTTTATAACTTATGTCTCTCAGGTTGGGTCTGATATCCGTCCCATCTTACTATGAGAGTGATGGAATAAAGTGCACTTGTGTCTGGGCATACACTTAGGCACTATAATATTTCTTGCGTAAATGGCTAGTCCCTGATAAAATCGGCCACTGTGACCGAAGTTGGTTAGAAGAACTAAAAAATCTTATTTACTAATAATCTTTATTACAATACATACCTGTAGGAACATAATAAACTGCGGGAACCGTTGTACAGGCTTCACCATCAATCCGAAGAAGGACAGCCGGTCGTGGGCACTGATTTGCTTAACCTTAAAGAAATCAGCCAACGCCGACTTCCGTTTGGACTCCATCTTAGCCAGCTCCATCGCAACGGAGAAGTTGTTGATGAAGTCAGAATACACGTCCAGCACCACGGCCTTTGAGAAAGCGTTGAGAAAGACCTCGCCTGAAATTATCAATAAAATATTAATACATCACACAAAAGGTTATAAACAAACTTCAAACTTCAAAAATAAAGGTTGAAGTTTGAAGCACATGAGAAAATATCTTTAAAACAATTAAACCTATTTTGATAAAGCGTGGTCTAGGTGATTCTTATATAGGTACTGGATACCAATTTAGTTAGCCATATTCCCACGGGAGCTGGATCACACCATGATACTCTACCGCCATCATTAAAAAAATAATAATTGTAAAAATATGGACAAATAAGGTATTTTTTTTTTGTTGAGGCAGGCACGGATCCAGAACTTAGTTCTGGGGGTCGGAGGGGGGGGGGTAACATTTGACTCCGCCGGTCAAGTTTGAGTCGCTCGTATGGCTGGGGGGAGGGAGGGGTGTATCTGATTCAACACCGGTACACCATATTTACCTCCACCGAGGAGGGGTGAGGGGGGGGGGGGCAATTGCCCGTCTAAACACTCCGATTCAGTGTCAAAATTCTCAAATTCCCCACAAAAAAGGTCATTCATACTCTAGCTTCAAAATGATAAAACTTCTCATTGCGGAGGTCTATTTTAGGACTTTTTTAAGCCGGGATTTTTACTTTAAGTCATACGATGTACAACCGCTCTGCCGAGTAATGAGACAATTTGTAGTTCACTCAAACTGCGGGCAATCAATCTATATAATTGCAGTACTTTGTCTATACAAGTGCCTTTAGGAATACGCAGTATACCTTTTTTTTAAGCTGTTAATGTACGTTCAATGTATAAATAACAAATTACAGCAGACTTTGTAACGCACTAATAACTTGTACCACTTATACTTGGCTTGTAAACTGTAATTAATTTGCACTTTAACTATATTTTTTTCAATAGAAAAACGACTTTACTAGTTTCTTAGATCCTTCAACTTTTTGCTGATATAACTCAAGCGGTTCACGGTACAATGTACATTTTTTTTTTATCATTAAATACATTTTGTTATGTGAACAGCTAATTACATATTACATTGAAAGATTTATATGGACGGATACACAAAACATTGAAAAAATCTCCTATCTTGCAAATGTATTGCAGAAGACAGAAAATATTAGCTCCCACGCTAAAATTAAAATAAATTTTTAACGTAAAATGCGGGTCAATTATGTTGCGAAAAAATCTATTACGTATTCTGAGTTTTCAATATCGCTAGCCCGCATCCGTTTTATTTATGCATCAAGTCGTCAATGGCACTTGAAAAGTCACCATTTTCAAAGTCAGTCATAGAACACTGACTGACTTTAATAATAGACTCATAGTCTTTTCTGGGACTTTTGATATTTCTCCTAAGTTTTAAACTTTTTTTATATTATTATGCTATATTATAATAAAAAAAACTTCCTTCGGTGTAAAGTATAGCAAACAAAGCGGACATGGCACTATGTACGTTTGTCAATGGTAGACGTCTTTTTACGTTTCCTTGACATCTTTTTTTCTAAAAGGCCGGCAACGCTAACTACTACGCGTCAAGTGTCGCAGAAGTCCATGTCAGCTATATCATAAAAAAAGACTTCCTTCGGTGTAAAGTATAGCAAGCAAAGCCGATATTTGGACGAGATGGCACTACATATACGTTTGGCAAGAAACCATATTCCGCGTATAAAATACCTAAATTTTCCGAAGACCTGTGGAATAATCGACATACTGAGCTAGAAATAGAAGATGATTGTCATCAAGTACCTATTTTTTCATCGCGGTCCCACGTACGAGCGCAATCAGCGAGCGCGGTGCGGAAGTGTAGATGACACTGCAGGATGTCGGGCAGTCTGTGGAACAACGTCTGGATCTTGCTTGCGTTCAGGATCGCCGGACTGCTCTCTTCCAACGGCTTTTTGTAGTCCTGTCAATCAAATAGGAGTATGTAAGTATTGCTTGAAATCAAGCACTTCACTGAATTAGGTAGAGAGAGGGATTTTTAGCTCTTGAACAATCTGAGTTCTAGGACTTGTTATATTTCGTTATATGCAGTCAGTCTAAACTGCAGGACATTTCTGAAATGAAATAGATGCTACAATTTAAAGCCATTTCTACCCGATTGCGTCAAAGAAAGCTAACGTTTTTCGCGCGTAAGTATGTCCATTTCTTTGACACCATCTAAAGGCATAAGCAAATAATTTCTCAATTAAAAATACCCCTCATTTCACTTTTATACACCTTTTATTTGACGTCAAGAATTAAAAAGTACAATTATAATAATGTTTTGGTTTGAACAAGCTCTAGAAGACAGAGATTAATTGTGTATCTTTTAATTTTCATTTATGCATGCGCGTTAGAAGTTAATACATAAACATGAATAAGTCATAAAAAGTTGTATGCCCCTGAGATGTATGCAATATAACGTAACAATAGTAATTAAATACATAACACTGAGCAATGTTACCGTCGTCCATTTGTCGGTTTACAAGCTTTTATAAATTTGCAATGTCGTTTTCTCCTTATTCGTTCGTCTATTAATAAGTCTGTAAAGTTCCTTGTTTGTTGGAAAAATATTACGTGATTATATGTATTGTTCGGTGAGTTTATTGGTTTGTTTTTTATACAAGTAAGGTGTTCAACAACTTTACCTACGGTCCACCTACGCCTGTGGCATGGGTAACTAGCTTGTTTTCAACCTTGTATAACTTAAACTTGAGGGCTCCGTGACTCAGTAGCAAGTGAGGTAATCAACGTTCCACAGATGGGTGACCGATTTCGCAAATTGGCACAATTCTCCGTGCCTTGGAGAGAACGTTAAGTCGGTCTAGCATCTAATCTCTCCCTGATCATGTCGGATTTCCAACCCATCGGAGTAGAGTCAGAGACAGTGCACGTTTGTTTGCGCTTACTTAAGTGGACTATAATATCCCCAGCGTAATTGGCTAGCCGCGATTAGATTGAAGCGGCGGTAGCCTAATGGCTAAGGCATCGGTCTCGCAATCGTGAGGTTGCGGGTTCGAATCTTACCTATTATACTACCGACGTGAACCCACTCCTATCACAAGCCATTGAGCTTAACTGGAGGGGTTAACAGGATTGCTAGTAATGTGGGACCAAAATCCCACATTGATAGTTATATTTAAAAAAAAAAAAGATTGGCTTCAAGACCGAAATCGATTAGGATATACTACCGACGTGAACCCACTCCTAACACGAGCCATTGAGCTTAACTGGAGGGGTTAACAGGATTGCTAGTAATGTGGGACCAAAATCCCACATTGATAGTTATCTTTTAAAAAAAAAAGATTGGTCTTCAAGACCGAAATCGATTAGGATATTTGCAACTTCAACTCTTTTTGTATAGTCAGTAGTCAGTTATCTATTAAAAACCTGAGACCAGAACTACATGAGGCGGAACGTTCATGTGAACTAGTTACTTGGGAAACATGAATACGAGATGATATTTACTATTGTGTATATTTTCAAGAAATCTGACGTGTATGTAAGTGAACATTCAGCGTTGATTGATTGAAACGACATGCAACATGTAGCAAATTATAAAACAAATAGAACTTAGCACTGCAATGCTAATACATAGCTTGTCACTCAGGTAACGAGAAGTCAATAAAAACCTTATAATCATAACTTGCGTCATATCTTAAAATATCTGTATTGAATGTAAATTGTGATCTAACATGGACCTTGCGGGTTAAGGAGTGTTTTGCACAAGAAACTACATATTGTAGAACGTAGAAGATTGCTTCCGTGAGTTACATTTCATACGTCGACTTAAGACAAAGGTAAATGGAGAATTCCGTTTAGTCCACGTAAGTCGTTATATTTCTTAAACATGAGATTACTAGTTTAGATAAATGCGTATTTGCATTGTTTTTTTTTCCTTTGCGAGATGTCCTTCAATGTCGGAGATTGTGATCAGTATGAAGATTTTAAAACTATGTACCTACTTGACATCTTGCTACTAATGTGTTACACCTGCTTATGTAGCTACGTGTAGGTATGCTTATCTATACTAAATAATATTATAAAGCTGAAGAGTTTGTTTGTTTGAACGCGATAATCTCAGGAACTACTGGTCCAAATTGAAAAAATATTTTACTGTTGGATAGCCCATTTATCGAGGAAGGCTATAGGCTATATAACATCACGCTTAGACCAATAGGGGCAGAGCAGCAACGAAAAAGGTTGCAAAAACGGGGAAAATACGCAGACGAAGTTGCGCTGGTCAGCTAGTTTTTAATATTATGAACTCAGAAGTAACCTTGTGTCATTTGGTTAGAATTTTACGTTAGCAGTACTGAATATAAGAGCAACCGACAGACCTTATACCGTGCCGAGTGGAAATGGCATATGCCCAACGGTGGGCATGGGCAAAACAGTGCTGAAGAAGAAGTAGTACTGAATGGTTTTGAAGAATGTTTAAAGCCTTATGAATACCTATTGTAACATAAATGTGCTGTGATGAAGTTGGTGACAGAAATTATTACAAAGTCAAAGTAGAACAGAATTAGTGGCAATATGTACACATGAAAGCTATTGTGTTATTCGATCATACACCTTCGAAGTCAGGAGAATGGCTCTTCAAATCTAAGTTACTTTAATACACGTATAATACTCCAGTGAACATGAATATAAAAGCATTGAAATCGTGATAATGGGTTCAAGTAACGGTTATTATTGCTATATCGATAACTATTTTAGTACAGGTTGCAAAAACAGACATAATTAAGACATAATTATTAGATAGGCAAGGCCGTTCGTCTCAGTTGGAGAATCTCTGTACCAAGTTACTTAAAAGACTAATGGGCTCATGAAATCAATTGAAGACTAAATGAAAGTAGGTTAAGGATAAAATAACAATGTGTAATTATTGTATATAATACTCAATAAGGATAAATTATGACCAAAGCAGCCATTTTGTCAAAACCGCGTCTACGGTAAAGTCCATATAATATTGTACTTATCTATACTAATATTATAAAGCTGAGGAATTTGTTTGTTTATTTGAACGCGATACTCTTAGGAACTGCTGGTCCAAATTGAAAAAATATTTTACTGTTGGATAGCCCATTCATCGAGGAAGGCTATACGATATATAACATCACGCTACGACCAATAGAAGCGGAGCAGCAATGAAAAATGTTGCAAAAACAGGAAAAATTTACAGTAGTTGCGCGGGTCTACTAGTGGTATAACATAACGTGTAGGTAAGTAAAACCCACGGGTCAATAACATTGCTCATATTATTATCTGTTTGTTACTCAGTCCGAAGTTTATATTTCTTACATTTCATAAACAAATAAGTACAATATTGATGTGGTAATTGGTTTAAGTCAGTCATAACTTTTCTTATGTAAATTTTAAAAGGATTTGCGGAGAGACTTTCCAACTCGTCTGTAATGTTTGACAAACGAACAGCGTCATGATTCATTCATTTAAAATACTAGTGTGGACGGATACATTAGAAATGTTGCATAGCAGTGGACAGACAAACAAAAGCTTCAATTTACCGCATTAAACACAGTCCAGTCGTCGCCATACTCATTAGGTACAGATGGCCGACCTCGTCGGTCGGCTTGCAAATAGTGCCTATTCAAATTGCCCCACTTCCTAATATGCTAATCTATGGCATGTGAATTGTGGGCGAAACAATACAAAAGTGGGCCAGACAGGTTAATATTTACATACGTTAAAGTTAAGATTTTTGACGTTACCAATGCGACGTCTGTTTTCATATTCACTGTTGTTGCATTTTAAACATAATAAAAACATTCATAAACGTTTGTTTCAGAAAAAAAAGAAAGCTGTGAAAATTATAAATGCTAAATGCGGTTGTTTAGAGAAATCTTACTCTTTTGTTTGTTTGTACTCAAGACATTCAGACAATAAAGACTTACTGTAATAAATTATAATTCAAAAAATTCTGATATTGTTAACATCTTACAACGTAGACTAAATTTTCTCTTTTCAAAATGAAATATTACGCCAACGAGTCTACAGTTTAAAAGGTCGGAATACTAAGTTCATTGAGATTATTTAATGCCACCGACTGCATGATATTACATATTATGTAGGATTCCCTACATATGTAATATCATGTGTCTCTTATTTCCTCAATTTCAATATTTTATTGTATCTCGTATCATGTATCATTATGGACTTTTGCGTTATTGTAATGTAAAACGCACGGTTACGGTACTTTTTTAAATCTTGTCAAAGAGTTTTTATGTCAGAAAAGTGGTCAACATTTTATGAATAAAATTAACTTTGGGAGATATAATATAATAAATAAACATTTAATTATTTCATTTTGGCCAAAAATTACAACCAACATGTAACAAAACAAAAATATTAATTTACTTTATTAGTAATACAGGCTGTTTGTGTGGCTTTGCTTTCGCTTATTTGTGAACAAGTAAAAACTATTCCGCGCGCTTTTTCTTTTCGCTGTTTTTTATTTACTTATTTCCTCGCAAATATGTTTTTTTTTGTCCTTTAATTATATTTAATTAATTAGCCCTTTAATTGCCACCCATATTACGGATTCAATTAAACTTTTCATTCATTCAAAAAAACTTTTTTTTCTCACCTCTTGTTTTTGACAACTCACAGCCGCCATGTTTGGTTTTTTCAAACGTCTTATAATAACAAACATTATAGCTAAGAACACTTGGACGGTCAAGACAAATCTAACGACGTCTTAATTGTTACAATTAAAAAAAAACGTGTTGTGGTTTGAAAGATATGAGGTAATTAATAAATAATGTCACATATATACATACAAGATACGCGCGAAAAACATAACCCTTCCTTGCAGTCGGGTAAAAACCGACAAGTGTTAATTTTCAAAAAACAGCATAAAAATAAAATAAATTCTAACCTGAATTACGTCTGTTGACTATTACATAAGACCAATATAAGCAACACAAATCGTAATATAACCCCTTAGTAGACCACTTTCAGAACTAGAAATCTCATTAACAAACCGAGATACGGGTGCTAACATACAATTTTGCAACCATTACTATTTAATTATGTGCCCTGTCACTTCTAACACCTCCGCAATCTACCACCATAGTATTTGCATCTATTTGCTCAGCACATTGCATAATGGGAACTGTCTTTATTATGATCGTATTATAATTGCCGGCTATTATGCCATCAATCTAAACGTGCTTCCTTCCCGATCACGAATTTCACCAGAGTCATGAGAAATGTCAGCGTGTGTTATTCAAACATTGCAGGTACGGGATCCGAGATACTATGATAGTGAAACCGGTTTTGTATACAGTAACCACATAATACATAGATACAGAAGGCCGGCTCACAGGTCAACAACAAATTCACGCACACAGACGCGTACGTACGAACGATGTCAACTTGCGCTTTTTCGGTTAAGATTCGACCAAGTTTTTGTAAGTGTGCGTTTATGTAGGCATGGACCTGTTTTCGCTGGATGTAGGGAGTCGGCCTTACCTATGTTTTCTGTGCAGTAACTACTATTAACGAGAGGTCGCTTGTTGACAGTGTACTTATTTCGGTTGGCCATAATTGTTCGAGGCAAATATTTGAACGTTTTGAACGACCCGCCTTGTACGGATAAATTACAAATTATTTGCTCAAGCTAAATGTCCATTTTAGTAACAATTGTAATGACAAATTATGGTATAGTAGTGAGTGGGTACCAATAAAATATAGGACATTGCTAGTTTCTAAGTGAACAGTAAACAGCGCATTAGGAATTACAGTATTAAACCGCAATGACACATTTAAATGCGTTCGGGGAGTTACTAAATTCCAGATTGGAAATTGTATCCAAACAAAGAACTTCAGTAGGCATTCCCGTTCATTTATATGTAACAATTATAGTCATTATGTAGTAAATAAGTGATAAGTAGTCCTTTGTTAAGTGCCAACGAGTCTGCCCATTACAAGAATGAGTGATGTCATTTAATTTTATTCTTTGCTTATTGACATCCATCATGCATGATATAGTTGAGCTCTGGTACATTAACGCAACAATGGCATATGAATATGTACCTATACAATGTATCATGTATTGCTTAGATGTTTATGCATGATAGTCACAGCGAAACACTTAAGTAAATGAACTAATGAATGTGTCAAACACGAGAACGAATGAAACAACAAAACATAAATAATTTCAAGCAGGTACAGTACTCCAAAAGTAATAATGCGCATAGAAATCTTCGGAAATCTTCGTCATTGTTCGGCAACGGTCGTATTACCCGAGCGTCGAAAGACGATATTTATATAGAGTGGTTAAGAGCAATTTCTCTATGCCTAATTTTATATATTATGTGTTTTGTGCTAAAACAGATTTGATTTACCTGTAACGAAATTTGATTCGATAATTCCATGTAAGTAAATAGCGAAAACGCTACAATCATTGTTGGAGTGATTAGTTTTCAAGTGTCTTACCGAAGTTGGTGTAATTATGGAGGAAAAGGTTTAAATAACATAAGGTTTTATTAGAAGGAGAAAAAAACGTTTTCAAATAGAGGTTTACATAAAATATAATCAAAATCTCAGTTCAAATTTGTTTACAGCACTAATCATTCCAGAAAAATAATACAATTATAAAAAAATTAATCAGAATCGAGGAAGACCTCTATTCCCGACATCGCAGATTCATCAGAAGTTTCATTATGCTCTTGTTCATTTACACTTTCCTCACTGCTATCACCTGTGTAAATAATCAGTTTATCGGAATAACTATCGATTCTTGGCTCAAATTTTCTATATTCATCTTCGCATTGAACCGCATGATCAGAAACTTTTTTCCATTCTTCTGGTCCTATTTTATTGATTTTTTCTAATATAGCATCTTTAACTGACGTCACAGTCATTGCAATATTTCTCTTGGCCACGTGTTGCTTTATTTGGGACCAAATATTTTCAATAGGGTTAAAATCGGGATGATATGGTGGCAATCGTATAATTTTATGCCCATGTTCCTCCATTATACGGTCAATGGCAAATTCTGTGTAATTTTCTTTGTATCTTTGTATAATTTTATACAAATCGGGTTTCAGTTTCTTTGGGTCATGCGGAATGTTGTGTTGTTGTAACCAAGCTGTCATTTGTGGTTTAGATGTGTTTGAGTTTGGTGGTTTCACAGACAGCTTATTATGATATGGGGCGTTGTCTATTACCAACACACTATTAGGAGGCAAGTTGGGAATCAATTGATTGCGTAGCCAAGTTTGATAACGTTCCGCGTTTATTTCTTTATGATAGTCACCTTCTGAGTCGACACATTTATGTAACATTAGAGCCCCTGGGACGAAGCCTTTTTCATTGCCTGCGTGTACAATAATTATTCGCTCTCCTTTGGAAATGGGTTGTTTGATACCTTTTTTGTTGCTATCTTGCCAAGTTTTACCCTTAGTATGTGATGTGTGCACATACGACTCGTCCATAAATACTATGTTTCTACCAGAACTCCTCAGCTGTTGTATTTCTCTGAGATATTTGATCCTTTTTAGGCGTATATCATGTTTTTCCATAAGTAATTGTCTGTTATTATCAGTTTTCAGAAACCTAAACCCCATGTCTTTCAAGATCAACCTTAAAGTCTCGGCACAGCCTTTGAAATTAATAGCTTCGATCAACTTTATTCTTAAATTATTTACAGTTGGGAGTTCTTTCAGCGTCAATTGAAAATTGTATATCATATTACGAATAACACAGTAGTCGAAATCATCAAGTACCAGCCGAAATCTACTTTTAGGTCTTCCTTTTTTCGGTGTAGAAAATTTCTTTGATTGATTATGTTTTTTTTCGTTTAAGATATTACTCAAAGTTCGTCGCGAAATTCCTGTAGCTTTTGTAACACGGTCTTGAATTTTTTTAAAATAACCATCATGGTCTCTGTTGAAAACATTGGCTTCATTTAAGAAATAAAGGTACACATTAAATACCATTTGCCGTGCTTGTGAATTAAGCGGTTTTCCACGTTTAAATTTATCCATTTTGGAAGAATTCGTCTGAAAGAAAATGGCATGGGCAGAGTTAGGTATATATTTTTTATGCATGTTTATCTATTTATTTAATTTAAATAAATCTCATTTTTTAAATGTTTTTCTAGTACTTAATATGTATTTAATGTAGGTATTTTATTTTTTTAATATTAAAAAAACGTGAAATATGTTATTTATTTTCCTTTTTTCAAAATATACTATTTAAATCTGAATAAGCTAATTAATGTTGAAATTATATTTACCAAGAAGGGTGTGTAATAGCAGCTCTATATATTTCCACAAATAGAGAACACGTGCAGTCACTACCAATATATAAAGACGACTGACAGACATTTCGCTGACCGGCGACAGCTGCCGAACGCCCGATTTGTTTTCGATTGTGCACACATGATATTGACTCCTATCTCTTTTAAACAAGGTGCAAAATGCAAATGCCTTGTTTAGGGCTCTTACGATTCCATGATTCGAGTGTTTCCGGGAATACGACAATTAGCGAAGATCTGCATGTGCATTATTAATTTGGGAGTACTGTACAACGAATTACTTTTATGACAGTTCTGCATATGAGTTCGCTATCTAAATTAGGTTGCAGTTGTGGGTGTGTGTTATACTTACATTGATGAGCCTCTGTAGAGTCGCTACGTATGAGTTCTCGCTATGTATAATAGCTGCGACGACGTGCCTCCGTCGTAGTTGCACCGGCGTCAGGGAGTCCGGCGGTATGCCCAGCGAAGGAGGCGGCACGCGGCCGCCACGGACCTCTCCTCCGCATGAGAACAGGTCCTCCTCCAACTGAAAACGTCACACAACATTGTACACTCAATACACTACACAAACACGTTCAAATTTTCCTACGATGCTCGTACTCGTCTCTGTTAGATGCACAGAAATAACTTGTGTGATTATTCAACGCAGTTGTAACTCGCGTTTCGAGGACGACTCCCGGACGTAGAAAACACAAATTCGTTTGGAACAGCCGCCTCGCGGTCTAATCGCGTCACGTATCGCGTCATCACAATCATTGTCTAACTTATAAAACGTAAACGTCAAAAGTAACACTCAATATACCACGTGACTTACGTTCAAACTTGTCAACGAATAATGAGCCTTATCATGAAGAAGCTTCATACAGAACGGACAAAACATGTCTACGTCTACGGTGTCGTCGGTTAGCGAACTGACATTGAATTAACTTTTGACATTTACGAATCGCACGTTATTCACGTCGTCTCACTAAAAATAAACTGAAATAAGAAAATTTACTATCGTGTACATGAATCCAATATGGTAGCTGACTTGGTACCAATCTGACATCATCATATCACATGTTAAAATAGATTATTTGTTTAGCGACTTAGACCTCCGCCGACGCGACGCGAGCGGAGACTCGCAGTACGATCGACTCGTTACTGCGGTTAGTCGTTGACTGACTACTCAATGACCCGATCATGAATCATCTCAAATATATACATAATTGTGAATCATACACAGTAAAACCATGTAGTAAATAATGCTATAATGTGTTATAGTCAGAATAAAAGGATAAAGACTAAATATATCAATAGTATTGGCTATATGATGGGCTTGTAATGCCAGATGTCACTAGGATGGGAAGGACTTTATCTTTACTTCTACTTAATTGCATTCCTCTTCTGTATCATCATTCATTGATGAGTTCATTCAATAAAGTCTATACTTATTACTTAATCATAATATATGGCCTGGTGCATAATTATAGACATAATTTATCTCAGTAGGTGGTCTAAATACCCTGCAGCCTTTCACATTAAAATACATGTGGTATGTTATCTAGACTTGTCACAAGGGCCGATAGACGACCGATCAAGTAGATTATTGTACTACCTTCATTATGAATGGAAAATAATATAGATTTTATAATGACACCTGATGGTTTAACTCTATCAATATTCTTGTCATTTCTTTATATTCCTTTAGCGACCGCGGTGGTCATTGTGCCCTCGGGTCTATACCATAAACCAACGTTGAGCAAGACACGTATTATCTTAGATTATGACTGCTGGATGTGCTTTAAGTTATTATCTCAAAAAGCTCTGCATTATGTTAAACTTAAAAAGAGTCTTGTGTTTTAGATAAATATAGGAAGGGAAACAGCTCATGGATGGCTCGACATTTAAATCGGGTTGCACAGACCGTATCCATGTGGCCATGGAGTCATGTCTAAAGTTTACAAATATTGGTTTACTGTACCTCGGGTAACTTGGGCATTTTGTCGGTGTCGTGCGGGTGCATGTCGTACTGGTGCGAGGATCCTCTCCTCACGCTGAACCACCTCGCCAGTCGTCCTCCGCCTTCGTCGTCGGGCGGCGGTGCAGGCGGAGTCGGGGTCGCACCTCCGCTGCGCCATCGCTCGCACAGTTCCCGAGCGCGACTCAGCGTGTTACGCAACTGACCACTGCTCCTGGGTGGTCACAGGAAATTGTAAAATTAGCAGGTCGCTCGTATAATTTTACGGTTAAAAGTAATGCAATTGGGCAATTTGGTATGTTGAAAAAATTGCTGATGAGATTCTACTCGCACAAATACAGGGAACCACAGAAAGATAGTTTAATGAGATACCATAATAATAGTCATTCAGGCAATCCAAAAAAACAGATTTGTACCAATCAGAACTACTTCACTCAGGTCAGGTCTTAAAAGTTGTAGATATGTACGTATATTTTCATGATTATATAAATAAATGAATGAGTATCGAATGTGCTAAGACAGTCGGTGTCTGTGTTGTGATCTTATAAAATTTGAAACGCAATGTCAAGGATATCGGCAATTAGCTAACACGGAAGACGTATATTTATTGATAGAAAACAATAATTACAGTGAAACTTGGAATGGAAACTGGAACTGACCAGATAGATGACTTTCTGTCCCACTCAGTAACTTCCTGCAGTACAATCGTTATGATAGTTACATCATTCAAATTATGTTTAACAAATTAAGTGTAATCATTTATTAGATAAGTAAAATAAAAAGCAATTACTCGTTGTCGGTTTGTTTTAATGAATTTCCGTTAAGCCCTCAACACATTCGAATGATCAGCGGAAATACGTTTCAAAATCCAATCATCAATAATGTGATTATTGTCATACCCTGCATTTGAAATGAAGCTGACAGCTCTTCAAACAATCGACAGATCACAATAGACCAATTACTTTAGACTAAATACTAAACAAAGAATCAGTTGAAGGTTAAATTGACAATGTGGCAACGGTCATAAAATATTTATTGAATGTTTTATGTATGAGTTGAAGTCGCGAATACATTAGATCGTATTTGGTAATGTGATGAAAGACAAAATATTGTCTTTGCGGTTGCCTCACTCAAGCAATCTGCGTAATGCAATTTTATTATGAGCTGCCTTTGGTCTTGCTCGAGGGAACTATGTTTCTGTAAAGGAGTTTTTGTTGTACTTAGTTCTTTCTCCATCATTGCGGCAAAGTGGAGCAAAAAATCTATGCATTCCAAGGTTGTCTATTGTTTCAGGTAGGTCACAAAACAATACCGATTGCAATAGATAATCTGTGATTTGTAAGTTTTAAAATGTAATTGGTGGTTATCAATCGAAATTATAAGTTGTCCTGAATTTCAAAAGCTCTACACATGTCGCGGGTGTAATGACTTTTAGTCCGTTAAGAAGTCAAAAAACCCATTTCGGTTTGATTGCTAAATTGTCTTAAATTAAACGAGCGCACTGTAAGCGCCGTCCACAAAAACAATTTCATTTGTATTATATGTGCCTTAAAATAGTATTACTTTAGCATAACAAAGCGATTTCCTATTGATTCTTATTTACCTTGACAGGAGATATGTAAACGATAAAGTTTGTAATTATGCCTATTTTCGTAATTCGTCACCTAAACGTGCGAATGCTAAATCACACAATAGGCAACTTAAGCAACGTGCTTATTTTCACGATACGACGTTAGATTTCGTATTCGATTAGTTAAGTCGAATAAAACACAACTGACAGTATGCTTGTGGTAATCGTATACGATTCTATGTAATTGCAGTCATCAGCTTGATCCCCGGTCAAAGTATATTTTACGCTAACGAGCATACGATTCTCATTAGAGGTTGTTTGTTTCTATTAATTATTTAATAGAAACAAATCACCGGTACCGGCTTAAGGCGCTTCCCCGTGCAAAACCCAGCGCTAGCCGTTTTTTGTGCACTTTTGTGGAGCTATCTGCTCTTTATCTAAAAATAAATATTAACTAATAAAAATACATTAATTTTCTACATAACTTTTGCCTCCAAAATGGTAGATTTTGTTTTTGTTAAAGGATTAAGTATAATGTTTATTTAATCTCCTCACAAGGAAACCACAGAAATGAGAAATAATTGTTGATAAAATTCATCTCCTCGTAAAGTACCATTTTGTTTGATTTGCTACTTACACTAATGGATAGGCAATTTAATAATAAACATTATGCTATAAACATTTTTTTGATACGACCAAACATTTTTTTTTTAAAGATTTTGTTCCAAAAACTGAGCGCATTCGCTACGGTGGGTGCGGCGAAGAGAGAACGAATGCTAAAGATTATTTGGTCAAGGTACGGCCTTAAGAATAGTAGAATAGTACCACCACATCTCTTCCCGTGGTTGTCGTTAAGGCGACTAAAGGATTTCCCACTGGAGGACGGACAGGAGCGTCCTCTGCGTATTTTAAAGCGTTACTGCGATCGCCAACCCGCTCGCCAAGCATGGCAAACATGGCAATTACCCCCAGGGCCCAGGACCCATAATAAGTAGGTACTACTGGGGAGACCCGTGCCCAGCAGTGAGACATCATATGGGTTGAAATATATTACAGACATGTACTGTTTATACGGTTAAATGAGAAGATTTAGCTCTTATCAAAACTATGACATTAATGGAATTTTACTGTCAAAAATGTGCCATCATCGATGTATGCATAATCGATAATATCATAAATAATTTCTACACAGATATTAGGTATCCTCCCATTCCCATAAATATTATTCTCTTAACAATTTACAATTCAGTTAATCTCATAAATCGATTCACGTCGTTGTTTGCCATAATTAAAGTAATGTAAAGCAATAAATAACAAAGGGTTAAAGATCGTCAGATTGTAATGCATAGATAATAACTAAGCAATTGTGATCTGACCATAGTTTGGGGTCAACCCTTTGAGCAAGCGAGATCATGATTTCTTCGTGTTGACACCATTTCATAGGTTGAAAGTTATAAAGATAGAATACTTTAAAAAAATTAGAAAACAGTTTAAAATATTATTTAAAAAAAATATATAATTTTACGTGATAACGTCATAAAAACATTGTTTTAAACAACCATGCCTGTGACAGCTTTAGTGGATCGCTGAAGGCAGAACTATTCGTCACGTGACACTTCTTCGTGCGTGAACCCGGTCATTGATTTATAAGAATACTGCAATCTCAGGATTGTCTTTGTCAAATCCCAGGATTAAAAATTAGGCGAGTATCTCCAAAATTCTGTATAAAAGCTATATTACTTGAGTGCTTGTTGTACTACTACTATTTTTATTTACTTGAACCAGGAATTAATTACATTGTTACATAAAACCATGTAACACAATAGTATAAAAGGTCGTATTCGCTTATCGTTCCGGACGAGTCATAAAACGTCTGGATGGGGTTATTGTGGTACGATAAACTGGCCAAGTGCGAACGTGTTGGTATTCTGTAATGACAACACAACTGTGACTACTTAGATATTCTATTAATAGTTCGGTTGCTACCTGGAAACAGTAGCGACTGTACCAAATACCATGTTATTTATATTTAGTAGTTTTACCTGTTACTACTTATGTACCTTAAGATACACACACAATGCAGGGTTTTTCAAGTTGTATATACGGCCAGTAACTACTAATTATTCTTAAGTTACTATAATAGTAAAACCCTAAAAGAAAATCCGACAAAACGAATGCTAATTGCTTCTTCATATTACATTATATTTTAGGTGAAGGAAGTTTGTGAGGAATATAGGTATTCTGGGGAATCCAGGTTGCAAACCTTACTAATATCAAAATCTGAAAGTTTGTGAGGATGGATGTTGCTATTTAACGCAAAGACTATTGAACGAATTTTGATGAAACTTTACAATAATGTAGTTTATATATCAGAGTACCACATAGGTCATAACAATCTAACATAACCCGGCTGAAGTCGTGGGAAAACCTAGTAACTTCGAAAAACTTAGAATAAGAATACATCTAATTATAGGTACTTAATATTATAAAGCTGAAGAGTTTATTTGTCTGTTTGAACGCGATAATCTAAGGAAGTACTGGTTCGAATTGAAAAATTATTGTGTAACAGTGATTTGGTCCTGATTCCAAAAGATTATTTGATTCCAATGGATAGAATTCCATAAACCACAGGTACTTTCCACCGATCGGCACTATTATTCCAGAATAGTACGCGAGGCGGTTGAGATCAAGAATTACAAAAAAATCAACCGAGAATATAGATACCGGCTCTCACCATCTTGGAACCCTGTTATCAGCAAATGCAATCGTAGCCGTAACGACACCGCGCCTCAGTGTAAAGACGTTTGTAAGTGTAGTGTGTAGAAGTACTGACAGTACAAATTATAAAAATTAACAAGACCAGGCGAGGGTAGTTGAAAAATCCCGCGCCTCACGGAGACATCGCTAAGCTGCCATCAGTCGACCCGTGACCAGGATCGGTGCAATTCGAACGTAACGTCGGGTAAATAAAAGGTTCGTTACCTTTGAATAATTCACGCGATTAAGTCCCGAAATATATCTAATATGTATAAAAATCGCGAAAGTTTAAAAACAATAAAATACCAATAACTTTAAATAATTAATGGTAATTAAAAAACTAAGTTTATTTATTTATTTGAATTGACAGGCAACAAGAACAATGACGTGGTTGGAACAATTGGCAGCTTGACAGCATAATAAAATAGGAAAAATATTCATAGGTACCGATTATGTAAAACATACGACGGACTGTCTACCGATCAGGTAATCTCTTAGTTGCAGTGACCTCTGTTATAATTATAAACGTTGCTTTATTACATATACGATAAACCACAAAGTACCCATGAAATATAACAATTTTATGATTCACGATGAATTTATAAATAAATTGAAATTATCATTAGAGGAAAATGTGTTTACTTTTAAGTCCAACGAGTATATCTATAAGTAAAATAATTATTATAAGAATCAATTGCCGTGCGTTAATAAAATTTTTAATTTACTAGATTTCGCCCGTGGCTCCGCCCGCGTGGATGTCGGTTATCGGGATAATAACTATCCTATGTCCTTCCCCGGGACTCAAACTATCTCCATACCAAATTTCATCTAAATCGGTTTAGCTGTTTGAGCGTGAAAGCGTAACAGACAGATGTGAATATAATTTTTAAAGTTTGCTCGAAATTTATAATTTCGCATAGGAAATTCCACTTGGGTTTTTTAATTTCAGTTGATGCGATGTTCACCGGGTCATATAGTTTATTGAGAGAAAACATAATACGTACAGTACATATATATTATAATTTTACACAGTGCATAATTTACTGAACAGATTTTATTGAATTATTTATCTATAATATGTGTGCATTTAGAAATATCTAAGTATGTTTATCAGTTGTCTGGTTTCCATAGTACAAGCTCTGCTTAGTTTGGGATCAGATAGCGTTGTGTGAGTTGTCCCAAGATATTATTATTATTACTAGCGGCCCGCTCCGGCTTTGCACGGGTATAAAATATTTGGATGTTATTGTACATATAAACCTTCCTCTTTAATCACTCTATCTATTAAAAAAGATTTAAGCATACATAGGGATATAGGATCAGAGAAAGCGACTTTGTTTTGTACTATGTAGTGATGGTAGGTGTGAGAGAGGAATCACCTAATCCTGATCAACGCCTAAATCTTTTAAATTATTTCACAGACTGAATGAAAAGCTAGGACATCGTATGCAAACTAAAAACATTAACTTCACCCGATCAAAAACCCAAGCAACTCATAACAAACACTATACTCTGTAATACAATCTGGTACTTGATCAGATGATCGCCGGAAGGAGGACGGATAGCATTCACGTGGAATAAGTAATCACAAGGTGTTATTAATAAAATTATGTCACATAGCATCCTTCCGCTGTCCGTATAACGTCACCTGTTGCTTTGCACATTAACAAGTTGTGTCGATGGGGCGTGGGATTTACTTATGCGTATAACGAAGGAAGTAAAAACTTATGTAGCGGTACCCAAATATTCTAATCTACAAAAATAAATTAACACTTGACAGCTCGCATCAAATCCTGAATCACAATATTGAAGATTTCACAGAGTTATAAAAATGGCGGCAGTGTAAAAATATTTGAAATACACGTAGATATAGTGTTGTTACAATAAATACTTACAGAAATTAGTCTTTAAAGAGGCTAGATTCCGAGTAATTGCTGCTACCAAGTTTGCAACGTTAACCGTTGGGGCGCGGCCCGGCAAGATCACCTCGCCTTGTCGAAGGATTTTTTTTGTTGGAGGGCCATAACACCTGGCTCTCCACACTTACATGGGAGAAAAGTTAAAAAGCTGTAAGTAGTAGTTCAAAAAACCACCATAGTGGCGCTAGAGTAGATAAGGGTAAATAGATAAAGGGTAATGGTATGAATGTAGCAGTTGTAGACGGACGGATTAAAGTGTGTCAATTGGAGAGTGAATTGGTGTGTAGACGAATTGAAATGTGCCGATTGGAGATTTTTTTAAGGTGTTGCTAATGTAGCCCATCCTTATTTAACGCATTGCGACAGACACTTTTCAGAGGTACACACAAACGTTACCTCTCTTTTGAAATTGTTCACTCGTATTCTTTATGTCAAATACTAACATTTAAACTTTCGCGTTGCATGATTATAACTATTTATTATACGCATTGTGCAACCTGGTCGAAACGTCAAGCAATTTTAAAGTAAACAATGCGTTTTAATTCCCGTATAATAAATAGTTTATGTCAAATATTCGCGAAAGAAGAATGGCCGCTATTGCTGTGGATGGTATTGTACTATTTTGTGTGGATTTACTATTGTGATTTGTCAATATTTGTGAACACAAGGAATGTTTCGTTACGCTACGCCGCGGTAACTGTAAACTTCCATTTAAAATACTAAAGAAAAAATCCCCGGTTTAAAATAGTTTACAAAATGTAAGGATAATGACCTGTTTCCGTGTTATCTCAGGAAAAAGTCGCGGTTGCAGGCAGGTGTTCGACAACCCAACCAAGTTGTTAAAATTATCCTATTTAAACGTTAGATGATAAACAGGAAAATGTAAATAGACAATGACCTTGGCATTCGCGTAAACAGACGGTATATATATATTTTGAACAATTTACACACGGTCATCTGATCGCAAATGTCTATTGCAATATATGCCTGATCTTGTGATGTTAAGATTTATATATCTTGCGTACGTACAAACGTTTTAGTATTCTCTTAAAACCATTGATCAGGTACCTACCAGCTAACCCTTTGCAGCTACGAGTAGCTGGTTTGAGATTGGAACGCAAGAAGCGGAATACTTGGTTTCAGTTTCCATCCAGTTTCAGCCGGTAGCTCCTAAATTGTCTCTATCGCCTAAATATCTTTTCTAATTAACAAAACACACGAAATAAAAAGTTATTTCCTCTATAATACATCACGAGTTGTAAAGCTAACAGGCATTTGACCTCAATTAGGGAAAATAAAAACTCTAGTCAATGACAAAACAATCAATGTTAATGAATTGCGTTACAGATTGGTTGGATAGACGCTGAAATTTTGGTTATTCGTTTAATTAACAGCTATAAAAACCTATTTTTTGTTGAATTATATTATTGCAACCAAGTATCAAACTACATATAAATGGTTGCAATTATTACATTTAGCCATTTAAATTGGTCTTGTTTCAGTAAAAAAACCTAATGTAAGTTTAGTTCTATCAACGAATTATCACAAGCGAGAGTTTGATTTAAAAATCCGATTCGATGAAACGATCTGTGTACAAAACTTCTAAGCACTTTACCACAATACCGTAGCGTAGCTTAGATAACAAAGATAACAGAAAAAATATTTGCTGTTAGTTAATAGTTGCTCAACATTTTCTCAAAGATTTACCGCCTGTTAGCTTCAACTACGTAAAACTCTCAGCGGGCGATTATCCGAACGAGGACTTTAGGCGCTTTGTTTTAGCTTTCACTAAAGGATGATTATTGATCAAACATTTACGAACACGCGATCTTTTCCCACGGAGGGTTGGGAGAACCACCTGCTATTTAATTTGCCATAAACCATACAGAATTAGGACTTATCTTCGTAATTAAATTATGTAACTCATTGGCTATTGACTATTGACAGTAGTCATCAATTGAAATCAATTGGAAACGTCAAACGAAAATGAAAGATGTTGCATTCGATTGACATTCCCAATCGATATTTTTATTAAATGCCTCATTATGTCATTACATTTAGTAAGTCATTTGCTCATCTGAATGCTGTTTACTCATTCGGTTAATATACCATAGTCACGTTTGGTTGATTATAAAATATCAAATCTATTGTTATTAAATTGGTTTGACACACTAACTTTAAACTTTCGCGTTGCATGGTTTTAATTAATATTCTATGAATATGAGAATTAACGCTGTCACGAATTATTTTGCTTTAACTGTTTGATGTCAAGTAACAAAATCGAGAATCTCAGTAAAATGTATCCTAATCTGGATAACATAATTGTAATCGTAAAATAATATCGATAAAAGATAACTAGCAATGTGGGATTGTGGTCCCACATTACTAGCAATCCTGTTAACCCCTCCAGCTAAGCTCTATGGCTTGTGTTAGGAGTGGGTCCACGTCGGTAGTATAATGGCTAGGATTCAAACCCACGACCTCACGATTGCGAGACCGATGCCTTAGCCGTTACATTGGCAACACACATAGCGTAAAACTTCAACGATCTGAATGTTTTTGGCAGAGATATTAATATACCGTTACGTCCTGTTACATATAAGGTCAACAAGGACGTATAATAATTAAGCACGAATCAACAATAAGGATTAGCAGAACAATATTCTGTTACAAAGACTTTGACATTTTCCAAGTTGGCCTGGTACAATCTACGACACATTCAAATCGCAGCTGCGTAGTCCTTGACATTATTTTTAACGTTATATACTTATATGTGCAGAATGTCACAAGGCATATTGTACTGCGACCGCGATAGGCCTTAAGTACTAACAATGAGAGAACAGAAGGTGAGCTTCCTACGTACTTTGCTCGAGCAACACACCATAGACATCTTTCATGGACAGAAAATCTCGGAACCAGGAAGCCTACTAATAATTCAATGAAAACTCGATCAATAAACTTGTAAAGCCTACTTAGCTATGATAGTTTTCCTTTTAATTTCACTATATGTATATAAAGGGTCTTTCAAATAGAGCGGGTCGATATTAATAATCTGTGGCGGCCATTTTGATTTGGCGGCATCTGTCAAATCTGTTTTTTCTTATTCAGTCACTGATGCCAAATCACCATGGCAAGTTACACGGTTGAGCAGCATGTGCAAATGATAAAACTTTAAAATGAGTGTTCGTTAGTGAAAACGTTGCGCGCATTGCGCCCATTTTACGGCAGACGCGGTGGCCCTTCAAAGTCTACTCTCCAACGATTGGTGACTAAATTCGAGACGACCGGTTCGGTAAACAACCAACCAACACCTTTACGTCAAAGGAACGCCAGATCGGCCGAGAACATCGCCGCTGTACGTGAGAGTGTTCAGGAGACTCCGAAGCAGTCGATTTCTCGCCGTGCACAAGAACTCGGCCTTTCGCAGACTTCAACTTGGAGAATTTTGCGTCGGGACTTGGGTCTGCATCCATACAAGATCCAACTGACCCAGGAGCTCAAAGTTAATGACCATAGACAACGCCGTGTGTTCGCTGAATGGGCGTCGGAACGCTTGGAAGAGGACCCCGATTTTGGCCAAAAAATAATCTTTAGCGACGAGGCACATTTTTGGATGAATGGTTTTGTTAATAAGCAAAATTGACGTATATGGGATGACCACAACCCACATGAGGTTCACCAGATAGCAATGCATCCAACATAACGCAGGCCATCGCTCAGATTCAGCCGGATCTATGCAGCAGAGTCATTAAAAATTGGACCTCTCGGATTTGTGCCACCATGCGAAGCCGCGGCGGACATTTGAACGATGTCATATTTCATGCATAATGGCATAAACGGGCCTTTCAAATAAAAAATAAATTTCGTTAATATCTCACACACATCTAGTTTTATTCAATTTTAACATCGACCCGTCTTTGTTGAAAGACCCTTTAGGTGTAGTAGTACCTATATACATTTAGTGAAATTAAAAGGCATGTGAACTTTTTCACATACCCAACATCGACCATTTAGCTGGCAGGGGAGGGAGGGGGGACAATTGATGAAGACTTGGACTAGATCTAAAAATGATCTTCATAACCCCTAAGCGATTTTAGTAAGGTAAGGGTAGGTGAAAAAAAAAATCTTACTTTACATAAACCCCTTAAAAAAAAATGATTTTCAAGATTTTATTCTTTCTTTGGTCGGCGGGCGGGCATGGCGAAACTATAAGGGTTCCGTTTGAGGATAGTAATATACAGACCTAGCAACATCTATTCAATTCACCTGTTCCTGAAAATTATCTATAGGTTCGGACTTTTTGAGCTTAACCAAAATATAATTAGAATAGTAACAAAACTTAGGAAATTTAAGTAACCGAAAATTCATGAATTTCGTTTTAATCAAAGAAAGTAGGCCTACAGGAATGTTACGGAGATTCGACTCTAACTCCGAAAGGAAAATTTCCGATAGATTTTACACCTTCAACTCCGATTTTGGCTACGACAATTTTTAATCGGAGGTCAAAGTATGGGTCCTACTTAAGCTGACAGTGAGGCGCGTATGGCGGCATGAGGCGGCCGCTGCTACATGCTAATTTGTAGATATTAAATCTAATGGAAACATTCACTTGGATATTTTTTTATAGTACAAAGAATTCCGTAATTATTTTCGTAAATTTTGTGTTATTTTCATAACATATTTGTTTTCTCTCCACCTCCGATTTCGACTCCAAGTCACCAAATTTAAAAACTCTGACTTCAACTACGGCTCCGATGAAACCACAAACAAAGTGGTCCGAGATTCAGTGTGCTTGCTCGTAAGCGTTTCTACGAAGCTTATATTCTGTACTCTTAAAATTTTGTGCTAAGCCACATATCCTACTTGTCTACAACAGCATGCGTGTTAAAAAACATTAAACTATGAAGTGTAACTAATTAATTACGTAACGACTATACGAGAATATGTAATTTTACAATTCTTTCGAGGTCGATTGTTTGATAGCTTGCTGGTTTCAGTTTACTATGGGAATTATCTATGATAGACTTTGAACTCGAGGATCTTGTTACGAATATTCAATGACATCAAACGCGATAAATAGCAAAACATACTAATAGATTAACAACCTGTCGAATCTTCTAGATTTTTTTAAATCTAGATGGAAATTGTCAGATAAAAAGAAAGAACAATGTTGTGAACGTGTAACGTTTCAGTGCCCAGAAGGCCATTTATCAAAGAGTTTTGATTAACTTTTAGTCAATTTGCGTTCATTGATGGCGAAACGGTTAAGCAATATGCTTAAATTAGATCGCTATTTTACAAGAGAACTTTATCTATACCTACAATATTTTTATTATTCGTAAGGTTTTTCTTTATCTACCTTAGGTAGATAAAGAAAAACCTTACGAATGCAAATATTGTAGGTATAGATAAAGTTCTATTTTCTGATGCACATGCCTAGGCTAGAAAAAACAATAAAAAATATTAAAATACAAGAGAAGTTGTTTGTTTTGCCTTGTAAAATAATGTCTTGTCCTAGTCGTTTTGTTCTACTTGATAGTAAACCATATTAAAATATGTCGCGACTCGCAATTCAATAGAAAATATAACAAACATTACACGAACGATCGAATCTTATGCGACAATAGACGGTATCCGTTTAAGCGTGAATGATCATTTTGTCGGGAGGCTGTGCCCTCAGTTGGCCTCTGGAGTTGGAACACAGGAAATTTGTGTTAATTGGCTCGGCGCAGAGCGTAGAGCTAATTGTTCAGCGGGACGGGACCACACGGCTCTTCGACGGAAGTTGCATACGACGGTCCAGCCGCCAACTGCTAACACGCAATGGCATACGCAGTACACATCTAACTAACGAGCCTAAACTAGTCAAAGTACAAATACTTTGTGGAGATGAAACGTCCAATTAAACCGATAAAAAATGTCATTGGTGAATTCCAACTGGCTACAGCAGTTTCTAGTAATAACATAGTATAAATCGCAAATTGGAGTACCAAATTAATCGATACTTTTTAACGGACTTAATTACCGAAACAATATTGCAACGACACTCTATAGAGGGTAGCTACTTTGGCTTAGCTCAAACATCTTCTAAGATTATGCTAAGCTTGCACTATAACCAATAAAAAAAGCGGCGGTAGCCTAATGGCTAAGGCATCAGTCTCGCAATCGTGAGGTCGCGGGTTCGAATCCTACCCATTATACTATCGACGTGAACCTACTCCTAACACAAGCCTTTGAGCTTAGCTGGAGGGGTTAACAAGATTGCTAGTAATGTGGGACTCAATCACACATTGCTAGTTATCTTTAAAAAAAAAAAAGTCATAAATCAGCAAGTAAAAGTTCCTAAAAATATCCGGAAATATCTATTAACTAAATGTTAACGTCTGAATTATTAATTGCTTTTTAGATTGTATTTATTTAGATACATGTATTAATTACCTATTAATGGAGTGCTTAAAAGATAAGATTTAGTTAGGTATATGAATGTTTAATCATGTAAGCTTTGAAGTTACCGTTTCTAAAGATATATGAGCTGTTAGTATGTGTTTAAAAAGGCACCCTCCTAAAAGGCGAGAATTGGTTCTAATTCTGGAACCACGATCTATCACACTTAGTTCTGACATCGACGAAACGGCTTTCTGTGTTTTATTGCACCGTCTATACATTTGTAATATTAAAGTTTACATTACGAATATTGAATACGTGCATTATAATAAACTTAGTGCTTAATGTAGCGATAAATTATGCTGTTATATCTCCGTAAGTGATTAGCAGTAACTAATTTGTATTCAACTGGTGGTATGACCTAAATGATGCAATGTTAAACCTCTTTTAGCTAAAATTCGCGTTACCTGCAATTGTTTAAACATTTGATATAAAAAAGTCAAAAGATGCAATCATTTTATTTAAAAGTAGCTGACCCGGGCAACTTTGTCGGTGTAAATTTTACCCGTTTTTGCAACATTTTTCATTGCTGCTCCGCACCTATTGATCGTAGCGTGATGGTATATAGCCGTTACCAATCCTAATTTGTAGCCCAAGTTACTAATTCGGACTAGTAAGTCCTGAGATTATCGCGTTTAAAAAAACAAACAAACTCTTCAGCTTTATAATATCAGTATAACTATATCTAGTTTGATAATACACCTTTCGAATTAGTAATGGCAATTTATTTATAAGTAGTATTTTAATTTTTAGCACTAGCTTATTTTTGTTACAGTCAAATGTCCCCCCCCCCCTGCCAGCTGATGTTGAGTATGTGAAAAAAATCATGGTAGCAGTGAAATTAAAATGAAAACTATCACAGCTAAGAAAGCTTTACAAGTTTACGAGTAACAGCTGATTAAATGAGAAGTAACTAAATTTCGTACAAATGCCATTGAAAATTATTATTAAGTAGGTATACGTTGGTAACGTTAACGTTGTAAGTGAAAAACAACAGAAGAACCACTTCATTAGCCGCATTATTTGGAAGGAGGGGGGGGGGGGGACTATGGAACCCAACATTAGGCGTGGCCCGACATGCACTTGCCCGGTTTTTAACTAAGGCACAGTTGGTTGGTAGACTAAGTTAACGGGCCAAACAAACGCTTTTCAGTGAGGGGTTATTTTGACTTAGCTTATAGCACAGCGATAGCACTCGTCTCTTTGGAAAACGATTAGGTTTCAGTCATACTTAGTTAGATTACAAATTGACTCACAGGATTATCCATAATATCAGACAGAACTAGGTAGGCACCTACTCGTAAGGTCACTTTGACGAAGCTCCAACCGTGCTAGCATTAAGCAATTTGTTTTTTGGACCTAAAGAGGACTAAGTTACACTAAGTATTACTGAGAAGTCCCTATCGCATCGCGCAAAGCAGAGTTGCTAATTCGTTCCCGGGCGCAACAATGACCCTTAGCTCTCAGTTGGCTTGCGAGTTTTATGATTTCCGCGAATCGATAACCTTCCATGAAAAATTTATGAAAACAATCACGCATACTTCTAGGCACGAGCGCTACCAAGGTATTATCATGAACAAAGTTAAATGGAAAAAGTGCATTTGAAGGAGACCGAAGCCTCGAGTCGGCAGTATTAAACGGGAGGCAGCTAAAACTAGGTCATCATGTATTTTCTTATTCTCTGTTAAAATTAATAGCACAAAATAACTTGAGTACAGAAAATAATATTTATTGAATTCGTGCTCGACAAACGCACACAAAGACACGGAATTTCTTGAGAGGAACTATGTCTATGAGCGCGTTGCTCCAGAGAAGTACCTAACGTATTGAGGGTTACCTTCTATAAGATACGTTTAAAAATATGTTTTTGTTACCTAGAGTCCAGGGTCGAGTTGAGCCTCTGCGAGCGCCTGAGCGGTGTGTTCCGCACGGCACTCACTGGCTCCTCCCAACTGCCGCCCGCAGACCGGTGCTCATCTGTACAAATATAACATAATTAAAACATACTTCCAATATGTACTAAATAAGACACATGTCACTAGCGAAAGCTTTAAACATACAAAGCTGTTACTTTCGTACACCTACTGCCTACTTGTGAAAAAGGGTGTGCTGAGATCGATAGTGTGTAAATTACAAACAGCTTCAGAATTGCATTTTAAAACTGATTAAGAAAAAACTTCTTGAAAAACAGCACTGTTTTTGTTCTAAGTATTTATTTTCTTAGTATTATTTCTTGTTTGAAATTAAAACGTTACGGACTAGAATTACAATAATGGAATGATTACGGTTCTAAGAAATTTGAAATCAGAGTGTACTGGTAACAATGTGATCTTTTACAAACAACTACTGATAAAGGGTACAATTCTTATCAAAGCCATTACAATTGTAGACGCATAGTAAAGCTACTACGTCGGATAAATATTTGGTTAACCTTGACTAATTGGTGTTTCGTAATTGAATGACAACATTAAAATGGGTAGTTTATAGGGGATTCATTTCCATAGATAAATGTACATTGTTCTTCGATTTGTGACTTTGCATATACGTGAATAAATTGCCAATAAGAATACTAAACATTGCGAATAGGTAATTGTGATTTTTTTGTTGGAATCAATTTACTACGTATCACCGATTATCCAAAGTTTAACGTGGCGTGAAAAAGGCAACGTACAGATGGAGAAATCCACTAGAAATGTATTTGTTGCAAACATCCTTTCGAAGCTGTATTATCGCCATAAGTTGAACCGCTGATTAATTGGTTCAGAGGCCTTGAAGAACTGTGTGGGAGTTAGCTGCGACCACGTTTTGTAAACTCGATCAAATAGCTTAACACGAGACTCAAAATAGTTTTGAAACCTACGCTGGAACATTATCGCGTTATTGAATGTGAGCAATTGAACAGGTAGTAGCTACCTACTTAATTTGTGTCTCTTTATCAACTTGTGTTTAATTTTAGTTATTTTATCACACTTTCTGGCAGGCTTCATGATGTCGCGTCGTATATCCATCACGAGTCACAATTCCGTAATTTCGCGTTCTATCGCCAGATCAAGGTTCTTGAATCAATAACACGGTAGCACTGCACAATGAATAGAAACACAAGTCAGCTATGTACATATTGCAACACAAATGTAAATTAAATTGGTTAATTTATATGACAATAAATACTATTAACCGCGGCCACGTGTCGACATCGCAATGTTTGATCACATACTAACTGAGAACTTCTCAAAGAGTTGATGGTTTTTACTGACGTATGATAATATAATAGCAAGTTTGTTGTTACTTCACTCGGCAGGGATACAACGAGTACGAAACAGGGTTGTCGACCTATAAACTGCCCCTTTAATGGATATTAAATTATATTTGCAGTGTCGCCTTGTCCACACTTTCATATTGTCCATATGAATAATGTAATGTAATGTGTTCTACAGATAACCCAGTTTAGATTAGCATGTTCTTTTTCTGGGTTAATGGATGGGGCGTAATTTGCTCATACAGAGCATCAATTAACGTAAAATATTGTAACATATAATTACGATACGATACCTATTCATTTAGACCTATTTATATTTAAGTTCATTAAAAAGCAATCTGAGTCGGTTAAAATAATTTATTGTCTTTGGCAAAAAGTTAATTAACTAATTATGTATTTGTCGGCGGATTCTGTCATTAGAATAAAGAATGGAATTAAAAGAACGCCGTATGTTTCCTACAGGTATAAACTAATTGTCTTCGAAATTATCAAAAAAAATATCTGAGCATACAAACTTTTAACATTACGATTACAAATACGAAGAGATTGTTCCTCTTGGCAATCGCACACCACAACAATCTGTATTAAAATTTCTATGAATATTACATAGACATTATGGTAACACGTTATGTAATTGAAAATGAAATTATGCACCCAATTAGACGAGTAATTAAAAAAAATGGTGAACACGAACAACTCTAGTGGTGATTCTCAAGTTTATAAAAAAGAAATCACAACTGGCAGATATGGGTTAATTTCGCCACAATTATGACTTCTTAGCTTTTACTTTTAGATTGTATAATTGTGTATTTTTCTTTGTTGTCAACCCTACCACAGGCTTGTAAAGTTTCGGTACACCACCTCGTATTTAAATATAATTATGGACAGCTCTTAATAAATGTCGAATCTCATCATCTGTAAAAATAAAGTTAAAACTTTAGGGCCGATGATGAAGTTTTGGAGATAGAAGGCCGCTGCAGAAACCTGTCAAAACAGGAATCCCGTCTGTTGGTTAACTTATCTCTTTTCATAACAAGTCTGCAACTAGTAGTACGAGTCTATAATACGTTTCAGTGTTGCCTAAAAACGTCTTAAAAATATTTTTTTATATAAAAATGTTTTTTAAGCAGTGGTAGCCCTAATTCAGTAAAATACTGTTTGTTATCTTTGACAGCGGACGAAATTAAGACGTCTTGTCTACTGCATCCTGAACATTACTGACCTCCCTTTCGTTTGATATTTTAATGGAGGCGTGGAGTACAAATCACTCTGACAAGAAGAGATACCATTTATCGCAAAATAAATGAGACTAAAGGACTATGTATAGTACACACGAACATTCAAAGTCAACCGTTTTCAACGTGTTATTAAATTACGACAATATGCGTATTTATGTATTCAAAAAAAATTGTGATATCTATAAAGATAAGCATTGGAATGCTGATGACCAAAATTAAATTCAGGTCAACTAAGGATTATACTACAAAACTGAAGTGAACAGATATAGTAGAATCCCGTCAAGCCTATCATTACAAATAGGTACATGCCATTCGCGTGACCTCGTAATTTTTTTGTCAATTTAGGTGACATGACTGTGTCTTGAACTAGAAATGTGAATACATATTTGTATAATATGGTTACTTATGCAAAGCGGCGACGTAAACGCACAGAATACTTAGAAATTCTCCATCTGTGTTCCATATGCGAAACCACAAGTATCGTAAAAGGTTTAGTACATTTTAGGGACTATAAACAGTGGAATTAGAACAACAGTAACTAGACGTAGTCCGATAACCTCATAAGATGGGATAATCTGATGGCAAACAAATGTAAATACCGAAATAGCAGGTCCATAACAAGAATCGATTTATGTTCGGTCTGTAAAATTGGTATTGAGAATGGTGAGATCTTAGGAGCCGCTTGGCGCGCCCGTCAGTCGGGCTCATTGTTAGGCCGCCTAGATATTATGATTCATACCGCCATATTACAAGTTTGAGATAAGAATGCAACAAATAGGGCGTTGCAGCCGACCGTTTACATCCAGCTATTATGTGCTTGACATAATTTCTGATGCACGGTGTGCAAAAACAGAGTATGCGGGCTCATTCTGCCAATTTATCCTTTGTAAGTTATTTTCCACTCTTCGTTTGACGTCAATTTAATAGGCATTATTACTCAACTTCTTAGTCAGAATTTCTCAGGATATATATGTTATTAGAAGGAATAATATCAATTCCAGTGAGTAATTAAGGTAATCGTTTTGTTGTGGTTTTGGTAAAGCGCAGGAAATTGGCACTATCGGTACTTATTTACAAAGCCATTTAGTGCCGACGTGTGCCAATTTCCTCTTTTTTTTTTTAATTTTACTATTTTATGAATAACTTGTGTGAGTGACAATTTTTGCCTATTCTGAGGGATTATATTGTCAGGAATGTACCAAATTTTCAAGTCTATCGTGTGATAGATACTCACTTTCGAAATAATCATTGAATGAATACACTGCTCATGGTGCGTGCATCATATTAAACGACAAGACGATGATTAGCATCTGTGGTCAATTGAGTCTCGAATTTGTCCACCAACGAGTTACAAGTAGTAGATAAGGGCAATGGGTTGATAGAAATTGTTCAATTACGTTTATTCAGATGGTTAAGAATGTCACTTACAATATTGTCTGGTGTTGCCACACATGGGCTCCAGCTGGTGTTATTGGCAGCCGACACCAAAGAATACAGAGAGTACAGAAGACAACACATAGGAAACGTTCTTGACGCACGATATCGCACACGGACGCGGGGAATCGGGGCAAGCCTTCCGAATAAAGTGCACCGATGTGGTCTTCGATTCATGTCCGTGAACGATGTCTAACACCTAATATTCTAAGACGTTTCTTTCACAATTCCTTAACTCATTCTCGACTCAGGTTTAAGATAGGTCCCGACGTACCTACCTTGAGTTTGACAATTGTTCCTCACGTCAAATGAAAAGTTTTGAGTGAGTATTTAAAGGATTTCGAGGAAATGTCTTGGAATATATGCATGTGTCCGTCAATCGAGTCTAGTACGTACAAAACTTGCCTTCTGACAGCTACAGCTCTAACGGCAGTTATATTGCGAGCGTTTTATTTACGTAGTATTACTAGCTCGTTATGATTCGAATCGATTATAATTTCTAGGTTAAACATATTATTTGCCAAAATGTTCGCAACCGCTAAATGTAATATCAAGATTGGGAATGGTGCAGGTATTTTTAACTTGTTTATACTTACAGGAGTGCTATTTGAAGGTTTGGAAAAATCCGCTATTAAAAATATATTTAAAACTACCTGCAACAGAGATTCTATTATGAAATTAAGTGTAAACCCACAACGATGTACTTAGTAAAGCAAAAGCTAAGTAGATACATGAAAAGAGTTATTTGACATGGACTAAACCTAGGATACCTACCTAAGTCATAATTGTGACAATCCATAACAACTCGGCATTGTGATAATTTTAGCGTGAATTATAAATTTTGTAATTGTGTATGAAACATATCAAAAACACAGGCCAATTTTAGATATCTACATGATGTAAGTAGTAACACTAATTAAACCATTGCCAAAATTAAACGCTTCCTGCGAATTTACGCGCACATTAATAAAACGTTTGCGTTAATGAATGCCATTTTCAGAGACACTCATTCACGAAGAAAGTTCAAATCAATTACCTATTGGCTTGATCGGTTCTTCTATCACCGGACATAGCTTGACTTTGTTTACGACGATTACCAACGTAAACTGCATTGTCTAGCATCACTTTCACACACACAAAAACTCAATTTTCTCACATAACTCTTTTTAATTAACAAATGCATCGTTCGAACGTGCACCCTATTGCACAGTCCCTTCAAAACTAAGCCGGATTAACATAATTGCGGATGCTTGTGGCAATTGCCGGGCCTACTCCACCGCCATGTTGAAAAATTAATACTAACATTGGCGCTTGTCCAGCAATTATTATTATCAGCCACACAAACAAAGCTAATTGTAAATATGTGCGCCTCCCGCATCAATTGAGCGCATCGGCGGCACAACGGGGGAACTTTCAGTGACGGAAATAAACACAATTGGTAGGTACTATTTCTAGAAATGGCGAACTACACAAGGAGTTTTAGATCGATGCGACGAAGGGATGTTAAGAGATCATTTACAATGAGATGTTTATGTCGTGTGTTGATCAGATAATTTTAGAGAGAAACCAATTTACGGCTTAAATACGCCAAATAGCCGCTTGCCAGGGCAAGTCAACCGATAAATATAAGGTATTCGGAGAAAATTCATTTCGTTGAGTGGAACGTATCAAAATTTGTCGAACTAAACACAAAAAGTCTAGGGGCTAGTGACCCTGACTGCTAAGCCAGAGGTCGTGGGTTCGATCCCCACCCAGATAACTTTGAGTGATGAGCATGATTATTTATTCTATGTCTGGGTATTATTTATCTATAATATGTATGTATTTAGAAATATATTGTAAGTATGTTTATCAGTAGTCTGGTTTCCATAGTACAAGTTCTGCTTAGTTTGGGATCAGATAGCGTTGTGTGAGTTGTCCCAAGATATAAGTTAAGAGATAGAAGAATTTGATATCTAGTAACATAGTCCAGATAGGTGGTTCGCTTCTGGCCCCGGTTTGGCTACGGAAGTCTCGGGTTCGATTCCTGAGTCTGGATTCAAATTTTTCTATCTTTCAAAAATGCAATTATTGTATTTGTCCCAAGATATTATTATTATTATTAAATTGAAAGATAGAAGAAGACTTTGTATAGATTGAAACACGATTGATCAAAATTAATTCATCTGACAACTATCTTCAAAGAAAATAACATTGCAAATAGTGTGGTTACATAGGTCACTCGATAAGTTTTGAGATATTCGTAATTTGGTACGGAACTGTATTAAATATTTTGGAGAAGCAAATTTACTTAGCCAGGATGCTGGTTTAAAAGAAAAAATATGTTCTAGTCATTTAAACTTGCTACGACGGTTGCCGCGTTTTTCTTTGTAACGATGGAGCTTAACCGCGAGCATTTTAGGTACGTGCTATGATATTTTTATCTGAAAAAAATTGTCTTTAACGATTACAATTAGCATTAAAGGAGTCTGCCTCATAATGACCAACAGTTTTTAGATGGTTCCGTGAATTTAAAAGGGTTAAAACAAACCTCGAAGATGACCATAGAAATGGTCGCCCACAAAAGGCAGTAACTGCAGAAAAATGTGATGATGAAGAAAATGACGGTGCGAGAAGACCCACGAAAACGATACTTACTCAGACATCGAGAAGATCGTTAGTTCGGGGAGCGTTAACATTATTTTATTTTAGAATCTTGAACGACGTGCGCCGAAGAGTTAAGTTTAACAGTTGGTATAATCGAATGGAACTTTGCATAGAGAATAAAGGTCAATAGTAGGAGTATTTAAAAAAAAAATGTAAATATCTTGTAGTGTTTTTATGCCTCAAAACTACGTAGTTACTACCTAGGTAATATTATTCTATGTTGACATTAAAACATTAATTCTATACTGTTTACAGAACGACTATGATTTTCCTCAGATGTCGTCTAGATAGTAAGACATTTTTCTTGCGTAGTAATTTCCTGAACCTAGACAGGAATAATTATTAGTTTGCCTGTTTATGAATGAATATAGTAAGTAGTCACTGAAGTGACTAAACCGGTACCTAGTACTTAAAGACCGAACGGATGCTGACATAACATTCGGTGTTTATCGATTCGTTTTGATGGTGTGCGTGTGAGCTATAGGATTTACGTCATCTGCGGCTAGGTACAATTATTATAATAACTTGTTCCAATCACCTATTCATAGTCTATTAATTTCTAGTACACAGGAATATAACGGTGTTATAATTTAATAGCAATCAATTTGTAAATAACTAGCTGACCCGTGCAACTTCGTCTGCATACATTTTCCCCGTTTTTGCTACATTTATCATTACTGCTCCGCTCCTATTGGTGCGTGAGCGTGATGTTATATAGCCTTCCTCAATAAATGGGCTATCCAACAGTAAAATATTTTTTCAATCCGGGCCAGTAGTTCCTGAGATTATTGCGTTCAAATAAACAAACTCTTCAGCTTTATAATATTAGGATAAATATATCACGCAATGTCCATATGGGGTTATGGGTTACGGAGGCCCTAAGGCACGTCAAGTATGTATTTACTCCCTAAACCATTTTGGTCTTCTATTTTTATCATACACTAGCAACCCTCCTTTGCTTCGCTTCGGTTTATATGTTTTTAGGGTTCCGTAGCCAAAATGGCAAAAACGGAACCCTTATAGTTTCGTCACGTCCGTCTGTCTGTCTGTCCGTTCGTATGTCACAGGCATTTTACTTAAAGACTACACAATAAATATTAATAATTAAATTTGATGAAAAGGTGTTTAGTAGAAGCCGCTACTTTGTTTGATAGCTAAATAATAAAAATAAATATGTTTAGGTGGGGCACATACATGTAACAAGCCGAAAAATATTGCATAAGCACATCATTCGACAGGTCTGTTAAAAACATTTTAAGGTTTCTAATAAATCTTCTTTGATTATTGATTTTTGAATTATTTTTTGATTAAGTGAACATTTTTGGAAATATTCCCCCACTTATCTTTTGAACTGTGGTAAAAAATCAAAAAGGTAGCCCTTAACACAAACTTAAATTATTTCGGACATGATTGGATATACCGTCATTCAGTTATTGCCGAAGAACTGCGTTTCTCAACAAAAGGGCGTAAGTGCCACGAACATGCATTTTTCTGTTTCATTTCGATTTTTTTATATGGCAACGGCTCCGAAACCCAACACTGAGCACGGCCCGACAAACTCTTGCCCGGTTTTTCTAAGTTTATGCAGCGAATAAATAAATAATAATTTATACTAATATTATAAAGCTGAAGAGTTTGTTTGTTTGAACGCGACAATCTACTGGTCCGAATTAACAAAAATATTTTGTAGTTAAATAGCCCATTTATCGAGGAAGGCTATAGGCTACGACCAATAGGAGCGGAGCAACAATGAAAAATGTTGCAAAAACGGGGAAAATTAACGCAGACGAAGTTGCGCGGGTCAGCTAATATATCATATTCATAAACCTTCGTATTTTAAGTAAAATAGTAGTTAATCATGTTTGTCACCCACCCTCCCAAAATAGTTGAAATCTTACTGGGTCACTTTTACTGGCCAATCAGTAGATTCAATCTTTGGAATGATGACACAAATGTAAAATTATGTTTCCAAATACACAATTGGTATTATTTGAACATCAAACAATAATTACACAGTATCATCAACTCAATGATGCGTCGATAACGAAGCAACACATGGCTAAAATAACACTGCATTATAATGAGAGTACATAATGTAAGCATTCATCAATCGCGATGCCGTCGTTGTATGACACATGTATTAATACCAAATGCACATCGAATACAAGACGTATATGCAATCAAAGTCGTGCCAACGAACAGAGCATCTAACAGAGTTGACGCTGGCGCACACCGGTCCAAAAATATACAAAAGCATATTGCATTGAGGCCAATGAATCTATGGAGAGTACGATATACTGATTAATTCGTGTATTAGTACTTCTGATGAATGATAAATGGATCCAAATTAACATTATTGAGCTAATTATTTTCATAATAGCTTGCTGTGCAGCATGCAACACTAGGTAATATTAAATTCTTTGTGAATTTGATTTTTATATGGGTATATGGACAAATTGCATTTTTAAAAGTCTAGTTTGCTTGTGTAAATTTCTACAGTATGTGCAGCAAGCGTACAGTTAATCTGCAATGTTACAGTTACTATAGTACTGTAAAATATTGCTATAGATTGTATTATTGTCATTCAAATCTAAAACGAGAGACATTTCGTCGTCTGAGCATCTTGAAGCGTGAGTCAACTCCACGCGCATTTAGAATTAGCAGCTCTTAAATAACCACAACATTGGCTTACGTATCATAATATGACGAATACAGAGTAACTAATATTCTAAGAAAATAAAACAGGGCTATGAAATGCTCTACTACGCAAGGGAATAGCAACCTGGGGATCTATACAGTAGAAGTAAGATACTTACTAAGATTTGTTTGTATGAAGCCATGACATGACGTAGAAGGATTTCTTCCTATGAAAATCAATGAACACAGTAGAGAAAACTGTAAGTACAATGAAGTTAGTACAAAAATCGTGTCACCAAAGTTAGAAGTGATATTAGCTACTTTTTAATTGTTGAAAACAGTGTAGTCATAGTGTTGTGTGTGCCTTAAGTTTGGTCGGTAATATGAGTGGGTGTTACTTACATTTAATGAGTACGACGGAGTCGTGGGGCTCGCATTGCACCTGGGTGGCGTTCATGGCCAGCAGTCCACCGCTGGCCGCGCCGCCACCCGCGCTGCTCGTTTCTCTGCACACACATAATTACACATAATTATTGCTTATCATTTCTATGAGTAACTGCTAACGTTACGTAACAAGGCCACCTGTGGCATAACTGCGCTTGAAATCGCTGGGGAAATGTGTGCACTTGAATCAATGCAGTTTTGTTTTAACATTAAAATAGAGGTCGGTAGATCGTAGTTGTTTAATTAAAAGTCAGTTTTCTTTATTTTTTACAGTAAACGCAATACTTTACAGTGGTCATATCACTATTGCCAATAAAACATGAAGTTGAATAAAAAAACAAAAGTACATTTAACCTTCCAAAGACTTATTTTATCGAAGGAATAAATTGAGTCATACATGGAACTCGTGCGAAGGGAGGTTTACAGTGCCGCTCGTAAGTGATGTGATAAAACATAAGTGGTATGGAGGTCTTAACTTTGCTTTTGAATGCGCCGACGTCGGTGCAGAGACCTGATATGGGATATATCACAAAAACCGGTCAAGAGCGTATCTGGCTGGACTAAGGTTGCCAACTTTTATTAGAAGAAATAGAGTATAATCTCATTTCAAAGGGGGGTAAATAAATAATAGTACGGACCGAAAAAAGAGTATCATTTATTTTAAATTAAAAAAAAAGTATTTTTTGGTGCTTAAAGCAGCACATAATATAGTTTCATTGTTTTTAAAAGAATTGTACTCAAAACATTCTAAATCTAAGTTTACATAGACTAGTAAACATTATGTAAAAAGGGTATTTTAGAGTACTCTATTAGTGTTATAGATTATAGAGTATGCCTACATGATATAGAGTACAATACTCTTTTTTAGAGTACGGTTGGCAACCCTAGGCTGGACACACGTAAGGTCCAGGGTTCCTTAGAAAAATGCGTTTTATATTTACTTACTTAGATATTAATTAGATAGATAAGGTAATTCAACTTGGTATCGTCTATGATGATGGAATGGACTAATACCAATGATTTAATCGTACGGGCATGATACCAAGTCGGGCGGTAAAACGTACTTCTTCTCCTTTAGTTATCGTTCTTTTAAATCTTGTTGCCCGGTCGTAGTGTATAGCAAACATATCTTTATTTTCTTAGTTTTTCTTTTTTAAAGATTATTAACTGCAATGTGGGATTGAGTCCCACATTACTAGCAATCCTGTTAACCCCTCCAGCTAAACTCAATGGAGTTGTCCTTGTATTACGAGTGGATTCGTCGGTAGTATAAAGGGTAGGATTCGAACCTGCGACCTCAGGATTTCGAGTCGAATGCCTTAGCTATTAGTCTCCCTATCTAATGTCAATCAGTGTCATATTTCTGAAATAGGTGTATGCGTCCAGATCATTATGCTAGTATTGCTTTGGTATTTTAATTAGTGGTTTTAGAGAACACAATCAGTTGTTACTGAGAAATCATTGGTTTCAATTTCAGGCTTCATGCGTAAAGCCGATATAGGATTAATATTGATAGTCAGATCTATCTAAGTTCTAATTTAATCTCTAATGTATTCAAAATCAATCAAATAGTGAACTAAAAGTAACAGTAAGAAGTTTGAGTGAAATTTCAACATTTATTATACCTATAACATGGAAAAACTCTGCCTAGTGGGCATTGAGCTAATAATTACACAGTGCGCGTTAGTCATTGGGTACTTCATCTCAGAACAAAGGAATTAAACAATATGTTCATACCTGTGCATTTAAGTGTATATTTGTCTTGGTTCCTAAGACTGAGGATACTTGAAACTGTGTTTTGTATTTCAGTTTTCAGATCAGTCGCACTGTGTTATTGATTGGTGTTTTATAAGCCCTAGGGCAGAAGTTACAGTCAGAATATCGTTTGAATTCAAAGAATAATCATGTTTGTCGCGACTATAGAAATATTCAAGGACATAAAGATCACAAAATTGTCTGTGCCATGCGAAACCGAATTCGCATCATATATTTTTTACACTCTGAATTCGCATCATGTCAAAGTGTTGTTAGATATAGAAACAGAAGTAAAATAAATGTTTTTGATTTGAAAATTCCTAATATTTGTTATTTATTGTGCGTATGAGGTTGAGGCCATCACAAATAAAGTTTTGGACTTGAAAATATTATCCATTATCCATTCAAAATACCAAAACGTGAATAACGATTAATTAGATTAAAATAAATACTTGGCAAGAATACCTCTCAAATAAATAAACAATAGAAAATATTACATTCCAAGTATGATTGGCAAATGCCAAACAGACTTGGAATGTATTATTTTGTACGTATATGTATAGGTACGTGAAAATAAATGGGAGTGGCTGTAAAAATAACCAGTCGATTTATTTGTGCGAGGCGGACTCGCGAATCAAGGATTTCGATTTTGTTGTTTTCCCATAAGGAACTTGTACTGAAGACCTTGTTTCGATTGAAGACTTGTTTCAAATTGTTTCAAATGCCAGCTATGTCAATTAGAACCTACTCCGGCTTCGCACAGGTGTCATATCGTAGCTTTTTATACCTTGAGTTACATTAATGTAATTTTCGTAGTTATCTCTATTTTTTTGACAATAAACTATAGCCTATATAATAGCCCCGATAATGTAGCTTTCTAATGGTGAAAGAATTTTAAAAATCGGTCCAGGAGTTTCGGAGTATTATATTCTTGATTTGATTTTTTTTAAAACCTTTATAGGACCAAGTGTTCATCTGAATAATTTCACACGTTCCAAAGAAACTACAGACACAATAACAAAGTGATCGCAAGGGTTTTGTTTTTGCATTTGCTAAAGAACCCTAAAAATACAAGAATGGTTTGTATTATTTCTCGACAAGATTATTTTACAGCTGTAGTAGCAATATTGCTTTAAGTACTTGCATAGCTATGAAAACATGATTCCAAGTAGGTATATCGCAAAATTGTGTACACAATTAAGTAGGTATTATATCTATACTAATATTATAAAGAGGTAAAGTTTAAGAGTTTGTGATAATCTCTGGATCTATTGAACCGGTTTTGAAAATTCTGCTACCATTAAAAAGTTTTTGTGAGTGTCATAGGCTATATATAACATCACACTACGACCAATAGCACTGGAGCAACAATGAAAAACATTGCAAAAAAAAAAGGTGAAAAATGACGCAAACGAAGTTGCGCGGCTCATATTCTTTAATGAAACTTGATGTTTCATTAAAGAATATGTACTTAAGTATTAAGAGTTCATCAGCTAACAATTTGAAGAAATAATCATACATTGACCCACTAGGTCAGGGATGGCGAACCTTTTTAGCAGCTCGCATTTTACGTCATATTGAACTAACCGTTGATCAATACAAGTAGCAACAACTGGAATCAAATCAAACTATCCTATCTTTCGGTGGTGTCGAAGTGCTTCGCCCACCTCATGGACGACACAGCGTGCTCGAATTATGTTAACGCGCCATTGGTTTGCCACCACTGCACTAGGTTCTTTAAGAAATGTGTTTGTCTATTGCTAATATTATAAAGAGGTAAAGTTTGTGAGGTTGTGGGGGGTAATCTCTGAATCTACTGAACCAATTTTGAAAATTCTAACGGGGACTACACTTCATGGCATATGCACTTGCCCAGTTTTTTTAAATATAGATATGTTGTATTTGGAAACATATCAGTATATTTGACTGCCTCTGTGGCGTGGTGGGAGTGTATCCGACTGCTACCAAGAGGTCGTGGGTTCGATTCCCATCCAGGATAAAACTTTGTGTGATGAGCACAATGGTTTATTCTGTGTCTGGGTGTTATTTATCTATAATACGTATGTATTTAGAAATATATAAGGGTCTCTGGTTCCCATAATACAAGCTTTGCTTAGTTTGGGATCAGATAGCGTTGTGTGAATTGTCCCAATATATTATTATTATTATATTATCAGTTGCCTGGTACCATAGTACAGGCTGTACAGGGTCTGCCTAGTTTGGGATCCAACGGCCATATGTGAGCTATCCCATGAATAAAAAAATACTTATAATCACACGGAAATCTTAATATGTAGCAATCAGTAGGTATTCTGATGGTGTCTTGTATCTACTACTATTACTTATTATGTTTTGTATGAACTTTGTGAGGAGAAATACACATAAAATGTAGATTGATGTGATTTGTAAAATTACAATTTCATCAAACCCATCCATCGTATTTGTTTAGATTTTTTTTTTTTTTAAATGATATTAGTTAAGCCATGCATGGATGTATGATGAATGTTTGACTTTTTTATGAAATACAATTGAATGGATGCATCTATTCTTTTAAACTTCCATGTTTTCTAAAATGCACTGGATTTGTTTTCATTTTAACTGACTTCAAAAAGGAGGAGGGTCTCAATTCGGATGTTTGTTTTTTATGTACATTTGGGCATAACTTTAGTCATATATTATGCTTGAATATCCAAAATTCTTTTTTTGTTCGAAAGGGGTTTATTCAGAAATGGTCCAATATAAATTTTGAAGAACTGATAACGTTTTTCGGAGTAAGACAACGAAACTCAACAAATGCCGCCAGCAAATCAACCATGATGGAAGTCTGTTTGATGTTTTTTATTATTTTGTTTTGTTATTTACTTAATTAGGTATAAGTAATTCAGAAAATTACTAAAACAAAAGATAAATGTTTCCAAAACAAACAGTAGTTAATGGACACATTAGGCTTCTTAGATGATTTCACATAATTATGAACAATGCATTCCATCCAAGAAAGCATTTTATAAACAATCTCATTTCAATGTAGTGTACACAATTTATAGCAACACTTTCTGTAAATATGCTATTAGGCAGCAGACTCTTTGTTATTTTTGAAAGAAAATTTTAAATATTTATGTTTATAACATACAGCTGAGAAAGCTTTAGGTACCTACCTATATTATTATTATTATTATTATACTATAATCTAATCAAATACACCATCTTCCTTACAAATAAATAAAATTGTAGTGTCTGTTTGTAATGTCAAAATAACAGTTTTTTACTAAATGTTTATGAAAGTATATAATTACCATAATTAAGTTACAGACTGTCTGTCTATTTGTTATGGGTAATCTTCAAAATGGCCAGACGGATTTTGACAGGTTTTTCACTATCAGATAGCTGAGGATGTAAGGAGTAATTTGTGCTACTTTTTATCATGACACTGACATTTATAGGAATAGAGCAGCACTGCAACTATATGTGGACGAAGTTGTGGGCATAGCTAGTTTCAAATAATGCCACAGTAATAATAAAGTAATATCTACTTCTAAACTTTCATAGTCAGATTGAAATTTATTGAAAAATTTGTTATACTTAATTGCTTACAAGTAAAAGAAGTAATTATTATTAAAATTATTAGAAAACAAATTATTTTTAGTCTTGAATATTTAACCTATATTTTAATCCGATTTAGGTTCATAACATAAGGATGAATCACTCAGATGACACACATAATTAAAACAAATTAATTAGTCTGAATTCAAAATGAATTATTATTAGGACAACTCACATAATGGCCCATATGATCCCAAAATAGACAAAGCCTATATTATGACAACCAGACTACTGATAAACATACATACTTATATATATTTCAAAATACATGTATATTATACAACATACTAGCTGTGCCCCGCGGTGTCACCCACGTTTTATTAGCCTATGGGTTAATCCAGGGTGTCAGCTAACTCCATACAAAATTTTATTAAAATCATTCCAGCCATTTAGACGTGAAGAAGTAACAAACATACACACACACATACTCACAAATTATCGCCTTTATAATACTAGTGTGATATTACACCCAGACACAGAATAAGGACAACTCTAATATGGTCCATCTGATCCCAAATTAGACAAAGCCTATAATTATGACAACCAGACTAGTGATAAACATACATACTTATATATTTCAAAATACATATATATTATACAACATATATTACACCCAGACACAGAATAAACGATCATGCTCATCACACAATGATTTATCCTAAACAAGAATCAAATCCACAACTCTCTGTCAGAGTCATTAACCACAAGACACACAAGCAAGTCCAATAAATAAATAACTGTTATTACACTTTCCCATTTATAATATAATACTGTAATAAATCTTAATCATTCTATTAAAACATGTTATAATTACCACTTTATCTTGCATCTTTAATTATGTCATGATAAAACATCTTGTTTTACTCTTATTAATTAGACTTGCAAGAGATGAAGACACATTACAAGATCATCTTTTTTTACACAACTGCCCCAAAAATGGAATGTGTAATGATTTCAAGGCTATTTCCCAGGATGATGGTATTTCTAGCATTTTGCAGTCAAAACAGCTTAATACATTTTAACATAGTAATGCAGTGTTAGTGTCATCAGATTTGTCTTAATTGTGGAAGGGACTTAAGGTGTAATCTTCAAAATCTCTAGATTTGACACCATTCTGTTACACTTACATAAAATTTAGTGTATGTTATGACTGGTTCATTTGTCAAATAGACCAAACAAATAACAAACTGGTACCCAAGACACATAAAGCAAACCAGGAACACAATACAGGCGATGGGAAGATGACATAAGAAACACAGCAGGAAAGACATGGCCACAAGTGGCAAAAGACAGAATGCAATGAAAAAGGTTAGAGGAGGCCTATGCCAAATATGGACAAACAGACTTATCTACCATTGTCAAAACATGTAAAGTTTATTCTATTATTATTATGACTGGTTCACTCATTATGTGACCATCTAACATCAAAGCTTATATTGGCTTCCTTACATTTTTTCATTAGCATATTGAGGGAACACTTCATCCCAATTAGACATTATTTTATATTCTGAGATTATCCATTAAAACAAATTTATGTTATGGACGGGTTTTTAGAAGTTATGTTTAAGATTTTTTTTTTGTTGTTAAAGATAAAGATAAAGATAAAGATCAATTTATTTGCATAAACATGTGTGGTAATACAATACGTTGTGATACATAAAATATTACAGATGTTCAAATTAAGTTTGGTATGTTCAACATGTTTTACCATGGTATGGTGTACAAATATTAAATAATTAATTATGTATTAGGTATCTAGAAGTAATATTACACATTCATAGCACTTTACAATATTGCATGCATTTTTAAGACAAAATTATAGTAAAATCAAATTAAATAACTTTAAAACAATAAATAAAATATAAATATGTCAACATTGTAATTAATAAAATTTATATAGTTTTGTCAGTCAAATAATCATTTAAATTATAATAGCATTTATCAATCAGTAGTTTTTTTAACATTTTCTTGAACAAATCAATGTTTAATTCTTTTATATTTTTAGGAATTTTATTATAAATTATTGGTGCCTTACATACTACACTCTTATGGAGTAGCGCAGTTTTAGCAGGGTGAATGCATAGTCTATTCTTATCTCGACGATTACGTTTTACAAAATCAGATTGGCGATCAAACAAATGAGAATTTTTTCTGACAAACAAAGCTACTTCCAGTATATACAATGATGGAAGTGTCAGTATTTTATGTTTTACAAAAAGTGGCTTACAACTTTGAGGACTTTGAATTCCAAACATTGCACGTATACATCGTTTTTGCATTTTAAATGCTATATCATGATTTGTTGAGTGGCCCCAGAAAATTATGCCATAGCGGAGTATAGACTCAACAAGACCATAGTATGCCGTGATTAACGCATCTGTGTTGATAGTTGCGGCAAGTTTATACAGAGCATATGAGGAGCTGCTGACTTTTTTACATAAGATATCGACATGTTCTTTCCATTTCAATTTATTATCAATAATTAGTCCAAGAAATCTAGCTGTACCTGTTTCATTTATTGTGTAATTATCATAGTCTAAATTGATATTCAATGAATTTTGTTTTTTTTGTCCAAAATGTGTGATGTTTGTTTTCTTTAGATTCATTTTCAAGTTATTGTTATCTAGCCAGGTAATTATGGATGTTAGTGCATTATTTATATCAATTTTATATCTGTTTGGGTCTTCACAGGCTATTGTGACAGTACTGTCATCGGCAAATAATGTAATAGGTTGTGAAGTTGTTTTAGGCAGGTCGTTTATATAAATGATAAATAATAGAGGCCCGAGTACACTACCTTGTGGCACACCATATGTCACATGGCGTTTAGTAGAGGTGTACGTGGTTGCATATTTTGTTTTAAAATCAAGTCTCGTTATCTCAGTCATTTGTTCTCGATTGGTTAAGTAGGAACGAATTAAGTCTAATGCATTGCCTCTAACACCATAAGCTTCGAGTTTTTTATATAATATCGTATGATCTACGTTGTCGAATGCTTGTGACATATCGCAGTAAATAGCACAAACAGGAGTTGTTTTATCAACACAAGTTATAATATTTTTAATAAATTCGTAAATGGCCACGTTTATGGATTTGTTTTGACGAAAACCTTTTTGTTCTTTACATAAAATATCATTACTTTCAAAATAACTATATATTTCACCGTAAAAATATTTCTCAAATATTTTTGAAAAAACTGATAATAATGCAATTGGTCTATAGTTCTCCATCATTTGCTTGTTGTCCTTTTTAAATAGAGGCTTTATAATTGCTAACTTAAGAGCAGTCGGAAATATTCCTGTTGTAATACATAGGTTTATAATGTGACTCAGATGATAGCAGATGTTCTTATTAACCAGCTTAATTATTTTAGTCGTGATGCCGTCGTATCCTACACTATCTGTATTTGACAGATTATTTATAATTTTATTGATGTGGTAGGGTGTACTTGGCGCAAGGAACATAGAGTTCAGCCTGTGATTAATTAAATTAGTAACCTTTTTTCCGGCTCCGGCGACGGGGCTAATTTTATCTAAAAAGTAATTGTTAAATGCATTAGCTATTTCTGTAGGATTTTTTATATGTCTGTCATCCTGTACAAGGTCAGTAACAGATTCTTTTGGCACATTTTGTCTTATTTTGTTTATAATTTGCCATGCTGTTTTACATTTGTTAGCCGAACTTTTTATTTTATAGTTGTTTTGTGCCTGTTTTGTTAGAGTAATTATTTTTTTAAATAATTTGCTATAATTGACATAGTTGTATTTAGTTTCTTTTGAAGGATTTAATCTGTATTTCCATAGTAAATCCTTTTTTTTCTTTTGTTGAGCTGATGACATACAGTATGTACATTTGGAAAATAAAAATACTACAAATAAAAATGTTAGAAGGAAGATTATGAAGTCAAAAAAGTCACAGATAGATTAACATCTGCTTACATTGTGGTTTATCAAAAGTTCAAGTGTTTCAAGTTTCAAATGTTGAAAGATGAGGGTCAGAGATAGTGACAATTTTAAATAACTGTGGAACACTTTATCCTTGCATTGGTACTCAGCTGTAGTAAAAACATTAACATATTACCTACTAACCATCAAAATAAACACAAAATGTTAATTATATGACTTTAGAAATTAATGAAGCAATTCATAGAGCATTTTCTTAGGAGTTCTTTATAAGAGACTCATTTGATTTGACATTCATCTACCTTGTTGTAATGAAGCTCCTCTTAAAGGCATATTAAAGGTATTGTACCTGCTACCTGCTATACTATCTATAATGAAGTAATGAGAGTATATTCCTGATACTATCAATTTACCACTCAAAGTACTCTAGAATACCTGTTTAAGTACATTTTTATGCATAGATAAGTGTTATCTTTACTGTTTATAACTTGAACTGGATGCCAATCCTTTTCCCATGAATTTGCTGATAAAAATAGTGTTAACAGGTCATGTATTAGACAAAGTAAACAGCCTTACAGGATAATGGGTGACTAATTATTGTTGATGTTGTATGATAATAATTATTTTATTAATTTCATTTTCGCTAGCTAGAATTCAAATCATTGATACATCAATAAATAGAATACTTATTTTTCTTTTTATTAGATATCATACATCAAAAGCTAAAGTTACACTCATATTCAGTGATAAGTAGTTTAATTGTTTTACAGATTAAATCAGCAAGTTATCAATGAATTTAGTGTGAAATGAGAATAACTTTGAGTGGAAGACAATAAATACTGTGTTTATCTTCAGGTTTTATTATTTAGCCCTAACTACTGTTTTACTAACTAAAATATTAGGTAAATAATATGTTCTTTTAATAAGTTTGTTTCTAACAATGGCTATTATGAAGGTATGTAGAGGGTGTAGATAAAACATGTTTGTAAACTATTTTTATTCAACAAATTAGACCAACAACTTGTTCATTAAAAAAAACTAGTTTAGAAGCAAACAACTGACTAATTCTGCATTGAGTTCACTGAATGGCTCAGATTTGATTAGGTTTTATAACAACTTTAATGTACATTAATTTCACGTTCTATAGCCACTGCAGTTGCAATAAATCATTGTTTATTTCACACGCACCGCCCGATAAGATTCATGACATTTGACACTGAGCTGAACTGGTCAAGAGGCGTTGTCATCCGTTGTCATAATTTTAGGTCAAAGTACGATGAACTTGAACGCGCTTTACTCACCGTAAAATGCTTATTGCCGGCACTTGCTTCCCTATGGAATGCGTGCAGGCAGGGCCCGCATTCGCTAGGAAAGCATTACCCACTGTTTTATGCACGTTTGGAAAGTTTTCTCACTGCAAACCGGCCACGACAACAATCACTGGTCACACTGTTGGGTCTACGGGCAAGATCCAACAATAACGTACTGAACAACGAAATACCACCACCTCTCGTATAATCCACTGTTTTACAGACAAAAGACACTGGTATCCATGTATCGAACACATAAAATAGTCATAACGCACTGCAATGTTCACAGGTTTTGTTTGTGTCAGATTTCTGTATTGCAATTGATATGTTCACACGCGTACTTTGTCTAAAACACTTAACAACTTTTTATAAATAACAACAAGTTATGAAAAGAACGTCGATCGCACCGCAAAATCCGAAAAACACAAGACGCGCAGCTGGCGAGCTGTCGCCTCTCGCTTGACTGCGGGGTCTGCGGGTGAGCGGGCGGGTGGAGAGGGTATGCGACCGACCGCTTCTACCGCGCCCCCTATCCTTCCCGCCTCGTCTCGCAAGTCATTTCATTATTACGTTACGTTCATTTTATTTTATTTCGAACCTGCATGCATGCATTCGTTGGCGTTCGGTATTCGGTATTCTACTCCAACTGCAACGGAGATTATTATCAAATTGCACTTTTTGTACTACAACAGTTACTTATTGGGTTAGGTACCTAGTTAGGTATCTAATTAAAGCAGTGCTGGTAGGTAATAGGTATACTTATACTCTACCTAATATTTATCTAGATGCAGTTGTAGTTACTTGTAATACGTAATTTTATTTGACGATTTTAGTCCGCAAAACATTGATGGATGACAGCGATGACACCGACATGAATGGTTTATTTCAGGATTTTTTAAAAATAATGTTGCAAGTAATAAAACTCAAAAGATGACGGTTAGGTACCCCGGTTGCCCGGAGGACGTAGCATGCGCGGATAGCAATAAAAACATTAATATACAAGCAGCTGTTTTGTTGATGAAAGCATGCGCCCCGTGCAGTGGTTGGCCTTCGCCGACAGAGATATGCTCCATTGCATATTTTCGAAAATATAAAATTTCACACGACCGACTTTCATTCAATTTTCGTGAAAGTGATCCTTGGTTGGCGATCTATCAAGGAAGGAGCGCGGCAAGTTTCTCCTATAACATTACAGAGGCCGGATAACCACCCCTGTAGGCCTGTAATTACATGTAGTTTGCCGGCAGATGAGTAAATGCCTTAAATTCTGGGTTGTAGGGAAAGTGAAGTGTTAATGCGACAACTTGATCATAGTGCTCCGTACCTTTCTACTGGCAAACTGGGAAGGTATTCTGCGAACTTTGAGTTTGACCTCGCCTTAAACAGTTTACAATGTAATTGGCTATTAAATTAACCATGATACCACGAAGATAGTTATTTACGGGTTCGCTAAACGTGTCGATGGTTGTCAGTGAGGTAGAGATCAGCTGCTTCTGTTTTTGCTCTCTACGTAACAATAAACTTTACCCTAATTCATCGAACGGAAGTAGGGTGTAGTTTGGGTGTGTCCTTGAGTTAAACTCGACATTGGGACCGGAAATTTCTATTCCAATATTTTAAGTTTGACAGAGAACTATAACGATTGATATAGAACGATGATTTACAAAATGCGTTTGTTTGATCTTGTGTCGTAAATAGTTATGTGCGCATAATTTGCATTGAGTGTGATATTACCTATAGGTATATTATCTCGATGGGTATAGGTATGAATTGTTATTTTAGAATATCATTTTTAAATAGGTAGGTAAATCTATGTTGACGATATCATACTAGGTGGTCGCGTCATTCCAATTCAAATCTATGAAATCTTTTTAGGATTTTACTGGAATAATTGACTACATAGGTACTAATGTATTTCATATAGGTAGGTTCACCAAATGTATCTAATGTAAGTTCACGCAGTTCGAACGGATATCCTTTCTATTTCGGTCCAAGGATAAATGCTAATGGTACCTACCTGCCGACTTGGATAATATTTCACCGTTTGTCAACATGTCTAACAACTAAGCTTTAAACTAAAATACACATAATGAATGTTTCTGTTATCTGTAACTTTATGCATTTTACTATTTCAGAAGTCCATTCGTTAACACCTACCTACCACTACTATTTAGGTACTAAACCGTGTGTGTATCTATTGTGTAGGTTATTTAAATGAGTCTATATTCGTAAATAAAGTTATGTTGCTAATGCCTAATATTATAAACTAGCTGACCCGCGCAACTTCGTCTGCGTAAATTTTCCCCCTTTTTACAACATTTTTCATTGCTGCTCCGCTGCTATTGGCATATTAGTCGTATCGTGATGTTATATAGCCTATAGCCTTCCTCGATCAATGGGCTATCTAACAGTAAAAGATTTTTTCATTTTTTCAATTCGGACCAGTAGGTCCTGAGATTATCGCGTTCAAACAAACAACTCTTCAGCTTTATAAAATTAGTATAGATGTGAAAGTTCAATAATTAGTCTATCCTGTATATAGATAATTGACTTTGAAATCAGTCGACAAATTTATATATATATATATATATATATATATATATAAATATATATATATGGAGTATCAGCACCGTTAGTACTTACATTATGCATTGACAAATTGCGAATTTAAGTTGTCAAAAAAAAAAAATCACATTTTATTGTTTAAAACGATGATGACAGAGTTGTTATAAAAGGATGTTTGGCTGGGCTGGCAATAACAAACAAGCAGCTGAAGGAACTCTGTCAAAATTTAATACCAAAACAATAAAAATATATAAAATACTAGCTGTCCCGGGCAACTTCTTCTGTATCCGTATCTTTTTTTTTTATAATCCTATGTTACTGCTAATACCTCCAAGAATATGTGTACAAAGTTTCATGATGATCGGTTGAGTAGTTTTCGCGTGAAAGTGTAACAAACAAACTTACATTCACATTTATATATTAGTAGGGATAAATAATCACATCATATTTTGGATATTCACACCGGAGGAAGGTGACGGAGCGGCAGCGTCCTCTGCGTACTTTTTTTTGCGATTATGGCAATTTTATTAAGCCCAGGATTAGATCCTAAGTAGACTCTACCTACTAGGAAACCCGTGCCCAGCGGTGGGACATCATATAGGTTGATAAGATATATATTGGACAATTGGATAAGCCACTACAATAAGCCTATAACCCTGACCTTATGTAGACACAAAAATGTTCCAATTTGTTTTACCATTTCTATTTACTTAGTTCATTTGTATGACGATTTTTAGCTATTACCGTTATTTTAATCACATAGTAGGTATACCACTTTATACTATAAATTGAGTGTGTAGGTATAGGACATTTATCTAGTCTAACTTTACATTGGAAGTTAAAACGTTAAAGCACAAAAAGTAAATATAGGTAGGTATACTCACTTAAAATGTACAAGGCAATGGCTTTTTTACATTTTTAGTTATGTACGTGACAAAACTTAGGATAAGGGCTATTAGATTTATCTATTCTATACTAATATTATAAAGCTGAAGCTGAGTTTGTTTGTTTGTTTGAACGCGGTAATCTCAGGAACTACTGATCCGAATTGAAAAAATATTTTATTGTTGTATAGCCCATTTATCGTGGAAGGCTATAGGCTATATTACATCACGCTACGACCAATAGGTGCGGAGCAGCATTGAGAAATGTTAAAAAACGGGGAAAATTTACGCATACGAAGTTGCGCGGGACAGCTAGTCATGTATAAATATGAGCTCAGGATCAAAACTCTTGTCTTATAAACTTTCGTAGTCTTACGGGGACTATTCTAATTATTATTTCAAGTCCGAATCGAACCTATATACGATTTTGGGGAACGAGTGAATAGAATTGATGTTGCTGGCTCTACCTCATTTTTGAACGAAACTCCGTTTTCATTGAATAAATGTAGGGCTCCAGACTTGTAGAAAACTATTCGCTTAATTGATATAAATTCTTATGCAGAAAATAAGCTCTCTATTAGGCAAGGTCTTCAATTATTCGTTTTTGGACATAGGCCTCTCCTAATATTCGCTACAACACCCAACAAAAACACTTACTAAGGAATAACTCCTGCTTTCGTCGTCTTACCTGAAAATGATAGATGATAGAGCCTATATCTTTTTTTTTTAATCGACTAAGAACCTACTCATGTATAACAAGTCTGATAGGCAGATAGATATAAGTATTTGTAAATAGTAGGTGTATAATAATTTATGAAATATTTAAGAATAAGAAGAAAACCAATTAGGCGCGCATCCAGTAAGGCTTACTCTTTCTTTAAAACGAAATTCATGAATTTTCGTTTATTTAAATTTCTTAAATTTACTGGGATTATTCTAATTAATTTTTGGATAAGCACAAGAAGTACGAACCCATGGACGATTTTCTGGAACGAGTGGATTAAATAGATATTCTTGGCCCTGTATATTACCACATTTTTGATCGAAACTTCGTTTTCATTGAATTAGAGTAGGCCTCCAGGATCGCACACCAAGACCCAACACCGTGCACCGGCCAAATGTGAGTTGTTTTGTTAAATGTATGGCGAACAATTGAAAATTCCTGAGTCTGGTGGAAGGCCTCTTGCCCCTTGGATCCGCGCTTGAAAACAATATGGTCGCGAATTGCTATGTACAAGTACAAATCACAAAGAATTTCTATACTTCTCTTAAGGACACATAGGTAGTTATAATAGGGGCGTAATATAAGTAGGTACATTTAATCTGCATTACTAAAATCAAGTGCTAAAAGTATGGGGCTACATTTATTTATACCTTTACAAGGCGCAAGCCCGACGCGCCTAGCTCAAAATATCGCGACGTGCCGGCGACTTCCGTCGATTCAAATACGACAAGCACTCATGGTGTTTTTACCATACACAACACACACATTCACGACATTACGATTTGAATAGGTACTTTTTTGGTATATTTATTGTAATTTATTTGTGTTGCATAATGACAGATCTTTAAGCAGTCAAGTAAAAAAGATTTAAGCTTATTTGAAACACTAATTAACTTCTACAGTTCTATTATCCAACGTAATTTTATCTAATACAGCAAATAGCGGTGCTTAATGTGGGCTCGCGAAGTTTTCTATCAAGTAATCATTTTTAAGACAGTTGTTTAAAGAGAATTAGCTTTTAGGCCCAATTTTTATTTAAATCTATATAAAATAATATTTTTTATCACTTCTAGACATAAACTTACTGAAAGTGTGATAGTTTCTCAGTAAATTGTATCACAAAAGTGCATACATTGTGGGATGGTGTTAGGGCTCGCTTCGCTCATTATTTGTTTAAAAAAAACATTCCTTTTTATTAGAATACAGGTGTAACAAGATATTAACGCCCTAATCTTCGAATATATTGGGCCGATTTAGATGAAATTTGGTATTTGGTTAGGGGTATTATAAACTTTTTTCCTTGATCTGATCCAAGGGGTGGGGGGGGGGTCAAAGTGATTGATGCCTTTACAAACGTACAAGTCACGGACACAAAGTATACCCAGACTCGGAACAACAATTTGTGGAACACACAAAGTGGTGTCCCGTGTGGGAATCTGGGAATCGAACCCCTCGTGGGATTCCCACACGGGACATCACTTGTAGCAGTGGGTTCGATTCCCACACGGGACATCACTTGTAGCAGTCGGACACACTCCTATCGCGCCACCGAGACAGTCAATTAAATTTATTTCACCAATAACGGTGTATTTTTTACTAAGTATTGTTTCGCTATGCACTTACGTCTAATTAAGGTAGCTACTATTTAGGTTAGGTAGTTAAATTTACACGTATTTTACTTCGTTATTTATAGATACAGATGGTTAACGTCCCACTGAAGATATTAAGATTGCATACCTTATTTAGCTACAAATAATGAAATTCTTCAGCCATAAACAGGCAGTAGGAATTTTAATCACATTAATAAGTAAAATAATTTATTCGAGACAAGCAATTACATACGTCATTGTTTAGCTTAATTAGTGTAAGAATCATTAAGATTAACAAGTCGCTTTAATTAGTGATATAATAGCTATCATCGTATTTACGACTGGTGTGCCAAAATAATGAGTTAATATTGTTACCTCTTTAGCACAGTCACGCCAGTAACAATAAGCCTACCTGGACAAAAGACTTGGCTCTAATGTCTTGTAATAAAGGCATGCCGGTATGACGTAACATTTCTTTTTGTCATCCGGTTATACTTAAAGGATCGGTAATACATCCGGAGATTCGTTTTTGCTCGACGCGGCGAAGTCAAAAGGAGTCGTACTTATATGTTTTTGATTTTTTATATATTTAGGTTTAATATCCAAAGAGAGGCAATGGAACGACATTACCCAGCCTACATCCCTTTTATGATTGCCTGTGTTTGTATTTTTTTTCTTTTAACCATTGGTTAGTGGTTATTTTTAGGGTTCCGCAGCCAAAATGGCATAACGGATATTATAGTTTCGCCCCGTGTCCCTTATAGTTTCGCCGTGTCCGTCCGTCCGCAGCTTAGCTCAGAAACTGTTAGTTCTAGAAGGCTGTAATTTTGCATGGATACACATATTACTTACGCGACAAAATTAAAGAATAATATCTTGAAAAAAGCAGAATGAAATCCTTCTGCTCAAAAATTTAGCTGATAATTTTAGTTAATTTCTGCCAGTAACTTGTGTTTTATTCCACTTACGTTTTGCCTGTTTAAAGTGGTGTATTTAACTAAACGAAGATTTGTTTTCAGTTTCACACGTTAAAACGTACCTCTGAAAAAGATGACAGTTCAGTAGGTCGCCATTTTCACAGCTCATGGCATACATTTTCGGTGAAAATTTAAAAGAGTAAGTTACACTACCTAATATTCCGTAACGAAATTAGTTATTTTATATGTACAAGAAACGGTGGAAACAAGACCGAGTATATTTTTTCTGGTAAGTAATTTTTCTGTTAATTAACACTGTCCCAAGTTTTCGGCAGCAGACGATGACTTATCAGACGGTTAAGTGTCGGCATTTTGTTTCATTCTATGCTTCTTATTTGAAAGCTAAAAATAAAATCATTATGAATATATATTGTGATGGACTCTGAACATACATAGATAATATGAGGTAATTGGCTATGTTGTTGTACTTTTCCTTGTCAAATACACAATGTGAAATACGTTACTTTAAGTAACTTTCACTGTTACACTAAATTACTTGTAGTAGATACCACTGTAAAAAACTTAGGTCTGTGAAATATTTCGATGTTATGCTACATAAATGAAAGTAGGTAAGTATAAAAAAATATTTCCGTAAATGCTTATATCTTCATTCATTCTTAGGTATATTTTTTGGAAGTAACTACATATTCGTAACCACAGTTTTTTTGTTTCCTGAATCAAATAAACATAGATTGAAAGATAAATAATCTAGTAAAAAATATACAACTTTCCTTAATTAAGTAATTAAATATTAATTATGAGTCATTTGTTACTGCGAGCTGCGTTTGCGCAGTAAAAACATACTTACGACTGTATTTTAAAATTCAGATTAATTTAAATTTAGTACGTCAATTCCGGTTACTTTCAGATAAATCAGTGAACCAATTAAAGGGGCATTAGCGAATTGAATACCGTGTATCAATAGAGAGGCATTGTTATGGGCCGATATGGTGGCACGGCGGCACGGCCCATTTAACCTGCCTTATCAATCGGTAACGCTCGGCGCTAGGGGCGGAGGTCATTGCACCTTTGTTGTTACCTTTTTAAAGCTCCGTTATCCGAGATTATTATGTAATAAACTGATATTAATTTTATCGTTTACTCTACTAGTACGTAGCTTGTTATGCCGCCCGGTTTGATTGGTGCAATAACTTAATCATGTTGTTGATATAAGGCAATTTAAGCGGCGATTAAATAGGACTTCGTTACGTTAATAGAAGGCTCACTTGTACTAACAAGTTTTAATCTCCAATTAGTTTAATTTTTGATTTATGTAATACGTGAAATGTCATTACAGCTGAGTTCCATTGAATACGCAAACACTATAAACAAACAAACGTTAAAATGAAACTTTTTCTTTAATGAATTCAGAACCAAGTCATTGGTTAGGTAATAATAATAATAATGTTTATTTCAATTTCGTAGTTTATTTTACAGTTGTTGAATTTGAAATTTCCATTTAAGTATTTGTTCGCTTGTGTTAAGAAAATTTCGCCCGATCAAGGTTACATATTAAATAATTAACTCGGTTAAATTAACATTAATTATGTGCATGTTTGTACAAGTTAATTATGCATGCATACGTATGTTTACGTATAATATCTAATATAATAATATCGAGAATTATAATTACAAAACAAAACACTAAGAAAAAAGTGACGGTAGCCTAATAGGCATCGGTCTCGCAATAGTGCCCAACAAGCAAAATACAGCTCTCAAGACAGTTTTAAGACTACACTTAAAGGCAACTTCAAGTATGCTATAAGATTATAAGTCAGTCTTGTAGCAAACTATAATACTGAGATAACAAAAACGAATGCTCTTGACTATGTTATGAGTTTTCAAATGCGTAAAATAAGTAAAAGAGTCCGCTATAATGCAATTATAAGAATGTTATTAGGACAAATATGCTTATAATTTTTGTTTATATGGCTACTTTGCTTGTTGGACGGGTTCGAATCCTACCCATTATCCTACCGATGTGAACCCACTCCTGACACAAGCCTTTGAGCTTAGCTGGAGGGGTTAACAAGATTGCTAGTAATGTGGGACCCATTGACGTGTAGACCAGGAGGGCTACTCTATTTCAATGAAAACGAAGTTTCGATCAAAAATGAGGTGGTGATATACAAAGCCAGCAACATCATTTTAATCGACTCGTTCCAGAAAATCGTCCATGGGTTCGAACTTGTTGTGCTTATTCAAAAAATAATAAGAATAGTCCCCGTTAACTTAAGAAATTCAAGCGAACGAAAATTCATGAATTTCGTTATAAAGAAAGAGAGTAGGCCTACAGGACTGCGCCATCCCTTTCAATTACATAGTAAACATTGACTGCAAAGCGTGAAACAGAGAAAAAAGTCGTGCGGCCTTTGACAGGTATTGTCCACAAAGTAGCGTTGTCTCTTTCTAGAGGTGGTCAATGTTGTGAGGTAATGACGCGGTCCTGTCCTCTACGTCAATGGTGGGACACAATCCCACATAGCTAGTTATCTTAAAAAAAAACTGAATCTTGAAATCTATAATCTATTAATGTAGGTATCTTAGTACATATTTTGTAATATACTGACTTAGGTAAGCAGGTAAGTACCTCATTAGTATGTAGATAGATACTATACCGGCTCTACTGTCCATCTATTTCACATATGAGGATATGCTATAAAATATAGGAAATCGCGCCTACTTTATATTGCTTTCGAATAGAATTTCAAATGGAACAGATGATATTATCAAACATGCGCTGCAATTAGAAAATAAGATTTTACTCAATCAACTTTCTGGGCAGGTCCAATACGATATCCAGATTGCGTAACACTTTATTGAAAACATAGAGCCTAAGGCCCACCAGTTGGTTGCTGTACTACCACACTATTTCATTTACAATAATTACTGGTGATTTACATGACATGTCGTTATGCAACCATAGATAATTTCTATGCGTAGAGTTTACCGGCCAATCGAACTTTTTAATATAAGCGGTAATAATGCACTCCGACTAAATGTTTGGAGGTGTGGCATGAATCATAAATATGACTAATAGTATCTCTGATTCGTTTTTATTTCTAATTTTATTAATGAGAAAGGCGATAAGAAAAATTATTACCGATATTTTTCTCGCCTAAAAACTTTTGTAAAAGACCGACGAGTTCACAATTTTAGAGAGTCGTATATAATTTGCGTTGGTAGATACATCATAGGTAGGTACATTAAACTTTGTATAATGAATGTGTAGTGTGTAGAGCTGTATTTCCACATGTGGAATTAGTGGCAGCTCGGGTTTAATCCATGGACAATATTAATCTTGTCAACGGGATAATGTTAGCGCAAGCTTATTACCTAAACGCGAATTTAAGCCTCGTTAACACCGCTTTTGTATTGAAAATTTGCGAATATTCCGTAACACTATTACAGCATGCAGTTTACAGTGTCATGCTCAGTTTAGCTATTGCGAAACATTAGTTATTGTCTCAACTCTCTAGCCTAGCAGACCGAATGGACTTAGAATAGAAATCCGTTTAGTGTACGCTCCCATGAGAATCGTGCGAATTATAATCCGTCTCATTATGTAAAAGAAAATGTTCGCTTTCTTCTGCACTTACAAAGAATCCGCGATCGAAAGTTCATCGCAATACAATCGTTTGCCGATGACACTGGCCGGTTCTTATCGAGCATCGCTAGCTGACTCACTGCCCATACAATTCTTTTAATTATTTTAATTTTCATAGTCAAATACACCCGCACGATAACTGGCCGGCTCGAGTGAAAGTATTCTGGATTAATCACTCTTTCGTCTATGGAAGCAAGTTCAATGGCTCGATTATGACTGTTATTTAAATTGTAATATTATTTTACTCTTACGAGATGATATGGAGGCGGAGGCAGGTGCCGTAACCGCTGGACGTAACACCACGTGAGCTTTCTAGCCTCAAAGTCAAAGCCTGGCTATCTTCCCTCGCGTCAAAAATGCTTGTCAAATTGTCAACTATGAGTTCTCATATCATAAGTCCGGTTGTAATTAATTAAGATATAATTAGGATCTGACATGTGACACTGTACTTATCAACTTCATGGTTTCTTGGAAATGTTTTTATTAGTGATTGGTCTTATGAATACTTACTAAAGGAATCTTTAATTAATGAAGAGTAATTTTAGAGAATTAAGATTTGGCGTATCTTTCTACTTAACTTAATTTGTTAAAGAAGACTGAGCAGGTGTCTGCGACTGCTACACCCTTGTCATTTCATTTTAGTCACAGCCACAGCAACAAAAGTTAAAAAACGCTGGTCTAGCATGAGAAACGATAAGTTACGGAGTTGCTTCACAATCGCATGACTAACAAATTGGAGAAATGGCAAGTCGAAATGATCTCAAGTGATTTAATCACGCACCTGACTGATGTACCTACTTGTCTACGCACTGTAGTCTGTAGGCGATAGTCGTAATAGTGTCGTAAGACTGCTACTGAGCTGTCTCGGATAATCGGCTCTGTCTCAGGAAATTAACACCCAGGAACAGGCACGTATACACTTAGTCAGTGTTAGTTTTAGCACCCTTATCAATCGTTAGAAATATTATAGTCAGTCTAGTTAGATAATATTTTCAGAAGAGAGTAAATAGCAGACATGTCCTATTCCACCGCTTCCTTTATGTAAAGAAGGTAGGTAGTTGGGATAACTTGGTGTGGCGTAAATTAGGAGAGGCATATGCCCAGCAGTGAACCGATACAGGCGGATTGAGATGGGATGACTTTTACGGCCATTTTCAATAATCTATTTATTGATGGATTTGGCTACTAAAGATAGAGTTTTGACATTTTTGTATAGAACTTTAAGCTTATATCAATCACTAGCTGACCTTGAACTGAGTTAATTTTCCCCGTTTTTGCAACATTTTTCATTACTGCTCCGTTCCTATTGGTCGTAGCGTGATGTTATATAAGCCTATAGCCTTCCTCGATAAATGGGTTAACCAACACAAAAATATTTTTTCAAATCGAACCAGTACTTCCTGAGATCATCGCGTTCAAAAAAACAAACTCTTCAGCTTTATAATATACTAGCTGACCGGGCGCAACTTCGTCTGCGTCAACTTTCCCCGTTTTTGAAACATTTTTCATTGATGCTCCGCTCTTATTGGACGTAGCATGGTGTTAAAGCCTATAATATAACCTTCCTCGATAAATGGGCTATGCCACATTAAAATAATTTTTCAATTCGAACACTGGTTCGTTTATTTCTCACTTTTTAGTGTATTGGTTTGTAGTTGATTTATGTTACAATAGCATAATCCAAACTGCTCATTTCTTTTTACGTAAATTCTTTGTTTGTTTGTTTGAACGCGATAATCTCAGGAGCTACTGAGCTCCTGAGATTATCACGTTTAAACAAACAAACAAATAAACGAACAAACAAAGTCTTCAGCTTTATAACTTATGTATAGAAGTATAGATTTCAAAGTCAATACTCAATACTGATGCGAGAATTATGTCATATTCATGAACATAACAGACGACAAGAAAACTAACTGTTACGAGACGTGATTCAGTCTATTAATTCTACCTATTGGCTGAGCTATTGGTATTCCTCGTAGCCAATTCAGGTCGATGGTACTGAATACGTATATAAAGTGGAGTCGATCGACCGTGAGATACAATACCACATGACTTTAAGCGACAGCATTGTTTTCCCAGTGTTTAGAACTACAGTTAGAGATACCGATTATTGTGTGAGTATTCGTTGCGTTTTGATTTGCGGTTTTGAGCGCTCTAGTGCTAGTCTTTATTTGGTTTCTCGATCGATAAGTCAATATATCAATACAGTGTTGTGGTTTACAATCACTTTGGGCATTGCGTTTGTATTAATAAACTTTGTATTGTATCGTCACAGTATGTAAACACCAGGAAACAATTGAAATATGGGACGATTGTCTCTAGAATTATTTATATGTTCTACATTGAAATTATCCTGAATGTTATTATTCACAATCGAATCAATATGCTGTTACCAACAGATCGTTTCAGTAGAACAATCAAACAACGATTAAAAAAGGAAGGAAAATTAACACATAGTAACAGTTTCTATTAGGACTAGCTGTCCCGGGCAAGTTCGTCTGCGTAAATTTTCCCCGTTTTTGCAACATTTTGCATTGCTGCTCCGCTCCTATAGGTCGTATCGTGATGTTATATGGCCTTCCTCGATGAATGGGCTATCCAACAGTGTAAGATTTTTTCAAATCGGATCAGTAGTTCCTGAGATTACCGCGTTCAAACAAACAAACTGTTCAGCTTTATAATATTAGTATAGATTAACCCTCCAATTGGTACCATATAGCCTGTTGTAGTAATCAAGGGCGGATCAAGGATTTCATTCTGGGGGGGGGGGGATACGTCTATGTCAGTAACAACAACGATGACATTGAGAACGTAGAGCAGGACTTTTAGAATTTCCTCAGTCTAGGTTTCCCTTGCCCTGAATTTCGTAGCATGGGTAGTTTCTTCTTCAGCAATCGACATTCAAATGCATGACCGATTTTACTTTTTAAATAAAAATGTCAAGCTTTTATACTTCTCAGTAATGTTCCTTAATCTTGTTTTAATTTGGCATAAAAATAATAACTTATTGCATTCTTATTCTTATTATTTATGACAGAGAAGCATATAATCGCGCTAACTTTGAACAACTTCCTAGTAAATACTTTGTTCATCCCACTAACATAGAATAAGTTATTTACATTAAGCAATTATGTCCGCTTTATAATTTTATTTCCTAGTTGCTCCAAATAAAGCTGAGCACAATAAAGTTTAGGCAAGGTTGTTACCGGAAGAAGATCAAAACGACCGGTCATAAGCATGTTTAGTCCAAAGACATTAAAGTTTAAGGACTTTGAGATCTGATTGTGGTTCGTAGCTTTAATATAACGGTGTTCTGTGTACCTTGCAATGAAGATAAGGGGTTAACGGAGCGGCGACGGCTGTGACATACGAAATGTGGACGACAAACGTGATAGTGTGCATCACAACGAATGACATCGACCACATAACATTGCATTGTTCACGTAAGCATGAATACGGGCGTGTAATTAATAATTATAATTGACTGCCTCTGTGGCGCGGTGGGAGTGTATCCCACTGCTACGCAAGAGGTCGTGGGTTCGATCCCCACCCAGGATAAAACTTTGTGTGATGAGCACGATAGTTTATTCTGTGTCTGGGTGTTATTTATCTATAATATATATGTATTTAGAAATAGCTATGTATGTTTATCGGTTGTCTGGTTTTTATAGTACAAGCTCTGCTTAGTTTGGGATCAGAGGGAGAAAAAAAGAAAAGAAAAGTAGATAGCTTTGTATGAGTTGTCCCACGATATTATTATTAATTATAGAATTCATGGTGATCGTTAACCTACATAATTTTGCACTTTGCGACTGAATTGAATATGCTGCCGACATATTTTTGAAATATTTTTTCGTTCTATAATGAAGAATTGGCTTTTTCTTGACGGCTGCAATTTAGTGCCGTTAATTATGAGGTTCTTTGTCTAGGCTAAGTTACTTGTACTGAACTTGATTGGCTGTATGAGTTATTTACAACGCCGCAGAGAGTAGTCATTAAAATTAATTAGAAATGTCTTTATTAGTAAAGTGTGCGAAACCTGCAACCGAAAGCACGGTGGTCTATGACCTTCCGCTCATTTATGAGAGGCAAGGTTCATTCATTATGTAAAGAGTGTATGATCAGTCTTACGTGATTTTGACAAGCAGATTTTGGAGTCGGGTCTACTTAAGTACGAAGTTGAAGGACGTTTAAACATCTTTTTTGACATTGATGATCGATTTGCCGTTCACCATTTCATATAATGATTAAGTTTAGACAAGCATAACCTAGAAATACCTATCTTTTTACAGTGGCCTTTGCCACCGTTTTAGCCATAATCGGAGATAGTTTATTCCCGTTTTAGTTATAGTTTGGTAATAGTATTTATTTACTAATTACTAGTTATTGCCCGTTTTCGACCGGTTCTCGAAACCTACCTAAAATTTACTACTCGAGGTGAAAAATGTAGGTACATGTAGAATGTAACAGATTTTAAGTTAGACTAGCAACTATGAGTATTTGAAAACCACATCCCAGGTGTTACGTGATGCAAACAAATATGCCGACAGACAGACAAACATTTTTAAAGTCATTGTTTAGGCTGTTACTTCGGTTATAATTACCCCCCAGATCAAACTTTCTTGAATGTCTCCAGGGATGTTAAGTTGAGTCGTGGTTGATTGCGGGTTCAAGTCCCGCCCGATCGAATTTTTCCTTCACACATTTAATATGGCAGACTAATGTTTCTTTGTACTATTTTATTTTGTTTTCGTACTATTTTATCATATTTTTTTAAGCTTTATTTCAACATGTTTTAGTTATCCTTCTTCAGTTAACCTAAATATGTGACACCATACCTACTTAGGTAGGTACCTTTTGTTATTTGTACTGTACACATAATTTGATTGTGAAATATAAGAGCGGGGTCTCCTATCACAAGCAATTCCTTGCTTAAAAGAAGACTCCAACGTATACTGTTTGTTAAAATGTGTAACTCAATAAATATGTTTTTTTTTTTATGTTTGTGTTTTCCCACCACCTCCGACTCCGATTCCGATTCCGACAAACCCAAATTTTTAAACTGTGACTCCGACTTCGGTTCCTATAAAACCACCTCCGCAACATCCCTAATCTCCACATTTCTCAATCTCTGTACAGTTTTATTATAATCAGGTATGTAGGTAGGTATGTATAGAAGATCATACAACCGCTTTAGCATAACAACTTGTCTGAAATGCTAATTGCTTTATTCGTCTGTTTGCCATCTTTGGTGAGACTCCAAGCTATTCAAACAGCAATTACTTAGAGGCATTGTGTGCTTTTAGTATTTGCGTTTCTACTCGTTTCTTTACTAAATCTGGAAAAAAGTTGAGAGAACCGGTAATTGTTAGTTTTTTGCGCGTTCCGCATTAAAACTACGGAAGTTTAGTTTTGTTTAGTTAAATGACCGTAGAAGGCAGGCAGGTAAAGAAATGTGGAAACATTCTAACGACGTCATCCTGTTGGTGGTTTATATAATGTTTGGTCATTGGTTAGTAGCGAGTGGTTGGTGAGGGAGGTGGCGTGGGTTCCGCGTGGCCCGTGCGCCTGGGCATCCGGCCAGCTCGCCACCTCGGGCCTCATGCTGGAGATAAGACCGCAGTGAAAGTGCCCCACCGAGGGGACCGCCGCGCCGCGCCGTGCACGTATTGTTGTGTGACGACGGTCACGCTCCGCTAATTTGAATGCAAGCATGTTTGTAATAGAATAATCTCGTTGATTGATAGACTTATTATATGATGATGAGGTTCCAGGAAAGTTCGCATTGTCCCAACATTGTAGCGCTCGTTGATAATTTGTCAAAGATATACCCATTACGGGTACGTAATTGAATGTTACATAACTCAGAAGACGTAAACTTATAGAGAAATTGTAAGACTCCGCCTTCGGTCGCTTAAAAGGCTCTAGGCGTTATTCTCCATTCAATAGCGAGCGAGCATCGGTATATATTTTTTAATTTCGGTCAACGACCTCTGAGATTTTATGGCTCAGGTAATAAATTGAATCGATAATTATCGCAGTAACTTGATTTCTATGTGAAATCACTCAACGGCCGTAGTGTGAATCGTTACCGCGACTATCATAACTGCACCGCTCGACTCGTGAAGGCAATTCCACGATTCGTGTAACATCTGTGTAAAGATGTTTGCCTCTAATTGGACTATTAGTTGATTTATCTTAAGTGTTAGAAACTAACATTCACATCTTTCTAGAAGAAAATAAGACGAAATGTTTTGAATAAACGTGTCGGTATTTACCTGTAGCTGAGTGAAGCATTTTAGCTGTTTATTTTAGCGTAAACTATGTTAAAAATATGATGATATATTTATTGGCCATCTAAGAAATAAGTTTTCTGTTTGATGGTGTTCGATTAAAGTGAAATACTGTTATTGAGACTGATATGTTGGGTTGTAAGTATTGCAATGAATAAAAACATGCAATCTATTTAGACGTCTGCCCCAAGGGATTGCTCTGTGCGGACTTGATTGAAATAGGAATAACAAATGAGTAGCAGTAAAATAAACTTTCACTAGATCAGTCGGCTCGAGATTAGTTCGCCAAAAAAGTTCGCAAAGTGGTTTCGTTTTATGCTCTATATAGCGAAGTCACGGCAGTAACATAAGTTTTGTGATTGTGTAGTTTTGTACCAAGGTCAGAAAACCGGATAGCATTACAATACAGTACTTTCGTGCTCGATCGTTGAAAGCGAATGCGACTCCTCCTGTTCTGGCGACAACTTTCTGTAAATATTGGAACCACTTTTTGTCCTTTCCAAATTGAATTTTTGCTGTCGATGATGCGTCAATTGTTCACAAAAGGTGCCCACTGACAGGTCCACTTTCCACGGTTATGTAAGTTCCGGGGATATCTTCTGGTAACGTAACATTAGTCATATAAAGGGCTTTTTAATTGTCGCGTAGGTGTTTTACGAGTTTTCCGACAAAGGAGTAGTGAGCACGCATTTCGTTTAAATTCTATTTTCATGTTCGCCATTTCGGCCTCGACCCTAGATTTATCGAATACATGGCAACACAATAAGCCGTTTTAGTGGGTAAACCCTGACCAATATACCAAACCATTCTTCCTAGTTTAATGAGGCTAAGACTAGTTCTGTATGTTTAAAATAGGATCAGTAGCAAGACAAACCTAATACGGCGCTCTTAGAAGCTATAGTTTCAATGACCTGACCTTCGTAACTGAAATATTACTCAATAGTTTAAGTTAGAACAGAAAACTAGTTAGGTAGGATATTAGCTAATGCCGTCTATAAGCTCTGAGTGTCATAGGTAGGTAATTACGCCAGAGCGTATCCAGGATTTTAGTTTGGGAGGGGCACGAGAGGCAAATGGCAGTGCCGGCGGGCGGAAAGGAAGGGGGGGAAGGCTGGGTGGCCCAAAAAATAATGCTACACAAGAAGAAAATGGGCAAAGAAATTAAATACCATATCAACAAAATCAGATACGTGACCAAAATCGGTGCAATTCGATCGAAACGTCGGGTAAATAAAAGATTCGTGCCTTTAAATATTTCACGCAAATAAGTCCCAATAATTCTTATACATGTAAACATCGCGAAAATTAAAAAAAAAAAAAAAAATATTACACAAAAGTGCACAAAATAACCATCTGGGGGGCGGAAGGAAGGTGGCACCTGCCCCCGTGCCGCACCCGCTATGATTACGGCAGTCATAGAGCTAATACCTAACCTACTCGCCTCTACAGTTCAAAGGTTACTTTTGCAAAATACCTTGGAGTTTTTACTCAATATACCTAAGATTGAGTAGATATGGCTAGTTAGAATCGTATATTAATAGAATAACATTAACGACATAAAATTGTAGTCATGTACCTAAGTAATTGCTATAACTTATGTTTAGTTTTCTTACGCCACAAACTTATTGAAGATAATTCTGGCTACCTCGAGGTATGAATTTATAGTTCAGCATATATATTACTTAAAGCCATTTATTTCCATTCGATCCCGTCTCAATCTCAACTGCAACTGACTTTGTAATCGCGCCTAGTGTGGCTTCCTTCCCTGCTACTGTTTACTAGTCTACCGCTCTGAAAAAACACTTGCATCGCAAAAGGATTGTGTAGTGAAACAAGGGTCTTACAGCTTATAATAACAACATGGAAGGTTCCTTTCCTTTTGCTTTTTAATTTTAATGTCAACCAGTTAAGATGTTCTCAACGATACGAATGCATGTAGGTGGAATGTTAGATGTATTGTTTCTTACATGAAAAATGATCTAAGAAAGCGGTGGAAATAGTTTCAACCCACATAGAACCTTATCTTGTTGTTGCTGTCGTTTAGATACTTGGGGAATAAATGGACAGAGTTGCTGATGCACAGATGATATATAATTTGTAGGTAGGTGAGTACATGAAGTTTGGAGTTACTAATAGGTGGATAGAGAAAGGAATTGCCTAAAATACCAAAAGAATGAAAATAATTACTTGGCTCAGTTTCGATGTCTCTCAGTCGATTATATAAAAACGGCTGAAGGGTAATTTTAATAAAAAATTGGTAGAGTGGAAGATTTTTTTGACGTGATAAGCGATTACGATGACCGGGTGCACACACGAAAAAGTGTCACGGTCCGTCGCGTTCCGCCTGCTGATAGTCTGAATGTCACGGTCCGTCACGTTCCGGGGAATCCTTGTAATTAGTCAGACTTCAGGTTGATTGCTGCTAGGTTAGCAAAGCATTACGTAAAGTGAAAGAAAAGAACACGTCAATAACAACATGTTTCCTATTTGAAACAAAAATAAAATATACCTAGCTGCAAGCTTTAAGGATGATGTCAATGTGTTTATTCAAAGTCGCAACTAACACGAGCCACGACAACCTCTAAATCTATTAGTTAAACAATAAAATAACACCCGTGTATTAAAAAATAGGTCATCTATTCATATAATAGAGAATGAAATGAAACTGTTCATAGCCTTGACACAATAACATTTAATTCTGGCGAAGCAATTAATTTGTCGAGCCGGTGGATGCTGTACAAGCGACGCTATCATAAGTTGTGACAAATTGTACCTCATTCACAATACATCATTTCGTTGTCGTTTAATAATGATTGGTTGTACTGTTAAAGGTACTGTAGATATAGGTACCTGTAGAGCGTATCGGGAACTAAGAAGAAAATGATAAAGTGATGGTTGACAATATCGTACGTAGTTTAATGATTTCGAGGAAATTAAAACTGAAATAAAATAGCCAAGAAAACACATATAATCTATACTTAATAATAAAAAGCTGAAGAGTTTGTTTGTTAGTTGAAATTTGCGAATTAATTAATGAGCAATAATACCATACGTGTGTAGTAAGTAAAGGTAATCAAAGTAGACACCGCCCTGCGGGGCGGTGTGATTAAATGAAATTCACATAGCCGAGATACAGAATCTATACTAATATTATAAAGCTGAAGAGTTTATTTGTTTGTTTGAACGCGGTAATCTCAGGAACTACTGATCCGAATTAAAAAATTCTTTAACTGTTGGATAGCCCATTTATCGAGGAAGCTATGGGCTGTATAACATCACGCTACGACCAACAGGAGCGGAGCAGCAATGATAAATGTTACAAAAACGGGGAAAATTTACGCAGATGAAGTTACGCGGGACAGCTAGTATACAATAAAATACCAGTGTACTTCATTTTATGTTTATTGTACAAAACCAGAATTTATAGAAAATTAAATTTTACAGGCACATAAATGTGTTAACTACATTCCTATACCCATTGGCCAAAGCGCATCTACCTGGAATTTCTTGAAGTGTTTTTAAATTTAGTACGATGTTGGTTGCCTTAGTGTAATTTGTTTTACTGTTTCAAATTCGCTAAATAAATTTACTATTCATTATAGACCGGGAAGGAGAGCGTCAAAAATGCAAGTATTTTATAAATGCAGATCATTTGATATTACTTCACATTTGTGGAGTAAAAAAAACTGGATTCCTTAGCGTTTGGCGTACAGGACTTTAATCGGCTACTGACAGCATCTGTTACAGAGTCACACTGACTGCCTAATTGTTATGTAATTCTAATGTTCTTTTTCTGATAAATTTCAGATCACGCATTCGATGGCATGCGCATATCGAGCACTATTATTGAATACAACTTTAACGCATGATTGACGCGCCTGGTTTCAAAATTTTACATGATTGAAAACTTATTTTGAATTAATATACTACTAGAAAACACTTTTTTAAATTTTAGAAAGCAGTTTCATGACTATATATAAAGTTCATTCGAAAAAATAACCTGCTTCCACACCAAACGCTAAGGAACCCAGCTGACTGACCAAAGGATTTCTTTACACCATCAAAGTGACGTAAAATATCAGCCTTTATTAAGTACTTGCACTTTTTGGCGCTCCCCTCTTGAACTATTAAGCTTGACTTTATTTAAATAAAATATACCTACCTAGTATTAACAGGTAATGACATTTTGCTTATCTCACGAAGGCGGATGAGCTTTTTTTTTTCCTCTGCGCATGCTCAAAGCTCCTTTATCTCTGTATTCTACCCACCTAATAGCTGTCCCGCGCAAGTTTGTCTGCGTAAAATTTTCCCGTTTTTGCAACATTTCTCATTACTACTCCGTTCCTATTGGTCGTAGCGTGATGTTATATAGCCTGTAGCTTTCCTCGATAAATGACCTATCCAATAGTGAAAGAATTTTTCAATTCGTATTAGTAGTTTTTGAAATTACCGCGTTCAAACAAACAAATAAACTCTTCAGCTTTATAATATTAGTATAGATTCTGTGTCTCGGCAATGTGAATTTCATTTAATCAAACCGCGCCGCAGGGCGGTGTCTACTTTGATTACCTTTACTTACTACACACGTATGGTATTATTGCTCATTAATTAATTCGCAAATCAAAATATTTTAAGCAATAAAAATAACGCACAAAAACAGGACGACCTTAAACTAAAACCTCTGGCTATAAAAGTTAAAGGCTATCAAAATTTACATCGTGTACGTCCCAGTTTGTGAAATAACAAAGTGGTACATGTGGGTGCTTCGAAATGGCATGTTTTATTGTGATTTTTGTGCGCTTTGCATTCGGCAATCAGTGGGAGCACTCTGCGGCAAGGTCGAGGACAAACGTAAATTATTGTCACTGTCGAGTCACTTGTAGCGAAAATATTCATCATTCTCATAGCGGCCGTCTTCGCGAAACATTTTGGTGCAATCTTTGCCTTGCACATGTTCTTCGTTCATCAGAATCTAACATTGCCAGATGTCACGGTTTGTGTATCGCGGCCCTGTTCCCAGGGACATGTGCTTAAGTGCTACTCTTGATTTAGATTTCAGACCCAAAAATAACTGTCATAATTTAACAGTTAAGATAAGGCTATTGCTTTTTCTTTGTCAAATAATAAACTAGTCATTAGGTATTATTAACGTTTGATTAATTATTCAACTAAATGTTAAATTAGGTACCTACCCAATGAACAGTGTGCATTTTAAGAAAGATGCAATAGAAATGTGAATATGCTGAAATCTATACTAATATTATAAAGCTGAAGAGTTTGTTGGTTTCTTTGTTTGTTTGAACGCGGTAATCTCAGGAACTACTGATCTGAATTCAAAAATTCTTTCTCTGTTGGATAGCCCATTTATCACGCTACGACCAACAGTAGCGGATCAGCTATGAGAAATGTTGCAAAAACGGGGAAAATTTACGCAGACGAAGTTGCGCGGGACAGCTAGTATATAATATAATAAATATCTTGGGACACTTAACACAATGCCATCTGATCCCAAACTAAGCAGAGCTTGTACTATAGCAACCAGACAACTGATAAACGTACTTATATTATAGTATATTTCTAAATACATACATGTTATAGATAAATGACACCCAGACACAGAATAAATCATCGTATTCATCACACAAAGTTTTATCCTGGTTGGGGATCGAATCCACGACCTTCGGCTTAGCTGTCAGGGTCATTAACCATTAGGCCAACCGGCCAGTCGACTAATAGGTAGGTATGTTGTTACGCTGTAGAGTTTTTTTTTCATCACTTTTTACTTTAAGAACAGCCAAGGTCGGAAGAATATTAAATACACTCGGGCTAAATATTTATTTCACTCACGGGGGTAGGGGGCAACAGGGGCTATTGCCCCCTCCAGATTCGACTGAACAACAAAATTCCCCAAAAAGAGGGTCTTTTTAGGGAATTTTGTCACTGTGCCGGTGTGTTTTGACAGGCAATGCCCCCGTCCAAGGCTGTGGTGCCTGGTGTACCGTTGTTAAATAAAATTCTCCCCTCCACTGCCATGCAAGCGACTTAAACTTGGCCGGTTGGGTCACATGTTGTCCCTCCCAGAACAAATTTCTAGATCCGCGCCTGCTCACGTATGTACCGAAAAATTAGCTCCGAAATTGGCCAGACATCATTAAAGTAACCACCATCTCTATTAGGTATTGTCAACAGCGTACAAGTTTAGTCAGTACATGGTCATCGATCATAAATTCACTATGGTTTAAAAATATGCATTTAACATCGTGTAACATAAATCTTTTTATGAAGAAATGTGCTTTATTGAATGACACCACATCAATCAACTCTGGTAATGACCCATAGTTTCACTTTTCTTTTGTATTTGGGTCGTCGTAAATTACAGATGATCAAAGAAATCATCGTGCACTTATTTCCGAGTAGGTGTGTTCACTTGTTCAGCTTTTGTATTTAACCAATCACATAATGGCATAATGACTTTCGTCAAGGTAGTTTTCAGTGCAAATGGCCACGGAAGTGACAAAACGTTATGCAGTTTAGTTGACTTTGATCAAGGTTGCGGGAGTGACCTTATACAGATAAAACCGTCTATTTACCACGCTTAATGACCAGTAAAAAGATGTTTGTTACCAACTCATTTATTTTTATTGTGAGAACCACTGTAGGTAGGTACTGTTACAAAAGAACACAAAAACATTACCAAAAGTGCTAAATAGTCTGCAGCGAATGTCAGTTTATTGCAAATTGAATATTTACATTCGTAAAACAAATGTGAGCGTAGGTACAAGCCGTACAGATTACTTGGTTGCATATCGCATATCGCTAAATGTTCAAGTCAATATTGCCAAATAGGGCTGTCAAATGAGCATACACCTGAAATGTGGAGCGCGGCAAACAACACAGAAACAAGGTAAGGACTGGCTTGCTCAAATTTGTTACAATTCATGTTTTTATATAACATTGACATTAATCACGAAGGCTTTTTAAATATTCCTACCTTACCTACTTAGTCAAAAATGTTTTATAAACCTTAATTTAAGTAGCAGGTAGGTATCTAGTTCTAGGTCTCCTTGTAACCTGCCTACAAGCAAGCTACGTAGCAAAGCAAGTTCGTACAGGTGAGTTGCCTGTAATCATATAATTACACTGACTTTTCCCATCATTTATTGTACACAGAAAAGGTTTAATTACCTACTTTGTTAATCAGATACGTCTACATATCAATGGCACGGCATGCATCCTCAGATCAATCTCTAAAACATGTATCGCACATAAAGAACTTGATTATGAAACTCAATTTCATTACGAAAATTCGAATACTTAATCAAAATAGCTCTCTGGAATTAAATGACTATAATTATTATTAATCCTAGATTGAAGATTGATATTAGCAAATTTAATCGTGATAACCCTGATTGAGTGAGAGGGACGTTGCTGGCGTACACTTCTTACAACTACTGACGCAATATTCACTTGCTGTAATACAGTAGATACCTCTATGTATAATAAAATGACTTGAAGTAAATTGCAGCAGCATTCCATGTCTTTAAGAAGCAAGTAAGCTGTCATACTAATGGATTTATATCCACTCAACGATTAAGTAAAATATAGAGCTTATAAACGTCCAATACTTCCATTTGTAGAACAATTATGTTTTTTATTTAATGATATGATATTTTTAATATAATGACTTATAAAATATAGTTTGAGAAATAAGCAATCTATCATGTAAATAACTTTATACATATGGGTGCTACGTTGCAATTAAGAAGAATCAAGAAGCAAGGCCGATCGCATGATCGGTGATTTGCAAAGCGATTTAATGCTCAGTCATTTGTCAAAACACATATACATGTCAGCAAGTGTATAATTATGTCACGTTTGAATAACGAAATTAGAAACCTAATACGCCATTGAGCTGATTTCCAGTTCAATTTAACTCACAAGAAACATAATACAATAACAGTTACTGTGAAACTAGCTTCCCACACCGGTTCCATACTTATGTGCACTTTCTGCAAATTTTAGTGAAAAGCATAACATAATCAAAATTATGTTTTTAATAAAGTAAAAGCTCTAAACAAATAGACGCAGAAGACGATTATGGTACTAAAGGACATACCTTTCTTACTAACTACTAGCTATTAAGTCAATGTCTATTTTAGTTAATTTTGCATAAAGAACGTCTAAAAAAAATTGGAATAGTAGGTATGACTGAACAAGGCGCCGGCCGCCGCGCCGCCAGGGCGCGGGCGGTGCGCCCATTGTTGCTCACTTGTTTACTTTTAGTGCCTATGTTCTTTTTAAAATTGTTGTTTTAAGCACTATGATGTATGCTATAATGTGTTACTGTTCTAATGTAGATTAAATACATTTTATTATAATACCAATGTAATTACTAACGTAGTCAGGCGATACTGATGCACGTTAAAATTCTAAAGCGTTTATGTTTGCATCTTTACTGTGTAAATATTATTTTCTTTTTTGAATGAATAATAAATAAATAAAATAAAAAGTATTTCAAAGGCATTTCGCATTTACATGTCAGTAACGTCCATTTTCAACTGCTTAATTTACCCTGTTAAGAAATACTTACTTTAAATTGTAAAAAAATAAAAACTGCCGTCAACTTTTGTGTAAAATGTCACCATTTTATAACGTATTTTTATTAAATAAAACGTATTTATATATAAAATTAAATGACAAAATACGTTGACCTTGACCTTCAATTAATGAAGTTATGTTATTTTTTTATTATAATTTAATTTATTCAGTCCTAAAAATATAATTATTATCAAGCCGAATTTTAATAAATAACGATGCACAAACGTCATTCCATAGAATTAAGCCAAATATGCGAAATGACTTTTATTTCCAAGTTTGCAAAAAGGTAAAGCCAGTGAGAAAAGAACTTGGCAGTAAAAGCTCTATATAGCCTAACACTTTTTCGGTATTCAGTTCTCAATATAATAATATATCATAGTTTATCGGTGTACCTATCTAGAACCTAAATTTTATAAAAAAATATTTAGTGGTTCTTGCTTGATTCAATAACTAACCCATAACATACAGAGAACTCAAACAATCAAATGTTTAAACTTTCACAAATATACGAGTAGGATTAAACTTAGCATCTTCGCCTTCAGTTTCTCAATGCTGTAGTACCTATTTTGTACACACGAATTAACACTAATTTGTTAATCGTGTTTATGTGAACTTGCATTAAAGTATACGTTAGCAATTACTGACGCTATCTGTATGTACTTTTATATCTTTTAAAATACAAAACAGATTTTGATGCGATTTTCTTTATCATTCCGATATTTTCTTCACACGTTCGTGGAGAAAAGTGTTTTGACACTAAGCCCTGAGTCTGAGCCTTGAGCCCTGAGACTAAGCCGAAGTGGTTGCGGCAGCAATAAAATGAATAGTTACGTTAACAATTTTCTTACTGACAGTTTTTCTCACTTTTATCAATGAATTTCCTCATGTCCGCCAACAGTTGCGCTTGCGTCGCAAACTCGCGATATCGTTTGTTTGTAAACCTTACACATTGCGCAGAAGTGTATGACGTTGAACTTGTGAGATGTTTCCTGCTCTCGTAGTATAAATACCGTATCATGTTTTTGGTGTACTTGTGGCATAACAATGTTCTTGTTTTCAATGATTTTAATTTGAAAACCAGGTTTCCAGTGCCACCCGAAACTTTGTTTGGTAAAGATCTGAGTGTCACCACACCACACCAGTCTTATTTGCCAAATAGATAATTGAACTTGTTTACCAAAAACATCATACACCTACTTGTTGTAAGTTGTAAAATTTTCACTTGCTATTTAATCGGAAACAAAACAAAATTATTGTTTATCTATCAAGTATCTGAAAAATAGTTTACTTAGGTATGTACCCATTTATAACTATGCATATTTGCATAAATTTTATTTTGACGTGATAACGTCTTCCCTATATATCGACTAGCTGTCCCGCGCAACTTCGTCTGCGTTAATTTTCCCCGACTTTGCAACATTTCTCATTGATGCTCCGCTCCTATTGGTACTAGCGTGATGTTATATAGCCTTCCTCGATAAATAGGCTATCCAACAGTGAAAGAAGTTTTCAATTCGGATCAGTAGTTCCTGAGATTACCGCATTCAAACAAACAAACAAGCTAACAAACTATTCAGCTTTATAATATTAGTCTAGATGACCGGTCACATTATTGATAGGACGTAAGTGAATGGGGATTGCAGCGACATGCGATAAAATTGGCGATGGCGATATGTCATCAATGTTTTCTTATAACTTTATCACGTAAAATTATCGTCCGTAAATCGACTTTACAGACAACCATTTTTAATTAATTATTATGAAACATTAACTAGCTTTAAAAGCGCTAAACGAGTAGCCATGCATTTGGTACCTATTCAATCGTAAAAGCGTACAGCGATCTACTGAACAACTATGTACGTACTAGTACGTAGGTTCATAACGTTTTATTACGTTGAAGAAAATTAATTGTGCGAGAATATGCAAAATATGCAAGTTTGCATCACTACAATGTTTATCGAGACAATGTTTACGAAAATAACACTTTACACTAAAAATACAACAGAGCTTGATAGTGGTTCTTAAAGGTCATGGTTAAGTATTGTATAATGGCGAAATGACGAGCCTGAACGAGCTTTTCAAGTGCTCAGATAATATTTTTACTTTAACAAGAATATTTGCATATCAATATATTACGTATTTTTAGTAAGTACAGGTATACAGCAACTATAATTTTAAAGATTGCTTTAACATTATACCAAACGTGATAATGATTGGGACTGTACTTAGGATAATAGTTAATAATTTACTTGCATAACTTTCAAACACTATATTTGTTGTTGTGAAAGTGTTTCTCTATTTTCTATGTATCTACATTTAAATTACCTTTATATCAAAGACACTGGAATAAGTCACTGTGCAGCGTAGAGAAACAATCATCAATAATTCGACGAAGGCTGTAAAGCCACTCTTTCGGGAGTCAGGAAGTGGGTGTTTTACTTTAGACCCTTGGCTTCTTCCAACTATCTATGATATAAATTAAAAAAAATCCTGAGCAACAAAAAAGTCAATTCATTACTTAATCCCGCGCAACTTCGTATGCGTAAATTTTCCCTATTTTTGCAACATTTTTCATTGCTGCTCCGCTCCTTTTGGACATAGCGTGATGTTATATAGTCTATAGCCTTCCTCAATAAATGGGCTATCTACCAGTTTAGGATTTTTCAATTCGAATCAATAGTTCCTGAGATTACCACGTTCAAACAAACAAATTCTTCAGCTTTATAATATTAGTTTATATAAAAAAAATAGGTTTTTAAACTTTCGCTATGTTTACACATATTAGAATATTATCGGGACTTAATCGCGTGAAATATTATTTAATGTGAAGTGAATTGCACCTATCGTAGTCACGGGTTGACTGATGGCAGCTTAGCGATGTCCCCGTGAGGCGCGGGGTTTTTCAACTAATACCCTCGCCTGATATTTATAATTTTGATAAATTTTACTGTCGGTACTTCTACACACTACACTTACTACGTCTTTACACTGAGGCGCGACGTCTGTACCTATAGCATTTGCATCGAAACGTCGGGTAAATAAAAGGTTCCTTTAAATATTTTACGCGATTAAGTGATAAATTAGACTCCATTTGAAGCTAATAGACTTAGCTTTCAAGACACGTGAAGTTTTGTTCCAATAATAACAATGAAACCAAATAACAATCGATAACTTGAGGTAGGTAGGTGATTTTTAGAACGTAGTGCTGGGATCCGTCGCTGTGACCCTTACTGATCATTAAGGCAAGATAAGATTATAGGAAATAAACGAGAGAGTCGACCGTTGCCATCTTGGGTGGCCCGGCAAGCCTGTAATATCGCATGCACGCAGCCATTATAGTCTGATCTACACCGGTCTTTTAAATCATTAATATCAGTATGCATTAAGTATTGTGTCTGCAAATGGTAAGGTCTATTTAAGCTGGCGATGGAAACACATATGAGGCGACTCCAAACTGTCTCAGCGAAAGTGTGTGAACCGTGGCGTACTTTGCAAAATTGTGGTATTTCAAAAGTATAGTCTGCAATGTGATCGAACCCGTGGGTGGTATGTTTAAGTTTGCAATGACATTCCTAACATACGTTAAGTGAAAATAAATAGTTTTTATTTCGAAACTCCTTGATTTCTATTATTGATGTTCATTAGACGAGCTTATGTAAGTGGTATACTTATGTACTTACCTATACTTTGAGGCTAAATTTAATTGAATTTTGTTTTGATTTCACTTTGGTATGATTTGGATGTTTTACATTTTAGGTTTTCTTATGCGATTAAACGAAGAGACGAGCAGGGGGCTTAGATAAGGTACATTCGCTCCGTTTCGAAATCGCTAATGCCTACAAGATGTCAATTCCAAAAATGGTGGAAATCATAGACCTTTTTTTTTGCGAACGATCTTTCGGAACATTGACGTATAGACCTGGATCGCGGCATCCATTTCAATAAAAAAAAAAATATTGACTGCAAAGCGTGAAAGAGAGAGAAACTCGTGCGGCCCTGTCTCTTTAAGAGGTATTGTCCATAAAGTAGCGTTCGATCAATCTAATGGAAAAAAATAGCGAAGATACTTTCAATAGCGTAGCTTATCTATACGCATCGACTTGGATTGACCACGTGACATATTTCAATTCCATACATTTTATACCTACCTACTTTTCCATTAACGACATCGTTATTAAAATGTGACTTTGATCAGTCTAATTCTAAACGTTACGCCACTCAAATGTTTGTTAGCAAAAAATCTGTATAAAAAAGACCTTTGATAAACAAACATTTAAGCACACAAACTGTGACATGGGGCGCAGTGCGATATCATCGTCTGTGTGCTCAAATGTTTGTTTGGCATTAGTACGTAAGACCTAATGAAGTAGCAAAAATTAAAAATAAAATAACAAACTGTGATTACCTAAGTCTGCCGGTAGCTTCAACGAAAACTCTGATGTTTACGCTTCACTGCTCCAGTATCTGTTTACTATCGATCAACCGTATCTACGTTAGACTGCCATCAGTGGTACCTGAATCTAAAAAAATTGTACACTACTAACCCAAAACTATTATTAACCTACACCTGTTGAAATATTTCGCCAAGCTAATCTTTTATGATAGGATCGTCGTTATCGATGTGTGTTTGGCCTACATTTGGACCACAACATTGGCAATCCGTCGCCTTATCTATTGCCTTGTTGGTGTTACCACTCAAACTGTTACGCTAGTATGCTTACGAACTATCAAAATAGATTGTTGTTTAGATTTTTTTTGACATAGGTATACCTATTCTAAATTTAGATTGTATTTTAAGAATGGACTTTAATAAACCTTTCAGACGTTAATTTAGAAAGTATTTGAATTAAGAAAGCTCATGTATTTGGCAATTTAGTGGCAATTATGAAAGCTTTATTATTTTCTAACTACATACAGTGGTAGATATATTTTGCAATTTCGTACGTACGTAAAGGTACCTTTAAATAATTCACGCTATAAAGTCCCGAAATATATACAAATCGCGAAAGTTTAAAAACAATAATTACATACAGTGCGTTCTGAAAGGGATACTTTATCACTAAAGTGGCGTACAAGGGTCACAATCATCACAATCCATCTGACGCGATGACGTAGGTAATAGCTATCGCGATTTCACGGATATCACAGATATCATTGCGAATTGTCGATCCTGTGAAGAGGAGTTAGTGTAGGTTTCTACGGATAGCATAATCTAAACTTCGTGATACTCCAATCTTATATCTAAAACAACAAGCTTTATTTGGGTTCCAGTTCAAAACCAGCGCCAGGTTCTGTCAACTTGACACCCGCTAGGCACAACTTTTATCATTATAGTTTTCTTTATTTTATTGTAATTGTCTAATAGTAAGTAATGATATTGTTATATTCATAATTTTTCTTTCTTCTTTCTTACTTTTTTATTTCATTTTGGTCTGTTTGTTTTATTTTTTAGTATAATTTTTCTATTGCTTTGAAACATTGTTGTACTTAAATTATTTTAAACTAGTACCTAGTTACTTACTTCTATTACTAGTATAGTATTATATTATCTGTGCTTCTAGAAAGTTGTGACGTATGGTGCAACAAATAAGAGCTTCTATTCTTTTCATTTCATAATTCGTTAAATTGAAATTTATCCTGCAACGCGCGAGTTTAAAAGTAATAACTCCGATCTTACAACAAGAGCGTAAAACAACCTCATTGAACCATTTTTTACAGAAAGTAAAAAGGTATTTAACTCTTACTTTCTGCAGTATTTTGTACAAGTCCTGTACGATGAAGACGTAATGAGGAGATATAGTTGACATGAGCGTGTAATTTATTTAAATTTTATCTTAATTAAACTTTTGCGAATGAACATACTTTTTAACCATGCGACAAGTTTCACAATGTGTTGATCACTGTCAATTTCAACAGATGGTCGAGATAATGAATGTGAAAAGATAAATATTTAAATACATTACAATAATCTGATCATTTTTCAACTTGTTGGGATTAACGAGCTGAGCTGAGGTACACACATGCTCAGTAGGTAGGTAGGTAGCAGCTAGGCATGAGGGTATATAATATAACGATCGAAGAGTGCTAATTAGATGAGTTTTTATGTGTCTATTTTGTACAGTCGTCCAAGAAAGTACCTTGTCTTCTAGTTTTGACAAAACTTTTAGTGTAACTATTGTTTTATGACGTGCAAACAAACTTCAACCGTGGGTTGATAGGTACATGACAAGAAACAGTACCATAATTGAGGAGGTACCCAGATCTTTCATTTTTGTTCGTTTTCGTTTTTAAAAAGATGACTCCCGCAGTAGGGTACAGACAAGCCCTGTGTCGCGGGGGACAACAATTTATGGATCACACAAAGTGGTGTCCCGTGTGGGAATCGAACCCACGACCTCTTGCGTAGCAGTCGGACACACTACCTAGCTTTAAAGATTTATTGATGTTTTTACAATAATATAATTGTAGAGTTATAAATTTTCCAGTATTTTTAGTAGCAAAGAGTAACAAAAGTCTCTTACATTACAACAATAACAATTTTTAGCATATAAATATTAGTAAAATTAAAGAAATCCTGACATTCTGTACCTACACGACAACCCAAAACGGTAACTAGGTACACGACGACATTAACAAGGTAGGGTTAGGTATCTAATATAGTTTGAGTTCATCATACTTAGTTGATAATTGTATTGATTTTTAACTCTGCTTGTTCTCAGTCCAAAACATATTATAAAGCTTTCACTCCTAAAGTGACCTTTACATTCAAATGATGTAAATAAGTAAGCAAGCCAACTTTTCAACTAAAAATGACCATTCGACTTGAAGGCACACGCCAATATGGATACAACAATACCCAGACAATCTTGTAATGCAAGTGTATCTCCAGTACGATACGCGAGGTGTGTGGTCGATCCTCCCGCGCAAACCAGTTTCTTGTCTGCGCCCGCACATAAAAAAAAACTATTCAAATTTTAACTACACACCTAACGAGCCTCAGTGGTCGGCTTCGGGCACTTTTTCATAGCTCTCCCAATAACTAATCTCACTTTCTTTAGCACAGTAACATAATGATAACATCACAAATGTTACGTATCATGTCGTAAGCTCAGCATAACATAAATAATCTGCAACGACATTTATTTTGTTACAAGTAGCATAGAGCAGATGTTCTCGAGTTGATAAAACTTATTCGTCTGTCATAACTGTTTGGTGTGTTAGTTACATTTCACGAGGATGATGACATTTCATTTTTAGGGTACCGTGAATAAATGGTCACTGACTAAAGCCCCTAAAAAAACCCAGCGACGTGAGGTAAAAAGTGGATTATTATCTTTATCTTTCAAATTTTAATAGATTTTCAGATTCAATCAGATTTCAATCAATGCTATGAACAGTAAAAATCATGACGACTAAACTATTAGCTCACTAGTAAAAAAACTTATCCAACGACACTCCACACGATGGAGTAGCTGTGAAAAAGAATCACACCCCACTCCACGTGTAGGGGAGGTACCCAAAAAAAAGAGTTTGTATCCATGATATCCATGCAAAACTACAACTTTAGTCTCTGAGCTAAAGCGGGGACAGACAGACAGACGGACGGACAGAGCGAAACTACAAGGTTCCGTTTTGCCATTTTGGCTACGGAACTCTAAAAAAATAAAAAATATCAAAATCGTCCATTTCTTTGGGCGCTGCATTGTATTGTTTATATACATTATTAGTTAGGTATATGTTGATAATTAATTTTAATTATGTAGTACCTATGCGATAAAGTAAAACAATAATTAAAAACAAAATCCTCCATGTACGCGTCATTGAGTAGGTGAGAAGAGACAACGGAACCCAAACATCTACGTCAATCATTCGACAGGAACTACAACAATCACTCTGAAATTTGCATAAGTTGTGTCCCCCCGCCTTATCTTTTGAACCATGTGACCAAAAAATGTAAAAAAATCACAGAAGTACTGTAATAAATACTTTAAACTAAAATTACCGTCATTGAGTTCTTGCCGAAAAACTGCATTTCTCAACAAAAGGTCGCAAGGGATGCAATTATTCAAGGCTGCGGAACCCTACACTGAGCATGGTCCGACATGCTCTTGCCCGTTTTGAAGATTGCTGATGTGTAATATGCAATGCAAAGCAGAGTTTTGTTACGTAAGTCATTGTTTATTGTTTACGAACAACTAACAACCTAATGAAGGAAAACATCATGGACATACCTATCTCCTAAGTACTTAGGTAGCTACTCTTCTACTACTACTTTTCTGTATAGATACGGTAACATAAATGAAGATGTACTACTACTTGTACCTGCCAAATAGGTGTTTATGGAGATGTGGATTATATTTAGACAAGTTTCATTGGTAGGAGAGGTTTGGTAGATACTGCCTACTATAAATTACAGTAAGAAGAAATTAAATTCGCTTGCACATAAACTCACCTTATTATTTTATTAGAACCTACGATGTCGCTTGTGACAAACCACTTACTTAGTTCCTCCATTAACATGCAAATATATTCAGTAGATCGTAGTAAAGATAATATGTAAGATTTTTTTATAGATAAGAGCCCTAATGTATTCTGAAGCAATCAACAATGTTGATTAAACTGCATTGATCAAACAATTTGCCACTCCAATTAACGATTATTTCTCCGAAGACATCTTCAGACCACTCAATAACGCCGAACCACACATGCCGAGATACTCGTTAAACGCGTTATTACAACTAAATGACGTATCCATTCATTATCGAGTCATGCAAGCCTATAATTTCCCGCTAGAGGAAAACGTCTGCCGATTTCTGTGATTACAAGTAATGGCATTTCAATGCTTTGTGTTACTAGCGAATCCATTCACAATAATTGTAGTCCATTGAAGCAGTACACGAGACGGATGGGAATGACAGTAATGCAAATCTTCAGCGATGCTTTAGCCATCAAGTATTCCTCACGGTGAACAGTGAGAGCACTCGATCTCTGTTCGAAGTGGTTGTACAATATATGTAAAGAATGGCGTTCTTGGCCGATGGTCACGTGTAAGAGCAGGCCCGAGGCGCGAGTGGAAGCGTGGGCGGCACTGCTCGCACTGTTCATACAAAGATCACACTTGACTATCGTGAGAAAAAACCGTGGCTGGTTTGTCCTTTAGTATTAATGTGATTTGACGCGATCGTGACCGGTTAATAAGCAATAACCGAGCCACCTTTCGATTGCAAAGAGCGAGACGATTTCTTTATTGCTTTACTATTTTTATATTTCATAAAAAGGGATAGTTTATAATATTTCTAATAGACTCTTGACTTAATCTTTTTTGAAGACGATTCTCAATTAGAAGCCTATTTTGTTCTGCACATCATGCGATACTTCCTCGAAATGTAGAGCAATTTCTTATTATTCTTATTAGGGATGGTTTATAAAATGTTGTATAGACAGATGTTAAAGTACCCACTTAGGTATAAAAAACAAAATGTACCTATTAAAAGTGACCTTCTACTTTTAGTTTTATTAATTTAATGTATCAGATAGAATGTAGAGTCTGTGACGTAGCGAGAATGCTGGAATGCAGTTTTGATACTTGGCATTGAAATAACGGCATTTATTGCAGTACACTCGTAAAGTAAAGGAAAAACCGCATTACTTACCGGATATTTTAATATTTTGTTTATCTCGCCAATATCTACGACTTATACCTACCTACATTGAATTGTTTATAAAAATACCTCATTAATAACCGATGCCATTAAACTGTTTAATAAATTAAGTCATGTTTCCGTTTGTGATTTTATAAAGTAATAAATTAAATGTGTGATCAAGTCGCATTAAACAATTAAATTAATGAATAAATTTAGAGGTGTGTGGAGGTTGATTTGTGGCAAGCGCTAAGCTCATCAGGTAGTCGGGCGGCGTGGCGTGCTCTTGACCTCGACTCGATGGTGACTCATTGCTTGTGGAACTGTCCGGTACCTCCACCATGCTTCGACAATATGTGGGAATTCTGCGAACTCAATCCTCCATGGCAATAGGCAATTCGAATTTCAAATAAAACATTCCAAATTTGAAATATAATCTGTCATTTATTAAAAAAAAAAATTATACACTTTTCTAACGTTCGAATTATTTTTAATGAATGGTCGTTAATCTCAAATTAATACATTGCATTCATAGGCGTATCTAAAGAAAGAAAGTTAAAAAGAAAGGTGTTTAATTTATAAGCCCTTAAATCAGCTTTATTGCTCGCTCTCTATTCCTTTACGGCAAAATCTTATGATGCATGTGATAGATTTTTACGGTTGCATTGCGTTGCCTACTCATAAAAATTTCACTTTCTTAGTTAGAGGTTTGGCTGATGTTGCAATAAAGAAGGCTGTACCTATTATTTAAGAGCGTATAACAAAGTGTTAACTGTTATCTTTCACACACAGAGCCTTTAGTAAATCTGTTAATTTCTTCATATCGATAACATAAGTGTAGAAAAAACAAACAGATAGGATTGAAGGGTTAGAGACGAAGTTTATTGACATTGAAACACGAGTCTTTTTGTACTACATATCCTGTAAGTATAAGCTTTCTTCATCTCATTTGTATGTGCGCTGGGGACAGACGCGATTGTGTGGGTATGACTGACAAATAGTCTCGAGCCCCGTTCCTTTGTCGGCAGAGTGTCGACACACGACACATGAGCACATCCCTCATTGTCTAGATGTGTGTATGCCTTCACTTGTTCCGGGGAAATGCATATATGCACGTCGCTTTAAACATTAAACCAACCATTAGAAACTTTGACATGGCGAACATTTACAGCAGTTATTGTCGAACTAAAGACACTATTTTCGTCTAAGTTTATCGCATTACTGCCGTTGTTTCCTAAAAGCTACTCAAATAGTCATTTAGATTGTTTAGAGAAGCTCGCCTTTCAAGATCACACAGGAACAAACATCACGCGTGCAAGTATCTAATGAACCGCGACTACGAACTGTCTCTACAAAGAACCGTTAAATCTACTTCCAGTTTTCCGAAGAAACGTTTATTTTGGCCCAGTTTTTGTCTTATTCATTCTGATATATTTGAATCATATAGTGGGCAGGTAAGGTAGGTAATGCGCTGAGTCATCATCGTTAGATCTCGCGGTCTCATCGCGATAGCAGTCATGTTACAAAATGTACCTGTTATGTAAAAGTGTCTGAGTATTTTGGATTAAAGAAACGCCGGAGTAAGTATTTCGCTTTCTCATTTTCGACAGACAAAGAAAATTCTTGTGCATGAGCATGCGTAGCGGTCAAAAACCTGCCAATATCTCATCGTGTAGCGGTACAGTGGAATGTTTACCGCGGCAACGTTTCGCCAGTTTATTAAAGAGAGATACTGACTTCGGCGCAATAATATTTACACGTGCGGCGCTTCTGCGAACTTGTGGCTTCCGGCGTATGAAGCGCACATCACCGGGTGCCCGACACGGCCGCCCGGCGGCCGGCACTCGCGTCCGCCGGACGACGCCGACGTTACTACTCCACTCACACATATTAAATTAGACTATAAAACTTCATTGCTTTCACTATTTACTCTTACAAAAATGAGAAAGACACTGGTTTTGTGAATGACATGTTTTAACGTCATCTTCATTCATAAAGTTTTTTTCCTCTCAGTTTTATTGGTACAAGTCATATCAAGTTTTGTTTGTGTTATTTTGCTGTGGGTCTGCTCGGAGAGCACTGTATTATTTACCTTACCACGGTGGGTTTGGTAGAAATCTAGAAATGTAGGCAAGAAAAAAAAACAATATCACTTCAATCACTCATAGAATTTAAAGGTGTTAGAAGGCAGATTCTCTTTCTCATTTCTATGCCTTATAAGATTATATCATGGATTATTAAGTACAAAGTATGTAATAGGTATATTATATAATATAACTACCAACAAACAACTAATAAACCTATCCAAATTTCGAATCATGCGCAACGATATAAACGCGATGTTGGGATTCCAGAATTTTGCGAATCAGCAATGCTCATTCGTTGCGTCACGGTTAAATTATTGAACGGATCTTGATTACAATTTTATGTGGAATTAGAATATTTGATAGGTTGGACGTATTTCAGTACTGGATTAGAGTCGTGATTCATGCGTAACATACGTGATAATAATTGAGATCAAAGGATATAATAACAAGAGTATTCAAGGATTCATGGCCATTCTATAAAGGTTTGAAAACAGGTACCTACACGTCACAAGAAAACTGTTTGTTGGCTCTTTGCCTACACGCCTTCGCTTTACAAATGTTACGAGCTTTTGAATGCATTAAGATAAATAAGTAAACGATTAATTTGTGTTTATCCTGTCTTACTTTTCAGAAACTAGCATAATCTTTTATTTTTATTTCGATCTGCTTTTTCTTCAGGTTACGAGGAAAAATATTAGCGAATTAGTTACAGAAATAGCCGTGCCGTATTAAATATTTGGAAGTCAAGATCATTGACTGTGAGCCAGACGTGCAACAACTCACTCTGCCCCTTGAAATATATTAGTCATGCGTGCGTAATCTTGCTTTATATTTTAATAACAGAAATATATATATTCCACTTAATGTTATGTATGTGGTGAGTAAGAAGTATATTATAGTTTTATCCAAAATACCTTTTAAACGTTTTGTGACTTGATTCATCTGTCTGAATGACGGAAATGTTTATAGGTAAAGTTTCCCAGTCTAATTTTAAGGTGAATAATAATATCAGGCTGGATTTTTTTGAAAAATAAAAAATGAAGAGAAGCCCAATTTTAATAGCAAACCTGATTTTTGTTATGCAACGATTATGGCTTTTACTTGTGCTAAATGCTATGTAGCACAGATAAAAGCCATAACAAAAATAATTTTTGCTATTACAAATTTATTTGTAGTTGGTAAACTAACTGTGGCCTATGTTGATGTATGAGGATTATAGTTTTCCAATGGCCAAGTTTGTCATGTTTAAAATCATTTTTTTTTCACTTAAGGTTAATTTCCATTGACGCGCGAGGCCGATGCGACAATAGTCAGAGTATGAGAATGTATGGCGCCGTTTGCGAGGTCTGCGACAGTCGCGACAGACGCGCGCGGCCGACGACTATTGTCGCATCAGCCTTAAAGTACCACTATTCAAATTTGACCTATACCTACACAAAGTTGGCTGTGTCGTGAAAAGAAGCTAACTATGATAATTCCATCCTAATATAAGTCACTTAAAAAATTGTTCAAGGGATCTTTACCTACTATTTTAAAATCTGATGTTTTTCGGAGCCACAATATTGTTATAGAAAGCTTGAAAGAACGATTTGTTTTCATTCACGAACGAAACCAGTTACCTAGTTCAATGTGGTTCTCCCAACTGCAGTATTACATCACCAATCTGATGGGCGACTTACCTATCTTTACTGACAACAGATCGTTGATCTGATTGATGTATTGATGTTAGATAGTGATGAAGTCACTTACTGTATGGATGACGTAATTGTTCATACTTCACGTAACTCATTAGTTTTATCGTAGAACAATTTTGTATGTAGGTAGATGTAGTAAGTGGTGGAGGCTAAAAAAATGGTTGTCTGTAAAGTCTATTATTTTTATCCAATTTTATCGCATATCGCTGCAATCGCCAAAACATTTATGACTTTGTAATAAACAACCATGCTTGTGCCAGCTTTAGTGGACGGCCACAATACTTTTGCCTATCAGCAGGCGGAATCGCCGTTCGCGTTTTTAGCAACCAGTCAATAACGTGATTGCTTAGCAACCAATCAATAACGTAACCATTGGTACGTGACTGCTTAGCAACCAATCAATAACGTGACCGTTGCTACGTGACACTTTTTCGTGCGTGTCATCGATTTATAAAACGATATCACGTCAAAAAGTTTATGAAAAAGTTTTGTTATGAAAAAATGGTCTATCAGTTTGGGTTTTGTCTAGATGCCACAATAACACTATCCGCCGATTTTCAAAAAATAGATTTTGTTATTTGTCGGATTACAAGGTACACTCCTTAAAAAAAATCCGGATTATAGGGGATCAGTGTCAGTAGGTAGGTACTCTATAATGCAACAAATTTGATAGTCCGACAATGTCCTGCAAAACGTTTGTCGGATTAAAGCGGGGCCAATGTATATTTATTACTTTCTTTTATATGGAGGGATCAAAAGAGCAGTGGGCTTTAAATCGAATCCAAGACTACATCGGATATAGTTCTAAACGAGCCATAGGACAGCCATGCCATCGGCGGCCTCTGAGGCGCGGTGGGAGTGTGTCCTACTGCTACGCAAGAGATCGTGGGTTCGATTCCCACACAGGACACTACTTTGTGTGATCCACAAATTGTTGTTCCGAGTCTGGGTGTACTTTGTGTCTGTGAATTGAAAGTTTGTAAAATCCCCCGCGACACAGGGCTTGTACCCTAATGCGGGAGTCGCCTTGAAAAAAAAAGATTATGTATGTCGCCTTTAAAAATAAATAAATATGTATACTACGTATACCTACGACATTTTCTAAAATTATTTTTTATGTGACAGCTGTCTAGACTTGTTTGTAGAAAAGTCGTGCACTGACAACGTAGTTTCGTAAATATGAAGATAAACATGTTGATAGGTAGCTACGTAAAAAGTTCCGTGGGTGTCGAAAATGGCTACTAACGGTTTAAACAAAGAGGCATCCACCTACTACTGCTACCCGTCTGTGATCTATCTATCATATAATGTAGCATAGTCTGCAGACATCTAGGTTATCTGTACCTATTGGAACGAAGTTCCTTATCGCGCGTTGTGAAAAAATAGACAGGAAAAAATCTTACGAAAAGTTGTAACGACACTTTTTGACACACACAAGCCGTGCGGCGTGCGCGTAAGATGTACTTTCATCTAACTTATCTCTAACTTAACATCTAATTTGACGAAGAAGTCACCTGTCGATTTGGTCTAGAGCAGCTATACTCTAAGTGTGTTCCGCGGAACCCTAGGGTTCCGTGATACCTCTGTCGGGGTTCCGCAAGAATTTAGAAATAAAAAAATCAAAACACCTCTCTCTGGTCGCTCCGCGGCTGTGCGGACTCCGCGGCCGCGCGGAGACAAAACGCTATAATTGTTATTTATTTATTTATTTGTATTTGTATAAGCTTGTGTTACATTAGCTGGTACAATATCTTATAAGTTTGGTCTCAACAATTTTATACTTGTACAACGCGTTCGCTCTAAGTTTGCCGGTCTGTGGAATGCGCGTACCCTCCCCCACGTGACAACAAAACTTATAATGTGTCATAGTTTTACCCAAATATCTACCGTACACAATTTTTATTGTTACAATTAAATAAAAAATTTCGAACGTCATACACTCATACCTATCGCCAGCGGCAAACTTAAAACGAGCGGGTAGTATACTTGTAAGCGCTCAGTCTCTTTGATAAAAGCCGCCTCTGAATTAGACGCTATAGTTGTCAACAAGCGACTTTCGTCTCTAACTTCAAAGGATAAAGTCGATATTGTTTACAACGCTATTTTTAAATTTCTGTTTTTATTTTTGCTTTTTGTTTATCAAAGGTGCCGACTCGAGTATTTTCGAGAATATTTGAGATCGAGTCTAGGACTAAGTATAAAAGCGGCGATCGCGCGTTGGCGTCGTCAGTTGATGATTAGCGTTCGGAGCGATAAGTTACTACCTACTTACAAGCTCGCTAGCGAGAAACTAGTGTTCATTGTTTTACTGCCTGCTGTATTCTGTTGTCTCAGTTTTATACATTTCTTCCCTGTAGGTTCTAAATTTAGTCTCTTATACGCAGTAACGATTGTGCATTATTTAAACCCCACTATCCTGACTTGTAACATTATAAATAAAGAAGAATGGAACGTTGGCTTAAAGGTGTTAAACGTGTTCCAACAACATCTTCTAATGACGCTGAATGTACAAAAGCAATGCGCGCGGAGAATTTAGCAATCACCGATCCAGAAGATGATGCCACGAGTGCCACGACGTCAAGCTCGACGGTTTCAAAGACGAAAAAAAGGAAGTATGATGAATCTTATATCAGTTTCGGATTTGTTGATTCCAACGGCTCACCTCTCTGCATGCTCTGTAGTAAACTGCTTCCTAATAGTTCCATGGCACCTGCCAAATTGCGTCGACATTTAGAAACCGTACACCCCGAGACTAAAGACAAGAATAAAGAATTTTTTGTTCGCAAAAAATATCAGTTATTAGAAAGTCAAAAAAATATGATGCATGTAACACAAACTACCAACGAAAAGGCCACGGAGGCATCATATTTAGTTAGCTATCGCATTGCACAAGCAGGTGAAGCGCACACTATCGCTGAGAAATTAATAAAACCATGTGTATTAGACATAACAAAATGTATGCTTGATGAAAAATCTGCAAAGCATCTTTCTACTGTTCCGCTATCAAACGATACTGTTTCACGACGAATCCATGATCTGGCAAGCTACGTCAAACAAGAACTAGTTACACGTCTACAAAATACACGATTCGCTTTGCAAATGGACGAGTCGACTGATGTCGCTGGTTTGGCTATCCTGCTGGTTATTGTGAGATATCCATATAAAAGTTCTTTTGAAGAAGACATGCTTATGTGTTCATCGCTGCTTACAAACACTACCGGGGAAGAATTTTTTAATAAAATAAATATATTTTTTGAAGAACATAATCTCAGTTGGAACAATTGCATTGACATTTGTACAGATGGGGCCAAGGCGATGACAGGTAAAACAGCAGGAGCAGTGTCACGAATGAAAAATAAAGCGCCTAATTGTAGTTCCAGTCATTGTATTCTGCATAGACAAGCACTTGCGATGAAGCAAATGCCGTCTAATCTAAAATTAGTTATGGATGAAGCGGTAAAAATAATTAATTTTATCAAATCACGACCACTACAATCCCGATTGTTCTCATTATTGTGTGAAGATTATGGCAGCAAACATAAAACACTGCTGCTCCATACAGAAGTGCGATGGCTGTCTCGGGGAAAAACTTTAACAAGGCTATTTGAACTTAGAGCCGAGTTACAAATGTTTCTTTCAGCAGATACTTCTTTTAATTTGAAGGACCGTTTGTATGATAAAACTTGGTTGTTCCGATTGTCTTTTATGGCGGATATCTTTCAAAAACTTAACGAATTAAATTTATCGTTGCAAGGTAAACAGACAACAGTGTTTCAGGCCTATAATAAAATAACTGCTTTTAAAAGAAAATTAGATTTTTGGATCATTTGCATTGGTAAGAAAGAAATAGAAAGTTTTACGTTACTCAGTGAGTTTGTTAGCGAAAACGACTCAGAAATGTTTGAAGATAATGTGTTTGAAGAATTGGTCCAATATCTCAGTTCGATGCGCGCATCTTTTGAAAAGTATTTTCCCGAAGAACACAATACAAAAATTAAAGTGAACTCCTGGATTCATAATCCTTTTTTACCCAACTTGGAAAAGCCTGAAAACATGTCAAATGAGATATATGAATCTCTTTTGGAAATGTCATCAGACACAAGTATGGAGTCATTGTTCAAAACGACGCCTCTTAATGATTTTTGGTGCAGAATCCAAGATGAATATGCAATGCTTGGCCAAATGGCTCTGGATATTCTTCTCCCGTTCCCAACTACATATTTGTGCGAAACAGGATTCTCTACCTACGCAGCCACGAAAACAAAATATCGCAATAGACTGGACGCCGAAGCTGATATGAGACTCCAACTTTCTTCCATCAAACCTGATATCAAGCAATTGATGAAAAATAAAAAACAGTTTCATACCTCCCACTAGTTAGATTTTTTCTTTTTTAATGTTTTCTATTATTGTCCTTACCAAGTGGTGAAGTAAATAATAATTAGTAACTGATACATTGTACTTTTATTATGCTGATTAATAAAGAATACACTTATAAAAATAATTGTTTTATTGTAGGGTTCCATCAAGTATTTTGCTTCCCAAAAGGGTTCCGTCATTAAAAAGTTTGAGAACCACTGGTCTAGAGGCATAAATTCGGTACATAGTATAGGTACTAGCATAGTATTATATTATCTGTGGTATTGGTGACAATTGTATAGTTGTGGGTTCGAGCCTTCGGTATACAATCGTCTTTTTGTAAGTTATTTTCGTTTCGTATTTCTATTTCGCATTGAACAGTGTGGTGTTGCGAAGATTATAAAAAAAAAAAAATATAGATAAGAACTTCGTTCCATCCGGGTGTCCCTTGATACCTCTCAAGTTTTTATTTACATAGGTAGGTATTATTCTATTTATTTCCTCTACCCCGTAAAAATACGAACAATACGGACGGATTTTACTTTTGCAGTAAAATAATATCTTGGGACAACTCGCCTCACACAAGGCCACCTGGGGGTCAATTATCGTATTTAAAGCAGTGCAGTTGTAGTTAAGTTTCGATTAAAACTGCCATTTTTGTATTCTTGTAACTTTGGGATCGATCTCAAATATGCTTGCGTCAAGTATGCGTCTCGAGATCGCAATAACGACATTCTAGCGTACTAGCGTACGCTTGCGCACCGTAGTGCGCAAGCGTTTTTAGAGATCAATCCCGAAGATACAAGAATAGAAATATGGCCGTTTTAATCGAAACATAACTGCAACTGAACTGCAACTAAAAATCAAACTCAAGCTTTATAATATAAGTATAGAAGATTACACTCGGACACAGTACAAACAATTGAGCGCATCACACTATATGATAAATCTTTGTGTGATGGGAATCGAACCCACGCCTCCTAGCATAGAAGTCAAGGTCACTAACCACTAGACCCACAGGCCTAGTCGTATACCTTCAATATACCTAGACATATTACACTTGGAACTGCCGCCTAACCTCATTTTATAAGCTACGGGTCTTAATCGCGTAAATATTTTATTTTAAGGCTAAATACCTCTACCCGTGACCACGGCCGTTGCAATACGGTCGAAACGTCGGGCAATAAACAAAGGTATTTAGCCTTAAAATAAAATATTTACGCGATTAAGACCCGTAGCTTATAAAATTCTATAATGTGTACAAATCGCGAAAGTTTACGAACTTATAACCTCATTTTGTTATTTTTTATCAAACAATCATAATTTTATAATTTTTTAGTATGTATTAATTAGAAGTTTTCAAATAATAATTTTACGAAATAAAGATATTTGAGTTTGATAGATTTCAATATACATCTAAATATTCTCTGCTAGGTCCTGTCAGGATCTAGCAAAGGCAACATCTCTGTAACATCTAACACAATCTTCCTGTTTTGATATCTTAGGTTAATATTTGACTATTTACACCCAGGTGATAACCTTCCCTCCTAGGTTAGGTGACCCCTGCATAGACACCCTGCATCACGAGGCCAAAATACTAATAGAAGCCAAGATACTTTGAAGTGAGGAACTGAAATGAGACTATGAATTTCACACGAGTAAGGCCGCGGTAAAAACTGATTTAATAAAAACTTGATCCAATCGAATTGTTTTAACACCTTCAACGTTCCGCATGGCAAAAGACGTTCTCATCTTACCGAATTGTAATAAGACCGTGCCAGTTATGGTTTTCGTAATACTTAACTTTTTTTTAATATTACAACGTTATGAATGTTCCAAATGTTACACATAAGGTGTTATGTCAATGTGGTGGAGTATAAAAACTGATTGTATATCATATCATAACTTAATTTTAACGGTTATTGATAAATATTTCAGCGAATTTATTTCTGGTTTTATGCAACGTCTCAAGAGCTTTTCGTCGTCTTGGATCTATATTGCTCATACATTATATTGTGATGCTTTAAATCAGGTTGGTATACGTAATAGTTAGGTATACGGTATGTTTTGAAACGATGTGTTTACAAAGCATGGTGGCAAATCAGTCGCGCAACATATTAATTTCGTTTTCTGAAATAATTGCGTAGACGTACCTACATAAGTAGGTATTAATTTTTCGATAGGTACAATGATCTATTTAATTAGCTCAACAATATGTTGAGCTAATTAACTGCACTGCGAATCTTACTGATCTATTGTTTTTAAACTTTCGCAATTTATATACATATTAGATATATTTCGGGATTTAATCGTGTGAATTATTTAAAGGTCCGAACCTTTTATTTACCCGACGTTTCGATGGAATTGTACCGATCGTGATCACGGGTCGACTGAATCTCCCTGTCGACTAATCTTCCTACCTACCAACATATTTATATAATGACTTGTCCTCCTGACTGATTCATCAACGCAGGAACCGCTGGAGCTACAAACTAGGTAGTTGACGCCTTTTATGTTGTAAGCATTCACTAAGAAAGAACAAAAAAAAATAAAAATAAAATAGGGGTTGCAAGTTTGTATAAAACTCCGTCAGTTTAAAGGTGAATATTTTATTGTAAAAAAAAAACACGTTTACAGCGTTTTTTTTAAATTTAAAACCAAAAAGGTTTTAACGCTAAAAACGTGTTTTTTTTTGGTTTTTGGAAAATGTATCCTTATGGGAATAAAATCAATTACGCGCACGAAGCCGCGAGCAACAGTTAGTATGTGCATAAAGTAAATATACCTATCGTAGACTAATCAACTTTGGATTTAGGCGGCTGAGTAAATAAACTATTTTACTGTAGATATAGCTACGGGCTGATCAGGAGTTCTAAGTCTCAACTACCTGCCGATGACTAGCGCCATTAAGCTTAATGACCCTTGAGATTGTCTTGGTCCTTACGCCCTAGGCTTCTGCCTAGATAGCTTATGTCGTAGAACAGAGCCCGCCTAAGTAATGTTTATATTTGTGAAGTAGACGAGCCTTATCTATACTAATATAATAAACTAGCTGTCCCACGCAACTTCGTCTGAGTAAAATTTCCCCGTTTTCGCAACATTTCTCATTGCTGCTCCGCTATTGATCGTAGCGTGATGTTATATAGCCTATCATTCCTTTTTTTTTATTGATAAATGGGCTATCCAACAGTGAGAGATTCAATTCGGATCAGTAGTTCATGAGATTACCGCGTTCAAACAACTCGATAATATCATGAACGACGGGTCTGAATTGAAAAATTAGTTAAATAATTTATTGGCTATATAACATCACGCTGTGTCTAATAGGAGCGGAGCAGCAATGAAAAATGTTGTAAAAACGGGGAAAATTGACACATACGAAGTTGCGTGGGTCAGTTAGTCATAAATAAAAGTAGGTATCAATATAGGTACTATCTATAATCTATAATACTATTATAATCGAACGAATGATTGGTAGCACTGGGTATCAACACTAGATTTTTTCAGAGGATGCGGGTGGCGCAGAACCGGTCGTTGTGGCGATCCTAGGGGGAGGCTTATGTTCAGTAGTGGACGTCTTTCGGCCGAAACGACGACCACGAGCTTTCTCGGTTGTCATTCGATTACCGATTATACGATTCAGACTAACATATTTTATACTAGGTGATATTTGGTAACACCAAAAGGTTGTGCCACGACTTTTTCTCATCTAAAGGTTGCTTGGAGGTTGAAGATCTCTGTTTCTGATAAGACCATCGATTGCACAATCATTGTATTCATCAAAATACTTTCAAAAATTACAAGAAACGATTGAAGACAGATGATAAAGTTGATGACCTAGTTGTACAGAGTAGACGACCTTTAAAGGATGAGCAGATTGCACTTAAATAAAACTAAGATTCATTCTACTTTAACTTGCCTTTAAAAAAATCGACTATAATCTAAGTACCTTCATGGGTAAAGTCTTTTCATCTGAATAATAATAACATCTTGGGACAACTCACACAACGTCATCTAATCCCAAGCTAAGCAGAGCTTGTACTATGGTAACCAGACAACTGATAAACGTACCTACATATTTCTAAATACATATTAGGCATAGATAAATTACACCCAGACATAGAATAAACCATCGTGCTCATCACACAAAGTTTTATCCTGGGTGGGGATCGAACCCTCGACCTCCGGCTAACAGTCATCTATATTTTTTTTTAAATTAACTATTAAAGTGCGATCTTGGTCCCGCATTACTAGCAATCCTGTTAACCCCTCCAGCTAAGCTCAATGGCTTGTGTTAGGAGTGGCTTCACGTCGGTAGTAGTATAATGGGTTCCTACTTCTTTAGATACAATAATTGCATTTTTGCATCTTCTTCAGATGCCTTAACTTTGAAAGTTGGTTCGGTTACCCATTCGAATAGCTGATGTAAAGTATTTCCCGAAGCATGTTGAAGCTGGTATGCCGTTCTCGTTTTATCACAAAATTTCGTTCTTCAAACCAAGCTCACGTAGTAGCTAAAGATTCTATTTACTACTATGGGTAAGAAATAATCGAGCTATGAAGCATTTTAATGGGAATGTTGAAAAGAACGTAAACAGAAAGGGAACTATGAGAGCAATTTTATAGGTAAGAGCAGAACAATGCGTGAGAGCAATAACTATTACAACTGTTCGAGGTTAATTCCAGTTTCTTTAATTATACATACCGATATGTTGCGCGTGGCGCCGAGTTCTTTCGTTTGCCAACAGAAAAACTGGTCGGTCTTACTTGAGCAAACAATCTCATTCGTCACTACAGCCGTGAAAGTGCTATGAAAGTTAAATGCGTCTTGAGAGAAAATGATTGATCTGATCGACTACTGTTTCGTTTGAATACTAAACATCATGTGAAGAGTCAATTAAGAGCTTCGATTAGACACCGCACGCCTTTCATTTTGATCGAAAAGAAATTCGTAATAAACGCAATTTGTAACCACTTTTTGCAGATTACATAATGGCGTCATAAAAATTATAATTTCGCAGTCTAGATTCACGCGGAAATTGTTTGTTTTGATTGATTGGTGTGGGTGGCTTTAGACGGATTTCGCTTGTTCGTAGATGTGTAAGTACTTAGGTATATTAAATATTAGCTGTCCCGCACAAATTCGTCTGTGTAAATTTTCCCGTTTTTGCAACATTTCTCATTGCTGCAAATGCCGCTCCTATTGGTCGTAGCGTAATGTTATATAGCCTATAGCCTTACTCGACAAATGGGCTATCCAACAGTGAAATTTGCAATTCGGATCAGTAGTTCCTGATATTACTGCGTTCAAACAAACAAACAAACTCTTCGGCTTTATAATATTAGTATAGATTATGAGAATCATAATAAGACATAAGACAGGCCGTCACGGTCCGGTGAAAACGGCATCAAAACCTGCCGCCGTAGTTATCTCACCTCATCAAATTGTCGCTTAATTGTTGAATAATATCAGTGCTGTTATGTAATACTACTTACGGGCCTTAGAGCCTTTACAGATCGGGCATATTTGCCAAAAGTATAATTTTTATTATTTATTTACCTAATACTAGCCAACATCCGCGACTTCGTACGCGTGGATTCCGTTCCCGTGGGATGATGTATTATAGTACCTACTATTATAAACCTTTCTCTTGAATCACTCTATCTATTGCTGAAAACTGCATTAAAATCCGATGCGTAGTTTCAAAGAATTAGGCGCACAAACAGCGGGAGCGGCTTCATTTTATACTATGTAAAGATCCAATTTTAGAGACCGACAGACCGACATTCAATCTCTACGAATAAGTTCTAGAATAAGAAGATATATATATAACTAGCTGACCCGCGCTACTTCGTCTGCGTTAATTTTCTCCGTTTTTGCAACATTTTTAATTGCTGCTCCGCTTCTATTGGTTGCAGCTCTATGTTATATAGCCTTTAACATCGATTAATATATATATCGTCTCAAGAACTTTCTTCCTTATAAAACTAAAGTAATGCTCGTCCAAACGCTAATATTCCCCTTGATTGATTATGGTGATGTATGCTATCTTGACCTGAATGCAGAAATCCTCCTTAATAAACTTGACCGACTTCTAAATAACTGCATTCGATTCATTTTCAATCTTCGTAAGTTTGACTATGTTTCTTCCTACCGTTCCGAACTTAAATGGCTCCCTATTCGCCAGCGACATAGTTTACGCGCTCTCACTACACTCTATTCTATTCTTAATTCTCCTACTGCCCCTTCTTACTTGACTTCCTACTTTCAGTACCTGCACTCAAATCACAGTAGAGATCTTCGATCTTCCGACTATCTACTTCTTTTATGCCCTGCTCATTCTTCTGGATTCGTCGGATGCTCTTTTATAGTTCAATCTGTTTCTCTCTGGAATGCCCTGCCCCCCGAAATTAGGATGGCACCCAATCGCCTTAATTTTAAATGGAAGGTACGCACTTTATTCCTTGATGGATCAGCTGAATCATCACAACATTAGTAACATAAATATTAGTCTGTTTCTATGTATTTATTTATGTATGTATGTATGTATTGCTGTAAGTATGTATACTATTGTATAGTTATGTATGTAGGTATATATGTATGTATGTATTTTTGTAAGTATGTATATTATTGTATAGTTATATTGTTTTATTTGTGTATTATGTAAAAATAATAAGGAAGTTCTTATTTTACAATTAGGTTACTGCACCTACACATTCCATTTCTACATCACCCTAAGGTAGACTGGCAGAGAATGCTTTTAGCATTAAGTCCACCTTTGTACAACTTTGTGCATAAATAAATAAATAAATAAATAAATGGGCTACCCAACAGTAAAATATTTTTTTGATCAGTAGTTCCTGAGATTATAACAAACGTTCAAACAAACAAACTCTTTAGTATTATATATATATAATATTAGTATGGATAGTTTTTTTTTAGAAAACATAGTAAGTAGGTACTAATAGGTAGGGACACCCTTATTTCACCCCAATCGGCCTTACCTATTAGAATTCAGATTATCAGCCTGAGGGCTACGTGTGTCCACAGGCTGATAATAGTAGGCATACTTAATGTAACCAAGGGTATTTTAGATTTATATCCAATCTAATTACGTCGCTTAAGGTACTTAAAGAGTACCCAAAAGACATTTTTTACCGATACCAACAATGTTGAACAATGAACTTGACTCTCTCGACTTCCAAATCCCTCTCCTGGGTATGCCCATGGTTTGGAACATCATACTAGGTACGAGATATTGATGCAAAGGCGCCTGTCGTTATACTAGATGCATACAAACTTTAAAACCGAACAAGTTCCGGCCAGTCTGTAACAGCACTTACCTATTAGAAAACAATTCGTGCAATCTCTCCCATTGCTATGACAGGTGATAGACTTGTTTGTGTTCGATTGTCAAGCACGCTTCTCGCATTATGATTACCATTATGACGTAATGCACCTTTAAATGTGCTGCAAATTGAATTCAATTCACGCGTGTGTAACACTGTCACATAGTTAAAGTGCGGAACTCCGTAAAGTTTATTGTATCTGGAATGCGTTCAATATTTGTATATCTTTAATTATATTCAGCGTTATTCATCGTATAATGCAAGCCGGACCGGAAAGTAGGTACCTACCTACTTATCTACCTAGTTGTCTCAAATTCAGTAGGTAAGTGGTTTTTAACTCAGTTTATATGTTTAGAAAACAAGATAAACCACATTTAAAAAATGTGTTTCGTCTTGTTAGCTTTGGGTTTTACGAAGAATAACATTGTTTAGTTACCTAAAGGTTCGGTATTTTTTCTTTTCAAATTAAAATTACCTACCTACCTTCTTGACTACATAATCTATTTGGCATTCAGTTCATTCACTTGAAAAGCTCGACACTATTCTTGTAATTAAAAAAATATGTGCCTCTATCAAATTATTACGTTCTCCACGTGTAATAACTGGGTGGATTGAATGTTAAACTGTATAATTGAGACCAATTAAATCTCGGTCATTATGAAAAACCGTATCACCAATTAAGTTGCGCGACGAAGTGTATTATAATTGCAAGTTCAACGGCGCTACATTGACATGGAATCCGTCGTGTGAGTCATGCGCAGGCCCCCCGCGCGTCTGCGCAGGCGCACACCACAAAATACCGAGAGCACAGAAGGTTCATTGCATGTGTACTTCGCTTGAGCAACGTACACATAGAAATCGTAGAAGAATCTCAGACCAATTTGTCCGGAAGGCGTTCCAGGCAGGGCCTCATCTAACCATTTAGTCGCTCCATTCAAAATCATTTCGCCGCCCTTTATACTGTCACATTTTTGCCGTTGTCAGTGCCGGCCCAAGGTCAAATTTAGGTTGGAACAAGATCAAATTTTAGCGCCCCAATATTGGTTAAGTGTGAGTCGCACGTACGACGCTCGACGGGGCACAGTGGGACGAAAATGAGGTTTCATAGACATTGGGCTTTTTAAAAAAAAGTGTTATTTTCTGACTGGGAACCGACGCAGAACCGTTTAATAAGTCTCGAAATTGTTATAAAAACGCATCTGTAGTCGTTTGGAAGCGAAAATATTTTTTTCTTTTTTTAAATGTATGGAGAAATACAGAAAATCGCACTTTATTCCGGATCCGAGAGAGTGCCCCTAATATCCTCTCGTACGAATTTTCTTTGTATTTTTTTCCATTTTTTGACATATCTCACATACCTCGGGCTCGATAGATTTTGGGCGAAAAATAATGAAATGTGTTTTTTCATTAAAAATGTATGGAGAAATACAGAAAATCTTATTTTATTCCGAATCCGAGAGAGCGCCCCTAATATCCTCTGGTACGAATATTCTTTCTATTTTTTACTATTTTTTGACATATCTCACATACCTCGGCCTTGATCGGTTTCGGTTAAAAAAAATGAAATGTATTTTCATTTTATTTTTATATTTTATTCTCATTATTTTTGATGTGCAAGGTATGTAAGCTGCTGAAGGTTGTCCCGTATAGCACTTGCGCGCCGCGACACTATCTCAGGTAACCGATACCTTGCTTTACCCGCTAATTTATAATTGTTATGTTTACCAAAGTAATTTAATCTTTTACCAATCATTAGTACATGATTAACTCTTACAATTAGAAAGGATTAACTACACGTGTTGAGTCATATAATAAAACTCGACTGGAGACGGCGATTTTCTTAGCATTTTACCTGAATCACAATACGATACCATTAGTTAATGCCGCTTTGCGGTCACTTTGATGTTTAATAGAATAAATGACAATATTGTGAGCACTTTATTGTCAAGCGGCACGTGCCGCAGGTATGGTAATCTGCCAGTTAATCTCGATAATTACTATTATCCATATTTTGGCATATCTCTTTATGCAATGCTAATGATTGGTAAAAGATTAAATTACTTTGGTAAACATAACAATTATAAATTAGCGGGTAAAGCAAGGTATCGGTTACCTGAGATAGTGTCGCGGCACGCAAAGTGCTATACGGGACAACCTTCAGCAGCTTACATACCTTGCACATCAAAAATAATGAGAATAAAATATAAAAATAATATGAAAATACATTTCATTTTTTTTAACCGAAACCGATCAAGGCCGAGGTATGTGAGATATGTCAAAAAATAGTAAAAAATAGAAAGAATATTCGTACCAGAGGATATTAGGGGCGCTCTCTCGGATTCGGAATAAAATAAGATTTTCTGTATTTCTCCATACATTTTTAATGAAAAAACACATTTCATTATTTTTCGCCCAAAATCTATCGAGCCCGAGGTATGTGAGATATGTCAAAAAATGGAAAAAAATACAAAGAAAATTCGTACGAGAGGATATTAGGGGCACTCTCTCGGATCCGGAATAAAGTGCGATTTTCTGTATTTCTCCATACATTTAAAAAAAGAAAAAAATATTTTCGCTTCCAAACGACTACAGATGCGTTTTTATAACAATTTCGAGACTTATTAAACGGTTCTGCGTCGGTTCCCAGTCAGAAAATAACACTTTTTTTTAAAAAGCCCAATGTCTATGAAACCTCATTTTCGTCCCACTGGGGGTGGGTTGGAAATCATTATCATTTTCCGTGCAGGCGTTTGCCGATCTTCATATTAGCCGCTCTGGGCATTTGTCCGGCTTTCCCTGCCCTATATCGGGCCCTGGTTCCAGGATTTACATGTGCGTGCGTCAAGCGAGCATTTCATGAAGATTACTTTCTGTACACTAGGTATTTTATGCGCACACGCCGTCTGCTTCAGGGGCAATGTACAATAATCTGCCACGAGGAGCTTATGAATTATGAAATTGTCAAGCCTGGATGTTAAGTGGGTATTGACAACACAATATTACAAATTCTATGTAATTTTTCAAGTAGACACTTACCTATTAGAAGATTATCGCAATCAATTTCTGAATACAAAGTTGATTAGGCAAACATGTACATTCTATGGTACAAGGACTTTGCCACTAAATATTTGTAATATTACGTAATACTAAGCGTTAGCTCTAGCTGTGACACGTTTCAGTACCTAAATAAGTGCCTACCTAGATCATTTGATTTCTGTAAGCCAATTCACTTTGGGATCGGTCTCAAATACGTTTGCGCACCGTACTAAAATGCCACTGTAGGGCTTTCGAAACGCATACGAGATCGATCCCAAAGTTACAAGAATACGAAAATGGCCGTTTTAATCGAAACTTAACTGCAATGGCACTGCTATAAATACGTGAATTGGCCTACAGCTCATTATATTGCTATTTAGGTGTAAGTAATAACTGCCGTGCGTGTACCTACCTACTTCAAAAGTAGGTTTCTACTCAACGTCAAAATAAATCAAGCAAGAGACTAACAAAAATGTTTTCGTGTACAAAACGCTTCAGTATTTTTGTACATGTGTTACCCCTTTAGCATATTTAAACACGCAATGATTATCTCATCGAGAATCGTCGGCAAGCCCATTCGCGATGCTCACGTGGTCAGCATTGGCGCTGGCTAATTTTGGAGCCTCACCGTCCGTTGACTTGACTCCGGATGTCGTAAAAACTGGACAGGATCCTTTGTATATACCATAATGTAGGTACTAAGACAGTCTTTACTTTTCAAGTCAGGCGCATGTTATCAAGATCTAGTTCATTGTAACACCCTTTTGTGGGTGCTACGTGAGTTAACGCTTATTTTGCTAATGCGCGCTTCACGGTTGGTGGTCATTCGTCACATAGATTTTAAGTAGGTAATGCAGTACTTCACAGATGATCTACATTTTGTTTAAGTGAGCACTTATGTTTTAACAAAGCTAGTGGAAAAAATCATAAACAAAAGAGGAATTCCTTCCAAAAAATATGTAATCCTAAACATTTTTATAAAGTAGGTGACTTCAGAGAATATGTAGAAACGGTTTTAACGGTCTCAACGGTCGAATATATTTGAGTCATGACTGTTGACATCATATCGTTGAAGCGTCGCAGTTTAAATTGCTTTTCTTATTGGAACATAGGTACGTTAGCTCGATATAGTTATTTTTTTATTGACAAAATTGGATCTTGTTATCCGGTCGTCATAAATTAATTAGATATGTCACAACGGCGGATCCAGGGAGGGGAAGGGGGTGGCACAGGGGAAAGTGCCCCCCCCCCTCGATGGTTGTTTTGTGTACTGAATTTTTTGTCTTGTTTTGAATTTGTTTGCTCATTTGCCTCTTGTTGCCACCCCTCCACTGCGTGCAACTTCACTTGGTAGGTAGGTGGTGGGCCAAATTAAATCCTTCGTCGTAAGCATGTTAGATCCCCTACTGTCATTTGACTCTAGTGCCACCCCCCCCCCCCCCCGAATTAAATCCTGGATCCGCCTTAATGTAAAATTGTGACTGTGTTACTAGGGATTATTATTATATACTAGTTTTCGCCCGCGGCTCCGCCCACATAGATGTCGGTTATCGCGATACAAACTATCCTATGTCCTTTCCCGGGACTCAAACTATCTCCATACCAAATTGTATCTAAATCGGTTTAGCTGTTTGAGCGTGAAACGTAACAGACAGACAGAGTTACTTTCAGATTTATAATATTAGTATGGATTTTAAAATGTTGGAATCGACAGCAGTTATCTCTACATACGGGCCATTGAGTTTGTCCTCTGTAAATTTTCTAAAGGACTGGAAATTGGCGTTCTTTCTTAGAGCAATTATAAGGAAGACTATCACCCTGCTCTTGTAGCTCAGTAGCATGTAAGTAATGATGATAAGTAACGAATGAACTATAATGAAAAGAATACTACACAATACATTGAAATATTATTTATTATACTTACACAGCAAGTAATTAATTACAAGTTTATATCTTATGGACTGTTAAAACAATAAGTTGCATTAGCAAATAAAAGTGACATTGGTTGTTATAATTAATGAAATTAAGGCATCAAGGTTGTGGAAGCCGTTAACATTAATACAAAAGATTATGCTAATGACAGGCGTAACTGAGAAATGGTGGGCGAATCGACAATGACTCAATAGATGTGGGTGGGACAGCTGATACGAAGGTCGCGAAGGCTTGGTCATCGGCTGCCGTTCACTCTACGCGTCAAAACCTAACCAAATACTAATTTATCACTTAATAAGCTTATCTTTGCAATATTGTTACTACAACATTTCGCTGCAGTTGTTCTTTATTGAGTAATAAATGTATTCTCATAAGGGTAGATTATACGAAACAGGGATCGGCTCTCTCGAAAATTTATATAGAAAACCTAAATATTAGGACACGAAAAAAATTGTGTTACTAGTCAAAGAGTTTTTCTAGTAGATGAAATAAAGAAATTTAAGGAAATGTCTTAATATGAACCCGCAAATAAATGTTGAAGTTGCAGAAAAATACAAAAACGAGCATTTTCGTATTGTCATAGTCATGGCGTTCGTAATCTAACATATGTACGAACGAATATTCTACTTTATTTTGACCTTCGCTCCTGTGCACTGTGAAGTAATGGTTGTGTGCGGAAGAGCGAGGCCGGCGATCGTGTCGCTGTGTACGTAGCGCTAAATAAATAATTCTCTCAGTGTAACGCCCCCTTAACCACTCTTAACTAGATTGCTTCCAAAACTGAGTCAACGGTTTAAAAAATCGTGACATCACCGAGAGCAGATTCAATGGAGAGTTGAAACTGGTACTGAATGGAGATTTTTAACCTGGGTTGGATTTGACCTGCAATTATGTGACTGACTTCTATCTCTACTCGCTCCTTCAGACGCAGCCTAGGTCGGCCCCTGGGTATTGTTATGTATTTTAGATTTATAAAGGCTTTATTTTTAAATACAAGTAAGAATCACTTTAGATATATTATTACAAATGCATTGGGACCATTCATGCGTTACTCTTGCTTCCTAATTAATTAAATAATTTAAAACGTTTCAGCGCTATACCACGATAATGACAGACTGAGTTTACTTTCGCTTTACATATAACATAAGTATGGAACACAATGGATAGCATTATAGCTACATTGCAAAAGTTATCTCAAGAAGAGAAAGGTCAATAATCTCGACACAAATTGTATAAATATTAACCCAAATATTTTCTTCGTTACTAATCTTAGGCACTGGACATCTCGAGTTCTCAAAACGAGAGTTTTGGAGACTCGAGACCAACGAGGTAACTAATTATAACGACCTTTATATTATCGTACCGTCCACATACCTATCTATTTTAATTTCAAATCCGAAGATAATATGTATCAAAACTTTTTGATTGATTATATCGTCTACGCTTGAAGGTAAATGAAGGCGGCGATTCTGTTCTTTATCGAAATCAAATTTAATCACACTACAATGTTTCAGTCGCCTAAAAGGAGTAAGAAAAAGTCAACATTTAAAACCCGTGTCATTAGTCTCTTTTATCTTGTCAGCAAGTCGAGAAATGAGATAGATAAAATCTCGAAACAATATTTAACTTGACGAGAAGTGGTGCCTACGAAGAAAGTGTAAGTAGTTTTATTCCTCTACAATAATAAAGTATTATATTTACTTTAGCATCAATGGCATCTATTAAAATACCTACTTATAACGCAAGATAAAAATTATTCAAATTGCCAAAATGAATAACAGAATCCGCGCCCATTCTACTTCTTAAGTATATTTGAGGTGATGGCAATCTAGCCGAATCTATCTATCTGTTCCTATTCTAAGAATAGTTTATTAGTATTATAAGTAGGTACATTATCTCTTTGTTTTGTTTTCATATTAGTACCATAGCTATCTGCTATCTGGGTTAAATCGATCAGTAGGCCTACTCTATTTCTTTAAAACGAAATTCATGAATTTTCGTTTACTTAAATTTCTTAAGTTTACGGGGACTATTATATTTTATTTTTAGATAAGCACAAGAAGTTCGAACCCATGGACGATTTTCTGGAACAAGTGGATTGAATAGGTGTTACTGGCTCTGTATATCACCACCTCATTTTTGATCGAAATTCTTCTCTTCTTTATTGAATTAGAGAGGTCTCCTGGACTTTTTCTTGGCGTTCTATATTAGGTTGTTCACTACCACTAAAAAGTGTAGGTATTCTAATTAAATTAAACATATAAATGTGAAGGTTAATGGAGATGGAATTTGGAGAGTAATATCTATAACGGTAATGTGGTAATCGTAATAAAAATATATCGCAGTAATGACGTTCTCATTAATCTCCGACTAGATTATTAGTTTCAATTCAATAGCAAGTTGTAATTAATTGAAAGTATATTACAATTAAGTAATCATTAGTCAACAATCGCATGTTCAGCCTATTTCGAAATTAGTGTCAATATAGCTTTGTGGGTCACGCCAGGTCAAGTATCTATCCGGTTATCACTATCTCTCAAATCAGTATCGAAATATAAAAGCAATACACAAGGTGATTGATGTGTTCAACTTAAAAACAGAGCGAGACTGCCTGATGTGGGCTCGCCATTTAGTTGACCCGTTCAATGGCCCAGAACAACGAACTGACATTAACAAATTGCAGATTGTCTCACACAGTATTCGCTTGCAGTTTCGTTACCATATAGGAGGTTCTAAAACGACCCTAATAAATATGTAACGTGATCAACAACGTTACATAACGATGAACTCCTGAACTCCCAACGTTTGGCTCAATCTACTTCAATCAAAGCCCTCTCCTATTCAATTGTTTAACATTTCGCGTGGGCTCGTTCCCATACTGCACATAAATCTTCCTAACAATAAAATTCTTTAATATAATTGCCACATAATGAATGAGAATTATATTTTAGAACTAGAACGCATTTATTTGCACTTGACATTCGCGCTGACTACGTATTGTCTCTGTTTGCGAAGTTTTAGTAAAATAAAAGTTAGAGAAAAGTACAGTAAACCTACAAAGATGCAGTGAGTCATCTCTCTAGTCTGCAAGGGGAACGTTGGCGCCATAAAAACCGGTGCTTTACTGTTATGGAGTTGGACTCTCTATTTTAGATACATTTGCAGAGATATAAGTCAAACACGCATAGATTCACTCGGCGACTTTGAATGATACCTTTGGATCTTTGCAAGATATCGTTTTATGGCTATTCGGCAGTGAGTTTTAGGGCTGCCAATAAAACTTACCAAATGCATTTTTAATAGATATTTATGAGATTTTCTCCGCAAACTTTCCAGTTTATTCCATATTTATTGCTGTGGGTGTGAATTATGACTCTTAAGACAAATTTCTTATGACTCAATAACATAAAAATAAGTCCAAAAGTGAAAATTTTAATGCAACCGGAGAAATGCAAGTGTCGCTCTCTCAGTCACTATTAAAATATTAATGAAACGATTTCTAAACGACCGTAAAAACAATATATCCGTAACTATTGTTAATAGATTATTTAATAGATCAATAAAAATGAAACAATCTATAAAATAGCTGGACTCGCAATAAAAATTTATAAGGTTGATGTGAATTCATTGAACTTATAAACACGATTCCAATTAGTTTCGAGGTCGCAGGTTCGCGAATAAACGCATTTAACGTTTAGTAGGTTGATGCAGATCGGTTGTAGGTTGTGCCAACCGTAATCGATGGCGAGTGACTAACGGGCAGATTCCTTATAAGAATGCTTCGGGTCAAATCAGAGGTTCGTATCTGAGATTGGTGTCAGTGTTCCACGTTTTCTCCTATATGTCATTCACGGCCTCTTTGTATCACTACTGAGTACTGACTTATCACTACGGTAATGGTGCCTGGAGGGTACATTTTCGTATGTAGGTACCTACCTACACATAATGATATTATAAAGAGTATCTAATAGTACAAAATACCGAGTGTGCAAAACGCTCTCTCATTACACATGGACGCGGAATCGGGGTACGTCTTCCAAATAAACTGCACCGATGTAGTCTTCGATTCATGTCCGAGAACGATGTATAAGTATGATGACGCACGCATATGCGTCGCTTGAGTGAAGTCATGTGCACTCAGGATTATTTTTCAGTACGTTTACGTTTTATTGGGGCGATGACTATAATAAAAATAAATACATTTTCAGTAATCAGGCAATAGTGCATCATAATGAGATCTGAATAAATGTGTTATTCAACAATTTAACGTCTTTATGAATTTATAATCATCAAAATAAATGCTAAAAGTAATGATTTGACAATCCTGAGTTGTGACGTCACACCCCAGTCTATAGAGCGTGTCGTTTTGACATTACAGTGAAATTAGTCTCGAGAAATTTTTGCATATGTAGTGGTGTGTATGTTACTTAGATATTAGAGCGCGTTTCCACTATATCGTTCTGGCCCTTACAAAAATGTTACTGCCTCTGTGGCGCGGTGGGAGTGTGTCCGACTGCTACGCAAGAGGTTGTGGGTTCGATTCCCACACGGGACACCACTTTGTGTGATCCACAAATTGTTGTTCCGAGTCTGGGTGTACTTTGTGTCCGTGACTTGTATGTTTGTAAAGTCCCCCGCGACACAGGGCTTGTACCCTAGTGCGGGAGTCGTCTTTAAAAAAAAAAAAAAAAAAAAAAAAAAAAAAAAAAAAAAAAAAAAAAAAAAAAAAAAAAAAAAAAAAAAAAAACCTAACATTACTATTTAATTTAATACTTATCCCTAGCAACACTCTGATTTTTGTTTTCAATAAAAACAAGTTTTTATTTTAAAGAAAAAGGTTTTGACTTTATTAAAAAAAATATGTCATTCAATTTCACGTCCTTGAGCAAACGACAAGGCGACTACAGTGAAATTAGTCTCGAGAAATTTTTGCATATGTAGTGGTGTGTATGTTACTTAGATATTAGAGCGCGTTTCCACTATATCGTTCTGGCCCTTACAAAAATGTTTCAATATCCTAACATTACTATTTAATTTAATACTTATCCCTAGCAACACTCTGATTTTTGTTTTCAATAAAAACAAGTTTTTATTTTAAAGAAAAAGGTTTTGACTTTATTAAAAAAAATATGTCATTCAATTTCACGTCCTTGAGCAAACGACAAGGCGACTACCGTGAAACAATAAAATATCGTGTCGTTCTTTAGATGATAGTAGTTTAGCTATAGGTAAAAAGTTTTGACCATAATAATTACGAAACAAAACAAATAAATAAATCGTCACTTGATAGTGGAAAGTGGAAACACGCACAAAACCAGAATAAACCAGTTTACTCTGTCCGCAGGTGCCACGTGCAGTCTGACGTCAGTCGCTTGATACCGTTAGAACATAAAGCACGCATTTCATTAAAAAATTATAATTATTAGATACGTAGTAGTTTCATTGTGAAATTTTGTATTTGTTGATTGTTGTTATTGTTTGTTATTATTGTTAAAATATTTGTTGAAGTGTTTAATTTCAAGTGTGTAAGTGTTGTAACTTTATATTGATAATTCAAAATGGCTCCAGTGTTAAAACATGGTCGAGGCAAGCCTTTGACTTCTCAAACTAAGGAAGTTTTGTACTGTTTGTACAAATATTTCGAAAATGAGTGTAATAACAACCCGAGCAGTATTATGACCCCCACTCAATTAGTTGCTAAATCAACAGGAATTTCAATAGCATCCGTCAGAAAGGTAGTATCAGAAAGCAAATGTCGTCCTTCAGATCAGGAAGTAACATTTAAATCTCCTAAAAAGAAACCGAATCGTAAACCTACAATAGTAATCGATAACTTTGATCAGCAAGTTATCAGAAGAACAATTCATGACTTCCACATCACAAATAAAGAAGTTCCCACTTTAAAAACTTTGCACTCAAAATTGAAAGAAGATATCGATTATAAAGGTTGTGTCAGCACGTTACGAAAACACGTCATGTCATTAGGTTTTAATTGGAAGCAAACAGAAGATAACCGGAAACTTCTTATGGAAAAACACGAAATTAGATACTTGCGAATTAATTATTTGATGAAAATTGCTGAATATCGTGAACAACGCCGACCAATTGTTTACACCGACGAAACATATATACATACATCACATACCCTCTCGAAATCTTGGTCAGATGGAAGCACTTCAGGTTTGAAGCAACATATATCGAAAGGCAACCGCTTAATCATTGTTCATGCCGGTGGTATCGATGGCTTTATACCAAATGCATTGCTTATGTTTAAAGCCGACCAAAAAAGTGGAGATTACCACAACAATATGAACTATGACAACTATTCAAGGTGGATTCAAACTCAATTAATACCCAACTTACAACCAAATAGTGTTGTTGTTGTTGACAACGCACCATATCATAACTCAATACAAAATCCTGCACCGAATAGTAATTCTAGAAAACAGCAAATGATAGACTGGCTGACATTTCGAAACATTGAGCATTCATCCACGTTGCTTAAGCCTCAATTATATGAACTGATTCTGCAAAACAAGGCGAGATTTATAGAGTACAAGATAGACGAAATATTACGACAGCACGGTCATACTGTGCTGCGTTTACCACCATACCATCCGGAGTTTAATCCTATAGAAAATATATGGGGGATAGTGAAAACATATGTCGCAAAAAAGAATGTCGCAATGAATATGAAGGTTATAATGTCATTAGCTGAAGAAAAAATGAACGCCATAACTGTAGAGCAGTGGTTCTCAAACTTTTTAAATGACGGAACCCTTTTGGGAAGCAAAATACTTGATGGAACCCTACAATAAAACAATTATTTTTATAAGTGTATTCTTTATTAATCAGCATAATAAAAGTACAATGTATCAGTTACTAATTATTATTTACTTCACCACTTGGTAAGGACAATAATAGAAAACATTAAAAAAGAAAAAATCTAACTAGTGGGAGGTATGAAACTGTTTTTTATTTTTCATCAATTGCTTGATATCAGGTTTGATGGAAGAAAGTTGGAGTCTCATATCAGCTTCGGCGTCCAGTCTATTGCGATATTTTGTTTTCGTGGCTGCGTAGGTAGAGAATCCTGTTTCGCACAAATATGTAGTTGGGAACGGGAGAAGAATATCCAGAGCCATTTGGCCAAGCATTGCATATTCATCTTGGATTCTGCACCAAAAATCATTAAGAGGCGTCGTTTTGAACAATGACTCCATACTTGTGTCTGATGACATTTCTAAAAGAGATTCATATATCTCATTTGACATGTTTTCAGGCTTTTACAAGTTGGGTAAAAAAGGATTATGAATCCAGGAGTTCACTTTAATTTTTGTATTGTGTTCTTCGGGAAAATACTTTTCAAAAGATGCGCGCATCGAACTGAGATATTGGACCAATTCTTCAAACACATTATCTTCAAACATTTCTGAGTCGTTTTCGCTAACAAACTCACTGAGTAACGTAAAACTTTCTATTTCTTTCTTACCAATGCAAATGATCCAAAAATCTAATTTTCTTTTAAAAGCAGTTATTTTATTATAGGCCTGAAACACTGTTGTCTGTTTACCTTGCAACGATAAATTTAATTCGTTAAGTTTTTGAAAGATATTCGCCATAAAAGACAATCGGAACAACCAAGTTTTATCATACAAACGGTCCTTCAAATTAAAAGAAGTATCTGCTGAAAGAAACATTTGTAACTCGGCTCTAAGTTCAAATAGCCTTGTTAAAGTTTTTCCCCGAGACAGCCATCGCACTTCTGTATGGAGCAGCAGTGTTTTATGTTTGCTGCCATAATCTTCACACAATAATGAGAACAATCGGGATTGTAGTGGTCGTGATTTGATAAAATTAATTATTTTTACCGCTTCATCCATAACTAATTTTAGATTAGACGGCATTTGCTTCATCGCAAGTGCTTGTCTATGCAGAATACAATGACTGGAACTACAATTAGGCGCTTTATTTTTCATTCGTGACACTGCTCCTGCTGTTTTACCTGTCATCGCCTTGGCCCCATCTGTACAAATGTCAATGCAATTGTTCCAACTGAGATTATGTTCTTCAAAAAATATATTTATTTTATTAAAAATTTCTTCCCCGGTAGTGTTTGTAAGCAGCGATGAACACATAAGCATGTCTTCTTCAAAAGAACTTTTATATGGATATCTCACAATAACCAGCAGGATAGCCAAACCAGCGACATCAGTCGACTCGTCCATTTGCAAAGCGAATCGTGTATTTTGTAGACGTGTAACTAGTTCTTGTTTGACGTAGCTTGCCAGATCATGGATTCGTCGTGAAACAGTATCGTTTGATAGCGGAACAGTAGAAAGATGCTTTGCAGATTTTTCATCAAGCATACATTTTGTTATGTCTAATACACATGGTTTTATTAATTTCTCAGCGATAGTGTGCGCTTCACCTGCTTGTGCAATGCGATAGCTAACTAAATATGATGCCTCCGTGGCCTTTTCGTTGGTAGTTTGTGTTACATGCATCATATTTTTTTGACTTTCTAATAACTGATCTTTTTTGCGAACAAAAAATTCTTTATTCTTGTCTTTAGTCTCGGGGTGTACGGTTTCTAAATGTCGACGCAATTTGGCAGGTGCCATGGAACTATTAGGAAGCAGTTTACTACAGAGCATGCAGAGAGGTGAGCCGTTGGAATCAACAAATCCGAAACTGATATAAGATTCATCATACTTCCTTTTTTTCGTCTTTGAAACCGTCGAGCTTGACGTCGTGGCACTCGTGGCATCATCTTCTGGATCGGTGATTGCTAAATTCTCCGCGCGCATTGCTTTTGAACATTCAGCGTCATTAGAAGATGTTGTTGGAACACGTTTAACACCTTTAAGCCAACGTTCCATTCTTCTTTATTTATAATGTTACAAGTCAGGATAGTGGGGTTTAAATAATGCACAATCGTTACTGCGTATAAGAGACTAAATTTAGAACCTACAGGGAAGAAATGTATAAAACTGAGACAACAGAATACAGCAGGCAGTAAAACAATGAACACTAGTTTCTCGCTAGCGAGCTTGTAAGTAGGTAGTAACTTATCGCTCCGAACGCTAATCATCAACTGACGACGCCAACGCGCGATCGCCGCTTTTATACTTAGTCCTAGACTCGATCTCAAATATTCTCGAAAATACTCGAGTCGGCACCTTTGATAAACAAAAAGCAAAAATAAAAACAGAAATTTAAAAATAGCGTTGTAAACAATATCGACTTTATCCTTTGAAGTTAGAGACGAAAGTCGCTTGTTGACAACTATAGCGTCTAATTCAGAGGCGGCTTTTATCAAAGAGACTGAGCGCTTACAAGTATACTACCCGCTCGTTTTAAGTTTGCCGCTGGCGATAGGTATGAGTGTATGACGTTCGAAATTTTTTATTTAATTGTAACAATAAAAATTGTGTACGGTAGATATTTGGGTAAAACTATGACACATTATAAGTTTTGTTGTCACGTGGGGGAGGGTACGCGCATTCCACAGACCGGCAAACTTAGAGCGAACGCGTTGTACAAGTATAAAATTGTTGAGACCAAACTTATAAGATATTGTACCAGCTAATGTAACACAAGCTTATACAAATACAAATAAATAAATAAATAACATTCATAGCGTTTTGTCTCCGCGCGGCCGCGGAGTCCGCACAGCCGCGGAGCGACCAGAGAGAGGTGTTTTGATTTTTTTATTTCTAAATTCTTGCGGAACCCCGACAGTGGTATCACGGAACCCTAGGGTTCCGCGGAACACACTTAGAGTATAGCTGCTGTAGAGGAATGGAGAAAAGTTTGTTTGCATGCTATTGAGGAGGAAAGCAAATATCAGGGTAGAGACGCAGCTTTAGACACAATATCAGAACGAATCATAATTAATTTAAATAATTCATCTGATGAAAGCGAGGATGGGGATGATTGTGATATGCCTGGAGTTGATGAATTATTAGAATAAAACATTTATGGCCGGAGAACACCTAATTCATACACGTCTTCACTGAAGTGAAAACCGGCATTCAATGCTTGTAATGTTTGGAACTGGCTTGTCTGCCTCATACAGTTCCATAGATTACAATGCGGTGGATACACATTTTCACGACCGTATTAGTACGTAGTGCGTATGCGTAGACGTGCACGCATTTGGTGTGCTCCAGCCACAAACGTATATTACCTTTAAAACAATAAAAACTAAAAATAAAATGTTGTTTTTTTTATTTGCTGACCATACACTACTACAAACGCAAAAATTTCTTCAAGCTAATTTACCTGTACATAACAAGATACTGATTTGGCTTGATAGTCATCATCCCCACTGCTAACACCCCCTGGGTACGCCCATGTTTGAAGTACTTATGAAGGTTGCCTTCTGTACTCTCAGTATTCTGTGATAATAGATTATGTTTTTAACGAAATGAAGTATCTGTAAGTACTTTCTATTTCAATCACGAGCTGTGCAGATATTACTTTAGATATTATTGTTAGTGTTAGGAAACATGCCGTGGAGATAGCGTTCATGTTAAACGGTCAATTGTTGTTGCGTTTCTTTTCCTTATCGTATAGCAACCTATCTATTTGTTATTTTATTTACACGGTTATTAGAATATATAGAGATTCTTTTCTCTAGGTAGTTGTGAGTTATCTATACTAATATTATAAAGCTGAAGAGTTTGTTTGTTTGAACGCGATAATCTCAGGAATTACTTTCCGAATTGAAAAATTTACTGTTGGATAGCCCATTTATATAACATCACACTATAACCAATAGGAGCGGAGCAGCAATGAAAAATGTTGCAAAAACAGAACAAAATTACGCGGACTAAGTTACGCGGGTCAGCTAGTAAAATACTTATATGTGGAAGGTAAATGACTTTTCTCTTATTCATAAGTAATAGGTAAATCAGATTCCATTAGACCTATAGATACTCAATTTGTTCATACTCTTACTTGGGTATTCAGAAGATATTGTTAAAATAGACTGTCGTAGACAACAAAGCGGCGGTAGCTTAATGGTTGAGGCATCGGTCTCGCAATCGTGAGTTCGCGGGTTCGAATCCTACCTATTATACTACCGACGTGAACCCACTCCTAACACAAGCCTTTGAGCTTAGCTGGAGGGGTTAACAAGATTGCTAGTAATGTAGGACCTACAATCCCACATTGCTAGTTATCTTTTTTACAAAAAGAAAAAAAAAAAAGAGGTTTTACATATAGACGTGTTATAGGATAATACTACGTAACGTAAAATAGGCGCGCGGCCACGGCAGAGATGCGATATAGTTACTATTCGAACTAAGTGCATTTAAAGCGGTTACCTTGCATTTTTCTTGTCAAAACAGAGTGCGGTAAAACGCGTCTATTTATGTAACGTCATTAGTCGCAGACATGTCTCACGGTAGATTAGACAGTGAAACTCTTTTCATTGTTCAGCCTTAGCTCTAAAGCTTTTTAAAAAAATATTCAGGTAGATACGACAGATCTTTTAGCAGTTCTCATTCTTAGTTTTATGTAGGCTGTAATTTTAGTTTTTGATATTATTTTTGTAACATTTTTTATACTTTCATTACTTTATGTTTAGTTCAGGGAAATATGTATTTAAATGTGCCGTTTATTATTACTTATTTATTATATTATAATATTCAACTGGTAGGTACAATGACAAACGAAACTTAGGGGCGTCCATTAATTACGTGAGGTATTTAGGGGGGGGGGGGGGTCTTGGCAAAGCTCACGTAATTTTTATTCGCAAGAAACCATCTGGTTTAATCGAATAAAAATATTTTTTTTTATAATTTTAAGCGATTTCGACATAATGTGAAATTTACGTGAGATTATCAAACCAAAACTCACTATATCTCACCAGGGTGAGGGGGGGGGGGGGGGGGAATCCGCCGAAATCACCTAACGTAATTTATGAATGCCTCTTAACAAATATATAATAATTTCCTTATGGATACATAAATTCACAGATACTTTTTCGATTCGCACTACTTTGTTTCAAGGTTTTTTGTATCAATGGTTTCGAAACGTATAGAGGACATACAGACAAACAAACATTAATTTTTTAAAATATAGATAACAATGTTAAATGGTAGTAGGTGCCTACTAAACATCGTTTTACAGAGTATTTTAACATTCAGATTATTTTACAAATACAATAATTGCATTTTTGAAGGATAGAAAAATTTGATGTCCAGACCCAGGAATCGAACCCGAGACTTCCGTAGCCAAACCGGGGCGGAATCAAACCATCAAACCACCTATCTGGACTATGTTACTAGACCTCAAATTTTTCTTTCCCTTGATGTTCGCGAGTTGGACCCTCGCATGCGCCATCTAGTCGGTAGTTAAAGAACTATCACGGCTTTTGTTATTATTTCGTTACAGAGAGCAAAAAAAAAAAATCTAACTTCCAAAAATGCAATTGGGTATTTGAATGTAAAGTCAAATCAGTATCTTTTTTATAAACTGTCAAAACGATTCGTTCTGTAGAGATTTGTATGCAATTTAACATTGTGACGTCATTATGTTCTAGTTTCAAATAATTTACTTTTAGTATTTATTTTGATGATTATAAATACTAAAACATATTAAATTTGCACGAATATATATTTTTAAGATCATTTAACGGCATATTATTACTTGGTAAGTGTGAAATAATTTATTGTTATTGATTGATTTGACATTCAAATACCTAATTATTGTATTTGTAAAATAATTGGCAAGAAATGCCTATAAAAATTACTTCAAAATTCTGATTATTGTAAAAAATTTCACCCATTTCAATTTCACTTAAATTCAACAACATAATCTTTAAAAACGGATAAAACTGTTGCACTACCTATACCCTTATTATTAGCAAACTGTCTTCTTTTAAGTTGTTGTTGCAGCGCCTTTATTTTTTTAAGCCGTCGTTTAGCAACTTCGGTCACTCTGTTTAGATGACGCTTTGTAATGCTAAGTTCCCGCTTTAGTAGTATTAGTACTTTATTTTCATACTCGTCAGTAAAAGTTTTAGGTGGTAGAAACCCAATGTTAGATGGAAACACAGTAGTTGTTGGTTGTGGAGCAACATATTGTTCTTCTTCTATAGTAATATAATCTACTTCCACTTTAATTTCTTCTTCATCCTGTAAGAAAGAAAAATGGTTGTTAAGTCGGTTTACGGACGATAATTTTACGTGATAACGTCATAAGAAAACATTGATGGCATTTTAATAAACTACAATGCCTGTGAGTTTGTATTTTTATATACATATATATATATGTTGTCGCTGCAATCGCCAAAACATTGATGTCATTGTAGTAAACAATAATGATTGGTTGCTAAGCAGTCACGTTATTGACTGGTTGCTAAGCAACGCGAATGGCGATTCCGCCTACGGATGGGCCGAATCGCCAGGCATGGTGCCTGTGACAGTTTTTGTCAACCGGGCGCATGCGCACGCCAGCCACATGGCCTATCCGTAGGCGGAATCGCCATTCGCGTTGCTTAGCAACCAGTCAATAACGTGACTGCTTAGCAACCAATCATAATTGACCGTTGATACTTGACTGCTTCGCAACCAATAAATAACGTGACCGTTACTACGTGACTGCTTAGCAACCAATCAATAATGTGACCGTAACTACGTGACTGCTTAAACGTGACCATTGCTACGTAAGTGACATTTTTTTGTGCGTGCAACCCGTCATCGATTTATAAGTCGTTATCACGGCAAAAAAATTGCTAGAGCTATATCACACACAAAAAAAAGAGCTCACCATCCTTGGGAATTATATGCAACTTACTGACTGGTTTTTAATATCAGAATAAGTGCAATCTCTAATGCAACAATACTTATTTATTTATTGTTAAATAAAAATAAATAAAAAATAAATGTTTTTTGCGAGTAAGTAAAGAAATAAAAATAAATCTGAAATTTTATTTGTTTAATCTAACAAAATAGGGCTCTGGCAATGTCATTAATGCCCCAGAGCCTCCATAAAATACGTTAAAGACGGCCCTGCACACATGACCCTATGATTCCAGGTTCCAACTAGGGAGAGCCTGTAGGCAGTATAGCAACATACTACAAATCAATCCATATGATGTCCCACTACTGGGCAGGGGTCTCCCCAGTAGAACCTTCTTCGTATATATAGGTCCTGGGGGTAATGGTCATAATCGGCACGCTTGGCGATCACAGTAAGGTTTTAAAGTACGCAGAGGATGCTGCAACCCATCCTAAGGTATTACATCTCTTAGTCGCCTTGTCGAAACACACGGGAAAATTAATGGTACTATTCTTTAAGGCCAGTGCCACATGGCTTACATACAAGAACAATATTATAGATCAATAACAGACCAGAATAAACTATAGTGCAAATATTTATCCTGAATGGGAATCTAACCCACGACATCTGGCTTAGCAGTCAGTATCACTAACCACTACAACCTGGGTTCCAAGTTGTGGTTATTTAACCCTGCAGGCGTAAATCAGATATTCTTTGGGGGTAATGATGGTGGCATAAACCCTAATGTTGATGATTAATTTATACCCTCCCCCCCCTCTCATATGCGAGCTACTCACACTTGGCTGATGTTGGGGGTAAAATGGCTTTTAAAATTGGTACTTAAAAGGGTGAGCAGTATTTGCCGAACAACAATGCCGACCTGAAGCAAAAACACATTACTTTTTGTATTGTTTAAAGCATTGTTATGCCAATTTTTTATTTGGACCAATTTTTTATTTACATAAAATTGAATTCGGCAGCATTTCTTGAACGGCAAAGCCGATCGGCTATTTCCTAAACATTAATCTAAGCATTTTTGTACGGTGTCAAAAGTAAGCAATGCTCACGCTCCCTCCTTATGTAAATTGTTTTTTATTGTGAAATAGGGGGGGGGGAGATATTTAACTGAACATGCCTGATCTACAATACTTTTTACACAAATATTGCTGACCGATAGTAACATAATCAGCATCCAACCACACACCCCTCCCCCATGTCATCATAAATAAGCAAACAAATGACCCCCAACCTCATTTGGTGTCCCATAGTATTAAAACAAAAAATAACCTCTGTCACATCATTTGGATAATTCTCAAATATTGTTGGTACAGCATATTTTCTAAGACTTATGGAATTTTTTACATAACTATCACTTGTAAAATGTTTTGAGCAAAGGCGGGAGTTTTTTGAGGGTTGCCAATTTTCCATCTGCATAGCTTTGATCCAGATGCTTTGTAAACTTTTATCCTCTGGAAACCTACAAACAAATAATAAATTTAATTAATTTGAGATAATTGATTTAAAAATCTGGAGGTGCCTGCCAATTGACTTGGTGACAGTACCTGTCATTAATTTTCTTTGTTGCAGGTCTCTTCTTTGGCAATCAGTCTGTCAATCTATTTCAATTGTTCTATTAAGAGCATTTCCTTACTACTTTAATTGTGGTTATTCACAGATCGAGGGTGGGTTGTGGGTTCTCTCTACTTAACAATCTACTTTAATTCATTTGACAATAATTTCAGTATGGGTATTATTTTCCAATTCTATTTCTGTTTTAATGTTCTATGTCTGATAGATATCTCTGTGACGTGAATGTTTGTAAATACTCTGTAGATGTGTGATCTTTACATGGTATAAAACTAGAGCTTTCCACTGTCTTTATGCTTAGATCTTTTAAATTATTAAACAGATTTTGATGCAATTCTCACTACCATTCAGATAAATTGTTAAGGTCAAAGTCATATTTCATCTTTATTGATCATCTAGGAACACATAATGAACATAACTTAGTTATTTATAATGGATACCATAAAGCATATCCTACTCTACAAATTCTATATACTGTCAATGCTCTTGTAGACTCCATTGTAAATTTAGAGGCTATTATTAAAATTATTTTTTAAATATAATACATACATATTAAAGCATATAATACATACATATTATATATATGTTTATGCTGCAGAAAAGCCCATGTGAAGCCAGAGCAGGCTGCTAAGGCTTTGCATGCATTAATGAGGCTCCTAAATGAGTGCCAATGTATTTATTTTATTAAGCTCTATCATTAGCAGAGCTGTACTTATTTGCATCTGAACTAGGATTTGGAATGAAAATATATTCCTCTTACTTTAAAAATGGATTAATCTTAGAGTCCAACATACAGAGGTCCCACATACTGTGGTCAAACATATCAAGTTTTTTTTTCACTTCTTTCATTAAAGGATGATATTGTATGGCTCAAATTACCAAAACAAATACTGAATTATTGTTTATTTCTTACTTTGTGATTGCATGTGTGAGGTGTTCTCTCTAGAAACTATATTATTAATGAGAAAAAAGCCCCTTTTAGGTTTCTCTACGCTTCAGCATAAAATAGGCTTAGCAGTTTTGAAGATTTGTACCTATGTAACGATAAATTAACAGAAAACTAACCTGTGAAATGTCAATGGCTGTCCATCGTTATCAAAGGAGAATTTCTTAGAAATGTGGCTTTTACATTCGTAAGCCGCACACTGCATTATCAGTTGGCAAAACGTACAAATAAACTTAGAAACTTGGTTAATTTCAGCGGCTGAAAAATACCTGACCCCGCTTTACAGTTCACTCATAACAGTGCGTTTCGTTGTATGATACGATGATGCTATGCTGAAGTAATGGGATAGAGTATCTGGTGCTTATAAACTCTTGGCGAAGGGGGTGAAAGATATAAATTTTATAATACAAAAACAATGTATTAAGTGATTATTTTCAGTTTAAACAAATGTACTATTGTAGGTACTCTATGATTAATAACAAACACATGTCATTGTCAAGTCTATTTGTCAACTTCATTGACGTATAAACCTGGACTGCGTCTATAATCACACAAAATTGAACACTCTTAAGAAAGAGACAACGCTATTTTGTGGACAATACCTTTCAAAGAGACAGGGCCACAGGGCCGCACGAGTTTTTTTCTCATTTTCACGCTTTGCAGTCAATATTTACTTTTTAATTGAAAAGGATGGCGTGGTCCAGGTCTATGCGTCAATGGGCACCTTGACGTGAGAAGTTGATAACAGTTCTATGGTAAAGGACAGATTATTTATTGCAAAATCCATATTAGGTACAGCAGGATATAGAGCATATAAAATAGGGTACGGCCAACATTTTCAACCTTAGATATGGTTACTAACAGATATTCCTCCAAAATAATCCGATCTAAAAAAGTCAATCAATAAATCAAAGAACAATCCCAAACACAACTATGTAATTGTATTGCCAATGCCATCTGTTCGCTAACAAACATAACTTTACGCAGCTTTATTGCCATCTATCTGAATAATGCAGCAGCTTTTAGAACGCTTAGTGACGAAAGTAGGTTATCTCATGATCATGTTGATTCCGTTTATATTCGTAAGATGGCGCTAAGTTTTTTCTAATAACATCTGCCTAAGTAAAAGTGGCGGCCTTAGGGATGGTGAGCAGGAGTAGGAACGAATATTCTGTTTCGACTTAGTCGGTTGAAACAGAATATTCGTTATAAATCTTAAATGGTTTGAAGAAGATTTATGAAATTTTGTGGAAATATGAGAATAAATGAGAGGTACCTATAAACAAAAACCGTCATTGGGTTTTTAGGTGTTCTAGTTTGGAAACTAGAAGCTAATTTAATTTTCAAAAATGGGTCTCATAACTAGTAAACGGTGTAACTATAGAAAAGAAATGAGTCCTTTAAATTACACAAATATGTATTGCAAATTACCACCTATTCATGTTAAAAAAATTATAATATTTCACTAAGTAGTTTGCGATATCTAGCCATCAGCAAAACGTTACTCTAGCAAAAACTTATATAATATGAAAACCGTACGATGCAAAAATTTTGCTTTTGCTTACACATTTTTCAAAAATTAAAAGTTATCTTCCTACATCTTTTATAGGTACCCTGAAAGTTCCATTGCTAAAAAAAACTTAAGAATCTATTTTTCTTGAATAACTCAAAAACGACTGGATGCACAACTTTAAAAAGTTGCGCACTATTAAACGTCATGATGTTGCACTGAAAATCTGTATCATTCATATCCTGAAAATAAAAGTACATAAGTAGCCCACACGTACATTATGTACTTTTACTGTAGGTAGGGTACGGAATACATTTTTTGAGGCCGGTGCATTATTGATCAGGGTTTGATAGACAGAGATAAGTACTAAACTTAGAGTACCAACCTACAATCTATTAAGAAAAGAAAATCCACAATATTTTCGGATCTATTCAGATCGAATGTTAATAAATCGATTCACCAAAAAAATAAAAACTTAAGATAACAGAAGATCGATTCTCGGAAATCGATCTTTTTCGATTTGCTTTCTGAGTTTGTATTTATAAATAAGTAAAAAAAGTTTCGTACTTACAATTTTTCAAATTTCCTGTCATAAATTTATAAATTATCGACCAATGACATTAATTCTCACGAAGTACTTATAGTTTTGGGAATTAACGTCACCGTTAACCCCCAAAAATATACTTTTTGCGAAAAGCAGCACAGATAACAAAATTTTACTTTTTGTTTCTTTTATAAACTAGGCTCACAACCATCACGAAAACGATACTGTACTGTTTCCGTACCGTATATTAAATAATGGCATATTTTATTATGTAGGTAGTGTTAAGAGTAGGTATGGAAAAAGGTCATACAACCAAATGTAAATATTTTTTTAAATACTTATCAAAACAGAAAAATCGAATCTCGATATACAAAGGTCAACAATCGATGCGCTAGATCGATTCAGTCTTTCGTATAGATTACAAATATCGTTTTTTCCCCTAAAAACTCGATTCTTCGAATAATCGATCTCAGATCCACATCCCTATCCACAATATCAACAAACCTACCACGCTTACTTACAAAAGGCAAAACATGCTCTTAATCAATGTGACAACATAATTCACCCAAGCATAATAAAGTAACAAGGAACAAGCAATTAGATCCATTTTTCTTTATCGTTAAAATATTCATCAACTGTATATCAACCTTTACGTATAACATGGTTTTTGACAACATTTTTGAACTTAATCACTGATAGCCTCTTAATACTAGCTGGTATCTTATTAAATGCTGAAAGACCCTTTACTTAATGAATTATGAGTTTTATGTAGCCTATGATATTAACCTACTAATTTGTGCTTAATTCTCGTGTTCACCGAGTGAAAAACTATTTTGTGATATCAATGCATATTTTTTTTAACAAACATAATGTTTGCAAATCTAAACTGAGATGCAACTGTCATAATACCTATCTCTTTAAACTTTTCTCTAAGGGAAACTCGTGCACCTTGTTTGTAAATCGCACAAACTACACATTAACGTTTTAAAGTTGTAAAGCCTACTTAGCTGTATCGTTTTCCTTTCAATTTCATTATATTTACTACTACCCTGATTTTTTTCACATCTCCAAAAACAAGGACTTAGCTGGCAGGGGGGTGGGACTCTTGACTCAAACCAAAATTTGCACTTTAAGGCTAAATCGAAAAGTGATATTCACAACCCTTAAATAATTTTAAAAGACCTATCTAATGATACCTCACATGATGGGATGAGTGAGAAAAAAATCACATCCCCACTTTACATTTTACAAAAAAATATTTATTCAAGATTTTATGTTACCACTTTGTTGGTGTAACTAATATCAAATTACAGCTTGACCTAGGGACAGACGGACGCATAGAGCGAAACTATAAGGCCCGTGACACAGCCGTTGCTATACGGTCGAAACGTCGGGCAAAAAAACAAAGAAAGTAGCCTTAAAATTAAATATTTACGCGATTAAGACCCGTAAGTAAAAAAAAATATAATGTGTATAAATCGCGAAAGTTTACGAATATTTTGGCTATGGAACCCTAAAAATGGTCTTATTTAAGAAATAAATACATACATAGTGCCTACACTACCATTGGAAAATACGGACAATATATAAAATAGTTTCCTTTGCCAATTTTATCTCACTAAATAGAGGTTTTCAAATCCCCACACAAATAGTAACAATGTGCTCGCTGATAGATGGACGGATCGCCGATGTGAATAGAGGGTGTTATAAATGACCGGCTGACAACGAGCCACGACGAATAGTCTCGGGAAAAGAAAAACCTTTGAGCTAACCCACACAATGCTGACTGCAACAATTGAATTATGTTTAGTTCTCAATGGAGACTGTTGCTCTGTAGTTTCCGACGGAATGAGCTTTCGTAAAGCAAATATTTCATTATTTCGAATTCTGTTTAGAGAAAATACAAGGATATAGGTATATCTATTTGTTGGTGTATTTATAAAGTCTAATGTTTTGAGGATATTGTGGACAGTGGAAGAAGAAAAATTGCAGAAAGCGGTAACATCAAGTATGCGAATACATTAAGGGCCAAACTATAAATATACATTAGGACCCACTTACACTAACAAGTTAAATACTCCAATTTAATGCAGATATACACAAACTTAATACATACAAAAAGGTCGGTATCTAGTGCTTGGAAAAAAGGCTAACTCTAAATGCTACTCGTGATTCGGTTAACCCATTAGGTATATTTAATTGTATGTTCCTTAATTTTTTAGATTTGCTTGAAAATTAATATTTTTGTAATAGTTTTGTATTTTATATCTGTCTTCCACCAACTCTGTTACTGGCTTAGATTATTGTAAATGCAAACGGCTTAAGCTGGCTGCATAACAGATCTTTTCTTTGTAATTTAACAAAAGCTGTTGAGTTTCCTTAAATAAATAAAACAACTCAAAAAAAATAAGACAGCTTTAAAAAAAAAGATAATAAGCAAATTGTAGTAATTTATCGGTTCTAAGGAACCTAATCAGGCGCGGATCCAGCGTATCCAGGCTACGAAAATGATATCCAAATCTCCAAGGTGTTTTTGCAAAGAATTAAAAGGAACCAAGGAACTCACGGTTGGGCTAATCCACAAGTTAAAAGTTGCGCAGCGGGCTATAGAGAGAACTAAGCTTGGTGTTTCTTTGAAGGAATATTCGCAACGAGGTTGTCCGACAAAGAACCTAAGTTACTGACTTAGTACGCGGATTAAGCACGCTGATGAGGCAATTATAATTATGGCCAAGGACAAATGGCCGCTGGAGCAAACGACTCCTTGAGTGAAGACCGCGATTCAGCCAGATGGACCCATGACCTAAAGAAGGTCGCTGGGATGAATTGGATGCGGATGATCGGATGTTGTGGCGCAAATTAGGAGAGGCCTATATCAATCAGTGGACTGATATCAGTATCAGTCCTCTGCTGATCGATGTGTGAATTGGAATAAGTTTTCGGGCTGTAAAAGTTTGATCAAAATCAAAATTTTCAGCTTTTGGCTACTGTGCCCACAACTGTATTTGTGGCCTAATAAGCTTTTCCAGGCGGCTGAACTTGTTAAGTTTAATTTTTATAGCTGATAGGCTATTCTGATGAACTACTATGAAGTTTAATCAAAATACGTTTAGCCGATTTTGCGTGAAAAAAAATTATAAACAAACATCCATTATTACTTAAACCTTTGGATTTATAACATTAGTACGATATAACGTACACCCTTAGGAAATAAATAACAAATCCACAAAAAAACCTTCAAATGTCCTTCATCATTTTATAAAACCGACAAAAAAATAAAACTTTTGCAACGTACCAGTCATACAGTGTGACATATTTACAGTGCAAAACTTTTTTCAGGTTAGGCAGTGAAATATATTATAGTCAGATACGAATAGACCGAATACGTAGACCGTTGCCAAAAAAAGATAAATTGAGCCATTTATTTTGTATACCAGCTTAGGCAGGCTTTAGGACTTTAAAATATAAACCTGCATATCTTTATGACAAATAGACAGGTATTTTAAGTTATGGTCGGTAATCACTGAGTAGAAAAGGCTTTGTTCGTGTCTTTATATAAGTTTTTATTTCAGTAAGTATATTTTTTAGCTACTCGCAGCGTTTCTATACGCGTGTGACTATATGTGTGCATGTATTTACTTTTTTTAAGAGACCTAGCCTGCTGACCTAACCTAACCTAATGGTAAGCATCACTCTAGCTCGTAGCAGCATAGCGCAACTCAAATTTCTGTTTCGCAAAGATGTCGTCACTTGACTGCGTTCCTCATTCTGAGACATTAATTCGTAAATCATATTTGCCCAGTAATAACAATTGCTACAATACCCTTCAACCGAAGCACAGTCATTTGTTTCCATCACTATTTTACGGAAGAAGAACTGACATTGCGGGGGCACCCATCAACACGGCCTATGGCTTAGAATTTCAAGGTAACTTTATAGTAAACATTTATAATAACGGTGCGGTGATATACCAATGAGTGTGTATACCAATGTGTATTGAAAGCCGATGCCAATATCAATCTAAACGTGTGAATCCTCGGACGCAACACGATCGAAGAAGGATTAGGCGAAGGACAGCATAACGTGTTCTCTGAGGCGGTTTAAATAATAATCAGTAGTTAAATCAACCATAAACATGAACAGAACGGCACTAGAAAAGGCGTGAAAATAGCATCTTGCGCACGTGTTGTTGACAGCTTTGACAGAATCCGTTTCGGCCGCACGCGTCTATGGTATGTACTCTATATATCATTAATCTATGACTGGGCCCATCCATAAACTGACACGCGACTGCCGCTGTGCGTTACACTCAACCGTAACAATAGGAGGGTAGCCGATGAAATCATTAACGCGATTTTTTGTGCGAATTTGAACGATGGCAAAAAGAGGGTAGTTGGGCAAATTGATTAGATGAGGATAGTGACGTGTCTTTTTATTTCGTTTTGTTTCTTTGCTCGGTTCTTTGTAAAATGTAATAAACATACATTATTCCTTTTATGTAAAATGATAATAAAGGGTCTTTCAAATAGAGCGGGTCGATATTAATAATCTGTGGCGGCCATTTTGATTTGGCGGCATCTGTCAAATCTGTTTTTTCTTATTCAGTCACTGATGCCAAATCACCATGGCAAGTTACACGGTTGAGCAGCATGTGCAAATGATAAAACTTTATTATCAAAATGAGAACAGAGAAGGACCCCGATTTTGGCCAAAAAATAATCTTTAGCGACGAGGCACATTTTTGGATGAATGGTTTTGTTAATAAGCAAAATTGCCGTATATGGGATGACCACAACCCACATGAGGTTCACCAGATAGCAATGCATCCACAAAAAGTAACTGTTTGGTGCGGATTTTGGTCTGGCGGCGTCATTGGTCCGTACTTCTTCGAAAACGAAGTTGGCGAGGCCAGCACCGTCAACGGTGAGCGCTACAGATCAATGATAAACAATTTCTTTTGGCTTAAATTGAACAATATGGACGTGAATAACATGTGGTTCCAGCAAGATGGCGCTACTTGCCACACAGCGAACGACACAATCGACATTCTGCATGAACGGTTTGCGGGTAGGGTTATCTCTCGCAGAGGTGACGTGAATTGGCCACCAAGATCGTGTGATTTGACTCCGCTAGACTTTTTCTTGTGGGGTTTTCTGAAGTCGCAGGTCTATGCCAATAAACCACATTCGACCGTTGCCCTGAAAGCCAACATAACGCAGGCCATCGCTCAGATTCAGCCGGATCTATGCAGCAGAGTCATTAAAAATTGGACCTCTCGGATTTGTGCCACCATGCGAAGCCGCGGCGGACATTTGAACGATGTCATATTTCATGCATAATGGCATAAACGGGCCTTTCAAATAAAAAATAAATTTCGTTAATATCTCACACACATCTAGTTTTATTCAATTTTAACATCGACCCGTCTTTGTTGAAAGACCCTTTATTATAAAGCTGAAGAGTTTGTTTGTTTGAAGCGATGATCTCAGGAACTACTGGTTCAAATTGAAAATATATTTGTGTGATAGCCCATTTATCGAGGAAGGCTATAAACTATAGGTACGAAGTTACGATCAATGTAACTTGACCGGATTGAAGTTAGGTTTTTATCATTTTCGCGCATGTCATAGAGATGCGACCCTAAAATTACTTACGAAAACGACTAAATATGTTTAATCGATTAAAAATACTCTATATATTTCAATTCAACAATATAAAAACATTATTATTTAAATGAGTTCATAAAAGTTTAAATTTAGAACAGTTACAGTAAATACTAAAGAAACTTTGAAAAACAATTTCTTTACGAAAATAATCACAAAAAAACATGAATTAGTAATACTAATTATGACAATGTAATGCGTAATCGCATCTCTAATTCTCTTGGTTTAGTTACCGCCCCCGCCCCCCGCTTCCAGTCACCATTTACTTCCAAAAAATGCATCTGCGCAACTACTTGTCGCCTACTTCAGTCCGGCCTAGGGTCCGGTTGTCAATACCCACATTGCAAAAAACCTATGTAGTAAATAATCCATATATCATGTTTCCTACTTCGCATTACAACTAAATCGCATAATGACATAGTAGCAAAATGCCTACTTTTTCAAAATAGGTACAGTTACATTCGAAACTATTTACACGAAATACATAAGGAAAATCTATCTGGCTGGTTATTAATATGTCATACAGGTACACACTGTCATGTTGATGTATGTATAATATTTCATTTTGTTGTTATATTGGCACATTATAGTTATTATATTATAGTTAAAATGGTTAATAATTTAAAGTTTATTACAAATCAAAAGGGAAAACCGGCTCTTCTTTATGATGGTCATCGTTATAATTTTGCAAAAAATAATAAAAACGGGAGCCTGTGGAGGTGTATCAACAAGCATGAATGTTCGGCGACTGTGACTTTAGATAAAAATAAAGAGAAGATTATCAGACAAAGTTCTCACATTTGTGCACCACATCAAGAGGATAATGATATAGCTCTGATGATGGATTCTTGTCAGCAAGAGGTATGCAGCAATATGGAACCGGTAAAAAAAATATTTGAAAAGTATGTTTTAAAGCATCAAACAAATAATTTGCTAGTGCCATCGTATGACGAAAAAAAGGATAGCTTGTATAGAGCTCGACGTAAAACATTGGGCCTTAAAAATACAGAATTTAATAAATTAGCAGATGTTCGAATACCAAAAATGTTGGCATCTGATTTTTTGGTGGCACATGATGGCGAAGAGGAAAAAATATTGTTATTTAGTTCCATAACTGCAAGGAAATCAGCAAATTTTTGGGGAAATAAATGTTTTTTTGGTGATGGAACCTTTAAAAGGTGCCCAAAACCATTTTATCAATTTTTTTCTATTCACGTGGATTTAAATAGTACTCCAAAGCACACAAATATCGTGCCCGTCATTTACGCCTTACTACCAAATAAATCGGAAGCTACCTACCACAGACTATTTTCTTTGATTAAAGACAAACTAAATATCACTATTAGTAAATTTAAATGTGCCTTTGAACCAGCTCTAATGAATGCATTTAGAACAGTATTCCCACAGGCAGTCGTAACTGGATGTTATTATCATTATAACAGGGCCGTATGGAAGAAGGGCCGTGATCTGAATGTGAAAAATGAAATTATCAGATTAACTTCGAATTTGCCTTTATTGCCTATTAATTTCATAGAAAGTGGTTGGAAATCTATAATAGAACAAAGTCCTAAAGATAAGGCCTCAAAAAAGTTTATAAATTATTTTGAACGACAGTGGGCGAAGTCTTTTTCACTAATCTGTTGTGCCTCAGAAAGACACCGTACCAACAACGGTATGGAGAGCTGGCACAGACGCCTTAACTGTCGAATTCCTCACAAAGCTACATTAATTTTATTTTTATATATATTGCGAAAAGAAGCACGGTTTAAAGATATTGCCATTAAAAATTATTATTTCAACCAGTCACGCAGACTGCGACGTCATATACAGTTCGACAATCACAAAATGTATAACAATGAAGTCATATCCCTCAACCAACAAAATATTACAGTTCTACAATTTTTAAAAAATATCATAAGGATACGTAAGCAAATTCTTCAACAATCGTGATTATTTACCTACTTCATTTTTAAGCGTGTAATTTGTTTTGTTTAAGGGTCTAATTTGTTTTGTTTGATACATGTTATGTAGATTTTAAGTTCTAGTATATAAAAAATGTCACCTGTCCTAGTGGTTTTTTTCTCGGCTGTACCTTTGAAAAAGTAGGCATTTTGCTACTATGTCATTATGCGATTTAGTTATAATGCGAAGTAGGAAATATGATATATGGATTATTTACTACATAGGTTTTTTGCAATGTGGGTATTGACAACCGGACCCGACCGGAACTGTATAATATCATGCTATGATCAATAGGAGCGAAGCAACAAAAAAAAACCTTTTGAGAGCTTCCGTTGCGTGTGCTGCGTAAACGGTTAAAGTTATACAACAACAATGTATGACGGGTTTGTCCCTCTTAAAAAGTTCTAAAAAAAGACCTCGATAGCAAAATACCTATCTTTTAAGGTTGACCTACTATTACCCTTTTATGGTATACAAATTTGTTCTAAAATTATTAACCCTATGTGTTTTAATAAACATGGTATTAACCCTTATCCCAATAAATACGTTATTCATCACAAATATTTAATTTGGAACAAAACTGCTCTTATTTTATTTGATTTCAATGAATTTATATTTATAACATTTATCGAGGAAGGCTTAGACTATATAACATCACGCTACGACCAATAGGAGCGGTTGCAGCAATGAAAAATGTTGCAAAAACGGGGAAAATTTACGCAGACAAAGTTGCGCAAATCAACTAGTGTTTTGTTTAGTCCCGTTTTAGGTCAGCTAGTGTTTTAATAATGCCCGTTAATACCTACCTACCTATTTATATTGCAAGACCCTAGATCCGGTCCAAATGAGTGAAGCTGATCACAAACGTTACCAAAAGCAAGCAAAACCTACAGTAATGCATCTCCTACAAGCCATTTCTGTACTAAACCTCAACCCTGTATTACTGCACTGAGTTTTCATGTGAGAATGCAATAAAGCGCATGAAAACAGTGTCGTTACAACATCACAGCAGTTGAAATCCGAGGGGGAACTCAAATGGGTACAGTAAATACCGTACGATACAACGTATTTGGACGATTAGGTCGACCACGGTATTATTACGTGACTCGCTCCCAAAACGGACAGGCAATCTCTATAAAGAGGTATTTGGGACCCTAATTTACACCCCCTTATGTAATATCGGCGCTCGGTTATGAAGGTCCGGCCTGGACCCTCTTGCGACGATGGTGAAGGTGCTATATACATCTATAGCTATTGATATAAAGTTGATAGTATGCACTATACCTATTGCGAAGCCGGAAATCACAGATACTAGCTGTTGGTTGCGATTCCGCTCGCGTGGATGATATCGAGATATTTTTTTATAAGTTTAATAATAAAAATAATATCTTGTAACAACTCACACAACGCTATCTGATCCCAAACTAAGCAGAGCTTTAGGTACTATGGAAACCAGACAACTGATAAACATACTTAAATATTTCTAAATACATACATGTTATAGATAAATAACACCCAAACACAGACTAAACCGTCATGCTCATCACACAAAGTTTTATCCTGGGTGGGAATCGAACCCACGACCTCTTGCGTAGCAGTCGGACACACTCCCACCGCGCCACAGAGGCAGTCATTAATATTATATTAGTTTATAGTATCTGGATGACCGATGATTTTTATTTGGTACTTGAGAGAGAGAGAGAGAGAGTAAGTAATAAACATCCGTTCTTAATTTTTTTACCATTTTTTTTAGTTATCTGTTTCATGCCCACTCTAGCCGGAATAAATATTGCGAACTGTAGGTACCACATGTGGTCACGTGGTACGTACAGTTCATCACACACCGCCACCGTCACAATACAGTTTGCAAACAACAAAATATCCATTACACATTATAGAAAGATCTCAAGTTTTTTATGTTGCAAACTTTCTTGTCACAACAATTGTTAGGATATATTTTTAGTTAGTATGACATATTATTACTAGCTATCGCCTGCGGCTAAAGGGTTGTTTTTTACTTTTGATCAAAATGCTGAAACACCTGATTTTTATTTACAATTACAGAGCAAAATACGAATTTTCAGAGAACCAGTGCCGAAACTAGCTTTTTATCCGCCCTGTGTGAGCTTTTATGCGCCCGGTGCGATCTTCCATAACTGCGCCTTTGATATTGGTCCTGATGGTAATTTCTGCGCCCTGTGCCTGGGCACCACTGGCACCACCCTAGTTACGGCACTGAAGTTATATCTGTCACAGATCTCACTGTAAAATTGACGTAGTTAACAAACTCTAATTTCTGTTGTACCCACTTTAGGTTGACTTTCCAAAATCCCTGAAATACGTGTTTCATGCAACCCTTATTTTACCACCATAAGCTATGTATCTAATAAAAAGCATCAATTGCCAAAATTTTAGTTTCGTAGCCCCGGCGGTTTAAGCTATGCGCTGATGAACCAGTCATTAAGAAGAAGTGATAATATAGGTAATAATATAATAATAATAATATAATAATATCTCGGGACAATTCACACAACGCCATCTGATCCCAAACTAAGCAGAGCTTGTACTATGGAAACCAGACAACTGATAAACATACTTATATATTTCTAAATACATACATATTATAGATAAATAACACCCAGACACAGAATAAACCATCGTGCTCATCACACAAAGTTTTATCCTGGGTGGGGATCGAACCCACGACCTCTTGCGTAGCAGTCGAATACATTCCCACCGCGCCACAGAGGCAGTCAAGTCAAATAGGTATACTATAGATTAAGTTAAAATACATAATATTATCATTAAGTTTAAATGTATGGCAAAAATTGCAACATTTCTTATCGCTTGTACATTATAAAATGTATACACGCGTCTTCCGTGAAACCTCTATCAAACTACTTTCACCATTATTTATATTTAGAAGGGGAAAATATGCTTCACAAAAGAAGGTGCAGATAAATGAAGTGCAAACTTTAACGTCGTACTTTATCATCGAATCTTACCCAAAGCCATATGGGATCACCCTTGAGCTATACCTTATAGAGCTAAAACAAATAAATAAAATAAATATTACGTAGATAGGCTAAAAGGGGATGATTCTGACACTCCTAATTTCAACCAGCATTGCCGCACGATACTCGTAGGCGCGCCAAATGTCGAGACCTTTACAAGTAACTGTATTACTGTATTTGGGTGTAAATTGTTATAGCTGTTTCCTCATGGGAGACAAATGATAACATCTGGCAAACGTTTTCTTACAAGCTTTATTTGTTGGCAAAACGTCATTTTCTTCGCAAACAGAATCTCTTCTACACGGAAAATGTGGTAATAATGCGGTGATAAAACCATTTCATGATAAAATAAGACTGATATTAGGCTAAATTATGTTATAGGCTTGCATAATGTGACTATTCCGTCCGCATGAGATTCTAGTGGTAATTGAACTATGTATACCTATAAATGCTGATAAACTTTCGCGATTTGTACATGACGGCGCAACATATAGCAACACTTGACATTCACTGTCATTTACGTCGGAAAAGAATGAGGGTAGTTGATCATTCTTGCGGAACGTCACATGGACGTGATGGCGGGGCGGCCATCTTGAAGGCAGTTCGCCGACAAGGGCCGTTTGCGCACCACGTGCCCGACGAATCGCTAATTTCCGACCCGATCATTTTATTTTTTCATATAGTGATATGTAGAATCAATTATTAGCTATTTAATTTAGACGCGTCTAGTATTATTTCGTTTATTAAATTATCTGTGATGAAATTAAGATTTTAATTTAATTAATAATGGTAAAATCTAAACCTAGTGATCTCCCGGTGTTCGTGAACGATGGCAAGCTATAACCTGCGTCATCCTGAGCCTACATACACATTATGAAAATATGTGGTCACAGCCGTGGTCACGGGTAGACCGACAGTGTACCCGTGACCACGGCCTTTGCAATACGGTCGAAACGTCGGGCAATAAACAAGGTATTTTATTTTAAATTATTCATGCGATTAAGACCCGTAATATATATATGTTCATAATATGTATACTTCTAATCTCTAGCAATAAAATCTAGAAGGAAGAGCAAACCTTTTGAAAATGGCAGTAGGTAGATGAACGAAACGCGGGCGAAGTGGTGGGCAAAAGTAATTTATTTATGAAATATGTATGCAGCAAATTAAATGAATTTTATTGGTTGACAGCATTTCTAGGAGTTCCTTTTACACCCACATTGAGTTCAGTGAAATTGCGTGGTAGTCGATATCAACGTCTCACTGTGATTTTTGTACTGCCTCATAAGTAGGTATCTTCAGGCCATCTAAAAATATCAAATAAGATTTTCAATTTGCATCCGTTTGAATTTGTATATAAATATGTTTTCGCACTTAAGTAATAAGTAGGTATGGAAACGAATATAACATTTTTAAGAATTGGTATATTCGTTAAATTGGTACACTAGCTGACTCGCGCAACTTCGTGTGCGTAAATTTTCCCAGTTTTTGCAACATTGTTTATTGCTGCTCCGTTCCTATTGGTCGTATCGTGATGATATATAGCCTATAGCCTTCCTCGATAAATGGACTATCTAAAAGTTAAAGAAATTTTCAATTCGGACCAGTAGTTCCTGAGATTATCGCGTTCAAATAAACAAACAAACAAACTCTCCAGCTTTATAATATTAGTATAGATTTCAAAGTAAAATGGGATGGGAAATGTCTAAAAGACAGTGATTGTTGATCGAAATGATGTAATAAAAATAGCCACGAATAGTATCTATTATTTTATCTGTTATTCTTTAATACCTTAAGTATTTATAGGTCAAACTGTTCAAATAACTGCGATCATTTCCCATTACACGGCAGAGTAGTAGTATTATCTTTGAGGCCAAGTGATAGCTTGGTTTAGTCTAAACGTACAGCAAAAATGCAAAAGTTGATTACCTTAAAAACGGCTGAAAAATAAATGTTCTTGAAAGAAAACTAAATATAATTTATTGAGGAGAGGGGTTCGCTTTCAACTCCCCAAAAGCTGAAGTGTTTGTTTGGTTGAACGAGGCAAAATTATTTTACTGTTGGATAGTCCATTTATCGAGGAAGGCTATAGGCTATATAACATCACGCTACGCCCAATAGGATCGGAGCAGCAATGAAAAATGTTACAAAAAACGGGGAAAAACTACGCAGACGAAGTTGCGCGGGTCAGCTAGTACTTCATATTTAGATACTAACTGACCCACGCAACTTCGTCTATACATCAATTTTCCCTGTTTTTGCAATTCAAACAAAAATGCTAAAATGGCGATTAAAAAAAACACTTTACGACCTATTCCTACCACTTATACAAAAAAAAACATTAAAATCAGTCGAGCCGTTTCGGTGGACTTCAACCACAAACACCGTGACACGAGATTTTTATACTTACGACTATGTATAGATAGAAGATAGATACCTGTTTAGGAAATGTTTTAATTGAAATTAAATGAATTCAAACGTTAAAATATTTCGGTACCTATGAGTATTAATTAAAACCGTTTGATTCATAGGAGGTATCACTACCTACGTACTTCCTATGAATGAAACGGTTCAATTAACCAGCTAAAGCAGTCGGTGTCTGGCATTCAGGTCTTTGAAAACTATCTTGGTATCCACAACGAATTTAATCGGAACTAAATTGGAGGAGTTGGAAAGACGATAATTTAATTTCATTCCTTAGAGAAGGAAGACGAACGAAAACCTACATCTAAATACCTAGGTATAACCTTTAAATTAAGAGTCGTTGCGGAGCTTTGAATTCAATCAGTTTTTTTTATCTTGGGACAACTCACACAACTCCACCTGATCCCAAACTAAGCAACCAGGCAACTGATAAACATACCTAGATACTTATATATTTCTAAATACAAACATATCATAGATAAATAACACTCACACACAGAATAAACCATTGTGCTCATCACACAGTTTTATCCTGGGTAGGAATCGAACCCACGACCTCCGGCTTAGCAGTTAGGATTGCTAAACACTAGGCCAATAGGCTAGTCTTAATAGTAGGCAATTTTTAAATTTTGTAACTTTTAGCACTAATTTCTATCCATACTATATACTATCCATATCTATTCTAATATTATAAATGTGAAAGTAACTCTGTCTGTCTGTTACGCTTGCACGCTCAAACAGCTAAACCGATTTAGATTAAATTTGGTATGGAGATAGTTTGAGTCCCGGGGAAGAACATAAGATAGTTTTTATCTCGATAACGAAAAATGTGTGTAGACACATTTGATGATCGCCTTATTTTTACAAGCTACAGGTAGAGCTATTAAAAAAGAACATGGCTATAAAAACTTCCAACCACTCTTAAATGGTTAAACTTCTAAAATATTTGTTTGGAAATGTACCCGCGGGCAAGGTCTAAAGCCTGCGACTATTATATCACTGAGGACTGATAAAATTGTGTCGGTAAAAGGCTAATGTGTAAAAGAGAGAGTCAAAATTAAAAAGTAGTTGACAGTGATCAAAAACGTCTAAGTGGGCACATTGAGACCCCGGCACATTAAATAAAATGGTAATTATCTTCAAACAATCAATGTACTATAGTTTAGCAAAGTTTGTAATAAAAAGAATGTAATTCAAATTTGTAACGATTTAGGTGCTGATATTCCATAGCAGACTAGCTGAAAAAGAGACAGACATACTGGCGTCAAACATGAAAAATCATACCTTTTCTTTGAGAGTTTAATATTCGAAATTACTGATTTTCTTCAGAGTTTATATAAGGTATAGCGCAAAACTCAGACACCCCAACAAGATTTTTAGTTCAAGAAATCATATTAGAAAAAGACAACATAAAAATATTTAGAACTAGCAGTTTATAAGCCATTAAAGTTGTCATAAGATCGTCGCAGTATCATGCTTATTACGTCACGTAATTCATGGTTATTAATTTTGAAGCGGAAAAGAAAAACGTTGAAGCGGCGGTAACCTAATGGCTAAGGCATCGGTCTCGCAATCGTGAGGTCGCGGGTTCGAATCCTACCCATTATACTACCGACGTGAACCCACTCCTAACACAAGCCTTTGAGCTTAGCTGGAGGGGTTAACAAGATGGCTAGTAATGTGGGACTCAATCCCACATTGCTAGTTATCTTTTTCAAAAAAAAAAAAAATAATAATTTACAAACGATTACATTTCTCATCCCATTGTGAACAAGATTTGGGCTGTTAAAAAGATTAATTAATTATTGAATAATTAATTAATTGTAAAATATAACATGGTCCAAAAACTATCCCATTGGAATGCATTACTGATTCTGAGCCAAGTACTTTCAGGTTTGCAGGATAACCAAGGATAACGTTGTATATACTAACTTATCCAATAATTGTGTCAGATTCTCAAGTATTTTCGTTTATAACTAAGTAATCTGAATTAACTAAAGTCGAGTTAGTCTAAGTGTCTGATAGATGTGTAAACGGATATTAAGACGTAGGCCCGGAAATTACGACGATCGTATCTTCATATTTTAGCAGCGAATATGAGGGATTCCGAAGGTAAATACTTTTGTGAGATTACATTACTGAGGTTGAAGTGATTGCCAAATGATTGCTGATTTATAAGATGTGGCGTGTACCATCTGACGCGCTTATATCGTTGTGTTAAGATTAGAATTTAAAAAGTTATACGTAGGTACTTGTTTCCTTGTACGGACAACGTAATAAATTGCCTAACTGATAAAAAAACAAGAAGAAGAAAGAAGAAGAAAAATTGTTTACCTATTGTCACAGATACAATTACTTGAAAACAAAAAAAATACTAATAAGTAGGTACTTGCACATCATATCTGCGATAAACGAGGTTTCCACTCAGCATAAATGCCATGTTGTAGCATGAGCCACAACACAGCGCTGGTTTTCAGTGTAAACCCCATTAGTTGTGTGTAAAGTCGGTTTACGGACGATAATTTTACGTGATAACGTCGTATGAAAACATTGATGAAAAATCGCCATTTGCGTTGCTTAGCAACCAGTCAATAACGTTAGTTCCAGTTTTATCGCATGCCGCTGCAATCTCTATTCACGTTGCTTAGCAACCAGCCATTAACGTGCCTTCTTTTAGACACTTATTCGTGGCGGCCAATCATAATTCAGGCTAACGCTTAAGACATTGTATTTTTGTAATAATTAAAACATTTTTATGCTAATTTGCCGAAAATCGTATCATATGGAGAATAAAATCGACTTTGGCGGACATGTATCGATGCCTGAGTTAGTAACGGCTTACGGCCGGTACGGTACCCATAAGGTCACGGGTTCAAGTCCCGCCTGATTTTGTTCTCAATACATTTAATAGTACATAAGTGTGTACGAGACACCAATGCACCCTCTAGTTCCTAGCTATCTCTTACAGTACGATATTACAACTGAACATTTTTTTATTTAACCTGTAATGTTAAAGGCAGATTATTGCCAAGTGCTTTCATCCAGTCCGGAGCTTAATCGGTCCACTTTCCCTCGAAAGAATTCTCCACATCGTCTTCTTGACATAAACTTATTACATTTGACTGAAATTCTATGATGACATCGCAAATATACTCGTATCTAGCCGACTGTACCGTACATGTAGCTTTACGTAGGTATAACAACCAAGGTGCGTAGGTATTTGATCAATTATTTATCGCCAGACGACGCAACATCCGGCGAGACATGGCACCTTTGATTTATAATGTCATCAAACGCTTAAGCGTTGTACCGTTTGTACCCCTTCACTGATCCCACCCTCACGGTGAATGAGCACATAAATGTAAACCATTAACATTCATGAAAGGACATCCCCATGCGTATTATAAAAATAGTGCACGCGAAACTGTTTTAATTCAAAAAACCTCGTTTGAAGTGCTTTTAGCGGATATAATGGAATAAAAAATTATATAAATACAGACTTGTCATTTCAGTTCCGTTAACGAAGCGAATAAAACTGTTCAACCCTTTAAATAAACCGTGGAAATGGCTCGGAATAGCCTATTAACACTCGGTGACAATCTTGTAGAGGCTCCTCAGAGCAAATGATAATATTTTTCTTTTATTTCAAACAGTCCTTGTGTCGCCATTCCAGTTTAATTAGATTATACTAATTGAGTTGGCGCCAATTGTTCTCTTTGAAAAATAAAATTGAAACAAAACACGTTTTCTGGTTTACCCTCTGCCCCTTAACTTATTGTTATTAGCTTTGTTATTTACCTCAACATGATATTGTTTAGGCGAATGGCTATTATTTAGAGATAGGGTAGTCAATGTCTCTACATTCGTTATTATTAGTTTGCAATGAATTTGAATATTTTCTGACAGAGTTGGTAAAATGAAACGATGGAATCAATTGCATGCAATTTGTAAATCTGTCTTTGAAAAATAGTTTTAATAAAGTAGCGGAATTAAGCTACGAGTATCATGTTAAAGTGTAGGTACTTACCTACCTATTAAATTAAAGTCCTATCGACTGAAAACCTCATGTTCTTTCACAAGGTATTGGCTTAAAACAGAAGTGACTACGGACTGCGTCTGTTTTTATTACCAACGTAACCATTATTGTGAAGAAATCAACTTTTTCTGCTTCCCTTTATTAGGAATGTGAGAAATATAAAAATCTTGCCAAATTTGGCCCACGAAATGAAGTTGGAACTTTCTCGTTTCAGAGCAGACTGTTCACATAACGTCCTGAAACTTTTGAAAAGTTCATTAGTCAATTAACACGTTAGAGGTTATTCCGTAAAGGAATTAACTAATTAGTAGAGTTGGGGGAACACTTGTTGAGTACTATAAATTCTCAAGGAAAAGTATTGGAACAATTTGTACTCGTATTATAATCTGGGTTGGTCGATGGTCGAGTATCTCGGCGACGGAAAGGGAATGAAAATATTTTCCTTTTATTGCGGTCCCCTGCGTCCGCCAATTACAATTGCAATTAACTTAATTTGAGGGTTCCGTTGTCCGTTGCGACCTGATGTTTAGGAGATTATGTTTCTTAAGTGCTTCGTAGATTGTGATGACCGTCATTTTTTCGCTTTTGTTTTCAAGTGTCTTCCGCCTTCCTTTCGTCATTTTTTTTATCTCGATCATCAAAAAATATAGCTTTAAAAAAGCTTAAAAAACACGCTTATATATAATAAAAAACGACTTTATTAAAAATGATGCTTACTATCACACTCTAAAAATAATACAATAATTAAAAAAACTTGCATTATAGCTTTAGTTTTGTTGCCAGTTTAGTAAACGTGGAGCGCTTTTTGGGTGACTTTGAAGCGTATAAAGCGCTCAACGCTTATTAAATTTGCTACAAAACTTCATTGCTTTACGACAATTAGAAGTAGGTTAAAATTGACTTCCAAGATTCCACCACTTTAATACCTAGTTAGTTACAAGTTAAGCTAATATAAGCGTGTTAATAAATAGCTGTCTTTAAAAGTAATTCTAACGGGATTATTTTAAGCCTATAGATACGTCATAATCATTGCTATATTAATATTAAGTATCTTTTCCTTGAGGCCTCACTTACGTGCGTTTTCTGAAACTCACGCTTGATTTTCCGGTAAAATAAAGCAAACCTTTTTTTTTTCTGCGAAGCAACTGATATCTCACTCCAGCCCATTTTCCAATATTGATTTCGATAAGCATTCTCAGAATGAGCATGTTGTTTATTTCAATTAAGTGCCACCCCTGTTTCAGAAATAGATCTCTATTACATATTCATAACAGGGGTAGGAACTATAATATTATTACTCATGAAAATAAATCAGACAATATTAATGAAAATCAGTGACCGCTTGTTCTATGTAAATATATTAATTTTGGAGCGAAAACATGAGCTCCAACCCTACACAAAGTTCTTGTTAGCTAACATTATAACAACAACACGCGGTGCTGAACATAATAAGAGAGTTATTCCACCCGCAGTCTGTTTTGTTTCTACACAAATTCTATAGATGGTGGAAATTATGAAGCGATATTAAACAGAAGAGAACTGATATAGCGTACTGTAAGAATAACAGTTTTACTTTATTTTCATGATACGTTGTGTCTAAGATTACCTACTTTTCTCAATCATGTGTTCTTCCTGGATAAATGGGCTATCCATCAGTAAAATATTTTTTTAATCCAGACCATTAATTCTGAGATAATCGCGTTCAAACAAACAAACAATCAAATATACAAACAAACAAACTCTACAGCTTAATCTCGTCAACTTCCACAACGATTTTAATGAAATTTGGTATGGAGGGGGTTTCGGGGGTGATAAATCGATCAACTTAGCTAGGTTTCATTTTTAGAAAACGTCATTTAAAAAAACAACGTTTTGCACTCCGGGAGTGCCGGCAGAAGTGAAAACTTGATCATTATATTACATACTGATGAAATTTGAATAATATTTTTCGATGTAACTGACTTAATAATAAAAAAATATGAAATAGTAAATCACAACACAAAAATTAAAATTAAATAGGGAAAAAATAATTTTTATTTTTTCCCTATTTAATTTTAATCGTTTATTCGGACTCGAACTGGGGTCTTCTGGTTTCTAGACCGCTCGATTTTCCCACCTGAGCTATAATAACATTATAGATGGTGGCGAAATTTACCTTCGTATCTTAATGATATTGTAGCAGTTTTTCATTGCTCTCCCTCCGTCTTACGAATTTTCGATCAGGTCACGTGTCCTGACGCGAGTTTTACATTTTTTCCCACCATAAAAAGTGCACAACGCCGCTAAAGTTTTTACTTTTAAAAAAATACCTCTAGGGATCTAGGTCATCTATGTACTTTTATTAATACTTCGATAAACAAGATAGATAAACTCTGAAAATATTACACTCATTCTGGAAAAATGTTTTAATAGACTTTAAAATACCTAACTATAGGTAGGTAAGTATCATTGAGTACTGGCAATGTATAAATTCTGTCGTAGGTATATCTGGTTTAAAATCACTGTCGACTATTGTGAAAGTTCCTCAGACTCCTACAGCGATATTACGTTACTCTTCGAGCGGAAATATAGCTATGGGATCAGGTAGTTATTTCAAATTGACTGGCCCGACTACGACGTGTAACCAGTCATGGCTCATGGCTTCCATATTACTTTAGTTCAACCTATAAAAAGCCAATGGTGCGACAATTTGCGAGCGATTTTGTGTTTGAAACTTATGGTATAGTTATAACTAGGGACCTGCTCTGGGGACGTACGGACTTTTCTCCAACATAATATAATAATAATAATAATCTTTAGACAACTCACACAACGCTATCTGATCCCAAACTAAGCAGAGCTTGTACTATGGAAACCAGACAACTGATAAACATACTTATAAATTTCTAAATACATACATATTATAGATAAATAACACCCCGACACAGAATTAACCATCGTGCTCATCACACGAAGTTTTATCTTGGGTGGGGATAGAACCCACGACCTCTTGCGTAGCAGTCGGATACACTCCCACCGCGCCATAGAGGCATTCAATATGCATGTATTATATGTATAAACTATTCGGAAATTATAATGAACACCGCATCAAAATTCGTTGCGGGGTATAATAGATCTAGATAAATAGACAGCGGGAGGCGACTTTGTTTTTTACCGGACAGCGGAGGAGGGTTAAGTGTTTGAGGCGTATGTATGTACATATGTTTGTAATGTATCCTTCTAATGTTACTGTTCATAACTCCTCAACGACTCAATCGATTTTAATAAATGATCTCAATGACGTAAGTGTCACTGGGTATATAAAATTCTTTAAAAAATCTTAATGGTAGATATTATTGGTCCCTGACTCAGTAATGACCGAGCAGATCACGATATCTTCGGTCCATAGATCGATGACCGTTGTTGAACATTTGAAATGCGCCGCGCCTCGGAGAGCTAAGCCGTGTCGATCTTGCGCCTCTCTGGTCGAGTCGGATTCCGTTCTGTCGGACTATGAGTGTCAGAAAACAGAAAGTGCTCTTGTGTCTGCGCATACATACTATTATATAGAGAAGGAGCGCGGATGCTAATATTCAATATAATATATATATTAATTATGGTCGAATTTGAACCACTGGGCGACCACTAGTTATTATAGATATGTGTTGAAACTTAGATTAGGTACATTCGAAAACTGACAATAATGTCGAAGACGCTTCCGTTTGTCGGTAAATAAGGAATAGGTAGGTAGATATTGGATTTTGGATGATAAAAAATAAGGAAAATGTCGTACGTTTATGGAGGCCTTTCGTATGTACACACATCAAACCAAAACATTCTGTTCTCTGAAATATATCTGCTTTATTATTTATGTGTAGGTACATATTTGTGTAAGTGCGTCATTCTATCAATCGATTTTATGAGAACAATAATAAATTGATCTTTCGTATTGTGTTAGATATTTATAGAAAATCGTCAACTATCAACACATTTCCCGCCAAAAAGTGAGCTGTTAAACCTATGGTTTAAATTTAGTATGTGTCTGTGTTATTTGTGTGTCTGTGTCATCGTAGCATTCAAATTTTATGAGGATTTTTTAATAGTAAGCTCGTTATTCAGGGTGGTGTTTAGCTTTGCTGCGTAAGAAATACTTGCCCATTTTCCAGGGGATTGGCTTGCCTTAGGCCTCGGCCTCGTGGCTGGTGCCTAATGGCCTAAGGCCTAAATTTAGTCCCTCTCACAAATTTGCAATTGACACTTCAGTGTAAGTCGCTTTCACGGTGCGAGGGGGGGAAGGTGTTTGCGTCTGTTAGCCCCTTAGTATTTTCATGAGTAGATAAACAAAATAAAACTATACTTCTTTATTACCTACTCTGAACTAAGACACGATATGGCCATAGTTGGCGAAGAACCGATGGCCGATGGAGCAAACGAGTGCTAGAGTGGAGACCGCGACTCTGTGAACGTAAGATAGGACGACTCCCGCACCAGATGGACCGACGACCTAATGAAGGTCGCTGGGATGAATTGGATGCGGAAGGCGGAGGACTCGGTGTAGTGGCATAAATTAGGAGAGGCCTATGTCCAACGGAGGACTGAACTGGCTGATTGATTGATTGAACTAAGACACCTTAAGATAAAATCAGGTTAGGGTAAAAAGGAACGTTCCTTTCTCTATTAATATTAAGTAATTAAATAACAACAACTATAATTCTGGTTTACTGAATCCCTTCAATAATTTTCCGTGAATTAAATACGAGTGTGACGTATGTATGATGTAATTTCCTGCAAAGGCGAGTTTCCGACACCTGCGCTCTATGTACTTTCTGTGAAGTTAGCTGCCGTGATTATGAAAATCCGTATATACGAGTGTAATCTGCATAACACAGCGAATGTTTGAATATGATAAGTTGCGAGATTCATTGCTTACTGTTTAAATCTAAATGGCAAATTGTTTTTGTTCCTGTTTGAAATGTTTATCTACATAAACAATGAAATTTTCTTTCTATTTTGCTTTCATTAGCTTTTTCATGTTTGTTATAAAACTTTAAATTTGGCCAACTGTGATTTTCTGGAAAATGTATTAAGCCATGTTGACTAAAGGACTCCAGTTTGTTCAATCTACTGTGACATGTCGCAAGTCCTCGATTATGTAGACTATAATGTTTTATTAATAAAGCTTGAAGTGTATGGCATATGAGATAATATATTAGAATTGATAAATTCTATTTAACTGATCGCCGACATAAAACAGAAATAATAAGATTCAATCGTAAAACAAAATATATCAAATCCCATGTATCGAACAAGTATTACATTCAATATGCAGTTCTACAGGGAAGTGTTTTGGGCCCGCTATTGTATATAGTTTACATTAATGATTTGTTAAATGCGACACAACAACCTATGTCGTTATTTGCTGACGACAACACGGTTACCACAACATGTAATAATATTGACACTTATGAATTTGACATTAATAAATCATTAACATCTATTATTAAATGGTAAATAATCATTCGAAAATTAATTTAAATAAAAGTAATATTATGCATTTTGATCAAATATCAGAAAGTCAATCTGACATTAAGCTAGTCTACAAAGATTCTATTATCTCCGAAACTAATACGACACGATTTCTTGGTCTATTAATGGACAAGAAATTAAATTTTAAACCTTTTGTAGATATCTTATGTAGAATATTAGTAGTTCAGTATACCTACGTCCTATACAAACTCTCGCCGGTAATTAATACTAACACAATATTAGCAGCATATCATGGTCTCGTAGAATCTTCACTAAGATTTGGTATTACCTTCTGGGGCAACTCGACAAACAAGTGCTGCATTCGCGCAATATTTGGACTCCAAAATACAGATAGCTGCATACCAATGTTCAGAAAGCACAGAATTCTAACACTTCCATCGTTACATATTATTGGAATAGCTCTATTTGTAAGAAATAATCCTCATCTGTTTCCACGTCTGTGTGATAGAGTGATCCGTAATCAATGTGATAAAGATAGACTCTGTTTACATCGATCTAAACCACTGTATTGTACAACAGTGTTGTATGTTGGCGCCTATTATATATACAATAAAATTCCAAAATGTTTGAAGGTATTATATTTAAGTTCATTTAAGAGTAAATTAAAAAAAATAACTTTAAGGGTTTTAATAAACTTTTTTGATTATGTTAATAATTTTGGAAATAATCGCTCCGAAAGTTGCATAAATTGTCCCCCCTTTTGACCTTGACCAAAAAAAATAAGTAAAAAAGTAGCTTAACAAATACTTTAAAATAAAGTTATTTCGGATATGATCGAATATGCCGTCATTGAGTTATTGCTCAACAAAAGGGCGTAAGTGTCATGAACATACGATCTTCTGCTAGTGCAATTATTTAAATCGATTTTTTTCATACGGCAACGGCTTCGGAATCCTACACTGAGCATGGTCCGTCATGCTCTTGCCCGGTTTTTTATCTATAGGATTGATATTATGCTTTCGTAGACACTACTACGTGTTAAAATTAATAGGAATTCTGATGTATTATGAGGAAAAAATAAAAGTCCAGACAGATGAACTTCGCTATAAACAGTACGTCAACAGTAAATTATAAAATAACTTATGTACAAACAATTTCATTTCATTGTTCACGAATTTCCAACGAAACAAGCAAATTGTTTGTAAAATAATTATTATATCCGATGAAATGGAATTAATACTTACCTTGTTTTTGTGCGCAAGGAAGTCTGATCAAATTGGTTCGGTTCACAGAAATACGTTGTAGTGATGAAATATAAAATATTTTTATACTGAGAACTGAAGGGCCGTGTTGTTACAATACTGTTCGATCGATCATCCACAGTAAGCAACTTTACTAGGAAACAGGTTTTTTTATTATTATATGTCATAGGCGTACCCAGGGGTGGAGATTTTGGTGAAACAAAACCTCGCCTCTTCCATCACCTGAAATAATTTAAATCTGGTTAAATTCTGAAATATTGATAAACTTTCGCGATTTGTACACATTATAAAATTATTCGCTTGAATAATTTAAGGTAAAATAGCTTGTTTATTGCCCAACGTTTCGGCCGTGTGGCAACGGCCGTGGTCACGAGTAGGCAACGGCCGTTGCAATACGTCGAAATTAGATTGAGATCCGTAGTAATAATTATTTTATACTATATTTTCAAAGTCCTCCCCCCTCTACCCCTGAAAAACTACGTCAAGTTATGTTAGCCGTAGTAAGTAGTTTATAATTAAATGTATGCTTCACAAAGAAAATATACACACTGCTGAGATCCGGTCCTCCTCATAACATAATCCACGCATAATAAAAACGATAGAATATACCATAAGGACTCAAAAGCTATCGATATAATTATTTACTCGATTACGATCGCATTCCTTACAACATGCTATAAATAAAAAAAAATCTGGGGGGTAGATTTTCCGAACATGATGAAACTGGTTTTCTCTATTTAAAGGGGTAAAATAGGGGTTGTAAGGTTAAACAAAACTCCGTCAGTTTTTGAGTTATATCTGTAAAATTCTTATTTGACGTTTGGTTTAAAATAAATAAACACGTGTTTCAGCGTTTTGAACACAAGTGAAAATCAACCCTTAAGAGGGTAAAATTATCCATGCGGGCGAAGCCGCGGGCGACAGCTATCCATACTGAGGTTATAAATGTGAAAGTAACGCTGTCTGTCTGTTACCTTTTCACATTTATACAGCTAAATTGATTTAGATGAAATTTGATATGGAGATAGTTTACGTCCCGGGAAAGAATATTGGATAGTTATCTCTCAAGAACTAGCTAACCCGCGCAACTTCGCCTGCGAGAAATTTCTCCATTTTTGATTTGCTGTTTCGCTCCTGTGGTCCTAGCGTGATGTTATATAGCCTATAGCCTTCCTCGATAAATGGGCTACACAACAGTAAAATATTTTTTCAATTTGGACCTGCAGTTCTTGAGATTATCGCGTTCAAACAAACAAACAAACTCTTCGGCTTTATAAATTAGTATAGATTAGTGTCCAATTTGTGTTGAAATAATATGTCTTTATACTAGTCATTTACTCAATTGAATAGTAGACAAGGACCCTATTCTTAATGATAGCATATAACAACAAAAACAGGTTAATACGACCTAAGATCAGTTTATCGGGATAAGGATATTGACGCGCCATTTTTCACCCCCAACATAACGAAATGCCAGTACCAATGCGAACCTTTATCATTGTCAATAAAACGGTGTATAAATCAAACAAGCCCGTTCTATGTGGAGCGATTGTGTTACATATACATAACTGATATAAACTGGCATTTACTTGCGAGACTTTATTGTGAGAAAGTAAACCGGTCTAAACTGTCACAGAGATGTATCTGTACATTCAAGCTAAAAGATTCGCAAAGTGCATCGCTTCTGTCAACAGTTCTTTAAAGTATCTACTTATTACTTATCTTTATTAAAAAAAAAACTAACTTAAGGGCGTCATAGTCGATGATTCTGCCATACAAAAGCGCTTATGTGATTACTCCTCTGTATAAAGTTGTAAGTCAAAGCTTGAAATTAATATCAATTCGTTTTATCCTACATTAGGCTTGTAGATATAGACGTATATGTACATATTTTAGAGATACGATAATTTAAAATCAAATTAATATTTTGAAAGTTAAAAGCATTAAAACACTTACACTTAAGAATTTTAACAATAATTTCCTGCCCATTATACTACCGACGTGAACTCACTCTTAACACAAGGCATTGAGCTTAACTGGAGGGGTTAAGGATTGTTAGTAATGTGGTAATTCCAATGTTTTAAAGCTTATAACTTTCGAAATATCAATTTATTTTCAATTATCGCTTTCAATAAGCCTAGTTTATGATAAAACTATTTGATATTCATTTTAAGCTTTAACTTACAACTTTATACAGAGGAGTAATCACTTATGCGCGTTTGTATGGTTGAATCATCGACTAGAGTGCCCTGTTATTACCAATACCTACTATAAAATATTTATACGAGAATTTTAAATGGAGATTGTTAACTATTTCATGAGAGATTGTACCCAAATAGTAGTAAGGAAGGTTTTAGTTAAAGTTTTTATAACACTTCTGCTTGTCTTTGAGCCGGGGCGTACAGCTAATTTTAATACATGTGTAGATTAAGACTTAGAGGGTGGAAAATTTAGACTTAATAAATACTAGCTGAATGCCAAATAAGCTTGAATGGTTACATGTTGCTTTTTACTCTAAAATTTCAATATTATCATTATCATCGCTAACAGGTCCTATATTTTTCTTAAAATATAGGACCTGTTATCGATGAAAACGGTGAGCTGTTCCATCTTATCATATTTAACATGAAAAAAACGATGGCAAAGCAAGTGGATCACACTACAGTTGTCACTCAAAAGAGGTGTGCTTGACTCCTGACTGAAAAAAGTTAACTGATATTGCAAGAAAACTGAGAGTGACTGATGTTTATATTAAGTGCAGTTTACTTAGTTACAGGTTCGTTGTTGATACAGAATGACCCATTCAATTTTATTTAAATTTAATTAGGACGATTTGTCGAACAATGTTATCCACCTATGGGTATCAATACGTGAAGCAAAAAGGTTGAAAAAACCCCTTTAAACGAGAATTGCAAGATTGAAGAACAGAGGAGTATGAAATTTAGCACACTTTTAGTTTATATAGAGAAGGAGTGCGGAATGCTAATATTAAAAACTTGTATATCTATACTAATATTATAAAGAGGAAAGATTTAATTGTTTGTCTGCATTGAATAGGCTCAGAAACTACGGGACCGATTTGAAAAATTATTTCACCATTAGAAAGCTACACTATCGGGAAGTAACATAGGCTATATTTTGTTGTAAAAAAAAATTAGAGATCCCTACGAAAATTGTAATAATGTAACTCAAGGTATAAAAAACTACGGTATGACACCTGTGCGAGGCCGGGGCAGGCAGCTTCGAACTCACAATCGTGAGGTCGCGGTTCGAATCCTACCCATTATACTTTATTAGCTTAGTTTATTGCAAGTAATGTGGGACCACAATCCCACATTACTAGTTATCTTTTTAAGAAAAAAAAGAAAAAAAATAAGGTCGAATTTCGACCACTGGGCGACCACTAGTTCATATAAATAGGGAGGTATATAATACTTTTATTTATAAAATAGTCACGGGCCACGGGTTGCCGATCTTAGAGGGTGGCAAATTTAGACTGAAAAGATACCCACTAGCTGAATGCCAAATAAGCTTGAATGCACCTTCAAGAATCATCTCTGTAATTTGAAATGCAAGTTGAACGCAGAAAGCTGTTGGTCCTACAGGTCGCACGTCACTAAGCAAGGCCTTTGACTGCAGAATTCCTTCCTCCTAGGTCCCTGTCAGTGCTTTATGCCTTCGTCTCGGTAATGCAAATCAAGGGAACGGCGATTGCCTCTCACAGCTCGCTCCCATTCAACGAGTTTAATAAAGCGCTCAGAATACTAGAGTGAGATGAAAAATTCAATTAGATATTTTTACGTTTTCCCTACTTATTCGTGTTGTCCTCGAGGGCAATATCGTCGAGGTGAAGCTCCGCATTGTCCCTAAAAGAAAAATAAACGCGAGACTCATTTACACCCGCCACTTGCAATTGTCATTTAATATTGTTGTGCTAGAGCAACCTGTTAACTTAATACTCTACTGGACCCTTTTTCATAACGCCATTGTGCCGTTGAAACGAGCTCGCTCTTTGTAATTTATTGGATTATAGAGTCATATTAACGTATGAAACTGCACTTAAACCGTAATGAAAGAATCGTGAAGCTTTTCGCTGTGAAGGCAGTTGAAATTTTCAGAGGAGAATAAATAGAAATCGCGATTTATATTTGTTTTACAAATGTTTCAACTGAACTGGTTGAGCATTTTTGCTAAAATCAACATTTTAGCAAAAATGCTCAACCAGTACAAAAGGTAAATCTAAACTTAAAATTAAGTGTTACTAGGATATCATTACTGCGTTCCTGGGACTTTATTTAAATCTATACTAATATCATAAAGCTGAAGACTTTGTTTGAACGAGCTAATCTCAGGAACTATTGGTCTGATTTAAAAAAAATATTTTACTGTTGGATAGCTCATTTATCAAGAAAGGCTATAGACTATATAACATCACGCTGCGACCAATAGGCGCGGAGCAGCAATAAAAAATGTAGCAAAAACGGGTACAATTACGCTTACGAAGTTGAGCGGGTCATAGTTACAAAATAAAACAAATTACGTCCAGATCCGAGATGTTCTATATCCATTTATACATCACTGCATAGAATGATATTTATTCATAAAGAAAGTATAGACCTGTAGAAAAACAAAACAAATGTACGATCTACGCAGCTGTCTGCTCTCACGGCGAAAACAAGAAGATACGAACATTGCAGCTGTAAAGCTGCATATTCGTTTCATTAAAAAAACTCATTGTAGCAGTTCGTTCACAGCTTGAATTCTAATCCCCAGATTCAGTTTGAGGAGTGAATTGAGCGGGATTCCTCGGGTCTAGGATGCTTTGTCCGCGAGTCCGTGATGCAAATCAATTGAGTGCTTGCAGCCCCGTCTCCGCTTCATAAAGCGATTGCACAAATACCTAGCCTCTATACTTTTACACTACTAGAATAGACAGAAAATTGCACTGTGTAGAATGTTGGAATATTGCACGCTCCACAGAATATAATATTTTATAGGAAATATAAAACTCTTGTGGATCGGTGAGACAACTAAGAACTGCTTCGTTTTACGAGCACCATTTCAGTTTTATAACTAGGGTCGGCTGCTAACTCCGCTTTATTCATAATAATATAGACACTTATGTTACGGCCTATGAATCGGTAACAGGGTTATAAAAAATAAGTAGTTCAAAAATTGGCATGTGACAGCCATGTTCGTCTGACGAATGTGGTTAATTTTGGATTTGTATGTTTACGGTATCTAATAAAATATTTATGTCAAATGCAGAACAGGCAAATTTAAATAACATGACGTAATAAAAAATGTGTCCCTATATTGCGAAGGTTTTATTGGTTTTAAAAGTGGCGTGGCATGTAATCTTCTTGTGGGGAAATTTCATCACTTTGAATTTGGTGTAATTTATCAAATTGCACGTCGGGAATGCACATGCACCCCTGGCTCAGCTGTGCGGTCACAGTTGTGAGGCAATTTTTTATCTCCCCTCTTTATCGTGCCCGTCAGCATTGCAGATCCTTAGGGAAAGAATCGGAAGGGCGACAGTGAGGGTAAGACATTCCGTAGTGGTATATTGTGGTGGCGGATACCAATTTTATGTGGAAGATCGTCGATAAGCGACAATTTTAGCATATCTTTGCGGTTTATTTGGAAAACTTGTAAATTTTCTTAGTGGCTGTTTTGCAGTGCAACTTATCTATCCCATTTTGAGACTGCAATTTGTGAAAAGCTTTAAGTTTGCCACCCTTAGGTAGTGGCACGTCAAGTTATGAAGCTAAAGCTTAGTTCCATGCACGACACATGTCACCTGCGTTCCACAAAATGTTTTTTCTACCTCTTGGTAATAAGAACGACCTAAGTAAAATTATAAATCAAATATTGCAATCGCTTGCAATAAATTCACGGCAAATAAATATGCAAGTGGATTGCAAATTCAATTATTGAAATAGTAAGTTGGAAATCATTAACTCATTGGTATATCGCCGACAATGTCCTGGGAGGCAGCGCAGTGAGGCTTGTAATTAATTTGCAGCTCGTAGGTAATTCATTAGGTAGGAATCGGAACAACATAGCTACAGAAGGTCATATCACAGGTCAACAAGAAATCCACGCAGACATAGATGCGAACGTACGGACGATCTCAACGTGCACAGTCTCGGTTATTATTCGACCGAGTTTTGTGTACGTGTGCTTGTATGTGTGGGTTGGCCTGTATTCACTCATTGTAGGAAGCCAGTTTTCGGTATCTATATATTTTGTGGAATCGGTCTCTCTCGACACCAATATCGTAATTATTTCTACCGACATCGGTGCACACCGTCACTAATTACATTCCCTAATTGAACTACAACTAATTTGTTTACGTACAGAATGCGTATATTAAATGTATTGTGTTTAGGAATATGCTTTGTACTCACTACGTATTGTTACGTGGTAGTTTGTTTATTTAATGCTATTGTTTTGTATGTTTTGTTTATATTGGTTGTTTAGTTGTAGGTATTATTGTTTATGAACTGGTAAACATTTTCATTAATTGATCTATTCATTTGTGTGTGTACTAACTATGTATTTATTTACAAATCATGTTCATTTATTAGGGTTCCGTAGCCAAAATGGCAAAAACGGAACCCTTACAGTTTCGTCATTGAATCTGTCTGTCAGTCTGTCCGTATGTCACAGGCATTTTACTCAAAGACTACTCAATGAATATTAATAAAATTTGATGAAAAGGTGTCTTGTAGTAGCCGCTACTTAGTTTAATAGCTAAATAATAAAAACAAATATTTATGATTTAGGGGCACTGTTTCTTTTTTTTTCATAAAATATCAACGTGTGGCACATCGATCGACAGGTCTTTTGAAAACATTTTAATGTTTCTAATAAACTTTTTTGATTGGGGGAATATTTTTGAAAATAATCGTTCCGAAAGTTGCATAAACTGTCCTTTTAACTTAACTTTTGAACTATGCGACAAAAAATATAAAAAAACACAAAGGTAGCGCTTAATAAATACTGTAAACTAAAATTATTTTGGACATGATCGGATATCCCGTCATTGAGTTATTGCCGAAAACTACATTTCTCATGTACATACGCTCTTCTGCTGGTGCAATTATTCAAGGCTGCGGAACCCTACACTGAGCATGGTACGACATGCTCTTGCCCTGTTTTTTGTTAAAATTTAGTACATTTAAGTAAATTTTTGATTGCCTCTGTGGCGCAGTGGGAGTGTGTTCGACTGCTACGCAAGAGGTCGTGGGTTCGATATTCCCACACGGGACACCACTTTGTGCAATCCCCAAACAGTTGTTCTGAGTCTGGGTGTACTTTGTGTCAGTGACTTGTATGTTTGTAATGTCTCCCGCGACACAGGGCTAGTTTCTAACTACAGGAGACGTCTTTAAAAAAAAAAAAAACAAAAAATGCATCTTTGTTAAACATTAAGAACCTCCTACTAAGAACCTACTGCTCTGGGCTTCTTTACAATACCAAATAACTTCGTAACATAATTTAAAAAAAAAAATCACCACCTACCCACCTACCTTCCTACTTTTATCACACATCTGAGAGACCCCGGAGTAAAATCAATGTTTTTTTATCAAGTTGAGGGCCTAAACCTCACAATAAACAATGATTTTACTCCAGTAAAATAGTCTGTAGATGGTTAAGGTCATAACTCCAAAAACCAGTGGTAGGTGGTACACTACAGGTTAATTTGTTAAATATTTTCCAAAACTGATATTACAAAGTTATTTAGTGTTATGTAAATAAGCCACAAGATTGAGGTTAATAGTATATGACAAATCACCCTACATGTAAATAATGCTCTAAATCACAAAATAAATCCTTACATATCTAGATGTAATCGAAAGAGTTGCTGAAAGTTGGTATTTGTGTTCCTGTTTGGCAGGCTAATTTTATGACTTCATTCTTGACGTCGCATCGCGTTTAATTAGCCTGCCAAACAGAAACTAGAAAGCTATACCAAGAGTAGGTATAATTAGTTGGGCACCTTTCTTCGGTTCTAGCTTGCACCTTTGCTTATGTCAAATTTGATTACAATACGAAAAATATAGCCGGTAAACCAAAGTTTATCGATGATTCAAAGATGCAAGCCATCCTTGAAACTGGAGGAAATAAAATTCAATGTAAACCAGAAAAGTTTTTTGATTTCGCACCCTAAGAATATCAATAATATAGAATACCTATACATACCGCAATTTTATTAACATTCAAATAAAGTTGTTTTATGGTTCAATCTTTCGTATGTTAACCCAACTCGCACTTAGCCGGTTTATTCATGATTTACCTAACCACAACTGTAATTTTGTTATAAAATAACTCAATGTTTCCCAGAAGAGTTTTTTCTTGTTTCCTACCCAAAGGGTTGATCCGGATGGTTGGTCCGGAGAAACCCTATCTGTCTACACAGATATTTTTTTCAAACATTAAAAAAATGTTTTTTTAGGGTTCAATGTTTGCGACCCCAACTCGCACTTATGTGGTTTATTCATGTTCTACCTATTAACCTAACTGCAATTTTGTTATAAAATTAATCACTTCACAACTTTTTTACTAGTAACAAAACGATCGTTCAGTGCAAAATAGCCATCCAATTTTAAGTTATAGCATTTACCGTCCCATATACTTTTTAATTATATTATGGTATTTATATTAAAATCAGTGCTTCATGGTATCCCAGAGGCCGTATAAAATAAGAGTGCTTTTACAGTTGACGAGACTAAAAAGGTCCACATAAATAAAAAGGGCGGCTTTTTAACATTTTTAACAACCTTTACAGAATCTGGAGTGGATGTTGCTACACTGGTTTCAGTTTAATTATACAAATCTTTAGCTTCAATATTTCTAGGCTGAAAAACTTTATTAAAAATGAGAGGCAAATCTTAATCAAATTAGAGTACCTACTGGTTCAAATATTATTAAGTACATAAGTTGAATCGAGTATAATCATTAAAACATTAAGTTTTCTAGAAAATTTAAAATCATTTTATAATTTTAATTGAGTTTCCAATACGCATAATAGGTGTTCAAACTGTAATTATAAATGTGAATTTAACTCTAACTATCTGCCTGTTACATTTTTACGTTTAAACTGCTAAACTATTAACGATTTATGTGAAATTTGGTACGTCGATAGTTTCAGTACTGGGAAAGGACATAGAATAGTTTTTTTTATCGCTATGGCAAAAGCTAGTACAGTACTCCCAAATTAATAATGCACATGCAGATCTTCGCTAATTGTCGTATTCCCGGAAACACTCGAATCATGGAATCGTAAGAGCCCTAAACAAGGCATTTGCATTTTGCACCTTGTTTAAAAGAGATAGGAGTCAATATCATGTGTGCACAATCGAAAACAAATCGGGCGTTCGGCAGCTGTCGCCGGTCAGCGAAATGTCTGTCAGTCGTCTTTATATATTGGTAGTGACTGCACGTGTTCTCTATTTGTGGAAATATATAGAGCTGCTATTACACACCCTTCTTGGTAAATATAATTTCAACATTAATTAGCTTATTCAGATTTAAATAGTATATTTTGAAAAAAGGAAAATAAATAACATATTTCACGTTTTTTTAATATTAAAAAAATAAAATACCTACATTAAATACATATTAAGTACTAGAAAAACATTTAAAAAATGAGATTTATTTAAATTAAATAAATAGATAAACATGCATAAAAAATATATACCTAACTCTGCCCATGCCATTTTCTTTCAGACGAATTCTTCCAAAATGGATAAATTTAAACGTGGAAAACCGCTTAATTCACAAGCACGGCAAATGGTATTTAATGTGTACCTTTATTTCTTAAATGAAGCCAATGTTTTCAACAGAGACCATGATGGTTATTTTAAAAAAATTCAAGACCGTGTTACAAAAGCTACAGGAATTTCGCGACGAACTTTGAGTAATATCTTAAACGAAAAAAAACATAATCAATCAAAGAAATTTTCTACACCGAAAAAAGGAAGACCTAAAAGTAGATTTCGGCTGGTACTTGATGATTTCGACTACTGTGTTATTCGTAATATGATATACAATTTTCAATTGACGCTGAAAGAACTCCCAACTGTAAATAATTTAAGAATAAAGTTGATCGAAGCTATTAATTTCAAAGGCTGTGCCGAGACTTTAAGGTTGATCTTGAAAGACATGGGGTTTAGGTTTCTGAAAACTGATAATAACAGACAATTACTTATGGAAAAACATGATATACGCCTAAAAAGGATCAAATATCTCAGAGAAATACAACAGCTGAGGAGTTCTGGTAGAAACATAGTATTTATGGACGAGTCGTATGTGCACACATCACATACTAAGGGTAAAACTTGGCAAGATAGCAACAAAAAAGGTATCAAACAACCCATTTCCAAAGGAGAGCGAATAATTATTGTACACGCAGGCAATGAAAAAGGCTTCGTCCCAGGGGCTCTAATGTTACATAAATGTGTCGACTCAGAAGGTGACTATCATAAAGAAATAAACGCGGAACGTTATCAAACTTGGCTACGCAATCAATTGATTCCCAACTTGCCTCCTAATAGTGTGTTGGTAATAGACAACACCCCATATCATAATAAGCTGTCTGTGAAACCACCAAACTCAAACACATCTAAACCACAAATGACAGCTTGGTTACAACAACACAACATTCCGCATGACCCAAAGAAACTGAAACCCGATTTGTATAAAATTATACAAAGATACAAAGAAAATTACACAGAATTTGCCATTGACCGTATAATGGAGGAACATGGGCATAAAATTATACGATTGCCACCATATCATCCCGATTTTAACCCTATTGAAAATATTTGGTCCCAAATAAAGCAACACGTGGCCAAGAGAAATATTGCAATGACTGTGACGTCAGTTAAAGATGCTATATTAGAAAAAATCAATAAAATAGGACCAGAAGAATGGAAAAAAGTTTCTGATCATGCGGTTCAATGCGAAGATGAATATAGAAAATTTGAGCCAAGAATCGATAGTTATTCCGATAAACTGATTATTTACACAGGTGATAGCAGTGAGGAAAGTGTAAATGAACAAGAGCATAATGAAACTTCTGATGAATCTGCGATGTCGGGAATAGAGGTCTTCCTCGATTCTGATTAATTTTTTTATAATTGTATTATTTTTCTGGAATGATTAGTGCTGTAAACAAATTTGAACTGAGATTTTGATTATATTTTATGTAAACCTCTATTTGAAAACGTTTTTTTCTCCTTCTAATAAAACCTTATGTTATTTAAACCTTTTCCTCCATAATTACACCAACTTCGGTAAGACACTTGAAAACTAATCACTCCAACAATGATTGTAGCGTTTTCGCTATTTACTTACATGGAATTATCGAATCAAATTTCGTTACAGGTAAATCAAATCTGTTTTAGCACAAAACACATAATATATAAAATTAGGCATAGAGAAATTGCTTTTAACCACTCTATATAAATATCGTCTTTCGACGCTCGGGTAATACGACCGTTGCCGAACAATGACGAAGATTTCCGAAGATTTCTATGCGCATTATTACTTTTGGAGTACTGTACATTATACTTATTATGAATATTTATTTATTTATTTATTTATTGACTTTATGCACAAAAATATCGTACAAAGGCGGACTTAATGCTACAAGCATTCTCTACCAGCCAACCTTTGGGTGATGTGACATAAAATTATATAGGTGCAGATTGTTGACAGCCAATGCTAGATAAATAAGATAATTACAATCGATTATAAAATATATATATATATCTATCTATACACACACATACGTATACTTAAAAACATAACATACATACAAATATACATAACTAAACTCAAATACATTACGTACATACAAATAAACATATACATAACATACATACATACGTTACAATCATTTATGTGGCTAACGTTGAGATTCAGCTAATCCATCGAGTAACAGTGTACGAACTCTCAGCTTGAAATTGAAGCGATTAGAAGCCATTCTAATTTCGGGGGGCAATGCATTCCAGAGTAAAACAGACTGTACAAGGAAGGAGGATCCGACGAATCCAGAAGAATGAGCAGGACATAAAAGAAGCATATTGTTGGAAGAACGAAGGTCTCTACCATGGCTGGAGCACAAGTATTGAAAATTAGAAGATAAGTAAGAGGGGCTAGTAGGAGAATTAAGAATAGAATACAGAGTAGTGAGAACGCGCAAACTACGGCGCTGACGAATAGGAAGCCATTTCAGTTCAGAACGATAAGATGACACATGGTCAAACTTACGGAGATTGAAAATAAATCGAATGCAATTATTTAGAAGTCGATCGTATTTATTGAGGAGGTCTGCATTCAGGTCAATATAGCATACATCACCATAATCAATCAGTGGAAATATCAACGTCTGGATGAGCATTAATTTGGTTTTGAAAGGTAGAAAGTTCTTCAGGCGGTATAGACTCCGCACGGTACCAACCACTCTTTGACTCACGCTAGTAACCTGAGCTTGCCAGTTGAAATTAGAGTCAATTAAAATACCGAGGTCCCTGACCGAAGAATTAAAAGGAATAGTAGACCCGTTAAAAATAATTGGTGGCAATGTGTCGAGGTTAAATCGGCTTAATATCCGTTGACTCCCTACCACAATAGCCTGACACTTAGATGGGTTTACTGTCAAGCCAAATCTGTCAGACCAGGTCTTGATAGCATCAAGATCAGCATTTATCTTAGTGATGGCCTCAGATAAATTATTCACACTAGCTTGGGCATACAACTGCAAGTCATCGGCGTAAAGATGGAACGCGCACTGAAGAACCTTAGTGATAAGATCAATAAAGATAGAAAATAGTAATGGAGAAAGGATGCCGCCTTGAGGAACACCAGCGTCGAGATCACGCCACCTTGACGTAGAGTCATTCACGCGCACGGACTGCTGGCGCCCCCGAAGATAGGACGAGAACCAGGCTAGAACATTAGACGAGAACATCAAATGCGAAAGAATAGAGAGTAAGATATCGTGGCAAACGGTATTGAAGGCATTCGAGAAATCGACCAAAACCATAACTGTAACTTTGGTCTGTTCCATGCCTGCCCTGATATCCCCAGTCACTTTAAGAAGAGCAGAACTGGTGCTGTGTCCAGGTCTGAAGCCGGATTGAAAATGGCTCAACAAGTTGTTACGATACACAAATTGTGTAATTTGCCTATAAATACTGGACTCTAATACTTTAGATAGAAAAGGAAGAATAGAGATAGGTCGGAAGTGGTTAGGAAGAGTCGGATTTGAAATTTTTGGCAGAGGAATCACAAAGGCAAGGCGCCAAGAAGATGGGTAAGTCCCAGAATCAAGAGAGAAGTTAATGATATGAGATAGGGCAGGGAGAAGAAAGTCAAGAATAGGCATTAACATGCGACGGCTAATACCATCATGCCCAACAGCATTGGATTTTAAAGAAGAAATGATCTTTTTGATCTCGCCCGGTGAGATTGGAGAGAAATTAAAGAAATCGATGTTGGGGTGTGGAAGATCGGCTAGGTACTCGCAAGTACGACGCTTGGTTAGATGATCAATAGGTGCAGTGGAGGTGAAATGAGCATTGATGTCATCTATACCAACCGTCATCTGAGGATCTGTACGCCCCTGTTTACCAATTCCTAGAGTCCCTAAGAACCGCCAGATATTTTTGGGGGAAGAAGAATCCAAATTGTTAAGAACATGTCGGCGTTTAGCGTTGCGAATCATCTGGTTACACCGATTCCTTGCAGTTTTATAAAGGGCCCAATTGACATCATCACGATCTTTTCTAAATTTACGAAATGCCCGATCTCTGCGCCGCATAGCCATCCTTACGCCATTGGTCATCCAAGGAGCTGGAGGACGTTTAATTTTAATTTTTCTGAATGGAGCGTGAATGTCGTACAGCCCCACTACAATTCTGCTAAAAATATTGACCTTCATATCAATCGTAGGAGCGTCGAACACAGGATCCCAATCCAAATTTGAAGCATCCTCCTCAAGATTACCCTTATTTATCCGGCCAAAGCAACGAACGTTTAAAATCTTAGGACAAAGTTTAGGTGGTTTAAGCGAGTATGAAAGAAAAATTAAATCATGGTGAGAGAAACCAGGGGCTAAACTTTGTCCATGACGACGGACTAGAGAAGGAGCCGAGGTAATAATTAAATCTAACCAGGTATCCGTTCCATCCAAGTTGTGATGAGTGGCTAGCAGTGGCAAGACATGAAAGCTGGTAGACTCGATGATCTGGAGTAACTCGCGGGAACGAAACGAATTATGTGACAGGAGATCAGTGGAGGAAAAATCGTCTCAGATGGGACCTGAACCCGCGTCTGTGACGATTTTTTTCTCCATACTTTTAAATTTATATTATAAGAATGCTTTAAAAATTCCAAAAAAATAGTATATTTTAAGTACGTTTTTAAGAACACCACATACCTACCTACCTTAGTTAACTAGGTATGCCATCTTCAAAGGTCATTCATTCCACAATATACGTAGTTACAAACCTAGATCATCATCATCATCATCATCAGCCTATCGCAGTCCACTGCTGGACATAGGCCTCTCCAATTGCACGCCACTTTGTTCTATCCTCGGCTTCTCGCATCCAGCTCCTGCAAACCTAGATACGTACATGTATTTAATTCTACTAGGTATGTATGTAGGCGTATACCTAAATAAAATATGAAGGTTCTATGTGACCAAGTCATGTGTTCCAGACGTGCTTCTGTTGACACATTTTCCGCCACGTTTTTATTTCACCCTGGCCCGCACGTGGTTCAAAATATCGACATAGACACGTGACTGCCCCGGCCTTTTAGATTAAATAAAAGTAGCGGTGTGATGTCTATGGCTGGCGAAATGGTGGACACAGTTTTAGGTGTATTTTGTTGATGGAAATTTTAGAGAGGTGTATACTCGCAACGCAGTGCCTCGCAATAGCGTAGAGTATAAGTTCGGGTAGTGTATGAAAGTCCTGTTTTATGATACATTTTTAGGGTTCCGTAGCCAAAATAGCAAACGGAACCCCTATAGTTTTAGTTTTAGCTTAACTCACAGACTGTTAGTGCTAGAAGGCTGCAATTTTGCATGGATACACATATTACTTACGCCGGCAAAGTAAAAAAATAAAATCTTGATAAACTTATTTTGAGAGTACCTCCCTTTTATATAAAGTGGGGATGTGGTTTTTTGGGGTTGTCAAGACCATTTTTAGATTGAGGGATCCGTTTGTGAAATATTAAGCTGTAAAGTTTTAAAGTGCCATTTTTTGTTATTTATAGTCAAGTTCTCCTGCCAGCTAAATAGGGCGGGGATGTGAAAAAAATCACGGTAGTAATATATAGTGAAATTAAAAGGAAAACTATCAGAGCTATGTAGCTCTAGCAGCTTGCCCAAGTTACTGCAGGCTTGGGGGAACACAGGAACCCTATATTGTGCATTGCCCGGTTTTTGAAGATTCGCTGCTGCCCGTGCCTTTTTAGTTAGCTCTCATTTGCACAAGCTATGTTAATGTTTTTTTCTTTCGGCAGTGAAAGACATTTTATTGATTCGTTAAAATTATTACGTCACATATTCAGAAAGATGATGTCAAACTGGCGCGGTGGGAGTGTCTCCGACTGCTACGCAAGAGGTCGTGGGTTTGATTCCTACACGGAACACCACTTAGTGTGATCCACAAATTGTTGTTCCGAGTCTTGATTCTTTCTAATGCGTAAATATAGTAAATTTTACAACAGGAAAGAAATGTTTTACCGGTTAAAATAGCAAATTGTATTGAACTATTTCTTTGGACAAAAATAAATAGGTACAGACGTAAAATTGCAAAGTTTTTCCTTTATGCTCAAGAAGATCTAAAAGGTTAAAAATACTACGGTAAAACTTTTGATAGAAAACTTTTTCGTTGACATACGAAACCTATGTATTTGCGAAAACACGTAGGTAAGTTTATAGAGAGAGCTTTCTACTGAAATGAATTAAAATAAGTAGTTCTTATTAGGCGTATGATATTATCTCGGAAAAAAGTAGTAATAGATTTTGTATTGGAATTGATTAAGTTGTAGATATTTTTGTATCTGTAGGTAGTGTACTTTAAAAGCAATACGAACAATTTAATTACATACACACGTCTTTCAATCGCGCGGAACTGAATGGTAAATGTTACCAATTATCATCTGGTATGTGTAAAATACATGACAGCATATAACAATATTAAAAACTATATGTGTTTTAATGTTGGATATGTTTAGTGGTAAGTGACCCTGACTACGAAGCCGGAGGTCGTGGGTTCGATCTCCACCCAGGATAACACTTTGTGTTATGTGCACAATGGTTTATTCTGTATCTGGGTGTAATTTATCTATGATATTTATGTATTCAGAAATATATAAGTATATAATATCAGTTGTCTGTTTGCCAAGCTCTGCTAAGTTTGGGATCAGATGACGTTGTGTGAATTGCCAAAAAAAACTTAATTAAATTGAAGCGGCGCGGCGGTAGCCTAATGGCTAAGGTATCGGTCTCGCAATCGTGAGGTCGCAGGTTTCAATCCTACCCATAATACTACCGATGTGAACCTACTTCTAACACAAGCCATTGAGCTTAGCTGGAGGGGTTAATAGGATTGCTAGTAATGTAGACCAAAATCCTACATTGCTAGTTATATTAAAAAAAAATGTAATGGTCAGTCATGATGAGAGCCAGCCAATAAAACCCCAAAGTCACTAGGTAAGTAAGTAGGTACATCCTGAGTCGTTGATAAGGGTTGATGATATTGCACTTTAAATCACAAGTTAAATTTATTCCATCTCCGCAAAATTATTGTCCGAATACTTAAAACCAACGTAAAAGCCTTAGCTGGCTTCCAACTAAAACGGTGCACACAATATCCCTTAGGCAGGTTACGTAAGCAAAAACTTAGTTATGACTATAGAATAGGCTCGTCACGGACCGTTACCAAGGTCGTTGAAACTGTTACTTCAAACTTGTGAATTAGTATCAACTAATTTAATAGGCTGGCGAAACTAGTCAGTCCATTGTATCCCAAAACTATCAATATAATCAGTTTATGAGGTATAAACGAAGCCAAGAGCGATCTCGATTAACTTCAATTAAAATAATACTTAGCGGGAGTTGTGATGCTATTGTGTAAAACGTACGAAGATTACGAAGATGCGGTAGCGTAATGGTTAGAGCATCGGACTCGCAATCGTGAGGTCGTGGGTTCGAATCCCAACTATTATATTACCGACAAGAGTCCGCTCCTAACACAAGTCCTTGACTTTAGCTGGAGGGGTTAACAGGATTGCTAGTAATGTGGGACCCACAATTCCACATTGCTAGTTCCCTTTATTACCCAAAACAAATACAGCACATTACAGCATATATGATAAGCAGGAATATTTATACAATAGCAGCAGTTGCATTTAAAAAAAAAAACATCGACTAAAAATACAAAATTTCACATCTTACTCATCTTCATTCTCTAGCGGAGAATCGACAACCGTTGGGGTAAACGAGTTCTTGAGTGGAGACCGCGATCCTACACTCGGCAAATGTAGTGTAGGACGCCCTCAGGCCAGGTGGAGTGATGATTTACGCAAAACGGCTGACAGGAGCTGGATGCGAGAAGCTGAAGACAGAACAAAGTGGCGTGCAATTGGTGAGGCCATTGTCCAGCAGTGGACTGCGATAGGCTGATGATGAGCCATAGCGGTTTAGGCTCCGTGTTGATGAATCAGTCAGTAGGTATAGAAGATGATGGTTAATTTATCTGTTTGTCTCGTGTGTACCAATAACAATCTTGATATTACTCTCAAACTTTCAGACAGCTATAAAATAGTTTTCTTGAACTGAAAACTACTTATTAATGAAGTCATGCTCAATAAATTGGCGATCAGCACTCAACAGTGTCATAATCTGATTTAGACAAAGTTAAAAACCTCATTTAAAAGTCTACGTCTAGGTACAAATTAGGGATGCTACGATGCGGTTTTAGCGAAACCGAAGTCGGAGTCGGAGTTTTAAAATTTGGTTTGTCAGAATCGGAATCGGAGTTGGAGCTGATGGGAAAAGACAAACATGTTAAAATAAATCTTAAGAAAATGAGATAAAATAGTACAAAGAAACATTATTCATTCCTATTAAATGTGTAAAGGAAAGCAGGACTCGATCCTCGAACCCGTTCATATGTGTGTAGTAAAAAATTTTCTTTCATACCTTTACCATGTATAAATTAGCTTATTGGAGCGGTCGCCGCACGCTAGGTACATCCGATTAAAACGCCCGATTTAAAAGTATCGGAGCCGAAGTCGAAGTCGGAGGTGTAAAACCAACCAGGGAAGTTCCGGAACATCCCTGGTACAAATCAATAGTTTAAAATTTTATTATAGTGGGGAGTCTGACTTTCACTGGGTGTAGGTGGCAGGCTGCCAAACTTGGAACCGACCAATACACAAATTAAACCTCTGATTCATACATATTTCACTAACAGGTCGATACCAGACTAGTATCATTCAAGTTATTGGCGTTTAATTTTGAGAGGAGCAATTATTATTTTTTGATTAGCTGCTTATTAAAAAAACGTATCGTAGCTTTTTAATTTTTCAGCGTGTTTTGTGTTTTCCGCGTTTTTTTTCTTCTTAAATCATCTCAGTGCGCGAACTAAATAAAAAAATATGTATTCGTATGGGTTAAAAAGCTGTTTTTGTGTCCCAGCGAGACTAATGAACACCAATATATTTTTATATTCAAAATAGATTTACATTTAAAGAGTTTACGTATTCAAGAAATAGTCATCTGTAACCTGGACGGTACGCTTTAGACCAATCTTTGCATGGATATCTTGTTCGGTGGATATGGAGAGTATATTGTTACATTTTGAACGAAATGGACGTTCACTTTTCAAGTGATATCCATAGTCAGGTTGTTCTAGGTCTCTAAAATAGTGAAGATACTACATATATGAGTATAAGTTTATGAATTTGTAGATAGGTACCTACCTATACCTACTATAATATGTCTGTTTACTGCATATGTTCGTAAACTTTCGCGATTTGTATACATTATAGAATTTTATAAGTTACGGGTCTTAATCGCGTAAATATTCTATTTTAGGGCTAATACCTTTGTTTTATTGCCCGACGTTTCGACCGTATTGCAACGGCCGTGGTCACGGTTAGACTGGTTTAGCTCAGCGTCGCCTCCGTCAAATGGGTTTCGGAAACTACCCTCGCTTCAACATTTCATGTAACATACATAAAGTAACCGTCGCAAGTTACATATGGGTTATATGTAACGTGTGACGGTTACTTTATGTACGTACTAGCACAAAAAATCACGCTACATAAACTTAGGAATTAAAAAAAAAAAAAAAAAAAAAGACGACTCCCGCAGTGGGGTACAAGCCCTGAGGCGCGGGGGAATCATAGTCGCTGAGTTAATGTCTCATTTTCAATTGATTTGCGTGAACCAAAAAAATTAAAAAAGTTAAGCGAAAGGTTCCTTACCTTTCGCTTTTTTGTTTAAAATAAGACTGTACCAATATACAGTAAACTCATATATTTACAGCATATGTGTCACAACTGCGACGATTTGTATAACTGAAAATTATGAAATAATACTATTGACAACCAAGAAGTATTAGTTGTAGACTGAGAATTAAAATTCCTCTTATACAAATTCTTAGTAAGCAACTTGTTGCAAAAAACAATAATCACGATAACGTCTTTGGTAATTGGTTGAGTGGCGCGATGGGAGTGTGCCCGACTGCTACGCAAGAGGTCGTGGGTTCGATTCCCACACGGGACACCACTTTGTGTGATCCACAAATTGTTGTTCCGAGTCTGGGTGTACTTTGTGTCCGTAACTTGTATGTTTGTAAAGTCCTCCGCGACACAGGGCTTGTACCCTACTGCGGGAGTTGTCTTGAAAAAAAAAAGATATTTTTTCTCCTTTGGTAACTGGTTGCGAATCTCAGTTGCCAATGCGGCGGGATGAGTAAATCGTATCGTGGTTGGCATTATGTTATCGTCAAAATAAATAATAGATCGATATCAAAATCACGGGAGAGATTACATAAAATTTGATTTTATCGTCTTAGTAAAATTGAATTTGTTTATTATTTCAATAAGGCGATTATTTTTAAAAGCATCGGAAGTACGAACGTAGGAATGATCTTTCTGTTTATCGGAGTTAGGATTATCCTTGCGACCGGAATAATATCTACCTATATTTTGTGAATAAACAATTTTAATTAAAATATAAATTATGTTAAAAATATGCCTATTCAATATTAATATACCTACATACTTAAAACAAGTAGGTATACACACTATTTTCAGCGACTTTTTGATCATTCACTTCAATTGTACAAAGATTTGCTCATATGGATTTTACTCACTTAGGAAACGTGCAGCTGTGAAAATGATGACAACCAAACCAACTCAGTTTGCCGCCATTTTCATATCTCTTTCAGCTATTTTTCTCTATGGTGGCGTTGAGAACAAAAAGTATAGAAATAAAAAAGTGCAACTAAAAAGAGTTTTTAAGTATTTTTGAAAAAAATACAAAGAAGGATTACAGAAAGAAGTTTAACAAAAAAAATGAGAAAACAATTGACATATCAATGACGTAATGCACGATATACAAAGGTTATCTAAAATAATAGTAGGTGACCCGCGCAACTTCGTCTGCGTCAATTTCCGCGTTTTTGCAACATTTTTTATTGCTACACCGCTCCTATTGGTCATAGCGTGATGTTATATGTACAGCGTATAGCTTTCCTCAATAAATTGGCTATTCAACAGTAAAATATTTTTTCAATTCGAACCTTTAGTTCCTGAGATTAACAAACAAACAAACTCTTCAGTTTTATAATAAATAATAATAATAAATAATAATAAATAATAATAATAAATAATAATAAATAATAATAATAAATAATAATATTAGTATAGAATATACCTATCGCTCAAATTAATTAGTTATTAATCTGAGACCTATCGATAACCTACTTCTTGCTGCATGTAACTGTGAACTGTCACATTTTTTGACGTGTGTCTTATAAATCGATGACCGGCTGCACTCACGAAAAAGTGTCACGTTATTGACTGGTTGCTAAGCAACGCGAAAGGCGATATGATATCAAAATTATTATGTTATCACGTAAAATTATCGCCCGTGAACCGATTTAACAGACAACCATTTTTTCTGTTTTGGGTTTTCCAGCACTTTTATGAGCCTCTATGACCACAAACTAAATTCATCATTGGCTTTCTGTTATTTATATATAGCAGCCAACTATGCAACTGCGCTCATTTTCTGGTTGTAATGAAACCAATTAAACTTTTACAATAAAAGTATTTACTTATCTGTCGACCACTCATTTTTGGAATGAGTTGGTGAGAGCATGAGTTAATTTAATAGGTGTCTGGTTTCATAGCACATGGGGCCGGTATATTAGACAGTTGGAAATGATATTGCCATTACTGGATTGGTCTATTAAGGAAATTAAAACGGTTGCGCAAAATGAGACTTGTTTACTTTGATATAATTAACTAGCTGTCCCGCGCAACTTCGTCTGCGTAAATTTTCCCCGTTTTTGCAACATTTCTCAGTCATAGCGTGATGTTATATAGCCTATAGCCTTCCTCGATAAATAGGCTATTCAACTGTGAAAGAATGTTTTAATTCGGATCAGTAGTTCCTGAGATTACCGCGTTTAAACAAACAAACAAACTCTTCAGCTCTAAAATATGAGTATACAGGTCTCGCCTGCGTTTATAATGTAAGTATGTGAATTTTCTCACAAAAATACTGATAACAATTGCTGAATCTAAAAATCAGACGATACCTTTTTAATTTTGAGGCGTGTTCAAAGGTATTTCTATAGTTACTATTGACGATCAAGTGATAGTGACAGCACGACAACACCGACTCAAAACTAAGGCTTGAGTATTCGGCCAATAAACAAAATTGAAGACAAGACACCATTTTTGAGCTCTTTTTATATCTGTTTGATTTTCACCGATTGACATGAAATTTCGTACAAAAAGTGCTTAATAATATAACGAGAAAATGAGGTTACTTAAAATGACTTTATAATGAAACTTAAACTAATCTATAACTATTTATTTATTTAGACACCCCAACTAGATTTTTACTTCAAGAAATCATATAAATAAAAGAAAAGAAAAATACTGAAAAATTGCAGATAAGCCGTTCAAGTTGTCTTGGATGCCTGGATGGATGTTTGTTATTCAATCACGACTTACGCCACAATGGGTAATCGAATCTGTATGAAATTTGGCACAGAGATTATAGCACATAGGTAAGTTTTTAACCAGAAAAATTGTTCCCGTGGAACAAATTTGTTTTTTTAAATTTTCACGAGAACGAAGCTGTGGGCAACTAGCTAGGTTCACCTATCTCAGGCGCGGATCCAGAATCACTTCGTTCGGGGAGCAACACTTGACTCTGCCGGTCAAGTGGGAGTCGCTCGCATAGCTGTGGGGGGTGCATTTGATTCAACACCGCTAGGTACACCATATCCACTACCACAGACGGGGTAGGCAATTCCCTAAACACTTCAATCCAGTGTCAACATTCTAAAATTCTCCAAAAAAGGTCCTGCCCCTGTTGCCCCCCCCTATTGCCCCCCCCCTATTGTATCCTCGCCTGACCTATCTGTATACTGTCAGCCAAAATATGTTGTTACTTAGCCAACTTTACCGCATTTTGGCATCACACAAACAAAAACGGGATCACCTCTACGACCAAAGTAATAAACATCAATTATTAGTTAATAACTATTCGAAACGTACATTAGCAAAGTCCATTTTAATGGTAGAGTTGCTTTATAAATTGGTGTTGGTTAGATATCATGATAGTTTGATCACTAAGTTGGAGGCTGCGGTCTCTAGGGCGGGTATTTCATCTCAATTAAACGACTCATGTCCGTGGCTGTACCCTCAACAGTTTGAATCGAGAGGCTTTCAGTATTGACGACACGATACCGTGACGAGGTTGTTACCTATTGAGAACTGGGCGTACGTATACTATTGGTCGGAGCGTGATGTTATATAGCCTATAGCTTTCCTCGATAAATGGACTATCCAAAAGTAAAAGAATTTTTAATTCGAGTAGTTCCTGGGATTATCACGTTCAAACAAACTCTTCAGCTTTATAATATTAGTATACCTATAGATATGAGGAAGGCATTATTATTTTGTATACCAATCCTACTAATCCTGCGAACACTTTTTCATCGTATCTTCTTTCTTCTTTGCAATACTTTTCCCTTTTTTACATACACACACACACGCACACACACAATTACAAACATCATGTATGCAAATAATAATAGTATTAGATCTAGCTTTTAGATAAATTTCAATAAAATATTATTTGTTTTTTTTTACTTTTTTAGAACTAAGCATTTTTATTATTGTTACATAGAATAAATAGATATAGAAGAGCGGAGCCTCCTAACACAAGCATTTGATGCTTAAAAGGAGACTTTTAACACCAAATGTATGTTTAACAAATACTTGTACAATGTTCTTATGAATTATTAGCTGTCCCGCGCAACTTCGTATGCGTAAATTTTCCTCGTTTTTGCAACATTTCTCGTTGCTGCTCCGCTCCTTTTAGTTGTAGCGCGATGTTACATAGCCTATAGCCTTCCTCGATAAATGAGCTATCCAACAAAAATAGTTTTTTTTAAATCGGACCAGTAGTTCCTGAGATTAGCGCGTTTAAACAAACAAACAAACTATTCCGCTTTATAATATTAGTATAGATTATAAAAAAAAAAATTTTTCTTCACAGTTACATACTCACTTAAAATATCAGAATAAATCTAGCAGCTATTAAAAGTGCCGTGTCGTAATCGCATCTTATAATATGAAAATCCCCATCATGGCGTAACGCGTGTACTGGACTCTACAGTGGAACATTTCTAGATTAGAATTGCTCCCAGGTGCTCCATCAAAGAAATATTATCACGCAAAGTGCTATTAGTTAAGACTAAGACGTTTTTAGTGCTAACGGCTTCTGAGGCCCTTAAGATGGCAGTTTATGTACTCGTATCTTTGCAGGGTTGCTAGTTGAACAGACATAATCTTGATAATGCTGTGATAAAGTAGCCTCTCATCTGTAATTATCTATTTGAAGAGATGTTCTATTACACCGTTATGGCTGTGCTGATACTCTTATAAATTCTGGAGCTAAATTGTGGAACATTTTTAGATTCAATTAATGTAGATTTTTTTTGGGGATTCTTACCCAAATAGTGCTAGTGGAACCCTATTACGTCATCTGTTTGTTCCTCCGTCCTTTTAGTATAGCACTGTTAGGCGGAACAGACAGATATTCTAGTTATGCCTAGACTCAACTAGTTCATAAGTAAAGCTGTCAAAATACAGAGATTCATGTCTACGCCACGTAGCCACTAAACAAAGCTAACTTGACTGCAATTTATTCGTAGCACCAAAATACATGTAAAGGATAGAGGACTGACATACTTGTATATCATTTATTCTGATAGTAAATGTTATACAGCTCCTCGCTGTAGACCGTAGCACCTGTAGCTGAATACACACGGTTTATGTGCTACGTGTCGCCGGCTTATGAGCTTACAACATTATTAAGGATTTACGATGTTTTCATCAGATTTTTCACTCTGCTACGTAAAGTTTTAAGGACAAAACTAGATTATATACTACTGAGCACCGGTTTTTAAATAAAGTAATATTTTTTGGATATATTAAGTGATGTTTTTTTAAAATTAATCTTATACTCATTTTAACTATGTTATTTTTCGGTTCTAGCGTCGTTCGTATATTTGCAATTTCGGTCTATTTTAAATCTCACGATTATCTAAAAAATCAATGTTTGTCTGTATATCCTCTATGCGTTCCGAAACCATTAATCAGATTGTGATGAAACTTTAGCAGAATGTTCTGGGAAGGCCGGCGAGTGTTCCTGGCTTTAAAAGCCCCAGCAAAGCGTGGCCGAGTTCAGCTAGTTATAAAATATATATATATATATATATATATATATATATATATATATATATATATATATATACTCTGTTATACGAACATAGGTACATATTTGGATATATATAATATATCCAAATATGTACGCACATGTAATATATTTTTTGTCAATATTTGTTCCACCTTTTTTACATTGAAATTATTTTCGGATTATTTCCCTAGCGTATTATCAATTTGTTTGTGAAAAGAGCACCAATATCATACATAGTTTGAGATTCACAAAAGGCGAAAACGAATAATGGAAACATACGGAAATTGTGCACGAGCCCGAATTAAATTCTATTGTTATTCAAAAAACGACCGTGGGTACTACAAAAAGGGCGAGTTGAATACAATCTTCGAGCACACATTTTATTAGTAGGCTTCACATTTTACGAGCGGACTGGAAACCTAAATAAAAAGAGGATTCTTCATATGAAGTCCCTTTGTCATTTTTTTACGGTGGGCTGTCAAAAGCTTTTACGATTTCATCTTTAGTCGGTCGGTGTTATGTACGCAGCCTAATACCTGAAAAATGAAAAGAGAAGCTCTTATTATAACGATGACGAGGTTGCTTTCAATATCACGGTGGCTGTGTTCCCTTTTATCTTTCTAATGAGCCTTCAGGATTATAGATTTTTATCGGATTTGAAATATGTCTGTTACGGTTTAACAAATATAATTTTCTTTTTTCTATTTGTGAAGGACTGAATATTATTTTATTTCAATTGTCGGGATATCTTTGGTGACATAGGAAGGTTAGGAGGGTATCTCTGTCATTTCCCGAGAGAACCGTAAAAAAAGGAATTAGGGTCGGCGCTTGGGAGCGAGCAGTAGAATCTAATCGTAACTATCCAATGCTGTAATTATGGTAAAATCCTTATATTATTGGATAGGGGAGCAGCAGTGTAGTAACGGTGACTTTTTAATTTATTTTTTTATCATTACTTACGGTTATATACTTTTCTGCTAAGAACATCTTGCTTCCGAGATGCTCAATCATTGCTCGAGTATGAAATAGAAGTCGGTTGGTACTTTTATAAAGGTGTATTTTAATTACAACGTTCCTAATTTTGCGAAATTATTTACGTAAACATCCAAGCCTTTAAACTTCGTTCAAATGGAAGTCACACAAAGGAGGGCAGAAGTATCCTTGCAAAGTATAAGTTTTCATCAAAGTTCCATAGCTCGGTAGCGAGTGGACGGCAAACAAATTCAATGACCACAAAAAAGTTATGGAGGAAACTTCATCAGAGCTAGCAACCCGAGGAAAGTTCAACATAAAAATATTACTTACGTACAGAACATCATAAAAATAAAATTCTCTCGTTTACAATGAAATGATTCAGTAGGAAACACACCGAAAGTGATTTTATTGTTGTTTGAAACACAATAAAGCTATTTGCAGTTCATAACAGTTTTGAAAGTAATGTAGAAATTATCCACGCTATCAGCGTTCTGGCACAATACATTGTGTAATATGAGCACAGCTATGTGTTTATCAAATAAACAGCTGCAGAGGAGAGCGTAGGATGCCCTCGCGGACGTGATTTGAGCTCACGAGATGGTATAAATGGATCGCAGGGTATTCGTTCGATGCAAGGGGCTTTGTCGAGATTTCTACTCAATCCAGCAATTATTATAAATATTGAGAATGCCTTCACGTCTCCTATATTATTATTCGTTACAAAATATTGGCAAGGATTATCTAGACTGAAAATCTACAATTCAGATCGCAAATAGCTCAGTTTGAAGAAATAGATGGGGTCATTTGTCTACTGCTTTTTCTGAGTTATTCAATACAAACTCGTTCGTTTTTAGTCAAAGAAAACATTCTATAGTGGAGTTGAAATGGGTCGACAAAAACTGTATGAATTGCTAAACATTTATCTTGATCCTCTATTGATATTTTAGATGGGTATATAGTTTAATATTAGTGACTGAGTTTGACAATGTACTTATTTATTTTTCAAATAAAAATGGATACGTTTAACTTATCATTAAATGCTAAATTAGTGGTTTTATTTAATATGTAGATATATACTAAATGTAACTCTTAATTTCAGTTCATTCTGACGTTGCATAAGTAATTACAAAAATGGTTTTTGTTTGTTACATTTTAATGTATGTTTGCAATATGTTATGTAATACACACTCTCTTAACATACATGATTATTGTTTAGTAGATCGAAAAAGAAGGAAGAATAAAAAACTGACCGGTGATATACAACTGAAAAGCCAATATTCCAAATTTAAGAAGTAAAAACAAATCATGTGTAAGGTTACAGTTACATTTTAAATGTACAGCTAATTGATAAAACTTGTACCTTTGATAATAGCCATCTCAATTTTATAAACTTATTAGCATTCACAGTGATGTTTTCATTGGAGTTGGGCACTGTACTTCAACTAAAAAGCCTTTTCACTACTATATATATCTCAATTTGAATGGGAACGTTCTAGACTTAGTTTGAATACTAAATAAGATGCTTTTAGTACGAGCGCACGCTTAGGTAATTCTGTACTTCGTTGTGAGTTGTGAGCCTGTGGAAATGTAACCATTCATGTTCTTATTAAAATGTACAATGTTTTATTTTATACTTGTACCTACTATCAACTGGAATAAGTAGCTTATGGACGCTATGTAGCAACATCAGGAACTATTAATATTTTTTCACAAATACTAAACCTTTAAAGGAGGACACACCGTGAATACTGAAGGATGAGCTCAAGCCCCTATCAAAACAAAATTCTGTATGCGCTGTCTTCATTCATGTACTCCACACACATTTCGAGGCAGTGTGTATACGGCTTAACTGACGAACCCATAATTTTATGAGTACCTACTTAGCAATATTAAATATACCTACTTATTCACTTGTAATAATCTAAGATCTCGAATGTTACTATCAAATCGTTTTATTTCGTAATATAATAGCGGATTCTAAATGGACATGGTCAATCCAATATGTGAAGAATACAGATTAGATTCTTTCGAATTTGGAAGAAGTAGCTAAGTTTGTGCGTACTTACTATGCTAGTAGCTACGTCTTATAGAGCATATTGAACTAAGAATTATGGCGGCGTAATCGATGAGAGCACATTCCCTATGGAACCGTAATAAATCGGCACAGACCGGTGTTCATTAATTTGCCTCCTGTCAAGTCGGTATCTGAAATTGTTGATGTTTTGCGCATGTTTGTGGCACAATTTATTGAGCCAATCATTCGTGGGCCCTAAAGTTGAGCGGTACACTTGAGATCATTTATAATAATAGAATTTCCAAGGGTAAGATATGGCGTAATAATGTAGTGGCTCTCTGCTGATTTGGGTGCGAAACAAGACGTTCAACTTAGTTTGTGGAATTTGCGTATCTTTGTGGTGCTCCAGCTAATTTAATACATTAAGAATAAACAGATAGTTTAACAGAAAATCATCCGAAAATGTACGTTCTGTTAAAGAGGAATATTATAACGCTGTTATAGAAACAACAAATAACAGCCGCTAAGTAGAATTTACTAACTAAAATTATTCGTACACATTAATAACTGCCTAACTTGGTATAGTAATTTGACTTGAAAAATCTAGACGTTAATAAAACTTACGCAATCTCAGTTGGTAAGAAGTACTATAAATAGCGATAAATCACATAAAACAACGATCCTAAACTTGGTAAATGAAAAAAAGACAAAATAAATAAATTGGAGCCTTGACAGGAACGGAAGAATAAAGTTATTTGAGTCAAGTACTTTTCTCGCCCGCCGCGGCACCGTCGCGCCATCACTCCCAAAGTGTTTTTAGTGAAATAATGAAGCGGATCTCCAAAAATTCATGGCAGGATTCCACTCCGCAGATATCATAACAAACGTAATAAAAACTTTCCGGCAAAATATTAGTTTTTCGGACCAACAGAGTTTACACAGGACTGAAAGACAACAAGAAACGGCTCTTCATTTATTCCCCATTTTTAATGTTGAATAAATTATATATTGTTATGATTGACGATATAATAAAATCGGGTTATCATACGACTTCAGGCTTTTTGTTGTTTAACTTGTAACCTAATTCAAAAAGAGAACCACACAGTTAAGCCTTACATTTTGTTATTTCTAAACGGATTAGGTACTATTTTGTCTTCTCAAGTTTCTTTCGGTTCCATTAAAGATTAATATTTGGTTTCTATTTCTATTCCAAGGGTTTTGAGAGATCTATAAGGCGATGGAGAGCTGTTTGGATGCTATTTCCTAAGTAATGTCGTCTTCATCCTCAAGTGCCTATAGAATGAGCCCCTAATAGATACTACGTGTTGCCATTACAGCTAGTGGTTACAATTTGCTCCAGGAGCTTTCACCTAACTTAAAAGGGCTTGCCATCAAATGGGCGGTATATCGAAAACCCATTCGAGTAATTTGAGGCGAACCGAAACGACATTGTCGCTTAAGCGATTCAATCCTACGCGACCGCGTCGGGACCTACACGACGATTTGAATTTAAGCGATTTTATGTGAACGTTATGTCACCGTTGTGAACAGTTTGCTGGTAATAAATTATATTCGGTTGTTCATTTATTGTTGTTTACTCGGCCGAGCGAACGCTCTGGTACAGCCTCGTTCGTTGTCATGTTTACACGAGTAAAGAGATGACTGATAATCGTTTTACGGCATTCGTTTATGTCGCAGATAAGGTTTGGCAATCACGAATTCGTTTGTCTTATAGCATTTCTTTTTCTGTTCCATGTTTAGTGCTGTCTCAGATTGATGGCTATACCGATTTTACGACTAAACTATTGTCGTATTGTGCAACTTTGTAACCGAATTGTGCGTCCAGACGGAATGCCTGAAACAGTATCGTTCTTATATTGATTTGTTATGGAAATATAAAAACAATGAATGAATTTTATGTATTTATGTATCATTTTGTTCTGTTTTACGACAACGCTGTTAAAAGGAGAGTATCAGTTGCTTGCGGTTGTTTCGTAAATTTACTGCAGTCCCCGTTCAATTTTCAGTTGGTCGTATATTACTTTCGACAAGACAACGACTGATAATTCTAGTGTTCCTAAAGCTATTAACCTGATTTACTTATCACCTGAGTAAGGAACGCTTTATACAGACGTGCGTGAGCAACTGACGCTAACGGTCACAGAATCAGGGATCACCTCGATCCACTGTTACGACCTTCGTACGTCTTAGTTCCGAGATATCGTGTTCGTAAACGAAGTGTGTATGTGTGCGTTACTCAAAGATATTTTGATGTAAACTCTCTATGTTTTGCGGTGACAGTGCCTAGTCGCCAGCAGCGCAGTAATGACAGTAAACTCTGACTAAGATAACAAATCGTTTTGCTGAGGTATTGCATTAAATACTCGTATCTACTAGTATTTTACCACTACAGTATTTTCAATTTCCTTTTACATAGCTATAGTTTAACAAATAACGCGACGGTGTAACCGCCAGCCATACCGTCGTAATTCGAGAAGCGATAGCGGCTCAGCAATCTTACCGATATGCCCCTACTATGTAATACACGTTTGAAAGCCTTAAGCTTTTTACATGCTACCAAGAAATAGTTCAACGAGTGTTAACGAGTTCACTCAGTGAAGCGTGCTAGGATAAGGTGGTGCGGTAGAAAGTTTTACTTGCGTTTCAATGTAATGTTATGATTTGTATGTTTACTGTTACCCTTTAGTTTGTAACCGTTCCTACGGTTTAAGTTTGTACTGTTAGTTTACTGGAGGATTAAGATTGTGATTGGTTTCTTTGTATTTCATACCTTCGTTATTATGTTTACTGTAAACCAGAATGAATAGCTGAACCTATCACTACATGCTCTAGTAAAATTTGGCAATTTGAAAAGGTGGCCGCGAGTTTTTATTGCCAAGATCTTTTCTCCGTCTTTACCTATTGTTTGCGAACTTAGCATAACATGTACATGTAGAATCCCGACTTATCACAAGAGTAGTTTTGCATCCTAAGTGAATAAAGAATTTTAATTTTTTTTTTTTAATTTTGATGGAAGTAGGAGTTGTTGTTGTAACCAACTGCGTGAGTTGCCTTTAAAAAACAAATCTTGCTACTAATGTAATAAATGCTGCAATAAGTAACTTCGTATGTCTGGTTTCTACAAATGAACCGCAGGTTCAAGTTAAATTAGATATGATTTTGTTATGAGCATTCACGCAGCTGTAGCCAAGGGAAAAACCTAGCTTAAGTGATAAAAGTCTATCTGAAAGTAATTCTGTCTTGGTGTTTGTCTCTTTTGCATGTTTTCTATTAGAAGACAGTACTTTTTAGGGTTCTGTACTCAAAGGGTAAAACGGGACCCTATTACGAATCCGCTGTCCGTCTGTCACCAGGCTGTATCTCATGAACCGTGATATTGAAATTGTCGTGAAATTTTCACAGAAGATGTATTTCTGTTGCCGCTTTAACAACAAATACTAAAAAACAAAATAAAATAAATATTTAAGTGGGCTCCTATACAACGAACATGTTTTTTTTGTCGTTATTATAGATAATGGTACGGAACCTTTAGTGCGCGAGTCCGACTCGCACTTGGCCGGTTTTATTATATTTGTATCTTTGTAGCTTCCACACAGTACGTACGCACGTCACTCAGAAGCCGGTTAATACCAAAACATCAAATCAAGGCCGTTACTTGTCACATTTTTATGAAAAGACCCAATTTGTCCCAATTAATAGCCACAAATGTAAACAAATATTTCAGCCAATCATAAATAATTAGGAAATGCTTTGGCAATAGCAGTCCATTATGTCCACGAAAACTCAGAAGCCCGTGAACTTCACAAATCAACCGGAGACCAATCAATAAGAAATTCATAGGAAATATCGGAGCGTTTTTTCGTCAATTTACCGCATCAATCGTTGACGTAAATTAAATTGCGCGAATTAATATACGTAGTCGTACATTTATGCCGTAATGGCGGGGCGTACCTCCTTCGTCGTGAAAAATGGAATCACAGCGATGAACAATTTGTCATTTTAATGTTTTCGTGTCCGCAACCGGTACGGCGGCACTATGGATAGACAATTTATAACGCGTGTCATATCCCCTTTGTACGGCAAGGCAAAATATCTAGCTATGAAGAGAGGAATGCAATTTGTTGGCGCGTACATATCACAGGAATACCTTGTAAAGTGTGTTCGTAATTGTACAATGTAGTGTACACAATTTGTACAGATCCGAAAGCGTATGCTTTATACAAAGCGTTGTGTGGAGTGTAGAAAGTGTATTTATGTATATTGGGAGGTTTGGTTTATTATATTTTTGTATTGTAGACAACAGGATGTATTTCCTGTTGAGTATAACGACCGAACTTATTAATCGAACAGGGGCTATATCTTACTGTTCGATTAATTAGTTAGGTCGCATATTATTTGTAGAAAGAACAAAACATAATATGTATTTACAATAAATAAATGTCCTCTATGCGTTCCGAAACCATTGTACAGATTGTGATGAAACTTTAGCAGAATGTTCTGGGAAGGTCGGCGAGTGTTCCTGGCTTTAAAAGCCACAGTTTAGTGTGGTCTAGTTCAGCTAGTATTATTATGAAAATAACAGCTACGGGAGCTTATATATTATTAATTGTGCGCTTTAATGTGCGGCCTGAGAAAAAAAAACATATCGAAGACCCTTGAGTATCAAGTTAGAGACCATAAAAGGCGAGTTCAAAAGTTTAAATAATCCCTATGTTTAAAAAAGAATGAAATGACAAATCATTAAAAAAACAACGTTAATAATAAAATAAGTAGTTCTTATTAAAACGCTTTGTAATTTTCTTACAATGATTAAAAGTAGTAAATAATAAAATGAAAAATACATTTTAAAACTAAAGGACCCGCCTGCAAAAAGACAAAAACAAAATACCCTTCAAATTTAATATCATGCAGTCGGCATAGATGAATTCTGTTGGAACTAAAGATGACGTGCCTCTGACAGCATCATATTAAATTTGAAGGGTATCTTGTTTTTGTCTTTTTGCAGGCGGGTGTTTTTAGTTTTTAAATGTCTTTTTTTTAAGTTTTTTCTTCGATCAATCATATCAGTGTTGTTTCACTAAACTATTGAAATTTAAATTGCGAAATACATCATGGTTAAGGTCACAATTCTCCATGTAAACCCGAATAGTAAAAATAAAGTTTTGATAAATTATATTACGGTAGATTTATAGGTGGGACATTGTCTGAGAAGCTTAGGAGATAAGCGTAATATTATACTATGAGGCTACTGAAATTCCCACATCATAAAATTGGCCTCGCGCGGACGCTATAAAAGTGATCATTTATTTTTATGGCATCGATCCCTAGGTCAATAATTGTGTCGCCATAATTTTTTCGAATTCCGATATATTTACTACGTTCGGGAATTTTTATGCGTTCATTGCACCTTTGGGTACCTGTTAGTTTGTCATTTTGATGACTCACTTTAGTCCTATTACAAGATGGTTAACAGAAACTCCTAGGTAAACTTCAATCTAGCTGCTTAGAGAAGAAAGAAAAACGTAGGAACTTCATGTTCGTGCTTTTATCGAAAGTTAGTAATCTGATTTAGATAGGGTTTTCGTTTTATTAAAATATATATATTACGGGTCTTAATCGCGTGAATAATTTAAGGTAAAATACCTTGTTTATTGCCCGACGTTTCGACCGTATTGCAACGGCCGTGGTCACGGGAACACACGGGGGAAACGTCGGGCAATAAACAAGGTATTTTACCTTAAATTATTCACGCGATTAAGACCCGTAATATATATATTTTAATAATGTGTAAAAATCGCGAAAGTTTATCAACATTTAGGGTTTTCGTTATTGAATTACTTATTTTTTTGGAAAGGTTTTAGTGTATAAAACGTTGTTCTAGCTTATAAAACACCAGAGATATAGACTAAAACATAGGAGTGAGTCAGCGAAATTTGCATTCAGTGATGTGTAAAGTATTTATTATGCGCTAGCTTTGTGATTTCTTTGCATATTTTTGGTCACACGGTTCAAAAGGACACAATTTATGTAACTATCGCAGCGATTATTTACAAAAATAATAATTAAATCAAAAAAGTTTTAAATGTTTTTAAAAGACCTGTTGAATTATGTGTTAAACGTTGATGTGTGCTGACAAAAGAAAATAGCTTCCGATACATATATGGAGTGCCCCCCCCCTAAAAATATTTATTTTTATTATTTAGCTATCAAACTAAGTAGCAGAGACACTTTTCACTAAATTTTTTCAATATTAATTGTGTAGTCGTAGAATAAAATACCCGTGACATACGGACAGACTGACAGATATACGGACATGACGAAACTATAAGGTTTCCATTTTTGCCATTTTGGATACGGAATCCTAAAATGATTGATTTTTGGCGCCAAAATATTGAAATATTTTGGCGCCAAAAATCAATCATTAGTATCAATATGTCATCTACATGAATTTTAAGCAATCGGGTTTTTAGTTTTGTAATAATTTAGCTTGTTTTTTTAAATAAGAAAGTTTTTGAAGACAAAGCTTTAAGTGTATAAGTTTGACACTTATTACTGTGTAAAAACTTTCAATCGCAAATTCAATGCCTTGCCTATTTATTAATACGCCATATCATATTATAAGGTTTCAATTTCTTCATCTTCGAGAAGGCATATCATATCTGCAAGCCCGAATCTTCAAAGGTCAAACTATATCGATATGATCTTCTATCATCGTTGATATCAACGAGCTAGTGAAATATTCTAGGTACCAAACGACAAGGTTTAAACCCTGCTGTACCCGAGACGCCTTTAATGATCCACCCTCGCTCCTTAACCGTTAATTAAGGTTATTAATCCGAAGGCACGACCACCTTGTTTTCCCTAATTGGTAGCAATTTTATTTCAGCCGGCGAAAGTTAAGCTTCAGCTTTCATAATTAAGTTTATATATCAAAATATCTTGTGTGTAATGTGAGGAAGGAGTGAGAGACTTTGTGAAAGGGTTAAGACATAGTATGGATTTTGCTTCACATGTCTATTAAGTTAATGGTCTCTTAACCGATTTCAGTTAAGACTAGCTAACTACGAAGAAGATATTATAGGGCACAAGTGTATGCGCAGACACGAGTACATTTTTTATTCCTTCACCTTCATAGCCCGATGGATCGGCAATACGACACGACCGGAGAGAGATTAGGCGCAGAACCGACTGCTTAACGTGCTCTTCAAGGCACGGAGGGGTATGACTATGTTCGAACAGTCACCCATCTATGGACCGGCAGTGGTAACGTTGCTATATCTGTTCGGTCGCCTCTGAGGACCCTTATTAGGTTAAGAGTACATGATATTGGCTAAGGGTACTTTAGACGAGTCCGTGATTTAGTAGTGACCGAGCAAATCGAGAGATAAGCGAGCCTAAGCAACGTTTTCATTATCAGTCCATAGATTGATGCCCGTTTTCGAAAAATGTTATACCGTCGGCCCTGTATCTATTCTCTCTTCGCTCATATATTTGACTGCCTCTTTGGCGCGGAGGGATTGTATCCGACTGCTACGCAAGAGGTCGAGGTCGGACCCCCACCCAGGATAAAACTTTGTGTGACGAGCACGATGGTTTATTCTGTGTCTGGGTGTTATTTATTTATAATATGTATGTATTTAGAAATATATAAGTATGTATAACAGTTGTCTAGTTTTCATAGTACAAGCTCTGTTTAGTTTGGGATCAGATAGCGTTGTGTGAGTTGTCCCAAGATATTATTATTATATTATTTTCTAGTTTAGTGGTAATTTCATAACAACCTATATAATGTCCCATTGCTGGGCGTGGGTCAAGTAGAACCTACTTATTGTATGTAAATCCTGGTGTAATTGACATAATCGTCACGCTTGGTGATTGCAGTAAGGCTTTAAAGTATCGTAGAGGACGATGCTGCTGTCCTCCGGTGTGACATCCTTTAGTCGCCTTGACGACACCCACAAGAAAAGATGAGATGGTATTATCCTTATGCCCGTATCACACGGCCAATTAGTGGTAACGAAAATAAAAATAGGTTCAACCTAAATCATAAAAAAAGAAATGGGATATGAAAGAAAATATATGTGAATAAAGAAATTCTAGATAAAAACATAAGAAATAAAAGCGAGGTTAGATAGCGCTAAATAAAATGAATTTTACTGGCGCATATCTTTATTCTTACGTACCTACGCAATCTTATTTCATCTCTGCAGTAAAAAGTTGCCTTTCATTTAGACGGCTTAGAAATGAGAGCGCGTTGATTGAAAATCCATTTTTGAGGCAAACAAATATTACTTTTAAAATGTTGCATGCAAAGTGCGAGGAAGAGAAAGAGATAGATAGATAACAGAATTATTTTTCTGAGCATCCGCTGAGCCAGCAGGGGTCGTTATTCAATTACAACAGAGGGAAAATACGAAGCGATGTTTACCTGTGTTGCTCCGGGCCATCCGACCGAATCTTTTTACCATAATTACCTATACCGATGTATTTTTAAGTATACAGACCCCTCCTTCAAAGACTTTCAAGCTAAGGAAATACAGAGTGGAAATCTCAACATTTCAGTAAAAAGTCTTTACGTGATATAAACACATAGCATTGCTTACATACCACCCCCTAGGCGGCTGCACTTTAGGTATTTTTCGTTTTTGAAATCACAGGCGAGCTATGTGATTAGTTACATGAATGAAAAACTAAATCCATCATACCGACCTTGGTGAAAGCACACGTCCAGCAAAGAATCTGGCAAGCATATCTGATTTTTTATTACTAGCTGTCTCGCACAACTTCGTCTGCGTAAATTTTCCTCGTTTTTGCAACATTTCTCATTGCTGCTCCGCTCCTATTGGTCGTAGCGAGATGTTATATAGTTTATAGCCTTCCTCGATAAATGGGCTATTTAACAGTAATTAATTTATTTTAAAATCGGAAATAGATTATCGCATTCAAGCAAACAAACAAATTCTTCAGCTTTATCATATTAGTATAGACTAGCTGTCCCGCATAACTTCGTCTGCGTACATTTTCCCCGTTTTTGCAACATTTCTCATTGCTGCTCCGCTTCTATTGGTCGTCGCGTGATGTTATATAGCACATAGCCTTCCTCGATAAATGGGCAATCTAACAGTGTTACCGCGTTCAAACAAATAAACAAACTATTCAGCTTTATAATATTAGTATAGATGACTAGCGTTAACTCAAGACACCACCACGAATATATAATTCAAAATAAGGTTTATCTGAGTCTCCAAATGTCACCCAAAGCCGTTCAACGGTTAGACCGTGATTGAGTAACAAAGATCCAAACATCGAAACTTTCACATTCATAATCATGGTTTAGGAGAGGATTTTACGATATTTTACGAATCCAACAAATGCGCGGGTTGATGTTAGATCGAAAACCATTTTTGTCATTTATTCGCAATAATCCAATATGGAAGCGGGTGCGCGTGATCTCATTGACACTAAGCTCGGCACGGGTTGCTATCCATTATTCATGGTGTCCAACCCGTCGTGAATAATATTTGATGCGGTTTTGAAATGGCATAGCGTTAGAGAAACTTCAGTTTCGCAAATTTACTGCTTCATTAGCGGCGGTGGGTACAGCGTAAATTTGCCAGTTGTTTCTCTTCTAGTGCAATGTTTTCGAATTGAAAGGATTGTACAGAAACGTTGGTTTTGCTTTATTTGGTGTATTTTGTAGGAGTTTACTTTAAGAGAAGTCAGAATTAAACTAGAATTTGCGGAATTGGAACAGAATGCCGACTGCCTCGATGATGACTGTTGTACAAGAGGTTTGATTTCCACAAGGGACACCAATTTGTTTTGTTTTTTTTGATCTTTCACTTGATCCACCAATTGTTTTTCAGTGTCTAGGTATGTATACTTTGTGTACTTACTTTATACTGTATTGTTGTAAAGTTTCTCGCGATTTAGGTATTATTTTTTAATTCGGATGTTTTAAAACAAAAATAAATGGTTTTAATCACTTTCGAAGGGAACGCTTTAAGAGAGTAAGTATGTATATAAAAATATATCGACCAAATATACACACACACACACACGAACACGTTTCGCTGGGTTCCAGTTGAAAACCAGCGCCAGGCTCTTAAGTCTAGCTTATGTTAGACTGGACACGCATTCGTTGCAACCGCGAGGCACAACCTAAAATGTTGTAACTAATGTTATGCAACGAATAAATGTATCTTTTCTTTTCTTTTCGTTGAAATTAGGTCACAAATAAAGTCTAGTCGTTATTTAAATATGTGGTGCGGACATTCCCAAGTCACTTATAATGATAGTACACCAAATTTGGCACAAAAAAAACGGGCTAAGCTGAAGAAATGCAATCAGCGTCTTGGCACTGTTGTGTACGATTTTTGGAGGGGCGGCTGAGCCAGTATTTCTCATTTAAGACGTAGTATGTGTGTGGGTATATTGTTGATCCCGTCGTCATAGGACGTGTCCAGGGGCGACTCATTTTAGATAAGGAGCCCGCCCGTAGGTTCTTTTTGACTTATTGCTTCTATCGTGCAATCATCGCAGCCTCGGCCATTTCACTGACAAATTGTATATTTACCGCAGGAAATGGAAGGGATATATTTTCATGCTAATTTATTGGATTGTTCCTTTGTGAGGAATGTGTATTGTAACGTAAGTTGTGGAATTGTGATTTTAAAAGATCCCTATTTGTAGTGCTGTTTTTTAGTTGTTGTTTATTACTTGTAAGTTTGAAGATTAACAAAAAGGCGTAGTAGGAATGAGATGCTCTTATTCGAGAAGCGATTAAACAGACTAGAGAACCAATGTCATTGGCATTTGGCATTACAGCAGCTATCAATAGACACTCTGTACCAACTTATATTGTTTCTTTATCGTGTTTGTACTTTTATGTTTTGATTTAAGCTGGATTTCAGTCATGTGATTTTATCAGTTTTCTGTTTTCACCTGACTATGGCAAAGTCAAAAAGGAGGGCTTATGTTTTTAGCAATCTATATTTACTTTATATGTAAGTAAGTACTCAATCTTTCTTGTACCGAAATAAACGATTTTTCTTTTATTTAGTTCAGGCCAATGAACTGTAATAGTATACGTAACGATGTCCATTTTAATACAATTAAGTAGTCAACAGGCATATATATGTTAAGCACAGTTAGTCTCACATTAAGTTAGGCCGGAGCTCCCAGGGGCGAACGGCTGCTACTGAGTGACAGCCCAGCCCTTAATGTGGTTAAACAGTTAAAGCTTTAAGCCTTACTCACTGTACCATTCACTAACTTGCACTGGACGTATTTATAGCCAAGCTTAGATCTACTTGCGGTTCCGTCTTCATTACGACTGGATTTGGAGTTTATGTTGTTAAGTAACTGTATTTAAGCGGTGTATTTACGGATGTGTAAAGTTTTTTTCATTTTGGCACGGTTTAGATGTGTTTTTTTATAAGCAGCGGGAGCCTAATGGGTAATGCATCGGTCTCGCAATCGTGAGGTCGCGGGTTCGAATCCTATCCATTATACTACCGATGTGAACCCACTCCGAACACAAGCCATTGAGCTTAGCTGGAGCGGTTAACATGATCACTAGTAATGTGGGACCACAATCCCACATTGCTAGTTATCTTTGAAAAATAAAATGTAATAGTGGCGACTTTCGACGGGAACGAAGAAATATATATGTATGTATGTATATATGTATATTCATATATCTACCACATATATATATACACACACACACACACACACACACACGCGCGCACACACACACACACACACACGAACACGTTTCGCTGAGTTTCAGTTTAAAAGCAGCCTCTTAAGTCTAGCTTATGTTGAACTGGACACCCATTCGTTGCAACCGCGAGGCACAACATAAAATGTTGTAACTAATGTAATAATGTTACGTAATGTTTCTTTAAATATTCCAAAATTAGGTCACAAATAAAGTCTAGTCGTTATTTAAATATGTGGTGCGGACATTCCCAAGTCACTTATAATGATAGTTCAGCAAATTTGGCACAAAAAAAACGGGCTAAGCTAAAGAAATGCAATCAGCGTCTTGGCACTGTTGTGTACGATTTTTGGAGGGGCGGCTGAGCCAGTATTTCTCATTTAAGACGTAGTATGTGTGTGGGTATATTGTTGATCCCGTCGTCATAGGATGTGTCCAGGGGCGACTCATTTTAGATAAGGAGCCCGCCCGTAGGTTCTTTTTGACTTATTGCTTCTATCGTGCAATCATCGCAGCCTCGGCCATTTCACTGACAAATTGTATATTTACCGCAGGAAATGGAAGGGATATATTTTTATGCTAATTTATTGGATTGTTCCTTTGTGAGGAATGTGTGTTGTAACGTAAGTTGTGGAATTGTGATTTTAAAGGATCCTTATTTGTAGTGCTGATTTTTTGTTGTTGTTTATTACTTGTAAGTTTGAAGATTAACAAAAAGGTGTAGTAGGAATGAGATGCTCTTATTCGAGAAGCGATTAAACAGTCTAGAGAACCAATGTCATTGGCATTTGGCATTACAGCAGCTATTAATAGACACTCTGTACCCATATATTGTTTCTTTATCGTGTTTGTACTTTTATGTTTTGATTTAAGCTGGATTTCAGTCACGTGACGCCTGATTTTATCAGTTTTCTGTTTTTACCTGACTACGGCAAAGTCAAAAAGAAGGGCTTACGTTTTTAGCTATCTATGTTAACTTTATATGTAAGTAAGTACTCAATCTTTCTTGTACCGAAATAAACGATTTTTCTTTTATTTAGTTCAGGCCAATGAACTGTAATAGTATACGTAACAATGTCATGTTATCTTTGAAAAAAAATGTAATAGTGAGTTAGGTAGCGGGCGAAGGCAAGAGGGTTTTTAAAAAGAAAACACAAGGTGTGTTCAGCTTGAAGAGCGAATTAAGACTAACTTTATTCTTTAATAAAATTTAAAACTAAAACTTATCTAACAAAGAGTCGTTACATAAATGGTTCACGGAAGTCCATGATATGATATCTTAATGGCTCATTACAATAGTGACCATTGTGTGGCGGCGTGTTTGGCGGTGTTACACCGACATAACTCCTCCCCCCTTAAGATGGAGGCGTAGAGCAGGTTGCGACTGATGCTGAAGTTCATCCGCTTCCGGTTGCAGGACTGCGATTTGCGCCGATCTGGGTTTCCACCAAAATTTGTATACTGCAATTCCTATTCCTGTTGTTGCTATGATGACGTAGAGCATAATCGATGACCAGCTGGGTGTATTAGAGATGATTAGAAGATCGTCATCGGGTATATTGATTTCCTCTGCTTGTTGCAATGCACTTTTTAGATTGTCTAGTTCTATGTTTTCCAAGTTGATTTTTATTGGGGCAATGTTAGGAGTTTGATGTGCACGTGGTAATGGTATAGTTTCCTTGATATTAATGAATCTTTGGTGTGTCATTAAGGTTTTGTCCAAAATTTGCACCTTGCAGTTGTTGTCAGTTGTTATCAGGAAAACTCCTTTGTTGCGTTGATATTGCACGTCGTTGTTGCATGTAGTTTTTATGACTTCTTCTTGTTTCATGACAACTATCCAACTGTTGTCCTTAATTTGCCGTATTATGTTGTTGTCATAGGTTGCAGTGGCGTAGGTGCAGTTGTGAGGTTCCTGGTGCTGTATAAGTTGTGCTATGCAGTCTGTTGAGTGCAGTAGTGTTTGCCAATCAAGGTGTTGGCAGATGACGTCGTCTTCCACGATGTTTATGCAGGGCTCATGGGGATAAGCGAACTCATTATTTCCCAAGACAAGGAAAGGGTTTTTTGGGATGAGTATGGTGTTGTTATTATTGGGGATGGAATAAAGGTGTAGGAGGTTATAGGGTTGTTTTGCAACAATTGGTATGTCTAGTATAAAGTTAAGTGTCTCATTAGTACTATAAGCTTTCACTGTAATAGCTTTCTCCCACAAGTGGATATTATCTATGTTTGGAGCAAAGGCTAGGTTTCCATTGATTTCGTTTTGTATGATATTTAATTCGTCGATTAAATAAAGTGGGTCTATTATACTATGATGCATTTTTTTCAGGTGCGAAAATGTCAAAGCGTTTTCTAAGGTTTCTAGGCGATCATAGAGCTGTTGAAGCGAGTTCTCAATATTATTGAATATGCTGATTGTTATAAAATTATTTTCTAATTCAGTAGTTTGTGTTGAATACCTATCTATTGCTCTATAAATTTCTTTTTGGTTATGTTTAATGTTTTTCAGGTTTTTCTCGTATTCTTTCATAAAATCTTGCATTATACTAATAGTTTTTCTTTGATTTGACCTATCGATTTTAATTGCTGATTGGATTGATTTGATTTCGTTATCAAACTTAATTGCGTCATCTTGATCTAAGTTTCCTGTGATAGCTTTTACTACTGTTCCTAAACCATCTATTAGGCCGCGCTTATGTCTAAAACTTGATCTAAAACCTACGGTTTGTAATCCTAAATAAGGTAATCTACTTTCTATCGTATCTATAAGAAAATCTATTTGCTGTGTGATTGTCTTATAATCTATTGAAGCATTTTGTTTCAGCTTCATTGTATAGTAATTACTACATATTTCTAAGTATATATCCCTTAATTTTGTAGTGTTATAAACTACAGCTAAATGATACGTATCTATTTGATATTGGGCTTTCGCTTCTGTCAATACCAGTACTCCGTTATGGTTGTCTATTGGCTGTATGACCGCTGTGGTTGCGGCGAGCTGGAGCATTGCGACGAAGGCGAGGGCGTTCCTGAAACATTTTCAGGTCGCCTTAGTAAACGGAAGTGTACTCTAATTGATTTTGCGTTTACATGTTTTCCGATAATTTCTGCGATTTGCTCTGGGTGTATACGTAAAATTGTGTAAGGACCTAGATATTTAGGTTCTAGTTTATTACTTCTTGCTGTTTTTGCCACTTGTTTGTATACAGTGTCACCGACTTTAAATTGTGCCGTCTCTGTACTTTTATTTGCTCTTTCTATTACCGACTGTTTTTCAATTGAAAGTTTGTTATTTATTAATTTATGTGTGTTTTCCATTATTTGTTTATGTTTCAAAACGTATTCTTGATAAAATTCTTTGGGGCAGTGTAATTCGAGTGGATTTCTGCTATCTGTGTGTCCATAGAGTAGTTCAAATGGTGTAAATCCTGTTGCTGAATGGATAGTGTTATTATATGCTATTATAGCATATTTCATTAAATTAATTGGTTCATCTTTGTCTGTTATTCGTTGAATTCTTACTAATTCTGCTAGTGTAGAGTGTAATCTTTCTATTGGTGAGTTTGAGTTGGGATTGTAGGGTGTTGTGAAGTGTATGTGTATGTTGTGCATCGCGCAAATTTCTGTGATTACTTCATTATCAAATTTGGAGTCTGAGTCTGTCGTGATTTTCTTCGGTACTCCTATAACTGAAAATATGTTGAGGAGAGCTTCTGCTATGTGGATGCTAGTGGAAGCTGTGAGAGGTATTGCTTGGGCGTACTTTGTGAAGTTGTCTATGATCGTTAAAAAGGTTGTACCTCCGCTGCTATACAGGTCCATAAACATATGTTCCATTGGTTTATGTGGAGTATCAGTGAGTGACAACGGTAGTTTTAAAGGGTTGCGTTCGTATTTGCTTTTTAGGCACCGATCGCATTTATTTATAAATTTTTGGATTGTTGAGAGCATATTTGGCCAATGATAATTTCTGTGAATGTGTTTATATGTTTCTTGTATGCCTCTATGTACGGTTTTTCCTTCGTGGTATTTTCTTATAATATCGGTTTGTTCAGAAAGGTTTTCTATCAATGTGACTCTATTTGTGCATCTTATTAATTTGGGTCCGCGATTGCTAAATATGTTTTTATATACTTCACAAAATAATTGATAAAATTCCTCGTGATGGAAATAACAATGGAAAACTCGGTCTGGTATTGTATGTTCTTTAAGAAATTGTATTATTTGTTGTTTTGTGTCGTTGATAGGAATCCAAACATCCTTAATTATAGTTTTTCCTTTCGATCTATCATCTACTCTATAGGTGTCTCCGGGCGTTTTTCTTATGTGAAATTGTTTTAATTGTCTATCAATGGCGTCATTTATTTCGGGTATTTGGTGCGTATTTGATCCGATTTCGGTTTCTAACTCTGGTTCCGGTTGTAATTGAGGTTCTGGTTCTGGTTGTGATTGCGATTTTGACTCTATTTGTCCGTCTATTTGTTCTATAATTTCAGGTGTCGTAGGAATATCGAGTAAGGTACGAATATCTATGTTTGCTAAGTCTAAGTCTGCATTGGAAGTGCTGGGTTGAGCGTCTACTGTATTTGGATTTGTGGCTAGTTCGTTGTGGTGCAGTATCTGTACTCTTGACAGTGCATCTGCGTTAGTGTTATTTTTTCCTTTTTTGTATTTTACGTCAAAATTATATTCTGCAAGTCTTAAACGCCAGCGTGTGAGTTTTGAGTTCGGGTCTTTAATTGACATGATCCAAGTGAGTGGACGGTGGTCCGTAAAAATAGTAAAACGTTTGCCATAAAGATATGGTCTAAAGTATTTAATTGCCCAGACAATGCTTAGCAATTCTTTTTCAATAGTGGAATATCTCTGTTCAGTATCCGAAAGTGTACGTGAAGCGTACGCTACTGGTTTATCTGTTCCTAGTTCTCCTTGTGATAGTACCGCGCCTATTGCTACATCTGATGCATCCGTGGTTAATATAAAAGGTTTTTCGAAATCTGGGTATTGCAATATAGGTGCATTAATGAGTACTTCTTTACATTTTTCAAATGCTTCCATATATTCGGGGGTGAAATTTATTTTGCTACCCTTTTTCAGACATTTTGTTAATGGTTTCGTTAATTTTGCAAAATCTTGTATGAATTTTCTGTAATAACCTACTAGTCCTAAAAATGATTTAATTTCTTTTTGTGTTTTAGGTAAAGGGAATTTTTTTACAGCTGCTATTTTGTCCTCGTTTGGCTGAAGGCCTTTGTCTGTTAATGTATGTCCTAGGAATTTTACTTGTTTTTGTAAAAATTCAGATTTATTCAATTGAATTTTTAGATTATGTGATCGAAGTCTGTCGAAAACTTGTTTGCATTTGTCAATATGTTCCTGTAATGATGTTGAGTATATAATTACGTCATCGAGATAAGTTAAAACATTATCTAGGCCACGCAAAACTGAATCCATCAATCTCTGGAATGTACTTGGTGCATTTTTCAGACCAAACGGCATTCTGAGAAATTCATAGTGTCCACGGTCAATTGTGAATGCTGTTTTTTCAACATCATTCGGGTGCATTTCTACTTGATGATAACCTGATGCTAAATCTAACGTCGTAAAATATTGGGCACGTCCTAATTTGTCTAATATATCGTCGATGTTAGGGAGAGGGTATTTGTCTTCAATTGTTTTGTCGTTTAATTTTCGGTAATCAATTACTAATCTATATTTCTGTTCTCCTGAAGCGTCCAATTTTTTTGGAACAATGTGTACCGGACAAGACCAGGGTGAATTGCTTTCCTGAATAATATTTTGCTCTAGTAGTTTATTAATTTGTTTTTTAATTTCTTCCTTAAGTTTAGGGGCTTGTCTGTATGAACGTACGTAGATTGGTTTCTTTTCTGTTAATCTTAATTGATGTTTTATTTCGTGAGTAAAAGTTAGTGGGATTTCCTCACAATGAAAAATGTCACGATAATTGTAGCATATTTTTCTTATTTCACGATTTTCCTCAGGGTTCATGTGATCTGTCCTTAATCTTTCTAAATTTTGTTTTAGTAGCCTATCCATTTGTTTTTCTAGCTTGGGAGAGTTTATTTGGTTTGCTTTGTCTGATTTGGTGATGTTTAAGCGTTGTAAGTTTAAATTATGGCTATTTTTTATATTAATTTCTTTTTCTGATGTATTAATTACTGTTGTAAGTGCATTTCCATTTTTTACAGATACGATTGCTGCTGGGAATATTAAACCACTTTTTGTAGTTTTTTGTTCTGAAAAATACTCTCCTTCCTGATTATTACAGAGAAAATTGATGACCTGTTCGCATTTTGGTTTTATTTTTGTGTATGATTTAATATCGTCTCTTATAGGGATATCGGCATTTTCTGTGTGTAAAGTCATGTTTTTTATATCGATTTTACAATTTAATGGTGCTAAAAAATCTAAACCTAGTAATCCTATAAAATCAGAGTCAAAATTAAAAATTAGGAATTTATGAGTAATGTTTTCGTTGAATAATCTTTCAGGCAGTTTTATGTAAGCTACTTGCTTATGTTTTGAAGTGGCATGTGCCGTTTTTATAAAGTGCGTTTCGTTTTTTATTTTAATATTATTATCCTGTTTATTTTGCAAAATTTTCGGGTTTATTAAAGATTGTGAAGCGCCTGTATCTAATAAAAATCTTCCGCCTAATTCACTGATGTATATATAGGGGAGACGGTTATAATTTTGAATATTATTTAAAAGTACTATGTTTTTAGCTGATTTTCTATGTCTAAGAGAAAATTTTCGTCTTTAATTTCCTCGGATCCATTTTCCTCGGACTCGTCATCAGATGACGATTCATTGTCATTGTCACATTCGCTTTGAAAGTAAATTTTCTTTTTTACGTCCGAATTTTCAGTGGTTTTCGATTTATTAAAATTATCTTTTTTTACAAAAGTTCCCGATTTTTGGAATTTAGTGTTAGTCGTACCTGTTTTGGTATTATTTTGTTGAAGACGTCTAACCCTAAGTTTCGTTTCTTCTTGTTTTGCCACCGTGATGGCTTGTTCTAAGTTTTCAACATGTTTTAATTTAATTAAAATTGCGGTTATTGGATTTAACTTATCCAGGAATGTCTCTAGTGCCATTTGTTCGTAATACACTTTTTTACTTGGATTGGATGATATGAGCGTGCTCATTAAGTTTCTTATTTTATCTCCGAATATTTCTAGAGAACTATTATCCCTAGTAATTTGCATCAGCTCTTGGACGAGCTGCATTTCGGTCCTAAATTCGCCGAATTTTCTTGTTAACGCTTCTTTAATGTCTGTCCAGGTTTTTGAGCCAGGGCTCTGAGAAATCGCTTCCACAGCTTTTCCCGTGAGTTTATTTCTAATTAAACAAGTGATGCAAGGATCTTCCTTGTTAGTAATTAAAGCTAAGGCATTTTCTACACCTTCTATGTAGAACGCGAGTGTCCTCCTGTTCCCATCGTAACTGGGTAACAGTTTTGAGAACGTTGAATAGTCGGTAGGCACCGGCTTTTCTTCAATAAAAGATTTTTCATCGGCTAACTTTTTACTATCGGAAGTCATTTTTAACTCGAAAGTTCAAAGGAAACACAAATGAAAATTCTGCACAAATGTATTTTTGAGAAAAAAACTCAAAAAATACCAATGATCCCCAACACACTAGAAATACCACAATTTTGCAGAAAAATGTGAGGGAATAAAATAAAGGAGTCTCGGGAGTAAGAGAGCTTATACTTACCCCACGAGCATTGCCAATTCTTAGGCTGGAGATGGAGGTGAGTCTGACCGTCTTCAGGCTGCTGCTGCCAGGTGTTCTGCTTCTCTGCTGCGCTGCGCCCACTGTAGGTTCTTTAATTTCGCGTTGCGGAATTATAGATCTAAAATAGAACTTTGAATCTGATCCCGAACAAACGCGACGTACCGACTGCGCCAGTTAGGTAGCGGGCGAAGGCAAGAGGGTTTTTAAAAAGAAAACACAAGGTGTGTTCAGCTTGAAGAGCGAATTAAGACTAACTTTATTCTTTAATAAAATTTAAAACTAAAACTTATCTAACAAAGAGTCGTTACATAAATGGTTCACGGAAGTCCATGATATGATATCTTAATGGCTCATTACAATAGTGACCATTGTGTGGCGGCGTGTTTGGCGGTGTTACACCGACATAACTAGTGGCGGATTCAAGATGTTGTTTTCAGGGGATCTTGGCCTGTTCAGGGACCCTAGATTTTGGCTTTGGGGGGCGTAACCTCGCTGAGTCAATACTTAGCGAGGTTACGCCCCCAAAAGCCTATGCTAAGGGGTGCAAACCCCATCAAAAATATTTTACTTTTTTTGTTTTCCTTTGATTTGACCTACAGAAGAGTCAAGTCCCCTCAAACAAAAGTCCTTGTTTCTTGGCCTCCTTGTGTCCCAGTGTAAGGCACTAGAGACTGATTCATCCCAGAATAGGGTATTTTACTCTAGAAGAGAAAAAATCTATAAAAATATATTATTGAGATAGTTTAGGTAAAAAGCAGCCCGAAAATGTCAGTAGTTCATAAAATAACTAAATAAATTTTATAATTCAATTCAAAGATTTCAGTTTTTTTTATCTGTTTTATAACACCATGAAATAGTATATAGCTACCATGTTATTACGTCATACGGCTGTGTAAACTAAAAAGTATCAACTGTCAACTAATCGGCGTAATTGTCATTCAAAATGTCTGTTTACCCAGCCAACTGACGTCGTGACCACAGAGAAATATGGCGCCCACTGCGTTCAGCGTTTTCGTAAAGATGTAAAATTTAAATGCATTTTTATGACACTTATCAATTTAATAATAATTTTACTATAAAATTTAGTTGATATACTTTTCAAAAAATGGTTTATTACCCTATTCCGCAAACGATACTTTGAGTTGTACTCAAAAGTATTTGTGTTGTCGTTGTTCACCTTTATACCGTTGTCCAACCGCCGGCGAGTAGCGAGCAACTATCAACTATTTTCTCGCTAAAAAACGTACAATAGATGTAGATTCCGTAGGGTGAGTTCTCACCGGCAGTGTGAACAATCAGTGATTAACTATTAATATATGTAGGTATACCTATCTTCTGTTTACATCCACATCTATTGTACTTTTCTTGAGAATGAAAATCGTTTATAGTTGCTCGCTTTCTCGCTTTTGGTGCCGGTGCGGACTCAAGGGGGGGGGGGGCAACAAACGCATTTGCCCCCCCCCCAAGACTCATGATTTTTCTAGTGTTCGCCATACATTTGCGCCGTCGCACGACCACGAATGACCCGCACTTGACCAATGTTGGGTCTAACTGCCCCCCCCCCCCTAAAAGTTATTCTGGATCCGCTCCTGCGTTGATGGGACAAGTGCCTTGCGCGAAAGTGACAGCATACTCGTCTGTAAATTGACTGACACATGAGAATTTGACCGCATGAGTAGGAAAGCAATCCACAAGTAATGATCATTCATATTATAATGAACCAATTCCGATTCAGTAATCCAACAGTCTACCCGTGACCACGGCCAATGTGGCAATACGGTCGAAACTTCGGGCAATAAACAAGGTATTTTACCTTAAATTATTAACGCGATTAAGCGTGGCAGCACCCATAATATATATATATTTTCATAATGTGTGCAAATCGCGAAAGTTTATCAACATTTATTATTAAACCAAGTAAATTGTTAATTGATTGACATCACGAAGTTATAATTGCACCAAGTGGTCAGGAATATTCATACAATTCAAGTCGTGGAGACTAAAGTCATGAATATATTAGATATTATAATTCCTCGGCGCAGTTCGGCAAACTTCCTTGACACGCGTCTCTTTCCGTATTTGCTGACTGAGCACTTGAACAGTTCACAATGACATTCAGTTTACAGTGACTTCTTAAACGGTACGATGGTCTACTACAGGCGGTCAATCTTATCAAAAATTAGACAACTACGCAAAATAAATTATACTGCACAAGTGTATGCATAAACAAAAGTGCACTCTATGTTCCCACACTGATAGTTTGATCGACGACCTGTTGGAAGTCACGGGAAACCACTAGATGCGGTGGACCGGTTGTTGTGGTGAGTTTTGATTAAGGGCTATGTTCAGCAGTGGACGTGTTTCGGCTGAAACAAATGAACTAACATAGTCTAATACAATAACGTTATACATATAGACGCGTTTTAATGCACTCTGTTTTGGCAAGAAAAATGCAAGGTGCCTTAAATGCACTTAGTTCAAGAGAGACGCTTAGATAGTCTTTTACGTGAGAGGGAAAGAGAGAACTATATCGCAATCACTGCAGTCGCCGCGCGCCTGTTTTACGTGACGTAATGTAAGCTTATGATGCGTCTATATGTAAAACGTCGTTGGTCCGAAACGACTAAAACATGATGCGAATATAGAGAGACTAGACGCAGGACGCTTTAACGTGCTATTTACCAGTCCTTTGTCCTCTGTCTGTATCCTATCTATACACCATTGATGTTTATGTGCTTAGATGATCTCTCGATTTAATGAATCGCCAATGAGAAGCCTTCAAACTACACATAGATGAAGAAGAATATGCTTTCATTCATCATTAGCTATCCAGCGCAAATTCGTCAGCGTAAATTTTCTCCGTTTTTGAACATTGCTGCTCCGCTCCTATTAGGCGTAGTGTGACGTTATATGGCCTATAGCCTACCTCGATAAATAGGATATCCAACCGTAAAATCATTTTTCACTTCGGATCCTTCGGATTCGATTCCTGAGATTATCGCGTTCAAACAAACAAACGAACTCTTTAGCTTTATAATATAAGTATAGATAATCATTATTTATTTGTTTAAAGTAAGGGTGTACCTACATCATGTCTTAAATACTTATACATCGTCCATTATCCTTATAATACCTAAGCAGGTGTACAAATTGTTATAAACTTGAAGAAAAATAATAAATGTCAATAAAATAAAATCAATGAAATCTAAAATCCTAGTCCTATTAATAAATAACATAATTAATTAAAAAAAATACTATTCATTAATTTCAAAAATATTTTTTTTAACAAGATTGATCTTAATTTTCTTTTAAATATTGACAATGGTTGACTCCTTTTGCAAACTGGTACCTAATTTATTAAATATTTTGATGAACCTGTAAAGACATTTTTTCTGAAATACTATAGTTCTGGAATCTCTTCCCAAAACTATACTCTACTACTCTTTCTCCATGCCATGTGTTTCTAGGATATAAATATTTCGCTGTTTTCAAAAGATCAAAACGACTTCTGACAAAGACACATATTTCAAAAATATACATGCTCGGTACACGCAATATGTTGAGCCTTTTAAAATGTGGTCTGCACGACTCATAAGGCGGTTTATCGACTATGGCTCTAATGCATCTCTTTTAAGACAAAACATTCTTTCGGCGTCAGTCGCTTTATTTGAGTCGGTGATTCATCGTTGACATGCTCACAGTTTATATCATTTACACAGTAGATACCTATCCTTACAAGATTAACGGCCGGTCTCAATAATCTACCTATCGATGGATTTGCCTACTAGAGGTAGAATTTTGACATATTTTATGTAGAGCTTATGTCAAATATATACCTTTAGTAGCCAAATCCATCGATAGGTAGATTAATGAGACCGGCCGTTAATAGTAACACTTCACTTTGATTACTTATTAAGCGGCTAACAATCCAAGCCGTAGATATCATTTAAATTTCCTTTGTTCGCTAATCTTTGTAATACTTTCATCGTAAAACAAATCCGAGCCGAGTATATTATTAATAGTTTCCGTAAATAGGCAGTTGCGTGTATGCTTGCTCGTGGTATGCATAGTAATTAATCATTTCGTACCGACTACTGAACTACCCAATTACTCGTATGTAGGGAGGAAGGGTGTGACGTGAACTAGATCATCGTAATTATCTATTGCCTGCTTTATTAATATCGGTCATGTTTACTTCATACTCGTGTTTCTTGTTCGTTATACTAATTGGGACTTGAAGATGGGCATTTTGTGAGCTTGATTGTCGGACGTTTGATCATAAACATAATAGAATAAACTCTATCGATGTTTACTAATGGATTGCAAGATTTACTTTTAATCTGTCTAATGTTTTCAGTGGTCCAGGTAGATTGGTTATCGCATTGGGTTAAAATGAACCCTTCTACTGAGTATAATCATATGTGAAACTACTAACACATCTATACTTTTAATATTATAAAGCTGAAGAGTTTGTTTGTTTGTTTATTTGTTTGAACGCGGTAATCTCAGGAACTACTGATCAGAATTGAAAAATTATTTCACTGTTGGATAGCCCATTTATCGAGGAAGGCTATAGGCTATATAACATCACGCTACGACCAATAGGAGCGGAGCAGCAATGAGAAATGTTGCAAAAAACGGGGAAAATTTACGCAGACGAAGTTGCGCGGGACAGCTAGTATGTGATAATTATAAAACACCAAGTTTAACGATGAAGCCGAAGAAGGTAAACCCGAAAGGCAAGACTTGATCGTAATAGCTAAGTTATCACCTTTTTTTCTATATTAGACACTGAAATCCTTTTTAGAATTAAGCCTTGTTTCAGTTGTACTGAACCTCCTTGACAAGATATGTTTTTATATAATATTGGTACAAGTAGGTATATTGTATTGTATGATTTTTATTTTACCATTTCTGCTGAACAAATATTAGACAATTCCAAGAAATGAAGCGAAATGTTTATGCTAGGAGTTTACCTTCAAGGCAATTTTCAATTTGTTTGCCAATAATGTGATGATTTCCGCTACGTTATTGTCGGAAGACGTACAAATCCGTCTCTCAATTGGAAGAATCCCTGTAAAAATCTTATTTAGATGGTTCTAGTCAAGTTGAGGATGTGATAGAAAAACCAGTTAGTTTTTCTGTGAAAATAGGAACGTAGCTCGGTTCGGACATTAGTAAATTTAAATTGCATGCCATCTAGGCTCTTTACTATTCCATTATCAGAAGTGGTTACAGAATCGGCGTAAAGTCACTGCCTAGAGCGTGTAAGATTTTACATAGGGGTCGTAGCGAGTTGTGGTAAAATATATAATTATGCTTTATTTGTTATACTTCGTAGATGACCTACGACTCTTCGTAGAAGTACTACGACTCATTGTACACCACTACGACTCATCGTAGAACTACATTTACTACTGTGTTAGGATATTTGAATCATCTACTGAATCAGTGGGAATCGAACTGTATCAATCAGTTCACTATATAGTTAGTAGACAATACAATAAATCGGGGAAGTAAATAATACAAGGAAATAAATAGCAAGTTATTTTTTTTTTTAAAGATGACTAGCAATATATTCTTGAAGTAATTTTTATAGGCATTTCTTGCCAATTACTTTACAAATACCATAATTGCATTTTTTTTTAAAGATAGAAAAATTTGATATCCAGACTCAGGAATCGAACCCGAGACTTCCGTAGCCAAACCAGGGCCAGAAGCGAACCACCTATCTGGACTATGTTACTAGATATCAAATCTTTCCATCTCTTAATGCTTGCGAGTTAGGCCCCCGCAGCGCCATCTAGTCGGTAGTTAAAGAACTATCACGGCTTTTGTTATTGCTTCGTTACAGAGAGCATTTTAACAAATTATGCAAACAAAAGTTGCATTTTTTTTTTGAAAGATAGAAAAATTTGATATCCAGACTCAGGAATCGAACCCGAGACTTCCGTAGCACGTATATATAACCGTACAATATATTCTTATCAATATAATTATATATAAAGTATCATATATTATAAATACTTTCTAACATAACCAATTCACATCAGTATTGCAATGTTTGACCATATCGCTGTAGGACAGAGGACAGCTGAAGATATTCATCATATCACACCACATTGCAATATATTGTTTTTAGTCAATATCTATACCAAACACAATTTATAAAATAGCCTAAAAAAACCAGCAATAAGGATGATCTGAATAAGACTGTCCCTAATCACAATACGCCCGTGTTTTAAGCCACGGATACACTAGGAAACATTTTGTCCAGGAACATGATACTCAACATTCAATCTATGTGACGCTGCAACGTTGCATAGTGTCCCACAACATGCCCCGCAACATTGTACGTGATGTGGGGCATGTTGTTTGCTCCCGCCTCGAGATCGAGCGTACGTGTCCGAGTGTAGTCGCGTACGCAACGTGCCTTTTAATATGTCTATAGTGTGAGGAAACGATACCGTGCTTTCACTTCTTGACCTTTACGAAAATCGAAGATGTTTTTTGATTAGGTTTTCTTACGTTTCAACACACTCGAAATTATTACTATGTACGCAGCACTAATCGCCACAATTTCCTCGGGCGACATTTCTATAAACACACACACTGAGTAGTGAGGCCTACAAAATGTTTCGCGACATTTATCTCGGCACTTCCAAGTTGTTGTTGAGGAACATGTTCCGCTACATGTTGCTCCATTTGCCCCCTAGTGTATGCTTAGCTTTATAGTAACACAGTCACTTATACATTACTAATATGTGGGTACATCTCAACTCACTTATTATATTTTAACCCATTAAATCATTGAATACGTAGAATCGCGTTATTTATTATAATATTGAACTATTAAACACACTATATACATTACTTTTACATTTTTATAATAAGAAGTAACATACCACAATAACATTATTTGACATTTCAATCAGTTTAATACAATTGTGATCAGTGGGTCCAATTTATTGTCTTAATTTATTTAAAATGTGGTGCTTCATAATATCTTATAATCAGACATTTACATGTTAATTATAACATAAACTGTAAGTACTTTTACTTTCTCATAACCAATTCCATAATACAAATGTTGTTCACTTATATATAACACATATCTATAATATCAATTTACCCTGTCATAACGTATTCTGTTATTCGAATGTACAAATACTGTTACATATTCTACAGTTAACAACATTATGTGGTATTTAGGAATCCTTATTAAAGTGGTCATTATGTAAACGATTTATTGATAAGCTAAACATATTCATCAGACATTCATTCTACAGTACATAGGTACAAAATATCTTCCTGAATTAATCATGGCCATTTATCTATGTAAATGCCATAAATGTACGCCTTACCTATCACTCGCTTTTGAAACGTATTTTTTAAGCAGAATAGCTGCACCGATATGAAGCTTTCCCTTCGTTCACGAGTACTGCACCAGCCCTCCTAGACAAGTGGCATAAACTCTAATCGAATAGGATGACAATCGAATAAAAATTTTGCATACGTTACGACGCCATTTGGTTAGATTGTCATTCAGGCCTAGACAAAGTCACATTCGAATAGCGATGTCGTTAATGGAAAAGTACAAAATTTATGAAATTGAAATATGTCACGTGGTCGATCCAAGTCGATGCGTAGGTAGATAAGCTGTACTATTGACAGTATCTTCGCTATTTGTTCCGTTCGATTGATCGCTAATCTAGCGAATGGTAAGACCATGTAGAAATCGAAATAAAATGGCGGATTATATATTTTAAGAATTAGACGTTTGCGGTGGAGGCCATAGACATTTTTTAATTTTTTTTACGAACGATCGTTGGTATCGCCATCTTGTAGTCGTTAGCGAATTCGCCACCGAGCGAAAGAACCTTGTCTAAGCCCCCTGTTCGATTAGCGTTCGTCTAGGGGCTTAAGAATCTTGGAACACCTATGGGACAAAATGATCCGAGATTACGTGTCTGTGTGCTGCTTTGTAAACTTTTGTGGATTGCTTACGAAGCCTCATGTTTCATCGTAATACCTCTTATTTAGAATAAAAACATCGCATCGTATTCGGACTATTCCGACAATTTCGTCCAACAAAACATTTCCCACCAAATAATTTCCAGTCACGCGCCGCTTCCTTTTATATCTTCATTAACTCAAAAGTATACAAAGCTAACTCTCTTGTATAAATATGTTTTAAATACAAATTAGGTTTACTAAGTCAATTGCGCGTCGACATGAGCATGGATTAAGTTAGTCCCGTTTCTAGTACAAAAGCCAGGCATGACAATGACAGTTAGCTCTACTTGTTCATACCACAACTTGTATTTGCGGATAGCAACTCCATTTGCTATAATAAATTCAACCTTATTTCAATAAGCATAAAGTGTATCGTATGTAATGTGTAGGGGTTGACGAGTGCTCTCATATCATGGTGAAAACACGTTAAGCCAAGTTTCAGTCGACCTCGAGTTGTGACGAGCTTTGTAAAGAGAACTTATATTAATTTCCACTTAATATTGTTTTGTTAATTACGTTTCTATAGTAGCATAATGATTCAAGTTTAATTGGAGTTAAACGATTTGGGCTTAATGCTTGTAATTATGAATATAGTTTATGTCTTCATTGAGTTATAATTGAGTGAGATTCTTGTTTACTTATGGGTTGTTTTTAGTATAGCAGACGATTCGTTAGTATACTGTCAGGGAGTTAGGGAGGGTAAAAAATTACGTCTCTAATTAATTAATGGTCATTGCTTGTTTCAATCTGAATTTATTATAATAATGTTTACAAGTAGGTACTTGTAATGGGCATTCTGAAATCTTGAGACTATTAAATGACTTCTGTTCAGGACTGTATTAAATTCTTAGTTCAGATTAGACTCAAACTTTTGAGCTTAGTCGTCGGTCTAACTATTTTGTTAATTTAAAGTTTTAATTGTGACATTCATCCTACAATACCCGTCCATGTAAAACATCAAAACTTGAAGCAAACAAATCGTCGTTTGTACACTAGACGCCACAGAGTATTTATACCTATAGGTACCTATTTTTTAGAGTGCCTACCGTATAATCATACGTAGGTACAAGAAATAGGAAATACCTCTTTTCCGTGCATAGGCGCCCGTGCTTCAAGGCATCCGTGCTGCGAAGAAATCAGTGACACCATCGACCGACTCCTCAATAGAGATTAATATATGTATGTATTTATTTTTTATACAATCGCATACATATCATTGAAAAAATATATGCAGCGCCAAAAGCCTTCTCCTATACGGAAAACAAATCATTTAAAAATGCAAACTGATAAAAGCATTTTCGAAAGCACACCATCTTGGCGCGTAAAAAGTCATGGACTGTGACGTCACGGCAATCGCGACTTGCCAAGCTCTGCTTAGTTTGGGATCAGATAGTGTTGTGTGAGTTGTCCCAAGATATTATTACTATTATTTTTATTAATATTTAGCCTATGAAAATCTGTTATAGAGAACAAGTTTCTAATAGTAAGTTAATTTATCCAATCGTAGTGTTCTAAAGTTTACAATCAACATACCCTCAAAGTCACAAAATCAGCGCATTCTCTTTAAAATAAACGATAGATTTAAGTCACAGCAACTCAAATGTGTCCTTAGAACTTCACTAAGAATACATTTATTAATAAATAACAAACGACGAGTTATTGTAGGGAAGTGATAGAAGTCAAGTTTGTTATAAACTAACTTAGCGCGAGGATATTGAAGTTGCGGGTGAGGAAACCACTCCGTAACGGAGTAACAAACTGCTAACAACGTTACTCTCCGACGTTTTGTTTGGTTCTTCCATGCTTACAAAAAAATACTTAAAGTAAGATAACTTTTGTGAATTGTTTGTCGTCGTGTTCCACTTTTGAAAGTTTTGTAGTCGCTAATTTGAGTCGCAGGAGTGTGTTGTTGAGTGGTTATTTGTTACTCAGATTCATGATATCTTGGTGCACATACAAAGAATGTTTTTTCCTTTCATAATACACAAACCCATGGAAAGTAGGTGTACCGTTTTTAACCAGGCGCAGGTCTAGAACTTTGTTCTGTATCAATTTGACTCAACGGGCGAAATTCAACATCGATTCGATTCAACATTGGTATACCAGCCACTGGGAGGTTAAAACATACCGATCACGGTGAAATTTCTTAAATTCCCTCCAAAAAAAGATATTTCCGTTGAGTCTGGGGGGGGGGGGGCACAATTGCCCCTGTTGGCATACCTTGTAACAGCGCCTTTTTTACCTGTCGTACGTCCTAAAAGCAATGTTCACAAAAGAGATTGTTTAGCTAAAATAATGACATCAATTTGTAAAGACATCAATATTACATTTAATATCATTGTATACAACGACAAATGGCGCCATCACTCCACAAACTTGCCTCTCATTTTTCCACAAGACGTATTTTTCTAAAATTCGTCCAAAATTAGATCACATTGCGTATCCGCGGACATAAAAAGGGTTCACAATATTTATCTAGGGCGCATTAAATAACGGTAGTATTGGAATAACAAATGCCCACCGTTGGGGGTAACAATAGCCCATATATATCACAAGGCAAGAGCTAGAGAGCCGCAATTTCCGAAAGAGCCCTGCAAACGGCTATGTTCGTAACTTTACTAAAGCTTCGATTTAACTCGGTATTGGCTTCTAAATATTTATTGAAAATATTAATACTTATGACTGAATTATGTGCCGTCGTATAATATACATCAGCATTCGAATCGGGTTCTGACAGTTATATTTCTTGTTGGCAAATGTTGCGAAAAAATATTCACGTAGTAAAGTTTTATTTACAGTGCTGGCTTTGTGAAATGTTGTCTCCTGTTTTCCTATTTGAAGTGTGATTAAATAATAGAAGAAAATATTAATATATTCTTCTAGTTCCTAATATCCCTTATATATTTCTACTACCTGTGCTCACGACTTCGTCCGCATGAAGTCGCAGTGCTGCTCACTCCCTATAGACGTTAGTGTGATGATAAAATTAGTCTAAGTTACTCCTTAGCTCCATAAGTCTGACAGTGAAAGACCTTTCCAAAATCCGCCCACAAACAGATAGAAGGACAGGCAGACACATACCCTGTACCCGGCTTTTGACCCAGGGGGAGGCAACCAGATTTATTTTATAATTGAGTCTTGAAGTCTTGACTAGAGGTATGATTTTTAGACCTGGGTCCTTATTCACTATCTTTATTTCGTTGTCGTGAAAATACCGTGCGAACTGGCGTATGCGCGGTGCGCTCAAAGATGTCCACAGCGCATGCGCGTGATGCATTTCTGAGCGCAGCTGTTTACCGCGCATGCGCGGTGGACATATTTGAGCGCACCGCGCATGCGCCAGTTCGCACGGCCTCTTCACGGCAGTGAAATAAAGATAGTGAATAAGGACCCTGTTTTTTAGATAAATTACATCAGTTACAGCTCGACAGGAGGTGGAAGGGAGTGAGTAGAGGTCTGGAGGAGAAGAAGATTAAAAAGTGACATTTACACTCGCCAGCCTGCAACATATCAAGCCACTGCATCAGTCGAGCTGGCCAGCGCAGCACAATTTTAAAAGTTACTGCGCGATGGGGGACTCAGCGTGGTCTCACAAATCACTGTGACTTAGAAGCTACTGCGCGAGTAGGGGCCCAACACAATCTTAAAAGTCAGTACGAATACAAAGAGGATAAGCGCAAAGCCACAGAATCACAGAACACACCAGGAACAGGGGTGAGGGTGAGAGCTGGTGAACGCAGCGTCAACTTTGAAATAGATGAGAGCGAGCAGGGGCCACGCAGTCTTAAAATTCACTCCGCGAGAGGAGGGACACAGCGTAATTTAAAAGCCACAATTTTGACTAAAAAAATATGTCACTGTGTGGGCAACGAGTTTCAGCCCAAACATAAAAGCCACTGCGCGAGCAGAGGGTAGCAGCGCAATCTTAAAATTCCCTGCACAAACGAGGAGCTTGCAGAGGACCGTAACGTAAACTTCGAAATCACTGCACGAGCTGAGAAACACAGCGTGAACTTAGAAGTTTATGAAAACGCCAGTGTAGGGGCTAGTAGGGTGCAACACAAAGGGTACAAAAACAGACAGGGAACTAACTCTAAGAGCCCTGCTGCAACCGAGGTACCTACGCGGGGACATTCAAATTAACATTTCATATGTTTAACAAAAAATATTACCGACTTCAAAAATAAATACAAGGCAACTAAAAAGCAAAAAATAATATACCTAGAAACACATTAAACATTTTGAAGTTGGTGCCATGAAATAGTGGTTTTTATGTTTTAATCGCCAACTTGGAAGTATACCCTTTCAAACACAAAAATTAAATTTTCAAATCGGTCCAGCCGTCTTTGCGTAATCGGCGAACAAACTAACAAAAAAAAAAACAAACAATCGAATTGAGAACCTCCTTCTTTTTGAAGTCGGTTGAAAAGTCATTGCCATAAAGGTCGGTGTCCTACTTTACCCCCCCCCCCCCCCCCCCTTCTAGAACTGTCAGCTAAACCTACATCTTTGACGAAATTGCGCGATTGCTAGTCGCGCAATTTCGTCTAAGTTCGCATCCTCTGCTGCCACAGATACCTAAAACTTCCACTCACGCAGTCGATTTTTTAGAGAGGGAAAATTTTTTAGGCCAGTAAGAAAAAAATGGAGAATCGAGAGTATAGCCTTTTTTTGTATTTCATACTCATTAAGTCACATTAATATTTTACCTTAACTGCAGGACTTACGTATACATTTTATCGACAACGTTTGGTATGTATGTAGCATTCGAGTTCCAGAGTGGGGCAGCTGCCTCCCCTGCCCCCCTAGATACGCCCATGGGCAGACATACAAAAATAACCGTATTTTTGTTTTAAGTACAGTATATACTTTCATATGCATTTAGTAAAATGCTGTTATTTCGATTACTAAAAGATACTTTATTTTTATTTATTTGCAAGTATAGAGTATAGACTAATAAAATATATAATAATATAGATAGACTAATTGCCTTTAATACGCATAAAGATCTTAGAAAAGTATTTACTATGAATCACATAGTAACAGTACTCTGAATTACGAGTATTTTAAATTTTCCCTTAGTCTCGATCTCGAAGTATATTATTAATTAGTCCTACTGAGAAAATATTTACGTAAGAAACAAATATTCAAGTTTTGGAAACTGTACCGATATTCTTAAGAGGTTATAATACCTCTACGGAGGGGTTTTATTCTAGCTAAATCTATGTGTTACGGTGAAATGATCAGGATTGAGATGCTGAAAGTTTTCTCGTACCAAACGACTGGTAATTTTCTGTTCATTTTGATGTTTTTCCTAAGAATAGATTACTTTCTGAGATGCGGATTACATGGCTGAATAATGTTAGGTTAATATAGATTCGTCTATTGTTCTAATAAAGTCGCGTTGACACTCAAAAAACATTACCCTACATATGACGCAGTCGGGTTACAAAACCAGGTAATGGAATCAGGTAAAAACAAAAAACCACTGGCTTACCATCGTCTTCTATACTAATATTATAACTAGGATGACTAAGATTCACGCATGACGCTATACGTTATGATGAGAATTAGGGAGTATTAAGTTAGGGCGTGTAGAGACGGCAGCTTGGCTTTCCATAAGATCTGTGAAAACTTCTTTAGCGGCGTTGTGCACTTTGTGGGATGGGTAAAAAATGTTTAACTCGCGTCAGGACACGTGACCTGATCTAAAATTTGTAAGGCGGAGGGAGAGCAATGAAAAATTGCTACAATATCATTAGTTAGTTATTATAACTCAAGTGGGAAATCGAACGGTCCAGAAACCAGAAGACCCCAGTTCAAGTCCCAGTAATGATTATTAAAATTTTTGATTTTGTTTTTTTGCTTTGTGATTTAATATTTTTTTAGTAAGATCGAAAAATATTATTCAAATTTCATCAGTATGTAATATAATGTCCAAGTTCAGTTTTTTAGAGTGGTAGCAATAAATTACAATAAATAACCTATTCGTCTTGGCGTCTATTTACATGAAAATGTTTTCGGTGGGATCTATTTTTGTACAAAGGTAAGTTTTCAAACGCTACATTGATAATAAGTTAAAATTATGTTAAATTGTTTGCATAATTATTATTTTATTATCTAAAGAATTAATAATTATAATATTGATGTTTCTAATTACATCACTAAAATGTTTCCGATTAGGTACATCACTAAAATATTTTCAATTAAATCACAAATAGTGCGGATGTCACGCATTAAAAACCATTTAAAGAGATTCATTGTGTTACTTAACTGTTAAATAGGTATTTTCAATGCCAGCCGGTACGAATTAAATCGTAGTTCAATCAACTTATTAATAAACAATTAAAAATAATGTAGGGATGTGCCGACTTGTCGGTTCAAGAGCATGGATACCTACTCGTAATTTAAAAATCAAAAGTAGGTAGAGCCGTTAGAGCTCACAGTCGAACTACGAGAAATCTGTTATTTGATGTGGATTCAGATATTTTCTTTAATTACCTATCTTAAATACCTTCAAGTCCTACGTTTGTCCGTTTTTCATGTACCACGAGACAGTATCAAAACAGACAAATTAATACCCTATTGATGGTGTATGTTCTCTGTGGTTAACACATGTAGCGTTAATTGAAGGCAAAACGGACTGAACGCGATTGCATGTTCGCTAAGTGACTAAGTGACAATTAAATCTGATGGCAGCTCACACCTGTCAAAATAACAATTAAAACTTAACTAAACTAAATAAAATGCTGTTGTAGGAATTGTAAAAATGACGGCAACCTAACCGTCCATTATTTTTACAGCTCCGAGTTTAACTTGTAAAAAGTGATTTGTATACGTGATAATTGACTAAGAACGAGACTTTGTGTAATAAGCGCATAAATACTTGACACTGGCAGAAATTAGCCGTTAAAACGGCTAGATTGCCATAAACTCAAAGAAGAAGAAGAATAATGCTATTATAGTCATGTGTCTTGGGAGCTCTATTATATAATTTCAATAACTGAAAAATTAATAGGTTCTCATACGTATAAAATAGATTTATTGGCTTTGTTTTGCTACTTTGGAATTCGGTCAGGTTCAGGTGATCAGCTCTTGACATTCCTTAACTTCTCCAGCCCTTAATTTCTTCTATATTTTTTAAAGGTTCACACGGTTATGTATAAAATTGTACCTAAATGCCGGTTTGCAAAAGAGCTGCAAGCCCCTTATCGATCGTAACCACATGTTATTAAAAGCAATGACATTCTGTACAATTTAAAGAACGACATTTTAAGTTGTCATTAAAGTTGTAGCATTCTTTAAAAAGCGATTGGCCAATAAACGTGTCATTAAAATTCATAGCGTTCACATGACTGCGGGAACATAAATGTTGCTTAATTAACTCACGCCACTAAGCTCTATATTATTCACGTGATATAATGTACATTAATAAAATTATTTAATTTGTACATTACATATATGAAAACCTGTAGGTACAACTAAAGGGATTAACGTGGATTTACGCCAGCAGCCTCGCAATTTCATTTACTATTTCAATTTCAATTGAGTCAAATTATTTTGTTTTTTTTACACATTGTTTATGATTGAAATTTAAAAAATAGGTGCTTTGTATAGGCCGCTACTGAGTCTGATAGTTAAATAATTAAAATAAATATTATACATGTAACAGTAGCTGACTTTTTTTTTCAGCGAACATCAACATGAGGCAGATCATTCGACAGGTATTTCAAAAACATTTTAAGGTTTCTGAGAAATTTTAAGATTATTTGACTAAGTGAATATTTTGAGAAATAATCGCTCCGAAAGTTGCAAAAAATGTTTTTTAAACCACATAAAAATATGAAAGAAATACAAAGGCATTAATAAATACTTTAAATTATAATTGTTTTAAACCAATCTCGATATTTGATTTTTCTGTAGCCCATTTTTACTTACAGCTGCGGAATCCTATACTGAGCATGGTCCGACATACTTTTGTCCGTTTTTTTCAACCATTAGTTAGTACGAACACAAAAAAATATATAGTAAAAGGAACTACGTTCCAACCGGGTGTCCATAAGGCACCTCTATCTTAGGTTAACAAGATTGCTAGTAATGTGGGACTCAATCCCACATTGCTAACCAAAAAATAGGAAAAAAAGTTTGTTTGTAAAGTCGGTTTACGGACGATAATTTTACGTGATATTGTCATAAGAAAACATTGATGACATACAATGTCACAAAAATTGTCACAAGCATGTATAAACAATCATGCTTGTGACAATTTTTTTTAAAATTTCCAATTTATTTTTTGATTTTTGTTTTTTTTTTTAAAAGACGACTCCCGCACTAGTGTACGAGCCCTGAGTCGCGGGGGACTTTACAAACATACAAGTCACGGACACAAAGTACACCCAGACTCGGAACAACAATTGGTGGATCACACAAAGTGGTGTCCCGTGTGGGAATCGAACTCACAACCTTTTGCGTAGCAGTCGGACACACTCCCACGGCGCCACAGAGGCAGTCAATTGTATCGCATATTGCTGCAATCGCCAAAACATTGATGACATTGTAGTGGACCCGTTATTTTTGACATGACAGGATATACCGTCTTTGAGTTACTGTCGATAACCTGCGCTTCTCAACAAATACACATCATATTTTTATTTTATTTGTAACTAGCTGCTGCCCACGGCTTCGCCCGCGTCAATATTGAACTGCTATTTCACCCCTTTATAGATTTGCTTTAGGGTTTGTTGCGGATGCCTACATCATAACAACTATCGGTGTACGAAATTTCAATCTAATTCATTCAGGAATGTCAGCTGTGTGTTGATATATCAGTCAATTACAGTTTCCTTTTTCGCCTCTTAAATACACAGATTAACAGATAGCTGATCCTTGCAACTTCGTCCTCATACAATGAGAGGGCTTGAGGGAGTGGCCCAATAAAATCTTAAAGAAGCTGAAACTTTCATTGTTTTATCGACGAACCACTTGAGAACAATTGGACAAAATTAAATAATATTTGGTACCTACAGTGCTAATTTAAAATCACGTGGACGAAACCAGAAGAACTATTTGTATGTCTGTATAACATAGGCTATTTTAGGTTATACCACGCTATGATCGGTAAGAGTGAAACAGGAATAATAGAGGAACGCTGTGTGGCTACGTTACGATACTGTAGCGTTTTAAAAATAAAATGTAGGCATTTAATAATATTATGCCTCGCAAAGGTACCGGCCGGACTTGGTACCACGCTCCCATAACCGCACATCATTCCGTAAAGGCCTATTCGGTAAAAACCTAAGCGGTATTCACTATCACCTGCAGTAGAGAAAACGGAGTCGGTAAGTACGCCGTAATACTTCTAACCTACTAACTATTCCGCTCTAGCCGAGAAACTTTATACTAACTACCTGAACGAAACCCACGCGGTTGGTATAACCTCTACCCATAGCGATAGCGCTCAGGTTTAAATAGGCCTTTTAAATATGCGCACGATACTTGACTTGCCTCCTAGCCCCAGCAGATTCGATTGATGAAAATTTTGACACTGGACTGATGTGTTCCCTCTCCTTTGGCGGTGGTGGTTGATGTACCGGTGTTGAATCAAATGCTCCCCCCCCCTCCTGTCATGCTAACAACTCACACTTGGCCAGTTGAGCCAATAGTTGTCCCCCCTAAAAAAGTTCTGAATCCGCGCTTGATTTTGTTACGTAGTTTATTAAAACTATAATATCTCCTAAGATATATATTAAAATCAAATGAAGTAAGAGCAGTTTTGTTCAAAATTAAATATTTGTGATAAATAGCGTATTTCACCGATAATATTTTCATGTAAATTGACGCCAAGACGAGTAGGTACATATTGCTACCACTCAAAAAAAAGTTATCAGATCATATGGAAATCTGCTAACACTACACGACCTAACTTAACACTAATTCTCATCATAATGTATAACGTCCTACTACGTATTTCTTAAATATATCTAATGTGCGTGAAAATCGCGAAAGTTTTTACATACAACTCAAAAACGTTAGGTACCCTCTTTCTGACGCTATCGGGTATTAAACAAATTTGATATTAAAATAAAACGATGTTAAGCCATTCATTTTCCGGTCTTTACCATCAGGTAAGTACCGGAAAATGAATGGCTCAACATCGTTTTATTTTACAAACTGTTGTAATACTTTCGAAACGTACTTAATCGTTATTTTCACGTTTTCCTATTAATTCTGTCACATAGAGCTTTTTTTAACAAAGGCCGTCCTGACAAAGAAGAGAAAAGCTTGTGTGACGACAACTCGTTAAAATTTTAATCCGCTCCGATATAAATCTGATTGAAAATGCACTGACGCACGGATCGTTACGTCCCAACTACGGAACGAGACATATTTGTTGCTACGTAACGTATACCCAAACATTTTTGATATGCAAAGTCATTTATTTAAAAACAGGATCGACTTTAAATAAATATAATGAATAAAAAAGTTAACTTGTATGTGAGACAAACCCGTGACATAAGTTTTCCGTGCCTATCGCATTAGTTACTGTTATTTCCCTGAATCCCACCTGGAGTTTTCTTTTTTCATACTACGAAATGAGGAGACGAGAAAGTTCTGCGCCTGATGGTAAACGTCACACTAGCCTTTAACAGTATCAATGCCATGCAAATCCTTGTTTGGCAAAAATCTGATTGTCACCGTACGGCGCTCCTCATTTGAGACATTAGTTCAGTGTTCAGTGTTCTTCAACCGAAATACAGTGAAGTGTTAACATCACTATTTCACGGAAGAATATCTGACTCTATTATGATTAGTAGGTACCCACCAAGACGACCTATGGCTTAGACTGGTTGTTAAATCTTGCCTTGAGAAATGTTTCAGTTTAAAGCTATCACACAATCAGTTAAAACATATAAATATGTAGTTATATGTTAGCATCAAAATGTTATAAATCAAAGAAAGTAGATACTATTAATAACATCATATTTTAAACGTTTTTACTACAATTTATTATGTCCGTTGATTACAATAAGATATCTGCACGAAACGACCTACTAAATTAAACAAATGATCGCCACGGCCGAACTTTGATGTCCCTCATTTTCAAAGACTGCAAGAGATAGTTAGAGAGATAGACACTGTTATATTTCATTACCATCATTATATTAGTCTGGTCCGGCCGAGAGCGTTCTCACAAAAGGGTTGCCCTTTAAAGGTTCAATCGGCAAATTGCGCATACGAATAAATGAGGTTTGAACGTCTTGGATGTGAGTTTCCGGCACAGACATCTAGATGGCGCCTCATCACCGTCTGCACATGCAAACCTTGTCATATACTTAGTACCATAAAACGTAAGTACGTCATTTGCCAATCTGAGGTGTTTTTATAACAATCGTTTTCAGCTTGAATTAACTTATCGATCGCTTCGGTTCTTACTTCGAGAGATACGAGTGTAGATTATGTACCTAGTTTATGTTCTCTTGAGTGCTTTTTATTAGATTCAGAGGCGTTCGTAAATTTCTTGTTAGAAGAATTGTTTTTATGTAAGCATAAGAGGGTGATGATAACTATGGCATATAGTTTCGATATTTGTACTGGGTTATTTGAAAGAATACCTACTTATTATAAATTTCTCGCAATGGTCTTCCAGACATAATTACGGTTATGTACAATGAAGCAGAGGCGAAAGACTAAGAATTTTTTGATTCAAAAATATATCTAGATGGTCGCGGTTCTTTGTACCTATAATATTATGTAACTAAGACCCAAAGGGAAACCGAAAGTAACGATGTTCTAAAGACCCTTCGTCACTTCAGTAAAGAGTTGACACTGGCAGAAATTGACTGGAAAAAATGGTTATAAACTCGTAGGTATGGAAGTTTTTACACATTCATTCATACCCACATGGATTGTCTCAAGCTTTTGTGTTTGTAATATTACTAAGTAGGATTAATCTATACTAATATTATAAAGATAAAGAGTTTGTTTGTTTGTTTGCTTGAACGCGGTAATCTCAGGAAGTACTGATCCGAATTGAAAAATTCCGTCACTGCTGGATAGTCCATTTATCGAGGAAGGCTATAGGCTATACAACATCACGCTACGATCAATAGGGGCGGAGCAGCAATGGAAAAAGTTGCAAAAGCAGGGAAAATTGACGTATACGAAGTTGCGCGGGTCAGCTAGTGTAACTATAAGCATACGACATTGCAAGACGATAATACATGCTTGGATCGCTCTTCAACCATTTTTAGAAACGGCAAGAATTTCATACTTCTCTACTTACTTTTATATACAGGGTGTAACAGAAAGGTGTGGTTATATTTTAGCAGCGGATAGGGTATGTTATCAGAATTGCACCCACCATGGTGCCTTAGCTGGTTGCATTATTATTACATAGTTATAGCTTATTCTTGTTGTCAAAATTCAGTATAAGAATTATAACTCCCCTGGTACAAAATTCGATTGTATTATTATGGCATAGAACTTTTTAAGTCATAATTTTTTATTTTTTTCACTCATGAATAAACGAATGAAGAAATAAAAATATATTTTTTTAGGGTACTCCGATTTTGATAAAATTAGGTATGGGCACATACCAACCCTTGAATATGACCACACCTTATGCTTAATGGATCAGTTTCAGCGCATAAACCTCAAGTAATAATAATTATACTTAGTCCAAGTAATTAGAACAAGATTAAAGTATCGTATCCCTGAAGCCTAGGACTTAACGTTTTCTTGAAGCACAGCCCTTGTTTTGGTAGACTTGGAGGATTAGTCTGAGTAACTCACCCCCCCGTTCTATCGATGAATAAGCCCCATCTCCCTACCACGGCGTTGACTGTCTAGTCACATCAACACGTCTTGTAGGTTCCGTAGGATTTTGTGTACAATGGGAACGTGTGACGTCACATCTAGAGTTTCGGTTTATAACCTTATACCGCCTTATTCCAAAGAAAAGATCAAATCAAGGTTTAAACGAAGACTTTCAAGTCCAGGATATAGTACAGTACTATTGGTCTTATTACAAAGCATAGATAATCCGTGGACCAGCTGATACCAAAGGATCTAGCAATCAGCCACAGATTATAATCAATTTAGTTCATTCATTGTTCTTATCATTCAAAAATAACGTTCCGTTTTATACCAATATAATTTGAAAGTATAGTTTTCATTGAGAATAAAATATGTAGACGTTCTATGTAGCTAAATTATTCGCCAGCACTACGTAATTTTCAAAATATTAACCTGACATAAAAGCCCTCGGCCTGCAATTTACGAAAAATCAAATAAATTCTGTCAGGATCGGAACGTTACATAAGTAGTTGTCATTAGTACTAAAAATGTAAACAAATGATGATAACCTAAATTTAATTAACTCAGACATTATTATGGATGTTATACGTTTAATCTGAGTAACTATAGCGCCCAAACACTTAGAGGAACTTGGATGCGAGTTTTTATTACAAAGCTAGTTTCATTGGAACAGGTCTTAGCATGGAAGGATACTTACTGAATAAGATAATCCATTTTTGATATACTTACTGTTTTCTTTGTTGCACTCGTTGTTCTGAATGTATTGGGGGAAAGTATGCCTAGATTCAACATAGGTACTGAAGCTTCGGCTGAAGCACAACAAACAATTGAAACAAATTTTATGAATATATTTATTATTTAATATCAGTGAGCTTGCTATGAAATGAAATTCTCAAATAACAACATAGAATCATTATTTATTAGATACCATTTATTCTCCCTAGTAACAGAGTTCATTTTCATGAGAATCATAAATATAATTATCTAAACTGTTAGGTAGCACTTAATAGTTATTCCATTTGACAACAAAATGGATGTTAACAATTTCAATAACCTGTAACCATTCTGTATTCCCTGTTCAAACTATGTTTGAAAAGGAATATTGAGTTGATATCCCTTATTTCTATTTAGATGACTAGCTTTCCCGCACAACTTAGTCTGCATAAATCTTCCCTGTTTACGCAACATTTCTCAATGCTGCTCCATTCCTATTGGTTGTAGTGTGATATCATATAGCCTATAGCTTTCCCCGACAAATGGGCTATCCAACAGTAAAAAGTTCAAAAGAATTACCGCGTTCAAACAAACTTTTCAGCTTTATAATATTAGTATAGATATTTATTTTACAATAAATTTTAAATTGTATGCATTTTTTGTATAATATATAAACAGTGATCAATAATATATTATTTATATAATAAAATTAATAATTCTATATTTAGATTCACCTTATAGTTCACTAGTAATAGGGTATGTGTATTTAGGCATTTTATGTATAAATATATAAACAGTAATCAATCAATAATTGATCAATGTTTATTTAGATCCACTATATAGTTCACTAGTAAGTTTTAGGTACATTATACATAGAATCATTATTTATTAGATACCATTTATTCTCCCTAAGAACACAGTTCATCTATCAGAGAATCTTAAATATAATTATCTAAACTGTTAAGTAGTGCATAATAGTTAGTACATCACAATTTCAATAACCTGTAACTAATCTATACTCTCTGTTTAGTGTTTAAACTATGTTTATAGGAACATTGTAGCAATGTATTAACTAGCTGAGCTCTTATAAACATAATATTCAGTTCTTGGTACCTACCTATAACCTAAGTTTACATCTGTTTCTAGTGACAGGTATACCCATGGTTACACTTTACCAACTAAATTTTAAATTGATCAATGTTTATTAAGTTTTAGGTAAGAAATTTTGTCATAATGATGTTTCTATTACTTTGTTTTGTGCATTTTGAGTAAATTCAACATTGGTTTTTGCCGCACTACTCCAGACCACCTATCAGACATTCCAAATGTGATTTTCTAACTTCAATATAAATAATGTGACATATTATAAGTGGAATGCATCAGATTGTTTTACATAGAGCACACACATAGAGTAGGTACTATTGTCGAACAAAAATAATCTGTGTTGATCTTCAACTTTCCACACTGCGTAGGTACACTTCACTTCGAGTCTGGTTGACCCAAACATTGCACAGACCACTTTAATTTTAGGCCATCTCTGAGTTCTGTATATTAAATCTTTTCTCTCAATTCCAAGCTGTGATAAATGTTTTGAAAAACAATAATAAATCTTTGGTCACACATCGCATTTCACTCGATTTTTGCGTTTATTGCCACACCATATTTAGTTAGTTAATAATTTAAAGTCACTAAACACGCATTATTCGTCATTAATAATTGAAACTAAAATACGCAAAATAGTAAATGGTCTAACGTTCAAATTGTCAAGTTTTTGACATTTTAAGGTTATTACCATAGTTAAACTAGGGTGATCGAAAGACTAATCTATAGACCAAAGAAGATCATCGATTAAGCGATGAACCTCGTTTTGTAATAAAGATTTTCGTAGATCCATGGTTTAAACTAGGATTTTCGTCAAACCAGGTTTAGTCCATCTTTTGGAATAAGGCGGATAGTGTTTGGTTGCGATGCTAAGCCAGGTTTAATAATTTCACATGGCTTTTCAAGTGTGTAAAGGTAACTAGAGCTCAGCTATTGGTTAGATTAGATAGTTGCAGTGGTATTTAAAGTTATTTTTAGGTGAGAAACGATTTTTTTCTAAAAAGGAGGAGGTTTTATGTTTTGTATGTGTATTTTTTATGTATGTTTATTCATATTCTTGTCAATTTGTGTGCGAAAATTGTATTCTGAACCATTAAAAAAAAATGGTTGTCTGTAAAGTCGGTTTACGAACGATCATTTTACGCGATAACGTCATAAGAAAACATTGATGACATTGTAATAAACAACACTGCCTGAGACTGTTTTTTTTAATTGTATTGCATGTCACTGCAATCGTCAAAATATTGTAATAAACAACCTGTGATGGCTTTAGTGGACCCGGGCGCATGCATCTGACGGCGACAATACTTCAGCCTATCAGCCGGCGGATTCGCCATGCACGTTGCTTAGCAAGCAGTCAATAACGTGACTACTTAGCAACCAATCAATGACGTTACCATTTCGTGCGTCGTGATATAAGATGTAATCACGTTAAAAACGTCGGGCAATAAAACAAAGGTAAAAAAGGCTTAAAATAAAACATTTACGCGATTAAGACCCATAGCTTATAAAATCCTATAAAATCGTGTTGATTGAAAAGGGAGGTATATACTCCTGACGTCTTTCGATTTTGACTATGTCAGGATCAGATGATAGAATCTCATTGACAATGGGAAACCCTGAAAAATGACAAGCACATTTATACATTATTCAAAAGGTTCCTATTCAGATCTTCGTATCTGACGATGATAACCGCAGCGCACCTTAATTAAGATTAGGAACTGAAACATAGTGACAATTCAACATTATTTAATAATACCGTACCTTCGTATTAGAAAGCGTTTGTTATGGCGCAAAGAAATGTAGTCTATGTCACTCAGACCGAATAAAGTATATTCATTGATGATGAGATGATCGGGGCCCCTAAAAAATGGCATTCTATTCGATTAGAGTTTTACGCTAATCGAATAGAATGACGTCGTTGCGCGCGCAACTATGTAAATACGAAAATTGTTAAAATGAAATAAGCAATTGTGTGCGCGCAACGACTTCATTCGATTCAATTAACGTATACTCTAATCAAAGAGAAAGCCGTTTGTCAAGGGGCCCGAATGAGTGGTTAAAATAATAAACTAAAACATGCATACATGGCTGCTAGAAACATAACCCTTCTTTTTTTTAATGTAGTCGAGTAGTAAACAGTTTGACAATGCGCTAATGATCTACGTATTATTCACTATTTGTACCTCTGAAGTAAGGTAATCCATTCTAATTCAAATACGATAGAACAGATTGATCATTTATCGCCTCTAAGAGATTGAAAATGTGCTCAATAAGAGTCGTTCGACTCACCCACGCTTTTATTTGACCTTTCGTATCATTGGAACGGGGTTGTTGTGATATTACGACTACATTCACATTCCTTTAGAAATATAAGAAAAAGGCAACGGGGCCTATTTCTTCAATATTTTTGGTAGGCACGATACACGCAATACCTAATAATCGACTTAGTAATTGCCTTTTTGTAAAGTTTTTAGGGATTCACATTTTCTAATCTCGCAAATAGAAATGCCAATATTATGCTAAAGGAATTGAGTAGGTGTTACATTATCTTATTGGTTTGGGATGTCAGTAGGGTTTGGTTTGTTACGGAACCCCAAAATCATATCACTTTTTCTACCACAAGATTTAGTTTTCAAATTAAGCCTAGTATGTTTGTATGTATATTCTTTGTTTTTATTGTTAACAAAAACGTGTATTTGATTGTTATAAGGTAAACTAATTTTGCAAATTTTACACAACTAAAAAAATTGCATTGAACTTGCGTGTGTTGGAAAATTCTGAAAATTTTGCTTAGGTGGTTATGTATGTACGAGTACATACCTACTCAATAAAACAAAATTTAAAAATATTTTGTTGAAAGGCAAAGTTACGAAGTAGGTATACCTACTTCGTAACTTTGCCTTACAACCTGCGATATGGCAAAAGTACAAAATGAAGCTATTTAAGTAGTACTAGGTACTTTTAGATTGCTCGCCATTTCAAGTAGGTTGCTCAGGCTATAGTACTTCATTTCTTATGCGCTTATTACACTAAATCAGGGACACTAAACGGTGTAATAAAGATTACGACCCTAATTCTTTACCAATTTTCAAGGCCACCTCAATTTAGGGCCTTGATTCAGGGTAGTGTAGTAGCCGTTTTACTTCTCCCCTGTTTTCTTAACGGAAGACACTTTTTTGACTGGCTTGTTGGTTTAGTGGTTAGCGACCCTGACTAAGCCCTAGGTTGTGGGCTCGATCCCCACCCAGGATAAAACTTTGTGTGATGAGCACGATGGTTTATTCCGTGTCTTAGTGTAATTTATCTATAACATATGTTTATCAGTTGTCTGGTTACCATAGTACAAGCTCTGCTTAGTTTGGGAGCAGTTGACCTTGTGTGAGTTGTCCCAAGCTATTATTATATTACTTAACTGATCGGAAGACCTTAATAAGTTGATCAAATAATATATATTTTAGTGTTGTATTGCCTTTACGTTTGAACCCCAACCTTTGACACGAACAACAGCGATAATGTAACATGTCTCTTCAATATCCTATCTGTGATTGTCGCGACAAGTGATTCAACAAATTGCACATTTTGTCGCTGTCTCATGGGGCGCTCTCGGTATTATTCTTGTGCAAATAGTAGCGAGCGTCGGCTCATTCTATCAGTTTCCGCGACATCAACTCCGTTCCTCTTCACGATGCTTTGTTTCTGACGGGTGATGTCGGCAACTTTCACACCGAAGCGAACTGCCACGACCTGATTACTCACGTACACATATCAAAGAATCTAATGTACTGTATATTATTTCAGACCGAAATTAATGATGTGGACGGTGTGAGATACGTTACGTAAATCTAATATTGTAAATGTATACGTTCGAATGGTTGTTACTCAATCACGGCTGCTGAACAGTTTACAGATAATATACATAAACCTGTAATAACAAAACACTAATATTATAAAAGCGAAAGTTTGTGAGAGTGTGTATGTTTGTTACTTCTTCACGTCTAAATGGCTGGAGCGATTTTAATAAAATTTGATATGGACTTAGTTGACACCCTGGATTAACACATAGGCTAATAAATCGTGGGTTACATCGCGGGGGACAGCTAGTAAACATATAATAATAAATTAACGTTATGTAAAAAAATGGGCTTAATTTCTCCGCGGTCTTGTCAGGTTTCCGTCCATCGGACTATGAGAGTGAGGGAAGAGTATGTGCAGACACAATTGCACTCTCTAAGTCCAATTGCACTTAGAGAGTGCAATTATGTTGGCGCTTACACTTGTACACTATAATAACTCCTTCGTAGTTTGCTAGTCTCTAACGAGATTGGCGGCCGTAACCGATATCGGTTAGGAGATCATGAAAGCTTTATTTAGCAATTTAAATAAAAAAATAAGCAAATAAGTTCCACCAATAAGGAGTGAGATATAATATTTTTTACATAAGTAGTATGGTTTAAGGAGCATTCTTGTTAAAATTCCTTGTGTACAAATAAAAGCCCAAGGCGAGACATGCGAACCTTCTTTTTACATTTTTAATTAAGAGGGTATTTTCCAGCGATTATTTTATTTCAAGTATCTGGTACTTATTATCCGGCTAGGATTGTAAAAGAAAAACAATTTATTGCAAAAATATAACAACGCTCTTTTCTAGAATATTTTGGCGCAATATACGATATAAATTGGGTAACGTTTATTTACATCTAATATAGAATACCTATTTATTTTGGGCTTATGTAACATGAAAAGTGAAAACATAAAAGAAACAGTTACGAGGATAATATTTTTTTTCTTTTGATGTGATATCTGATATCAAACGTGCTTTACCTATATCTTAAAGGCTCCTCACTAGATATCGGCCTGTCAGTTAATCGCAAGAGCCCCTAGACAAGTGGCATAACCTCTAATCGAATAGAATGGCAATCGAACAGAACGACTATTCGATTGTAATTCTATTCGATTACAGTTACAGTGCAGACACGGTTGCTGTGGTTTTATATCGACCCATAAGATGTCACACTGCTGGGCACGGCTCTCCCCAGTAGTACCTACTTATTACTACAGATTTTTTTTTTTTTTAAAAGACGACTCCCGCAGTAGGGTACATGCCCTGTGTCGCGGGGGACTTTACAAACATACAAGTCACGGACACAAAGTACACCCAGACCCGGAACAATAATTTGTGGATCACACAAAGTAGTGTACCGTGTGGGAATCGAACCCACGACCTAGCGTAGCAGTCGGACACACTCCCACTGCGCCACAGAGGCAGTCAAATAGATCTTGGGGGTAATTGCCATAATCGTCACGCTTAGCGAGCAGGTTGGCGATCGTAGTAGGATTTAAAGTACGCAGAAGACACTGCTGCCCGTCCTCCGGTGTGAAGTCCCTTAGTCGCCTTGACGACATCCACGGAAAGAGATGGGGTAGCATTACGCCGCCGCGCCGGTACCACATGGCGGTGGTTTTGTAGTTTTTAAAAACGTGAGTGAAATTTAGTTTCCCTATAACTTTTTTATTAAGCCTGCCATTCCACGACATATTGGCGTTATTTGTTACCACTGTTGTAAGCGCTAGACCGACAGGCCAGTAAATGATTCTATTCTATACAAACAAACTAATACTTATACATAAAACTGTAATTTAAACAATATAAATGTACCATGTTCCCACTACTTTTCTACACGTAGTAATATGGCACGGATTGATATAACCGAAAGTGCCAGTTTATCTACAAAATCTTAAAGTGAAAGACTGGCACACGGGCGAGATGTATACCGCTCCACTTACCACCTAAGCCAAATAATCAACTTGATTGAATTCAACTGTCTCAGTGCCGTGGTGGGTGCAAGACCGTTGCGGAAGAGCTCGTGGGTTTGATTCTCACACGGGTCACCACTTTGTGCGATCCATATACTTTGTGTCCGTGATTGTAAGTTTACAAAATCCCTCGTGATATAGGACTTGCAAGGTACAAACTCTCTCATTTCTCATTTTTTTTGGACAACTCACACAACGCTATCTGATCCCAAACTAAGCAGAGCTTGTACTATGGAAATCAGACAACTGATAAACATACTTATTTATTTCTAAATACATATATATTATAGATAAATAACTAAAATTGTCTGGGACACAGAATAAACCATCGTGCTCATCACACAAAGTTTTATCCTGGGTGGGGATCGAACCCACGACCTCTTGCGTAGCAGTCGGATACACTCCCACCGCGCCACAGAGGCAGTCTCTGAATCGCGAGGGACTTTGTTTTGTAGGGGAGGTTTTAAAAAAAAGAAAATATATAAAACCTCGAAATGGAAGTCGTCTTCATAACCGAAAATCATTCAGTCTACCTTTATGTCGTACCAACTACGGGCAACACTCATCACTATATCGCATTTGCTCCACTTAAACTTAATAGTATCTGATGGTCAATGCATCGGCCAATACGATTATATAATTCTTTTAATTAAATTTGTAGTTCCCTTTTTATTGACTGTCTTTTTTTTTGTTTACTTATTAGCTGTTTGCTGTGAACAATCACGGTAGAAGCGATAATTATTATTCCATACTGTGTTTGCACCTAGAAGGGCGTTGAGCTACGTCTTTTAATATTTTTAATGTAATGTTCGTCTTTGTTTTGTGCATCCATCTCGCTGTAACGTCCAGCTTCCAAACCAAATAAAAAAAAACATCGTCTAACTTTTATTAGATAATTATTCAGAGATCAATTTGTACTTTAGAGATCAAAAATAACAACTTTAATTTTCATCTGAATGTCGACAAAATTAAATATTTGGGCAGTCGGTAGTAAGTGAGATATGTATATTTGTGAAGAAAACATAATCTAAAGTTCTAAACTGTCATCTGCCAAACTTCGGTTCATTTTAAAGGCAACCTAGCCAGCAGTAGAATAAGGCCCTTCGGCTTTCACACGATTGTCGGCGCTTTAGCTTTTTAGGCTTAAACTATTCCTGTTTTTAAGTGTGATAATAGTACTTTAATATCTTAGGACAACTCCCAAACAGCCATAAAAAAATCGAGGAGATCAAGTGGGAAAAAGACTCAAACTAGGCCGAATCTGTTCTATAGTAGCAGGACAACTGATAAACATAGTAATAATAGTAATATAATATCTTAGGACAACTCTTAAACAGGCATTAAAAAAAAAACAAGTTGAACAAGCGGGAAAAAGGCTCAAACTAGGCAGAGGTAAAGTTTGTGAGTTTGTTACTTTGTAGAGGTAATATCTGAATCTACTAAACCGATTTTGAAAAATCTTTTACAAGTACAAAGCCACGGCCCGACTGCTACGCAAGAGATCGTGGGTTCGATCCCCACCCAGGATAATGCTTTGTGTGATGAGCACGATGGTTTACTCTGTGTCTGGGTGTAATTTATCTATAATATGTATGTATTTAGAAATATATAAGTATGTTTATCAGTTGTCTGGTTGCCATAGTACAAGCTCTGCTTATTTTGGTATAAGATAGCGCTGTGTTAGTTGTCCCAAGATATTATAATATTATAATAACATTACGCTATGACCAATGTGAGCGCAGCATGAAAGAAAAATGCTGCAAGTACGAGGAAAAATTATGCAAATGAAGTTGCGCGGTCAGCTAGTATGTTTATAAATACACACATATAATTAATAAATTAAACCCAGACACAAACACACAATAACCTGGGTGGGAATCTAAAGTGTGTTACTCCGCAGTCTCGCAAATCCCGCGGGATCCTGCGCTCATAATCCCGCGGTAACCGGATTGCAAAAATAGCACGGGATCCCGCAGTACGGAAATTGGAAGCTCTATTCCAAACGATGCTATGTAATTACGTGACCGGACCAGGTTATAAATAGTCAACTTACATAATAGAACTGCTAACAAAGAAAATTTCAAACTGGCTCAGCCCGGATATTTTTTATCGCATCAGATAATCAAATAAGTCTAATTATAGTAAGTATATTAGTCAATTATATAGTCACTGAAGGTGAAAATTTAATTATGAAGCGGCGGTAGCCTAATGGCTAAGGCATCGGTCAAGCAATTGTGAGGTCGTGGGTTCGAATCCTGCTCATTACACTACCGACGTGAACCCACTCCACTCCTAACACAAGCCATCGAGCTTAGCTGGAGGGGTTAACAGGATTGCTAGTAATGTTGGATCAAAATATCACATTGCTAGTTTTATCTTTAAAAAAAAAAAAAATTAAACGGCACAGTTTGTTCTTTGCCATGATTTAAGAACTTTGATTATCTATACCTACTTATAATAAATCTGTAGAGAGGTCAATTCTGTACATGGAATATATTTCCAAAATAACTATCAGGGGGTGATTAGGGATCGATACTGATGCCAAAAATGCAATCAGTAAAATTTTTGTCTGTCTGTCTGTCTGTCTGTATAACCGTTATAGAAACAAAAACTACTCGACGGATTTTAACGAAACTTGGTACAATTATTTTCCATACTCCTGAGTAGGTTATAGTATACTTTTCATCACGCTACAATCAATAGGAGCAGAGCAGTGAAGGAAAACGGGAGAAGTTGCTCCATGTTTTAAGCTTTCGTCGCGTGTGCAACCATAATGGTTAAAGCTACACAGAAATCATGTATGACGGAAATGTTCTCCTTAAAATTATATAAAAAATATCCCACGACAGCATAATATGTCTATCTTTTATGGTTGACTCACAATAAAAATAACGTGTAACTCCCGATAGCTTAGAAGTTCGAAGCTTTCTGATTATATTTGTCTACTCTTACGTTTATAACACTCTCAGTCATCCCTAATTAAAAAAGTTAACATAATTAACTATTCCATAAAAAATACTAATAGAAATCGGTATAGAAACACCAAAGTTATACATGAAATACGCTAAATTTCACGTGTCTGTACATGACCGAACATAGTGAAAAAAAAAATTGGGAAATGTTCGAAAAGAGTATTTAAACACATTCCTACATTTTTAGAAATGTCTGTCTGTCTGTCTGTTTGTTTGAACACGCATCACGCAATAACTATTGGACAGATTCGGTTGAAATTTTGTATGTGTAGTCTGGATTAACATATAGGCTATAATTTATCACGCTATTTCCCATAGGAGCTAAGCAATGACGGATAATGTCTGTAGCTATTTATCGTTATAAAACAATAACTACTTGACGGATCTTCATGAAAATTTGCAGTTTTATTGTACACTATAAATCATTATGCTATCGTCTATGGGGAGTGAGCAGCAACGTATGTTTTGTCGAACCATTATGGTTTTTCACAATTTTTTCCACAATAAGACATTATTTACAATTGTAACATGGAAACAATAACTTCACGCTAAAACTATTAGGAGCTAAACACAACATTTTCAATTTTCTTAAGATCAGCTATTTTAACCGTGTTTGCATCAGCTGAAGTGGTCTATTGGCAAAAGTAGCGGTATTACACGAGCGAGGTCGGAGGATCGACTCCCTAATTGCGAGTCTCTTTTTGTGTTGTGTTAAAATTATTTTTATTCTTTTTTTTAAGTATTTTTCTAAATGTATACTTATTTATACAAGCTTTTATTTTCGACTTTAACATGTTTACTTTGTTTAACAAATTTTCATATTAATAATCACTTCCAATAGGCACCTTTATCATTGTTTTGCATGAATAGTGATTATGTTATAAATGTAGAAATAAAAAACAATATTAGATTACAAATAAACAGTAATTACTTGATATTTTCTAGAATTTATAAATGTTAATTGCTTAAAAAAAATGAAAGATTAAGTCCGCGTTACATCAAAATAAAACACGTGGCGCCATCTGTGATTCGATTTCTTCTGAGTACCAAAATTGCTTACCTACAAATGTTAATAAACTTTCGCGATTTGTACACATTATGAAAATATATGTATTACGGATCTTGATCGCGTGAATAATTTAAGGTTAAATACCTTGCTTACCTATGTTTAATATGCATGATAGTTTAATATAAAATCATCAAGTATAAAAATAAACTTATCCAGTTTTGAAAATAGATGGCGTTTAAATACAAATTAAAAAGAATCAGGAAAATTGATTTAAAAAAAAAACTGAAATTCTTACGTAGAGGGATATGAATACATGATGATCTTAATTTGCGACAGGTTGACACACCTATTTTTAAATTCACCAATGTAGACATTATAAAATAATATTTTAATCTTCCAAAGTGAGTGAAAAAAATATTGAAATAAGTTTAGAAATAGTATTTAAACACAAAAAAAGATATCTGAGTATATCTTTTAGAAACGTTTGAATGTTGTTTGTTTGTTTAGACACGCATCACAGTACCGCGGGAATGCAATGTTTTAAAACTATTTAGCCCTCGCAAAATAGTTTTAAAACATTGCATTCCCGCGGTACAAACACGGACACAAAGTAGGTGTACTTTAGACTCGGAAAAGATCACTCGGGCAGGACATAACCTGCGATCATAGGGAATCTGTGAGAGTTTTTTCCATCATACCTTTATTGTGTACCAATGTATAAATTATCTTGAAGGAGCGGCTAGGTACATCCGATTAAAAGGTCCGATTTAAAAGTGTCGGAGCCGAAGTTGGAGTCGGAGGTTTAAAATCAATCGGAATTTTCGACCTATCGGAGTCAGAATCGAAGCTCCTTAACTCAAAATTTCGCACGAGTAATTGGGCGGTTTCGAGCTTCATTTAACTCGAAACCGCCCCAGTACTCGCGTGGTGGGGGAATTTTTCAATATTAATAGTATTTGATGTGATGCAAAACACTTTTTTGTCGAGGTGTGGTCGTGGGAATTTTAATAATTTGTCTTCTAACCGTCTGGCGCCATAAACTTTGTCGCCCTTCATTTTGCTGCACTGGGCATTTGCTTGGCTTGCCCTGCCATATGTTGGGCCCTGATTAAAGCTAGGCCCAAATAGCATTAGTGGAGCATGTTTACAATATGTTTTACACAGAAGTTGAATTGTAATATAAACTACCTTAATATAAACCCAACTTCCACGCGAACGAAGTCGCGGGCACAGCTAGTTACAAATATTGCTTTAAAACATTATTGGAAATAATCAAATCTGAGACTACTTCGTAAGTAGTAACTTTGTAGTTCACTGTACAAAAAATTGCATGATTTTCTTAAATTATATTTATGAAATGTGGCAACCCTCGAGCTGTACAAGAAAGACGTGTTACTCAACCGTTCCGTGAAAATAAAATAAAAAAGTGCTTAAAAAGTGACTAATAAGGTGAAAAATTTATATAAAAACATTAAGTGATAAACACTCTATCGAACGATATATTTCTTTAATGTAATGTTCCGTTTAATACAGTGAAATAACGTGCTAAAGTGCAAAAACAAACAGTTAAAATTCAAATTCGTACCTAACCAGTGAGTGATAAACAAAAGACTGGACTTTGGACTCATTAGCAACATAATATATTCATCTAATGCTTTAACCACTGATTGTGATCACCTATTTCAATTTTTAGTTAATGTCACCGTAGACGAATTGGTGTAAGTGTGGTTGAGTACGCAGAGATCTCGGGTTCGAACCTCAGACGACAAGGTTATCACTTTTTGTAAGTTTATTTACGATTTCGTTTCATTGTACAATATAGTGGAACAAGAACTACTAGTACAATACAAAACATGTCAACAAAGCTACATGTAAAAGCCACCAACAGTGGCCGTAAGGTGGCAGCACCAGTACCTTGCTCCAAATGCAAAAACATCTGCGATTTAAAAAATACCTTAACATGCACAACTTGTAAAAACAGATATGATTTTCAATGCTCTGGCCACACAGAACAACAAATACTTGTAATGGATCAAGATTTACGCAAAAAATGGAGATGTAAGTCATGTGTTGTAAACAAAAAAGGACCTGATAATAAAATAACAAATATAACGTTGAGAAAAAAAACAACTCCTCCATCAAAAGTCTCATTAGAAGATATCAATATATCAAAACTTAATCAAAACATTGGAGAAATTGAGTGCACTCCTAATAGTTCTTCCCCATCTCAGCACGATTCTCTGGTACTTACTGACTCGGAACTGTCTGATATAACTGGTATTTCACCCAATAAATTGTCAAGGAGTGTCGATGGAACTCAAACTGACACCCTAGCATATTCAGAAATGAAACAAACCATATCTCAATTGACACAAGTGCTGGCCTCTACACAAAATGAATTAGAAAACACGATCTTAGAAAACAACGACCTTCTTAAGCAAATAAAAAAGCTGACTACAGAAACCAGCCTACTAAAATCACTATGCCACTCTCCGTCAGGCAGAAATAAGATTTGTAGTAGCACCAAAAAAAAGCTGCGACGCGCGGACATCTCCTATGATGTAATCTCATTGCCCTCCTCTCCAATTTTGAAGACTACCAAAATTGTCACAATAGCAAACCTGCAACAAACAATTACGCAATTACAAGAGCAACTAAACATTGCGAACCGAGAAATAGTAAACCTCTCTAAAAAAATTGAAACATTGACACAGGAATTATCATCAGAGGCAAAAAATACTGGATCTACTCAAAATATGCAGTTACTATCAATGTACCCTTACGCCATGAACGAAAAAAACAAAGAGGATACAAAGAGGATCTATATCTTCGGCGCTCAACAATGTGCAGGCCTGGCCTCGGCTCTATCGTATTCTAGGCAACAAACAACTTACGAAAAATATGAAATTAGCGGCATGGCAAAACCGAATGCACTGAGCTATGAAATAACAAAAAACTTTCGAAATATAAAACCGAAATCATGTGACAATATTGTAATTTCTCTCGGTGAAAATGACCATAATCAAAAATCAGTGCTCATACATCTACGAAAAACACAAGAGACTTTTCAAAGTAACACAATTATTGTACTAAATGTATCCAAAAATAATTATATAGACGTGAATAAGCTTAATAATAATATAAAAAATGTCTGCAATGAATATAAAAATTGTAATTTTGTGAAATGCTATAACTTAAATCATACCTGTAAAACTATTAACTATGTCATTGACTGTAATGATTATGAAGAAAAATATTTAAATGTTACAGGGCTTAAAAAACAAATTGCACTCAGAAGGCAAAACAATGAAAAACTGAAAGATCATATTGTTTCCAATAGCCCGAAAAAAGGAACAATTCCTTACTATTTTAATCGATGCACCAATACCAATTTAAATAAAAATGATACTGCTATTACAAAAACAATGTCGAGGGAGAAAGGGACTTTACTTTGTTACTTCCCTGTAATAAAAAAGAAAAACGTTTCCAAAAGTCATCTGTCAACATCCGACCTGTCAAATGTAACTGATCATGTAACACAAAATCCATCGTCACACTTTTTTCGGTCCGTCAAGCTATAGAAGCACCTTTAAAATATTGCACCAAAATATTGCCGGCATCTTCTCAAAGAAGGATCTATTGGAAGTCACCCTAAGCGAACTAACACAAATTCATAAATTACCCACAATTCTCTGTTTCTCCGAAACATTTATTAAAAACGGCCTCGAAAACACGGTAAAACTGAACGGATATACCCTAGGCTCTCTCTATTGTAGAGACAAATCAAGGGGTGGTGTCTGTATATTTACAAAAAATGGCATAAAAATTAAGGATATATCGTTTTTAAAAAACATTGCAAAAAAGATGTTTTTGAATGCTGTGGACTAGAGGTAATAGACTACAAAATAACAATCATATGCTTATATCGCACACCTAATTCCAATGTTGATATGTTTTTTAATCTTCTGGATCTAGCACTAAAAAGGCTAACTAAAACTAAAAAAAAGATTATTATAGTCGGTGACCTGAATATAAATACATTAAAACAGAATAAATTAGCACAACAATTAAATGATATTATAAACAACTACAACTTGAAATTTTACATCAATGAACCCACTAGAAAACAAGCGTGTATAGATCATATTATAGGTAGCCACATAAAAAACTCTCATGGCGAAGTCCTGAAACTAGGGCTATCTGATCACGATACCGCCCAAATGTTAAACATACCCGTAAAAGATACGCCGAAACAATTGTTATCTGGGGTATTTATAACAAGACGAGACTATGATATTAACAACATATCCAAATTTATAGACTGCATGAATAGTCTCAGTTTCAATGAAATATTTAATGAACCAAACTTCAATATAGCGTTTAATAACTTTTATGACGATTTTCTACTATATTACAATTTGTGCTTTCCGATACTTAGACATAAAATAAATCATAAAAACCGAGACCTTAAATGGATATCGAAAGGACTAAGACGTAGCTGTCATACTAAAAGGATTTTACGCCACAAATTTTATAAAGAAAAAACAAAGGCCAGTAAACGCATGTATTTAAAATACACAAGTATATTAAAACGCTGCCTATTTGAGTCACAAAAGAATTGCAATCATAAAGTCATTTCAAAATCCCATAACAGGTGCAAGGCAGCCTGGACTATCATTAACGACCATAAAAATTCAATTTTAAACAACCACATCGAAGAAATAAATGTAGGAAATCAGTCAATAACTGATACAATTCAAATAGCTACATATTTTAATAATTACTACATAAACCTTACAAAGGATTCTAATCTTATTCAAAACACAAACAAAACTACTAAACAGAATAGCCTGTTTTTAGAACCATTAAGTGTTATAGAAATGTACAAAATAATTATCACACTAAAAAATAGCAAATCGGTAGGATATGATGAGGTATCAAATGTCATATTAAAAAAATGCGCTAGAGCTATCGCACCTATCTTATCATATTTAGTAAATCTATCGTTTGACCAAGGTGTTTTTCCTGACCGTTTAAAAAAAATCACTAGTAAAACCTGTTTACAAGAAAGGTGAAAAAACTGATATGTCAAACTACAGACCAATAACCTTAATTCCAGTACTATCAAAAATTTTCGAAAGAGCTATGCATGATAGAATAACTAGTTATCTTAATAAATTCAATATCATCAAAGATGAACAAAACGGTTTTCAGAGGGGAAAATCTACAACACTGGCTGCTTTCAATCTAGTAAATAACGTTATTTCGAATGTAGATAAAAAGGTTCCTACTACGGTCTTGTTTTTTGATATGTCCAAAGCATTTGACTTTGTGTCCCATAAGCTGTTAAAACAAAAACTTCACAACTACGGCATTAGAGGTCCGGCCCTTTCATGGCTTGAATCCTATTTATCAGGAAGAGTTCAGTGTGTTGAACTGACCAATATAGGTGAAGATGCAACTATAACACGCTTCAGGTCGCCGTACATGCCTAACTATTGCGGTGTACCACAGGGGAGTGTGCTTGGACCCTTATTATTTTTAATCTATATCAATGACCTTCCTGACATAATAGATCATAAATGTATTTTATTCGCCGATGACATTTCTGTTATATTGACATGCAATGATTTGACCACATATGACTTTGAAATAAACAAGACAATTCAATCAGTTATACAATGGCTTGACTTTAATAATCTTAATGTAAATTTAACCAAAACTAATTATATCCAATTCCAAGGCAAAAAATCAAAACAAATTGACAGAAATATTACCTACAACAATATTAAAATTAATGAAACCAACTGTACAAAATTCCTAGGAATAACATTGGATAAGCATAATGATTGGCAACAACATATAAATTTAACATGCAATAAGATTCATAAATTCGTATATATGTACTCTATAGACTAAGCAAAACATCGTCACTAGAAACGACTCTGCTGGCATACCATGGCTATGTTAGCTCGGTACTAAGATATGGTTTGGTGCTATGGGGAAATGCTAGCGACGTAAACAGAGTCTTTCTAGCACAAAAACGTTGTATCAGAGCCATGGTAAATATTTCTGCTGATGTGTCGTGTAAGCCTCATTTTAAAAAACTTGCCATATTAACCCTACCATGCATGTACATTTACGAGGTATGCGTTTTTGTAAAATGTAACCAAAGCCTATTTATTGCGGCGAAGGACAAATTCCCTCGAAATACGAGGAATCCGAATAGGCTTGTTCTGGACACGCAGCCAAAAACAACTCTATACCAAAAAAATTGCTATGCTATGTGTGTAACTATCTATAATAAAATACCTGATGACATTAAACTACTGCCACAACATAAATTCAAAAAATGTTTGAAAAGCTGGTTGATCGAAAAAACTTATTATAACATTAGTGAATTAAAAAAATAATAATAATCGCACATATTGTTAATATTATAAAACTTATTTGTATGCTACTATATTTGTTAATGTAACTATCGTTAAATTAATGGTGTGTCACATTTTCTATTAAATATAATTATGGTATGATCCTTGTATGTGTATGATCTTTTTTGAATGTTAAAACTACAAGTACTTTCACATGCCGCATATGGCAAAATAGAAGGACCATAAATGTACCTGACCATCTACTATGTACTCTATTTTGTGTGAATTAAATAATTTCATTTCATTTCATTTCATTTCATTTCAAATAAAAACATCCAAGTCATTATTAATCTACAATAGGTGTATGTGTACAAAGAATTTGTTTGATTTTAGTATTTGATTGAAATTTATGAAAGACTATCGGACGCCTCGCGCTTTCAACCGCGTAGTTCCCGTTCCCGTGGGAATACAGGGATGAAAAATAGCCTATGTCACCCGGGGTTAGTGTAGCTTCACAACGATGAAAGAATTTTTCAAATCGGTCCAGTAGTTTCGGAGCCTATTCAATACAAACAAACAATCAAATCTTTCCTCTTTATAATATTGGTATAGATAGATATAGAATTTTACATGGAAGAAAAACATCCAAATCATTATTATTCTACAATAGGTACATGTATCTACAGTAATTTTCAATACTTACATTTTCTGTACTTTATGCAAGGATGTTCTGCAATCATTAAGAACCGGAGCGCCAATTAAAGAGACTGGAAATTACAAGTGTGTTTGGTGTTCCCCCATCTTCCGCCATCGCGTTGTCGGCGTCATGTCATGTCACAATTTGCAAATTTCCTTCAAAAGGATTTCCAACTCTTTCAATTTACACTAATTAGTGAAAACACGTGGCTTATTATCTTAAGATTAACACTAATTAAGACCCTACGGAGGCTCAGCAGAGACCTCAAAGCGAGTGCTTGCCTTTGAAAACATTGCTACTTAATTAAAGCTTACCGTTTTAACGTAAAACTTAAATTTATGAAATGTTTATTTAAGAATTTATATCCTGAGCTGCATTTGTACCGAAGGTTCTGTGTAATTTACTACTTACGTTCGTGTTTTTCTAAAGCAATCCTAGTATTGTACGTTTAATTATTAAGTATAATTTTTCCTCTTACAGAAAAACAACTTTGGACAAAGAGGGCGAAGTTTTAATGATTTTAAATATTTCTAAAGAATGTAAGGATAAAAGTTGGCAGGACTTTATTGTCTTTTGATAAAGATAATGTTATAAAGATAAGTAATAAGAAAAGATTTATTCTTAAAACTGTCACATCTTAAGGATATATTGTAAATTAAAAAAGATTAATCTACTTACTTATTTGCTTTTATGTTCTAGATGTTACAAATACGTGATAAACGTGATAACAATATATGAGTTAAAAGAGGATCGTTGCCAAAAATATAACGAGATTTGATAATGACCACAATGATTAATTGCAACAGGAATGTAAGTTTACATAAAATATACGAAATTGCACTTAATTCACTTAGGTGAATGAAGCCTCCCAAATAGTGCACTTAATTCACCCAGGTGAATTAGCTGGGTGAATTAAGTGCACCAGACCAAACTAAATACATACCTTGCTAATTATTTGAAACCCTGTATAAAAATGTTAACGCATAACGCACGATATCATTTGTTTGCGGGTTGGGACGCTAGACGAATAAAATCGTAACATTTTGACAACGATTAAAAATCTATTATTTATGACAATGTGAAGTTAGAATAAAGAGGTTGTGTTATACAGGATGCCGATTTAGTCAGTCGAATCCTTACAGGAAGGTCATCAGGACATGATACTCTATCAAAATCAATAAAAAAATTAGTACCATTTAAAAAAAAAAAACGAATTCGAATTTGATTTTTTTTTTCTAAGTCAAATACTAATAACAGGTTTAAAATAAGGCAAGTGCATGTCGGGCCACGCACAATGTAGGGTTCCGTAGTCCAACCCCTCCCGATAATCCGAATAATATGGCTTAAGAAGTAAGAAGTGGGTTTTTTCTGTTGTTTTTGTTTTATATGTACTTACAATGTTATATCTACTTAGTAATATTTAACAATGGAATTTACACGAAATTTTTGTTACTTCTCATTTGACCAGCTGTTACTCGTAAACTTGTAAAGCCTACTTATCTGTGTGATAATTTTCCTTTAAATTTCACATACTACTACCGTAATTTTTTTCACATACCTACCCAACATCAACCATTTAGCTGGCGGGGGGGGGGGGAGACACTTTTAAAGCTCATTTTACAAACGGATCCCTAAATCTAAAAATGGTCTTACCAACCCCTAAACGTTTTTAAAAGATCTATCTAATGATACTCCACACGTTAGATAGGTAAGAAAAAAAAATCACACCACCCACTTTACATATAGGGGAGGTACTCTAAAAATGTGTATCCATGCAAATCCAAAATAACAGCCTCCTAGCTCTAACAGTCTCTGAGCAAAGGTGCGGACGGACGGACGGACGGACATGGCGAAACTATAAAGGTTTCGTTTTGCCATTTTGGCTACGGAATCCTAAAAAGCAATGGTTTTGTAAAAATGAACATTATTACGTCTTATAGATTATTGACATGTATGTAGTGTACTTCCATATTTTTAATATTTTGTTACAAAAAATGAAAATTAATTGAGAAAGTTATTACATAATTATTTCATCTTTTCTATAAACTGTTACCTATTATTGTCCTTTGTAGTGATAATTCTTACCTCGTATATATATATGTCCTTGTAGGGTTATTTCGTAGCATTTCCGTATATTTCCCATTGTTGTATTTCGCCATTTATAACATAATAATATCTCTTATTATTATGTAAACATTATTTTCGTAAATCAAATCTGTCATGTCGACAAATATTTTCTATGGTTGCTATGACAACAAGATAAGCATAGAGTTATTCGTAAAGTATGTACTACATTGTGAAACTGGCTGTGCGTAAATTCTAAATTAAAAATAAGTTAAGCTTTAAAATTTTAAATTGCTTCTAGAGAGTTTTCTTTATGGATACAAAACCGAAGAAGAGTCAGTGAAGAATCAGCTCTCTAAAAGAGAAGGAGTGAAGAACCAGCTCTCTAAAAGAGAAGGAAAAAGAACGAGCTCTCTAAAAGAGAAGGAGTGAATAACCAGCTCTCTAAATGAGAAGCAGTGAAGAACCAGCTCTCTAAAAGAGAAGAAGGGAAGAACGAGCTCTCTAAAAGAGAAGGAGTGGGAAATTACGAGAAAGAGACCATTCCTACCGGCGTCGCCTTTCTACCTACCGGCGTCGCCTCTCTACCTACCGGCGTCGCCTCTCTACTTACCGGCGTCGCCTCTCTACTTACCGGCGTCGCCTCTCTACCTACCGGGCCACACCTCTACGACGCGTCGCACCTCTACCTGCCGACGTCGCGCCACTACGAACTACCAGCGCCGTGCCTCTGCCTACCGGCGCCGTGCCTCTACCTACCGGCGCCGCGCCTCTACCTACCGGCGTCGCGCCTCTACCTACGAGTGCTACATCTTGACCTACCAGCGCCGCATCTCCGCCTGGACGCCGTACCTCTACCTACCAGCACTGCATCTCCGCCAGCATCGGTTCTAAATTATCTTTAATTTTAAGTAGTCTTTAAGTTCTTGTAAATATATGTAGTCCTATCTTAAACCTACCCTTTCATTACACTACAGTTTGGCGCCCATCAAGCATACCACCCACGACCCTTCTCAAAATTCTAAAATAAATACTTACACAAGTATCCACCGCTTTTAGCGTAATTTGGCTGCAACTTTGGAAGACTCCTCTCTCACCTCACCGCTTCTTATCGTAGTCTCATTATCTGCCTATATCGTTGTCTCATTATGTATCTATCTATGTATCTATATATGTATTTTTTTTCGTAGCTTATTTTTTTTTCTTAATCAGTCGTTGGCTAATTTCTTTTTTTTTCTCTTTCAGTTTCTTTCTCTACTTCCTTCTCTATCCCTTCCCTCCCTGTACCCCTACTGAACTTGTTCCTTTCACTTTTTTACTAAAATTATACACATTTTATACTGTTACTTTTTATTTTCTTATTTTATTGTTAGCTCTTTTTATCTACCTCTTTTTAGTCTGTTCCTACCTTTTACCCTATATAATGTTGGCGATGCGTCACATTTTATTTTTATTTTCTCCTTTTCTCTGTACAGTGTTATAAATAACTTATGTATATAGTTCTGTACATAATTTTATTAATTATGCTAATCTCTTCTTCTCTTTCCTTTCCTTTTTACTCCCTTATCGTACTTTATTAACTTTTCTTTCATCTTTTTCTCTTCCTCATCTTCTCTATTTCTACTCTTGGACTTTCCTGTCTCTAGCCTTGTTGGTGTCACACTTCTTTGCTTTAAAGCAACTTGTCTTTCTTCACGAGCGGGTTATGACTCGTTAAACAAGCCCACATTCTCTCTATTTCTACTCTTTGACTTTCTGACTTGGCGGACTTTTGGGCTCTAAACCCACTGTCTCTAGCCTTGTTGGTGTCACACCCCTTTGCTCTAAAGCAACTTGTCTTTGTCTTCACGAGCGGGTTATGACTCGTAAAACAAGCCCTCATTCTCTCTATTTTTACTTCTTTGACTTGTACACTTGGCGGACTTTTAGGGCTCTAAACCCACTGTCTCTAGCCTTGTTGTCGGGTCTCTTTGCTCTAAAGCAACTTGTCTTTGTCTTCACGAGCGGGTTATGACTCGCAAAACAAGCCCTCATTCCCTCTATTTTTACTTTTTTTTTACTTGTACACTTGGCGGACTTTTAGGGCTCTAAACCCACTGTCTCTAGCCTTGTTGTCGGGTCTCTTTGCTCTAAAGCAACTTGTCTTTTCTTCACGAGCGGGTTATGACTCGTAAAACAAGCCCTCATTCCCTCTATTTTTACTTCTTTGACTTGTACACTTGGCGGACTTTTAGGGCTCTAAACCCACTGTCTCTAGCCTTGTTGTCGTGTCTCTTTGCTCTAAAGCAACTTGTCTTTTCTTCACGAGCGGGTTATGACTCGTTAAAGAAGCGCACATTATCTCTATTACTATTCCTTTGACTTGTACACTTGGCGGACTTTAATGTCTCTAGCCTTGTTGTCGGGTCTCCTTGCTCATAAGCAACTTGACTTGTGCCTAACTTGGAACGGCGCAGTACTACTACTTCTTCTTCTTCTACTACTGAGCTTCTTGTGCTCATATGCTATAAGGTACTAAATGTACTTCGTAATTTTGGAGACTCTTGAGCTCCGTTTCATCTTTTGCATTTCTATTGCATCTTTGTGACATTTCCCTGGAGTACGCGTCATTGAATGTGAACGCTACCTCGCTTTTGTTTGGTGATGGATGCTAGGTTATTTATGTTAGTATGAGTATGTTTGCTGTGGGATTTTTTATCTTTCCAACTTCAAAGACAAGGAAATTTTCGTAAGTCGAAAATTTTCCGGGTTTTTGGGGTAATGTAGTGATAATTCTTACCTCGTATATATATATGTCCTTGTAGGGTTATTTCGTAGCATTTCCGTATATTTCCCATTGTTGTATTTCGCCATTTATAACATAATAATATCTCTTATTATTATGTAAACATTATTTTCGTAAATCAAATCTGTCATGTCGACAAATATTTTCTATGGTTGCTATGACAACAAGATAAGCATAGAGTTATTCGTAAAGTATGTACTACATTGTGAAACTGGCTGTGCGTAAATTCTAAATTAAAAATAAGTTAAGCTTTAAAATTTTAAATTGCTTCTAGAGAGTTTTCTTTATGGATACAAAACCGAAGAAGAGTCAGTGAAGAATCAGCTCTCTAAAAGAGAAGGAGTGAAGAACCAGCTCTCTAAAAGAGAAGGAAAAAGAACGAGCTCTCTAAAAGAGAAGGAGTGAATAACCAGCTCTCTAAATGAGAAGCAGTGAAGAACCAGCTCTCTAAAAGAGAAGAAGGGAAGAACGAGCTCTCTAAAAGAGAAGGAGTGGGAAATTACGAGAAAGAGACCATTCCTACCGGCGTCGCCTTTCTACCTACCGGCGTCGCCTCTCTACCTACCGGCGTCGCCTCTCTACTTACCGGCGTCGTCTCTCTACTTACCGGCGTCGCCTCTCTACCTACCGGGCCGCCTCTCTTATATACCGGGCCACACCTCTACGACGCGTCGCACCTCTACCTGCCGACGTCGCGCCACTACGAACTACCAGCGCCGTGCCTCTGCCTACCGGCGCCGTGCCTCTACCTACCGGCGCCGCGCCTCTACCTACCGGCGGCGCGCCTCTACCTACGAGTGCTACATCTTGACCTACCAGCGCCGCATCTCCGCCTGGACGCCGTACCTCTACCTACCAGCACTGCATCTCCGCCAGCATCGGTTCTAAATTATCTTTAATTTTAAGTAGTCTTTAAGTTCTTGTAAATATATGTAGTCCTATCTTAAACCTACCCTTTCATTACACTACACCTTGTAAACATTTTCGTCTTTGTATACATTTTCAAAAATAAAATATTCTAACTATAAGAACAATAAAAAAATACTGCAAAGTACATAATTTTGATTATTTCATGGTTTATTCACATCCTGAGCAATCTAATCAATATTGATTATGACTTGTTAAAATGTTAACTTTCAGCGGGGCTACTATATTGTTTATTTTATTTACCTATAAAAAATCTTAATTTGTAATAAATAAAAAAAAACATATAGCAAAAGGTCTCTCCTTTTGTTTTTTTATACAACGAAATGTAGAGACGAGCAGGTCGTGCGCCTGATGGTAGGCGTCACTCGTCGCCTATTACAGTATCAGTGTCACCCAAATCCTTGTTTGACAAAGATGTAAATATCAGCGTATCGTACTCTTCATATTAGTTCGTAAATCTCAGTAATTACACTTGCTACAGTACGATCAACGTAACTTGACCGGATTGAAGTTAGGTTTTTATCACTTTCGCGCATGTCATAGAGATGCGACCCTAAAATTACTAACGAAAACGATTAATTATGTTTAATCGATTAAAAATACTAACAACATTTTAATTCAACAATATAAAAACACTATCTAAATGAGTTCATAAAAGTTCAAAATTAGAACAGTTACAGTAAATACTAAAGAAACTTTGAAAAACAATTTCTTTACGAAAATAATCACAAAAAAACATTAGTTAGTAATACTAATTATGACAATGTAATGCGTAATCGCATCTCTAATTCTCTTGGTTTAGTTACCGCCCCCGCCCCCCGCTTCCTGTCACCATTTACTTCCAAAAAATGCATCTGGGCAACCACTTGTCGCCTACTTCAGTCCGGCCTAGTTACGTTGATCCATCTGTACAATGCCTTTAAACCGAAACACAGTGATGTGTCACTGTTTCACGAAAGAACTGACACTGTTGTGACAGTCTCAGTTATTCTTCTATTCTATTGTAGCTAGAGTGGTAGGTCTAAAACCATAAGCCGTTTTGGTCGGTACTACAGTACAAACCAAGACGGTCTATGGGTTAGATCTACCACTCTAGCTATATTTATGATATTCTTATATTCTGCTTTAACTTACTACGACTCCTATTAATATCGTGGAATCTTGTGATCAGCAAGTGTATACACCGCCGAACAGATGTCCTTACGCCGTTGCCAGTGTGCTTTCCGTACGCCAGTGTGCAGATGTCCTTAGTGTTGTGTGTCGAAGTACCGACAGTTCCGTAATAGTGAGTGATAAGAATCAAGCGAGGGTAGTTTCCGAAACCCGCGGTTCACGGAGGCGACGCTGAGCTGGACCAGTCTACCCATGACCACGGCCGTTGCAATACGATCGAAACGTCGGGCAATAAACAAGGTATTTTACCTTAAATTGTTCACGCGATTGAGACCCGTAGTATACATAATTTTATATTTGTTTTGGAGTCAACAAATCAATGATTACAATTTTTTCTGTAACTCCCAAGACAGTGTTCCTAGCTGTTTGGCACTTTTCTAACCGTCTCGATTGATATGTTATACAGAATGTCGACCTAAATAGAAAAATTATAATGTGCCAGTTGTTTTAAAATATAAATCCGTCAAACATTAAAAAAGGAAGACATCAATAACAAAAATTGAAAAGTAAACAAATTAAGTCGCTGTCAAACTCGGTCCTAATGTAAGCCGCATCCCGCCACATCACTTGTCCGCATTCGCTCGGAATAATCTGATTAGAGATGTAATTTCCTGTGTCGCTGACGATTCACGTCATCGAACACAAACAAACACACAACAAAACATTTCAATTACAAGTTTTTGAATATTCGCTTCGATCAACTTCTGGATAAAAGGAAATGAAGCGGGGTAGCGGAAAGTTGTCTAAATTTTATATCAGTTTTGATTCTAAATGTAGAATGAAAGCTGGTACTGTATTTCATATTCTGTATTTCACTTATTAATTAGTAAAGCCGCGCAATTCTGAAACAACGGTTTCATTTTGGATTTAGGTATGAAACCTTTACCAAGTAGGTACGTACCTTACTATGTTTTTTTTTATAAAGAAAGACAACTGGCAATGTAGGATTGGGTCCCAAATTACTAGCAATCTTGTTAACCCCTCCAACTAAGCTCAAAGACTTGTGTTAGGAATGGGTTCACGTCGGTAGTTTAATGGGTATCCTACCCATTAAACTACCGACGAATCCACATTCGAACCCGCGACCTCAGGATTGCAAGACCGATGCCTTAGCCATTAGGCTACCGTCGCTTCGCTTGTTTCTCTGCCCGTCGTCGGTTTAAGCTTAAGAGCCTTTTCACACGTTCCGGTTTAAGTTCGGTCCGGCGCCGGGTACCCGGCGCGAAGTGTATGGTGACGTACGGTAGCTTTAACACGTTATGGCGTCCGTCTGGTCCGTCGTCATACATTTGCCGCCAGATACCCGACCCCGGGTACACGGCGACGGACTGAAACCGGAACGCGTGAAACTTTGTGATATCTGAAATCCTGGAAATTAGGCACATACTACTTTAAAGGTATATAAGTAAATCAACAAGGGTAGAACATCTAGGTTATCCTCTGTTCTGTGAGTTACCTAATCCGTATTTTAATGTTACCGAATAATATAGGTACACTCTTGCTTGATTTATTTACCTCTAAGAGCGATATACTCATATGGTTGATACATAGCATTATGAGAGAGATAAATTAATTGTAGCTTGCGTTTGTTATATATCACCTTGTTAAATGTGTACCAAAATCTTACATGAATGTTGCATGATACCACTACTTTTATTATTCTCAAATAGTAGACATAAATGATATGTTTGTGAATGAATATTTACCTAAAACATTTGACTTCCATTGACATAGAACGGCTTAACTAAATCCGTAGGCGTAGGCACCCGACGAAATGTGTTCAATACATCTTCATTTGGCGCCAGACTCCTCAGTCAACAGGCGATACACCTGAGGGGCAATTGTTTCGCAAATTATTCACATCGCTCCAACGCTATGCAGGGTTGCCGCATTTGAAAGCTTGCGTTACCCTGTATTGCTGTACTTGTTATACGAGCAACTGAAATTTAATTGAACTGCTGTAGGCAGACATTTCAAAAATAAAATAATGTAGTTACAATTCGGTGATACGAAAATAGTGATTCGGCGCAGTTTGCCTGCATTTATAGTTAAGCTTTATTTTTGAGTTATAGCTATGTTTCATCAAGTTTATTTAAATCGACTAATCAAAGTCATATATCAACTAAACATTCAAAATTCTTACTTTCACTTAGGATGCAAAAAACACTTGTAATACGTCGGGATTCTACATGTACATGTAATGCCAAGTTCGCAAACAATAGGCAAACCCGGAGAAAAGGACATGGCAATAAAAACTCACGGCCACTCTTTGCAATTTTACAATGTTTTAATGTTTATAAAATGGATATGGGGGTTTTCTCATTTTATTTTAGAATCGACAGACAGAGATCAACACCATCGTTCCACCATCCGCTCTATTCCACACTAATCTCCTGGACAAATCCACTAATGGATCTGTTTCCACTTTTTGTCCCACTCTGATCCATTTGTGATGAATTATTTTCCACTTCTTTTTTTTACTCCACTCCAATCAATTTCTATGACGGATTATTTCCACATTTAAACTCCTCGATGAAAACTTCCATTTCCTTATTTCCTTAGGTTTGAAAATACGTATTCCAATCTGGTATCACTGGCACTGGAGGCCAACGGGGGTCAATGCATGCCGCTTGGTCCCTTTCAATTACGCGGTCACGTGTCTAATTCGGCTAATGATACCATTTCGTGACTAGTATTAGAGTTTACTGTGCCATTCCCGTGGTTTCGAGGTGTTAAATGGAACTTACATGTTAGAGCGTACGTGATATCATCACTAGGAGAGTTTGTAGCACTTACCCGCGGCGTCGATGAGGGTCGTTGCTATTAAAACATTGCAGGCGTTTAGTTGTGTCAACTACGAGTACGTACCGCGCTTCGCTAGATTTGCGTTAATAAAACTCAAATGTATAAATATAAAAAAAACTGGTTAAATATTTAACATTTTTACCGCATTTATAGAGTAATAAATGGCTAATAATTGCTTGGTTGTGTGTTATATAAGTAGGCACCTTTTGTGGCTTTTTATTAATTGCTGTAAGTGCTGTATCTCCCACATTGAGTTGAGATTATTTTGTTTTATGATCTGAACGAGTCAAAGTATAAACGAAAGGTTAGTTTGCTGCTTGATCTATTTTTATTTTTTCTGGGAAAAAAGGAAAAATTGCCGCATCTCTCTATTCTCTCGGTGGTATAACGTTATGTACCTAATGGTAACACAGATTCACGGATAGAAAATAAAACTAAGAGCCTTTGATATTTTGGACACAAGTCATCAACAATATTTTCAGCGGTTTATTTATCAATTTTATTTTAATACTACACAGCTGTCGCCCGCGGCTTAGCCCGCGTGTATTGCTTTACCCTGTGAAGGGTTGATTTTTTTTCTAACGGAGTATCAGACAACGTTTTGCGCCCTTAGATATTGGTTTTCCTAAACGCAAAAAAACTCTTGTTTCTTTATTTATAACCAATAACTACATTCGAAATTTCACAGATCTAATTTCAAAACTGACGGAGTTTCATACAAACATGCAACCCCTATTTTAACCCCTTAGGGACCTCCACGGGCGAGACGCGGCGATATTATCGTCGTGCCACCTATTTCTATACACTTTCTTAAAACGTGTCTCCACACGGCGATTTCATCGCGGCGTTGCGACGAGTGGTTGAATGCGAGAGAAACGTCATAGTATCGCCGCGGTGTCGCTGCGAAAGCGCGGCGAGCGCGCTGACCATAAATCCTTTTACAAGTCAAAATACATAATATTATATTTCATTTTAGAATCTGTCATACTTATAGGTATGGGGTATGTTCTGATGCGCACTGCGACCACTGTAAAGTGTGACGTCAATTCAGTATTCTGCGATGCCGTTCCTTTACAACTAGAGTTACTGTTTAAAATGGAACATACACTGTCATCCACGTTTTTTGGCGCAGTTTTCACTTTAAAATAATTACAACATAATAAGTTCAAAAAATTCGAAATTATGCAATTCATTCAATTGACAATTAATTTGCCTAGGACGCTACGGCAGCATACTGTCAGCCCACAACGAAACGAATTTCTCACCAGTAAAAGCACTGAACAATGGTCGCAGTGTATATTGGAACATACCCATGGATAGCCTATGCCTTACTAAACTCTTTTTATAAACCTTTGTCGCGGAAATGTGGCGATTCCGTAACGAATCGTCGCGGACACGTCGCGATTCCGTTTCGAGTCGCAACGATACTCTGGCGGAATATTCGCTCGTTCGTGGAGACTACCCAAAGAAAGTAGAGCGGAATCATCGCGTTTTTCTCGCCCGTGGAGACGGTCACTTAGAGGGGATGAATTTAAAAATCCTTTCTTATCGGTTGCCTATGCCTATGTCGGAGACACTTTACTAAGTTCATCGAAATAAATTAATGCCTCCGACTGCATGAAATAATACATGTAGGGGATCTTGTTTGTTTCTTTATTGTGCAGGCAGGTTTTTTATTTTTTTTAAATATTCGTTTTTCAAAAAAGATAACTAGTAATGTCCCACTTTACTAGCTATCCTGCTAACCCCTCCAGCTAAGCTCAAAGGCTTGTGTTAGGAGAGGGTTCATGTCGGTAGTACAATGTAGGTAGGATTCGAACTGGCGACCTCACGATTGCGATACCTTAGCCACTTTTTAATTGGAGACAAGAACCAGACCGCAAAGTCTTTTTATTTTATGGCTTTATTCAATCTGCCATTGCAAAATTAGCTTTGAACTCATTTAGAGTGTGAATAATGGAAAAGCAGATTTAAGTAGACTGCTCTTAGAACCAATGAATAACAGATTTCGTTGGTCTGGTCCGTTTTATTTAAGAACAACAGAGCCTGATGTTATTTAATACAGATTCGGTTGAAGCTTCGCGATAATGGAAAAGCTATTGCTTATTATATATTTATAGAAATACAGATGCAGTTGGTACAGATCGACGAGTTCGCTGACCAGACGATTGTAACTTATAGGTAAAGTGAAAACTGAATTCTTAAAGGAATCGTAATCTTACAGTTATTAGTATTGTTGCAATTTATCGGCTTTATAACTTACGGCAGACTATAGAATATTTGCTCTGCCTCTGTGGCGCGGTGGGAGTATATTTGACTGCTACGCAAGAAAGAGGTCGGTCGGGTTCGATCCCCATCCAGGATAAAAAATTGTGTGATGATCACTATGGTTTATTCTGTGTCTGGGTGTTATTTATCTATTATATGTATGTATTTAGAAATATATTAGTATGTTCATTAGTTGTTTGGTTTCCATAGTACAAGCTCTGCTTAGTTTGGGATCAGATGATGTTGTGTGAATTGTCCCAAGATATTATTTTTAATTATTGACTAAAACATTCGATTTGCAAACTGAATATTTCAAGTAGAAATATTATGGAAAACATAGTAAAGATTTAGGTAGTTCTACACGCTAAAATCTAACAAGGTTAATAAAACACACACTTCACATGTTTCTTTCAAATGCAATTATTTTAATACTAAAGTAATTGGCAAGAGATGTCTAAGAAAATTACTATAACATTGGTTCAATGGTCGCAAACCAATTTTTTACAGTAGAATTTTCTTTAATAAACTAGCCCAAGCGTATTTTGTATTGTTATTTCACAGTATCTGGTGTAGTAATCCATACTATCATGAAGAGTTTGTTTATTTGTTTGAACGCGATATAATCATGAACTACTGGTACAATTTGAAACATTATTTTACTGTTGGATAGGCCATTTATAGGCCATATAACATCACGCTACGACCAATAGGAGCGGTTGCAAAAACGGGGAAAATAAGAAGCATACGAAGTTGCGCGGGTCAGCTAGTCTAGTCATATGACGCTTCTGTGACAGTTCTGAAAGCATGGTAAGTAGAAAAAGAATTCCCAATAATAAAGAATTTCTGAAAGCAATATTTGTCGATTGTTTTAGTGAAATTAAAAGTACAACAGTCCCGTAATTATTTTATTTTTTTGGTTATTTTCATCACAACAACTTACTTGAACATTATATAGGTACATATAGGAAGTAAAAATAAATTTTAAATTCAATGAACGATACTGAAGAGTTAAATTTCTCTTACTTGACTTTCTGATCAATCATATCGTGGAAGTGGATCATATCCCATTCCTCTTGCGTAGGTTCAGTATAGATACGATTGTATGTGCCAGGGTGGTTAACCAACTGATAATTTATATAGTGAGGGTTCAATAGTAGCCATCCAATGTTTAATGGTAGCTACAGGATGAGTCACTGAAACAAGGCAGACCTTTAACATCTACGGCAGGAAAACAGGCCTCCTCCATAAGAGAGGGTACGGATCGTAATCCACTCCCTTATTTGTTGCAAAATACAAGTAAAAATCACGCGAAAGGTGTAAATCAACTCTTCAACATAAACACTACCCTTATACTGTAAGTTGTAGATTACCGCGTTCAAAAAAACAAAAAATTTCTTCAAGTTTGGGTGGCCGTATGGCATTTTGGTAATCGGTGATACAAACACGGATACATCGAGCAAGTTAAATTCCGCCAACAGTTCTAATAATTTCGATTACACCAATCCTGCTCCATCACTGACACTATAACCACACTAACACTTTGCACACACGACTATAAAAATAGCGACAAGTCTATCGAAAGACGTGTTGTCGCTACGACCACTCGATTAAAACTACCGAATGAGACTACTGCCCCACTACCGACCCTTCAAATGTAACGTCATACTTAAGTCACGCCATCTTGCGGCGGCCATTTTCATATAAGTCCATAGACTTGCTTTTTAATCAAAACAGATGTTAGGTGGTCAATGGAATTCTCGACACGGCTTTCCTAACCTTCTATTTATCCGGGTATATGTCTTTAATACAAAAGGTTTACCATACAAATAAATTTCATACTTAGTATCAAATCTGATTTAATGCAATACAAAACTGAACGTTAACAATCTTAATTAAAATTAAAGCACAGTCAGAGCAATCACAGCATCGTTTATTACTTGATTTAAAAGATCAAATCGCAAACTATATCATTCATTTAATCTGTACGGCATGTTTCATTTACTTGTAAGCCAGTAACCTCCAGTTACTTAACTATTCAAATGCGCATCCCACCTGTATCGCCAAGTCTCTTCCGACTTCATAATTTCTTACAAAACTCAGAAACCTACCAGAGTGAATTGCAATGCCGTGTAGGTACTCACGGACTACTGTTACTAACATATACCGATTTCTACTGAGTCTCTGACTCTTAACCTGCCTCCTCTTCCCCCCATCAGAAGTACGTTCTACTAAAGAAGCAAGCAAGGGAGTGCGAAAGCAAAAATCTGTTATTATTTCAATTCCAGCCCTGCATTTTTTTGTGAATCTTATATATATGAGCGAATATTATTCGCCAGATATGCAACTTTCGCTAATCATTCTTTCCCGTTTTAACAGTCTATTTTAACAGAACACTCTCTATAAAAAATTGGCTCATTTTATAGCTTGTAAATCTGAGGAATCACTTTTCTACCAGAAAACCAGCGTAGTACTTCTAATCTATATGAAACAGAAATAAATGATGACAGTTGAAAGTTCAGCGGTCGCGACTTATTGTAATTGTCAATTTTGACGAAATTACGACTTCTTCAAGGACAGACTTTGTCATCAGTGCCTGTGTAAAAAGCAGCCTAGGGGTGGGCTAGCTTGTGACTTCAAAACTAACTTTAACTAAGCGTATTATTTTTATTACTTTCTGAAATAACTTCCATTTTTCCACGGCACACCATCTAATGACCACGGCACATAGTGTGCCGCGGTACACACTTTGCGGAACTATGGGATATGGTGTAACCACCTAGTAGGTGTTATATTTATAATATACACTGTTTGCTGCTAAAATTTTACACGTTATATTATTATTAGCATTTTGATTTAAGACCCCACTTTTAGGTCTTAAAAAAAAAATTGCCCACAATTTAACACGCATAACACCCGCCATTTGGATTTTTTAAGAATTTTATTCACCCAGTGAAATACTGACGTCATCAAGATAAATCTAATGACGTATAATTTACTAAAATCGGTTGAGGTCTTGAAGAGTTGTGAGCGGGCATAGGAACATTAGAAAGATACACACATACCATAGGCGTGAAACACAAAGGTAACCCTCCTGTGCAGTGGGATAAAAAGCAAACAAACGCGACTTAATAAAAAAAGACGAATCTATATTAACCTAACATTGCTCAGCCATATAATCCACATCTCAGAAAGTAATCTATCTTAGGAAAAACATCAAAATGAACGGAAAATTACCAGTGAAGGTCGATTCGCCAATTTCGTTTGGTACGAGAAAACTTTCAGCATCTCAACCCTGATCATTTCGCCGTAACACATAGATTTAGCTAGAATAAAACCTCTCCGTATTATACCTCTCAAGAATATCGGTACAGTTTCCAAAACTTGAATATTTGTGCCTACGTAAATATTTTCTCAGCAGTACCAATTTATTACTCGGGACTAAGGAAAAACTTAAAATACTCGTAATTCACAGTAGATATATATTGTTATTCGTTGTAGGTACTTTTCTATGAACTTTGTCTGTATTAAGGGTAATAAGTTGTCAAATACAGTACGATCAACGTAACTTGACCGGATTGAAGTTAGGTTTTTATCACTTTCGCGCATGTCATAGAGATGCGACCCTAAAATTACTAACGAAAACGATTAATTATGTTTAATCGATTAAAAATACTAACAATATTTTAATTCAACAATATAAAAACACTATTTAAATGAGTTCATAAAAGTTTAAAATTAGAACAGTTACAGTAAATACTAAAGAAACTTTGAAAAACAATATCTTTACGAAAATAATCACAAAAAACATGAGTTAGTAATACTAATTATGACAATGTAATGGGTAATCGCATCTCTAATTCTCTTGGTTTAGTTACGGCCCCCGCCCCCCGCTTCCAGTCACCATTTACTTCCAAAAAATGCATCTGCGCAACCACTTGTCGCCTACTTCAGTCCGGCCTAGTAACGTTGATTCAACTGTAAGTAGGCTATTTAGCAGAGGCGAAGTCTTAAAATTTTTCAAGGATAAACCGATACAAAAATATATCTTGCTGGACATGGTTCTTTGTACCTATAATACTAAGTAACTACAATTCAAAGGGAAACCGAAAGTAATAGTGTTTTGAGGACCCTCCGCCACTGCTATTTAGTAGGTACTACTATAATGCAAAGCTTTATCACTGCGGTAAAATTAACGTAGCTTTAACATTATAAATTGTGAAGATAATTAGTATTCGTCTATCTTATACTATTTTGCGAGTTGTTTTGTAGTTATAAAGACGATCGAAAATTATGATTTTTCCAGTCGTTCGATATTAAAGTCTAATACTTTGCCTGGGTATAATTATATCACGTGAAGTGGTACGCATTTTTGTAGTAACTGTTAATCTAAAATTATTTCGTGAACAAATTTTAAAAACTTTTCAATTTCAAAACGGTGCCAGTTTCTTGACTCACATCAAAACACGCGAACTTAGAATAGTCGCGTAGTTTCCCACAATTTATCACAAACTCACAAACTTTACCTCTTTACAATAATAATATAGGATAGATATAAAACGAGGGTAAATAATTAACCTGTATACTGCACTCGAGAATAAAATTGTGGTTGCAAGATTGGGTACCAAGTTCTTGGTTGTGTTACTTAGATACTTTCTGTGGCTTATTTTATTAATGGCAAGAACTAGATATGTTATAAATTAAGATTATTTTATGACCTAAAAGAGTCAGTGTTCAAGAAAGATTAGTTTGCTGCTTGATCTATTTTTATTTTCTCTGGAAGAAACTAGGGAAAATTGCGGCACATTTCACTCTTCTCTCAGTATTCATTCAGTGGTATAATGCCGAGTTGGTACTTAGGTAGAATATACCTAACAGCTTATATAAAATGATGAGCCTTTGACTTTTTTATTTCTTGCATGAAATTTGGCTACACTTTATGAACATTATTTTCATCGACATACAGCAATTTCATTTTAAAATTTCACATTTCCGTTAAAAATTGTGTATTTTAAAATGTCAACTTCCAACCATTTAAAAAATGTATATTTGACAAATGATAAAACCTGTCTGCGCAAAAAAGATGCAAACAAGATCCCCTACATAGGCAATATCATGCAGTCGGAAGCATCATTGAATCTTGATGAACTTAGTATTGTGTATTAACGACAGCATGATATTACATAATAATATGTATGATGGGAATCTTGATTGCATCTTTTTTTGCGCAGGCGGGTATTTCAATTTTTTAAATTTATTTTTTTGTTTAATACTTGTTAGTAGTTGTAGGATGTAACCAATGTAACAACTAACTTTTATCACAGCTATTGCCAAGTATTGAACATTGAAAAAGAATGTTTACTATTTGACTTTTTTAATATTACAGTCATAATCATGTTATCTATACTAATATTGTAAAGGTGAAGAGTTTGTTTGTTTGAACGCGGTAATCACAGTAACTACTGATCTGAATTGAAAAATTCTTTCACTGTTGGATAGCCTATTTATCGAGGAAGGCTATATAACATCACGCTACGACTAATAGGAGCGGATCAGCAATGAGAAATGTTGCAAAAACGGGGAAAATTTACGCAGACGAAGTTGCGCGGGACAGCTAGTACCTTTATAAAATGCATAAGTTGAGCCTTTTAATTTGATGCCCATATTGCGGTACTCGAAAAACCTTTTTTTTACTCCCTGTTTTTGACATCTCACAGCCGCCAGGTTTGTTTGTTCAGTCGTCACTTATGTAAGAAAACTTGGGCGGTCAAGACAAATCTAACGACGTCTTCATTGTTTAAATCTACACACACAAACAAATTAGTATTATAAATTATTAATGGAAATGATGCTAACGAGAGTGATATGTTTTTCGAATAATATAAATTATGATACCACACGCAATGTTCTTCGAGACATCGTGAGTCGCAATAACTTAATTTGAAAAAAAAAACATATCACGTCGGTTGGTGACATATAAAGTGTATTGTTATAAGTATATAATAATAATATCATCTTGGGACAATTCACACAACGTCATCTGATCCCAAACTAAGCAAAGCTTGTACTATGGTAACCAGACAACTGATAAACATACTTATATATTTCTAAATATATAAACCATCGTGCTCATCACACATAGTTTCATCCTGGGTGGGAATCGAACCCACGACCTACGGCTTAGCAGTCAGGGTCACTAACCACTAGACCAACAGGATAGTCGAACATGCAGCACAGTATATATTGTGTATGTGTTTATTCCACGGGAAATTAGTTATTAAACAACGTAAAAAAATACTGTGTAACTTTACGTGCGATATCTACCAAATAATGTATGCGCGTGCCAGACATTAGTTTTCCGAGTAATCACGCATCGTATAGGTATGCGTTTGCATTGAAAGAGTTTGAAGATGGCTGAAAAAATATCGTTGAATATTTTTTCGGCTGATCTATGTAAAATTTTAAGGCTCAATTTTTTTTTATAATCTTTTATTTTTGGGGCTTTTATTCTAGGAACATGTCAGCCCGGAGGCTCATTTAAACGACGCCGTTGTAGTACAATATTTAAGTGCAATTTATTCAATTTAATTGTACCCAAAGTGTGAAAGTAGTTGGAGCTAAATACTGTGCTCGTCGCAAATGTAGGACTCAAAAGCTGTCCGACGACACTCTCAATTTAATGAAGGCGAGATGCGTTTGCAGTTCACAGCTGACAAGGCGGAATATGCGCTGGTCAATAGATGAATCTCGAAACAAATACATCTCGATATAGGTACGACGCTTCATAGCAAAGTGCGTACAAAAAGCGATAGAGCCAAAACACGGCTTCCTTCCCTTTAAAAGACCTGTGTATTGGCCAACGACCACTGACATAGCTTAAAACCGACCAGCAGCAATATCGTTACGTAAGTCCAAAGTATTAAGAGAAGTCGAGAAGTTCTACACACAGCTCTACACCTCATCCTTTGACCCTGTTCAAAGTTTAAATAAAAATTCAAGAGGTAAAGGGGAATTTTCTTTCATATTTAAGTATATACCTATTAATGAACTAGCCCAAACGTAGGTCAATTGTTTATTCACAGTATCTAGTGTAGTAATCTAGTCATATAATGCTAGTTTCTAGACAGTCACACTGAGTAGTCAGGATCAGGAAGAATTCCCAGTGAAGAATTTCTGGAAACAATGTTTGTCGATTAGTATTTTAATGAAATTAATTTACGGCTACCAAGATGGTCGCATTATAAGTATGTTTGTTTTAGCTAAAATTATTATTTAATAAGCTTTTTTTTTTAATCATATTAATAAATAAAGGAAAGTTCAATTCCATAATTATTTTCTTTTCTTTATTTTTATCGCAACTACTTACTTGGATATTGGATACATACTTGAGAATTAAATAAAAATGATCTTACCTAGCTTTCTGATCAATCATATCATGGAAGTAGATCATATCCCATTCTTCTTGCGTAGGTTCAGTATTAATATACTCGCCAGGGTGGTTAACCAACTGATAATTCATATAGTGAGGGTTCAATAGTGGCCATCCATTGCCACAGGATGGGTCACTGAAACGAAACAGACCTTTAAAAGAAGAAAAAGAGAGGGAAATCTACGGCAGGGGCACAGGCCTTCCCTCTGAGAGAGTTTGTAACAAAATACAACTAAAAGTCACTTACTTGCATCTGATAAAGTTAACAATAAACATGGTCATCCAATCTTTCATGTGATCATCCCTACTCCTGGGTGGGAATGAGTTCTCGTTACCAAGCATGGCATTATCACGGAAGATGTAAGTCAAGTCTTCGACATGAGCACTACCCTTATACTTTAAGTTTAACGCATTCTTTATAACGCTATACTCACTGTCATACGTAAACTGATAAAGGTAAGAAGGCGCCGCGACCATTTTTGCCCTCCAACGAGCCAGTTGAAAGGCTGGGTATTGGAAAATTGTTTCAGAACAAAGATCTAAATAATCATAATAATTCAATTTCCCATGAAAATATCTCTCGATCACTATTTTGGCCAAGTACAGTGCCACATTTGGAGATGTAGAGAATATTATCCTGACGGCTAAAACCAGTGTAGGATTTTCCTTGATACGCTTCAACATCTGTAAATACTGCAATCTATATTTGAAGAATTCACACTCATTATTTACGAAACCTATAATCATAGGATATTCTTTGTCTCTCCCTTGTTGTATTAGATTCATAGGGTCATCATCCACTATTCTAGTAATACCTGGATATTTTGCTTCTTGAACAGGAACGAATGTAACAATGCCAGTCTCATAATGGATGTCGATTAAGGCATTTACAATCTCTTCTAAAGGTGTCTTGACGAGTTGATTGTGTATCACGTCAGGGTTTGTGGCATTGATGCCCAAAGTTTTCATAAACAAAGCTGCGACTGTGCTGGCATAAACTGGTGACGTTGTGTAATATGATGTTATGGCTGTGCCACTCATCAACATCACTCTGAAAATTAATGTTATCCTTAGAATAATGCATGGATTTAAAAACAGGGAATGACTGGAAACAAATTTAAAATTCTTTATGATAACTATGTGTCCATTCTTCACGTGAATTAAAACTCTCCAAGGACCTCTGCATATAGCATTCATGTCCCCATGCAAGCTTCGCAAAAGACCGACGATCTTTTTACAAAGAAGAAAATAACAGAGAGAACGAAGACTGGAGACTTAAAAATAACCTGTGGAAAAACGTATATACAATTTGCTTATTACTTCACCTTTTAAATAGACCTTTAGTTTCCTTAGATAAAGCCAGCAAGTGTGCACTGGTAGATCCTGCACTTTGCCCTACTAAAGTGACGTCATGCGGGTCACCGCCAAAGAATATTGCATTACGTTGTACCCAACGTAACAGAGTCACTTGGTCTCGGAGACCAGCGTTACCTGGAATCTTAGGAGTGTTGAGCGAAAGAAAACCAAAAACGTTGAGTCTGGAAACCATAATTTCATTGTGAGATACAACTAGAAGATAAATCAAACAACGAAATTATAAGGGAATAGCACAAAACAGATTTTAAAGGAGCAGTACAACTCTTGGGGAATGCACTGGTATCTTCGATTAGGTACGAAGTAATGTGTTAACTAAAATACCTGTGTAAATGGTTTTGGTATAGATACCTGTAGTTAAAAGTGATTACAATTACACCCTTGCCGACTAAATATTCCGGACCGTGCATATCGGAATCACCCGAACCGCTATGAAAACCTCCTCCATGAATAAAGACCAGTATAGGGTAGCCAGGTTTCACAATTTGTTGATTTATTTGACCCAAATTGTACATGGGTTTATCAGCCAGTTGAACATCTGGCAAGGCATCGAGTGGTACATGAATATTCGTATAGATGCAAGACTCGCTCATTCCAACCTTAGGTTTTGTCAAACAACCGTACAGTTCATCAACTTGAGGACAGATAGGGCCTTCTTCAGTTGCGTCTAGGTAATGGTGCCAAGGCTTGACTGGTTGAAGTTCCTAAAACAAGCTTATTGATTTCCATTATTGGATTTTAAGAGTCGTAGTTCATTAGTTACTAGTCAGTTATGTACACAAAATGATGGTGTTTCATCTAAAGTTTTTCACACAAAACAACGTAAAAACCGTGTCCACCTACTTTCACACTTGACACTTGACAAAAATCTCGAATTTTATTCGTTGTATGTGTTAATATATTATATTAATATGAAACATCGATTGCTGAATTGTATGATAAATATTACCAGTACGGGCCAGACCTAATGCAATCTGGGACCACTAGCTTGAGTCAAAAGTAGAAGGCAACGAACAACGAAGAATATACCTTAAATCGAAGTTCGCCAAGAGGCTGTTGGCCATACGGGACACCTCTAAAGCTGGCATATTTCACTCCAAGTTCTGCTTCTCTGACCAAACCGCATATCCATCCTGATTCGATATGCGCACGAACATTACATTTCAAGTCACTGATTGATTCCGTGGAACCTACAAGCAAAAATTGGTACTGAATCTATAGACACATGTATTAATATATATAATCCTAGGTATATGTATTATTTTTATGAGTAATTTACTAACCGAAAGATACACTATTAACTACCAATAAACATAAGATAAACATAGTTTTTTTATGATTTGTTTACTCCTATTGAATATTACAATTCGCGCTTATAAATACTGCCTGGTCAATGAAGTGAAGAACATATAGTATGCAATACATCCATTATATACATTAGCAAAGTCATTAACTCTGACGTAAATTTAATTGGCAATAAATGCAGACAATAGGCAAGGTAAGGAAATCGTAATAACTACACGTGCTTACATAGTATGATTTAATTATTGATGTTAATTTAACTGCTACTTGGTAAGGGTTCATTGACTCGCAAAGTATTAAACAGATCGAAAATTATTACATAACACAGGTTGACCCGTATTAATAGTGCCATTCGTGGACTTATAATATTAATAATTTTGAGTTGATTCGTACGATCGTAAAGGAGGAAAAGCTCCTACGTCTTATATTTTGATTTCTGTCAATACAGTCTTATACATACATGTTACAGTTCTTTTTTTGTAATTACATGTTTAAGTGATATAATCTTGGCAAAACTAAAAAACAAGCCTGCATTCATTTAATATCATGCAGTCGGAGGCATTGATGAATTCTGTTAAATTTAACATCGTGCCTCCGACTGAACGATATTAAATTTATAAATTATTATTTAATATATATTAAGGGTATCTTGTTTTTGTCTTTTAACAAGCTGGTTTTTTTTATTTTTTAAATGTAATTTACTACTTTTTAGTCTTTGTAAGATAATTACAAGGCGATTTATTAAGAACTGTTTGTTTTATTATTAACGTTGTTTTGTAAATGTATTGTCATTCCAAACTTTTTTAAACGTAAGGATTGTATATATTTTTGAACTCGACTTTATGATTTATGGGTCTTCGATTTTTTTTTACACATGGCACATTAAAGCGCATAAATCCAGCCATTTAGATTTTTTTACAATGTTATGTGCCTAGTGACATTCACGTTATTGAGATGAATCTAATGACGTATCATTTATTAAAATCGGTTGAGCCGTTGAGATATTATGAGCGGACATAGGAACATTGGAAGGATACATTACATACATACGCGTCAAACACATATCCCTCCTCCGCAGTCGGGTAAAAATGATACCAAAGGAAAAAGCTACCTGAAAAAACATACTGATACTGTGGCAGGCATAGGCGAAGATGGCGAGACGAATTCGAGTTGGACTACCGAAAGTCAACTTAAATTTAGAGCTGAGAAAATCGGAAGGAATTTACTGGCATAATTATTATAGATACATTAAACATAACTATATCAACTGGTTTGTATACCTACCCACTTTATTCTTTATTACTTACTCCATTATCGGACGAGGTAAGGTATTTTGGCGACAAATTTTATTAGACCAACTCATCGAATTACTGCAATACATTACTGTTTAGTCTGTCAGTCAGTTTGTCAGTTTACTACCAAAATCATCACGATACGAATGCTTTAAATAATGATCACATTTTTGTCACCATGAACAACGAAATTACGAATTGTTATTATACCTTCATATTATATAAATGCATGCTTCGATACTCGAAGATTAGTGTACTTACGGATTAATATTTATATAATGTAAGTGAACTATTTATATTGTTCTTATGAGAATAAATATTCTTTAAACCTAACTGGTTGTAGATTTAGTGAGTCAAATCCCCGTGGGATATTCTACCGAATTCAATGAAAACAATTATACCTTTTTCATAAAATGGTAAATTGTTAGATGTATTGTACCTATCCTGGTACCATCCCCCTGCCGCAGGGATTCAACTAACTAAATCGGCATCTAATAAAAATAATAAAACTCTTTATTTCTTTAACAATATTGATGAATAGTGTTCGGAATCTCCTGATAAGCAAAAAATGCTTGAATGACTTGAATAGCTTAAAAACATATATTTTTCAATTAACTCCATAGCTTAAAATTTAATTATTGTTATTTTATAATTAACCAAAATTACAGAAATATGGTTGATACTTAAAACTATACATAAATTTAATATAATTATGTAATATTCCAATCTCATCATCCACTTATAAATCTAATCAAGTAACGTGGGGTTTATATTAGTAGGTATCATTCATTGTAACGGTCTATGAGAGTATTAAGTTCAGCTGAGGAACATTATGAGGCCATTTGGAGTCAATGCAGTACGTTTGACCTCAAATAATGAAGGGGACAGCCTTAAATTTAGAACCAATGGACGTTAAGGCCATAGTTAACAATTATAAAAATAATATCTTGGGACAACTCACACAACGCTATCTGATCCAGAAACCAGACACACACATATATACATCTAAGGGAGGTACATTTTATTCTTTCACTTTATCGGCGTAAGTAATATACACATATTACTTATGCTGACACATCCATGCAAAATTACAGCCTTCTAGCACTAACAGTCTCTGAGCTAAGCGGTCGGACGGACATATACCCTAAAAACGGCAAGTTGAAACAATGTCATCGAATTTATTACTTTTGTTATTATTAAGTATTTTCTATAAATAGTAATTAAAACAACGTACACATTACACAAATACGGTAGTTCGTTACCTACTAGGCTACTACACGCTATCAAAAGCATAGCATACTAGAATAAGGGTCTTAATCGCTTGAATAATTTAAGGTACCTTGGTAGGTAATAATAATTTAGGTACCTTAAAATACCTTGTTTATTGCATGACGTTTCGACCATATTGCCACGGCCGTGGTCATGGGTAGACTAAAATGTGTACAAATCGCGAAAATTTATCAACATTTATAGCATACTAGATTATTTGGCGCGCGATGATAATACTATTATTTTATAATATATAGGTACTAATATTTTACAGCTGAAGAGTTTGTTTGTTCATTTGTTTGAACGTAACGAACGATAATCTGAAGAACTACTGGTACGAATTAAAAAAATCTTTTACTGTTGGATAGCCCATTTATCGAGGAGGGCTTTAGGCTATATAACATCACGCTACGATTAATAGGAGCGGAGCTGCATTGAAAAATGGGGAAAATTGACGCTGACGAAGTTGCGCGGGTCAGCTAGTACCTACATAAAATTATTTTGTAGTAGGTACTTATTATAGTCCACGAAAAAGTTCGAGAAGAGTAAGTAAAAATGCAGATAAAGTAGAAATATGATTAAAATTAATCCTTATCCGATAAAAAACATTTTTGAAGTGAAAATTTCTTTTGCAACGTTGTGCACTTTTAGGGATGGGTTAAAAATGTTAAACTCGCGTCAGTATACATGACCTGATCAATTATTTGTAAGGAGCCGGTAGAGCAATGGAAAACTGCTACAATATCATTAGATTACGAAGGTAAATTTCGCCACCATCTACAATGTTTTTATAGCTCTGATGGAAAATCGGGCGGTCCAGAAACCGGAAGACCCAGTTCGTAGCTGAGTAATGATTATTTTTTTCCGTTTTTTATTTTAATATTTGATTGGTGATTTATTATTTCATATTTTTTTATTATTATGTCAGTAAGATCGATAAATATTATTCAAATATCATCAATATGTAATTCAATGTTCAACTTTTCACTTCTGCCGGCACTCTCGGAGTTCAACCCGTTGTAGGTAAGTAACCGAAAACAACCAAAAATCATAAAAAAATATGTTTTGTGTTTCGAACTTTTTAGAAGTTTTTTTTTAAACGATTGAATCAGGCGTAACACGGCGGAAATCCATCTTAAGTAGATTATAAGGGAGGGATCCCACCACCCACCCTCGATGTGTGAATCAACACAATTGAAGTAGTAAGGAAATGCCCTTAATATAGCAATCGAAATAGATTGACAGACCGCACTCAAAAAATTAGTGACAGGTACTCTTACCAAGTCAAATGAGACCCTTGACTTGCAATATTCCGCTACCAGGTTTTTTTTACAAAATATGTTGGGTACTTACTCGTGTTGAGAGTATTTCATAGAACGGAACTAATATATTATCCATTTTAATAATAAAACGATAAACTTGACCCTTTTTGAAAAACAGACACGTGTAATGTAGCGCCCCCTGGCGGTCTGTAATATTAAAACTTAACCAAGTACATGCTCAAGTATAAAGCTTATACAGAGCAAAAAACCGTTTACAAATCGTCTTAGCCACCTCCGAGGAAAAAACCTTTTTAGATAAGCATGAGCACTGTAGCAACTCTGTAGGTCTAGAGCATTAAAACTTAGCTAAGAACATGGCCGAAAATAAGACAACGCAAAAATCCGTTTTGAAATTCCCCTAGCCATTTCCGAGAAAAATGGTTACCCTCGCTTCACTCTCTTATCCCAAACGCATATACCGCCTTTGTGGCCGTCGCGGGATACCTAGGGTTACATATCTTAAAACTGTCCTGATTCCTAAATTACTAGTTTCAAAGAATAAAACCACATTCAAATTTATATGCTTCCACATACAGACACATGTCGGGGCTTAAAAAACAAGAGAAAATACACTTAAAAATCTTTCCATCGTAATTTACCAAGATAATACAATCGTGATGTCATCAACTGAGGGACATAGTGCCTATGATCCACATCACGCACATGAGCTCACATTTCATTATGATTTCAGATTGGATTTCCGTTAGGTCGCATACAAAGCTTACAGTTTGTGTTGCAGCTTCAGTAAATGCAATGATTGTGTCCTATACCAGAAAAGGCGTAGGTACAGAAGGGTGGCTCACAGCTCAACAAAAATTTTACGCACACATAGTCACCGAGCATGCATTGAGCTCCTAGACAAGTGGTATAAACTATAATCGAATAGAATGACAATTGAATGGAATAACGTCTAAATAACGTGGTTGCGCGCGCAAAAACTGCGAAAAAAAAAACAATTCGCAGCTTTGCGGGCGTCATTATATTCGATACCACTTGTTTAGGGGCTCTATTTCGGTTGACGGTGAGTTTCATGGTGTAATGGTTGCAGCACCTTATTGGCATAACTGTGTATATACGTAAATATTGTAAAAATTGCCATTTAAAAAAAGTGACCATGAGTTTTAATTGCCAAGTTCTTTTCTCACGGCTTTACTCTTGCGAACTTGGCAATGAATGTAGAATCATTCTGTTCCAAATTTTATCGTTACTATGCTAACCTAAGCAAATATAGAACTTTGACTTCACGATTCGACCGAATTTAACCGAGTTCTGTGTACGGGTGCGTCTATGTCTGCGTGAGCCTGTTTTCGCTTGTAGGGAGCTGGCCATCTGTATCTATCTAATTTGTGCCTAAACGCTGCGGCACAATATCCTTCAGAGACTAGGCAGGTACAGGTTACTGATTCTGTATGTCTCTATGATAACGGTCATTGCTCAAACAATCTCACGTTGTTTGAGTACAGCTTTGCACGTGTATATTGATATCTTTGTGTTATTGTGGGCACTGTAGGCTGATTGCGATGAATTTATGGAGTGTTCTGGTTCGTAAATTCATCGAACTCAACGTGCTTTAAGTGTTCAAATTCTTACTCCCTTAAAATAAAATAGCATTTTAACTATTTAATGTTTTGACTTCTTTTAATCTATTTTGAAAATAGAATGGAAACAAACACATTTTTTTATAAAATTAAATCCTCCTCCTACTTGCGCAGTGGGGTAAAATTGTGATGTTTAAATTTTTCCAGTACAAGGCTATTTTATAAAAAGTCTAAGTATTTTATCTTAGACTTTATAATTTATTTACTTGCCAGTAAAAATATCACGAGAAATGTCCCATCGTTGTGTAAAGTAACAGTTACAACAGAGAATAAAATATATAAAAGCGTTGAATAAATAACAGCATTTTGAATATTTATCGCGGCCATGTCAAGTGAGGCAATACACTAGCTATTTAATCAAAAATGTAAATGAAAATCAATTAGCAATTTCCTTTCACCCATTTATTCTAATAATGTATTTACAACAGTATTTTGAAATTACAAACAGACGCAAAATATCGCGAGCTACATATAAATGACAGACGTTAGCGTGATATGTTAATGCATCACTGACACCAGTCTATGATAGACTGTAGCCATACAGAATCAACTTCCAGGCTACGAACTACGCGGCTACGGTCTAAGACCAACTTGCTAACTTGCCCACTTCAAGTGCTCAGTTGACTATCTTAGTATATTGATAATCTAATCTATATGGAAAGTGTATTATTACGGCGAACGCTCTTGGGCTTCAACGTGAAACTTTACATAAGAGGCATTTCGCATTTACATGTTAGTAATCTGCATTTTCAAGCGCTTAATTTATGAAATACTTTTACACTATCGAATATATTTAAAAAAAAACCGGGCAAGAGCATGTCGGACCATGGTCGCTGTAGGGTTCCGCAGACTTGAATTATTAGATCAGCAGAGGAGCATATGTTCATGGCACTTACGCCCTTTCGTTGAGAAACGCACTTTTTCGGAAACGCACTTAATCGATCATGTCCGAAATAATTTTAGTTTAAGGTATTTATTAAGTACCTTTGTGATTTTGGTCACACGGTTCAAAAGTTAAGGGGGAGGGAGGGGGACACAATTTATGAAACTTTCGGAGCGATTATTTCCAAAAATATTTCCTCAATCAAAAAAGTTTATTAAAAACCGTAAAATGTGTTTGATAGACCTGTCATGTTCTCTGAAAAAATGTTTTTTCAGCTTCTGTTACATGTATGGAGTGCCCCTTATATTAAACAGTAAATGTACCACATCACTACATAGTATAAAACAAAGTCGCTTTCTCTGTCCCTATATCCCTATGTTTGCTTAAATCTTTAAAACTGCGCAACGGATTTTGATGCGGTTTTTTTTAATAGATAGAGTGATTGAAGAGGAAGGTTTATAATGTATAATAACATCCATCATAAGTATTTTATACCCGTGCAAAGCCGAAGCGGGCCGCTAGTTTACAAATATTTTTTGTTTCTTTTGTAATGATCAATTTTCTACACTCTGTATAAGGCCTACTTCACATGACAAAAATATTATAATTACTACTTTTATCTCTTCTTAGATTCTATGTCTACTCCATTCTAAAAGTCTTCTGATATAGATAAACCTTGGTTATTATATGAGTATGAACCATTGACGTAAATCCTGGACCTTGCCATCCCTTTCAATTAAAAAGTAAATATTGACTGAAAGAGAAAAAAATCTCGTGCGGTCCACAAAGTAGCGTTGTCTCTTTCTAGAGAGTCGTAAATTTTGTGAGGTTATGGCGCAGTCCTGGGGGTCAATTCACATATTTAATTTTAAAGCGAAAACGAAGAAAAACATATTGAATAAGGACCCTGCTCTCGCCGTCTTGGAACCCTGTTATCAACAAATGTAATCGTCGCCGTAACGCCGCCGCGCCACAGTGTAAAGACGTTGTAAGTTTAGTGTGAAGAAGTACCGACAGTACAAATTATTAAAATTATCAAGACTAGGCAAGGGTAGTTAAAAACCCCGCGCCTCACGAACACAACGCTAAACTGTTGTCACTGTTATCAAACTGTGGAGGACTAGCGCATGCGCGATGCGCTCAAAGATGTCATGCTCTCTATATACATATTATGACAAGATTTTGACAAATAAAAGCAAGGACTTGATGCGAAAACGATAAAAAAGAAAGTGATTAATGAACCAGGTTATCCATCTTAAAAACAATAACGTGTAATGGGTTATTAAAATGCATTTGTGAATGTGTGAAAGATTTATTGAGGGTGTACGAATAACAAGTCACATGTTTAGCGTTGTCGAATTCTGCTGATGCTTCTAATCTGGCTTATAAAGGCTTTGCTAAAATGGTTCCCAAACTAGGTGTTCAGATCACTTTAGCAGCTACAAAAGCAAAGCAATTGATTGCCAATATTTGTTCGCAATTTGTCGCATAATGCATCAGTACGTGTTTGTCATTGTTTATAGAGAGTTGATATCTTATACACAATAGACCTTTTTATACATATTAAATAAATATCTTGGGATGACTCGCACAACGTCATCTGATCCAAAATTAAGCAGAGCTTGTACTATGGCTACCTGACAACTGATAAAAATACTTGTTGGACATAGTTTACAGGCATTTTACTCAAAGACTACCCAATGAATATTGATTAAATTTGGTGAAAAGGTGTCTTGTAGTACCCGCTACTTAGTTTGATAGCTAAATAATAAAAATGTAACAGAAGCTGAAAAAAATGTTTTTGAGCATTTTTAGAAGTAATCGCTCCGGAAATTGCAAAATTGTGTCCCCCCCCTCTTATATCTTAAACCGTGTGAGCAAAAAATATAAAAAAAAAAAACAAAAAGATAACGCTTAACAAATACTTTAAATGAAAATTATTTCAAAAATTGCGAAAAACTGCATTTCTCAACAAAAAGGCGTAAGTGCCATGAACATACGCTTTTCTGCTGGTGCAATTAATCAAATCGGATTTTTTTATACGGCAACAGCTCTGAAACCCTACATTGAGCATGATTATATGGTCTTGCCCGATTTTTTTTAGTTTTCTAATACTCTGTAGAAGGTTCTTACATAAAAAAAAGAAAATATCAAAAAAACCTAACGACTAACGGGGCGGTACGAAGTTCGCTGGGACAGCTAGTTATAGATAAATTACACTCTGACATAGGTAATAAACCATCGTGCTCATCACACATGGTTTTAACCTGGATGGGGTTCCTCCACTATCTCTGTTTTAGCAGTCAGGGTCACTAACCACTAGACCTGTTGGTCGGAGCTCGTAGATGTTTGAACGTTTATTTATGCACTGTATTTTTTCTTTACCTGTTATCATCATCATCATCATCATCATCAGCCTATCTCAGTCCACTGCTCGACATAGACCTCTCCAATTGCACGCCACATTGTTCTATCTTCGGCTTCTCGCATCTAGCTCCTGCCAGCCGTTTTGCGTAAATCATCACTCCACCTGGCCTGAGGGCGTCCTACTTTACCTGTTAACCAAAACATTATATTTCAAAATTAAATTATGTAAAGCACAAACAAACTAATAAATACATTGCTTCATTAAAATATAAACCTTTGTCGTTTTCCAGAGAAAATTCCTACTAAAATATTTCAAATTTTATGTCCTTAAGACTGGGGTGCCATCGTGAATTATTGTAAATTAAATTACATCATAATCTTATCAGTTTAGCCTTTAATTCAGTAATGCTTCCCAAATTAGGAGTAATGACCAATAATTCTTCCTAAAGTTTCTTTTAAGCGAAAGTACTTCTTTTCAATGATATTCTTTGGAGAAATAGAATCACCGACTAGCAATTACATTAGCCAAATTGTATTTGAATGGAAGCTTCAGTCGCCGCAGTAAAATGAATTTCATTTCTCTGAGTGAACCACGAGCCATAATTTTCTCCGTGTTTATTTATTAGGAGTAAAGCACACCTTCTTAAAAACCGGGCAAGTGCATGTCGGGCCATGCACAATTTAGGGTTCTGTAGCTGTCCAATAAGTCGGTCTATGAAGTGGGTTTACTGTTGTTTTTGTTTCATACTATTAACAACGAGGTTATATAAGAATTTTCTACCACACGCTAGGGTAGGTGAGAAAAAAATCACATCTCCACTTTACATGTAGGTACCTAATATATATATATATTTTTTTAAATTTTATTTTACCTCTGTCGATGTAAGTATATACGCCGTGACATCCATGTAAAATTACAACTTTCTAGTAATAATAGTCTCTGAGCTGGTCTGCGGCCGGACGAACGGACGAACGGACATGGCGAAACTATAAGGGTTGCGTTTGGCCATTGGGTACGGAACTCTAAAAAGGACTTATTAATTATTGATTAAAAATTATCATTTATAAGAGTTTAGAGGTTTCTTTTTTAATTCCGTTTCGATTTAAAAGGGGATGTTGAGGAAATCCGATAACAGGACATTTCTTGTCGTCTTGTGATTGCTTTTGAATGTATAGGTGATTACTTATAAGTAAGTACACTTCAAGTAAGTCAGAGTACAATGAGTATCATTTGATAACATTATCTTATTAAATTGTACAACAATAAACATTTCAAAATCCAACCCTGAAGTTTAATAGTGGCAATAAGATAACAGGCATATCCAAAATATCACGAAAATACTTCTGTATTTTCGTGATATTTTGGGTATGCTTAGTTATCATGTCATATTTAAAATTATAATAATGTGAAGAGAAACTGTGTGATCGCAGATTGAATTATTGAACTGAGTACTAATTCCTAATAATAAAGATGCTTTTTACTTTAAAAGAAAAACACACTATGGAAAGATCGTGAATAAGGACACGGAAAAAAGATCGTGAAGAAGGACCCAGGTCCTTCTTCACGATCTTTTTTCCGTGTCCACGGCAAGCCCGAGCAAACTGCCAAATCTACATACAGAAATATACATAATGTTAAATGGAGAGCTGCGCTTAGAAATGCACCAACGTGCATGAACGCGGCCCTTTTTGAGCGCGCCGCGCAAGCTCCTTGGTGCATTTGTAAGCACATCTCCCCATTTACCATTATGACAGGATTTTGACAGGTCGCACAGGCTTGGCGTGGACATGAAATAAAGATCGTAAATGAAAACCCGGGTCGTATTGAATGCAGGTCCGTAAATCAGAATTATTTATCAGAGTCAAACTTCAATCAATTCAAACGTAGAACGAACGCCCAAATTAAACCCTGCATTGCGCTTTATAAAGTATCTTAAACATATCTAGTCATAAAACTCTATAACTCTTATATCCAACGTAGTTTAAAAAAGGAATTGTACTTTTTTGCGTAACCGTTTTATCAGTGAGGGTAGAAGCATCTCTAAGTAACTCGGTAGAGTGAGGGGTACGTTTTATCTCTTCCACTACATGGCTCGCCCCTGGGGTGTTTGTTTCTCGCGATTGATACATATTATGTGACATCTAGTGGAGCGTGCGATCAATGGGGAAATCAAAAGGAATCCTGTTTGCGTTATATATATAATGCAATTACAGATATCGCTTGTCTGATCTTGTGAGATTTAATTTAGCCGTCTCGTTTGTCGTATTGTGGATTGTTTTAAAAGTTATTTAACTTTGTTAGTGTTTCTTGTGTAGTTTTTTAAGCAATTAAATGCTCACGCGGGTGTTTGTTACAATCATGATCTTGTACTGCATTTTCTATAACGAATACTAAAACAGATGTTATACCTAAACATCTATTAGTACATAATTTAGTTTCTCGCCCACTTTTGACGTGATAACGTGTTATAAATCGAAAAAAAAAAGTGTCTAAAAAAGTCACGTTGTTCATTGGTTGCTAAGCAACAGCGAATGGCGATTGCAGCGACATGACATGCGATATAATTGGAACTAACGTCATTGATTGGTTGCTAAGCAACGCGAATGGCAATATGTTTTTAATGTTTACTTTAAGACTTTACGGACGATAATTTTACTTATCACGTAAAATTATCTATTGTAAACCGATTTTACCGATAACCATTTTTAATTTGTATATGTTAGGTATAAGTACCTAACATATACAAATTAAAAATGGTAAAATCACTCTGTATAAGTACAGAGTGATTTTTAATATACTAATAACCCTCCGCTCGTGGCTTCTTTACATTACAGCAAATAACTTTGAAATATCAGTTTTGAAAAATATAACCATAAATTTACCCTTAACCATCCACCACCTACTTTTGTCACACAGTCACCTACCTACCTTCACGTCTATGAGACCCCTGAGTAAAATTGATATTTTTGTCAGGTTAAAAGCTTCGGATGGTCCTAAACTTCACAATAAACAACGATTTAACTCCATTAACATAGTCTGTAGGTATAACTACCTACAGACTATGTTAATGGAGTTAAATCGCGAATCGTGGCCATGATTTCAAAAATAGCTGGATAAGGGTTAAAATCACACTAATATTAAAAAGGTGAAAGTTTGTGAGTATGTGAGTGTGTATGTTTGTTACTTCTTCACGTCTAAACGGCTGGAGAGATTTTAATAAAATTTGGTATGAAGTTAGCTGACACCCTAGATTAACACATAATAAGCTAATAAACCGCGGGTAACACCGCAAGGCACAGCTAGTAATAAGTATTTTTCAAAACTGATAATAATAACTTATTTAGCAACGCTTATGAACGTCAGACAGAATTTGGAATAAATTGATTCTACATTTAACATTTAATGCCAAGTTCGCGTCTTGCGTTGCAAACTTGGCATTTAATGTTAAATGTAGATAGAGTAAAGAGGTTATTAATATTTTAAAAATCACCCTGTATTGTATATCATTTTTAAGCCTATTTACTCGTTTTATTAAATAACACCAAGGTGTTATGTACATATTTTGATACATACTCCAATCATTTGTTGTTGTGCCGTTATTAATCAGGCAGCAATATCAAATCATCGATATTTTCCCTACAATTTCTCGGCAAAAATTCAACTCTTTCGTACTTTAAATCCAGCCCTCGTAAACCCGGCGTATTTATCAAAGCAGTATTAAATAAGGGTAATAATGGAATAACAAATGTGTTACAGCCAGGCGACACGACAATACCTCGTATATATCTTGGATACTACTAGGAAATATTTCCTAGAAAACTTTCATGAAATTGCAAAGCTAAAAATTCGTGTGAAAAGTCGTTATAATTTGTTTGTCTTTTTTTTATTACTGGCTTTTTCCTGTGGCTTCGTCCTTTTTATCTATACTGCTATACTATATATACTTTAAATTACTTGCTATAATCTATATCTACTAATATAATAAAGCTGAAGAGTTTGTTTGTTTGAACTCGATAATCTCAGGAGCTGCTAGTCCGAATTGAAAAAAATATTTTACTGTTGGATAGCCCATTTATCGAGGAAGGTTAAAAGGTAAATATATAATATCAAGCTACGACTGACAGGAGCGGAGCAGCAATGCAAAATTTTGCAAATACGGGTAAAATGTACGCAGATGTGTTGTGCGGCTCAGCTAGTAATATTATAAGGAGGTAAAGTTTGTGAGTTCGTGAGGTTAAGGGGGGGGGGGGTAATCTCTGGATCTAGAGAACCGATTTTTAAAGTAACTTATTGAAAGTCATGTTAATCGTGAGTGCCATAGGCTATTCATAACATCACGCTACGACCAATGGGAGCGGATCATCAATGAAAAATGTTGCAAAAATGGTGAAAATGACGCAAATGAATTGCGCGGGGCAGCTAGTGTTTGATATTTATAACCTATATGCTATTCTGATTAGGGATGTTACGGAAGTGGTTTTATCGGAACCGAAGTCGGAGTCGGAGTTTTTAAGTTGGGTTTGTCGTAATCGGAGTCGGAGTCGGAGATGATGGGAGAAGACATTTATGTTTAGATCAGGCTTAAGAAAATAATACATACTTATAAGAATAAACATTATTCACTCATATTACTTGTGTGAAGGAAAAAATCTCTAAGGCGGGACTCGAAACCGCGATCATAAGTAATCAGTGAGTTTTTTTTCCTTAATACGTTTATTATGTATAAAAATGGAAAACGTCCAATTTAAAAATGTTGGATCTGTAGTTAGAGTCGGAGGTATAAAATCAATCAGAAGTTCCGACCTTTCGGTACTGGAGTCAAAGCTCCGTAACATCCCTGTTTCTGAGATATAAAGTATATTATTGCAAAGATTTATCAAAATCTGTGCAATCGTTTTGGCCGTCTGAAGGAGCAACAAACATCCATTTATATATCACACACACCACCCTCACAAACTTTCCGACTTATTAATTAGAAGAATAGGTAGGCGAGTTTTTATTGCCAGGTTCTTATCTCCGACTTTACCTATTATTTGAGAACTTGGCATTACATGTACATGTAGAATCCCGACGTATCACAAGAGTTATTTTGCATCCTAAGTGAATAAAGAATTTTGATTTTTTTTTTGTACGCAATATTTCATAGAGGTTATTGGTTATTATGAACAAGTTAGATTAATGTTAAAAAATAAATTACGTAGTAGGTAAATGATTTTTCCAAACCTACATATTTTCATAGAATTTTTCATTTAACATAGTAAAACCCTTTTATAATAATCTTGATACAATTTCAGGTCATTTCATGCAAATCCAATATTCGTAATTTAACGCAATGAAAAATCGTTCTGAATTTTCATAAAGCCTGTAATTCGTGTGAGAAGTCTGGAATGTTTCCAAATGAAAATTTTCTCTGTTGAGAAACGGCTTGAAGTATTTGTGCTGACTTTTAAAGTTATTCTGAAGTAAGCTACTCGTACCTCTTGTTTGCGTAGTGTAACATTTTGTGTTTAGAATTTTGTGAGGCTTAACAAGCCTGTAGAAAATTCTTGCTTACAATAATATTGTTGCATATATTTCCTGGCAGCACCTTACCCCTGTATCAAGTTTTATAAACATTGTAAAAAATATCTATTTGAAAAGAGAAAAAAAAAGAACATGGCAATAAAAACTAGCGGCTAATAGTTTTTATTGCCATGTTCTTTTCTCCGGGTAAACAATAGGTAAAGACCTATTGTTTGCGAACTTGGCATTACATATACATGTAAAATCCCGACGTATCACAAGAGTTGTTTTGTATCCTCAGTGAATGAAAATTTTAATTATGATTTTGACTAGTGTTTCCGTGGCTTCGTTTACGTTATGTTTCGTTTTTATAGTCAATGTGCTATTCTGAGGAAACAGGAAGAAAAAGAGTAACAAACTTCAATCCATCTTCATAAACAAGCTGCTAGCTACAATTTGTACTTGATAGATTTTTATCAAAATTTTAGACGCATTTGAGATAGAAAATTTATTTCATATATGACGCAATCAAATACTTAATTACAGTGTTTTCACGGACATTTGCGTTAACCTCTAACAAACAAATCGACATGAAAGAAAACAAAGCATAGTTTTGGATTTTTGAAACCCTTAATCGATGTTTTCCATCTGGTTTAATAGTCTGTTTTAACAAATGCTTTTTAGCTCAATTTGCTTCAGTAGTCTCCAAAAACTATAAACGAGTACGAAAGAACTTTAATCAAATTTCATGCAGCATCTGAAAAAAATAACAAATTGATAAATCAAAATTATTGATTATTTAAAGTTTGAAATTTTACAACTACGTTAATTGTGAATATAAAAATTAAAACTGTATTTTTTTTCTACGAGGATCTAAGCTTAGCCAAAGCCATACTATATAAAATGAAAAAAAAAAAAAAAACCCATGATGGTCATAATTAAGAATCAAATAATATTTTGAAGCTACTAGATGAACCGAAGAAAATCGTCAATCAATAACCGTTTTTCAGAAACATGAGCACTGTAGCACCCTCTGGCGGTATAGAACATTAAAATTTAGCTAAGAATATGCTCGGGAATAAGAATTATACAACACAAAAAACCGTAATAAAATTGGCCCAGCCGTTTCCGAGAAAAATGGTAAGAGACACACACACAAATACCTCTTACCCCAAAGCATATACCGTCTCAGTGGCCGTCGCGGGTAAAAAACAATCTTAGAATAATAGCTGAACTATTGTACTTGTAAATGTTAATTGACTAATGCATTTATAACTAACTGATCCGCGCAACAGGTTCTGCGTAATTTTCCCCATTTTTCATTGTTGCAGCGTGATGTTATATAACCTACTAGCTTTCGCCCGCGGCTCCGCCCGCGTGGATGTCGGTTATCGCGATAAAAACTATCCTATGTCCTTCCTCGGGACTCAAACTATCTCCATACAAAATTTCATCTAAATCGGTTTAGCTCTTTGAGCGTGAAAGCGTAACAGACAGACAGACAGACAGACAGACAGAGTTACTTTCACATTTATAATATTAGTATGGATAAACCTTTCTCGATAAAGAGGCTATCCAACAGTAAAATCTTTTTTTCAATTCGGACCAGTAGTTCTTTAGATTGTCGCGTTTAAACAAACACATTCTTCATTTTTATAATATTAGTATAGATTAAAAAATCGCGATAAAAAACCGTATATAATTGTTTATTAATCTATCCTGTTTGAATTTTTAAATTCCTTAATTGTCATATTTAATGTGTTTAAATTATTGTTATTGTTAAATCGGGCGTGGCTTGTGCAAGCCAGTGATCCCGTTTTCGGCTGTATTTTCACTCCTATGAAGAAATTATAAATATTGGTCCTGTGTGTGTGTAATAACGGCCGTGGCCACGGCCGTTGCAATACGGTCGAAACGTCGGGCAATAAATAATCCGTATTTATAATTTTATTATGTGTACAAATCACAAAAGTTTATATACATTGATAGAACATTCACTAGAAAATTGCTAACATAATAATTTTCTTTCAAATTTGTAGTTAGTCATTTATAGTACCGATATCTCTGCATCACTAGTTAAAAAATACCTATTACAGCCTAGAGCCTAGATTTTACACATATTTGCATAAAATTATATGGCAGTTTTTATGGTCTATTACTTCAGTGTAATGTGCAATAAGAAATGTTACATTCTTGTTATCGGGATAGATTTATCGGTATCCGTGATACAAGCAACGGTAATCCAGGCGATAAGTCGCATGTCACCGTATCTCGTGTTATGTGCGAGTAATAGGGAGAATATAAAGGAAAATAAGTATTAGTGTTATACTGAATGAAAGTTGAAGATAGACTGAGTCAGAAAAACTGGGAACTGGTATTGTGTAAACTTAAAACCTCTACATTAATTATTAAACATTTTGGTTAGAAGCCAGATTAATTTTATAAAAATGTGAAAGTAATTCAGTCGGTCCGTTACGTTTCCACGCTTAAACCGCTGAACCGATTGAAATGAAACTTGGTGTGAAGATAGCTTAAGTCTCGGGAAAGGACATAGGCTAATTTTCATCACGATAATCATTATCCGAAAAGCTAGTAATAAATAAAATTGTAATCATTATCCGAAAAGCTAGTTATAAATTGAGTTATAAATTGACTGATTGATAGACTGGCCTGTTGGTCTAGTGGTTAGTGACCCTGACTGCTAAGCCGGAGGTAGAGGTAGTGGGTTTGATTCCCACCCAAAATAAAACTTTGTGTGATAAGCACCATGATTTATTCTGTGTCTGGGTGTAATTTATCTATAATATGTATGTATTTAGAAATATATAAGTATGTTTATCAGTTGTCTGGTTGCCATAGTACAAGCTCTGCTTAGTTTGGGATCAGATTTCGTTGTATGAGTTGTCCCAACATATTATTATTTATTATTATTAAATAAAGAATAAATATATTTTTTAATTAATGAGATAAGACTGGATTTACATGCCAATTTATATTACTGAGACTTAACCTTTATTGATCTGCGACCCTGCTATTTAGCTTGGCAGCGTTCTGCCAAATTGTCAAATTAGGTGAAATAATAAGGTCAGCCGGGCACGTCACCGCATCGTGTCAAGTTGTTTGTTTGCATTAGATTCAGATATCTTGCACCCCAATTTCAAAATATAATATTTGAGTCTTAAACGATCTCGTTTTGTTTATGATTTTGATGAAAATATATCATGTCCTGCTATAACTATTGGACAATTGAAAGGGTAGTATATTATTATTGGTGTAAATTCGTTTTTGACGTGATGACGTCTTATAAATCGATGACCGGTTGCACTCATGAAATAGTGTGACGTCACCGCTCACGTTCCGCCAGCTGATGATGATGAAGTATTGTGGTCGTCGGGTGCATGTGCCCGGGTCCACTAAAGCTTTCACAGGCATGATTATTTATTACAATGTCATCAATGTTTTGGCGATTGCAGCGACATGCGATACAGTTGGAAATTAAGAAAAAAAGGTGTCGCAGGCATGGTTGTATATTCAATGTCATCAATGTTTTCTTATGACGTTATTACATAAAATTATCGTCCGTAAACCGACTTCACAGACAACCATTTTTTATTTCAGAACGCACAGCTGTCTTCATACAAATTTCATTATAAAGGTGGAGTCTCCGAATTTCAGACATACTTCGTAGATAGATAGGTAGGTAGGTTTTTTTTTAAGTAGGTACACCTACTTTAGAAAAAAACCAAGACTTGTTTAAATAAATTAGATAAGAATGACTAAGCACAATCTAGGCATATTAAGTCTTGTCGAAACACAATTGCAGTAATTTTCATGTCAAATGATAAGTCCACATAGCATAACACAACAAATGGCTTATACTTTAAAATAAAAATAAACTTGTAGGTACAAACAACATGACGTGACGGCAAAATAAATTTCATTTAAGCTTTAAATTAAAACGAGATCAATGACTTAAAACACGTGTAGAACAAACACGTCGAGAATAATCCAAGGTTTAAGCGAATTTGTTGAGGAATTCAAAAATGATCCTAGCTGTCAAAATGATGTACATTTAGAAGATAGCCTACAATAAATAAGCCTTGACATTATACTAGTGCCAGATCCGTTTTTTAAATATCGGGGCTTAAGTAAAAACTTGCCAGTGCCATTTTTTATGTAAGTTTTTATTGTATTACTTTGTTGGCGTTACTTATATGTAGATCTACCTACATATAAGTAACGCCAACAAAGTGATACAATAAAACCTTACATAAAAAATGGCACTGGCAAGTTTTTCGTAAACCGACATCCATGCCAAATTACAGCTTTCTAGTAGGTACTAAAAGTCTCTAAGCTAATGCGCGGACATGGCGAACTACATAGTTTACGCGCTCTCACTACACTCTATTCTATTCTTTTATTCTCCTACTGCCCCTTCATACGTGACTTCCAACTTTCAGTACCTCCACTCTAATCACAGTAGAGATCTTCAATCTTCCGAGAATCTGCTTCTTTTATGTCCTGCTCATTCTTCTGGATTCGTCGGGTGCTCTTTTCTAGTCCAATCTGTTTCTGTCTGGAATGCCCTGCCCCCCGAAATTAGGATGGCACCCAATTGCCTTGATTTTAAATGAATGGAACAGCTGAATCATCACAACATTAGTAACTTAAATATTTGTCTGTATCTGTATTATTAATTTATGAATATATAGATATAAATGTATGTATATCTATGTATGTATTTTTGTAAGTATGTTTATTATTGTATAGTTATATTGTATTTCAGTATTTATTTAATATTCTCTATCTAGCTATTTTTATTTGTGTGATAAGTAAGAATAATATGAAGTCTTTCAATAACAATAAGGTTACTGCACCTACACATTCCATTTCTACTTCACCCTAAGGTAGACTGGCCGAGAATATTTTTAGCATTAAGTCCACCTTTGTACAACTTTGTGCATAAAGTTTTAAATAAATAAAATAAAACTATGTTTAATGGTTCTTTGTTGACTATGGACCCTAAAAAACGATAGTGAGGAGAGAGTAAGAATTGGAACGCAAAAATACAAAGCACTGGTAATCCTACTAATGTTAAATAAGCTAAAGTTTGGATGTATGGATGTTTGTTATTTAGTCGCGCCAGAACGGCTGAACGAGTTTAGATATATTTTAAGGATATAAAATTAAATTTGTTTTGGTCTTTGGTACAAACACACAAGACAATCGGACGCAACATTATCACATAGGCTACTTTAATTACGGAAAATGTATCCTCATAGTATCCTCGCGAAGTCGCTGACGTTTAGTAAATTCATTTTTACAGCCTGTAATGAGATTGATTGCTTGATTTCGGCCCCGGTTTGGCATACGAAAGTCTCGGGTTCGATTCCTGGGTCTGAACTTCAAATTTATCTATCTTTTAAACATGTAATTTCTTTCTTTGTTTTTTTTTAAATATGACTAGCAATGTGGGATTGAGTCCCGCATTACTAGCGATCTTTTTAACCCCTCCAGCTGAGCTCAAAGGCTTGTGTTAATAGTGGGTTCACGTCGGTAGTATAATGGGTAGGATTCGAACCCGCGACCTCACGATTGCGAGACCGATGCCTTAGCCATTAGGCTACCGCCGCTTCATTATTTAATAATAAAGTAATGCGCAAGAAATTACTATAATATTCAGCCTGCGACATCATAATTTGTTAAAAATGCGCTCTGTAACCAAGCAGTAACAAAGGTCGTAATAGTTATCAAACTATCGGCTAGATGGCGCAAACAAGGGCCTGACTCGCGTGCAGGAAGGATAGAAAAATTTGAGGTTTAGTAACATAGTCCCGGTTAGATGGTTTGATTTCGGTCCCGATTTGGTACGAGGGTCAAACTGAAAGTTCTTAGAAAATCAAAAACTGATTACATTAGCCAGTTATTAGTTTTATTATATCTTTTCAAAATATTGTCCATTCACGTCAATACACCGCTGCATGCGATGGAACCACTGGGAAAAGCACTTTGCCCACTCGTTCTTAGGGGTCTCTTCAATGGCATCGCGATACGCAGACACCGCTTCTTCAGCATTCATAAACCGCTTTCCTTTAAGTTTTTCTTTAATTTTTGGAAATAAATAAAAATCACAAGGCGCGAGGTCGGGGCTATACGGCGGGTGACCCAGTAATTCAACGTTTGATGTCGCCAAATAGTCGATCGTTCGCTTGGCGGTGTGCGACGAGGCATTGTCGTGGTGAAGGAGGATCCTACTGCGAGGTCGTTTCTCTCGAACTTTTTCCAAGACAAGTGGCAAACAATTGGTAGTGTACCATTCTGCAGAAACTGTTTTTTGATCCTCTAACACAATTGTTGCGAAATGACCTATCCTTTTAAAGAACGAGGCCACCATTTTTTTTCCCGCACTTCGATCTCTTTTCACTTTAGTTGGCAACTCCTCGAAAGGAAACACCCACTGAGCAGATTGTCTTTTGGTTTCAGGATCATAACAGTAAATCCAGCTTTCGTCACCTGTTAGTATGTCGAACACAGCATTTGAGTCACCTCCGTTAAATCTTTCAATCATTTTACGGCACCAGTCCACACGATGGAGTTTTTGAGCCTCAGTCAAATTATGAGGTATCCACCGGGCGCAAAGCTTCCTGACCGCTAAATGTTCGTGGAGGATTTTGTGCACTTGACTCATACCGATGCCTAAGCTTGTCCGAATCTGCTGATAGGTCACTCTTTTGTCAGTCTCTATCATACGCCGCACAACACAGATGTTATCTTCAGTCGTCGCCGTAGAAGGCCGTCCCTCACGTAAATCATCAGTGAGATTAGTGCGACCACGTTTAAACTCATTAAACCAGTTGTAAACAGTCGCACGAGATGGGGCTTCATCGTGAAAGGCCAATCGTAGTCTATCATAACTTTCTTGTTGACTTAAATGACATCGAAAGTCATAAAAAATCATTGCACGAAAATTTTCTCGTGTTAAATTCATGTTGACGTGACACAGACAATTTTCAATTTGCCGCCAAATCGTAAAACAAATGACAAATGAATGAAATATGTACTCAGTAATATTGGCAAAGAGTTATATTTTTAAATTTTAGAATTATTTTTTTATTATATAGTTTATACGTGGCCAGTTCTAAGAACTTTCAGTTTGACCCTCGTATACGGAAGTCTCGGGTTGGATTCCTGGGTCTGGACTTAAAATTGATCTCATCTTTCAAAAATGCAATTAAGTACTATAATTGATTCGATTAGACTATAATACTCAGGCATGATATAATCTACCACTAAATTAGAAATTATGCGCTTTTTTTCTTCGCTGGCCAATTTTTTGTAACATCTACTTAAGAGACGGGACTTTTGTGGTCATTAGGGGGCTGAAAAACTAGACATCCCGCCAAAAGCGTCTGGCAACACTATCTGATATTTTTTTTTTATAAACATAACAAGAAATGTGGGATTAGGTCCCACATTACTAGCAATATTGTTAACCCCTCTAACTAAGCTCAAAGACTTGTGTTAGGAGTGGGTTCACGTCTGTAGTTTAATGTGTAGGATTCGAACCCGCGACCTCACTATTGCGAGACCGATGCCTTATCTACTAGGCTACCGCCGCTAAATATTTTTTTTAACAAGTGTAGTCTTAGCCTAAGATGTATTACCCTTCGTAAAGCGTTTAAGATCGTATTTAGATAAAAGCTTCTTATAATGGCTGACCATAAAGTAAGTACATATGTGTTTTCTTGAACGGTATAAATAACATTAAGATCGTTTTAGTTTTTTTTATATATAACTGCGCCTTTTTGGAAATGAGCGCATTTCTGGTAGAACTATAAATGGGTGTAAAGTACATAAAATGTTTGTAAAATTATGTGTTTGTCAAATAATTTGATAGTTTACGGCTTTGTTTCAAGGGTTTGTCAAACGTTCTACGTGTTTGACGTCATTGATGAAAAAAACGGTCGTCGTGAGATATGGGCAAAAATAAAAGCAATTTTGGCTGTGAATATTTCTTAGTACATTAAGGATTGAAGGAGATTTGTGATATTTTATTTGTTTATTATTATTAAAATAGGTATTTTAAATTTTTAGCTTTAGGTTACTAAAACTCACTTTATCATAAGTCTGGGAAAGATATCCGACTGCTACGCAAGAGGTCGTGGGTTCGATTCCCACACGGGACACCACTTTGTGTGATCCACAAATTGTTGTCTCGAGTCTGGGTGTACTTTGTCTCCGTGACTTGTATGTTTGTAAAGTCCCCCGCGACACAGGTCTTGTACCCTAGTGCGGGAGTCGTATTAAAAAAAAAGAAAAAAAGTTATTTTGCTAGAATTGGGTATTTGACTACTATCAAAATAAAATATTTTATACTAAACATGTAAAAATAAGTCACTAAGTGTTCTGAAAAAATATGTTTATCTATAGTTTAACATGTTTATTAATTTTTAATCATAAAAAGAAACAGTAAAAGTAAATGATTTGACCACAGAAAACAAATTTGTACAAAGCGAGTCTATTGCAGAACAGTATAATGCAATACTTCGAAATTTAAAAAAGTCCATAAAAATATAGTTTTTTAAAAAATCTGGCAGCTTTTTTAACATTCTATATTTGAATTAGTGTAGTGTTGTGCAAACCCGCCAGTGTGGCAAGTTAGTAGAGCGTGTTTATTGCCAGTGTTTTAATGGAGAACGCTTGAGCCGATATTGTTGGTCCTACGCGTTTGATGCGATACTGCTCATATTGCCGCTGTTCAATTGAATGACGAACTACGCTTTATTGTATAAAAGACTCTGTAAATATATTGATAAAATGTGTAAAATGGAACTAGTTCATGTTATAGCAGGGAATAAACTATGTAATGTGTTTCAGAAATTCAGAAAGTGTTACAAATGCAGATCTAAGACTGCCTTTGTGGCGCAGTGGGAGTGTGTCCGACTGTTACGCAAGAGATCGAGGGTTCGATTCCTACACGTGACACCACTTTGTGTCATCCACAAATTGTTGTTCCAAGTCTGGGTGTACTTTGTGTCCGTGACTTGTATGTTTGTAAAGTCCCCCGCGACAAAGGGCTTGTACCCTACTCGGGAGTTTACCTTGTACTCTACTTTAAAAAAAAAAACTATTGGTCCACGGTCGGCAACACATTGTGACTCTGTAGCCACTAATAAGTAAAGGCAAAATATCGTTACTTTACACTTATAGATTCAGTACCTGGATGACCGAGTTTCATTCGGTATTTTTTTTTAAACAACGTTTTCTTTAAATGAAACCTTGCTAGATTGATTTATGCTCCCGAAACCCTGCATACTAAATTTCATGAAAATCGTTGGAGCCGTTCCCGAAATTAAGATATGTACAAGAATTGCTCGTTTAAATCTAATATTATCAAAATAATATATAATTAATCATCTATACTAATATTACAAAGCTGAAGAGTTTGTTTGTTTGTTAGAACGAAGTAATCTCAGGAACTACTCATCCGAATTGAAAAATTCTTTCACTGTTAGATAGGCCATTTATCGAAGAAGGCTATAGGCTACATAACATCACGCTACGATCAACAGGAACGGAGCAGCAATGAGAAATGTTGCAAAAACGGGGAAAATTTACGAAGACGAAGTTGTGCGGGACAGCTAGTATGAATTAGTATTTATCTATACAAAAATCACTCCAATCCTTTATTTACTTCTCTTTTCGAACGCTAGCTTAACAATAAGTCCTTTTTGCATTTTTAATATTAAGTATCTAGTATTGATTTTCCATTCACAAATCCCGTAAACAAATAGCTTCGCAACAAATGGATTGACAAACAAATAACAGTCGCGTAAAACTATCTCGAAACAAAGCTATATCAATCAGTACTCAGTACCGATGTATACATTTCTATTCAATTTGCGATTTTCTGTCCGTACTGACGGAATTTTTCATCGGTTTGTAATCCACTGCAATCGCAATGTGAACAATCTGTTCGGGTCGGGTCCTCACTACAAAAGCTCTTTCGACCATGTACCTATTGACGAAAATAGTGGATAAGCTTAGGTATGTCGCTGTAATGTTTTGGTCTATTTTCTCGTAATAGCTTTGGAATTGGATGGAAATCTAGTTCCTTTCGTTTATGACAAGAAATACATTATAATACTGGCCAATTAATGACTGGCCTGTTGGTCTAGTGGTTAGTGACCCTGACTGTTAAGCAGGAGGTCGTAGGTTCGATCTCCACCCAGGATAAAACTTTGTGTGATGATCACGATGGTTTATTCTTTGTCTGGGTGTAATTTATCTTTAGAACTATATTAGTATGTTAATCAGTTGATTGGTTGCCGTAGTGCAAGCTCTGCATAGTTTGGAATCAGATGATGTTGTGTGAGTGAGTTGTCCCAAGATATTTATGTGTAATAATAATCTATAGATTCATAGATGGGTGACTGTTTACTCAAAACGTCACTGAGGTACGACGTGATGTGATACTACTTTAGCAAATTCGACTCGAGGCTCAGGGCCGACTGGTCCTGCTCCTAATTTATCGTCCGTCGTATCGGATTTTTGCCCCATCGGGCTATAAGATGCCCTATTTGCCGGGGGACCGATGGCCGATAGAGCAAACGAGTCCTAGAGTGGAGACCCCCAGCCAGATGGACCCACGACCCAAAGAAGGGCGCTGGGATGGATTAGATGCGGAAGGTGGAAGACCGGGTCTGTGAAGTAAATTAGGAGAGGCCTGTGTCCAGCAGTGGATCGATACTGGCTGATTGATTGATTTGGCCTATGAGAATGAATAATGTTATATGATTGAGACTTACATTGGCAATTGGCACACAGACTTGTGTCCTATTACAGGTTTAAAAACCGGGCAAGAGCATGTTGGACCATGCTCAGTCTAAGGTTCCGCAGTCTAGAATAAATGCGTCAGCCGAAGAGCGTATGTTCATGGCACTTATGCCCTTTTGTTGAGAAACTCAGTTTTTCAGCAATAACTCAATGACGGTATATCCAATCATGTCCGAAATAATTTGAGTTTAAAGTATTTGTTAAGCTACCTTTGTGAAATTTTTCATATTTTTTGGTCACACGGCTCCCAAGTTAAAGGGGGAACACACAATTTATGCAACTTTCGGAGCGATTATTTCTAAAAATATTCACTCAATCAAAAAAGTTTATGAGAAACCTTAAAATATTTTTAAAATACCTGTCGTATGATGTTCCACACGTTATGTATGCGGAAAAAAAATCAGCCTATGTTACATATATGGAGTAAAAATAAATGTTTAGGTGGGGCCACCTAAACATTTATTTTTATTATTTAGCTATCAAACTAAGTAGCCTACTTACAACTTTTGACCAAATTTCATCAACATTCATTATGTAGTCTTTGAGTAAAATGCCTGAGATATAAGGACAGACAGACAGCCAGACAAGACGAAACTATAATGGTTCCGTTCTTGCTAATTTTGGCTACGGAATCCTAAAATGGCCTTATTACGAAATTGGTTAAGAGAATATATTATTAGGTTGGATGTAAAAATATCTACGTAGCTATAAGTATTTTAATTAACTGATTCAATACAGGAACCAAAACATTGTCTTACGGCAAAGTGTTACAGAAGGTCAGGAGGCCGATTAAATAAAAATGACAGCGATACAGATTTAGACGATGTTAATCTAATCTAATTTAAAATTAATCTGCAAGATGAAAAGCTCGCCCGAGGGTCTAAAGGCCTACCCGAACAAAATTGAGATGTTTCGGTATGCTCGTAAATTTTATTTCATTAGGGACAACGTTACCATTGAAAGTATTTTAAAAGAAAGTTAGTAGGTACCTATTTGTGTATCCTAAATTATGTGTAGTATAAGTGGCAACGACGAAATAAGCAATTTTTTTCATCACCACTGCTCAAAATAGATGAAATAAAACGGCGCGGCGGTGTGCTAAAAAGAAAATTCTTGCAAGTAGGTACAATCGGCCCACTTGATGCTCGACCACCTGAAAATATTTTACTATGAACGGTTCACAACGGTTCGGTCACATACACAAACGCAAAAACCACTCCTACATTTTACTTCCAGCCAATTAGGACGGGGCTAAGGTGTGGGAACGGGAACATAAAACATTTTTGTTAACTTAGTTGCAATTTGCACTTCCTTGTATGATGACGCGCGCGTGTTTACAGTATTTTGCTCACGACTTGTTCTGTTTACGGATTCCGATATCTTGCCATTTTGTTAACTACTGATTGAACTCTCGTTGACTTGTGGCGTGGACCGTTTCTTCTTCATCTGTTAACCTATGGTGGCTGTGTTTTATTGGACTGTTGGGTGCTTTCTTGCTGACCTCTGCGAGTCTTCACAATTAACCGAAATTTAAACCGGGAATCAAATTATGGATCTTCATGGCCAAGGATACAGGACAAACTTTTACCAAATATCGCGGGAGTTAAATGTTACGGTAAGTCAAATTCAAGTTATATTTTATTACAATAATTATTAACTATGTTTAACAATATAATTGGCTATTGGTTAAAAAGTAATTGGGGGAGACCAAATAATAATATAATCAATATTTCTGAAGACTATGGTTAATTTCATAGCTAAGGTTTGTTTCGTTGTTATAATTTAATAATATTCTTAATGATGATGGCAGACATTAGGATTAGTTGTTTCATCATTCGCAGTTATTTATTCCTAATATTTTATATAAACTTATTATTTTAATTTTACTATGTAGTGAAGTGAAATGTATTTATTTCGTATATAATTAAAAAAAATAATAACTACTAAATGGTTTTTGTTAATAGACGGTGCAATGGGTGAGAAAAATTTAAGTGCTTAGTTTATTAAAATTTTATGAAATATATTCAAATATGACGATGATTATCGAAAAATAATTCTACTAATTTACTACTGAAATAATAAGAAAATAAGTAATTTTATAAATAAATATTTAAATAATTAATATAGGACTACTTATGATTTTCAACAAATAAATAATATTATAAATGATTTATTATAAATTCATATGCTGTTAATGTCTTTTCCATAAATCAATGTAAAGTGAAAGTTCATTTACATTTTTTGATGTCCAATAATATTTACATTTAGTTTACTTAAAACATGGTGTTCTGAGTCACTTGGTAATTCGTATATTTTTTAAAGGTGAAATTCTTGGAACTACTGAAATGTGAAGAGTAGGAATTTCGTGCTTTTATACACTTATATTCTTTTTCTATGATTCATACTTAAATCCACCCTTATTAAATCATGGTGTTTCATTTTTATTTTTCTCACATTAAAGATGTTATGCATAACTCTTTTTAAAATATTTATGTTTAAACAAAATAAAATAATTAAATTTTTTTGAAGTATTGAAAATCCTAATTCATTTAAACTACTTTTGACAAAATAAATTGTTTTCTTTCACACGCTTTAGTAAATTTTAGAAATCATAAAGCGTATATTGTGTTGATAAAACAATAGTTAAATGATCCCTATAGTCAAAGTTGTAAAACTGAGAATCCTTTAATCAATTATCGTCTTTAAATCGTTACACAAGAACTGAAAATAGTTTGCACACAATAAGTTTTTGCTTTCCCACGGTTCGGTAATTCCAGGTGCCATAAATATGTTTGCCGAAAAAATAGGTTCATGATACCTACGCACAATAAATGTCCTAAAACTGGAAACGATTAAGGCAATTATCATCTTTAAAATCAATTGAATAGAATTGAAAATAGTTTGCATGCGAATTTGTTTTCGCAGTCGGCAACTTCTCATATTAACGCTTATTCTATTTTCAATCATATTTCAACTGCTTAAGAACTATTATCTAATTTTATCAGTAACAACTCGTTAATTGTCTGTTGATTTGTAAAGAAATAGTATTAGGTATTATAAAACAACACCTTTTTTAAAAATGTGCTTGTCTTACTGTTCTATTCATTCAAACTTTTAATGAGTGGGTATCGAAGATCTTTTATACATTTATTTTAACTTCGTATTTTTTTCAGAGAGCTACAGCATGCCGTTGGCTGTAGTGGGATGCTGAGGAGGACTGTCTTAACTTCGGATCACGTAACGCAAATGGTCAGCACATACGAAGTGCAGCCATTTACCAAGACGTCGACGTTCGCTAGACTATTTGACTGCGGCATGCAGGCTATAAGAAATGTGTGCATTATTCCGCTACAGAAATTAGGACAAGAACTACAAGAAGCAAGAGTGCGTTTCGCTCGCGAGTACAGAGGTTTTGATTTATCACACGCTAAATTTTCAGTCAATTTTTTTTAAATCATGTGCACACATTCGTCAGAACTTATGGCTTGTAAATAATACTAGATACAAGCTAATAATGCTAGAAATGTGAAGCCGGAAGTCTGAATGTGAGGACGAATTATTGTTAACAGCAATATATTGACGGTATAGCCAATGGATTGTATTGAAATTAAATGTTTGTAATTATTTTAAATTGTAACCTAAATTAAACTTATTGGTTATTTTACTGTAATAAATATGAACTAGCATCTGAGATAATTAATAATTTATACATTGTTACTTAGTTTAATGAAACTGACTATTTTCATTAACTAAGACGTTATTAATATAATATTTGTTGATGAAGTAATTGGTAATTAAGCATTTTGATGACTATAAAGCATGATAAAATAATAATTTAATAATATTAAAAATATATCATTATTGTTAACTAATATGATTTTGGCCTATTGTTTTAGTTTGTATACCTCATCCACAATTTTAAAGTATAATTAAGTATTAAATTATTTATATATGCACAAATGTGTTATGAAATTGTTTGACTGATCCATAAAATTAATAAAACAATTGACTCTTTTCTTTATTTCTTGCCCCTAATTCCAGGTAATACATTTATTTCTATTAAAATAATCTGTGGTTTAAAAATTAAATATAACTTGCTGAATTAAAACCATACTTATACTATTATTATTAAAGAGTTAAAGTTGTATGTAGAGGTTTACCCTGAAGCTACTAGCACTATTTAAATTTTAAATTTCAAATATCTTTATTTCGTTAAATCAATCCAATGGGTATTTGAAATTAAATTTAGATAAAACACCTAAAACAAAGAACTTACAAAATGATATAGGTTTTAAAGCATAGGTAAAGGACGTAGGATTCTTACCACTCGAATCAAGATATACGCAAGCGGAGTCACTGGGAACAACTATACATATATAGCATACTAGCTGACTGAAGCAGACGAAGACCCGTAAACTTCGTCTGCTTCAATTATCCCCGTTTTTGCAACATTTTTCATTGCTGCTCTGCTCCTATTGGTTGTAGCGTGATGTTATAGCCTTCCTCGATAAATAGGCTATCCAACAGTAATAGATATTTTTAATTTGACCCAGTACTTCCTGAGATTATCGCGTTGAAACAAACAAACTATATACTATATTTTAATACTATATTTAAGTGTAGATTAATCATTGAACTCATAGTTGCTTGTGAGTTGAACTACCTCTTAAATACCTACGGAGGGCAAGCCAAAATAAAGACTTAATAACTTAAATATTTGAAAAATATTTATGATCGTTTTGTAACATTATATGTTACAAAACGATAATTTCGCAACATATATTACTAGCTTTAGCCCGCGGCTCCGCCCGCGTGGGTAAAGGTTATCGCGATAAAAACTATCCTATGTCCTTTCCCCGGTCTCAAACTATCTCCATACCAAATTTCATCTAAATCGGTTTAGCTGTTTGAGCGTGAAAGCGTAACAGACAGACAGACAGAGTTACTTTCACACGTATAATATTAGTATAGATATGTTTAAAAAATGCAAAATAATTTTACAAAAATTAAATTAAATATTTTCGATGAACCTACTTAACCGAATCATACTAAAACATACGCACAATATAAAACAACGAAAATAGGTCATAAATTACAGGCACTAGTTTTAAACTCCTCTACTTACTCATATTTATAGAAAAGATTACAGATCAAAAAGTAATTTAAAAAAATATTAAAATCTAACGGTTTCCCGCACCTCCGTCCACAAAATTTCACATGTATAATGGTATCGAGGCAAAATATACTATATGCCTCTCTAAGCTTTAAACTACTTCTACTTCTTTACTATTTCAACAACACAAACGAATAAATATACAATATAAACTATTTATAACATTTACAACAAAATAATTCATTGCAATAGCAATGAATTATTAAAAAAAACTTTGCAGTTGCGCGAAATATCGCGCAACTGCAAAAAGCGCGCTTACAACAAAAGTCACAATCCTATAATAGTATTTACAATCTTCTAATCGGTTCGAAATATGCCCAACAACAACGAAACGCACTAAAAAAAACAAGGACACCGCCCCCTTGCATCCGATAAGGCGCAGATGTTCCTGTGTGAGTGCGCTTACGTAGAGAGCGGACGTTTCTCGCAAGCCATTATAGCCTTAGAGGTGTACGACCGCCGAGTAGGCCGATTGTACGTCTAAAAATCTCTGGTCACGATGTTTGTGGTCGAACTTTTCTGAAACGGCTCGACTGATTTTAATTTTTTGACGTGAAACGTCTTTTTTTTTAGTAAGAAAGATAACTAGCAATGTGGGATTACGTCCCACATTACTAGCAATCTTGTTAACCCCTCCAGCTAAGCTCAAAGGCTTGTATTAGGAGTGGGTTCACGTCGGTAGTATAATGGGTAGGATGTCACGTTCCGCCTGAAGGCAGTATTGTGGCCGTTGGGCGCAAGCGCACATATGCGCCCGGGTCCACTAAAGCTGTCACAGGCGTGGTTGTTTATTACAATGTCATCAATGTTTTGGCGATTGCAGTGACATGCGATACAATTAGAAAAAAATAATAAAAAAAGCTCTCACGGGCATGGTTGTTTGTTACAATGTCATTAATGTTTTCTTCTGACGTTATCAGGTAAAATTATCGTCCGTAAACCGACTTTACAGGCAACCATTTTTTTTGTATATTTTAGGCATGAGTAATAGGTCGTGAAGTGTTTTTTTTATAAATCGCGATTTCCTATTTTTCGACTTAAACTTTACTTAATGTTGTCAAATTGTATTTAATTTAGTATATATAGCTATTTGTTTTTACATGTACATGTACCCATTTTATTTTTTTCTGTTTTGTCGAAAATAAATTATTTTTTCTTTCTTTCTTTTCTTTCAAAAACGGGGAAAATTGACGCAGACGAAGTTGCGAGGATCGGCTATTATTTCATAGGGTTCTGAACCGATACATGAAAGTCCAAATTCTGCCTATATATTTTTTTTAGTGCAAATGCAATTTATTGAAGTATCGAAGAATAGTGCACTCCATGATTGAATTGTGCTTCCATAGTGTAGTAATCTCTTGGGAGAGTCGTGTCCGAATCTCCCATGGGGCAAGCAGCAGGGCTTTATCGAACCGACGATAGTTTGTTTGATTGATTGATGTATTATAGATGCATATTGCTTTATGCATATCATACTTGTCCATACACAGAGCACAGACAGAAAAATAGACAGATTAAGTGATCGAGAAAAATGTGACATATTTTTTAAAAGATAACTAGCTGACCCTCGCAACTTCGTCTGCGTCAAATTAACCCGTTTTTGCAAAATAGAGGTAAATAAAAAAATAAAGGTTGATCGTAGAAGGGTGAAAATTCAGGGTTGTATGTATTTTTGAATTCGATATCATAAAAAAATAAAAATTTACCTAAAAATAAAATAAAAATAGGGGTGGATACCCTTAATATTTAGGGGGATGAAAAATAGATGTTGTCCGATTCTCAGACCTACCCAATATGCACACAAAATTTTATGACAATCGGTCGAGCCGTTTCGGAGGAGTTAAATTACAAACACCGAGACACGAGAATTTTATATATTAGAGACTAGCAATGTGGTATTGTGGTCACACATTACTAGCAATCCTGTTAACCTCTCCAGCTAAGCTCAATGGCTTGTGTTAGGAGTGGGTACACGTATCACGTTGGTAGTATAATGGGTAGAATTCGAACCCGCAACCTCATGATTGTGAGACCGATGCATTGGGTGGCACGTGGGTGTGACAAAATGCCAGAATGAAAAGGAGTGTGTGACGTCAATTGTATATTGGCTAGGATTTGAACCCTCACGATTGCGAATCTCATAATTATCTACCTTAATCACTAGACGTCTTCCCTAACATATTTATGCGCTACATTTTTTACCGACTGCCTCTGTGGCGCGGTGGGAGTGTGTCCGACTGCTACGCAAGAGGTCGTGGGTTCGATTCCCACACGGGACACCACTTTGTGTGATCCACGAATTGTTGTTCCGAGTCTGGGTGTACTTTGTGTCCGTGACTTGTATGTTTGTAAAGTTCCCCGCGACACAGGGCTTGTACCCTACTGCGGGATTTGTCTTTTATAAGAAACTAAGAAACCTATATAATAAATTAGCTGCCCCGTGCAACTTCGTATGCGTATAATTTTCCCCGTTTTGCAACATTTTTTCATTTCTGCTCCGCTCCTATTGGTCGTAGCGTAATGTTATATAGCCTTCCTCGATAAATGGGCTATCCAACAGAAGATATTTTTCCAATTCGGACTAGCAGTTCCTGAGATTACCACGTTCAAAAAAACAAACTAACAAACTCTTCAGCTGTATAATATTAGTATAGATAACTTGATAATTAACTTTATTTCACTTGTTGTGGCAACCCTTGCAAACGTTTTATGACCTGTTGCCGGGCGGCATTTTACGCTACTTCAAAGGAGTTGATTCACTATTAGTAGTTACAGACTTACACATAAAATGATAAAACTATGGTCATAAAATAATCGCATCTGAGATTACTAATATTTATCTGGTATGTATTAGTAATTTATTTCCTTCTTGTATAAATGGATACCACAAATTATAGTAAAAAGGAGCTAAGCCATCATAATCCTACTTATTACTTTGATTTGATTCTTATTATAGTGAGGGTCCATTTATTATTTTGTTATTCTTCCCATATCCGAGGCTCATATCGATATAGAAGACGATTGATAGTGCTTGACATATATTATCTATGTCTTTATAAGTATACTAGCTTTTGCCAATGGCTTCGATCTTGCTAACCGATCTCGGACCCGTCATCGAAAAGCATGCAAAATTTCATTAAAACCGAATGCAGATTCAACTATATTGTTCTCCAGTTGTATGAAGCTGGAAATCTATTAAAAATAATCTTTTGATCAGGTTTTCCGACGTTGAACACATATTGACTGCCTGTTGGTCTATCGGTTAATGACCCTGACTGCTGACTGGTTTCGTATCCCACTCGGGACACCACTTCCCACAGCTTGTACTATGGCAACCAGGCAACTGATAAACACACTTATATATTTCTAAATACATGCATATTAAAGATAAATTACACCCAGACACAGAATAAACCATCGTACTCATTACACATGAAGTTTTATCCTGTGTGGGGATCGATCCTCACTAGACCAACAGGAAAGCCAAAGTACTTTATTAACTTAGGTTACAGAATGCAACGCTTATGAAACTCAGACAAAATTTGAACGATTCTACATTTAATGCCAAGTTCGCAAGAGTAAAGCATTGTGAAAAGAACTTGGCAATAAAAACTCATGGCCTCTTTTTTGTAAAGTGTAGCTAATCTAAGTTATGTTATCTACCGATATCTTTTACATATGGCGTAACAGGGTGACCATATTTAAAATTCCCGATATTAGTTGATCGTAAAGATGGGGAACTTACCAAATATTCACATACTTCGCGTTACGCCGATGAAAGCGGTGATAAAGATTTATGACTCAATAATACTTTGATTATTTCACAGATTCGAGGAAGTTGAATTTTATGAGGCATACGGCTTCTTATTTAGGCAATAATGTCTCGTTATTACCATCCCACAATCCCGTAAAAGGCGATGGATCAATACTTTATGTGGCGCTTTGGATAAGGGGCGGATATTTTCCTTTGCGGAATGAAAGAGCGTTGAGTAAGAACTGTTTATCATCCTGAGAGTTTCGACGGTAAATAGGAAGTATGGGAGCTGATGCATTTTCTTTAGTCCTGTTAGGAACTTTCGACTTCGTAATGTTGGTATAATATTCAATTTTAAACATCCTGGTTTAAAGTTTGCGTGGGTAGTGTAAACTTCCGTGAGCGGCTACATTTAAAAGTAGACTAATATTATAAATTTGAAGAGGTTGTTTTAGCGCATAATCTTGAGAACTGGGAAATCATAAATATATTGAAATTGAAGCGATTAGGAGCCATTCTGGTTTCGGGGGCAGCCCATTCCAGAGTAAAACAGACTGTACAAGGAAGGAGAATCTGACGAATCCAGAACAATGAGCAGGACATAAAAAAGCATATTGTTGGGAGAACGACGACATTTTCTATGGTTGGAGCACAAGTATTGAAAGTTAGAAGATTAGTAAGAGGAGCTAATCACACTTAATATTATAAAGGCAAAAGTTTGTGAGTGTGTGAGTGTGTATGTTTGTTACTTCTTCACGTCTTACAACTGGAGCGATTTTAATAAAATTTGGTATGGAGTTAGCTGACACCCTGGATTACCACATAGGCTATGTTGTATAGACATAGGCTAGGCATAAAACGAGGGCAACACCGCGGAGCACAGCTAGTAGGAGAATAAAGAATAGAACAGAGAGTATTAAGAACGCGCAAACTACGGCGTTGACAAATCGAGGAGCTACAAGTATTTCAGTTCGGAACGATAAGAAGACACATGGTCAAACTTACGAAGATTGAAGTCAGTCGTATTTATTGAGGAAGTTTGCATTCCGATCAAGGTAGCATACATCACCATAATCAATCAGAGGAAATATTGTCGTTAATATAATTGTAGTAATAATTGCAGGATCCTATCTCTCTAAGGCAGCCTAAGAATTAATTTTTGGCACAACACTAAGTTCATCGAGATTCATTAATGCCTCCGACTGCATGATATTAATTAAGTTAATCTTGTTTGCATCTTTTTTGTGCAGGCGGGTTTTTAATATTTTTTTATTTTTTAATTTAATACTTTTTAGTGGTTGTGTAATGTGTATTTTGATCTTTATTTTGATACATTGATAAAGAGCATGATTTGACTTTTGTAAGTAAAGATTCTGCGTGACGAATAAAGGCCATTCTTTTCTTCCTTTTGATATCAGAATTAATATTTTATATTTATTATTCGTTACAAGTACTTTGGCCAATATTTAAACACATTTAGTTTTTACCTCTGTTGTAAGTAGATGCTACTACTATATTGTACCCACTAAGGCTGATTTAACATGGTGTATAGTATATTAGTCGCAGCACCTTACCCTCATATCAAGTTTATAAACATTCAAACATTGTGAAATTGGCAATTTAAAAAGAGTGGCCTAGAGTGCTTATTTCCAGGTTCTTTTCTCCGGCTTTACCTATTGTTTGCGAACTTAGCATTACATGTACATGTAGAATCCCGACGTATCACAAGAGTTGATTTGCATCCTAAGTGAATAAAGAACTTTCAATTTTGAATTTACCCATATTATGGTGTTCAAAATACTTTTTTTTTCACACCCACTTGTTTTTGACATCTCACAGCCGCCATGTTTGTTTCGTTTAAACATCACTTATTCTAAGAACACATAAGTTAACTTTCGCGATTTTACTTTTATTTGACAATATATGTTCGTAAACTTTCGCGATTTTTGTTATAGAATTTTATAAGCTCTTAATCGGTCTTAATAGCGTAAGAAAATATTTACGTGATTGAGACCCGCAGCTTATAAAATTCTCTAAAACACTTGGACAGTTAAGACAAATTTAACGACGTCTCAATTGTTTAAATTTGTCTTATGGTTTGAAAGATATCAGTTAATAAAAAATATTACGTATATACATAGGTAGAAACAACATATGCGCGAAAAACATAATACTTTCCTTGTAGTCGGGTAAAAGTCTGTTTAAGGTTGCTGGGATGAATGGGATGCGAAAGACGGAGGAACGCATATTGTGGCATAAATTAGAAAGGCCTATGTCCAGCAGTGGACCGATACAGGCTGATTGATTGGTAATTTAAAAACAATTGTAAAGTCAATTTAACAGAAAACAATTATTTAACAGAAAATCCAAATACAAACTTGTAACAGTTAAGTTGTTCGATAAAAATTGCACTCTTATATTTATGCAGGCGGCAGACGCTGACAAAACAACGAGCTTCAAACAAGCGTCGTTTCCACAACAATCTATCGAACATGCGACACAAACTTAGATTGATTTTACGGTTGCATTTTTTTCTTGTGCACTATAGATTGTTGTTTATCGTTGATTGCCAGAAACCAGCCAAAAACTTTGCCATTTCATAGTCATAATTTAAAAATTCGCCATTTTATCCAGGTTTCGTATTATATCCAGCCTGGGAATCCTCAATGTTTCTGTTCATATGAACATAAAGGATCTGCCCTGTATCCTATAGGTAAATATATCTATACTAATATTATGAAGCCGAAGAGTTTGTTTGTTTGTTTAAACGCGGTATTCTCAGGAACTACAGGTTCGAATTGAAAAATTGTTTCACTGTTGGATAGCCCATTTATCGAGGAAGGCTATAGGCTATATAACGTTACGCTACGACCAATAGGAGCTGAGCAGAAATGAGAAATGTTGCAAAAACGGGGAAAATTTACGCAGACAAAGTTGCGCGGGACAGCTAGTTTGTATATAAAAGTACACCGTGACGGTTAGGTATGTCAAAGTACAAGTCCAACCGCTGAACGGACTAGGCTGAAATTTAGCACAGAGAGATACTTAGTTAAGTACTATGACGTAAGCGTCCGCTAATAACGTATTTTTGGAAATTCAACTCCTAGGGGTGTAAAAGCCATCCGACCGAATTTGCGGTGAAAAGAGTATTTCTGTTTCTACGCCTTGCTAGTAATTATAGTGTTAAATGTTGATAAATATTCGCGATTTGTACACATTATACAATTATATTAAATAGTACGAGTCTTACACGTTGCACTACGGTCGAAACGTCGGGCAATAAAACATTTATTTACCTTTAAATACTGACGGACACGCAGTCAGATATACCTACATAATTTGTAATGTTAGCAATAGTCCCGCTGATTGAGTTTAAGACCGGGAAATACTTCCTCCAAGTTTTACTATTGCCAATCTATTTATACCTTCCATAGAAAATCGAATAACTATGCCTTAGAAAGCCGGTGTGTCTGACCGAATCCGCAACAATGTCCCCTAACAAGCCTCGTCAAACCAAGCGGGTGGTCGACCTGTTTATATAACTTACCAGAAGAAGGTCTCGTTTAGCAAACTATTTGTGACTATTAAAGCTTTCAGTAATCAAGAGAAGAAGATTGATGATGATGATTTTAAATCAAAAAGTAAATTAAAATATGCTTAGGGCGTTTATAGTAATTTTTAACGAGAGATTTATTTCAATGAAATTATTGAACGATCTTATTTATTTATTTTGCAAGTAGTAAAAATAAATAGGGATACATAATAAACTGTACTTATTTATTTACACGCGAGTATTTTTTATTTGTCTTGTCCTCCATAATATTGTAATACAACGTGTAAAGAAAGATAAAGTTCAAGGGTTTGTTGCTTGTATTTACCATTTTTTTTAACCGGCTTAAAAAAGGAGAAGGTTCTCAATTCGGATGTTTGTATTTTTTTTTGTATGTTCGGGCAGAAGAGAGACATCAGCGAGTTTAGGCAACGTTACCACTGTAAGCTCCAAAGAAAACTCAACGCGTTTCAAAAAAAAAAAAATGTTTAACAGAGGTTTATTCCGAAATGTTAGAACCATTTCGGTATAAACCTCTCTTAGGTATATAAATTTCAAAAAGCACTGATTTTTTGTAAAGATCAGTTTCGGAGGCAGACAACGAAACTCCTCTTTAGATACTAACAAATCAACCGTGATTGAAGATGGTTAGATGTTTTTTTTAACCGCCTTAGTCTTTTTACATTCACTTTTTCGAATTCGATTATCCCATCATAATCGAATTCGAAAAGCTGAACGTTTTGGCTTTTTGACTGCTTATTTTTTTGGAAAGGTTTTAGTGTATAAAGTCTTATAAAACACCAGAGATATTATTTATTCTTAAAATGTTTTTATTCAAAATTTTAACTTTTTTACCTCGCTTTAGTTACCCTAAAGTTATCGATTAAGAATTATGAATTATTTTCGATTATGAATTTCCAACATTACACCTATTAACTAGATATGCTTCGCAATTTTCGCTGCCGGAAAACAAAAATATCTATTTATTAAATTTTGACCATGTTGTGTACGAACAGTCTGCCACAAAGTATTAGCCTAGTGAATTCAACACCTATAGTCGACGACTTCCTTCAACGGGAACTGCTCTTATTTGACCATGATTACTGGTCCAGTCTATTATTAAGGCATAGAAACCACGCAATTACGAAGGCCTTTTAATTACGTCATAATCATAACATACCTAATAAAATTAATGAATAGGTTTATTGCTCGTGACGTAATTAGTAAATATGATGTTAGTCGTAAAAAAAATATTTGTTTTAATAGTCGCCATGAGAGCGGGCGGGTGAGCGCCAAAAAAAGCAAGTACTTTATAAAGGCTGATTTTTAGGGTTTCGTAGGCAAAATGGCAAAAACGGAACTCTTATAGTTTCGTCATGTCTGTCACAGGCATTTAACTCAAAGACTGCTCAATGAATCTTGATGAAATTTGGTGAAAAGGTGTCTTGTAGTAGCCGCTACTTAGTTTGATAAATAATAATAAATATTATTAGGGGGGGGGGGGGCACTCCATACATGTAACAGAAGCTGAAAAATGTTTTTTTCAGCTAATATCAACGTGTGGCACATTACTCGACAGGTCTTTTAAAAACATTTTAAGGTTTTAGAATAAACTTTTTTGATTGAGTGAATATTTTTGGAAATAATCGCTCCGGAAGTTGCATAAATCGTGTCCCTTAACTTTTGAGCCGTGTGACATAAAAACATGGAAAAAATCACAAACGTAGCGCTTAATAGATACTTTAAACTAAAATTATTTCGAACATGATCGCATATACCATCATTGAGTTATTGCCGAAAAACCGAGTTCTCAATAAAAGGGCGTAAGTACCATGAACATACGCTCTTCTACTGATGCAATTATTCAAGGTTGCGGAACCCTACACTGAGCGTGGTCCGTCATGCTCTTGCCCAGTTATTTGATATTACGTCACATTAGTGGAGTAAAGAAATACATTTTCGTCAGTCAGCTGGATTCCTTTATTCTTTCCCTTTGTTGGCATAAGTAATATGTGTATCCATGCAAAATTACAGCCTTCTAGCACCTCTCCCCCCTCTCTTCCCCCTTACATCCTTCTTGTGCTACTCGTATTGATACCGCAATAGGTCCGTGAACCGCACAAATTTTATTCTCAGCGTTAGTCCCATTTAACCTTTTATGTAATAAAACTTTAAAATGTACCGAATTTTTCGTCACGTACGCTCATTTTGCTTGTTTAAAAAACAATTGAAAAATGACGGGAACTACTACTTTTTTATTTATTGCATCTTCAAAATGTCAACATTTAATGGTATTCAAACCAGCCAGTTACATTCAGTACAACCAAAGAGGTTTGATTACTAACAATACCTTCAAAATACGAAAATACTTTTGCCCCTCCCCATATTTTTTTCAAGATTATATCTTGCTACTTTGTCTGCGCAGCAAATATGTAAAATGGCATACCCGAGATATTTCATTGTATAAACTAGAGTTTCCTCCAGTTACAATTTTGGTTTGTGAAAACGAACCTCAAACTTAATATGAACTTCCCTAAACCGCTTAGATACTCCTAGTTGTTGGCTTAAAAGGCAACTCTGCTTCATATTATTATGAATTTCATAATCGAAAGTTAATTCATTAAGGTGACAAAAGAAATATCAAAGTATGTTTGACACGTGAAGCCGTAAGGCAGCAATAAAACATCAAACCGGTAAAGTATTCTCAAAATTTTAATTTGACAAATTTCCGCGAACATGTTTTCTCATAATCACGTCCTCATTGACACTTCACACGCCAGGTTTTAATCACTTTTCGCTGTATTTAATAGCCCATTAGCAAATTACTCGAGCCCTAGTTAAACTTCAAGGGCTTTTGTCTATGCGTAACAATTAAATTTTTAATTACAACATTGATTAAAATTTTAAATTTTGTATGGAGGGTGAATGAATTTTCATGTCAATGCAAACTTGAATAACGTAATAAAAGTTCGGACGAATATTGTTCACTAATCTAAAATGAAATATTAAGTTCTTTAGAAGGAATCTTCTTAGTCCAACAAAGTATTGTTTAAATAGGTATTAACGTTAATAGATAATTCAAAGCGACAATAAGGAATATGCATGTATTAAAAAAAAAGTTGTCTGTAATTTTGCGTGCATAGTCCCGATAGATGGTTCGCTTCCGGCCTCGGTTTGGCATACGGAAGTCTCTTCTGGACTACAAAGTTTTCTATCTTTAAAAAATGCAATTTTTATTTGGATTTTTGTAAAGATCACTTTAATTAAATTAAAAAATAATTGCTAGCATGGTGTGAATTAGTCAGAAATACCTTATTTGTTCCTTTCGTAGAGGTGTCACGTATGTTCAAACTTATTTCAGGTCGAGAAAGATACACTTATTTAAATTATGTGCGTCAAGGTATTTGTGTTTTTGTATATCATGTCGCAGCTCCTAAATGAATGGATCAAATTGTCATATGTATTTTTAGTAGAAAGTAATTCAAAGTTTTAAAATTGGCTCGGCCGTTTTAAAAACAATTAACGTTTTACATCACAAATTGAGCTATTTTATTAAAAATAGCTCAATTTGTGATGTAAAACATTAGTGCACACATTAGCTTGATAACAAGGTGCGTTTATAGATCAAAGATTAGGTATATTTCGGGACTTCATCGCGTGAACTGTTTAAAGGTACCTTTTATTTACCCGACGTGTATGTATATCTAAAATGTATAAAAATCGCGAAAGTTTAAAAATAATAATATCTATACTAATATTATAAAAAGGATTTTTTTTTTGTATGTAGCGAATAAACTTAAAAACAACTGGACTGATTTCAAAAATTCTTTCACCATTAGAAAGCTACACTGTCGGGGAGTAACATAGACTATTTTATTGTCAAAACGAAAATTGCAATAATGTAACTCAAGGTATAAAAACCTACGATATGACACCCGTGCGAAGTCGGGCCAGGCAGCTAGTTTATAATAATATAATTTTATATATTACTAGCTGTCCGGCACAACTTCGTCTGCGTAAATGTTCCCCGTTTTTCCAACATTGCTGCTCCGCTCCTATTGGTCATAAAGTGATGTTATATAGCCTATAGCCTTCCTCGATAAATGGGCTATCAAACAGTAAAATAATTTTTCAATTCAGACCAGTAGTTTCTGAGATTACTGCGTTGAAACTAACAAACTCTTCAGCTTTATGATATTAGTATAGATAATATACGCAAGTTTCATCTAAATCGGTTTAGCGAATTAAGCGTGAAAAAGAAACAGACACAAACAAAGTTTAACTTTTAAATTAAAATATTAGTTAGGATTAAAATGTTCAAACGACGAACCAAAACTATTACCTAAATTTATATACTAACACCACAATATTATATACATCAAGTTTTATCATCATTTATCAGGCGTATATCCGTGAAACTTGGTCGACCGGACGATTCTACGCATCAATCAAATGGGTCGAACCCAGATCTGAAGCGTCAGTCGTGCTTACCCCATTACACTAACATGGCTTTAATAAATATAACCTATATTGATCCCTAATACTGAGTTATTGATATATGTAGGGAACCTTTAAACGATAGGTCTTGGTTATAGAGATTAAGATAAATGAATAGCCAAAGGATTTGGGCGCTACCTTCACTTTCTAAGAACATGTATTTAGGGGTAGAACACACCGGGTAAGTACTTCGTTTAGTCAGGTGTTGATCTTTAAAGAGCACATCTTAAACGAAGCTATTGTACAATTTGACAAAGTAAAAATGCTGACCGTTGACGATCAAAATACCGTACGCACACATACATATCGTTACAAATGCGGAGAATCGGCACAAGATGGACCAGAGAAAGAGCCTGTGCCGCGAATGCCCGTTTTGTGCCCACTTGTGAGTGTAGATATAAAATTCGCGGTATATATGTTACTGTAAGAGTGATTAATTGAAAATTATTAATAATGATCTATCATTATTAAAAATTACCATTAAATGTGATAATAACTTTGAAATTCATCACTTTTTCGGTTGTTATTTAATTTCTCTACTCTCGTTAGTAAAAGTAATAAATTAAAATAAGACTCGAATTTATTATAATATAATAATAATAATACATCTTTATTCACTTAGAAAGCAAAATACTACTCTTGTGTAAAATCAATTCTACATGATGTAATGCCTGTTTACAAACAATAGGTATAGCTGGAGAAAAGAACGAGGCAATAGAAACTCACTCTTTTCAAATTGTCAAAGCTTACAATCTTTTTTGTTTAAAAACTGTTTATGCAGGTAATGTGCTGCCACCATTATATTATACACCATATCAGAGGACTGATGCAAAAACAAGAGATAAAAAATACATGAAATTGGATATATCAATCTCAATGGGTACAACATAGTAGGAGCATCCACTAACAATGTAAAAACTGTATGTGCTTAAAAATTGGCTGAATTACTGCTAATTAATGAATAAGTATAAATGTTTTGCAAAACAAAGAAAAGAATGGCCTTATTTTATCACGCTTTATCTTGACTTACAAAAGCATAATCGTTTTCTTAACTAATACTACTAGGTGTTACTTAATGTATTAGCTAATCACTTCATTATTTAAACACATGTGGTAAATTAAACTAGTTTTATGGGATTTAGAAGTACCTAGGATTTTTGTTGTAAACCAATCTTTTTTTAATCTTGTTTAAACGGAGCATTGCTATACTTATTCGTCAGTTACGGTTTCCTCTAAAATGTACCCTCGTACCTACCAACAAATTAAATTTATTTCGTAGGGAAACATCAAAATAGGCATATGATGATTTTTATCTGAATACAGTATTTTTTTGCATGTGTAATTATTCTGAGCGTAGAATAATAACGTCGGTTTTTATTCTTTATTATCAAACGTAGGCATGTACTACGCTCCATTTATCTATAAGTCTAAATATTATTTTGAATGCTTGAAATATCTGCTAATAAATTAGGCAGGCAGTAAGTATACCGCCCTATTGGAACAAAAATAAATAGCGCATTGAATTTGCCTACAAGCTCCAACAAAAATAGCTGTTTTCTAAATCTCCCTATTAATACGCAAGTCACCAGGTTACTCAGTTAAATAGAAGGTAGTATTACGACTTACAACACTGAAGGTAATATAAATAGTCCCATAAAAGTCATAAAACCTACTAACGTGATCCCATCGCATCAATTCAAGTGCAAATTCGTCGCAATAAAATTTTCATTACACGGATGCCTGAGCCGCCCGTGTTATGTACGATACACCTATGAAGCCTCACGCACCATACCTATTCAATAGGTAGCTGTACAAAATGAGTTTTCTTGCGATTAGTATTATACAGAGTATCTACGGAACGATTAATATCAACTAGTGACAAAGTATTCAGTTTGTTACCGAGCTTAATTCAATTCTTATAAATGGTAGGCCTAGGCCAAATACAAACACCAATGAGGCCTTACGCACCATACCTATTCAATAGGTAGCTGTACAAAATGAATTTTCTTGCGATTAATATTATACAGAGTATCTACGGAACGATTAATATCAACTAGTGACAAAGTATTCAGTTTGTTACCGAGCTTAATTCAATTCTTATAAATGGTAGGCCCAGGCCAAATACAAACACCTATGAGGCCTCACGCACCATACCTATTCAATAGGTAGCTGTACAAAATGAATTTTCTTGCGATTAATATTATACAGAGTATCTACAGAACGATTAATATCAACTAGTGACAAAGTATTCAGTTTGTTACCGAGCTTAATTCAATTCTTATAAATAGTAGGGCTAAGCCAAATAAGCTATAGGCCGTCTTGATCGGAACCACCACAGTATCAGTTATTCTTCCGTGGCCAGTCGAAGGGCACTGTAGCCAGTGTAACAACGCTATCTGATCTTGAAGTGGGACCACTCACACAACGCTATCTGATCCCAATCTAAGCAAAGCTTGTATTATAGAAACCAGACAACTGATTAACATACTTATATATTTCTAAATACATACATATTATAGATCAATAACGTTTCGGTCGAAGGGCACTGTAGCCAGTGTAACAACGCTATCTGATCTTGAAGTGGGACCACTCACACAACGCTATCTGATCCCAATCTAATCAAAGCTTGTATTATAGAAACCAGACAACTGATTAACATACTTATATATTTCTAAATACATACATATTATAGATCAATAACGTTTCGGTCGAAGGGCACTGCATTCAGTGTAACAACGCTAACTGATCTTGAAGTGGGACAACTCACACAACGCTATCTGATCCCAAACTAAACAAAGCTTGTATTATGGAAACCAGACAACTGATAAACATACTTATATATTTCTAAATACAAACATATTATAGAAAAAATAAATTATAAAAATAAAAAACTGGAAACGGCACCGGCACCTTACTAAGTTGATCCATTAATGCCTCCGACTGCATGAAATTATATAATTCTGTAGGAGATCTTGTTTCCATCTTTTTTGTGCAGGCGGGTTTTTTTATTTTTATAATTTATTTTTTTATTTAATACTTTTTAGTAGTTGTAGGATGTAACCGATGCAACAACTTACTTTTATCACAGCTATTGTCAAATATTGGAAATTGAAAAAAGAATGGTTGCTAACTAACTTTATTAGTGTTACAGTCATAATCATGTTATACCTTTTGGAACTGCTTAAGATGAGCCTTTTAATTTGATATCTATATTGCAGTATTCAAAACAACTTTTTTTTCACACCTCTTTATTTTGACATCTCACAGCCGCCATGTTTGTTTTTTTCAAACGTCACATATCTAAGAACACTTGGGCAATCAAGACGAATCTAACGACGTCTGAATTGTATAAATCCGTGCAGTGGATTGTGAGATACATACATACATACAAGATACGCGCGAAGACATAACCCTTCTTTACAGTCGAGTAATAAATAACACCCAAACACAGAATAAACCATCGTGCTCATCACACAAAGTTTTGTCCAGGGTGGGGATCGAACTCACTCTTGCGTAGCAGTCGGATGCACTCCAACCGCGCCACAGAGGCCAAACATGGATTTGGGTGGCACTGATACTGTTTTTGGCTAGGGCTGGGTATGACGCTTATCAATTGATCATGCACAACCTGCTTATCTCTTCATTTTAAAAAAACGGACGGTTCTGTAGTCACCCCCCCCCCCCCCCCTTCCATCCGAATAATGCGGCTTATGAAGTGTGTTGTCTGTTGTTTTTGTTTCATACTTACAACATTATACCTACCTAATAATAATTTTCAATGGAATTTGTACGAAATTTTGTTACTTCTCATTTGATCGTCAATATGCAAAGCCTTCTCAGCTTTCCTTTTAATTTCACTATATATACTACTACCGTGCTTCCTTTTTTTTTTTTACATACACACCATCAACCCTTAGCTGGCAGGGGGGGGGGGGGGGGACGGGACATGACTCTAACAAAATTTGTACTTTAAATCTTAATATTTTACAAACGGATCCCTAAAATTAAAAATGGTCTTTCAACCCTTAAACGTTTTCAAAAGACCTACCTAACGATACCCCACAAGATGTGGTAAGGTGGGTAGGTGAGAAAAAAAACACATCCCTACTTTACATAGGGAAGGTACCCTTTAAAAAAGGTTTTTCAAGATTTTATTCTTTCAGTTTGTCGGCGTAAGTAATATGTGTACCCATGCAAAATAACAACCTTCTACAACAGTCTCTGAGCAAAGCTGCGGACAGACAGACGTATAGATGGACATGGAAAAACTATAAGGGTTCCGTTTTGCCATTTTGGCTACGGAACCCTAAAAAAGTTAAAAGCAAAATTAAATGACACATCATAATCAATAGCCAATAGACGTCAACTGACTCAGACCGGTACACTGACCGGTTTTGCGCTGTCAACATCCAGAGGATTTCTTCGGTCTTTGTGATGTTATGGGTGCAACTATTGAATGAATTGAAAAATTGAACATTAACGTTGTGCATTTTTGAATATTTTGGAATGGTTGGGGATTTTTTTTTTATCGGTATAAAAGTCCTTTCATCTATTGTGTTATCGTATACAAACATGACAATTTAAAAATGACAATAACAACAACATGACAATTAAAGTTTGGTAAGAAATCTCTAAAAAGAATTAAATAAAAAATAAAATTAAAAATTTTGAAAAAAAATTTATGCCCCTAACCAATAAGAGGTAGGTAGTATGAAGAAAATTCGTCGGGGCTGCCAATCGCTGCTCTGAAATTAACTAAAATATTTCAATGTGTGTTATATTTCGTGCATGTGCATGGCAGCGATTGGCCCATACAAAAAAAATGCACAACGCCGCTAAAGAAGTTTTCACTTCAAAATGTACGGTATCCTTGCAGAACAATAAAGCCAAATACTTAGGAGTTATTCTTGATGATACTCTCTCGTTCTTACCGCACATTAAGACCGTGCGCGCTATTGCCGCTATGGCACAAAGTCGACTACACTCTCTCGTGAACAAACGTTCAAAGCTCTCACTTAGGAATAAGGTCCGCCTTTATACGGCTTGCATACGCCCCATCATGACGTATGCATCTCCAGTATTCGCTCACGTTCCCCCCTGTAGGATTCGCAAATTTCAGATTCTTCAAAATCGCTTCATGCGTAAAGCGACAGGAGCTCCCTGGTATGTTAGGACAGAGAACCTGCACATAGACCTCGGTCTGCCTACCATTAGGCAATTCATGAAGCGCTGTTCTCAAAATTTCTTTGACTCCGCCACCGCACACAGGAACCCACTCATAGTGGCATCATCTTCCTACACACCGTCTTGCATTTCGCGCATTCGCCGTCCGAGACACGTTCTCGACGAGGATGACGACGAAATCGTCACTACTCAACCGGGCCGGCCCGTAACACCTAGCATAGCCCACGACTAGGGTTCGAGTTCCCATAGTAGGGGACGCCCTACGCACATGCAGCACACACACTCACTCATATCACCGTAGTCAAATTTTCGTTAGTTTCGCAAACGAAAGTTTGGCTACGTAGGTACACTTGGGTTAGGAGCACACGCTCGCCGCAAGCCCGCGCAAGGGTGTAAATAGCTTAACAGCTTACACTTAACACCTCACATAAAAAAAAAAGCTGAACAATATATGCACAATTGAAGGAGCTACATGTTTTCTGCTTCTCTTCACTATCTCAAAGATATTCATTTATACGGGGTGTAACAGAAAGGTGTGGTCAAATTTCAGAAGCGGATTCAGATTCACCATGGTAGGTGCAATACTGATAACATACTCTTATATTATTAGTATTGCACCTACCATGGTGCCATAGCTGGGTGCATCATTATTACATACTTATAGCATATTATTTTTGTTAAAATTCAGTAGTGAAAGGCGTATGGCATAAGAATTATACCTGCCTTGGTACAAAATTGGATTGGATTATTATGACGTAGAACTTTTTAAGTCATACTTTTTTGAATTAATAACTTTTTCATTCATAAATAAACGAATGAAAAAATAATAAATATTTTTTAGGGTACTCCGATTTTGATAAAATTATGTATGTGCATCCAGTATCATCACATACCAACCCTTGAATATGACCATACCTTTCTGTTACACCCTGTATAATAAACATGGGGGTTAATTCGCATTACTTACCTATAAATTGCTTGACGTTTCGATCAGATTGCACCGGCCCGTGGTCACAAGCAGAATCAAAGAAATTCGGCAAAACTATGTTTTCTTATTTTGTTAAGCAAAATAGGGTAGAATTACGATAGGCACGTGTCCAAATTTCGACTGACCTTTAATAAATTAATTCGTGCCGGTATTCCTTTGTGCGGTAGTGACCGGCGCTCAGAATTGGTTTGGCTTAATGTCATTACGTTTTACGGAACGAAGGCTGTCAGAAACAAGCTCATTGTAATTGTATTGAGCTCTTGGTTTTTTGATTTCATTTTTAGAGATGTCAGTAGAAATTAATTCTTTTGGAATTTTATTTTACTTTATTTTTATATTTTAATCCTCCACGAAAAAAGGGGATGTTTAAATTTCAGTCGTATGTTTAGGTACCTGTTTATCTGTCTGTGGCAATAAGCAGCAATGAGCGGTTTGAGCGTTTTGAAGATAATCGACGTTGTATATCGTGTGATGAAGGCTTCTTGCACAATAAAGGTCTAAGCACACTGATCAACTCTGAAAGAGATCGACATCGTATCGCCTCGCCGTTAACTGTTGATGAGCTAGTCCCGAGGCGAGGCGTTAACGTTACGAATCCTATTAGTGTGCGTTGCAGTGTGGAGGTTCATACAAAGATTACTGAACGGCTCGAGTTGATACGGTGCGATCCCTTTTCAAGTTGGTCATTGTGCTTTGACCTTAAATAGACTTCGACTTCACTACATAGTATGAAACAAAGTGGCTTTCTCTGTCCCTATATCCCTATGTATGCTTAAATCTTTAAAACTTTGATGCAGTTTTTTTTTAAATAGATAGAGTGATTGAAGAGGAAGGTTTATATGTATAATAACATCCATATATTTTATACCTCGTATACCAAACATTACAACACTAGCACTAAGTAATAATCGTAATAAATGACGCAACAGAAATACACCCAGACTTGGGACGATAACATGTAACTGACAAAGTGATGCTCCGTGTGGAAATCGAACCCACAATCTCCACGATAAACGCATTCGTACTGCGCCACCGACACAGACAAAACAAAATTTGTTTTGTGATAAATTGATCACAATTTCATTTTTAGGGTTGTAATGTAATGAAAGATTATGTAGAGTTAGAGAGCTATAATGAAGTAGTAGATAATAGAAAACTAATTTACAGGACTAATTAGGTCGATTCACCTGAATATAAAAAAACCCGTCATTTAAAGTAGATATTATGGTTTCAAACCAATGAAGAGGTTTCCTTATTGGAAAGGCACCGTAATGGTTTCCGCAACAATCCCATTTAGATATAAAAGTAATATATTATAATCAAAGGCTGTGTTTGCACTAGAGTATTTGTGTGTAATGGTAATCTATCTCTGCCAATAGTCACCTTATTAATGGTGTTGAAAGACAAACGTGTTGTATGTACAATAGAACAAACATCGCGTTGTTTGCGTGCCAATGCCGTTCAGGTTCTATAAAGCAGGGTGATGTAAACACCGCTTTACAATAACAATTGTAGAGGGAGAATTTACTAGAAACGCTTTTATTGTTTCAATTTCAAAAACATTATTTTATACTTATACTATCTACACACAACGTATACATAATAGTTATTCTATGGCAACCAGACAACTGATATACATACTTATATAAATAAATATATATACACACATGGGATCAAGCATTTTTATGCGGATTTCTTGAGATTGAGATGTGGCTTTGTAATAAATTTATGATTTTATAAATTTATATGGATCCTTTTTGGTGCATTTCATAATTTGAATCAGGAACTGTGAATCAAATTCGAGTAAAAGATGAAAATCAGCTGTCAATATTTTCCCTATAAAAACATACAACGCATTGAAGACATTATTAGTGCTACTGTTTCCCTACTACTGATTAAAACCAACGTTATTATGGAGCGGCGACGTCATTTAAGCAGGGAAGAATGATAGAAGATAGAATGAGGAATGATAGAAGCTGGTTCCCGGCAACGTACTGTGGCTTTAGCTCTGAATACAAGTCAGAGTGTTATCAGTCGACTTTGGACACGTTACCGAAGCACTGGTACCGTGGCTGAGCGCCATGGAGGACGGTATCGCTGCACCACACGGAGACAAGACCGATACATTCAAATCTTAACTCGAAGAGGTCCAACAATAACCGCCATGATGTTAGCCGTGAGGCTTCATCACTCTTCAGGGAACTTAATTAGCGACCAAACAGTCAGAAACCGCTTGCATGAAGTGAACCTTCATTCCCGAAGACCGCTACGGGTACCACCTATAGCAATGCACAATCGTAGGATTCGATATCAATGGGCTCTTGAACACAGAAATTGGGCAGAAGAACAATGGCGTTTCGTGTGCTTTTCTGATGAGTCTCGTTTTGGTATGAGACCGGATACAAGACGTATACGACACTGGAGAACCCCTGGACGACAACAGCGATTAAAATCCTGCCAGGAAGTCCATCCTTATAGTGGTGGAACCATCATGGTATGGGCGGGTATTTGGATCGGCGGAAGAACTGAGTTGATTTGGATCAGAGGCAACCTCAACGCTCAAATTTATGCTGAGACGATTGTATCAGACGTCATCGTTCCTCTACAAGTGCAAATCGGTCCCTTATTTCAGTTAATGCATGATAATGCACGACCGCACACCGCAAGAGTTGTAAGACAGACTCTCGCCGCAGCTAACATCAATGTCCTGCCCTGGCCTGCTCAGTCGCCAGACTTGAACCCGATTGAGCATGCATGGGATATGCTACAGAGAAGAGCTCTGCCGAATATGGAGGGTATCCAGTCGCAAGAAGACCTTTTTTTGTTGTTGCAACGAACATGGGCGGCCATTCCACAGCGTGATTTGGATGAACTCATTTTGAGTATGCCAAACCGATGTTCTTGTGTTGTTAGTGTTCGCGGTAGAAACATGGATTATTAATTGTTTAAGTTACCCAATAAAATTTTAAAGAAAACTGTTATTTCAGTCTTTTTTTCGAACTTTAATGTTAGTGGTTCAAATGTCAAAAATCCCTTTATTAGGAAAATGGCAAATTTCTTTATTAATGCAAAGGTGACTTGGTTTATCGTTACTGTGACAAACGAAAACACTTTATTTGATGAATCCTTAAAGAAATAAAAAAAAAAAAATCAATCAGGAGAAAAGTTATTGCAAAAATATATGTTGATCCCTAGACACTTTTGATGTGTGTATATATATATCACGTATCTTTGTCGTATTGGGTTTACATAACAACATGAGTAATTATTTAAGTTCAACTGGCCTGTGGGTCTATTGGTTAGTGACCCTGACTGCTAAGCCGGAGGTGGTGGGTTCGACCCCCCACCCAGAATAAAACTTTGTGTGAAGAGCACGATGGTTATTCTGTGTCTGGGTGTAATTTATTAAAAAATATTTAAGAAAGTTGTGCTTATTAAATAAATATAATAGTTAACAAATCTTCATTATTAGCAAAGAGTATTCCACTCTATGTATAGAGTGGTACCACTTTCTGGAAAATAATCATCTATTTTTGAATCTAATCATGAAAGAGTCATTTACTTCATAGATTTCACAATTGTAGGTACTCGTCTAAATTAGATTCAATTCAAAAGAGGTTCCCGTCTCTTATAATACATTTGGAATAGATAATCAACACAAGATTATCTTCAAAACCCATAACACATCTAGAAACACGAGACCAACATCGGTGTGAGTCGTGTCTGTCCAGTAATTGATGACACGCAATAATTCATCGTTTGTGTGGAGTCTCACGCTCTCCGGGCGACGTGGACTCCGCACACTTAAGTCCACATACACACTATCGCCACAGTCTAACTTATACAGTCGTTCGACTAAGCTGTCTAAACCTTGAATTCCTTGATTAAACAGCAAGTCTTTGGGGAAAATGAAGGTCGAATCAGGCGCGGATTCAGAACTTTGTTCAGGGGGAGGAGGGCGATGTTTGACTAACCGGCCAAGTGTGAGTCACTTGCATGACGCGGCGGGTCACTTGCATGAAAAGTTTCCTAAAAAATAAGGTTATTTCGTTAGTCGAGTCTTGGAACCGCGCCTGGGTGGAGTACCCCCCTCCCACCTCCGGTACTCACACTTGAAGCCAGAGTTGATATTCGTGTAAGTCCCGCCGCCCAATCATTTGAGCCACTCACTCTTAACCGATGTCTGGGGTTAAATGACTTTTAAAGTAGGTACTCAAAAAAAACCTCTTTCTTTTTCAATTTTTAATATTTAGCAATAGCTGTGATACAAGTTAGTTACATCGCGTCAATTACATCCCACAACCACTAAAAATAATTAAATATGTAATTTAAGATAATATAAAGATGCAAACAAGATGAAGACATACATGTAATATTATGCAGTCGAAGGCACAATACTAAGTTCATATAGAGTCATTAATGTCTGCGACAGCATGTTATTACAATCTTTTCTTCTTCTCAAACCTCAAGTTAGTTTTTTTCAAACGTCACACAACTAAGAACACTTGGGCGGTCAAGAGAAATCTAACGACGTCTTAGTTGTTGAAATCCGTCTTGTGGTTTAAATAAAAAGTGAGAAATAAAAGAAAATACAAAAAAATACTACCGACTTCAAAAATAAATACAAGGCAACTAAAAATCAAAAAGTAAATTTTTTTCTGTTATTCTAGGTAGATTTATTTTTTGCTTTTTAGTTGCCTTCTATTTATTTTTGAAGTCGGTAATATTTTTTTTATTTCTCAATTTTTAGTTGGTTGGTTTGTAATTCACTTAAGTTACAGTAGGTTGTCAACTGCTCAAACCCCTTTACAAAGTATTGCTTGCCTCGATGCAGGGCCGTTAATTGTTGAGGAGTTCACATGATAGTTCACTATCAGCTCAATTACATTGTGCAATAGTAGTATGACGAGAATAAAATGCTACTCAATATCATATTATAGTAATTGAATCGTAAACCGTGAAATATTGAATAGGTCCGTTCGTTATTTGTGGTCTTCATCATCAGTTCTACTTCACCAATAGGTGTTTTTTGAGAACAAATGCGATTTCTCCAGGATCCCATCATCAGATCGTGATCTGATGATGGGACCAATTTGGAAGTATAGTATAGTATATTCCAAACACAAAAATAAATTTTCAGATCGGTCCAGCCGTCTTTGCATAATTGGTGAACAAAAATACAAAAAAAAAATCATACAGACGAATTGAGAATCTCCTCCTTTTTGAAGTCAGTTGAAAAATATTAGATACATACATACAAGATACGCGCGAAAAATATAACAATTCATTGCAGTCGAAGAATAAAAAGGGTAAAGAGATGAAAAAGGTTGGGAACAAACTGGTCGAGATGGAGCAATCGTGTGAGGTTGAGGGGAGATGCAGGGAAGGGCAGACCACACTACATAAAAACTGCATGGTCTTAGTATCCAGGTTCATGTATTTTTAGACGTTGTCACTCGTTATCGGCATTTATAACAGCTTCAAAAGCATAGTCCTACTGTATGCTTTTTATACTATGTTATCGCTATACGTTTTGTTTTACTAGAATTTCGGTAAAATATATATTCCGATCTTTATACTCTATATGAGGATACACTGGTGAAAAAAAAACAGACGTATTATTCTTCTTTTTGCATTCGATTCTTACCAATTCGAGAGTATGCAAGATTACGGTATAGTGTGTTCATAGCTTAATGTTACTCGATTATGAAACGCACATATGTAACACTAACGTTAAAGAAAGAGACAAGACGATACATATCTTTATATTAGGATATAATAAGTTTCCTTTTTCTTTGCGACGGATTGATGCGGTCTAATGGTCTGGATTTATCGCTCACCTACTGATGCGCTGTTGAGCCTTCATGTACAGTTTGCCAAAAATATGCTCTATATACGGTTGAAATTAATTTGCACGTCATAAGGAACACGGTTGATTTTCCCTTGCAATTATATACTGACAGTGTGTGTGTGCGTGTATGTAGTGACCAAAATAGCGACAAAGTTGAAATTAGTAATTTCAACGTTATCGCTACTTCGGTTACAAAGGAAGCTTTTTCTGCTGATAAACCTTTTTCTTGGCCGACTGTAAGTTAGCAAAAGTCGATAAAGTTTTTTTTACGCATTAGTTTAATTTTAGATACTGCTCTATGTATAAAAAATCTACGAAACTACATTTGTTTGATTTCATTATTATACCAATTTGGTTTAACTCTAACTGCTGACCTGAATATCTCCGATGACAATAACTTCGTAACATAATTTTTGATAAAAAAATTACAAATTAACCTTTCACCTCCTACCACCTACTTTTGTCACACATTTACCACACATTATCTGAGAGACCCTGGACTAAAATGATTGTTTCTTTGTCAGGTTGAGGGCCTAAACCTCATATTAAACAATGATTTTGCTCCAGTAAAATAGTCTGTTGATAGTTAAGGTTAACTCCAAAAACAAGTGGTAGGTGATTAAGGGTTAATTTAATAAATATTTTTCAACACGAATAAGATTAAAGTTTTTTAGTGTTGTGTAAAGAAGCCACGAACGGGGAGGTTATTAGTATATTTTAATTGATCCTTTATATAAATACAGTCAAATTACTTGATAGTCTAAAGTCTTCTGTTAGATGAACGTACTTTATTACTTACAGCTCAATTTATAAATCAGAAAATATCAGAATTTTCCCAAGAAAATGAAATAAAAATTAATTTGATTTTTGATTAAATATTGAATTACCTGTCAAGTGCATATTTTTGTAACACGATAGACAATTTTATTAGATCCGTTTCAATGTTGATGTTGCGATGTAGAGAGTCGATTAATAAATTTTGTCAAGTTGGAACTTCTCTATGTATAATAAGTTCCGCGGTATTGATGTATTCAAATGAATTTCCTACAATTAAGGGTAGATTACGTGAAACAGGGTTCGGCTCTCTCAAAAATTTATATAGAAAACCTAAATATTAGGACACGAAAAAAATTGTGTCACTAGTCAAAGAGATTTTCTAGTAGATGAAATAAAAAAAAAATCAGAATATGGCTTAATATAATCCCGCAAATAAATCTTGAAGTTGCGGAAAAATGCAAAAACGAACATTTTCGTATTGTCATAGTCATGGCGTTCGTAATCTAACATATGTACGAACGAATATTCTACTTTATTTTGACCTGCGCTCCTGCGCACTGTGAAGTAATGGTTGTGTGCGGAAGAGCGAGGCCGGTGATTGTGTCGTTGTACGTAGCGCTAAATAAATAGTTCTCTCAGTGTAATGCAATTAAGTCAGTTTGTTAAAATGGCAACTGTTTAAATTATAAGGTAGATCGCTATTTATGTCTATAGAAAATGAAAATTAATTAGCTACGCTTAAAATATTTTGTACACCGCATTATTTAACGCGTCCATATCGGTTTCCAGTATTACAGAATTCGTGTTTGCAACATATTTGAACATTCATAATTATTAAATTCATTTATTTGATTCATAAAATGCTGCTGAATCCTAAAATGTCAAATAGATTCAATGATAAAAAAAGTATTTGACAAGTAATATCCTAAATTGACTAGTCTGTTGTGTTGTTGAATTATCAGTTGGTAGCTGTTTAATAATCCATTAATGGACATAGACTTAAATAACGTAGACTAGTAAGCTATTGCACAGTATTCTTAGAGCACCATTATTTTCGGCTTCCTCTTGAATTGTAGTTACTTAATAATATAGGTGTAAAGAACCGTGCCCAGGAGCCTCTAGACATGTGCATGGGCGGATCCAGGATTTTATTCTGAGGGGGGGGGGGGGCAAATGGCAGTCCAATGGCAGAGCCGGATCTAACGTGCTTACGATGGTGTAGAGGAGGGGTTCTTGTCGTTTCAGCCGACATCGGTCAAGTGTGAAGGGAAGAGAGAAGGGAAAGGGGGCCACCAAATCATTCATTCTGGAGGGGGGGGGGGCAGTAGAGGCAAATGCAGTGCAATGACAGAGCCGGATCTAACATGCTTACGATGGGGTAGGGGGCGGGGGTTCTTGTCGTTTCATCCGACATCGGCCAAGTGTGAAGGGAAGAGAGAAGGGAGAGGGGGCCACCAAATCATTCATTCTGGAGGGGGGGGGGGGGGGCAGAAGAAGCAAATGGGCAAAGAAATTTAATACAATACTTTTAACAAAAAAAAATACACATTAAATTTCTTTGCCCATTTGCCATGCCATTAATTCGTTACACAAAACAACCGCCTGGGGGGGAAGGGATGACCCCGTGGCTGTGGCGTGGCATTTATGCTAAATCGAATAGGATGACAATTGAATAGGCTCACGTCGTTGGTGCGTGCAACACCGCGAATATGAAACTGTTTAATATGAAATTCGCGGTTTCGCAAGCCCAATGACGTCATTTTGATGTCATTCTGTTCTAATAGCATTTATGGCACTTGTCATAAATGCTATAGCAGGCTGTATCCTACGCGCCCTCAATCGAGTTGATCGTGTTATCGAGATACCTCAGAAAAATGTTAACCCTTCGCATCTGCTAGTTCACTAGTGCTACTACTTTATTTTAAGCCCTGTGTCGCGGGGGACTTTACACACATACAAGTCACAGACACAAAGTACATCCAGACTTGGAACAACTATTTCAACAAAAAACACAGCAAAAGTAATCAAGAAGGTAGCTTTTAAGATGTAAAAATAGCTTTCTTTAAGGTATAATAAATAGATAGATGGCTTTCTAAATCCGCCTAATAAGTCAAGTTAATAAGTGTCTGTCACCAAATGAGCTTAGGAATAGCGAATGTTTTCTACTCTATTATGGCATGTCTATGGCCGATACGTTAACAATAGAGAGCTATACGTTTTGTGTACAGGCAAGTGTAAACAGTCCATTATAGTGCACTGAGCTGGTGTGTTGTTGACGTTTCAACTACAGGGTGCAGCTACAGCTTGTCGCGCTTCAGTTCATTGCATACACAGAACGAAATGTACACGTAGCTTTAATGTTGGGTAAAATAGGGTTTCTAGAGGTCTTGTATGACTAATTGGATAAATATTTATTTACTTTATTGGAAGATCAACAGCATTAACAACTAAGTAGCACATGATATTATGTAATACCTACTAGTAAAAAGCGGTGCTTTAGGAGGGCTCGCGAAGTTTTCTACCAAGTACCTAATAATTTTTATGTCAGTTGGTTAAAGAGAATTAGCTTTTGCTCCATTTTTATTTTTAAATGTGTATAATATAATACATCTTTAATAGATGATACATCTTGACATAAACTTAAATTGCTATATTAAAGCCCAAACCTGAAAGTGTGATAGTTTCTTAGTAAATGGTACGACAAAAGTGAATAATTGTGAGATAGTGTTGTGGCTCGCTTCGCTCGCCGTGATTATTGCGATTCTGTGATAAAGGCAGGCAGAGACTTCACTAATACAAGACAGGCAATTGTCGAGATATGTATTTAGTTTTTTTTTAAAGAATGCAGGGAAATAAAACATACTTTTTATATTATAAGTACCTACATTTAATTTAAATATTAAAAGTTACATTAGTCATATATTGGGGCCATTACTAAAAGAAAACCATTTCACTCTCTGAACCGTTGAGACTAATTTTAATTATTAAATGTATATTTATTAAGTATGTAAATATTAAACCAAGACTAGAGATATGTTTTTTACCAAAAAAAGGGACGAAATTTCAGCTTTGCCGCCATTTTTTTATTTATCATCTGTGCCGAAAGGCAAACGGGTGCTTCCAAAAAATTGGGTAACTTTGTGTTCCAATGATATTTTATATAAATTTATATTATGTATCCAATATTATAAATGACAGGCACATGAAATAAGGTATTTTTAATCATGTCACTCACTTTTGCCTTAATCATATTTTTTTTAATAATAAAAAATCTTTTGTAGGTCTAATATCAGTCCCTAAGCATATCACATCTCCACAATGCTGTTATCGTTCGTTCGGTTTTATCATGCCAAAATGATATTTGAATTTTAGCTAACTTAAACACACTAAATATGACATTAGTTGCTCTACCAAAACCTATTATATTTCATAAGTGTTTTGTAAATAAAGTATTACTTATTTATTACAGTCTACCCGTGACCACGGTCGGGCAATAAACAAAGGTATTTAGTCTTAAAATAAAATATTTACGCGATTAAGACGTAGCTTATAAAATTCTATAATGTGTACAAATCGCGAAAGTTTACGAACATATAAATAAAGTATTGATGGCTATACTTTATTTAATAATTATAATCACGGCATCCGTGCTTAATGATTTTTTTAAAACCCATTAATTTAAAAGTAACGACATGAAGTTAGCCACAGATATGCGTGAGCCGTTCCGCGTCTACCTCTTTGACGTCAGTGCGGTCGGCGTTCATGCTGAGGAAACATGTGTTGTATCAGATAATTTGGCCTGTTGGTCTGAGTAGCCCGTGGGTCTATTGGTTAATAATCCTGACCGCTAAGCCGGGGTCGTGGGTTCGATCCCCACCCAGGATAAAACTTTGTGTGATGAGCACAATGGTTTATTCTGTGTCTGGGTGTTATTTACAGCTTTCTATTTATAATGGATCCCAAAATGTAACAAAAAAAAACATTTTATATATTAAGCTTTTTTAAAAGAGCATTAGTTTTTTTCTGGAAAGTTTCAAAAATCAGACATGTGCCCTTTAATTTTGCTTTTTAAAAAAGACATGGCACAAGGCATTAGGGTCCAAACCCTGTGTCGCGGGGGACTTTACAAACATACAAACAATACAAAGTACACCCAGAACGGAACAACAATTTGTGGATCACACAAAGTGGTGTCCCGTGTGGGAATCGAACCCACGACCTCTTGCGTAGCAGTCGGACACACTCCCACCGCGCCACAGAGGTAGTCAAAAGTTGAAATTGCATATTCAAGTATATAGGCACGCGATACTCGGCTACCAATTACCTACCTAGTTATTTATCTAAGCAGGTACAAACAAAAATACAATTTAGTGGCTCGGCCAACACGGGCGGAACATGCGAAAACTTTAGAAAAGGAAGTTTTTTAATTAAAACTTTAGGTGGTCACGTATTTTTTATCTATCTGCGAATAACTTCGAACTAAGTATATACATGTTTTTTAGTCAACTTTTTTAAGTTTGTTACTTAGGTCAGTTACTAAAGAAAAAAAAACAATAAGACGTTCTATACGATGTCTTAAACTTACTCACGTTTTTTTTCCGTGTCCGCGGCAAGCCCGTGCGAACTGTCAAAATCTTGTCGTAATAGTAAATAGAGATCTGCGTTTAGAAATCCATCAACGCGCATGCGCGGCGGACATCTTTGACCGCACCGCGCATGCGTCAGTTCGCACGGGCTTGTCACGATAACGAAATAAAAATCGTAAATAATGACCCATTGGTTGAAAATTGTTCTCCTCAGTCTTCTCAATCTAATCCCGAATCGATTACTGAGATCATATTATCGTCAATATTACGGAGCGAAATTAAAAAAAAAAAAAAAAAACTTTTTTTAATTCAGCTGCAAAAGTAATAACTAGATCCTCCAACATTCATTCCCTGCTGGTTGGACGGCACCACATCAATTAAAAATGGCGTTTACCTTAAACGAGCAGGGAAAATATGACCTATATTTAAAATACGTGTTTCATTTTTATTTCGAGTATTCGGTCTATGATGAAATATCTGAGTTGGAAATTCCTATTTCCCTGTCTTTTATAGGTCGATATATTTTTGAAGGTACGTAAAGCGAATGTGAACAAAAACCGGACAAGAGCATGTCGGACCATACTCACTGTGGGTTCCGCAGTTGTTTCTAAAAATATATGCACTACAAATGTTATAAAAAATATATATTACTGCTCATAATCGCGTGAATAATTTAAGGTAAAATACAGGAAAATGTTTGTTGAAAAAAAAATCAGCTACTGTTACATGTAGGTATAGAGTAAAATACCCCCCGAGAGTAAAATAAGTATTTCTGGGGGAGAGGGTCCCCTAGATATACTTATTTTAAATATTTAACTATCGAATTAATTAGCGGCTTTTACAAGATACCTATATTCCAAATTTTATCCATTTTTATTTGAGTAAAATACTGGTAACATACGAACGGACAGACAAACAGACGGACGAACATGACAAAACTTTAAGGGTCCTTATGCCATTTTGGCTACGGAACTCTGAAAATAGCAAATCGGGCGAGTGTAAAATCGAGCTACAATAAAAGTCTTTCAATCTTTTTGAAACATGAATATTTTGAAGTCTAGGTATTTCTCAACAATTTTTTAACCATGCAATTCGAAAATTTGAAAAAGAGCAATTAATAAAAGAAAGAAAAGTTTTTTTTTATTGCCACGAATATGACGTGCAAGTCAAACATTGCTATCCTCCTATCACCTATACTTTAAGGTTGTTTGACTTGCATGTCCTAATCTATACAATAATTATTAAATGTATGAAGGAAAAATTCGTCTCAGGCGGGACTTGAACCCGCGACCTTACCCGTTACCAACTCCTGCACGGAGACATGTACGTCAAAGTCGAATTTTTCCTCCATTTGTTACAATTTAACGGCAATTGTAGCTACACCTACCGGCCCCCCTAGGAATTGGTACGGCTCTGTGAGTTTAATTGCTGAAACCATTTAAACATAGATTTTTAACCTTACTCTAGGTGCCAATGTTACATAAAGCAAGATAACTATTTCTATACTTATACCTTGCCATAAGCCCCTATAAAGTCCACAAATCCATTTTAAAAAGTAATTGCGTTTAAAAAAAATTCAACTTACAAAATAATTTATTAGAGGGGAACAAGTTGTCTTGTCTTCTTTAGTAAATAAATTACAAAAGAAAAATAACATTTTCATTGCTTTATGATATCAAATGAAAGCGTATGACAGTTAAATTAATGACACTTAAAAGGCAACAAGTCTACGCCTACTTATTTTCCTCCGGTTGACTGAATCGATTGATCTTCTTCATAAAACGGGGAGAATTCAATGAAGCGCAGGCCACACCATCAGCTGACGAGCGAGCGAGCGAGCCGGGCGAGCAGCGTTTTACCTCTTTTCACGTATCGGTTCACACCGCGAACTACAGAGATAAGTTACGTAAGTGATTTAAACGATGCGAACGAAATTTCCGAAGATTCCAGCGAACCTATTCGTTCACATAGCTTAGATAAAAACCACTTAGAAAGTAGCAACTTAAGACCTTTACAATTGACTTCTCTTCAATGTCATCAGTGTCGCATCGCCGGCGTTAATAGATGAAAGCAGCGGATTAAATTTTTCTCTTTATCGCTCGTGATAATTAAATCATGCTTTCCAATTTTTTGACTTTTTTATAATAGTGTGACATTGCAATATATAGCTTATCTATGTATGCATTAGAGTACTGTATTTAAAGATCAAATGTATATGCAACTTATCCACCCCTGTTTACTAAAAACATTATTGCTTAGCACTGTGTGTACTATGTACGTCGTGGTGTGAACCAAAGTATGAAACGAGCCCGCCCGCTTGCTCTCTCGCCCGATCGCTCACTCGCCCATTGTTATTGGTGTGAACCCACATAGTTTAGCTCGCCAAAGCGTTGCTTAGTTTGTATAATTTCCCTCGCTAGCTCGCTCGCTCGCTAGCTGGCGGTGTGGCCTACGCTTAAAGCTTTTATGCTGTAATGATAATATGAATGATGAAAACATTGTTGTTTGCTCGGATGATTGACAGTAATTGAACTTTAATGTATCGTGGAGATTTAATGTAAATGGTGTACATTCTACGATCGGATTCCTTCCGGCGTCTCAAATTGAAGCCGTTTACCTGTCAAAACTTAATGCAAGAAAATCTATTTGAATGTTAAAAATCTATGATGAAAATCTATTTAGATGCAAGAAAACCTTTTCCATATTTGGTGTAAGCTATGTCACAGATTTACTCATTTTGCAAATGTCTTCTATCTGCTGCCTTCATTTTTTACACGTTAACTGACAGAACGCTCCATTTACGTCTGGTATCAATAATCTAACTATCGATGGATTTGGATACTAGAGGTATATATTTGACATAAGCTACAAAATATGTCAAAAATTTTAGCGATTATTTCCAAAAATATTAACTTAATAAAAAAGAATGTTAGAAACCTTAGAAACCTTAAAACGTTTTTAAAAGACCTGTCGAATGATGACACGTTAATGTGAGCGCTCAACATTTTTCAGCTTCTGTTATGTGTATGGAGTGCCCCCCTTCAAGTTAGTTTAGTAGCTAAAAATATTTGTTTAGAATAGAATAGAATAGAATAATTTTTATTTGTATAACATGTGAACATTACATTTTTGTGTTAAAAGGATATTATACATTTTTGTTTCAACATGTCATTACCATGATATGGCGTACAAAAATCATTTAGGCAGTTAGGTTTACCATTGTTAAATTAGTGTACATAATAATAACAAATTCTGCATCAAAAACAAAAAACTAAGTAGTAATAATAAGATATAAGAATAATAGTATGTCAAATCATCAGATCAAAAATTGCCATAAAAATTAATGTAAAATGTCAAGTTGTTATATAGTAGTAGAATCATGCAGTTATATATGTAATAGAATAAAAAATGTCATACGTAAAATTAATTTTATGTCAAAAATATTAACAATCACAGTCCTCTATAATATTATTATCACCCATAAAGTCATTAATATTATAGTAGCATTTGTCAATTAATTTGTTTTTTAACATGCTCTTAAATGTATTAATATCCAGATGTTTAAAACATTTTGGTAATTTGTGTTAACATGTACGAACGAATATTCGAGTTTATTTTGTCCTAGGCTCCTGCGTACTGTGAAGTAATGGTTGCGTGTGGGAGAGCGAACCGGGTGGCCGTGTCGCTATGTGCGTAGCAGTAAATGAATAATCCGCACTTAAGTCCTCTATGACCACAACCACATACAGTAAAAAGCTAACTGACATTATATATGATTAAAAAAATAACTGAAATTAACACTTTTCCAGCATCAGAAGAAAAACAAACTTTTAGTACAAATTAGATTTTACTCGTAGTTTTTAGAGTTAGACCTTTATGTTTGTTTTAGAATCACATCGCTAGGTTTTTTATTTCCTTTTAAAATATCAACTCTGCACCGGGGAATAATCCCTGTGACGCGACACGGAGGTTTTACAGACACTGAAATCACGTTCACTGAATACACGTATACTGTTATAGAATTTTAAAAAATCTTGATAGATTGGTGGGAAAATAAATATCTATGTATTGTTAACCCGCTTCAAAAAAAAGGTTTTTTGGTTTATCCAGGTACTCGTGTGTGTCGCGATTTTCTCAAAAAGTACTTCTCTGATTTGGATCGGGTTTTCGCTATTTGACTAAATTAAATATTTTCCAAAACTGATATTACAAAGTTATTAAGTGTTACGTAAAGAAGCCACATGGGAAGGTTAATAATATATTAAATTCATCGTGTATATTCAAGTTAAATGATGTAGGTATTCTTTTAGAATTGTAAATTGTAATACGAGTAGGTATATGATATTATTTTATTTTATTTTTTTATTTATTTTTTTTTTATTTTTTTTTTATTTTTTTTTATTTTTTTTTTATTTTTTTTTTATTTTTTTTTATTACGATAAGCTTCAGTGCTTCTCCAAACGAAAAGTAAGGATAAAAAAAATCCGGCAATTCAATACAGAAAAAAAACATAGACACATTAAAACTATTTTAGGCAGTTGAAGGCCGAAAATAGGACCCAGTTCAGCATAAGTGACGCTGATTTTCAACTGGGCCTTTAGTACCTAAGTTACACAAAATATATAAAACTACCTCCAATGTAACGCCAATATCTATATATTTATTTGACTGCCTCTGTGGCGCGGTGGGAGTGTATCCGACTGCTACGCAAGAGGTCGTGGGTTCGATCCCCGCCCAGGATAAAACTTTGTGTGATGAGCACGATGGTTTATTCTGTGTCTGGGTGTTATTTATCTATAAAATGTATGTATTTAGAAATATTTAAGTATGTTTATCAGTTGTCTGGTTTCCATAGTACAAGCTCTGCTTAGTTTGGGATCAGATAGCGTTGTGTGAATTGTCCCAACATATTATTATTATTATTATTATTATTTATAAGGAGAAGCTGACTGACTGACTGACACATCAACGCAAGGCCTAAACTATTAGGGCTAGAAACTTAAAATTTTGCACAGGGGTTTATTTTATAACGTAGGGGAGCACTAAGAAAGGATTTTTGAAAATTCACCCCCTAAGAGGGTAAAACAGGGGTGCAAAATTAGTATGAAATTTTGCCGTTAAAATATTTTGGTAACAATCTGGCATCCACGCGGGCGAAGCCACGGGTAAGCTAGTTAATTATAAATACAATAAAAAACAAACAGAAAATAACAAAACTGCCTTGTCCACAGTATTAATAGTGTTTGGTACAATTTCTCGAAATTCAAACGAAATAAGTTATCAATGTGTACGGTCTGATTCGCGGTACATTCTACCGCAAACCCTATGATTTCCCGGAAGCCCATTACAAACATATGAGGATGTACGGTAGGCAGAACTACGTGTATTTTGATATACCTACATACGTTTCACTGAAGTCAGGTTATAGGAAAATCTTGCTAGTAGGTTAAGACCTAGGCATTACAACTAAATTAGTAATTAGGTACCTATAACTTGAAATTAAACTTCATATCTATAGTTTTATATATATACACTAAATAACCAAAACTATCTAAAACTATACCTATTTAACCGAAAAAAATACAAAAACAGAAATATATCGAAAATCGAGGCCCCTGGGCATGGTTTCACAGATGCTGACAGAATTTCCTCGATGTATGGCAATGCTGATGAGTTGTGCGCGGAATCTGCCAGCTCTACGGTCACTATTCACTAGTGACCGTAGAGCTGGCATTCAATTTTTTATAAAGTTCTCTGAAGAACTTAAGTGCACTGGGACTCCACTGGCCAAAGTTCTTATCACCGGATTCCAAAAAAATATCGTTGCCGAGACTCCTGTATTTTTGAGATAAGTATGAATAATATAATATTTAATGACTAGCTTTCGCCAGATATTGCGATGTGTCCATCCCCGGGACTTAAGCTATCACAAGGGCCCAACTCACGTGCATGAAAGGATAGAAAAAATTGAGGTCTGGTAACATACTCCAGAGAGGTGGTTCGATTCCGGCCCCGGTTTGGCATACGAAAAGTCTAGGGTTCGATTCGGTAAAATTCAAAAATGCTATTATTGTATTAAACTATCAACATCCCAAACTTCACTTAAATCGGTTAAGCGGTTTAAACGTCAAAACGTAACAGACTCCACATTTATCTTATTAGTTTTGATAATAATCTTGGCACATAAATACCTAGTAAAATACCTAATGTTTTCCTAACCGATTTCGGTAACGGCTGTCTATCTCGTAGAATATTTTGACATAAGAAGGCTTGACTTCATCTGGACTAGAATACCTCTGCATGGGGATTTTTAAGGTTCCGTAGCCAAAATGGCAAAAACGGAACCCTTATAGTTTCGTCATGTCCGTCTGTCTGTCTATCTGGTATTTTACTCAAAGACTACTCAATGAATATTAACTAAATTTGGTGACAAGGTGTCTTGTAGTAGCCGATACTTACTAAAAACATGCTCCAAAAATTTTTAATAAATTACCAAAATGTTTAAAACATTTTGGTAATTTATTAAAAATTTTTAAAACATTTTGGTAATTTATTAAAAATTTTTGGAGCATGTTTTTAGTAAGTATCGGCTACTACAAGACACCTTGTCACCAAATTTAGTTAATATTCATTGAGTAGTCTTTGAGTAAAATACCAGATAGACAGACAGACGGACATGACGAAACTATAAGGGTTCCGTTTTTGCCATTTTGGCTACGGAACCTTAAAAATCCCCATGCAGAGGTATTCTAGTCCAGATGAAGTCAAGCCTTCTTATGTCAAAATATTCTACGAGATAGACAGCCGTTACCGAAATCGGTTAGGAAAACATTAGGTATTTTACTAGGTATTTATGTGCCAAGATTATTATCAAAACTAATAAGATAAATGTGGAATCTGTTACGTTTTGACGTTTAAACCGCTCAACCGATTTAAGTGAAGTTTGGGATGTTGATAGTTTAATACAATAATAGCATTTTTGAATTTTACCGAATCGAACCCTAGACTTTTCGTATGCCAAACCGGGGCCGGAATCGAACCACCTCTCTGGAGTATGTTACCAGACCTCAATTTTTTCTATCCTTTCATGCACGTGAGTTGGGCCCTTGTGATAGCTTAAGTCCCGGGGATGGACACATCGCAATATCTGGCGAAAGCTAGTCATTAAATATTATATTATTCATACTTATCTCAAAAATACAGGAGTCTCGGCAACGATATTTTTTTGGAATCCGGTGATAAGAACTTTGGCCAGTGGAGTCCCAGTGCACTTAAGTTCTTCAGAGAACTTTATAAAAAATTGAATGCCAGCTCTACGGTCACTAGTGAATAGTGACCGTAGAGCTGGCAGATTCCGCGCACAACTCATCAGCATTGCCATACATCGAGGAAATTCTGTCAGCATCTGTGAAACCATGCCCAGGGGCCTCGATTTTCGATATATTTCTGTTTTTGTATTTTTTTCGGTTAAATAGGTATAGTTTTAGATAGTTTTGGTTATTTAGTGTATATATATAAAACTATAGATATGAAGTTTAATTTCAAGTTATAGGTACCTAATTACTAATTTAGTTGTAATGCCTAGGTCTTAACCTACTAGCAAGATTTTCCTATAACCTGACTTCAGTGAAACGTATGTAGGTATATCAAAATACACGTAGTTCTGCCTACCGTACATCCTCATATGTTTGTAATGGGCTTCCGGGAAATCATAGGGTTTGCGGTAGAATGTACCGCGAATCAGACCGTACACATTGATAACTTATTTCGTTTGAATTTCGAGAAATTGTACCAAACACTATTAATACTGTGGACAAGGCAGTTTTGTTATTTTCTGTTTGTTTTTTATTGTATTTATAATTAACTAGCTTACCCGTGGCTTCGCCCGCGTGGATGCCAGATTGTTACCAAAATATTTTAACGGCAAAATTTCATACTAATTTTGCACCCCTGTTTTACCCTCTTAGGGGGTGAATTTTCAAAAATCCTTTCTTAGTGCTCCCCTACGTTATAAAATAAACCCCTGTGCAAAATTTTAAGTTTCTAGCCCTAATAGTTTAGGCCTTGCGTTGATGTGTCAGTCAGTCAGTCAGCTTCTCCTTATAAATAATAATAATAATAATAATAATATGTTGGGACAATTCACACAACGCTATCTGATCCCAAACTAAGCAGAGCTTGTACTATGGAAACCAGACAACTGATAAACATACTTAAATATTTCTAAATACATACATTTTATAGATAAATAACACCCAGACACAGAATAAACCATCGTGCTCATCACACAAAGTTTTATCCTGGGCGGGGATCGAACCCACGACCTCTTGCGTAGCAGTCGGATACACTCCCACCGCGCCACAGAGGCAGTCAAATAAATATATAGATATTGGCGTTACATTGGAGGTAGTTTTATATATTTTGTGTAACTTAGGTACTAAAGGCCCAGTTGAAAATCAGCGTCACTTATGCTGAACTGGGTCCTATTTTCGGCCTTCAACTGCCTAAAATAGTTTTAATGTGTCTATGTTTTTTTTCTGTATTGAATTGCCGGATTTTTTTTATCCTTACTTTTCGTTTGGAGAAGCACTGAAGCTTATCGTAATAAAAAAAAATAAAAAAAAAATAAAAAAAAAATAAAAAAAAATAAAAAAAAAATAAAAAAAAAATAAATAAAAAAATAAAATAAAATAATATCATATACCTACTCGTATTACAATTTACAATTCTAAAAGAATACCTACATCATTTAACTTGAATATACACGATGAATTTAATATATTATTAACCTTCCCATGTGGCTTCTTTACGTAACACTTAATAACTTTGTAATATCAGTTTTGGAAAATATTTAATTTAGTCAAATAGCGAAAACCCGATCCAAATCAGAGAAGTACTTTTTGAGAAAATCGCGACACACACGAGTACCTGGATAAACCAAAAAACCTTTTTTTTGAAGCGGGTTAACAATACATAGATATTTATTTTCCCACCAATCTATCAAGATTTTTTAAAATTCTATAACAGTATACGTGTATTCAGTGAACGTGATTTCAGTGTCTGTAAAACCTCCGTGTCGCGTCACAGGGATTATTCCCCGGTGCAGAGTTGATATTTTAAAAGGAAATAAAAAACCTAGCGATGTGATTCTAAAACAAACATAAAGGTCTAACTCTAAAAACTACGAGTAAAATCTAATTTGTACTAAAAGTTTGTTTTTCTTCTGATGCTGGAAAAGTGTTAATTTCAGTTATTTTTTTAATCATATATAATGTCAGTTAGCTTTTTACTGTATGTGGTTGTGGTCATAGAGGACTTAAGTGCGGATTATTCATTTACTGCTACGCACATAGCGACACGGCCACCCGGTTCGCTCTCCCACACGCAACCATTACTTCACAGTACGCAGGAGCCTAGGACAAAATAAACTCGAATATTCGTTCGTACATGTTAGATTACGAGACGATAATCCTTGTTTTAGGTTTTTTTTCGTAATTTCAAGGTTTTTTACGAGTTAATAATAACACATAATGCTTAAATTTCCTTTTTACATCTACTAGAAGAACTATTTGGCTAATTACACATTTTTTTGTGTCCTATTATGATCTATTACAAATGTGGATTTTCGTGCAGTATGTCGTTGTAAGAGGTATGTTCAGAATCGAATCATTATAAGTGGGGTTCACACAGTATGGAAGAAACCGAGAAGTTTACAGCTGTATGCGATAGAGTTCACATAAAAATGTGTGTTTAACCATAATTAGCTTTATGTAATAATAATAATAAGTTTTATTGATCATTATAACTAATTATTGTAGGTAGTACATTGGTTGGTTATATAGTTTTAAAGTTTGAGATTTTTTTTTCTACAATAGTATTGGGTGCAGCTCTGCACTCCTAACTAGGTGTCTTTATGTTTTGCATACACAATACTTGAGCAAAATATATCTGACTATCATACACAAAACTAATGAGAAATGTCTTTAACAAGGTATCACGACCTTGGAAAACCTCTAACAATCATTGCAAGTCCGTAAGTATACCTATGGACTGTAAATAATAGTTTTTTTCAAATTCGCATAGGAAGCAATATCTTTACTTGTGATAAATCATAATGCTACATATAATGTCAAATTTGTAAAGCATTAGGCAATACCGGCAAAAGAATAGGCAATAAACATACTCTTTTTCAGGTTGCCAATGTTTATTTATTTATAAAATCTACATGCAGGTGATTTCACTATAATAAATAAATATGTGTATCTGTTATTTTGACTATACGTATTAAAGTCATTGATGTGCAATTTTTAAAAAGAATTTTGCCAAAAATCTTAAATGTAAGGTTGTAATTTTAGAAATTAATATATTATATTTACCTATTCTGGGCAAATTCATAACCATAAACTAGTACCTACCTACCTGTGTAATAACGGGAAATTCATAACCTACTTACTACGCCGTAGTTTCATTGTGCTACATAAGTGGTTGATAAAGTAAAATCCTCATAAAAGAGCGAAGTACCATTGCTATATATTTAACCGACTTCAAAAAGGAGGAGGTTCTTAATTCGGATGTTTTTTTTATGTACAAGGCATAAATCCTTCATATATAGACGGATTTTCAAAATTATTTTTTGTTCGAAAGCGGTTTATTCCAAAATGATCCCATATAATTTTCGTAAAGATCTGATGATGAGTTTTGAAGACAGACAACGAAGGTTCTCAATAAATGCCAGCAAATCAACCGTGATTAAAGTTGGTTAGATGTTTTCTTGTAAAAAAAAATATTATGTAATTAATTTAAAATTGCAATGATGTAAGTTTGTTTGTTTGGTTGAACGCGATACTCTCAGGAACTATGGAACTACTGGATAGCCCATTTATCGAGGAAAGCTGTAGGCTATTTAACATCACGCTACTACCAATAAGATTGCAACATCAATGAAATATGTTGCAAAAACGGGGAAAATTGACGCAAATTAAGTTGCGCGAGTCAGCAACAGTTATCAATTATTTCGTGTCGTTCTTTGTTTTAATAAAGGTATAAAATCCGTATTTGCTGTCTTTAATATTTGTTTCAGAATCGCACAGCTAAGCTTACTTCCGTGACGTGTTCGGTAGCCGTAAGCGGTTGCATCGTGGCCGCACTTAGCTCGGAACCGCCCTGGGACTCTTGACATGAATTAAAAATGCACGTTGCATTAGTGCGCCAATGGCGGCCCCGCACATGTGAAATGGGACCGGCAGCTTTCCTCTACCTCCTGTCATGCTCGTCTTTGATCTATAAACGGTTAGGTATTTGTTGTACATCATGTTAGTATACTGCTACACATTGGGTTTCAGAAATGAGGTCATATTGTCATATTTTTCGTGTTACAACGTAAAATAAAATCTGAAAACGGATTTATTTGTTTCTCGCCTCTTCTTGAGCCGTATTGGTGTTAACAATAGTTGACTGGTACCTACTTAATTGTCGCGTACTTAATTAAAATATGATACTATAAGAAACTGCAGCTGATTACCAATTATTAAATCGATAGAAATCTCAGATCTGAAAATCAATTCGATCTAATTAACGCATTAAATAGATAAATATTCTATTCTACTTACTTGTTCCCAGATTTAGTAGGATTAAAACTTGTGAAAATGGATGTTTGGAGGAAATATATTAAATGGATTTTGATGAAACTCTACATCAAAATAATACAAAGCGTACCAGAATACCAAATATGTACAAGATCCCGAGCAGACAAAATTGCAAGCAGCTATTATAACCTCACACATCATCTGTTACCGTAAAAAAAAACAGTCTGTTCTCCATTATCAAATTAATAAACAGACAATAAACAAAGGACGAATGCGGAGCGGGTATATGAAAAACGCTTACAAAGGATGAAAAAAAAATTAAGCACCTTGGCACAGGCGCGTGGGTCAACAAAGATAATTTTCCCGCAATAAATTGAAGGAGCGCTCGGTGGTTAATTACCGTACCTGGGTTCCGCAGATAGAGAACAAAAATCAGCGGAAGCGGGTAGATAAGCCTGCCGTAATAGAGACTTTAAAAGAAATTAGCCGCGGACATTAAATTATTAACATAAAGTTGCTGATGAGTTATTGTGTAGGCCAGAGCTTCCTAAACTTACTTAAACTATGACGCCCTTGAAAGTATGTATATTTTTGTGCGACGCCCTCTCCCCATTCTTCCCGCTCTCTAACCAAAAAGTGGGTAATTATGTTAAAAATTAAATAAACAACAAATCTGTAGGTACTTATATATAATACTAGCTGTCCCGCGCAACTTCGTCTGCGTAAATTTCCCCTTTTTTTATAATCCTATGTTACTTCTAATACCTCCAAGAATATGTGTACAAAGTTTCATGATGATCGGTTGAGTAGTTTTCGCGTGAAAGCGTAACAAACATACTTACATTCACATTTATATATTAGTATAGATTATAATAAGTTTGGATGTTTGGATGTGTGAATGGATGTTTGTTATTCAATCACGCCACAACGGGTAAGTAGATCTAGATGAAATTTGAAACAGAGATACATTATAGCCTGGCACATAAGCTTTTATCAAATGAGCTTGGTTTCCTAAGCATAGCTTCTCAAAACTGGGCTCATGTTTGGATAGTAAAAATGTGCGTGACGCTTACACAACTCGGTCACGTTGATGCAGACAGGCAATCTATATCTACGTGGATGGGTTCGCGACACCCCTGGATTACTTCCGCAAGGCCCCAGGGCGGCGCGACACACAGTTTTGGAAACGCTGGTGTAGGCAGAAGGGATTAGTACAAAATGCCGACAGTTGTTTACATAAAGGTACCTCGCTCCAGCAATGCACATATAGACATCGTTCACTAACATTGAAATTCAGACCACTTCAAGCTATTTTTTGACTATTGACTGGCCTGATAATTTAGTGGTTAGTGACCCTGCTAAGCTAGAGGTCGTGGGTTCCATCCCCACAAAGGATAAAACTTTGTGTGATGAGCACGATGGTTTCTCTTTCTGGTTCTGTGTCTGGGTGTAATTTATCTATTATATGTGTATTTAGAGGTTGCCACAGTACAGTGTGCCATGTGGTACCGGCTTATTAATGGTATCATCCCATCTCTTTCCGAGGATGTCGTCAAGGGACTAAGGGATTTCTCACCGGAGGACGGGCAGCAGCATCTATACGTACTTTTAAGCCTTCGCCAACCCGCTCGCCAAGCGTGGCGATTATGACAATTACCCCCAGGATCTAATAAGTAGGTTCTACTGGGGAGATCCGTGCCCTGCAGTGGGACATCATATGGGTTTGAGACAGATGATGTTGTCCCAAGATATTATTATCATTTAGTTAGGGAAGCGATTCGAGATTTCGTGAGCGGTGTATATAGTACATGCGTTGCTCGAGTACATTAACCAAAGCCAGGGTAAATAAGGTTATCTGCTGTACTCCAGTATTTTGTGGTATCGCTTATTTCTACGAGCTTCATAGATAGTTCCGAAAAGTGGCGGACCGGAGTCCCAAGAATCCCTGAGTTCGATTTTCATGCTGGGCATTTACTATTGTGGAACCTCTTTCATATTTCCTAGCTAACTATAATGATAACCATCATTAGAGAACCCCCGACACGTGAGGAAAAATGTTAGTTAGTATACTTCAAAACGGATTTTCATAAATATATGCCCGCATCCGTCCCGTTGAAATTAAAAAAAAAACGCATTGAAATCCGCCCATCGATCTGGATACACTCATGTACACATACACACGTAAAATATATACTAAAACTAGCTGACCGGCGCAACTTCGTCTCCGACAATTTTCCCGTTTTTGCAACACTTTTAATTGCTGCTCCGCTCCTATTGGTCGTAGCGTGATGTTATATAGCTTATAGCCTTCCTCGATAAATGGACTATCAAACAATAAAATAATTCAATTCTGATCAGCAGTTCCTGAGATAATCGCGTTTAAATAAACAAACAAACTCTTCAGCTTTATAATCTAACTAGCTGTCCCGCGCAACTTCGTATGCGTAAATTTTCCCCGTTTTTGCAACATTTCACGTCGCTACTCCGCTCCTATTAGTCGTACCGCCATGTTATATAGCCTATAGCCTTCCTCGATAAATGGGCTATCCAACAAAAAAATAATTTCTTAAATCGGACCAGTAGTTCCTGAGATTAGCGCGTTTAAACAAACAAACAAACAAAGCAAACAAACAAACAAACTCTTACGCTTTATATTATTAGTATAGATATATAAAATTCTCGTGTCACAGTTTTCGTTGCCATACTCCTCCGAAACGGCTTGACCGATTTTGATGAAATTTTTTGTGCTTATCCGGTATCTATGAGAATCGGCCAACATCTATTTTTCATACCCGTAAGAGTTTGTTTGTTTGTTTGAATGCGATAATCTCAGGAACTACTGGGCTGCACTGAAAAAATATTTTATTGTTGGATAGCCCATTTATATAGGTTATAACATCACGCTACGACCAATAGGAGCGAAGCAGCAATGAAAAATGTTGTAAAAAAAAAAAGGAAGAAAAAGAAAAAAGGGAAAATTTACGCAGATGAAGTTGCGCGGGTCAGTTAGTATTAGCACGGGGTCTCATCACGAAGAAACAGAAATGTAGGTCAAATAAATATCAACAGATGGCGTTATAAGTATCGATTTGATATTGAAGTTTTTTAAAACTTGAAATATCAGAAGATAGGTACTAAAAATGTGTATTATTATTTTTTTATTATTAAGCTATACAAGGGGTTGTAAAATAATAGGTTCCTACATCAAACTTCCATAACTTTACAAAGTTTCTGTTAAAGTAACTCTGATAAAATAACTCTAGCGGCAATTTATTTGTACTACGTTATGATAGGCACAACTTAAACATTAAACTGGTTCAATCTAACAATAGATGGCACTATTTGGGAATTCCGATTCTGACCATACCTATATTTTGTTGATATATTTTACTTATTTTTCGACGAGAAGTAAGAGTGACATGAAGTTGTAGTAAATTACAACTAGAGATAAAATAATTGAAGGCTTTTAAACCCCATAAAAGAACTAGACTCCTGTTCCGGAGCCCATCATGTTCTGGGGGGAGGGGGTAACACCGGCCAAGAGTGAGTTAGTTCACGCGATGTGGCGATGGGGGTTAATAAGTACATAATCATACACCTCCCCTCAACGCCTTAGGCAGGACCCGCTATTGAATGTGTCTTTTTACCCGACTACGGAGGGTAATGTGTTTGACGTGTATGTATGTATGTATGTGATTTTGATCAATTTTGATGATTCATACGTCGATCGATTCGTATTAATCTTGTAAAGACATGACAGCAATCGAAATTCAAAATTGCGACAGCCAAACGCCATATTGTGATAAAGAAAAAAAATAAAGTCAACCAACTACTAAACAAAGACTCAAGACTGACTCGTTGGTCTTGCGCCTAGTCGCTCGTCGGTGGTGTCGGTTTTGATGGGTTTCTGCCCTATGACTCCATTAACTTCTATTGGGCTATAACTACGGACAAGACTACTCGTCGATCCTGCGCCTTGTCCCACTCAAATTTTATGATTTATTGACACATTTATGACACATTGATCCTGCGTCAAATCCTTCTTTAAATTACCAAATCCAACCGGACAGCCGAAGTCCATGTTTTTGCGAACGAAAAAAAATATTTGAAATAAAAATGCATTTTAAAAATAATAATCAAGGTCAGGTTATAAATAGGTCCGTACCAGCGGTGTTTTCAAAGACGCCGGCTTCCGATCAAATGTACCGACCGATGTCACAAAATGCCGAGAATAGAGAAAGTTAGCTCATAATAATGTATTTCATTATTTATACCTACAGTAGACGCGCGGGCGGTCGCGCTAAGTCAATAAACTTTGGGTTATACAATAAGTAAAACACACCTTTTTGTAGTTTGTTTTAGATATGGTTGCTAAAGCTAATAATGAATTAATTTATATTGAATGCCATACCTATATTACAAAGTAACCGAAAATATCTTAGACGAATGCACGGTTAGCCAATTATATAATAATATTCCAAAAAAGCAATGCCTGTGAACGATGTCTATGCAGTCTAAAGTACGTAAAGCATGCATTGTATGAAGCATGCCTTCTGTAGTGTCGTTATTTTATGTCGGTAGGGCCAGTCGGGCGGTCGGGCGCTTAAACCTGGTAATGCCGACGCATTGCTACACTACCCTAACGGTTATACGACACAACTTAAAATTTGTTTCTTTTTGAATGAGCCTACTAAAAACGTGATTGTTAAGTAATAATGTTGTTTTAATAGACATTATTTTTTTATTATTTTTCGTATTGTTTACCCGAGGAACTAACTTTCGGATCGGTCAAGGTTATATTACAAATAGTAAATACGTAAATATCTATACTAATATTATAAAGCGGAAGAGTTTGTTTGTTTGATTGTTTGTTTGTTTGTTTGTTTGTTTAAACGCGCTAATCTCAGGATCTACTGGTCCGATTTGAAAAAATCTTTTTTTGTTGGATAGCCCATTTATCGAGGAAGGCTATAGGTCATATAAAATCGCGCTACAACTAATAGGAGCGGAGAAGCGACGAGAAATGTTTCAAAAACGGGGAAATATTACGCATACGAAGTTGCGCGGGACAGCTAGTACTAAATAAAATGGGACTAGACTATATTGTTTTTTATATTTGAGTTGATAGCAATCTACCCAACCTACGAGTTTATGCCATTTTCGGTCCAACAGTGTGGTTCGTTTCCGAGTTATGCGCAAATTTATAAAAAAAGGACATTAATGCGAAAAATCGAAAAATACTTGCATCAAAGCTGAACAATGTATTAACTTTTAAAATTTTTTTATATTCGATATTTACAAATCAATGCATCAAAGAGGCCCCGCGAGACGTGCAGTACGGTGCTTCGACACGGGATCACGGGTCAAAATAATGTTGAGTTGTATCATTTTTACCCGACTGTTAAGAAGGGTTTGTTTTTCGCGCGTATCTTGTATGTATGTATGTAATATTCTTTATTACCTGATATCTCACAATCCACTGAACGGATTTATACAATTCATACGTCGTTAGATTTGTAATAATTGCCCAAGTGTTCTTAGATAGATGACGTTTTTAAAAAACAAACATGGCGGCTATGAGATGTCAAAATAAAGAGGTGTGAAAAAAAAAATTGTTTCGAATACTGTAATATGGGTATCAAATTAAAGAGCTCATCTTAAGCATTTCAAAAAGGTATAACATGATTATGACTGTAATACTAAAAAAGTTAGTTAGCAACCATTGTTTTTTCAATTTTCAATACTTGACAATAGCTGTGATAAAAGTAAGTTGCTACATTGGTTACATCCTACAACAACTAAAAAGTATTAAATAAAAAATAAATTATAAAAATAAAAAAAAACCGCCTGCACAAAAAAGATAGAAACAAGATCCCCTACATAATTATACAATTTCATGCAGTCGGAGCATTAATGAATCTCGACAAACTTAGTAAAGTGCCTCCGACTTTATTTTTTTATTTTTAAACGTGTATATCTTACGAAGTATGGGGCGCAGACCTACCTACCTTTTTGTTCTCAAATTTCTGGTTTCTACAAGATCAATGTGATCACAGGGTCAAAACTTTAAACGCTTATATCTTACGAACTATGGGGCGCAGACCCAACTTGTGTCTACTTAAACTTCTTGTTTTGACGAGATCTATGTGATCGCTGGATCAAAACTTTGAACGCCTATATCTGACGGAACTACAAGTCGTAATCCCATCTTGTTTGTACTCAAACTTCTTATTTTGATGAGATCTATGTGATCACGGTGTCAATAGTGATCACATAGATCTCATCAAAACATCAAGTTTGAGTACAAACATGGTGGGTCTACGACCTCTAGTTCGTGAGATATAGGCGTTCAAAGTTTTGACCCAGCGATCACATAGATCTCGTCAAAACAAGAAGTTTAAGTAGACACAAGATGGGTCTGCGCCCCATAGTTCGTAAGATATAAGCGTTTAAAGTTTTGACCCCGTGATCACATAGATCTCATCAAAACATCAAGTTTGAATACAAACATGGTGGGTCTACGACCTATAGTTCGTGAGATATAGGCGTTCAAAGTTTTGACCCAGCAATCACATAAACTTCTTGTTTTGACGAGATCTAAGTAGACACAAGATGGGTCTGCGCCCCATAGTTCGTAAGATATAAGCGTTTAAAGTTTTGACCCTGTGATCACATAGATCTCATCAAAACATCAAGTTTGAGTACAAACATGGTGGGTCTACGACTTATGGTTCGTGATATATAGGCGTTCAAAGTTTTGACCCCGCGATCACGTAGATCTCGTCAAAACAAGACGTTTAAGTACAAACAAGATGGGTCTGCGCCCCATAGTTCGTAAGATATAAGCGTTTAAAGTTTTGACCCCGTGATCACATAGATCTCATCAAAACATCAAGTTTGAGTACAAACATGGCGGGTCTACGACCTATAGTTCGTGAGATATAGGCGTTCAAAGTTTTGACCCAGCAATCACATAAACTTCTTGTTTTGACGAGATCTAAGTAGACACAAGATGGGTCTGCGCCCCATAGTTCGTAAGATATAAGCGTTTAAAGTTTTGACCGCGTGATCACATAGATCTCATCAAAACATCAAGTTTGAGTACAAACATGGTGGGTCTACGACCTATAGTTCCTGAGATATAGGCGTTCAAAGTTTTGACCCCGCCATCACGTAGATCTCGTCAAAACAAGAAGTTTCAGTACAAACAAGATGGGTCTGCGCCCCATAGTTCGTAAGACATAAGCGTTTAAAGTTTTGACCCCGTGATCACATAGATCTCATCAAAACATCAAGTTTGAGTACAAACATGGTGGGTCTACGACTTATAGTTCGTGAGATATAGGCGTTTAAAGTTTTGACCCCGCCATAACGTAGATCTCGTCAAAACAAGAAGTTTCAGTACAAACAAGATGGGTCTGCGCCCCATAGTTCGTAAGATATAAGCATTTAAAGTTTTGAACCCGTCATCACATAGATCTCATCAAAACATCAAGTTTGAGTACAAACATGGTGGGTCTACGACAATAGTTCGTGAGATATAGGCGTTCAAAGTTTTGACCCAGCAATCACATAAACTTCTTGTTTTGACGAGATCTAAGTAGACACAAGATGGGTCTGCGCCCCATAGTTCGTAAGATATAAGCGTTTAAAGTTTTGACCGCGTGATCACATAGATCTCATCAAAACATCAAGTTTGAGTACAAACATGGTGGGTCTACGACCTATAGTTCGTGAGATATAGGCGTTCAAAGTTTTGACCCCGCCATCACGCAGATCTCGTCAAAACAAGAAGTTTCAGTACAAACAAGATCGGTCTGCGCCCCATAGTTCGTAAGATATAAGCGTTTAAAGTTTTGACCCTGTGATCACATAGATCTCATCAAAACATCAAGTTTGAGTACAAACATGGTGGGTCTACGACTTATGGTTCGTGATATATAGGCGTTCAAAGTTTTGACCCCGCGATCACGTAGATCTCGTCAAAACAAGACGTTTAAGTACAAACAAGATGGGTCTGCGCCCCATAGTTCGTAAGATATAAGCGTTTAAAGTTTTGACCCCGTGATCACATAGATCTCATCAAAACAACAAGTTTGAGTACAAACATGGTGGGTCTACGACCTATAGTTCGTGAGATATAGGCGTTCAAAGTTTTGACCCAGCAATCACATAAACTTCTTGTTTTGACGAGATCTAAGTAGACACAAGATGGGTCTGCGCCCCATAGTTCGTAAGATATAAGCGTTTAAAGTTTTGACCGCGTGATCACATAGATCTCATCAAAACATCAAGTTTGAGTACACACATGGTGGGTCTACGACCTATAGTTCGTGAGATATAGGCGTTCAAAGTTTTGACCCCGCCATCACGCAGATCTCGTCAAAACAAGAAGTTTCAGTACAAACAAGATGGGTCTGCGCCCCATAGTTCGTAAGATATAAGCGTTTAAAGTTTTGACCCTGTGATCACATAGATCTCATCAAAACATCAAGTTTGAGTACAAACATGGTGGGTCTACGACTTATGGTTCGTGATATATAGGCGTTCAAAGTTTTGACCCCGCGATCACGTAGATCTCGTCAAAACAAGACGTTTAAGTACAAACAAGATGGGTCTGCGCCCCATAGTTCGTAAGATATAAGCGTTTAAAGTTTTGACCCCGTGATCACATAGATCTCATCAAAACAACAAGTTTGAGTACAAACATGGTGGGTCTACGACCTATAGTTCGTGAGATATAGGCGTTCAAAGTTTTGACCCAGCAATCACATAAACTTCTTGTTTTGACGAGATCTAAGTAGACACAAGATGGGTCTGCGCCCCATAGTTCGTAAGATATAAGCGTTTAAAGTTTTGACCGCGTGATCACATAGATCTCATCAAAACATCAAGTTTGAGTACAAACATGGTGGGTCTACGACCTATAGTTCCTGAGATATAGGCGTTCAAAGTTTTGACCCCGCCATCACGTAGATCTCGTCAAAACAAGAAGTTTCAGTACAAACAAGATGGGTCTGCGCCCCATAGTTCGTAAGACATAAGCGTTTAAAGTTTTGACCCCGTGATCACATAGATCTCATCAAAATATCAAGTTTGAGTACAAACATGGTGGGTCTACGACTTATAGTTCGTGAGATATAGGCGTTTAAAGTTTTGACCCCGCCATAACGTAGATCTCGTCAAAACAAGAAGTTTCAGTACAAACAAGATGGGTCTGCGCCCCATAGTTCGTAAGATATAAACATTTAAAGTTTTGACCCCGTAATCACATAGATCTCATCAAAACATCAAGTTTGAGTACAAACATGGTGGGTCTACGACAATAGTTCGTGAGATATAGGCGTTCAAAGTTGTGACCCCGCGATCACGCAGATCTCGTCAAAACAAGACGTTTAAGTAGAAACAAGATGGGTCTGCGCCACATAGTTCGTAAAATATAGCCGTTTAAAGTTTTGACCCCGTGGTCACGTAGATCTCGTCAAAACAAGAAGTTTAAGTAGAAACAAGATGGGTCTGCGCCTTATAGTTCGTAATATATAAGCGGTAAAGTTTTGACACAAAGATCTTAACAAACCGGAACGACGAGGAAATCTTAAGAAGGGTTCCTCGTCCTTAGGTAAGTAAGTAATTGAAATGAAGTAGAAAATCCCGATTTTCATAAATTTTAGCTAAGAACACTCGATCAAGTCGACTTTCAATCAAAAAAACTAAATCAAAATCGGTTCATCCGTTTGGAAGCTACGTTGCTACCGACAGGCACATCATCAGATACATCATTAAGCAGATACGCGTTAAATTTATAACACTCGTCATTTTTGTCGAGGGTTAAAAAAAGAGTTAAATACCTACTCCCGATGTGGTTGTTATTGAATATTTACAATAAAATTATTTAAGGACTCTGACAGTTACACTCTCAAGGCCCGTATTAATAAAACGATCTCAAACGTAAGATCGACCTTGAACACGAGTTCGAGACTCCGTTCTATTCAATAGATAAGTCTTAATACAGAAAAATTAAGGCAAAAAAATAATATTTTTGCCATTGATATCGTCACAGATAATATACATGTTTATTAATTAGTGCCGATCCCAAGACGCTAACCGCACTTAGAAGGGAACACAAATGATATCGTTCTTTAGAACGAATCTGAGCTTCATCTATTAATACGGACCTAAGCACGGCCGATGACCGCGTAGTAGCAAATAGCAACCAACTTTATTTCCAAGTAAACGCACGACCTAGAACAAACCAAGCGGAGGCCTCAATTTTCATCCCTCGATGTTTTTACCGCCATCTTTTGGCGACTTTAGTAAGGAGGGCCATTAAAATCAATCAGCTGTAGCCTCAATCACTAGATGTCGCTTGCTATGCACCACTGCTAATGCCATCTAGCGTCTCCGTAAACGAGCCCGAACAGGAGCCCGAGTTAGGACGATCGCATTTCTTTGTATGGGATGAGGTATCTGTACTAGTATAGTATTATATTATCTGTGGTATTAGTATAGATACTAGTATAGTATTATATTATCTGTGGTATAGATATACAAGCAGACTGCCTCGGTGGCGCACAATGGTCCGGACTTAGGACCCAAGGTCAATATTTCGGCCTAAAAAAGCGAGGTACCCGGCACAACGTTGTGTCCAGTCCCCTTTGGGTTTGTACGCTACTGACGGAATTTCCCTCTTAAAACGACTCTACTTTTACATCAGAGGCTAAAAACTTTTAGAAAAGCAACGTAAAAAGGGTCAATAATGTTCTTCCATCACACAATATAATACTGTAAGCGAAGCTTGTGTATTTATTCATAAGTTTCATTATTGCGTTAGAGTTCACGGGATGATGTACGACGGTTATGTGATGGACGAGCCATAGTGTGATGCATCATAATCACTTAGCCGCGACAGGACGCTGGTATTATGCAAGCTTCGTATTTGCTTAGAGTTTTCGATATATCACATTCTTGGGAACTCTTTATTGCATCGAATATTTGTTATGCTGGACGTGTTTTGTGTGTAATTGTGGACTTTAATTTTATTTTTCCTTTATCATACCTTTAATAATAATTCTATAACATCAATCTTTTTAAGTAGGTATCTATATCTAACCAACCAACTAATGTACACATTACTACCATAACTACACATTACCCTTTCGGCGTTTTAGGACCACAATGAGAAATGACCACAATTAAAAATGACCACTTCCCGAAATGACCACTTCTTGAAATGACCAATTCTTGAAAAGACCACTTCTTGAAATGTCCACTTCTTGAAATGACCACTTCCGGAAATGACCACTTCTTGAAATAACCATCTATACTAATATTATAAAGCGGAAGAGTTTGTTTGTTTGTTTGCTTTGTTTGTTTGTTTGTTTAAACGCGCTAATCTCAGGAACTACTGGTCCGATTTGAAAAATTCTTTTTTTGTTGGATAGCTTTTTTGTTTATATATAAAAGTGGGGATAAGACCTGTATTGGTAATTATCGCCCTATTGCTGTGCTCCCTTCTATGTCCAAAATATTGGAAAGAATAATTAATAAGCGATTAATCGACTATCTCGAATCTAAAAAACTCTTATCTAATAACCAGTTCGGGTTCAGATCCAATAAGTCTACGAATGATGCAGTCCTACAGCTTACAAATCACGTAATAAAACACCTTGATAAGAGACAAAAAGTTCTGTCAATATTTCTCGACATAAAAAAAGGTTTTGACACTGTCCCAATTTCTACCCTATTGATGAAACTAGAGGAGCTCGGTGTTCGCGATCTTCCATTAAAATTATTAAAAGACTATCTCGAAAACAGAACTCAATGTGTAAAGATCCGGGATCACATTAGTGGGGAGCTTCCTGTCACCTTTGGGGTGCCACAAGGTAGCGTGATCGGACCGACGTTGTTCTTGGTCTATATTAACCAACTATGTGACCTTGATCTTCCAAATGGCAAGGTTACAACCTTCGCCGATGATACTGTTCTCACTTTTACGGGTGACTCCTGGAATACAACTTTCGAAGCGGCTCAGAAAGGATTAAACGAAGTCACAAACTGGCTGTCATCACACCTACTTACACTAAACGTTGACAAAACTAAAGTACTCACCTTTTCTCTTCGTGATGTCACACAGCCTCCCATATCACTGTCTTTAACTGCTCACTCATGTTCACTGCCAATAAATCCAGACTGTGCTTGCCTCAAACTAGAACGCTGTCACTCTGTTAAGTATCTTGGCATTACTCTTGACGATAGACTCACATTTACTTTACATATAGAGACACTAGCAGCACGACTAAGAAAAATGATCTACGTTTTCAAGACCCTTCGACATATTGCAGGGGTGGATCTAATAAAGGGAATATATCTTGCATTATGCCAATCTGTTTTGTCATACTGCATACCAGTTTGGGGTGGGGCACCGAAAACGTCACTAATAAAGTTGGAAAGAGCCCAGAGAGCAGTCCTGAAGGTGAGTACTTTCCGTCCGATACTCTTCCCTACAGACTTGTTGTATAAGACCTGCGAAATACTCTCTGTCAGACAGCTTTTTATCCTTAGTGTAACTCTCATACAACACTCAAACACTCCCTACCAAGAACTTGCCAAAAGACGTAAAGATAAAGTGTGCCAACCTATAAAATGTAACTTCTCCACGACTCAACAATTCTTTCACTTTCTTGGACCGTACCTCTACAATTTAATTAATAAGAAACTTAACATATTCAGGCTTTCTAAACACCCCTGTAAGCAGGCAATTACTACCTGGCTGCTTGGTCTTAATTACATGGATACGGAACTTTTATTAGAAATAAGAAAATAATACTTTTCTTTTTTTAAATTTACATATGACCATAAATACATATACGCACAATAATTTTGACTACTTTACACTACCTATGTCACACAAAACATTCATACACTCACACATAAAGCACTTGTTCATATAAACATTCATATACACTTAATCATCTTCTAATTTAATATCATTGTAATTACCACAAAAATTGTTGTTATCTGTACTGCAATATCTTTCACTTCCGTTTACGTAAACTTTTTTGTTACATTTATTGCTACTATTATTATTGTATGTACAATTATTCAGAGTTGAGGGCCTAGCACCTTTAACACAAGTTATTTACAATAACTTAGCAAGGGTGCTAGTCACCGCAAATAAATATACCTAGTGCCTACCTGTAATTGAAGTAATATTGTAAATCTGTTTTAATGAAACAATGTGAACCAAAAATTGTAAATTTTGTTTGTGGTGAAATAAATTATTATTATTATTATTATTCTCTTTATTTCTTTTTTTTCTTATAAATTACATTTTTAAATATATATATAAAAAATACATTTAAAAATATAAAAAATATTATTTATTATTATTATTATTATTATTATTATTAAACTAGCTGTCCCGCGTGTTACGCGTCGGTGTTATAGACGGACCGTCGACACCATTTATCTACGCTTTGGTGTAAGAGGCGGACCGTTGACACCATTTATCGAAGCAGTGCAGTTGCGGACCGGCACGAGGCGTCGAGTCAGCGCTACGTGATTTCCACATCTCGCCACTTCGATTTCGCAACCGTCTTTCCATAGTTGTAGTTTTAGATTTTAATAAAGAACGATTCATTCTTGGTACATACATCGACCATTTATCACTAGTTTTAGATTTTAGTTTAATGTAATTTATAATTAAATTTATTTAAGATGTATAGACTTTCTCTGCAACCTCCGGCTCCAGTTAACGTAATTGGCGCAGTCGGTAGGATATTCGCGGGCCGGTTCGCGATAATTAGGAATATCTCAAATCGATATCCGCGTTCGCGAGTCACCCGGGTGGTTTCCAAGCACCTTCAACGAATATCCGGATCTTCGGAAGCTGAAGCCAGAGGCGTATCCAGACATCGATACTGCAGAGGGGCCAACTATACACTTATTGAACCCAGACGGAACATCCGACCAGAAGAAGTAAGATGAACACCAGTGGTCTGGCAGCAATATTTGCCACTCCGCTTGACAAATAGTTGCTGTTCTTCGGGGGGAGGTGTTACGCGTCGGTGTTATAGACGGACCGTCGACACCATTTATCTACGCTTTGGTGTAAGAGGCGGACCGTTGACACCATTTATCGAAGCAGTGCAGTTGCGGACCGGCACGAGGCGTCGAGTCAGCGCTACGTGATTTCCACATCTCGCCACTTCGATTTCGCAACCGTCTTTCCATAGTTGTAGTTTTAGATTTTAATAAAGAACGATTCATTCTTGGTACATACATCGACCATTTATCACTAGTTTTAGATTTTAGTTTAATGTAATTTATAATTAAATTTATTTAAGATGTATAGACTTTCTCTGCAACCTCCGGCTCCAGTTAACGTAATTCGCGCAACTTCGTATGCGTAATTTTTCCCCGTTTTTTAAAACATTTCTCGTCGTTTCTCCGCTCCTATTAGTCGTAGCGCAATGTTATATGGCCTATAGCCTTCCTCGATAAAAAAAGGGCTATCCAACAAAAAAGATTTTTTCAAATCGGACCAGTAGTTCCTGAGATTAGCGCGTTTAAACAAACAAACAAACTCTTCCGTTATTACTATAGATAAGCTTTTTCTAGTATATTTAGACGCTTTCATTAATTTAGGACCATTACCTGACAATTATTTATGTTTGTCACAATCACAATTCATGTAATAAGCCCAGTTGTATTCTAATAATAAAAACGTTATATCTGATTCTAGCTGTCCCGCGCAACTTCTTATGCATAAATTTTTCCCGTTTTTGCAACATTTCTCGTCGCTACTCTGCTCTTATTAGTCGTAGCGCGATGTTATATAGCCTATAGCCTTCCTCGATAAATGGGCTATCCAACAAAAAAAGATTTTTTCAAATCGGACCAGTAGTTCCAGAGATTAGCGCGTTTAAACAAACAAACAAATAAACAAACAAACAAACAAACTCTTCCGCTTTATAATATTAGTATAGATCATACTTTTTAAAGAGCAGGCCACTTAAAAACTATGATTAGAAAGAAGATCTGAGTATTCTAATGTCATTCAATTGAAAGTTATTGTCCCCATATCTCAGGTCCCCAGCCCCTTGAAGCTGTGAAAACATTCAAACTTTTAAGTTAACGTAAAAAAAAGATACGGCCGTTTATGCCTTAAAAAAACGCACATTTTCACACTCTCTAGGGAATCAAAATTTATAGGGTATTTTCCGTTCACCTAGAAATATGAAATTTGGCAACTAATACTGTCTTGCACTACAAGTAATAGGAAAAGGTGTAAAATCTATACATTTTTATTTTAATCATAAATAAAAGCGAGACTCGATTTCTGAACTATTTATAATATGTACCTACAAATTTGTGTACGGAACGCTCGGTGGGCGAGTCCGACTTGCACTTGCAAGCCGTATTGATTCTTTTAACTTTCTTATAAAAATAAACATAAATGGGGATTTATCATGTCTTAAATGCAAACATCGTAAGTATGTTTACTAGATTTTCACACACATTATTGAAGACATAAATGACAGTAATGTCATTATTAAACTCTAGTAGGTATGCTTGCCCCACAAGTGGCCAGTTATCAAGTCAAAATCTAAAGAAAAGGTGGTTTCATGTCTATTGTTATATTCCCAGAAATAACATAAAAAATCAAGAAACGGTCATTTAAAAGAGTGGTCATTTTAAGAAGTGGTAATTTCCAGAAGTGGTCATTTCTAGAAGTAGGCATTTAAAGAAGTGGTCATTTCAAGAACTGGTCATTTCTCATTGTGGTCCTAAAACGCCGAAAGGCACATTACTACCATTTCAGAGTGCAATTGTCTTAAGCGTGCCATTTGGAACCTTATTATCTAAGCCTCCGCCCTGAGTGAGTACCTATTCATAACAATAAATAATAAAAATTAAATACTTAAAATATTATTTGAAAATTCCAAACTTTACAAATCAGTAGGAAGGCGGTAGTTTTAAATGTAAAATTTATGGGGAAAATAAAAATAAAAAGTTTAAAAATTCGTCGTTTTTACAGATTTTTTTAAAATATCAAATCATTATCTTGTAATGCTATATGACCCGATAATTTTGATTCAAACAAATGAACCGATAATATAGGTAAAACTCAACTGCTCATAAAAGTTATGCACATGGAAATCAACAGCGTCCCATAAAATAAATTCGGCGTTATTACAGATTATTTTAAAATATCAAATCAATATCTAGTAGTGTTATATGCCCCGATAATTTTGATTCAAAAGAATGAAACAATAATATAGGTAAAACTCAACTGCTGATAAAAGTTATGCACATGGAAATCAACAGCGTCCCATAAAATAAATTTGGCGTTTTTACAGATTATTAAAAAATATCAAATCATTATCTAGTAGTGCTATATGACCCGATCATTTTGATTCAAACGAATGAAACGACAATATAGGTAAAACTCAACTGCTGATAAAAGCTATGCACATGGAAATCAACAGCACGCAGACTCAGTAATCTTTGAAAATGAATATAGTGGTTGCTATTGAACACCGTAATTAGAATATTATTTTTGAAGGAGTAGGTATCAAAACTGCCGAATGATCTCATAAAAATTGTACCCGTCTGGTACTTTTCCGAAAGCGGATCTTTTGAATAATAAATAAGAAACTCAGTGAAATAGAATTTAATTCGGTTAGGGACCTAACATTTGGTATATTAAATTAGTACCGACCTACATATTCAAATACTTCTTTTGCCCTTTTCAGTACTTGCGGCTCGAAACTTTATGAAAACAATGAACTTGGATATTAAATAATAAATTGGCATGGTCTGAGTATTATTAATTCACTCTTCTCATTTCAGTATATTTTAAAAAGAAACAAAAAATAAACCCTAATCTGACTTATGTAGATTTTTTCTGATGTTGCTTTATTTTTTTTGTAAAAAAAGAGGATGTTCTCAATTCGTCTGTTACGCTTACTTTACAATATTTTTTAATTATGAAGGTACAATGTCAATGTTTTTTATTATGATAACTATGGAATATGTATATATATGGAAGTTAATATTTCTTTTAGGTATAATAAACTAAAATAGTAAAAAACCGGGCAAGAGCATGTCGGACCATGCTCAATGTAGGTTCCGGAGTCGTTGCCGTATAAACATTTCGGTTTGAATAATTGCACCAGCAGAAGATTGTATGTTCACGGCATCTACGCCCTTTGGTTGAGAAAAGGATTTTTTCATATCCGATCATATAAATGAAACAATCAATTAGATTTAATTTAAAATATTTCTTAACCCTTTTTGATTTTTTTCATCATTTTTAGTCACACGGTTCAACAAATTTAATCAATATGCATTGTGTAGTCTTTGAGTAAAATGCCTGTGACATACGGACAGAGAGAAAGACATATAGACAGACAGACAGACAGAGGGACATGACGAAACTATAAGGGTTCGGAACCCTAAAAAAGGTTAACCAACAACACAATTGCTCTCAGTAAATTTAGAACATCACATATTATATTTTTAAACAAGAGATTTTGATTAACAGTCAAATGTGTAAAATAAAAAAATAATTGCACGATAAATGTGAAGCAAAATTTAATTGAAAATACCAGAGATAAGCAGACTGTAAAAAAAAACTTTTAGAAATTTATAAACTTGTTTTTTTTAAATGTCCATGCAAGTAAACTCGCAGGACCACCTAGTTAAGAGAATAAATGGTAGAATTCTCTGTAGTGCAATTCTGAAAGAAACTTGAATAAATAAACCTCTAATTTACCTTGATTGTGTCAAGTTTTTTGTTTTGACGCTGACAATATCACCAAGGGACGCATTCACTGTAGTTGCTACATTAAAACCGAAATAAAAGCGTTAATATTTATCTTAGAATCTTATATGTCAGTTGGTAGCTTCGGTGGCGCATCGAGAGAGTTAAACGTAGAAAGTTCAAATTACTGTAGGTTTTGCAATAGATATTGAGGTTCGATTATCATAGAAACAGCATTAAATGATCCTTAAATGTTGGTTGTCAATCTGGGTGTACGAACTTTGGTGGTACAGAACTTGTATTTTACTGCGGAAGCGGTTTTTTTTGTAAACCGAACTTTAATCATTTCATAATTTATACAGGTGGAGAGAGGATAATTTAAGATGGCTATAACTTACCAAAAAAACATAGATTGAACCAGCACTGCTTTATGACACCGCAAGTCGTCTGTCCTGTAGTGGGCCGAAGTTAGCCCCTTGAGTAAATTCGCTGGGTATCACTACCCAGGCAATTAAAATTGACAATTTCATTGAAGATTTCGATCTGATTATTGAAGAATGTATGCGTGTATGGCAAGGTCAAATATTATTCTTACAATAAAGAAGTACGTAAGATTCGGTTTGCATATGCAAGACTGCGTTCGCATCAAATGACCAAAATGACCAAAATGACCAACAAGAATTTGCCCTCTGTTTAGTAAACAAGCAATAACAAACCTACTTCAAATCTATCCTTCAGACAGTAGATTCAAACCTTTAAAGTTCACAACAGTGTGCTATAGAACTTAATATCTAGTCACAAGTAACCAATTTACATCATTTCCTTTTCCCATCTTGCACAAGATATGAAGTTATTGCATTCCATATTTTCTTTCAAATCCAGATGTAGATAGCATCGTGTTTGAAAAGTACATTACTTTGATATACATACCAGTTTGTATAATATTACAAAGAGAACCAAATGTAAAACCGAAGCCAATCTTCGATTCCATTCTCACCGTCTCAGGGAATCTGCACTCTGTTAAAATGACTCGCGTATCCAAATGTGTTTTCTACTGAAATCAAATGAATACAATTCCGTAGCGTGTGTTTTCAATACTATCGATATCGGATGTAACTGAGAACTTAATTTCAACGGTAGTTCGGAAAATATAGTTTTCCTCTATGTAATCCTATAAGCTGTTCATATCTTTTATTGTTGTGCGTGGCTATTTCATATTAAATCGTATTCAATAAAAGTTGAATATAAAATATTCGTACATTATTATGAAACCTTTCGATAACTACGTGCTTTGGTAGATTTATAAATTGTTGATTACAAAACATGACACAACTTTGTCTTGCACATTGGGTATTATGACTTGAATTTTAAGTTTATTTTTATGTGTGTCTAAAGGTAAGTAAGTAAGTACCTACTTAAATTTTGTTTTTTGCATCGAAAATAATTTTCACTACCCTAGGCTTCTTCTTTTCCGGGAGACTATAGCCATATTTTTTTTATCTAAATCGGTTCAGCGGGTTAGGCGTGAAAACGTATAGTGATTTCGCGCTGGTATTTGGTCATGATCAGACCTAACATTTCAGAGCTTGGTTAATTTACCATGATAAATCATCTATTAGTGTCTGTAACTATGTCTAACTGCGATTGCGAAGTATTGTGGTATAACTATACTACCCAAATATTACTAATTGCGCCGAGCATTTATAGCCTGCAATTTCATAAAGAATGACCTTACATTTATGTAGGAATGTTCCGTTTAATTTGTTGTAGAGTAATAATAAGTTGAAGTGTATGCGAGTGTGTGCATTAAACTGCAGTCATTGTGACCGCGCGAGAGTGACCGGCGACCGGCGACCACTGCCCGACGGTCGACCAATTTAAATTTATTCCGTGCTTCTCAGCCGCATCGTTAAAGTCAAGGGCGTGCTTAGTGCCAGAACCCATTAACTTAATATATGGGTATGAGCAATCGGCTTTTTGTTATATTCTCGAGTCAAACGTTACTCGTTCTCATTCCTAATTGCTAAATGGCTCGTATTACACAAGTCGTTACTGTCAATGGTAGAACGGAATAATCAGTGTTATTTAACTTCATGTAATAATGGAACTGTTTGTTTGTATCGTGTGATATGAATGTTTACATTCAACATTATGAGAGTCAACCGTGCGATTATTGGAATGAATTAATTTCAGTGTTTGTCGAGAATACAAAGGAAAAAGTTTATTTTTTACAGAATTGGCATGCTAGATCGATTGATACATCATTCATCAAAATTTGATGTGTAGTTTAAGCGCTACGCTAGAACATACGTAAATACAGACATATATAGACAGCTAAAACATTAGGTACCCTTCCTTTTTGGCTTTGCTGTAGTCGGGTAAAAGGGTAAAAACATTACCCTTCCTTTTTGGATTTGCTGTAGTCGGGTAAAAGGCTAAAAAGATTACCCTTCCTTTTTTGGATTTGCCGTAGTCGGGTAAAAGGTTAAAAACATTACCCTTCCTTTTTGGCTCTGCCGTAGTCGGGTAAGAGGCTAAAAACATTACCCTTCCTTTTTGGCTTTGCCGTAGTCGAGTAAAAGGCTAAAAACATTACCCTTTCTTTTTTGGATTTGCCGTAGTTGGGTAAAAACACGCTTTCTTTTTCATTTCATTTTCATGGTACCATCAACGGGCTCCTGTTACCAAATGGGTTTTTCAAGAGTTCTACAATCCAACATCTGACTCCATCTACTGTTAGAAAACATCGTCATCATCATCATCATTATTGCATCATCGTCCACATTTATGTACATATTTTAATTGAGTTGAAATTCATAATTCTGGAAACTGAATTTTAAATCTGTAAGACAAATTTAAATAGATACAATTTACTTCATGATACCATCTTATTAGCAATCGCAACACTTACGAAAAGGAAGTCGGTAACTGAAAGGACATGGTTTTACTTTTTAATGCCAAGTTCGAAAAACAATTAGTTGAGACTTGAGACGAAGAAAAGAAAGAGGCAATAAAACTTCATGACCACTCTTTTTAAATTGTCAATGTGTTATTTCATAGTCACTAAATAATATTTTACTTAAGTGCTACAAAATAATATTTTGTATACCTGTTGTAAAATCCATTCTAATATTATAAATGTGAAAGTAACTCTGTCTGTCTGTCTGTTACGCTTTCACGCTCAAACAGCTAAATCAATTTAGATGAAATTTGGTATGGAGATAGTTTGCGTCCCAGGGAAGGACATAGGATAGTTTTTATAGCGATAACCAACATCCACGTGGGCGGAGCCGCGGGCGAAAGTTAGCAAGTAATACTTTTTGGGTAATTTTAGGTCATGTGCGCGCGAGTTGAAACGGTTTGGTTTTTTAATTAGTTCAATTGTCAAATGTATACCAATTTAAACGGGTGAAACGATTTTTTGTGTAAAATTGAACTAAGTAAATAGATACCAATTATACGCACTTGTTTATTTTAAACTTCAATGTAAATAAGAGGACAGTGTTGGTTGATGTTTGCGTCGGGTTGATTGCCTCTATCGGAGCGGAGCTCAGCATATACATATCTATTTTCCAACATATGTAAATTCTCAACAAGCCTTTTCGATTCGGCGGACGCGTCCAATTCGCTAGTGAAATGGAACTGAAATTGGAAAAATCGCCGTGAGCCATGTTTGAGCCTCTGTACCGATGAAATAATGCCATTGTGTACTTGGAATTACTTTGAATAGTAGTATTTTTAATTTTTTATACCTTTGTGGTATTAAAAGACCGATTATAGAAACGGCGGTAGCCTAATGGCTAAGGCATCAGTCTTGCAATCGTGAGGTCGCAGGTTCGAATTCTACCCATTATACTACCGACGTGAACTTTATCCTACACAAGCCTTTGAGCTTAGCTGGAGGGGTAAACAAGATTGCTAGTAATGTGGGACTTAATCCCACATTGCTAGTTATTTAAAAAAAAAGACCCATAAAGCCCATGAGACTAATAGTCTACCGACTGTTCTATTTAATTAAAGTCTATCCTACTTGAAGTCAAAATACATAATACCTTCGTTGACTTTGGAAGTCTATCTATCTCCCTGCAAATCTCGACATCCTTCCAGAAATGAGAGGTAGGTATATTTTCATGAGCACCTCTTTATTGTATGTTAATGTAATATTGTAGACAGTTCCGGCTGCTTCAGTAATTGTACTCTTGGTAACTTCCTGTATTGTACCTACTAACGCATAGATTGTTATTAAATTTCTAAACTAAACTTCGATCAAAGAATTACCTAATGATGGTAGGTAAATGAAATTGTTGACAACGGTAATAGACTAGTTTCCTAGGTAAAAGAAAAAACCCAAAAGACTAAAGTCTAGTACATAAAACTAGCATCAAAACTACTAACGATGAAGTCACGATTAAATTTCGTGTTAAATAGGATAAATGTTGGTAAACTTTCGCGATTTGTACACATTATGAAAATATATATATTACGGGTCTTAATCGCGTGAACAATTCACGGTCACGGGTTGGTCACGGGTCTAGTCTACCCGTGACCACGGCCGTTGCAATACGGTATAAACATCGGGCAATAAACAAGGTATTTTACCTTAAATTCATTTAATGTATATAATTTAACATACAATTATATAAAATATAATTTAAATTGGATATTTTATCAGTAATCATTACATAAAAAGAAGTGATTTGACTAGAAATAAAACCCGGCAAGTGCATGTTAGGCCACGCACAGTGTAGGGTTCCGTAGTCCCCCTCCCCCATTCGAATAATGCGGCTTAAGAAGTGGGTTTTCTGTTGCTTTTGTTTCATACAACGATATCTAAGTAGTTTTTAATAGAATCTGTACGAAAATGTTGTAACTTCTCACTTACTACTGTTACTCGTTAACTTGTTAAGCCTATATACTACTACCGTGATTTTTTTTACATACACGACATCAACCATTTAGCTGGTAATGGGAGGGGGGCACTCGACTCTAACAAAAATTTGCACTTTAAAGCTTAATATTTCACAAACGGATCCCTAAATCGAAAAGTGGTCTTGAGTAAGTATTTTTAATAGAAATATCTATTGATAAGTCCACACACGATGGGTTCTAATCACAGAAAATAACATCCCTATTTTACATACGATAGAGACGTACACTAAAATAAAATATTACTTCACTTTGTCGGCTTATGTAATATATTATGTGTCTCTGTGCAAAATTCCCGCCTTCAGCAGAAACAGAATCTTAGCTAAGCTGCGAACGGACGGACGGTTTGCCATTTTAGCTACGGAACCCTAAAAATAGTGACGTCACATGCATTTGTATGAGATCTCCAAATAATAATCTGCGTTTTGACATTTCTTAGATAGTTGTTGTTTTGACCAATTGGAAACTAGCCTATTCCAATTTCCACGGAGATTCCGTGTAAGTTTGATTTAGCGTTGGGCAGAAGGCTAAACATGTTTACGCTTTCAGGTCCAAAAACAAATAAGCCCTTGTTATGTCGCTCTTTAAAAAAATACATAAACATTTTATAGTCAAGTAAAATAGTAGAAATGTAAAACTATAATTATACTTTAAAAGTCTCGGGACTTTGTCAAAGGCGGTTTCAAATAACAACGCGGTTCTGTGGTTGCAAAAGAATACGTTGTCTCATCTACAATAAACACATTTGTTGTCTTTTTTATGAAATAGGTTTCCGTTTGCGACATCGCCTGTGGTACAAACATTTTTACTTCTTACAGTAAATTATTATTTTGAGGAAAAAACTCATTAAGATTTGGTAGTCGTAGGTTTTAATTGCATTCGGAATATGTGTAAATCCAAAGCCAAATAATTTGATTACATTTTTTCTTTCAAACGCAGTTATTGTATTAATAAAGTAATTAAATTTAAAATTAATATAATATTAATAATACTAATATTAAATTAGTATAATAAAAAAGTATAATATTAAATTATAAATTATAGTATAATTAGCGACATCATAATTTGTTAAAATTGCTCTCTGTAATTAAATGAAGCAATAACAAAAGTCGTAATAGTTCTTCAGAACACGACTAGGTGGCGCTTGCGAGGGCTTAACTCGCGTGCAACAAGGGAAGAAGAATTTCAAGTTTAGCGTCCTAGTTCAGGGTCAAGACAAAGTCACATTCGAAAAGCAATGTCGATAATGGAAAAGAATTATAGTATAGAATTTGACGTTTGCGGTGGAGACCATAGACATTTTTTTATTTTTTTGCGAACGATTAGTACGGTGTTATCGAATTCGCCACGAAACGAATGTAGATACCTTGTCTAACCCCCCAGGTTAGACGGTTTGGCTTTCGCGCTCCGGTAAAGCGGAGTAGTTTCGGATTCGATTACTAGGCCTAAACTTCAAATTGTTTTTCCAAATACAATTATGCTGTAAATAAACTTTTTAGCAAGATGTGCCCATAAAAATAATTTAATTTGTTCAAGTTAAATATTTTTTATAATATACTAGTGACCGCTTCGCTTTGCCTTTTTTTGTTTTCTTTTATTTTGGCCAGAAACATTCTCGGGCGTCCCCAGAACACCCTGCCAAAGTTTTATCAATCTGATCAATAATTTCGAACCGCATAGAGGACATACATACAGATTCATTTTTATAAATATTTTTTGTAGATTCTGTAGAAACGTCTTGGGACACCGACTAAGTTTTCAGAATGTATTCAATAGAATCAATATTAGTAATGTAACCGTAATAGCTACGTATAGTTTCAAGATTGGAACTCAGAAGATCAATTAGGTACAGTGCAGTACCTACATAACATATTAGATATATTGCGGGACTTAATCGCGTGAATTATTTAAAGGTACGAACCTTATTTACCCGACGTTTCGATCGAATTGCACCGTGACCACGATCGGTGCAAATAATTCACGCGATTAAGTCCCGAAATATACCTAATAAGTATCAAAATCGCAAAAGTTTAAAAACAATAACTTGCATAACAGTCGTTGAAAAATACCAGTCGGGTATAAAAATTGACTTAAACTACGAAAATTTACGTCTAGTTAATAATATAAATATTATTTTATTTTCGAAGATGATTGGTTATATTTAACAATGTTTCGTAGTACATACATAAAATGGTGATATAGATAGACCATTACCTGTGTATTTCTAAAAGCAGTAATACATTTCTTGCCTATTCTTTTTCAGAACTTGGAAATTCAACCACATCAATCTATCAGTGAATTACATGAAACAAGTTGACAGTATAAACGAAAACACTAACAAAATTGAGATCCGTTGAGTCCTTGAGTTATTCAAAACAAACGTAAACTTTATATTACAATACTTCTTCATATCTTAGAGATCTGGAATGTGTACTATATTTTAACTTATTTTATAAAATAATTACTTAAATAAGTCAGTAAAAAGAATGTTCATTTTATAACATCTTCGTGAGGTACGACGATCCTAGGTATTCCAAACATTTGGTGTTCGAGACATCTGCTTTGTAATGAAACAGGAGAACGTTGGTGCTTCACAAAGACTGGCGCACGTAATAGTGCACTCATATCGTCCTTAATTCATAATAACAGTAAGAAAATTGAATCGTTGGAAAATGGATAACTCTGAACTTTGTTTTGATGGGTTTAAAGTCTGGTAAAACCAATATTCGAATGGGATGGTCTGAGGATTACTGGACATATTTGAATATTGAATCTGCGATACTGGACGAAACTGGACAGGTGGACACTTCCTAAATACATTACTCAGTTACAAGTCGAATCTACGAAAAGGGATATTGGTACGAGATATTCGATCATTAATTTACGGTACAGTGAAAACTAATCGATTGTTTTTTTTTAAATAGCGTTCGGCCCACATGATGGTAAGCAGTTACCATAGCCTTATTGAAGACATGCTTTTTTTTAGGATTCCGGCAAAATGGCAAACGGAACTTTCGCCATGTCCGGGCAAACAAAGGCAAACAGTTGAGAGAACACCAACTGACTAATTTAAATCAATTATAAGTACCTACCTACTGTTCAAAATTATTTAAGCAAAGTAAATGCTCCAAATATAGAATAGTAAAATCTGTAGGTATCTCATCTGAATAAAGGACTGTTATTATTATGGTGCGTTTATTCGCTGAGTGAACTTAATATTTGTATTCTAACCGCGGTTTTCATCCAAACCTTATTAAGCTATTACACAAAGTTTCTTTGTTTAAGTTCTAAGCATAAACTAATAGCCGCAGGTTGCGAAATTCGAATTTCTAATAGACAAGTCGGCTTGCAGTTTAAAGCACTTGCCTCACTAACGGCGAGAAAGCGAGCAACTATCAACTATTTTCTCGCTCAAGAAACGTACAAGATGTAGATCCCGTGTAAATATATTATATCTTAATAGTTGATCATCAATAAATACGTAGGTATCTTAATAGTTGATCGTTGATTGTTCACACTGCGAGAACTCGTCCAATTAGTCCTAGAGGGGAGCGCCAAAAAATGCAAGAACTTTATGAAGGCTGTTTTTTGGGTTCCGTAGGCAAAATGGCAAAAACGGAGTATAGTTTCGTCATGTCCGTCTGTCTGTCTGGCTGTCCGTAAGTCACAGGCATTTTACTCAAAGACTACTAAATATTGATGAAATTTAGTAAAAAGGTGTCTTGTAGTAGCCGCTACTTAGTTTAATAGCGAAATAATGAAAATAAACATTTTTAGGGGGGGGGACTCAATACATGTAACAGAAGCTGATTTTCTTCTAAACTTTTGAACCGTACGATCAAAAAAAATCTGAAAAAATCACAAAGGTAGCGAATGTGTAATCTGAAATTTAGTATATCCGGGTGCAGAATATCATTACAATCGTATAACAATTACTCAGTCAGTATAACTTTGTAGCAGATGCTATCAGTAGCCAATTGAAGTCCTAGGAATCTAATAAATCTAGCTAACTGACGTAGGGGATTTATGAATTCCACTATTGTGACGTACCTAATTATAAAAAAAATCAGCCTATATAAAGTTCTTGCATATTTTGGCGCTCTCCTCCTGTAGGGTAGGTAACTACTGTAGGTATCTCTTTTATTGACACAGAATCTACATATATTGTATGTTTCTTGAGCGGAGAAAATAGTTTATAGTTGCTCGCTACTCGCCGGCGGTGGGGCAAGTGCCTAAGTACTAGACAGTGTGTAGAACTTCCCCATACTACATATATCTATTGTTGTAAGTAAGTTAGTAAATCGCTTGAAGCTCTATCGAACGGTTTTGCGAGGCCGAAATAAACACGTATAAACAAAAACACATTTCCCATTTGACAATTCTCTTTTGGTCTAGCAAACATCATTGGACAAATCAGCTTAATATGGACGTAATATTCGTGGGCAAAAGTTGAAAATGCAAGTGTCGGGTTGAAATAATAACGGGTTCGGCCTTTGTTACTTACGTGAAAACCTATGGTTAAAGCTTGAAGTAATTATAATGAAAACCGGTCAGAGTGAGTTAGGGTTACACCATTGTGTCTTGGCACGAAACCTACGATTGTGATTTGTGATGGTTTCTACAAGCTTTTATTTAACTTGCTCTGTGTGTTAGTTTGTGTGGATCAAATCTTGGAAGCTAAATTAGTACCACTTCCTGACGTTCGATTGGTCTCAAACTTGGTACATTAGTGTATCGTTGATGACAATGTAATATTAAGGTACTATATACCTGATCTAATGAATGTGGAGATAGGAACTACTGAACTAAGAAAATAAACTTAGCAAGTTATTGGGCTCATTTGGTTCGTCTTCACAAGTAGTCCCATCCTAGCTGTCTGATGATGGAGCCGGAGCGTGAAACAGTCGTACTATTGAGTACGACTGTTTCACGTTTTAATATAAATATTATTTTCCTCCTTTAAAAGCATTTAAATAAAAGCTTGTTTTTAAAAATGTTAATTTTTAAGTATTTATTTTCAGTACTAGAAAGTACATATATATATAGTTAGACCGACAAAGAGACATTTTAAAAAAAATGTTAGGGTACATGTACAGCGGAGATATAACGAAACTTTATAAAAACTTCTGTTTTTAAACTATTATTTTTAAGCAGTACTAAACATGTACCTACTAAAGGATAATATTACTAAAACCTATACAGTAAGGTTTAGAAAAAACAAGAAGCAAGATTTGACATCTTTTATTTTCTTAGCTGGTTTGACCTAAACACTCATCAAAAACATCAAATTACTCAATTATTATTATGATTCAAGTAAGTAACAGTACCTATAATATTTACGATGAGTGTTAATCATGTAGAGAGAGACGCGGGTGGCCAACCGTTCACATGCCATAATTAATTTGACGTCCATATTGTTTGTCGTGCCATATAAATTATTATACTACACATATACGAGTGTTTCATTGAAATGTTTTGTGTTTAAACGCCGTTGTTGGGATGTTTATAATTGTCTGCAAGCGCGTTTTGTTATATTGTGGTGATACAGGGATTTGTTGGGCAGGTATATCATTTTATTTATTTTAGGAAATTGTATTTTTGTTATGTACCCTACATTTACTATACAATGATTCAATCATAAAACACTATGCAACAGAACAAAGCGAAATAAATCAAATATACCTACAAATATCCAAGTACCCACAGTCAGCTTAATAAGTCGCTTAACGTTTTCTTAATTCAGATTGACTAAGCACAAAAATCTCCTGTAGTTACAAAAATCTCTCGTAGTTACAAAAATATCCCGTAGTTACAAATATCTCCCGTAGTTACAATAATCTCCCGTATTTACAAAAATCTCCCGTAGTTACAAAAATCTCCCATAGTTACAAATATCTCCCGTAGTTACAAAAATTCAGACCAGAACTAAATAGTCAATGCAGAAATAAAAAAAAAAATGGTTTGGTTTAGTCCGTTTATTTTGTAGCTTTTATGATACGCTCACTATTCGTTAATTCTCGTACTTCAACAGTAGTAATAATATAAGTGGGATCAACATATAAACCGACACAGTCAAAATGAACCGGACATTAACATAATTTCACAAAAAAATACCTCAAACGGCTTAAAACTATTCTTCTCAAAATAAACTAATTATAAGTATCGTATTTAATAAATATTTTTTTATGTTACAGTGTCTACTATAGTAGGTGCAAGTGCACCGTTAGCAAAAAGTGAAGAGCCGTGTTCGAAGCGTGTGGCCGCCCGCCCAGTCGTCTGGAAGCTCACGCGTCATCACGGAGCGGCAAAGGGGAGGACACACTGGTGAAAATAATAACACGAGTTATGAACTGAGTAGTTATCACCATTTTCACGAGTGTCCAAGATGACTAACTTGGTAACATTTTTTAACGTTAGTAATGAGAAAGGTTTAAAAAGATTAAGAAGTTGGCCTTAAATATTAATTACTAACTGCCCTGCGTAAATTTTCCCCGTTTTTGCAACATTTCTCTTTGCTGCTCCGCTCCTATTAGTCGTTGCGTGATGTTATATAGCCTATAGCCTTCCTCGATAAATGGGCTAAATATATATTTCGGATTAGTAGTTCCTGAGATAACCGCGTTCAAACAAACAAACAAACTCTTCAGCTTTATAATATTAGTCTAAATTTATATAAGGGCCAACTACTTATTAATTAAATCCTACTAAAATTATATATCTGAAGGTTTGTAATGATGATTTTTTCGTGCTCTTTCATACAAATACAAATAAAAAAATAAATTTAAAATATCAAAAAACCCACCGGAGGCATTAAAGAAACCCAGTGAACTTACTAAAATGCCTCCGACTGCATGATTTAAGGCTATCTTGTTTCAACCTTTTTTAAGCAGGCGGGTTCTTCGATTTTTAATTTATATTCTTTTTAAACTTTTTTACTTAGTTGTAAAACGTAACGTAACGTAACGTAATAACTGTAACTGTAACTACCGAAAATAAGATTGAAAATAGTTGGTATCAAACTTTAAATCGCTATTATATATCCTAAACGGTTATTTTAAGTGAAAAATGATTTACGAAACCTCGTCATGATTTTAAAACACACTTTGTTGACTTTTTTTTCTCTATTACAATATGGCGTATGGCTGTCGCCATTTTAAATTTTGATTGCTGTCATATCTTCAGTGACAATCGCAAGATTAATACGAATCGATTGACGTATGAATAATCAAAATAGGCCCACGCGTTTGCACAAAGGAACACACATACATACATACACGTTAAACACATTACCCTCCGCAGTCGGGTAAATAGCCCATAGGCAAATAAGCTACATACATCAAACAGATCAAATTCGAGAAGAATAGCTAGTAGGTAATTAAATAGGTAATTACATAACTTTGTCGCTTTGTATTTGGATTATTTTTAATTATTAGTTCAGTTAAAATATAAACATTTAATTTTATAATAAAATGTTTCTGATTCAGAATTATATGAATATTCATTCAAAATTAAATTGAATATTTATCGACTGTTACTACGAAATCATCATTTTCAGTTCCTGTTTATAATGATGAAGCGTCAACATTATCATTATTAAGCACACTTTATCACCTTTATTTAGGAAAGCATTATAATAAATAAACATGTCCACATTTTCCTAAACCTTTCAGCAGTTTTTGAACAAAATTACGAAAATTTCCTCTAATATGTTATAAGCTTTAGTATAAATTTATCACTCGACAAAGGCAAAAAAAGGCCATTGGTATGACAGGACAGCTTTAATATATTGCATAGCTGGTGTTTCCGGCGACCACGTGTGCGGCGCGCGCGCTGATTCCTTCACGGCTTATTAGCGAAAGAAATTAGTTCTGGGCCTCGGGCCTCACCACCCAGTGTTGGGACACAGAAAATAGATTTGTGATTAATATAGAACATTAATTTTGTTGAAAGCGAATTTAGTTGAATAACGTGTGTGGTAAATGATCTAAGTTCGCTGTTTAGACAGTTGTAATTTGAGTGCGATATGGAACGTTATTAGGATGTTTTATTTTATTTTGTTTAAGGTTTATTTAAGTGCAACGTACACATAGGACAGGTGCGGGTTGTTATAATGTGTGATTGGTTGTCGTGGCTTTACTCGCCATAAGGCATCGTATACACGGAAGACAATGCGTCGATTTATTCCAGTTCTATAGCGTTCATTCATGTCCTCTGTGTGCGCTACGCTTTAAATTGTCTACACGGTGATAGTCACTGTTTTCCCGAAAAGTATGATACCTCAGGGAATAAAGAGATTCACTTCGGAATAATTAGGGGAAAACTGGATTTTTGCATGAACCTTTTGTAGATCTAAATAAAATCTTTGGGATTTTGTTTCCCTATCAATTTGAGTGCCGCTAAAAAAGGTAATACGGGTCAAAGTTCATAAATAACGGTTTTTCTTGAATATATTGTTAACGGTCAGTGTTATTGAACAATAGCTTTAATTGAATTTTGTAGCTTAAAAATTGCCTACAAAAACGTAGTATTTTTTTTTAAGACTTTCTATCGTAACATACTGATGCGATCATACAATAAACTATTGAGTAATTAGAAAATAGGATAGTAAGTACTTTCCGTACCTAATTATGCATAGGGATTCGAAATTATTATCTAAATAAAAACAAATAAATAACCATTTTATTTTGTCATTGCTGTGTCCGTGACTTTGTTTGCGTGAAGTCGCATTGCTGCTTACTCCCTATAGATGTTAGCGTGATGATAAAAGTAGCCTAAGTTAGTCCTTACATCGTCAGCTGAACTTTCTGTCAAAATTCGTCCAGCCATTTCGGAGATTAGAGGGAATAAACAGACAAAAGGACAGACCAAAAAAAAAACTGTATTTTTGTTTTATTTTAAGTACCGTAGTTATATACTTTGATTCAATATGTTATTTTGAAATTACCAACAAACACTTGAGTTTTATTTAACTATATAGAGTATTGATAAAAATATCTCATCCTTTTAGCTTTGCTGAAGCCAGGCAAAAAAAAAACAACTATTGTCTATTACTCGTTGGCCTTACCTAGTTACAAATTTTAATTAAATACACAGAATTCTAAGAATCAAGATAATTTCGAAAAATCAATTTCTGTAACATACTTATCTATTAAACGGAAACTTATCTACTTCGCTATCAAGAAAGATAATTACTTAAATGGCGAGTGGCAACAGACAAGACTATCCGCTTTGTCTAGGAATTCCTTTACAGTATTAAAACAAAAAGTCTAAGGAAAACGACACAGACACTATCCAATCTTCAGTTATGTTGTGTAAAACGAGGTCGACTGGCTAGCTTGTTAATTTTACGACTATCTGGACAGCTACATGAGTGTCATTTTAAATCTCTTTTTTTTTTTAATGTCAACAGTGTACACTCCGCACAAGTTTGTATGAAATACTACATTACGATATAACACCGGCTCCACACATCGGTCGCAACGTCACTCGTCCAACGAGTTGGGGATCTAGAATAACGCTTGTCCCAACGTTGGCGCCAATTATATTTTCTAGTACCTACCATACGTCGGACGAACGTTTGGAGCCGGCAATACAATTAATGCGTGGTCATCAAATTTTACTTCTAATGTACAGAATTTTTATTCAGGCGATAATCTTTAAGGGGTAAACTCGCGTTTAGTTTCAGGTAATAAAAATTACAAATATACATCATTTTGTTTTTAATCGGCATGCGGTATTCCGGTTAAAATAGGTAATTTGATTATTAATTGATTTGTTTATTAATTATACGGTTGACAAATAATAAAACGATGTTTTTTATTTGTCTGTAGGTAGAACACAAATAAAAAATAATAGTACTTATATCATATACAAATATTAATATGTACAATACATACAAATATGGCAAACGGTAGTGTAGGACGCCTTCAGGCCAGGTGGAGTGATGATTTACGCAAAACGGCTGGCAGGAGCTGGATGCGAGAAGCCAAAGTTAGAACAAAGTGGCGTGCAATTGGAGAGGCCTATGTCCAGCAGTGGACTGCGATAGGCTGATGATGATGATATGTACAAAGGCGACCATAACTCAAAATTGAGTTTTCTCCCAGCAAACCTTTGAGTTGTAGAGGAGAATGTTATAATATAAAAGAGTAATCGTAAGTGTTCTATAGACACGATTAAAAACAATAAAATAAACCTACATAATAGATACTTAAATATAGGTTTATTTGAGTGCCTCTGTGGCGCGACAAACTCCGACTACGCAAGAGGTCATGGGTTCGATTCCCACACGGGACACTACTTTGTGTCACTACTGTGTGACCAAAGAAAGTGTTGTTCCGAGTCTGGGTGTACTTTGTGTCTGTGACTTGTATGTTCGTAAAGTCCCCCGTGGAACAGGGCTAGTACCCTACTACGGGAGTCATATTTTTCAAAAAAAAGTATAAATATTATAATACACTAGCTGTCCCGCGCAACTTCGTCTGCGTAAATTTTCCCCGTTTTTGGAAACATTTCTCATTGCTTCTCCGCTCCTATTGGTCTTATCGTGATGTTATATAGCCTATAGCCTTCCTCGATAAATGGGCAGCAAACAGCGAAAATTTTTTTCAATTCGGACCAGTAGTTCCTGAGATTACCGCGTTCAAACAAACAAACTATCTCTTCCGCTTTATAATATTAGTATAGATAGATCATTATTATGAACTAAAAAAAGTATAACTATATAGTATAAGTATAGCTATATAACATCGCGTTACGACTAATAGGAGCGGAGCAGCGACGAGAAATGTTGCAAAAACGGGGAAAATTTACGCATACGAAATTGCGCGGGACAGCTAGTCCTAAATAAAATGAGGATGGGTACATCCATTACTCATTTACGTGTATTAACGTTAGCCAAATCGTTTGTCCTAACAAACAATTTTAGGACAATATAAAGGAGTTTCTTTCTGAAGTATTATGACTAGTCTTCTGAAGGCTATAACAATTGCCACACTATACACGATTATTACACCTTTGTGACAAAGGTTTACTCTAGTTTCTGTAAAAGGTCGAGACGGTCTGCAATTTTATATTCTATGTTCAAATGTCGATAGGCCAAGGTTGTAATAAAATGCCACGATGATAACGTTACCTCTGTAATACAAATTGAGATTAGCTATCTATAACGGTCATGTACGAGTAGCTTAGCTTTCTATAGTAATGAAATCAAAGCAGAATGGTCTTACATCGAGAACTTAACTGAAAATAGGGTATTTGACTGAAGTCAAATCAGCCTCTTTTTAAGAAATGTCAAACACGAGCATATGACGTCACATTTTCTATGGTCAAATCATTTTCTTTTAATGATTAAAAATTTAAAAAAAACGTTCAATTAATAAATGAACATGATTTTTCAGAACACTTTCTGACATATTTTTACATGGTCAGTATAAAATATTTTATTTTGATAATAGTCAAATACCCAATTAGGTTGTGTTTCGTTTATTGCCCAAAATCTTTGCAAACATAAGTCACGTAAACAAATTTATCGAGTGTATGAAGTCCCCCCCCCCCCCGAATATCCTAATTCTTTGATGTTGAGAATGTTGGCCATTTTTTTAAACTCTTTATAATTTTGCGATTTGGAAAAGTTTGCGAAGTTTTAAAATTAATCCAAAAACTTTTAGTCCGTTTATAAGACACCAATCAAATCGTACAAATGGCAAAATTATTTAGTTTGCAAACACAAAATATTACGCTACGCAGAAACCTTCTAACTGCATAAATACGTAAGCCAGATCCACTAACTTTTCATATAATATCCCTGTACTACGCCGCGCGCGCCGTATCCGACGTAACAGAATCTATTCAGAGAAATAATAACTCGGACCCATAGCGCTCCAAAAGTTGAAGTCAGAATTGCTGTAAGGGAGGCTACATACATAAGCGGGTCGGAACATTCGGTTTGTCAGTACTTGCCGAACCAAATAATCACATTCGGCTTCATTAAGAAGTACCGATGGTAAGTAGTTCAAAACCACTGTTCTTTTTCCGAACGTTCATCTACAGCGTATAAGGCCCGGCCAGTGCCGAATGATGCTGTCCCGAACATGTGTGTTGTAACTCTAACACAGTCATTGGTTTACTGTTACTGCTTCGAAACCAACCCGGTCCTAACAGATGTTGCATGTTTTGATGCCTACAGACATCTTCAAACACACGTGATCACGGAATCTCATAACGTGGTCACAGAAAACTTCCCGACACAATTGTTGCATACGAAAATGATTCTTATGGTGTGCGTAGTAGCACATAAGAACGGTATTATAAAAGTTTTCGCAGCGTACATAGATTGTCACGTGTAACAAATTGCTGTTGCGGGAATTTGAATCTTATTTTCAGTGTGATAAGGTGTTTGGATTTAGGGTTAGTTCGTACAGGGTAAAGTAATATTGGTATAGGTGTAACAGCCGCCGGCACTATTATGGGGGGTCAATAGCTGTATCCGTTCGCGATCGATGCCGGAAGCCACTCGCTAGTACCTACCGGAAGTAGCGATGCCTGTCGACGGGTGAATTTATTTTTTTTGACTGACAATGGGGGGAATGGTTTGTCGTGTGTCGCTCTGCTGGACTAAAACAATTGTGGGAGTTTTGCTGCGACACTCTTCGCATTTAATTGTGACTTGTTAGGGTTAATCCGCTTTTGTGTGACAGGTTTTAATAACAGTTGTGAAGTATGCTATTAAAATACACACGGCGAGTGGCGATACAAGTTGGTGACGATATTATTAATTTGTGAATTAATACTGTTTGAAAATAACATTGCTTTTATTTCTTTATATATGTAGTTTGTTTTTATTTTATAAGACTAAAAGCCTTTTGGATGCATGAAATGAATAAAAAAACATAATTATGATGCCAGAGACAAATCAAATTCATACTAAGGCTTATAAAAATGAATTACGTCAACATCATCAGCCTATCGCAGTCCACTGCTGGACGTAGGCATTGTTCTATCTTAGTTACGTCTCAAATGGCTATAATTTTAAAAATCTTTTAAGATAAAAAGAGCTGTATGAACGAAGGTTTAATAATTGATTTTACAATCTATAATTTTTTTACGAATATATTTTTAAGTTGAATAATGTTTTTATTGCCCGACATTTCAATAATGCAGCGACTGTAGTTACGAGTTGACTGTTGAATTAATCCATTAAAATTAAATTACTAATTATAGTAATTTTATAGGCATTTCTTGTCAATTACATTATTGTATTAAATTACTAATATTAAAGAAATAAAAATAAACATTAAGTTGACATCAATTTGATTCCACTAATTACCAGGCTTACAAACTTTGCTATTCAACTGTCATCAAGGAACGTTTTATGAAAGCTTTTTATTTAATTTATTAGTCAAGCCAATATAATCCTGCAGTAATCTATCTTAATGCTAAATTAAGAACATTATTAAAATATCTAAATGCCAATATCGGTAGTAATAAAGGAATTTTTGTACTTTATTGGAACATGATGCTGTTATAATCAATTTAGGAGCCTATTATGGTAATGGAAATGGAAATTACGACCAAATTATAATATTTTATTTCATCGTTTTTTAAGTAACAATTCAGAAGTCTTATTAGATCACACTTCCCTATATTCAAATCAGTAGAAACATTACATTGTTCAGTTTTCATTTAGGAACTTGAGAGACGGCATATTTAAAAAAAATATGGGGTAAATACTTTTAAGAACAATGGCTGTCCAAGGCTAATAATATTGTCTCAAATTCAATTTTCAGATTCAAATAAAATATTTATTATATTTTGTGTAGTTTCCTTTAATTATCACTGCTAAAACGGTATAAGAAACACTGTGAGGTAATTGGTATACCTTTTCTGGAACAAGAAGGCTGGAGCCAATGGGGCAGTTACCGTCTCTGCAAGGTTAAAGTATACTTTAACCTTGCAGAGACTATAGAGGGTGCTTAGTTTTAACCTAAACTTATCTTAGGTGAAAATTTACATATTATGTTAGCCACGGATTTTACAGAAGATAAATACATTGTGCAAAGCTAGCGCTAAAACTAGTAATTTTAACGGCCAGCTTATACTTCGTCAAGTTCTACTGTAGTTTGAACTATTCCTAAGTATGCTTTATAAATGTCTCAGCCTAAGGGAAATTACCTCTGTCATTTATTTAGGTCTAACGGCTGGTCTCAATAATCTATCTAACGATGGATTTGGCTACTAGAGATAAAATTTTGACATATTCTGTATGTAGCTAATGTCAAATATCTCTAGTAGCCAAATCCATCGATAGATAGATTATTGAGACCGGACGTAAGTCATAGCCCATCTTGGTGGGTACCACAACATTGTCAGTTATTCTTCTATGAAATGGTGATGTTTACAAATCACTGTGTTTCGGTTGAAGGGAACTGTAGCAATTGAAATTCTTGGCAAATCAGATTTACGAAATAATGTTTCAAATGAGGTGCTATGGGCTATGGTGACTCTTGCTATCAGGCGCACAATATGCCTGTCTCTTAATTTTGTACCTTGTATAAAAAAATGTGTGGCACTCGGGGACTGCCGCGGTAAAGCTATTGCATAGCATTTTTATCAATTTAAGCAATTAAAAAAAAATATAATAGAAACAACAAGAAAGGGGAAGACTAAAATGACAATAGGTAACATAATGTCAATAGATGGCGCTGTATTTAATTTTGTTACTATTCAATACAAAATGTACTACGGTCTGAATCGCGCTATTATGATTTTTGCAGCCAGAATCATAAGTACAAAATGAAACGACGTTAGACGATGCACGGCCTTCAAGCCACACCTTCGTGCCCGTCGGAGTGGGGAGCGTGAGGTTTTTTCGTTACGGAATTTCTGGATTCGGTCTCCGCGCTCAAGGCCCGCGATAGAAGCTATGCAATAGCTTAAAAATGTGACTTTTAGTTTGTTCAAAACCCTTGACCGCGGCTACGTTGCTTAACCCCATAGTAAATCGATCGGTACGTTTTCCACTACTCCACGAACCCCTTAACAGCGTTGTTACAAAACGATAATATTGTAGCAGTTCAGAAGTCTGAGTATTGACACAACCACGTAAGTCTCCATTAGAGGGTATTTTCTTAGAGCCCCGCCGCACTGACCGACTGTATAAACAAAACGTGCTTATGTCATTATGTCGATATGTCGCACTTGCTAATGGAGAACGTTCACTACTTGATTTTGTATTTATTTGCAAAAGATTAACAGATGTTCGAGTGTGGTGTGAATGTAAAGTGCCGATTGAGTAAACAACGTTCACTTGTGGTCTGAATGATAAGCTCGGTAAGCTTTCTTGATTAATATCCAAATTAGATTTAGAATTTGGCTTGATTCGACTGTGGGTCTAGCAGTTAGTGCCCCTGAGTTTTAAACCAGATGTCGTGAGTTCGATTCCCACCCAAGATAAATATTTGTAATAGTTTAAATTGGTTACTTTAGTAATGTAGATATAAAAATGCAGAATGATGTATTTGTGTTAAATATAAAATTTTGTATGCATTATATATTCAAAGAGTACCTATAATCGAAATTTGTTAGTACGGCAATTAACAATCGTACTACATAAATTTTTTTAGGTTTTTTTTTTCTATGAGATGTAATGCCAAGGATCGTCACGTTCACTAAGGTTATTGCTTGCGTGAATTTAAACAACAATAACAGTATATATACAAATATATTGTAAAAATAAAATTGACATATAATAAAAGTGAAAATGAGTTTTTATTGGCAAGTTCTTTTCTAAGGGCTTCGCTTTTGCGAACTTGGCATTAAATGAAGAGTCATTTTATTCCAAATGTCTGACGTTTATAAGCGTTGCATTTTGTAACCTAAGTGAATAAAGTACTTTGAATTTTTTGACTTTACTTTTATTCTGTGTTTGGGATATGTTAATCAGTTACCTGGTTGCCATAGTATAGGTTTTGCCTACTTTGGGACCAGATCGCCATGTAGTTATTTATTAGAATCACAGGTCCTTTTCAAGGTAAACGCAAAACAATAACTTTGTAATAGGACCTCTACAGTGCCCAAACGCTAACAAAGTTCAAAATTTTCACGGTCCCCTATCTTTAGTAATTCACTTCTGTTGCCTCGTAACAATTGGATAAAAAAGTAACTTGAGCAGAAAATGTCCTTACAACCGGCCCTTCACTTGCAACTTTTCAAACTCGACGACACTCCACTCAAAGTACGCAACACTGTCTGAATATTAAAACCTTTGTAGCTTTTTTCATGTATAGGTATTAAAGACTCTTAAAAACACAGTTCTATACCGCTACTCATCAAAATTGGGCGTTCAAAGAAAAGTGACACAATTTTCTCTGACATATAACACTTGGAAAACACATTCGAAATTGTACCTTCATTCGACAAGCTTAAAGAAGGTTTTTGGTGTAATGGAAAAGGAACATAAGTTTTCTGATAATGTAAGTCGTCTTAGTGCTAAGTGACGGAAAATGAGGTGCGACATTTGGCCGGCAAAGAGTCTGACGAAACAGGGCGTCGTTTGACCCAAATTTGGGCACTCGTCCGTCCACTTTGGTGTTTTGAGAATCCAATTTTGCACTAGCGTTGTAATGGCATTTAGTAGAACCATTAATCAAAAATGCGCTCGTATATGTAACGTTTAATAAATAATGAGTTCTAAATGACTACTGGGACTGAAAGCTTTAGGTATTTCGTTGCTGCAATTTATTGTTGAATGCTGAACGGGGTCGTTTTTTTCCTAAATGTCCCGTATTTATTGAGCTAGCTTCTTTTAGGATATTTATGGATGCTATTGGATGTTTAGGGAATTTAATAAAGATAGAGATATATTAGAAGCGAATAAATAATGTTTATTTGAATCAACTAGGTCTCTGTGTAATCTATACTATATAATTATAATACTAGCGGCCCGCTCCGGCTTCGCACGGGTGTAAAATATATGGATGTTATTATACATATAAGCCTTCCTCTTCAATCACTCTATCTATTAAAAAAAACCGCATCAAAATCCGTTGCGTACCTTTAAATATTTAAGCATACATAGGGATGTAGGGACAGAGAAAGCGACTTTGTTTTATACTATGTAGTGATTATAAAGCTGAAGAGTTTGTTAGAACACGACAATTCAGAAACTATTGGTACTGTTGGATAGCCCATTTATCGAGGGAAGCTATAGGCTATATAACATCACGCTCCGACTAATAGGAGCAGAGCAACAATGAATAAAATGTTGCAAAAACGGGGAAAATTTATGCATACTAAGTTGCGCGGGTCAGCTAGTGTTATATAAACCGTGTCCCGGAAATTAATAATATAACTGTATTGCTAATTATATATCTTCAAGTGGAATAATAAGCGAAAACAGTACCTATTCGTGGATCGTTGAATATATGTATATATGAAACTAACCCTTAGGTTATGTAAACAAAGAATTACAATAACATACTTAATGGCTAGCCAATCCGTTACAGTGAAAATAAAATGTACTTTGTTATCATAATGGAGTACTATTCACCCCTTATTTTCACTGTAAGCAGTCTATTATTATGGTAGCCTCTATATTTAATTACTTTAGTGGCGATGTTTGATGATTCAACATTTGGTAAATTATTTCATAGTTGGCTCACTGTCTAGAACGTAATTTAATTAGTTACGGACGCGTAATGCTGATGGACTGTAGGCACACAATAAATTAGTACGAAAAAGAAAAAGGCGATTTGCGATTGCGACCAAATTGGGTCATACTTTTTTATTTATTCCGGAAAGCTGTTCATACAAATGTAGGCCGGTCGTGTGGTAGCGGTTTAAGCATAGTACCACCTCTTCTATACCTGTCGGTATCATCAAGGAATTTTACACCAAAGGACGGGCAGCAGCGTCCTCTGCGTAGTTTACAGCCTTACTGCGATCGCCAATCCGCTTGCAGCAGTTACCTCTAAGAAGGTTCTACAGGGAAGACCCGTGCCTAATAGCGGGATATCTTATGGATTGATATGAGGTGTCAAATAAGATACGAGAGAGACGTGTCTGCGAACCGCTTGATGGAAAGCTACTTACCAAAGGCATTCTTTTCGCTTTCTATCAACCTTGTAAAAAGCTTTTATCACCTTTCATTATAACTTTATGTGGTCTAATTTCAATAGCGAATAATGTATTTTTTAATTCGACCTACCCTGATGTGAAAATTTGGTGGATTGTTATGGCATAGAATTTTTTAGGTCTAATTGACAACTTTTTCATTAATAAATTAATAAAGAAATAATTTATGGATGAAATTTTAAGATACTCAGATTTTGATAACATTATTTAGATGCACTGAGTGTCATACAACAACCGTTGAGTTTAATCACATCTTTTTGTTACAGGTGTAATACATGTTTCAGTGAAAGCGAATCTACAGCTGTGGAAGGAGTGGTGTAGTTCGATTCCTTCACGCGGCAGATGTTTATGATTATGAAGTTTACATAACACAACTTATGATACCCTAAAATTATTTATTTTTGAAGTTTACTCCAGCCTAGATCTTACAAAGCGAACACATACTACATACTATGATGTGGGAGTGAGTTTAGTTTTCTGTTGTTTTTGTTTCATACTTACAACAATGTTTCAAAGGAAATTGTACGAAAATGTTATTACTTCTCATTTGATCAGCTGCTACTCGTAAACTTGTAAAGCCCAAAAATATACTACTACCGTGTTTTTTTCACACACCTAACATCAACTATTTAGCTGGCAGGGAGGGAAACACTTTAAAGCTTAATATTCAATCTCGTTTTTCCGACCCCTAAACGTATTTGAAAATACCTATCGAATGATACCCCACACGATGATTTAGGTGAAAAAAAAATCTCACCCACTTTATAAATACCCTAAAAAAATTTTTTTTTCAAGTTTTTATTCTTCCAATTTGTTGGCGTAAGTAATATGTGTATTCATGCAAAATTAGAGCCTCCTAGCACTAACAGTCTCTGAGCAAAGGTACGGACGGGCGAAACTATAAGGGTTCTGTTTTGCCATTTTGGCTACGGAACCCTAAAAATGCCCGTAATAAGTGGGTCTGATATGAGTACGTGTATTTCTATTATGAAAATATTTACAATATTAAAGTGTGTAAAAGGCCAATTCCTATAAGGAATTAGAGTAATGTGACAACTATGGCGGCAGTCCCCCAGTTATACATAAACCTGTCATTAAACATCATATCCACTTCAAACCAGATTTGGTAGCATTGTAACATGCAATACCCATTTAGCGAGCACCTCCTAACAGCGTAACCAAATAAGACGGAGCATCTAACTGCCATCAATTCCTACGAAACCAGACAGTAGAATAGCACATGTTAGCGTGTCATTAACACAAGAAAAAAATAAATGTCACAACGATCACACGAGTAAGGCAAAGCCAAATATTACAATACTATGTTAGAGTTGAAACCTTTTACCCTAGGGAGAGCGTTACTAGATAGAACAGTAGTTTATTTTTATACGAAACATTCTCGCCCCAGGGATCTCCGGTGTCCTTTTAAATTCCGCTTGTATTACTCAAACAGTACATTTTGCAATAAAAAGTGTTAAACTTAAAATAGTTTTTGTTATGTTATTTGACTCTGAAGCTTGCTGACCTGTGTATAAAAAAACGGGGAAAGAGCATGTCGGAACATGTTCAGGAGGATTCAAATAATTGTACCAGCAGAAGAGCAAGTTCGTGGCACTTATGACCTTTTGTTGAGAAACGCAGTTTTTCGGCAATAACTCAATGACGGTATACCCGATCATATCCAAAACAATTTTAGTTTAAAGTATTTGTTAGGCGCTACCTTCTTGATTTTTTTCATATTTTCTAGTCACACGGTTCAAAAGATAAGAATAAGGACACAATTTATGCTTTCGGTGCGATTATCTCCAAAAAATATTCACTTAATCAAAAAAGTTTGTTAAAAATTAAAAATGTCTTTAAAAGACCTGTCGAATAATGTGCTACACGTTGATGTTTGCTCAATTTTTTTTTAGCATCTGTTACATGTATGGAGTGCACTCCTTAATAATATTTATATTTATTATTTAGCTATGAAACTAAGTAGCGGTTACTACAAGACACCTTTTCACTAAATTTAATCAAAATTCATTGGATTGTCTTTAAGTAAAATGCCTGTGACATACATGTGACGGACATGACGAAACTATAAGGGTCCCGTTTCTGCAATTTTAGCTTCCTAAACCACTAAAACAGCCTGGTTTACGTATACGTTCTTTAGTTTTAGAAACTTAAATTTTATTAAGATTATGAAATTATATCTTTCAAAAATGCCCTTTGTTACAGAGACATTTTTATCAGAAAATGGGAATAACAAAATTACAAATTACAGATTTTTGAGAATGCAGTTGTAGCAATGTAGGTGACAGCTACGTTAATTTTCAGTACACTGAATGAAACGAGAAGAAGAAGAATTCACGTACTAGAAAAAGAAAATTCTATAAAAACAAATAAGTTGAGGTACTTCGGCAGTTTTATAGGACGTCACGAATACCTCGCAAAAATCTAAAATTTAAGTGTCGTTCCACATCCCACGGCAGGCTTCCATCGTACCTCTCTCTGAGCTGGTATTTGATCTGGCACGCAGCCAGCAATATGCCTAGCAACCGAAGAACTATGCAACCAGCTATCGAATTTTTATAACCTAGATAAGTTCCTGTAAATATTTTCCTACAACCAGTAGGCCAACTTAATATTGAGTTTGTGACTTCAAATTATTCAGAGATCTTAAATTTGAAGTTTTTATTATCCAAAGGGTTTAAGGGGTACACAACTTTGATCATAATATCTTCAAGTCAAATGGCCGAGTTTCCTTATACTTGAGTATTATGTTGGCACATAATATTTTTATGTGAAAAGGATGAAATTGTAATCAAATAAGATTTGGTCGATAAAGTTTTGTTGGATAATCATTTGATGAGTAATAATTCTAAAGTTGAAGTGTGATCCAGTTTTATAGTCTTAGTTTAAGGGGAATGGGCTATTTATTGCTGAGTGAATATTTACTCTACAAGTAATGATCTTTGACAGGCGCGGATACAAGGGGGGAGGGACAGGGGAAATTTTTAGTACTTGTACATTGGGCCTGCTACCGCCGACACCTTCTATATCATTTTGATATTTAGACACTAGGTCACTAGCCGTCTCGCGCAACTTCGTATGCGTCAATTTTCCCCGTTTTTTTCAATGCAGCTCCTATAGGAGAACGACAGCCGCCATTTGTCTTTAGTGTTAAAAAAACCGGGCAAACGCATGTCGGACTACGTAAAATGTATGCCCCCTTCCGAATAATGCATCTTAAGTAGGTTTTCTCTAGTTTTTGTTTCATACTACTAACAACGTTATACTTAATAATATTTTATATTAATAATAAAATATTATTAAGTATAACGTTATAAACATTATATAAATGGAATTTGTGCGAAAATTTTGTCATTTGCTCAGCTGTTACATGTAAACTTGTATAGCCTACTTAGCTCTGACAGTTTTCCTTTAAATTTCACTATATATACTACTACCGTGAATTTTTCACATACCTAACATCAATAATTTAGCTGGCAGGACACACACACACACTTGACTCTAACAAAAGTTTGCACTTTAAATATTTTACAAACGGATCCCTTAATCGCAAAATGATTGTGACAACTCCTAAACGTTTTTAAAAGACCTATCTAATGATACCCCACACGATGGGGTAGGTGAGAAAAAAATATATATCCCTAAGAGGTTTTATTGTTTCACTTGGTCGGCGTTAGTAATATGTGTATCCATGCAATTACAGCCTTCTAGCACTAACAGTCTCTGAGCTAAGCAGCGGACGGACGGACGGATGGACATAGCGATACTAAAATGGCTCCGTTTTGCATTTTGGCTGTGGAAACCATGGAATTAATATTTACGTAATAATTCGGTACTATGTTGTTAATACGGAAGATATTTCGTCGATCGATACATGTAGGTATAATCTTATAAGTTAAGTAAATCTTCAAATATGATATTGTTAGGTACCTACTACGCATTGTATTTTAATAGTAGTAGCTACAATGAAAAGTCTTTCAAAATGACTGATTTGCTGCCTGTTAATCAGCCTTATACTCGTAGTGCCTACTTCAGGGATACAATAATAAAAATATCTTGGAACAACTTACACAACGTCATCTGATCCATATCTGAGCAAAGCTTGTATAATGCAACCGGACAACTGATAAGCATACTTATATATTTCGTTACATAATATAGATAAATTACACCCATACAAAGAATGAACCATCATGGAACCCATGGAAAAAAGTTCACAGGATGGTCATTCGATTTGTCATTTGAAATTGCCGTCACTTTGTACGGGGTAGCCAGTACACTAGTGCTACAGAGGTCAGTGGCGGACATGGAATCTCGGACCACTTCGTTCCGAACACCAATTGATGTCTATGTGAGCGTTGCTCCAGCAAAAAAAACGTTTGAAGCTTATCTTATACTTAGTCTTTGTACTATAAACATTTCATAAGATTCTGAAGAAGTTTATTGTCAGGAAACGTACCTTTGGATGTTGAACAGTAAAATATGCATCAAATATATCACAGTAATGTGACAGAACGCCTACTTAGAACAATAAGTATGTCCTGCGGCTTGGTAATCTGGAGCAGGTGATACAGATTATACTCGTAAGTCGTATACATTCACTTGTGCTTCGTTCACATTGAAATGCAAGTTTCTGTTCTCAATAGGTATTGAGATCCGCTTCACTAGCGTTTTATTAAGTTTTCTAGAATGGTGTTGTAACTTTACATAACGCGACGGGACTGTTTTCTAAATAGCTTGCATTTCAATCGGTTTGTATTGGAAACCAGTAGGTACTTTAAAACATTAGTTTCTTTATAAGTTTTATACTTAGCCGACCACTACATAGTATATAAGAACAAATAAACCTGGTATCAATGTTTTAGTTAATCATATACAGAGTGATTTGTAATAAACTAATAATCCGCCGCTCGTGTCTTTATAATAATAATAAGCCTTCTATTCTGTACTACATTCTAAAATATACAATATTAAATTCTTTAAAAAAAAAAAATATAAAATATCACGCAGTACAATGTAACTTTCGGCAAAAGCCTCTTCTGGGGCTGGCATACTTTTTAAGATAAGCCCCTAAATAAATAAAGAGAAAAAAGCCTCTTCTGACGCTTTGCACTGGGTTCTGTCTTGTGCAACCCGTCTCCAGAGTTGCCCAGCAGTGAGCCTCAGGTCGTCTTCCCATCTCATTAGATGGCGTCCTCTGTTGCGCTGGCCATCTCTGGGGTACCAATCGGTCCCGCTTTTGCACCATTTCTCATGGCTTCATTACATTAGACCTAATAACTTTGTAATATTAGTTTTGGAAAATATTTAATATATTAACTCTTAATCGCCTACCACTTGTTTTTTGAGTTATGACTTTAACCACCTATAGACTATTTTACTGGAGTAAAATCGTTGTTTATTGTGAGGTTTATGCCCTAAATCTGACAAAGAGACATTGATTTTTCTCTTGGGTCTCTGACATGTGTGGTAAATGGTTGTATGGCAGAAGTAGGTGGTAAAGGGATAATATTTAGGTATTTTTTTTTAAGTTATTTGATGTAATGTAAAGAAGCCACGAACAGTACGTTATTAGTACAATAAAGATTCATAAATTGAAGTTATATATGTTCTGTATCATATCTACATAAGACAATGTATTTATAATAGTGATTTTACATAATCAGGTATTAAATGACAGACAAGCAAGTTAAGCAAATATTCACAATCAAATCGAAAGATTATTCAGCAGTATAGTAGGTAAAATCCAAATTTGACAGTTACTTTATTACTTTGTCAAGCTTTCCATTTAGGATAACTTAACATGTTATCTTAAATCTCATGCCCAATAGTTCAGAAAATTTATTAAATTGTAGATTTAAACAGAGTAGACGTGTGAACACAGCATAAACTGTACATGATTCGTACACAGCCGTACATGATTCTGTGTGGTTGCAATTTGCGTTTGCTACGAAGGAACACACCGTAAACTCATGCGATGTGATAGGACAATTTATTGTTCCTATTTCGGTATCCAATCTCGACTGTTTATCGCGAGTAATCTACTGTTGCGTTATGTTTAACGGATGTGAAAAAAAAATACAATTTACGTGTGTCTTATAAATCGATGACCAGGTGTACGCACGAAAACGTGTCACGTTATTGATTTGCTAAGCAACGGTCACGTTATAGATTGGTTGCTAATTAACAGCGAATGGCGATGCAATACTATTGGAACTAACGTTATTGTATGGTTGCTAAGCAATGCGAATGGCTATATGTCATCAATGTTTTCTTATGACGTTTTCACGTAAAATTATCGTCCGTAAACCGACTTTACAGACAACCATTTTTAAGTCAGGTATTTGGTGTGTATTGTGTCTGACAAATCATCTGGAACTATCGAAATTTTAAGATTATTATTTTTTAGGGATAATCTTCGAAACGAAATTATTCTATTTTAAAAGCATGGAATCAGTGGTGGGCCTCACACACATCTGCTAAAAGGTCAGTGATAGTTGAAGAGGGCAAATGTTAGGTTACTCTAGTTCGGCAACTCTTGTACTTCGCTCTGAACTGACTCTGAATAATGAATTTTCGTTTTTGCCATTTTGAAATAAAACAAGTAAGTAGGTACACTGACTTGTGATCAACTGCCCTCCTGCTTTATTTTCTTACAAAATTCGAGAGAGTTTTTTCTCAGACCGTCTCGTTTATTATTCGGCAACGTGCACCGTCTGCAAGTGAAGCTAGCTTGGAGCTGTCAGGTTTTTTTACCATTTTACAGCACAAAGGCGGCCAGCTGACAAATCACTCAAAGGACAGTTGACGCCACTCATGTTGTGATCGGCGAGTAAACGTTGGAAAGCAATACAAATGTTCGATTTCTGGGTCTGGACTTCAAATTTTTCTATTTTTCAAAAATGCAATTATTGTATTTATAAATTGTATTGGTATGTAGAAGAATTATAAGCTTTTTGAATTGGTATCATTGCCAACCAACCTTGGTGGATGGATATGAGATGCTTGACCCAAATTAAAAAGAAGAGCTGGACCATTACAATCAAAATTTGTTAGGCCTAACCGAGTTCAGGGTAACCCTTTGATTAATCAAAACATTTATCTTATCATACACAAAAGTATGGTAAAAATAAACATTTTCATATCATATGCACGCTTTTTTTCAGATGTATCGTAGTAAACATATGGATTAAAATAAATGTCTGTGTAAGCGCGGCAAAGCAATTTGGACAGAGTAATTTATTGTTGAAATCCAAACAGTGTGTTACCGCGTTGGGCCTTGTTGGTGCTTTGTGGCACAATTATATATTCATGCGAAAGCTTTTCAACTTAGCTCTAGCCTTTTTGCTTGTGTTTTATCATTAAAGTACATACTACTTTGTTGAAAATTTGTTGTCCTGTCTATCAGTAAGTTATTGGTCTTTCTATAGAGATGCAGATTCACATTTTATTTAAATGAAATAAAATAATTTATTTAAGTAACCAAGACTCATTATGTTAGTAAGAAGGAGAGAAAGAAGAACTATGTTAGTAGATTATAAAATTTAAATCACGGCCGCACCATCACATGAAAGATAGCACTGCAGCGATTCATAGATAAGCAGTCTAACCTGCTGGCAATCATGCTCAGAAGGCTGTTACCACTGCCCTGCACTCTGCTCACCAGAGATGCACATCGCTTTTGCATTATGGTATAAAAACAATCGACTTTAGCGTCCGCGAACATCCCCGAAGCGCTACAGTAACGGGGCAGTCCCACCAGCAATTGTTTTGAGAATTTTTTGCACATAATGCCTTTGGGCCTTTTTTGTTCAATCGTTTAAACTAATGTGTTTACTTATTTAGGTATACGTTTGGTGCGAAGGATTTGAGAACGTTGTACAATTTGTTTTATTGTTTCTGCTAGATACAGGTAGCTTCAAAACAGCATTGTTAAGAGTATAACAGGTCCCATATGTATACATGGGACCTGTTATTTATAATAAATACCTCACAATTTTAAGATCGTAACATTAAACATTTTTAGAAAGAAACTAGCTGTGTCCCGCAGTGTTATCCGCGGTTTATTAGCCTATGTGGTAATCCAGGGTCTCATCTAACTCCATACCAAATTTTATTAAAATCGCTCCAACCGTTTAGACGTGAAGAAGTAACGAACATACACACTCACATACTCACAAACTCGCCTTTATAATAATAAATAGCTGTGCCCCGCGGTGTTACCCGTGGTTTATTAGCCTATGTGTTAATCCAGGGTGTCAGGTAACTCCATACCAAATTTTATTAAAATCGCTCCAGCCGTTTAGCCGTCAAGAAGTAACAAACATACACACTTACATACTCACAAACTTTCGCCTTAATAATATTAATAATGTAATGTAATAGTGTAATTAACAGAGTTACTCGTACCTACTAATTGAAAAGTGCTATTATACTATCAACGATTATCTTAATGATAATATGTAGGTACTATTTACTTTTATGTTTGACTAATTAACAATTTAAATTTTTATTAAGCTATGTTATTTGTGTTATCAATGTCATCATTATTTTATCTCCTACATTCTTTGCGAATAAATATTTCTGGTTCTGATTCTGCTTACATTCGGTAAAAAAAAAAAACATTATGAAGATCTATGATGTTTCTTAAAACCTAGGTTACATAAACAATATTCGATCTAATGTATAGATTAGAACCTATATATTGCAATATCATATTATTACAATAATAATAATAACAATTCTTTATTCACTAAGAAAGCAAAATACTACACTTATGAAAAATCGATTCTACATTTACATGTAATGCCTGTTCGCAAACAATAGGTAAATCCGGAGAAAAGTACAGGCAATAAAACCTCGCGGCCACTCTTTTCAAATTTACAATGTATACAATGTTTCTTTGTTTATAAACTGTTTATGTTATATGATTATGTAACCTAAGTCCTAACGGAGTTCTAATCATTCTCACTTTTACAGTGTCTGAAGCAGCAAACTTGAGCAAACAAACTAAGGCACCTCCTAGCTTGTATATACCTAATTTAGGTACTTGATTCCCTCTTTAATTTAACGGTTGCTTATCGCTGAAAACGATTTGATTATCCCTTGCTGTCTGTATGTTGAACGGTAAATAAACAGTCGGAAGTCCAATTAAATTCCTTTGACGTGCCTAATACGAAATAAAATGGTTCCAAATTCAGTTGTCGTGAACAATTTTCATTAGCTTACTTTACGTGACTGCATTATTAAGAGGGCGGATAACATGCCCTTGTTCCTTTCTTTGAACTGAAAACTTTGGCATCATGTTATACGAGATTGTGTATTCATGACTACGCTTTTGTAACATACTTTTGTTGCAAAATTGTAGTTTAAAATGTATAAATTCTGTAAAAGTTGTAAGCGACGTGGCGAGTGTGGGAGTGTGCCCGACTGCTTAGCAACCAATCAACAACGTGACCATAGCTACGTGACACTTTTTTGTGCGTGCAACCCGTCATCGATTTATAATACGTTATTATGCCAATATATAAAAGGTACATATTTAGTTCACTCTCCTCATGTACTACTATAAAAATAACTACTTACCTAAACTAGCACGGAACCAAAATTGATTAATATTACAATCCTTAATTTAATATTATTAATAGGTATATCGCAGAGCTTTTGTTATGCAGCTTTCAGAAATGCTATACCTACCTCAAGAGATATGACGTAATTTTTTTTTTTGAAGACGACTAACGCATGATGTTGCAAGCCCTGTGTTGCGTGGGACTTTACAAACATTCAATTCTCGGACACAAAGTCTCGAAACAACAATTTGTGGATCAGACAAAATGGTGTCCCGTGTGGGAATCGAACCCACGACTTCCGACTTAGCAGTCATGGTCACTAACCACTAGACCAACAGGCCAGTCCAATCAGTTCATAATAACCATGGACTGCATACCTACTAGGCAACGCAGTATGCACGATACTGCAAAGAAAACAAGACAACTCCAATGGTTGATAACTATCTATGTCAGTTTTCAATATTGTCATTTTCTTTTTTTTATATGATTTCTTGAATAGATTTTTATTCTATTGATATTTTATTGGGTTATCTGAGCTTTGTGACATGAACATTGCATACATTATAAATATTTATATGCAGGTCTTAATCGCGTGATTATTATATGGTAAAATACCTTGTTGATTACCCGACGTTTCAACGGCCGTGGTAACGGATGGACTACCCGTGATTGCAATACCCGTAGTTTACATAATTTTATAATGTGTACAAATCGTGAAAGTTTATCAACATTTATTGTATACATAGTGATTGCTCCAAGCAATGCTCCGATACATGTCGAGATAATTCATGCACCACACGAGTGCATACACTGTACACTGTGCATTATTTGTGTTGTCAGCAGAACTCATACGGTTGGTCAGTATTTGTGCAGAATGCATAAGAAGCATCGCAACCAGTGTCGACGTCTCGTGTTCTAAATGAATTTTGTTTCTTTTGCCTCTAGAGACTGTATGTCATGTTTTTTTTACAATACAACTTTAATTGTGAATATAGATGATGCGGTTTTATAGGTATATAAACACTACGTTCTCTTTCGTTATTGAACTGCGTTCTTTTGCAAATAAAAATTTTATCTTTTGTTTTGTTAGTATTTGCTATCACATTATTAATATTATAAAGGCGAAAGTTTGTGAGTATGTGAGTGTGTATGTTTGTTACTTCTTCACGTCTAAACGGCTGGAGCGATTTTAATAAAATTTAGTATGGAGTTAGCTGACGCCCTGGATTAACACATAGGCTAATAAACCGCGGGTAACACCGCGGGGCACAGCATATTATAAACAACATGTTATAAAGGTAATTAAACTTTTCTTTCAATATTTTGATCGAATTATCTAGGTTAAAAGAGTCTTATACGGAACACGCATTTCATTTGCTGATAACTGCCCTATATCATATTCAGTATATCATATATTTAGTAGGTAATGCCCGTGGCTTCGCACGCGTGGATGCCAGATTGTCACCTACCAAAATATTTTAAAGGCAAAGTTTCATTTCTTCAACTTTGCGCCCCCGTTTTACCCTACGTTTTGGAGGGGATCAACCTTGTGGTCGATCACCGTATTTATTAATTTATATACTTATTAGAAATATGCCAAATTGTCAGCGAATAAGAGGACACTGTTTGCAATTGGTTTGCAATATAAAGGTGCGCTATATCTTGTATCTAATTGTATCTATGTGCCTAGATTGAGAGCCCTTATACCCAGGAAGGACGTCAGAAGATAAGGAAAATGAAAATATTCGAAAGATATCGAGATCTCTCTTTGATGAGACAAAGTTATGAATCTTATATGAAGCGAATTATACCGTAATAAATAACTTTATCTAAGTAGCCTCTGGGCCTCGCTGAACTCCACGAAATTATGATTAGGTACTTAAACTGGTGTAATTATGTATCAGAGTTTGTTTCATGTAAACTTAAGGAGGTTATGATTAGCATTCACTGTATACGAGAAAGGTTTCTACATTTTGTATTGATATTATGAAATTATACCTTGAATACTAAAACATATTTCTATTTTATTGTACTACTATTCCTATTTAACAACACAAACTGTCGTGCACTTAGCACGACAGTTAGCGGCGGGGCGGCTCAAAACTAAGAGATGTTTTTTCGGCCAAAAGAGTTTTAAATTGCATTATGTGTACCTAGGTGTACATAAGAGAGATTACTACGGTCACAATAACTAGCTGACGAGGTAACTAAACATTATTTACTGTTTTTAAAATGTTGCGTTCCTTAAACGGGATACATTTATAAAGTCTAGGGACGAGATCGCATTAGTACTTATTCAAAAGTCAAAGCCAAAGTCAAAAATACTTTATTCATTTAGGTTATAAATGCAACGCTTATGAACGTCAAACAAAATTTGGAATAAAATAATTCTACATTTAATGTCAAGTTCGCAAGAGTAAAGCCGTGAGAAAAGAACTTGGCAATAAAAACTCTTGCCCTCTTTTTTGAAATACCATTTTTTACAATATATATTTGTATATATGTATATACAGTAAAGCCAGTAAGGCGCTGCAACCATTACACCATGAAACTCACGCAAGCAATAACCATAGTACGTAAACTAGTATAGTTTATCAAGTTTTAAATGAATTAGCTTCCTACGTGTGGATGGGAGCACCAACTTCCAAAAATACAGAAGAGGTAAAGGCGACATGCGATTTGATTATTATAAGAAATATTACTTATTCCTGAACCACTAATTAAAAAAATAATAAACCTATAAAATGATAATGACTTCAATTTCATTTCATTCAAAAATACAATAACTTTTTAAAAAAAAAATAGAGCCTCACGAGGAGGTCAGAATTCGTGTAGAAATATGACAATATATATCGCCCATTTGCGACGATAGTGTGACATCTCAGAAACCTCAATTTTACAGGAAACGATTTTTAAACTTTTGATCAATCAGAACTTTCGAAATATCGTCCAGATTTCGCAACAATGTTTGAACGACCTTTAGGACAACTAATTTTTAATTTATTCATGTATTAATGTTGTAATATTTCATGCAAAATGCTCAAAATTATTATGTTTATAAAAAAAAACGAGAACTTGTCACTTTTTTCCTGAAATATGTAACATTTATGGTGTTCTATCATCAAATATCACGTTGATGATGATGAAATTATTTATTAGGTGCTGTGTTATGTCTTAATAAAAACGTTGTTATCGAAAATGTTTGTTTATTGTAATATCAAAAACAGTTATAAAAATAGTGGTATCAAGTAACAAACTTTACTTTCTTTACGATGAGATCAACTATAATTATCTCCTAATACTGCAAATAAAAATTAGAATAATCTTATTCTTATTTTTAATCTTACAGGTATGTCTAACAAAAATAATAGTAGCAACAATTAAGCTCAGCTTAGACAAAAAACATAATCAATACCTAAATATCACAATAAGGAACTACAAATTATCACAATAAATATTTTTATTATTATTTGAACGACAGTTAAAATCTACACATAATCATTATTGGGACTACAGAACTATTATTATTAGCCTCAAATATACACAATTACTAAGTAAAAATAAACAATATTCTTCTCTAAAAATACAAGTTATGATAGAAATGAAAAGTTTTGTATATACTAGTTGTTAATGTTATTTTAGAAATCTACAAACTATCAAAAAATGCTCTGTAATAACCAGGAATATGATCATTATTTATTTCTGAAATTTTAAATAGATATTTAAAAACGCAAGTGGCAATTTCATTTACACCTCTATTAGCTCGGAATTCATCCCATACAAAGCTTTTAACATTGCTAGTTTTAATATCGTAAATTATTAAATTTAGTATGTTTAACTTGGACGTATAATAAAATACAAAAATTTGGCCTTTAGGGCACTGAAAGATCGTAAACGGCTACCACTAAACTATTATCGTTCTTATCCTTCTCTTTTTCTATTCGGGACAAACGCTTTTCTTCTTGATATTGTAAATATACTTCCTTTTTCAGTTCTTTTTGTAAGCTTCGCAAAATTCACGAGCGTCATTTTCGGAATAAAAAAATATATCTTGAAGTCCTCGGTAAATATGTGGTAAAACATAATGTAATTAACAAAACTAACGTTATTGGTGTTGCATTGTTCTACACAGTGTCTGTGAATGTCTGAAATAGTTTTACTTCCGACAATAAGTGTTTCTTGGAATTCACCCGGATGAAGTGAGATTCGATTTTTGGGATAGCTTCAATATAAGCTTTTGCTGCATTTTTTAATGCATCATCTATGTGGAAGTCTAGTCACTTCCACGTAGATGATGTATTGTGTGTGTGTGTGTGTGTGTGTGTGTGTGTGACACCCACGATTGTCTTTAGGGAGAGATACATTTCATTAAGTTTCAATGGGTCGATTATTTATTGCTAAAGTGTTTACATAGAAAGTTTGGCAAACTATGATTTTCTAACTACATCTCAGTTATTGTCTCGATTCGGGGCAGGTGTTCCGTTCTCATCAACTATAACATAGCAATGTGCTGGTTTTATCTCTTCCATAGACTGAAGTTTAAATGCCCATTGAGAAAACCTCGTCGTTGGGTTTCAGTTATTTTGATTCGGCATTTAAATCTACATGTTTCTTTGCATGGCGGCTTTAGCTTACGTTCAGGTATTTCTTTTTTAGTTTTAGATAATTAATATGACTTGATCCCATCTGCAAATATAACACAAATAAAATTATAATGTGTAGCACCTAAAGGGTTATAACAAGATATAAATGCACAACATAATCTTAATGTTTTCTGAAATAAGAACACATCAACAAATAAACCAAATCATATGTCAGTAGAGAGCAAAAACTTTATCATCTTCAATGTTACTTTTCGAGTTATTACAATGAAATTTGTTATCTTTACAAGAAAAATGTGATAAATAGAAAGTATATCACAGTAATTGTTACTAAGTTTTGCAAAAACACTGTGATAAAGTAAGATATTACTCTATTGAAATAAAGGAATCGTTTGAAACTATACTTACTTCTTCACCAAAAAAGATATATGTTCGTATTATCACGTTGTTCGGAAAACACGACAGCACTTCACTCTAGCAAGAACAGGGCACAACTGATCTGTCACTTTATTGAAGTCAACTAGATGTCCGAATGTGATGGTGCTACACTGTGATTGTTTTGTCTCTTTTTTTAATTCCTCCGTCATTTTAAGAGTAAAAATTACCGCGTTTTTGGAGATAATAGATCGCGATATGGCGATTCTGAATTTATATAAAACAAAAAATTGACTATCTCGAAATATCACACTATCGTCGCAAATGGGCGATATATGTGTGTGTATTTAAGTGTGTATCCAAGGGTATGATCCTACTACGATATAGGGTAGTTATCAGCAAGTGAAACGCGTGTTTCGTATGAGGTTTGGTAAGAGACTCTCTTAACCTAGGTAATTCGATCAAAATATTGACATAAAAAGTTTCATTACCTTTTATATCTTACTAGCTGTGCCCCGCGGTGTAACCCGCGGTTTATTAGCCTATGTGTTAATCCAGGGTGTCAGCTAACTCCATACAACATTTTATTTAAATCGCTCCAGCCGTTTACACTTGAGGAAGTAACAAACATACACACTCACACACTCACAAACTTTCGCTTTTATAATATTAATGGGATAACTTATAGCAAATATTAACAAAACAAAAAACTTATTTTTCTTGCAAAAGAACGCAGTTAAATAACGAAAAAGAACATAGTGTTTATATACCTAACGTAAAGTAAAACAGAGAGGCTGCGTGTAACAAATATTTGACCATTCATTGCTTGCACAATTTATGCTTACCTACTCTTCGTTTGCTTACTTAAATTATTTAAATATCAAAGCAAATAAACTGAGCAAATAGAAAACAGTGTTTTTATTATTGGATGGTTGTAACAAAAAGGAAACGACGAACATCGACGATAGTATTCGTAACAAATTAGAAACTCACATCAACTTGCGAACACTGTTATTGCTACTTTGATGTTAGTGTTAAAAACTAATTTGGCCGGGGGCGAGAAGGTCGGGCTATCGCAAGGCAGATAATGTTTACTTAAGACCAACTTACACCACCCAGATAGGCACTATCTCGGAGGATTCACGAACAAAAACACGCCCAACAGCGTTTATTGTTACAAGACCGTTCGTTATACATAGTTATTGCGTTATACTATAAGAACAGTGCTGCGCCCAACAATTTTCTAAGTTTCAGTTTGATAAACTTACAAAAAATATTTAAAACTTAAAATTTAAATAAGAAATTTAAATTTAATTAAAAAAATTATAAATAGGTAAGTTGGTATCAGTAGATTCAAATATCACTTAATTTATAAGAAGGCTTTGTTTTTATTGCGAAATAACATTTTAAATTTAAAAATAAAAAAACCCGACTGCACAAAAAAGGATAGGGGATCTTGTTTCCATCTTTTTTGTCGGGTTTTTTTTATTTTTATAATTATTTTTTTTATTTAATACTTTTTAGTAGTTGTAGGATGTAACCGATGTAGTAACTTACTTTTATCACAGATATTGCCAAGTATTGAAAATTGAAAAAAAAAACAATGATTACTAACTAACTTTCATAGTACAACAGTCATAATCATGTTATACCTTTTTGAAATGCTTAAGATGAACTCTCTAATTTGATACCCATATTGCAGTATTCGAAACAACTTTTTTTTCACACCTCTTTTTTTTTTCACGCCATGTTTGTTTTTTAAAAACGTCACCTATCTAAGAACACTTGGGCGATTAAGCCGAATCTAACGACGTGTGAATTGTATAAATCCGTTCAGTGGATTGTGAGATATCAGGTAATAAAGAATATTACATACATACATACATACATACATACACACACACATACAAGATACGCGCGAAAAACATAACCCTTCTTTACAGTCGGGTAAAAAAACAGCGTTACGAGTTACGACGAAAGTACGTAAGTACATCAACGTACCTTTGAGTATCTGAGGTACATACACTTAAAACAAAAATTTCTAAATTTGTAAAGCGCCGACTGTGACTTAATTTTTGAAGTAGCTTAAAACTTAAAGGGGATCCGAGTAAGTAATACGTTACTTATGCATAATGTATGGCATAAGCCAATTGTAGCTTTACAAAAAGCGCTGTTTTAATCAAGCGTTACTATCTACCCGTTCAATCGTTGTTATACGATCTTTCCAGCGTAAATTGTAATTTGATTTACGTGAACTAGAGAGAGATAGCAATATAATAGTTCACTACCTAGTGATTGAATTTTATTGTAAACTTCCCAGCGCTTTTTTATCGAATACTGTTGCTTTAAGCATTTAGCAGAACATCTATTTTAGAATGTTCTTTTTGGAATGGGGATGTTGACTGTCAAGTCAAATCAGTCTCTTTTTATGAAATGTCAAAACGACAAGCTCTATAGAAATGTATATGGAATAGCAACCTATGACGTCATAAGTTCCTATCGTCAAATTATTACTTTTAGTATTCGTTTTCATGCTTTTAAATTCAAAAACACTTTAAATTGTAAAAGTATACTTATTTTCATAGTATTTTAAGGTCTACTTTTACTTGATTAGTATAAAATAATTAAATTTTATTGTAGTCAACTACCCAATTGTACAACAATGTCAATAGGTTTCATTGCAACGTTTTTAAACCTGTGAGTATGCAATCTTATACCTACTTTATGTACAATGGCAGAGTGAATGAGAAAAATAATAAATATACCTATTTTAAATCTATAGTTTGAAAGAGATAGATATAGTATGACCCGAAAGCGTTCTTAGTTTAGTTGTAGCGTTATATCTTCTTCGTTATATTAATATTGAGTTGCGGTTCTTGGGCAGAAATGTAGCCGTTTAATGTTAATGCCCCATTATATTTAAGGTTATTTAGTACTTGCTATTTCGTGTTCAGGAGATTAGTGAGTGAAGTAAATGTTTGTTGGCCGCTTTAATAATATTGTTGGCCAGAATTTAGCAAGAAATAAATACCACTAAGAAGAATATTATAATATCATTATTGTTTTGTATTTCGTTTGTATTGTTTTATGTAGAAGACTATTAATGACTGCCTCGGTAAAGCAGTGCGTGTACAACTTATTATAAGGGCTGACATGTTTCTAGAATAAAAGCCCCAAAAATAAAAGATTATAAAAAAAAACTGCCTTATCTATAGGCACTTTTATTGCGGGCAAATACACAGTTTTTGAGACTCTGTTAAACTCTCATGGTGTGACTGTAATTTAAAAATGAATAGTAGCCAGTGGCAGATGCAGGATTTTGCCTTGGCCCACTATGGTGAGGGGAGCTTGACCTTTCCTCTTGAGGTTAGGTTTTATAAAGAAGTAACACACATACACGATATCAATAAGAAACTATAAGTTACGGAGCTTAAGCCTCCACACCCCTCCCGGTTCAGCAGGTGAGATATAAGCAGAAATACTTTTTAGCACGACTCAAATAATCAAATTTCACAAATGTTTGGTAATAGGAGTTTCTCTCCCTAAACACAATCCAAAAATTCAAAACCTATTACTGTATTAAACGGCATAGAACACTAAATGTTACCATTTCTCACTACCACCACTCCATATATCAAGTATCGAACTATTTGCCAACATTTCTATTTCCCTCCTATAAATCTATATAAGGGCCCTCACAATGGCATTTCAATTAAACAAACAGGATAAGTGTTCTGCTCGTATCCATAACAGACAATTATTAGTGCTAACAAACGTATACAGTAAAGCAAACAAATATTCGTAGATCCATCAAGGCGCGCAATATGGAATGTCAATATATACAGAATTCATTTGATACAGGACCAACAGGCTGAATGTTTGTATCTAATTTGTTTCTAGTATTCGTTCATTCAATCGTACAAACAATTCGATGTATGTAATGGTTGATGCACACTGAAGACATTGTGGTGGATGCATGCCGATCTCCGAATGCGGCTGGAACTTCACAATCGATGAACAGCATGCAACGTGGAACTCTGAATGGATTTCGATGGTACTTGGCATAAGGCAGACCGTGACTTGCGTAGCAAAATTCGTATTATCGTAAATGCTTACTTAGACATCTTGTAAATCCTTAATCTATACTAATATTATAAAGCTGAAGAGTTGGTTTGTTTGTTTGTTTGAACGAGGTAATCTCAGGAACTACTGATCGGAATTGAAAAATTATTTTACTGTTGGTTAGCCCATTTATCGAGGAAGGCGATAGGAGCCGAGCTATGAGAAATGTTGCAAAAACGGGGAAAATTTACGCAGACGAAGTTGCGCGGGGCAGCTAGTCTATATCTATATCTATAAGTACTAATAATATAAAGAGGAAAGATTTGATTGATTGAATAGGCTCCGAAACTACTGGACGGATTTGAAAAATTCTTTCTTTCGGGTAGCTTCACTCTTCAGCGTTGTGAAGCTACCCTAACTCCGGGTGACATAGGCTATTTTTTATCCCTATATTCCCACGGGAACGGGAACTACGTGGGTGAAACCGCGAGGCGTCCGCAAGTAATATAATAAAGCTGAAGCTGATTTGTTTGATTCTTTCAATGCGTGAATCTCTGAAGGTTGACTTTGATTATGGTATGAAGGTAGCACAAGGAACGTTATTAGTGTTTTCGATGGTAAAGCCACTGGCAAAAGCTAGTATAATAAAACAAAATGGCAGTTTTTATGACCGAATCACGGGTTTTTAATCCATTAAACGTTTCCTTATTTTTATCATTAGTAGACACGGATATCAAAATGTCAGCGTTTAATTTATTGTCCGTCGGTCTTTGATAAGTCTCCAATGGCTGAACGGACTTAGATGGGACTATTCACTAGCTGATTTCTAAAGTGTAACGTAGACTATTTGTGATTCCTAAAAATATTTCAATATTCGCAAGAACTCTCTATCAAATGAACAAACATGTTTAAATTCCAGATACCTATTCCGGCCATAAGTTCTGTTACAAATGAAAATGCATTTTTTAATGAAGTAATGTAATATTACTAAAACTTATATGTACATATTTATTACATATAAGTTTTACCTATTAAAGTCTAAGCAAAAATAAAAACAATATTCTATTCAAAATGGCCACCTTTGGCTTTGATACAGGCCTTAAATCTATCTGGCCACGAATTTATGGATGTACACACTGTTTTCATAGGAAACTTCGCCACTGCTTGCTCCAGAAATTTTAAAGAGACTTAATGTCGCCGTGTCGTTTAGAGCAAGCCATATCTTCTAAAACTGACCATAATTTGTAGTCTAAAGGGTTGATTAGGTCTGGGCTAGATGAGGGCCGTCTTCAGCTCTTATAAAGTCCGGAACGTTAGTTTCAAGCTAGGCTTGGGTAGTTCGTGCCTTGTGACCAGGTACAGAGTCCTGCTGGAAAGACCACGGTACATTTGTAAAAAGTGTATTGCTGAGAGGTCTCACAAAACGATCCAAGACTGTCTCTTGATACACTTTGACTGAAGTTTTCACTCCTTTTTCACAAAAATGTAGCTTTATGACGTCTTGATAAGACACGCCGCCCGCACCAAACCATCACTGACGCAGGATGATGACCACGCTGTACCTTTCCGACCACTTGAGCAGCTTCTTTAGAACTGTGAGCGCATACCTTTATCATTTTGCTTATTGTAGTGCTCTTCAATCGTGAATTTTTTTTCATCGGTAAAGATGATATTTCTGTGCAAATATCTGCTGTATGTGTCAAAATATGTGAAATGGCGCGAAATCAAAAGGACTTTTAAAAATAATAAACGCGTTCCAAATTCAAAGTAATGAAAAAGTTTAAAAAAGAAAAGTTTTTATGTAACAGTATTTATGGCCGGACTAGTTAGATGAAGTCACATCTCTCAGGTTATATCGCCAACTTATTTCAAGATCGTCATAACTAAAAAATACTAATTTTACAAGAGGCCTATTTGAACTTTGAATTTGATATATTTAAAAAAATATTACACAATTAGGTTACCTTTTTAAAATGTTTGTGTTAGTTAATAGTGCTTAAAATCATGGCATGTTATAGGTATATTTACTGTTGAGTACCTACTGTTGTAGGTTTTCGGTGAACATTTTTACATAACAGAGATAGAGCAATATTCAAATGTAAACATTACAGCCCAGCAACAGTGTATCATTAAGAAAATTATCGCCATTATTGTACTAAAAAATATACTTATCAATTACAATGTCAAATAACTAACAACAATAGTATTTTTCATATTTATGCAAAAAATCAAGATCTTGATTTACGACGGTCTTGCAATATGTACACATTGAGATAATATATGTCAGTACATTATTACCTCAATGTATTTACACAAAAATAAGAACAATACTAATAATAATAATCTGCCCTACTGGTTTCGGCCACAGCGACTACTAATTTGAACTTCTACGTTGGTCTTGTCCATTTACCCTATCACGTGCTCGAAGATGGCTAATATAGGCTACAGCTTATATATATTAATATATATATTTAAATATTAGCTATCTTCGAGCTATAAGAGATCTTCGATTGTATAATAACCTTGTAAATATATATATTTACAAGGTTATTTTTGGTATAGTGCAAAGACAGACACCCCAAAAGGATTTTTACTTCAGGAAATCACATAAAAAAAAAGTTATCTTATGTTCTAGAGTGCTCATTGCGTCCCGTATTACGTAATCCATGGTTATTATAACAAAATAAGTGATGATTACATTTACATCACATTGTAAACAGAAATTGAACTGTTAGAATGATTAATAAATTAATTAATGACTGATTAAATAAATAATTGAAATGTATGAAATCTACCCCATTGAAATTTGGATTGTGTTACTGTTATTCTGCACTATATATAGATCTTTTTAGAAAACGTTTGTACACACATTTGCAACGTTCTTTTTTGTTTATGTACATCATCTTAATGTGTTTCAAGCTCTGTATTAGCTTTCTGGTACGGTATGCTCAAATCCCGGTACGGCTATATTGATATTAATTGGACGTCACAGATACCCCTCGGATGGAAACGAATAACAGATTAATAAAGCCTGTTCACAATTGTAGGAATTCCCTTTGTGATTTTGGTATACACGCCTCTAATAAATCTATATTATGTCCAACGTTTTTATAGATAAGACCCTTATAATTCACCTAATCAAATTGAATATTTGTGACGAATGATATTTTGTGTGTTTGGTTCAATGACATTTTAAGTAAAATGTGTAGGTAGGTTACATATTACAACATTAGGTATACAACATTCGATTTTTGAAAATGGCAAATTAATGCACAGTTAACTTGTATATAATAAAAAAACTTTAACAAAATATATATTACCGGCTTCAAAATTAATTACAAGGCAACTAAAAAACAAATAATAATATACCTAGATTAACCAAAAAAAATTAAACATTTTGAAGTTGGTGCCATGAAATAGTATCTAGTATTTATGTTTTATTCGGCATGCACGAATCACTATGAAATATACCTAAATATTTGAAAAGTTCCCTCGATTTCTCCAGGATCCCATCATCAGATCTGATGACAATGGGAGCAACTTGGAAGTATACCCTTTCAAACACAAAAATATTTTTTCAAATCGGTCCAGCTGTCTTTGCGTAATCGGTGAAAAAACATACAAAAAAAAAAACATACAGTCGATCTGAGAACCTCCTCCTTTTTGAAGTCAGTTGAAAAGTTGTGAAAGTAAAAAACCATGATTTAATTATCTCGAACGAAAAAGAGAAAAATGTAATCCGCGGCTTTCACCTGTTAACGCCGGCCAGCGATGCGACACTGACATATAAAAACTAAGTCAATTGTATAGATTTTAAAGTACCGCTTTCTTAGCGCTTGTCTACACCTTTTTACTTTATATATTACAATTATAAAAAAAGTTGTAAAAGTAAGAAACCATGATTTAATTATCTCGAACGAAAAAGAGAAAAATGTAATCCGCGGCTTTCACCTGTTAACGTCGGCCAGCGATGCGACTTTGACATATAAAAACTAAGTCAATTGTATAGATTTTAAAGTACCGCTTTCTTAGCGCTTGTCTACACCTTTTTACTTTATACATTGCAATGTCAATTAATTTGTATATATTGCAATGTCCCACAATTATAAAAAAAAAATGGAAAAGTAGGAAACCATGATTTCATTATTACGAACGAAAAAGAGAAAAATGTAATCCGCGGCTTTCACCTGTTAACGTCGGCCAGTGATGCGACTTTGACATATAAAAACTAAGTCAATTGTATAGATTTTAAAGTACCGCTTTCTTAGCGCTTGTCTACACCTTTTTACTTACAACATCATTGCTTTGGTTCATACTAATATTATCAATTCGAAAGTAACTCTGTTTGTCTATCATCTGTCAGTTTCTAGGGCCCTTGTAGCGTTTCGTATCTCAAAAGGGTAAAATGTCGTTCTCAGTCCAAAAACGGCAGTTTTAGCCTCAAATTTTGACACTCACAAGGGAGCCAAAATCGTGAAATTTGGCTAGAAGCAATATTTGGCTTATAGCAATATTGTATTGTACCTACAGAAATATACAAAAGTCGTAAATTTGTAATTAAGCACAAAATAACAACATTTAAAATTTCGCGTTGCATAATTATAACTATTTATCGCGCGAATGTGGATATGTTCGCTTGTGACCACGGCTGGTGCAACCTGGTCAAAACGTCAAGCAATTTTAAGGCAAATAATGCGTGTTAATTCACGTATAATAAATAGTTACAAAATAACAAGTTCCTACTGAATATGAATCGAAACCAAAACCTCTCGCACAGCAGTCGCACAAATTCCCATTACGCGGCGAGACTAGTAGCTCAACCTCTATAAATGACATCAACAAGAAGAACGCAACGACCTAAAAGTAGTAACTAAGTACCTACCTTTAAAAAAAACGCGAATAAAAACCTTCCTTGAGAGTCTGACTACCTAGAGGATCGTCTTAAGTTTCACTCAAATAAATTCTAGCGAGGAATACACATTATCAGTGAAAAAGAAAAATACCAAAACCCCAATGGGCCATAACTCATTTCTTGTGGCCTTTTTTGCATATTTTCCTGTTAATCAATTTCCGAACTCGCCATCAGCAGTTTGGAAATTGTTTTTATTATGAACTTTTTATTTGGGGCTATTTAATAAAGGAAGCGCCCAAAGGTATTACAAAAGGGTAGCTCCTTACAATTCGTATCGTTTAAAAAAAAAATCGAATCGTTTGTACGGTCAGCTGCAAAATCGCTTAACACACAGCATTTATTAATTGACTGCCTCTGTGGCGCGGTGGGAGTGTATCCGACTGCTACGCAAGAGGTCGTGGGTTCGATCCCCACCCAAGATAAAACTTTGTGTAATGAGCATGATGGTTTATTCTGTGTCTGAGTGTTATTTATCTATAATATGTATGTATTTAGAAATATATAAGTATGTTTATCAGTTGTCTGGTTTCCATAGTACAAGCTCTGCTTAGTTTGGGATCAGATAGCGTTGTGTGAGTTGTCCCAAGATATTATTATTATTATTAATTTTCTAAGATAAGTATACCTACCTCCTAAGTCTCCTATTATATCATGACACTAGCTGACCCGCACAACATCGTTTGCGTAAATTTTTTCCTGTTTTTGCAACATTTTTCATTGCTACTCCGCTCCTATTGGTCGCAGCGTGATGTTATATAGCCTATAGCCTTTCTGAATAAATGGGCTGTCCAACACTAAAATATTTTTCAATTTGAACCAGTAGTTCCTGAGATTATCGCAAACAAACAAACAAACTCTTCAGCTTTATAATATTATAGTATTTAATATAGATTGTAGGACAGAACAATAATATAAACGCGGTTATAGGTAACAAACTGACAGAAACTATACACACTTTATCACTTTATGTGTGTCTGTTAGTTTAATATTACCTTTTCATGACTTAACGATTCTGAATAGAATTTTGAATACTTTAAAATTCGTACGTAAATAGCATACAACATAAAAGGTATATACCTACGAGATTGAAGTTCTTTGTCTAAAATTGTCTTAAAAATCAATGACGGGGTGCACGCATGAAAAAGTGTCACGTAACAACAGTCACGTTATTAATTGATTGCTAGGCAACGGTCACGTTATTTTTCTTACTACATTTATCACTACATTATAAACTCTGCGTCTATTAAAACTCTATTCTACTCTGTCGTCACAGTCATGAAGTTTTCATTATATTAGTACTTCCAGAATGTTATATAGCAATTAGTTTTAAGTTTAATGTTCCAAACTAAGTGGTCTGCGTAGTTTAATCAATTACTTCTAGCAATTTAACATAAACTGAGACAAATGATACTCTTTTGTATTAGTGGCAAATTAATTAAAAGACAACTAAAAACTAAAGCCTTTTCTCTGGAACCTCTTTTTATTTTAAACTGCTTGAATCGTTAACTGTTTCATAATGTAGTATCTTCTTAGTTGAAATACGTATTGGTTGTACTTCAAGTCTATACTAATACATATTATAAAGCTGAATAGTTTGTTTGTTTGAACGCGATAATTTCAGGAACTATGGGTCTGAATTTAAAAAATATTTTACTGTTAGATAGCTCATTTATCGAGGAAAGCTATGGGCTATATAACATCACGCTACGACCAATAGGAGCGAAAAACGGGGAAAATTTACGCAGACGAAGTTGCGCGGGTCAGCTAGTCTATACTTCTATATCTATAAATTTTATTACAAGTGACTTTCGGAGATACTCATCTTGTTTAGCTTAATTACTTTAGACTAAAAGTAATACTCTATACTAATATTATAAAGAGAAAAGATTTGATTGTTTGTATTAAATAGGCACCGAAACTACTGGACGGATTTGAAAAATTCTTTCATCATTATGAAGCTACAGTAGCCCCAGGTGACATAGGCTATTTTTTATCCCTGTATTCCCACGGGAACAGAAACTACGCGGCTTAAACCGCGAGTCGTCCGCTAGTCTTTAATAAAATTTAGCCTCAAGAATTTTAAGACTAATACTAGTAACGACCCTTACCTCATTTATCATCATCATCATCATCAACCTATCGCAGTCCACTGCTGGATATAGGCCTCTCCAATTGTACGCCATTTTGTTCTATCTTCGGCTTCTCGCATCCAGCTCCTGCCAGCCGTTTTGCGTAAATCATCACTTCACCTGGCCTGAGGGCGTCCTACACTACGTTTGCCGTGCCGTGGTCTCCACTCAAGAACTCGTTTACCCCAACGGTTTATCGGTTTACCTCATTTATCGGTTAATTTTATTACAAGTGACTTTCGGAGACACTCATCTTGTTTAGCTTAATTACTTTAGACTAAAAGTAACCTTTATTACTTAAAAAATAATAGCAGTAGAACTTGATACTTGTTTATTACTAAGCAGCCTGAGGCGAGACTAACATTACGTAGAAAGTAAGATTGAGTTTGGCGTTTGTGAGTAAATTAGATACCTTACTGTAAGGTAACATGTACCTAGGTGTAGAAGCGGTCTAGTGTACTACCTTGGTACTACCGCAGCGGTATTTCGAAAGAATTGATTTTGCACAGTTTTTAGGGTTCCGTAGCAAAATGGCAAAAACGGAACCATTATAGTTTCGTCATGTCCGTCTGTCTGTCCGTCCGTATGTCACAGGCTTACTCAAAGACTACTCAATGAATCTTGATGAAATTTAGTGGAAAGGTGTCTTGTAATAGCCTCTACTTAGTTTGATAGCTAAATAATAACAATAAATATTTTTAGGGGGGCATTCCATACATGTAACAGAAGCTGTTTTTTTTCAGCAAACATCAACGTGTGGCACATCATTCGACAGATCTTTCAAAAACATTTTGAAATTTCCGATAAACTTTTTTGATTTAGTGAATATTTTTGGAAATAATCCCTCCGAAAGTTGTATAAATCGTGTCCCCCCCCCCTTAACTTTTGAACCGTGTGACCAAAAAATATGGAAAAAATCACAAAGGTAGCGCTTAATGATTACTTTGAAGTAAGATTATTTTGGATAAGATCAGATATACCGTCATTGAGTTATTGCCGAAAATCTGCGATTCTCAACAAAAGGACGTAAGTGGCATAAACATACGCTCTTTTGCTGTTGCAATTGTTCAAGGCTGCGGAACCCTATACTGAGCATGGTCCGACATGCTATTACCCGGTTTTTTTTAATTCTAACACATGCTCCGGTCCCGACTCCTGACACCAGACCGGACAGTATCGTCCGATGCATAGTGTTGTCTTCGGTAGACCGTAATGTAAATACTTACGTACAAGAAAGTAAAATATATATTACCTACCCACAGACCTACTTTCACATATGTTTTGAGTACCTATCTATATCTACCTTTAAAAATCATATAATAAAACATTCGTTTAACAAGCAGCTGTATATTACATGTTCGAACAAAGAATATGTGTGCTCTGTTTTTTATTTTTATTGGCAATTAAACAATTAACCCGTCGAGGGACACAAAAGAATCATACATCCCCACTGTGCGGGGCGAAATTTTATACTCATTGAAGGCGTATTGTGGTGAATTGTGAATTTTAGGGTTTGTTCCAGAGATGAAAGCTTTTAGACTCGTGAATAAGCACTCCCATACATTTATGTAATAATAATAAGGAAATGCCACAATCAGGGTAGGTACTGAATGGATAGGTACTCAAATTAGGTCGTGTATGTGTGAGTCAGGATGTGTAAGAACCTCGTGTATTGCAAGTACCCGCTTACTTCGGTAGTATGGACTCTTTGGATTAATATGGGAAAAGATGAGACTTGATAATTATATTTTAATATACCTTTAAACGAGCAAATCTTTGAATTAATATGGGAAAGATGAGACTTGATATTTCTATTTTATTATACCTTTAAAGCTTGTATGTATATATACCTATATATATAATCAGAATCTCGGCAATGGCTTCATAAAATTTAGTATACAGGGAGTTCCGGGGGCGATAAATCGATCTAGTTAGCTTTCGTTTCTAAAAAACGTCGTTTAATGAAAAAAATACCAAGCTAAGCTCAGTCATCCAGGTAGGTACTATAAGTAATACTGGATAGGTCCAAGAGGATAGAATGTTGTTATGAAAATGTATTAACTTCAAGTCAATAAGCTTCAAGACATTTGTCATAAGTCTTCTGTTTTTAGCATTGCCAAGATTGCCAAATCAGAAAGTAAAATTTTTACCATAAATTCTTGACATTCTATCAACCTTTAGTTGATAGATTGTCAAAATTATTGCTATAATTGTGTAGTTGACTCCAATAAAAGTTAATTATTTTATACTCATCAGGTAATAGTAGATCTTAAAATGCTCTGAAAATAAGTGTTCTTTTACAATTTAACATGTTTTTGAATTTAAAAGCATTCGTTTTAAACGAATACTAAAAGTAATGTTTTGACGGAACATATGACGTTATAAGTTGATATTTCACACATATTTCAATAGAACTTGTCGTTTTGACATCCCTATTACTTCAATCCTGGTTTATTTTCACATTTCGACTCCTAATCACCGCATTATTGTGTGAATATTCGAATGCCATTGACGGTCAAGCAGCATTGCTACAGTCAAATCTGTAGATGTGTCTCTAACATTATCTCAAACAACTGCAAACAGTAACCTGAGTTACGAAGATTACATTTATGTTGAAACTAATTCAACCTTAGACCGACCACAATATAATTGCGTAGGTCTTATTAAGACTAGGAGAGTACAGAAAAAAAAATACGAATACTTTTTGTAATTTATTTAATAAAAATCTCTTTTGACTTGAACACGATCACTAAATTACAGACAATTAAAGAAATATTATTTCATGTAACATTGAGATTATTTTATGTCGTATCAGTCAAGCTTAGAATAATTAGTTACAAGACAGACTTCTTCACTGACTGATTGAAAGAAAATTTACATTATCACTACATTATATACATCGCTTTCAAAAACTGATAAAAGAAAAATAAGATAATTACAAAAGCGTTCAACTACGCTTTCATTTTAAACAGAGTAACTTAATATTATGAACCAATTTTAATAAATTAAGCGAAAAACAGAAAAGAGATGTTTTAAAGCAAAATTTGTTTAAATTATGCCTCATAATACGAAATTACGATAAATTATCAACAACATCTGTTTTGGGTGAAAGCTGTGGTTTTATTTTATTTATGTTTGTAAATCTGTGCGCGTAGTAATTCCCATATGTCAAATCTGTGGCGGTAAAGCCGACGTTCAATTTGAGAATGCTGCGAGCTAAGTAACTGCCTCTAACAAATCAAATCGCATCATTATTCCCAACGTAGTATATTTTGTACAAAACACATTTTGTTTGACACTTATGTAGTATTTATTAAACAACACATAATACATAATGTTTATAAACATATTGCATGATTTAGTAATTACAGTCTGTTGGATTTAAATGTAAACAATTTTTCTACCTTAATTTGAATGAATGGTATCAAATATAAAACTGATTCAGGTACTATTAAAATCGTATTGTAATGATAAAGAATGAATATGTTTAATATCTTTATGTTACGGTAAATGCAATTAATTAAAAATTATTAATAATTGTCCATCCTTATTAATAATTACTGGACATCGGGGTAAAAGTAAGAAGTTAATCATTTTAACCAGTGATTATTAATAATTTACTCTTAGTAGGTACCGATAGATGTACTATAGGTATCTAAATAAGATTAGATTATTATTAACAATTAGATTAATAAATTAGTTATATTTAATGCGTTTTTTGGATATTTTATAGGCTTTTTTTACGAATTATTGATGATTGATTGTAAAGAATAATTATTAATAACAACCGAAAAAGTGATGAATTACAATGTTATTATATTTTTTTATTATCATATTTTTCATGTGGTAATTATTAAGAATGATAGATAAATATTAATAATTTTCAATTAATCACTTTTACCGTAACATACACACTACTAATATCGCATCAGTTTTCGTTATTTTAAAATTCAATTACATAAGTATGGAACGGTAGAAAAACTGTGATTACATTTAAAATGAAGAATTATTAACATTTGTGGGTTTAGTTATATATTATATTTGCAGTAGTGAAAATCTTATTACAAAACCACTCAACTGTACGAAAATTGCGTGTAAAATAAATTTAAAGCGACTGTGATTGTATACATTTATTTTTATTTACAAAAAATATAAACCAAATAGTGCACCATGTTTTTCGCATGTATTTACATAATATACAACTATCTACTAACAATTATTAACAATTATTTACCGAAATGGATTATTTTAATTTATAAATAAAATTTTACACATTTTTGCAAGAAAAATAAATATAGATTGGACCTTTATTTTATTCGTAGCTCGAACAATGTCACTTTATTTACATGATAAAAATTGTAAATTAAATCATGAGAGATGTTGTTAAATTTTATGTTAAGCACCATATCGTGGCCAAAAATCTGTAGCAACATGAATAAATTCTACTTAATTCAATACATTTATCTAATATTCCTGACATAGAAAAGGTTTTCGATAAACGTCGAGTAGACAAAAAACTGAAACATTAGCTAACATGGCAGCATCGTTATCATGTACAAAATCTGATTCAACTGTATCAGCCTTCTCATGTACCTATTAACTACTAAAAATTGATAAGTAACAACCAATAACTTTTAACTATAGAACTAGACAGAAACTTTGGATGTTGTGGCTTATGTCTAATGCAAATCTATGAGCAATAAAGGGTTAGTCCTATTTTCATAACAACATTTTTAAGTAGTAAATGTTTTGCCATTGTTTTTCTTTAAAAAAGAGTAGAAGAAGATAAAACATTCTCTAGTTAAAATTCTGTTATTAAAGTGTTCTGAATTATGAGGGCAGTATTGAATCTGCTTAAAAAGATTTTCGCGAACTAATCCAACAATATATTGATAGAGTGCCAACCGACCTTGCTAACGAAAAATGTTTCGAATAACAATACACAAAATTATCGTCCTATTTCATAAATCGATGTTAGAATGTAATCTCCGCCCTCAGAAACGCCCAGCCGCTATGACAAAACTTTAGTTCCAAAGCATTTATCTAGTACCATACAATAAAAGCTATTGGTAACAACAATGTAGTTATTACGTTTCTATGAAACGATCGATATAACAATACAAATAATTAATTTAGGCTTTTCTATCACTTCAACGTATACTGTCCTCTTTTCTCCTACAGTAGTAATTCAATGTCTGCTCACTATATTTACACTACGTACACCTGAACAGTTTGTCTTTAAGACTCGCTGAGGTGTCAGCAACTTAATGGTATCCATTGTTGGACTAAACGGAATGTTTCTTCTTAAATCTTTGATGTAACACGATAGATCTACGCGAGAAAAGTTTCCATGTATCAAGTCACTAGTTTCGTGTTTATCGTTGTCCTCTCATGTTGAGGAGTCCTTCCGAGGAGTTGGAGGCGGGGATGGAGAGGGGGACGGACCCCTCAGCTCTGTGCTAGGGAATCCAACGGCACCACCAGTTTTCCGTTGGAGTAGCTGCAACAAAGGAAAACAATTTATTACAAATAAATGTTGACAAGTGTACGTTTAGTTAGTTGTTTAAAAGTTGTGAACTACAATGTTAAAGTGAAATAAACGATGTACGAGTTAGTAAAAGAAGTATTAACCTGTATGGTATAGTGGTCGTTCTGGATTTAGCTCTGCTTGGCCTACACGCGTCATCTGCAACCAAGACACTGAATGTGAGCGATTTAAAAATTGCCAACTCTTCTTTATAATGAACGTTTGTCTTGGAGGATTAAACGGAAACTTTCCGCTTGTTTCATAGTTTATATCGTATCGACTGGGTTTAATTAAGTGGTAGCGCACGCTATTGTCTCGGCTCTTGTGGAACAATACTTATCTTAAGTCGAAGTTAGCAGAAGTAATATCTGCGATACCTTAATGAGGGAACTTTGTATCGACTTTGTTAATCGTTTTTGACCCGAACGATTCTATCTGTTTACCTTCATAATTTTAAGTAGTTTTAGTTTGTTTAAAATAACGTTGTTTAGTGTGAAATTGTGCCGTGTATGATAGTGAAATAAAAAAAAAATAAAGATTGGCATATGAATTTTCTCTGGGAGAAACGAATTTTGAAATGGACGCGCTTTGACAATTTTAACGAGATTGTATAAATTTGATTAATGTAAATGTACTGGTAGAAAGTTAATATTACTCAATTCTGCAGCTAATTAGAGGAGACAAGGAGTACTTTCTGCCAGCAAAGTGACAAATGTGTTGGCGGGTAGCCTTACCATAGAACGGCTAACATCGTTGTGAGAGGCACGCATCGCATTTGACGGGCTCGGCACGCCGCTTGACCTGAGAGCCCTGCGAGCCGGACTTACGCCGGAAAGTGTACCTAACGAGCAGACCTGCAATGCAAAACGCCGCACCGTTAACAAAACAAATAACTAAACCAAAATGAAAACAACAAACACAGAGCCACGCGCGCGCGTCCATCTGAAAAACGCCTATGGGCGGCGAAAGCGGGCGAAATAAAAAAAAGAAATGATGCTTCAGGGTTTTCATGACTTGATACCGCTTGGATTCATTCACGTTTTATGGCAGAATGAAACTTTATGCATTTTTGTACTGGATTTATGTTTTATACTAGGCTGTGTATCGTGGAAATTCCTAAGCGATGACGAATGTTTCGAGTATGTGCTAATGTTTTAAAGTTTAGTTTGAGCTAAATACAGAAGATATGAAATTGCTATTAGCTAAGATAATAAGAAAAATAGCTAATATAAAATAGTTTCTAGACGGCATGCAGAAGACTGAAAAATATAAGTAATTAAATTGTAGTAATCAACTTACCAGTTAATCCTGCTTTGTTGATGCTGTTGGAACTAGAGAAACCTGATATTTTCTTCCAAGCCTTTTTATTCCAAAACCCGCTAGCTTTGGCATCTCCACAGCTGGAGCTACGTGGTGACTGTATATCTTTTGGGCAGCGCAATCCACATTCATCTGCACCTAAAATTCTTACACCTGCCCCTCGTGTGCCATACGCTACAGCGGGCAAGTGCGGCACTGATCCTGTCGGCTTGCGTCGCAAACTACCTACATAACTCGCCCCGCTACTGCTGCCACTAAACCCACTGTCTAAATCTGGTGGATTACAACTTGCCGGTGAAAGCAACTCGTCGGTCGGACCAACTCGCAACAATTCCTCGATATTGTCTCTGTCTTCGGCACGCTCCGAATCGGGTGACTCACATTCCGGCATGAGCATTGCCTCGACACTAAGATTTAGTTCACCCAAAATTCGTTTGTGCCTCGATTCTACACGCCGAACTTCCTCCTCAACAACACTTCTATCTAAAGAAACTAGTGACTGACGGGGTGCATATCGATGTTTTGGACATGTCCTAGAACCATCTGTAATTTCTTCATAAATATTTTCTTCTGTTCCATATCTCGTTACATAGTTATGACGAGATGTTCGATCTCGTGGTATTCCACCTCTTCCTCTTTGACGGTTAACCTTTCTCGATGACGAAGGCATTGATAAATGGTGATCGTAATAAGCATAAGAGTAATCGACTGGCTCAAAGCGCTCCATAGTAGCGGCAATATTACTTCTATTCCATGTTTGAGGCGGTGGCTCCCTAGATAAATTGACAGCCGCCAGTCTTGCTGGTAGTATTTCATCAAGGTCTCTGGCACACCGTTCATCAAGAGATTGCGCGCCATCGTCTTCCTCTCGCCTGTGCTTCCTATGGGGTCGTCGAGATGTTTGTGATCGTGCATGGGCTCGATCGCAGTCTGATCCGTGACCATGGTTATAGTCGGGGGTATGGCTACGATTGTAATCTATAGGCCGATGTTTACAATCTAGGGTATGGTGATAATCAGGCGTATGCCTTAGACTGTAACTCGAGTTCCCTTCGTAGTCCGATCGATCGTAAGAGGGACTATCGTCAGCGTTACTAGTGTGTGGATGTGGGCAGTCTGCAGCTATGCCGGACTCAGATGAGGGGTAATCATGCACTTCGGCCGTGGTGAGCACGCGGTCGTCGGGCCTCGCGGGCTCCGAAGTTGCGTGTCGGTGATGCGGGCGCGGTCGCGTCGTTTCGCGACAGCTCGCAAACGTTCGCTGAAGAGTTGGGGCGTGTGGGTACCGTCCACAGCGATTGTCGTACACCGCCTGCCCGGGCTCGTCGGGGCTTGGCGGCGCGCTGCGTGATTCCATGGCTCATCCTTTCATATCCAATTAGTACCTGTAAAAAAAACACATTTGTTATTTCACGGCACATTTAATATAAATATGAAATGTTTTCTTGTTAATAAAAGTCACGGGACGACGCCGCGCCGGCGGCGGGGCCGAGGGCAATGAATCCGAAATTACATGCTGCGTGATAAGGGTAGGGTAAGTGACGATCAACACAGCAGCCGACGTCGATATATCATCATCAGTCGTCGGGTAATAAATCGGGGACTTTGCGCCGTGTTTACATTTTATATGGCGGATTTTTAGGTGCTTTGTTCGCCTGCGGCGTAATATTACGGTGACAGAGTAATTTGGAGTAAAAGTTATGACTTCAAAAGGCTAATGGCAACATTAACCTTAAATACATATCTCATTACTCGGTGTCTTTAATACTAGTAATCAAATAAGCATATTCGGCTATGATATCCAGGTCAATTATGATGGGAAAAGCATTGTATACAAAATTCTGTACATACAAACGCAGTGTTATGAATTTCCAACCGTTTTATAGTAGATATTTTTTTAAATATTTTCTCTGAAGACCTATCTAGCATGAAATATATTTATCGAGCACAAATGGAGAAAACGATAATAAAAATTTAAAATCAACATTTATATTGTGTCTCCCTCATGTTGTTGCAAGAATTCCAGACCAATTTATTATTGTAACGATAAGTGTCCGTGAACTAGTCTGGCAAGGGCGGGCTTGGGGACGCGGGTGCCCTGCGACAAGCGATGTTGCCATGGCGACGCGGCCCCGCGGTTATCTCGTCGCTTCCGCCCGATATTCCTTGCATCTAAATCATCATCAGAGCTGGGAAGCGGCTCGTAAAGCGCCCGTTGACCGTCCGACCGCGCCGCCATAATTTGTTATGCCGGCCATCAGATCGTTCCGGGATTTCTGGTTCGCCACAAAACGTACTACGATTTAAGTCACACTATCACAATCTCAGATAGTTTTGTTATGTTACAACCACTTTTGTTTTATTTTTCACCCTTATCCCCGTATAATTATTGATCGCATAATAATATTGACACAAATAATGTAATAAATTCAACTGCCGAATTGGAATAAATTTAGTAACGGGACGATAAATTTGCTTTGCGTTCTCATACGCTGCGTGATGTAAGCACAATTTTTGGTCCCCTGCCTGCTTTCCCCTCGTGTTGAGCTTTAAGAATATATTACTAGCTATGAGGGTTAAAAAATCATGCAATGTACATAATAGCGTCGTAATTGCAATGAAATTTATTATTACAGCAAAGTATTACTGACACTAATTGCCAACATTAATTTAAAGGATTAAAGCGTGTGCTGCCGTTATGCTATAGAAATAAGTTTATTGTTAAACATAATTGTAAAAATAAGGAATATTTTCGATATAATACCTTTAAAGAGGTCAGAGTGAAAGGGTCTTTCATAACCTTGCTCATTCCTTTGAATCTTTTGTACTACTGAGAATTCTGAAAGTATGAAGTTCTTGCAATCATTCACGATTTGTGTAATATAATATAACATATTCCAAGTATAAATCTTTCTTTAGGTACTATATCTTTCGATCTACTGTTGCTTATCTTATCTACACAAAGCCAAATTGCCACGAAATATCGATATTTCGTTGAAAATAGGCATGTATCCAATATCGGTATTTCTTGGAAAGTGGGTCCGATTGTTGTCAGGGTGGTTATTAATACGAAATTTATTTCTTTTTTAGGCATTATAGGTCTAGGTAGGCCTTCAAGATTATAATTTATAAGTTAACCTTACTTTAAATGTAAGTTATTTCTCTGTTGAATCTAGACTAAATTATTTAAGAGGTTCTGCAGACGAACACAAAAAGATAAAATTTTCTATGACTTGGCATAGGAAGATAAAACTTAATATATTTTAAGTTCGTAATTGATTATAGTAATTTTAATTTTTATAGGCATTATTGCAATTATTGTATTAATAAAGTGATTGGCAAGAAATGCGTATAAAAATTACTATAATATTCGGCCTGCGACTTCATAATTTGTTAAAAATGCTCTCTGTAACGAAGCAATAACAAAAGCCATAATAGTTCTTTAACTAGCGGCTAGATGTCGCAAGCGAGGGCCCAACTCGCATGCAGGAAAAGATAGAAAAAATTGGGGTCCAGTAACATTAATACAGATAGGTGGTTTGATTCCGGCCCCAGTTTGGTATACGAAAGTCTCAACTTGAAATTTTTCTATCTTTCAAAAATGCAATTATTGTATTAGTTGTTGGCAATTTATTGTAAAACTTTGTTGTAATTGACCAACATAGTTAACTGGAAATTACGTTATAAATCTAATCGCTAACTTTACTTTGATATTAAAGTCAAATAAGCACCGCATAGTAAAATTACTAACACTACAATTTTGCGGCATTACGGTAATCAACATCCATCACGAGGCGATAAAATAATAAGTATTTTCATTTTCTATGCACCCCACACTGGGCGTCATTATAAATAATAGGTTTTTTGTACTGTGGACACATGTGGTCCTCGTCGCCGATAGTAATTGCTATCTGACAGTTTTTTTTTTATCTCTGGACGGTGTTATGTTACATATTTTAGTAGAATTGTTGATATTTTATGCGTGGAATGTTTTGTCATGCTCACACCCTTTCGCCTTTGAGATAACGTTCCACATGGGGCTTGGTAATGAGTTTATTTTTTTTAATCAGGACATGCAGCACAGAATAACAATACAAAAATATGTCATTTTTTGAAGCAAAGAAGTAGGTACGTTGACCATAAATGGTGAAGGATTTTTATAGTATTGTTTTCTTATAAGCAATTTCATTTCATATCTATACTAATATTATAAAGCTGAAGAGTTTGTTTGTTCGAACGCGATAATCTCTTTTTTTTTACTATAGGATAGCCTATTTATCGAGGAAGGCTATAGGCTATATAACATCACGCTACGACCAATAGGAGCGGTGCAGCAATGAAAAATGTTGCAAAAAGGGGTAAAGTTGATGCGAACGAAGTTACACGGGGCAGCTAGTTCATTATAAGGACACTTTCAACAGTCAAATAAAAAGTCTCCAAAAATCTTTAGTAAAATCCGGCGTTACAACGCTAATTTATGCAGGATCCGCTCAGTAAAGTGTTAAAACATCTATAGGAAGCACTTCAGTTAACTTGCTCCATGCCTCTAGCTACAGGCGACAGATTGTTTATTTATAAATCACTCGAGCCTCTAAGAAGTCGTCCAAAGTCTTTCAGATCTAATAGATCTAAATTGCCTCTGTATTTTATGTAGATTTGTTGAATTATTATTAGTTTATTTATACTGTTCTCAACAGAGTCTGGACAACTACAAAGGTATGATATTTATTATTAATGTTATAAATTATAGTGAAACTAGCTTTCGCCGCCCGCGTGGATGTCATTTTATCTCAGGATATCTTTCTGCTTCTATAATTTCATTTCAATATGTTCAGCCGTTTAGTCTTGAAAATATAACAAACAGACACACTTTTGCATGTAGATTACCTACAACTACTAATTAATAAATTGTGTACGACTACGACTTTAGTTATATAGGTAGTTCGATTTAACCCAAGTTTGAAGCCGATTTAACATTTAACTAAAATGAAGAAATAAAAGATATTTTATGAGACTTGGATACGCAAACAGTTGTGCAAAAATTCTCACAATCGTTTGCGCATGCAAGTTGCTGGGTGTAGCCAGACTCCCACACGCTCCACGCATAATCTTATTCGCACCAATAGGTTCAATGATGTTTTAACTAAAAGGGTGTAGAAAGCGGCACCTTAAAATCTATACAATTGACTTAGTTTTTATATGTCAGTGTCGCATCGCCGGCGTTTACAGATAAAAGTAGCGGATTACATTTTTCTCTTTTTCACTTTTGATAATATTAAATCAAGCTTTCCTACTTTTACGACTTTTTTATAATAGTATGACATTGCAATAGGTTCTATAGGTTATATATGTATGCATTAGTTTGCTGTTTTTAAAAATCGAATGTTGAATATGTAATCTTTTTACTTAAAACAATATTTAATAGGTTGATGCAAACGTTATTGTACCGTCTTCACATACATGCATAATTGTGCAAATCAATTTTGTACAAGCTAGCGTTTTGTGCAAGCTATTTATGCCATATACCGTTTTGCCGTCTTAGCACACATGTTTATTTGCATAAACAAGAACTTGTGCAAATAATTTTGAGCATGTAACCGGACCATAACACAAGTTTTATGTCGGCTCAAGATTTGCCTGAGATGAGGGAATAAAATAAGTTTTTAAGAGATATCTATGTCTCTTCCGAAGACGGCTTAAGTAACTAATTACTTTGCATTAGAAGTACTGTTGTACCATGCATTTAGTCTAGTAACCGAACAGGTCGGCGGTCTTAATGAAGACTTGTCACGTCTTAATTACTCGTAAGTAAACTATGGTCTATGATTGACCCGAGCACTGTAAAGAGACGTGTAGACGAACACTATTGTAACGTAATTATTTATTCTGAATTAAGCGATGAATTTTTACTAAACACTTAAATGGATTCAAATGAGTGCGGTTTTCTAGAATGTGCTAAGTATATTTAAAAATCAATATGGCTGCCATTTTATACACTTGGACGATCTTATGAAGACAATTTAAAATTGAAACGCATACCAACTTTTTAAAGGTTATTATTTTTTTAATTCATGAAATGAAATGAAATTATTATTGACCGAAATTCAATAATAATTTCATTTCATTTCATGAATTATAATGTAAATATCTGAGAAACTCAATAACAATTTAATTTCATTGAATCATACAAATGTGTGGCACACGGGGACTGCCGCGGTAAAGCTATTGCATAGCATTTATTAGCAACAACATTTTTTTTTTTTCTTTTAAGTTATTTTTTTTTATTACATAAGTTATTTTCATTACATTTCGGAGCAGCTCGTCTCGACCCGTGCGAGCTTCGTACAGTCGTACCACATGCTGGAGCTGGATGCGAGAAGCCGAAGATAGAACAAAGTGGCGTGCAATTGGAGAGGCCTATGTCCAGCAGTGGACTGCGATAGGCTGATGATGATGACCACATGCTCGGCCGTGCTACATGGTAGGCGGAGTGGGGAGTGTTAGGTTTTTTTTGTTACGGAATTTCTTGATTCGGTCGCCGCGCTTAAAGCCCGCGATAAAAGCTATGCAATAGCTTAAAATTAGAATATAAATTTATCGATTTACAGATAAGTAAAAAAGATACATATCAAACCATTACAGTTAGACAAGTTTGTATCCATTTCTAGAATAATGATACACAATCGTCTTCGATCACGATTAGAATGTTACCATCATTGGTCAACGATAAGGCAGTCTGTGTGTCTTGTCCGTTAATATGTTTACTGATATATATATATAGTACAGCTTTCGTGTCTTTTATCTGTCCGCCAGATGTGTCGTCGAATTTGATTGTGTTAGATTGATAGGACACGTCTTATTTCGTGGGAAAATATTCCTTTATTTGTATACATGAATTCTCTAGGTGCTACAGACGGTCATGTTAGCGTTCGTTTGGCGGTTGTACAACAAAAAGCTTGCTTTCTGCCTTTCTTTGTTTACAAAACGTAATTAAAAATAAATCTGACTTTAAAACTGTAATGTGTAATTAATAACTAAAAAATAAAAGTAAAAGTTGGTAGGTACTTGCAACAAAAAAGTAAATAAACATTTTTAAGCCAGGAAAAAGTAGTTTTTATTTGGCACCAATTTCAACATCCCTAGAACATAATTGAAGTAGGAGTTTATTTAATTGGAATAACTAAAAGTTTTACACTAGAAAAAAAAGTATTATAATAATTGTACAAAACACATGTGTACTCATTTCGTTCTTCACAAAATATAAATAATGATAACTATTAAATAGAAATTTAATAAATAATATTTTAGTTGAAGTTAATAATGGGTATATAATTATTTTACTGATATAAGTTAATATTTTAAATATTAACGTTTGAGCTGTTAATTAATTGACTTCAATTATTGCCAAATTTGTTAGCAGCTGTGGCAAACAAGTCTAAATCTTTAAAAAAAGTATTATGAATTATCGGCACATGTTCTGTGAGGTTTTTAATTAAAATTATAGAATACGTTTACCCGTCTTTATGCCTGCTAGAAGTACTCGTAGTATATCGTAATATAGGGGACATCTTTGAGCGCACCACGAATGCGCCAGTTCGCACGGGCTTGTCACGATAACGAAATAAAGATAGTCAATAAGGACCCTGAATAATACTGAAAAACGTCCGAAAATTTTGCAGTTTTTTGCACTTAGCACTATTTTTTTGCTTGCATAACACCTTGCCTTACGCGGTGCGCATAACATACCAAAAATCCAATTTTACATCACGTTTTGCGCTTTTAGGGATTTTATTTGTAAAATTTGACTGCGCTTATTATACACTACAGAATAAAAATCATCCAAAAGGTCAAACCAAAGCACATTAATCGTACATAAATATCACTTTTAATTTTACACACTATTTAAATAATTAACTGTATCCAAAATTAATGTACACGTAAATTATATATTATCGTATTAATTAGCTACTCTGATAAAGGATGCAGTGCAACATGTGGTTCATTTGCATTTTAATTTTATTTTAACCACAACGTGACCAAAGACAACAAGGAGGTAGATTATATATAATTTTGTGGTTTCGAGCTGAAGTAAATTAAGGGTCATTATAAAAACAATTAATTCGTTGATTTAACCGCAAATGGTAAACTACCTCTGCTATTTTTTATCGTGTTTATTAGATTTATAAACATACTATTTACACAAATTGTTTTAAGTTTTGTTGATGTGATAACGTCTTATAAATCGATGAACGTGACACGAAAAAAGTGTCACATAGTAACGGTCACGTTATTGATTAGTTGATAAGCAACGGTCACGTTATTGATTGGTTGCTAAGCAACATCGAATGGTGATTGCAGTGACGTGACATGCGATACAATTGACGTACGGTGACAGATGAGGTAATTAGCGCCATTTTGATGGAACGGGCTAGGGGTTAACCACCAACAGACTATTTTACTGGAGTAAAATCGTTGTTTATTGTGAGGTTTAGGCCCTAAACCTGACAGAGAAACATCGATTTTTCTCCAGGGTCTCTCGGGTGTGTGGTAAATGGTTATGTGACGAAAGTAGGTGGTAGGTGGTAAAGGGTTTATTTGTATTTTTTTTTTTTTTTTAATATATTACGTAGTTATTTGGTGTAATGTAAAGAAGCCAAAAGCAAGAGGTTATTGGTAGGTATATTGTATAAGTGTAACAGATTACGAATTAATTGAACAATATATGAACAAGTCAATAAGTACCCAAAACGGTATTGAAGATTACTTACAACATCTACTCGTGATAATGTAGGAAGTTATTAATTGGGTTACAGAACGTAATTAATAACAGCATATATTGATACTTCCTTCGATATCGATCCATACCGTATTTGTATCGTATGTACCTACTTGTTTACATCTGGTTGTGTATTGTACATCATGAATATGTTTGAGCAATACGTACTAGTTCACCAAATATAATTTATTTCCTTATCAACTACTAGCTACTTTCTTCAGTCTATCGTTTTCCAAATACCTCATCCGTGCCTAGAATATTAAGCCATCGGTCCTGTGTCTTATCTATACTAATAATATAACTGCTAGTCCATATATATATATAGTTTCCAGCTGTCACGCGCAACTTCGTCTGCGTAAATTTTTCCCGTTTTTGCAACATTTCTCATAGCTGCTCCGCTCCTATTGGTCGTACCGTGATTTTATATAGTCTATAGCTTTCCTCGGTGAATGGGCTATACAACAGGGAAAAAGTTTTTCAGTTCTTACCGGTAGTTTCTGAGATTACCGCGTTCAAACAAACAAACTCTTCAGCTTTATAATATTACTAGCTGTCCCGCGCAACTTCGTATGCGTAAATTTTCCCCGTTTTTGCAACATTTCTCGTCGCTGCTCCGCTCTTATTAGTCGTAGCGCGATGTTATATAGCCTATAGCCTTCCTCGATAAATGGGCTATCCAACAAAAAAATATTTTTTCAAATCGGACCAGTAGTTCCTGAGATTAGCGCTTTTAAACAAACAAACAAACAAACTCTTCCGCTTTATAATATTAGTACAGATAAGTATAGATAGGTGAAAAAATGTAGATATTTAATCTTACTAGCACCTATTTAACACCTCTAAGTACCAACCTACAATAAATACGTCGCAATACTATACTATTGCGATAGATACATTGTATATTAGTAAGATCCAATTACTCGATGGTTTCGAAATTCATGGGGAAGGTCTAAATCCTGCAGAATAGATTAGAAAGTCTAGATAATATAAATTGGAAATAATATCCTTGTTAATAAGCGTTGATACAATCGCTTATTGCCCGTCTACCGTAGCACTAACTTAATAATATTTCAACTTTACAAACAATAAGCTAAAGCGTCAACATGACCGCTTAATACTGTTCGTCCATTGCGGTACTAAGTACGCCACATAGCAAACATTTGCGTAGCTCATTTGCCCATAAGTAACCTATGCTCCGACTTAATAGGCTCTATTGTTCTCGCCATTGTCGGTTACGTAATAACGGTCTATATTTTCTGCACATCAACGAATTATAGAGCTAGAATCATTGGCTAGTTAACTACATTAAAAAAAATGGTTGTCCGTAAAGTCGGTTTACCAACGATAATTTTAGGTGATAACGTCATAAGAAAACATTGATGACATTGAATAAACAACCAAACCTGTGACAGCTTTGTTTTTTTTTCATTAGAATCATATGTCGCTGCAATCGCCAAAACATTGATGGCATTGTAATAAACAACCATGCGTGTGACAGATTTAGTGGACCCGGGCGCAATAGTTCAGCCTATCAGCAGGCGGAAAGTGTCTGTGACACTTTTTCCGCGCGTGCACCTGGTCATCACTACATAGTATAAAACAAAGTCGCTTTCTCTGTCCCTATATCCCTATGTATGCTTAAATCTTTAAAACTACGCAACGGATTTTGATGCGGTTTTTTTAATAGGTAGGGGTTTTTAAGAGGAAGGTTTATATGTATATAACATCCATTAAATAGTGGAGAAATAAGGAGCGGAGCAGCAATAAAAAATGTTGCAAAAACGGGGAAAATTTACACAGACGAAGTTGCGCGGGTCGGCTAGTTTATTTAAAGGACGTTATCACGTCACGTGAACTCTCACAATTAAAATGTTTTTAAATTTTTAATCGAATAAACGAATACTTAAATAGAATGGAACTTATGACGTCATAGTGTGTTATTCCATACAAATTTTTAAAGAGACTGATTTCGCTTGGCCGTTAAATACCAATTTTGTTTGATAGGTAGGTATACAAGTAGAGGAGAACCATCAAAACTCGTTACTTTTCCTTAATATGAAACAGTAAGTAATGCCGGAAAAAAGTGATATGTTAAAAGGTACTAAACAATTGCTTGAAAAAAAAATGAGGTCTTAAATATTTGCTTGAAATACTCAAGCAAATATTTAAGACCTCATTTCAAATATGTATTTTTTAATATTGATTTATTTGGAAATTGGCTATTCCTATTGCGTTAAACAATAGCGCCGTAGTCCACGAAAATTTCGTCCATTCAATTCGATCTTTATGTGCATAAGTATCGAATCAAGTGATTAAAATTTATTGATATTTTAATTTTATCGACTTTACAGAATTGTCAATATTAAATTTAATTTGCGATACATGTATACAAATTATTGTCATATTAATTATGAGTAAGCATTCACTTCTCCGAAATGAGTGCAATGAAATTGGGGCCGGCTCGTAAAAGCGTACAGTCAATAATTTGTACTCAAAATGAGCTTAAAATTACTTTATTTAAGTTATGTACCACATTCATAAATCTTGAAAACAAAGCGTTCCATCTACATAATAACAATTGTACCTAAATGAAACCATAATTGTATTAATAGACAATGATTTAAAAAAAAATATAAGTATCGTTCGCAAAATAATCATAAGAATGTTTGGCTCAGTCAGGTTAGTTATCTATTTTGACTAAGGCAAAACAAATATTGAATATATTTATGTAACTAATTTGTTTATTTTCGGTTAACCAAATAGGTATAATAGCTTCAAGAGAAATCAGAAAATATTTTTTAAACTTTTTCGAATTCCGTTAAAGGTCAACATTTGAAACCTGAATATAAGTAGGTATACATATAATAGTACAAAGTTGAACATTTTACAACACACATAAGAAGGCCATTACACTGAACGGCGACGTTCAGAGATTTGAATTCGAAATGAGCCTTGCCTTTTCGCGACAGTTTTGTTTATTTTATGTCCCTTTCACCGAATTCCGGAATTGGGGAAATAAATAACAAATAAAAGGTTAAGGTAAATTTAAAGAAAAGCAAAGTTGGCAAGTACGCTTCGAATTTGGTTGAAATGTATTAATTGTAGGTGTTTAAGTATCTTCACAGTTATTTATAATAACAACCTGAGTGACTTTAAGTAACTGGCGTTCCTGTAAATGCATTTGAAATAGCGATGGGCCATTGTTTTTTTTAGGGGTCTTACTCCCAAAGTTGATCGGAAACGTTTCGGTCGAAACGAACGCTTGCTGAACACCGAACCCGAACCTACCACGGAATTTGTTCGATGACGATGAACGCATTACGTTAGTTATCCTGCTTTATGGATCCGGCAACTCAGTAATGCTGATGACCAATCACAGTGAAAATTCAGTTAAGCAACTATAGTTTTGACCGTTACTAAAGTTTAGAAAATGATTTTCTACGGATTACCGTTTACTAAACTTTAAGAGCAGATTAATACATCGGTCCTGAGCTTAATCTATTTATGAACTTTAGTCCATATGAAGGTGAAGAAACTGTAGAGCGCATTTATGTTTCAGCACAAACTTGTACACTTTAATATTACTTGTTGGCTACAGACACTACATTAGGATGGGGCACCATAACCGAAATAGGTTAAGTACGGCGAAGACTGGTGAATAACAAAAGGGTCAATTTGCTCTGTACTACCAACGTCAGTGCTTGACTTGAGCCACAGATAAATATAACCAAGAAGAAGAAGGATACATGAAAGGAATATGAATTACAAACGGGCCAAGGGAGTAAGCTAGCATATTAGGCCAACGTGTAGAGGTCTACTTGGCGGTATGTTGGTAGTTGGCGCCAACATTTTTCGGCCAATCGAATGACGTTGGTATTTCGTGCACACATCAAAGTATCTTGGCTGCTCAACCAACTATGTTCACACGTTAGCATCTGGGCCAACATGCTGGCTTACCTTGGCCCAATTGGTAAAGCCGCCTTTACACTGTATTATTCAGTTGGGGGTATTTCCGAAAGAACCTTTGTTAGTGCTCCTGTCTGGAATAAGAAAACGTATCTTCTAAATTTTATATTCTTCTTCTTAATTTTATGTTTGCGTCATCGTTTCTTAAAGTTAAAGTCCGCTATAGTTAAAGTCCTGTGTCTGTGGGACTTTACAAGTTTACAAATGAAGACAAAGTATACCCGGACTCGGAACAAATGTTTATGGATCGCACAAAATTTGGTCCCGAGTAGAAATCGAACCCACGACCCACGAGCTGTCGCACGTACTACCATTGCGCCACCGAGACAGTCAAACAGAGTTCATTCAGGCCAAATGAAATTGCACTCAACATGAATATTCAGCAATATTATAACTCGGGATAAGTATAGTCGATAAAATAAACATCATTGAGATAAAAAACCGTCTTACATTATATTGCTGTAACCTTTTATATGAGCGGGTATTTTCATTAGGCATTTTATTCCGTGTTTAAATCCGTGTAAGAAGTCGCTCAACACGTGGAACATTTTTAAACCGCTTGAGTTCACATCGAAGCAGTCTGAGTAAGTACCCAGATTGCTTCGGTGGTACAATGGGACTGCGTACAACTGTTTTGCAAGAGGTCGTGGGTTTGATTACCCCTTGGGACAGAGCTTTGTTAGAACCATAAATGTTGGTTCGGGCTGTAGGTGATCTTAATGTCTATTATTTATATAATTAGGATTTAGAATCAAAGGCTAGTATTTGGTCCTCGTAAAGGATCATGTAAATCAAAGGGGCGCCGGCGGCCTGATGGTTAAGGCATCGATCTCGCAATCGAGAGGTCGTGGGTTGGAATTCTACCCATTATACTATAATGATAAAAATATTTTTTTGAACATTGGTGCCCTAAGGGGGTAAAATAGTGGTTGTAAGTTTATATGCAACACCGCCATTTAGATATATGGTAATATAACACAGTCTGCCCTACACAGGGATTAACTAATATAAAATATTCATTTACATTCGCAAGCGTGCTTAATCAAACTAAACCGAAATATCGTACGACAACATGGGGATTATTCGATTTAGTGAGTCTAATTTCTTATTTTTACTCGCCGGTGAATATTTATTCTGAGTATTTATTTGGTTTATATCATAGAAAACTTAATAATTACTCATAATATATAAATCCCAATCTCAAATAATAGCTCTATTATTTTTGGAGCGAATAATTTCACCCGTTTGAGGCTAAACTCGCTTACAAAATGTAATTAAAGAGACTTAGGCTGAAGAAACTATTACTTACAAATGTTATAGAGAAGAGTTAATTCCGGTGCCCATCGGCCATTTTATGCGACACTCAACGCAGAAAGGTTTAAGTGCCCTTTGAGTACATCTTCACGTTTTATTGCTAAGAAAGTAGTTAATAAAATGTGCGAAAATATCTTCGGCGGACGTAACCATTCAAACTTTATCCCTCTACTAATGCCTACTATATACGTATAAAATCTCTTTGCCAGATTAGGAACATGTTTTACTGCGTAATGTGTAAACCTTTGAGTTAATATTACTAAAAGGAGATATATTTTTGGTCAAATTTCGAATAAGTACAATGAAAGATTTTCAAAAACGGCTCTATATTTTAACAGATTTTTCTTTAGTAATTTCCAGAAAAATTAAATTTTTTTTTGGGAAATATTACCAAATATTACGGAAATATGAATGGTAGGTACTGTTGTATGAAAATCATTTTTTTTAAAGACTTTTATCGTAGTAGGGTACAAGTCACGGACACAAAGTATACGCAGACTCGGAACAACAATCTTATTGTGGATCACACAAAGCGGTGTCCCGTGTGAGAATAGAACCCACGACCTCTCGCGTAGTGCGATCTGTTACTAATTGCACATATCTAGTACCTACTAGCTGACTCCCGCACTTTGTCTGCGTAAATTTTCCCTGTTTTGTTACATTTTGCCCTTCTACTCCGCGCCTATTGGTCGTAGCGTGATGTTATATGGCCTATAGCCTTCGTCGATAAATGGGCTATCCAACAATAAAATATTTTTTTAATTCGGACCAGTAGTTTCTAAGATTATTGCGTATAAACAAACCAACAAGTTTATAAATAAACCATTTTAACGAAATCAATTAAATATCAACATGTGAATACTCCTAAGACCATTGGTAGGTACATAGTAAATAATTTCAATCTCTGGTGTAATATTTTATAAGTAAACGTCGAGATGGATAATAAAATGTTTATTGAAATAGTAAGAAAACTCATTTCATTAAATTAGTATAAGATTGTTTGAGAGATACGTTCTCTATGTTAAGGGTAGGTTTAAGATAAGATATTCAACATTTATTTTTTAGTGTAGGTATATCCTTCAATTCTGTGTGCCTTTTGGCAAAGACGTCGTCCAACTATTTTGCTGGAACTATTCTATTGGACTCTGTCCGCTGGAACTTTTGTCTAAGTGTTAGACGGATAATTATCTTTCCATCGTCTTATTGGGTGTCCTCTGTGGCGCGGTAGGAGTGTATCCGACTGCTACGCAAGAGGTCGTGGGTTCGATCCCCACCCAGGATAAAACTTTGTGTGCTGAGCACGATGGTTTATTCTGTGTCTGTGTGTTATTTATCTATAATATGTATGTATTTAGAAATATATAAGTATGTTTATCAGTTGTCTGGTTTCCATAGTACAAGCTCTGTTTAGTTTGAGTCAGCATTGTTGTGTGAGTTGTCCCAAAATATTATTATTATTATTTCTAACACTGTCCCATCGGTACCATAGAGTTACTAGCTTTCTTCGCCTATGTATTTGTATTGCAAACAAATTCTACAATTCTTTTTAATAAATATTCGCGGGCAGTAATCAGGCGTTTGGATTAAATAAGTGAGTAAACTTCTTGGTTGGTTTGAACTTTTTCGTTTAAAAACATTTCACGGCACTGTGTGATAACAGCAATGGCGTGCCGCAGAGGGAACAGAATCGTGCTAACGTGTGAACTTTGAATGAAATGTAAAAATGTGGAAAAGAAAGACCAAAGAGGGTCGCAACGAACCTAAGTGACACGCTCACGTTTGCGAAGAGAACTTATTATAGTATCTATACGCTTCACCCATACTAATCACACTTCACCCTTCACACTAATATTATAAAGGCCAAAGTTTGTGAGTATGTGAGTGTGTATGTTTGTTACTTCTTCACGTCTAAACGGCTGGAACGATTTTAATAAAATCTGGTATGGAGTTAGCTGACACCCTGGATTAACACATAGGCTAATAAACCGCGGGTAACACTGCGGGGCACAGTTAGTATTATATAAATGTGAAATTAACCCTGTCTGTCTGTCTGTTGCCATTTCAGGCTTAAGCCGCTTAACCGATTTAGATGAATAGTTTGAGTCTTGGGTAAAGGAATAGGATAATATTTTTACATCCACGACGGCAGAGCCGCGAGTGAAAGCTTTTTTTTTTGAAATATTACTAGCAATGTGGGATTAAGTCCCACATTACTAGCAATCTTGTTAACCCCTCCAGCTAAGCTCAAAGGCTTGTGTTAGGAGTAGGTTCACGTCAGTAGTATAATGGGTAGGATTCGAACCCGCGACCTTTCGATTGCGAGTCCGATGCCTTGGCCATTAAGTTACCTCCGCTTTGCTAAATGCTTAATTTATTCTTAGCATATTAATACAAAATCTTAAGTATTAACAACGTAAAGAGAGAACTGTACATGTGTAATTTCATTTCACAATTCAAAAATTTAAGACTTTAATTTCAGAACAACTGACACATTCAAGTATGTCACATCACAGCCAAGTGCCAAAACAATATCACAAACAACAATAAAATACTGGCAGCACACGCGCATATGAATTCCACCATTGCTCTTATACAGCATAATTTAAATTTGAAATCATATACCTCAGGGCGTTCGCTAATCGAGCGCGTCAAAAGTTTTAACTGAATTTGATGTCTGAGCACCGACGAGTACGTTGATTCCGCGAACGAAACCTCGTCATCTCCCCGGTTCGTTGGGTCGTTAAAATTCAGTAAAGCAAAGAACACATCACAAACGAATAGGCTCACTTCGTCTTAACAATTTTCTCTCAGTTTATACTCGCTTTACAACCAAAATTAAGGATGTACTCATATGTACTCAACTCTACTCAATATGTAAGAAAAGCTAGGATATTTGTTCAACGAAATTGGGTGTGTAATAATTATGATACATAAACTCTCCATTCCGATGTGTGTCTAATATTGTAAGTTGATTTAAGTTGATGTTTTGTTTGAGTTTGATCCCGTAATGTAGTACACAGCGGGAGAACCGCCCACGGGAGAAGGTTCTAATTTATTTATTTTAAAGCCATACCGCGTACAAAATTTAAACATGCATGAATACAGAATGCTGTTATATTTGAATGTGTGCTAAGGGGGACGTAGACTTATTATAGATAGATCAAGAAGACACAATGTGAAGTTACACAGATACAAAATATTTAAAAAAAACACGCAAGAACATGTCGGACTATGCTCAGTGTAGGGTTCCGGAGCCGTTGCTGTATGAAAAAAATACAGATTTGAATGATTGCACCAGCAGAAGACGCAGTTTTTTAGCAATAACTCAATGACGGTTTATCCGATCATGTCTAAAATAATTTTAGTTAGTACTTATTAAGCGCTACCTTTGTGATTTATTTTCTTATGTTTTGGTTTTACGGTTTAAAAGATAAGGGGAGAGGACACAATTAATTCAACTTTCGGAGCGATTATTTCCAAAAATATTCATTAAATAAAAAAGTTTATTAAAATCCCATTTTTTTAAAGGACCTGTCCCTGAATGATGTGCCACAAATTAATGTTTGCTCAAAAAAAAAATCAGGTTCTGTTACAGGTATGGAGTGCCCCCTAAAAATATATGTTTTTATTATTCAGCCATCAAATTAAGTAGCTGCAACTACAAGACACCTTTTCACCAAATTTAATCAATATTTATTGAGTAGTCTTTGAGTAAAATTCCTGTGATATAGGTACGCACGGGCAGACACAGACATAGACAGATAGACAGACAGACGGACATGACGAAACTATAAAAGTTCCGTTTTTGCCATTTTGGCTACGGAACCCTAAAAATGATTACTTCTCATCTTATTATATGATTTCAAAATGTTTTAGAACTTTTGCTTAACATGAATAAATGCATTCATCTTTCTATTTATACCACGAACTTTATTTAAATTGCAACCTGGAATTTCTTTGCCTTCAAATTTAATGTAATAGACATTTTGACTCCTTTGGCACATGAATTGGAAAACAAGGCAGTATGCCAGTATCCCAATTCATCGTGCAAGCCTGATTAATGTATAATAAAAAATAAAAATTTGCACCTTAATATGAAAAAATTATACGTAATAACAAGCAGTCATAGTGATTTGAATGACAAGTGATTCGACTGTCTCTGTGGCGCGGTGGGAGTGTGTCCGATTGCTACGCAAGAGGTCGTGGGTTCGATTCCCATACGCGCCACAGGGCTTGAACCCTAATGCAGGAGTCGTCTTTAAAAAAAAAGTGATAAGTGTACGTCAATTTTATCTTGAAAATTCTTGTAATTGAATTTGTTGCTTTATCAGTGAAGAATACTACCCCTTCTAAGGGCGGTAGATTGTTTTATTGGTCTATCTAATAATATGTCTATGGTTCTGCATGCATGTATTTACCCTAGATATCCATAGACAAAGATTGGGAAAGGTTTATTAAGTACGGAGGTAGAATGGGATAAACGATTCTGATGGAAACTTAGGGGTGCGTAAAAGGGCTATTATTATAATGTTTTAGTAATATTGTGCAAATTGAACCCTTTTGATTTACAAACAATACATTTATTATACATAGAATTATTAGTAGTACCTACCACAGGTAGGGCTTTTTAGGGCTCTATAGCCAAAATGGCAAAACGGAACTTATACATTTATTATACATAGAATTATTAGTAGTACCTACGACAGGTAGGGCTTTTTAGGGTTCCATAGCCAAAATGGCAAAACGGAACCCTTATAGTTTCGTCATGTCCGATATCACACCACATCCGTCACATCCATGAAAGAGACAACGCTACTTTTTGGACAATACCTGTTAAAGGCCACAGGAGTTTTTTCACGCTTTGCAGTCAATAATTACTTTTTAATTGAAAGGGATGGCACAGTCCAGGTCTATACGTCAATAATTCACTCTACTATATCCTTGTACGTATTTTTTTAAACCATCATTTTAAAAATAGAACTCTATTCCACGCAAATACGTTTAAAAATGGAACCATCATATAACTTTATTCGACGTCACAGATTATGAAATCGTCCATTTATTTTACCTTCGAGATTTTCCTAAGGTGGGACGCAAGGAGGCGACACGTGACTACCTTCAATATTGCCGTACCCGTGGCTTCCAATAACACATTTTTAAGGATTTGTGTCGGGATCATTTTATACGAAAGGGAAAATATTTCCGTTGAACGATGGTATTAAGCTTTACAAAATCTGTCTTTCATCTTCAACATTAAATATGTATTGGAGAAATGTTCACGCGATTAACGCTTACGTTAAAATATTACAATTTTATATCCCTATCTCTATAGATTACATAAATAACTCTTTATTGATAATATTTTTATTAAGATGTTATGAATGAGTATATATTTGAGTCGTTGATATAAAATGCCTACATTTTTATTTTTAAAAGAACCTGTGCTCCCTTTAGAACTAACAATGGGTATGTTCCGAAATAAACTGCGAGCACTGTTCAGTCCTTTTACTGAGGAGAAATTCGTTTCCTTTTGTTAAGACTGACAGTATCTTAGGGCCATTTTTGTGCTTTGATCAAGTGATCAACAGCGACTAGAAATTTAAATTAATTTCATTGATTCAGACACTTACCTATGCAATGGACTCAATTGATATATCTTGAAAATTCTATTTTTAAATTCTTAAAAAAAATCTTGTTAATCAAATAAGTTATAAATTTATAATTGTTTAAACGTGGATAACAGTATTGGACAGAATTCCATTTTAACAGTAACTTCGCTACTATTCGTATTTCGTATACTAAATTGACGTCACACCTACAGTACTCCAGCTCCAGTGCATTTTGAAACATACAAACATGTGATCAAAATGAAACAAATATAATTTAAGTATACGACAGCACGTACATAAAATACGAGAAAAAAGGCAATAGATTTCTATCACTTAATACAGGAGAATAATATTATGTATTTCTATGCCATCGTATTTATGTAACACTAGCTGACCAACGCAACTTCATCTGCGTAAATTTTCCCCGTTTTTGTAACATTTTTTATTGCTGCTCCGCTCCTATTGGTCGTAGCGTGATGTTATATACCCTATAGCTTTTCTCGATAAATGGATTATTTAATACTAAAAGAGTTTTTCAATTCGAACCAGTAGTTCCTGAGATTATCGCGTTCAAAAAACTCTTTAGCTTTAATAATAGTAGTATAGATTCGAAAGGTTTTTTTAGGTTCTGTCAAACAGCTGATTTGACTACAGGTACAGTTAACACTCTTGACATTTTGGAATTGTGATTTAGGATATAAATTAAATGTGATAACCTGTGAACATTGTTACATATTCCCTTGAAATTCCAGCTCGGTTTTTGGAATGACACTCCTGGTAAATGATGAACTGGTCTATTTGTTCACAAAATTTACAAAAATACTGGACATCATTAGCTGACATAATATTTGATTGTCAAATTAGAGTTTAAAATAATACCTACACGTTATTTTTTCCTAGGTACTTTATTCCCCGGAATATAGATAAAAAAACCGATTGATTCGTTGTACACAATTCAGAATTAGTTTGTTACAATAAAAAAATACATTATAAAAATAAAAAAATCCGCCTGTATAAAAAAGATGAAAACAAGATCCCCTACATAATTATATAATAAGTAACGGTTATACCGATTTTATGAAACAAAGCTAAGAACCATCTACATCATTAAACTACCTTTCTAACAAAAATCACTTTATTGGGAAACTAACATACACAAACATAGACAGGCACACAGTTACATAGACAAACACGCCATAAACGTATAAGTTACGCCCTTTTCTTTTATCTGGTAGGTTATAAATAAGTACCTAAGTCTGACTAGAAAATGTCAACGTAAGTGACAAGCCATTTCGAATCCTATTATTTTCTTCCTCCTTGTTTTATGCCCAATTATGCTTGGATTGGCTTCTATTCAGATTTGGCAGAATAATAATGTGTTTATTTTTAATAAAGTAGGTACTTAATTCTTTTATTCCTAATAAAGCGGTCCATATATTTTATTTTATCACGCCTGTAATAGTGAATATCGCGATTTAAGCTGACCAATTTTCATTTAAACTTTGTTCCCTCTTTGAATTTCCAATACTCCATTCTTAATTGATGTTTTAAATCTATAAACTACCTCCCTGCCCACCATTTCAGCTTTGTAAAAACTAACAGAGACGCATTTAAGGCCTAAGGTCAAGTAGTTTACTAAAGCAAATCTACGAAGGTCCCTATAAATTATTATTATTTGTCAATGTTGGTGAACTCTGTTCTTAGTTTTACGTGACTTTATCATTAACAAAATTAGTTTAGATTTAAACCTGTCTAATCCTCGAGAAAAGACGCAACCGCGACGCGAAAACAAACTCTCATATTCTCCAAGTTTCCCAAACTTTAAATGTAAAACGTGCTTAGAGTATTATCCAGTTATGCCGAACCAAGTAATTTGGTCTCGTGTAGTAATTTACGATACACCGTGTATGTGAATTTCTTTGGAAGAATAGACAATAAGATTTCAACAATACCTACTGATTGTACAGTTTTTGAATTAAGTTCCCAACATCATTCAACGAAATTTAGAAGGTTTAATTAAATAGTGTAATTTATTCGGAGACTATAATTTAGAGTGCTTAGGTTCAATTCTCAGGTTACACAGAGTTAAGGTTATTTTACACCAAAATCGACAGCCTTAAACAATGTTCTTCTTGGAAAACTGAATAAATGCCTACAATCCCTACTAATATATATATGTGAATATAACTTTGTTTGTTACGCTTTCACGCGAAAACTACACAACCGATCATCATGAAACTTTCTACACATATTCTTGAAGGTATTAGAAGTAACATAGGATTATAAAAAAAGGGGAAAATTTACGCAGACGAAGTTGCCCGGGACAGCTAGTAATGTCATATTCTTAACATAGTGTAAAATTCTACTAAACGATGAAAACGAAATTTGATCCGGTTTTTACTATCATTCAGAAGAAAGTCTTCCGGATGGTTTAGACTTAAGCTGTGTGGTGCCGGCTTATAAGCAGTATCATCCCATCTCTTCCCGTGGGTGTCGTCAAGGCGACTAAGGGATGTCGCCGGAAGACGGGCATCAGAGTCTTTTTGCGTACTTTAAAGCGTTACTGCGATAGCCAATCCGTTCGCCAAGCGTGGTGATTACAGTGATTATATATAATTACCCCCAGGATCTTTAATAAGTAGGTTCTACTGGGCTGACTCGTGCCAAAATAAAATGTTGTGTGACGTGCACGAGGATATTATGTATCTGGGTCTAATTAATCTATGTTATGCATGTATTTAGAAATATCTCTGTATTTCACTGAACTCCTCCTAAAGGTTCATTTCCGTGCATCGCGCATACATTCTCATACTCTGACTACTGTTGCATCGGCCACGCGCGGCAGCCGCTTGTCGCGCGCGGCTCGCGATCGGCTGCGATGCACGGAAATGAACCTTTAACCGCTGGACCGATTTTAATGTTTTTTTGTTGTGTATGTTCCGGTGGATTTGAGAATGGCTTAGATTTACAATTGAACCCAATTCACAACAAAAAAGAGGCGGTACGAAGTTCATATATGTGGAGATAACTCCTTAGGCCGCTAGTTTTCGTTATACTTGAGAATATACAAAATCCTAAATAATAAAATGCGATGTGGCAAAACAGTATAGAAAGGAAAGTAATATAAATATAGGAAAACAAAGCCAACTAATCCAAGTAAGACATATCATTTTAATCAGATAATTGTTGGTCGAATGTGTAACCAATAAAATCCTAAACTTAAGGGTTTTTCTAAGTGAAAATTTGCCATCAGCCCCAAGGAAACGAGCCGGCGAATTGGCAACCAGCCTATAAAACTTAATGACACATTCATTTGCAATTCAAGTCTTCAGTCTGTATTATGCCTAATAAAATTTACATATTTAAATTAAACTGAGAAATAACAAGATACTGAAACCATCCGTGGATTGCATAGATTGTATTTTAAGTACGAATGGATTTATGAATAAGAACTATTATTAAGTGGAAAGTAAATCTGTTTATCTGTCTATTTCTACCGATTTTACGACTAATGCGTTGAATAGTTCTTAATAGAGGTTATCAAGGAAATAACTTGTGTCATAAGATTGGAATAAAATAGGTTTTCTGTCTGGAAACGATATTAATTATATTGTCTATCTGTGCTGTCTGGTGCCGAAATTGTATGGTTGAATGTATTGAAGTCTCGTCTTTTGATCCCGTGTAGGAAGTGTACACCACCGAGGAAGTCATAAAGTTTAGCGAAAGGTTCTAATAGAACTTTAACTTCTTTGTGTCTACTCATTGTCAACCTTTAATTTTAAAAATACTATCAATAAAAACCGGGCAAGTGCGTGTCGGGCCACGCACAATGTAGGATTCTATAGTTCCCCCCCCCCCCATCCGAATAATGTGGCTTAAGAAGTGAGTTTTCTCTTGTTTTTGTTTCATACTTACAACGTTATATCTACCTACTTAATAATATTTTTTGTCCGAAAATGTTGTTACTTCTCATTCGATCAACTGTTACTCGTAAACTTGTAAAGTCTACTAAGCTGTGATAGTTTTCCTTTTTATTGCACTATATATACTACTACCATGATTTTTTTCACATACCCAACATCAACCATTCAGCTTTAAAGTGAAACTTTTTGTTAGAGTCAAGTGTGTGTGTATCTTACACGGATCCCTAAATCTAAAAATCGTCTTGCCAACCCCTAAACGTTTTTAAAATACCTATCTAATGATATCCCACACAATAGGATAGGTGTGAAAAAAAAAATCACAAAATATCACTTTAGGTATAGGAGCAAAAATATTTTTTCAAGGTTTTATTCTTTCACTTTGTCGGCGTAAGTAATATGTGTATTCATGCAAAATTACAGCCTTCTAGCACTAACAGTCTCTGAGCAAAGGTGGACACGACATGGCGAAGCTATAAGGGTTCCGTTTTGCCATTTTGGCTACAGAACCCTAAAAAGTATATAATGTATTAAACATTTTCACAGTCTTAAGTCTTTCAACGAGTAACTGCATAGTCAAACGATCTAGTAGGTACAATTGATAGAAACCAGGTTTGTTAGCCTCCGTTTCCTTAATATTATTAATTTCCGTCTTGTTTCTGAAACAGTGGAAGCTGCATGGAGTGGCACCGAATAAATTAGTATGCAGACTGAATATGGAATTGTAGACTAGTTTAAGGGTGCATTTACACTGAGTCAAGCGGAACTCGGCGAAACGAATTTTACCATACGTAACGTATAAGAGTCAACTCATAGGTACATGTCCTACCAACGACGGCGAGAGAGTGTGCAACCATAAACCGTACAATAGATATAGATCCTGTTTAAACAAAAATGATTGCCTGTAAATTCGGTTTACGGACGATAATTTCGTGTGATACATCATCACAAGAAAACATTGATGACATATCGCCTTTCCCATTGCTTAGCAACCAGTCAATAACGTTAGTTCCAATAGTATGCATGTCATGTCACTGCAATCGCCATTCAATTACACGACTGCATAGCAACCAATCAATAACGTGACTATTCTTAGCAACCAGTCAATAACGTCTTAATATATCACGGCAAAAGATACAAATATTAAAATTTGAATCCTGATCATTCACACTGCCGGCGGGTACTTGCCCTATACTATATTTTTTGTTTAAAATGGATCTATACCTATAGTACGTTTCTTGAGCGAGTAAATAGTATAGTTAATAGTTACTCGCCGGCGGTGTCACAAGTGCCGTGTGTGTGTGTATCCGACTGCTACGCAAGAGGTCGTGGGATCGATTCCAACCCAGGATAAAACTTTGTGTGATGTGCACGATGGCTTATTCGGTGTCTGGGTGTTATTTATCTATAATATGCATGTATTTTTTCTTTTTCTTTTTATTTTTAAAAAAAGATAACTAGCAATGTGGGATTTTGGTCCCACATTACTAGCAATCCTGTTAACCCCTCCAGCTAAGCTCAATGGCTTGTGTTAGGAGTGGGTTCACGTCGGTAGTGTAATGGGTAGGATTCGACCCCGCGACCTCACGATTGCGAGACCGATGCCTTAGCCATTAAGCTACCGCCGCTTCAGAAATTATTATTTATAATAATTAACCATATTCAGAAATATATAAGTATGTTTATCAGTGGTCTGGTTTCCATAGTACAAGCTCTGCTTAGTTTAAAATCCGATAGCGTTGTGTGAGTTGTCCCAAGATTTCCAAGAAGTCCCATTTTTCTGAATTTAATTCATATTGCACCGATTCTGAGTTACAGTTAGTTCAGCAAAGAATATTACAGTTAGGTATTCACCAAGACTCCTCATTGATTGAAAATCACTAAAATACATTAACAAAGTCTTATAAAACTATTAGACTTGGAGGTAAGGGAGGTAAGCGAAACATAAAGACCAATCACATCTTAATAAAAATTGTAAAATAATAATTCTTTTCAATTAAAATCAAATCCATTTAAATTCTAAAAGACACTTTCGCACTAACCTCTGAACGGATTTCAATGACTAACTAGAATCACTTCCAAAACAGATTATGTGGACTAATAACAGATACGTGTATGTGTTATATCAGTATCAGACACAACCAGTGACGTCGAACACATGTAGTGTTCAGATAACGTCAATATACAGCGACACATTAGAGCTTTGAACATGTCAATAAGAGCACCACCGTAATATTGGATTAATTACACTGAGCTCATTCCACGTAATATAGACGAACGTAATACTGTAAGCCCCCAACAAGATTTAAATTTACTAGAATAAATGGGAAATGTGTAGTGTTTACATTCAATAATGTAAATGTATTTCAATGAAATATAATTTAGTTATTCCGCGTTTTATTAGCCTATGTGTTAATCCAGGGTGCCAGCTAACTCCATACCATTTTTTATAAAAATCGCTCCAGCCGTTTAGACGTAAAGAAGTAACAAACATACACACTCACACACTCACAAACTTTCGCCTTTATAATATTAGTGTGATGTGTCCTGTTTTTTTTTTTGTAAATCGGGTTCAATTGTAAATCTAAACTATTCTCGAATCCACTGGAACGGAACACACACAAAAAAAAAACATGAAAATTGATCCAGTAGTTTAGAAAACTCTTTAAAAAGCTCAGCAAAAACTACTACTGTTTACACTTGGTTGCAAATAAACAATTACAATTTAAATTATAAATTGAACAAGAATTAACTAAAATTCGTTAATTATAAATTTGATCAAGGTGTGTGGTTGGTCTTTAACTTTCGTTTAAACCAAAAGTCCAAAAAAATGTAAAGACTTTGTTCATATATTTAACAGATTTTCATGATTGCCCGTTGAATATGGCTTTGAACGCGAGCGTATAAACCCACCATTACACCACTACTACACACTACAAACTTAATTTACAAGCTACGAAATAAACAATGTACCGCTATACTTTTTATCACTTCCTACAAACAAAAAGAGTATCGTATCACAAAATAAAAATACTCTTGATAAAACCACCGAAAATTAAAAATAAAGCGCGTACTCATTACCATATCACTACGTATATTCAATATCAGTATTACGAGCTTTAAAAATGATTCATGCGTTGGATATAAACGGCAGTATCCATTCAGATAGCAGTATCGTAACTGATATGCGACTTGTTACGTACATACAGACGACCTTTGGCTTCAATCAGTCGCTGCAATATGATAATGTACCTCTTTGAGATAGCAATGTTTGTGTCATTGACCGCATTCGGTAGTTATGCTGTATACGTGGGGCATACTGAAAGTTTCTGGATCTGGCTATTACAGATAGGGAATTCGAAAATGGAACTCTTTGGAAACATGTTGCTTTTTAATTTGCGTTTTGTTTTTTCATGGTGGCGTCTTTTTGAGGATTGTGAGTCGCTATCAAAATGAATTTAACTTGTGAACATTTTCGTTCAATGATTTTTTATGATTTTCTTTGTGGTAACAAGAGAGTTAAGTACCAGAGACTTCAATCGGCATTTGGTGATGAAGCACCATATGGCAGCTCTGTGTATTCGTGTTTTAGAGAATTTAGAGGAGTCGACCGATGATTGCGGCTACAGACTCTAATATTGACACTGTCCGACAACTTATTGAAAATTACTTGCCAGCAAATTCGTGCTTAGTTAGGCATTTTTTTTGTACATTTTAGATGTGCATCTGAAGGTTTGGAAGCTTTGCACTTGATAAATACCGCATGATTTAACGAAGGACCAGAAACGACTGCGTGTCCTTGGGGGGCTAGACAAAGTCACATTCGAATAGCGATATCGTGAATCGAAAATAATTAAAGTATAGAATTTGACGCTTGCTGTGGAGACCATAGACGTTTTTTTTTATTTTTTGCGAATGATTAGTATGGCGTTATCGAATTTGCCACGGAACGAATGTGCCTTGTCTAAGCCAACAGTGGTGCCGTAAAATTATAGGAAAGTTTAATAGAAAACAGTCATTGGCTGTCTATAGTGTAAGGTATTAGGTAAATATTATAAAAGCTCTGCTTGTTTCACCATGACATTTACATACAAATTTTACAAGTTTTAATTATTAAATTAGTTTTTAAGAAATTATTTGAATTGAAAATTAACATCATACTAACCTACAACATAGAACAGGAACTCCAAAAAACCAGGAGTTTCAAGTTAAATCTTTTCGGTTTTCCAAGACTGTTAACACTCATCTTGAAGAATAAAAGCTATGCCAGTTAAAAAAAAATACAACGAACAAAACTGTGGCTTGGATTACAGTGGAACGATTCAATTTATACACGTATCTACTTAGATTTACGGACACAAACAGCAACAAATCTGGAAATAGCTAGCGCAACTGTAAATTGTAGCAAATGAAGTACTGGAATCGTCGAACGCTTTACGACTGACTAACAATGCTCGGTGAACTTGTTACCTTGCACAGAATGCTATAGCTTTAAAACTGTTCCAATAAGCCCGGCTTTAGGACCCACATGTTTCAATCCGATACACAATAGTAGATATATACAACACGAGAACATATATAGCTCAATATTTCCAAGATTAGTTTCTCTACATGTAAATGGGGTTATGTTGAAAGATATCGCCGAAATAAAATTCTCTTCGCTCACAGCAAACTGATAAAATATTTTAAAAGATATTAACTTGAAATATATAGCGACATTTTATTGCTTATAATTTGGACGTAAAGAAAAGAATGTTTAAAATAAAATTTCGACATTATCCAATATGGAACGAGACGTGGTTATGTAAACACAATAATATTTGTTGAATAAGTTTTACAACAAATTTACATGCAATAAAAATGTTCTCCAGGAACTGAATGGTTTTAGAACTACGATTGTCGAAGAAAGTGTAGTCAGTAGGCAAATAGAAGAAAGAAGAAAGAAAGAAGAAAGAAAGAAAAATCGTTTATTTGCCACAGATACAATACGCTTCATAGAAACAAATAAAATTACACTGAGTTTGTGCTTGCACGTCGTATCTGCGACAAACGAGGTTTCCACTCAGCTTAAATGCCATATTGTGGCATGAGCCACAAGACAGCGCTGGTTTTCAGTGTGAACCCCAAGTGACGTCCGAAACCATTAAGGTATATCCATAATTAAATAAATAATATGAAGGTATAATACATCGCAATAAATATGTTAGTAAATTATAATAAACATTTTTTGTTATAATTGTATATAGATGATAAACATATAAAGGCACAGAACATAAAATGATATTACATTAAAATATATAAATACATGACTACAGTCTTTGTACTCATCTCCTACGGAACGAAAACTAGGCATCCGTAGTGGCTTTCGACTATCAATGATACAATGCCGTGCGTGACCTATCTATGTGCGGAGTAGCGCTCTGTCTCACTCCCACACGGGGTTCGCAATGCGCTTGCACAGGTTGCGTCGTAATAATAATAAATTAGTGTCGAGATCGATACATGGGGGACTGTGCTGTGCTAGTCGCGTTACAAAAACAAAAACCAAAAACTATGAAGAAACGGGCTAAAAAAGTCATTGCTGAGTGTCCTGGTTTAGTGTTCTGCCTCAGTGTCAGTCAGTGATGTGTTATTAAGTGAGTGACTTGGTTTTGAGAATAGGAGTGCATATAGTGCAGGAATGCGGAAGCGTTGACGCGTCTCCTGTAAACGGAGTCTACATATACATATATATACATATACGCCGCCTCGTTTCGCTTATGGGCCAGTTCACCTACATAACCTACAGGATCTGAAACTACGTAAGTAAATAATATGAATAATGTTACTATGAAAAATGTTAGACATAAAAAGAAAAAAAAAATGCTACTGATAATATAGTGTCTGTTCATTTTTTTGATTAGTTAATAAGTATCTTTTAAAGTGGAATTTGAAATTTTCCTTTGTTTTCAGGTATCTCATGGGAGGTGGGACATTGTTCCAGCAACGCGTGGCGGCATATTTGAAGCAACCCCTGAAAGCTGTAGTTTTGTATTTTGGCATCGACAACGGATTGGCTGTGGAGCGAGCGGAATAGCTGTAGTGCTCCTGCTTCCAACTTAGTTTTGTGTACAGGTATTGTGGTTTCTGTGTGTCAATTAGTCCAAACAGCATACATGCAAGGTGTAGATTCCGGCGCGCAGCCATTTTCAACGTGTTATGTTCATTTAAGTATGGTGTAATATGACTTCTCCGAGGTATACTATAACAATATCGGGCACACGCATTCTGCACTCTTTGTATTAACCGTTCTGTCCGGGCTAACAGACACGGGCCGTAAACATTGTCGCAATAGTTAAACTTAGAAAGGACTAGAGAATCGGTTAGCTTCTTCCTCATTTCGACGCCAAGAAACTTCCTTATTCTATATAAGATCTTCAATCTAAAAAAACAATTTTTTACTAAGTTTCGGATGTACTCCTCAAAACGAAGTTCCGGGTCAATGATCAAGCCAAGATTACATGCCGTTGGGACTCTTTCTATGGCGGCTCCCAATATCTTAATTTTAGGGTCAGCGGATGCAATTATATTAATTTGATTTTTGCTGCCCATAATAATAAACTTTGACTTTTGAGAATTTAGTACTAGTGAGTTTCTTTTAGACCACTCAGCTACCCTATCTAATTCTTTATTTATCGTTTCCACGGCGGATGTAATACTGTTAGCCTTAAAAGAGAATGACAGTTGTGTATCATCGGCGTATATATGATACTTAGAGTCATGAAGACACTTGACCATGTCGGCACTGTATAGGATGTACAGGATTGGACCTAGAAGAGATCCCTGGGGAACTCCTCTGGAAACAAGTCGTGGAGGGGAGGCATGCACAGAACCATCTTTTTTACGTATTTCAACTTGTTGGTACCTATCTGTCAAGTAGGAATCAAACCACTTTACTGTCTCCCACTCAAAACCATAGTAAGAGAGTTTAGACAAGAGTAAGGAGATATTCAAAGTCTCAAAAGCGCGGGAAAAATCTAGTAGCGTTAGAATAGTACCCTCTCCACGATCTCGAGCCTCTAGAATATTACCCACCACATCCATAAGAGCGGTAGCGGTACCACGTCCTTTTCTGAAACCTGACTGCAGGTCGGGTAGAATACCGTTAGATTCCAGGTAGTCGACAACCTGCTCACACACCACTCTTTCCAACACCTTGGACAGACAGGGTAATAGACTTATAGGGCGAAGGTCCTTAAAGCACTGCGGGTTGTTATTTTTAGGGAGTGGTCGCACGATCGCCCTCCTCCACAGGTTAGGGAATGTGTAGGTAGTTATTGATTTATTTACTATCTCAGTGATAGCTGTTAGAGATTGAGGAAGGGTGAGGGTTATCATATCCTTTGATATACCGTCAATTCCTTGCGCATTACTGGTCATATTTGTAATTATTTTGAAAATAACTTGATTATTTGTTGGTTTTAATGAAAAAGTTGCCGGGCCATAGCGATCAAACTCATAGCATGTCAGCTGAGAGATGCTTATATTTGGGTCACCTGGGATGTCTAGGAAAGCTAAATTTATTTTGTTTGGGTCGTCAAAATGACTCGGGAGTACACCGTCAATCCTACCCACTGGGATAACGTGCTTTTTTAGATTATACCAAAGTTGTTTGGAGTCGTTTATGTTATCGTTAATATATTGATTAAAAAATGCCTTTTTTTCATTTGATAATGCAGATGAAGCTTGATGTTTTAAATCTAGGTAATATCGCTTATGTTCATCGACTTTGCTTTGGCGATACCTCTCACGGGCATCATTACGTAACTTAAAAATTAGTTTGATGTTGTCCGTAATCCAAGGCGTTGGAGAGCCCTTGAATATTTTAGTGGTGTTAGGTGCATGGACATTGAAAAGAAAATTCACAAAAGTATTGAAACAATCTACCATATCATTTACATTTGCTAAGGCACAGATTGAATCCCATGGGATCGCCCTTAAATCCTCTGTAAAAAAATCGTGTAATATATTTTTAAGGGGTCGGTATGTAATTATTTTATTAATAGGTTTTTCTTTTTTGAAGAGAATCTCACATGTTATAAAAGAGTGGTGACCTAGTTCTTCAATATAATCTATGTTAACATTTCGACACGGCGCGTCTGTACAAATCACGTCGATCAAAGTAGCACTGTCACCTACGAAATGCGTGGCTGTAGGTACTGTTTGGTTCAAGTTGCAGTAGTGTAAAAACTCCATCACTTGTTTAGTTTTGGAGTTATTGGAGTCCAACATATTTACATTGAAGTCTCCAAGTAATATGATATTATCATATGGAGCCAGGGCATACAAGCTGTCCGTGATTGCATCAAGGAAGGTACCCAATTCTAACCAGGGAGGCCGATAGGCCGTACCAATTAATAATTTTTTATTATATGTTGTCAAACTCATCCACATTTGCTCTACTGTAGGGTGATGAGGGTGGGATCTTACACGGGTATTTATTCCGGTCTTAATATAAAAAGCAACACCCCCCCCGCGCCCCTCCCGAGTAGTAACTGGTCGCGGAATGTGACGCAGATAGTTACCTGGGACAACCGGTGCGCGAGCTTCCTCCCCCTTGCGCAGCCATGTCTCGTTTATTGACATGATATCTACAGAATGCTGGTTCATAGCTAAGAGAAATTCATCATGGTTAGTGGCCAGTGAGCCAGCGTTAAGTAGCCCAAATTTTACACTCTTGCTACATGACATCATTACAGCCGACAAACGTGTTTAAGTATATATATATAACTGCAACTCTGCACAACAATAAAATATATACACATACTAGATTTCTACCGCCACAATTAATAAATATATATAAGTATGAAATATTGTAAACCATAAATACACATAAATCAAAATTAAACACAAATAGACCAGTACATAGATAAAATATAGTTTTTTGCTGGGATTCCCTACACTTGCCCATTAAAGCCCCCCCAAATGTCACATATGCGGCGTGCAAACACAAATATACTGTGCTATACAGCGTAAACAATAAAACACTATGAGGTACCAAAAGACTACATATACAATTAATTTTGATTTTAATTTTGGGGACTCTTATCCGTGAATGCGCCAAAGACGCGTGACAAATCTGCCTCGGAATGAATGAGACTTGCCTGCTCTTCTGGTTTGCGTCTGGCAAGGATACGGCCGTTCTTCGACCAAACAAATTGCCAGCCAAGACGCTTTCCCGCCTCCCGAGCCCGACGAAATAAATGTCTATTTGTCTTGGTTAAGCGCTCGTTGACATAAAATCTAACCGGTGGCCCCGACATACCCAGATCTGCCGTATTCGCTCCCCTTCGCACTCGTGCACAGCGTATAAACTCGTCACGCAGGTCGCGGCGAGTTAGTCGCACAACCACGGTGCGCGGCCGTGACTCTATTGGCCCTGCAGATTTCGTCGCGTCTATGTGTCTGGTACCGCCGATGCGATCCGCGCTAACAATGTCTCTCTCGTCGATATTGACGCCCAGTTTGCTCGAAACCAACATAACTGTGTGCATAATATTTTCTTTTTTTGGTTCTGGCAGATTTGAGATCTCAATATCATTCAATAGGCCATGCTGATCACGATCATTGAGTTCTCTTTTCAATAGAGCAATTTAAAAAAATAAAATCGTCATGAAAGCGAGCTAGTAAAAGACAGGTAATAATTTTACAGAAGTTTACGATCCAATTACGAAATAGTGTGATGAGGGCTCTACTTTATTGCAGTGTTATCGTAGATGTGTTTAGAGATAGTGACCCTGTGTGTTTAGCTGATAGGTACCGTTAATTTTAAGTGCACGCAACACTGTTATAACTAGTTCACAAGCGTAATAATTCTTTACGATGATATTATTGAGATAAGACGGACGAATGTGGCATAAAATACTTAAACAATACCAACAAAATATCTACCAGGGACTTATTTAGTGGGACCAGGGACCCAGTTATCAACACGGAGCAAAGAACATTCGTGATTTAAAAACTTTATAGAACTAGTTTCCAGTTACATCTGATAAGGCCAAATTAATAATAACCAACACGGTAGTGGGTTAATTTCACTTTTATAGCATAATTAAAACTTAAGATATTATTAATTAGTCGATTTTAAGTCAATTAACAACCACATGTTTTATTGGTGGCCTAACCGAAATGAGTCATTTGGACACTTTAAAATTTTATAAGAGTCATAAAGTTAAAACAAAACAAACAATATAAATAAACATGAGCGTTCTAAATTCGAAACGTAATTAGTGTAATGGAGCCGGTGAATCCGGGTTGTATTTTAAAAGCAGTAAAACCGAGGGCTCAGCGCCGCGGTCACCCATCGGCTGGCTGGTCGGCTGTTCTCCCCGGGAAGGAGTGGCCGGTGACATTCGCTTTTACACTGCAAGTCACGTGAACTAATGAATCCACTCACTTCAATGTCTGTACCATACCAACCTTTTATACTTAATTTAATCAATCTGTTTATTTTGACACTTTACAAATTAAGCAACGATACTTCAAAGGCTGATTAAAAGCCACTTGAATGACAAGTTTTTAAGTATATTTTGAGTTCAGTTTATATTAAATTAATGAGAGTTTTTGAGGTAGAAACGACTGAAGATATCATCATATAATCATCAAAGGTTTCGTTACTGTTTACCGCTCTACCGGGCTTCATTTCTGTCCACTAATCCAAGGATTATACAAACACAAGTCCCTCTGGAAGTGAAATGGATTAAGGGCATAGCAAACGTGCCAGACTAGTTCTAACAGATTGTTTTTTTTTTTAAACTCGAATGCTGTTCACTATTAAGGAGCATTAAGAGGCCGACATGGTCGCTTTTTATAGTGAATCAGGTCCTTTTACAAAATAAAGATAAAAAAAATGCTGTCCACTATCCATCTGGTGGCATGTAGTTATCATTGGCAACTAACAATATTGATTTAAAAAAAACGGTTGTCTGTAAAGTTGGTTTACGGACGATAATTTTACATGATAACGTCATAAGAAAACATTGATGACATATCGCCATTCGCGTTGCTTAGCAACCAGTCAATAACGTTAGTTCCAATTGTATCGCATATCTCGTCGCTGCAGTCTTTCGCTGTAGCTTAGCAACCCATCATTAACGTGACTGCTTAGCAACCAATCAATAACGTGACTGCTTAGCAACCAATAAATAACGTGACCTTTGCTTCGTGACACTTTTTCGTGCGTACACCCGTTCATCGATTTTTAGCTAAATACATGTTCGACGTTTGAAACCTTTGAATACCCCTTGAAAACCCCCTGATGAAGACTGGTCAGAATACATAACCACAAAAAGACTACATTAACTTGTTTCTCTGTGATGTTGTAAGGTAGAAGTTCCCCTGTCCTTGTTTACAAATACAAGGGTTGGGTAGACCCTTTCAAGTTAATATATGGACTAACCTACCCCTTTTTCCCGAATTTGACAGAATGTCGGACATAAAAAATCTTAATCAGCGAAGCAATCCAGCAAAGAATGCAAGTCATGAAAACAATCATATAAATCCGTAAACGGGGTGAATGTTTACGTGTGGAATTTATTACGGGAATGGCGGGCTTGTAATAAAACTGTGATAAAGATCAACGTAAATAATAACCGTTTAGGAATATTAAATGTAATAGAAAATTATGTTTCCTTAATGTGACCATTGAAACTTGGATATTAAATGAAACAAACACCGTGGTTGAACAACTTTGAGAAATGAAAATTAAACATTTGATGTAAATACTTTTGGGTTTCTTCAAAAAGAAAGTTGTTATAATTGGAAAGGCGTTTTAGCCTCGTATAAGTAAATGAACCTTAAAAAGTATATACAAACTAGCTGCCCTGGCTTTGTACAGGCAATAAAATATAGTTTATGACACTCACAAATAACGTAGCTTTCTATTGGTAAAATAATTTTCAAAATCGGTTTAGTAAATCCAGAGATTACCTCCTACACCCTCACAATCTTTACCTCTTTATAGTATTAATATAGATTTGCTAATAACTTGAAAACAGGTCTTCTCTTAAAACACAAGAACCTTATTTAAATGGTAACACAATAGTAATTTAAAGTCTTCACACAAAATGCTTTCATATTCATTGTGACCCAGCCCATAACTTTCTCCTGTAGTAAAACCAGTTAATCCTTTTAAAGAGAGTGCTAAATTAGTCTGACCTGGTAAAAGGCTAATCCCTAAATTTACAAGCTTCCATAGCTCATTCATCAAAGCAGTCATCATCTAATAATGCTAATAACGGCCAGGCATTAAACACATTACACAGTAGGCTTGGCCAACGCAAACGGCCAGTGGTAACTAACGTACATCCATTATCCTACCGTTCACAATGCAAGTCACTGAACAAATGAATCCCTGGTTTTTCAGCCACACATGAATTTACAATCTCCTTTCCAGTTATGGTTTCGTAGAAACTTTCGTTCGGTATTATGTAGGTACGTTTCATCTAATGACTGTAAGAGCAAGGAAGCACGTCCTGAATGTACGGTAGCAAATATTACCGCAGCTTTCGTGGAAACACAAGAGTAGCTGATTTTAGAAACGGCTGTTTGAGTTTGCCACCGTTTATTATTATGTCAATTTTGTTTGTGTTCTGAATTCTAGGTAATAGGTATAGTATCAACTATGCAAAAGTGAATTTATTGTACAATTTACGAACGTAGCGCAAATTGCTACATTCGTCGAAAATGAAATATTTCGGTTCATTTTGCGTGCGGTAGCGGAAATCATTCATGGGACCAGGAAAGCCTACCTAAACATTTCATATAAAATACGGAGGATCCCAATTGTATTCAAAGGAATTCCAATAATAAATCGTGAAGGGTTCGTATTTTAAGAAGATCTTCATTCCCATTGACCTTTCATTCTTGCGACTATATCAATCGGCGGACTTATGACTCCGAGACCGGGTAGGTAGCTATCTAGATATAGGTATATTTATAACTAACCAGTCAAAAGACAGATAAAAGGAATCGGAAGACGCCCTTGGTACTTTAAATTTAGACGAACTGTATTCTTAGCCTTTGCTGAAACGTTTTTACGAGGTTTCGTGGAGTTTATTGTAATGTAGTGGAATAGGTTCCGTTCTACTTCTGATAAGGGCTCATTTAAGGTTTGTTAATAAGGAAATGGCGTGTGTATGGACATTTGGAGCAAATGACAACGGCCTACGAGTTACTCACATAACGTATTAATTATTTAATTCCTTAACAATGGTTACAAAAGTAATAGTCACGCATACCTACTCGGTTAATAGGTAAGTACCTATAGCTACTACAGCTTTATAATAAAATAAAACATACCAAGTTTTAACTGCTTGTTATTTCTTGTGGCTCGCACCTAATTATTGCAAGTTTATTCAATTAATGCTTTAGTTGCGGCAAATGCCAATGGCTTTAGGGGAGACGCGGACGCATCAATCATTTTCTCATCCACTTTATGTCAACTTCAAAATTTGATGCTAGGATGATCGATGACCGTATTCACATTGTCATGGAACTGAACCCTCGGTTATGAAGTAACCGCTCACGTACGAGAAACAACAGACTAAATGAAACTTCGACAATCGCTGCACATACCATTAACATATAAATCAACGTTTATAAGTCGTAGACTTTATTTATGACGTAAAAATAAAAAGTAACTGAGTGGTCCCCGTCAGCGCTCCCGGCGGTTATAGCGACGGTACAAAACGAACAAACAAGATTTCTTTCACCACGACTGGAAATACTTAAGACGGAATTGTTTGAGAATTGTGCATTGTTGTTTGTATAAATAAACCATTGAAAGTTTAACGTTACATTGTTTAGCTGTGTTTTGGCGGCTATTGGTGTTAAAAATGTTTCTTAAAGGGACAAAATGATTGTAAATTTGTTCATGGTGAGGAGACAATCGGTCAATTACTCTTGAAATAGTGTCCGCGGGTAGGACAGAACAGTCGACGCGCGCACGATCGCATTCGCCGTTCACCGGAAAAATGAACCTCTCATGAAATTTAATGTGGAAATGTCTTGAAACGACGCCAAACCCGCGCTTGAATTATTTATGATCCGCTATTTTAATGGCGTCCTCGCTCGTTCATTACTGTAAGAGTGTTTCTTAATTTTGAATGCGAAATAGATGTTGCAATTCCTTATTAAATTCGATATTAAATTTATTTAGGAGAGAAATAAAATGTTGGCGATGATTTATTGCTTGCATCCATGTCTTTAATATGGAAATGCATTCATAGTCTAGTACGCAGGAAGCGTGTTTCTGTCTGTATGTTGAGAATGTAATATGTAAATATATGAAGTACTGTTATTTATGTTGATGTTGTTTTGTTTTCGTGACGTAATTTCCAAAGAGAGTAAAAATGTTCTGTCGTGAAATCCAGTCAAAGCCAACTTGCACATTGTGTTGCAGGATTCTGGTGGATTTACTTTAAACTCAAAGCAAAAGTAACATGGAGTCACGCTTTGCTATATGTATAAAAAACTTTGCAACAAAAATGTGTTGCGAGTATTCTAGCTTGCTTCTTTTCATTGTAAATTTACTGTTGAACTAGATAGTATGAAATGCAGAGTGCATTTGATTGTTTGGTTAACAAAGTTACGCGTTCAATGACTACAAGGGGATAGATTCTTTAAAGCACAGTACACACGATTTAACGGACGGCCTCGCAGTCGATTAAACTATGGCATACAGTTAGTGCGACTAGAAATAGATTGGGCGTATTTGACACATTTACAAAGGCGTTTGCAGGCCTCCCGTGAGATAAATGGGTACACGGACCATGCAATACAAGTACAAACAAAACGCAAGATAGTACGCTTGCATTCCAGCATGACTGCAAGAAACAATCTGTTTAGTGGCGGGCGTATGAAGGGTGTAATTCGTATACAAAAATGAACTTGCGAGAAATATTTAGTAAAAGGTCTTACTACAGAAACGCGCAGTGTCAATAGATTTGCGATATTAAGCTCAATTTACATATTATCTAGTTGAGCTTAGTTGGAGGGGTTAACATGATTGCTAGTAATGTGGGCACCAATCCTAATAAAAAAAAATAACTAACTCTACATCGTCAGAGTCAAAGGCATTAATGAATCTCGGTGAACTTAGTAAAGTGCCTCCGACTGCATGAAATTATATAATTGTGTAGGGGATCTCGTTTCTGAGATATGAGGTAATAATGAATATTACATATATACATACATACAAAATACCCGCGAAAACATTCACCCTTCTTTACAGTCGGGTAAAATGAAACAATATCTAGCAGAATCAACTAATTTTATGGACTAAATTTACGAACAACACACCTACCGTTTGTAAATACAAGAACTAGACTGGACTGGACTAGACACATCAACATAGAGATGCAAATATACATCAAGAATATCGAGAATTTATTTACAAGCGCATTTCGGTGTAAAGAGTGACAATGTAGATATCCCTGGACTTTATAAGCGATCTAAAGTATGGAGAAGTGTGGGCAGAAGGCCTGTATTCGCGCTGTTCTCATGGAGTAAGCACACCTATTGTCGTCCTCGATCGATCGCGGTAAATCAATCGCCCACGCTGAAGCTGCCTCCGTAACATACACCAATGTAAGTCCATCCCTTCAATAAGTCTATCGTGAACATAAATCAATGATTTACATTACCTACCTATTTGGTTTTGTCCAAGACTTCTTCTGCAAACTTATTAGTCTGCAACTTAGGTAAAAAAAATATATATATTTGCCTGTAAAGTCGGTTTACGGACGATAATTTCACGTCATAACGTCAATAGAAACATTGATGACATTGTAATAGACGACTATGCCTGTTAGAAAGTTTTTTTCAATTGTACCGCAAGTCGCTGCAATCGCCAAAACATTGATGACATTGGCATTCGCGGCCAAAATACTTCAGCCTATCAGCAGGCGGAACGTGACGGACTGTCACACTTTTTCGTGCGTGCATCCGGTCATCGATTTATAAGACGTTATCACGACAAAAAACACAATAGATACAAAATAGTTATTGATTTCGGTAAACTTGAAAATATATAATTTCGTAGACTTGTAAATATATATCGGGACTTAAACGCGTGAATTACTTAAAGGTACGAAACTTTTATACCTGAAGTAGGTACAAAATCAGAAAATTGAAAAACGTGCCTTAAAACTAAAACAGCGAAAAACCTAAATCAACACAAACAACGTAGCTACATACAACAGCTATGTACAAACTAAATACTTGATAATTCAAGTTTGTGGAATACCGTTGTTGGCGTGATCTCTGTGCCGTCGAGCGCCAACGTCGGAGTCGCTGGCACGAAAATGTTATGTAAACACAGGAGTATCTCACCCTGGCCTCGCAATATATAGCTGCAGCGGGCCGACTCCTTACAACTAGCGAACTCAGACCCACACACACAAAGACGCCAACATTCACAGAACACGGTCAAATCTCAACCGAAACATCGCAAATGGAGATCGTCCGTACGTGCGCGTCAGTGTGCCTGGATTTCTTGTTGAGCTGTGAGCCGGCTTTCTGTAGGTATATATTATTTTATGCCCTGGCCCCGGGTCGTCCTACTGTATAAATAACGCAAAAGCAAACTCAAACAAACGTAAATTTATTCACCAAATACGACGATTAATACACGATCTCACGACAGATTTATTTGTACCGAAGAATGAGGCTCTAATAATATCTATAACTGGTCGGGACAACTCGAGACTCGACTGTTTGAACGGGCATCTGGTAAAATAAATATCAGAGGCGATGATTAATAACATGATTGTGGTGCTTCGTTTTGTTTTGATGTACTCCTTATGAGAAATTAAATCTATTTGAACTCATAATATTATTAATGAATTCGTTTAAAAATACAACAGTATTTTAGATATGAAACTTTTTTTTTTCTGCTAGTGCAATCAAAATATCATCTGCACACTTTGTGCTGTTCTCTTATTAATATTGTCTTGTGTTTACAATTCATCTCTTCTTTTAACGTTCTATAATCTTTTATTAATCTTTTATAAAGCTTATCAATAATTAGTTATATAAAAGATTATTATCATTTCTACTTTGAAACGACAAAGACAATAACGAGTCCACTAGTTAAACCACCAAAAGATACTGTCAAAAAAACAGTGTAAAGTTTGACACTAAAATTAATAAACAAGCTGTTATTAGCTTTATAACTCAAGCATAGAATATTAAATTTCGTCAATAAGTGTCTCAATAAAAAAAGTAAATAAATAGAAGCAGTGTTGCTGTCATAAAGGGAAAATCAGCTTTGGAGCGGAAATTGAAGTTCCGTAGCTCGGGGCGCGCGGGCGCACTCCGGAAGCACCGCCATTAAGTCCACTTTCAACGCTTTATACAGTTACAATAATTATTATTATTTCATTTTACAAACACTGATACTTTTCAGTTCTTGAAACTGGTTTAAAAATACAAGAACATGTACGTCCTAGATAAAAAGAAAAATAGATACTTTAAGAAAGGTAATAGCAATTCATAATGGACACTTGCTTACTAAGTGATTTCTGAACTTAAAAGTTATATTCTTCCTTGTCTTGAATTGACAAAAAAACATATGTGTCATCATAATCAATCAGTAGCCAAATTGGTATCAAGCAAAAACCATAAAACTGTATAACGACTCCTACTGGTCTAGAATATTATCGAATTTGAAGACGTTTAATGGCAGCCACATTGCGAAATATTATTAGCAATTGCACTCGACACCATGGAATTAAGTTATATTTAATTATTACAACACTAAAATAATAATAGATTAGATTTTATTTTTCCAAGTAAGTATAATTATAGGCATGGCCATCCTACAACTGTTATTATATATAACAGACTTATAAATAATAAATGGTTACAAAAACAATTTCCTGGTACAACAAACACAGCTAATACAGTCTTGACAGACGACCGCCTAAAATAGTAATCAATTTTCATCACAAACCGTTATGTACAAAATATATGACTATTACTGTAAACAAAGAAACAAATAATTTCTCACAGTGAGCAGTTTCGGACGAAGGGATGTTTTGTTATCTCTGGGACTAATACAAACAAATTTTAAGGATCCACATCCATGAGACCGACATGTGGTGTTATTCCTATTTAAATTTTGTCGAATAACAAAACACAAAATAAACTTTCTGTGAAAATAGGTAACATGTGTGTCTACGAAATTTAAACGGGATTTTCGACTAATAGGCGCGTAAAAAGGGGAACAAAAGTAAATTTAATGTTTCGTTTGGTATTTGTTTATTTGGTGTTAAGCTTTCTGCTTTGCTGCCGATTGAAGTTAGTTCAAATAAAATTTGTTATTTCGTTTTTAATTTTATTATTTGTTATTTTATTCTCTCTAAGGGATTTATTTTATCGTATACTGTGACGTTTTATTTAGGAGAAAAGGTAAAAAATACGGATTATAAGTACATTACAATAAAACATACTGATATGGTGTAATATTAAATGGTATACCTAATCTAGGTATAAGTACCCAATCACGATTTTTAAATCGATTCTGTACATTACCAACGTATCATAATTAATATAATATTCGTTACAATTGTCTGGCTATATCTATTTCAATCGAGTATTTCAGTCTGTCATTCGGATTACGAGAAGGCCGCAACTGTCATGTCTGCCCATTGCAACGTCAAAATGAGGTCAGTGCATTGTGATAATAATATCGCAATGATGAATCTTTAATTTTAAATTAATAATTTTTGCTTGCGACTTTATTTGGATCGCATGCGGACATAAATCATCATAAGCTCTTTAAACTATGTTCGTATTTTATTAAAGTGAATTCAACTTTAAGCCGAAGTAGCACTTAAAATATTAGTATGGAAAACTATAATGCTTTGAAAATCTTTGAAACTCATAATTCAAAACTAAAGCTGATATAAAACTTATTTTTACGCCTTTGCAGTTCCATTTCGAAAAATTTATAGCGTAGGTAAGTTATGTATTATGATTCGCAATTGTTTTCCGATCTCTTTATTGAAATATGAACTTTGTATGAATCGATAAAAAAATTTTGGACCATTTTCAGTGCTTTTTTTGCACCTTGTTTCGTAGGTACCTATTAAATATCCTACAAAGTCCCCTAAACTCTAAAATTTACTCAAAGTGTCCTATGAGATTACCAACAAAACTATTAAGAATTTAATGCAACGACATCTGGAATGTTTCAAGGCACTATAAATCGCAATTGATTCGCCAAATGGCGTCCTCAGCTTAGCCAGGGAGTCCGGGGTGACTTAGGCACAAAGAAAGAGGATTACTGCGTAATCTCGACGGGCGATGCCGAGACACGCGTCTCCGACTCGGGCCACATTAAACCCACATTAGGCCTCCATCGATTACGACTTGACATTTTGTTACTTGCAGGTTATTTTACGATATCGTGGTCCATTTCTCGTGTACGTCCACTTTTGGATGTTGTTTTGGTATTTACGAGTACGTTCGACTTCTGACCTGGTTAATGTTGCATCATTTGTGCTTAATCTTACGTGATTCAAATTAAGCGCTCTTATGGTCAGGGGTATAAATTTTCTGTAGTCAGACCAGTGTGTAAGTAAGTAACGAATTTAGATTTTTATAGGATCTTTTACACTTCGAATAATTATGCCAGTTTCACCATACCTATGCATTATGTATGTGACTGGCCTGTTGATCTAGTGGTTAGTGACCCTGGCTGCTAAGCCGGAGGTCGTGGTTTCGATTCCCACCCAGCACGATGGTTTATTCTGAGTCTTAGTGTTATTTATCTATAATATATATGTGTGTATAGCTATATAAGTATGTTTATCAGTTGTCATTTCGATCCCAAATCTGTATTACTATTTTTGATACACTCCAATTAAATGTGTAAATAAATTGATATAATTATTTCTATGTAATACTTAGTGTAACTTTGACAATTTAGTCATCAGTCTAGACCATAGCGAATAATATTAAAGGCAATAAAACCACTGAAACCACTAAAGCTTACAAAGTAATAATATTTGATCCATACCAATTTGATATTAAACGTAATATAGATTCGTTGATTAAATTAATATGATCTAAATATTTCTTAAATATAATTAATAATGTGTGCGTATAAAGCAAATATATAATATAATGTTCTCTAGGTCTTGTCTAGAATTATATTTGTGTTGTGGTTTACGCAATAGATTTAAGATGTTTCGTAAATTAAACTCATTCAACATTTAAAGAATAAATTAATACTTTAATAAAAACATATTTCTGTGATCAAAATATAGTGAGATATTGTTTTAAAAGTACTTAAACATTCTTACGGAGTCGTGTTTAAAGTCATATGGTCATAAATATATATCAGATTTTTGTTAATAATGAGATGAAATAAAGAAAGAAGATGTAAAATAGGGGTTTTCTTTTACGTAACATAAATGATTTAAATAGTTTTATTATCGCCTCGCCCATTATCGCCTGTCATTTGTTTAAAATTACTATCGTGTTATCTGGTTGATTGGAATCGTGTTTGTGTTATACCCTTGTATCTAAAATAAACACGACTCCAATCAACCAGATTTCACCATTATATTAATACATCTTAAGCCTAATAGAACATATTTCATACAGTCTATAAATAGACCAGCCGAACAATCAATAATCTCAGAGTGGCTGTGAGATCAAATAATTTTATTTAGGGCTGATTCAGAATCGCGTAATATTATCGTCGGTTTTCCATGGGACACCTTATAGCAAAATCAACCATAAACTTTTGTACTAGGAATCAGAACTCCTCTATAACAGATAAAATTTAAATTTTTCAACTTGCGTTCTTTTTTTTTTAATTTGTATGATGATATGGAATTTATGGTCGTAGAAAAGAATTTGTGTTATATATTACAATTTCGTTTCTATTCTTTAATCAAAGAGTACCTAGTTAATTGAAATTGTTAGTAACGGCCTCTAGCGATCGTATTTATTAAATTATTTCAGGTTATTTTCGTTTCTATGAGATGTAATGTCCAGACATTACATCTCGTCGATCGTCATGCTCACTAATTGTCATTGCTTGTAGTGGTGGTGTGGGCCGGGTCGTCTTCCTTCCCTCCAATATGGCGACGGGGATGATGGCTGACCCATGCGTCATACTCGTGAACGAGTGCTACTCGACTGGTCGACCTTGTCTTTATCATCTTATAGGTTCATTTTTAATTCATGTTTCATAAATATTTGTATATTAAGTAGGTTTTCTTACATTAATCAAATCGCATCTTAACTTTACCCTCTCCTGTAATTTTTGTAAGTTGATACTCCCAACCACACCATAGAAGGTTAATTCATTTAAAACTTGATTATGCATAAGTTTCATGGTCTAATGGTTGTAGCACCTTACAAATATATTGTAAAAATTGGCATTTAAAAAGTGGTCATGAGTTTTTATTGCTTGCGAACTTGGCATTAAATGTAGAATTTTGTCTGACGTTCATAATCATTGCATTCTGTTACCTAAGTGAATAAAGTAATTTGACTTTTAAAACTACTCGACTCAAAGATCTCTCTCAATACCGAATCTGCCGTTAACTGTCTAATAAGCTAACTCCAATAAAGAAAATGAAATTTGTGCCGTCTACAGATAGAAAACCTTTTCTTTTAATCCGACAGCAAGGAAGGATTATGTTTTTTACCCGACTGCAAGGAATGGTTATACGCGTATCTTATATGTATATAATATTCTTTATTTCCTCATTTCTTTTAAACCACAAGACGGATTAAAACAATTAAGACGTTGCTAGATTTGTCTTGACCGTCCAAGTGTTCTTAGTTAAGTGACGTTTGAAAAAACAAACATGGCGGCTGTGATATGTCAAAAACAAGAGGTATAAAAAAAGTTTGTTCGAATACCGCAATCTCAAATTAAAGGGCTCATCATAAGCATTTCAAAAAGGTTTAACATGATTATGACTGTAATATTAAAAAAGACAATTAACAACCACTCTTTTTTCAACATTTAATACTTGGCAATAGCTGTGAAAAATCCCTGTAAATTTGACTAAACCAAACGTGACTAAAACCATTAAAAAGTATTTAATAAAAAAATTGTTTCAAAATTAAAACGGATTAAATGGGTCTTTTTTTAAATATTTTGCACAGGCGGGTTTTTTTTTTCTATTAATCCATTGTTATCAAAACACACAAATGTTAGTTTTGCTATTAGAGTTAGCATGTTAACAGCCAGTTAACGGTTGATTAGTTATTGAGACCGACCGGCGACTGTAAGAGAGTACCTAGGTACAAACGTAATGTACCACGCGAACGTAATCGTTCACTGAGGATGTTATGCTTAGGTTAGTAGTAGGAGTTTATCCGATCAGGACTTCTTATTAACCCAATCAAGACTTTGTCTTAGAACTTATAATTCTTAACCTTTCAGTTTAGTCACAGGCTGCAAAACGCCATGAGATGATATAACAGGCTATGGGATTATGACCCGTTTTGTACTTATAGTACAGCAAGTTACTACTACAGTCGAATCCGGTTCAAATAATTCCCCTATACCCTCTCTCGTTCTCTATCATTTAGCCTGACTTGACACAAAAAAGGACGAAACAACTCAACTTTACAAATATTAAGGGCTTCTACAGCATTAATAGACTGCTACTGACACCAGTACTCGCTCAATAAAGGTAAACTGTAGAATAATATAAACGTCACAGGCTCTAACAGATCCGGGGCGCACTTGACGGGCATCGGCAACGATCTCAACACAAAGCAATGAAAGCGGCTTACTTTAGAGAAAGGGGATTAGGGCATAATCTGCATTGGAGCGGTTGACATACGCCCGGGGCGACCCGCTCCATGGCTCTCTCTCTGTTCATGGTAAATACGGCTACAGACTTGCACTCAATAACGGCTATCGGAATACACAGACTGCAGAGACAATACTTTTTAAACGATGGGTTAATTCGCTCCTAGGTATTGTGTGATGTTTAGTTCTTTGTTTTAACGCAAATAAATCTATACTAAAATTATAAAGTTAAAGAGTTTGTTTGTTTGAACGCGATAATTTCAAGAACTACTAGATTGAATTGAAAAATTATTTTGCTGTTGGATAACCCTATAAAAGGCTATAGGCTATATAACATCATGCTACGACCTATAGGAGCTGAGTAGCAAGGAAAAAAGTTGTAAAAACGGGGAAAATTGACGCCGACTAAGTCGCGGGTCAGCTAGTACAAGATATAATCTCAAAATAAAAATAAATGTACGCAAAAATATTAAGACTGCCTTTGTGACGCGGTGGGAGTGTATCCGACTGCTACGCAAGAGAGTCGTGGGTTCGATCCCCACTCAGGATGTGATGAGCAGCACGATGGTTTATTCTGCGTTTGGGTGTGATATCATCTATATTAAGTATGTATTTAGAAATATTTAAGTAAGTATGTTTATCAGTTGTTTGGATGTCATAGTATCTACAAGCTCTGCTTAGTTTGGGATCAGATAGCGCTGTGTGAGTTGTTCCAAGATATTGTTGTTATTATTATTTAGAAAATACAAAACTAAAGCGAAATTACTTTTCGGTCTCAGATTCTTATTTTATAAACTCTTGGCTACTTCTGTTAAAACAGTTATTTGAGTTATTACAGTACAAAAGGTGGAAAAAAACAAGATTTTTGCCCACGTTCGTAGGTACTAAATATTTTTCGTACTGTTTATGTTATTGTAGTTTAGCAAAACTCGTTTATTTAGCATAAACGCTAAAATGAAGTTGAACAAAACTTTTATCCATAACAATAAAATTTAACAAATTTGCTATTTTCTTTAAAATAATATCCACATTCATTTTATTTTCAGAAGTAAGTATCTGAAAGTATGGCCGTATCAGCGATAAATCTAGTACTTACTTCATGATTTATTGAAATTGATAGCGATATTTCAAAATGAAATGATTTAATAAAGACAAGACTAGCATTATTTATACAGTTTTCAAATAAATCAAATTTGTACAGTAGTAAGTTCGCATAAATATTTGTTCTCAATTCTGAAACTTGCTCGCATTTTTATGGTTTTCATTATGTTCAAGTTGAAAATGATTTATGAAGTACAAAAATTTTATTTTGATGAAAACTCTCTTCATTCAGTCTATAAAATATTTAACTTTTGGAAACGAGTAAGGGCCATTATAACTTTTATTATTTTTCAAAAGTTAATAATAACATGTCTTTTTGGGGATCAGCTTTTAAACGTTAATCTACTTTTCATCAAAACAAGGATCAAGGGGATTTTTGAGACTAATAGGGAAAGGTAATTACTTACTAGATATATAATCTATACTTCTATACTAATATTATAAAGAGGAAAGATTTGATTGTTTGTTTGTATTGAATAGGCTCCGAAACTACTGGACGGATTTGAAAAATTCTTTCATCGTTGTGAAGCTACACTAACCCCGGGTGACATAGGCTATTTTTCATCCTCGTATTCCTACGGGTACGGGAACTACGCGGCTGAAACCGCGAGGCGTCCGCTACTAACATATAAACCTGGTAGTTACATTAAAAATCCCGTTTAAAACATTAAAAAATAATAGGACAAATTAAATACCTTATGACATGTTTAATCTTCACGTTGTCCGTCCAATTCTGAAACAAAAAGAAAACAAATTGAAACATACATGTTCGATTTATGTGAAACAAAGTGTTTTAATGGTCTTAAGAGACGCTGAAGATTGACCTAACCCACCTGATAATCAGATGAAACATTTTACTTATTTATAACGCATATAATAGCTTGTCAATTGAAATACGCATACGAAGTTGCGCGGGACAGCTAGTAATATTATAAAGCTGAATAGTTTGTTTGTTTGAACGCCGTAATCTCAGGAACTACTAATCCAAATTGAAAAATGATTTCACTGTTGGATAGCCCATTTATCGAGGAAGACTATAGGCTATATAACATCACGGTACGACCAATATAAGCGTAGCAGCAATGAGGAATGTTGCAAAAACGGGGAAAATTCATGACGACAAAGTTGCGAGAGACAGCTAGTAAATCGATAAAATATAATAAAGAAATAAATCTCATCAATGGTTATCAGATGGCTGAAGGTTGATTTTCTACGTCTCCCCTACCATAAGCAAATTTTTCCCTTTTTCCTCTAGACCTCACCTACGTTAAGTCCTAGTTTACATAAGGGTTACTAAGAGAATTCGACTTTTCCCAGACAAGTAGGTGTTAGTAGTGTAGTGTAGTGCATATAACACCAACTACGTTATTTTGGTTTTTTATTTTATTAAGTGATAATAATTCAGAAATCGAATGGGTTACATAATGCAATGAAATCTTTGAACATAAATTCAGGGTCTCAAAAAAACCTACACCGAGAAGGCGTTGTTATATTGAGAAAGGTTTTATCTCTTCGAAAAGGTCAAAGCAACGATGACATTAAATATGAGGGCGGTTCATAATGAACGCCAACGAACGTCAATTCTGGGATCCAACAACATATCTGGGAAAGATTTTCTGTACAAAAATAGACATACAGGTACGTGGCTGTTTTATTATAGAGTTCTATTCTAATTATAAGAATTCTTAATTAGTTTAAATTTACATTTAATTCCAAACCTTTAATGTAGCATGTAAAGCCGGAGAGAACCTTTTAATCAAATCAAATTAATCTCATACCTATTGATTGTATACATTTGAACTAAATTACGGCCACATAATATAAATTCGGATAATCAGGTGCTGTGATGACGTTCAGTAGACCGTGGCAGGCTGGTTGATAGTTTTGACTGAAAGTAACTTCTAAGTTTAGAGCACATACCTAATATTTTCATGTTAGGCAACGAAATGCAACGTATGATAAGCCCGCACAAAGTCAACTTGAAAACATAAAATTATTCAAAAGTTGTTTGATAAAGTCAAAGTCAAAATAATTCATTTCCTAAGTTACAAAATGCAACGCACAAGAACGTCAGACAAAATATGGAATAGAATGATTGTACATTTAATGCCAAGTTCGCAAGAGTAAAGTCGTGAGCAAAGAACTTGGCAATAAAAACTCATGGCCAATTTGTACAATATATTTGTATAAATACAGTTATGCCAGTAAGGTGCTGCAACCATTACACCATGAAACTCACGCAAGCAATAACCATAGTACGTAAAGTAGGTATATTCAAATTTTAAATGAAATAGCCTCCTATGGTATGGCATTAACTTACAAAAATTACAGAAGAGGGAAAAGGCTACATGTAATTCGATTATTATAAGAAAAGCAACTTAATATAAAAAAAATTTAGAACCACTAATAAAAAAAATAACTAGCTATCTCATATAAGTTAGTTCAGCAATAGTTCTTACGTATTTTAGTAGCGATACAAGTTTCCTCTATAAAATTAACCCCTGCTTTAAAAACATCACTAATACCATTACTCTGTATTGTCACAACCGCAACCTATTTCAAGCAGAATTTCTCCAACGAAATAATGTTAGTTCTCCACTCAACTGCTTATGCAAGCGTAATAAAAATGTAATAAAAGTGACGAAGTCAATATGTCGAGGAAGGCGTATGTCAACCAATTAAAGTTCAGTCACTGCGTGAGAGCTCAACCAACAGTGTGGTCAATTGGCCGATAATAGACACCCACACCCACATACGGGATTATTGACTTACAATAAACGTCACATAAGTCTTAATAAGCAAATACCTCATGTGGTTGACGCCGACAACTGACTTCGATGTCTTCTTGAAGTTACAACAGGATGTTTCTTTTTAGGAGTGTGTTTTACGAGTATCTATTAGTGTTTTATTCAATTCAGTAGCAATGTTATGCACTGCTACTGAATGGATTTACTACTGTATTTCGATTCCCCATATTTAATAACCCAACAATTTTTATTTTATTTATGTTATTTTGGAAAGCACTAAGTAGTGTCTATAATAAATTCTGATCTATCCTAAATCCTAACTCTCCCGCTCAAGTATTCAAAAGACGTTCATATCTACATTATTTTAAAATGTGTTTAGTTATGTTGTATTCTAGTTAATGTGACAACTGTATTTGCATGTTTTTTTAATAGATTATAGATATTTTATGCAGCTTTAGGTTAAAAACACTTTTCGGGCGTGGGAAGATGCTATTTAAAGATAAGCTTTATTTACGTGCTATATTCACGACCGTGAATTTTTATTAGGTACCTACTTTTAATTCATTACAGATTAAATTTTAAAGAATATATTTATTTTTCTACCATTAGAATTACTTTTTACGGTTCTATTCAAATTCAAAATAATATGGAATAATTTGCGATAAGGCAAAGACATCAGCGAACAACCCAGCAGGTTCTCTTGGTGAAATAGGCAAAAGTGCTGACTACTTACTATCTTACACCCAAATACATCGCGTTAGCTTCTTTTCGAACATAGATACATTACACCCTTATGTTTTATTGCGCGATGATCACTTTGCGCGCTCTCTGCCTGCTCGGAGTTAAAAGAAACATCCTGTAGCAACATCCGACACAATACTTTTGAAGTACAGACAGCTTTTCTACATTATATAACTGTTTATTGTCTATTCCGTTATTATACCTGTGTGGTAATAAATTATAGTTTTCATAAAAGGTATTTAGTGTTTATTTATGTGTCTCTTGATAACCTGTCACACACCGTATAATTACAAATCCGTGTTGTAGCATAATTATACTTCTCTGATGATTATTTATTAATATTTAATCGTTCCTATGAAATCTATGTTTATATTTATTGAGGTTTAATTATTCTTTAGTCGGTTTGATGAGCATTTGAAGTGACTGTCTGTCACATCGATTAAGTAAATGTTAAAGTAATAGTAATCCGTTCAATAAAATACTATTTATCGAATATACAACTTTATGAATAAAGATAAGTAGGTAATCGATTGTAGTATCGAATAATTTGTCTCTCTTGTTCCTAATTTATAGATTTTCGCACTATTTTTTCTAAGAAAAGTAACTGCTACTTTGAATCAGTTATTAATCTTATTTAAATCATGGCTCAATAAATGCCTCTCGAATAGGTGTCTAAATGTGGATTCCAGGTATTTTTATCCTGTCCAGCAATCGGACATATTATTATGACACATCGGGTTCTGATCAAACTTTAAAACCAAACATATCTGGTTAGGTACTTTAGTATACCAGTACCAGGATGACATTTAAATGACGTGTTTAAAATGGAACCTAGCTAGATCTATTTTCCGGCCCCGAATTCCCTGCATAAATTACATGAAAATCGTTTGAGTTGTTTCCGAGATTCAGATTATATATATACAAGAATAGCTCGTTTAAAGGTATTGTAGATAGATACCTATTGCAGTTAATATAATACGTACTCAGTGGTTATTACAAGTTGTCAATATACATAAGCCAATCTCTTTATATTTTATTGTTTCATTCGTTTCATTTTATTGTTTCAGTTGAATAAGTAATTATTACATTCATTTTGAGATTAAATGCCCAAATACCCTCTTTCGAAATAATCCTTTTGTAGATTCACTGTAACATCTATACAGAACTTAATCCGTTTGTTTATAAGCTCGGAGACTTCAATCATCGCTGAATTCCAGATCGGAATCAGTTGGTTCATTACATTATTCATCTGCTCAAAGTCCAGACGACACTCCATTAGCATTTTAAATTAAGTAATGAATTTACTAGGCGGACGACCTGTGGAGGCGGCCTAAGCTTCAAATCGTACGGACTGAATTGAACATGACTTTCAATCAGATATTTTATTTAGTTCTTTCGATTAAGATGGTCCATTAAGGCTGAAGACTGCATTGGACTTATTTAGTTCATGTTGGTAAGGGTGAATGGACCCTTAGTTTCTTAATGAATGAAATTCTTTTGTCTGTATTGTCCTGAACTCATCCTGTCAAGACTCATCTATTCTTCTTCCTTTAAACATACGTTATTGTAAGATTGTTTGAAGTTTTTGTGATCCTTTTTAGGGTTCCGTATCCAAAATGGCAAAAACGGAACCCTTATAGTTTCGTTATGTCCGTCCGTCTGTCTGTCTGTCCGTATGTTACAGGCATTTTACTCAAAGATTACTCAATGAATAATGATGAAATTAGGTGAAAAGGTGTCTTGTAGTAGCCGCTACTTAGTTTGATAGCTAAATAATAATAATAAACATTTTTAGGGGGGGCACTCCATATATGTAACAGAAGCTTTTTTTTTTAGATTTTTTTTTCAGCAAACATCAACGTGTGGCACATCATTCGACAGGTCTTTCAAAAACAATTTAAGGTTTCTATTCAATTTTGTGATTGTCTAAATATTTTTGGAAATAATAGCTCCGAAAATTGCATAAATTGTGCCCCTTAAACTTTTGAACTGTGTGACCAAAAATATAAAAAAAATCACGAAGGTAGCGATTAATAAGTACTTCAAACTAAAATATATATTGATAAATAAATATATTTTGGATATGATCGGATATACCGACATTGACTTATTGCTGAAAAACTGCGTTTCTCAACAAAGGGCGTAACTGCCATGAACATACGCTCTTCTCCTGATGCAATTGTTCAATGCTGCGGAACCCTATACTGAGCATGGTCCGACATGCTCTTGCCCGGTTTTTTATATTTCGTACGCATGCACGTGTCGAGAAATTATATGAAATGTGTATTCTGGATATTAGTTGCACACTCGGTTGAATTTATTTTATATTATGATCACAATTCATAAAAATATTAAAATTAAAGTATTTTCAATATTTTCGCCGCCGAAAGTAATACATTAATGATTTATCCATGTGTAATACAACACATTTAGCATACATATTTGATGGCAGCAATCACAGAATTTCAATTTTGTATTCGAGAAAAAAATCATACAGCCTGGATTGAATTTACAGAAAACACGAACAAAAATCGGAATATCAAGTACAACGTTTAAGTAAGAGTTTGTTCAGCCAAAATCGTCGTAAAAAGTCTAGGCAACGGACTTACAGAATTATAATTACACTGGCTGTAGGTAGATAGATAAAGCTTTTTTTAATTTCGTCGAGCGAAGGTTAATCCCCACCCACGCTGAGCAAGACTCTAATCGTTCATTTGGATTACGATAATTTAGACGAATATGCATGAGACGTTATCGCACCATTAATTTTAAATGGGATAAGCCGTTGAAAATACTTAGACCGGTCTCACTGATCATCAATTACGAATAATCCGGCGTGAATCATATTTATAATTCAACAGGTAACGTTTTCTTCGGCACCTGCTTGTGAGGAAATATTTTTAAAATGTCGATGTCTATTATCATACGATAAATTGTATTTTAACATCGGTTAAAGATTATAGATATCGTTGGACTTTCTATTGACTCTAGATAGTTAAAGTGCATAGGTAACAACGACGAGGGGTTAGAATTGTCCTAAAGGAACTTGATAATAGGTGGACACGGTTCTTCGTACGTACATTAAGTAGGTAACTAGAATTCAAAGGGAACCGAAAAGAATAGTGTACTAAGGACTCCCCGCCACTGATAGGTAATGGCAGTACAGCAACAAAAAACGGCAGTTGTTTTTACATCAAGCCAAGTCAAGAAAAAATTGCTTATTCTATTTCTAATGCTAATATTAGGACTTTTACTTATATAAAATTGTATTTTTTTAGTGATTATAAAAAATTACAAAATAAATTTGATTTGATTGACTTGTGATTTCCAAAAAGTCATAGTTTTAAAGCTAAATAAAAAATATATAGCACCCATATCGATTTCTAAATCTATTTCGTTACTAAGTTATAATTTTTTAATCTAATCTAGGTGAACTCTTATTGGATAGACGACAGATTTACAATAGATATTAACATATATATTAACTTCCTTCATTAAAATACATAATCAGATGAAATATAACCAAGTGTGTGTATTCAAAATACTTCACACAGATATAAGATGACTGGCAAAATTGATATCGATATGAGATCTTTTTTTGTCATCATTCTGACCAATTATATTGGATCTGTTAACCAGAACCACTTACATAAAAACTGACATATGATTTTTTTTAAGAACCTATTGACTAGAGTGATTGTTTATAATCAAAAAGTCAAATCAAAATACTCCATTCAATATGATTACAAAATGCAACTCTTAAAAACGTTTCACAAACTTTTAAATATTAGGTGGCAGGTACATTCTATGCCAAGTGCCCAAAAGATAAAGCCAGTTAGAAATAAAAACCGGGCAAGTGCATATCGGATCACGCACAATGTAGGATTCCGTATCCCCCCTTAATGTGTCTTAAGAAGTGCGTTTTCTGTTGTTTTGGTTTCATACTTACAATGTTATACCTACTTAATAATAATTTTAGTTACTTCTCATTTTATCAGCTGTTACTCGTAAACTTGTAAAGCCTTCTTAGTTGTGTAGTTTTACTCTACACTATTTAAACTACTACCGTGATTTTTTTCGCTGGCAGGGGTAAGTGTCCCCTATTTGACTTTAACAAAAAAATGCATTTTAAAGCTTAGTATTTCACAACTGGCTGACCAACCATCACTATCTAAATAAACAGTGGTGGTATAACATTTTAGGTAAGATAATCACTAATTCACCTGTCACATCAGGGCTTTGACAAACATTGGATGCAGCTGGCTGCGACGTTAAAGATTTATTATCACTTCTGTATTTACTGAGAATATATTAATTATACAAATTTTGTATCTACCCTAATAATTTTATTAACGTTAATTTTTAACCGCCTTCAAAAAAGATGGTTCTCTGTTTGACTCATATATATTTATGTATGTATGTTCGCGATTTTCTCGGAAGCTAGTTATCCGATTTAGATGAGATTTGTCCGTTTGAGGTTTGTGCTATTTGACTGCATATTTGTCAGGGAAGGTTTTAGTGTAGGAATACGTTGTCCTAGCTTAAAAATCACCAGAGATATAGACTATAACATAGAAGTGAGTCAGCGAAACTTGCATTCGGTGATGTGCTTGATATTTTTTTCATTGATATACATTTAAATGTGGTTCATTTTTCTTCAAAAAGTTATTAATATATTGAAGGTACGTAAGGTAAAAATGTGGTTGTATTTGGAAATTAAATCGCAATGAAAATAATAATATGAAATCCTTACCGTATTTTTTGTGAGATGTTTCAAGACCTTAATTTAGCTTATTTATTTCAACTATTTATTATTTTATAAGAACCTGATATGGGTCTTGGTTGTTTCTCTATCATCAACTAAGTCACATAAATAAACTTAGGTAAGTATTCTGAATTTCAAGCTAGCAAATAGGATCGACTCACTCCGTTCATCCTTTTCAATGTCTTATCGTTCAAGTGAATAACAAATTGAACTCTGGGACATAAATTTCCCTTTTGTAATTTTATAGTATTTTTTTATTTCCTTAAATACTATAATAGCGTATCATGTAGCTGTTTTAAAAAGGTACGAAAGTGTGTATTTCTTGGCAGGACCAGTAGCTTAATAAGCTTAATTTACTTTTGAATTTGTAAAGTACTTATTAAGTTTTATATTAATCATTATAAAAAAAATACCTAATACATAGGCATAAATAGGCATTAGCCTTATCGCATCATGAAAACAAATTGACATCGGTAACAACAAATGAACGCCGCGATACTAATGTCAAAGTAACAACTGTGACTGAATTAAATTTGTGTTCATTTTGGCCTTTTCGTAATGCCTAGGAGCTCCCAAGTCCCAGTCAGTGCCTTGACATGACTAAGTTTTTGTCAAACATCAAATCTCTTGGAATTTGTACTTTATTTACGAAAAAGTTTTCTGAAACAACGCTCAACTCCAATAACCATATTATTAAATTTGCGAACGATATCGTCTTTTACAAAACTTAGTGGTTTTGTTTGTGTTTTAACATTGAATTTGAAGATTGAATGTCACTTCTGATAAAGGAGTTACAAACCCGTCTAAAGAGATTAATCGCAAAAGTTAAATCTTAAACAAACGATCTTCTAGCAACTGTTACAAATGCTGGTATTCTCCACAAATGTTCGTAAATTTAAGTTAACTAACTTCTATTCGCGACATCGTGTAAGTACAATCAAGATAACACTCCCAACACTATGTATTCCGTACATACTTTGCTGCTAGAATCTCAATACAATAGGTAGAGAATAAGAAATGAAAAACTTCGACCACTTTTCACTTTTGTACCTAGTAATTGAATAAAACAGCATGGTTATATTATTTGTAAAAATCAACTGATATATAACCAATGCTAATAAATAATGTTTTGACAAATACAATTGGCTCTCGAAATTTCCATGCCGGCTCCACACGTTGTCCCCAACGTCGGACCCACCGCCACTCGATCCAACGTGTGGATCTAGAAAATATCATTGGCACACCAACGTTGGCACAAGCGTTATTCTAGATCCACACGTTGTACGAGTAGCACTGGGACAGACGTTGGGGCCAACGTAAAAGCCGGGGCCAGTTGCTAACGCCAATAGTCTTCATCAACTCATAACTTCTATACAACATGTAACAAAAGGCACGATCAAATTTCAGCAGCGGATAGCTTATGTTATGATGACATAAAAAAATATTACCCCTGCCATGATGACAAATTTCATTGCATTGTTGTGGCATAGTTATTTTCCAAATCTTTCTAATAACACATTGTAGACCGTTGAGAGATCAAATAAGCCCGGTCCCTCACTTACCCCTACAAATGGTTATTCGCAAAATACAAACATAAAATCCTGGACGTTTAGATTGAATAATTGTGAGGCTTCATTTATCTTAACAGGCCGACGTCAGGAGCAGCTCTCAAGTACAAAAGGCTGGATACATGTGAACCTCGAGGGTAGCGACAATGGCAAGGAGTGCTTCACAATAAGAGGTCTAAAATTTCATCGTGTCTCAGTAAAGTAATGAATTGGTTCCATTATTCACTTTGTCAAGCTGCATACGACGGATGTGGATTCGATTCTGTTGGCGATGATGAAGCTTGGATGGGTGAGTTGTAATCTTACTTATGTTATTTGAAAATAAGGTTATGTTTTTATTTTAATTACAATAAGATTAATAATATCACTAATTTTATATACAAGGTGTCAAAAAATTAATTACAAGAATTTCATGTGCTTGATTTGTATCAGAGAATAGAACTGGTACATTACAAAAAAAAATCTTTTGATCGTTTTTTTTATTTTCACACGTCGTTGACGTGATGCCCCGATCGCACTGCATCGTAGCTTTCATCACAAATTAAATAGGTATAGATGGGCGGCTACCAACAAAAGCGCTCGCGCGTACAGTGTGCATAACAATATTATGCAATATTGTTTTTATAACGTTAAAAAGAAAATCACAACTAATATATTTTTTCACACGAAATTCTAGCAGTTAATTTTTTAACACCTTGTAGAAATAGATAACAGGGTGATAAAGTCAAAAAGCTTAATATTTAATGTAATAAAAATATTTTTATTTCTATACTAGCCGTTAATAAACTTACACCGTTTGGTGACTTTTTGTAGTGTGATATGAAAAAAGTTAACAAAATGATCTTTTACGAACCAACTAATAACTCTATTTCAATACCGAATAAACTTAAAAAGTCAGGAAGAATATACAACACGTGGAAGAGGCTATTGACAATATAAACTCGTACAACGATTTATGTCAAATTTGTAAAACAATATTTGAGTCAAAAAAAAAAACAAATCACGACCACTTTTTTAAGTATAAGTTACGTTTCCAAGCGAAACAATATACTTTTAGTTACAATGTTTATCAGTTGTCTGGTTTCCATAGTACAAGCTCTGCTTAGTTTGGGATCAGATGGCGCTGTGTGAGTTGTCCCAAGGTATTATATTATATTATAAAAAAAATACATATTATGTGACTACTCGTCAGCAGCACTAATCAATTAATGTTGAAGAAGTAGACAGATCAATGTTCTTAATCTAAATGTCAAGGAGAAAGAGAATTTTAAAGTAAGTCTACCAATACAAAATGCGTACTAAATAAAGCTTTTATATTCCCCCGACGTGTAGCATTAGTCGCTATGACGTAATTACACCAGGTAAGAGCCGTGTTCGTCGGCCCGCACCTGTGATTACCGCCTTTTTCCATAATTAATGGTGTGTTTTTACCTCACTTATCTTATCACTTTAATATGTGAGATATCTTTAGGCCTGTTTTACCACTCAAAGATATCTTCAAGATAAAGTCCAATAATTTTTGTGAAGCCTTATTCGGATAGCCAGCTATCAGTGACAGGAAATACAAATTGTATGTCATTAATATCTGAGCGAATATCCTTCTTATTCATTGTTGTGGAGCAATCAAATGCTTCAAATATATCATTTAGATTGTCTCCTAATGAGTTGATTTTTTAAAATTTAAATAATGATATTTGATTTGATTGCAGGGAATGATACCTATCGATCTACTTAATTGATACATATTTTGTAAAAGTATAGACAGTTTGTATGTATTGATGCAGCAGGTGTGTTTTTATTTTTAAATACGATAAGTCCGTCGATGTCAATTAATCAAAAATGTATTAAGGAGAAAAAGTGCAAAAAGCTATTTTATGCAGAATAATATACATAATCATATCACTATAGGGATGTTGACTGTCAAGTCAAATCAGCCCCTTTTTATGAAATGTCAAATTGACAAACTCTACAGAAATGTGTATGGAATAGGAACCTATGATGTCATAAGTTCCTATTGTCAAATCATTACTTTTAGGATTTGTTTTCATGCTTTTAAATTCAAAAACATGTTAAAATGTAAAATAACAGTTATTTTCAGAGCATTTTAGGATCTACTATTAGTATAAAATAATTTACTTTTATGTAAATTATTTTATACTAATTCAAAAACATGTTAAAATGTAAAAGAACAGTTATTTTCAGAGCATAATAGTAGATCCTAAAATGCTCTGAAAATAACTGTTCTTTTACATTTTAACATGTTTTTGAATTAGTATAAAATAATTTACTTTTATTGTGGTCAACTACCCAATTAAGTAAATACATTTTCGAAATAGTGACCGAGTTTCGAATTGTTATAGAAAAAGAAATGTATTCAGAGAATCCTTGACAAGATATATCTTTTATTTAAATAGTCATTCAATTAAGTAACTACAGTTGAATGACGGCCTAGTTCATTATATTTTTCGATCCCTAGTATAAATAAATATCTATTCCTTTAGCCTAATTTTCAGGCTATTACAATAATACAAATCATACTGATAAAAGGACAAAATTCCCAACTACATTCATTTAGATTTTCATCGCACAGATACAGTCAAAATTCCATAAATTACTGTGATAATCCGCGGAGAATCTCGACACTTGCGTACCGTTGCACGATACATCAAGAGTGCGTGACAAACTGTAGTTATGTCACCAGCTTTATTTCAATTATTGCCTAAAGTAAGGTACAAATAAAATATATTTACGTGACCATAGCCTGGCGTTTCCTGGTTTATTTGCTGAAGTCGAACAAGGTGAGTTATGTTCTCGCATCGATGTGTGAACGGCATTTGAACTCGAGATAAAATTTCTAATTATAATTCATTAAATTTATAACTTTGACACTTCGGTGTTATGTTCGATTATTATTTCCTGTTATGATAATATGTATTGTTGGTTTCTTAATTAGTTTGTGATGGAAGAGCGTAATAAGCAAAAGCTAAGAGGTTATCTTTCTCACTTATCAAATATGTTGCAATGTGAAATTCAAATTTTAAAATTTGAATATGGTTAACATGTCCGTTGACATTTGGAGAGCTATTTTCAAAGTCAATACCTACTAATTTATTCTGTAGAATATGTTGTTTATTTATTCCGGCGTTGACAACTAATAACATACCTAGATCACATAGATGTACCTACACGGTGATAAAATGATCGAAACCTATCATTACATCCAATATTCAATATATATCGCGTGTAAAAAAATACTATGTAAATTACCTATATTTTAAAAATATGCTGAGGTACTTACTTATCTGCTTAATATATTTATCCAAAATAGGATAATAATTATTACAAATAATTAGTAGTTACGTAGCTTATTGGTTTCGAATCAATTACCTATCCATATTAAATAAATTGAAAGTTGCCTTACTTGCTTACTTGGACAACAAATAAAAAAAAAAGTGTTTTCACTTTTAGATTTACAAAATGGCTGATAAAGTTACAGGTGTGTTATGTAGGTGGGGCTAATGTATACCGTTAGTTAATCTCACAATAATAAAATACGCGACATTATGGCGTAAAGAGCCGTGGCGAGGCGACATCATAACTTACTACGCAATGTACAGCCTACAGTAATCTTGGATATATTGCATGACAAGAAAGGAAATGCCACTCGTTTTATTTCAATTATTCTCGTCCACGTTAGCCCAAATATATGTAAATCATTTTGTATAAGTCAAAATTATTCCACAATGGAGTCAGTTTTTGGCGTGATAACGTCTTATAAATCAATGACCGGGCGCATGCATGAAAAAGTGTAACCACGATCCGTCACGTTCCGCTAGCTAATAGGGTAAAGTATGGTGGCTGTAAAAAAAAACCTAAAAATAATAGCATGGTTGTTTATTAACATTGACGTACAGACCTGGACTTCGCCATAACCTTACAAAATTGAACACTGTAGATAAAGACAGCGTTACTTTGAGGACAATACCTGTCAAAGAGACAGGGCCGCACGAGTTTTTTCTCTCTTTCACACTTTGCAGTCAATATTTACTTTTTAATTGAAAGGGATGACGCGGTCCAGATCTTTACGTCAATGTGTATTACAATGTCATCAATGTTTTCTTATGACGCTATCACGTCAAATTATCGTCCGTAGACCGACTTTACAGACAACCATATTATTTCCAAGGGAACGTGAGCGATTGTGCTTATAATACATATACCATATATATTCTTTGGTCAAATAAATGTACAGTAATTACCTGTACACATGTTAAAAGATCACCAGCATAGATCCATGCACTAATCCGTAGAGTCTTTGTATGACAATCAATTGACGGATCGGGTGTAAGCTTTTGATAAAATCTATCATACAATATCTAAGATATCAAGTACTCAAACATTGTGTGCAAGGCATTTTTTTTTTTTTCAGTTTGAGTCATATTTGAAAGATCTGAGTCAGGCAGTGACTGTAACAAGGTTTTGCTCTTTTTTCTTGCCAATTACCTAAAGAGTTCTTCACGACTCATACATTGGACCTCTCTTATTAGATTTATATATTAATAACTTAAACAAAATTATTGTCCACCTGTTTCATAGCTACGTTATGCCACTGCCTTATACATAACGATAATAACAGTGAATTTAGTAAACCGAATTATTGAGCAGTTAAACTATTATTAAGCTGTTCAAATTAGGCCTGTTGGCGTTACGTAAATCAATCAATATATATAATACTCTTGAAGTTAATATTATGTTGACTTAATAGAAGATTATTCATAATTATAGATATGTTTTCGATTTAATCGTTAAGAGAACTGAGGTTTAATAACAAAAAATGTGTTGCACTCGGAGACTGCCGCGGTAAAGCTATTGCATAGCATTTTTTATCAACTTATGCAATTATAATTATTTATTTATGTTTTTTTTTTTTTCTTTTCATTACATTTCGGAGCAGCTTGTCTCAATCCGTGCGAGCTTCGTACCAGTCGTACCATATACATATACCTACGTTAAGCGAACTCTCGGCCGAGCTACATGGTAGGCGAAGTAGGGGGTGTTAGGTTTTATTTTGATTACGGAATTTCTTGATTCGGTCGCCGCGCTCAAAGCCCACGATAAAAGCTATGCAATAGCTTAAAAATATAGATGTACGAGTAGATGCAAACACGCATTAGTAAAATTTAAAACAATAAAGTTTTACAATTATATTCTTAACTTTTTAAAATCATATCAAGAAATGAGGCTATGCTTATTTAGTGTCCTGTATAACAAACAATGTAACGCTTTTTAACCACGGAAACAAATCGTGGACACATGTCAGTGATCTCTCAAAACCATCTAGTCACTGCTGTCAGGAAGTTTGACACGCCAATTAAGCATAGGCTATTAAAATTTCACTCTATTTCAAACAGTGACTCAAATGTCATTCAACTTTTTACTGGTCTTTCTATTTTATATATCTACTTGTCATCTTGTTGGTAGATCTAAGGCTGTGTTTAGATGAGGCGAATTACGCGCGTAAGCGAGTGACACGGCTTATAATACGAGTAATCGCGTGTCATTCGTCGGAATCTCGACTCGCGCGTACAGTCGCGATACTCAAAGCTCCTTGTAACGTTCAGTATACGCGCGAAGTAGTAAGAACAATGCCTAAGACCGGCCCAAATACTAACGCGCGTGTCTTGCGTTGTGTGAACGCAATAATGAAATTGTCTCGCACGTATTACTCGCGTCTAATTCGCCTTATCTGAACTAACTATAAGATATAATATTATACTGCAATGGCAACTATGACTGCCTCTGTGGCGCGGTGGGAGTGTGTCCGACTGCTACGCATGAGGTCGTGGGTTCGATTCCCACAAGGGACACCACTTTGTGTGATCCACAAATTGTTGTTCCGAGTCTGGGTGTAATTTGTGTCCGTGACTTGTATGTTTGTAAAGTCCCCCGTGACACAGGGCTTGAACCCTACTGCGAAAGTTGTCTTTTAAAAAAAAAAAAAAAACTTCTTCTGGATGGTCCTGACTCAGCTTAGTTAGTGGATCGAAGGGTCAGCATTACCACTGTCCATTTTCCCAAAAATTGCTTTTCTTGCCTTTAAGAGCATGTAAACACTTACCGTCAAAGTCTTCTGTTTATACTCTCTCTGGTAGTGTCCGATATCTGTCACATCGGCTAATGAGAGTGAAGAAATAGAGTTTCCTTGTGTTTATGCACTATATTTCTTTCGTAGTTGGCTAGGTTACGATCAAAATCAGTTAGAAGTCCTTTTGTAAGTTAGCACACACTTTTGACTGCTTTGCGTATTCATTGTTTTTTTTCTAGGAGTCTACTTAAATTTTAGTTTCAACGTGGGTATGGTATGAATCATTATCAAAACACTGCCGCTATATATTAAAATAATCAATTGAAAAAAGTAAATCTATTGTTACGGCTACCAAGAAATTGATCCGGCTACAATTAAATTGTCTTTGTTATATTTTTTGTATGATTGTCTTTGTGAAAAAACCTATCTAGTCCAGTTGTAATTGATAGCTGGGAGTTAATTGAATATAAAAAATATAATTCCAATGCCATTCCAGTGAATAGTTTTGTATTATATTATCTATTGTTATTACTATTTGGAGTTATGATATTAATTGGACTGGAAATTAATTGAACTTGAATTTTAGATATTGTGAAACTTTGTTTATTTAGAAAGATATTCTATTCAATTTATGTACGTATACGATATACTATTATTAGCTTTTAGCAAGGCAGCTTTGTAATTTAGAAATTAGGCAGCACCTACTACTAATTTAAATCAAATGCCGAATGAAGACTGTAAGCCGATCACTTCAAAACGGCTGTACATATTTCGTTAATTCTTATTTTCTTGTGTTTTGTATTTAACAAGGGAAGGTTTCTATGAATTCATTTTCGTTACATGATCGTACTGTAAAGGTCAGACTTGGACCCATTTCATTAATACACAAGTACGAAGTCACGGCGGGAATTGATTTTTTATTTGCAAATGTTTAAAACTACAGTTTTAAAGGGGCGTCTAAACGGGCTATTTTTTACGGCAATTTGTGGCGGCTCTATTGGCAACTAATTGCTCGGCCAATAATGGCAATATGTCTACAATTATATGACGCATTATCCAGTCTCCTAAACGGGCTACACAACCCGGCAACAATAAAATAGAGGGCGACTGAAACAACAACAAAATTGGCCGGGCAACATTGCGGAAAATAGATCGCTCAGCGATCGTCCGGCAACCATCAAATCAATATTGGAGAGTACTGCCATGTTGACGGCCACAGCATTGCCGCCACAAATTGTCGTAAAAAATGGCCCGTTTAGACGCCCCATAATAATACTACTTATAAAACTATTTCTTCTTTTACGTCAATAACTCACTCTAAAATGAGCATACCGATTTGTCAATTTCCGTACAGTCTAGTAGATAGGTATTTATAAATGATTCATGAGTGACTGAGTGTCTTTATCTGTACGTTTGTACATAGTAAGTGAAAGAGCTGAGTGTGTACCGATAAATCGTGACCTCATTTTACATTCCCCCACGAGAACGATTCAGTGCGAGCCAATAATAAAGTATGAGGCACTCATCCACCATCGACGGCTCTTCAACCTTTGAACAGCTTCGCAATGACGAAACAAAATGAAAAGCGTATTATTATTTCTCGCATCCGAATTTGTTTACTCGCCCCAAGTAAGATCTGGCCCTTTGTCGCGCGAAAACAAAAATGAATTATAAAAATCGTCTTAGGTCATTTGAAGACCAACCTTTAAATCTACACGAAATTTTCGAATATGAATATGGTTTTAGTTCACGTGTTTATCGGCGGAAAAACCGAAACGGTAAGGACAAAGAGTGACAATATATGTATGAGGGATATTCGGACGAGAATATTTGACATATTGCTATATATTGACCGTAACCGATCCTATGTAAATATGCTTGCCTTGAATATGGGAATATACTAAAGAGTTACAATTCCATCGGCATTTTCTTTATAAGCTTTTTTATGAAGACATTTTTGAGGGTTCCGTAACGTTGTGGTACCTATTTTTTAGGTTAGACGAGCTGGCCACAATGAGGTCTTCAGACGTGTTACAACTTTAAAATGGGGACTATTTTTACCCGACTGGGCAAGAAGGAGGATATGTATGAATATTTATTTGGCCTGCTCTAGAGCCTAAATGGTTTGATGGATTTTAGCTTAAGAGGTATCGTTAGATTCGTCTCAGTTGTGAGAGTGCCTAAGTAGCGGATTATTGGCGCCAAAATATTTCAGTTATTAATTTTAAGCAGTCGGGTTTATTGTTTTGTAATAATCATACAACGTTTATGAAGAGTGCTTGACGCGCAATCCGCGTTTACAACTTTTGCCAGTATTCGAGGCGTTGACATGGTAACGCCCATTAAAAGTATAACATTATAAACGCTCAAAACGCGCATCAAGCTCTCGCCATCTGAACATGGCTGATGCTTCGGTGACTAGTGTGACTACGTAAAACCATTACTAGTCTCAATATTTGTTTTTTTTTAGTTTTTAGTATTTATAGTTGTTAGTAACAATATTTCTTATTCCTATGTTAATGTGCCTATTCTAAGCCCTAACCTAATAACAGATAATTATTATTTATATGTCCAGCACTGCCACTTGCACCACACTTAGGTTGATGTCTGGCAGCAGTGATTCACATACAAACAGTCGAGTCTGCTCACTATACACCTCAGAACACTGCTAGAGCTGGCCCGCACCCGGCTCACCAGGGTAGCGCATCTTTTTCTTAAAATCGTGAAAAACAAAGAAAACGTAGACACAAGCTTCGGCAAAGATCCCAAAAAGATAATGATAAGTATCATTATCTTTTTGGGATCTTTGCTATAATATTATTATGTAAAGACGTTATATTCTTCAATATTCTCCACATATTCACAGTTTTAAAATTGAGAATGTGGGTAATTTTGTTATTCGTATAAAAAGTTTCCTTTTTAGTAAATTTCGTATCGGTTCTTAAGGAAAACGCGTGTGTTCCGACACTTTGTCCCCAACTCACGTACTGTACAATTCGAGGGATATTTGAGATCCGTAATGCCCTGGTTTCATGCATATTTCTATATTGACATGCGCACATCGCTCTTCCTCCGTATAAATAGAAGGAAATAAATTCAGGGGAAATTGTGATGAATAGACTTTCGTGTAGTAATGAAAGTCCTAAAGCGTGAGTTATTTGAGTTTTATGGCGGTTATTACCAATTAGCTGACCCACGCAACTACGTCTGCTTAAATTTTCCATATTTTTGCAACATTTTTCATTGCTGCTCCGCTCCTATTGGTCCTAGCGTAATGTTAAATAGCCCATAGCCTTCCTCGATAAATGGGCTATCCAACCGTAAATATATTTTTAATTCGGACCGGTAGTTCTGAGATTATCGCGTTCAAACAAACAAACAAATTCTTCAGGTTTATAATCCTAGTATAGATTGGTTCTTTTCTATACTAGGTTTTGGTAGATCACATTTAGGTCAATCTGTATGTAAAACATAATACCTACGGCACACACACATCGCGTTATTTAGTTTCCCGGTTAATTAACAGTTTACCCTCCGATTTTAAAAATCAATCATAACTAAGAAATGTAAACTTCACTTCAAGTGTAAACTCAAGTCCTACTTTCTTCTGAAAATGGAATGATAATTTATTACTTGGAAATGTGTTAACCAGTTCCCAATACTGAAATGCCTGTAAACATAGATTAATTGAAAAAAACTGTATTGTTTGTGTTATCGACGTAGATTAAGTGTAGCATTAAGTACAAACGGTTTATAAACGCTATGTTAAATATTATGATAATCTGTATTTTAGATGGAAAAAAAAATGTTGTAGATTGAAAATTATTTTTCCTTGTTCATTTTGTCCCTGCATATTGGCTCGTAATCTTTAATACCTTCTTTAATTTTTTGAAAGTCTGCATTTTGTGTTTCAACTTATACATTACCTGTCTACTAATCTATATTTATGTTTGTATAGGTAGGTATTTTTTCACTGAAACTCCAATAAAATGGCGGCTTGTTTTTAATGGAGACATACTTTTGCAAGAACGAGCCCCCATAGACTTGAGAACGTGATTAATTGTGTAAAAAAATGAATCCCTAATTTAAAATGAAATCTCAGACTATAATTGTTTAAAATTGCTTCTATGAGTTTGTTTATTCAAGAAATTTCTTTGTGATGTTATGAAATAAATTATAATTTGCAACCCCTCGCGTCAGGGGTTGCCGAGACGAGCCCAAATCAGACAAGAAGGGTCAACTGCGTAGGGGAAAATCCTGTGTACAGCAAAAACTCGAGGTGAGCTCACTATCAGCTTATGAAAAGCCTACTACAGCACTTTTGTTCACTCTTTGATGTGAGGAAATACAATTTTATGCGGACATTTGAAAAATTCTATCAATTTTCTTTATACGGCCTTTAAATAAAGACCTTTTTGTTCCCGGTTTCCATGATATGACTGATTTTTTGTTTGTGCATTTATTTGTAATATTGAAAACCTTAGTAACCATCATAGAATTTTATAAGCTAAATACCTTTGTTTATTTCCCGACGTTTCGACCGTATTGCAACGGCCGTGGTCACGGGTAGACTGAGTCTCAGTCTTACGCGATTAAGACCCGTAGCTTACAAAATTCTATAATGTGTACAAATCGCGAAAGTTTACGAACATATATTGCGAACTTAATTAACTTAGAATTCATTATAAATACACTTTTAGACATAAACACTTTAGTAAGAAACATATAGATAATCACTAAACACTAGGTATGTACTAATATGAAAAGTTAAGATGGATGGCGATAACTATTTTTTATTTTTTTTGTGATCTGCAATTTGAAGGATGTTTTAGAGCACCCAAAGATATCCACATCTTGGAATGTAGTGTTATAGTTGCGGGCAATACGGGTGAGTACACTATTACGAGCGTAGTTTGTTGCACGTCTCGGCACATGTAAACTACGGGTAGCTTATAAAATTAATTAAGTTCGTAAGCTGAATCAAGAAAAAGAAATTTAGTTATTGAGGGAAACCTGTTATTGGCCATGCTATTTATATAAGTCAACAATATGTTATACAAACTGTATCGCTGTTGGTTTTCTTAATAAATAAATAAATAAAGTTAATACCTACGTTCCATTAGACCACTAGGGTTGTCTGTCACTCTTAAAGTTTGTAGTAGTGTTGTAGTTATAGTATTTTATTGTTATTTAATTGGTTCTATGCTATATCTACTGTGCTATGGCTGCTCGTTTTGTGCACGCGTTTGAGTGTAGGTATAACAGTCGCGGTACATACGAGTACAAGAGCGTTCCTTCTGTACTCTTTTATTTCGTGCTTATTATTTGGAACTGTACATATACCTACATAACTTCTAGTAGGTATCGTAGATGTCTTAAACTTTAGCTACAATTTATTGCTCGTACATCACATGAAAGTGGTTACAGTTCTATACAGATCTACTACTATATTAAAAGTATTTACTTTACTAGTTTTATACAAGCAATTTAATAATCTATACTAATATTATAAAGCTGAAGAGTTTGTTTGTTTGTTTGAACGCGATAATCTCAGGAAGTACCCACTGGTCCGATTTTTAAAAAAATTTACTGTTGGATTGCCCACTATCGAGGAAGGTTATAGGCCAAATAACATCACGCTGCGATCAATAGGAGCGGAGCAGCAATGAAAAATGTTGCAAAAACGGGGAACATTTACGCAGACGAAGTTTCGCGGGTCAGCTAGTGTTTTATTTAAGTACAATTTTCTACACTTATCTGTGATATCCTAGCTTGGATTATTACATATTATATTCATGACTATTTCTAACATTCCCTGTAGGCCTACTCTCTTTCTTTAAAATGAAATTCATGAATTTTCGTTTGCTTACGGGGACTATTCAAATTAATTTTTGGATGTACAAGAAGTTCGAACCCGTGGACAATTTTCTGGAACGAGTGGATTAAATAGACGTTCCGGGCTCTGCATTTTACTAACTCCTTTTTGATCGAAACTTCGTTTTCAAAGGATTGGAGTAGGCCTCCTGTATCTGAAACGAATTTCGAATCAAGCTTCTTATAACTGTTCACTTACAACCTTCCAACCGAGATGAATCGATAAGGAACTTAATGGTCATTCTTCTATTTCACATTTTTTAAACATTAGTTGTAATTAAGGGTTTGTGAATACATTTGACGGTAGTTAGGAACGATCGTGATCATGATATGAACAAAACGCTTCCTGGCCTATGTCTCAATGCGCACAATAATTATGATCTAGTGAACACCGGGCTTAGATTGAAAGAAGATAACATATGATTAACAACGAACCGTTGTTGGTTTTTGGTACACAATACAAGGAGTTATTTAGTTAACGAACCCAGCCGACTGTGATATGTCAACGACTGTTCATGAATGAATGAATAATGTTTTTAATTTGAATTCATTGGAAACATGTTTCGGAGTTCTGTTGAACTTTGAATAAATTAGAGCAGATGATTTGAGCATTTAGAAACCACAATTGAAACAAAGTTTATTTTACAAATAGGTATTTAGTCGATCAAGTTTTCAAATAAAATATGATTATCATAAAATAATTGGAAAAATAAATTAGTTACGACTATTGTTTTTAAATTTTCGCTACTACGATCGGTGCAATTCGATCGAAACGTCGTCGCGTCGGGTGAATAAAAGATTCGTGAGTAGGTTTTACCTTTAAATAATTTATGCGATTAAGTCCCCATGTATCTAATAGAGTTAAAATAAACATATTTAGAACATAGATGACCGTTATAGTACCTTTGATACACTCGTACAGCTTATCTGATGTTTGTTGCAAGGGTTGTTAGTACTTAGGTCTGACTGCCTCCTGGAGCGCCCTGCCTGGCGCGGTGGGAGTGTCTCCTACACGAGACACCACTTTGTGTGTCCCGTGTCGGAGTGTATCCACAAATTGATGGTCCTAGTCTACGTGTACTTTGTGTCCATGACTTGTATGTTTGTAAGCGGCACAGGGCCTGTACCCTAATGCGGGAGTCGTCTTTTGTAAAATAAAAAACAAAATAAGGTTTGGGTATTGGTATATCTAGTATCTATTGTTAAGCCGATGGCAACTTAATATCAACGCGTAGTATGTCGATAATATATTGATTTGAATAAGAATAGAATGCGAAATTCAGCCAAGTTTGCAATGATATTTAAAACCTATGAGATCTTATATTAAGAACTCTACAATGACACCTACGGACGATTCGACATTCAGAATACAACAATAGGCAACATATGCGAGAAATGGCCAAGAATATAATAGATATATACGCTTTGTTGATCAAATAATTTGTAGTAATAATATTTTTCAACATTTTAGTGATATTATTCTCAAGTTTAAATAATGCAGCATTTCAGTACCTAAAAAAACTGAAAACAGAACTATACATGCTCCAAGCGATAATTCTTAAACAAAAGTTTTAACATTTTATTTAGCAAGCCTCAAAACGTTATACATATTTACAAAAAGGCTCATTATGTTCATTCTCATATTGTCATTTATGTGAAAGACGTTTTACAATTTGTTCTAGCGTTATATTAGTTAAGCCTTTTATATTTTATATATAACTGATAAAATATAATTAACTTAAATAGCTGTAGAAAGGAAAATCTTTCACATTTTTTTGCGAAAATCATAAAGTCACGACTTAACATTTAGAATTTACTCGCAAATGTCGAAAGTACCTACAGTTGATAATTTCAATTTAATACAAAATCAGGACAAATTTACACGATATTACGACTACGATCGGGATTACTTTAAATCGTAGTCAATTAGAATTCCGATTTATTCGTACCTACAATAACTAATAATAATAGTATTTTTTTTTATTTACAAGTAACATGACTCCGTGTGTTAGTAGCAATATTTCTTATTTCTGTGTTAATGTTCCTATTCTAAGCCCTTAACCTAATAACACATTATTATTATTTATGTTAAGCACTGTCACTTGCACCACACTTAGGTGGATGTCTGATACATACAAACAGTCGTCTGCTCGCTATACACCTCAGAACACTGCTGGAGCTGGCCCGCACCAGGTGCACCAGGGAAGCGCATCTTTTTCCCATAGTCGTGAAAAAGCAATAGACACGAGCTTCGGCAAACATCCCTGACGCGCTACAAAAACGGGGAAATGCCATAAGCAACCTGACCGCGTACGATTTTTGCCTACCTACTTACTCGTATTGTACTTAAATAAAATTAGATAAATAAATATATAAACATGAATGAAATTTGTTTAAAACAGTAATTTGTTTTTGAGAACTCAATAATATGAAAGAGTACAAAAAGCAAATATTAAGAGATTACGTAAATAGTGATTAAGGTGAATATTTGGTTAATAAAAGTGCCTATGAATCCTATAATTCGAAAATTCACATTATCTACTAACGGTACATAGGTAGGTGAATATTTGGTTAATAAAAGTGCCTATGAATCCTATAATTCGAAAATTCACATTATCTACTAACGGTACATAGGTAGGTACTATTCGGAAGCGTTTATTTTTTTGCGGGGACCGTAGCCAAAATGGCAAAACGGAACCCCGGAGACGGAATATCTTGAAATACATTTTTTCAGGGTACTGCCCGTATATGTAAAGTGGGATGTGTTTTTTTTCTCTTGCCTACGTCTCTCGTGTGGGGTATCATTAGATAGGTCTTTTACTTTAATAACGATTTTTAGAGAGGCCATTTCTAGATTTAGGGATCCGTTTGTGAAATATTAAACTTTAAATTGCAAATTTTTGTTAGAGTCAAGTGCCAGATATCCCCTGCCAGCTAAATGGTTGATGTTGGGTATGTGAAAAAAAACACAATAACAGTATTTAAACTAAAATTAAAAGGAAAACAATCACAGAGGAGGCTTAACAAGTTTACAAGTAACAGATGATCAAATGTAACAAAATTTTCGTACAAATAGTAAGTATAACGTAAGTAGGTAAAACAAATCAACAGAAAACCTACTTCTTAAGCCGCATTACTCGAATGGGGGGGGGGGGAGGACTACGGAACAACATAGTGCGTGACCCGACATGCACTTGCCCGGTTTTTTTGAAACAATAAACCGGATTCAGTTAACTTTTTAATCTGATAAAAACTATACGTATGGGGGCAAATTACATCTTGCGTCAATCCCAAATAATTGGGATTTTTATCATTGACTTAACATTATCTTAATCGACTGATCAAATTCAGAATCGATCTTATTAAAAAAATCACATAAATACACTACTTTACATTTGGACCTAAAAAAGATTCTCAGAAATAATAAATTCCTAATAAAGATAATCTAATAAGATAAAGAAATAAGTTAGAAATACCTACAAGTTCTATTTAAATATACGCATTTCGTTGTAATTTATCGTCGTATCGCGAATGACCTTCGAGGCTTCGAATATAACCCGGACGATTTGTAAACGACACAAAATAGGGACAATTTATTTGCGTCTCGTGTCGTACCAGTGAATCAGGATTATAGGAATGTTTGAAAACGTGAAAGTGTCTGGCTTCTTGGCCGTATTCTGGCAAAACATATTCGTTTAGCCGTGGGTATTAGTAGGGGTGATGATTAATGGACCGTTCCCTCAAGGTGGCCTGCCTGCCCCTTCCGTGAATATAAATAAGCAACAGTTAAAACTGTAATTTGAGCTTATGATCACCGTTCAAATTTTTGTTGTTGAAGCAAAATGTCAGCTTTAACTTTGGTTTTTCTAGGATCCTGTTATTATTTGGATTATGGGTTTTGTAGTTTATGATTATAATCTGGCGTTTTAATATTATTATAAGTATTGAGTTTATGATAATTAGTTGCGCAGCTATGTTTAGGTCGAATTAAAAAAGTATATTTTTTAGCCATCTTCAAAAAAGGTGGTTTTCTGTTTGACCTGTATGTATGTATATGCATGTAAGTATGTTTGTATGTAGGTATATATGTTCATGTATATGTGATGTGCTTGATATTTATTTTTCTTGAAGGCGGTTCATTTCTCTTAAAAAAGCTATCTATATATAATGACTATTTTATTAGTGACGATTTAACCATATTTGATATTTTGCTGTCGCGAATTCAGCCCCTCGGTTTGGAAAGATTGGCCAGCGACTTGACTTCGCTAAACAATCCAGGATTTCGGTTTGTGGTTGTGGATGATGATCTTTTTCCCATTTGAAAAGTAACACTAAAAACAGACCGGAGGCCTCATTTATCTACTTGCTTAACTTCTCCTTTATAAATCCCCAATTCATCACCTTCACCATACAGCCTACCAAGCAGGTATATATACCTAGATTACAACAAGACAACAAATAATCATAACTCAGACACTGTTACACTACAATGCATCGGTACAATACCAAAAGCGCTTCAGTATTCGTACTTACATCGCGTGCATTCAAAAAATAAGCATTTTGTTACCGAAAGCTTTCTCGCAGGCTGTCACTGAATAAATTGAAAGACATTTATCAAGCAATACATAAGGAGCTCACAATCATATTTTCATATGTCAACGTTTACGTATGTTTAGATACACTATTCGAATATTTCGTAGTCGTTGTAATACATCTCCAAAGAGATTATAAGTGTCTGAAATGAATAGCTTTTGTTAGAAAGTTAAAAGTAGTTTTATGTCCGCTCAAAGTGTCTAGTAGTGTACTAGTTTAGAAGTGTGTTAACTCTTGTTTTTCCTAGTTTATTTCTGCAATTAGGGGGCTAGACAAAGTATTTGTTTGTGAAGGCAAGCAAACAGGCACCTTATTGTGCTCATTTTATAAACATTCACCAGTATGTTTAGTGAATTCATCTAATTAATTTTAACTTATTGTTGTAAACAGTAATAAAAACATAAGGTATACATGCAAACACAGTAGTTGTTTTACTTCATATCTTGAATATTATTTGTACCGCGCAACTTCGTCTGCGTAAATTTTCTACGTTTTTGCAACATTTCTCATTGCTGCTCCGCTCTTATTGGTCGTAGCGTGATATTATATAGCCCATAGCCTTCCTCGATAAATGGGCTATCCAACAGTGAAAGTTTTTCAATTCGAGATTACCGCGTTTAAACAAACAAACAAACAAACTTTTCAGCTTTATAATATTAGTATAGATTATGTAAAATCGATAGTTAATCAACACTATAACATATTGGAATTTCTTCAACTTTCTACATCATCCATAAAAAGTAATTGTTCTGTACTTAATCCACACGTCTACGAATGGAGTCAAAGAACGGCTTAATAGAATCTGGCCTTAAGGATAAAGCGTACTCTTCAAAGTACAGTTAATGGAACTTTAGCCTTAGGGATAATGAGAGCTGTAATTTGGACCTAAATTGCTACTTACACGAAGCTAAGAATACGTCTAATTATTTAGTACGTTATTAAATTTATACGGGTTTAATGTAATTACATTGCTCGTGTTGTCCCTATAGGATACAGTAGTGGCGATGGGATAAAATAGTCCTAAGGTAACTCAATACATGAATATATAATATTATCTTGCTTAATATTGGACATTGATCTTTGTGCCTATAATATTAAGTAATAGAATTCAAAGGGAAACTGAAAATAATAGTGTTCTAAGGAGTTTTCACTACTGGGATACAAAAAACTAGAGAACATAATGTCTTCATACGTAGGTTCTTCAGTCGAGCTGTGCACCGATTGACATAGTTTACGAACACCGCACCGCTACGGCATCGTACCGCAAATAATTCGCCGCGCAGGCGTTCACACTGACGGTACGGGGCTGCAGCGTTGTGCGGTGCCATCGCGGCACTACAGCGGAATGTTGGACATACAGTCTGTTAAGCCCTTCCTTCTGCCGCGCAAACAACTGAAGCGACACCGCTCCGCTTACACCCCTCCCCCCTCGTCATGGTCTGGCGTGCGAGCGGCCCGGTGCCGTGCGGCATCGCAGGACTGCAGGACACTACAGCGCCAGGCGTCGCACCGTCGCCGTACCGCTCCGTGTGATACGATTCTGTGTCCGTGAATGATGTCCAAGTGTGTTGCTATTGTGCGCGTTGTATGAAGGTTACCTTTTAAGGTTGAACTATATCTGGTCGAACTGAAATGCACATTTCTATGCTTCTGTCCTTTTCTATCTCTCAGAACCGAGCGTTTACTTGAGCGAGAAAGATAGCGGCAGTGCGACCGCATGCGGCGGAATCGGCGAGGCGATCAGCAACATTATACTCTCCTTAATTTGTGATGAAGCTGAAGAGTTTGTTAGTTTGAACGCGATAATCTCAGGAACTATTGCTACCCATTTATCGAGGAAGGCTATAGGCTATATAACATCATGCTACGACCAATAGAAGCGGAGCAGCAATGAAAAATGTTGCAAGAACGGGGAAAATTTACGCAGGCGAAGTTGCGTCGGTCAGTTAGTCTATCATAAAATTGTTGGCCTTATACTAAGCGATAAGCCCACGTAAACTTAAATCTATAATACACACATTCCAAGTTTATAGAAAACACATAAAATAATTTGTTACAAACTTGTTTTTGAATAAAAAATCACAGTAGTGACACAGAGTAATAAAAAGAATATAAATCAGTAGACAAAGCCGACGGTTAATGTAAATTTGGGTGAAATATGAATGGTGATAATGTAGTATACGTTTACGAATACCAATAATTATGTGACAACAACTCAATTTAGGGACATGTATGTAAGATTAATAAAAGGCAAGGTGAAGAACCAACCTTTGTAAATGTAACTGATAAATCAAAAAATCACTACAATAAAAAAGAAATTTAAAAGTCAAATATACAAAAGAGACGTATCTGCTATAGATGAACAGTTATGTAAATTCCCACTGGGCTCACTTTCAGTAAAACTATCAATGATCTATCTCTCTTTGCTTTGGAAAGAGGCTCACATTCCTTCGTGTATAAACAAAGGCTGACTATACCTAAAGCTAGACTATAATCAAATAAAGACATTCTTCCTCAAAGCGGACCATAAAAATGTTACAACGAAATAAAATCCGACGGAATTTAAAATTTTGTTGTCCGATACAAAAACCTAACATTCGGCGTTTCAATGTACTGAGATAACATCTGAGTACAAACACAGACGGTGGCAAAATGTGCAATATCTCAAACAAAATACCGTACTTCACGTTCTCAACGAAATGAAACCTTACTGAATGTCTGCTAAAATTAAGCTTAAAGATTTTCTCTTTGAGAAAAATACAAAACATACTTCGGCTCATTTAATGTTGCGTCTTTAGTGATTTACGGAGTAAGAGCTTCGTTTCGCTTACTATATATCTAATACAATTACTTTTAAGCAATAAAATCTAATAGGGAGTGACAATCAACTTATTGGGATCAAATATCAACGTCTTGTTTAATTGGATGAAAGTGTTTTATGGAATTGTAGTTTCACAATAAGGAGCTGTTATACCAGTGAGTTCGTTAATGGACCATTAAACAGTCCTATAAATTAAAGTTAATCATGACTAATTGGAATGACATAGGGGAACTTACACATCTAGATCGAACTAGCCGAATGTACGGGTGGTCTCATAAACAGCTACGAGCTTTTATATTACGAGATAATACAAGACTAAAAGGTTAACAACATAAAAATTAAGATAATACTGATATTCCTAATGGAAAACTAAATAAAAACGTCGTTAATACTATCTGTTATAAAAGTATATTCGTGCCGACAGCGACAGGGAGAATATAATGATAAAGGAAATATTTGATCCGTTCGTACAATTATTTTGTTCTTTGTTCCACTTAGGCAAGAAATCGAGAGAAATAGAATCACCAATCGAGTGAATTGGACTAAAGGATCTTCGTTTTACTAAAACCCTTCATTAAGCTTATCTCAGTTGGATCTAAGCTTGAATCCGTGTAACATAATCGATTTCGGAACGAGAAGCCGCGAAGGACAAAGTGCGGTCACAAATTTACATATAAATTCGGGATTATTTTAATTTAAAACGCATTTGGAAAGTTTATTAGCATATATATGAGGGTCCATTACCGTTTCTTTGTCGCAGTCGGCTAATATAGCAGTTCAGTGAATCTGTACATTATGAACCGCGAATACAGCGGGGCCTGGTAGCCCCTGTAATACGTTTTGTTGAACAAACACTGCAATGTGCCAATGTGTGTAGCCACTTAATAAAATTAAGCAATTTGTCAATGTGCTGCGCCTTTATTTGTAAGGGTGGAGACATCGTTAACTTTGGCTCATTAAACTGATTTTCATCGTGAAATTGAATTACTTAATACATAATACTGGCTCTATATCACGATTAATAAGACCCCCGGGAATAACGTGTTTTAACCATTTGTTCTATGATTAAAATTTAAATTATCTTTTACTTTTATTCAACACGTTTGAAGTACCTAAATGTATTTGGTTGCAGTTCCTTCTGATTGTTACTACTCGAGACGTTGATATTTATTGTTTTTATCCAATTTCAAAAAGAGGTGGTTCTCAATTCTGTTTTTTTTTATACCTCTATCTTTTGGCATAACTCTATCATAAATTATAATAGGTATAATCGGATTTTCAAAATTATTTTTTGTTCGAAAGTGCTTTATTCCGAAATAGGTCCATAGATTTCGTAAAGATCTAATGATAAGTTTCGAAAACAGACAAAGAAACTCCTCAATAAATGCCAGTAAATCAACCGTGTTTGAAGTCGGTTAGGTATCTTATTTGTAAAAAAAGTTGATATTAAATTACGTTTTTGTTTTTTTATTACTTCCTTTATTCATAGATGTTATATGTATAGTACCTACAGATGATCTTTTATTTTCAGTTTTATATTTTTTTCCATTTATTTATTGTGCTTGTGCTGATTAAGTATTTTGTTCTCACATTCGATGACTCCTACGTAAATGATCGAAACTGAATTTTGGCACTTTTATGGAGAGCTCTTTTTTGCGCAGTGCTGTTATTTCTATAAAAAAATAATATACAATCAAATGTCAGTAACCATGTTTCAAATACAATATGATGTGAGGAATTACAAACCGTATAAAAGAAATGTTGTAAGGTAATCTTCTGAATCTGAACACAAAGTTGTTTATGTTTTCTAATAGCCATAACCATGTTTTGTTTGATAGCTACAACGGTGCCTCAATTTAGAGATCAATGACGAGCCATTTTATATAAAATATTTCTCTGATATAATTCCAAACATCAAACGCTACGAAAATAACGGACGAGGCGACATTAATTACAAAGGCTTAATTCTGTAGTGGTGTTAAATCAGTGATGCGCCAAAAGACGCCTGTGATCCAGCTTCCGAGACTCATCTCCTGCTTACTTATTTGTTCTTGTTGTCCTAATAGCTCGTAAATATTTCAGCGCAACCCAGCGAACACACATGTGACTCTAGACAAATGGACGCGTATAAAATATACGTGCTCCGTCACTTTTAACATTCCCATTCGTTAGTTCATTACGTTTCCGACGACTGAAATAACAATACTCGCCCATTACAACGGTCCCCGGCCTTTAAAAGTTTAAATTTCGAACGGAAACGCTCGTGCCATCCATCACTTTTGGCCAGCACTTGACAAATGACAGCTGTTTAAGCATACTCAACTGACATTTAAACATTACAAAGTAATGAACTCTTCAAAATGTAACATGAAACTGGCAAGTTAGTGTTTACTGAATCTTTGTTTGCAAGTCAGAGTTGTTGATTGCCTTGTTAGAGCAATACGAGTGTGTTACAAGTTGCGATTCTTTACGTGCCTTTACTGTACAAAGCAAAGAATTTATGTTACATGTTATTTGCATCTCTGTGCTTATTCAATTTAATTCAGTCACATTAGCTACATTTCTGCTATTTCTAACTATTTTTATAGGGGTAAAAATCAGTAGCAAAAAGCTGGTTTGTATTAAGTACAACATTTTAATTATTGAACTGCAATTTAGATAATTTTTCATTTAAAATGCTTATAGTAGAGACTAGTACACATACTTTGACGTCTACGGAACTAACTTTCGCTGCCTAATTAGCACGTGATAGCCTGTGATTTACTTCAATTTTTCAGTCTTAAAACCTTTTTACTTTTGAGTCACAATTCTTTTCATTGAGAGAGGATATAGGTCGTAATCCTTTACAGACTCAGTGCGCATCAGTGATCTTAGAATTTTTAGTTCTACGACGTACAGGATCTTTCTATTCATCGATATTATTGATCAGTGATGATGAAACCAATCAAGCGAAATGCTTGTTCCCCTCTTTGAATTTTGAACCTTGATATTATACCTCAATAACACATCAGTACTTGTTCGGAAAAGAATTCAACAAATAATATCTAAATGCTCGAATTTGGTGAACACATTGTCAAAGGCGACGAGGTGGGCGGGACGTCTGTCGTTGTTCATTCTTGACTACGTTTCAAGAGGGGTTCTTGTCGAACAGATTTTTCGAAGCTCTGTATTAAGTTACGTGCTACACCTGCCATAAGCTACTTAAGGAAATATTAAAAATAATAGGTAAGATATGAATTGTGGACATCATACATCTGTCTGCATGTAAATTATATGAAAGGCAACCGTTAGGTACTGACTGGCTCATCTATCAACACACATGTCAAACCACTGTGCTGAAATTAGGCTCGCAGATAGTTATAATAATATAGCTAACTAACTACAACATATTATGGGTTTTTCCAAATATCTACTACTAACTACTACCTAAGGGGTTGAGCTACGCGGCAGAGTCGCGGGCGGCAGCTAGTCAAGTAAGATAAATTATATGATACGAGCAGAAAATAGGATTGCTGCGTACATCAACAGACAAGTCGATATTGTCGGAGGCCTCACGTATCACCGCGTCTTCTATGAGAAAAGTTGGCGTGCAGGACGGAGGATTTATTTGTCAACTTTGTGCTGATAAAACTTTGTTTGACATTTGATTGTGAGGTCATGCTCCGCTCCGGCTTCCTCACAGATAACTTTTGAGCACCGCCCATTTTAGCTCCAGATTAATTTCTCTCTGTAATATTGACGCTGAAAACTTTCTTTTATCATTTTTGTGTATAACTCCTTCATCTACGTAACATAATAATAAGAATGTTAAACTTTTGTTTTCCGTTAAAAGTTTAAATTTGAAATGTTGCCAAACAACAAAAACTCTTGCAAGTTTTCCTAATCGAACAAATAGGTACACTTAGTACACTTAGTGAAATTTATTTCAGTGAAAGCTTAAAGGTATTGTAATTAAATAGATTTAAATGCAAGACTGAATGACAAAGATTAAGTGAGCCGAAAAGCAATTTAAACAAACTATTGGCAACAATTTGATTCTAAAAACAAAGAAGCACTTAGGTATATTTAAACTTTTTCCATCAAGAAAGTTTTGACAACGTAACTTTGTAGACGAGAACTTGATTCGGCAATCAAGATTAATTTGTTCTGGCAATGTAACAAAATAATATCATGCATTAACACGGACCACCCCAAAGTTCAAAATAATATTTCACAGCCAGTTAACGATCTATTTGGGTACCTGTGAGAAGTATGCGCTTGGGAGAAGAGTTCGTCGGTGGTAGTTCACCTCAAAGGAATGCTATAAAAGTTCGGAAGTTGACAAATCTCTCGATGTTATTTCTGTACTAATTAGGGGCGGGGGCGTGGACGATGTCACCCGAAGTCATTCCAAGTCACTCGACGTGCGACGTGACAAACGAACATTGAGACATGTGAAGCGACTCTCAAGGATAAATCCATTTGTTGATCACCTTTGGGCATCGCGTGGCGTGCGTCCGTCAGCTTTAAAAGTTAAATTTGTTGAATGTATACATTCGTCTGTCTAACGTACATTGAAATGATAATGCCGACACTCTTTGACTTGACTATATATTGAGATAATTATCTCTCAAATCGTTGTTGATGGCGCTTACGTGTTGTTATGAAAAAGGGAATTTATAAATGGTGTCTATTTCACATGATAAAATGAATGTTGAATGTTTATAAAATTCAGTATTAATGTTTGTATTCTTGACATGTTTATGAAATTTACACAATTAGTGTGTATATAAATATTTAAAGGTGATTATTATATGATTTGAATGGTTTATTAATTCTTACCTCGTGTAGTAAGAGACGAAGAATCTGTCGATTAATGATCTGAAACAAAATGAAAAATACTATTTAGTATTAAGTTAAATGTAATTTTACACGTTATCACTTTATGTAGCGGTTTCTAAACGCGTTGTCTTGATTTTGGAGCTTTTGGGGAATTTTATAAGTTCCTGTTTGGATAGGACATATAGAAAGTAGGTATATAAAATAGTGTATGGGAAGCTTAAAATAAATCGTTTTGAGCACAATGAAAACTTATAACCGTTAATTATATGTCTATAAGTCCTATACATATATTTGGAGTTAACAGTAAAAGGTTCATTAATTAAAATATATGTGTTACATAATTATACAGGTGACCATGTCAACCGATGTCAACGAGTCAGCTCCATTTAAAATTTATACTCATGAAAAACGTTTCGATTTTATACTCATTTAAATCAAGTTACATTCATTAACTCATTTCAACTATCACTCATGATAATTTTAGCTCTGCAAATTATTATTAACTTTTGATTAACCAACTTAATTATACTGAGGTTTATGTATACATTAATATTCCAATAGCAAACCTTAGCTTATCTTTAATTACTTAGAAACCTTTTTACTTAGAAACTACGTAATTTATTATGTAGTACGTACGACGCGACGGTACTATATTGTCAATTCACTTAGGGCTTATACAATTTGTCCTTGACGAGAATATACCTTTCGTAGTAAGTAAACAAATATGTCAAAGAAAGTAAGTAATGCAATATAGATATAGATCTACGTAGGTATGTACATAAAAGGCTACGCGACACGCAACCAAAACATCCCACATTCATTCGTATCTCAGACGGAAACGCTACAGGATTACCAAGAAAAGTAATTTATTTCAATAGCATGCATTTGAGGGTTAATCCTAATAACACATTACACTGTTGTACACAAAATGTATACACATTTGCTACGGTTTTTAACCCTCTTCCTGCCGGTAGCTGGTCTGTTTTTTACTAAGACTCGAGCGATAACCGGTCCATCTTCCTTCTCTCTCGGTTCCCACACTGTTTTTATCTGATCTGTTAAAATTGGTGCCTTATTTTGACTCACCCTAAGTTTAATAGGCTGGGATATTCTTCAGTTTCTTATAAGACTCTTATTTTGCATTCAATGTAAAGTTCTTCTTGATAAAATGTTTTTATCGCGTCGTTTCTTACTGAAATTTATTGCTACCAGCTTTCATGCAAAATTAACTAGGTTGCATGAGAATGAGGCGTACTTTTATTACCTTTAGTCAGTATTTAAAACATAACTCACGTTAGGTGTGTTTTAAAAACGTAGCAAATCGGATTATTGTGAAGCGAAAAACGCTTGCCATGCCACCAAGAGTGATTTACACAACATGAAATCATTGAAGCAGTAAGTCGTTAGTAGGTCATCGAAGTTAGTCGACAATTCCTAGGTATTAGAAAAATATTTTTTGTTTAGTGCAAGGCTCAGATATATCATGGAAATATTAAAAACTTGCAGAGTTATAAAACCATTAAAGTTGTCTTAAGTTCATCGCGGTAATAAGCATATTGCATCGAATATTACGTAATCCATAGTTAATATTGAAAATAAGTAAACGATTACATTTCTCACCACATAGTGAACAAGATTTGGACTGTTAAAATTATTAATTAATTATTCATTGTAAAATAAAACATGGTCCAAAAACTACCCCATTGGATTGTGTTACTGGTTCAGAGCAAACTACTTTCAGGTTTGCACTATACCTAGAATAACGTTGTATACAATTCTAAGTACCTACTTTCCTTCCTCAATATGAAGTCAGTGAGTGTCTGACCTCCGTTCAGAACGGCCGTATCGACGCACCACGCATGCTCTAGTTAAAGAGTAATCTGCGGACGCAGCACAACACCTCCGTCGCGGTGCGCGTCATCGGTCCATCGGGGTCGCCGCGATGACCCAGTTACAAGTGTGCAAAACGTAAAATACTATAGTTTTATTTGTGTTAAGTGAATTTATTATTACACAATGGCTTCACAACAAATTAAAATAAAAACAGAGTTGGAAAAACGGTTGTACGACCATTATATCCAGGAAAAAGCTGAAAATGAGAATTTGCAGCAAATCGTACAAGACCTGAAGGGCCAAATTCAAAGTCTTCAAGGTCAAATACAAAGCCTCCAAGGAGAACTGCAATGTCTCAAGGAGCAAAACATTAAGGAATCCGATATAGGTAAAAAAATAAAAACTACTCAGAGTGCTCAAGATGAAAATGTTGAGTATTGCACGGACGAGGAGGACCTCGCCAAAGAAACGGAATGGATTAGGGTAAAAAGTAGGAAGAAAAGGAAGTTAAACACCACCCCCTCTCCGATACAAGCCGGTACAAGTGGCCAGCGGCAAATCATCTCTGACGAGACCCCAGCGGTCAAAAAGGTACCACCTCCTCCACCTATTATAGTAGACAACATAAAGAACTATCAAACGTTCTACGATATCCTAACAGAAAGCCAAACAGCTCAGTCCTTTACTGCTAAAATGATGAGTGGGGACAGTGTTAAGGTTAACACTAAAACCGAAGATGCCTATAGGGCAATCTCTAAACTTATAGCAGAGAGAAACTTTCACTGGCACTCCTATGAAGATAAACAGACTAGGCCGATAAGAGTTGTTGTGAAGAAACTACACTCTTCCTGTCAACCAGAAAGGATCAAAGATGATCTAATTTCACAGGGCTTTCAGCTAGATAATGTAATAAACAAGTTAAGCTGGAAAGATAAACAACCTCTCAACATGTTTATATTGTCATTTAAAAATAGCGAAAATGTCAATAAAATCTATGGCATACAACATATTTTAGGGTGTAAAGTCGAAATACACCCCCTCAAAAATTCCAAACTAATCCCTCAATGCAAAAGGTGTCAAGCATATGGACACACCCAAAAGTACTGCTCAAAAGAGCCAAGATGTGTAAAATGCACGGGTAAACACCTTACAGCTAACTGCACTAAGCCAACCGAAGAAAAACCTAAGTGTGTCCACTGCGGCCTACCCCACCCAGCCAATTACAGAGGGTGTGTAGTAGCTAAAGAGATGCAATCGCTTAAGAACAAGCCAAAACAAAAGTTCGTAACACCAACCTTGCAACAGCCTATTAACAAAGTCAACCTCGACAAACAAACCCCAAAATCAAGCTCACAGCAAATCCCACAAAATCCCCCTGAAAAAAAAAGCGTATCCTATGCATACGCGGCACAACAAGGTAAACAACCACCAAACCTTGAAGATAAAATAAACAAAATATTGAACTATATTTCCACCTTCGATAAAAGACTAGAAAAGCTCGAACAAGTTACTAAAATATCTGTCTCACGATCGCAAATATGAATCAAAACAGTCTCAAAATAATGACATGGAATGCCAATGGTCTGCTTCAACACCAACAAGAGTTGCAAGCAGTCCTAGATACTGAAAACATAGATGTGTGTCTAATTTCTGAGACACATTTTACTGTGCAATCGTTTATAAAATTTAGAGGATACAAAGTGTACAACTCGCTCCATCCTAACAATACTGCCAGAGGTGGTAGTGCTATTATAATTAAAGAAAATATATGCCACTACGAATATAGTAGATACGAAGAATCGGACATGCAAGTTATAGCGGTATCTATTAAAACAAAATCTTGTCACACCACTATTGCGGCTATTTATAGCCCTCCTAGGTATATGATAAGAAAAGAGCAATATACGCATATTTTTCAACTCCTTGGGCCAAAGTTTATATTAGGAGGCGACTTTAATGCGAAGCACACTCATTGGGGATCGAGATTGACTACGACAAAAGGCAGACAGTTATTAAGTACAGTTAAAGACATGGGGTGTGAAGTCATGAGCACAGGTAAACCAACATACTGGCCCACTGACAATAACAAACTACCCGATCTTATTGACTTCTTCGTATGTAAAAATATATCTACAAATTACTTATGCATAGAAGAAGGCTATCACATGAATTCAGATCACTCATCGATAATATTAAAATTTAGTAATAAAATCTTACTTAGAGAGAGCCCATTGACTCTAGTCAATAGTCGGACAGATTGGAAAAGCTTTTGCCTGGATCTGAATAATTCTATAGATCTTAAAACTGCAATAAAAGACCAAACTCAACTTGACACAGAAGTTTACAACTTTGTGGCAAAAATTCAACAATGTGCGTGGAACAACACGCCACAATTAAGAAGAAAATTCAAGGGACACATCTATCCCAAAGAAATCATAGAATTACTATCTGAGAAAAGAAAACAAAGAAAAATTTGGCAACAAACCAGAGCACCACACGATAAAACTGTACTTAATAACTTAACTAAAAAACTTAAGAGAAAAATTCAATACTTTCAAGAGGAATCGTTAAATTCTAACCTACAGCTTCTAACTAGTGATCGTTCAACTGATTATTCTCTATGGAAAGTGACTAAGAGATTAAAAAGACCTATTACCCAAATTCCACCAATTAAAGACGGTAATGGAAAATGGGCTATAAGTAATGACCAAAAAGCTTCAAGATTTGCACAATATTTAGAGGAAACTTTCCAACCACACGTCGATAAAACAGAAATTCTTTTGAATATGCAAATGTTACATAGTCAGAGAATAAAGCTCGTGACTCCAAAGGAAGTTTACAGAGAAATACAACAAAACATAAGCTCAAAAAAATCTCCAGGCTATGAACTTATTACAGGAGAAATTCTAAAGTACCTCCCATGTAAAGCCATTGTAAAACTAACAAAGATCATTAATTCTGCCTTCATGCTAAAACATGTGCCTGAGCCATGGAAGATTGCAGAAGTTATTATGATTGCTAAACCTGGGAAACCTCAGCATGAAGCAACATCTTATAGACCAATCTCCTTGTTACCGGTGCTATCAAAATTATTTGAGAAATTGTTTTTAAAACGATTAAAACCAATAATCGACGAGAGAAACCTTATACCAAATCACCAGTTTGGATTTAGAGAAAAACACTCAACGATAGACCAGGTACATAGGATAACTAATATTATAGAAAAAGCCCTTGAAAGTAAAGAGGTATGTACTACTGTATTCTTAGATGTAGCGCAAGCTTTCGACAAAGTCTGGCATGATGGCCTAATTTATAAATTGAAGCGAACTTTGCCTAAAGATTTCGCAGACATCTTAGAATCTTACATTACAAACAGAGCATTTAGAGTAAGACAAGATGATGCTTACTCAGAGCTTAAAATGATAAAAGCCGGGGTGCCACAAGGTAGTGTGTTGGGCCCGATTTTGTACCTGTTATATACCTATGACATTCCTGAACTGAAAAATAACACTATTGCAACCTTTGCGGACGACACCGCTATTATGGCCACAGGGTCTAATTATAAGGAAGCAGTAGATAAAGTTCAAATAGCTTTAAATCACTTTCATGACTGGGCCCTAAAATGGAAAATAAAATTAAACGAGTCAAAATCCATACACATTGACTTCACCAACAAAAAGGGGGATTATCATCCAATATATGTAAATGGCTTACAAGTTCCATATGCAAATACAGCGAAATACCTAGGTATGACACTTGACGCTAAGCTTCGATGGAAAGCTCACGTAAAAAAGAAAAGACAAGAACTAGACATGCGTTATAAAACTATGTACTGGCTACTTGGAAGGAAGTCAAGTGTGTCTATACATAATAAAATTTTAATATATAAGCAGATTCTCATGCCAATATGGACGTACGGAATCCAACTCTGGGGCTGTACAAAACCCACTACCATAGCTATTATCCAGCGGTTTCAGAATAAAGTGCTAAGGGACATTGTCAATGCCCCCTGGTATATCAAAAATGAAAATCTTCATCGTGATCTCAACATAGATACAGTCCACCAAATTATCCATAAAAGTGCTGAAGCACATGAACATAGACTTCGTCACCACGTGAATGTCGAGGCATTCCTGTTGACCGACCACACGGATTTAGTGCGAAGACTAAAAAGAACTAAACCATTTGAGTTAGTGTAGTTATAGCGAACAAATAAAAGTGACAGTGCTTTAAATTTACACAAGAACAAAGTGTTTTCATGTTATCAGACTCTAAGAAAGTGCAACAGACATTATTCTTAGTTATAAAATTAGTGTAAACGTCTAAAATTAAGTTAGAGTAAAATTGCTTATTAGCCTTATAGGCTAGATCGTAATGAATTGTAAAGAACTGTGTTCTTTATACCCAAGAATAAAAAAAAAAAAAAAATATGAAGTCAAAAAAGTTATTATATTACTCCATTATTTCTGATCTACCTACTAAAGGAATTCATTCACTCGCCGGAAATTTAAAGCCGCTGGCATAGGCTAAGCATTATTACTTTATAGTCATCTTTCACCTCAATCTCTTTGAGCACTTAGTTCCTACTACGGAACGGATTTGGACACAAAAATCACTATTATTTTGAGGAATATGACTTGTTTGACTTAGTTTCCAGTGACCTCTGGATGAGGTAGATGTCATACACTGGATTGAAGAACAAAAATATTTATAAATAAATGTTTTAAACTTTGTGATTTTTTTACCTAAGAGTAGGTACGAGGCTACGGATCTCAATCGCATGACATTTTGAGGTTATAACAGAGGCATTGCTGCACCAGTAACATTCTAACGAAAACTCCCACACACACAAACGCGCACGCACGCACTCACACACACACACACATACCCCCCCCCCCACACACACATACCTCTGTATGTGTGTGTGGGGAGGGGGGGGGGAGAGAGAGAGAGAGAAACACCTATTGCATGCAAATTATAACTTTAAGTTTTTGTATATCTTTGTTCCTTTTTATATTTTTGCTTTTTGTATATTTGTATTCCAATTTGATTTATTTAGTTGGTTCTTATTTTTTTCCTGTCTCTAAATTATTTTATCTAATAATAATTAATTGTGAGCGCGTTGTAAATAAGTACATTGCGAAAGAATACAGTCTCCTAACACATCTTGCTTAAAAGGAGATTTATATTACTAGTTTATGTCAAACTGTAGTTATTACAATAAATATCATTATTATTATTATTTAGGTTTTTATGTATACTCGACTTACAGTCGGTAAATTAATGACGGCTACGGATTGTAACCAAGTAACCGCCATTTACGTAACTTATTCGATAGAAAAAGAGATTCTTTGTTCGGTATTACTGGTGTCTAATTCTTCTGACTCTTCGTTCTGGATACATTTTTGCACTATTCTACAAGTGTTTAATATGGCAGCTTTTTGGATGTTTATATAAATATTACGGGATAGATCAAGTAGTTTTATACTATGGTGTAGGTATTTTGGAATCACTCCGGTGGTAGAAATAACTACTGGTATAATGTAGACTTTGTGAACTTTCCAAATTCTTACTATTTCTTCTTTCAGTAATGTGTACTTATTGATTTTTCCCGTTATCGTCTTTAACAGGTTATGTGTATTTGGCACTGCTATATCAACTATGTATGCTGTTTTTTCCGATTTATTGTGTATTGTAATATCTGGTCTATTAAAATGTATAGTTCTGTCTGTAAGTATAGCACGGTCGTAGTAAATTTTATGAATGGTATTTTCTAAAACGGGATTTGGGATGTATTTATAATAAGGCGTCTGTGTGTCTTGTATAAGTTTGTATATTGTTATTATTATTATACGTATTAGGATCTAAATCTTCCTCATAGAAGTTAAGAAAGCCACGAGAAAAGTATAAAAAGGCCGCAAGTTCAACAATAAACTCACAAATGAACAATTTTATCTCAAAGTATTTTCACAAATGTTAATAAATCATGATTTCCTGTAAGCGCTGCAAAGATTACCTATCGATACACAGGCTGGGTATCTGGGGAACAAAGGGTAATTTTCGTTCATTACGCCAATTACACTGGTACAAGCCCTTCGTGTGCCTTCCCTCTGTTTTGTTATTAGTTTATTATAATAACAAGCTTATTAGATGGACATTAAATTCGTTTCTAAAGAAAGCAAGAATTACTGTCGCAAAAGTGTAATTAATTTCATTGTTTGCGAACCAGTTGCACAAAACACTGTCCCCTTTATTCATAATAGGTACGTTAATAACAGTGTTTAAGTAGCGTATGTTTTGTCTTCCTCTGTTATCTTTTGAAAATATAATAAAAAGACTGCCCAAGTGCGAGTCGGACTCGTCCACCGAGGGTTCCGTACAAATTTGTAGGTACATATTATAAATAGTTCAGGAATCACTATGAATGTAGTTTTCAGACTTTTCCCAATGCTTGTAGTATAAGACGGTATAACTTGCCAAATTTCATAATTCTAGGAAAATACTCTATAAATTTTGATTAATTGAGAGTGTCGAAATAAATTTGCGGCATTAACGGGCGAAATTTTTTTTTTACATTAACTGAGAAGTTGATTTTTTCAGCTTCAAGGGATTGTAGACCTTAGTAAATGGTTTTAAATTTAACTCCATACCTCCACGTGTTCCCGAGATAAAGGGTCTTGACAGACAGACGGACGGACGAATGGGTTCCATTTTTTTTCTTTTTGAGGTACAGAACCCTAAAAACAAAGAAAATACATACGTTTGGTAAAATTATATTACCAACGTATAACAGGATGTCGCTCACGACTTTTACATTAAAAATATAAATTTTAAAAAGTAGCCTGTGTAGCATGACTGAATACCTGCCTAATCACAGCCCGTATACAAGTAACTTATACAATAATCGAATAGAAAACCGCAAATATTTTTGATTGAGATGACCCACTGATATGACATTCGTGGTTTTGTACTTTGACGTCAAACGTTCGCATTTATAATATCAGTAGGATTGGGGTGTGAGTGAGATGTGGCGTGACTTTCATAAGATGTAGGAGGAGAAAGCAAAGAAAGAGATTTGAAAGCGTATGAAAATGAAAAATATTTATTGTAGCAATAGACCCAGTAAATGTAAAGATCACAATTATTTTTATTATAAAGCTGTGTAGACATTTACTGCTGTATTACTGTTGGTCTTCTCACTAGGCTAGCCTGTATCTAGCAGACCCATGGAAGAGACCTTTGCCCAGCCGTTGGACAGATCAGATTAAATAAAGAAGAGGTAGGTGGGACCAGCAGAAAAAACGCAACCGAACTTGCGAACTGATTTCACCCGCGCCTTCAGATAAAAATATTTCCGATGGAAATATGTAATCACTTAAGAGATATACCTGTACAGAGATATATATATATACCTAACAAAACAAATTGCTAGAACCAAGTAATTACCTACCTAAAGATGTTATTATCTGTAATCGAAGCTCCGAGAATACCTTTACATTGTACTGAAATTAAATAAGTACTCTTTGGCAGTTAGTAACTTGAAATTTGTTTAATAAATTAATCCTCAAAGACTTGGTCATTAAAATTCAAAGCGGTTTTATCATAATATTTTTTGTTTCGCAATGGGAGTATTGAGTAGCTAATTAGCTTTATTATTTTGTAATTTTAGTACTGTTACTGACAACTGTAAAGTGAAGTGGCGGCTCCTATCCAGTGTGAATGGAAAAATGCCCTAAAACATCAATAACCTTTATAATACTAAAAAATGTTAGGTTCCGTAGTCCCCCCCCCCCCATCCGAATAATGTGGCTTTAGAAGTAGATTTTCTGCTGTTATTGTTTCATACTTAGGTACAACGTTATACTTAATAATAATTTTCAATGGAATTTGTACGAAAATTTAGTCACTTCGCTTTTGATCAGCTGTTCGTAAACTTGTAAAGCCTACTTAGCTGTGATAGTACTCCTTTTAATTTCACTATATAAACTACTAACGTGATTTTTTTCACATACCCAACATCAACCATTTAGCTGACATAGGAGGTACACTTGACTCTAACAAAAATTTGCACTTTAAAGTTTAATATATCACAAACAGATCTCTAAATCTAAAAATGATTTTCACAACCTCTCAACGTTTTAGACCTATCTAACAATACCCGACACGATGGGGTAAGTGAGAAAAAAAACACATCTTCACTTTAATTAGGTATAGAAGATGAAATGTTTTTCAAGATTTTAATTTTTTCACTTTGTCGGCGTAAGTAATATGTGTATTCATGCAAAATTACAGCCTTCTAGCACTAACAGTCCCAGAGCTAAACTGCGGACGAACGGACGGACATGTCGAAACTTTAAGGGTTACGTTTTGCCATTTTGGCAACGGAATCCTAAAAAGTTACTATCAAATAGGTTATAGTATAAATAGCGAACTAACCAACACTTAGTCGACTCTTCAACGTTTCACATTGGTATTATAATAGCAATGTATTTTATGGGAGAATATATAGTTGTTTTTAGAGCTTGGTAAAGACATCGTGATTATAGCACATTAATAGTTATTTCTAATAAACTTTTATAGTCGTTTAACTTTGTAGGTAATTTACTTTTAACAGGTATAAAAACAAAGAGAAAATAATTATTAATTTTCAATGGTTATTTAAAGACAAGTAGATATGTCGATTTACATTAAAAGCTTTTATTAAACTTCATTTGTATGTGTGTCTTGGAATTTTTCAATCATTATTTCATCCACTTCTACTGAAGATATCAATCTGAAATTTGGCACACAAGTTTAGTATCGTGACAATGAGCCCTATAAAAGCTTTTTTATAATAAAAAGGGCTTTTAATCATATTATATTTAAGCTAAATATTGACAGCGAGCACAAAATACCGAGAAACGAAGACACTCGCGCTTGAGCAATATCAAAACACTTTCGAAACAAAGTAATAAATGCTTATTGCTCCTCACAAAAATAAGAAATAGGCCTAAGTCGCAGATGAGTTTAAAAAACGTTGCGTTTAAACCACTTGTCGGTCACTCATTTATGGTCTCGGTATTTTGTGCTCGCTGTCAATATTTAGTTTAAATATAATATGAATAAAAGCCCTTTTTATTATAATAAAGCTTTTCACACATTCACTATTTCACTAGTAAGACTTTAAGGTTCTTACTAGTGAAGCAACTTCACTAGTACACATTCACTACTTCACTAGTAAGACCTTAAGGTCTTACTAGTGTAGCAGTGAATGTGTGGAGGTGGTGACAATTATAGGCATGATCTGTAAAGTGGTCCGAATTGTTTTTAAAATTCTATGTCCGTTAACATAGGCCCCAGACGGTACGGATGTTTTGCGTACTGAATTTCGTGTGATATATTTAATTTCTTTGCCCATTTGCCTCTTGTGTCTCCCCCCCCCTCCCCCGATACCCCCAGAATAAAATCCTGGAACCACCAAGGCACGTGAACGCTGTCTATGTATGTATACGTTGTTTGACTAGGTATGTATGTAAGTATGAAGCCTACCTTCTGTTAAATTCGCTGTTACGTATTATGTAAGCTTTACACAAAATTATATTATACAATATCATAACAAACGAAAATGAATTTAACTCTACGTACACTAAGCGCTTTATACTCACCAAAATCCTCGTTCTACGAAACAATATGCAATGTAAGCTTTTTGCCCCGATTTTGTATCTAATCTGTACAGCAAGCGCTCCCGTAATACCGACTTAGGGGCAAAAAGGATTACACTATGCCTACAATACGAGGGGCGGTCTCACCAATTCCTAATTAACAGAGTGTGTACTGTCTATACCGAGTAGGAATTACAGAGTGTATGCTTAGTAGGAATTAGCTGGTCAATTAGAATCACATTACGTAGAACAATTTACCGCTAACCGGTCGTGGGGCGCCCGATGCGCTCGGAATAACAAGATGGCCGGTCAACTTGTACGCATACGATTCAAAATGTTCTAGAATTGGCGCGTGATATTTTAATTCCTTATTGTTGTATAGGATTCAAGTGTTGGGCCAATTTTTTTTAAAGGTTGTACCATGTTGCATGTTCTACATTTTCTCAGAAATTACTGATCTGATTTGGATGGGGTTTTCGCTAATCGATTGTATATTTTTCTAGAAGCTTGGTATACCAAAACATAGGTGAATGTCAGGGAAATATTAATTAATCATTGATGTACTTGATCATTATGTAACGTAAGGTAGAGGTACGTATTTCCGTCAGTGTCCCAGTAGCCGTCAACTTGTCAGTTTTTACATTTTTGCACAATTCTGCCAATAATAAACTAAATTTTGTGAATAGCAACATAATCTTAATAAAATTTTGCACAAAAATAGTGGCTACACTGACAAAAAAGTCAAATGGCGTCGAAACTACGTAACAACAAAAGTGCGCGTATAAAAAGTTTACAGAAAGTTCGAAGTTTTGTTACTGAACTACGAAATCAACACGTCGTGTTGATAAGCTCCCACTAGCTTTACGGGTCGCTATACGGTAAGAGTGTTATTTTTTTTTAGTATTTAAGTAAATGATCTAGCAATATTAGACAAAAGTTGCTTGGAATTTAATTGAAAAGTAAATATTTTCACATTTGACATCTATTGGTACTCACAGTTCCCTACTTGTCCCAGTTACCGACAAAATCATAGGTATTTTTGACGGTTATTGGTACGTGCATTAATACAGTAAAATATCTTGCACCAAAAACCGTCATTGTATCCTTATTTTATACAGATTAAGGGTCATTTTTCTTTGAAATAGTATCATACATTCTTGTCGGACACTGGAACAGATAATAATGTTGTACCTAAGTCCGTCATGTGTCTTATTGCCTTGTAATAAGTCTCATTCCTCTTTGACAAATTATTGAAATTATTTTCTACCGTGTATTTAATAACTACGTAAATTTGATGGCTTTTCTAAAATCCGCTTATCCACTTACATTCACATTATTATTATTAGACATTCGATACAATACGAAACATTTTCAAGACTAAAAGGCCGATCATAAACTTTATGAAATTTGGCACGAAGAAACACCTATAGTGTCCTGGGGAAGGTTAACGTATCACAATAATAAAGTAAAGTTGTGAGCTGTGAGCTGTTGTCTGTGTCGCTTCGCTTGTATGGATATGGTTTGTTGCCAGTCATGCCAAGATGGTCATAATCTCACCATTGAAACCAAGTCGAGTGTCGTGGTTTCAATTCCTACACTTTTGGTCTAAGATATGTTTTAACAAATAAATGGTTTATTGGTAAGGGAGTAGCATGTGCAATGTTTTAATCTACATGTTATCTAACTTTTATTATGTATCATTATATCGAATAACAGACGACAGTGTCTCGCACTAGTTATAAATAGTAACTCCTACAGATTACCAGATTTACTAGTAGTATACGGGGTGGCGCCGTCATAGCGACATTAAATGATACCACGTATGTGTCATAAGGTTACTTGGTCGTGTACCAAACATCTATACCTGTTATCGCAAATGGTGTTTGTATAACTGATATTTTAATATTTATTTCGTTTGGATTTTTTATATTTAAAAAAAAAAAAAAAATACTAACTATGAGTAAAAATTGCATTACGTGCAATTTTTACTCATAGTTAGTATTTTTTTTTTTTTTTTTTTTTTTCAACTAACTAATTATTTACATATATTTACAAACTAACAAAACCAAGTAAAATAAAAAAAGGCAAGACCCGTTTACGCGTCGAAATATTCTTCCCCATCGATGTCGACTGGTAACGTACCCAGAAGGCTGGCAGCATTGCCACGTTGAATAGCAATGCTTATTCTTTGTGCAAAGAAAACCCAGCCCTCGGATCACGCGAAGAACTGATAAGCCGATATGAAATTTCCTTAAAAAGAAGTCGGGCACTTGGACCCCACGGACCCAGCGTCTCGACCCCAAACGGCTCAAATATATAATCTTCAATTAGATTTACATATTTGCGACGTTTGAGAGTCTCCGCTGATGCAGCAGCAGCGCTGGCACAGTCTGAAGTGCTTGAAAGATGGGAGGGCGCAAGGGTATCGACACAAGTTGCGTCCCATACCAATGGCCTCCCCATCCTCCATGGCAGCAATGTCATACCATCCGGTCTCTTGCCATCGTCGCGCGCCAAGCCATTTGGTTCAAGCATGGCTGGAACGTCGGCGGTGACAAGAGCCCGACGGATTATATCGTTCAGACTGGCATGCCGAGATATATGGCCTGAGCTCCTACTACACGATAGGCCGTGGTGTCCAAGGCCGGTGACCAGTTCTCCACAGTGGCATCGATGTGGAGAAACACACGAAGCGCCTAAACGTAGGCACGCAGCAATCCGAAATGTCGTATCATCCAACATAGTGCCTATATTGGGCGATGGAAGTGCCTGTAACCAAAGACCCGATTCCCATTCCCCCACAGCCAACAGGCGAGCGCGCTCTGCAGCGTTCGATGATGTGCTAATTATGTTCTCTTACTATGCTGCACAGCGCTCTATCCCATTGCCTCTGGGAAAAGGGGTTAGCGGGTAAGTCAGTATTAGGGCAAGCCATTTTCCAAGCGTTCAGCGCTTCAGTCTCACACAACACTTCAGAATTGACCAGTGTAGGCGTTAAAATATTCCTGGTTATTAAATATTTATGGTGGTGTTAATTAGATTAAAATCATATTATTTAATATAAGCTGTGGTTTACTTTAATGTCGTTATGTCAGCGCCACTTTGTTTATAGGTAAATGTAGTTCTTCTAAATCTAGGTGTGCTTGGTATCTGTAAAAGTTCGAGGTAGCAGATGATGATGCACCTGACATACAAAGATTTTCAGGAAACGTTACTTTTATTACAGGTAATCATGAACGCAAAGCAAAATGCCATGTTAAAGGCTATAGAAGCAGTAAAAATTGGAGCCACTATTTTAGCTGCAGCCCGACAGCACGGTGTTCCACGGACAACGTTAACTGATAAAATACGTGGCCGCTATCCAGTAGAATGTTCCAAGGGACCGGCTACAGTCCTATCAAAAGATGAAGAAAATAATTTAAAAAGATGGATTATTTTTATAGCTGACAGTGGATTTCCAATAACAAAGGCCCAGTTGTTGGATAGTGTTAGTCTAATAATTAAAAAAATGCAGCGAAGTAACCCGTTTCAGAATGGCAGACCAGGTCGTCACTGGTTTGAAGCATTTATAAAGCGTCACCCAGAGGTAGGGCAAAGAGTAGCCCAAAATTTAACTCAAACACGTGCGTTGGTAAAAGAAAATAATCTTAGAATGTCGTTCAAAGAAGTCGAGGATTATTTTAAATCGAGTCAACTTCAAGAAGTCATTAAAGATCCACGTAGAATTTTGTAACTGTGACGAAAGTGCTTTCTTTTTGTCGCCATCAGACAATAAAGTACTAGCAAAACGTGGAGCCAAAAATGTTTTTAATATCATCCCCAGCAGTGAAAAAGAGTGTGTGACAGTCCTTATCACAGCGAACGCTGCTGGGGAATTAGCACCTCCAATGGTAAAATTTCCTCATAAAATTTCTAAAACGGCACCTAATAATTGGGGATTGGGGTTCACGCTAAAAGGCTGGATGACTGGCGAGTCTTTTTATGAATACATTACCAATGTATTTTATCCATCACCGCCGGTGCAAGCTGGTCGAAACATCAGCAATTTTTATAGCTAGATAAAGAGTTATAGCTAGATCGGGTCCTGCCCCTCCCTCCATCATGCGAGCGATTCACACTTGGCCAGTGTCAAAACCTAACAACTTTGTAACGAGTTATTAAAATGAATGTGATTTATTTTATGTGATAGTCGATTAATAGAAATTTGTTTTATAATACATATAAGATGATTATAACCTAAACTTGAATTATTTGTTAAAATATATTTCTTTTAATCAAATACGTGTCTTTTATTTGAAAAAGAAGATATTCATTAAGATTTTGTTTCAAATCAAAAAAATATGTAGATTAATGTGATCTTTAATGCCAAGACATAGAATTCAAAATTCGCAATAAAAATGACGGCTACTGGGACAATTTTAACGGTTACTGGTACAAGTATAACGGGTACTGGGACAATACGCCTCTTTTTACATTATTTCGTAATATTAGTATATTAACTGTAAAATTAGTTTAAATAAAGTAAACCGATAAAAACTACAATAAATTACCTATCATATCATATAAATTAAATTCTTGTAAGTCCAACAGTTTTAGCATAGCAGATAACCAAAGTCGGTAAAGTTCGAAAATTGACGGTTATTGGGACGTTTACCTTAGTTATTTATTTTCTTACTTAATTTTACACTTCTCTTGAAAAATATGCTTAAAAAAAAGAAATTCATTATTTAATTGTCTTGATTGTGTATAATATTACATAAGTAATTAGCTATGAGAGTCAACAAGGAGGGGTCAAAATTTACTGGCGTTTTAAAAGTTCATCATATTTCAATAAACTATAATATAAACACATATGGGGAACCTACTCATTCTGCTAATACATAATTCCTAATAGCAAAACCTATACTTACTGACTGAATTTGGGATAAAAATGTAGATTTGAAACTAAAACGTAACAGTAACGTGAGCTAAAATCTTAGTTATCTTTAAAACGGCTCAACAGATTTTCATAAAACAAAAGTTAACAGCATCCTAATTAAATTAGTTTCAGCTATTTCTAGAAAAATCCCAACCTATTCATGCGATTGGCGCTACGTTGGCAAAGACAGACACATAGACACACACGTTAAGCATTAAAAATTAAAAAGAGCTTATTTGTGTATAAAAAATCATTATCGCTTAACAATGACTGTTCATATTCCTTATGGGAATAATTAGCTTTAGGTAGTAGAAAGTCTGCAGTCTTTGTTTAAACCACGCAAAGTATTTAAAGATTGCATTTAATGCATTATTAGTGGTCGGTAGTCTAGCCTTCAGGCGTTATTACAGTAACTCGTTTCTCTTGGTTTCTTGCGGCTTACTCTGAAGATAAACAGCTGCTTTTCTGTGTACTTTTTCTCATTTTAAGGCCATTACGAAGCGTTTTAAAGGGCAGTTAGTGTTGTACTTACATATTGAAAATTACAGTGGCGATAAATAAGTGTATGTACCTAAGTATTGAAAATGGTCATACAATTGAACAGTCAGATTTTTAGTAGTACCTAGTAGTAACAGAAGCGAACCGATTGAATGGAAAAATTAAAAAATAAATGTCTTTCATTTTTACAAAAAAAAAATGTATGTCACGCATTACTAGCAATCTTGTTAACCCCTTCTGGCTGAAAGCACATTTTGCTTATATAATATTTTTCCATAGGGAAATAAAGTATTTTACTGCCAAAAAGTAATAATTCACCAAATTAAATTTTCTCATGTTTACCATATAATGCTTCGCGATGAAATTAACTCAAACCGCGAAAATTTAATACAACAAATTTTCCTCATAAATAAATTTTCGACCCGCCTTTTATGTTTGGTTAATTACACTAAGTGTAGGGAAGATATATGATCGGAGGTATTAGTCGTGTTTTATATCTGCTTGAAATTATCACGTGACTATAAGTTAGGGGATAAGAGGCAATTTCGTCGTGAGTTATTCTCGAAGGCATAAACACGTTTGTACTTTAGGGACTATTAAAGTGGACTATTAAAATAATATCTAACTGGAAATGGTATAAAAACACGACGAGTTCACTAAAACAAAGGTATAAATATCAGAGACGCATTATCAACATTTTGATTTTTTATTAACAAAATAATATTTGGGAAAATAGCGCGCAACCCTGTTATCAGATTGCTAACTCTATGGCGCAATCAGTGGAACTTATTGGTGAACATCGCAACCCGAAAATCGTGATCGGACCACCCACAGCCGCTGTGAGAAGGCAAATGAAATAAAACAACGATAAATAACAGTGCCCTCGCATAATTGATCACAAATTAAAACTCGCGGCGCGTTCGAAATGTTAAACGCCGACGTCGCCGAAAGCGAAATTAGTATCTGCATATACACGACCCACTCACACATGTAAAGATAGGGTTGTCACAGAACCAATTTTACAAAACATTTTAACTCGTTCTGATTGGTATCTTTACATTTTCTTTACCCTTACACTTATAATTTAAAAGCCGGTCTATTTACTCGGCCGTACCTCGGCATTTCAAAAGGTAGATGAGTAAGTAATTATTTTTTGCAACAACCTGTAAAGTGATTTTTACGCAAAAGGTTTACGTAAATAAATATACCGAAGTAAACGACACGCAAGTTTAATCACGCAAAGGCTACAGAACAGATTTGGAAGAAACTGTATACATAGTATATAAGTATAGTCTATAGTAGGTACCTATAAGAATAACACAAAGTTTATAAGAATTGGTACGAGTATAATTATATTCGCGATATCTAACATTCAAAACGACGAGGCTGTGGCCAAAATTAGCCGTACATAACAATCAAATATTTCATCATAATTAAGAAAGTTAGGTACACTCAAGGCAAGCTTAGTAATCTAGTGTCTGTTATAGGCAACACTTGGCACACGATGTGTTTATTATACTCATGAATATTTACATAGCGCAAACAGTAAGGCTTGCTAACCCTACAGGTCCACACACTCGCATGTTTACGACGTCAGACAATGGGCTGTATTCAGGACAATATGTCAGTAAAAATAAATGGATTTTGTTAAGACATTCACAGTATTTTATTATAAAGAGAGCTTATTGTTTCAAATTGTAAAATAGTTATTTAAACTATAAAACAGATGTAAAGAAAACGTTCTTTGTAAACGACATTGTTATTTATTAAACGGAATTGGAATAGGACAGTTGTGAAATATTCTAAACGTGGCATTGTCGTTTGGCTTTAAGTTACGAATAGATCTGATCTCAAATTAACAAAAGAGGATAGTTAGATAGCCTGTTCTATCTATTTATCTTACTGGAAGCTTTATTCCTAACATCAGTTACTGTCTTTCATTGAGGTCAGTTAGGCTTTGTCTACTCTCTTTATAGATAAGCTTTGGCGAATTGTACGTGTCACTCTGCTGAACTGAAAATAAACTTAGCCAATAAGACGACCGCAATACCTGCGGTGAAGGCATAGACAAATTGAATAACCAGCTTCAGAAACATTTTATATTTTATAGGAAAACATGAATAGAGACCGCAGCTTTGAATAATATTAATTTAAAAATCACGAAGTCTTACGTGGTTTTATTCCGAGAAAAGTTTATTTAATTTGGTCTTTATGGTCGTTTAAGTACCGCGAAGGCTTGGGATTTAATAAAAATAAAAGAAATTAATTCCACGGAACATTCTGTACGATAACATCGAATTGGACTAAGCGTATTCTGCAACACATAAATATAAAATTTACAAGTGACATTTGCTTCGAGTGTCCTAAATTAAAAGTCACTTTGACTTTGTCACTTTTAATTAAATCTCTGAATAGCTACACACTCCGAACCTGGAATTGGATACCGACAGAATTAATTCCGGAAAAATGAACATACGCCGAAATTAAGTACGGGTTTCGTAGATTTGTAATCAAAACCACGGATATAAAACATTTTGTATAAGATATTCAATTTATCTTTGTGAGGATAATTCTACAATATAAAAATTGTATCAATATGTAACAAAGGTATGGTATAATGGGTAAACTAAACGCAATTCTACATAAGACATAAAAAAAAAACAATTTTACGTGACTGAATGTCTTGTCTTCTTGCAATGTCTTCTTTATAAATTGTAGTATGTTTAGATAAAAACGGAAGTGTGAGTGAATTGCATTGTTAAATACACCAATCAAATGCATTTTAAAAATCAATGTTGCCAGTAATTAAATCCTTAAAAAAATACTATTATGTATTAAAAGATTTATTTAAAAATTGTATCACTAAACTATATGATAATTAATTAATTTAACTATGATTATTATTAAGCATGTTTGGGTGTATCCCAAATAGTGACACCCAAAAACTTTTCTGAAGTTTTGCACTTATTTGTCGTAAAAATATTTTTTTTGTTTCACACCCTATACGTATAGTTTACGTCATATATAATATACATTTTAAATTAGTTTTAAGTCCGTACTTGTTACCACTTACTAGAATACAATTGCCTGCTCCACTATAATCTTAATGTCCCATTACGATAAATCTTTAAACATGTAACACATCTGTTCATCACTCGATTACAACACAGTTAGGTACTGACGGAAGCAAATCGATTTAAGGCAATGATAAACATGTGCATTCAATCAATCACAGCCACTCGACCGCACTGAGTACCCATAATCCAACAACGAGAGTATCTATGCATTAAAATTCATTGAAAACTTGTCTAATATTGCGCTACGTGACAGCATTCTCGGTACGTTAGCCCGAGTACCCTGTCTGAATATCAAAATTTTACATCGATTTAAGTTTGTAAGATGTTATAAATATGTAGTAGTCCAGCTCACGACATGACACGCCTGGATTCCAACAAATACTGTTGTATTTACTTTGCGATTTGACTGCAAAGCGCGGTTGTAATGTAAAACATTTGTTTAATTCCTTCTAACTAGAATGCATACCGCGTTTAAAACCACAATGACTAACATACTTTGGCCAAGGTATTGATTAGGTATATACCTACCAACCTATTCTTTCTTGTTTTGTATGGTCACATAACACTAATGAGTCACTCTGAAATTATTCGATAATGAATTATAGGCTGTGAAATATAACCACATCCATATTCATGTGTTCTATATGACACACAAAATGTTAGAGCTAATATTTGTTTTTGGGGTCTCATAAAGTCATAACACTCATAACAGAGGGCAAGATTGTGAAATTGTAGGCAGCGTGACGCGTTATAAAAATAACTAGAGCCGTAAGAGGCGGACGTATCTTATCTCTATGTAATAATATGTAGTTTTATTTTAGTTTTGTCCTTGTTGCGGCCACCGAGAGCATCATTCGCGTGCCTATCTCGGCTACAAATCAGTGCCTCAGTAGAACTGCTAGATATACATTTTTAAGTAAAAACCAGTCTTAATCCAGAGCCTTATGATTGCATTTTGTTTAAATCAGATAACAAAGGTATACTGTTGAAGTGCCTCGTTCTATGCAGTCCACCAAGGTTTATCGAGCTGTGGCAATCTGCGAACACTATTTTGTTATTTTTGCAGAAGTAATGTAGATGAGGGAAGAAATATTACAGGGTTTGCCATTAAGGGGATATTTATGGGCTGAGCAATGTTTTCCTCGGTAGTGTTGAAATTATTAATGGGGCATTCCACTGCTGATATAAAAACAGTGAAGTGAGTGTACTAAGAGATCAAGTTTCCTTATAAATATGAGTACATGTGTGGTAGACTCTGCCATTGTTGTATGTAGGTATTTTATTCTGATTCTTATGTGCAGCACATAATGAACAAATTTTTAAACTTTTTATCAACTTACACTTTTTACTAAATTGCCTGCACAAACACATCATAATATCTCAGTTTAAGCACCCAATATTATTTTATTTCTTTGTTTTCATAAGACCAAAAGCAGCATTATGATTACCGTCATTACTGACCAAGAACACTACATTTACTAGTAATACCTGTTAACAGAGGATTTTAAGCCTGTAAGCCGTCAAATAAATGTAAAGTTATAATTCATTTTTACATTCTACGAACCTGTAAGTGACGTTCGATTCTGATTTTATGAAGTAGATACTTATTCCAAGATAGGGATATTCCCACCCTCCCACGGATAATGGTGAAAAATGCAATTATAGATAAAAAAAAAAAGCTATATACTAGAGGAAGTTGCAGAGTAAATTATCTTTGATTTTGTACGAATTTATACTAATATTATAAAACTATTATAAAAGTTTGTTTGTTTGTTTGAACGCGATAATCTCAGGAACTGCTGGTTCGAATTGAAAAAATCTTTTATTGTTAGATAGCCCATTTATCGAGTAAGGCTATAAGCTATATAACATAACGCTACAACCAATAGGAGCAGGTCAGCAATGAAAAATGTTGCAAAAACATTTATGTAGGTATAATATAAGAAGTATTCTATTAGCAATTGGTGTGGTAATACATTTTACCATAAACATGAATTAAAAATGTACGTATAAATTTTGCAATATATTTATTAAATTAATGCAAAAATTTAAAGCGAAAAATACGCTCTCTAAGTTATAAACTACCTCCAATAGACGTGGGGACATAAAAGTTTTATAGCCGTTTTTGCAAGAAATGCCGCAATTATTTGTTGGGGTTTAAAACCGTTCATGCTAAATAAAATATCGTGAATGAAAAGAAAGTATGCGATATTTATTTTATGACTTGCAATAGTTATGTTAAAGAGGTGCATATTTGATAGTTTTTTGGATAGGTAAGTCATCGTTTTCTAAAAAGTTGCATTGCCCCTATGCCAGTCACGAACGACTGATGTTCTACAAGACAATGAGAACAAGGAAATCGTAGGTATACTTATGTTCGTGCTCAATCTAGTAACCGAAATTCCAAAAGTATATCTTTATATATATTCTTCTTTCTTGCCTGCTTGCTTTACTTGGGGTCGGCTGTCCTCGTTCGTCACGCAGGACATTTTGTCCTGGGTTGTCTGTCTATTCAGCTGTGCTAACCATGCCTCTGCTAACGGTTATCCACCACGTGGCCTGTGGTCTACCTCTGCCTTTTTCTTATCTGGTATAGCCAGTGCTTCCTTTACAGGGTATTCCTCATCTAGCCTCATTACTTACCTGAACCTACTCAATCGCCTTTTGCCAATCTTTTCCTTTAAAAGATCCTCTGATGTACTCATTGCGTATTTTATTCTTATTCTTCTTTTTTATCTCGGTTGTACTCATCTTTTGATCATGCATTTTCTTGACAGCCCAACACTCGGAGCCATACATCATGGTCGAACCACCATTTTGTAAATGTTATCCTGTAGTAGCATGGGCATGCGACTATTGCAGATGACCCCTGTTAGCGTTTTCCGTCTTAGCCACGCTACGTTCACTCTGTGTCACATGTGTGTCCACTATACCTGTTATTATAAATTAGGCAATAACTTGAATTGAATTTAAACTAAGTAATAATTGATAGATTACTAAGTACGTGGTTCCTACATTAGTTTAATTTACAATACACCGAATAGGCAAATTATACTGAAATGTAACAAAACATTAGCAGGTTATGTTCTAATTAGTCTGATGAAAACCGCTACATTAGTATTGATGAATTTGTATTTAGAATTGCCCACATTATTGTATAGTCACTACGTTTGGAAATTATTAGGGTTGTCAACTTTACTATAAAAATTAAAATACAAACTAAATACAAAGAGTCACATTCATACTTGATATTGTAATATTTGACAATTGGAAATGTAGGACATGATAATTTATTGCCGAGTTCTTGCCATTGGCTTTATTTATTTGGTCGCTTTTACTGGGAAATATTCCTTCACCGTCTATAAGACGCGCTCCCTGTGTGATTTATTTCTTCGCCACACGGTGAACCAAAACCATGGAGACCATATAACCATGGTGGGTGATACCAGGTCAGAGTATCAAGCAATTCCTATCGTAAATACTTATGTACCCATTATACTACCGACGTGAACACACTCCTAACACAAGCCATTGAGCTTATAGGGGTAACAGGATTGCTAGTATTGTGGGACCTTTTAAAAATAAAGAAAAAACTACCACGAAACCCATGTTTCCCCCATGTCAAAGTCAAAATACTTTATTTACTTAGGTTACAAAATTAAACTCTTATGAACGTTTGACATAATTTGGAATAGTAGTAAAGCGAGTAAGAAAATAACTTGGCAATAAAAATTCATGACCACTTTTCTTTCTGTTGTATACAGTTATTCTAGCAGGTAGGGTGCTGCAATCATAACCTACACCATGAAACTCACTCAAACAATAGTATCTCTACTAATATTATAAAGCTAAAGAGTTTGTTTGTTTGTTTGAACGTGAATATCTCAGGAACTACAGGTTCGAATTAAAATAATTTACTGTTGGATAGCCCATTTATTGAGCTATCCAGCAGTAATATTATAAGCGCGATATTATATAGCCTATACCCTTGTATAGGCTATATAATATCGCGCTACGACCAAAATCCAGGTAGGAGCAGAGCAGCAATGAAAAATGTGGCAAAAACGGGAAATTTGACGCATACGAAGTTGCGCGGGTCAGTTAGTTTAAAATATTGTAAAATAAATAGCTACGAGTATGATGTTACCATGTTCAAACTCTCAGTACTATATGATACAAGTGATATAAGTACGATTTGTACTTAAGTCGGAGATAATCACACTGGGGATCACGAACTCACACAAGTTACAAAGTATGCAACCACTTTCTCAACTAAAGGTGCAGCAAAGCCATAAATGAAATAAATACATAAAGTATGTCTACGTGATGTTATGTAGTTTCTGGAAAGGTTGGGCAGAAATATGTTACACCCATATTTAGTCTGTCATGTTTATGTCCTACGTGATATGCAAGAGATTATTGCTCTTTACTGGAACGAACAAACACCTTAGAGGATCATTGCGTAGTTGTTACAGAATCATCACATTGACTCAGTGGCCATAATCGCCATGCTTGGCGAGCGAGTTGGCGATCGCAGTAAAGCTTAAAAATACACAGAGGACGCAGCTGCCCGTTCTTCAGTGGGAAATCCTTTAGTCGCCTTGACGATATCCACGGAAATCTTATGTTTCAACTTTTTGATAATACAATTTGCATCAGTCCTTTAACATGGTGTATAGTATATTAGTCACAGCACCTTATCCCCATATAAAGTTTATAAACATTCAAACATTGTAAAATTGGCAATTTGAAAAGATTGGCCGCGAGTTTTTATTGCCAGGTTCTTTTCTCCGGCTTTCCCTATTGTTTGCGAACTTGGCATTACATGTACATGTAGAATCCCGACGTATCACAAGAGTTGTTTTGCATCCTAAGTGAATAAAGAATTTTGAATTTGAAATTTGAATTTTTTAAAAGTTGTGATGAAAGTTGGGTTGGCACTATTCTTAAGCCGGTACCACACATCATACTTTTCATTATTGGAACAACAACACAACATGTTTTATTATTATAATTAAATTGTCTTCTGTTAGGTATATTTTTCAATCCAATCAAATAAGCCAAATAGAGCAGTTCGGATCTTTTAAAAGGTGCCAAATAAAATACTGAAACATTATCTTGGAATTCAAACTGATCACATTTAGCGAGAAATTGAATCTACCAGTTCTTTCCACGAAAACTTAAACAACTGCTCTTTGTATCGAGTAATAGCTTTTTGTATTCAATCGTACGGCAGTTACTAATAAGTTTTAGTCTATATTGAAACATTTGGGTCACTCGATTCTCCGTATTCAGCTTTTAACTCGGTATATTGGGCAGCGCTGCTGAGTTTATAAATGATTCGTACACTCGCTCTAAACCTAATGTACCTACATAAATCTAATATTTTCATGATTTACCGCGTATATTGTTGAATGCATTGTGGTTCGGGTTCGTAAGATAGGTATGACATTGGCTTTTTATTTTGAGATTTATAAAGAACTTTAGCTATTCTTATTTTATCGCGCATCTAGCTATAACCTGCATCTAGCTATAACCTGCCTTGTGGAATTTAATGGAAATTATTTTATTTCAGTTGAAGGTTAATTTAGTAGTTTCTTAGGAATAATGAACCCTTTGGAAATTAAAAATCACCTATGTTAGATCACATGAAGTCAGCTGTTTATGTTTAGGCTCTAGGAAAATATTAGTCCAATTAAGATGTGGAACAAAATTTGTTCCGCATCATGACCAGTTAATGGTCAGAGAGTACCTAAGTTAAATATGAAAATCTAAAAAAACGTTATTAAATTAAAAGTTCACACTGAAATTGTAAGTCCATATTTATATGCACTGTTGAAATCATACAAATCACACAACACAATTATATCATAGCTAAGTAAAAAACAAACTTACGTACGACCACAAACAATTAACCTGTCCCACCAACAACGATGAGCGAGAAGCGAGTAGCAATTTATCGCTCAAGAAACGTACAATAGATGTATTTTGTAGATCCCGTCCGTGTAAACAAAAGAGATGCAGTATAGAGCGAGTACTCCCCGGCAGTGTGAACGGTCAGCGACCAACTATTAATATCTGTATCTCTTTTGTTTACACGGGATCTACATAAGTATGTACGTTTCTTGAGCGATAAAATCGCTACTCGCTTTCTCGCCGTTGGTGGGACAGGTGCTTAAACACAGCTTTGCCATAATAGCAGCTATTAGTAACTAATAAAGGCAAAACAAGACAATAGATATTATGTGATTAAGTAAATGATAACATAAAAAACAATCATCGAAATATTATTCACAGGCACAGGTATAATCATCCAGCTTAATAAGCGCCATTATGTTTTTTAGCATCAACCTTGTGACCTCGAGCTCTGATTGTCTTCCAACATCCTAGTATACTTATATCGTTTCATTACAACAGCTTTTTTGTTTAGCAGAGTATTAGCAAGTACCGAAAGTACAGAACGTCACCTTTATAACATCTTAGATATACATACCTCTTTCGAACAACGCATTCATACCATGGACGCACATCCTGGATTTATTTTTCTAATTGTACGCAATTTCGGAGTAGTTTTAGTTGATACAATTGACTAAACACCGACTGAATGAGTGCAGTGTAAAATGGGGGGGGGGGGTTCGGCCAAGATTCATAGGTATCGTTCACTCGAGAGACGTCCCAAGACTACAGTCTGTGAGCGATATCTCTATATGCGTTGATCGAGAGCGCTTTGTATGATGGTAATCTTCTACACTCTCGTTGTTTTGTTGTAAGTATTAGTTTTTGTCTCGTATCTCAGTAACAAAAACACTAACGGGCTCAAGAGTCGGCACACCGCACAACCGTCAAACATCGGTTAGTAACGTAACAAGCAGTATCAAAACATGTTCACAATTGTACAAACAAATCAACATTAACCTCTCGACCTCAAATCTCGGAGATCCCCACTCAAGATTACTTCTTCACTCTTGCCGGAGGGCACTCACTGATTTATTTTATTATGTTAATAGAATCAAATTTAAAATTAATTCAGGAGATGAAAAAATGACTGGAGCGCTTGTAATGATTAAATACGCTTCACTTCCTGTTCTTTTTTTCGACGTAGGTAAAAAGAACGTTCGAAACTTTTATTCAGGGTCAAACAGCGAGTGATTTTAACGAGCTTTTATTCGCCCGCTTTTTTATTCCGAGTTAGAGAGATTTTTATGAAACTAATGAATGTCAAAGAGAACTTAATTTACTTTTACACAGTTTCAACGATATTTTTACCCGACTGCGGTGGAGGGTTATATGTTTGACGCGTATGTATGTATGTATCCTTCTAATGTTCCTATTTCCGCTTATAATTCCTTAACGCTTAAAACAATTTTAATAAATGATACGTCATTAGAGACACCTTGAAATACAATTCTTAAAAAATTAAAATGACGGATTATATGGGCTTTAATGTACGGGCTGAATAAAAAATTCTATGACGCTTGGGTGGGGTATCAAATCAAACATCTTCAAAAGACAAGTTCAAAAATATGTTCATTTAAGTTTAGAGTGAAAAACAACGTTAATTTTGAAACAAATAGTTCTTATTAAATAGCTTTCTAATTTTCTTACAAAGACTTAAAAGTACTCAATAAAAAAATAAATTTAAAAACTAAAATAGCCCGCCTGCAAAAAGACAACAACGAGATACCCCGGCGAGTTTTTTTTAGTTTTTAATTTTAGTTAGCTGTTGTCGAACGCAATAGTGCTTATTGCTTTATAATACATGAGCAGCATTTGTGAATCTATTCATAACCAATAATAATGAAGCGATGAAAATAGAAGTAACTTTAGCAGTTACTCAATTATTCGTATGATGAAGCACATTTCAGAGAACGTGTACGTATTTCAAGTGTGAAACTCGATCATAAGTCAATTATAATCGCATTATGTGGCGTCTACGTAAATCGTGCGTTAAATTTAATTACAAAACGTTGCTTCCAAAAGAAAATTGTCTGGAGGCAGCGACGCGATGCGGCGCGGGCGCGGACAAGGGAATTATTCGAGGCATCATAAGTCGTACTACGCGTGGGCATATTTAGTCACGGGCTGGGTACCTCTTACAGTAACTATAGCTGCTTAATAAAGGTGCTTATAGCGTGTTCACATCGAAACTATTCCTCTCGAAGAACCGGTTCTGATGCACCGAGGGGCCTACTACACAAACGCTTAGTGCGGACATGCCTTTATTTCTGTTGGGAATCGATGGCGGTGTTATTGACTGTCGAACACCTTCGGTGACTTGATTTTTTACTTGTACACGTCTGAGCGGTGTAAAATTCGATTTTAGAGACACTTGTCATAAATACTTCTCACCGTGGGATTATGACACTTATATTTCTTTTTTTAAAGAACAAAAGTTTTCTTTGTAAACGTCATCATGTCATGAGTTTTTATGTTGCCCGAACATAAATTACTAAAATCAAAACGGTTGTTAATACATACATGGAACCGGTTGAGTTGAGCAGTTATTATTCTACGGTATGATTTAGGACGCACACGTAATAGGCACACATCAATCATCGTCTATTTGTATCAGAATACCCATTTAATATTGTCGTGTTACCGACTCGTATGAAGGCCAATGGTCCCTACATATTGTAAGCATAAAACCGGAGGCAACCTGTACTTTTATTCAATTAAAATTTATTAATTTCAGTTGAAAGGTTTTATTTTTACTGTTCGTTAATGCAACGCAGCCGGGCGGGCCGCACCGCTGCACCGAGCTATCACAATTTTTATTTTACGACGTGTTATTGGAAAATAACATTTATGAATATTGGGTTTACACGTGTAATTGTATTTAACTGGAAACGTGTCGACTTTTTATAAACCGGATAGAATCTGCGAGACGTTGATTTCGAGTTAAAAACTTTGAGTGCCTATCAATACCGAACGTAACTTTATGCGACAAAAAATGTTTTCTTATCTTGAAATTTTCTGATACTTTGATGGCATAAAAACTGAACAGTTAGGCTCTTAAAAACACTTTTAAATACGAAAACACTCATAAGAAGCCGGCAGATTGACAAGCGTCGGCCTAAAATGGCCGGGACTGGCTTGTGTGACGGGCTTGAAGAGCGCTGCCATCCGTTGGCTGTTTTTTACTCGATGTTTTTTTGAAGCACAGGTGAAGCGGCAACCCACACTTAGGCGGCGTTAACCTGTAATCTAAATTCATTTCTCGATCCGACCCACCAGCGCCATATCTCTGTTTTTATTATAGGCCTTAAGCCCATTTGCGGGTTTTTTTACTCTAAACAAATTATCTATTATTGTAGAGAGTGGCCGATCTTATTATCAGAGGACAAACGAGTTCCTTTTGGGGCTACGCGGCCGCTCCACAAAATATTGAAGTTTACACTTGAATTTTCAACAATAATGAGAATCGACAAGGTCGTAAAGCATCGTCTGAATCGATTTGCGTTCATTGAATCGAGTAATTGCAATGTTTCGTTGAGGACTTGGAATTTATTTTGTCCTACCACGAAAACGATTCATTGTCCTGAAATAAGACGGCAAAGGTTTGTTAAATATATATTAGTAACCGGTTTATATCTCACCGAATAACGATATCGATATATGAATTATTTAAAAAGTACATAGGTGGTTATAAAATATTCATTTATCGGTGGCCTTTCGGATTCGTACATACTGAATAGAGTTATGTTTATTTAGAGTAAACGAAAAAATACCAAGTAATAAGATTAGAATATTTATTGTTGCTGCAGACAATATTCCATATAGGTTATTTAAAGTATTATTGGTAGGCTCAAAGAGGATTTAAGGTAACTTAGCTTTTTATGTCTAAAAAGCCTTTGTATGGTGATTTGTCGTATAATGAGACGAAATTGTAGCAGTCCCTAGACGATGTCAATGTCGTTTTGAATGTTCAATCGAGCCACGTAATTTGAAGAATGTTGCGACATTCATTATGTCCCATTATACAAAGATGTGAAGGCGTGAAGTTTATTACAAAAAGTGCCCGATGCCGTCTGTTCGTCATTCGAGAATCGTTTTACAGCCATAATAATAAGAATTACAACTATTAACTTGATGTAGATGATTATCCATGACCACGACAGTTGGGAACTTGTGGCGCTCTATAAAATAACCTTTGTGTGACCACAATGTTAAATAAGTAGTTTACATATATGTTACATATCAACCTCTTACACATATATTCAACCCAACGGGTTGAATATATGTGTAAGTATATATATAGTATATATATATATATATATATATATATATATATATATATATTCTATATCTAAGGCTAGAAAGGTACTATTAGGATGATCGTTTTTCAGATAATAACTAATCTGCCTTAAAAATGAGAAAAAGATTCCAACTCCAACCACTTTACCAAAAAAATAAAACAATAAACCCATTTGAATGTACCTACAATTTGACTACATTATTTTCTTAACAAAATACTAACGGTACATAATTTTCCTTACCTCCTGAAATACAACTGGAAACAGCTGTATTTAATTAAATAACATGTTTTTTCTGACTGCTGATGGTCAGTAATGGTCTAATGACCATCTTGTTCACATGACAATTGGACTTGCGTGATTTGACCGAATTTAATGTTCGTTACATTCCGGTCATCAATTTTGTCAAGAAGTTCTCGGAGACAAGGGACATAATGAAATATTATGATACTGTAATCTCAACCTCTCCGTTTTTTAAATTGAATTTGATCGCTGCAATTTGCAGCGATCAAATAAAAAAAACAAAAGTTTACCTTGTAGGTACGTGAAGTTGGTTCTGAAATTTCAATTTTTCTATAGAATTTTAGCACATAATTTCAACAAAATTCGCAGTGTCAATCATATTAATAAGAACAAAAGAGTTATTTTTAAAAATTAAACAGAGCTATAAAAAATAATTATTTAAAAACTAAAAATAACAACAAACAGACTGCAAAAGTGAATTAAAAATAATAAAATAATACTTTAATTATAAAATTAGGTACCCTAAATCTTTTTTAAGCGGTGCCAGTGACAAACATGGTTGAACTTTTTGTGTTTGTCGACATTACGAATTCTCTTTTTTTATATTTTGATAGGTAGATTCTATTGTTCATATGTGCTGGCACTGTCACGTACATCAGTAAAATGTACTTAGTGTAATTTCGTATAGGTATATAAAAGTAATATTTTCAACTCACTTTTGCAGTCTGTTTGTTGTTATTTTTTTTTTTAGTGTTTACGCTGTACTGTGTTTTGAAACTGCACACTATTTGAGATGTTTTTGTTTTGTAATTTCCGTAAAAATGTAAGCTAGGCCGTCATATTGACACGTTTTTGTTCATATCTTCCAAACTACTTAACCGATTTTGATTCTGTTCCCTAATTTGAAATAAATACGTTTTTTAAAAAATATATATATTTTTGATATTTTTTTTATTTCATAAATCTGTTTAGAAGCCCTACTCGATCATCATGTGTGAAAATGACGCCTGATGAACGCAGTCAGATCTAATTTAATTTTAAAGTCGTCAATTTTTTGAAGTTTGTTAAAAATGCACTCCCTACTCTATGAATTGTCTTTCATATTTTACTTTTTGTTCTTCAAAAACACTAACATCTTTAGGCAGAAATCAATGCGAAAATCGATTTTCAATCATCGAATCGGAGTGTCAATTATGTTTGTACGATTATCCGATATTTTTTTTACTCCTTCTTTGATTGGTCTTTTAAGTTTTAACTCTCAAAAACAATTACGTCTTTAGGTAAATATTTAATACTCAGATCCTATCAATCTTCAGTTGAAATACACGTGAAAATCGATTGTGTATCATCGAATTGGAATGTCAATCATATTTAGGTATAACATAAAGTACCTATACTTTAAATGTGCACTTCTTATTGGCGATATTCGTATTTTCTTTATCCTCTGAAGCACTAAAATCTTTAGGTATGTATTTAAGACCAGGTTTAAGATCCTATCAATCTTCTGCGAACCATTCCATATCAATTAGTCAGTGACTCCATGACCTTGTTCCTCTCATGATGAGATCACCCACGAATCGTTTAAGTATAATTATGAGCATATTTTGTTTCTCAAGTGTTTGAGATTGAATCATATGACATGACAAGGACAACATACCTACACGAACGACTTTACTAAATTGAAGGTTAATAAGAAAAAAAACCGGGCAAGTGCATGGCGGGCCACGGACAACGTAGGGTTCCGTAGTCTCCTCCCCCCTGCATTCGAATAATGTGGCTTAAGAAGTGGGTTTGATAATGGAATTTGTATGAAAATTTTATTACTTCTTATTTGATCAGCTGTTACTGGTAAACATACATACATACCCAACATCAACTATTTAGCTGGCAGGGGGGAGTGCAAATTTTTGTTAGAAAGTCTGTTTGTAAAATATTTGTCACAGTCAAGTGGGGACACTTGACTCTAAAAAATATTTTACAAACGCATCCCTTAAACAAAAAATCGTCTTCCCAACCCCTAAACGTTTTTAATACCTATGTAATGATACTCCACCCGATGGGGTAGGTAAGAAAAAAAATCACACCCCGACTTTACATATAATTATTCTTTCACTATGTCAGCGTAAGTAATATGTGTCCATGCTAAATTACAGCCTCCTAGCACTAACAGTCTCTGAGCATAGGTGCGGACGGACGGACGGACATGGCAAAACTATAAGGGTTCCGCTTTGCCATTTTGGCTATGGAACCCTAAAAAATGGAAGCGATTCATTAAGTGGGAGGTTTTACTTAAATTATAACTTGGAAGTATTCGTCCTGTATTTTTTCAAAGATAATTGACATGATTGTCTAATTTGATATTGTTGTTGACTAGTTCTAATCGTCACGTGTAAGGAATTGCAGGTTTAATATTATAAAGCTGAAGTGTTCCTTTGTTTAGTTGAGCTACTGGTTCGAATCGAAAAATGTGGTAATCAGTAATGTGGGACCACAATCCCAAATTGCTAGTTATCAATATATATATATATTGGGAATTATTTAATTAATACTTTTTTGTATATCAATGTTAATACGAAAGTAAGTAGGTACCTAGGTACCTCATAGAATAACAGTTATCAATAATAATGTAACGAAATATGTACTTAAAATAGACATTCTGTAAGTAGTAGGTATAAACTTTACGATACATTGGATTTCGGAAAGGTATTAACTTTAGGCTTTTTATACTCTCTGGAGGACGTTCTCGAGAAAATATCTTAAGGACTCTAGAAAAACGTCGCACAAGTATCTTAAATTCTGCGAAAAAAATGTTTCAATGTAGCTTTTAAAAGTACTCCTATCTATTTACTTAGTTATACTTAGATATCTTATTTCTTGACATGTTCACAAACAAATAAGTAACTCGGCGTTTACAATAGAGATGGATTGCTTACGGTCATACATACATAGGTAGGTACCTACTCAATGTGATAAAGTAGTTTATATATTTTTATTTTAGCTACGCTAATAACAAATATGCCTGTTTTGTGAATATGTTTATTATTATGCTAACAAAGAAAATATAGTAATTTACTTTCACCTACTACTACAATATTTTTTATAGGCATTTCTTGCCAATTACTTTATAAATACAATAATTGCATTTTTGAAAGATAGATGTAAAAATTTGAGATCTAGTAACATAGTCCACATAGGTGTTTCGATTTCGGCCCCGGATTGGCATGCGGAAGTCTCGGGTTCGATTCCTAGGTCCGGACTTAAAAAAATTCTATCTTTCAAAAATGCAGTTATTGTATTTATATAGTAAGTACGTAAAGATTAGTTCAGTTGGGTAAGTTGGGGTTAACATGGACACATATGATTGTTTTATAAATATGTAGGTAACTAAAAACAAATATAGAAGAACTTAAAGACCTATAAATAAATACATAAAATATAATTATGTATAAATAAGAGAATAAATAAAAACTTAATTTTATTAAAACCTCGTGCAACTAATTACACATAAATAAAATTAATCACAGTAAAATTCGCAAACAATTTATAAATATTAACGGTCCTGTAATCAACAAAGTTATGATTATAAATCAGACAGTTAATTGTTTTAACGCAATATTGCCAGTTATAAAATTAAAACGTTATTAAATAGAGTTGAGTAATAAAAATAAAGCCGCGGCTTAACTGGACAGAAAGTTATTCTCGTTAGAAGCAGTATATGTCTAGTTTTTCAATAAACGCTCCCGTGTTTTTAACGATAACGATACTCGTTGAGTCATGCTTTAGAAGATACCGAATAAAACGAATATCTTGGTAATACTGGTTCCTAATGGATTAAAAACAAATACATATAATTCAAAGCGTAGTATGTCGTCAAAAGATAATCGTTTGACTAGAAAATAAAGTGCAAAGATAAAGAAAAATAATGCGCAAGCGACGAACGTCAAGTGCGCAATCTAGACAACTCAAACTAAATGACTGGCAACTGATTGGCTCGTGGCAGCAACAATATTTCCATCGCCCACGCAACTGAGTTACAGACTTTCTAATGTAGGTAATCGCTAATTTGAGATGTTAAACAAAGCGGCGTATAACAAAGAGTTCGCTCGACCAATCAGCGCTAACAATCAGCGTTGGGCGTGGCCAATCTCAAGCTTTAATCTTTACACGCCGTTAACAAAGCCACGCTCGTACAATTCGCAAAGGAATGGAAAATAATTAACGCATTGAGTGCAAGACTCGAGATATTTTTTCTAAAGAACCCTCATATTAATGAAAAAGAATGTGAATTACATGCATCCCAATTTATATAAGCGACAAAAACAACCGTACCTACCTATATGTATAATATGTATAGGTCCTTATTTGATATTTCTGATAAAAAAACTTTCTTTCATTTAGAAACAGAAAATAATCTTCTTTTTCTTTGGTTACTTTTTACTTAGGGCTGTAGGTGTACCTACTCAAATTGCCCACATCTATGTATACTTTTACTTTCTCTTTCATTTTATTGATCTAACACGAGTAAAAAATAGGTAATATCTACAAAGTAGGTACCAAGTATTGCTATGGATCTATGTAGGTATTGTCATAATCTAGGCACACTTTTTTTATAATTTCTGGTGGTATTTTAACCAGATTAAATTTCTTAATACAATTGCCATTTGTTTCAATTTTTTATATCTAACACCTCTACAAACCTATTGAACTTACCGAAGATATCGCGCAGTTACCTTCAGATAACTCTCCGTATAAAACTCGGCTCTTGGCACGATCACATTCTATTTAAAGGGCATAAAAAGTGTGATAAACTACCCCAAAATTCCCTGATAACAGTTTAAAAACGATCGAGGACGCATTTTTGAATGTGCTTGCGTTTTTGTGGATATTTTGTCACGAACGTTTAATCTGTGGTTACCTGACGACGCAGTTTTAGCCGTAGTTTTACGTTTCTATTTTAAAAAACACATTCTAAAAAATTTGTTCTAATTAACACGTAAGCCTATTTGGCTACCAAGCAAGCATTATATAGTATAAAATCAATTACTGTTCGTTGGTTTCACTAAAACTGTTTACAAAACGACTTAACCGATTTCGTTTAATACAGAAAAAAGAATAGCAGAAACATAATAATCAATAACTTTTTAGATGTTACTTACGAAGCTTCTCGAAGTAATAAGTATATATTATTATAGAAGTATTGAATTCATGATACCTAGATGAAATATATAAATTAGGTAGATGAATCGTAATTTGACACATATTTCATTTGTAATTAGCAAAGATGTTTAAGACTAAGAAGGTAATTTCAAGTTTACTCTTTCATTTAATTTTATGATTAAACGTTGTAACTATCATGGAGGGCATTTTGAAACATTTACGATATTCTTCAATTTAGCTTCTTCGGCCATAAAGCCTTTATATAGTACCCTATAAAAGGAGTACCAAAGTAAGTTTCATAAAGTTATATGCGTTGTTGCAAACCATTATCGTGCAAATAGTGGGATGATTCATCTGTTTATTACTTTAATGGCTACTTGCCCTCATAATTACCCATCCCATGCACTTTAAATTAATTTCTAAAGCAGTGAACCAACGGACAAGCGACTATTAACTTTTGATATTTCTCGCTGATACAATAATAAGCACCTTCGGTTTAGGGTGAGGCTCGGGTGAGAGCGAGTGCGTGACAGTAGCGGGGCCATTAGCGAGCGGGCATTCAGACTAGTGTCAGAATAAACCGCTGTACCTACCTAAAAAGAGAAGTTAGAAGTTACCTAGAAGTGAGTTATTTAGATGAAAACTATTTCATTATAATGCAACACTGTTATAAACTTATCCGTTTTATCAGCTACTAGCTGACCCGCGCAACTTCGTCTGCGTAAATTTTCCCTGTTTTTGCAACACTTTTCATTACTGCTCCACTCCTATTTGTCGTAGCCTTTCTCAATAAATGGGTTACTCAACAAACAAATAATTTTTCAATTCGGATCAGTAGATCCTGAAATTGTCGCGTTCAAACAAACAAATTCTTCAGCTTTATAATATTAGTATAGATAGATTTTTAAAGTAAAATAGGAACCATTTTTTTATCTTTCACGGCGCTTTCATCGAGAAGCAGTAATGAAATATAGTCTTTGAAGTCACAACCATTTACTGTACTCGCTAGTCGCTCTGCTACCCACCCCGCTTAAACTTAGACCACAAACTTTCAATCTTGCATGCCGCCCACTCCACACGATCGAACATTCCGAATCATTTCCTTTCCTCTAAGTGTTACTTTCTTCGTCAAATACGACGTTTATCCATCTTATTTAAATTTTAATTATATAATTTAAGTAAACAAACCCTATAAAATTTAAATAGTTAGAACTTTTTGATTCAAAACTCGTTTTGTCGTACGCTTTGAATTCAAATAAATAGTTTCAACAATAAATTGTAATGATGGTTACCATTTGAGTCAAACCTACCGTAATCATTGAACGAGTCGAACTACTAAACTACAGGTGGTATTTAATTTTGTGGTCCATCTGCTGTAGACGAGTCTCAAGATAATATAATGTAATCATATTATTCTAATGTGTTTGAGACGAACCGTATTTTCACTCGTAGAATTCGAAAAAAATCCAAATTCGGTTTTTATTGGGTGAATATGAAGATTGTTTGACATAAAAGCTGGTATAGAATTCTGATTTTGTTACTTAATCATGTCTTACTGTGAGACGCTTACATAAGTTACGAGTATAAACTGTTTGCTGAGTTTTCATTTTGGGATTTTCTTAGCTTTTATTAGAGTTATACCTACTCATGCGGTTATACACGATGATATAATTTTTAGTGCACTCTCTCACATCCAAATTAGTCAAATTTTCGCACGCATAACATTTTTTTTTTCATTTAAAAGATAACTAGCAATGTGGGATTGTCGTCCCACATTACTAGCAATCCTGTTAACCCCTCCAGCTAAGTTCTATGGCTTGTGTTAGGAGTGGGTTTACGTCGGTAGTATAATGGCCTGGATTCGAACCCACGACCTCACGATTGCTAGACCGATGCCTTAGCCATTAGCCTACCACCGCTTTCACATCACATTCATATTTTACTTTTTATTTGTCTTTTATGATATAGTAATTATAAAGTTACTTGTTTACATTGTGAAGAGGCTATTTTAAACTCTATAAAATACTAGTTAGTTGCAAACATGATCAAAAATTCTTATAAAGCTATCCACATTACTAGTATTAAAATAATAAAGCAAAATACAAGTTCGTTTTCTCAACGACCTGTAATTACTATACTCCTAACCACAAGCTTGTATCACAAGCTGCCATAAATCAATGTTAGTCCTATAATCTGGCCATAAGATTGATTCTTGATAGGAGAGTTGTATTAGGCAGGTGCATCTTTCCTTGTTACAACTCCTTAGTCGCTATTCGCACTAGAGAACCCGATTACCAGATATTTGTACCATACACACTAATATCCGGTAATCGGATAGCTTTTAATTGAAAATGGAACCATGCTCTTCAATCAAAGTATTATTTAGTGTATGACTGGCCGGTTTAAAAAAATAAAGCATGCTAAGTACCAGAATGATCGTGCCATAAAAGTAAGCTTCCTAATTCAGATACTAAATGATAATAAACTAGAAACTAACTTTAAAATAAAACAGCGAATCTAACAAACAATAAAATTAGAACAAACTAGCGGCCCGCTCCGGTTTTGCACGGGTATAAAATATATGGATGTTAATATACATATAAACCTTCCTCTTCAATCACTCTGTCTATTTAAAAAAACCGTTTCAAAATCCGTTGCGTAGTTTTAAAGATTTAAGCATACATAGGGATATAGGGACAGAGAAAGCGACTTTGTTTTATACTATGTAGGGAAGTCTCAAGATTTCACAATGCGTTACAAAAATAAATTTTATATTATTAGTAGGTGTGGCGGTACCCACATATAATAATATAAAATAAATCGACACTTGACAGCTCGCGACAAATCCTAAATCGCGATATAGAAGTTTTCACAGCTGCTATCATCACCTCGCCTGGTCGGAGGATCCCTTGTGTTGGAGGGACTTAACACCTTGCCCTCCACATAGGTATATCCGGTTATTAGGACATATTATATCCGAAATACCTATCTCGGCAACCCTGCCTACAACACCCACGAGAGAAGACAGAACCGGCTATTCTTAGACAGGACCACACGGAATGTATGAACAGTATATTTTGTATGAAATTCAAGCCTTATTTTAAAGTTCAGCTGGAGTTTACTTTGAAAGTTGGACGGCGTTAAATGTTCCACAATATCTCTGGGGATTTAATGGTCTAACGAAAACTTCATATTTTCTAGGATTTTGCTCTATAACAGCCTCGTTTATTTTTTTTTATTTTTCAACGTATATATCATTCTTTCTTTTTAAGTTGGAGGTTATAAATATAATTTTGCTAACCGCATTTCTACTGGTGAATATTTAGTAGGCGTCCAAATAGCAGCAACCGGGATTAAATAAATGGCAGAGATTGACCCAAGATAAATGTTATGGTGGTAATTAACTACCGACTGTTAGCTAGAGTTATTTTGTGACGTCATCAAACACGATTTTAAATCTTCAGTTCTTTACTTAGTGGCTCAATTGGGCTTCCATAGCTTTACAATTAGAATAAAAAAAATGAACCGCCTTCAAGGAAAAAAAATATCAAGCACATCCCCGAATGCAAATTTTGCAGACTCACTCCTATGTTTTAGTCTATATCTCGGGTGTTATACTAAAATATTCAATTGAATAGTGAAAACCGCATCAAAATCGGTTCAATAGTTTCTGAGAAAATCGCGTACATACATATAAACAGTTCAAACAGAGATAATACAAACATGATGTATTATCGATTCTAGAAGGTAGTCAACTTAGCATAGGTATCTTTGCATGGAATCGGCATAGCGATTTCTTACTAGATAAGCAGGTAATTAGCAATAAGTACTTAAGAGGTCATGCTGATTTCCCTGTTAATCAATCGATTATTAACTCAGCACTGCGTACCACCTTTTAATTATATACAGACTGTTTTTAAATGATGTGCACCTGCTTTAAAGTTAAAACCATTTCTTTAAAGGTATGAGAAACCTAATTTATTAAAAATCAGATGTTTTTTTTATTATTTATACATATTGGAAGGTCTTCTGGCCTTGTTTATTTCTCAGGAATTCTACCAATTGCAATGCGAACTCAGAATTTGATAAAAAGACAAATGAAACGCTACAGTATCAGATGAGCACTATATTTTATACTTCAAATACAATGCAATTACTATAAAAATGATCACTATTCAACAGTAAAAATATTGTTGGGACCATTTGCTTACAAGGGAACTGTTCAAATGTGTTCTTTTCTTCTTAAAATTTTGTTCCGGAGACGCGATTCAATATCAGGAAACGACCGATAATTACGAAGTAATTATATTTTATTGACAATTATTCGTATTATCAGTAATGAAGATTAACAATAGGTACGTATTTTAATGTTCTTAGGCTTTCATTCTATTTTAATTAACAAACACAGTGCTTTGGATACGCTAAGTTCATTGTATAGGCATAGGCACTCAACGATGGCTCTTTTCAACATTATTATTCCGACATGTTCCATACTTCCAAAAATAAATTAACACGCGTGAGAAGCATGACATTCAATACTCGGTAAGTTAATATTCTGCGTATAAAACGACAATAAACTTTTTCTTTTATTTGTGGTTACCTTTCGGCCGATTGAATACTCTCAGATACTCTGCGCCGACACTCAATGGATTTTAATGGGACGGCCGTGCATTAAATTATTATAAGTTACATACCAGTATAATAGTCTCTTGCGAGCGTAGGAGGTGATACTCGTAAAAAAGGAATTAATTTAATATAGAATGGGCCTAAGCTTTTCTCTCCATAAATCCCGTCGTGACAAAATATTTAATGACGCTATTTATTGAGATATCAGCGATTCTTGGCACATAATCCGAGAAATGCTATGTACCGGATAATATATGACTTGTAATCGAACTTCGACATGAATATTTATCAAGCCTCGTGATTAATAGTACAAAGTGAAATATTATTAAGCGAGCGATTCGTTTAACAGAAAACAAATGTGTACCAAATAGACCGCAGCCGAATTACACGGACATTGGGCTAACTCCGTGTGGCCCAGAAGATCATTAATAAAAATTTCGTTAAGGCAACAAGTTCCGTTGTACCTTGTGACTAAGCATTACTGCGCCCAAATACCCCACAGAGTAAACGCGTTGTGAACGCACCTCGTTCGTGAATATCTACTTAAATAGACTCCTCTTCCCATTTCACCTCTAACAGGGTATTGTCAGAATGTTAACGCATCATTGTCATGTCACCGTTTTAAAAAAGGTTTTTTAAACAGTCGGTAACTGTATGTTAATATCGTAGGGCGGTTCCGGCTGACGAAACACGTGTCGCTTGTTCGGCTATTGTTGAAAAAAGACGAAACCGACTGGCTACATGGATAGTTTAGTGATAACATCAACAAAGTCACTTTAACATGAACCGTACATAATTATTTTACAATCGATTCCATGAATAAATAAACGTGTTTGATAAACTATTCATAAGATTCTCTTTCGAAAATATCTAGCTTGCATTCTTTCCTCTGAAACGAACTACTTTGGAAAGTTCGAAAATATTTCGATATTGCCACAAACAAAAACAAATTTTCTTTTCAAGATTGAGATATTTAAATTAGAGTGTTTTTGAGCTTTCCGCAAAACAAGGACGTATTAAATTCTTAAAATAGTAACTCGGAGTTACGAAGATATTCGTGGCATAAAGTTTGCAGCAAAATTAATTATAAACGAAAGCAGTCTGCTCTGCTTAGCTGGCTTTAGCAAAAGACATTTTGATATACACCGTGGAAAACTTTCTCGGCGGACGAGCGTTGTCTCTTGAAATAAAACAAGCAACGATCGCAGCTGTAGATGTGTTCCTATCCAAAATAATCGTTCCTTTATATGAAAACCACAAACTCAAAACAGTAGAAGAATTTGGAAAACAAGAGACATTCAACTTTGTTTTCCAACAAATAGCGTTACAATTCTATAAGAAGTTCTGGCGTCCCTTCCCTAAAGTAGATACTATTATATAAGAAACCAAAGATTCTGATTACATATTCTGCTAGAGTTCAACACAAATGAAAATCAAGGATGTTCAAACCGTATTTTTAATAAAACAGCGCGTCGAGTTTCGCATGCAGGGCGGACACCGCTTCCAGTCACCGCATTTCTGTGGTATAAAGTTGTTCGGGCTTTGAAAAAGCAAGACCAAATTCCTGCTGCGGAGAGAAGTTAGATCACGATTGCACTCAGCTACTACTTTTAACTAAATTGAAGTTGCGGGCAAAGAGTGCACCCTGATGCACGTGACGCATCACTCCGTCTGTCCGTTTGTACTTTTACGTGAGTGGATTGCAGTGGACTTCTTTATTCAATGGCGCGGTTGCATTTTCGAGGACGCTTGTCGCGTCGTGGTTGATCGGAATGACAAGTATTTGCGGTTGGGCATCACGCCATCTCAACTCACCGTTTTATGGGTCTTTATTGGCACGAAATACACTCAATCGATATCTTGTAGTTTCGAGGAATTTTGAAAACTTTAAATCTAAATTTTCGTTGTGTTACGAAGAAATTCTTGACCTAGATATACTTGGAAGCTAAAACAGAAATGTTATAGATAGTTCTTTATCGGTTCGCCAATGCCAGGATTTCTGTAGAAAATATAACTTTTATTTGCGGGTTATATCCATCTACGATAAAATACAACCTCTTAACGTGCAATAAAGCATACTTAGGGCCTGTTGTAAGTAAACTAGTAATTCATTGGCCTGAAGCGCTGCTGATAGGTCAAATTTACTACCACTCTGCTAAAGTATTATATTTTTTCGGAAGACGAAAATACATTCTTGAAAAAGTTTATTTGTTGATGATATAATCTACTGGTAAACGGATCAGAAAATATCAACGCAACCGTGTTAACCCGCAGAAGCTTATTTTTAACTTAATGTGGAAAGTTACCATATGTTAGTAACAATTACTGTGGTCAAAGTCAGCTTCTGACAACTTTTTACAAAACTATTTAACCAAACGATAAAATGTAACTACTACAAACTTTATGAAACAGAATGACAATTTGCGTACAAGAATTAACAGAATTGGTTTTAAAAGTATTTTATTAAAGAGGAATTAACCTTTTTGTACCTACTTAAACAAAAACTTGGATAGTCTATGATTGTATTCAAGCAAAACATGAAAGTAATGAAAGTGTACAGAAAAATATTGCTACAAATTACAGAAGAAAGCAAAACAAAAACTTGCTTCACTTCTATTATAAGAAACTCTGAAACGTAATACACATCCCAACCTCTAAATATCTAAATAAAGAAGAAAATTGCTCCCAATCTAATTCACGTTGTACAAGTTTCAGAAATCTCAACAGACATTTTCACATACTCTGATGAAAGGAAAGAAATATTTATTATGTATAAGGCGCAAAAAATGATCAAATTTCCAAAAGTTGTACAAGAAAAGTTCGTTAGGATGAATAGTATTCCCTTGCCGATGAAGTAATGAAATGTCACAATGTAGAATATGTAGGAACGTTTTTAGAATAAATTTAAGAGGATGATATTCTTACAGCGCTGTTCCGCGAATTCGGTCAGAAAAAGCAGCAGGTATTATAAAATCGTGTAATATACGGTAGCGACTGTCGATAATCGCAATTACTTAGAAGGCCGTTCGATATCGACAGAGACACAAGTTCATAATACAGGGAATAGCAGATGGAATAATAATTTTTAGAGTTTTTAACCACACAGCCGTTTCAAATTAAGAATAGGTTCAGTTTTTAACAGTTTATGTTAGTTCTAGTCGTATGTTTTTTTTAAACGCACGTCACACTTGAAGGACTAGCAAGTGACACTGAAATCCACTTATATTCCTATTAGAGTCACAATATATGAGGGTATTGTACACTTTATCGTAAAATGGATGACTTGGAATTAGACGCATCCGCTTACATATTGAGAGGTGTTCAAAACTACATTAAGTGAGCAACAAAATGGAACAATGGGTTTCGGATGTGTGGATCTATCTATAATTATGTTTACAGCTTAGAAAATCGTAAAAGTTTTATTTATATATACTGGAAATAACACACCTGCTACCAATTTATATTTTACTGTCATCAGTAAGCTAATAAAATTCGCGACAGATATGGCTTATATATCCATGTTTAAACGAACAGCAATATTAATTTATAGGTTACTGAACTCAATTATTCGAATGGAATTCGTCTCTTTAATGCGTATGTAAATTGTTTAAAGGCCATTACATTCCTCATGCGTCATGGAAGAAACTAAGAAAATGTTCCAGTTGATAGTCATCAAAGCTTGGATTGGATGGATTGATGTAAATGTTATATTTAGCTGAGGTAAGAACCTTGATCGTTTTAAGAGTGTAGTTCTATTCAAAATATTAAATGAAATGTATAGAACGAATTCAAATGTCCTAAAATATCCTTGAAACGAGCGTAAACTAAATTTCAACGTACATATTTCTGTTCGCCGGTGACAGGAGACGGGCGAGGCGTGCTGCAACCAACTAATTGACAGTCACACGAACTCGAACAATACAATGCGACTATTTTAGCTAGGTACTAATAGATTGACGCTTTTATATGCATCTTTGTGAGTGACATCTGACGTTGCCAGGTATCTGATATGTAAAATGCATTGTGTTAATTATATTACGTAGGTACGGCCGGTCTCAATTATCTATCTACCGATTTGGCTACTAGAGGTATATATTTGACATAAGCGTCATACAAAATATGTCAATTCTACCTCTTGTAGCCAAATGCATCGGTAGATAGATTATTGAGACGGGCCGTTAGAGAGAAATAAAATTAAAATACGGCTAGCAATGTTTGTAGGATAGAATTAAAATCTCAAAACTGATTTTATTGCTTTTTTTTTATTTGGTTGGCACTTTGATTGCAAAGCTTGCCTAAACACGGCTAGACCGACTATACTAAAACAAATTATATTATCAGCCTATTTCTAGACCAATCGATTTGTTTATTTAGTGGTTATAAGGCGGTATGACGTAGAATGTGACTATATAGGTTCGAAAGATACACGATATAAGACAATTAAAAGAATCATGAATCACCAAACTTTAAGATTATAAATAATAGCGTGATTATAAATATAAGGCTTCTAATATAAAGGAAATTTTCACAGCAAATATCAACAACCAAACCAATTAGAGTTTTTCTAGGCCAGGACTTCATAAGCGTGGGTGTTATTGTGCTCGTTAAAACCGAACAGGCGTCTATATTTTATATAGCTTTAGAGATTGCGTAGATTACATTAATAATTATTATAATTATACCCATAAATAATTACATTTATCAAAATAACGTTATTACTGTACCTAATCTTGAGGTTGTTCACGAAAACGTTTTGCTCATGCAATTTTCTCTTTTATTACAATTAAGACCCCTTTACAAAACCAAAAACTATGAAAAAGAAACACTTTGCTAACTTCTTAATGGGACAATATACTACCAATATAATAAACACTAAAGTTTTATAAGAATAGTGAATGGCTTTTGATGAACGCTTTATAAAAATAAATAATACCTTCATATCAGAATAACACATTAGTTATAATTATGAAACGTACCTAATGTAGACCAAAGTATGACAATACATGTAAACTGACTGGCAAACGGTAGAAAATAAAACATGTTTAGTACCCACTCGAATGTAAGTCATTAAATCAGGGATGTTACGGAGCTTCGACTCCGACTCCGAAAGGTCGGAACTTCTGATTGATTTTACTACTCCGACTCCGACTTCGGCTCCGACACTTTTAAATAATACGTTTTAATCGGAGGTACCAATGGTGCGTCGGCCGCTCCTTTATGCTACTTTATATACTATTAATAAAAGACTCCGATGAACCAAACTTAAAAACTTCGACTCCGACTTCGGTTCCGATAAAACCACCTTCGTATTTTAATCCTTCATTTGATTCCTTTATCCAGACAAAGGCTTATCCTCTGAGCAAGAGGGAGTAAGGGATTGTCGCAACAAGAGGGCAAATGCACGATGTTGGTCAAGCTCACAGGACTGCGAAATTAGTGGGGATGTGTTATACCACCCCCTGCCTCCCAATCTTATATGTGAAACTGGTACAAGAAGCCCGATGCAAGATGTTGCGATCCTGACATTACTAGGAATTTAAGCTAATCTTAGGTTAGGTTACGCCAGAGTAAGTGCGTACTCAATTAAAAATAAATGGTTGTGGGTAAAGTCGATTTACGGACGATAATTTTTGGTGATAAAGTCATTAGAAAACATTGATGACATTGAATAAACAATCATGCCTGCAACACATTTTTTATTTTATTTTTTATTTCTAATAGTATTGCATGTCGCTGTAATCGCTAAAACATTGATCACATTGAAATAACAACCATGCCAGTGATAGCTTTAGTGGACCCGCATGACGACCACAATACTTCAACCTATCAGGAACGTTACCAGAACGTGAGCAGTGACGTCAAACTTTTTCGTGAGTGCAGCCGGACATCGATTTATAAGACGTTATCACGTCAAAAACGAATACTGTCTAAAAATATTTAAAAAATCAAAATTGTTTATGTAACCACTTTTGAAGCGGCGCTAACCTAATGGCTAAGGCATCGGTCTCGCATTGCTAGTTATCTTTAAAAAAAAAAAAGTCTGCACATTGATATACCCATGTCAATAGTAGCTTTGCTAGATAGTTGGCAGAATTTCGCGTTGGGTGGCAATGTTTATTCTTTCTACAAAAAATGGCCTTACATTATATTCAGGTTGATACTTTAGTCTTTTATGCTAAAACTTTTAGCTGAATGTATTAAATAGGTAAGCACTCGTTGCTAGCTCGTCTGAAGTTTGAAAATATAAGTCTCCTAAAAATCAGAATATATGCTAAGTGCAACCGAACGTCTATTATGTAGGTTAGACTGGGAATAGTTACAAAGTTATTATTAGGATTATTATTTAACTAATATACGTTACGCGTGTATTAGAATATATTTTGTTGGTAAAATTAGGATTCAGAATTCATACCTTTGGCCTATTATAATTGGCTGCGTGAACATAAAAGTATAATTTTAGGCGTGGGTTTTAAAGGCTGTTAGATGATTGTAGACGGATGTAGATAAAATCTGAAAGAGTTTATAAATCGTTAGCAGGTGTGAGAATATGCAAAATGGAGGATTTTTTTAATGAAACCTCATTTTTGTATTTGCGGATTCAATTTTACCAAAAAAAAAACTGATCAAAGCCAAAAATACCAAAGCTTACGCATATTTTTAACAGAAGATTTTGATTATGTGCAAAAGCGACACAGTGTTTAATAAACAAACGCGTATCCAAAAAATAATTCCAGGAATATGTACACAATGAAGTGAACAAACTCTAAAACAATTACCTTTGTTGGCACTGTCAATAACAATAACATTTATCAAATTACTTGGGCGAACGACTCGAAGGCGATACCGTGAGGATGGGTTCGAAACAAAATTGACAAAGCAAGCAGAAGGCTTTCAAGGCTAGCTCGCGTGTTGCGACGTGTTTGCATCCGTAATTTGTTTGTTGGCGGCAGCACACGACTGACTACATTAATGGATCTGGTCTCGGCACGCGACCAAAACTTCCATAGTCAGACATGCCACTCAGTGAACCAGGGTTTACCTTCCACGACTTGCTTGAAAAGAACAAAGACTTTTATCGTAACACGCTGTCATGTAACTCCATTATGTCATCTTATTTTGGTTCAACTTGCCTGCTTTCGTTTTTGACACTTGATAGGGCAGCGATTGCTCTTTTTGTGGCGACGGTGGTGACCAATGACGAAGCAACGAAACAAACTTTATTTATACTGTATTTTCAATTCAATTCGGACAGTTGCCGAGAATCGGCTTCGGTCACAGCGCGCTAACAACATGTATGGCGAGCGGACGGCCGCCTATACTGTGAGTATAAATTATAAAATGAACGTTCTGAATTTAATTTTATATTGTACCATTTATGAACAATAGATATCATGTGATGATAATGTAGAGGAGAAAAAAACACTTTTTATTTCTTCTCTAGTATGGTAGGTTGTCTATAATATGTAAAATAAATTAGCTTAAAGATGGCATTTTAGCATTGGTTTAAACAATGCTAGTTTTTAGTTGTTATTACTATTAAGTTAAAATGTTTTACCAAATACAACTAGGTAAATAGCAAATGATGTTAAATGCAACGCCTCAGACATTTTGTAATGTCCAAACAATTCAAATGTTTACTAGTATACTAATAGTATGGCAAGAAATATGCTGAGTAATATAAAAAAACACTTTTTGTGTGATTTTAAATGGTAAAAAAAATTTCTTGAAGTAAAGAAGAATAACTTTGAAGAATGATACTCCGACAACTTCATGTTAGTTTTCCAACTGCTCGTTGACGTTCATAAACTATCAAAGAACCAGTAAGTATATCGTAGACGTATATATACGAAGCCAAAGTTAAAGTAAACTCCAACCTCAGTCTGTATCGAATCCACTGTTTCAACTATATGAATAGTAGTTAAATATAATGAATGTTTTATTCAGACTTATGCAAATTCTAATTATACAGTCAGCTGTGTTCAAACTCTGTTATTACTATTTCTCTACAATCACCTTGACAGAACTCTATTTTCTGCATTTTCTTGGTTAAAATGAAACGTTAGTGTATTTAGTTTTACTTTTGCGGGTTGCAATCATGTTTTTTTTTATATATTTAGCTTGCAGTAATTGTTTCAAAAGTCTAAGAAATGTATTATTACATTTATTACAAATTTCTCTTGTGTGAGCGTAGCAGTGGCAAGTATAATGACATTATTGCAATGTGTATTACGCCCTCAGTTATTTCCCATAGAAATTAATTCGCATAACTTCTCCGGTTGACTGAATACTGCCTCTGATAATGTAACTGCAATGTACTGCATTTCTTTGTCCTTCACTGTGACTTGCACCCACCGTGTCAAAGTTCTAAAACATATAAAAAAGAGAGAGGTGTCTTGTTGGAGCGCCTTTTGCTATATATTTGTGTGTTTGTTACTAATTATTAAAAAAATAATTCTGGAAGAACATAACATTTTAAAAATGGTCCTATTGCAAAATTAACACACACAGCCAGTTTAACATATCACCTATGTTAACATTATAAACATTACATTTTACAAAAATACAAACAATCTATATAACACAACCTCCATAATTTAGCTTCACATATTTTTGATCCATGTCAAAATGTTACACTTTTTTCCATCTAGCCTCTCAACCGCAAACAAATACGTGCAATAAGGAACTACGTTTCAATAATAGGATGCAATCACTGTCGTTCAAGTCCTACCAACCTTTATATTTACATAATTATCAGATGTAAAGTTCCGACCAATTGTCATTCAGCCTGTTACTTTTAATCACAGCAAAGCACAGGAAAGCCATATCCGAAGTGTTATCTTTTAATAATTGTCGCTATGGGTTCTGGAAGCGAGGCTATAACCCAACTGAGTTAAAAATAGCCCTGCACATAGCTAAGTGTAGTGGAAGATAGTACACATAGTTTGTGAGTGTTATCTTGCACGCCATGCCTGTACGTGCAGTGGCGAGCCAATTAAAGGGATTTCTGTGGCGATCGCAAAGAATAGCTTGCTGTCACGTGGCCTATTGTAAAATAGACTGATAAAATTGTTGGCAGGATTTTATCGTTTCCAACTCGATACACAACTACCTTCAAGTACATTTACTTATAAACACGATTCGATATTAACAACCTGTGAAGTAGACATTATGTATTCAATTTATATATTATAAAATTATATACCCGTATGGGTCTTAATCATGTGAATATTTTAAGGCAAATACATATATTTTTTTATTGCCCGTTGTTTCGACCGTTTTTTTCGTTCAATTTACCTTAAAAAAATAATGTAATTTTATAATGTGTACAAATGGTGAAAGTTTATCAACATGTATAGTTTGTTTTTCTTTTTAAAATATTAAAGTACTCCAGCAAAGCTGCTCAGGAAACACTGTAAAGTAACGAGCTGCAATTTAAAACGTTCGCTCATAAACGTGAATAAGGAATCCAAGAAGCACGAAACACACCTATATATCAAAGGAAACATTGTCTTTTGAAATTCCCAGTGTCAACTGAAGCAGAAAAGACATAGTACATTTGTTTGGTGGCATTATCGAGTCATACAACAAAACCGTAACCGTTTCGTGGCGGTATAAGTCCCTTGTCGTGTCCCGCCCCTCACTATAAATCTATCAAGTCAACTTTAACACTCGCTGCTGCATTTCCGTTCCCCAGACATCATGCACTCTGATATTATCATTTTAAAAGGAAAGTAAATATGTAAAGCCAATTTTGGCATTGAAACTCTTTTTCTTCTTTTGTTTTTGTCCGTTTGAAAATCTTTAATCTCAGTTTTAAAAATAGAAAGTCAAACCGTTTTGATTTTGTTGTATTTTCGTACTGTTTCTTTTTGTTTTCTTTATTTTAATTTGTTATAATAATGAGTGTTCTTTATTTTAATTTTAAAATAAAGTTAAAATACATTTAAAACTTTTTTTACCTCATTCATTTTTTATGTCTGTTAAGAATCAGCAAGAAGTCCCATAGCAAAATTTCTGTAGTATAAAATGCTTTCGTTCTTTAAATATTCCATTCTCTATTAGAATTCGTTTTATTCTACTTTAATTTCTTAATTAGAAGGATATAAAACCTTATTGCACACTCAACATTTTACTGCTTCTTTACGTGGCGCAGGTGTAAGTTTTATTGAATTTGAATAAATTTATAAAACAGTACATCGTCGAATTATATTACTTTTACTAGCTGGTTTATGATTCTTAGATTGATTTAGATGTTATATAGGTAATTATATCGCATAATGAATTATTTTGTAGTTTAGTACTTACATTATAGGGTCAGACTAAAATAATAACATTTATGGAGCTCCGTGTGAAGCCGAAAAAAGTAATACTAAATAGAAAAATAAAATGGCGCACGCAAAATGATTTTCATGCGATCAGGCGCAAGAGAGTAGAATCAATACTACAACGATTGCGTGCAAGTGATAGCATTCTAAAGCTGTTTGCTGAGCGCTATAATAGTCACAGGCTAAAGTATTGGGTAGCTATAGCGATAGATGCAGCCCTGTCTAGTCCTAAGTTAGGTAAGATTAAATAAAGTGTGTTATTTTTATTCTACTTTTATTTTTTATATATATACATATACATTACGATACAAAATACAATACGGCATTGACTTTAATTACACCTTGCGCATTCGTTGCAAAATAATATTACCAACCTACTTTTCTATTTGGTATTATTTTTTTCAGCTTCACTCGCTGGTAGGTTTTAAACGTAGGTATTTTTTGAGCATGGCAGGAACAATTATCTAGATAGTTTTTAGTTGTTTTTATATCTTGCAAAAAAGATTTTTATAACACTCCGTTATAAATTGATCGTGTGTAACTGTAGGTGCCATCGTAATGCCCAAATGATTGGACGGATCAGGAAGCGGTTTTTTATATAGTTTAATCAGAAATCTTCAGGGCCGCTTACCCACCAGATGGACCGACTTAGCTAAATCGATCACCAAATGTTCCGATAGTGAATGTTCACGAAACGCTACCAATAGAGAGAGATGACGAAGTATCGCAAAAGCAGCTTGAAATCCACCAGACGATCCATAATCATGACTCCAGGAGTTACGACTAAGAAGAAGAAGAATCAGAAATGTTCTCGGCTTTGTTTAAGCTATGGTTTTATGATTAGTTTCAAAACTTATGTAACTTTTTGTCTCACATCATCATTATACTTCCCAAGATGACAGAGGGGAGGGGGGAGAGGGTTTGTTCCAGGATAAATATTCTTCTTCTTGTAACCTAATTACTTGAAAAACTAGCTTAATTCCTGGCGAGGTGAAACAGCTCCGCGGCGCTCTCGACTCCAGTCCAATAGTGATTTCGAAGCCACGACTTTTTACGACGGTCTATTCCAAGTCTGCCCGCAATTTTGCCCATTATTATCAGTTGTTGTAAGTCGTATGTCTCATGTCTAAAAACATGACCGACTCAGGTTAAATAACAACTACCAATGCGAACCATCGCTGGCACGACGGAGGAGGGGGACAGATAATCAATAACTCAACATCGGACAAGTGGGAGTCCTTCATGTAACGGGGGATGTACAATTGACTTAAGACCGACCAAAACTAATTACTATGTACTTTTTCAATTCAAAACCAAATTATCTCGAGCTCATACCTTATTAGCAAGCTTATATGCACTCCCTGTCACGTCAAAGTTGGTACCACAACATCAGATATGTTAAAGACAAGTTTGTCAAGTGTTGACTAGTGGACGTGGAGCTAAACGTACCTCCACTCATTATTTATTCAACGGGAAACCTCAGTACATTGTGGCTTAAGTTAGATAGGTACAGGTGGTTGGCTCCATATTATAAGGAAAACAGCAAGCGCGCACATAGACGCGGACGACAGATCTTGGTCGCGCTCGGTCGAGCGAAAACCGAGACGAGAGAGTTGAGAGCTATGTACGTCTATGTATACATGAATTTAAGGCTCAATTCGGGCAGCAGAATGAGCCAATGGTGATTTGATCAATAGTACTTGAAAACCTCAAGGCATGCGATATAGGATATAGGTATGTAGATATAGTTTAAAATTCTTTCGAACTGAAAGTGCTCGCTACGCCCGCCAATACCGGTCGCTGCAATTCCACTATGAATAGAGCCTTATATTGACTTGTGGGCCAGCCTTCTGTACCTTTGTATTTTGTGAATATGGTAAGCGGTCGGGTGCCTAAAGTGGAGAAACTTCACAGAATGATTTAATAAACCCAAGTACATCGGACTAGCCACATATCTCAAATGTTAATCATATAAATTTAATTACCTGTGACGTATTTGAATCACTAATGCTGTGTTTTCAGTCAATAAACCGGTTTGCAAGAAAGCTCAATATACGAGTAATTAAATACTGATAGTAAAATAAAATAGTGCCTGTGTTGTTTTGATGTTAGTTCTGTAGTTTTTAGGTGAAAGGGCAATATAATTTCAAGTGTTATAAGTTATTTTAGTTTTAATAACTAGTACTAATAATAGGAGACTTTTGTACCTATTGATTTCACGATACTAATAAGAGGCCTTATATTAGCAATATTTACTAATAAAATATTATTTATTTATTTTCCTCAATAAGGTTACAATAGTTATATGTAACAAAAATTGGTTAAGCTTAAACAAAACTTTTTGAGTACAGCAGTCTGATAGTTTTATAAATTATATTTTAATTTCGGCTCGAGAAGTTTTAATAAGCAGATCTGATAGTCTTATAAATTATATTTTAAACCTGTTGTTAACAAATCTCGTATTGATATCGAAACAAGTAGAGCTATTTTTCCCATATTTTCTTTCAAAATATATTTGGACGAAATGGACTGTTCCCCTGAGGAAACTGGTGACTAGTTCAACTGAGAAACAAAGGCAGTAGATAAAGCGAAAACTTAGCATTTAATGATTAAAAATAAAACATGGTAGGTACCTACAGTTCGTAAGAATCTTTAAGTACGATCTGAACGTAGCTCGAGTCGCGTCGCAGTAACGTATTTTATGACGATCGCGCGCATTCGTATCTGCACAATCGCCTGCGCGCCTATATTCGGAACTGTCTTAAACTATACCATGCTTTATTTTCAATCATCAAATGCTACTATGAAACCATAAAGCAATAAATAACAATACTTAGTATATCTACTGGATAAATAGTCTACTGGAGCAATAAGTCAAAAGTATAATTATAAAATTAGAAACTTATTCAGCTATCAAAAACATTATTTCATATTAGGGGTTGACACTATAATGCCTTATTAGAATAATTACATCATGTGGGTGAAGTAGCGTGGGGTTACTATTGAATAATTTACTTTTAATTTGCGTTCATTAAAGGTCGTTTGCATATAAATTTAATTACCTATTGAAAAACAAAATTAATAAGAGTCGTCAGGCTCTATTCTGTTAGTATAGAGCCTTACACTAATTCATACAACTCTATGTTTCGACCGAAAGTTGAAATAATAGATTCGATAACGAAAATGGTCTAATAAAAATCATCGTGAACGAAAGAAATTTCAAGCTTCGAAAGTTCACGAAGTTTCGTTTCGGGAAAGAGTGTGACCCACAGGGAGTTGAATGATTCGACTGCGGAAAAAGTACTTCACAAAATAGATTGCTTAATTTAAGGGATTTTGTACTATGGCTTGTATATTTAAATTTCAAATTCCGAATTCAACTCTTTCCTAGTATCGTAGCTATATCTAAAACTGCAATAAGACGAACAAACTGCAATAGGCGGTAGCCTAATGGCTAAGGCATCGGTCCCGCAATCGTGAGGTCGTGGGTTCGAATCCTATCCATTATACTACCGACGTGAACCCACTCCTAACACAAGCTATTGAGCTTAGCTGGAGGGGTTAACAGGATTGCTAGTAATGTGGGACGGAAAATCCCACATTGCTAGTTATCTTTAAAAAAAAAAAAACATTCGAGTCAACTTAAAAGTAATTATTTATAATATCGTCTACGAAAACTTCGCCCGTTTGTCTAATGTCAAAAGTAAACACATGGAACTTCTCGACGTTGAGCACTCAATGTATGTAGATTACCTAAGTAGTGAGCACTTACGTAAAAAAATAACGTATACACTTAACAAAGGATAGGTACACATCAAAGGCAAAAGTTACATTTAGTTCGACCTTCACAACTTGCCACTTTTATTATAGGTATTCCGTACGTATAAGCACAGAATATTGTGAATATAGAAGACAACGTTCCTACTTAAGAAACACTTTTGACGCACGTACACGGTCGCGGAAACGGAGTTCGCCTTCCGAATATAGACATAGAGACTGGCCTGCGCTGCACTCTCTAGAAAAAGACAACGCGACTGAGTGGCCGATACTGCAATGACAACTGACATTGTCAAACATTAGAGACTTCATGACGTCGATAAGCATTGACGTATAGACCTGAACCACGCCATCCCATTCAATTAAAAAGTAAATATTGACTGCAAAGCGTGAAAATGAGAAAAAATTCGTGCGACCTTTGACAGGTGTTGTCCACAGAGTAGCGTTGTCTCTTTCTAGAGAGTGGTCAATTTTGTGAGGTTATGGCGCAGTCCTGTTCTCTACGTCAATGCCGATAAGAATGTTTTGTCTCTCTCACGTTTCGTAGCCTGTATTTACTTCATACCTGAAAGGGAAGACGCAGTCTAGTAGAGACTAGAAGACTATGATTCCGTAAAGTCAATGAAAGATAATTGAAGATGACGGTACAATGTGTGGAACATAAATATAAAGATTTTTATGTTCCCAACTCCTAACAAAGTTCACCGTGGTTTTCGATTGTCGTGATGTGTCGTACGTCGCTCGAATGTAGGTTGCCTTCTGTACTCTAGGTATTCTGTACATATAACGCCCTACTACTTTTTCGCTAAACTTCAGTTCATAAAGTATCGTGGAGAGTGCGATAAATTTTGCCAAATGTGTGCAATCCCTTTTTTTGTCTACGCTATTTTATTTGGTTGTATAGCTGACATTTATGTCTTGTTTATTAGATGATTAAAAGGAGACTTGGCGTATTGGGTATTTTTTTTCGATTTTGTGAAAGTGCATTATTGTTATTAGGTGTATATTTATGATGGATAATTTTATTTAGCTGTTTCTGTAACATTGTTTTATATTAAATCTTCATAGTATTGTCGCGTATATTGAGAACAACCGATAGTAGGTAGTAGACAATCATGATAAAACCTTTTTAATAGTTTTTTTTTCATTATTCCTCTGGGATTATTCGGTAGGGATTATGGTCCGCAAATTTTGTGCATACACCAGTTTCAAGTTTATTTTCTTTTTTAGTATTCTTCTTTGCTCACAGTTTTGTTGTTGTCTAGATAACACGTATTTCAAGTACATTTTACACAGTTTTTACACGTTAAACGCGGAGCATTAAAAATCCCGACATGTCAGTTTGCCGTCATTTTTACAATTGTTTTTATTAGTTCACCGTTGTTTAAATATTCTCTCGTCTAGATTATCTATATTAAGGGTTTGTTTATTTGTTTGGACGCAATAATCTCAGGAACTACTGGTTAGAATAAAAAAACATGTGTTGGATAGCCCATTTATCGAGAAAGGTCATAGGCTATGTAACATCACGCTAAGACCAATAGGAGTGGAGCAGCAATGAAAAATGTTGCAAAAACGGGAAAAATTGACGCATACGAAGTTGCGCGGGTCAGCTAGTTATCTAATACAGCTGTATGAAACAATAGCCTACTCAAAATTAAGTTTTCTAAAAGCCCGCTTATAGTTATATCGTCTTCTTCTATCGATGTCATACTCCATATATATCTAGGTACGTAGATGATTAGAGATTACATATAGAGCGGCTGCCTCTGTGGCGCGGTGGGAGTGTGTCCGATAGCTACACAAGAGGTCTTGGGTTCGATTCCCACACGGGACACCACTTTGTGTAATCCACAAATTGTTGTTCCGAGTCTGGGTGTACTTAGTGTCCGTGACTTGTACGTTTGTAAAGTCCCCCGCGACACAGGGCTCGTACCCTACTGCGGGAGTCATCTTTTAAAAAAAAGATTTGATGTTACCACACTGATTAGGGTTCTCATAAATCCAATATTCTTATTACACTTACGATATTACCTACCTACCTAAAACTAACACCTACAATATGTGTTTGACCTCTGACATTAAAATTATAATAAAAAAGTACTTATTTACAATTCGCTAGTTATCCATTACAACATGTAATTTATTTCCAAGTCTGCGTCACATATTTCCAATATGACGTTTATATACAAAAATATAATATAGTGGCAATACTTTTGATAAATGGTAGGAATTAATGTTACTAAGAATATTTACATCGTCAATAAAAATAATCATAAAATTCGTCGCAAGAGCATCTGTTAACGTTGAATGTTAAAGCGTATGCATAAGTCCATCTTATGAATGTTAATCTATGGAATCTTATCTCTTAAAACCAGATTAAGAATTTACATATTTTGAACGTTCCCTGTACATTAAAAACTACTACAGTTGAAACGAAAATCCTCCTTCTGAGTGGCTATTAAAGTATTTGCATTAACATCTAGTATTACGACGAAATACACTTTGTCTTCACAAATTTCGTATTAAATATACGGTATATCAAAAGGATTGTAGCGCAAGTCCATTTTCAAAGTTACAAAGTCTGGATTTGAAATAAAAATATTTTTATAGTTTTTATTTTAGATGGCTTCGGGTCGTGACTTCTTTTGTGTGGTTACTTTGATTCAGATCTCAACTTGTTGTCTTCGTATTGTGCCTGGGGATCTAAGTTTACAAATTGAAAATCAATACTTTCTGGCGTTGATATGAAAATAGTTTTATAAATTGCGTTAGTTTCTGAAGTGATTTGCAAGTTTAAATTTATGCTAAGATATTATTAATCTATGTTAAAATAGGTTCATTTTAAAGCGATTATTTAAATTTATTGTGTTCAATGCAGTGTAGTTAATTTTGTTTACTTAATTAACCTTTGATATGATTTATTTCGTCTTTTTAGGGTTCCGTAGCCAAAATGGCAAAAAACCTTATAGTTTCGTCATGTCCGTATGTCACAAGCATTTTACTCAGACACTACACAATGAATATTAATGAAATTTAGTAAAAGGTGTATCCCCTAGTGGCCGCTACTTAATTTGATGGCTAAATAATAAAAATAAATATTTTTAGGGGGGCAACAAAAGCTGAAAAATGTTTTTTCGTCTAACATAAACGTGTGGCACATCATTCGACAGGTCTTTTAAAAACATTTTAAGCTTTCTAATAAACTTTTTGATTGAGTGAATATATTTGGAAATAATCGCTCCGAAAGTTGCATAAATTGTGTGTCCCCCCCCCCCTTAACTTTTGAACCGTGTAACCAAATAAATATGAAAAAAATCATAAAGGTAGCGCTTAATAAATACTTTAAACTAAAATAATTTCAGACATGATCGGATATACCGTCATTGAGTTATAGCCGAAAAACTGATTTTCTCAACAAAAGGGCGTAAGTGCCATGAACATACGCTCTTCTGCTGATGCAATCATTTAAGGCAGCGGAACCCTACACTGAGCATGGTCCGACATGCTTTTGCCCGGTTTTTTTTTCTACTTTTACTTCTTATAAAAAATACGTGCATTTTTCTCGTAACTTTAAAAAAAACACAGTACTCGAAACTGTAGCCATTCATGCCATCACGTCAAATATTTGCGGCGATGGACCGTACAAAAAAACATAACATTCACATGTCACTGTAAATAAAATATGGTTTTGTACAGTATAAAAGTTTTCGCATACCCCTAAATATTCCATTATGTTTGAAGTATATATGGGACATAAATTCGAGCAGCTAAGTTGTGACGATTACTCAGCGGGATACAAAGCGACATTGTACTGGTTAAGGGCTGCCATCAATATGCATTTCTCAGGATTTGGCCCAGATTTTTGGGCGCCGAGGGACAACCGAAATTGGTTTTATAAAGGCTGTTGGATCAATTCTGTTTGACAAATAAATGCGCTAATATTATGCAGAAATAAAAGGAGATAACGACATTACAGTTAAAATTATACGATGCAGTAAAACTGGCAGTGCATATATAAGTAGATATTTGGGCTAAAAGTTTGTTTATTAACTTAGTTGGTAAATTAGACCCGACACGCATAAAAGGGTTTATACAAGCTTTTAAAAAAGGTAAATTACATGGGACAACCCTACAAGTTCCATTCCGAAACTACACAAAGTAATGACCTTTCCCATTAAAATAAATATGGTGTGACACTATACCGTCATGATTTCATTTACCATTGTAGAGTAAGTACTTTTTCGTAAACATATTCCTTTTTGGCTGTGAACCAACGTTTTAAGTAAATGTATTATGATTTATGTAACATAATTTGACATTTTTGTGTTTTATCCGTAACAAATGTCACATAGTTTTACTAAACAAAAGGAAATAAAACGAAATTCTGGCAGAAGAAAATGGGTACCTAAGCTAATAAATCAGAGTAATTTTGGAATACCTATGGATGGAACTAACTTCATAAAAGTTTCCACGTCTTACACCTCAATCCGTAGATTAAAATTCACGAACTGAATATTCCTTTGTTGTTCCGATAATTGAATTTCCTTCCTTCATTCCATTTAATTATAATTGTAACGTCTATCCTGCCACGTTATTACAGATAAATTCCATTCTAAATTCAAAACCATACAATAATTTCATAAGATTATTTTGTTGGCGTGACAAACAATAGTTTTTAGTTTCTTCCGCGGACTAAATACTCCATTGTGGTGCAAGCTGGGACAGTAAATCTCCACAGTTAAATACGGCAATTATTCAGGGAAGGCACAAAGTTTCATTGTGCGTGGCCCGACTTGTTCTCTCACTCCATACTAATATGCTCAGTAAATTTGGATTTTCATGCCTTGTCATCCAACATGAGTGTTTTAATGCGGTACGGTATTATACATATTTAATAGAATGTGACATTGATGAGATGACGTCGTGCCTCCATTATTTATGCTATTCAGAGCATCTCCAGCCTTAAGTGAATTCGATGACACGTAAAATAAGTATCCTCGTCAATATAAATCTGATAAAAAGACATAATAGACTCCAAAAATTGTAAAGTACTCGTTGATAGAATTGGACCCTCTCGTATTGATTTTAGATAAGGACCAGTAACTAGAGAAACGTCTTTTTTCGAGACCGCCAATATTAAACTCACGATAATTCCAAAAAAAATTGAGCTCCGAGATCTGTGAGATGTTTATCGCATTAATATAATACGGCATTAAGATTACAATGGGTCGGCTCAAGAGAGGACCAATATAAGCAGCTCAGAGGCTTCGCGTGCTTTGTTGTGAAAATAACTTTATGCCTCAGAAAGCGGGGGACAGTATAAAGCAAGCACGGCTTTCAATAAAGCCAATGGTCCTTCTAAGATCTTATATTCTCTTGTTCATATCCTTTGTGCAATAATGCAATGTTATTGTATCCTTATGATAATATTACTTCGCTTAAAAGGTTTAAAAGCGACTGAGTTTGGAATATTTAACTTGTCTGATACAACGACATATTATGCGTAGTGACGGCGTATTACTTAAACAATGACCGAAAACGGTAACACGCAAACGGCACTCGCGTACGCAAAAGGTAGAAGGGGACCGAGGCAGGCACAACCAAGATTGCTATCAAACAGCCCGCCCTTCTTATAACAGCAGACAATCGCGGCTCCGCAATTACAAACGAGTTATTTACAGTCGAACCATATGGAGATATTTTAAGCTTATTTCCATCTAATCTATTGATTCACGCAAGCGGCGCAGCTCGCTTTGAATATTCTTATTCTCAATCGGTACTCCTACTAAAACCGTATGTACAAGAACGGAACCTTGTTTACAAGGACTGACCGTTTGGCTAAAAGGGCTGCTACAACTGGATTAGAGATTTACGTATTTCTCTATTTACACAGAAATATTATTAAAATGTATTAAACAGGTATACTATGAAGAATGAAATAATTACTATAACGAAAAGTCGATCTTGAAAAGCATATGGTAAATATTAAGCCGCAACACTGTAGTGACTGCTCATAGGGTTCCTTTCAGACATATGCCACTGTTAGCGTTCGCACACTTAATGAAAACAATGGATTCACGTAATTGTGCAGTGTGTGGAAAAGTGGAAAATGTGAAACACCTCTTAGTGGAATGTGTCAGAAACGAACCAATAAGAAGTAAGATAGTAAAAGAATTGAATATTAATAAAATAGATTTAGGAATATTTAATTACTTTTTAAGGCAACCTATGTCTCGCGAGGTTAAAATGTTATATACATTAACTAACTCTCAGTATAATAATGTTAAGTGTAAACTATGTTAATTAATCTAGATTAGGTTAAGATGAAACTGGCATCAATGTATTGTTCAAACGAATAAAAAAAAGAACAGAACCGCAATTAATCATTGTTTGTTGTGAAGATTTTAGACCATCTTAACGATAAAACTTTAAATTACGCTTCTTATTTACTCGATAAGCTCATGCGAGTGAAATCGTAAGCACGATCGGCATGAAAAGATCGAATTTATTAGTTCATAAGTCATGAGGGTTAAGTAATAATCGTCGACAATGGGTAATAAAGAGTTTATAGGCAGTAAAGTTCGATTCGCTCGCACGTCGGGGCGCGGAAGTCAACAGCACGAAATTCAGAGTTATAGCCACCTAACTTATACAGAATTACAGAGTCACTGTTCACTGTACACACCCTCAACTCAATAATCGAATGCCAGTGTAAACACTTTAATTACTCTCGGCTAGGTATGTCTTTCGTCAAACGATTTTCATATTACTTAGAAGTTTTGATTACAACATTCACACGTACATTTAACGACTTGATTGAGTTTGAATCAATAATCTTTGTCAAGAATGTTATAAAGTACCTTCTAGAATTACTATTTACGATGTTTGTTGTTAAATAACAAAATAATTATTTACGTGACGCTATAAACGTTTTATGTCGATTTTTATGTTTAACATAAAATATCCGAAGTGAATGTTATCTCATTTTAAATATAAATTACCGAATCGTTTGCCTTAGGAACCGTTCTTAAGCAACCCGTTTAGAATTATTTGAAACCAGTTGTTCAACGATTCAGTTAACAAGAATATTACTTACAGTCACTAAATCGTAAAAAAATATTTAATTATATCATGTAATCGACTCTAATTGTATATTAAGAGATATAAACATTACTATATATTTTAATTTCATTAACTTTAACGCAGAACTTTTAGCTGTTGATCAATAAATTTAAAATCAAGATCATAATTACGATATAAAATATTAGACAGACAAATAATCTTAAAGAAATATCTAAGATCAAAATGAATCAGTTTTCTAAGTAACAAATTATTATAAAAATGAATATAAGTATAGGTAGGTACTAGAATTATGGAAGGTACAATGATTCATAAAAATGCACGGCACATGGTTGGCCAAGCAAGAATGTTGAGTCGGATCAGAAGATTAATTGTTATTATCTCGTACGAACAACTACCTGTTATGAAATTTCTAATACTAACCAAATTGTTTAAAGTAATTTGTGTAAACAAAGTGCGGGATCGTTAAACAGTGTTACGGAGGTAAAACACACAGCCCTTGGGTGTAGCTTTACAAGGAATATAATCTTACTGCGGTTGGCGGCGAATGTTTAAAATAAACATTGATGCTCGCGGCTGGCCCCTATCATAACAGTATTGTTTTGATTGTTCGTCTAGCGCTGGACGAGGGTTACTAGAACCAGTTATGTCGACGAAACCTCAAATACCAAACTATCAACCTGGTTTTATAACAATATTTAGACCTCCATCTCTGAGTACTGAAACTGAATCTATAGGTTTATGAATTCCTAGCGGACCCGCACAACTTCGTATGCGTTAATATTCCCCGATTTTACAACATTTTGTATTGCTGCTCCGCTCCTGTTGGTCGTAGCGTGATGTTGTATAGCCTAAAGCCTTTCTCAATAAATGGCCTATCGAACATTGAAATAATTTTTCAATTCAAAACAGTAGTTTTTGAGATTACCGCGTTCAAACAAACAAACAAACTCTTCAGCTTTATAATATTAGTATAGATTACCGAAAATTAAATTTCATTCGTTTATATTTATTATAAGTAGATTGTAATTTCAAAGTGACATTTTAATTATAAATCGAGGTAGATGTACTTTAAAATATACCAAGCCAAGAATATCTAGGTACCAGTTTATCAAGCTGTTTACAATAGATTTACATTTCTTACGGTATAATGTTTGAACAAATTAATTCACACCAAATGATGGATGTCTTCTAGATAAATAGCGTGGTTAAGATATGCATCTTATTATAGCACAATCAAAAGATAATACCGAAGTTCATTGCTTAGTGACGTAAAAGAACAACATTTTTTTGATAAAGCTCTATGTATGTACAATATTTTCTTCACAATGGCAACTCACTTTGAGAACCATAATTGGTACCTTCAAAAGCTTTTTAGCAACAATCAATTGCAAGAATATCTTTTATCATATTTCTTTTTGAAACTTCTTTGTGACAAGACTAGAATTTTTTTTGTCCTTTTTAGATCGTATCTAAGAGGACGATTTATAACCTTAAAAACGAACCTTATATTACCTCTCTAGAGGTTAAGTGCTCTATGCGTAACTAAAGTACTTTCTCACATTGCCTATGTTTTGATTGGCTCGACCACCTCGCTGTGTATTTGATCGAAGGCGGCTCGAGCGACAATGGAATGTATTACAAGTATGCTGTCACAGCCGGTTTGAGCTCTTACAATGATTAGCCGAAATCCAGTCACGGACCGTAATTGATGAGAATCAATTCAGATGAGCCTGATATATTACCAAACGCATATACTCACAGTTTCTTGACATCGTATTGTCAATAGCCTCTAAATATGTCACGTAATAGAGCAAACAAAACAGTTCTCAGGACCAATGATTTATACATTCTTAGAACCAATAATGCATTATTCTGTTTTGATTATATCGAAGCGGATGCGTGTGTTCCAACTCATTCATTTTCATTAGTTCTCATTATGTAATCAAAACACTAAAAGCGGCGGACGCATTCAGGAAATAAACCGTATATGGTACACTTAACCACAATGAAGGGGTGCCTAACCGAAGTCCCTCAAAAGTCCTATCAAAATGAAATATTTTTTTACTCTTATTTAGTGGTGAATAGAAAAGAAAACAAAATTTTTATTCTTACCAAATGTTGCGAAAGATCATTGTGAAATTTCACTGCTATAAACTGATTCTTTACGCAGCAGTAATAAGATGTAAAATCCCTCACCGGATTGCGCATATTTCACTTTGTTGGGCTCGTAAAGATTCGCTTACCTGCTTGTTTGTTGTGAGTAGGAAAGGGGCCATCGGGTGAACCTTTTTTTATCATTCGCTTTTATGTGTGGGAATTTTAATGTGGAGTTGGAACGGCACGTTCTGGTGCTCACAGCTGGTCCACAGTTGTAGGAGATTCTTCGCAAAACACGTGTCGCCGGTAATAAAATACCGGGTAACGCCTGCTTTAAATGCCAGAATAAAGCACATATTTTTGAGTAACAATAATGAAATGAATATTTTGTACTGCTCGTTGATTATTTATTGTTTTATCGTAAAGCCGCAGCTGCATGTTTTCAATTACTACCGGATGATTGATGTAGTAGTATACAGTATCTTTCCTCACTCGAACAAGTTTATCGTTGCCATCGATAGCCGGGATAGTACTAATATATTACGGTGTGCACGCAGTAGGCATCGGCGCGGCGAGAAAACGCAAAGTCATCGATCTCACACAACCATGAGACCTCAGGTGGACCCTTGGAATTACTTAAATCATTTAAAATAAACATCCTTCTTCGAAATGTGTCGAAGAGGTAGCTATTGGTTCCATCACACCGTCATAAAACCCACTTTGATTTATGATATACTTCGCGATCCTTATCCTCTTTAACATCTGCCGCTGTTTTGATTTTTTTTAATTGAAAAATTACGAAACTTGGGTATTTTTGGTGAATATTGTGCTCAAAATGTCGATATCTAATTCTATTTGTCTATTATTTTTTATTACTATTACTTACCAGTAGTAGTAATAAAAAATAATAATTAAAAATAAAGTAGTAATAATTTAAAAAAAAAGTAATAGTAATTAAAAATAATACTAGTAATAGTAATAAAAGTTGATAGAAAAACACATATGAGATTTTTTGCTTTGGTATGTAAAATTAATTTAATTTAACAAGTAGTAGAGTCAGTTCAACCCATTACTTAACGTCCCAAAATCCGATTAGAACGTATATTTTAATTTAAATTCTAGTACATAATCATAAAAAATAACATAATACGGAATTTCTAAGCATTCAACTTAATTAAAGCTAATAATTCTACATAATTAAAGCTAATATAATTAAGATTTAAGTTAACTTATTTACATTTAGTCAATTTATGTCTAATAAATAACAATTTGGTGTAGTACACCCCATAAAGTAAATGTAACATTTAATTTCTTTTCGTAATCAACTAATAAGAAGTTAGTAATGGTTGGAACAGCTGGAACTCTGGCGAGCACCGGGCGACCGGGCGCTCGGGCCTTGGCCACGCCGCGGGACGCCTCGACAATGGCAACCAAATTAAAAGGAACCGTAAACGTTTCCACTTGAGCCTTGCTAAAATTTATTGCTTTGAGTTTTTTCTCTTGTTTCACTTGCTAATGAGATTCGAATGCTGCAGCTGTATTATTCGAAATGTCGGGCGAAGATTAAAAAAATCTCGCTGAGAGTTTCTATTTACGGTATTGCAGGAGAAAAGATGTTTACCGCAAATTAAATCCCTTCGTCTTACTTTTTGTTTACGTAAACCGATTGTGTTTCTTACAGAATAAAATGGCAAACCGAAGTAAAATATTTTCTCAGTACGCATATTGAAATTTGCAAGAGTAGACGCGAGTAGATTGTAGAGCGCCTTATTGCAGGAGATAGGTATGATGAGGAAGGAATATCTTGATTTGAAATTCTATCTCGATGTTATAAAGTTGGTATTGAATCGGAGGCACTTCGACGCGGGTGGTCCTTAGGCTATGTCGGCTGAGGCGAAGCAGGAATGCAAATTTCACCAGTGTTTCTGGTCGGCATGTACTTGAACTCTGTTGCGACTAAATGAAGCCTGCTAACCGCTAGTCAGACTAGGAAATTGCTAATTAAAGAGTCTTATTATGAGGTTCAAAATTACATAGTACAAACCATTGTGGCTGGGTACGTAGTTATTAGCGGGCAAATCGCCGATGGAAAAAACGATAAAGCAAATCGTGTAGTAGAGAATTTAGTTACGAATGCACGACACGACATTGGGGGAGTTATCGGTGCGATCGATGTTAAAAAAAGAAAATGGTGTGGAACGAATGATGCAATACGAATTAAGTGCGGCAAACTAGATCGGTGGTATAAAGAGGCGCTCTTTTGACGGCCTGACGGAGCCAAGTACGGACAAAGGGACAATAGTCAAAGAGCAGAGTACCGAAGCGTGGCGATCCAGTGCCTGCTTCCGGCAACGTGGGAACGCCTTTTTATTGCTATCAATAATTTCTAGTCTGATATTCGATATTCATAATCCGTTGCGACAATAGAAACCTTTGTAACAAGAAACTAGAAGTGGCTTAATGAAGATAATTATCTTGTGTCAAATCTTATCAAGTGACAGCAACGTCTAAAATGAAATGTGGATTGGTTAAATGAACTTTGTCTAATTTGAATAGCAGTTAACCAATATGTGGTTTCACAGTATATGTATACTTTAATTCAAAAGTTCCAGAACCTCTACCGCTACATTAAATGATAAAAACATGATTCATTACATACATTGTTAATTGTTCAACCAAGTGTCTTTGAGATTTCTGGCATATAATTTGTTTTCGCTACTTTAGGATTGTTCAATCAAATTGGATAGAATATACTTTGGCAAATCTAATAACTTGTTTGATATTATTTACTGAAAGTAATCTACAATTATTTCTTTTTGGTAACTTAGCTCAGTCAGCAATCTCGGAAAAATATCTCCGTGAATATCTAATGTGCTTACACGGAATTTTATAAGTATCAATAAAAATATAGTTTAAAAAAAGATAACGCATTGCTTGTTTATTTTGGTCAAGTTCTTTTTAAATGCATTCTGAGACTAACGTCTCAGAATGCATTTAAAAATCTATAGTTAACCAATAGCTCATAGTAAGTATTTACTTACCCTACTATTATCTAATTTATGTTCCAATAACAGGCAATAAATACAACTTATACATAATGTCTTGACGTTTTAATTAATATTAATAGCACAATTGTCAATCTCATAATTGAATCAAACCCAATAATACCTACTTTACTTATTGGTTGGGAAAATTCCAAATTGCTTTTTTACGTGGATGATATTCTAGTTCCTCGTAGATATATTTCTATACAAAATCTAACAGCGAGTCGAATTCGCCTCCGCCTATTGCTACAACACTAAACAATAGTTCATCAAATGGTATCGGTTCACTCGATACGTCATTTCACGGCCCATCCACCGTACCACTATTTAGCACTTCCATTTTCTTGACGAGAATCGCTTTAACAATCACTCGTTTTACTACCTCTGCACCATAAAACGTTTAGTACAATCACATACTTTATAAGTAGTGATGCCATCAAATATATTTTATATCGATTACGGCTAAAGAAGCACTAATCTATATCGATTTCTTTCTTTATGTCCACCTTGTCAACTAACTATTTTGTGCTTTTAACTTCATCAAAATATTTATCATCTATAAGTTCTAATACATTTCCTGCAAGTTCGTGTATTGGAATAAAAAGTGGCGTTTCTTCTTTTCTGTCATCGATTTCATGTGCGATAAGTGTGTAATACAAAACTAACAAGTAAGGGAGGCTCTTGCCAAATACTACCCTCCCGTCGGAAGCTCCTCACAGTTACCGAAAGCGTGATTTATCGGCGAAACTTACGCCATTACTCATCTCACCATTCGTTATTCCAATAAAAGAACGTCTTCCGATAATTTATTGGGAGGAATATGGATTTTTTATGATACGCTTCTATTTTTGAGTGCACTCTGTCGCACCGTTATTACTTCATAAATAAAAGTTTTGATTTACTATATCCTCCAAATGCTATTAAAACTTTTTGAAACTGATAGTCTCGTCTGTTTTGACGTCTTATCCTTTAAGAGTACCTTTTTAAAGACCTTTTAAACTTTTATTGAAGTACATGGGTATCTCAAGTTCGGTCATTGAAGCAGGTTCTGTAAGACAGCTGATGTTGCGAGCAGGTGAAAATATTTCAACACCAACAAAAGATCAAATTATTTAGAGATAGTAAAATAATTAAAACAAGACGATGGATAAAATAAAATTAAGCATGCGATAAAAATGTAACACGCAATCAAATAACAATGTTAAAGTGACGTTTTATTTACCAAACAAAATTGACAATATATTTTCCAAATATGATAAACTAATCTGTAAAATATGAATAAAAACAATGTGCTAATAAGCAGTAAAAATGAAATACGATACCTGTAAGGTTGCGATCATATGTTGTTGATATAAATTCAGACGGAACTCACAAAACGCAGATAAGGTAGAGCAACTTGTAAAAGTTTCTACTTCAATAATTAAACTGCAATACAAAACTTGTCAAGGTACAATAGAAAGAACACACGAAACACTACTATACAGAATACAGTTTAGTTCACTTTACTAAGACGCAACACTGGTGGTAGCAAAAATTAAACTTCTCAAAACTTACACCACACAATAAAGTATTAAAACTGCACTTTAAAGCTGAGTCCTATCTGAGTTAAGGGTTAATCACTGTGTTGATTATAGCGGAGCTTTAAGAATGTCCAAATAACACTGCACAATTATGATGAGTCGCACAACGTGTAATCACAAGAGCGGGCGAGTGGCGAACCGGTCGCGGTCGTATCGGAATACAGCGCGGGGCGACAAGCTACGGCGTTCGTTCGGTGCGGCCGCGCGAGCCTCTCTGCCTGCATCAGAGAAACCCTACGGCGGGCGCGGGGGCCGCTGCCGATAGACGAAAATGGCTTCACAAGTTAATTTTTTTCTCTTTCCTCCTTTAATATTCCGCATATGCCGTGCGCGGCCGGCGGTGCGAGCGCATGCGTCCCAACCCCGACGGGCCATGTAGGGGTTGTAATGTAACGCGATGCACCCGCACTTTACATAACTTATTGGGCCGTTTATTGAAGCCACTGTTTAATACCCTTTCCATGTCGGCTTTGTGCGTAGCTTCCTCGGCGTTCATGTACAGACCGAGAGATTATTAATCCTCGTTCAAAATGCTTTAATCTAAACGAAATTGATCATCAATCTCAATGTAACTGGGCTAGTGTTGCATGTAAACTTTAGACAGGCGGCGTTTAAAGTAAATACCAGTTTGTTTTAATTACTGCTTACCTTTGTACGCTACGAAAGTTTAAAATTGTTTTAACTAATTTGTGTTGTCTGGTAGAATAAAAGATTATACGAAAGTAACATTTCGTCGAACTTCTAACATAAAATGTCTTTGAAATCCACAGTGTCTTCTTCGCTGAAATTCTCACTATAAACCGTTTTATAATTTTAGAAGGAATGTCTTTAATACATTTATTCTTTGTCGGCCTATTTCATGCTTTTAGTTGCTTCATAAAGAATGAATGGGAAAATGTAGCTGATATAAAATATTTATGGCTTGGCACTTGGATACCATTAATTCAAATTCTTAGGTTGTATTTATATTACATTAGTGAGCCTAATGCAAGTTTTGTTTTTGCGATAAGTTGTATTTATTAAATTAAGTCTTAGTCATTGAGATACCTACCTGGGGGCTTAGACAAATGCCACACGCTTCTTTTATGGCACACGCTTCTGTTGTTTTTGGTCCACCAATTCAGCAGCAGTCACGTGACGTATTGTCAACTTTATGTCAAATGCATACATTTTTTAGCGTTAGCGTGTGCGGAAAAAGAAGTGTGTGGCATTTGTCTCAGCCCCCTATCTGTATTCTAAAGAGTTATGTCTATAACTGTCTATTAAACTTTAGAGTATAACTTGGTTATGTAGCGCTAGCTCTAATTCAAGTAAATACAATAATAAGTCAAAAACAATAACTTTCAATAATTCCCGAGATTACAAAATCTGTCCTTTAATAATTTAATTTAATTTCACAAACTTATTCACACTAAATTACATACATTATGTTCTAGTTATAATGGGTAGGTACATAGATATGACGTTTTAAATGGTACCTAGCACCTTTGCTAAGTTATTTAAAATAACTTGTATTAAGTAAAGGCGCGAGGCCCACAATTTATATGTATTTAATTATTTCACTTTACTTCAGTTGTCGATTTTTAACCACTTTTTGACGTGATAACGTCTTATAAATCGATGACCAGGTGCACGCACGGAAAAGTGTGAATTAATTAGTTGCTAAGCAGTCATATTGTTGCTAAACAGTCATGTTATTGATTGGTTGCTAAGCGTAAGAATGGCGATTGCAGCGACATGCGATAAAATTGGAACCCCAATTGGCCCAACTCGCGAGCATCAAGTGATAGAAAAATTTGAGGTCTAGTAACATAATCCAGATAGGTGGTTCGATTCCGGCCCGGTTTGGCTACGGAAGTCTTGGGTGCGATTCCTGGGCTTGACTTCAAATTTTTCTATCTTTCAAAAATGCAATTATTGTATTTTGGAACTAACGTTTTTGACTGGTTGCTAAGCAACGCGAATGGCGATATATCATCAATTTTTTCCCTTGACGTTATCACGTAAAATTATTGTCCGTAAATCGACTTTACAGACAACCATTTTTTTTCAATACAGCCAAAGATAAATATATATAATATATATATAATATAATAAATCCTTAGAAACAAAACTAGAACTGAAACACGATTTATAATTAGACTAAAAATAAGTTTAAAAGACACGTCACATCCATCCGACCCACATTACACTACTCCCAAACGGTTCTTCAAAGTAAAATAGCACAACTTTTTTTCTGCGAACAAACATCCGATTGTTCGAAGTTTTTGCATTTCGTACACGTTCAACTGCCATATGTATACAGTGTATACATACACGGTAGTATCACAGAACACTAAGAGTACAGAACTCAAGCTTCACAGTAAACGCTCTAAGACGACGAACGTACACTAGACATTGTTCGCGGACACGGAATCGCGAAGCATTCGCTGTCACTGGTTTGACGCGTTTTGTGATCTGTGTCCGTGAGGGATATCTACATGTTCAAAACCTACTCTGTAAGTATCCTCAGATTTACAATTATGGATCCGAGCTATGGATCCAAGTGGATCGACGTGTGGATCCAGAAAGTGAGTGCGTCAAGCGAGTTTATTATAATGCTTGCTTTCTGCACTCTCTGGTATTCTGTGGTAGTACAGAGTAGACAGGTAGAGATGTAGAGAAGGCTGTATAGCTCGTTGACAGTGCCCGAAATACGTCGGGTGAATTAGCATGGAGTTCCCATGTGAGCCGTCAATCGTCCGCGTACGCTTTGGTCTTTTATGTCATCAGAACTAAGCTGTCTGTGAAACGGTGTGCTCAAAAATAGACTGAAGAGAACAAAACTGTTGCAGCTATGAAATCATTAGTGTTCTATGTTTTATTCTTACTTTGAAAATAGTAGTGTTCTGTTTTTTGATTCGATTTGTATATAAAAGTTAAAGTTACTATGCCGTTTACACATTCACCGTAACAATGAGTTTCGGTGCGTTTGTTTTTAATGAGAAATGCATCACAGTTTTACCCAACTGTGGCAGTAAGTGAGTTTCTTTGGCACGTTCTACAACGCTAGCGTCTTCATGGATTTTATCATATTATGTGTTGTTTGATTTGCCTCAATTGTGGTAGTGATTTTGCACTTTTAATTACTTTTAGCGGGAGGGTTTTTTAAAATGTTACGTAGGTAACTCTGTAAGAATCTTCCTGTAATTCTAGAATATATTTAAAATAACTAATGTTTATTAAAATGAAAATTCACAATGTTATTAAATACATTAATTACCCTACGAACTTATTATACACAAACTATTAACATTATTTACAACTTACCTAGTAATCTACAAAAAAAAGGATTAAAAAAAAGGGGGGAGTAACCACCAGTTTAGGCGTCGAAGAATTCCTCCCCATCGATGTCAAACGGTATAGTGCCCAGAAGGCTGGCAGCATTGCCACGTTGTATGGCAATGCTTATTCTCTGAGCAAAGAAAAGGCCAGCCTTCTGGTCACGAGATGTACTGATAAGACGCTGGGAAATATCTTTGAATAAAAGGCGAGCACTTGGACCCCATGGCCCTAGCGTCTCAACCCCAAACGGCTCAAATATGTAATCTCCGACTAGATTACTATATTTGCGCCGTTTGAGAGTCTCCGCAGATGCAGCAGCAGCGCAGGCACAGCTCGCAGTGTTTGGAAGATGGGAAGGCGCTAGGGTGTCGACGCAGGTTGCATCCCACACCAAAGGTCTCCCCATCTTCCAAGGTAGTAAAGACATACCATCCGGCCTCTTGCCATCGCTGCGCGCCAAACCATTAGGTTCAGCAACAGCTGGCACACCAGTGCTGACAAGAGCCCGACGGATGATGACATAACACTAGCGTGTCGTGATATGCGGCCTGCGCTCCTGCTGCATGATAGGCCATGATGCCCAAGGCTGCCTACGGCTTCTCCACAGCGGCATCGATGAGGAGAAACACATGGAGCACCCAAACGCAAGCAAGCAGCAATGCGGAACGTGGTGTCGTCCAACATAGTGCCTATGTTGGACGATGGAAGAGCCTGAAGCCAAACACCTGATTCGCATTCACCCACAGCCAGCAGGCGAGCTCGCTCTGAAAGATTTGAAGTAGTATCTAAAAGGTGTTCTCTCACCGAACTGCAGAGCGGGCCGTCCCACTGTCTCTTGGCGAAGGGGTTGGTGGGCAAATCAATGTTTGGGCAAGCCATTTTCCAAGCGTTCAAGGCCTCAGACTTGCACCGAACTTCAGAACTAACCTGTGTAGATTCTAAAATTTTCCTGGTTAACTCCTAACTAATTTAAAATTAGTTTTAGACGACTTTACTTACCTTAAGTTTCTTCAACCCCCTTAGAGCGAGTTTTCTAAAATCTTTTATTAAAGGGGAGGCTTAGTGCTAGGCGCGGGTCTCCCCAGTAGAACCAATTTAATGTAGATCCTGAGGGTATTTGCCATAATCGCCACGCTTATCGAGCGGGATGGCGATCGCAGTAAGGATAAGTGCACAGAGGACGCTGCTGGACGTCGTCCGGTGAAAAAATCCCTTAGTCGCCATGATGACACCCACGGAGATGGGGTGGTACTATTCTTAAGCCGGTACCACACGGCCGCATAGGCAGTTATTAAATTGGATTATTTAGCAATTGAAAAAAAGCGTACCACAAAAAAATATTTTCTTCAGAATCGAGGGATCGATATCATTCGACAGCATTCGATTTTCTGCACTTTTGCATTCAAGTGCAGAAAAGCCGATCATGCTTATGGTCAAAAGGCACAATTCATTAAAACATTATTTGGTTTACCTTAACATGTGCCTTATCTATCTGTTATATAGAACGAAACTCCATTCTAATACATCTACCTTATTAATGATAGTTGACCCGCGCAACTTCGTCTGCGTAACCTATTAGATGTAGCGTGATATTTTATAGCCTATAGCATTCCTCGATAAATGGGCTATCTAACAGTAAAATAATTTTTCAATTCGGATCATTAGTTCCTAAGATTACCGCGTTCAAACAAACAAACTCTTCATCTTTATAATATTAACTAGCTGTCCCGCGCAACTTCGTATGCGTAAGTTTTCCCCGTTTTTGCAACATTTCTCGTCGCTACTCTGCTCCTATTAGTCGTAGCGCGATGTTATATAGCCTATAGCCTTCCTCGATAAATGGGCTATCCAACAAAAAAAGATTTTTTCAAATCGTACCAGCAGTTCCTGAGATTAGCGCGTTTAAACAAACAAACAAACAAACAAACTCTTCCGCTTTATAATATTAGTATAGATATAGATAATCGATGCGACCATTCCCTATGCAGGTAATTTATTTATAATTGTATAAAGATCTCGACGATTGAGCGAATCCCTCCTAATACAGGTGTAAACTTAAAAGGAGGATTCAGAAACCCTATTGTAAAACTCTTATAAATAAATGATTTATGATTATGATTTATGATTTATGACCATTGGTCATAGTCGCCTGAATGAAATTTGAGCTGTAAAAAAAACCATTTCAAAATGAGAGATATCGAATCCTCAACTCCTCATCATTATCTTTATATTTTTACGATCTTTTGTATTATTTGTGAGCAATAACCTGACTTTTTTTTATAAAATATTGCTATATTTACTTTCACACTACACCAACACACAATATTCTAATAATTTTATAAACGTACGTATCTTGATTCAAATTGATGGTAATGATAAAATTTATTTGATGGAGTCGATTGCACGGATGGCAGATACAATGGTTTACCGTTATCATAACCTAACTCATAAACGTATCTTCAGTTCCTTTTTATTAAATGTAACAGTTTATGGTGCAATTTCATTTTATAGTTTGAGAGATCAGCGATGGTTAAGCAACCTTACCGCTCTCAGTCAAGAGATAGGTAATCGAGTTCGAATATTACCTAGGGCTGTTTCTCGGAGATCACGTTAAAACGTCGGTCCTGCGCCTAATCTGGCCTGTTAGTCTAGTGGTTAGTGACCCTGACGGCTAAGCCGGAAGTCGTGGGTTCGATGCATGACTCACTCAAAGTTTTACCCTGGGTGGGGCCCAGGGTAAAACCTTGAGTGAGTTGTTATTATATTATATAATTTGTCTTCTATCATGTTTCGTCCTATCGAAATACATGTTAGAATACTGCACTTGAATCTGGGCATAATCTTGTGCATTATAATATCTCTTACGCTTGTTTGGACATTATCAAAAAATCGATCGATGTTACCGAAATCCGTTACGAAAACATCTTTACATAAATAGTTTCTAATACCGCACATGAACTTAAATTAATAGTGTTGGTTTATACTATATTTTTTGATACCATAAAACTAATAGGTTGCTGGAGGAGCCATGCGGAGAGGGAGGCCTGAATGACGTGACTCTATTTGATAGAAGCCATTCAGTAACTGTGACTTTTATAGGCTGATTGACTTAAATTAAAGAAATAACATTAGCAAGATACTTAGTTAGATTTTTGGAACTTTGAATAATTTTAACAGTATTAATAGAATAATTGTATTTTTTGATAGATAAAAAAATTTGAAGTTCAGACCCAGGAATCGAACGCGAGACTTCCGTATGCCAAGCTGGGGCTGGAATCGAATAAATATGTATAGTATATAAATATGTTACTAGACCTCAAGTTTTTCTATCCTTTCATGCACGCGAGTTGGGCTTTGTTTTTAAAAAATGAAATTATTGTATTAACTAAGTAATTGGCAAGAAATGCCTATAAAAAATACTTTATTTTTAACAGCATTCAATTTGGTCTGGTCTGAGCAATCTCAACTACCAATGGCGTTCGCGCATTGTACTAAATGCTTTTATGTTTAAACCTGTTACATAATTCATCATGAAAGTAGGAAACTCGCTTATTAAAAAGATAATAATTCATACACAAACAAAAGAATTTAAGCAATACAAATTAACTGCTAAAAGGTAGAATGACCTAAATTCAGCTTTTAATGACAAAGAAAATCATATAATAATTCTTTAGAAAGTTTGGTATAATCACGAAACCCGGTGTATTGTATTGTCGAGGTGCTAAAATGTAGTTTTGATATGCATTCATGGCGACTCAAGTCTGATTGTAGGATTGCGTGTACCGACTTGATAACTAAGCTAAAAGCGCACTGCGTTGGTAAAATATGGATATTCTGTATACTAGTAATATTTCTTTTCTAATTTAACTGGATAAAAAATTGCTAGCGCAATTTATGGCTTATTAACGTTATATATATCACTTTTATATTCCTTTGTCGAGTAGTAGATTATGTTTAATTGAATTAGACTTGGAAGTGAGTTCGTTTTTATTTCTTTTCAGTGTTGCTGCTTGATTAGGTACATGGGAATCTATTGTTTATGTTTCTACGAAGAATCTCTCAGAAGGGTCTAAATAATCATCTGTTCGTGATGGAATTGACTGCCTCAGTGGCGCGGTGGGAGTGTATCCGACTGCTACGCAAGAGGTCGGGGGTTCGATCCCCACCCAGGATAAAACTTTGTGTGATGAGCACGATGGTTTATTCTGTGTCTGGGTGTTATTTATCTATAATATGTATGTTTTAGAATAAAATATATAAGTATGTTTATCAGTTGTCTGGTTTCCATAGTACAAGCTCTGCTTAGTTTGGGATCAGATAACATTAAGTGAGTTGTCCCAAGATGTTATATTATTATAATGTCAGATTATTTAAGCGGCGGTACGCAATCATGAGGTCGCGGGTTCGAATCCTACCCATTATACTACAGACCGTGAACCCACTCTTAACACAAGCCATTGAGCTTAGTTGAAGGGGCTAACAGGATTGCTAGTAATTTGAGACCACATCTCACATTGCTAGTTATCTTTAAAAAAAAAAGAAAGGATTTTTTAAAAGGAACTAATAAACAACAGCATAAGTGAAATACGACTATCAATAGATATTAACAGGCGTATTATAGTTTAGCCGTTGCTTTTGCCTGGGACTTTGTTGGCGTGAAAATTTTTAAAATCAAATATTTCCTATGGGAACTGTACACTTTTATTAACGTTCATTTCCATGCATCGCTGCCGATTGTGGCCGCGCGCGGCTCACGACCTGTGACTGACGCGCGCGGCCGATGCAACAATAGTCAGAGTATAAGAATGTATAGCGCCGTTTCCGAAGTCTGGGACAGACGCGCGCGACCGCATCGTTGCCTCGATCGGCCGAGGTGCACGGAACTAACCCTTGCAATTCCAGACTATAATCTATGTATATCTGTGCCAAATATCATGCAAATTAGTTCAAACATATGAAAAATTTAAAAATATGTTCCCCAGTCCTTACTATCCAAAGATTCAACCCTATAAATAATAATAATAATATCCTGAGACCACTCACACAACGCTATCTGGTCCTAAACTAAGCAGAGCTTGTACTATGGAAACCAGACAACTAATAAACATACTTATATATTTCTAAATACATATACATATTATAGATAAATAACACCCAGACAATAAACCATCGTGCTCTTCACACAAAGTTTTATCCTGAGTGGGGATCGAACCCACGACCTCTTGTAGCAGTCGGATACACTCCCACCGCGCCACAGAGGCAGTCGATAAAAATATAAGGTAAAGTTAACAAACAAACTTTAGCCCTATTAAAAGACTGCTGTTGAAAATGTAGAAGCACACAGCTTTTTGTTTATAAATCACACAGGCAGTCCACCATAGTCTCTCCCCAAAATTACCAACTATAATAAAGGTATTTGACTACGCCGTGCCTCCACCATGTCGTAGTTACAAAAGGTACAAAACGCCGTCAACAGTCGTACTCGTACGTCACATTTATAACCTCTGTTTCCACATTTCCATACTCTATCTGATGCTTATTAATGAAAGTACGTACTTATTATTCGCTGTGAGTTGGCTCTAATGTATTGTCAGCTTGTACCAGGAATCGATATTTAAATCGATTCCAGGAGGAATAAACTGTTATAGTAACTACTTGCATGTGTCGTAACGTAATCATAATACATTGTTTCCTCTTTGTAGTTATTTGCTTGTAGGATTGTCATACTTAAGTGTTGCGTTGTCATATTAAAGAAAATGGAGATTAGGGGAATGATTATAAAAAAAATGTGTAGTAGTATAGTATTTTTATCAACTTAAACAATTAAAAAAATATATATATATTTTTAAGTGTTTTTTTTTAATTATAAAAAAACAATGTTTGAATTTTTTTTTTCTTTAAAAAAAAAAATGTTTTTTTTAAATTTAAAAAAAGCAATTAAAAAAATTTTTTTTTTTTAGTTTTTAAAAAAGTTTTTTTTTTTAAATAAAAAAAAAAAAACATTAAAAGTTCTGCTATTCATTGATAGATGGCAAAAGTAAAAAGTATCACCGCTGTGCCCGTCGGAGTGGGGAGCGTGAGGTTTTTTCGTTACGGAATTTCTGGATTCGGTCCCCGCGCTCAAGGCCCGCGATAGAAGCTATGCAATAGCTTAAAAAACAAGGAAAAATGATCATGCACATCACATTTTAGTCTATATCTCTGGTGTCTTATTATATTATATTATCTGTGTTATAACTTAGTTCAAGGTTTTATAAATTAAAATCAGAACAATATGCAGTCGAATAGCGAAAACCCCATCCAAATCGGATCAATAGCTTTGGCGCGAACAAACATACCTCCTTTTTGGAAGTCGGCTAAAAATACATACCTACAGGTCAAAAACAGAACCATATTTTTGAAGCATGTTAAAGAGTACTTGTATCCACGTGGCAAGCATGCGTTTTACCTACCTACTTTTTAAAACATTGCGACATCAATCGGAAATGCCCAATGATTTAGACATAAACTTCACCATAATTTCTTTTAACAAATCGCCATTAAAACTCGAGTTTAAGATTACATACATTAAGACCGTAAATAAAGTCAATCAAAATTGTATAGTATCGGATTTTATTGCTTTTATTTTATAGTCTAATTTAACTAGCAGATATCTATTGCAAATGAATAAATTAACTTGGAATAAATCGATATGAAAACTAGATGATATAATGTGTTGAACTTATCACCTCTTGCGATACATCTGCATACTTAAACTAGAAATGTCTTTACTTATCTATATCATATATTACAGTGATATATAAATGTTGATAAACTTTCGCGATTTGTACACATTATGAAAATATATATATTCACGCGATTAACGTGAATAATTTAAGGTAAAATATCTTGTTTATTACCCGACGTTTCGACCGCATTGCAACGGTCGTGGTCACGGGTATACTCAGTCTACCCGTGACCAAGGCTGTTGCAATACGGTGTATATATTTTCAGACAGTGATATAGTTTATATTAAGGGCTCCATGATTTAATGACGACCAAGTAGATACAGAGATTTGCAATGTTTTCTTGATCATATTTTTAAAATGGTTATCCATCAATGGATTGTCGATACATACAAAAATAAACCGTCGGTTCTGCGGTTAATCTCCTTTAGAATCGGAGAGAGATTATCTACTGACGGACTATGAGATTGAAGAGAGACTGCATTTGTGTCTGAGCCTTTTTGCAATGCATATATCTCCTGCATAGTTCTTTAATCTCAAATGAGATTGACTAATGTGGCCGAAATCGATCAGAAGACTATTACTATTATTTTTATAATACTATAGCTGTCCCGCGCAACTTCGTTTGCGTAAATTTTCCCCGTTTTTACAACATTTCTTGTTGCTGCTCCGCTCTTATTGGTCGTTACGTGATGTTATATAGCCTATGGCCTTCCTCGATAAATGAGCTATCCAACAGTTTTTTTTTAAATTCGGATCATTAGTTTCTAAGATTACCGCGTACAAACAAACAAACTCTTTAGCTTTTTACCTACATATATATTTACTAACTGTTCCGGCGAACTTCGTACTGCCTCTTTTTTTGTGAATTGGGTTCAATTGCGAATCTAAACCATTTTCGAATCCTCTGAAACACACACAATAAATGTTGCCAACCGCAGCTTTTAGGAGGAGTTCAGTCACATATCTACACATGCACAGAAGAATTATATATATACATTACTAGCTATCGCCCGCAGCTCCGCGTGTATGTCGGTTATCGCGATAAAAACTAACCTATGTCCTTCCCCGGGACTCAAACTATCTCCATACCAAATTTCATCTTAATCGGTTTAGCTGTTTGAGCGTGAAAGCGTAACAGACAGACAGACAGAGTTACTTTCACATTTATAATATTAGTATGTAAGTATGGATATAGTGGTGGACACACATTTAGAAATACCTACTATGGATTTCATTTTTAGTACAAATCAACTATAGAATAATAATGTAAAATGCATTTTTAATCTATAAAACATACCAATCTATTTGAAGCGCATTATGTTAATTTAGAAGATATCATACAATAGTTTATTTAAAAAAAGCTGCCTATATAAGACGAATAAAATGTAGTTATTACTTAATAGGTATCTAACCTACAAATTACCATGTCAAGCAAAATATATTTTTACAAACGCTTCAAATGAATGCCTCCAAGGGTTCCATAAATTACTTTTTTATTAGCAAAATGTAACCCCGCTTAGTGCCAAATTTCGTTAATCTAGGTCAACGGGAAGTATGTAGGTTCCTCTCTGTTTATGGGTGTCAAAAATGCGGTGTAACTGGCCAAATTTTTCATTAGGTTCACTTAGAAGCCTGATTTCTTGAACTGCAAGATACTCGTCTAATAGTGAGATTACATTTGTTTGTTTGTTTGAACACGATAATCTGAGGAACTATTGGTTCAGCTTATTTGTCGAGGAAGGCTACAGGGTATATCACATCACATCACGCTACGATGAATAGGAGCGGAGCAGCATTGAAAAATGTTGCAAAAACGGGAAAAAAATACGCAGACGAAGTTGCGCGTGACAGTTACACAATAATGCAGGTGACGGAAACCTATTTTAAATCTATGATAATATTACAAAGCAGTAGAGTTTGTTTGTTTGAACGCGATGATCTCAGGAACAACTGGTTCGAATTGAAAAACTATTTTACTGTTGGATAGTCCATTTATTGAGGAAGGCTATAGGCTACAAAACATCACGCTACGACTAATAGGAGCAGAGCAGCAACGAAAAACGTTGCAAAAACGGGGAACATGTACGCGGACGAAGTCGTGGTAGGGTAGTCGGTTATATTTTAGTAATAGATTGCACAACGTACGACACCACAAAATGTACGAAATAAGCCTTAGAAGCCAAGCCATTTCTACTTATAGAACAGTCTGGCAATTCAAGACTAGACTATAAGTAGTAAAACTGGAATAAAATAGTCAACGGCTATCTAACAGCTCATTAGTTCGCACCAAGGAGTTTAGTGCAAAAATAAACGCGTACCTATTTACATAATTGAATATACATACATTTGAATACCTATTGCAATTTCTCGTAAGCCAGATTGTATTTAAAATGCTGAACATGTCTTTAAACAGTTAATATATGAATCTGTTGATAAGAACAGGCATTTAGCTTTGAACTCGTTGAAAGATAACAAGTTGCCTTTGAAATAAATGTTAAGTTTTTAGTACCTACTATTAACTTTGTGAAAGACTGATACTACGTACGCGTATAATAACATTTAAGTAGGTTATAAACTATTATGCTGTGGTGGAAAGATCAGCGTAGGTAGGTACACCGCCATCCAAGATAAATGTACTAGTTTTTCATTAAAAAAATTGCTAGTGTTTTTCTAAACCGGCCAAATAGTACAAGCAAGCAAACTTAGAATTAGGGTGATTATCACCAAATTACATGTCTATGATCCCCTGTGAGAAACTGGAGTCTGTACTAGGGAAACCCATGTGTGATATATCTCCAGGCCCCTGACCTGGACTCATCAAATAGGTTTTTAACGGACTTCAAAAAAGGAGGAGGTTCTCTTTTCGTCACAATTTTTTTTATGCTATTTACAATATTTCATTTTTTTTATGATCGTACTGACTTTTTCTCAATTCATAAAATTATTTTTATTGAATTAATATTTCTAGGACATGTATTGTCAATTGTAATATTTTTGTTGTTAGTTATTAAGCACATTCAAACACAAAATTAAATGAAATATTTGAACAAATAAAAGTAGTAAAGACAAATGCAAGTTTATACCTATGTATACTCCATCAAATTACTTTGAGCAAAATCCATCCTTTAAACACAAACAATTGTAAGTCTACATCTACAGTCTATGAGCAAAATTGTTTACAGCAGTGACGACAGAGGGCGCTTCAACACAAGCGATGATTTTACAGCTTATTTGATTACCGAGGCTTTGGGGAACATAACACAGAAATCCTATTAAAATCCATTGGAAGGTAAATTATTATTTCTGATCATGTTTTTCATCGATTTACTGAAATTCCTTTGATTGGATTCACTTTGTTTTAAATTGCCAGAGTTTTTGAGTTATCGCATACGATTCATAGATAAATGTCATGAGATAATTTTGAAGTTGGACAAATAGTGAGATAATCCTACATTACTACTACGACTAGAATACAATAGTAGGACCAAATAGATTAGATCATGAGATCAACGACTTAACTAACTTTAAAAAGGTCTGAATAGGTAACTGTTTTTTCTCAAACATGCATGAAAATATTGTCACTATTTTCGAAAAAAGAACAGGCTAAGTATCGAACTTATAGACAAAGAAAATCAAATCCATTACATTACAGAAGCGTTTTTTGAATTTGGAACATTACAACGCTTCAGCAATTTTGTATGAAACTAGGTTATTTAAAACTCTTTGATTGGATCTCTTTTATCATTATTGGCATACCAAAGTAAGTGTCTTTGCTTAGTAAAAATTGCGTTCACGTGGCTGCATTGACGTATAGACCTGGACTGCGCCATAACCTCAGAAAATTAACCACTCTCTAGAAAGAGTCAACGCTAGTTTGTGGACATTACCTATCAAAGAGACAAGGCCACACAAGTTTTTTTTCTCTCCTTCACGCTTTGCAGTAAATATTTACTTTTTAATTGAAAGGAATGGCGCGATCAGGTCTTTATATCAATGCGTGGCTGTATAGCGTTTGCCTTTCGATTTTAATATCGATGATAACTAAAACATTGGCGGCAATGCTGAAAATTCGTCCTGATTTGTTGTTTGTGGGTTCGATCCCCACCCAGGATAAAACTTTGTGTGATGAGCACGATGGTTTATTCTGTGTCTGGTCTATTCTGGTGTTATTTATCTATAATAAAAATTTAAGTATATTTATCATCTGTCTGGTTTCTATAGTAAAAGCTCTGCTTAGTTTGGAATCAGATAGCGTTGTGTGAGTTGTCCCAAAATATTATTATTATTATTATCATACAAAATAAATATACATTTTAAAATAAAATGAGTTCCAAAGGTTCAGAGAGTGAAATGTTTTTCTTTTAGTAATTGCCCCAATTTGACTAATGTAACTTTTAATATTAATTAAATAAAACATATTTTTTACACATTTAGTGTAAAAAGTATGTTTTATTTCCCTGCATTATTTTATGAAAAGCACTAATATGCCTCGGTGGAAATGGCAATTGCGGCAAATTTAGTGAAGTCCTCACCTACTACTCGGCCTTAAAACTCATATTTATTTTCGAGACAAAGAAATCAATAAATTATCCTTAAACTTAGGATATACTAACGTATAGACGAACGTAGTGTACAAGATATAGGATACTTCTTTATGACAGTGTTACAAGTAAGAAAGAGAAAACAAATTAATAGCATTGTAATCCAATTTGAATTACAGGAACTCCCAAGTCGCCTTGCGTGTTAATGAACTTTAACAGAATTTATGATTATTTATATTATTCGCGATTATTTAAAAAAAATATTTCATCCCAAACAAAGGTTTCATGTTCTGTTAGTAATTATGATGTTACCTATTGTAATAACCCAGGGAATTATTCATTTCACAGTTGCCATTGGCTTAGTAGATTTTATTTATGTTTACTTCGAAGAAATTAAATGAAAACCGTCATAGAGACGAACGAACCGTCAACGAAATCGATTTAATGAAATTTACGATATTTTGAATAATATAGTCATTTATTAGGTACAGCCTCGTAAAGAGTTGACGAAGTTAACAAGAAGGGTTATATGTATATCAAAATACTGTTCTAAAAACTTTATTCACGTATTTAACACCACGTTAAAACACAATTACGCATGCCTAATAAACTCAACAAGCAGCAAACGCTCTTAATTATCACCCACGTGAAGACTGCTCGACTGCTGTAAAACAAGTAACATTTACTTCCAATTACAATCTTTTTGTTTATCAGTCGCGGTGTGAATAGGGTGCCTTCAACTACAAAATGCCGAGATTACAGAAGGCAAGCTTCATACTTCGCTCAAGCGCTTCCGAAAATATTATTCTAAGCTGACCCGTGCAACTTCGTCTTCGTAAATTTTCACCGTTTTTACAACATTTTTCATGTGCTTTACTCCTATTCGTCGTAGCGTGACAAATGGGCTACCCAAGAATAAAATAATCTTTCAATTCAAACCAGCAATTCCTGAGATTATCGCGTTCAACCAAATAAATAAACAAACCACGCACACAGCGACACGGCCGCCCGCCTTACTTTTATGCACACAACCATTACTTCACAGTGTGCAGCAGCAGCTAAATGAAATCGAATATTCGTTCGTACGTAGGTTATTTATTTTATTACCATACGATAATTGTTGTTTTATGCATTATCTGTAACTTCAAGATTTTTCACGAGTTAATATTAAGACATGTCTTTAAATTTATTTTCAACATATCAGAAAAACTCTTCGGCTAGTCATCGTGACCTTATATTTAAGTAGACCCGAAACCTGTTTCTACCCTTAAAGACCACTCAATACCGCTTTGTTCGGAAAACAAAATGAGATTCCGTGTCCATGAACGATGTCTATGACTACGTTGCTATTGCGCGCGTTGTATAAAGTGGCATCTAAACGGGCCATTTTTTACAGCAATTTGTGGCGGCAATGCTGTGGCCGGCAACATGGCAGTACTCTTCAATATTGATTTGATGGTTACCGGACGTTCGCTGAGCGATCGATTCTCCGTAATGTTGCCCGGCCAATTTTATTGTTGTTTCAGTCGCTCTCTATATTAATGTTGCCGGGTTGTGTAGCCCGTTTAGGAGATAGAATCATGCGCCATACAATTGCAGACATATTGTCAATATTGGCCAAGCAATTAGTAGCCAATAGTGCCGCCACAAATTGCTGTAAAAAATGGCCCGTTTAGACGGCCCTTAAAGGTTAGCTTCTGTACTCTTGGTTACTCTGTGTTTCAACTTTTTACCATAAAAGCTACGATGACGGACTCCCTTGTTGATATTCATAACGAAGGTGCCTCCGACTCGCACCACTCAGCCCGGGCCGTGTCAACTAAATTACTTTATTACAGTTCTCTATAAGTAAATAGCTACAATACGACAAGGTCTTTTGCGTGTTGGAATAAACTTGGAACATTTTAGAACAAATTTTATAAGCATGCCGTGAATGTCTTACACAAGTCTTCTTTCGTTAAAGACGTTAACCAATGATAAGAAAACATCGCTTTTAAAATACAGGATGTTTAAAGATCGATGCAAAGCCGTAAAGCGGAGCTAGTATATAGACTACTTAATGTCATTTAAAATAAAATTTTCTTAGACGATGACAAAACCCAAAATGTTGCAGTTAATTGCAATTAATGGCCAGTTTAAAAGATAAATAATTTATTTTTTATTTAATTTCATTAATGTGTAAAAAATCGAATAAAACAAGATTATATGATTATATGTGACATGAGATATTTATACAGTAATTTAAAGATTATGTATTTTTTTTAAATTTATGAAATCCGTATTTTGACATACGGCTTTGCATCGATCTTCCAAACACCCTGTATAATAATATAATTTTTTATTCTTTTACTACGAAATGAGAAGATGAGTAGGTCGTGCGCCGATAGTAAGCTAGCCAGCTGTCACAATACGGCGCTCCTAATTTGAGACATTAGTTCATAAGTCTTATTTTCCCAGTAATTACACTTGCTACAGTGCCCTTCATTCGAAACACAGTTATGTGTTAACATCACTATTTCAAGAAAGAATAACTGTCAATGTTGAGGTACCCATCAAGACAGCCTATGGCATAGTACTACCATTGGTACCTACAACATAAATATAACAAAATCACTTACATAAACACATCCAGATATTTGCAGATAAATGACAGCTATATTTTTTATCTGCGAAGGGGATGCGTGTCGTAGGGGATGAAACATCAACCCCTCGACTCAAGGGCTCGTGTAAGTAAAACTTTCCTTATTAGTCGGTAGAGTCATGCGCAATATATTGCCATTAATAAAAATAAGTTTTAATATTTGACGAAAAGCTATCTGTATACCTTTGCTTACTGAATATATTTAAAAAATAAAAATGTCATAATACACTCTCGTCTTATTCTCACTTCAAATTTGAAGTAAAATAGATCGGTCTTTTACTTTAAAGTTAGCGAATAACTAACAAATAGCATAAATGTAAATGAAAGAACATGTCACAAGAATAAAAGACGTAAAATGGAAGAATCATGTAAGCAAATGGCATCACAAGAATGTGTAATGAAAACCATAAGTTCAGAACGATGGACAAAGACATACTCTTATGAATTCATTTATGTATGCTCCTCATACTACATTACATACTTGCGGACTTCGGACTTCAATATTCTTAGTTTATGTTCTTAAAGTCACTACGACTTATCTGATACGATATTTCACTAGCGATTTGTGACTGTTTTTCTATATTGCAAGTCGGTCAACGACATCGTCAAGTAAACACAGTGATTTCACCACGAATGAGAGACACAAGTGGTTGGTGAAAAGAAAAACATGCTTTTAGCAATATTTTATCACTTAATGACCATTCACCAAAAAATTCTGAAGCCGCGGTAGCCTAATGGCTAAGGCATCGGTCTCGCAATCGTGAGGTCGTGAGTTGTTCGAATCCTGGCTACAGGTAACAGGATTGCTTATCTTAAAAAAAAAATACATTTAAGTATAGTACCTTCATAAATACAATAAATGCATTTTTGAAAGATAGAAAAATTTGAAGTCCAGACCCAGGAATCGAACCCGAGGCTTCCGTAGCCAAACCGGGCCAGAAGCGAACCACCTATCCGGACTATGTTACTAGACATCAAATTTTTCTATCCCTTGATGCTCGCGAGTTTGGGCCCTCGCATGCGCCATCTAGTCGGTAGTTAAAGAACTATCACGGCTTTTGTTATTGCTTCGTTACAGAGAGCATCATAATTTGTTAAAATGCTCTCTGTAACTTCAATATTCCTGGGTCTGGACTTCAAATTTTTATATCTTTCAAAAAAGCATTTATTGTATTTGCAAAGTAATTGGCAAGAAATGCCTATAAAAATTACATCAACAGTACCTTTATATTTTTAAGAACAATAATAAGATCCAATAGCAGCTCCAACTTTGCCGTAATGGCCTAATCAGGACACAGAATCCATCATGCTATACTTTAAAGCGAAATTCAATGGTGTAAAACAATTCTTTGATTTTGTTCTTCAACTGTACATCATAAACAACTTCATCTTCATACTATAACTTATTAATAAGTAATGGTTATCCGATACAACAATTTGTTATTCTTATAAGACTTATCGCAATACTTCCAATATGTGTTTACCCAGTCTTATATTTATTAGGCCTAAACTCGAGAGGAAATTACTACTATTCCGCATCTATCATCATGATTTGTCGTAATATTTATAGTCTAGTATTATTTTCTAGCACATATCTCTGGTAATAGTATAATCAAATCTATACTATAAATATGATACTTTGTTGTTGTTAGATCTTTGGGGATTGGTCACGATCGTATTTTTTAACAGATTTAGATGTTTTTTTTACACAGTTAGATGGTATTCTAGGCTTTAGCTTTCGTTTCTAGCTGATATATCCATGATGGGATGGGGGTAGCTTAGGTTGGGAACCCGGGCTGTTCCCAACCTAAGGTTCATGGCAAAGACCAAGGCCTCATGGATCTATCAGCTACACTTTGGGGGTTATAAAGATGTTAATAAATTACATTCTATACTTAATTGTTAATTGAAGCAACAAGCTAAATTATCACAAAACAAAAAGCGACTGCTAAAAATTAATAACTGAAATTATTTTTTTTTTTTTCTAATTTTGATGTAGGTATCCAGTGTCACTCTTACAACTGAGACAAACCTAACAATACCCCCCAAACTAAAACTCATCAAATCATTTAGGCTCTAGAGCGTGACAAAGAATTAAACATACATATATACACTCAAAAACATAACCCTCCTTCTTGCGCAGTCAGGTAAGTCACCTTCGAAATAGAGCGGTAAAATGAGTTTTGTAACGAGATCAAAAACGTTAAAAAGCACAACCTTAGGGTGTTACCACTACTAGTCAAATATCAGACTAGTCGAATATTATTTTCACCAAATGAGATGAAACATAAACAAGACATTAAAGACACCACTAAATGAAATTGCAAATAAAGAAGACGTCAAGTTGTACAAACTTTACTGTCTTCTCACAGTTTTAATAAACAAATAAAAAAATAGGAAAAGTTTTCGAGGACAGAGTACCTACTTATTGTGTTGCTTGACCTCAATAACCTAAAATTTGAATATAGGCAAAACAAATTTGTAAAAACACTGTAGCTTCAACATGTTACGATGGATCTAAATTTAAATTTCTTTGTTGACGCGAGAATGAAATAAAAACAATAGGTCTGGACTAATTGGCATCAATCCAAAGTGCATTTGAAAAATAGTTGCTGTAAAATAGGTAGACTTGATTAATTCTGACACTTACTTCACCAGAAGTAAGAACCTGGATGACCGTGTTTTGCCAAGTTATTTTTTTTAAACGACTTTTTCTAAAAATAACCTAGATAGATCGATTTATCGCCCTCAAAAGCCGCCGCATACTAAATTTCAAAAAAATCGTTGGAGTCGTTTCCAACATTCAGATTATTGAAACAAGAATTGCTCGTTTAAAGGTATATGTAATACATCATCGCATATCAACCCATATGATGTCCCACGTCGATATGCTGGGCACGGGTCTCCCCAGTAGAATCTATTTATAGATCTTGGGGATAAGTGCCATAATCGCCACGCTTATCGAGCGGGTTGGCGATCGCAGTAAGGCTTTAAAGTACGCAGATATGTAATATCTTTTTAAAACATCTACATCTAATGGCATGGCTCTTTAGGGAATAAAACAAAGTAATTTTATCAGTGTCATTAACTATTTCGACTCTAATCGTACTTTAACATCGTCATAATGGTCACTTGACGCCGCATATCAATTTGATAATATCATAACGAAGTTTTTCTCACCTACTACAAAAATAAAGCGCGAACATTAGTCACAAAATTGTTCCGTGTAACATTAATTTCCTAGTCAGTTCACAGAAGGTTTATTTTCGAAGGTAAAACAGCCAAACCATTTCGATTTGTTGCATTCATTGAGAATCATGAGCGGGCGTGATTACTTGTTCGCGTGAGTTCCCTGATAGTTTTGTGCTTGGTAAAATAAAAACCACGGCGGTTATCTACCGGTGTACCAAATGAACGATCGCCACCATAAATAATACAGCGGTATGATGCTTACAATATTAAATAATGGTATTCGTGACCGGCTCGTCTATTCTTTTCAACAGTCATATTGTTTGTGATGTATGGGGACTTTGTTATGGAATTAGACAATGAGATACGACGAACGTCTTGACATAATACTGCTGATTTTAAAAAGAACTCATCTTGAATTATGTTCGGTTGAAATGTTATTAAAAAGATAGATGGAGAAGATTTTGATCTTTTCCAACACGATCTTCAAATTACATATATTAGATTCAAAAGTAGAATAATGCTACTTATCACCTGCTGAATGGCAGGAATGTTAGTTATAATTACCACTTGTTTTAATTCAGGCGGATCCGGGGGAGGACACGAGGGCAGTTTCTCCCCCAGACGGTTGTTCCCGTCGTGCGTGCGACTCACACTTTGCCGATGTCGGGTAAAATGAAATGCGCCCCCCCCTCCCCCATTCCTTCCCCTGTCAAGCTTATTAGATCCGGCACTGCCATTTGCTTATATGCCCCCCCCCCCCCATGTGTGGGATGCAGGATTTTATTCTGGGAAGCCCCAGAATAAAATCCTGGATCTGCCACTAATGACGGCTGCTCTCAATGGAGACAAGACAACGACAAACGGAAATTACAATCGACTAAAGTAAATAAAATTTAAAAAAAATCAGAGAGCGTCAGTCAATTTGTGTCTTTAGGCAAAATATAATTAGACATAATTCGCTATTACATAAAAAGTCTTACTTAAAATTCGTCGTAACTTAGTCTATTTAATGTTGTGCTTTAAATGTCTCACGAAATGCTATCATTAAAGTCTGCGAAGCTTAAAGTGTACAAAATATCTCTCGACAATTTGCCTAAATTTCACCAATTACTGACATTATATTTCCAACTTAGCGAATGGTTTTACAAACGTCTTATAAATTACTTAGCCTTTATTTAATGAAAATCCGGGCACTTTAGAAACATTTTTTGAAGAATTACCATGTATTAAATAATTTATAAACATCATATTGATAAAGGCGCCCTTTCATGCCATTCTTATTTCTTATGTAGATTAAATTGCGTTACACAAAAATGTCGCACAATTTAAAAAAAAGAATTCAAAAGTAAATTTAAAAGGAACCGCACACCCCAAATCAGCACTACGTCAACTTGCCAACGCAAAACGTGCCTTTACAAGAATGCAGAATCGTAAGTAGGTATTAATCTGAAAAGCCAGCCGATCTGATAAGTTCCCGCGTCGTACGTCGACTGGTACCTACGAGGCATTGTCACAGTTGGCTGAGAGTCCGGCGCTCTTGCCAAATATGTCGCAACAGATAGCGAACCGTCGCGTAGCGCTGCCGCCCCGCTCCACCAGAGATTTACTACTGAAATTCTGTCACACTCCTTCCCCGACACGATCCACCCATGCACGTTCTCCACAAACTCTGACTTCAATACAACAGTTTGCGAAGTTAGCTGATTTATTTTTAAAATTTAAAAGAACTTACCAACAAATATTTGGTTTGGTATCGGTTTTAGCTGTGTACCTAACAGCTACGTTTCCGATTGAAGAATTTTAAGATATTTGGAATGTAACACAACACACATATTAACATAAAGTTACTTACTAACTTTGTATTTATCTGAGTTTTGGGGTTACCTAAACATGTTTGTTAGGCATGTATTAACATTTACACAATTCTATTGTCATTATGATCATGTCCCAAGTAAAACAATCCAACCTCGATTCAATTGGATCTCATGACCAATATATCTTCTTCTCCTACTTATTGAGGGGCTATTTAAATTGACTATTTAATGAATAGGACTATTCAAGGGGCTGAAGCTATTGAGGTCACTAGCCCCATGGTGAACTAGCGGTACCAAATATAAACCGAAACAAACTGTAACTTATAGTGGAATGTTTAAACGGTGCTAAAACACGAGAAAGTGCAAGGACGCGATTATGAATCACGGGAACGACTGATATGCACACGCAAAGTTGGTGTGTGGCTTTAAATTCCGAAAAGTTTTTTAATTTGTTAGGCGGTTTCGGCACGAGCGGCACGCTAACTCTAAGCGCAGCGCCGGGTACCGCTTTTCGCGTGCGGCAGAGGTGACGGTATCATAACATTTTCAGCTAAACTCCTGCCGAGGCACGGTCGAGCGAGCACAAAAAGCGAACGCAAGCGCCGATTCAACTATTCCGCAACTCACCGTTCCCTCGGTAAATTCACGCGTCGCCTCATTATTTCGCTTCGAGTACGCTTCCTTCTAAATAAAATGTTATTAAAATGCAAAAGTAATATTTTTAAAACGTCAAGTGTAAATGTGTCGTTGGACTGGGTGCTTGGGCGCGTGCAATTAAGATTTGCACGTATGTTTCGTTCTGTGAAATGTGTTTTACGCTTTCAAATGATTTTTAATCTTATAACTTTCAGAAAGAATTTCATAACGATGAGGTATATGCGCGTGTTCAAAACTTAGGTGAAATAAACCGCATGTCGTAAATTCTAGAGTGGAAATTTACAGATTCCTGAAAGTTTTTCTTTGTCACCTGCGACAATCTTTTTATTATATCTTTCTAACTAGCTGAACTGTGCGTCTGCGTCAAGTTTCCTTGTTTTTGCAACATTTTTCATTGTTGCTAGTGGCGCTTCTATTGATCATTGCGTGATGTTTTATAGCCTATAGCCTCCCTCGATAAATGGGCTATCCAACAATAAATATTTTTTTAATTCGAACTTGTAGTTCCCTAATCAAACAAACAAATTATTCAGCTTTATAATTTTAGCATAGATTTTTCATTAGTACCTATACTAAAAGTTCATCCAGGTTATAAGAATTTAATCATATTTTATAGGATTAACGTTCATAAAATTTACGATTTTCAAATTGCAAGAGAAGTTCACGATCGATATAAAGACATAAAAAACACATTATTTTTGCAACTCATAGCTTTTCTACAAAATACTTTATTTTATTTATTTACAGACGCTTGTTAAATGAAACAAAACGAAAGGTAACGACATGACTTTTCCTTTACCTATAGAATAAATTAAAACCTATTCCTATGCGGCCCGAACATTAAACAGGCCAAGTTTTGAGGATACGCCACTGTTATGAAACTCCTAAAAAGAGCCTGATTGAGACCGAAACTTTCAAGAATAGTAATTAGTTTTCCTTCGTCTGAAAACTCTGAGATTTTCATAACTTTGATAAACTTTATTGGATTCGGTAGCTCCTGTTACACTAGTAAATTTACAGGACTTAACTTCGTCTAACATAAACTACGGGATCGATACCCGAATAGATATTATTTGCGAAGATAAAAGAATTTGCTTCTATAGTTATTTTATGAAGCAAAGTACTAAGGTTAGATCGTAGATACGAATAAAAGTCGATAAAACTTGAAAACTTCTCGAATAAAGATCTTCGCTTCGGCACAGATGACCTAATTTTTCAATGCTGTAAAGTTTTCAGACCATGAGAGTCTATAAAATGCCATTGTAAGCAATGTAAGATGGAATACTTGCTCACTCGAGTTTATCGAGATAAAGTTTTGATAAATTCGTGTGTACCTATTAGGATTTAGGTATACAGTACGTATATTTATATACCTATATTTTTGAATTTTTTTTTTCCCTGTCTGACCCCTTAACGTGTTGTTAGGTATCATGATCCCATTCGATTTATGTAATATTAAAAAGAAAAGTTATTTTTTGAAAAAAATAAGTTAGTTATTTTTTTCTTGATATATGTCATATGAGAAAACATGTGGAGGCGGAAAAGATTGTTTTGATTGTAAAGAGGCTTTATGCAAACAACGTTTATAAAATTCTAGAAATTGTTTCGTGAATTTTAATATTCATTTATAAAAACTTTTTTCACGGATTTATTTCTTTTTTTCTATTTTGTTTAGCATTGTTAACAGAATATCTACACACCACATCATTTACACCTTGTATGTTGTCTATAGTTGTTTTGAATTATAAAAAAAAATAAGTATTTTGCGCTAGCTATTACATTATATTACAGCTGTACTTACGCGTACTTATACAGCTTGACTTCCGTTACTGACTGACTGATCGATCTATCCGCTCAAATTTTCTCAAAATTGCGCTGCAATTTTAAAATTTGGCATGCAGATAGTTACTATGGCATCCGCTAAGAAAGGGTTTTCTAAAATTCATCCCCTAAGGGGATAAAAGAAATTCCGCGCGGACAAAGCCGGCACAAAATGCTAGTAGTAATATATAAGTTATGAATCGTTGTAAGAAATCGTTTATCAAGCAAACCTCACTGAGTTTAATAGTACCTAATTAATTTTTATAATAAAATTTCAATCTTGAATACTAACGCTGGAATTATCTAAAATAATTATAACTTACGTTTAATTCTCTTTGACAAGAATTAAGACTACTGTAGTATATATGTGTGGACACCAATTCTTGCAGGAAAATAATACCAAGTTAGTAAACTGCAGTTTCTTGCTGAATTAACAAACAATCAGCTCACGGCCTTATACCAAAATCTACACAGTCCAATTTCCACCGACCCATTTATTAGGTAATACCAGCAAAGTCAAAGAACAGAATTCATATTACGTTTTGCAGACAAATTGCTTCAAAAACTCAAAGCCGATTATCCTGTTTTGTTTTTCTTTTATCATAGTCTGTGTACGCTAAAATTGACTTCACTTAAGCCTGTGTACTAACTCAAATATACTTGAACGTGGGCGATCGAGCGCTCACAAAAAACATTACATGTCTCGAGGCGTCCATTAGAACAAAAACCTAGGCGGTGCTTCCGTTCACCGACAAAAGGAAATTCAATAAGAACGAATTTCCCCTGATTTACTACCACTATTTCCTCGTTAAGACTCGAGCCCTCGAGGTGTGTGCTCAAGATTTCATTCTAAAGACAATTCAGTTACAAAATTAATAGAAAGTATCTTAGTAACTTATTTTTGAAATCGAGAAACCTGTTTTGAGATTAAAGTTCTTAGTTATTGAAGAAGTATATTGAATTTCCCTATTGGCTTTGCCCGCGTTTTATTTGATTTTTACAACCTATGCACTATACTGATAAGGAACTATGATGATATATCTATACATATATAATCACTTGTCCTGACTGGCTAATTAATCAACTCAGACCCTAAACCGGCTAAAGGGGTTAGAAACCTAAAATTTTGGCAGTTGATGCCTTTTGTGCTGTAGGCATCCACTTAGAAAAGTTTTTCAGAAACTCCTCTACTAAAGGGGTAAAATAGTGATCGCAAGTTAGATCTGTGACATTTTGTATTTAGCTTTTTCTTTTTAAATAAAGAACCACATGTTTCAGCGTTTTTGGGAAAAACATCCCCTAAGGGGGTAAACTAGTAAGGTGGTTACGAGTTTGTGTGAAACTCCGTCACAAGACAGTATGAAATTCGGTCAGTTTTAAAGTTACATAATTATAGTTAGTATTAGTTACATAGTTACTAAATTTCGGACATAGATTGTTGGTATAAAATAAAGACAACGTGTCAGCGTTTTTTGAAAGTCAGTCCTTAAAAGTAAAATATGGGTTGCAAGTTTGTGTGAAACTCAGTCAGTATTGAAATTCTATGAAATTTCGTATTTGGCTTTTTGCCATTAAATAAAGAAATACGTGTTTCAGTGTTTTTGAATAATCAACACCTATGGGAGTAAATAGGTGTTGCAAGTTTGTATGAATCTCTGCGAGTTTTGAAGTTAGATCTGTTAAATTTCGGATTTGGTTTTTTTTTTAAATAAAGAAGAAAAAAACAACTTCCAAAGTAATAAAACTGGGATTTTGTGAAACAAGTTTTGTGGAACTCCATCTCAAGATTGTGTAAACTCTGTCAGTTTTTAAGTTAGATTTAAAATATAGAAACATCCGTTTCAGTGTCTCTGGATAATCAACAGCGGGTTAAACAGGAGTTAGAAGTTTGTATGAAATTCGGGCAGTTTAAAGTAAGATATAATTGATGTTTGACTTTATTATAACATTGTTTGGTTGTAAATAAAGAAACACGTATTTTAGCGAAAATTAACCCTTAAAGGGGCAAAGATAAGGGTGAAGCCGCGGGCGACAGCTAGTGAACTATATTACTATACAGTTTCATCAAAATCCATCCAACCCCACAAAATAATAATTGAGAAATTGACAGTTTGGTCATTAATCTACTAAAACACTGTATCCTCAGATTATCTATGTAATAGTTGGCTTTTCTTTAGATTTTAAGCCGTGACGGCACGAAACTAGACGAGATCTATAGATAAAATTCTTTATCCTGACTGACCGACTAACTGATGGGTCAACGCACAGCTTAAACCGCTGATCGTAGTTTATTTTTTCTACAATAATAATTGTAATCATGTTTATCTAAATCCTTCGTAAATATTGCTGTAAAACAAAGTTCTTCTTGAAAACCCTGTAGATACATAAGTAAGCAGCTAAATCTTCCACACGATGAAACTTTTACGAAGGATAAAATCTTTAAAACGCGAATCTAGTTTCCAGATATAGGTTTTCAAACCGCCTAAAGCATTCAGCTTTGCCTAACAAGAGCGGATTAAACTTGTCAATAAAATGTACGACCTTATTTTATTGAGGGTAGTCGACTTGAAAGAAAAGAGTTCCATAAATATCCTGATTATATTTCATTACTTAGAAAAGAAACCTTAAAAAAAACCAATACAAATTTATCGATTGCAAAAACCCACGATTCGATTTCATATCAGTATAATTTTACTCGAGTACTTAACTGTCTCATATTTATGAATTCAGATACGAATAAACTCTACAACTTTGATAACGGAAAAATTGTGAAGTCAATACAATCGACTAATCGATCGTCGGAACGTTCTTATCAAAGATTCATATGCCTGCATTCATTATAGGCAAGTCTATGGTAGTAGGGAATGAAAACTTCCATTCATTTGAATTGAAGCTTGAAATATTGAAACTTTGATGACCCTTTCAACTACCATTGTGCATAGAAATGTTGTAATTCTATTTAGAGTGGACTAGCTTTTCCCTACGGCTTCACCCGCGTTAAGTAGGTTTTTTATAGGTTTCATGGGCTAATCCTGGATTTCATTCAGGGGGACACGAGAGGTAAATGGCAGTGCCAGATTTAACATGCTTTGGTACGATGGAGAAGGGATGCATTTCGTATCAACACCGACACTGGTCAAGTGTGAGTCGCACGCACTACGGGGGATGTGGCGACCCCGGGTACAAGAGGCAAAAGAGCACAGAAATTCAATACAATATAAGAAATTCGGTACACAAAACAACCGTCTACGAGAATCCTAAAACAACCGTCTACGGGGAGGATCCCCCCCTTCTGGATTCGTCTATGTTAAGGCGGTACCCTGACCAAATAACCTTGAGCATTCGTTCCCCCTTCACCGCACCGTAGCGAATGCGCTCAGTTTTTGGAATAAAATCATTATAAAATAAAACTTTAGTCGTTTGGAAAAAAATGTTTCTAGTATAATGTTTTTTATTAAATTGCTTATCCATTAGTGTAAGTAGCAAATTAAAGAAAATGGTATTTTACGACGAGATGCATTTTATCAATAATTATTTCTCATTTCTGTGGTTTCTTTGTGAGGAGATTAAATAAACATTATATTCCTTTAACAAAAACAAATTTACCATTTTGGAGTCAAAATTATGTAGAAATTTAATGTAATTTCATTAGCTGATGTTTATTTGTGCAGAGCAGATAGCTCCACAAAAGTGCACAAAAAATGGCTAGCGGTTTTGCACAGGGAAGCGCCTTAAGTTAAGTATAGTAAGATTGTAAGGTTTCATAAAACCATCTATGGTTTTTGTTGGAAGGAGTGACAAACATCCCTCCGCACTCACAAATTTTCTAATGTTAGTAGGATTTTCTTTACTCTATTCTTTTAATAACAAAAACATTGTTTTATAATCTACATACACCCCTATTATATAAAACCGACCGCTTGTTACTTCACTGAATATGATTACAGCAATATATCTTATTTAGACAAATTACAATGCTTTCAAAACATTTTAAAAATGTACGCAAGTGGAAACTTCACTGAGACCAAATAATGGCGGATAAGAACGTATGTGACGTAATTTATGTCTAAAATTTTCTCGTAAAAACTTGGCTCGCCGGCTGTTTTCCGTTACATCGAGTTTTTCGAGTAGCCCGCTCTCTCTGCCGTCATGAGTATCATTAAGCCGCGATTTTAAAACGATCGCCCTTATTTTTTGTTTTGTTTACTAGTACACTCCATATTTTGTTCCTTAAACACGCTCCTGGGAAATCCTTTGATAGCCTGAGAGCCTCAAGGTACTTGAATTCCTTTGCGTTGTTTCGTTTGTGTGATGTGTAACAAAACTGAATTTTTGACGACGAAATTTGAAGCTGAGGTGGATACGAATTGGACTTAACAAAAGCGGCACTTATGTTGATGAGACAAAGCAACTGTATGTATATTATTACGCTGGTTGTTTCATTTTTGTTCTCAAATGTTTATTTAACAAGTGAGTTGAGTTCAGACTCAACTTTGTGATATCATAATTACTTAATACTACGTGAATGTGGAAATGTGAGGGATCGGACTTACATAACTTTGTATTCAGAGAGTATAAAACATGTTCAGTTTTCTTCAATTTACATACGCATGACACACTTCAACTTAGAAGTCAACATTGACTACATATTTTATTTGTAAACTAATCGTAACTGCGGAGACTCTCAAACGGCGCAAATATAGTAACCTAGTCGGAGATTACATATTTGAACCGTTTGGGGTTGAGACGCTAGGGCCATGGGGTCCAAGTGCTCGCCTTTTATTCAGACATTTCCAAGCGTCTTGTCAGTGCATCTCGTGACCAGAAGGCTGGCCTTTTCTTTGCACAGAGAATAAGCATTGCCATACAACGTGGCAATGCTGCCAGCCTTCTGGGCACTATACCGATTGACATTGATGGGGAGGAATTCTTCGACGCCTAACTACTTTTTTTGACTCCATTTTTATGTAATCCTTTTTTTGTAGTTTACTAGGTAAGTCGTAAATAGTGTTAATAGTGTAGTGTAGTATAGTTCGTTCGTAGGGTAATTTAGCTTGTATTTATTAACATTGTAAAATTTAATTGTAACTACACTTACCAATATATTTAGGACTTTTGGTGCATTCCACTATATTATAATACAAGCTGACCCTGACTGCGCAACTTCGTCTGCGTAAACTTTTCCCGATTTTGCAACATTTTTAATTGCTGCTTCGCTCCTTATAGTCGTAGCGTGGTGTTATATAGATTTTAGCCTTTCTCGATAAATGGGCTATCCAACAGTACAAGATTTTTTCAATTCAGAGCAGTAGTTCCTGAGATTATTGCGTTCAAACAAACAAACTCTTCAGTTTTATAATATTAGTATAGATTAGACGCACAACTTACAGCAAATTTGCATTTCTATTAGTTAAAATAAGCATGTTTCATATATGAAAAACCTTCCAGAAGAAAATTTAATTGATACTAAACCCAGGACGAAGACAGGTACTGAAGCACAAACGCACATGTATCTGCCTACATGAAGAGATGACCGTATAACCAGAGTGTCGTCTATGCATTCTACAGACTTGTTTGTACAGCAAATTGTATCCACAAAGTAAATGATATGACTTCTACCAACCCAAGTCGTCGTCTTATGTGTTCTTACAACCCAAGTGGTACAAAAAAAAAAAAACAAAAAATACGATCACTCTAATTACAGTTTAATACAAAAATTTCATTTCTATTTTCGGACAAGCAAAAGAACAGAGCAATATTTTACCCTCTAAAGCTTATTCTTTTTGCAAAGCCAGAAAATGTGTAATAATGTTCTCTTCCAGGAAAGATAATCGGAACAATTCAGGGGTCGTGCGGAAGACGGCCGGATCGCACGCGATCCTCTTGGCACGGTGCACCGCGACTTGAACACCACTTAGATTTACATGGCAAATGTTGTAACATTGTAAACATCGCAACGGCGGCAGCGTGCGACACGCTAACAGAAACATACCGAAACCTGCCACTATTAGATTAAAAAGCAGTCCGTTTTAAAACATTTGAGCGTAGTAGCACCGCTTTTGTTTTGGCATTGATGCATTAAAGCTAAATTATCTTTTCTGTATAAAATACATTGAAAAACGTGCTACAAAAGAAAATATTGCCATTACGGGTCCTTCTTCTCTTTCTTTTTTTCGTATTCGCGTCAAGCCCGCGCTTTTATCTGTCAAAATCTTGACATAATGGTTTATAGAGAGCTGCGCTTAGAAATGCATCGCTCATACGCGCGGATATCTTTGAGCGCACGCCAATTCGCGCGGGATTGCCGCGAAATAAAAAAAAAAAACATAGTAAATAAGGACCACGAAGTTAGATGATGTGGGGTTATTAAACACACCTACACTTATCTTGTGGTTTATTTCAAAGCCTTCCTATGTATTTCTGTTGTAAGAGAAACATATCACGTGTATACTCCGTCCAGAATGCAGAACTTCTAACAAAGTGGAAAATACTTATTTGGGAGTTGTACCTGGCTGCTTGCCAAGACATCTGTGTAAAAAGTAGAGTTAAATTGTCTGATGCAACGTGACGCTTTACTGATGTCCCTATTATTCCTTCCCTATTCCATTAGATATGAGTGAAATATAGGCATCTTGATTTCATATTACCTACATTAGCTTATAGGCTAAGGCATCGGTCTCGCAATCGTGGGGTCACGAGTTCAAATCCTACCCATTATACTACCGACGTAAACCCAGTCCTAACACAAGACTTTGAGCTTAGCCGGAGGGGTTAACAAGATTGATAGTAATCTTGAAAAAAAAAAGTATATAGGTATCAAGTATGATAAAAAAATGGTCTCCTAACCGTTTTCGTTTACGGCGGCCAATCCATTAGAGACTAGTCAACTACACAGGAGATTCTATAGTAGACAAGTGTATGCGCAGACACAAGTGCTCTCTCTACTCTCGCACGAGATTAGGACCGACGACTTTATGTTTTCTCCGAGTATGACAATATCCTAAAACGGTCACTCATCTATGGACCGACCTCACAGATATCTCGATCTGCTCAATCACTACTGAGTTAGTTATGATAATATTTTCATGTCCCTGGAATACTTTTTATTGGAAGTCACACCCTATAACTGTATTATATCGTTGACAAAATTTATTAAAAGAGATTATACTTAAGTAATTATTATAGGCATTTCTTGCCAATTACTTTACAAATACAATAAATGCATTTTTGAAAGATATTTATTGTATTTGTAAAGTAATTGGCAAGAAATGCATATAAAAATTACTTCAATATTCGGCCTGCGACATCATAATTTGTTAAAATGCTCTCTATAACGAAGCATTAACAAAAGCCGTGATAGTTCTTTCACTACCGACTAGATGGCGCATGCGAGGGCCCAAACTCGCGAGCATCAAGGGATAGAAAAATTTGCACAGCATGATGTTAAATACTCGTAGTCTATAACCGTCCTCAATAAATGAGCTATCCAACACTAAAATATTTTTTCAATTCAAACCAGTAGTTCCTGAGATTATCGTAAAAACAAACAAACTCTTCAGTTTTATCGTATTATAAGTATAGATTATTTAATATTATAAAGAGGTAAAGTTTGTGAGTTCGTAAGGTTATATTTTACCAATAGAAAGTCTCATTATTTGTGAGCGTCATCGGCTATATAGCATCACGCTACGACCAATAGGAGCATCAATGAAGAATGTTGCAAAATGACGCAAACGAAGTTCAGTCGCGGGTCAGTTATACCTATTTAATACTGACTGACTGACTGACCTGACTGCCTCTGTGGCGCGGTGGGAGTGTGTCCGACTGCTACGCAAAAGGTCGTGGGTTCGATTCTCACACGGGACACCACTTTGTGTGATCCACAAATTGAACAAGAGTCTGGGTGTACTTTGTGTCCGTGACTTGTATGTTCGTAAAGTCCCCCGCGACACAGGGCTTGTACATTACTGCGGGAGTCGTCGTTAAAAAAAAAAAAAAATGTGTGGCACACGGGGTCTGCCGCGGTAAAGCTATTGCATAGCATTTTTATCAAATTAAGCAATCAAAAAAAAAAAAAAAATTCATTATAAAAAACAATGTTTTTAATTTTTTTTTCTTTAATTTTATTTTTAAATTAAAAAAAAAGGAATTAAAAAAAAATATAATTTGTTTTTTTTTTAATTATAACTAAACAATGTTTTTAATGTTTTTTTTCTTTAAAATTTTCTTTTTTTTTTATTTAAAAAAAAGTCATTAAAAGTTCTGCTATTCATCGATAGATGGCAAAACTAAAAAGTATCACCGCTGTGCTCGTCGGAGTGGGGAGCGTGAGGTTTTTTCGTTACGGAATTTCTGGATTCGGTCCCCGCGCTCAAGGCCCGCGATAGGAGCTATGCAATAGCATAAAAAAACTATTCACATCTCCGAACATGAGAACCGATAAGTACGTTCTTTTATACAAAACAGTAAAAAGGCAAATAAAGTTAACGGTGTATACGAACTCCGTGTAAGTGTAGCATGGGTGGTTAAATCACGACGGCTTAGCTTTGAGATTTCCCTCTTTTCTTTCAACTGTCCCTTAGGACTCGAGATAAACAATGTACAGAAATCCTTTGCAAAGCCTAAAGCGGTATCTGATGACTTATGCTGTCGTTTTACTTTTATAAAGCGAAAAATGCCATAAAATAAAATTAGGGCATTTTGCGTATGGGAAATAAAAAGAATGGTGCAATGACAAAACGAGATAACTTAAATAAATTCGAGGGTAAAATCTGCAAGACGGCGTAATGCGTGTGCAATTTGGATAAAATTTTTGACAGTCACGTTTCTAACGAGACCGAAAAAGCAAAGACGACAGATTTCGCGAATGTGACAAATGTGAAATGAAGTCACAGACGAATCCCTCGGGTACGGGAATTCCCGATAAAAAACCTCCATTGTCCTGCCCTCCTTATGATTGATGCAGTTTTCGCGTGTCGCCGACACGGCTCGCTCCCAAACTCTCGGCACGTTTGTCTGACAACATAACACGAACGACTATGTACACAACACAGTCTCTATACAAATTCTAAACATACAAACATATGTGTAGGCATGTACATTAGATATTTTGCTAAAGTTACCGAATTAACACCAAACTTTTAATCTCAATTCAATTATCTACACAGCATTTCATGTAAGTACAAAATTGGTTATGAAAATATATATTACGGGTCTTAATAGCGTTTAAATAATATCAAATATTTTGTTTATTGCCCGACACTTTGACCGTATTGCAACGGCCGTCCGTTTCCGAAACCCGCGCTTCACGGAGACCACGCTGAGCTGAACCAGTCTACCCGTAACCACGGCCGTTGCAATACGGTCGAAACGTTGGGCAATAAACAAGGTATTTTACCATAAATTATTCACGCGATTAAGACCCGTAATATGTATCTTTTCATAATGTGTACAAATCGCAAAAGTTTATTATCACTTACAAAATTCATGACCTACGTATAGAATTCCTTTGAAATCTTATTCGATTTCAGAATACGTAAACAGAAATACGAACAATACTTATCTATAGATTTTTATTGCTAACGTATATTCCAGGATTTGATGGTAATTCCCTTCAATCCGAATAAAGATGGCCGTAGCAATGATCCAAGCGGGGGTTGGTTACAGAACGTAAGCCGCTCTCAACAATTGCTGCTTTTGAACTCATTAAGAGAGGATTAACGTTGACTTTGACTGATCACATCTATTTAAGAGCGGCGACGATCAGATACGACAGGGCGCTAATCAATTCCTATTCGTCCATTGCCTTTAACACCATATAATTAATAATGGTGACACAGCAAAATACCCATTTACTTTCAAACGCATCTGCAAAAATGTCTTTTAGAGAAGTTTGAAGCGGATGTGTTATATTTGTTTAAACAGGTTGTGAAAGTTTCCAAGAAACAAAAGGACAAGAAAACAAATAAAACGACACCCCAGTCGTACGCACTGACTTGCGTCTCGGTAGCAATCGCAAGATAAACAAATAGGGAGAGACTGTATTCGAAGGGATACCCTGTATGCTTGCAACTTAAAAAGCGGCCACAAAGTCGTATCTTCGAAGTTAGATTCTATCTGAAGCACTGGGGAATAGGCTAGGTACGGCTCCAGCCGGTGTCAATATTGAATCAGCACGGTTCGTGTTTGTGAGAGGAATAAATTGCGGCCAGCCGCCGGAAACTGTTCGCGTCAGACGAATAATTTTCTTATCTATCTTTTTTATCTTACTTTCTTCCCCAAATAATTTGAAAGGGATCACGGTGCGTTATTTTTAATTTCTGTCATCTTTCCCAACGAGCTAGGCATCATCAATTTTAATGTTTTAGAGATCTGTTTTTCGTTTGTTTACATCAATCCTGTAGATAAAATGTATTTTTGTACACCTTGCAAAATTATTTCTTACATAGATATTAGATATAATAAATATTACGTAAAAAGACGAAATCAAATAATTTTACAAAAAAAATGGTTTACGTGATAAAGTATTATGGAAACATTGATGACATTGTATTAAACAACTATGCCTGTGAGAGCTTTTATTATTATTTTTTATTAACAATTTATCGCATGTCATTGCAATCGCCAAAACATTGATGACATTTTAATAAACAACCATGCCTGTGACAGCTTTAGAGGACACATGCACCCGTGGCTACAATACTGCAGCCCGGCAGCAGGCGGAACTTGACGGACCGCGACAGACCATGATGGACCGTGACATTTTTTCGTGCATGCATCCGGTCATCGTCACGTCATAAATAAAATTTCTCAAAATACTAGAAAGAAAATGTAAACGTTACTTTTATTTAACCAAAAAAACAATAGTAAGGTCAAAAATTAAAATAACGTCATGGAAAAAACGTGTCGATTAGAGCACCCCCTCCAATGTATACGTTTAAAAATAAAAATATATCACCAATTAGGTATCCTATATAGCCATATGACTACCTAATTGATTGAGTATGCAATAATATGCATATGCATATTATAGCATACAAGTCACTTCAGCAAAAAAATCTCAACTACATCCTTTGTAAACCGAATGCGTTATTGCATGGCAATGTTATTGGGGCAGTATAAGAGCCACTTGCGAATGTAAATTGAAGGCAATTCAACAATCTCGGGACATAGTGCTGATAATATACGTTACTGGCTTTTTGAAGAGCCCTCACAGAGAGTACTGGGTATTCTTATGCATATAAAGTGATGTGACTCTTCGTAGAAAACCTGTTTCAAGTGCGGATATTGTCTAACTTGAATGAATATGAACTATGTGAATGCAAACTTTCGTTCCTTGTCTTTGGTTTGATTTTATCTTAGTACCTTTGTTAGGGTTCCATAGACAAAATGGTAAAAATGGAACCCTTTTAGTTTTGTCATATCCGTCTGTCTGTCTGTTTGTCTCGTATGTCACAGGCATTTTACTCAAAGACTACGCAATGAATATTGGTGAAGTTTGGTGAAAAGGTGTCTTGTAGTAACCGCTACTTAGTTTGATAGCTAAATTATTAAAATTATTTTTTTAGACACCCCCCCTTCCTAAAAATACTCACATGTTAACACACGACGTTGTTTTTGAAACTGATTTTGTTTTATAAGCAATACTTTAAGGTTTTTAAAATAAAGTTTTTTGATTATGTGAATATATTTGGAAATAATCGCTCTGAAAGGCATAAATTATGTCGCCCCCACCCCCTTAACTTTTGAACCGTGTGACCAAAAAATATGAAAAAATGATAGCACTTAATAATACTTTAATATAAAATTATTTTCGAGATGATTGAATATACGCAGTTTTTCGGAATAATTGGATTATTACCGAAAAACTGCGTTTCTCAACAAAAGGGCGTAAGTGCCATAAACATACTCTTCTGCTGTTGCATTTATTCAAATCGGATTTTTTCATAATAGTATTTTTTATTTTTTTAAAGACGACTCCCGTAGTAGGGTACAAGCCCTGTGTCGCGGGGGACTTTACAAACATACAAGTCACGGCCACAAAGTACACTCAGACTCGGAACAACAATTTGTGGATCTCACAAAGTGGTGTCCCGTATGGGAATCGAACCCACGATCTCTTGCTTAGCAGTCGGACGCACTCCCACCGCGCCACAGAGGCAGTCAGTAGTGTACTTATTTGTAATAACAACTGCGGAACCCTACACTGAACATGGTTCGACATGCTCATAGCCGGTTTTTACTACCTATTTGTATATCCCACTACTAAACGTTTAAGTTTGAGGAGATGAATATAGTTCTGACTAGCTTTCGCCCACGGCTTGTCCACGTGGATGTCAGTTATTGCGATAAAAACCATCCTATGTCATTTCCCAGGACTTAAACTATATTCATACCAAATTTCATTTACATACATACATACATATCAACCCATATGATGGCCCACTGCTGGGCACGGGTCTCCCCAGTAGAACCTACTAGTATGTAGATCCTGGGGGTAATTGCCATAATCGCCACGCTTGGCGAGCGGGTTGGCGATCGCAGTAAGGCTTTAAGTACGCAGAGGACGCTGCTGCCCGTCCTCCGGGGTGAAATCCCTGAGTCGCCTTGACGACACCCACGGGTAGAGATGGGGTGGTACTATTCTTAAGCCGGCACCACACGGCAAAAATTTCATTTAAATCGGTTCAATGGTTTAAGCGTTAAAATGTAACAGACAGACATTTATTTTATTAACATGGATTTGGCTGTTTTTACTTTTCATGAAACTTTACAAACTTCAAGCTAAAGGTTATACATCAGAACATCTAATATGTTAAAATAATCACGCGCCAAAGTTAATTGGTACTTGATGTACTACGAATTTTGATTGGCAGTAGATGGGTATAAAAAAATATATACTTTATCAGTGCAATGGATTTTGGAATTAATTATAAGCTAATTATTAGGTAATAAACTGTGGACGTACGGACGTACTAACGAAGTGCTAAAAACGATTCTAGTACCCAGAAATATTTATCATCATCATCATCATCATCAGCCTATCGCAGTCCACTGCTGGACATAGGTCTCTCCAATTGCACGCGACTTTAAATCGAAGAAAAAAATGGTTGTCTGTAAAATCAGTATACGGACGATAATTTTACGTGATAATGTCAAAAGAAAACATTGATGACATATAGCCATTTCCGTTGCTTAGTGTTACAGTACAATATCTCTGTGCTGTATCTACAATCTACATCACAATCTTATGTTCCTTATCGCACGTTCAGTATCTATTAAATGTTTCTACTATCTGTTATCAACACGAAGTCGTTAGTATATAAGATGCACCTTTGGATAATTATAACCAGACTATACTACATCTTTTGTCTCATTTATACCTAATCATATACTGCCAAGAAGTTTGGCAAATTGGTGACCCCGACGAACGAATACGCAGCAAGAAACATGGCACAATCACCGTGCAAGGCGAACATAAATCAGCAAGGAACACTTGAAGTAGCTGCTGGCACCTCGGTTTTATCCCGCATTCCGGAATTTTGGAAAGACCAACCAAGATTATGGTTCACGCAATTAGAAGCCATATTAGCACCACAGAAGCAAGGAGACGAATACAAATACTGTACAGTAATAGCAAAGTTATCCAAGGAAGAAATACTACAAGTTAGTGACCTAATCACTTCACCACCGACTACAGATAAATACAAAAACATCAAGGAACGTTTAATTGATTGTTACGAAGAAACAGAACAGCGACAGTTTCAAAAATTAATATCAGAGACAGAACTCGGTGATCAAAAACCTTCGCAGTTATTACGTCAAATGCGAGTCCTCGGGAGAGGAAAAATCAGTGACGAAACAATTAAACTACTATGGTTCAGGCTTTTACCAACATCAGTTACTACGGTTCTAGCAGTTACGGAAGACATGGAAATTGACAAACTGAGCCAAATTGCAGACAAAATAATAATGAATTCAAAAGTAACCGAAATATCAGCTGTTAGCAACGACACTTCAAACGACAACAATACAGCATGCATTTTAGCCCAGCTAGCAAAATTACAGATAGATATTGACGCAATTCAGCAAGGTCAATATGGCTATCGACCCAACACGCACAATCATTTCAAGAAACGTCAACAATTCCCGATTATGAGGCCGAGAACAAACTATAGAGGAGCAAATCGATTTTGTTACTACCACGAAAGATTCGGAAAATATGCAAAGAACTGCATTAAACCATGCGGTTGGAAACCAATGACTTACGTACGGAACCAGGGAAACGAATAAGAGCACAGACAACGACGAAACTCTGTGCAATCCACCCATCCAATCGCCTCACCATTACTGACCGAAAAAGTGGTATGAAGTTTTTGATTGACACGGGCGCAAATATTTCAGTCATTAGCAAGCAACAGAGACATTCAATTTTACAAAATGAACAATACACACTATACGCTGCAAATGGGACTAAAATTAGGACTTACGGCGAGAAGACGCTTACCTTGAATTTAGGACTACAACGATGTTATAAATGGAATTTTGTAATCGCCGATGTTACACAACCAATAATTGGAGCAGATTTTCTAGAGCACTATAAACTATTAGTCGACATAGCAGGTCGCAAACTTATCGACAAAGTTACAGAGCTGACAACGCATGTAACTTCGGAAAAAGCGACACAACAAACAATTCGTACTATCGCAGTGGGAACGAATCCACGTATTACGCAACTTTTAAACAAATACGAAGACATCACGAAAGGGTCCTCTCTCCGCAATGCGCCCAAACATAAGATTGAACATCACATTATCACTACAGGACCACCCGTCGCAGCTCGGGCAAGACCATTACCTTCAGAAAAATACGACATAGCCAAAAAGGAATTTCAAAATATGATAGAACTCGGAATTTGCCGACCGTCAGATAGCCCATGGGCAAGCCCATTACATATGGTAAAAAAGAAAAATGGCGAATGGAGACCATGCGGAGACTATCGAATGCTCAATAGCACGACAGTACCGGACAAATACCCACTACCAAGATTAACTGATTTTACATACATATTAGAAAATAAGAAGATACTAAGCAAGATAGATATACGTAAAGCATACCATTGTATTCCTGTTAAAGATATAGAAAAAACAGCCATCATCACACCTTTTGGACTTTTTGAGTACTTAAGAATGCCTTTCGGATTACGCAATGCGGCACAAACATTTCAACGATTCATGGATTCCTTATTTAGAGATTTAAACTTCGTATTTATATTTGTAGACGACTGTCTCATCGCATCGGACAACGAAGATTTGCATTATCAGCATTTAGAAACGGTTTTCAAACGTTTACACGAGAATGGAATAACCATTAATCTCGAAAAATGCGAATTTCTCAGAAGGGAAATAGATTTCTTAGGTTATCATATAACGAGCCAAGGAATACACCCTACCGAAGAAAATTACAAAGCAATCATGGAATTTCCCAAACCGAAAACAATTCAAGAATTAAGAAGATTTTTGGGCATGGTCAATTTCTACAGAAGTAATATTCCACGCGCAGCGGAAAATCAAAGAATTTTAAACGAATATCTACATGGTTCAAAAAAGAACGATAATTCACCTGTTCCTTGGACAACGGAAGCAGACAAAGCTTACGAAAAATCCAATGGAATGATAGAGAGATTTCATAGAACTTTAAAGGCGGCGTTAATGACAAGAAAATCCAACGAAAATTGGTTAAAAGAAATTCCAACAGTTTTACTCGGGTTGCGGAGTAGCTTGCGAGAAGACACAGGTTATAGTTCAGCAGAGATGACATATGGAACGCCAATACGACTCCCTGGAGGATTTTTTGAGTCATCAGCAGCACAGTTATCAACGTACGAAGAGTTTGTAAAACAAATTCAAAAGGACATCACACAAATGACATCAATTCCGAAAAGAAAAAAACACAATCAAGCTATATTTGTGCATCCCGAACTCAAAGAATGCTCACACGTATTTGTTCGGTGTGATAGAATTAAGAAAGCCCTGACACCGCCGTATGAAGGACCCTACCCAGTAATTAGTAAAACAGATAAAACATTTTGCATTAGAATTAGGGATAAAGAGACAGTGATATCAATTGATAGATTGAAACCAGCTTTTATGATCAATGACGAATCAAACTACGTGCCAGATTCAAAGGATTGCGACAGGCATTCACACACGTACACTACACGATCGGGACGTAAAGTAAAGCCAGTAGTACGTCTATAAAAAATCGCTGATATAAGCAAGCTATTCGTATATATATTAACATAGATCTTAACATATACCATTAATTCACAACTACTCGTAACAACAAGACATCTAAAATGGGAAATCAAAGTTCTAAGGACCAGATAACATACAATACGGACAATTGCCTCAATCAAAACGAAGCGGACCAACTCCGTAACCTGATCCAGGAGGACTTACGGTGGACAAGAAATGTTGCAATGGGACAGATTATTTTAACAATCGGCGTGATCCTAATTTACGGCATAATGAAAACACTAGACAGAAGAATGAAGAGTTTAACGAAAAAAAATAATAAACACTCGTGCAACAGCTAAGTCAAAATTACAGACGTCAGCAAATCACACCACAACAGGCGTCATCAAATTCCACCGCGTACAATAGCATTATTATTTATATACATCAGCAAATAACTAGTAAGGTCTAGGTCAAATTTATATTGTAAACACTATTACCATAAATTTTTTTAAAGGGGGGTGTACTGTTACAGTACAATATCTCTGTGCTGTATCTACAATCTACATCACAATCTTATGTTCCTTATCGCACGTTCAGTATCTATTAAATGTTTCTACTATCTGTTATCAACACGAAGTCGTTAGTATATAAGATGCACCTTTGGATAATTATAACCAGACTATACTACATCTTTTGTCTCATTTATACCTAATCATATACTGCCAAGAAGTTTGGCAAACTTAGCAACCAATCAACGTTAGTTCCAATGTCATGTCGCTGCAATCGCCATTCGCTGTTGCTAATCAACTAATCAATAACGTGACTGCTTAGCAACCAATCAATAACGTGACAATATATGTTCGTAAACTTTCGCGATTTGTACACATTATAGAATTTTATAAGCTACGAGTCTTAATCGCGTAAATATTTTATTTTAACCGTATTGCAACGGCCGTGGTTACGGGTAGAGTCTACCCGTGACCACGGCCGTTGTAATACGGTCGAAACGTCGGGAAATAAACAAAGGTATTTAGCCTTAAAATAAAATATTTACGCGATTAAGACCCGTAGCTTATAAAATTCTATAAAATAACGTGACACTTTTTCGTGCGTGCACTCGCTCATCGATTTATAAGACGTTATCATGTCAAAACATAAATTAAGATAATATTGATCGGAATAAGTACATGTATTTGTAGAATAGTGTAATAAAGACTAAACGATCACTGGGTGTATCACTTCCAGGGCATTTGATCCGCTATTGCGCTATAAATGGGGACATTTGGGCCTTCCCGTCTCTTCGAACTGGCACTAACCGACAGATAATACACTATAAACAATTTGTTATTGTACTCTCACACATACATACATCGATAAAACCCATTATTTTGGGTCCACGAATGAAGCCGTCCTACGATATTCTGCAAATTGTGTCCTTCGTTTAGAATGATGATGAGATAAAACTTTTTGATAGTCATTCATGAATAACCGTTCCTTGAAACTCACTTTTTAGGGATCCGTAGCCAAAATGGCAAAACTATGTTTCCCCGTATAGTTTCGGCATGCCCGTCCGTCCGTCCGTCCGCAGCTTAGCTCAAAGACTGTTAGTGCTAGAAGGCTGTAATTTTCCATGGATACACATATTGAAGACAAAATAAAAAATAAAAATTGAAAAAAAATATTTTTAGGGCAAAGAAAACACATTTACATATAGGGGGCTATTATGTAAAGTAGGGATGTGTTGAGTATGTAAAAAAAATCACAGTAGCAGTATATATAGTGAAATTAAAAGGACAACTACCATAGCTAAGTAGACTTCACAACTTAACGAGTAACAGCAGACCAAGTGAGAAGTAACAAAATTTTCGAACAGATTCTATTGAAAAATACTTAAACAATGTTGTTAGTAGTATTAAACAAAAAAAACAATTGAAAACCCACTTCTCAAGGCGCATTTTCCCGGTTTTTTTTATTTATTAAAATTCCTTTACTGAAATCCATACTAATAATATAAATATGAAAGTAACTTTGTCTGTCTGTCTGCTTGTTACCTTTTAAAGCTCTAAACGGTTAACCACTGTACCGATTTAAATGAAATTTGGTATGGAGATAGTTTGAGTCCCGGGGAAGGGCATAGGATTTAGTTTTGATCACGATAACTGACATCCACGCGGGCGGAGCCACGAGCGATAGCTACTGTATATTCGTTATAATGTGAGGTATCATCAACTTCTATCGGTCCACTGCTATGCATAGGTGTCTTCCTTTTGACGCTAGGCTAAGGTGGGTTATTCACGTTCCCTTTTTCCGTTTTCGTGGCAAGTCCGTGCGAACTGTCAAAATCTTATCATAATGGTAAATAGAGAACTGCACTTAGAAATGTCTCAATGCGCATACGCGGCGGACTTGTTTGAGCGCACTGCGCATGCGCTAGTTCGCACGAGTTTGCCGCGGAAACGCAAAAAAAGAACGTGAATTAAGACCTGGCCCTATGCCGCATCTGGCTGGGGTCTACGTTTACCGAGTCGTAATCTCCACTCTAGATCTCGTTTATACTAGCCCTTCAGAATATATTGCAAACCATAAACAACTTTCATAATGAAAATTCTTATTTTTGCAAGATTATCCAGCGACTAATATATATCCAATTGTGTTGGGTTTCTATATCATAGGACTATTAGAGTGAGAAAATAGAGAGTGGACTGCATTGGCGCACACTTATGCACTATTAAAAATATATATTCTGCGTAGTTAATAATAATAATATGTTGGGACAACTCACACAAGGCTATCTGATCCCAGACAAGACTTGTACTACGGAAACCAGACTATAATATGTATGTATTTCTAAATACATACATATTATAGATAAATTACACCCAGACACAGAATAAACACATGTGCTCATCACACAAAGTTTTATCCTGAGTGGGGAACAAACCCGCGATCTCCGGCTTTGCAGTCAGGGTCACTAACCACACTCCCACCGCCCAATAGAGGCAATTAAAAGAAATAAAATAAAGTCCAGAATTTCACATTTACTTATAGCATTACACAGTAGGTATAAAACGATATCAAAGAATAGAAAATAAATAGACATATTTGCAATTCAGATCTTTGGATTACGTACGAACCGAACCTTTCAACGAATTTGCCAAACTTGTCCTTAATGATAAAATTAAGAAAGTAATTCGAACTCAATCCCTACTTTAGCTTTTTGTATAATGAATGTATGTGTTATTTTTATTAGTTTCAAAGTCAAAGACCTCAGTAATATAAGCAAGTGACCTTTTGTGGGTTCCGTAGCCAAAATGGCAAAACGCAACCCTTATAGTTTCGCCATGTCCGTCCGTCTGCACCTTTGCTCAGAGACACTTAGTGCTAAGAGGCTGTAATTTTGCATGGCGGGGCACTCCCTTTTTTCACTATTTTTTTTTGCTTTAGCTCTCTCAACTCCAAGGTTGAAAGCGCCTATAGGTATGATCTTTTTGTCGTTCGGTCAACATCACAGTTTGAAGTCCATTTTACTTAGATATAGGCCGCCATAGGGAATACACCAAATCATAGACTATAACTAGTGGTGGTACGAATCATACCAGTGTAGAAGCATTGCTGCTTACAAATACTGTGCAAGAGCTCGTGGGTTTGATTCCGAAATGGCATTGATTTTTTTAAGAAACGTATATTAAGGCTTTGTGTGTTTGTAAAGTCCAATATTTAGCTTTAAAAATATTTTTAAAACAAGCGTTTAAGTGTAGATTATGTGTTAAAAGAAGTACACCTCAAGATGAACCAATCTTTCGATAGGTTTATTTTTGTTTAATTCAGAAGTTCTAATGGCCACCTTCCGACTCCATCATCACACAGACTAAAGTACTTGTGGAGGGCAAGGTGTTAAGTCCCTCCAGCACAAAGGGATGATCCTCCGACCAGGCGAGGTGATCATGCCAGGTGGGCCGCGACCAATGATTAACGTTGGGAACTTGTATTTATAGTTAGCAGCTGTGAAAACTTCTATATCGCGATTCAGGATTTTGACGCGAGCTGTCAAGTGTCAGTTCATTTATATTATTATATGTGGGTACCGCCACATACTCACTAAAAAAAAACAAATGTGCACAAAGTCGATGGGTTATCTTATTTACTTAGTGGAGAAATTCCTGTGGTCTTCCAGCCCCATTATCAAAACAGCTCCATGGTACCATATTATTCTATTGTCACCATAGATACACATGTACCCCAATTTGAATTAAAGATATTGAAGTTTGAGTGAGTTTGAATTTGAACTGTTTTTTTCTTGAACTAGTTCAGAATTTCAGATGCAGTACATGTGCCACCCAGTTTGCAGAACATCTAACTAGCTCAACTAAACAAAGTTAGAGTTTATCAATCCATTAACTGACCAACTAGTACAAGCCTGGTTGTAGTTTGCAAAATACAGTGTATAAGGAGAATGTTTTTCTAGGTTTTAAGACTGTAGCTCTACTACAGAGTGATCGAGTGAACCCTGAGTATGACACTTACACATACACATACACACACACACACACACACACGGCGGTACCATGGGGGAATAGGAGGTTGACGCCGGTGGAGGTTTTTAGTCGGTATAGGGTTAGTCATAACATCGAGTCTGACATACCCAGGCTAGAACCCTAGTGACACGTAAGAGTATTTTTTACCTCGGAAAAAAAAACACACACACACATATACACACACACAAACACACACACCCACATACAAATACACAAACATATACACCCACTAACACACAAATACACACACACACACACATACAAATACACAAACATATGCACCCACTAACACACAAACACAAATACACACACACACTCACACTCACACACACTCTCACACACACACACACACACACACACACACACACACACACACACACACACACACACCTCTTACCCCTAACGCATATACCATCTCCGTGCCCATCGCAAGTATTAAAATAAAGATATTTTTCAACAATTCTAGAGTCTCTGGCTGGAAACTCTGAAGTTTGTTACTGAATCACACTGAAACACTTTTTGTGTCCGATTTATACAAAATCCATTCCTACAACGTAAGGTATCTTGTAATATATTTTTTAATAGTTCTAATACTTCTAGATTGCTTCAACTATTAAAATGATATATTACAAAATTGTTCTGTTTAAGTTTACAATAACACCCATAATACTTTCTTATATCGTATATTAAACATTTGAAACATTTCCGTCTGACAACACTATGGTCCTCGTAACACCCATAGTTTCCGGAACACATCACTTTATGGTGGCTATAGACGACTTAGCATCGGTTTTAATGCCGTTTGTATATGTTCTTCATGTAGTAAAGTTGATTTGAGTATTAAAATCAATTGCTTTTGTAAGGAGTTACAATAAAAGGTACTCCTACTGCTTCTATTTTGCCTGTAGGTTCTATTTAAACTAAACGTCTTTCGATGAAAGGTATGTAGAAGGTGATTTGCTGTTAAATGCTTCGTTGTCTCGCTTTGGCCATTCACATTGGTCTGAGGAATATCGAATAGATTTAGATGCAATTTAAATAAGGAAACCGTAATTGACTCCGGTGAAATTTAAACTATTTCCAAAGTAAAAAAAAATAAAAAAATATCTCTAACTTTTTTTTTACAACTCACATAACGCTATCTGATCCCAAACTAAGCAGAGCTTGTACTATGTAAACCAGACAACTGATAAACATACTTATATATTTCTAAATACATATTATAGATAAATAACATCCAGACACAGAAAAAACCATCGTGCTCATCACACAAAGTTTTATTCTGGGTAGGGATCGAACCCACGACCTCTTGCGTAGCAGTCGGATACACCGCGCCACAGAGGCAGTCTAGTCAATTACCAAAAAGTTCCAAATCCAGGTTGTTTTTCAGACTGGACTGGTTTTAGCGAATGTCGTGCATGTTTACGTCACACCAGGATCAATGGATTTACTTGTTCTATCCCTGTACAGAGTTTGATATGTAAACTACATGCGACAACGTTACTCCAGTCTTCAGATTAAATCTAAATGAATTAGCTGTGTAAAGTCAGACTGATATCTGAAACTACAGTATTAGATTTGTATTCATACGGTGGTAACAATATATTTGTGCTTGTATTAGTAAAATATTACTCAGAAAATACTGAACGGAACATGAGGAATCTTTATAATGTTAGTTTTTGTCCTCCGCTCCTTGTTGTCGTAGCGTGATGTTAAATAGCATATACCTAGCTTGATAAATGGGCTACCCAACCGTACAATATTTTTTTAATTCAAACCAGTAGTTGCTGAGATTATCGCGTTCAAACAAACAAACTCTTCAGCTTAATAATATTAGAATAGATAGCTTATACATCGTATAAGTATTTGACTTCAATAAAATTAGTTATAAATAAAATCAAATAATATTTTATAAATAGTTAAAACACGTTGAGAATACCAGTAAGAATAAGATATCAACGTACCTAACCATGTTTTAGGTGTACAGGAGAAGAAGGAAATTTACAGGTTAGGATTTAGCTGCAACAAAAATGTCAGAATTTTGTTTTTCTAGTAAATATTAACATTCAAACTGTATAGTCGTATTAAATTATAATTGATAGAAACACACGGAGACCTTACAATTGGGATTAGGGACGCTCCAAGACATGAAACCATTATACTATTCTTGGTCGTGCTTGTCCTGGATAGCTGAAACGATGAGCTGCTTCCATGCCACTCGATCTTGCTTGTTTTACTTCAGCGAAGACAGTAAGTCTCGTAATCATCTTGTAATACCTTTTAAAAGTATATTTTTTGTAAATACATCAAAATAGCTACATGACAAAGTACGTTGTAATTGGTCAGAGTACTGAAATAAATTTAACAAAGAAACTGAACGTCGCAATAAGGTTTTCCATTCATCATCTGGTACAAAGCATGAGACGACGCGATCGTAGCTCGACGGTACAACTTTTAATTAAATAGAAACGCTCTTGCTCGCACTTCGAAATTTGTACAGTCTTCAGATAACATTGTCTAACTGTAGAATAGGAATGAATGAACTATCCCTTAGAAAACTTTCAATTTCAAAGGATACCGTTGTTTAAATTTTGTTATAATGAATTTAACTAAGCTTGAAGTTGTTTTAGATATCGATAGAAAGTTGGCTTTCTCTTAAATATGAATAAGTACAAGTATTTGTTATTTGCTGTTTCTTGTGTGTTTATTTAATGGATAAAAGCGAGTCTGAGTCGTTGAGATAATACGTAGTAATGTTAATTATTAAGCTATTGCATAGCTTCTATCGCGGGCCTTGAGCGCGGGGACCGAATCCAGAAATTCCGTAACGAAAAAACCTCACGCTCCCCACTCCGACGAGCACAGCGGTGATACTTTTTAGTTTTGCCATCTATCGATGAATAGCAGAACTTTTAATGACTTTTTTTTAAATAAAAAAAAAAAAAAATTTAAAGAAAAAAAAAATTAAAAACATTGTTTTGTTATAATAAATTTTTTTTTTTTTAATTCCTTTTTTTGTAATTTAAAAATATTTTTTTTTTTTTAATTGCTTAATTTGATAAAAATGCTATGCTAATAGCTTTACCGCGGCAGTCCCCGAGTGCCACACATTTTTTTTATCATAATGGTCTGAGTACTCATAGAGCATAGTAGGTGTTATAAAAATATACAAAATTGACACATTTTATGAGTACAGTACTAAAACAATTATTCAATTTCATAAGCCACGCTCAGAGATAGGTACCCTATAAAATTAAGTAGCCATACAAAAACGAATCCAGAAACACCCACAAACAACGAGAGGATTTTTGCTTGCCCTTCTTTTCATAAACCGCTTTATTTAGAGTACTAGATGACCCGAGCAACTTCGTCTGCCTCAATTTTCAACGTTTTTGCAACATTTTTCATTGATGTTCCGCTCCTATTGGTCATAGCGTGATGTTATACAGCCTATAGACTTCCACGATAAATGAGTTTGCTAACACTAAAAGAATGTTTCAATTCGAACCAGTAGTTCCTAAGATTATCGCGTTCAAACAAACAAACAAATAATCCAACAAACAAACTCTTCAGCATTATATATAAGTGTTTATCAGTTTCTTATCTGGTATCCATAGTACAAGCTCAACTTAGTTTGGGATCAGATAGCGTTATGTGAGTTGTCCCAAGATATTACTATTAAAATAGCTCTTAATTCAGTTATTTTTCGCTACAAAAGCGTTGCAATTTTGATATAAATCTAACGGGACGGAAATAAAAAATAAAGTCCTAAAAACCCCTAAGCGTAGACGCAATGGTCAATAGACAAATTGCTTAAAGCTGTAACACACTCAGGCAAAAGGATGGTGTTTGTTTCTTAGAAACAATGTGTTCTGTTGTACTGTAGCTCCCTTGGAGAAACTTGGGAACCTCTACTAGTCTTGACTGATATGAGTACTTGACAATGTTCATGAGCAATGAGTAAGAATCTCAACAACAACAAAAATACACAACAGTATAATGATACACTATGGTATACAACATTGCTTCTTCGGTAGGCAATGAAATATCTCTTTAACTCATTGCACTTTTACCCTTTGTTGTCTTTGTAATATGTTCATCTTAATTGTAACACTATGTAGCAAAATGTAGCACTCCGTAACCAGTTTTTTAGCTGCGTCGGTTGCGCAGCGGCTGTACGTAGGTACGACTGCTATGCAAGTAGTCGTGCGTTCGATTTCTATATGGTATAAATCTATTTCGACCATACATTTTTGTCACTTTATTTATTGAATGTTTGGATAACCGAACTAATAAGTCAAGATCAAGTCAACAAAGTTTAAAAGTTATGTAACATTTTTCTTATGTTATATTTATTTTAGAATAAATATACGAGCTATTAGTTAACAAAAAAAACAGCCAAAGCATCTATGATTTAAAAACGTGAGACCTATAATTTTAGGATAGACAGACACACATACTGATGGCATTACAGGGTTCGATCTTGATTACTTTGTAGCTTACTACAAAGTAATCAAGATCGAATTATTCTTAAATAATATTTTCTGTTGCAGCATAGTCCAACTCGAGTAGCCACGTGGTAACTGTTGTTTTGCATTTTTGTTTACACATTGGGTATATATTTAATACTTTATTAACTTTATTACAGACAAAAAACTAGAGTACACAACATCGCTTCTTCGGTAGGCAATGAAATATCTCTATATTTCATTGCACTTTTACCCTATGTTGTCTTTGCAATATGTTCATATAAATTGTAACACTATACAGCAAAATGTAGCACTTCGTAAACACTTCTTTAACTGCGTCGGTAGCGCAGCGGCCGTACGTACGACTGCTATGCAAGTAGTCGTGGTTTCGATTCCTATATGGTATAAATCTATTTTGACCATACCTTTTTGTCACTTTGGTTATTGAATCTTTTGATAACTTTGGAAGTTGGAACCAGGTTGAATTGGCAATAAGTCAAGACCAATTTAAATTAAACCTTTTTAAGTACGACTCGCGCATCAAAAATTATGTAACATTTTAGAATAAATATACGAGCTATTAATTAACAAAAAATCACCCAAAGTATCTACGATTTAAAAACTTGAGCCCTATAATTTTAGGATAGACAGACACACATACTGACGGCATTACAGGGTTCTATTGGAACCCTGGGGGTAGGTACATAACCTTAAAAAAACTATCTGCTTTCTCATTTGTATTTGTTACTTGATATTGCCTTATAGAAGGATCGTAGAGATTTAATTTCCCTGAAGATTTTCTTTCTTCAATTCTTAACGTGTACACAACACAGTTATAACGTGCCCTGAGGTGTTTATTAGACAAGTATTTGAAAGAATATTTTCTTATACAAAGGGAATCTAACTTTAAGTACCTACATTCAATTACGTGGCGTAGGTATTTTCTTTCGAAGCGTGGCCTTTGAAATAAACAAAATGTGAGTTACTCAGTCTCTTTAATATGAAACTATATTCATATTTATGTAGGTTTTGTTAGTTGGCAAACGATGTTTAATGCATAGATATGTGTACATTAATTTAACTAAGACCTTTCTCCGTACTCTTTAAGAGTGCAATGCTTTTGTTAGTTTTACTTAGTTACTTTGTAGGTTGCCAGACAAAAGCATGTCAGACCATGCTCAGTGCAGGGTTCTGGAGCCGTTGCCGTTATAAAAAATCCGAATAATTGTTTTAATTTAAAATAGTTATTTAGCACTGCCTTTTTGTTTTTTTTTTCTTTATATTGGCCACACGGTGCAAAAGGTAAGGGGACACAATTTATGTAAATTTCGGACCGCTTACCTATTTCCAAAAATATTCACTTACTTAGTCAAAAAAATAAATTAGAAACCTTAAAATGTTTTTAAAAGATTTGACTGTATGTTCAAAAAGCGCCCCCCTAAAAATATTTATTTCTGTTATTTATCTATCAAACTAAGTAAGGGTAAGGCAAAGGGTAATACAAGACACCTTTTCACCAAATTTAATAAATATTCATTGGGTTGTCTTTCGTGTAAAATGCCTTAGACATACGGACGGACAAACATACAGACAGACATGACGAAGTTTCGTCGTTTTACGGAACCCTAAAAAAACGGAACACTTACTAAACTAAAGCTTTTTGACATAAGAATATATTTGATTCCAGGTAATGCAGTATTAATGTAGTAACGGTTTTCAAAATTCCTTCCCTAAGGAGACAAAAAGGGAGTCAAAGTAGGAATGTTAAAAACGCGTAGGGTAGGTACCTAGATCAGTAATTATAAGTTACCTACTTATGAACTATTGAAATGCTTCACCATAGCATAAAAACATTTCAAATGTCAGTCATTTATACTACATACAAACTATTCAAAAAACAACTTCTACGGATATCCCAGCTCTTTCTTAGCTTGAAAGATACCTGAAGCCGAATTAGAAGCCAATATCTTGACTCAAAATAATTAGCAATTCAAATGCTTAAAAGTCGACAAGTCTGTCACTTAAAATTGATCACGTTCCAACTCTAAGGATTAGTCGACCTACTTCTGCAAATAACTTTGTGTAATCTTCAATCAGGCCTGTTTACGTTTGAATTATTACAACCCGAATACCACGATCAATGGAGGACACCGCTCTCTCACAAGAAATACGATTTACCCTAAGTAATATTTTAAAGAACGCTTACACTATTAGATATATTTCGGGACTTTATCGCGTGACGCGACGTTTCGATCGAATTGCACCGATCGTTGTCAGTCGACCCGTGACCACGATCGGTGCAATTCGATCGAAACGTCGGGTAAATAAAAGGTTCGTACCTTTAAATAATTCACGCGATTAAGTCCCGAAATATATCTAATACGCTTACACTATTCAAAGCAAGTATCTACAAAAACAAACTTGTCATACTTTGTAGCGGTGACTGGGCATCGTACGGAATTTAGAGTCACATCAAAAAAAATTAGGTAAGTACTAAAAATGTACGAAATTGTACACTCATTAAAAAACGATATACTACAAAAACTTACGAGAAAACAATGATCCAACTGTCACCGCTAGGAAGTAAACTTTCTAGCGGGCTCTATTTATTTCACTGTTCATATGAATCAGAAAAAATGTTCGAGAAATGTACGTTCAGTGGAAATCGTTCGTCTGCGAAAATTTTCCCCGTTTTTGCAACATTTCTCATTGCTGCTCCGCTCTCATTGGTCGTAGCGTGATGTTATATAACCTATAGCCTTCCTCGATAAATGGTTTGTTCAAGATTTTTTCAATTCGGACCAGTAGTTCCTGAATTACCGCATTCAAACAAACAAAACAAACTCTTCAGCTTTATAATATTTGTATAGATATATTTACCCGTAAGTATTTTAATATGATAGTTAAAACATTTTGATGGACCATGATTTATTATGTTGGGTTTAATCAATTATATCCAATAATAAGTGTCATGTAATCGCCGTGGTTGTGGAACGTGACACTGTTTTAACCATGTCATCAGAAAACTGCCACTTCCTATTAAATTTAAAATATGCCGCCCGGTAAGGTCCTTCTCCACCAGATATGTTTTCGATTACAGATATCAATTTTTGCAATTTGTTTTGTAAACTAATTCTCATAGGAATCTTTCATTTGTAAGGTTTCATATGTATGTATATATATCTCAACAAAGTCTATATGATACAGGACAGGATAGTCTGTGTTTTGTTGATTATAAAAAAACTATAAGATTTTTGTTAAGATAACTAGGTATGGTAAGAACCTGAATTTTATAATCTATAATTAAAAATATATATTAAAAGTATCCCATATTATTTTAATAATTCAATTATTAAATTTGCTAAATTTTAAAAATTACGTTGTTTTATAAAATCTGAAAATTTTATAAAATTGACTTAATTTAATTTCACAACGTAATTTTCAGAATTTAGCAAATTTAATAATTTATTTAATAAAATATTAAATACTTTAATTTTATTTTGAATTACAGATTGTACAATTCGAATTCTTACTAAACTTAGTTTTCTTAACAAAATACGGAATATTCTTAGACTTTATTGATGTGTTAATGTATAAATATATCGTAGCGGTAACAGTTTTATTATTGTTTTCTCGTGAGTCTTTATAGTACTTTTTGAAGTGATAACGTCTTATAAATCGTTGATGGTGTGCACGCACGAGAAAGTGTCACGTAGCAACGGTCACGTTATCGATTGGTTGCGTAGCAACGATCACGTTATTGATTGGTCGCGAATAGCGATTCCGCCTGCTGATAGGCTGAATCGCATTTCACATATGGTATTGTGGTCCTCTAAAAGTGTCACAGGCATGGTTGTTTATTACAATGTCATCAATGTCTTCTTATGACGTTATCACGTAAAATTATCGTCCGTAAACCGACTTCACAGACATCAATTTTTTCATGAGTTTACTTTCGTACATTTTTAGTTCATTTCTTTGATGTAAGTCTGAACTCCGTATGATGCTATGTCACCGCTAGAAAGTATGCCACAAACAAACGCTTAAGCACAGGCTTAAGTATCTCTTTCTTATTTTCCCAGTTGTGCAATACAAAAGAGAATATTTTGATTTGTCCACGACATTGAAAAACAAGCAAAAGTTTTACTAAGACTTATACCCCACTACGATAAACAGGGTTATACGATCACGATTTTCTGCCGTCTTCGCCTAATTGTATTGTTGGTTATGTTATGATAGAACATACAGACACAGACTGCCATAAACTACAAACCTTCTTTTTGGCTTCACCTTTGTCAGGTAAAAAGAATTAGAAGTGAAAAGAAAAGTGAGTAGAAATATTTTATTGGCCAGAGAGTAACATTTGTATATCTCTCTCAGACTGCCTCTGTGGCGCGGTGGGAGTGTATCCGACTGCTACGCAAGAGGTCGTGGGTTCGATCCCCACCCAGGATAAAACTTTGTGTGATGAGCACGATGGTTTATTCTGTGTCTGGGTGTTATTTATCTATAATATGTATGTATTTAGAAATATATAAGTATGTTTATCAGTTATCTGGTTTCCATAGTACAAGCTATGCTTAATTTGGGATCAGATAGCGTTGTATGAGTTGTCTCAAAATACTATAAAAAAAAAAATTCGAGAGTAACATGATTACTATATGATGCATAGTTGCCATTAATTTTTAATCAATGAGACATTAAGATTTCCTAATATACCAATAACTAAACAACATTTGTTCAGAAAAGATAAAAACATTTCTATTGTCCACTCTCATCGTTTAAAATCCGCTTCCTCAATAAACCGAGCCAGTTCCCAAGTTACCTTCAATAAAATGTATTTAATTAGTTAAGTAATTCAATTCGTCACAAAGAGAAATTGGATTAAGTTTGATAACGAGTGGGACTCCTCCCGGGACCAATTTTCAAATAATATCCACTTAAAATTGGCAATGCGACGTTGTCTTAATATTGTGGTTGGAAGTTGGAAACCTTGATTCACGAAGTAAACTAATTCGACAAACTAGTAAATTAACTTTGATAACTAACACCATGTATGTTCTCGAAGCACTTTCATTAGTTTCACACCATCTACCTTGTGTAGGTGCATTATGTTACTAGGTACTCGTATTTCATACGTATATGTACTATACAGGTTGAGTTTGTATTTAGTCTACAAACTTCAATGAGAAAACCTGCGTGTAGCCAAGATTACAGAAAAAATAAAAAGTTATAAGAATATTATGATGATCTTGATGATTATGATTTGCAATATTTATCATTGCTGCTCCGCTCCTATTAGTCGTAGCGTAATGTTATATAGCCTATAGCCTTTCTCGATAAGTGGGCTATCCAACAGTGAAAGTTTTTTTTAATTTGGACCAGTAGTTTCTAAGATTACCGTGTTCAAACAAACAAACAAACTCTTCAGCTTTATAATATTAGTATAGATTGTTTAAGTTTTAGTCTTTAAATAAAACTTTGATATTTTTAAATGACATATTAAACAACATCGCAGCATACCCAGTCGAAGATGACGAGACGAACTCGATTGCCACCTGAAAAACTGGCAAGCTTTAGCCCAAGACAGAGAGAAGTGGAGAGGAGAAAAGAGGGCATTTACCCTACAGTGGGATAATACGGGTTAAAAAAAAGCCAGAAAGATATAATTTTTACATTTTTATTTTACAATATTCCGATGTATGGTGAATCGCCCGCACAGATTTAAATTCATCATGTAAATGGCATGTACCCCGTACTAATTTAATTGGTACTTCGATTAAGTCAATTCATTAATTTGTTAAGTTTATTACATTGATATTTTCAATTTATTAGCTAGCAGTAGTTATTACCTACTGAATAACTTAAGTTGTTATAAACAATATCCTTTTTTTTTACAATTTTATTTCGAAATATTTCGATGCATGGTGAATTGCCCTCCCCAACTTAAATTCATTCTGTAGATACAGCGAGTTTCGTGACTGTTTATAGAATTTTTGAGGGTTCAAAGCGCTCAATATTAGGAACTTGTTTCATCACCACTGTTCAAAATCAGAAAGGAAAATATCACCAATCATGGCTCGCGTGGGCATTAACTTTTTAAGAGAGGTGACTTGAATACCCTGCAGTGAGAACTTATTTGATCACTGGATTGCTGTAATGAAATAATTAATTATTAATTAAACAAACTTATTATATGAATATAATTTATATAATAATGGTCATCCGCGGTGAATAGCGATAAATAAATGCGTCGACGTCAAAATATGCTGCGCGCTATAATTCATAAAGATGAAAATTTAATCTCTGGATTAAAATGGCTATAATTAACGTTGAATTTAAACAACATAACTCATACATTGGTTTGAACAGTAAATACTAGGTATTCATTCATCCGTGGTATAAATATTATAGCAAAAAATGTAACAACAACGAAAATATTTATGAGAAACGATTTGCCGACATGCGTGCTCATCCATCACTTGGAACAACAAATGGTTTCACTTAGCCAGGCCCTAGAAATGGCGGAAAGTTTAAATTTGACGTGACTATGTTGTTAACATCGAATACTTTTAGGTACTTTACTTGAAAATCTAGCTCTTTTTCACTTTACATAAGAAAATCATTTTCAACTTTCGTTGTTTGAAAGTATTATGGTGCTATCACCATTATGCTTTAAAACAATGAAAGTTGAAAATGATGTGGTTATTAAGACTCCTTTACGTTCTCAATGTAGGAAGATTTATTTTGATCATTTTTAAGAGTGGCTCATGACCACGATCAGAGCAATTCAATCAAATGGTCTGGTAAATAAAATTCAGCAACTTTAAATATTTCACGAGATTTAAATACAAGATTAATTTTGTCCCGAAAAATCTAAAATGGCGTCGAAGACGTGTGATAAATATAAGAATAAAATTCTAGTGCAGACTGAAACAAAATATACTCAGCACTTGCCAATTAAGTACAGCGTCAAATAAATCATAGCATAGGTTAATACAGTTATTAAACTTATCGTCCCCTACACAGTAATTCCCAAAGGTGTATGTACTTACTGGAACGGACAAATCTATATGTATAGGTAGTAGGTAGACAGGTAACTATTGCACGTCCTTACTACCAGTACAAAATACCGAGATAAGAGAAGGTAACCTACATACAGGCTGATTGTAATATACTAATAACCTCACGCTCGGCTTTTTTAAATAACACTAAATAACTTTGTAATATTGGTTTTAGAAAATATTTAGTAGATTAGCCCTTAATCATCTAAGAAAGAAAGAAGAAAGAAAAATCGTTTATTTGCCACAGATACAATAAGCTTCATAAAAACAAATAAAATTACCACTGAGTTTGTGTTTGCACGTCGTATCTGCGACAAACGAGGTTTCCACTCAGCTTAAATGCCATATTGTGGCATGAGCTACAACACAGCGCTGGTTTTCAGTGTGAACCCCAAGTGACATCCGAAACCATTAAGGTATATCCTTAATTAAATAAATAATATGTAGGTATAATACATTGCAATAAATATGTTAGTAAATTATAATAAACATTTTGTTTTTGTTAAACTTGTTTTTAAAGATATGACCTTAACCACCTACAGACTATTTTTATGGAGTAAAATCGTTGTTTATTGTGAGGTTTAAGCCCTAAACATGACGAAAAAACATCGACTTTATCGTCATGTTTAAAGAAAAAACATCGATTTTACTCCGGGGTATCACAGATGTGCGTAGATGATTGTGTGACAAAAGTAGGTGGTGTAAAGTGGTGGTAGTGAAGGGTTAATTTGTAGTTTTTTTTTATTTTATTCGGTTTAATGTAAAGAAGCCAAGAGCGGGGTTATTAGTATAATAAAAATCATTCTGTATAATGTGATTTCGGCACACATACAGACATCGCACACAGTGCTAACAAGTTTAGTGCCTCTGCGGCGCGGTGAGAGTGTGTCCGACTACTACACAAGAGGTCGTGGGTTCGATTCCCACATGGAACACCATTTTATGTGATCCACAAATTGTTGTTCAAGTCTGGGTGTACTTTGTATTTGTGACTTGTATGTTTGTAAAGTCCCCCGCGACACAAAGCTTGTACGCTACTGCGGGAGTCGTCTTTTTTTTTAAAGTAAAAATTTGAACAACATGTCTATGAACGGTGTTTGTGTGCATTCATGGGTGTACCTAGGAGAGGAATTGGAATAAATTTGCTAAATGGTAAAATGGGCCTTCCTCCGAAAAGCAATAAGGTAGGTACAGAGTACACATTTGACCGCTATTTAGAAAAAAATCCTGGAAACGCCAATATGTGCGTAGTACAAGTGATGTACGTATGAAGCTTACTTTCTGCACTCTCGATATTTTGTGCTACCAGCTTGAAAAGGTAAACTTCTAAAATGTGAAAGGGGCAAGACTATTGCTATTTTAGGGTCGTAAAACAAATATTTATTTTCCAATCCTGCGAACTACTGTTAATTACATTTTCACCGGAAGTGCCTTAATAAACTATTACGAAGTCCATTAGACTGTGTTTTTGAATCTGAGTCATAGCTCGATTGTTTTGTAACTTAACACAAAATACTGATAGTACAACACAGAAGGTAGGTATCTATATCTATACTTACTATAACTATATAATCCAACGAAGGAAGATTTTTATTTTTGTATAAAACGAATAAACTTAAACAATCTGAACCGATCTCAAAAATTCTTTCACCGTTGTCAAGCTACACTATCCCCGGGTGATATAGACTACTTTTTATCCCTGCACTCCCACGGGAACGGGAACTACGCGGGTGAAATCGCGAGGCATCCGCTAGTAATATTGTAAAGAGAATAGATTTGTATTTTTGTATATAACGAATAAACTCAAAAACTACTGGACCGATTTTAAAAATTCTTTCACTTATAAAAAGCTGGATTATCGGGAAGTAACATAAGCTATATTTTATTCTCAATAAAATTAGAGATCTTTACGAACTGCGTTTATATATAGTGGAGAAAACTTCGTACGAAGCCGAAGAGGGCCACTAGTGCGTCATAAAAAGCGCGCTTGCTCAATAAATGTGGACTGTGGCCTATTGGTCTAGTGGTTAGTAACCCTGAAAACACAACGTCATCTGATCCCAAACAAGCCGAGTTGTACTATGGCAAACAGACAACTGATAAACATACTTATATATTTCTGAATATGTACATAGATATTTTTTAAATGGTGGGGTGATCAAAGACTCCGGTCTTTGGTCACCCCACCATTTAAAAAATATCTACTCGTCGGTCGTGACTTTGATCCCCACCCAGGATATAACTTTGTGTGATAAGCATGGTAGTTTATTCTGTGTCTTGGTGTAATTTATCTGTAATATCTATGAATCCAGAAATATATAAGTATGTTTATCAGTTGTCTGGTTGCCATAGTACAGCTTTGCTTAGTGTGGGATCAGAAGACGTTGTGTGAGTTGTCCCAAGATATTAAGATATTATTACTAGATTTAATGTACACAGGCATCACTCACGGACACGAAAACTCGAAACTGGGACCACTTTGTTCCCAGGTATACCCGAGGTGTTTTGAGTTTGAGTCTTTTGTACCTACTTTTGTTGTTTTCTGCCTATGATGTCTACCTTAAATGTAGTATTTAAATTAATTCATAGTACCTACAGACACACCGTATACAGGTCGATTTTTAATATACGAGTACTTATAACCTCTTGCTCTTGGTTTCTTTACATTACACCAAATAACTTCGTAATATAATGTTTGAAAAAAAATTACAAATGAACCATTCACTACCTACTTACTACCTCCTTTTACTCATCAACTTTTGTCGCACAACCATTTACCACATATCTAAGAAACCCCGGAGGTAAAATCGTTGTTACTTTGTCAGGTTACGGGCCTAACCTCACAATGAACAACGATTTTACTCCAGTAAAATAGTCTGTAGGTGGTTAAGGTCATAACTCCAAAAGCATTTTACTACTAATATTTTACATAAATTGTTATGTAGTGTTATGTAAAGAAGCGGGAGCTTATTAGTTTATAAAAAATCATCCTAAAGAGTGGTCATTTAAAAAAAAATGTCATCAACGTAGTCACTTTTAATTGTGATTATAAGTTGTTGGAAGAAATAACAAACGTAGTACCTAGTAAATTATAGATAAGTCCTTATTAGACATAACATCGGTAACTTAACCAGTCGTGAGTATCCAGCCTTATTACATCAAAATTAATTGGAATATAAACTACTTATAAGTAAACATACAAGTAAGTTTCCATAGTAACGAAACTTGTAGAACTCAAACATAAGCTAACTAATAGGATCTCGTGACCCGTGAATTAAACTTATTCTTACCAGAAATATCACATTACAGGCGGAGATACATACAGACCACTGCCTCTGTGGCGCAGTGGGAGTGTATCCGACTGCTACGCAAGAGGTCGTGGGTTCGATCCCCACCCAGGATAAAACTTTGTGTGATGACCACGATGGTTTATTCTGTGTCTGGGTGTTATTATCTATAATATGTATGTATTTAGAAATATATAAGTATGTTTATCAGTTGTCTGGTTTCCATAGTACAAGCTCTGCTTAGTTTGGGATCAGACGACGTTGTGTGAGTTGTCCCAAAATATTATTATTATTATTATTATTATTATTATTATTATTGTTATACATCTAAAGACTGTTACACACGATGCTGAAGAGTTACTACTTTGCCTGTACTTATTCAAACAATACCTTCACTGTGTTTGAATGTCCATTTCGTAGACTTGCTCTGTATGGATCAGGATCCTTATTAACGTTCTTTTTTTCGTTTTCGCGGCATGCCCGTGCGAAATCTTGTCATAATGGTAAATAGAAAGATGCGTTTAGGAATGCACCAGTTCGCACGGCTGGTCGCGAAAACGGAAAAAAACCCTGATATTACTTATCAGATTTTAGATTTTTCGTAATCTTAATAGTGTGAGTGACTATTTTCAAGTAAGCTCTTAAAACGAATAATAAAGAACCTACACAAAGTTCGTCTCTATTTGTTCATCAAAAGGATACTACCTATTAGAGAACAAGCCTTGTATCACATGAGCATAAGAATCTCACAAATCTCTGTCCCGATGTGGTAATCGAAATCATAATCTCATCATCATAGCGTAATCACCATCTCATCATCACCTCATTTTGCGCAGCAGTCACGAAAACTACTAAGATCAGTCCCACCCGGCCATCTAGCTAATTGAGGTCCACAACAACACGAAAAATGTTATCACTACCTACCTAATAGTAATATAAAACATAGCATCGCTTGTAATACCTTGGTAATACAGCATTATAGTGTTAGAAATGGAACAACACGAAATTAAGACAAGACAAAGATTAAGTCATCCAATATATGACCAGTATTATCAGATACCAAGATATTGTCCACGTTATCGTCACGAATGCTCGTTAAACTGATAAGCTACAGGCACAAAGTCTCACCGACGTTTCACGCGAACACGTCCCAATCCTCTCACCGTCAAACACAAAATTGATGTCGCTACACAACCGCGGTGACGAACCAAAGACCACCTTAAGTGCATATATCCATTCCGATACCGTTCGTAATGGAAGCTTTCATCGTTCAACCAGCACAGATAAACGTACCGTACTTGTGCAATTTGCTTTTGAAGTTTGCTTCGTGTGTGCGAACATGGTAATGCACTAAAGCACTCGCTTCACCAATAATTTAACCATTTAAATTGAGTCTATCAATCGAGTACTAAAATATCCTACGTGATGCACACTTCAGCATGCTTGTTACATATTCATACCTACATCTGTATGCATCACGATGCGAGGCTGCCATCGTTTCCACACTACGTAAGGCTGGTAACTGACGGAGTACATCCAACTAAAATAAGTGAACTAAGAAACTCTACACAACTTGGTAATACAAAGCAGGAATAAGCTTTTCATTTATTCAGGCGCTCTGTTTTGCACTTTCTTAACATATTTTTTAGAATTAAACCAAGTTTCTAATGGAATGAATATTATAAAAGAGTGAGAATTGTAAGGAGTTTTTATATCTTACTTACATTGCGCTAAGGCTTACATAGACTAGAGTGTCAGCAGTTTGTTTCTAGCTAAGCGCCAATTGCATAATTATGCTTCACTGCGTAGACTTTAAATAATAATTTACGTGAAAGCTATGCTCAGGAAACTGTAAGCGAGCGAATTTGTTTACGAAAACTTAGTTAACATTATGAATGCTTTAGAAATAATGAAGTGTAGAACGGATTCAGAACCGCTCTTGACTGGGCTGATAGGTTCTCATTCAGTTGGAGTAGCAAACGATTATTAGATACCATTTTATTTCGCTCAGATTTCTAGTGTAGGTGCAATCGTGTTGCAAATCCAACCGCCCGGCTGGGGAAATAAATTTCAAATCGTGTTAGTACGTCGTGTGACACGAACGGCGTTAGTTAAACGGAAAATATTTCTGTATCGCCTATGGGTGCAGGGGTGTGAAGCGGCTCGACTCATATGATTTTCTCTGCGCTTTTCCCGTCCGCCGCGGCGCGTTGTGAATTTTCAATTTTCTTTATAGATAATGTTTGAGAAAAATATGAGCACTTCCACTCGCTAACTTACTTAGTTATATATTTAAAACTTAACCACTTCAGTGATCAAGGCAGTGGTAAATAAGTCTTTCATTATTTGCATACCTATTTATTCGTCTGGTTCAGTGGCTAGCAACACAAGCAGGGAATCCCGGGCTCGTGGGTTCGATTTTCACCCAGGATAAATCTTTATGTGACAATCCGGATTGTTTATTCTGTGTCTGTTAAATTACGTCTACGTAAGTAGTCAATCTATATCTGTCACGAGATAACTAGGGAACGACTTTATCAGTTTCATTCATTATTTTTTTTAGTTTTCTTTTGCTCTGTTTAAGGTTCTTACGGAAAAAAAATAAACCCGCATTAATGAATCTCGATGAACTTAGTAAAGACTTTTTTTTACACCTCTTTATTTTGATATCTCACAGCCACTATATTTTTTTTTCAAAAGTCACCTATCTAAGAACATTTGGGCGGTCAAGACGAATCCAAGGACGTCTTAATTGTATAAATCTGTTCAGTGCTTTGTGAGATATGAGGTAATAAAGAATAATAGATACACACATATAGGATATGCGCGAAAAACATAATCCTTCCTTACAGTCGGGTAAAAAAAAGAGGCGGTACGAAGTTCGCCGGGACAACTAGTTAGAAATATATTCGTTTGTTTATATTTTGTCTGTTGTCAGTTGCCTGATTGCCGTAGTACTGGTTATACCTACATAATTTGGGATCAGATGACCGTGTGTAATTTGTCCTAAAATATTTGTTAATTTATTTTTTCTGAGAATCCAAATAGGAGTTCCGGCTAACTTTGGGCTATCTACCGACATAAGCTTAATTAATCTAGATGACATTGCATGTGATTTAAGTGCAACGTTCCGTAAATTTAATTCAGCTAGGTGATTTACTCAAGATGATTAATCCTTCCAATGCATTCAGGTGCATTCTACATCTATACGCATTAATTCTCGTCACTATATATATCCGTCATTATTACAAATTACCAAATACAGTGACGTGGACAAATTAACCCACATTTACAATTAGCAGGAGCATCTGAAATAGGTCAGGTGTTCACTGTACACAACATACAATATGTTTGAATTAGTGATAGCAATCTGAGATTAAACAATCAAACAATAGATTTTGGGAGTGTAGATACGAACCAGTAACCATTGAACCAATCTGGTTAATCAATCATCATAATAGCTAATAGGCGAGAACTTACTATCATGTATTAGACGTCTCTGTAAAAGGCTGTTAAGGTTAATTTCCGTGCATCGCGGCTGATCGCGGCCGCGCGCAGCTTACGACGTGCGGCTGATGCGCGCGGCCGTAGCGACCACAGAACATTGATAATGCGCTTATTACACTACACTAAATTAGGAACCCTAAACCCTTATAAAGAGAGGTGTAATAAGAGTTAGGGCCCTAATTTTCTAACAAATTTTCAAGGCCACCTCGACTTAGGGCCCTGATTCAGGGTAGTGTAATGGCCGTTTAACTACTACAGGTAGCGACAATAATCAGAGTATGAGAATCTATGGCGCCGTTTTCGAAGTCTGCGACAGACGCGCGCGGCCGACGATTGACGTAGGTTGCGCCCGCACTCTAACTATTGTCGCATCGGCCGCGCGCGTCAATAGCACGTGGTAACACGCCCGCGACCACGATCGGCCGCGATGCACGGAAATGAACCTTTAGGAATACAACCTACGATGCCATTTTATTTCTTTTGTTGAATCACAGTGCCGCTAGTCGCTGGAGCAAACGAGTCTGGTGATTGCGACTCGGTACCCGAGGACTTAAAGAAGATCGGCGTATGTAAGGATGCGTAAGGCTATCGGGTGTCGGGGTGCATTAGGAGAGGCCTATATCCACGAGAGGATCGATGCAGGCTGATGATGAATTATAGTATGATTATGTCACTCTCATGGGTCTCCTATCTACATACTGTAACTACTTTGACGAAATTATATCTTACGAAAGGTGCAAAAGTTCTGTAAGAATAATTTTTACGTTATAAAATCATCGTCCGCAGTAGGGCATAAAACCTGTTTCCGGAAGACTTTAGGTACTACGCGATCTAGGCATACATTAACATAGTTAGTTTTATGTGGGAGGATGTATCCTAGTCGCAGTTCGATGAATCATGATCAGTTTTATATAAATTGTTAGGACCATTTCCAACGCCTGGAACTTGGACGAGCCATGGATCAAACTCAGCGTGAACGGAGCTCAGCCTGGCATAAATCAAACTTAACCCGTCAGCAGATAACGAAACGTTAGAGGCCATAGCTTTGGATAATAAAATCGAACATGAGATATTTGAGTTTTGCTGGTCACTTGAGCATACAACAAATGGGCATACGAAAAAATAATACTGTATTCTAGACCTACTTACTATAAAGTTATGTAGATGTTATAACGCAAATAAAAAATAACTCATGTCACCAGGACTTCAATAATAACTGTCGTGTTTTTCATAAAAATAGGATGAGTAGTTTAGGCGACGGAATAGCATAACCTTTCCTTTAGCTTCACATATTATTCATAACAATAGTTTATAGTAACAATAAAAAAACAACATAAAAATTGTTGTTAGTAAGGACGATAATTTTACGTTATTATGTCATAAAAAATCATTAATGGCATTGTAATAAACAGCCATGATTGTGGGAGCTTTTTTTATATTTCCAATTTTATCGCATGTCGCTGCAACCACCAAAACATTCATGACATTGTAATGAACAACCATGCCTGTGACAGCTTCAGTGCTTCAGTCACAATACTTCAGCCTATCAGCAGGCGGATTCATCGAGCAGGGTCATCGATTTGAAAGATGTTATTCCGTCAAAAAATCTATGAATTCAACTCGGCGTACATACGATAATAAAATATTCAGTTTAAATCCAAATCAGACGACTTAGTAGAGTGTGATTCCACCCCAGTAAACATATATTTTCTGGTTTAGAATGTGTACGTGGTCACTTCTAGAGGGAGCTATTCCCAGCCCACGACAGGTAACTACCAAATATTTTCCGATTAACTAAAGAACGTTTACATTACCCGAGATAGTAGCACTATTTAGAATTTATTGCCCCGTTATAGTGGTGAGTGCATCCCGGCTACCTCCAGAGGGGTACTCCCGGTAACGATACGCTTAATCGCTTTATTTTAAAGTAAGTATAATTTATAATAAAGATCGCTATGCGCAAAAATGTACCAATATCTGTACCAATAATAGTCTCTGTTTAAAATAAGAAAAGAAAACAACCAGGAGGCCAATTCACGTATTTAAAGCAGTACAATTGCAGTACAGTTGGTTTCGATTAAGACGGCCATTTTCGTATTCTTGTAACTTTGGGATCGATCTTAAAACGCTTGCGCACCTTACTAGAATGTCGATAATGAGCTCTCGAGACGCATACTTGATGCAAGCGTATTTGAGATCGATCCCAAAGTTACAAGAATACAAAAATGGCCGTTTTCGAAACTTAATTGCAACTTAACTGCAACTGCACTGCTTTAAATACGTGAATTGACCCGCTGATGCATTTACTTGAGTTGTTGCAACAACGTTGATAAAAGATATTCTGACAAAATCCATACTAATATTATAAATGTGAAAGTAACTCTGTCTGTCTGTCTGTCTGTCTGTTACGCTTTCACGCTCAAACAGCTAAACCGATTTAGATGAAATTTTGTATGGAGATAGTTTGAGTCCCGAGGAAGGACATAGGATAGTTTTTATCGCGATAACCGACATCCACGCGGGCGGAGCCGCGGGCGAAAGCTAGTAGTTTATATCTTTGCATAAATTTGTAACGTCATGTATAATGTTACAAATGGAATACGATATTTTGATAACTGATACTTCTCATGTGTCGGCCAATTAATTTGCCGCACTGTGTCTCATTACGTGATGTTCTCTGTAGGTAAATTCATTTTGGATAATTACAAATACTACCGACGTGAACCCACTCCTTACACAAGCCTTTGAGCTTAGCTGGAGGGGTTAACAAGATTTCTAATAATGTGGGACTGAATCCCACATTGCTAGTTATTAAAAAAAAAGTCTCTAAATAGATCTTACTGTTGAAAATAACTATTACCTTATTTATCTTTACTATGAGTAGATACAACAGTCGTTATGATAAGTACCCAAACGTTGTACGAGTATCTTCAAGAAGACACACGAACACGTAATTCTAACAATGTTATTACGTTTATTTTATTACTTTATTTCTTTGTAGCATCGAATACGGAGACATTAAGTGAACTAGTCGACATACTGTCGAGCGGGAGCTCAGGCTGACACGAAATTGATTCAGTGTGCGACGTGAACCGACTTCCTAACACCGCGATTCAAATGTAAGTCAGCGGACGCCGCCACACGAAACGAAACTTTATGTTGACACCTAACAAATTTAATTAGACACTTCGCTTTAATGCCTTGCCCTGTACGTGCAAGAAAATGTACGCTCAGAGCTAGTTATTTTGTTGAATTGCATGCTTAAAGGCGAGTTTAAATACCACTAATGTTGCAAGACCTGAAGTATAGCCACGGAGCTTAGACCAGTTTTGCGACAAAAGAAGAATGTATTTAAATACAGCTGCTGTAAAATATATACATAATAATATAGCTGTGCGGTGAGTAAACCACGTTAACATATCACAATAGGGATGTTGACTGTCAAGACTCTGCATTGTAATTTATTATTTTAATTATTTATTAATGAAATTGTTTCTGTTATTTAGTTACTACAAATAATGTGTAAGCAATGTAACCTAACATAGCAAGTTGTGTTCACATCAAGTAGGGTATAATCAAGAAATGCTACAGTTTGTCTCTCATATTTATGTAAATCGATGATTGTATCTAGTTTTGTGAACCAATTAAAAAAAAAAAAAAAAAAAAGTCAAATCAGTCTCTTTTTATGAAATGTCAAAACGACAAGCTCTATAGAAATGTGTATGGAATAATAACCTATGACGTCATAAGTTCCTATCGTCAATTTACTTTTAGTATTCGTTTTCATGATTTTAAATTCAAAAACATTAAATTAAAATGTAAAAGAAAACTTATTTTCAGAGCATTTAAAGATCCAATATTACCTGATTAGTATATAATAATTTACTTTTAATGTAGTCAACTATCCAATTGTGATATTTGTGTCATATCATCATATCATATCAACCCATATGATGGCCCACTGCTGGGCACGGGTCTCCCCAGTAGATCCTGGGGGTAATTGCCATAATCGCCACGCTTGGCGAGCGGGTTGGCGATCGCAGTAAGTCTTTAAGTACGCAGAGGACGCTGCTGCCCGTCCTCCGGAGTGAAATCCCTTAGTCGCCTTGACGACACCCACGGGAAGAGATGGGGTGGTACTATTCTTAAGCCGGCACCACACGATATTTGTGTACCAAACTTAAACGGCAGTTTGGTAATCCTACAACAATTTACTAAAAATAATATCTAACGTCAAAACTCTTTTTAGGTATATTTATTAAAATCAAAAATGTATATTATAAATAGTACTAATTGATATTTAATAACTTCAATAAATCTTCTATGAGAAGACACGCGCTGTTTTAAAAAAATATCAACAAAAATCCTTGTTCCCAAGAAAGTTTGTATGATCTCTAACATACGAGTAACTGAGTCATCGCGTCTGGAAACTTATATAAACATCATTATCGGAAAAATATTGGACGGAAAACCATCGTCAGCTTTATATTGTTTTCTAAATCGGAACCAGTAGTGCCTGTCGCTTCCGGCGATTCAGCTTGTTTTGCGAAAAAATCCACTTTTTCTTCTCTCGCCGATTCTTTGATTTCTTTTTTATGCCATCATTGTTCCGTTCTTGGGGCGAAACGTACTCATTTATGTTTTCATCGGTAATAGCGTATATCTAATGTGTATTTCATTGGTTATCGCTGGAATAAACGATTTGCGTAAAAGATTCCTTAATCTTTTCTATTAGCTATTCTAATTCAAAATGAGGTAAGTTACGCTGAGTAAGTAGTAAGAGTTCTGGCACCGATGTGTAAAATGGTTAATAACAATTGTATTAGATATTTGATTAATAAATAATAATATAAAACTTCAGTATGCCAAACTGGGGCCGGAATCGAATCATATATCGGGACTATGTTACATACAATTTGAAGTCTAGTAACATAGTTCCGATAGATGGTTTGATTCCGGTCCCCGGTTTGGCATACGGAAGTCTCGGGTTCGATTCCTGGGTCCGGACTTAACATCTTTCTATCTTTCAAAAATTCAATTATTGTATTAATAAAGTAACTGGCAAAAAATGCTATAACATTACTATAAAATAAAACAAAATGTCAAGTACATAGCTCATTTCTTTCTCTCTAGACAAGGTTTTCATTAACAAAACCTTTAAATAATGAACCATTACATTACAAACCATATCACTAATCTAAATCTTAGTCACCGTAAATTAATCTTTCTATCACAAAGTACTGAAAGTAGGTTTTAAAGAGTGAATTCTTCACAAGTACTTATTTCACTCGTAAAACTCACACACAGTATCTCGGAACATTTTCGGAACAAAAGGTTCTGAGGTTCTTTGACCGCGAACGATGTCTACGCCAGTTGTTCACTACTGTACTAGCGATATATAACGACTCTGTGTTTTGTGCCTCAGCGTGCATACAGTGACTCTTCTAACTCTCTGTAATATCTAATTAAGTATTTAGACATTCCTAATTCATACGCACTATACAGAGTGGTCCAAACCAAAGACCCCTGAAGAGAAAGTAATAATAACAATATCTTGGGACAACTCACACAACGTCATCTCATTCCAAATTAAGCAGAGTGTTTATCAGTTGTCTGATTTCCATAGTACAAGACTATGGAAACCAGACAACTGATAAACTTTTCTATCTGATCTGCATTATAATTTATTTATATATATATATATATATATATATATATATATATATAAATAATATAAATTAATGCATTTAGCGGGTTCGATTCCCAGTTCTGGCAAGTGACTTTTAGAAAATCTTTGAATGCAGTTTTTTCATTACTAAAAATAAAATAAAATTTCCTTTCAACAAAATTCGCTAACTCAAATATTTGGGTTTTTTTTCCCTCCATTGGGGACATTTGTTTTGTCGACCCAGTATACACCTTGTAAGACTCAAACGATGGCTGCTGAAATACATGAACCCAAGCAAATTCGCTATCTCTTTCCTTCAAGCCTTGTGCAGACAGACATACAGTATCATAGAAGTCGAAGTGTTTATAGGTTCTAATGTTATTTCTGTGGCAGACTTGGGGGAGCAGTGTTACACACACTTGTCTGGTGATTGCCGTCGCGTCGGGGCACGGTTCGCGAGTGCCCCACTTGAGGAAAATTACAGTCTACTGTACGCTCTATCGGATGTTTTGTGTGTGTCGGCCTCCATCACTGCACATCACACGAATGCAATACGCCTTGCAGGGGTGAATGAAGGAGTCGGAGCAAATATCGAAGGATTTCGATGGTTTTTTGAGGACTTGTTTTGTAGAAGGTGTAGCGTCTGAGTTATATCCTGGGTCGCTAGTGTATTTTGTGTTTATTTATAGGACCTGTTTAATTAGTCTTAAAAGCTGTTTAGAAGTAGATAGCAATTTATGTCATGAAAATGAATACTTCTAAATAAATAATCGAAACTAATTTATTTTTATTTATTTAATTTTGAAGAAGGCTTACAGACTAATAACATGTTATAGATAAAAATACATTAGTTACAATATTGCTATTAACAAGCCTTCACATTTAAATGTCCATTTAAAAATAAAAGAGCTTATGTTTAAAAAACATAAAATCAAAAATTATTGTTTTTAAACTTTCGCGATTTTTAAACATATTAGTTATATTTCGGGACTTAATCGCGTGAATTATTTAAAGGTACGAACCTTTGATTTACCCGACGTTTCGATCGAATTGCACCGATCGTGGTCACGGGTCGACTAATAAATCAAAAATATTAAAAAGATGTGAAAAAAAAAGTGGTATAAAAAAAACCCGATGAGGCCTTAAGTATGGGTGCCGCTGTTACTGCTGTTGTTATTGTTGAAAAATAAATAATAATATAATTTTCGTACCGTGGTTGTGCTGGTGCCAAACAAGTCTATGTCAACTTTTCATTGATCATTGAAACTTCTTGTACTTCTCAACATAAATGTAATAATATTATACAAAGTATAAACACCAGTTAGTTATGGCATTTGAGTGTTTGGATGATTAAAAACTGGCTATTGAAAAGCGACTTTATTTGATTACACAAACAAATACAGTGGTATCCCAAAGACCTCACAGTTAGTTAAGTAACGAGAATCAGTAGTTCCATGATCCAACATTGGTAACGAGCTGTATCAAGATAAGTGAACACATGCTTGGCAAAGATCCAAGAATGTTTTGCATACTCACACCCGTCACTGCACGTTCTATGTTTATAAAATTAAACCCCGCAGGTGTTACTAGTTACAACATATTCATAAGACAATTACATTCCTTGTAACCACACACTTAGTTTATCAACGTACTACTACAAACTCAATACAATAATAAGAAGGTTTATAATGTTATAAAACATTGTACCTACTTACTAAAGTGAAATTGTTAAATAAAATAAATAATGATCGATTGCAAAAAACCTGCGGGTCAGTTCAGTTGCGGTTAAGTTTCGATTAAAATGGCTATTTTTGTATTCTTGTTACTTTGGGATCGATCTCAAATACGCTTGCGTCAAGTATGCGTCTCGAGAGCGCAATAACGACATTCTAGTACGGTGCGCAAACGTTTTTAAGATCGATCCCAAAGTTACAAGAATACGAAAATCGCCGTTTTAATCGAAACTTAACTGCAACTAAACTGCAACTGCACTGCTTTAAATACGTAAATTGACCCGCAGGTTTTTCTTCTGGGTTCGTCTTCGGGTACCAATGTCAGTCGACAAAAAATACATGTTATCCTTCTCATTAACTTACTCCCTATAACTAAACTACCAAATTTAATTCCAAATCGGTCAGATATAAAAGTAACTACACTTTACTTATGCGTGTAAGTACATAATTGTTGAATGGACTAGCACAAATAAAAACAATAAAGCTAGTAACTTACTTACACAAATATTTCAATGAGCCTTCTCATCAAAAATCACAAGACCACCTTATTAACACTAAATAAGTCAGCAAAAATAAATAAGATTTTTTTACTAGGTCTCGTAAAGTTCTCCGCAATCAACGGCACAAGATAACCAATTCTGGAAAGTGGTACCTGAAAACTGAGCGATGGTCTTAGGTGATCGTACTCTTTTAGTCAGACTACGACCAACCTCACCAGGAGAAATTATAGTGCACAAATGTGTGGACAGAGAAGACAAAGTCACATTCTAGAAAATAAGAAAAGAAAGAATTGGAATATGTCACGTGGTGAATAAGCGTGGCGATTACGGCAAATACCCACGATCTACAATAAGTAGATCCACTGGGGAGACCCGTGCCCAACCAGTAGGACATCATATGGGTTGATATGCTACGTGGTCAATCCAAGTCGATGCGTAGATGAGCTGCACTATTGACAGTATTTTCGCTATTTTTTTCCATTCCATGAATCACTAATCTAGCGAATGGTGAGACCATGTAGAAAACGTTTGCGGTGGAGACCGTAGATATTTTTTAAGCTATTGCATAGCTTCTACCGCGGGCCTTGAGCGCGGGGACCGGCGGGATCCAGAAATTCCGTAACGAAAACACCTCACGCTTCCCACTCCGACGGGCACAGCGGTGATACTTTTTAGTTTTGCCATCTATCGGTGAATAGCAGAACTTGTAATGACTTTTTTTAAATTAAAAAAAAAAAAAAAAATTTAAAGAAAAAAAAAATTAAAAACATTGTTTTGTTATAATTAAAAAAAAAAAATTGTTATTAATTCCTTTTTTTGTAATTTAAAAATAAAATTAAAGAAAAAAAAATTAAAAACATTGTGTTGTTTTTATAATGAAATTTTTTTTTATTTTAATTGCTTAATTTGATAAAAATGCTATGCAATAGCTTTACCGCGGCAGTCCCCGAGTGCCACACATTTTTTTTTTTTTTTTTTACGAACGCTCGTTTGGAATCGACCTCTTGTAGGCGTTAGTGAATTCGCCACGGAACGAATGTACCTTGTCTAAGCTCTAAATACACTCTCTTTCCCCATACTCCCATCTTAGTACAAGTGAACGAAAATTCGACACAACTGGAGGCTCTCCGGTCGATTTACGTCCCATCGGACTATAGAAGTAAGGAAATAGAGTAACGTAACTCTCCAACGCACGGAAGGGCGACATTTTTCGAAGATGGTCAACCCATTTATAGACTGATAATGGTAAAATCATGGCTTATTTCGTGGATATCACAATCTTCTCGGTCGCCAGTGAGTTAGAAACCCAAGTAACGGAATAGGAGTAATAAGATATTATAGAGTAGAATGTAGTCGAATGTTCACTAGTCCGTTACCCCTTAGCTGCAGCAAACTCTGCATTACTCGTACAGGTGTCCCTGAGGAGCTGTGAACACTCTCAACCTCCGTTTTAAGAGCTTTGTCTTTACAGCTGTTTTAACAAACTCGTGACTTTGCTCGCCCATAAGATTTCATATTAGCACTCGCTGTCTCTTTTTAAGTGTTCTTCTAAAACTGAAGCTTACTATAATAATCTTTGTTTTTTAAAGGAAGAAAAAGTTTACAAGTACAACAGTTAATGGTTTCATAGAAAACAAGTTATTAACAATCAAGTTATTAAGTATTAATGATTATGTGAAGCTAGAATATGGAGGTTGGGATAAATAAGTAATCACACCGGAACTTAACATTACAGACATCATCGATGTTGATAAGAATGTAACTAAACCATTCGATAACCAAAAGAACCGAATTTTCTTAAAATCGATTCAAAATCATGTACAATTATAATTGTTTACAATATAATATTTTTGTTTTTTTTTTGGAAACGAATAATAAATAATTATTTTCTCAATAAAGTACAAAACTTATTTATTTTTTAATTACTTACGTACTATTGAGGCGGGATTAATCCCGCCTCAATAGTACGTAAGTAATTAAGAACTCGAAAAACTTTATGCTTGGCAGCCGGATTTTAACTCGCTTTTGATGATATGCCCTATACGTAACTGATAAATAGTACCTATCTACTACCTTATATAACTTTTCTAAAAGACGTAGTAGATATACATAATCATTCAGACCTAAGAAAAACAAAACAACACAGTTTTTTTCACTTAACGAGGAAATTGCCCCTAACCCTTCACCGCCCATGGCTCACAACATATAGAAGCATTAAAACTATATAGTTAAGTTGTTATCGTAGTGCACTACAATAAAAACTTCCCCTAGGAAATTCATAAGTATTGCACACGCGAACAAAGCGCACATGCGTGCTTACATTTAAACAATGCACGTCATCGCTTCCAGCTGAAGTGTTAACGGCGATAATATGCCGCTGACTAACGATCCTGCTAGCACGGAATATGCAGGCCTGGTGTGCCTGTACATTCCTTGAAGGTTTAGTGGGGGTGTATCCGACCAGTTGGCGTGATGGGGTTACATTTGCACTGGGAAATTGGTATGGACTAATGGGTGAAGTTCGACTTAACATTGATGAATCAATTATTCAAGGTTCAGTTTTTGGAACGTAGTTCCTTATCGTACGATATCATTTGTTTGCGGGCTGAGATGTTAGACGAAAAAAACTGTAACATTTTCACACCGATCAAAAATCTATTATTTATTATGTGAAGCTAGTACTCTAAGATCCCTGACGTGCCGTGACCTATTTTATTTTCTGGCAGATAAAATGTGGGGCTTCGAGTAGTGTTTATATGTACACCCAATGCTAGCATACCAGATAAGTTGTATAGACGGCCAATTTTATAGACACCATCGATGTTGATAAGGATGTAACTAAACCATTCGATAGCCAAAAGAACCGAATTTTCTTATAAATCGATTTATAATTATTTACGATTATAATTGTTTAGAATATTATATTTTTTTATTTTTTAACAAGGAAGAAAATGTTTACAAGGACAGTTAATGGTTTCATAGGAAACAAGTAATAAATAATAATTTTCTTAATAAAATTTCATTTTTTATTACATAATATTTAACAATTAGTATGCAACTGTACTGTAAATATCTACTTACATTTCAATAATTTATAAGACTTAATAATAATCGTTTTTACAAAACCATGTATGATTTTACATAAAATTATTTTCGATTCGTGTTAGCGATTTCTTTGGTTCAATATTCGTACGATTTTAATTCGCACCGCGTCTCTATCACTTGTTAACATAGTAACTCTCATATTTATGCAACATTATTGTACCTCACGCTCCACTGGATTGTTTGTTTCAGTATTAATTGGAAAGATTTTAACTAAGTTATGTTATTGAAATAACATTAATCACTCAGAGTTTAGGAATTCTTCCACTATAATTCATAAAAAAATCTTGAATGCTTGAAGGCTTGTTTATGTTGCAGTAAATATAATTAATTCAAGATTATGCATAATATCTAGTCATCTATACTAATGGTATAAAGCTGAAGAATTTGTTTGTTTGTTTGAACGGAATAATCTCAGGGACTACTAGTTCGAATTTAAAAAATATTTTACTGTTTGTTAGCCCATTTACCGAGAAAGGCTATAACATCACGCTACGACAAATAGGAGCAGAGCAGAAACTTACACTTAAACAGGAAAAATTTACGCAGACGAAGTTGCGCGGGTCATCTAGTTATGAATAATGACAAAATCGCTAGACGTTATATCAAAAAATCAGTATTTATCAGTTCAAATGTTTGCACTTTTTGGCGCTCTCCTCTTGGCCTATAATGGGTGGTCCAATTATAGTGTTAGCATTTGTTTCATAAATTTTAAAAAGTTATACTGTTTTTTTTACATATGCCAAACAAGATGTGTGTAATATATAATATGTGGGAAAGTATTAATTTGAAATAGGACAATTTTTAAAATGGTACGTATATTCTTCGGGATTTTTTTATTCATTAGTTGATTACACACACAAAAAGATCAAAAAGAACTACGTTTCAACCGAGTGTCCATAAGACACCTGTCTCTCGTTTTTACCTAAAAATTTAGTTCTCTAGGGTATATACTATAGCTATTATATCAGGTACATCAAAACTAGTGCCTGTATCACTTACCTAGGAGCTGCTATTACGAGTAGAAATAAAAAAGTAAACATCTCTGGATGGATTAATGGTTGTTTGTTACATTTTATTTATATTGTTGATCCCATAAAGCAGTTATGTACGTACTATATAATAGCTAAAAATTACTACTGTACCATCTTCTAAACTATTAAAGGTTAGTGTATTTTAATGCCTGCTTATTTTTAGATACTCATTGCCTTGTTAATTTGACATTAAATGAACATAGAATCATGACTTATCACAAGTGCAGTATTTTGCTCCCTATGTAAGTAATGTTAAGTTTAAATTTTGCTGTATCGATATTTCAATCATGAAAATATATATATATATATATATATATATATATATATATATATATATATTACAGGTCTTAATCGCGTGAATAATTTAGTTTCGACCGTATTGCAACGGCCGTGGTCACGGGTAGACTGAGACTGACTGAGAGTCTACCCGTGACCACGGCCGTTGCAATACGGTCGAAACGTCGAACAATAAACTAGGTATTTTACCTTAAATTATTCACGCGATTAAGACCCGTAATACGTAATACATAACATATATATTTTCATAATGTGTACAAATCGCGAAAGTTTATCAACATTGATATTTCAATCCTTAATTTTTCGAAAAAAAGTTTGATTAATTATGAAATGCGGCATTTTAGCCACACCCGTGAGTCAAACACAGGCCACGTTGGGGAGGACGGCCCCTGTAGCAGTACGGAGCTCAGAGAGTAGCCCACTTAAGCAAAATTAGCTTCTTCTGTAAGCCAAAGAACACTATCGGATGTTTTGTGCCTGCACTGATACGCCCCCCGTTTGACAGCGCATAAAAGGGAGGGCGCTCACGAGATGGTGTCCCAATACACCTCGTTAATGTGCTCCTACCCTTGCAGTTATGAATGTGTTTTTGGTTTACATAGTATTGATAGATGGGGATTTTGATGTAGTACTCGTTCGAGAACGTTTTTTGTAAAGGGAGTCTTAGGTACTGTGATGTATATGCCGAGGTCTCGGACATGTACATTGTGGCCTTTATGGCTAAAAACTCTTTACTTTTGAAATGTTAGAATGACATGAAATAAGAGACAAGCTACGACTAAGAGTTTCATAGTTTGATTGGTTTTGAATAAATAGTAGTGCTTATGAGTTATTTTATTTCAGGAATAAACATTATTTCAAAACACTATGCCCACAGAACATTGAAACCTAACCTATGCCATAAAGTTGTTTTGGCTTTGAGATATGAGTTTTAAAAACAATTTTGAAAAAGAAGTTTGGTAATTTAAACAAGTAAAACTAAAAAGTATTACTTATTTAAATTAACTTCTTTTTTAGGGTTCTGGAGCCAAAATAGCAAAAACGGAACTCTTATAGTTTCGTCATGTCCGTATGTCACAGGCATTTTACTCAAAGACTACACAATAAATATTGATTTGGGGGGCACTCCATACATATAACAGAAGCTGAAAAACATTTTTTTGAGCTAACATCAACGTGTGATACATCATTCGACAGGCATTTAAAAATATTTTTAGGTTTCTAATAAACTTTTCCGATTAAGTAAATATATTTTGAAATAATGGCTCCGAAAATTGCATTTATTGTATTTAGTTTAGTTATTTTAGACATGATCGAGTGTACCGTCATTCAGTTATTGCTGAAAAATGTGTTTCTAACAAAAGGGCGTAAGTGCCATGAAGATACGCTATTCCGCTGGTGCAACTATTCAAATCGTATTTTTTCATACGGTAACGTCTCCGGAACCCTATACTGAGCATGGTCCTACATGCTCTTGCCCGCCCCCCCTTTTTTACATAGATAACCTGACAGAAAACTAGTTAGATAAATCTAGGTAGTACTTACCTTTGTTTTTTAAAAAGTTTTGAATTTCTCTCTACCGATGTATCCCCACTAGTCAAATGTTAGTCAACAAAATATACTTGATTGTCATAAGTAGCAAAAACAATAATAACTGGCAAAAACAAAATCGTTTAACACAGGACTTATAGTAGGTTTAAATATCACAATAAATACAGCCAGAAACCTCGTATTTATAGGTACAAAAACATTCAGTTTACTTCTAAACTTTGTAAGAAGATCTCGGCGTTGTTTGTTGGCGTTAGAACGCCGACAAATCCACATTTATAGCAAGCGCCTGCGATTCAATTACTAGCAAAGTGCGGTGACGGTGCGTATTGCATCGTAAACTGTCGGCAATAAGGCGTTATGACGCTCGGTGAAATAAAATCTTGCTGTTACTACCTGCTACCAGAATGACACAAGCTTAAAACTGCCTATACTCTTAATGGGAGTGTTTTAGTTATTGGAAGTAAAGCTACTTTGATGCTAATTGCTAATATAAAGTAGATTTATTATAATAGGTACTTAGTCTTTTGAACTCTCAATCTTGTGCTACCTTTTTGAAGCTCTAGCAATAGAATTTTTCAATTTCATTTGAGCCTATTTATTTTCTTTCGAATATTTTAAAATCTCACAATCAAATTAACAATTGAACATAATTAATGGAATCATTAGATATTTTTCATGACAATATTTTTCTTATAAGTTTATTTTATTTTTAAATGTTAAAAAAAAACAAATAAAATATATACATTGTTTGCTTTTATTGTAACGTGTACCTACATGTAAAAAAGCTGGGTGCCTACCGCCTAAAGCTGCATGCACTTCTGTGTTAACACAAGACGCATGATGCATGAGTCATGCATCATGCGTCTTGTGTAAATATGGGTAGGTGTACCTATGACGTTAAGTTCATGCAGCATGCACTTCTGTGTTAACACAAGACGCATGATGCATGAGTCATACATCATGCGTCTTGTGTAAATATGGGTAGGTACCTATGACGTTAAGTTCATGCAGCATGAACTTAACGTCATAGGTACCTACCTACCCAAATTTATCTTACGTAATTACAGAAAACCTTACCTTTTTCTTCATAATACATTTAAACAGTTTTTTAACCAGCGAATATTTTGAATTTATTGTTTTAATCGAATAAAGATCTCGTACCTAACGTCACACACACACATACGCACAAAAACTCTCGTTAATGTGTTACAAATAGCGTAATTTTACATTTTACACTCCTTGTAATTATTTAATTAAACAAAGACACTAACAATTTTATACTTCTAGAGACAGAAACGACATTTTATCAGATAATTCCATTAAAAACCACTTCAGTTATGAAACAGTACACCTGCAGCACTACTTTACATTTAATTTAAAATGTTGCAAGTTACAAGTTAGCGAGCAAGGTATGGCGTGTCCCGCCCTTAAACGTTCCTTTCTTTCTTTATGAGCTACACTTTTATACCGTACAACAGTTTTCATAGCTTTTTCTACTGTTTATTGTGTTGACACATGAATATTACGGTTTTTACTAAGAAACGAATGTCATTTTTTATAGCGAAAATCGTAAAAAAGTTCGAATTTGCCAATAAAAAATATATTTCACCAAATTCAAAATACAAGTTCTTCATAATATTAGGGTTGAATATTTAGGATAATAGGAAGGCTTCATAAACTTTGCTTCACGAAAGGCTTATAACATGAACGAGAGGAAAAGTTCAGAAAATCTAAATTAAAGCACCTTCGTACTTTACTTTAAGAGAACATTAACATATTAAACCTCAGTAAGAAAATTATACTTTGAACCTCTTTTGTTCGTTTTTCTTTTTCCGTAACTAAATACAATGTAGTATTTTGTATCTATACAAAAAATAACAAAAACATCAAGTTAAATTATGAAATAAAAATACTTTTATAGACGAAATTATTTCACTTTTTTTAATGTCGGCTAAGTGCTGTGGTAACTCGTAGGATTTCTACTAAAATTCTGACTAGCATTTAACGGAAAGTTTACGAGTAACAGCTGATCAAATGAGGATTGAGTGCAGCTTGGGGGTTGTACCTACCAAACAGAGCAACAGAAACATAATTCAAAACTGTAAAAAAAAGTACTGAGTGACATTGTAAAGTGCACCTTGGTATATTCGCAATAACTATCTTCACCGGGACCTAAAAGTTGAATTCGTAGACCAAGCTCATGACAAAAAACTTCATCACCGTGTAAATCTTGATGCTTGGAACTTCTCAATTGTACGGACTTAAAACGAAGACTCAAAAGAACTAAACCATTTGAGTTAGTAGCGAGAAAAAAAGGCGACATTGCTTAAAATTTCAAATATAAAAAGAAAGTGTTTTCAATTTATCACACACTAAAGAAAATCAGTGGATCATTTCTTTGATTACGTATTTTAGCAGTATAAGACAACATAAAATTACATATTAGCTCTCATTTTAGATTGTAATGTACGCATAGGTATAATACATAATCACTTGTCCTGACTGACTGATTCATCAACGCAGAGCCTAAATCGCTAGGGTTACAAACCCGAAATTTTGGCAGTTGATGCCTTTTATGTTGTAGACACCCACTAAGAAAGATTTTTTTTAAAATAGGGGTTGCAAGTTTGTTTGAAACTTTGTCAGTAAGTTAGATCTGTAAAATTTTGACATTAAACACGTGTTCAGGGTTTTTGAAAAATCAGCCCTGACGGGATAAAATAGGGGTTTGTGTAAAACTCCGTCGCACTATAGTGTGAAATCCGTAAAATTTTAGTTAGGTCTGAGAAATTTCGTTTTTGAAAATCAATTCGTAAGAGACTGTAATAGGGGTTGCAAAATGTACAGAACTCCGTCAGTTTTTAAGTTAGATCTGGGAAATTTGGATTTGTGGCTGTAAATAAGGAAACACGAGTTTTATCGTTTTGATCGAAAACTATAAATCAACCCTTCAGGGAGTAAAATCAACTGCGCAGGCGAGGCCGCGGGCTACAGCTATAGTATATTATAGAGTTAATAATATATATTTGTAGGTATAAAGAGTAAATCATTAACTCTATAGTCAAATAAAAATGATGTAGGTAATTAATATGAAATTATTTACCAAAATAAATGTTCATAGTTTATTAATATTCATCATACTAAAACCGAAATGGCGATAAGTCGGTAAGAATTAAATTTCGTTTTGGAGCTTATGAATTTATGTGAATTGTTGGTAGTCTAGTAAATGTTAAAACTTTCGTTTCGGCTCGACCTAAAGGCGGGAACTTTGTTACAAACAAAATTACAATAGAAGGGAGTTTACAGTTACAGCGTCGGTTCCGTCGGGACCGTGCACCGATCAAAATATAAACGGGATTTTCACTTTGCCCTCCCAAATCCTGGAAGTTTAACAAAATCTAAACGATTATTGATAATTTATTGCGATGCCGACCTTTCGTTGAAGCGATATGGAAAACAATGTTAAGGTCATTCGGTAGCTGGGAAATGAGGCACGGACGGGCTAAGAACGTGACTTTTCGCTTGTATCGCTCATTTATCCCGGCATTACTATAGTAATTCTGTTGGCCATTTACTTAAGAGCCTTTTGATGAAGGTTATTTATCTAGTGTGATTTGCCATTCACGTTCCTGGGAGAAATTGTTTTATAAATATTTCCATTATCATAGTATGTATTATGTTTTCTCCTGCAATAATAATTTTGTACTCTTGTTTTCCATAAACTCTAATGATAAATGATTTAAAAAAACGTCTACATACATTCAAAAATTAAATACAATATTAAATAAGACTACTCGTAGAATATCACATTCAGTAAACATATTTTCAAAACTCATTACATTTAACCATAATTTTCTGCTCACGACTCCCTTGGTAAACATTGCGTAAATCACATAAGATTGTTTTTAGGATTTTGAAATTCATACATAATATTATGAAAATGTAGGTCACCGTGTAAGGGCGTTTGTCTACCGCAGCCCTTCAACGGGACGTTATCGAGACCTCATGACATAGAATTTCTACAGCCGTTTGACCACTGCACGTAGTCTGTCAGCGTCCAGCGAGACGAAGTAAAAATATCTCCTTCACGGTGATTTCCCGTTGACGGGCTGCGGTGGATAAACAGCACAAGTGTCTTTGCAGATTGGTTGTAATTTGATGCGTAAAATTTTCCTATACATAATGTTTTCCTTACGCATGCACCACGTATTCACATTCACATATTAAATGGTGTATATATAATGGAATCCGCCAATAGCGTTCGAACTTTGGTGATTTAACTATAGACTTTGATCGATGATAGTTCAATCAAAGACAAATTCGAATATCAGTTAGCATTCTTACACACATATGGAGTGACTAGATAGCCATCACCTTTACATGTTTATAAAAAAAAAACCCGCCTCCTTAATAAATGTATAATACCCTGCAGTCGAAGGCATTTATGAATTTCTTGAACTTAGTATTGTGCCTCCGACAGCAGGAACAGGATCTTGTTTCCATCTTTTTTTAACTTTCTGTATATTTTTTAATTAATTCTCTTAAGTGGTTGTAGGATGTAACAACTAACTTTTATCACACCTATTGCCACCTATTTAACATTTAAAAAATAATGGTAGCTACAATTTTTTTTTAGTATTACAGACATAATCATGTCATTTTACCTTTTTCAAATGCTTATGATGAGCCCTTTAATTTGTTACCTATATTGTGGTATTCGAAAAACCTTTTTTTTCACACCCCCTGTTTTTGACATCTCACAGCCGCCATGTTTGTTTTTTTTTTTCAAACGTCACTTAACTAAGAACACTTGAACGGTCAAGACAAATCTAACGACGTCTTATTGCAAATTGCAAAATAAGAGGTAATAAAGAATATTATTGTCATAGATGAATGCGCCAAAAACACACCCAATCTCTAAAGGCGGTATCCAAACTAGGGAAGAACCATTTAATCCTTACAAATGTCCGTCCCTGGTCAGCGGTAAAGTTTTAAATCGATTGAATAGTGCTATCTGTGTGTGAAGTGGTAGCAATTCGTCAACGTCTCGATATAATCCCCCCTCAATGAGTTCTAAGCCGGGCTGGAGGGATGTCGCGTCATCCATCACGTAGAGTAGTCTCTACCCTGGCCGCTCGCACGATCCGCTAAGTCATCGCATAGAAACTATTAAGTTGTTCTAAAAAACTTCAAGTGTAATAAATTAGGGCGCAGTTCAGTTTCAGTATATTTTTACCACAATTGAGTTCGTCTTGCGATGAGCAAATTACTCTGTCAGGGTAGCATAAGAAGCAGTAATGAAACTATTAATTTACAAGAAAATGAATATGCATGAATAGACGGTTGTAATAATAAATTCCTAACGACAAAGTAAATGTTACACCATATTACTTTGATAGAGAGGTAACTAAAAGTACATTAATAATTTAATTTGTCTCTTATTGCCAGGGTAAGGAACTTTGCTGCTCTTATTTACAAGATTGCCAAATCCTAGCCATTTTCCTTTGATTGCGAGAGGAATGGGCTTCATAAGTTTACTATTTACATCGCAATAGTAAACTTCATGGATTTCCTTTTCTAAGGAAAAGTTAAGTTTATATTTAGAGTTGCGAGGGGTCCTTGACTCTGAGACGCCCAATCGACCCAAGGCCGAGCCTCCCTCCTCTTCGGATGTTGTATGTTTCCTCTGCATTCGTTTCGCTTTAGCACCTCCTGAACGTGTATGAGCTCACAGTTTAAATGTTCAGGGTCACAAATGTCATGCAGATGTCGTGGGAGGTGGTGCGTGTCAGAATGTAAGTGTCTGTTAGTGTGCTTCGGCTTTCTGTAGACTAGTACTAGCATATCGTGAGACAAGTCAGTTATCACTGTTGGTTCATTGATACACACAATTTCACATTCTTACGGCTGTGGAGGGAACGGTTCTGTGCCTAAACTCTCTCCAGTTGATTCAGATTTCCGTCTCATCGGACAATGGGAGTGAGGGAACCGAAAGAATCTACAGTTGAGTCTATGTACCCATTTGTTCAATACTTATAAAATAGCCTGTGTAGTAGGCTTCTCTCTGATGAGCTTAATAAACGTTAGTTGTCTTGTCAGCACTTTCGGAGCGTTCTAATACTAACTTCGTTTTGTAATATCAACATGATCGCTTTAACTTAAAGATTCCCCGCATGAATTTCGTCAACATTAACACTACTTAAGTACTTCATTAAACTTATAAAGGCACAATATAATGTAGCAAGAAAGAAGTGATTCTATCTCCCTTTAACGCAAAGAGCTTAGTAATAATAATGTCAAGAAGAGCGGTGTGTGGTTGTGTAAAAGCAGTGTGCACATCTGGTACCAAATCAATTTATCGTGGGTACGTGATGTTGGCTCACCGAACGGGAATCTGTGTCGAAGAAACTCTCCCACATTACATATAGCTGTTACACAGTGGCAAGTTGGTCTTCGTAGACTGTGTCTACGGAAAATGCGACGATGTATCCTACTAATCTATACATATAATAAAACTGTAAATTTCACGTGTCTGTACATGGCCGAACATAGTAAAAAAAATATTGGGAAACGTTCGAAAAGAGTATTTAAACACATTCCTACATTTTTAGAAATGTCTGTCTGTCTGTCTGTCTGTCTGTCTGTTTGTTTGAACACGCATCACGCGAAAACTACCACACAGATTAGGTTGAAATTTTGTATGTGTATTCTAATAAAACTGGATTAACATATAGGCTATAATTTATCACGCTATTTCCCATAGGAGCTAAGCAATAACGGATAATGTCTGTAGCTATTTATCGTTATAAAACAATAACTACTTGACGGATCTTCATGAAAATTTGCAGTTTCATTGTAAATACTATAGGTCATTACTTACACTATGAATCATTACGCTATCGTCTATGTGGAGCCAGCAGCAACGTATGTTTGGTCGAACCATTATTGTTTTTCACAATTTTTTCCACAATAAGACATTATTTACAATTGTAACCAATGGAAACAGTAACTTCACGCTAAAACTATAAGGAGCTAAACACAACATTTTAAATTTTCTTAAGATCAGCTATTTTAAACACTTTGTATCGGTTGAGGTGGTCTAATGGCACAAGTGGCGGTATGGAACGAGAGAGGTCGCAGGATCGAGTCTCATGTGTCCGCGAGTCTCTTTTTGTGTTGTTTTAAAATTCTTTTTATTCTTTTTTTAAGTATTTTTCCAAATGTATACTTATTACACAAGCTTTTATTTTCGACTTTAACATGTTTACTTTGTTTTAACAAATTTTCATTTTAATCAATCACTTTCAATAGGCACTTATATCATTGTTTTGCATGAATCGTGATTATGTTATGAATGTAGAAATGAAAAACAATATTACATTACAAATAAACAATAAGTACTTGATATTTTCTAGAATTTATAAATGTTAGTGTTATATCAAAATAAAACACGTGGCGCCATCTGTGATTCGATTTCTTCTGAGTGCCAAAATTGCTTACCTAGAAATGTTGTTAAGCTTTCGCGATTTGTACACATGATGAAAATATATATATTACGGGTCTTAATCGCGTGAATAATTTAAGGTTAAATACCTTGCTTACCTTCGTTTAATATGCATGAAAAATTTAGTTTAATTTAATATAAAATCATCAAGTATTAAAAAAAACTTATCCAGTTTTGAAAATAGATGGCATTTAAATACAAATTAAAAAGAATCAGGAAAATTGATTCAAAAAGAAAATTGAAATTCTTACTAAGAGGGATATGAATATATGATGATCTTAATTTGCGACAGGTTGACACACCTATTTTTTAATTCACCAATGTAGACATTATAAAATAATATTTAAATCTTCTAAAGTTAGTGAAAAAGTAAATACTATTTTTAAAATATTGAAATATGTTTAAAAATAGTATTTAAACACAAAAAAATATATCCGAGTATATCGTTTAAAAACGTTTGAATGTTGTCTGTTTGTTTGAACACGCATCACAGTACCGCGGGAATGCAATGTTTTAAAAACAGGATATTTTTTATTAACATAACTAGCCCTATTTCGCGGGGGACTTTACAACACGGACACAAAGTGGGTGTACTTTAGACTCGGAAAAGATCGTTCGGGCAGGACATAACCCGCGATCATAGGGAATCTGTGAGAGTTTTTTCCATCATACCTTTATTACCTATGTTTAAATTATCTTGAAGAAGCGGCTAGGTACCTCCGATTAAAACGTCCGATTTAAAAGTGTCGGAGCCGAAATTGGAGTCGGAGGTTTAAAATCAATCGGAATTTTCGACCTTTCGGAGTCAGAATCGAAGCTCCTTAACACAAAATTTAGCGCGAGTACTTGGGCGGTTTCGGGCTTCATTTAACCCGAAACCGCCCAAGTTCTCGCGTGACGGGGGAGGGGGAAAGAATTTTTCAATATTAATAATATTTGATGTGATGAAAAACATTTTGGTGAAATACTTTTTTGTCGAGGTGCTAAAGGCATAGGAATTTTTATAATTTGTCTTCTAACCGTCTGGCGCCATTAACTTTGTCGCCCTTAATTTTGCTGCACTGGGCATTTGCTTGGCTTTCCCTGCCGTAGGTCGGGCTCTGATTAAAGCTAGGCCTTAATATCCATAGATGCCACAGAGCATTGTGGAGCATGTTTCCAATATGTTTTACACAGAAGTTAAATTGTAATATAAACTACCTTAATATAAACCCAACTTCCACGCGAACGAAGTCGCGGGCACAGCTAGTATATAAATAAAAGAGTTTGTTGCTCTTCCACGTAAAAATGACTGATTGGATTGATGAAACTATATGTAGTATAATGACGTATCTTATACATCATAACAGCACGTCTACTAAGTTTAAATGAATCGCCAAATGGTTTGCTAAACGCAATCTCAAGATTCGGACCAATTCGGCATTATTTTTTTATATTATCCATGAAGATGAGAAAATGCGTAAAAACACATTTTTAACCGACTTCAAAATGAGAAGGTTCTCAATTCGACTGTATTTTTTTTAAATGTTTGTTACCTGATTACTCGCAGACGGCGGGACCGATTTGAAAATATCTTGTTGTGTGTATACTTCCAGATTGGTCCCATAGTCATCAAAGTTCGGATCTGATAAAAAAAAATCTTGGAGAAATCGAGGAAACTCTCACCTACCTATAGTAATTTGGGTATATTTTTTTTAAAAAGCACATTGAGTGAAATGGAACTGATGATGAAAACAACAGATGACCAGCGGAACTATTGAATAATAAATCATCATGCATCAAATCATGGGACTGATAGTCTAGCATCAGATGAACTCCTCAAAAACTTAATTTTTAATTTTTTGAGGAGTTTATCATTTTTAAAACTGCTCATTTCTTTTTAAAAGATTTTGTAAAAAGAATTGAGCAGTTTGGATTATGCTTTTGTAAATTATATCTAATACAAACTAATACACTAAAAAGTGAAAAATAAAAATATATTTTTGTACAAAAATATAAAACCCGACTTAAAAAATATATATAAGGTAACTAAAAAGCAACAAATAATATGGGAACAACAAGAAAAATAATTATACATTTTGAAGTTGGTGCCTAAAACATAAAGCTACATTTTCTGGCACCACCTTCAAAATGTTTAAATAAAACTTATATTTTATTTTTGTCGATTTTTTTTTTTGTAATTTTCTTTTTACATTCAAACTGTAGGGAGAGAGGGAGGGGTGAAACGGGCTTCCCAATTTCAATCTTTCATTGAATTTAAAAATCAAACATAATGCGGCCGAAACTGCAGGGTTTATGAACGTAATTTATTTTATATTTATTTCACTGAAACCTGAAGTCGATAGTAGACTATGTCTATGAATAAGCAACAATATAAGTGTAATGTCGCCTGTTTTGATTAAATACTCGCTGAAGATGCTCAGTCTTGCGAATTAGCATAAACTTCATGATGACTTGGTACGTTGACATGCAGAAGCTATATACAGGATGATTCGTAATAATTTATAATCTCCCGCTTATGGCTTCTTTACATAACACATAATAATAATAATATACATAATAATATCTTGGGACGACTCACACAACATTATCTGATCCCAAACTAAGCAGAACTTGTACTATGGAAACACTCTTATATATTTCTAAATACATACATATTATAGATAAATAACACCCAGACACAGAATAAACCATCGTGCTCATCACACAAAGTTTTATCCTGGGTGGGGATCGAACCCACGACCTCTTGCGTAGCAGTCGGATACACTCAACCGCGCCACAGAGGCAGTCGAAATAAATTTGTAATATCAGTTTTGGAAAATAATAATAATAATCCTTAATCACCACCACTAGTTTATGACCATAACTATTTACAGATTATTTTACAGGAGTAAAATTGTTGTTTAACGTAAGGTTTAGGCCCTCAATCTGACAAAGAAACGCCGATTTTACTTCGGGGTCTCTCAGATGTGTGAAATTCTTGTGTGACAAAAGTAGGAGGTGAAGGGTTAATTTGTATTTTTTTTTATTATATTCGCTCTTGCTCTAGCTCTTGGCTTCTTTACATTATACTAAATTACATCGTCATTTAGTGTTATGTTAAAAAGCCAAGAGCAGAAGGTTATTAGTATATTAAAAATCAGCCTGTATACAATATTATATTATGTTTGAAGTATGTTTATGGCCTTAAAGATTAACTAAGTTGATTATTATGGGATATTTATCGTGATAACCAACAACCAACACAGGGATGTAGCCGGGAAGAATAGTTATATAGCTTCAACCTGACTTTGCGATGAGAAAGAGTCTCTTAAATGGTTTGTTGTTTGTTGTTGTAGGTTTTCCAACCAGGCGTTTCCATCTTTTAAAGGGCGTTTGATTTATATATATATATTAATAAAACTGCACTGCTACAATTCCATAGACCTTCTCTTGAAATAGTTATTGCCCTCCCTTTAGAAATAGTTATTGCCCTCCCTTTCGAGGAAAGGGAGGGCAATAACTATACATAGACATTCTGGAAAGTTGACTTTCGGGGAAACAGATATTCAAAGAATAAACGTTCGGGGAATTAAACGATCTGGAAACGGGTGTTTCGGTAAAAAGACGCAACAGACCGAATGGAATTCAGGGAACAAGACCTAACGAACCTGAGGGGGTCTACACTAAAGTCAGTCTGCGTAAGTGCAAGACGCCTGTTTTAAGAACCCTTATAGTTTCGCCATGTCTGTCCGTTCGTCCATTCGCAGCTTAGCTCAGAGACTGCTACTTCTAGAAGGCTGTAATTTTTCCTCCGCCCACAAAGTGAAAGAGTAAAATCTCGAAAAACAATTTTTTTGAGGGTACATCACCTAAATGTAAAGTGGGGATGTGATTTTGTTGAGTAAGTGCATCCCCCTGCCAGCTAAATGGTTGATGTTGGGTATGTGAAAAAAATCACCGCATATAAAGTGAAATTAAAAGCAGCTATGTATGCTACAAGTTAACGAGTAACAACTAACCAAATGAGAAGTAACAAAACTTTCGTACAAATTCCATTGAAAATTATTATTAAGTAGGTATAAGTATAAAAAAAACATAAGAAAACCCACTTAATAAGCTGCATTATTCGGATGAGGGGGGGGGGGGGGGGGAACTACAGAACCCTACATTGTGCCTGGAACGACATGCACTTGCCCGGTTTTTTTAAGTCATATTACATTTTTTCATCACTAACGCGGATTTTTATGGAATACCTTCGTCATCTATCAACTCATATTGAATGTTTATTAGGAAAGTTTACTTCTTTCATCGAATGACATTACAAGAGTTGGGAATGTTCATGTCCTGAGATACGATATTATAGTGATGCCGCGACCCTTGATCTACTTGGCAACTTTCGAGTGGTAAGTTGGAAACAAATAAGGGAGATTTTTTTCACTTCATTAACTTCGTCAGTGGGCTTCAGCTTTCTTGTAAGAAAGGGAAGTTTTTACGAATATTACTTGTAAGTAGGAGGATAAATGTATAAGTATAATAAAGGAAAACCATTGGAATGTCAAAGCTTCTAAGACGGATTGTTGGAAGTCAAAATCAAGCGAAAATGGACTCTATTAGAGACTAGCTGTCTCAAGCAACTTCGTCTGTGTAAATTTCCCCCGTTTTTGCAACATTTCTCATTGTTGCTCCGCTCCTATTGGTCGTAGCTTGATATTATATAGCCTTCCTTGATAAATGGGCTATCCAACATTAAACAATTTTTCAATTCGGATCAGTAGTCCCTGAGATTACCGCGTTCAAACAAACTCTTCAGCTTTATAATATAAGTATAGATAGTGGCCTTTGCAAATAAACTGAGTAATGGTGACACACAGAGATAGGCATATAAATTTAAATGTATGTATAAAAAAATCGTCTCAGACGGGTTTCAAACCTGCGACCTAAGGAGTTACCAACACCTGCACCGAGACATTTCTGCTAAAGTTGAATTTTAGCCTTAACATGATACGATTTTAAAATTAGCATAATAATGATTTAAAAATTACAGAAATAGGCAGCTTTACCCATACATTTGACTCATTTAACCTCTCATTTTACATAGGCGTAGACTTTGATTTTAAATAAAATGTTATACACACTATCTGTTCAAAACAATAATGCCTACGTCATTATCAAAAAAAAAGTAACTGTGTGTGCTTTTCAGTCCAAACGGTTCTGTGGTTTGGAAACGCGGCTGCGCTTTATCTGTATGTGCATCGATCCTAACCAAACTTAAGGTATTCCAATTAATCCCTTAAATTTAATAAACATTAATACATTTAAGGTATGATTTTGACGAGTGATTATTCAAAGAGCAGTAAAAGCGAACTGACAGGAGACACATAAAACTTAACTGAGGTTTGCAATGGCCCATAAAATAACATTAAACGATTTGCGGTATCCCTGCTTTGTCGTCGAAACAACAATGTTATTGCACCCCGAGTACTTACTAGCATAGAATACCAACAGTACAGAAGGTAACCTTCGTAAGTATAATATACATACTACACTCAAACGACGTACACATAGACTTAAGGTTCATTTCCGTGTATCGCGGCCGATTGCGAGTCGCGCGCGGCTTAGAATTAACATCGACCGCGAGCGTCAGCCGCTTGTCAATGAAATGAACATTTATTTCACAGACATCAATCGAAGACGACATCAATGCACCTTGTTCGGAAGGCGTGCTCTGTTTCCACGTCCGTGTGTGATGCCTACATATGCGTATGTTAGATTATACATAGGGGTCGTAGCTAGTTGAATCAAAATATTAAAGCTACGTAGAAGTCCTACGACTCTTCTCGTAGAAGTCCTACGACTAATAGTAGATATACTACGACTCATCTTGGAACTACTCACTGCTCACTCAGTTGTAATGTAACCTTATCTATTAGTTCAGTATTATTAGTTAGTAGGTAATAGGTAATCTATACTTCTATACTTAACCGACTTACTAAACCGAGTTTAAGCTATATTATCGGGGAGTAACATAGGTTATATTTTATTGTCAAAAAAAATTAGAGATCCCTACGAAAATTACATAATATAACTCAAAGTATAAAATATTACTACGTAATCTATGTAAGTTGTCTTCTGTACTATCGTTACTCTGTGTTACTAGTTTGGTACTATGTGAGATAGCGATCTCACACACTGTCCACATACACGCAAGTACCTATAAAACTATTTTTTACAGTCGTAGCCACGTAAATACTATCTTAAGAGATAAAATTCCTAATCCCCTTCGCAACTTTTCTACGATAAGTACTGGATAATCCAGACATATTGCTGTGGGATTTTCAACTCTATGAAAAGGCTATGATAGAAAACATAAAGTGTGAGCGCTTTGTGTGTAAAGTTACGTAATTTTATACATAGTTATGTGACATTGCAGAAGTAAAGAACAATTTTGATAAATATAAAACTTGAAGGAAGTCGTACAAAGCTTGTGTTTTAAAATGTGCACAGTATTTCGTAGCTTATGACATGTAACAATAAAGCACAGTTTATTGTAATAAAAACCCATTTAATATGAGTAGGTATTATGTTCAGCCATTGTTATGGCAAGATTGCTATTGTTCCAGTAGATACGCCAATCTTACGAGAATACAGTTGAGCAAGCGTGGAATTCTTTCGTCGATATCACAATGCGTAAAAAAGATATAACTTTTTAAAGAGAATTTCGGTGACCTACTCTACATAAAATACACAAACAAAAAACCGGGTAGGAGCATACGGACCAGGCTCAGTGTAGGGTTCCGCAGTCTTGAATAATTACATCAGCAGAAGCAACTTTCGGAATGATTATTTCCAAAAATATGCACTCAATCAAAAAAAATATTCGTAACCTTAAAATATTTTTGAAAGACCTGTCGAATGACGTGCCGACATACGGACGGACAGAGAGAACCCTAAAAAGATAATTCAGCTTTACACCAATATAGGGTTCTCTCTCTCTCTCTCTCTCTCTCTCTCTCTCTTTTTATATAATTTCCTAAAATATAATTATTATTTAACTATATGACTAAGATTTTAAATATTTTTAGTAGGTTTCAGAATTTTTAGTAAAGAAATATTATTTTAATTAAATATCATAAAAACTCGAGGTTTTCTTGGAACAAAGTTAATTGAATCTTGATCAAATAAGTAAATTTGTATTTTTTAGAGGTAAATTATAAAGTAATACATTTTGGTTCATAAAATAGGTACCACAGTCATAAAAACGAATTTTTAAAGTACTTACTTAGATAATTGTAATACATCTAACCAATTCAACAAGATATTTACAGAATTAAAATAAAATAAAAAAGGAGGGCAGAACCGTTTAGGCGTCAAAGAATTCCTCCCCATCGATGACAACAGGTAACGTTTCCAGAAGGCTGGCAGCATTGCCACGTTGAAAGGCATTTTTAAAGTACAATACAATTCGCGAATCCTACTAATATTATATGCAAAAGTTTAGATAGATGGATGAATGTTTGTTATTCCATCATGCCGTAACGGCTAAACGGATCTAGAGGAAATTTGGCACAGAGGACTATAGTCTGGAATAGCAAATACTTTTTCCCCGACTGTAAGGAAGGGTTATGTTTTTCGCGCGTATCTTGTATGTAAGTAATATTCTTTATTACTTCATATCTCACAAGCCACTGGATGGATTTATACAACTAAAACATCGTTAGATTCATCTTGACCGCCCAAGTGTTCTTAGATAAGTGACGTTTATAAAAAACAAACATGGCGGCTGCGAGATGTTAAAATAAAAATGTGTGACAAAAAAATGTTTCAAAAATGGTATCAAATTAAAGGGCTCATCTTAAGCATTTCAAAATGTAAGTAATAATGTAATAAGTTTATAATGACTATACTATACTAAAACGTAAGTCAGTAACCATTATTTTTTTTAATTTTCTATACTTGACTGGCTGTGATAACAGTTACCTAGTTGTTACATCCTACAACTACTCAAAAGTATTAAATAAAAAAATAATTTTAAAATTAAATAAACCCACCTGCACAAAAAAGATGAATCGGAGGCACTTTACTAAGTTCATCGAGATTTATTAGTGCTTCCGACTGCATGATCCCCTTGTTTCCATCTTTTAGTGCAGGTGGGTTTTTTTTTATCTTAAAAACTTATGCGGTTTCAATAGGACAGATTTGTTTGTTTTTTATTTCATCCACGCGAACGAAGACGTGGGTAGCAGCTCATCATAATTTGGTAGTCGATAAAACAGTTGAGGAATATGTCGTGCGTTAGACTATTACTTTCCTTCTCTTATGTTTACGACATTAATGCTAGCGGTAGATTTCCGCTCCCTCTGTTTCCGGAAACTGATGGAGCAGAGAGCTTCCGGAACGTCAGCTTGTCTGCTACCTTCTGCTATCTCTGATGTCAGCTTCACGTGTTTATTTGCCTTTCTAATCGCTTTCGTGTTGTCTATGTATTTTGAAATAAGCTTCTATAGAGTGATTAAGCGCGTGTTCTCTGAACTAGAACTTCTTTATTTCGTACTCCGGCTTTGCACGGACTTTTCTCCATTATATATAGACGCAGTTTTCGTAAAGATATCAATTTTTTTGAGAACAAAATATAGCGTAAGTTACTTCCTGTTAAGGCAGCTTTTTATAAAGGAAAGCATTTTTTAAATCGGTTCAGTAAATTTTAAGTTTATTTGTTACATACAAAAAAAAACTTTCCTCTAATAATAATACAAGCTGGGCTCAGCCACGCTATGCTGTGTCTTTTAAAGCCAGGAACACTCGCCGGCCTTCCCAAAACATTCTGCTAAACTGATCATCACGATCTGATCAATGGTTGAGGAGTGCATAGAGAGCATACAGACAAACATTGATTTATATATATATATATATAGACTAGCGGACGCTTCGCGATTTCACCCGCGTACTTCCCGTTCCCGTGGGAATACAGGAATAAAAAGTAGCCAATAACACCTGGGGATAGTGTGGCTTCCCAATGGTGAAAGAATGTTTTAAATCAGTCCAGTAGTTTTTTAAGTTTATTCGTTAAATCTTTCCTCTTTATAATAGGCTTCGCTATGGCTTTTTGGGGCATCCTCATGGGTGCCTCCAGAACACCCGACCAAAGTTTCATCACAATCTGATCAATGGTTTCGGAACGCATAGAGGACATACAGACAATCGTTGAGTTTTATATATATAGATTATTATTATTAGTAGTATAGATTACTTTATATATAGAAAACAAAATCTATGACTGATTGAAATTGTCAAGTTAAACATGTGTCACTTCTAAAATTAGGTAAAACTCATGAGAAGAAGCTGCCAAGAACTAAGAACCTCATATAAACCCCATCATGAAGCATTGTGATTGGTAAATAGCCCAAGTTAACCTGTAATTTTTAATGCATTTCTTTTGTAATTCAGATCTATTTTATCAATGTCGGTGAGATCCGAATTTTAATCGAGGAACAGCGATGTCGTCTGTAAATTTCATAGTAAACAGATTAACATGTGATTACGTATTGTGGGTTTTATGTCTTTTATATACTTCGACTAAAGCTTACTCTGTTTTGATGTCTAGACATCCTTGTTTTATGGGAGTTCGGTTAATCTCCCTTTAATTAAGGTCGTAAGGTATCGATATCTCTTTGTCAGGTTATTTACTTTGTATGTCTCTTATCTAGATTTATATTTCGTCATTAAAACAAAGGTTACTGTCAAATTGATTGTAAATAATTTTCCTGTTTATATTATATATACACTAGTTTAGGGCAATAACTTAGTATGACTTGGTACTTATTTATCTTCTGTCTTCTCGACTATAATCATCCAAACGAAGATGCTATTCTTCGCAACTTTAGAGAGTATATAAACCATTTTGTTTTAAATTAAATTTAGAAGCGGCAGTAGCCTAGTGGCTCTCGCAATCGTGAATTGGGTTCGAATTCTGCCCATTATACAACCGAAGTGAACCCACACCTAACACAAGCCATTGAGCTTAGCTGGAGGAATTAACAAGATTGCTAGTAATGTGGGACCACAATCCAACATTACTAGTTATCTTTATAAAAAATAAAAAGAGACGGTACCTTAATGTTTAAGGCATCGGACTTGCAATCGAGAGGTCGAAGGGTTCGAATCCTAATAAAGGGTGGAATTCAAACCCGCGACCGAGCGACGTGAGCCCACTCCAAACAGAAGCAATTTCGCTTAGTTGAAGGGGTTAACAAGATTGTTAGTAATTTATGTGCTACCAAAATTGGTAGTTAACTTTAAAAAATGTTTGTCTCTAAAGTCGGTTTACGGACGATAATTTTATGTGATAACGTCATTTGAAAACATTGACGACATTAAATTTAACAACCACGCCTGTGACAGCATTATGGGACCCATGCGCCCAACGGCCACAATACTTCAGCCTATCAGCAGGCGGAATCGCCATTTGCATTGTTTAGCAACCAGTGACTACTTAGCAACCAATCAACAACGTGACCGTTGCTACACAACCAATCAATAACATGACTATTGCTACGTGACACTTTTTCGTGCGTGCACCCCGTCATCGATTTGTATAAATATTATGATTAAGTCACTACAAACTTTATGGGAATAAATAACTATAAATGTCATGGACAAATATTTACCTTCTGCTAAGACACAAACAAAATATTCCAACGTGCACCTAAAATGTAGGCTCAGCTCGACTTGATTTAAACATTTCACATCTCCCTTCATATTCCAAAAACATTGGAAAGCCATGCATATATTCATAAACGGTGACCAAACAAATTACCGAAGCCAAAACCCGTCAGAAAATATTGGCAGCTAACAAATTTTGTTTCCGTCAAACGTGCGGGTAGTAACATAATTTGTGATTGATTTCCTACGTCGCATACGTTCTATTTTCAGTCAGGTGTAAAGAAAATATGTTTGATTTACTCGTAGACATAGAATTTATTCGTTTATGGTATGATTGACATTGTTAAATGAAATTTTATTAGAGGTCCACTAGTTACGTATTGGTAAATCTTACTACTTTCAGAAAGGCGACGGCTGTCTGGGTGGTTGTAGTTTGTTGCTTAATCACGCCAAAATAGCTGAACAGATCTGAATTAAATTTGGTACAGATATGGATAGCCTATCTGTAAATCAAAAAAGCCTAAATATCTAACGAAGTCATGTTAAATCTAATACGAATTTGGATTTCGACGGTTTCCACGCATAAGGTCAAAAGTAAGTTTTTAAGTAAAATTAAATTTTTGCCCCAATAGAGCAACATTTTAACTATAAATTCTATAAAAGAGAATATAATTATATGTGCTAATATTCTTACCATTGAAACCCTCCCATACAAATACTACTATTAGAATTGTTGTCTGTGAAGTTGGTTTAAGGACGATAATTTTACGTGATAACGTCATAAGAAAACATTGATGACTTTGTATTAAAAAAGTGTATTGCATATCGCTGCAATCGCCAAAACATTAATGTAATTGTAATGAACAACCATGCCTGTGACAGCTTTAGTGTAACCAGACGTTTGCGCGCGAATGCGACCGACGCGCGACGGCCATAATACTTTTAGCCTATCAGTAGGCGGAACGTCACTCTTTTTCGTGAGTGCATTCGGTCATCGATTTTTAAAACGTTATCACGCCTCTACTGAAAAATTGCATTTTTTGAGATACGACCATATGCGTAGTAGCCGTCAATTTATCAATATGAATACGTCTTACTTAGATATTACGTCAACAGCGTTTTGTTTCAGTTTGCCGGCATCGGTGTTTGAGTTATTTAAAAAAAAAATCGTTGAATGGCTACTACGTAAACAATATTTTAAGTAACATACCTAGTGAGCAGTTATCACGAGACTTTACCAGGGTTTATAGGGTTCAAGACTCAGAGGCAGACGAGCAGATGGAGAGATTAGCGAGGTTCAGTAAAGTTACCTGTGGTCCTGTAACTGGTGACAGTTTTGGAAAACTCTGTCACGTGAATGGTACCTACTTTGTACTTTTAAAGCCTACCTAAGAATTTCGAACCGAGGGAGGGAAGGAGGAGGAAGAATTTCACATAACCTAACATTTATGATTGTGGTAACTCGAAAGTCTCTCAGTTTTTAATGCCTCAGTTTTTTTCCGGCTTAACCTATTGTTTATGAACAGGCATTAGGCAGTGTTGGGCAAATTTCAATTGCAAGGACAATTAAAAATTAACAATTGATGACGGCAACTTTTTGTTATGTTTGGTATGTATGTAAAAATATTGTACAAATCAAAAACAGCTTAAAATATAAGTAGGTTTTAATCAATAAAAAGTTTAATTTTTTAATAATGAAGGTTTTTTTTCCGAAATATTGTAATATTTTTAATTTTAGTAATTTAATTGTTAGTTTTATTTGTTTCATAGAACAATAAAAAAAATTGCAATTATTTCAATTGAAAGTTGCAATTAAAATACTTTAATCGATTTCGATTAAAGTATTTTAATCGAAATCGAAAGTGCAATTTAATGGTTTAATTTAATTGCAATTAATTTAATCACAATTATTTTTAAAATTGATAAACGCCCAACACTGGTATTAGGCACATGTACATTTAAAATCAACTTTACACAAATGTAGTATATTATGTTACCGAAGAGAATAAAGATTTTTTAATATTATAATAGAAGACAACAGAGAAAATTAAGCCAAATTAAGTAAACACATAAAATAAATGACTTATAAAGTCAAGCAATCTCGAGTAATTATTGAAAATCGCTATTACAAACATTTCAACTCTATACATTTGCCCTTCAGCCGATGTGATGCAGAGTGGATTGGTCGGTTTAAAATTAATGAGAATCATTCTGAGGGCGAAATTTTCATCAAGCAAAGTGGTTACCTGCTTAATGTAGTGTAAGGAAATGTTACTTCGAAACGTCTAGAGTTTAGTGAGATACGAGATTTCTGGAAGACTTCGGTAGGCAATCATCATTGTTTGTTGAACGTTCGTACTTTGAATCTAATTTGGTTTGATATGGTTTGTTATTCTCATTATCTGTCTGATATGTCCCACTGCTGGGCTTGAGGCTCCTCAGTAGAACCTGCTTATTGTAGATCCTGGGAGTCATTGTCATAATCGCTATGCTTGACCAGCGGGTTGGCGATCGCAGTAAGGCTTTAAAGTACGCAGAGGACGCTGCTGCCCGTCCTCCAGTTTGAGATCCATTAGTCGCCTTGACGATACTCACAGGAAGAGATAGGGTGGTACTAACTATTCTTATTATCCGAATGATATTATAAATCCGAAAGGTTGGAGGATGGTTGCTCTTTCACGCAATTGTTGAATTCCACTCAAATTTGCATAAAACTTTACAGTAATGAAATTTATACATCGCAATAGCACATAAGCCTGTGGGCAAAAGCTCTTCGGAAAGTTTAGTTTGTAGTATCTGTGAAAATTAGAAATTAGCTGTGAAATTACTACGCCGTACGTAATTACCATGAGGGAATCGAACCCACGACCGCACAACAGTCATACATATCTACTACCACTGTATCACATAATTTCTGTCACAGTTATTGTCACACTATTGTGCAGAATTTCAATACCTACTTGTTAAGAGCATTTTAGGATAACTTAACTGGGCCGGATTGAAGTTGGCGACAAGTGGTTGCGCAGATGCAATTTTTGGAAGTAAATGGTGACAGGAAGCGGGGGGCGGGGTCGATAACTAAACCAATTTATTACTAACTAAACCAATTAAAGTTGCGATTACGCATTAAATTGTCATAATTAGTATAACTAGCTCATGATTTTTGTGATTGTTTCAGTAAAGAAATTGTTTTTCAAAGTTTCTTTAGTATTTACTGTAACTGTTCTAAATTTAAACTTTTATAAACTCGTATAAAAAGTATTTTTCAATTGTTGAATTAAAATTTTATTAGTATTTTTAATCGATTAAACATAATTAATCGTTTTAGTAAGTAATTTTAGGGACGCATCTCGCGCACATGCGCGAAAGTGATATGAACCTAACTTCAATCCAGCCGAGTTACGATCTAACTATATTTCCCTGTACAGAACTGCTATGTGTTCTTCACATACATACCTACCTTTCCTTTTTCTAGTCTCGGGAGATGCTGTTGTCAGCAAAACACAAACTTTATAGTTTTAACTCTCGAAGTTTACTAGTTAGCTAAGTAGACTACTGTCCCACTGTCACTCCAAATAGCCAATAATAACAAAAGTAGTCTACGAAAATGCTGAGGACTACGACAACTACGAGGACTGCCGTCAAAACTTCTGTAAACTCTCCAGGAACTCACAACAAAGCATACTGAAACACATAACCCTAACAGCAGAACTATACGTGCTTATAATTTTGTATAGTTTACCTGCATGTAACTGCAGGGGAATGCCACCGTCTACAAGTTCGAATCCCGGCAGAACTACTTTTAATTAAATTGAGCGCTCTTACAGGGCGCCTCGAAACACTTTTAAGTGATTTCGCGATAAACTTCGCTACAAACTGAAACAATACTTAGCCACTTACAATGGAAATAATATTCTTGTTACTTTACATTTTAATAAAAACTTACATTTGGCATAACAGTTTGCAAACTGTACCTGTTTATATAAAGTCATTTTTTGCATTATTTCAAGAAATGCCGGATACATTTCTTGGAAACTTATATTTCTAGGGTTTGTAAGTTATCCACTTCGCAACGGTATCATTGAAACTTTTTGCCTCGGCAATATTGTTAATTTATTTAATTATAGATATCAGATGTTATTAAACTAAAAGTGGGTTTTACAATTACATGAATATTGCTAAGAGTATTATCTTCACTCAACCATTAAAAGAGCTCTCTTTAATATGAAGTGTCGGTTTTTATATTTTAACTCAATTCGTAGCGTTGTAAAACGTCTCATGAATATGCGGTAAAAATACTACGTGTGTTGTATGTCACAAATCTGAGGCAATTTTTTTAATGTTCGATAATAAATAGAATTCACAACTACCTAAATAAAATTATTATCATATTATATTAATACTAGCTGCCCCGCGCAACTTCGTATGCGTAAAATTTCCCCGTTTTTGCAACATTTTTTATTGCTGCTGTGCTCCTATTAGTCATAGCGTGATGTTATATAGCCTATAGGCTTCCTCGATATATGCGCTAATTAAATTTTTCAATTAAAAAAGGATCAATTCCTAGTTCCTGATATTACCGCGTTAAACAACAAACAAACTCATCAGATTTATAATATTAGAATAGAGAATATAAAAGGTTTCATGAAAGGAAAAGTAAAAATAAAAATTAAATTTACACGCCTCATAGTGGCAGAATGTAAGAATGTACTATGTAATACTGCATTCTAGCAAATAAATCCTTGAATTATTATTAATCCCTATTTTATAAACTTATTTTTTCCGTTTTAAAACCATATAAAAACATACAAATTTAAAAATATTAAAAACTGTGTTCCACCAGCATCTGGTACAGGGACCAAGCTACCGGTGGTTACGGCGCCAGAGATATAGGAACCTCCTCACGAGGTGTGCCGTGTCGAGTATTACCGCCTTCTGCATCTGACCCTTGATCCAGCTACCTATTATTTTTATTAAAAAGACTCGTGAAATAGACTTTTTAAAACATCGATCATTTATTTGTGATTTTTTTCATCATTCCACTTGAGAAGTGCGGGAATTTGTTTCGATGTTTCCACATTTGAAAGAATCACAGTCGATCCATCGACTTGCGATTGTTTCGAATGTACCTATTCCGAAGAATAAACCATTCGAACAATCGAAAAAGATTTCGATTCTTCATCCGCAAGGGCAAGTATTCACTCGATGATTATTATGGATGACTGCGATTCATTCGATTCTGGAAATATTGAGGACTCGCCCATCGATATGAAATACACAATCAGCGCCAGTATCGCGTTGGTATCGTAAAGTTTTTGCGATCGTATCGCTATTATGTATTAAGTATCTCAAAAAGCCGTCGCCTGACAGGGCTCTTAAGGACCTACTATAATTTTTATATCCAATATCAAAGGACTGAAGGCCAAAACACAAAAAACAAATATAAATCTTCTCAAGTATGATGCGATTCCGTAAAAAATAAGTGAGCCTTAGTACAATTATTGGGGAAAGTTGAGGCTTCCAAGTGGCTACAGCGGTAGTTATCGCAAGTTATGATACAAGTTTCACTAGTGCTTAGTTCTAATAAAATCCTATAATGCTACAAAAACTGGATAGTGGGTGTAAAAACTGCTACGCGACAATGTCGTCAAGCCACCGTGGCCGCAAAAACTTTAATGGTTTCTTTTATCGTCCATTTTGTGAAGCATAATGGTCACCTCCTTTTGTTTCTACACAAGCTCTAATCTTTTAAGTGTTATAAAATTTTATATTAGAATCGATAATGAATAGCTCCTAAGTTTGTGTACAATTTATTCATAAATGCTTCGTCTATCTTTACGAATATTATAAAGCTTAAGGGTTTGTTTGTTTAAACGCGATAATCTCAAGAATTATTAGTTTGAATTGTAAAAATAGTTTACTGTTGGATAGCCCATTTATCGACGAGGGCTACAGGCTATATAACATCACGCTACGACCAATAGGAGCGGAGCGGCAACGAAAAATGTTGCAAAAACGGGGAAATTTACGCTGACGAAATTGCGCGGGTCAGCTAGTTTCGAATAAATGTCATAGATTGCTCACACCCAAACTACCTAATTAAATACATACACACAGATTTACCATTTTTATTATTCGACGACGACTTACCGATTCGTAAGTAGAAAAAGTGCAATATCATCACTATCTTCTATTTGTATAATCACTAACTTTATCTACGAAGACGGCATAAAAAGAATAAAAAATAGAGAAAGGTCACCTTATGAAAATCTCTTTCAATTGTGTTTTTGACGACCTTCATTGTCAGCAAATAAATGAAGTATGAATATCTTCGTAGTTTAATCCTAGCCGACTAAGTTATTGCCCTCGTATTTCAAATATTATTGCAGAATCTACATATCAATCACAAAAACTGCTCGAGTGAGTATTTTAAATAAACGTCTTATTGTTACACATTGTATACCTATTTTACAATTTTATTGGTAATGTGTGAATGCAACAGAGACTAATTTTCCCATTTAAATTAATTGCTAAAATAGGATATTTATAAAAGCTTCATAATAATGAAGCTAACATTTCAATCGAAATATTAAATCAGCAATATTGCATAATCCTAAGAAACAACATGTATAACGCATACATTTGAATAACTCCAGCTGCTAAGGTACAGACAAGAGCTACAGACGTTTATAAATTACTTCAACTATACCAAATACAAGGTAGATTCTAGAAGAGCATTTATGCAAGCTATGCGTCACTGTACGTAATACTCTGACACGCATTCGCTGGATTAAGCTTTGCATATTCCAGAGCTGTTCCACCGCAAACCTTACTCTGATTACATATTCAAGTGATGCAATAAATTGCCAAGCTAACAACGGACACTTGCACTTGTACAATATCTATATGCTGCGGTAGTTTTGGGTACATTGTTCGTGAAATGGTAAAACCAGATGGTGCTAAATTTCGTACGGCCTAATCCTCGATTCATGGACCTCTGTGGTGCAAAATACCATAAGTACAAAAGGTAACCATCGTACGTGCCTCGCTCTGGTACACCACACATAGATATCGATCATAGACACGGAGTTAATGACCACTTTGTTCGGATGGCGAGGACTTTGTCGAGATTCTGTGTCCGCCGCGTCCACACCATCCGATGTGGACGCGGCTCCAACGCACGTCGATTTAGCGCACACCTTAGAGCGCGCGTTTCTTGCCGCACGATCCGTTTACTGTTATTTTTAAGATAACTAATTGAATCAGGCGTCACATGGCAGAAATCCATCTTATTAGGAAGGGATCCTAACACCCATCCTAGACTTGTAAATCACCACGATTTAAGTACAACAATCGAAATAAATGGACAGACCGCATTCAAAAAGACAGACCTGCAATAAAGAAAATTAGTGACAGGTACTCTCACCAAGTCGAGTGATAGGCACCTCCGGGTCGTTGAATCGCAATTCCGCTTCCACGAAGTGAAACTTCGGCTTGTTTCGTCTCAGGACAGTTTGGCACCGACTGAGTGCTCGTTACCGTCGGTTCTTTGTTCTGGCTTATAGGCGCTTGGCTTGCGCGGTATTGACGGTTCGAGCGATCCGACGATGTAAATATTACGAGAGTTCGATTGAATTGATAATTATCGATTACCTATGAATCGCTTCGAGCGAATTTTAGGATCGCAAGTTTCAACAAACTGGATCGGCCTAGTACGATCCACGTTCCAAAATGAATCGTCCGATGTTAACCCGGCTTATGAGCGTTGTTCGAGCGCCCGTTGTATGAAATTTTACTTTTTGCACTCTCGGTATTGTATGTCTGTAGCAAGAGACTGACAGTTAGCTATTATTCTTCTCTAGATATTCAGGTTAACTGTAAATTGGCAATTTAGCTTCAACCTAAGTTGTCCAATCCGTTGGTCCACGCGGTCTTAAGATACATTTTGGCTGCAGAACATCAGATTATGCTAGACCACAGCCTTAAACTAAACTACAAACAAGGTTTACTATAAAATGTCTTTATCTAGAGGTCTTATACCAAAGTTTAGCTCCTAACTTAATCGTTACACTTAGTCCCTCGCATCCTTATTAAATAGACCATTCGCCCACTTTAATGACGCATAAATTCTACTGAAGACTTCCTTTCCTATGCTTTAGGACTTAATCCAGTGAAGTAGGTATTCAGATTGTAGGACGTTAATGTCATCTTGAGGTTGAATCGTACTACGAATGCTTACAGTGGTAAACCGTGTCGTGTACTAGGTCATATCGTATGAAAGCATAGTATGCTTTCATACGATATGAAATTGCAAATGATACTAAGATATGTGAAACTTCACTATCGAAGACTATATTAATGTATTACATTAATATAGTCTTCGATAGTGAAGTTTCACATATCTTCTTGTCTTAGTTTAAGAAGCATCTTTACGAGACGTAGTGATGAATTTACGAAAAAAAATGTTAATAGTAGGTAAACAAATGTTAATGAAAAAAAAATGTAAATGAAGCGGCGGTATCCTAATAGTTAAGGCATCGGTCACGCAATCGTGAGGTCATGGGTTCGAATCCTACCCATTATACTACCGACGTGAACCCACTCCTAACACAAGCCTTTGAGCTTAGCTGAAGGGGTTAACAAGATTGCTAGTAATATAGGACTCAATCCCACATTGCTAGTTATCTTTTAAAAAAAAACCCATAGTGTACAAAAATATCCTGGATAAGTCCCTGGGTAAACCTGTACCGTACTAAGTTCAAAACTTAATAATTACTATAAGAAACTGATCTATGAAAGGTTTATGTATTCTTGATCCTATTTAACAACAGTTTTGCGTAATATTCATTCGTACCATACTAAAACTAAAACATTATACCAACCGAGCTCCTGTTACCATTCGGAAACTAAGGAAAAAGTGCCGTAACTTAACTAATACAGGGACTCTTATAGTCAACCTTAAAAAAACGTACTCAGTTTTATTCCCGACATTACATACACGTGTCGTTATAAAGCAAGCTACAGACCATTTGAGCTCGCTAGGATAACATTTATAAGGGATGCTGGCTGTTATTTTTATAGCAAGAGCCCCAAGTGGACTACAAATCAAGATAACAAGCGGAGATAGAGGCCAGACGGAAATATTTACACATTGTCCCCTATATGTGTTTTATTCACTACAACTGAATAATTAGTCTCCACTTCCCCCATGGAAGAATGTCGTAATGCAAAATTGTACCTACCTACTTTCATGCACAAAAGAACAATGTCTAATAAATGTCTTCGGCCAAAAATAATGTTTGATGTAGCAAAATGTGCCATTGAGGACAACGCGTAGCATCAATCGATCCAATATCTCATCATACGAGTACTACTCATATCAAGCGTTTGACTTCAACTGCTTGTCATGGAATTAATTCTCGCTATCTAATTCACTAGCTAGCCATTTCAGGTGTACACTCATGGAGTTCCTCAAACGCCTAACGGTCTTTCAGCTACATGACCGGAACGGTGGTGTAATGTTTTAGAATATTATGTAGTATCACTACATAGTATAAAACAAAGTCGCTTTCTCTGTCCCTATATCCCTATGTATGCTTAAATCTTTAAAACTACGCAACGGATTTTGATGCGGTTTTTTTTTTAATAGATCGAGTGATTGAAGGTTTATATGTATAATAACATCCATTAAATAGTGGAGAAATAAGGAGAGGAACAACAATAAGAAATGTTGCAAAAACGGGGAAAATTTACGCAGACGAAATTGCGCGGGTCAGCTAGTTACAATATAATTTACAAATGGATTTGATTATCTTACATTTACATGGGCATCGTGTATCATAACACAGATTACTCACTCAATTAAGTATTTGCCTATCAGCTACATGGCATGTCAACAGCCTTTTATTGAAATTTTCATACCAAACATATTCATTAGTGCAACAGACGGGTGACAAGTAGTGTAACACCGGCTCCACACGTTGGCTCCAATGTCGCGCGTCAGTTTCAACGGCAATCGTCCAACGTGTGGATCTAAAATAACGCTCGTCCCAACGTTGGCGCCAATGCTTTTTTATAGATCCACATGTTGGGCGAGTAAAGTTGGGACAGACGTTGGGGCCAACAAGTGGAGCCGGCGTTAGATGTGCTTAAGACACAATCATTAATGGATACTTGAGATTGCAAAGAACATTAATTATTCTTAGACTAAAGTTTCACCCTCGTAATGAATTAACTTTTTCTGTCTGTCTGAGTATCTCGAAGCAAATAAAACAGAACAAAACAGATATCGGATATACTTGGTTTATTTTTTAATAATTTTAAAACTCGAACCTTGTCTCGAAAAATAAGAAAAGACAAGCCTTAGTGGATAGTGTTTTCTTCGTAAACAGGATAGCTCTTTTTCTTTCTTTATTTTCGGTATAACAATTTCAAGCGCTGTTAACTGACCTGGAAGACAATAGTTTAGAACATTTTATCGCTGGTTGTGAATTCTTTTTTAATCTGACTTTTAAACGTATTAGTCGGAGAGGGGAGCGACAAAAAATGCAAGCATAATAATGCATTCATAAAGGCCGATATAAGGTCATGTTAATGTAAAAGAAGTTAGCAAAGAAATACCCTGCCGTCAGTCAGCTGGATTCCTTAGCGGTCTAGAACTATAAACCAAGTTATAAATAAAAATAGAAAAACATATCCCTAGAGAGGTACTTATTCTTTGAAAAATGATGAATTACAACAAAAAGTATGCGATTATTTTGACCTGTTATCAGTTGTTTAATATCTAATCCTATTCTATTGTATTTATTCAATCTATGTGTTATTGGCATTTTATTAGAATATTAGTAAGTTTACCTAGAATTAACTAAGTTCCCAAAAAATGAATAATAATTTAACAAATCTGTACTAATATTATAAAACTGAAGAGTTTGTTTGTTTACTTATTTGAACGCGATAATCTCAGGAACTATTGATCCGAATTGCAAAATTATTTTATTGTTCGATAGAACATTTATCGAAGAAGGTTATAGGCTATATAACATCACATTGCAACCAATAGGAGCGGAGCAGCAATGAACAATGTTGAAAAAACGGGGAAAATTTACCCAGAAGTGGTTGCAGGTCAGTCATAAATAATTAGAGTTGTTAAATCAGAAGAGTACCTACTGTTTGAGACAATAAACACTGTACAAACACAATTCTTCTGTTCCGAATAAATAACTACTTACAAACACCAATATCAGAAAATAATAAATGAATTCTGTATTTTTCTACGACAAAACCGATATATCTTCGCGTCTTGTTACTTATAAAAACAGTTGGGGAGTGTGTTTGGTCACCAAACATAGCCGTATGAAGTTTCCCTTGTATTTATCATAGCAGTAACAAAACAAGTCTGTCAGTCAAGATTGTTTCGTAAGACTTCCGAAAATTAATAACATGAATTCAGTTTTATATTTTATTCGTCTGTTTATTTACAAGCATTGTCCGCGGCTATGGATGTAGATATATCTATACTAATATTATAAAGCTGATGAGTTTGTTTGTTTGAACGCGGTAATCGCAGGGACTACTGATCCGAATTGGAATATTCTTTCACTGTTGGATAGCCCATTTATCGAGGAAGACTATAGGCTATATAACATCACGCTACGATCAATAGGAGTGGAGCAGCAATGAGATATGATACAAAAAAATCGCAGACAGCTATTATCGCTATAAAGTGTAGTCGTAGACGATATATAATCGTCGCATCGGCCGCGCGCGTCAGCCGCACGTCGTAAGAGGCGCGCGGCCGCGATGCACAGAAATGAACCTTTACTATAGTAGTAATTTGACTGCCTCTGTGGCGCGGTGGGAGTGTATCCGACTGCTACGCAAGAGGTCGTGGGTTCGATCCCCACCCAGGATAAAACTTTGTGTGATGAGCACGATGGTTTATTCTGTGTCTGGGTGTAATTTATCTATAATATGTATGTATTTAGAAATATATAAGTATGTTTATCAGTTGTCTGGTTTCCATAGTACAAGCTCTGCTTAGTTTGGGATCAGATAGCGTTGTGTGAGTTGTCCCAAGATATTATTATTATTATTAATCAAAATGCAACATCTCCTAGGGACAGTTAGCTAAGCGTTTTACTTTATTCAAGCACCAACAATAGTTTTACACGAATAAATTCACAGTTCCTGCGCTTTAACTTACATTCACTCTTCTAATGAGCACGCATTTTCTCGCAAAAAGTATTTAACGACCAACATAAGTACAAATTTAAATCAGACTGCAATTCTTCCAGCGCTTGTTTCCTAACCTTAAGCAATGTTTGTGAATAATAGTGAAAACGTGTCTTAACTAGTAAGTAACTAAATTGTCTCTGGTTGGGTGCGGGTGCCACACTGCCTCGCATCACCACGACACAAAGAGACCTTAACAGACTTGTGCCATGTCAATTTTATAACTGTAATTTTCTTCCACTGCATGTAAAACATTCATATAGTATTCACAAACAAAAGTAAACAAGGCTATTACGTTCTATAATAAGTTTGCACAACTTTATGAGCCATAAGAATTATTATACAAGCTTATACAAAGCCTGTGATGGCGGTATATTGTACGCACACGTGAGCAAGTTATTGCCCTTCTTATATAAATACCTTCGAGTAATAACGTTTCTGGCATTCATAAACTTCTATAATTATATTCGAAATTAAGCAAAAGTGGATTAACCGTCGAAAAACGATCAAAATTAGTGAAATTTGCCGAATCTTTACGATTTCTGTAATTGGGCCCATTGTGCGAGTGAATTTCGACGACCTTCTCGCATTGAACGGAAACTTGAAAGTAATAAACTTGTTCTTTCGATGAATTGCCTTATTTCAAAGTTAATCAAGGGAGAACTGAATGGAGTGAGGCAGCCGTGAGGCGTAGAAGCTGGTTGTCACGTTATTATGATATTACATAACATTGAAAACCCAGACAACTGATGTACGAAACTACGGATATAGTTTCCGACGATATTAATGAAGGCTAGAATAACCAATCATCGCTGGTAAACAAGGCTTTCTTAAAATAACATGCTTATTGAGTAAACAGTAACACAATGTTATTTAATTATGATACCGAGTACAGAAAGAAACCTTTATACAAACACGTTCGAGGAATACCCACATAGACATTATAGCGAGATGTTATAGTAACGTGAATCAAATAAGATACGAGGTCTTATGTTAGTTATTGACTATTTTTGCATAATTAAAAGAATATAATAACTAATCAGGAAGTGCAATACATCACGTTCCTGAATTTCTTATTTGCAATAAACTTATTCTATGGCTATCGTCATCGACATCGCTCATAAAACGGGAATACGTTGTTCCAAGTATGTGTGCATTTTGAATTTGAGCTGGCCGTCCAGGAATGGCACTAGATTTTTAGACCTTTTAGATTAAACTCACATTTACCGTGGTAAATGTGAGTTTAATCTAAAAGGTCGTGACAAACCACAAACCTTTCAAGCCGTATTGAAAGCTAACATTGATGATGAACAATTCAAAATACCGTAAAACGGGCACAATGATCAACTCAGGGGTAATTTGAGCTATATCATTTGTTCGACTTATTGTCCGTAGCCAAAATGGCAAAACGGAACCCTTATAATTTCGCCAAGTCCGTCCGTCGGTCCGCAGCTTGGCTCAGAGCCTGTTTGTGCTAGAAAGCTGTAATTTGGCATGGATACACTGGATAAACTGAAAGAATAAAATCATGAAAAAAAACCCCGTTATAGTGGGTAGTTTTTTTACCTACCCCATCGTGTGGGATCTATCCCTATCCCAATCATCTACCATTAGATAGGCCTTTTAAAATCGTTTTGGGCTTGTAAAGACCATTTTTAAATATAGGGATCCGTTTTCCGATATTAAGTTAATTTGAACTTTAAGTGTAAATTTTTGTTAGTCAAGTCCCCCCCCCCCCCTATCTGCCAGCTAAATGAATGTGAAAGAAACATTACTTTTGCGTCATATATTAATCTTCCCTTCTGTAAAAACTCTCGACCTCTGTGATACAATTCGTAAACTTCAGATGCATTAGTGTATTTAAAGAGTTGTTTGTCTAATACTTCAATAATTTAAATAGCATTGTGGAATTGTTTCTTAAGTCTGAATAAGTGAGTGTATCTTGTTTATACTTTAAGAGATATACTTAGAGCAAATATGCCAATGGATTGAATGTAACTTGTAAGTTTGTAACAACAAAATTAATCAACTTAGGAAGTTTTCTGACTTTTGTACAGCGGACGTGCCTTCGGAAAAAAACGATGTTACCCCACGTAACCTATTTATACCTATATAAAAGTATTAACAATCGTAAAATATACATCAATTAATCGAATTATTAGGGAAAATCTGTCATTTTACTTTTCGTGGAATTCTATAATAGTAAATAGCTTGATTATAATACCTAAAGCACCTTTTGTTTAAACAACTATTTTTAAAAAAAAACATTGTTTTGTCATTCAAATTAATTTACATATTAATCCCTCTTTGTTTTATTAAATTGCTCCAGTTTCATAGGAAATTTAGTAAAAGAGAACTCCAGCTCTAGGATACAAACCTTGCAGTGTGGAGGGGAACCTAAAACCTTGCACAAATCACGAATACATCAAGATCCGACGAAATCCGGCCTTGAAATCTCACAAATCATTTTACTTAACCTTTTGACCGCACAGACGTCTATGGAAGTCAAATTTAAAATGTGCTTACGACGCCTCCGACGGCATGGCACGTCGAAAAAAACACTTTTTGAGCACTTTTAATTTGACGTCCATAGACGTCCGTGGCGGTCAATAGGTTAATTTAATGCACAAAGCGTATGCCTACAGTTTTTTAAACTAGCAAGAAATATTTTACGTTCTTAATTCACTTTACGATACTAATATTCAGGTGCAGCGTTCAGTCCGTCGTAATCGTATTAATGAACGCAACACAGGAGGGCCAGTTAGCCTTTTGACTAAGTAAATGGATCGATGCCCATCATAAAGGAACCACTTCCTACAGTGCTAGTGTATAAAGTATTTACACGAAATCAAATTATAAAAGCTTCCGTTTATGGGAGCATATTTGAATTTCCTATTAATAGGAGCAATCAAATACTCACATAGTGAACATGACTTATTAGTTGATATAGTAATAAAGCATACCCACTATCTTTAAATAAGTATATAAGGCAATTAAATTATTTTAAGACAATTTCAAAGACTTTATAAAAATACAGGGTGATTTGTAATCTACACTAATATTATAAAACTAAAGAGTTAGTTTGTTTGAACGCGATAATCTCAGGAACTACTAGTTCGAATTGAAAAAATAATTTACTGTTGGATAGCCCATTTATCGAGAAAGACTATAGGCTACATAACATAACGCTACGACTAATAGGAGCGCAGCAGTAATGAAAAGTGTTACAAAAACGGGGAAAATTGACGCAACCGTAGTTGCGCAGGTAAGTTAGTATATTAATAACCTTCCGCTCGTGGCTTCTTAAATAACACTAAATAACTTTGTAATATCTATCAGTTTTTGAAAATATCTATACTAATATATAAAGCGGAAGAGATTGTTTGTTTGTTTGTTTAAACGCGCTAATCTCAGGAACTACTGGTCCGATTTAAAAAAAAAAATGTGTGGCACTCGGGGACTGCCGCGGTAAAGCTATTGCATAGCATTTTTTATATTTTATCAAATTAAGCAATTAAAAAAAAAAATTTTTTTCATTATAACAAAACAATGTTTTTAATTTTTTTTTTTCTTTAAATTTTTTTTTTTTTTTTAATTAAAAAAAAAGGCATTAATAGTTCTGCTATTCATCGATAGATGGCAAAACTAAAAAGTATCACCGCTGTGCCCGTCGGAGTGGGGTGCGTGAGGTTTTTTCGTTACGGAATTTCTGGATTCGGTCCCCGCGCTCAAGGCCCGCGATAGAAGCTATGCAATAGCTTAAAAACTTTTTTTGTTGGATAGCCCATTTATCGAGAAAGGCTATAGGCTATATAACATCACGCTACGACTAATAGGAGCGGAGTAGAACTAGAAATGTTGCAAAAACGGGGAAAAGTTGCGCGGGACAGCTAGTTTAATATATTAACCCTTAATCACACACAACATGTCAGTATAAAACCAGAAAATGACAATACATGTTAAAAAGGTTGACCAGACTAGATGAAGATGACATGACATAAACGGTAGTTATAATGGCGACAGATTCTGATTGGGCTATTAAACACAGGAAATTACTTCGATATCACTTCCATGAAGACTACGTAGATATATAAAGACACACAACCTATAAAGACTAAGAATAGATACAATGTACGTGTCAATGTAATTTATTCATTAACTAGTTCCAGGCGCGTATCTAGAACTTTGTTTAGGGGGGGACATGTAATCCAACCGGCCAAGTGTGAGTCGCACGCATGACGGGGGTGTTAATTGAGAATCTGGGAGGAGGGGGAATTGCCCCTGTTGCACCTCCCTTGGATTCGCGCCTGGCTAGATCAAAGAATGCACTCTCATAAAGTGAGAGTTTATGTGAAAGATGGATGCTCTACAAAAAGAGGGGCATAAAGAAATTTAACTATCTTAGAAAACGATCACACATCTACAGACCTGCCATGACTGCCTCAGTGGCGCGGTGGGAGTATGTCCGACTGCTACGCAGAGGTAGTGGGCTCGATTCCCTCACGGGACACCACTTTGTGTGATCCACAAATTGTTGTTCCGAGTTTGGGTGTACTTTGTGTCCGTGACTTGTATGTTTGTAAAGTCCCCGCGACACAGGGCTTGTACCCTACTGCGGGAGTCGTATTTTTTTACAAAAAAAAAGACCTTACAGTAATCCATTCTTCCTTTGAGGGTCTATGACCGCGACTGAGTAAATCAAGATATCAGCGAGGTTAAGCAACTTTACCATACTTTTTGGTCCATAAATGGGTAGTCATTATCAAAATAATCTCACACCCTTCTGCGCCTAATCTCTTCAAGGACTTATCAGATTTTTGTCTCTTTGGACTACAAAAGCGACGAAATAAAGAGTACACTGGTGTCTGCGAGCACAGTAATATATGCCAATATTATAAAGCTAAAGAGTTTGTTTGTTTTTTTAAACGCGATAATCTTAGGAACTATGGTATCGAATTAAAAAATGTTTTACTGTTGGAAAGCCCATTTATTGGGGAAGGCTATAGGCTATAACATCGCGTTACGACTAATAGGAGCAGAGCAGCAATGAAAAATGTTGCAAAAACGGGGAAAATTAACGCATACGAAGTTGCGCGGGTCATCTAGTGGGCTCTAAACTATCTCCTGCCGGTTCATTGACATTGGCTCTGATCCCTAGGTCAAGAACCCCTCAAATTAATCAAACTCGCTGTATTTAACATTCAAAACTGAATATTAATACAGTAGCACAGGAATATCTAATGAATTTGTCACAGAACCACTCGTTGTTAGTAGTTGATATTACGTCGCTTACATTGCATCGTTAAGTTGACGATTGTTGTAAGCGCCAGCGATTCTGTGGAGCTTTGTTTTACGATTCTGCCGACGCTCGAGCTATTTGTCAAAAGATTCAACTAAACGTTTATAGTACGTACGTAGTATCTTTACGTACAAAGTACAAACTGTTGTACCATCTAAATATGTAGGTATCATTTTGCAAAGTTACGATGTTTGTCGTAAACATTTTGATAAACTCTTCCACAAATAAAATGTATTTGGGTTCGAAACCCATTATACTACTCTAACACGAGCCTTTAAGCTTAGCTGGAGGGGTTAACAAGATTGCTAGTAATGTGGGACCAAATCTCACATTGCTAGTTTTCTTTAAAAAAAATTTAAAAACAGAAAGACGTTATAGTTTTAGACATATTTAAATGTCGTTACAAACTCCAGCACCGAGACATGTCCGAATTTTTCCTCTATACATTTAAATACATATGTATAAAATTAGCATAAAAATGCTTTAAAAAATACAAAAAATAAAGTTACCTATCTGTGCATCTGTCAGTGTCGTAATAATTTCCAAACGAAGGGACTGATTTGGATGCAGTTTTTTTATTAAAAGCCGTATTGGAGACAATCAACTTTTTATTACATGCGTCATTTTTTACGTAAAATAAAGACGTAGTGAAGTAAAATGGATTAGAAAGAGATACACTATGCAATTCAGCACTTGGCCTCCAGTATTGGCATTCATTAATCGATTCCACACAGCTCTCCTCTCCTCTACAACAACTAAAAACAAAAAACTAAAAAAAATCCATTTAGAAATGTCTTCGCTTAAATACAACATACACGAATGCACCATTACAAACCCAACTAAATTGACATAATCATATAGAGCTCGGTTTTGAACGAGATGCACATTTACAAACCGTCTTACGTTTTTAAATTTTAAATGAAATCTCAATATTCAATTTCAAATTCATCTCGCTTAAGCGTCTATTTACGTGAGGCAGCGGGAAAAAGAAACTGCTCGGATATGCAAAAACTCTTTATGCATTTCAAGGGTTCACCCTATGCTTATATACTGCAGAACGCGATGGAGGAATTGAAAATAGAGCCCTTGTTATTTCGAGTACATGTGGAGTGGAATACAAAAGGGGAACATTGTCTCTGCAGCCTCGTTATACAGCGCTTCAGACGTTCTGATAACAGACCGCGAGTGAACCGCACACCGCATAAAAGTATTATTTTATTTGTTACCCAGTTAGCTTTAACGTCGTTGAAGTCTCGGATAAATGCTATGACTTTGTGTTATAGCATTTATTTTAGATATTAGGGTTGTCAATGCAGTGTTTTTTCATACCAGAGATATGAAAGTTAAATTGACAATTTTATTTCACCGAGGTGAGTCGCTTTTGCGCTTTGGTTGTATAATGTTTATGTTTATTTCAATTTCCTAAGCTTTTTTACATTACATTCTACAATTGCTTAAATGGAAATTTCAAATTCAACAACTGTTGAATTTGAAATTTCCATTTAAGCAATTGTTTACTTGTGTTATATAAATCGTTATTCGATAGCAATTCGGTGTACTATGGGGGACTCAACCAACAGACGGACAGAAACAAAATAGTACGTATTAGTAGTTTTTTTATACCTACACTGAAACGTTTATTTACAACCACAAAGTCAAAATAAAATTGTCACAGATCTAACTTCATAACTAATGGACCTTCATGCAAAATTGCTACCTCTATTATAATGGTACTCACATAAGGGTTGGTTTCCCGAAAAAAGTAAAACACATGTTTTTTTATTAAACCAAAAAGGCAAATACTTATAAACCCCTATTTTTCCCCTTTAGGGGTTAATTTTCCAAAAATGATGAAACAGGTATTTTTTAAATTTTTAATGAAAAAGCCAAATATGAAATTTTATATATCTATCTTCAAAACTGGCGGAGTTTCATACAAATTTTGACATCCTTCTTCAACCCCTTTAGAGATGGAACTTTTAAAAATCCACTCTTATCGGATGCCTAAATCATATAGGTACCTACTCAAAATAAATATAAAGTGGCTAAGGCATCGGTCTCGCAATCGTGAGGTCGCGGGTTCGAATCCTAACCATTATACTACCGACGTGAAGCCACTCCTTTTTGTTTTTTTTTTTGTTTTTTTTTATGGCCGTAAAAAATGCCTGAACGCACATCTACAGCACCCGGGGCAGACTAAAAAATCGGCCGTGTACCAACTCGCCGCCTTCACACGGATAGGCCGCCGGAATTTGCTACGTGAAGCCACTCCTAACACAAGCCTTTGAGCTTAGCTGGAGGGGTTAACAAGATTGCTAGTAATGTGGGACTCAATCCCACATTGCTAGTTATCTTTAAAAAAATGTTCTCCACCTCTCTATAGTCAGTCAGTCAAGACTTGTAAGAATGTTATATATATATATTTGTAAATTGCGTCCCTGTAGGTCTTAATTACCTATTGTTAAGATTAATTTAAAAATTATAGTTATTCAGTTTATACTGTGACAGTAAAAGAAATGTCTTTTTTTTCCTGAGCACACCACACTTTGACTGCCGCTAAACCTTTTTTTATTTGATTTTTCTACACAGTCATAATTAACTGAGATTTGGTTTTTTGTCATGAAGTTTTTAAGGAGAAGAAAAGACTAAAGACTTTAAATATAATGTTAAATTTCGACTTAAACTTAAAGATCATAAATGTTTAATACATTTACTCATCGTTTAATATATTCCAGATCTGGGTCAAAATTAAATCACATGTTTTGTAGCAGACGTTAGCAATTTAAAAACTAAACAATTTAGCTTGAAATGTAATCCAACTACGAATTTGTTACCCCGCTAATCTCCTCTTGTTTTTTTTTTAATAAATCCCTCAATAGGGAACAAGCTATGTGTCACAGGGAACTTTACAAATATATAATAAACGGACAACATTTATGAATCTAACAAAGCTCTGTCCCTTGAGGGAAACGAACCGACAACCTCTGTCGCCCCTGAAGCTGTCCAGATGTTCTCAAATGGACAGATTCACAAATAGGCCAATTCGCAACTGGCTGTAGTACAATCAGGCGAAACAAACTCTTAGCCACCGAGGCAGTCGCTATAACCTTTTCCTAGTGTTATTATCGAACAAAGAAACTTACGCCTAACGTCATTAGTAGGTAAACAAAAGGCATTCCAATATTACATCAAATTACCAGAACTATTGAATTAAACAGGCACCCCGGTAGGAACAGTGTTTCTATTTCGGGATCACTGTTAATTTGGTTGTCGAGCCAATGGTTTCGAAGGTATATTATTGATTGATCACTGAGTATCTGTTGCTTCTGTTTATGAAGGGAAAATAAGAAGGCCATTTTTATAGGAATGTTACTTTTATTAAAACGAGCAATTCTTGTGTGTAATATACGAACATAGATGCATAGTTTGCTTTCTAATATTTTCTATATTTTTATTTTACTGAAAAAGCGATTTTCATTTAAAAAAACATTATTTATGAATAACCGACTTTTGCTTACAACTGCATCGGGTAAATCTTTTAAGTAAGTACTTTCATTGTTTCTATTCTTCAACTCTACAAAAATCACCGGACGAAACCCAATCACTCAGCTCGATACATAAATCGTAGCAACATACCGCTACAAAGTACTACGAAGTGCTACGATACTGCTGTCAATTTTTAACTCTATTTTGATCTAGTTGAACAGAGTAACGGATAACATTGTTTTGAATAACTTATGACTTAATATATTAGTGACCTGGCGCAATGTGATTGGCCGTTAATTGCCTTAGCGATAAAGAAATAATTTCCATGGTCAGTCTCATACCAGATCTCCCAGATTTACATCCCACCGGACAATTACAATGTAACAAAGCTTTTTCCTAACTGATTTTGGTCACGGTTACCAATCACACTTATGTGATCTTCAACTCTTAAGTTTAAGATAGTTTATTGCACACTTCTACACTAAAATATTGAATGTGTTTATTCCCTCACAATTATAAATCTTCAAGGCACGGAGGAGTGACCGTTCACCTGTCTATGGCCAGACAGCAGTAACGTTGCTTAACCTCGCTTATACAGGGTGATTTTTAACTAATAACCTCTCGGTCGTGGCTTCTTTACATAACACTAAATAACTTTGTTATATTTCTGACTGCCTCTGTGGGATCGATTCCCGCACGGGACACCACTTTGTGTGATCCACAAATTGTTGTTCCGAGTCTGGGTGTACTTTGTATCCGTGACTTGTATGTTTGTAGAGTCCCCCGTGACACAGGGTTTGGACCATAATGCGGGAGTCGTCTTTAAAAAAAAACAGTTTTGGAAAGTATTTAATATATTAACCCTTAATCCTACCTACTACTTGTTTTTGGAGTTATAACCTTAACTACCTACAGACTATTTTACTGGAGTAAAATCATTGTTTATTAAAAGGTTTTAGACCCTCAACCTGATAACAAAACATCGATTTTACTCCAATGTCTCACATATGTGTGGTAGATGGTTGTGTGACAAAGGTAGGTAGTAGGTAGTAAAGTCAATTGGCATTTTTTTTATTTATTACGTAGTTATTTGGTGTAACGTAAAAAAAGCCATGAGCGGGAGGTTATTAATGTATTAAAAAGCATTCTGTATATAGATCTGCCTGGTCACTGCTGAGTCATGTCCCCCTATTTATTTGATTATCTGATAATAGATAATGCAGGATTAACAGCGAAACAGCCTAATGGTTATTAGTTATTGATAAAACGTACATATACATGCCTGCTATTTAGTCAATTAGAATTTAATCAAATATAATTAGAGCCATTTGTTATACCAATTGGCTTTATACCAAATATTCGGGCGGGGGTGTTTTAGTATCATGCCAAATAAATGTTATTGTTATAAGCAGATTATATTTAACCGAGCTCAAATTCGGTGATGAAAAATAACGTATATATACACTGACGGACTTATAAACTGCATCAAAGTAATAGACGACTTTGAAATAAATATTTTAACCAAGTATGCAAACTTTCTATACAGATTTAAATTGAAACCTCTAGATTGGTTCGTGAACTTTAAAACAGCGTAGGATCATATCTTTAAGTTTAAGTTTATGTACTGGAAAGGACCTTAAGACCTTTTTTGAAGAAAAAACAGAAGTTTAAGGAAAAATTGTTTAATTAAAAAATTGGTTTTAACAATAGACACAAACTTTATGCAAGGGTTTATTTGTGTTTTAATAAGGTGTATTACCCCCACGTGCCCTTATTACGGATTCTAATCGGTTCCGCATAGATTTTATAAGGGTTTTTAAAAGATCTTGCGGAATATTGTCCCATTCTTCTGAAAGTGCTGTTCTTAGTGCTGCCACTGTCGTAGGCGAAGGGTTTCTCGCATATACAGCTCTTTTTAAATTGTCCCAAACATGCTCGATGGGATTAAGATCCGGGCTGCGTGCTGGCCAATTCATTGTACGTATCCCAACCTCTTCGCAATAATGTTGAACTTGTGCAGCTGCATGCGGCCGGGCATTATCCTGCATTAAAGTAAAATTTTCGCCTATGAATCCCATGTAAAGCACCACGTGATCTTCTAATATCTCTGTTATGTAGCGATGTGCTGTCAAACCCCCTCTATTACCGTTTTGACGGACCATGTCTATGAACACAAGTTCTGTTCGCCCGTTCATCGATATGCCACCCCAGACCATACATGAACCGCCTCCAAAAGGAACACGCTCCTCAATGCAACTTTGAGCATATCGCTCCCCACGTCGACGATAGACTCTTCTGCGACCATCTGCACCATATAAACATGTCCTACACTCGTCCGTGAACAATACAGAGGCCCACTGCTCTTCTGTCCAATTCAGGTGATGACGCGCAAATCTTAAGCGAGCTTGTCTGTGAGCTGCAGACAACTTTGGACCATTTGCTGGTCTAAAAGGGGTGATAGCCGCTTCCTTTAACCTTCTTCTTATTGTTCGTGCACACACGTTTTTTCCACGCACTTCATTAAGCTCGGTTTTGATGTTAACTGACGTGAGGAAACGATTTCGCAGGGAAGTTGTAACAATAAATCGGTCATCACGACCTGTGGTTGCTCGAGTTCTGCCTGTACCACGTCTCCTCCTGTAAGAACCTGTCTCTACAAACCTTCTGTATATTCTACAAACCGTAGACTGGTTTAAATTTAAATTTCTACCAATCGTTCGTTGATCCAAGCCCTCCCGCACCAATACAATTACGCTACAATTTGTGCCGCTTGTTCGGACGAAGTATCCATATTATGGTTCAAAAACTCTCGATGTGTTAAAAAACTAACCCAACAATTATGCTGGTAACAATAATTCAATTGACCAAACAAAAAAAATCAATGAGAATTAATTTAAAACTTTGCTATAAATAACACGCAAATCTGATACTACGAGTAAATTTTCTTTTCCCGGCTATATTCATTTGTTTTACCGCAGTTCTATTTTTAAATTTAATTTTTTTTTAAGATTAAGAGCCAGTCTTTCCATATTTATATAATTTAATCTAAAAAGTTTGCATACTTATTATAAAAAATCCTTTTAGAGTAAACCTGAACTTTGATGCAGTTTATGAGTCCGTCAGTGTATATGAGGATACCAGCATTTAATAAAAAGCGCTGGACTTTCGGTTGGTATTATTATATGCTGTTGCCCGCGACTTGATTCCCGTGAAAATTCTGATAACATACCCATCTTACGGAAAGATTTTATCGGCATTGAAACCAGCCTATGTACTATTCCAGAAAGAAATCGATCTCAAAGTTACAAGAATACGAAAGTGGCCGTTTTAATTGAAACTTAACTGCAACTGCCCTGCAACTGTACTGCTTTTAATACGTAAATTGGCTTCCAGATCCGTTTAGCCGTTGTGTGATTGAATAACAAACATCCACCCATCCAACGCTCGCATTAATAATATTAGTATAGGTATAGATCCATTTAAGTTAAAGTAGTCTGTAGCCGTAGACGTACATATTGACAGCAGAATTCAAATGCCGAATCGAATGACCGTCTTGTGAACTTTTTTGACATTTATGACAAATGGTCGTTGTTTTTATCAATGTTACACAAAAAAAGACTTACATTTGATTTTGTTAAACGACCGCTGAAATGTCAAAATCAAATTGAAATCTTGTTGTTTTCGGCGGTAGCCTTTCCAGCGTGCTATTACTATACAGGTCAGCATAGGCGGATCTAGAGGAGGGGGGGACTTGGCACATGCCCCTCAGACAGTTGTTTTGTGCACCGAATTTATTTGCCCATTTGCCGCTTGTGCCCCAAAGGTGTTTTTGGAGCATCCTTCCCCCCGTCGTGCGTACAACTTACACTTGAGCAAAATAATATGCACTCCCCCCTCCCCATCGTATGCATGTCATTCGGCACTGCCATTTGCCTCTCGTGCCCCCTCCAGAATGAAATCTCCTGGATCCGCCCCTAGAGGTCAGTGACCCAGCTATGGGGAAGTTATAAGTCTAAGAATAAATTTGTAACCATCTCGGTACTGGTGGCTACTTTCCAATAAGGGTTTTCAAAAATGACCCTCACTAGGAGGCAGCACTGAGACGTCAGGTCCAGAAACCTGTCAAAAATGTCAAAGCGCCTATATTTTCGTGATCGATTTTATTGCATTTTTTAATAAAATTAAATAAGTACAAGTTTTAGTACAAATTAAGTAAGTACAATAAAATATATTCTCTCAAATTGAAAATGCCTCAAAGCTGTGCAGTTGCTATGTGCTCAAAAATGGGTTGTCATAAGTTTCATAAGGATAAAATAAGTTTAAAAGTTTTAGTTTTACCCATGGCCTGTAGCCATTTGTAGAGATCGGTTTAGGCCTACAAATATTTATTAATTTTAAATAAGGTAGGTAGGTTTTTAAATTAAAGACTGAATAACGATTAGTGAAACTGTGCAAAAACTAAGTTAAAACAGCGCGCATGACCTCTTGTCAAAGTGGCGCCAACTAGTGGCGTAAATTTTCATAAAAATCCTCAATACCTATAAAACGACAAAATGAGTACTCGCTTTTTATGATGTCAGTATAGGCCAATCATTTGGTTAATAAAGCTGATATTACACTTACACATCATGTTTCGTGTATAGTAAGTACCTTGTTTTCGCGAGTCTTCCTGCGTTTGTGTTGGTTATTATAATAGAATACCATAGTCTCTGGCCTTTCCCCAAGCTTTAAACATTATGACATTAATATAAAATTAAATAGTTTAAAAAACTAAACAAACACGCTTTTGTAAAAAGCTGTACTAAAATGAAAAAATCATTTTCTATAAGTTTAATAAAACGGAATTATTAAGAAAAAAAATGTTAAGAACATTATTTTTTACTTTTTAGTTCAGCTATTTACAAAAGCGTATTTTTCTAGGTTTTTAAACTTAATTTTTTAGTAACCCCTATTTTACCCCCTTGGGGGTTAACTTTTCAAAAACAATGAAATATGTTTTCTTTATTTTAAAGCAATAAGCCAAATACGAAATTCCACACATCTAACTTCAAAACTGGCGGAGTCTCATACAAACTTACAACCCCTATTTTACCCCCTTGGGGGTTGACTCTTCAAAAACACCCAAATTTGTTTTCTTTATTTTATAGCAATAAGCCAAATACGAAATTCCACACATCTAACTTCAAAACAGGTGGACTGTCATACAAACTTACAACCACTTTTTTACGACCTTGGGGGTTGACTTTTAAAAAACGCCGAAACATGTTTTCTTTATTTTAAACTAATAAGCCAAATACAAAGTTCCACACATCTAACTTCAAAACTGGCGGAGTTTCATAAAAACTTACAACCACTATTTTACCTACTTAGGGGATGAATTATCAAAAATCCCATCAGTCCTTGATAAGTGTGCGAAGTTTCTATTAAATCCGACGTTCTGAAGTGGGTGGAAAACGCGTTCACAGATTCCGTTACATATTAACATACGCATAAAGCTAATAAAAGCATGTTAAAAATAATATAGATTGTACGTATATTGAATTCAATTATAAAAAAATAAGTAAATATTTATTTTATTTACATATTTACTTAATATTAAATAAAAGAAACAATTTGAAAAAACTAAAACTAACGAACTATTTATAACTAACTTAGCTAAACCACTGGACTATACAAAAAAGCGTAAATAAAAAAGGAAGGCACAACCGGTTTAGGCGTCGATGAATTCCTCCCCATCGTCGTCAACCGGTATAGTGCCCAGAAGGCTTTCAGAATTGCAAAGTTTCTTTTTAAAAAAATAAGTTAAATTATTAACTTCAATTTTCGTTAAATGTTATGAATAGTTAGTTCCACAACAAATCTCAACGAGGCCACTATAAAATGCAGTCAAGTTCCAAATCACACAGCAGGCCTAGACACCTACAACATGTAGCTTAAGCCTTACATTGTAAAGTGCAAATATTACAGCAAGAAGGAATAAATCATTACCTACGTTATATCCCGAGGGATCTTCGAGACTTCATATCTACGGGAAATTGCATCCATGTCCCTTACAACGATAATTTATTAATTTGTTCGCCATAGGGGTCGTGGGTAAACCTCACACTGATGAATTATTAACTTGGTAGTGTCTGACAACATGTCTGAGAAGTTCGGCAATGAATTCTTCGGTGTGATTTACTGGCACATTTTGTGGTCAAATGTCGTGTTTATTCAAAGGGGGACTAATAGGGTAAGGCCGAGTTGCACTTACAGAAAAAGTTCGGTACTTACAGTTTTTATGAGCTTCAGTGTGATAAAGAAGTGATTTGTACCTTCGGCTTTGTTGCACTGACTGTAGCAGCTTCAGAAGTCTTCCTAAACAACCAAATAAGTTTGTAAATCCTACTTCTATGATTAATATTACAAATATGAAAGTTACCCCCTGTAGGTAATGTATTGTACTTCAGTTGCCATACGTAACTCTTTGTTATTACAAGAGCCTTATAAATAAAAGTTGTTCGTCCCTATCAGTCCCATCTTGGAAAAACAAAAGATAACTTTATTTTTATTTTGTATCTAGGTACTTTCCCTGCTATAACGAGCACATTCCATCTACTAGTGGAATGTGCTTTATAGCAGGGAAAAAAGATCTTTAACGGTGGATTTAAAATTTAATAGGTTAAACATAGGATAATTTCATAGTATTTATCGGACCCGTATAGTTTAAGTGCAGTCAAAATTTACAAATATGTGATTAGTTGAATCATCACAACATTAGTAACATAAATATTAGTCTGTATCTATGTATGTATTTATTTATGTATGTATGTATGTATTGCTGTAAGTATGTATACTATTGTATAGTTATGTATGTAGGTATATATGTATGTATGTATTTTTGTAAGTATGTTTACTATTGTATAGTTATATTGGATTTTAGTATTTATTTTATATTCTCTATCTAGCTATTTTTATTTGTGTATTATGTAAGAATAATAAGGAAGTTCTTATTTTGCAATTAGGTTACTGCACCTACACATTCCATTTCTACATCACCCTAAGGTAGACTGGCAGAGAATGCTTTTAGCATTAAGTCCACCTTTGTACAACTTTGTGCATAAAGTTTTAAATAAATAAATAAATTAGTGCAATCAACCGTAAAATACTCTCAACCTCTTTTAAAGTTATCATAGGGCTTACATGGTCATATTAGACAACTGTCTCTAAATAAAATAAAGATTTTAAAAAAAACTACGTACTTGTTATTGTAAATCTACAACATTTCACTAACTTTTATGACTCCATTCACTATCAAATCATCATATAATTAAAACAACCCCTAATCGACGAAAACAAACTAATCGCATTAGAACTTCAGACCCAGGAAGTCACAAAATCGATTCTTAAGTATTTTCTTCCTAATAAAATTACTGTATAGACAAAGTAATTGGATAAATAACATTACCAAAAATGAGGAACAAAAAATACACTAAAAACAACAAAACTAAACAAGTAGGTAAACAAAACACTTTACGAATAAACAACATAAACATAACCACAAACATTGTGCAATATGGCGGCTCCTAACTCATACGGCAACAGTTTACAAATCCCCAGGCTGTAACATGTAACCTCATAACCCGTAACGTTTCCCACGATCGACTCCTACAACCCGTAGAACAATACTCCATTTCGTTCCCAATTCCCGGTTGAGCAACAGGAAAAATTGTTTTAGATAGATTTACGGGAAAGGGTGAAGATGTAACGGATAGTTATTGTGCTATATACGAAGGATATTTGTTGTACATTTATACAAAAATGTATAACAAATAAACAAAATTGATGTGTTTGTATGTAATATCAAAATAACAAGCGTTTTCTTAATTCCATATGGATAAGAATTGAGAAACATTATTTTGTTCTATTGATAGCTATGGTTTTAAATCTCTAACCCACAAATACTTTTATTATATAGTATTGAATTATTATTACTTAGTTTGAATATTGAAATGATATACCTACTTCGAGTCGAGCTAAAGATATTTTCAAAATTTGTATTTTTTTACGTTTTTCAGTGATGTTATTATATTGAAGGTAGTTACTGAAAAACAGATTTTAAAATTTATGACTGCCCGTTAATCGGGTAATCTCTAACGGCCGGTCTCAATAATCTACTTAACGATGGATTTGGCTACTAGAGGTAGAATTTTACCATATTTTCTTTGGAGCTTATGTCAAATATATACCTCTAGTAGCAAGATCGGCCGTAAGATATGGATGGATATATTTTGATGCAAAAATAAGTATTTAACTTATTTAATAATAATTTGAATTTTGTGCATTTTTTTATTCAACAGGTATGATCTCTTTGGTGGTATTGTCCAGTACGGATACTGGACTGACTGACTTGATGCTCACCCAATAATTGCTGACTAGGGATCGGGATTTTTTTTTCCAAAACCACTCTAGCAATAGGGCAGCTAAAACAAAAAGGAATTATTCAAATCAGTTCAGCTATTTTCTAGTTTTGCGAGACTAACGATGAGCAATTGATTTTTATTTTTACAGAAAGTTTTAAACCAAAAATGGTCAAACCTACGGTCAGCAGTAATAGTACCTACAGTAATAATTCAAAAAAACCAAACCAAATTCCAAGAACCACCTATCTGGACTATGTTACTAAACCTCAATTTTTTCTATTCTTTGATGCTCGCGAGTTGGACCCTTGCACGCGCCATCTAGCCGGTAGTTAAAGATCACGGCTTTTATTGTGGCTTCGTTACAGAGAGCTTTTTAACAAATTATGATGTCGCAGGCCGAAAATTAATTATCACAGAAAGATATATAATTATTTCCCACTCATAAATTCAGCGACTGTGTAGTAACACTGATATGTTAACCACTGTTTGCTTTCATATTGAACATTTTAACTGGCAGACTTTTTTAATCGTGGTGTCAGTTATCGCAGGAATGTTATTAACGCTCGTCTTAGTCAAAGTCTTAGATACTCTTGGAAGAACAATTATTTTAGGATTTCTTGTTGTTCTGGGAAAAAAGTACCGGGTAAACAAACAATATTTCTAAAATATCCATACTTGGTAAAGTAAGCAGCTTTAACTTACTTCAAATATTGATCTACAAGATGCCCAAAAAGGAATGCCTACAATTGATCTTGTACATTTTTTTTTTCTCTGTGAAAGTCCGCGAGGTTTCCCCAAAATACCAGCCCATATGTTAGTACTGATTGAACATAACCGTAATACGCAGTGAGCACAGTATTTTGATTAGCAGTTTTATGTAGTTGATATAAGACATAAACAAATGTATTGAGCTTGTTACAAACGTAGTTCACGTGCGATTCCTAATTTAATATCGGTCTACTATAATACAGAAACATTGCCTCACCAACTTCACTTATTTTAGTCTCATCACAAGCAATCTTAAGAGCATTGCAATTTTTACCAAACGTACTAAACTGTATGGCCAAATAGCTAACTGGATGTAGCAGCGATGGTAAAACAGGTCCTAAAAACTTTCAGAAATAATAATAGTAAAAAAATAAACATACTTGCATGAAATCCTTGCCAACAATTTCATCACACATCACATTTACAAATTGTATTGTAGCCTGCTCATTCAAAAGATGGCGCGGAAAACAAAACACATTACAACAAACAAAGTACATATGAACATATACAGTATGTACATGTATGTTTCAACACAATGTAGGCTTTCACAATTTCATGTTCATTCATAGACAATATTAAAATAAATGAAATCGCGACGCCATATCCTAAATTAAAACAGGGAGTTCAACACACGTATGGTATCACAGAAAATCACGCGTATATGTCTAAAATTAAACATATTTAATGAAATTTTTGTTTACATTATGCGTATGGAGTTCTAATATAATTAGGTAAGCGACCACGGTAAACAGAATAAAATTTTATCCGCTGAAAACATTGAATTTTGAGATTCTTGTGCGATCACTCGCTCATGCTGTTACATTTAAAGATGAATGATAACGACAACAATACTTTTGAGCACGACTCAAAGATAAGCACAGTGGTTAAAGGTTAACAATCGTTCTCTTTTTTTATGCAACGAAATGAAGAGAAGAACAGGTCGTGTACCTGATGGTAAGCGTCACGATAGCCCATAACAGAATCAGTGCCATCCAAATCTTTGTTGCAGACATTAGTTCGTAAATCTCATTTGCCAAGTAGGTAGGTAATTATACTTTCTACAGTGCCCTTCAACCGAAACATAATAATGAGTTATCGTCACTATTTCACGGATGAATAACTGACACTGTTGTGGTAGTCACCAAGACGGCCTAGGGCTCAAACTTACCAGTCGTAAAAACCGCCACCATCAAAGCAATTAGCATTTTTTTTTTGAAGACGACATCACGTTCTTCGTAAGTGTTAAAAACTAATACAAAAATCGCCAACATTTACTCCGAGACGGGCCTTTCAACTCTTTAAGTTTCCAGAATGTTATGTGATGCACTAAAGGCTGAAATTTATTTTCTCTAAAATACAACTTTAGCATGAGTTGAAAAGAGGTAGGACATAACTTTACCTCTAAACTAGGTTGAGACACATTTGGAGACGAGGAGTTGTAGGTACCTAGTTTTTTTTCTGTGCACAAAAACGTAATCCTTTTACGTTACGTAACGTTTCACGTTAGTTTTCCTGTATATAACTAAAAGAATACTTAAAAGTATTTCAAGTTGGTATGATAGACGTTATAACGTCAAAATATTACGGAATCGAGTTCCGTGGTTTTTTGACGTGATAACGTCTTATAAATCGATGACCGGCTGCACTCACGAAAAAGTGTGACGTCGCTGCTCACGTTCCTCCTGCTGATAGGCTGAAAGTTATCAATGTATTGGTAATTGCAGCGACATATAACACAATTGGAAATAACGGAAAAAGTAAAAAAAATATATAAAAACATTTTTTTAAACATGTCACAGGCATGGAGTTTTATTTAATGTCATCAATGTTTTTTTATGACGTTATCACATAAAATTACCATCTGAAAACCGACTTTACAGACCACCATTTTTTATAATGGTTTGAGAATGACGGTGATGACCTCACTCACAAACCCAAAGATCCGTACTGAATTGAAAAAGACCTTACATTAAAAAATATTGGATCTCAGGAATCAATTAATAACGTCAATTGGACAGTGCGGTGCGGCCGCGCGACCTAAGCTCGAGTGGCGGCCATCCGTCAATGTCCAAAGTAAAGCCCCTTAAATGCGTTCTTAAATACGCCACGCCGCGTCCGCCCTCCCACGAGCCGCTGTCCACTCTGATGCCCACCACGATCGATAGTATCCTCCGCTATAAACCTATGCCTCGCCTGTTTCCACGTTAGCATTACATAACCCTGAATAAGTGGTTAGCGAAACACCTAAACATTTTTTACGCGATCAAAATGTTCTAAGGCTTCCGAGTCAGAGGGTTGAAACTTGAAGCGAAACTTACGAAATTGTTTCTAAGGCAAACTTGAATCGATGACAAGAAATAGTTCAATATCGCTGACATACAATTTCGTAAAGCTTAATACATAATATCAAATAGGCACTTCGTACTACTCTCGGAACCTAGTTCGTATTTCAAGTCCTTGAAGTAAAAGGTACCCAGTGCAAATATTGGTTAACTTGTGTATTGTATTTACTTCTATTCGATTTACTTAAATGAAGTTACATAACATTCATTTGGAAACAAATGTGTGCCAAATTAAAGTTACGTGTAGGCATTAATTCTGAGTTATTGGCTGCCGATTGAGAAGGAAGAAAAATGCGGTGTCTGTATACCGAAGATAGGTTGTATGTGCAAGAAATGAGCAAATAAATCAATTACACACCACCAGGCGGCGCCACGGGAAATAATTGGATTTGTACTCAAGCGCCCTGGGGGCCGATAGCCGGTTTATTGTCTAACATTCCTCGATTTCACGGGAAAAAACTGACAGAGCTTGAAATAGCAGATATCTTCGTGAGAAATTAGATGTCGTATTATTTGGAAAAACTGATATTTGTTTGGGAATATCTATGTAAAAATGTATGGATCATGTTAAAGATGTGTGTACGACTGCATGAAAAAGATTATAGGTTCAATCCTAACTAGTGATAGAGTATTATGAGATTTATAAATGTTAGTTGGGTGAAATGATGGATTTTACAAAGTCTTCCGTTATATAAAACTTGTAACCGTAACCAGCAATGGGCTAGTTTCCTAAGTAAACAAATAAATCCAAAAGACTAATTATTTTTATAATCTGTAGCTGTCATTGTCATAAACCAAATAAGACGTATAGAATTGGTATTCTAAACGTCTTATTTAGTCTATAACAATGACAGCTACTGTTAAAGAGAATTTATAATAATTTCTTCTTATCAAGAAGGTCTTATAAAACGTTTTGACTTGTAATATGTCATGATATGAAATGGGTTTCGTTTCTGATAGGTATTTTTTTAAATGATATATTAAAAAAAATAACTAATATGAAGGTACAATCGGCATACACTTCTAATAATCACCATTATTTAAATGCATTACTATTAAATAGGTTTTTTTTTTATTTTATCCAGGAAAAATAAAACGTATTAAGTGACATTATTAAATCTTTCGGAAATTGCAGAGCTATCCTTCAAATACATAAATAATATCAGCGGCTTTGAGAATAATCGTGTTTTTATTATAAATCGCCAATTATTGCAGCTGTTGTACAAACGTTTTGTGGACATTATATGTGCTCAAGATCCTTTTATGTTAAATTGGACTTTTATCTTTACTCATCTATATCTATACTATCTATATCTATACTTAATATTATAAAGAAGAAAAAATTGATTGTTTGTTTCTATTGAATAGGTTCCAAAACTACTAGACGGATTTGAAAAATTCTTTCATCGTTGTGAAACTACACTAACCCCGGGTGACATAGGCTATTTTTATCCCTGTATTCCCACGGAAACGGGAACTACGCGGGTGAAACCGCGAGGCGTCCGCTAGTATCTTATTTAGAAGTTATTTGACGAGAAAAAATAGTGAAGCAACTATCCGATATTTGTACAAGATCTCCATATAAAATCTGCGTTTTGACATTTCTTAAAGAGTTGATGTTTTAATTTTGTTTTGTTGGAAACTAGCTGATTGTGTTAAAAAAGAAAATTGTTTTCACTCGTCATGATAAATACATAAAGACGAAGTGCAAATAAATCTAAGTTGCACAAACACACAAAGTTACTAAATAAAATCTGGGTTTTACAGCATCACAGTGAATTGTTTCATCTGTAATCACGAGAGTTATTTAATTAAAACTGTTACAAGCGAGTCATAAAACTAAGCCTGAATCTTTGTCGTGCGCGCGCCCGTCCGAAATTGCTCACCAACTTGCTTCTAACTTGTACCTACATCCATTAACTAACAAGTGAAGAAGTTTTCACTACACTTCAAGCAATTATTTCTTAGGTTTTATGCATTTAACCCTTATTCATAAACCGTTAAAAACAATATTTTAATCATAGACCTAGGATATATTTTAACTTTCGAATGTTTTATGTCCTTTTCTATTCTATTTTCAAATAAAAAACAAGAACTAAATGACAAAATTTTGCGTGAAGTACTAAACTTCACGTAATATTTTGTCATTTAAAGTTACAGTTACAAGTCATATGTAACGGAAGACTTTGTAAAATCCATCATTTCACCCAACCAACATTTATGAATGTTATAATGCTTTATCCCGGGTTGGAATTGAACCCATTATCTTTTGCATTGCAGTCGTACATACTCCTGCTATGCCATGTGCCATCGAAAGTCTCCGTCACATGAGTGAGATTTGGATTTAGTTTGCAAAATAGAATTGACTTCTGAAATTTCTTGTTTATTAAAAGTTCTACCAGTTTGTAAATAAAAAATCTTACGCCTCATTTAAGACTAAATTAGGTACATAATACTTGTAAGCTTTAATATACATATTAATAATATATTAATAATATCTTGGGACAACTCACACAACGCTATCTGATCCCAAACTAAGCAGAGCTTGTACTATAGAAACCAGACAACTGATAAACATACTTTTATATTTCTAAATACATACATATTATAGATAAATAACACCCAGACACAGAATAAACCATCGCGCTCATCACACAAAGTTTTATCCTGGGTGGGGATCGAACCCACGACCTCTTGCGTAGCAGTCGGATACACTCCCACCGCGCCACAGAGGCAGTCGAACATGAAAACCTTGAGTTTATTTTACGCCCCAGCAACATTCACTCCATATCACTCTAAATAAGATTTTATCAAGTTTAATTAATGCTAAAACTTATTATTTATTTTACTCATAATTTTAGACTACTACATTATGCTTAAAGTACTATTCTGTGTTATTCAAATATTGTTTATATCAAAGAAATACTCTCATTCTAAATATTATTGATAAAAGTTGTTCAATATTTATACTCTTAATTCAAGAATACCTTGTTATAATATTATTAGTGTACTTGCTAACGACTGGTCTCAATAATCTATCTATAGAAGGATTTGGCTACTAAAGGTAGAATTTTGACATATTTTGTATGTCAAATATTAGCTCTAATAGCCAAATCCCTCTATAGATATATTTTTGAGACTGGCCGATAATTGTCATACATGTCATGACAATTGTAATGATTAGTGCCCAAAAAAATGTCAAAGCAAGCCCTGAGAATAAAACTCGATTGTGAAAAAGTGGAATGTGTGAAAAATCTTTACAATTGTGTCCAAATATTTGATACACGTGTAAAATCGATAAGACCTATATAAGTGTAGTTACAGCGCGCAATTAGATACAGACCTTTTTATTAGATTAGGCGTTTAGGTAAGTCTGTGCCACCAATTCAAAACGAAAAAAGCTCTATTTATAAAAAGATAATTGGAAACAGTATTATTCAAATTAATACTAATTAGTTAAAGTGGTCTAAGAATCTCAAAGTGCAGTTAGCATGCAAGTCAGTTTCCAACCAGGGTAGTCTTGCATTTTAAATGAAAATTGTTTGTGAGAGTGCCATCACAAATTGTGTGAATCTGAATATTATGTAAATATGCAGCGGAGGGTTAATTGTGTCACTTAAGATACGCGAGACTCGTGTAATGTGACCGCGTTACTCGCAGGTGACTGGGGGTACAAAATAATTATACACATATACTAAAGGTCAGCTCAGGGCTGAACAAGAAATCCACGCACACATAAACGCGCTCATAACGTGTGCCGTCTCGGTTGACAGTTCCACCGAGGTTAGCTAGGTAGGTACGAATGCTTCTAGATATGTATGTGTAATCCTGTTTTCGCTCGTTGAAGGGAACCGCCTTCTGTATCTATTTAACAGGGGAGGGTTAACCCACAACCAGTAATCTAATTACATGAAAAGTAAGTGTGTGTACGGAAAACGGCGATGAATGTTCAAAACAAGGTACGGGATTTTGTTTGAGAGTTTCTTAAGGTTTTCTCCGATAATCGTTACTTTTATTTCATTATGTAATTAGCTCAAGTTATTTTATTTGTTACAAGTTATTTTCATTGTCAGCCGTGTGGTAACAGCTTAGGAATAGTACCTACCATCCTATCTCTTCCCGTGAGTGTCATCAAGGCGACTGAGGGATTTTACATCGGAAGACGGGCAGCAGCATCCTCTGCGTACTTTAAAGCATTACTGCGATCGCCAACCAGCTTGCTAAGCGTGGCGATAAGGGCAATTGCCCCCAGGATCTAATGAATCGGTTCTACTGGGGAGTCACGTGCCCAGCAGAGAGGGACGTCATATGGATTGTATATTTTTGTTGTTAAATGAGTTAGTTATAATAATAAATTGCCATCAGCTTCGTAAGCCAGCAATTCCTAATATTCAAACGGGGTTAGAGCAAAATAATATCACATACAGCATAATAACGAACAATCACATAGAACAACTTGGTTGGTCACCCAATAATAAAAAAAATGAATATGCCATGCGTTATTTTTAATTTAGAAATTTGAAAGAAAAATGCTTTAGAAAATTTGAAACTTTTACATGCAAAATGAACCAAAAATATGAAGTGAGAGATGGACTTTGTAGTTGTAATGAGCCCCTAGACAAGTAACATAAACGCAAATGGAATAGAATAACGTTGTTGCGCATGCAAGACCGCGAATGTGTACTTTTTTTTCACATGAGATACGCATTTTTGCGCGCGCAACTACCTCATTCCGACGTCATTTGCGATTGTCATTTTATTTGATTAAAGTTATTTAAGATAAATTATTCCACCATACATTATATTCGTAGGTACAACGTAGTCTATAATGTTTTTGGTTATAAATTCATACCCTATGGCTGTGGCTCTAGCCGTGTAGATTTCGATTCTTTTTGTTAAATTTATAAATAAATGAGTCTAGACCGCGATTCGGTAAACGTCGACCGCCAGCAGGACTAGACCAATGACCTAAATAAGGTTCCTGGTATGGATTGGATGCAGAACATTGAGGCCCGAGTGTTATGGCATAAATAAGGAGTTTCCTATAGATTCGAGAAGAAGTCGATTAGGTCTCCTATCTTGACTGCCTCTGTGGCGCGGTAGGAGTGTATCCGACCGACGAACCCATGACCTCTTGCGTAGCGCAAGAGGTCATGGGTTCGATCCCCACCCAGGATAAAACTTTGTGTGATGAGCACGATGGTTTATTCTATGTCTGGGTGTTATTTATCTTTAATATGTATGTATTTAGATATATTTAAGTAGGTTTGAGATCAGATAGCTTTGTGTGAGTTGTCCCAAGATGTTATTATTATTATTATCTGTTGCCTGCCGTCCGCCTTTTATTTTCGAATTCACTCGATTACACTTCACTCGATTTCAATCAATATACCCTACCCATTAATATAAATCAACTAAACCTACTAATAAACATACAACTAAATACAATATTTACGGCAGTAGCATTTCGTCAGTAACAGAATTTCAAATGAAACCTCATAACAGGCTGGTCAATAAGGAATTTACATCATCATCATTATTAATTTTAATCGAAAATTCCCCTTTGTATTCAGGTTTAATAATGTATGTTCGCGTTGCTTGTGCTATACTTAATATAGATAGGTATATTAGCTGTACGGTAATATTGGTATATTTACAATCAACGATATTAACATAGTTATTAATTAGAGGAACGTTGGGAAGCCGATCAGGCAAATGGAATTGCAGTCCAAAGTCCTCTATGTAGATGAATACTAGATGACCCGAGCCACTTTGTCTGCGTAAATTTTAACCATATTTGCAACATTTTTTATACCTGCTCCGCTCGTATTGGTCGTAGCGTGATGCTATATAGCCTATAGCCTTCCTCGATAAATGGGCTATATAACAGTAAAATATTTTTATAATTCGGACCAGTAGCACCTGAGATGATCGCGTTCAAACAAACAGACTTCACCTTTATAATATTAGTATAGATTAGAGCGGTGGTAGCCTAATGGCTATGGCATCGTGAGGTCTCGGGTTCGAATCCTACCCATTATACTACCGACATGAACCTACTCCTAACACAACCCATTGAGCTTAGCTGAAGGGGTTAACAAGATTGCTAGTAATGTCCCACATCCACCCACCATCCCACATCGCTAGATATTATTAAAAAAAAAAATACTCATCTCTCTAGAACACACCCTTATTAGGTAGTAGTAATAAGAATATAATATTGTTTAATTTCCGATATCGGCTTTTTAAGTAATGTATCGCAACAGTTTTTAGAGTTCCTTAGCCAAAATGGTAAAACGAAAACCTTATAGTTTCGCCATGTCCGTCCGTCCGCAGCTTAAATCAGAGACTGTAATTTTGGATACATATATTACTTAAGCCCTACTGCGATCGCCAACCCGCTCGCCAAGCGTGGCGATTATGGCAATTACCCCCAGGATCTACATACTAGTAGGTTCTACTGGGGAGACCCGTGCCCAGCAGTGGGCCATCTTATGGGTTGATATGATGATGATATGATATTACTTATGATGACAAAGTGAAAGAATAAAATCATAATAACCATTTTTTGAGGGTAAAATATATTAATAACGTTTAAGGATTGTAAATATTATTTTTTGATTTAGGTATCCATTTGAAATATTAATCTTTAAATTGTAAATTTTTGTTAGAGTCAAGTCCCCCACGCTACCAGCGCCTATGGGTATTTGAAAAAAATCACGGTAGTAGTATATATAGTAAAATTAAAAAAAAAAACTAGCACAACTAAGTAGGCTTTACAAGTTTACGAGTAACAGCTGATCAAATGAGAAGTAACATAATATTCGTACAAATTCCATTGAAAATTATTATTAAGTAGGTACGTAGAACGTTGTAAGTATGAAACCAAAACACCAGAACACCCACTTCTTAAGCCACATTATTTGGATTCCCGCCATCCGAATAATGCGACTAAAGAAGTGGGGGGGTGGGACTACGGAACCCTACATTGTGCGTGGCCCGACTTGCAGTTGGTTTTTTATAACCCAATTCGAATTCAAATCAAGCTGCAGATCGAAATCAGGACTGGTTTAATCGTATAAATCTATCTATACGTATTCTTGTACAAACATTTTTGTTTTCTGTCCGCAAGTAATTCAAAACTGATCACCATTTTTTTTAAGATATCTAACAACCTTACTCCATTACTAGCAATCTTGTTGACCCCTCCAGCTATTTCTTTTTTTAGAGAAAAGACGACTCCCGCAGTAGGGTAAGCGCTGTGTCACGGGGGACTTTACAAACATACAAGTCACGAACACAAAGTACACCCAGACTCGGAACAACAATTTGTAGATCACACAAAGTGGTGTCCCGTGTGAAAGTCGAACCGGCGACCTCTGGCGTAGCAGTCGGACACACTCCCACCGCGCCACAGAGGCATTCACAGTTGTGGGGATACAAACCTGCGACCTCCTGATTGTGAGTCCCATGTCCGATGGCTCTTAAGGCGTGTTGTGGTTTTATGTGGTTTTGAGTACTTAATCAAGTTATAAATATACCAGGGAGCGGGTCAAGACAAGTTACCTACACAATTCTATCATGTGCGTGCAAAAGTATTATCAGAAATGTAAATTTGTCACAAATAAATAATTAAAATGTACGAAATCAATAAAAGAGTAGTAACAATTTGTGGATCACACAAAGTGGTGTCCCGAAGCAAATGTGGTGTGGTGGGAATCGAACCCACGACCTCTTGCCCAGCTGTCGGACGCACTCCCTCCGCGCCACCGAGGCAGTCTGCAGTTGCAAACATTTATAAAATTTAAAACACAGGTATTTTCAAAATTATGTATGATACTATGTGCCTAAATTATATTATTAAGACGATAACATACTGACACAATAATTGCATTTTTGAAAGATAGAAAAATTTGAATCCAGACTCAGGAATCGAACCCGAGACTTCCGTAGCCAAACCCCTCTCAAATGCTCTCTGTAACGAAGCAATAACAAAAGCCGTGATAGTTCTTTAACTTCCGACTAGATGGCGCTACGGGGGCCTAACCCGTAAAAGCATTAAGAGATAGAAGAATTTGATATCTAGTAACATAGTCCAGATAGGTGGTTCGCTTCTGGCCCCGGTTTGGCTACGGAAGTCTCGGGTTCGATTCCTGAGTCTGGATTCAAATTTTTATATCTTTCAAAAATGCAATTATTGTATTTGTAAAGTCTTTGGCAAGAAATGCCTATAAAAATTACTTCGATAACATACTGACGTCAAAACAACATCGTACACAAGTTGCTACATATAATTGCGCTTGCTTGTATTTGCATACATAAATGTCTAGCTGAGCTCAACTACTTCTGCGTAATTTTTTCCCGTTTTTGCAATATTTTTCATTGCTGCTCCGCTCCTATTGGTTGTAGTGTGATGTTATATAGTCTATACTATGTTATATATATACGATGTTACTAGTCTAGCCATTCTCGATAAATGGGCTGTATAATGCCCGGTAGTTCCTAAGATTATCGCGTTCAGACATACAAACAAACAAACTCTTAAGCTTTCTAATATTAGTATAGATTGGTTGTTGAGATTGAGACATAATAAATTTCAAATTATCCACTATTTATTTCGTATCTTTGCATAAACATTATAATTGGTAGAATACTCTAACTTAACAATACCTACCTATACCTAGCCGCCACAGAGAATGCTATTCTTTGTAAGTTCCTTATATATTAGATATATTTCGGGGCTTAATCGCGTGAATGATTTATAGATACGAACCTTTTATTTACCTGACGTTTCGATCGAATTGCACCGATCGTGGTCAATTGCACGATCGGTGCAATTCGATTATAACCTCGGGTAAATAAATAGTTCGTATCTTTAAATATTTCACGCGATTAAGCCCCGAAATATATGTAATATGCATAAAAACCGCGAAAGTTTAAAAACAATAGTTCCATATAAATAATTTAGTGTACATTTCTTATCTAAGTAATTAAATTGTATTCTTATATGGAATAAATGTATCTTAAACCTGAAAATGTCACGCTTCATTTTGTATTATTTCGATATGAAATGGACAAAAATTATTGTATTAAACATGTATTACTATTATGCTCAAATTAGCCACAAACTAAATGCAATTAGCACACAGAACAAGAATAAAAAAATGATATATAAACAGTTCCAAAAACAAACTAATAACGTTCCAACCAACGATTGTTTTGTGAAACAACTCTACCGAACATAAAAACCTGCTGTGAACTATTAGCCAGTACATTAGCAGCGCTACGACACGGCCACGAGTCAGTCGACTAACTGAAAATTGCGGCAACAGCAGGCCACGTCGCTGGCTGCCAAACGAACTGTGAAAATAATGGGCACACAGTAATGCCCGTCTTAAATCGACTAATGCAGCCGCACCGTCAATGCTGGGCTATAATTCATCTGGGCACATGTGCAATAACAAGTACAACGAATTCACTTAGCGTTCTTTTTTTAAATTTTAATATTAAACTACTTTGGCAGAATGTGCTGAAGGCTTCCGGGTTTCTTAAGGTATAAAGGACTTATCTGCATTGTCTGTTGTGACTTTTTACCCGACTGCGGAGGAGGGTTAAGCGCCTTCCAGACGGTTGGAAACAATCCTTCCCGCCAAGGTGACCTTGCTGGTTTCCAACAGTGAGGACGGTTATTGTTAACCAATTTTTTTTTTTTTTTAGAAATAGACGACTCCCGCACTAGGGTACAAGCCCTGTGTCGCGGGGGACTTTACAAACATACAAGTAACGGACACAAAGTACAACCAGACTCGGAACAACAATTTGTGGATCACACAAAGTGGTGTCCCGTGTGGGAATCGAACCCACAACCTCTTGCGTAGCAGTCGGACACACTCCCACCGCGCTACAGAGGCAGTCATTACTTAGTACTTGGTTTGCAACAGCCGTCTACACTGTTGGAAACCAGCAATGTCACCTTGGTTTCTAAGTTTGTTTCCAACCGTTTGAAACATGCTTTATGTGTTTGACGCGTATGTAAGTATGATACATACATACATTACATACAGCGTATGTAGGTATGTACCCTTCCAATGTTCCTATGTCCGTTCATAACTCCTCAACAGCTCATTCGATTTTAATAATTGACGTAGGGAGTGTCACTGGGTACATAAAATTCTTAGAAAATCTAAATGGCGTATTTTATCCCGCTTTATTGTGCGGTCTTAAAAAAAATATTGAAAACCCTGTGGGGTATTAAATTAAACGTCATTAAAAGGCAAGTTCAAAAGTATAAATAATCTTTATAACTATAAAAGTTTGGAGTGGCAAATGATTAAAAACAACGATAATAATGAAACAAATCGTTCTTATTAAATCGCGTTGTAATTAGAGAACTAAAAAGTACTTAAAATAAGTAAATTTAAAAACTAAAGAAAACGGCCGGCAAAAAGACGGAAAACCAGATACCTCCCCTTTAAATTTAATATCATGCAGTCAAAGGCACAATATTAAGTTCAACATATTTCATTAATGCCTTCAACTGCATGATATTAAATTTAAAGGGTAGGTATCTTGTTTTCTGTCTTCTTGCAGGTGGGTTTTTTAGTTTTTAAATTTATTATCTATGTTTAGACTCATGTCAATGATTGCTCCATGTTATTCTTTAACGATTTTTTTCTCAATTTATATAACGAGTAATAACTACCTATGTGATACTGCCTCAGCAACTGTCTTTATTAGAACAGAGAAATCACTAAACGGATAAATTATTTCATTAAATTAAAATAGCTTTCATAGAACCACTTTCGCTCTTGTTTTCAAGATATTTAATTAGGTTCAAACTTTTCCAATACTTGTAGTTCAATACTAATATTTATAGAGAGTCAGATCTAAGATCTGAAATTATTATTTAATTCCAATCTGTAGTCCTTCCAGTATCTTGAACTTTTCTTAATTAAACAGTTCAAGAAATGTGATGAATTAGTGTTGAGTTGCCAACCACGATTGATGTTCTGGCTGAAGTAAGTTCTTTTTGTTCGTAAGTAGCACACAATCAGCTCTAGGTATCATTCACTGCAATTGTTTGCGCTTCTCTTTCAAGAATGAATGGCTGTGTGCAAACCGATGCATTCGTACGTATATAAAGAAACATTGGATGAAAAGAAAACTTAGATAAGTAGTTCAATCGCTTCGGTACAATGTTTTATAGCTCTGTTCAGTTTTAGGTCAAACAGTGGGTATGCCATGCCAGAAATTGAAGTAAATAGCAAGTGTATTCTAATATTCTTTTTGTATGTTTACATGAAAGTTTATATTACCTCATTGTAAGGAAGTTCACCAGTTATTTGAGTGGCTTATAATGAGTAATGGGTTGAACACGCAGATATCCTAGGGAATTTTATATCTCGTATTTTTTTCTCACCTAGACTCATATTTTGTATTTGACTGATATAATTAAAAGAAATTGGTCACACATATAGTTGTTATAACGTGTGGTCGGCTAAGAAATGTTTTTTGAAATTTCACCCCCAGAACGGGTGAAACGAGGGTTTTTTTAGATGACTATCGCAATAGGGTACATGCCCTGTATCGCGAGGGACTTTACAAACATAGAAATCACGGACACAAAGTACACCCAGCCTCGGAACAACAATTTGTAGATCACACAAATTGTTGTTCCGAGTGGTGTCCTGTGTGGTGTCCCGTGTGGTAATCGAAACCCACGACCTCTTGCGTAGCAGTCGGACACACTCCCACCGGGCCACAGAGGCAGTCAACAAACATGATGCGAGCGATAGCAAATCTATACTAATATTATAAAGCTGAAGAGTTTGCTTGTTTGTTTGAACGCAATAATCTCAGGAACTACTGGTCCGAATTGAAAAAATATTTTACTGTTGGATAGCCCCTTTATCGAGTAAGGTGATAGGCTGCAAAACATCGGGCTACAACTAATAAGAGCAGAGCAGCAATGCAAAATGTTGCAAAAACGGGGCAAATTTACGCGAACGATATTCCGCGGGTCAGCCAGTATTGTAATAAAACATTGGTAACACAAGCAAAAAGTATGCAATTAGCGCAATAAACTCCATTACATTATTAAACATAAACTGTAAGCAAAAACAAAGCATAAGAGACCTTTGCAGCATGTAGTAATCGCGTGATAGACTAAGTGACACGCTTATATGGCCACACGTCATATGGATTAGGTGGACAAAGCCGACGTTGACGGCTACGTGGCAAACTGAATAAACTGGGTCAGTGGCTAAATTAAACTACTATTAACTTCAAATTCAGTTTTATATAACTCCCGCGCTATACAAGCCCTGTGTCGCGAATCTTTATAATATACAATTAACGGTCACAGAGAACAACCAGATTCGGCATCAACATTTATAGATTACATAAAGCTTAGGAATTGAAACAATCGTGCTGCGTCACCGAGATGTGCGTGAACTGCCTATAGAATCTTGAATGATTAAAACACAATAATATCTACTTAATTGGGAACTGATCATGGGCAGGCGCAGTTACAAGGGGACAACAACAGGGGCAATTGGCGGCCCCAGACGTTTTTTGGGAATTTGAGGATTTTGACACGGATCGAAGTTTAGGCAGGCAATTGCCCCCCCTCTCCCCTCGCCAATGGTGGAAGTGGTGGATAGTGTACCGGTAATTAATCAAATGCACCCTCCCCCCGTCATGTGCGAGCGACTCACACTTGACCGGTTGAGTTAAATGTTACCCCCTCCCCAGACCTGAGTTCTGGATCCCGTTGATTTCTGGATCTGACCTTTTTTCCACTTTTTAAAAATAAATAAGTATAATAGAAATTTCCTTTCCCGGTACTCAAACTATCTTTATACCAAATTTCATTTTCGGATCGGCGGTTTAAGAGTGAGAACGTAACAGACCGACAGTGTTACTTTTACATTTATAATATTACTTTGGATAACCATTCAAAAGAAACTCTTACAGCAGAAAACTCAAACACTACTTAGGCACCTGTCTCTCTAATGGCGATGAGCGAGAAGCGAGTAGTGAATTTATTCGCTGATATAGATAGATGCATTATAGAGCGAGTACTCGCCGGCAGTGGGAACGCTCAGCGATCAACTATTAGTATCTGTATCTCTTTTGCTTACATTTCCTTGCGTGATGAAATCGCCACTCGCTACTCGCTTTATCGCCGTTGGTGGGACAGGTACCTTAGGCAAGTATGTACAGTGGCAGGTGGGTCAAAGATGATCCACCTATCTCACGTTAGTCCTCATTGTAGTAGATGAAACTCAATAACAGATAAAAATTAAAGAGATGTCATTCTAAAATTGAGAGTTTTATGGCCGACCCTTCAGAACGTTAATTCTAAGTTGTTAATAAATGTGATATATATGAAATAAACTGATGATATTAAGTAATGAAGTATTTAGTAGGATTTCAGGAATAAATATTTTATTTAAAAGCCAGAATAACAGTTCTGAGGAACACCCCCGGTACCTGCTCAAGAGCTGGCCTGATGGCTACAATACCTAATAGAAAAACCTCATAATAAGCTGTCATTATCACTGCAAGGTGAATAATAAAGACGAAAATACTATTGAAAGCTTCTTAAAATTAACAAGCGTTTCGAGTATTCTAAGATAAATGCTGATAGTAGACATAGAAAAAGATTTACAATATTACAATAATAAAATTGCTTATCCATTTTCATAGAGATCATTGTCGGTCTGTACGCATATGCCATTTAATTCAGCTTTTTGTCGTACCTTCTCGCCGTTGATGGCTAGTGTTTGCCCAACAAACTATTTCCTCGGTGAAAACACTCCGGAAATTAAAATCAGAGAAAAGTCTCGCGGGACATTAACTCGTCGAGAGAAGGGATTTAATTTAAAATTTGTTTCGCGGCTTATATTTGTTTGTGGAAGATGAATAAGTGCTAGTACTTTCCGGGGCTCGACGTAAAATGCTTTCAGTGATGGCTGTTTAAAATATTCCTTGGTTAAAAGGCTTCGAAATGAAAGGCTACGCTGAAGCTAAATAATTTATCGAAATTCTTTTTCTGAAGTTATTTGTTTGAATAAAGTGTTAATCATAGAACCGTAATATAAAAACTGTTATAAATCATTTTTGCGATTTCTCGGCTCTCGGATATTTTTGTATGTTTTCAGGATATTGCTTGCCAATTCTGACTGACCCAATTTTCTACCCTCAATTGTTTGCGTAAGTAAATAAATTGAACATTTTATCCTAACGAATTGGGCAATGTTTTTTTTAATTTGTTTTATATTGTACTTATTATACTTTTAACTTGATTGCTTTGTGACTTTGTTGACGCGGTAGTTATGGCAGGTATGATACCTACATAGAATATGATTACTATAAGATTCATCTAACCAAATCACACAAATCGCATAACATGGTAATACATGCCAAATATCGAAAGATAATAACAAATAAGTAAATAGAACATTCAATACCAAATTAACGGTATTTCACACAATATCACAGTAAAAGAACATCACACACATTAGCCCTACAAAATATAATCAAAAGCGAAGCCACCACTATTCGGGTAACTTTTAAGCCTAACTCTATAACGGGAAACCGATAACACAAGCTAATGTAAGAACAAAGTTTTGACAGCCCACGTGCAGAATAAATCCTCTTTATTAATCAGGAAACTGCAGGTTGAAGCCTTCGCTTAATAGCATTAGAGCAGGCTGCAAACAAACTTAGAGGAAACTACGTAGTAATTAATATTTTCTGATAACATTGTGAGTGTGAAGTCGAGTCACATAATGCCAAGAGCAGAGAAGGAATCCTTCATCATCGCTCAGTGAGGCTAGACGCTAGACACATAAGCGGGTCGGCATATTCGGTTCGGTAGTCGGCAGTACTTGCCGAACCGAACAAAGCCGGACGAAGCATCTGACCTGAACATGTGTGTAGTAACCTCATGGACCCATGTGTCATACTTATTAGATTTGACCTAAGGATAGATGTTAAGGATGAATATTAAATAAATAAATTTATAATCTTGGAACGTCTTTCTTTGGAAAGAAAGTGATCTTCAAGAAAGTGTCCATTGACGATGTATATGTGTTCTTTACTTGAATAAGGTATGTATAATAATAATATTTTAGAATAACTCACACAACGCTATCTGATCCCAAACTAAGCAGAACTTGTACTATGGAAACCAGACAACTGATAAATATAAAAAACTTGAGAGGTGTCAAGGGACACCCGGATGGAACGAAGTTCTTATCTTATTTTTTTTTATTTTTTTTATATTCTTCGCAACACCACACTGTTCAATGCGAAATAGAAAGAAGAAACAAAAATAACTTACAAAAAGACGATTGTATACCGAAGGCTCGAACCCACAACTACACAATTGTCACCAATACTGTGTACCGAATTTATGCCTTTAGACCAAATCGACAGGTGATTTCTTTGTCAAATTAGATGTTCATATATTACGCGCACGCCGCACGGCTTGTGTGTGTCAAAAAGTATCGTTACAACTTTTCGTGAGAAGTTTTTCCGTCTAGCCCCCTTTCACAACGCGCGATAAGGAATTTCGTTCCAATTATATAAATTTCTAAATACATAGTACCTACATATTGTAGACAAATAGCACCCAGACACAGAATAAACCATCGTGCTCATCACGCAAAGTTTGCGATCGAACCCACGACTTAGCAGTCAGTGTCACTAACCACTAGACCAACAGGCCAGTCATGTCAATGTAACCTTCTGAACTGTCGGTATTTTGTGGCCATGTTGACCGTCAGCTTGCATGACATGAGCTAAGGGATATATCAAATCAGTATGCATCTATCAAAAGATTCAATATTATAAAATTGATACTCTAAATAGGTAGTTAATCATTTTTGGCATATTTTCATTTAATCATCTTTAGCAGAATTATTACTACATTCTACATTTTCATTTGATTGCTAAATATATTTTGTCATCATGAGTAGGCATTGAGATACTTCTACTAGTACCTACATATTATGTGATGTGAGTAACTAGGATTTTAATATATATCTATTATGCCCATACCTATTAAATAATTAGGTACCATATTGCACAATAATTTAATGTATTAAATAAGAAATTGTGTTATTATTTCATCATAGTCATAACATTGATAACTCTATCAGTTTCCCATAACGCACCATATAAACACATTAACTTATGTGATTTACAGAATCAGAGGTCATTTATAATGTTATTAAAACATATCGGAAGATTATTATGCACCAGTCACTTCTCGACAACAGCGAAGAGCACAGTTTAGATAAGTTACCAATTTCACGTTAAAATGTAAGTTTATTTTATAAAGTTCCTTATTATTCTGTTTCAATGGCTCAGTGTTTTTAAGTGCTTAACAAACTTAAATTTCTCGTGTTCCGTACAAACAAAACAACACTCTGTTGTTGTTCAAACAGCCAATAGAAACGCAAATAACCGACCAGTTGAAAAGTGTAAACCAGTAAATATTTATCATTGGCGTTTCACGCTTGATCTGGCGAGAAGATGATACTCCTGTCGGAGTTCGTTGTTTGCGAGATTCGGGCTTGAGCGTTTGTCCCAGCGCGTCGGCGCGGCTCGTCGGGTCGTCCGTCTTTCGTGTCTCTTTTGTCCCGAAGGGAAGCCCGGATAGCTTCGACAGTCGCGATGGGAATCGAATCAATTTGTCGAGACAACATTGCGCTCGTTCGATCTTCGTCCCGAGTCTCAATCTTATATAACCTTTGATCTAGCGCAGAAATGACGTACTATCATGTCAACGTGTGCGCTCGCTGCCAAATGCACTCTTGACCCCGTTATCTGCTCATGTAAACGTTATTATACCTTCGTTGTTTTTTATATCCAACATCCAGTGAATTAATGTAAAATTGGGATATAAAAACAATTGTTAAACCGCAGGCTACCAACGATAGCATGTGGAACAAATATGAGGCTGGCAAGAGCCGCGCGCCCGAGGCGAGAGGCACTTGCCAAATGTGCCATCCGATAGCGCCAGAACATTGTAGCAAATTTACAACCACCCTATTAGCACTAAATCTAAACATTAACCCGATTCCGGTAACCAAACTTCACGAATACTTGCGCGAAATATCGGTCACTGAATAAGAGATAATTTCACTGTGCACTAGCTTGCTTTTGGCGAGACTTGATTATAATAAACATCTAAATGCAAATGGGAGAAAATACAAGTTTATCTTGTTTCTAATGGACCGTAAGTGGCAAATTATGTTTACTGCACTTCTGCATCATTTTTATTAATCTTTTATCATGTCAAAAATATCATTGTAGTGTTTGACTTAATAACGAGAACCAACCGCTCATTATCACACAAAATAAGTGTTATTGCCATAACAATATTGATGTTTGGCAGCTACACAAGAGCGATAAGCGTAATAGCTTCTTCGTTTATGTCAGATATGTTTGACAGTTAATAGAGTGAACCATTTTATCATAACATAACACAGTAAATAACAATTTTGTCACAATCTGATAGCTCTTGAGTGTGATAAGAAGCACATATATAGACGAGACCAACATTGCAACAGGCAATAGGCAAGGTGCAGGTACTGCACATTAGAGCTTTCAGAAGCGAAGGGTACTTATATAAAAAAATATATGTTAACTTAATTAAAACTATTAATTTGTGGCGGTACCCACATATAAATAAACTGACACTTGACAGCTCGCGTCAAATCCTGAATCGCGATATAGAAGTTTTCACAGCTGCTAACTATAAATACAAGTTCCCAACGTTAACCGTTGGGCCGCGGCCCGCCAGGCACGACCACCTCGCCTGGTCGGAGGATCCTCCCTTTGTGTTGGAGGGACTTAACACCTTGACCTACACAAATTTTATTCACATATAAGCGTCTTAATCGCGTGAATATTTTGAGGTATATATACATTTTTGTTACATGTTTGTATTGCAACGGCCGTAGTCATGGGTACATTTACCTGTAGCCACAGCCCCCTTCTAACTACCCCTTACTACTACCCCTTAGGTATAAAAGGTTAACCTTAAAACATTCACGCAATTTAGACCCGTAGTATACAGAGTGATTTGTAATATACTATTAACCTCCCGCTCGTGTCTTCTTTACATACTCGTAACACTAAATCACTTTGCAATATGTGTTTTGGAAAATATTTAATAAATATATTAACCCTTAATCAACTACCACTTGTTTATGGGGATTTGACGACATAGGACAAGTTATTTTTAAGTCCCTTTCTTTATCTGTATACTTCTAACTGCACCCACTTCTGGTTATAACTAAATCTGTTTCTGACTTCTTCTGAATCTGTATTCGTCGACTTCTGGATTGGTCAACGCTCGGTACAGTCAGAATTTTAGCTCTTGTAAAGCAACCTTTTTATACATAAACTGAAGAATGAGGCAATTCATTACGATTTTATTTATACGAGATATAGTTACAACCAGAAAGGGGTGCGTTAAGAAGTACACAGATAAAGAAAAGGACTTTAAAATAACTTGTCCTATGTCGTCAAATCCGTTTTTGGAGTTATAGCCTTAACAACTATTTTACTGGACTAAGAGCGGGAGGCTATTAGTATATTAAAATTAACCTGTAAATATTCATGCTGTCATAATTGTGTTCGATAACAAGCCTAACTGTAAATAAAGAATTTAAAGAAGACCTGCAGTATATTTAATTTTGAAAAATATATCTCGTTGGACATGGTTATTTGTTATGAAAATATATATATTACGGTCCTTAATCGCGTGAATAATTTAAGGTAATACCTTGTTTATTGCCCGACGTTTCGACCGTATTGCAACGGCCGTGGTCAGTCAGTCTACCCGTGACCAACAATCAACCCACCGTTCAACCGTTTATGAACATTTATGGTTATTTGTATCTGTAATATTAAGCATTCAAAGGGAAACTGTGTTCTGCGTAGTTCTCGCCACTCAGCTATTATGTAATTTTGAAGTTGCAATTGCGAACTTTAACTAAAACTTCTAATAATACTAACAAACAAATGTATTTAGTTCCAGCAATCAAGATGGCGTACAACACAATAGTGCCTCCCCCAAAGATAGTAGACCGTGACTTCATAAAACCGGCACTCTGTGGGCCTGGACCATGCGATGTTTGGCCTTCCGTTGCTGAAGCGTACTCCAACCCAGTCATCTCTCCTATGTGTGATGAATACTTTCACGTATGTTACTTGCATAATTATGTATCAAATATTCACGACTGTATTTAACTTCGCAAAGAGTTTTCTTCAGTATTGAACTCCAATCCACAAGAAATTATCTGAATGTAAATGAAAATCACATAAAAGTCTGTTGCGTAGTTGGGGAGATCTAAGGGATAGAGGCAGACAACGGAGAGGGAATTGGTTTTATCTATACTAATATTATAGAGCTGAAGAGTTTGTTTGTTTGAACGCGATAATCTCAGGAACTACTGTTCCGAATTGAAAAAATATTTCACTGTTGGCTAGAACATTTATCGAGGAAGGCTATAGGTTATATAACATCACGCTACGACTAATAAGAGCGGAGCAGCAAGGAAAATTGTTGCAAAAACGGTAAAAATTTACGCAGACGAAGTTGCGCGGGTCAGTTAATTTATGTAAAGAAGTGCAATGTAAATAAAATTAAACCGTAATCTGTATGCTCTGCTTACTACCTATCAGTAAAAAATTATTAAATAAAATTTATTTATTAATTAATATTTACCTATAAATAAGCGGCCAGCCCCGCCTATGCACGGAATTTACTCCACTATATACAGAATGATTTTTAATATACTAATAACCTCCCGCTCTTTACTTCTTTACATTACACCAAATAACTTCGTAATATAATTTTTGAAAAAAAAACGTATTAACCTTTTACCACCTACTTTTGTCACACTACAATTTACCACACACCTTAGAGACTTCGGAGTAAAAGCGATGTTTCTTTGTCAGTTTTAGGGCCTAAACCTCACAATTAACAACGATTTTACTCCAGTTATTCTATAGGTGGCTAAGGTCATAACTCCAAAAACCAGTGGTAGTTGATTAAGGGTTAATATGAGTATATTAAATATATTCCAAAACTGATATTACAAAGTTATTTACTATTATGTAAAGAAGCCACCAGCGGTAGGTTATTAATATATTACAAATCACTCTGTATACACATAATATTCATGTTTTATACATTTATGCCAACCAGAATAAATATATGAATTATAGTGAAAACAGCATCAAGAACATACAGACAGACAGATAGACGCGGCGGGAGACTTTGTCTTATAATATGTACAGATTATATTAGAAAATGTAAGTAAGAAAAAGCTGCTTAAGCACATTAACAATGTCAATATTTTACGAAACATTGTCTTCTCTTCATCAAAACCTTTAGACCCTGATGTAAGCCTTCCAAAAAAAAAACATAATATAAACTTGAAACGCAAATATAGAAGATTAAAACGCTTCTCACGGCAGGAGACCCTTACATTGAGACAAAAACTGCCCATTCGCCATTTACAAACCCAAAACTAAAATACATACCTACGTAATAAGAACATTATGCAGTGTAGGTAAATACAATTCTCGCGAGTGTTTCAAGAGAGAGCAAATACCCTTTTTGAGTTTGTTCCCATTATAAAGGGTAGACGTATACATCCAGACCACAAGGTCACTTTCGTATCTCAAGAGGTTAAATATGAGGCGAGGTTCTTTTTATAACATTTCGTATTCGGGCTTAATGAGGTATGACCTTTAGCTGAATATTTACTTCAAATGTATTATAGGGTCTTGAAATTAAATGCGTGTACTTTAGTTTGTTTCTAAACGTCATTAATGTAGACTGATCTTCGTTTGCAAGGTAATCTATACTACACTCGCGAGCAAAAGTATGGAATCACTTGATTGAATTTGATTCCGCGCGATCTTGAGTACTTAATAACTAAATAATAATAATAAAAATGATATCATTTTAAAGGTTAAAATGTAGTCTTAAAATTGATACCAAATTCATTCAAATCGCTTCATTATTTGTGGAGCTATCTTGGATTAAGTGAAGGAGGTAGGAATAGGCAAGGATAATGGAAAAATAATGAATGAAGAAAACAACAAAAATTAATTAATAAAAGTTTAATTTCGCTTAAAAACTTAATGTCAATACTTAGTGTTCCCCCCCCTCGCCCTAATGACAGCTCGGAGACGGTTCTTCATGGACTTGATGAACTTCTGTATGGTATCTTGTGGGATACCTTCCCACTCTTCAATCAAAGCCGTTTTGAGCTCATGTGTGTTTGAAGGAGTAGGATTTCTGGATCGAACCCTCCTCTTTAGTTCATCCCACACGTGCTCTATTGGATTCATGTCCGGGCTAAGCGCTGGCCAGTCCAATGTGGCGATACCGACTTCCTCTAGGTATTCGGTTGTGGCACGAGAAGTGTGACAACGAGCGTTATCGTGCATGAGGACGAAGTCATCACCGATATATCCCGCATAGGGAACGACATGTTCCAGCAGAATATCGGTAATGTACCGGTCTGAAGTTAGACCGCCTCCTCGTCCCCCGCCAGGCACGAAAACAAGCTCCGTTTTACCGTCGAAAGAAATGCCGGCCCACATCATACAAGAACCGCCTCCATAAGCCACTGTCTCAGCGAAACAGCACTGCGCAAATCGCTCCCCAGGCCTCCTGTAGACCCGACCTCTTCGATCGTTGCCGTGCAAACACATTCTGGACTCGTCCGAGAACAGTACACGGCTCCATTCCTCAACCTCCCAATCAAGGTGGGAACGAGCGAATCGAAGGCGGGCTTGTCGATGAGCTGCCGTCAGTTTAGGGCCTGTGGCAGGCCTTCTTGGGGTTAAATTAGCTTGCTTGAGTCTCCGACGAACTGTCCACTCGCTAACAGCGACCCCGCGAACATTTCGGAGCTCCTGTTGGACGTCAACACCAGTCAAATGCCGATTTCGGAGAGAAGTTGACACGATAAAGCGGTCATCCCTCTCCGATGTGCACCGGCGTCGTCCAGATCTTGGTCTCGGGACAAAGCCACCAGTCTCCAGAAAGCGTTTGTAGACTTTCGAAACACAAGACTGACTTATGTGGAGCTGACGTCCGACAGCCCGCTGGCTAAGCCCTTCTTGCAATAGGGCGACGATTTGGGCGGCTTCTGTAGGTGTTGTATCCATTGTCTTCGAAGTTCAAGGGTCCAAAGTTGCGGAGATGTGTACCGGTCAACGTGTGAAAGCTAACTGATAAAAAAAACCGATAACACGTGCTTTTATAGGGGATGAAGGGCGCGCAACTCGCGACGGGTCAAACAATTGAAACGTATCTTTTTTCGTACTTCTTCACGTAGCCCGGGATAACTTCTTAAGTACTGGCGTTATTTGAATGATTTTGGTATCAATTTAAAGTTAATTAATGAACCTTTAAAATGGCATCATTTTTATTATTATTATTTAGTTATTAAGTACTCAAGATCGCGCGGAATCAAATTCAAGCAAGTGATTCCATACTTTTGCTCGCGAGTGTAGTTGTTTTTAACCGATTTCAAAAAGAATGTTTTTTTTTTATGTATGTTCGGACATAATTTCGTCGTATATAAACATATTTTCAAAATCATTTTTTTGTTCGAAAAAAGTTTATTTCAAAATAGTCCCGTCCCATATATCTGAAAATGAGTTTCGGACACAGACACCGAAACTCCTCAATAAATGCCAGCGAATCAACTATGATTGAAATAGGTTAAAAAGGTTTTAAAAGGTTTTTTTCATTAAGCTTATTATTAAAGTTTAGTGCTATTATGTACCTACCTACTAGCTTAATGTAGCTCCTGTGGATGAACGATAGACCACCATTTTACTTGAGCTCCCTTATATAAGGCGCGGCTAGCAAAACTGAAAATCAAACATAAAGAATTATTGAAAACCTGCACGCAAAGTTTTGCGTAAAGGTTCAAAAAAACTGACATGAATAAAGCAAAGCAGTTTCAAATGAAGAAACTCTTGATTAGTTGATCTAATTTAGTTTTTTAATATCTACAATGTACAGGCAGAGTTGACTTACAATTCTGTGATAGTATAAACAAATAGATTGATGACGTGATCATCTACCTTCAAATTTGAGAAATGTTCGGTAATCTGAAGCTGCTTAATATACTCGTTATATTTGCCTCTTATTTCAGGTACTAGACGACATTCGCGTGGGAATGCAATACATCTTCCAAACTAAAAGCAAGATGGTGCTGGCAGTAAGTGGAGCTGGACATGCTGGCATGGAGACGGTGATCACCAACCTGGTGGGTCCTGGGGAAACTTTACTCATCGCTGCTCGAGGCATGTGGGATGAACGCGCTTTCATCATTGCCAAGAGATATGGTAAAATACTTTATGATACCTACTCCTTAGTGAGTACAGAGATAGATATCGCCTCTGAAAGGAAAGTTTGGAAGTATAAAACAAGCTGCACTAACTCCAAATTTTATTTATTATTGAGCAAAGGCCTTCCTTCTTCCACTCTGGTCTCTCCAAGTCATCAGGGGCCCTATTTGAATGTACATCTAGTTCAACTCGCCAACTCTTTCTGAGCCCGCCACGCTGTCTCTTTCATAAGTTGGAATAAAAGCAGGAGAATAAGGACTCTATAACTAGCAATGTGGGATTGTGGTCCCACATTACTAGCAATCCTGTTAACCCCTCCAGCTAAGCTTTATGGCTTGTGTTAGAAGTGAGTTCACGTCGGTAGTGTAATGGCCAGGATTCGAACCCACGACCTCACGATTGCGAAACCGATGCCTTAGCCATTATGCTACCGCCGCTTTAAAAATTTATATACATGGTGCTCCCGCTCTTGGCTTTTTTAAATTACAACAAATATCTTCGTAATATAATATTTGAAAAATGAATTCATAAACCCTTCACGACCTACCACCTACTTTTGTCACACAACCTAAACTTCACTAAACCTCACAATTAACAATGATTTTTCAACAGTAAAATAGTCTGATTAGATTAAGGGTTAATTTATTAAATATTTTACAAAACTTATATTACAAAGTTATTTAATGTTATCTAAAGAAGCAACAAGCAGGAGGTTATTAGTATATCAAAAATCAATCTCAATAATGAAAATTCAGTTGCCATCAGCCTTTCAGTCACAGGTTTAATACTTATTTTTTAATGATAGTTAGCAGTATGGCATTTTGGTCCCACATTACTAGCAATCCTGTTAACCCCTCCAACTAAGCTCAATGGCTTGTGTTAGGAGTGGGTTCACGTCGGTAGTATAATGGGTAGGATTCGAACCCGTGACCTCACGATTGCGACACCGATGCCTAGCTAATATCGCTTTAGCGATTTAATTAGCTAAAAGCACTTCACAGAGTTATTGCTATTTCTACTTCCAAAACGATTTCCTGCTTTTATTTTGACGTTATAGCCGAAAATACGAAATAAATTCTAAGCTTAATAGTATCAAATATATTGGGGTCGGTTTGTAGCCTATCAGTTTTTCACGCTACCCGATTTTCACAATCTAACGAGACAGCGGTATTTTTTGGATGAAGTTTCCTTTAAGGGTATTGAGTATCCATATTGAACTATTGAGTTATTGAGATAAGCCTAAATGTAAGATAAAATAGATTAGTTTTTTTTTTACTAAATGTTGAAGCCTGATTGGATTTGTCATTACATTACAATCTAGTCTTAAAGACTAATATAAATAATTTGATTTTAATCTGCTATGTTGTATACTAAAACTTAAGAATGTGTCCATTGGCACTTTTTCTTATTGTCTTTATTGAAGGGGATCACTTTGTTCTTGTGTTCTAATGGGTAGCACTTATTGCACTACGTAACACTCACTCACTAAACTAACTCGAAAGGCTTAGTCTTAGCACTATGTCTGTGGTTTCGAGGAGCTGGATTAGTCTCGAAATTCACATGTTGAAGAAGTCATCGTTCATGAGCTTCGGCATACTTTTTTATAATATTGGCAACAAGGTCAGCCTTCAGTTCACGGTGGAGATCCTCATTTCTTATATGACAGGGAGCGTTTACTTTACATTATTTCAATATTATTAAGATAGGTTAGATAAGAGTATTTAAAGTACAATAGACACAAAAGTGGGGGATCTAACAATGGTAATCTCGTTGATCTCTCGATTTTTTTGATTACTTTTATGGATAATAACTTTAATATTTCAGGCATAAAAGTAGAGGTCACCCGCGTCCCTCTTTTTGCTACCTTCAAGCTGGAACAATTAGAAGCTGAAATCAAGAAGCATCGACCAACTGCACTGTTCATCACTCACGGTGATTCTTCCACCGGCAGCGTTCAACGGATACAGGGATTAGGTGATATCTGTCATAAGTAAGAATTTTTTTGCGCATAACATTTCTACAATACATATACATCGGATTGCCCACTTAAACATGACCAGGACAAATTAATAGAGAGATAGGTGGCTTACCGCCCTCATAGCGACTGGCCTGTTGGTCTAGTGGTTAGTGACCCTGACTGATAAGCCAGAGGTCATGGGTTCGATCCCCACCCAGGATAAAACTTTGTGTGATACGCACGATGGTTTATTCTGCGTTTGGGTGTAATTTATCTATAATATTAATGTATTTAGAAATATATAAGTATGTTTATCAGATATCTGGTTGCTATAGCACAAGCTCAGCTTAGTTTAGGATCAGATGACGTTGTGTGTGTTGTCCCAAGATATTATTATTATAGACATCTTATACAAATGCTTATATTCTTTCATATCGCTCTTACAGGTGTTTTGGTGCCAAATCGATTTTTAATTAGAAATCTAATTTGTCATTCTAAAGATCTTGATTGTAGATGATCATATTTTACGTCGCGTCTTACACTATCTCAAATTCAGAAAAATACATGAATACACTCTAATACACATAATGCGCATATTTTAAAACATTAGTATCCACTTTGGCAACTACAAACGATAATGGTACCCATTAGCATTTGTAGCCGACCTAAGTCCATTTATTTTATTACCTAACTTACTCGAGAAAAGAATTGTAAAAGAATCAAGCTGAGCTAAAAACAGTATTGACTTCACTTATTTGTTCTAACAAATAAAGGATAATGCAATCTATGAAGTCTACTCACGAGAGCTTTTTAAATAATTGATAACAGTGACTATTCGAATAAGATCTGTATTCAGGTGCCACTTGATTAAAATAAACCTTTAGAGGCTACAAGGTCATCGTTTCGTCTAGAATTACGAGTGCAAGACCCGTAAAATAATAGAATGTAAATATTAATTTTATTCAAACAAAATTACTACTTCCATTTTCTGGTGACCAAATAATGTGAAAAAGCCATTTGAAACGTGAGAGTATAAAAGTATTTTAGAGGAACGTTTAGAATTTGAAGAACGTTATTCAACCATTCTCTTCATCAAATCCATTGAGGAACTGGTAGGTTTATTAAAAGGAAAAAAGACACCTTCACTTCGTTGTTCGTTTATGTGTTTGTCTGTCAAAACCTTATTTTCTAGGACGCGTGACTGACCATACCAATGAATATTCCACTGTTGAACAAAAATCCTTCACACAAAACATGTGAATTGTTTTACTTACTTTCAATGTATTTGTGCTCAACAAAAATCTTTGGCGAGAAATCTTAATTAATGAAGACAGCTATCGCCGTCTATTAAATGAACAGACATTTAAAAAACCACAAGCTAGAGCTTTATCCAATCTCTGCTAAACCGTTTCTTCTGTCGTTATTTCACTTCCAAATTAAAAAAGCAGCGGACTTTAGCAGAAAAAGTATTTGATTGCTTGTGGAACTAAGACTGGGACACCGGAGCCGAACAATTTAATTACATTCGTTGTCTCTTTCATTCCTGACTTGACTTTGTACTTAGCGCTAGGTCTCCCTGAATACGTTCGAGTTGAAAACTCTTTAATTGCATCCTGCGAAGGAGTCTGCAATTAGCATGCAGTGGAAAATACCAAGCGCGGTAAAAGTTGAGATAAAAAGTTTTTCGGTGATTCCAACTATTCCGAGATTCTACTTTTTTCTTAAGCGATGTCGTTTACGTTGACTGAGGTTCCTCGACTCTACCCGTCTAAAATCACTTCAACAGCACTTAAGTCGGTAACTGACGAGATATTTAATAGAATGAGCCTAATGAGCATCCTAGACGAGCGTAATCTAGGGGTAATGTCGTCTACTAAAAATCTGATTTCCAAATTACTTCAATGTAAAAAGTTAGACTGTGCTTATGTAATCATATTATTCGCTATTGCAGTTATGTTTATATTTAGCATGGACAAAGTAGATTACGGTTAATGCTAATTTAGTGAGGGCTTAATTAATATAATCGGCGCATTGGTACGTCACATTGCAATATCCGAAGATGTCCTACGTAATCATTATCGACGAATTCAATTTGCGACATGTCAGATACCTACGTCCGATCTGTAATGAGTGTTCTACATCAACGTTTCGCAAAGTGGGTTCCGTAGAAAAGTACTGGGGTTCCACGAAATATTGGTTTGGAAATATTGAACACAAATGATGATTGCCTAAAAAGAGCAACAAGAAAACTCGTCGGATAATTCCAATAAGTCTAGTTATGATAGTTCTCAGCTACTGAGATCTTTGTCAGATTAATTGCTTGTCATGAACTTGTTAAAGTTTGGGAACCTCTACACACCCATCTAAAACTAGATAAAGTTTGCATTTAAAAAGTAATCTCCGTAAATAAAATTGATAAGATCGCACGATTTTAAAGAAAATTGTTATAGACGTACGAGTATATATTGTGGTAACCAAAAGCCAAGCGCGAAACATACCTACATATGTTTGACCTGGGTCATTATTCAAGATCTTTTTCCCCTATCCACGGAACTGTCAAAATCTCTCAGCTCTGCTCTCCGTTTACCATTGTGACAAAATTTTGACAGTTCCGCATGGCCGTGCGGTGGACACGGAAAAAGATCGTGATTAATGATCCTAGACTCTTTACTTATGGTAGATTCCAATAATGATTAAACATATTTTCAGATACGGGACCTTATTGATCGTGGACACAGTAGTGTCGCTAGCGGGAGTACCATTCCTAACAGACGAGTGGGGAGTCGACGCAGTGTACACTTCGACTCAGAAAGCTCTTAGTGGTCCTGCTGGAATTTCTCCTATGGCTTTTAGTCCACTTGCTCAGTAAGTAATTTTGTCTATGACTTTTACTACTTTTATTCTGTCTTAGCAGTGTAAGTTCTAGGAGAGGGAGGGCGCTAAGAGACTCCAGATAAAAAAAAAACACTTAAATGCAATCCTTAGATTACTTGAAGTTTCGACCAGGTATGTCTACTTGTTAAAACTTGAAACTTCAAACAACTTAAAAGTAAATAAAGCATGAGTGATAGGCGGTAATGCGGTATTGTTTATTTATAAAAATGCTAAAGCTTTAATGTCTTGTCATTTACTTGGCAAAATTCTGTAATTGTACTATTAGAGAATCAGACTACCAGTTAAAAGCACTACGAAGTTTGTATATCTAATGAACAAACACAATTCTTTCAGGGAAAAAATAAACCGAAGGAAGCATGAGCCTCCATTTTATTTTGACGTCAAATTATTAGCAGCACAGTGGAACTGCTTCGGAAACACAAGATCGTAAGTACCATTCTTAAATAGGAATTCGACGAACTCTCTTACAATAACTTTAGACTTCTCTGAGACCGTACTTTCAATGACGTCAACTAAAGTCTTTTGATTATTTCTTGGAAAACGTACCTACATTCAAAACATCTGTAATTAAACTTTATGAAAATTCGTTGAAAAAATAAATTATTAATGAATTCCATCATGAGCACTCAGGCTCTTAAATACAATGTCTGAGGTACTTTGGTGCCTCGCTGGGTATAATTCTTATATGAGTAGTATCGATTTTTTTTATTTATGATACCCTGTAACAACTAGGACAAGTTGTAATGAATACCCATGCCCAGCAGTAGGATTTTTATTGGGTGTAGACAGTGTATTAACTATCCTTTTATGCGCAATGCGACCTTATATAACTGCTTCTTACGAGTAGTATTGGTACAGATGGTCATTAATTTCTGCGCCCCTTCTGGGTCTGCGCCATGTACCTTGGCACCGCCCTAGTTACGGTACTGAGTGTAGGTGTAATTGTATCCATTACCCAATAATTTAAATATCAATCTTGAGAATAATAAACTTTTTAACCTTACCTAGGTATCATCACACGATGTCTCCACCTTTGCTATGGGCACTGAGAGCTTCTATCAAAGAAACAGTAAAAGAAACCTTACAAAAGTCCTGGGACCGTCACGAAGCTACAATGCTACACTTGCACAAGCGTCTTCGAGAATATTCCTTCGATTTCTTTGTCCCTGTGCCTGAAGATCGATTGCTTACTGTGACGACGGTCGTGTTGCCTAAGGGGTATGATTACCTGGAGTTCGTCAAATATATGAGAGCCAAGTGAGTAATTAAAGTAGTATATATCAGCCTTACTTATCTTGGTCACTGCAGCCCATCTCAACTAGAAAACATTGGGTTACGTGTACGTGGGTACATGCACAACAAACATACAAATAGGCGTGTTTCCTAGGAAAACAAAAAATCCAAAAGACTAATTAGGAAATAAACCTGACATTTAAACTGACAACAGTTAAGACCCGATAAAATTTTGTGCTAAATTGGCTTTTTTATCATATCACTAAAATACGTGATTTGACGAGAAAAAATAGTGACGTCATAGAGCGCTATTTGTATGAGATCTCCAATTGACGTACAGACCTGGACCGTGCCATCCCATTTAATTAAAAAGTAAATATTGACCGCAAAGCGTGAAATGAGAAAAAACTCGTGCGGCCTTTGACAGCTATTGTCCACAAAGTAGTGTTGTCTCTTTCTAGAGAGTGGTCACTTTTGTGAGGTAATGGCGCAGTCCTGATCAATGATATCTCCATATAAAATCTGCGTTTTAACATTTCTTAAAGTCTTGTTTCTGAAATTGAAAAAAAGGCCAGGTTTTTATAACCTTGTTCTTTTCTCACAGCCTTTTTGTTTACTTTAACACTTTGTGTGGGGATTTCAAGGATTCCATTATGCAACCTATGTGAAAAAGTAAGTTTCTGTATAAATAAGGGCCAACTCAAACCAAAAGAGCATCGAAGCGCAGCGAAGCGGAGCGCAGTTTCAGTGTCATGAGAATTTTAACTTAATTTTTATTATTATAAATACTATTATCGCATGAGAAACTCGAACGAGGCGCGCGGATGCCCGCGGAGCCGCAGGAATTCCGGCGAATTCCATAAACGGAGCCGTGCGCCTGCGCGAGCATTCTCGGGAATTCCCCAGAAAGCTCGAGCAGTCACGAGCGGCCGCTGGCAATATCCCGCCCCTCGCCCCGACGCCCGCCGCGTGCGTCTGTTGTGCGCGGGCATTCGCTATTTCGCATTCATTCCTTGCAGTGCAACGAATACAGAAGTAATGGAAATGGATGAAGAAAAGCTTATTTATTTGGTACAAATGTACGACTGCCTGTACAATATAAAATCAAGGCATTACAGCGATAAACATATGAAAAATAACGCTTGGCAAAAAGTGGGCGCTGAAATGAATATGTCTGGTATGTATTAGTTTAATTATTTTTATTTGGGTGGTAGGTATTTAAACGTACATCAAAAAAAGTAATTTTTGTATGCAAAAGTCATATATTATTTGTCTCGCAATAGAGGAAAAAAAAGTAATGTAGTATTGACGTACATTTTCGAATTATCTGCAATACTAGTTTTGCTAAACATTTAGTTTATTTGTGGTGAAGTAATTTATTTGATATATATTTATATATACATATTTGAAAATAAATTGATGTGAGATTATTTTCATTTGATGTGCAATTAATAATATCCCATTTATTTGATTCACTGCTGAGCTGGGAGCAAAAGAAAAACGTATATAAATAGGTATGTATTTTTATTTGAAAATTAAAATAAATATTTTTTTTATATTTTAATTAAAATTAAAAATAACTTTAAATTGTTGCGATGTCGTCAGCAAATTGTAGAACTCGTTAGTTTACATACGGCACAGTCTTTTGTAAATCTTGACACCATTTAATGTTACCATGTTAAATCTATTTAACTACGGGAAATCATTTCGTTTTGCCAAGAAACTGCACCACAAGAATTAAAATAAGTCTTAAATTTATCTCTTATACACATAGCATTTTCTTGGGAAACTGAACCCTCTTGAATATTTTGTAATATACTATTTATTGGCACTGTTTCATTTATGTTTTCAAATATTTCATCATTTCTTAGGTAATTATGTAAACAAGTGCACGCTAATATCAAAATGTCTAGGTATTTGGGTTGCATTCTAATTCTCTTTTGAAAAACCTCAAACTTTTGTGTTAGTATTCCGAAACTGCTCTCTACAATACGTCTTGCACGGCTCAGGCGATAATTAAATATTTTCTTCTCGACGTCTGTCGACACTTGGTTTCCAGGAAAAGGTCTCATTATGTGTTTGTGTAACGGAAAAGCCTCATCTCCAACAAAAACATGTGGCAATGCTTCTGTCGTACCTGGCAAACATTTATTAGGTGGTATATCCAGTGTATTATTATTCAATGATTGTCCTAATCTGGAGCTGCTTAAAATGCCACTATCACTATTGCGACCATATGCTCCAATGTCGACTACAACGAATCGATAATTTGCATCGGCAATGGCTAGCAAAACTACACTGAAAAAAATTTTATAGTTATAAAATTGACTGCCGCTGTTCCAAGGTGCTCTTATATTAACATGTTTGGCATCTATGGCTCCTATACAGTTAGGAAAATTCCATTGAGTTTCAAATTCTTTTGCTAGTTTGGTCCATAACTCAGCTGTTGGTTTTGGCATAACACGCGGCCGTAAATACTTCCTTATCGCGGAGCAAGTTTCGTGAACAATTAGAAGTACAGTACTATATCCCATATGATACTCGTGAGTTAGCGCTTTGAAACTGATAGCAGTAGTTAGAAATCTGAAACAAAATTTAATTATTATCACCAGTATAAGTTACACATATCGACAAATCAAGAGTAACAGCCCCGGTAGTTTGTCTACTTTTGTCCGTGTGTGTATATTATTATGTTACCATCATAAAAATTAAAAACCATAAAACATAACAAGATTGTTATATTATTAAGTATATTACTACTATTTTCAGTGGATGATTGCCAAAAGTCTTGGAAGAAATTACGAGATAGTTATAGAAAGGGCATTTCATTAAGAGAGAGTAGAAGTGGGTCAGCTAGAAAAGTAGAACGCCCATTAAAATTTGAAAAAGAATTAGAATTCATAAAACCCTTCATGAAAAGCAGGAAACAAATTTCAAATTTAACGAGTTCGCCAGAAGATACAGATATTACCACAGATGGCGAATATCAGTCTATGTCCCCAAGACCGCAGTCGCAGCTTCTACCCTCACCACGGCCACATTCGCAGTTATCATCGTCACCACGGCCACAGTCGCAGCTATCAAACCGGACCTCTTTATCCAACGAACAGCCTCTCAAAATGTCAAATTTATTGTTCAAACAATATATTGAAGAAAAGAAAATGGAAGATGACCCAACTATTAGCTTTTTCTTAACCATGGGCCGAACTGTGAAAACAATGCCTAAAAATATTCAAGCCAAATTAAAAGGAGAAATTTTTCGCCTCATAAATGAAACGGAAATAAGACTATGGTGGTAACATGACACGAGATACAGCTGAATTCGACTTATCTGCCACAGGAAATAATACAACCATATCACCTTCTTCAAAGTATCCACTGGAAACAATCAGTATCAGTCCTAGATCTGTGACAGAAAATTACAATGAAACAAACATTCCAACCACATCCTTTTCATACACACCATCAATAATACCGGCTGCAGAAAACAAAACTATTACATCTTTTTCATACAAACCATCCAAAATACCGTCGACTTCAACAAGTTATCAAGAAACGAACACAGAAAATATCTACGAGACAAACTCCTCACTAAGCTCATTCGACCCACCTCCGTCGCCTTATATACCACACGCTGTGTCGAAATCACAACAAAGATCCTCTGAAGAGGATTATGAAACCAATTTTATCAATACGACATTTGACTAATAAAGAACTGTTGCCTAAATTTTCATTCAAACAATGTTTTTTTTGGAGTGTTATTGATTGGAGTTAATGTTGAACAATAAATAACAATACAATTGAATATAAATATACTTTTTACTTATTTACTCACCTGAGGCAGACCGATAGTCTTTCTTCAGCGGAAATAGCCAATCTATAATTGGTATTTTGTTTTTGAATATGTGGCCTGAGAATTTCCAACAAACTTTCAAATTTGTTATAGTTCATTTTATAATAGTCATAATGAATGCTAGGATACAGATGTAAATTTGTGCAAAATGTACGAAATTGGCCAAACAAATGTCTTTTCTTCCACACGTCGTGTACCCAAAAGTTTCTTTTTCTTTTAAATCTTTCCCTCCTTATGTCTTCGGCCTCTTCCTCTTCTTTTATATGTGCAATAATAATTAAATCCAAAATACCCATTTTCACTGCATAAACACAAGTTTCCTCGAGTTTTATTGAAAGTGAACTGCGCATAGAACGACCCGTGAATTCATCGCGTGCGGGCTCGAGATGGCGCGCGGAGTCCCGCGACTTCTCGCGCATTCCAGCGACTTCTCGAGCAGTCGCGGGAATCCTCGCGCCCTCTCTACCGAGCGGGTCGCTGCGCTCCGCTGCCCTTCGCCGCTCTTTCGGTGTGAGTTGGCCCTAAGGCTGCCTGTGACTATGTGGTTTGACCGCGTGTTTCGGTTGACCGAAACACGCGGTCTGATTGATCAGGATATGTGATCTTTTCCCAATAGTACCGATACTTAAACAAAATTACTGCATAGTTTAAACTCATAGAAACCGTCCATTGGTTGTTAGGCACTACATAATTATCTAACGTGTAATTATTTATTATATCCACAGACACAATATTTTAATTTTCGCTGGTCTTGGACCTACTGCTGGCAAGATTCTGCGTATTGGCATCATGGGAATCAACTCTACCATCCAAATGGCTGATGCCATTGCCGAGGGTATGGCAGACACGCGTCGAGCACTCAAGAAATCATCACTTTAATTGTTTATTTCAAGGTTTCGGTACTAGTTTATTAGGAGATATGGACTGTTAGGGATAAGGGAATAAATAAATTTAAAATTGTTCTTTACTTAACGTTTAAAAAATATATATCTTGGATATTGGTTTCTACTGGTGTTGGTTTCTGGTAAAATTATTCATAAGCCTATGTTTACAATATTGACAAATATAAACCTTAAGTTAAAAATAAAATACCCATACACTTTTTTTATTAAACAGAAGTTTAACTATTGGTTAAGTGTCATTAATTAACTTCTCCAATCACCGCAAATTTGTTATATTTTTATCATAATAGGTACTTTAGAAAAGGTCATTCACCTCTTAGCCATTAAGAATGCATGTCTTCATTGTTGATCAGTCTATTACTGTTCACTATTAAACGTTGACCTCTACGAATTTCAGCCAGTTCATTACCTTTCACCAGCCAATTTACTTTCAGAGGATAATGTTAATCAAGAAAACATGAAAATATTGATAAACATATCTAAATAAATTGCCTAAGTACTTCGTAGCAACCTGCTACGAAGATAATTTTTTGACGTAGACTACCAAATCGGTTTCGTTATATGCATAGATAACTATAAACACCATGGTATGATATTCTTCTGAAATTGTTTACATAATCAGCTTGTGACCTACGATGATGCTATGTGTAGCATAATGAATCTAGCATTGCATTAACAGTCGTCCTTTCCCGGTTCTGTTTTGAAGTTCTTCTATTTTCTTGATTCGGTTGTTTCTTGAAGTTAATTGTGTAATTTTTTTGAGGATGAGATGGTACATCGTTGGCTGGCAAGGTTGGAAGTGCCCGAAGCAGTGTTGTCAGCGTAAATGTTAAATTAAGGTTTTGAACATCGGGCTTTTAGTCGCATTAACAGGTTATTTTGTTAAACGGGGCTATGAAACCGTACTTAACCTCTTAAATGGGCTATTGTTCGTCGAGTCATTGTGATTAGACCACTTAAATTAAAACAAAAGGTAAATTAAACATACATATTTGTTCACAGGTCTATTTATTTTTCAATGTATGACATTTTACAAACTATTGACTGGATGCACCTAGACAACCCAAATTTTGTAATATTACTTCACAAATAATAATTTAACATACAATTATATCATTTAGGTTTACTAATTTGATGTTTTAAATAAAAAATAAAATGAATATCATCCCTTTATATACCATTACATTGGTAATGAATGCAATGATTTATTAAATAGAAAAACAATGCAATACAAGCGAGTTCATAGTATTTTTCATGGCTATTAGTTATGTTATTTGCAAGCCATAGGTGACTACTTTTCTATTGTTAGATTATACAAAAAAATATATTAGAACCAAGATAAACTCTTGCACTTAACCGAGTGATATTCTCGTTATGTCAAACTAATATAAAATAATAGCCAATATAACATTATATAATACAAATCCTCATAATTTTGACTGGACTAGAACCCACAACAAAATGTGAAAAGAATTTAATTTACAAGATATTTTTGGCAAATGGACTCTCAAAAATTCAAATTCATATGATGTGCTATTCTCGCACTTTAGTATCTATAAGCGTCATCACGAGATGTAAAAAAAATAGCGAAATAAAATGCCAATTTTGTATTTTAAAGCCATCAATAGCGCCCGCGCAAACATTATGAAGGCATAATATCTTAACAACTTTTCGCTATGTTTTTACACCCAGTGACTATGAATCTTCAGATACAACTTATAGCAATAAATTCCTATTATAATCAGTATTCAAAACAGACGTATCGCTAGCTACATGGCATTCATTTCCATCACATCGAAACATTTGGACTAGCTTCCTCAATTACGTAACTAAACTGTTATCCTAGTAATTAAACAAAACTAGTCAAGAAATTTGCGTAAACTATCTTATTTATATATGATTTATATCGGTACAATACGTAATAGGTATCTGTGTATAAAGTATTAAATGAAGACTAAAATGAAAATATTTACAGAGTATCTTCAAACTTGTTCAAAGATGTATGATAATAATGTAATATTAGAACGCCCTAAAACCACGAAGTAAAATTTGATCATAACCAACACTACTTTCTCTAAACCAAACTGGGGTTTGACTCTTTCAATCGTATCAGAATGGTATTTCAATGACAATGTAAATATCAAGTTTAAATATTAACATCATAAGTCCACTTTGTCACGTCCCACGTAAAACAAGTCCCACGATTAATTGTTCATTGAGATTTAAAAATAAGTATTTAAATAACGTCAATAACATTTTCTCATAAATACCACAAAGCAAGGAAAATAGCGCGGGGCTCTATCATAATTTGAATCCTTGATCTGGGGTTAGCAAAAGTCCTCTTAAAATGACTACTCAACTAATACTGCTAATAGAATATTCAATATTAAAAACAAAATCTGCCTTAGCAGTAAGCCAAGGCAGATTCTGTTTTTAATATACAGACCTATAAACGCTGCATGGTATTTATAATGAATTCAGAAATGTAGTTCATTCAAAAGTATTATCAAGGAGGTTATATGAATTCATTGAAAGTTATATTTATTTTAGCGATACCATTCAGCATATTCCGTAAAATATTTCAACCTGCAATCATCGAATGAGACATGGTAAGACGTATTATAAATGTATTGAATTTCGCAATCATGTAGCACAGTTCTGCTGTGTTTTAAACCCAAAATATTTATATAAAGCAGGGCTATTTTTCTACTATAAAATATAAAGTTTGAGTAGACATTTTGAGAAGAGCATACTCTATAATGTTCTGTAACTTGACGTATTCTCTATTAGTTAAAATAACGCAGACATTAGTTACCGATCATGACACATGTGCTATCAACATAGATAATACAAAACTAAAAGCAAATGCACAAACAAGGCGACCAATATAATAGCATTTGTGATGTTCATACATGATGACCTAAACGTGCGGTTATCCCGTATCATATACAATAGAAACGTAAATAAATATGCACATAAGTATTATAATTTATATTTACATTTAAGAAAATATGGCACATCGTTTTATCGACCGCGCTCAATCTTGTCCGAGCGATCGAGCCCTACCTCTAACAATAATACAAATCAGTATCGGATGATGTAATGCGCCTAAATTTCGTGTTACCATAATACCAATTAAAATACCGGTGGGTAAGTCAATATTCAAAGCCGTATAATACAGTAAAGCTACCTCCGTCGTCGATCGACTGTTCGCGCGGTCGACCGTCCCTCCCTAAGACACGCGGCGTAGAACCGAGCCACACAATCAGAGAACCAGTCTAAATAATCAGTCCGATGATAATTAACCTCTAAATGGCCCAGCCTCATATTTTTAAAAACCTCTTTATTCGTATAAAAAGATGCCTCATAAAAGCATCTAAATCTCATCTGTAGCTCGGTTCGTACAGCGCGTTTTTCATACTAAATCTAAAGACACATTCGAATCGCACGAGTACATAAAAAATATGTCAGTCTATTCACTTAGCCTAACAGTCTGGGGTATAGACGGGACGGGCGCAGTAAAGCTAAGCGCACACCAGGCGGGCGGATCGTAACGCACTGCAATATACCCATCGCACACTATCAACCGCAGCGCCGAGCTTCATACGTTATGCGTAGATTACAACAGTACATAATGGCGAAAGTGAAGGGACTAAAAAGTCGAGGTATCAAAGTCCAAGCACCGGTCGATGTACATTATACTATTCAAACCCTACATCGTTCCACTTCAGGGTTTGCCACGCTGTACATCGCCCACAAGGCGGAGTAATCTGGTGGTTTATTGTCCGTTGAAGAAAACAATATAAGATCGTGAGAGTCTCAACCGTGTAAGTAAACGGTGTCCACACAAAACATATGGGGCGCGTTACTCTAGTATAGTCCCGGTCTGCGCGGTGGTGGTGTTGGCGCTCAGCTGGGAGAGTGCGCGACCGGCGGCGGAGCGGGGCTGCGCGGCGCGCGCGCCGGCCGCTCCGTGCGCCGCTGCCGGCGGTGCCGCGCGCATGCGCAGCATGCGTCGACCCGCCGCCGACGTTGGCACGCCGCTCGGCCGCATCGCTTGCGGACACATGTCACTTCGCCGTCCTAAAAAATAATAAATCAGTATTATTATATAAAATAAAAAAACTAAACAAAATTTACTCTGTCCATTATATTATTAGTTTTTTGACAGCTCACGCCCATGAAGTTTCGTATTGTTTACCTTAAAATTTTCAAACAAATAGTATTGTACTTCATGGACGGTTACCGCCCACTTAGTGATGTGCTACGCATAACGATCATTACGATTGTGCCACAGATTACAAATAATCGGTAGAAATAAATGCTATGAATAAATGTTATTTCTTCATAATATATTAATAAGGTGTAATTTAAACAGAAAGAAAACAACATTTTTATTTAAATTTCTTTTATTAACATGACTCGTCAGTATCTTCATTTGAACTTGATTGGTCCGATGAGGAGTCTTCAGTAATATTTATGATTAGCTCTTGTGTGCATAAATTATCAAATGCAATGTCCCGGTCCCAATCAGACATTATGACTTTCTTAGTTCTCTGCACCACACTCGCCCAGTTTTCGGTCGTCACGTGGGTGCAAGCGTTTTTTAGTAATTGTAACATTTTATTCGCTGTGAATGGGGGGCTTGTATTGCTTCTTGCAGCATGCCCTTTTACTTGTGCCCATATAAGTTCGATAGCGTTGTATTGGCAGTGATAGGGAGGAATCCTAAGGACGATATGGCCATATTCTGCTGCCATTTCATCGATCACATACCGTTTTGGTTTCTTCTTGTTTTTTAATATTTTTAATAATTCTATTTTTAACATGGATTCGTCTACATTTTCTCCTTTATCGCGTAGCCAATTAATAATTTCATGTTTTTTATTAGCTTGTGTTGGCATTTTGTCAATTTGGCGAGAGTGGTAGGGCGCGTTATCAATAAAAATTATTGATGGTTCTTCCAATGATAGAAGCATATTCTTGAACCACTCTTCATACACCTCCGCATTCATTTCCTCGTGGTAATCACCAGATTTCTTTGATTTAAATGTCAGCATTACATCTTTCACAAAACCTTTAGCTGTACCTGCGTGGCAAATGATGAGGCGTTCGCCTTTACCAATAGGTACTGCGGAGGTGGAAGCAGCAGTGTCGTCAGTCCAGGACCGAGATACGGTGTGGTTAGCGTTGAGCCATGTTTCATCCGTAAAGACAACATTTGTCCAATCTTGAATTTTTTTTGCCTCCTTTAAAAAGTCACATCGTGCCAAAACAATATCAGTGCGTTCCAGTAATATTTTTCTTTTATTTGACTTTTTAAATGAAAAGCCAATTATTTTCAAAACTTTGGCCAAAGACGATTTTTCTCCACGAAATAGACCGTTTCTTTTCAAAGAAACAATAAGATTTCTTAAAGTTGGAATTTCTTTTCTCAGATAGTAGTCATATACATGACGGCGAATGGCGTCAGCATCAAAATCGTTAACATTTGTAACAACACGAGGCCGGCGTTTACTTTTAGGTGTAGAAAGCTTGTTATTTTCTAAGCCGCTCTTGCCGTAGGCTTCGGTAGTAATTTTAGTTACACTTGAAAGACTGATACCCAACGCGGCCGCAACTCGGTTTCGCACTTGCGAAATTGGTATAAGCGGACCGCCATTTTGATTTTCTTGCTCAAAGTAATCATGAAGTTTAAGCACTAATTCTCTCGATTGTTTTTTCAACACACGTCCTTTCGGCATTCTCACGATCAATGAACTCTGCGAGAAATAAAACTACTCAACTCGAGGTATCACAAATATTAAAGAAAACTCAGCGAACGTAAATGCGTGTGACTAGCACGGGCGTTTTGTTGCGAGTGACAGACCACGTCAAAATGGCGACCGGGCGGACGTTGGTTAATGTTGCAAGTTGACTTATATAATTTTACGAATTTACTATGCAATTTTTACAGTTTCTAATATTTATTTTTATAATAATGAATAAAAACGCAAATACATGGATTTATAAGAAATCTAAGGGAATATTAAATCGAAACGCACGTTTATCGCAATCACTTATTTTGTTTACGTACCTAATTCGAATAATGATATTAGTACAGTCGGAATGGTATCACATTTGAGATACTTTTGTACATCACTAACTTTGTCAATCGTCGAGCTGTCAAAAGAGTATTAATATAATGGACAGACTATAATGTACGATGTCCACCAATCGGACGACGCAGGAGTGCAGCGCAGTGCATTTCACACTGTGCCAGAGGAAATTCAAACTTCTGAACTTAGCCATAAGTTTCATATTTGCATGGAATTTACACTGCTTGAAACTCGGTTAAATCTATTCTATTGCGCGCGCATGGCAGCCGGTCGGATCCTAGCATATGCTCGCGCACACTGACGTTGGCGCACGGCTGCCGACGCGTTCGGTCGGCTCAGTTCGGCTGCCACCACGTGCGCTCGTATATTGTATTCTAGTCGCTGAGAGCATGCCGACGTTAACGCGAGCATGCGCGCACATGCTTCCGGTTTCCAGCAGATTGTGTCTGTCTGTGCGGACGCGGTTGGCTGCTCGCGCATCCGCTACGATGGGCTGCGCTGCGCTGTACATTAGTTGTCCTGTATCTACTAGAGAGGGCTTCAAAAGAATGTTATACCTTGCACCGGCAAGTGACACATCTCTGCTCCCCGTGCGAGTGTATCGATGGATGCACCTCTTTGCCGTTCGGCAGTGGACCATCAGGGAACTTGCAACCTCCTTCGGCGAGGATCTCCTCAGCCGTGCGCGGCGTTCCCTGGTCTTTCGGAGTCTCTTCATCTGGCTTCTTTGCCTTTACCTGCAATAAATTAAATTAAACAAGATCAGACTTGATAAATGCAGAGACCTTTTGACTAAATTAATAAAATTTAACTATTCTAATTACCTCTGGGCAAACTCGACAACAAGACTTTTTATCAGGTCTATAAGCATCTTTTTCACTGCACTTCAGAGGCGGGCACCTTACTCTTGGACATTGTATCTGTCTCGTTTGGAAGTTGCACGTACAGATGGCGCATGTGTCGTATCCACCAGGCACGAGATACGGGTGCCAAGAGGAGCCAGGAGCATAGGTTTGGTCTGCTAGCGCGCAGCTGCCATTTTCTGACCATACAGCAGTGGTGGAATCTATAAAATTTGAGGATCAATTAATCGAGGTCTTATAATCCCACGAAACTGTTATCATTAGATACTGTTTATCTCTACAAATAAAATTTTAAATTCTGTTACATCAAAATTAAAGAGTTACGGCTTTTGCTTATCATTGGCGGGACTATATAAATATGAATTCGCGAACCTACAAATGTAGGACGGCACTTTTGAATAAACGATGGTAACTTAATCAAAAATGCCATCTTTACTTTTCAAATTGTATGGACAAAGTTTTTTAACATAAAAAGAAATCCGGTCTTCAAAAATTAACAAGGTAACTAAAAAGCAAGAAATAATACTACAACAAAAATTAAATAACATTTTGAAGTTGGTATGGAGACGATCCTTTTCCGAGTTGTTATGTGTGCTATGACCTTTAGTGTATAATTTTGCTATTTGTTTTTCTTAAGGGTGTCCTAAGGATTCTACCATACCAACGCGCATAAGTGATTACTCCTCTGTATAAGGTTGTAAGTCAAAGTTTTATCATAAGCTGGACCTGTAGGCAGCCATGATTGAAAATAAATTAAAGCCTTAAAACATTGGATTTTCGCCAAAATTCTTGTTCAAATTGTTAACATTTTTATATGTTTTAAGACAAACGAGTAATCACTTAAGCGCGTTAGTGTGGTAGAATCATCGACTAGGGTTTAAGGGATGTAGTAAAAATATTCATAAACTTTATAAAAGTTTTGCTCTATATCAGAAAATAGTATATATACTACTTACTAGTACAGATAGGGCAGCATTGTCCAGGTGGTTTGATTGTAGGCACCAAACAAGCGACAGGCGGGCACTGGATCGGCTCGCATCGCGGCATGCCCAACACGCACCAACATTTTGAACATGTCTGAAAACAGTCATCTTAGACTGAGACTTATTTAAGGTTACCGGTAGTCTTGGGCTTATTGAGTAGCACTAGAGAAAGCATTGGTCTTAGATGGTAAAAGACAGTAAAATGTATGGCCTAAGAGACGTGGAACATCGGCTTTCATGCATCTAATAACCAGAGGAGACAAGTATCAAGTTTAATTGATTTCTATGATAGCTTGCCTATCGAAAAGTATTCGTGACCATCTACACCGATCTGATAACCAATAAAAATGGGTATGGGTAGAAAGATAATTTAATTTAATAAAATAAATCCATTCATGGAATAATATTGACATGCTTTGAAGTTTTAAAATCGAAAAAAAATATAGCCTTGAACACTTTTCGATTGGCAAGCTATCATTGTCGTGTTTATAAATCAATAAAATTTTATAAAAAATATGTCTCACCTTTTTTTTTAAAGATAACTAGCAATGTGGGATTTTGGTCCAACATTACTAGCAATCCTGTTAACCCCTCCAACTAAGCTATATTGGCTTGTGTTAGGAGTGGGTTCAAATCGGTAGTATAATGGTCAGGATTCGAACTCACGACCTCACGATTGCGAGACCGATGCCTTAGCCATTAGGCTACCGCCGCGTCTAATGTTCATCTGGTTATCAGATGGCTAAAAGTCGATGTTCCACGTCTACCCTACTATCACGTATATGACAGTTAATAGCGAGCTTCTTTTTAGGAGAGCTTGTGCGATCTTTGACTTTCTACGAAGCTGATAAAAAAAATTGGAATTTGTGAAAGGGATAGAATCCCGATTTTCAAGAAAATGCTACCATTTATATTAATAAAACAGGCAAAATTCTAAATCTTACATAGAGCGACATCTAGTGAATTTTGCAAAAACTTGTAGTACGTGATACATGCTACAACTGTCGACAGATGGCACTACTATGTACAAAAGAAATATGAAATATTTGAACCCTATTGACGCCGCCGCCGCCGACCTAGGTAATAAATGTGTTTTGAAAATTAAATTAAATATTTATTACGACACTGAAAGCGGTATATAATCATAGCAAAAAATACTTATATACGGTGATATTTTACCTCAGTATCTGTCCAAATCTCTCCTAACTTGTAGAACTTTTCACGCTGGGTGCAGTAGTTGGCATTCATCCTGAACAAGGAGAAATCCGATATCTGATCTTCTAACGGTCCTGGTGTGTACTTAGGTGTCAACTCGTTGTCAGCTGTCCCTGGAACTGCAGGTAGACACGATGGAGGCACGCTAATCTGGAAATGGATATACAATTTGTAAAGTCTCGAGTTTTTATCTACCAATACTAAATTTAGCGGTCCCTAAAGGCTTTCTCTATCCCCAACTTGTCATTCGATTTGAGGTAGGTATAGGTACTCGACATACGACATGCGTAATCCATAAGTAGATTGATGCTGAGTCTAGACGCACAACACCACCAATCGTCAGCGACAAGTGAGACGAAGAAAATACAATTATATAAGGTATTTATTTAATTTATTAGAAGTAATATATTTTTGCACACACATACGCACACACACACACACACACACACTAGGACCCAGTTAGAAACCAACGTCAGGCTCATACTTATAATATGCGCCCGGCAATAAGCTGAACTGGGTTCCTATTTTGGTGCAGCCCCGAGACACCCATTTATTTTCCGAAGTTTTAATTATTATATGTATTGTTGTTTTTATTGCTAATGATTTAATTATAATTTGTATGTTTTTATTATTATTTATCCCAAATGTTTTTAATTATTAATTGCACTTTTTTTTCTTCTCTTTTTATATTGTCTCGTGTGTTGATTCCAAAATATATGTATTTTCTTTCTTTCTTTCTTTCATATCTTCGTCTTTAATTCTTTGTTTGTTAATGTTAAGTCCCCCACAACTTTAACGCTTTGTATCCTAGTCAATAAAAAAACCTCTCTTATGTTCTTGCGACATTGCACTCAGAAAAATAACATCGAGAATTTCAATATTGCGATTTCAACGTATTAAGAATTCAACAGGTATCTAAATCAGGTTTTCTTTTTCTGACATAGGTAGCTAATATAATGCAAAAAAATATAAGCAATATGAGTCATATTGTTTGTTTTTCTGGAAATTTACATCTAATAATTTATTTTATAGTGACACTTACCATATAATGATCCAATTAAATGTAGCATGAACAAATTGACAAACTAATTAGATATAGTTTAGTTTATAGTTGCCTATCTCTAGTTTAATGGCCATAACGTTTAAAGGTAAAATCTTATTATTGTTAACCATATATTTATCTTGTTGTTCTATATTAAATAAGCTCAGTGATTGCTAGTCTCATTTAAATGAATAGAACAATTTGATGAATCATTGTAAATGCATGTTTAATGGCTTCTCCATGGTTGGATTATAGATTAACCACAAAAGTCTGAATAGAATGTCTGGTTTTTGGCTGTTTGGTCAATTACAAATCGATACTTGTTTGAGTCTTTAAGGGCAGTTTCTACACATTACTAAGAAAAAAATACCTTTTTGTGATTGAAATATAAAGTATGTTCCTACATAACAAGTTTTGTTATCGGACGAGCGAAGCGAGCCCTAACACTATATCACCATCTCACAATGTATGCATTTTTGTGATACCATTTACTGAGAAACTATCACACTTCAGGTGTGGGCTTTGATATAGTAATTTAAGTTTATGTCCAAATTTTGTTATCTATTATAGAAATAATACTTTATACACTTTATAAAAAAATGTGGCTAAAAGCTATTTCTCTTTAAACATTTGCCTTTAAAATTACTTGGTAGGAAACTTCGCGAGCCCTCCTAATAATTCCCGTATAATAAATAGTTATCCACACTCTATTTTACCAACCGAAAAGCAAATTTATTTTCAATGAATGAATGTATGCAACTTACAACTAATAAATACCTATAAAATTAATAGTAAGTAATCATACCACAAAAATCATTACAAAAATGACCCTATTTGACAAGAAGCTTTTAATTTACCTGTGGTACTCTTGTGCGCAGTAATACAGTGACGTTGTCGTGTCTCAGCTCCAAGTGAGCGACCCCAACATGTAGGGCCACTAGTTCTGCAGCAGTGGGCTCCAAGACCCAGCCTTCTTCCCCGCCAAGTTCTCTTGCCCCGCCTTCCTCACCAGTGTGTGTCTCCAGCCACCAGGATGACCAGGAGCGAGCGTTACCACCAGTTACGACTGTCTGCAGAGTGTAATAGTTGCGTCAATATCAGAATAGCTTCTCATGAACCAACAATAGTTAGGCACAAGATATTATAAACATGTGCATGGTGGAACAGAAATCAGACATAAATGGCTAGCGGTCCTGTTACTGGTTCGATGACCAGGTCCTTTCAAATTCAAATAACACAGGTCTGCGAAGAAAAAACCTTCAAAAATATCACTTGCGCTTTGCCGACTTTTTTTGAGAAGAATATCATGTTATAAAACTATGGTCATGGGTTTGATTCCCACCCATTATAATTTTTTGTGTAATGAGCATGATTATTATTCTGTTTCGAGTTGTAGTTTACTAACAACTATCTTAAAGCAATCTGGTATCCTCGCGGCTTCGCCCAATTAGATATTAGATTGTTTTCAAAATATTTTAATGGCAAAGTTTCATACTAACGTTACCCCCTTTGAGGATGAATTTTCAAAAATCCTTTCTTAGTGCCCCCCTACATTATAAAAGGATCCCCTGTGCAAAATGTCAAGTTTCTAACCCTTATAGTTTAGGCCCTGCGTTGATATGTCAGTCAGTCAGCTTCTCCTTTTTTAAAGATAGCAGGGATGTTACGGAGCTTCGATTCCGACTCCGAAAGGTCGGAACCGCCGATTGATTTTAGACCTCCGACTCCGACTTCGGGTCCGACACTTTTAAATCGGCTGTTTTAATCGGCGCTGCCTACATTGCGGCAGCCGCTCTTTTTAGCTAATATATACATAATTAACGTATGAAGGAAAAATTCTCACGGATTCCCTATGATCGCGGGTTCGAGTCCCGTTTAAACATTTTTTTTTCCATATTTAATATTTCTGAATAATGTTTCTTTTTTATCTTATTTTCTGAAGCCTTATATCTACGTATTCGTCTTCTCTCACTACCTCAGACTCCGACTTCGTTTCCGATAAAATCATCTTCGTAACATCCCTAATATATGTATATGTTTGTATTTAGAAATGCTTAGGTTTGTACATTTATCAATGTTCTACCCCTCTTGACGTTTTCCTGGAGACTCCAGGTCAATTAATACAAGTTTTTGTAACGTTCATAACAGTATTACCTCATAATACAATCCACACAAGGAATCCACGGAGAGCCAAGCAAGGCCGGCCATATTAGCGGGCAAACGCACTTGACCCGTTCGACGTAACAGCGCAGGACCAGACCCGGCTGCGTCAGGGAGCATCCTGGATGTCAAACGTCCACGGAGTATAGGTGGTCCTGAAAAATAACACATTACCTTAATTTAAATCTGCAAAAGTAAATATCAGGCGTCCGCTATCAGAATAAACTCGTTTTCGACTATTTACCCGACTGCGCAACGAAGACTAATCTTACTCTGCGTGTACCTGTTTATTATAAACCTATAGGTTATATATTCGTGACACTGTAAAGATCAAAACCTATTTTAATTGATTTTAAACTTTCGCGATTTTTACACACATTACAATATTACCTTTTATTTACCCGACGTTTTGATCGAATCGCACCGATCGTGTTGACCTTTAAATATTTCACGGGAGTGTCCCGAAAGATATAATCATATTTTACTCTTTTAGAACTCTTTCTTGGTGGGAGCTATATTTTTTAAGTGTCGCCTAAGAGGTGGCGCCACTATGGAAATTATAGTCTATTATCTGGAATCATTTCCACTCGTATTGGAAGCCTGCCTTTATGGATCATATTAGATAAGATCACATCATATAGGTAGTACATATAACTTTATGACTTTCGTGTCACATGTTTATTAATATAACATAATTACCGTACAATTATATATGGATTATACTTATCAAGCGACTGAAATTTACTAAGAAATCTTACTTTTAAACATAGAGAAATTACCCAAGTTGGTGGTACAACTTCGCCTCAACTAGTTTACGAATATCTGATAAAGTATCATCATCAGTCTTCCTTTCAAGGCGTGTTGCGATAAAATAGTGTCTTGAACAATCATCATTTTTCACTTAATCAAAATCTCTTAAAGATATCAGGCCAGACTAACGGCTTAACGAGCTCGCTGAGGCACGGACAAATTCGATCACCCATTAATTTCAATTAAATTCCAGAGCAACAACTGCAAAACATTAATTTAAATTGTTACTTCTTTAATCTTAAATGTCCAATATAAACTAGTGGCATGTTCTATTGTCAAGAGTGATACGCTATTTATTTGTAAGTACCTACAGGGGGGTAAGACAAGGTACATTCATTTACTCTGCGGCGAATTAGCTGACGCCTACAAGATGTCATTTTCAAACGATCTTACGCAAAAAAAAAAATATATGTTTATGGTCCACACCGCAAATGTCAAGTTGTTAAAATAATTATTTCGTTTTCTACTTAATTTCACCATTGACGTATAGACCTAGACCGCGCCATCACTTTTAATTAAAAGTTAATATTATATAAAAGTAATATTGACCGCAAAGCGTAAAAGAGAGAAAAAACTCGTGCGGCCCCGTCTCTTTGACAGGTATTGTTCACAAAGTAACGTTGTCTCTTTCTAGACAGTGGTCTATTTTTTGAGGTTATGGCGTAGTCTAGGTCTACGCGTCAATGACCGAAAACGTAAAATTCTTAAAAAATAAAATCTACGATTTTTTTTAAAAGATAACTAGCTATGTGGGATTGAGTCTCCCATTGCTAGCAATCTTATTAACCCCTCTAGCTAAGCTCAAAGACTTGTGTTAGGAGTGGGTTCACGTCGGTAGTATGATGGGTAGGATTCGAACCCGCGACCTCGCGATTGCGAGACCGATGCCTTAGCATAATGGCTAAGCCATCGGTCTCACAATCGTATTCGAGATAAAAAGTGATAAAAAGCTACCGCCGCTTATAAATTTCGTTTTCTACATGGTTTCACCGTTCGCTAAATAAGTGATCAACTGAATGAAATATCAGCTTATCAACGCATCGACTTGGATTGACCACGTGACATATTTCAATTCCTTACTCTAACGACATCGCTACTCAATTGTGACTTTGTCTTGGCCCCCAGGTGGTAAACGGCATTATAAAATACTAACGGCCTGCCCCTACTTCGCACGAGTGTCATGTCTTAGTTTTTTATACCTTGAGTTACATTATTACAATTTTCGTAGGGATCTCTAATTTTTTAACAATAAAATATCGTCTATGTATACCCCGATGATGTAGCATTCTAATAGTAAAAGAATTTTTGAAATAGATCCAGTAGTTTTTAAGTTTATTTGTTACATACAAAAATACAAATCTTTCTTTTTTATAATATTAGCATAGATTAGCTTAGCTGTTGTAAAGCCCTGCCCTGAAATTTACATAAGCGGTCTAGCTACAGAATTTTATAATGTCACTAAACTAGTGCTGCTTCTGGCATGTATATTGACGGTACAAACAGATACACAAACAGCATTCCTTATAAAATAAGGCTAGAAATGACTAATGTCCTGACTGGTCAGAAGTTTGAATTAAATAAAACAATGCGAACAGGAGGCAACTTCCATCCGAATCTACCTACCTTTTTTTCACAACATTTTGTGGATAACAAAGTGGTGTCCCATGTGGGAACTGAACCCATGACCCGAATCTACCTACCTTTTTTTCACAACATTTTGTGGATAACAAAGTGGTGTCCCATGTGGGAACTGAACCCATGACCCGAATCTACCTACCTTTTTTTCACAACATTTTGTGGATAACAAAGTGGTGTCCCATGTGGGAACTGAACCCATGACCCGAATCTACCTACCTTTTTTTCACAACATTTTGTGGATAACAAAGTGGTGTCCCATGTGGGAACTGAACCCATGACCCGAATCTACCTACCTTTTTTTCACAACATTTTGTGGATAACAAAGTGGTGTCCCATGTGGGAACTGAACCCATGACCTCTTGCATAGGCACTCCCACCGCGTCACCGAGGCAGTCAACTCACAAAAACAACCAAAAGACACGATAAATATGTTGACTGAATAAATCATAAAACTTCTTACCAGTATCGGCGCTAATATGGACAGCTAACTGCTCTTCATAAAGCGGCTGGAAAATTCTTGCACTTGGCCTAGCTAAAACTCCGATGCGTGTATCCAAAATTTCCACTTGAGAATGACGCTTGCCTTGCTCCTCTACCAACGTTATCTTTGGGTCAGTTACGCTTAAATTGTCCACCTAAAAACAATACTCATTAATCATAAATTAACTAATACAGAATATTGAAATAAGATGCTGATTAAAACCCGGAAAATTGATAACTATTTCTACTATAAAAGTCGTACAGTAAACCATAAAACTCAATGGAATCTGCATTTTTTTAATGTCCACTATTGTTACAAATTTGGAATACAAACTCATCAAATAATTTAAAATGTGTGACAAAAAATACAAAGTATCAAATGCATCATATTTTTATTTGAACTTAATATTCTAATCTGACTTTAACGACCAGTAACTTTATGTAAACTACTTTATAGAAGCTATTAACACTACTTGTACCTAATACAAACGTAATAAATTGTGCGTCTTAACGACTTTAAATAACCTATTTAAGATGTGAGGTAGTATAATAGTGGTAATAGGTAATTTAAGATGATTTTGATTGAAATCGTTTAAATTCCTCTACTACTCGTACAATGTAATACTCAGAAAGTATACAATGTTTAGGTTTTTGTTTCCCTTTTGCGTACGGTACGTATTATGAGTTTATTCAAAGTTGAAACTTTGTTTGTGTCAGACTGTAAAAGTGGTTACCAATTCGGCGTATTTGAACTGCGGTTAAGGAACATCAAATATGAGACTCTTGTATACGAGATACATCTCGTAAGAATTATGTTCCATTTTTCCCCAAAACACGTAGCCTATACGCCGAATCAGTAAACCCTTTATAACTACCAGAACATGTAGTTCATTTAAAATATTATTTACCTGTATGTCGTAGACGAGAGATCCTTCTTTATCTATATAAAGCAAGGCAAGGCCTTCAGGTGCCGGTGTGGCTGGCAGCCTTTCTGATACCAACGGGGCATTGTATAATTCACAGGCGGCCTTTTGTCTGACACTTCCCACGATACGTCTTTCAGGAGTTCCAACTGCTTCCACACTCAAAAACAATCGTCCTCTAGCTAAGGAACGAAGTTCCGCAGCCGACACTGGAGTTGAAACCTCTAACACATTGAAGTCATAATGGGGTTTGCTTACCCTCTGCACCTGGAAAGAACATACATGATCTAAGACCTGAACTGAAGGCATCTAAATAATATGGATTGTTTCTCAAATAAATCATAACCTATTCAGAACCAACCCAAATAAAAAACGTATAAACTTCATATCCTACTCTAATCAGTGTCCTTCATAGAGTAGAATTGACACTTTAACCTTCAACAAGAATCAAGTAGCAACAAAAATAAATAACAATATGAATATACCTGATCAATGATAGTTTGATTCTTTTCTGGCAGAGTAAGCACCACTCTGACTAAATGAGAAGTGCCGGTAGTCTTCGGGAATACTCCGTTGAAAACGAGGGCCAAATATAGACTTGGTGTGGCACCAGCGACTGCTGTAATTACAGCAGTTCCTCCCCACCAGCCATCCTCATACTCCACAGTTGGATAGTCCAGACACGCGCCTTGGCCGATAGTAGGAGGAGGACGTTCTGGCTCCAACAAAGTAGTAAACATCTCCGAAGATAAAGCTGGATACCTATAAAGACAAACGCGTATCAAAACTGTAATTTATTTGGCATGTAGGTATCTATAAAGTATCTAAATTTCATGGATTTGTGTCTATTGCTGTCTGAGTCATATAATAATGTCTAAAATCGTACTAGAGGGCTTCAATAACATCTGAAATGTGTTGCTGCTAACATTATGACTATAATTTAGCTCGAAATAGTTCACTGTTGAAATGATTCGTAGATTATTTTAAGGGATATTGCCATATGAAATACGCAATGTTCGCATTAAGATATTTGTAATACGTAGGTACTTAGTTGTCGGAATACGCTTGCTATTCAATCTTTTAGTTTTAAAATAGTTGGTACTACAGCATTTTGAGAATATGGAACCATAAATTTCCTTAAGTTTTACTTTAATTTCAATCAAGATATTCCAAAATGATAATGCCTTAACGTTTGATTCTCCAAGCAGGGTTTCTGATAATAATGTTTTTACAATTCAACTTTTATTACTCTGAATAATAAAATCTTAATTTTCCTCAACATTTGACCTCATTTTTTTCAAAATTAACCTTACCATGAACGATCATAGTAAGGTAACTATTTTTATTAAAAAATAAGGTCACATTCATTACTTTACATTTAATTTCCGAGAAACAAAATCTAATCTTGTTTACTGTATAAAATGTTAGGTACACACATTGACTTATATTGTGTCATAGATATTTATGATTGCGCTACGGCAAATTACGAATCAATTGAGTTTCCACAAACAATATTATGATCCTCTTGCAAAACACTTGCAAGTCTTGGATTTTCCCAGAATCAGAACCCAAAGTTTTCCGTAATTAATCACACGGTTAATTTAATTTACAATCCAAGGCGAACAGTAGTGCCATTCACTGATTCCCAGGAGTAATTATCGCAATAATATTTATTACGAGGATCTGTTTGCGATTAGTCTTAAGGCTTCGGTAATAAATCAAATCGACGGCTTCTACAAAGTTGATGTTCATTTGAAATTCCGTACCTACCTGTCGATTCTGCCGCTGAGCGCGCTATCGATGGAGTTGTTCCTAGGGTCGCCCCACAAAAGTGCCACATGCAAGTCACCGTCTCGCAGCAGCGTCTTGTACTGCCGCGGCACTCTACGCCATACACCACAAAGCTGTAAATTAAACGGATCCTTAGGTTTACGACCAATAACGAGCACCTAACGAGTGCTACTTCAAATTTCTCGGAACCGATCTACATAATTGTATCACACTTGAAATTGCTTTGAAATACCTTATCTGTTTTTTCTTCATAAGTGGCATGAATCCCTGGTATTTTCTTTAGTGATTGTTCTAAAAGTACTCGTCCTTCACGGTCGAGGAAGGCGAGTGCCCGAGGTTGGTTTTGAATCGAGGGACTCAGTAGAACAGACCAGTAGAGGTGACGACGTCGAAATGTGAAACGCGCTGTCGCCACTCCTGGGGCAACTGGTACCCCTGACATATCATCGCGCCGTACACATAGTGGCGAGCGTCCAGTAAGAAATGATGCAAAATCTGGAAAGCAACACAACATATTCAGTACCAATTTATACACTGCACATTACTTGAAATAGTTTAATCTATACTAATATTAAAAAGAGGTAAAGCTTGTAAGGTTGTAGGGGGGTAATCTCTGGATCTATTTAACCGATTTTGAAAATTCTTTTACAAATTTCTATTAGTTGTTTCTATTTGGCTTTCTAGCCATGTTATTTGTGTCAAAGGCCCAACTAAGTGGGCATGGCTCAGCTAGTTAATTATATAAAGCATTCCTTACATTTCATGTTCCGTTCGTCTTCATCAGTTGTTATGACAACTGGACTGTCTTCTTGTACAATGTCGGGAGCTGTAACAAAAAAAAATGTGTTTAATCAACACTGATAGTTAGCCAAAGTATATACCATTGTCATTTCAATAGGAATGTAATTTTCCAAGTAAACGGTGAAAGGTACAACAGACTTTTCCTTTGACAACAGTTTCTATAAATAAAGATTACGCAGATACTAAACATGGTGGATTCAAACGGCAGTACCAATAAAGACAAATAAAATTTACATTTATAGAAGAATGGGTATTATGCTCGAGTGAAATCTAGATAGAATGCAATGAGTAGGTATAATTTGAAGTAAATGTTAATGTTTTCGTGCAGTCTGAAGTGGTTACTTTCTCCTTGACGGTAGCAATCATAAAAGTCGTAGTTGGATCAATTGATTGGTTGACCAGTGCGTCGGCGTCGACGGACGGCCGGTTCGCAAGACCTCCCCGACCCCTCCATTCGGGTTGATTGGATCAAATGTTATTCAATCGTAACAGGATCGGCGCGGGCGTCTAGACGGCGACGGTAGAATTTGCGTTTTGCATAGCTTTCTTGTTGGGTCTGCTATGGACAGAAATAGAGAGAGCAGTGACATTTCACGCGACAGTTTGATTGGTACCCGATTTGTCGATGTGCGCTCGAGCTCGTTAAATGCTCGTAAACCCCAATGTATCGTGGTTACGCATTATATTTAATGAATTTCCGTAACTAATAACATGCCTGCTTTATTGATAAGTCATATTTGCAACTATATTCCCGTTTGAATAACATTATTTCGTATAAGAGTACTATCTAGTCATCACAACAGATATGCAAAATAATTTATCCTAATGTTATAAAATCTAGAATTTGTAACTCTTTTGAAAACTCGAACAACATTTCCGGAATATATCATTAGAAATATAGATCGGCCAAAAATATTGGCAACTAGTTTTGAGATTACGACAATATTTTTTTTAATATTTAGTCTCTTCCTTTCCCATTACCTTGATGATGTTTAGCAAACTTGCAACTATAACAGTCATTTCATTCCAGTATAACTTTTACATTTTACTAAATATACTTTAAAATCAAATTTGCTAGACCATGTTTGTGTTTGATATTTTGAGCATAACTCGTCAGTAAATAGGGTTAGGCCAAAGAGCAATAGCAAACAGCAAACCCTAAGTGGCTGTTATGTTGACATATTGTGATTAAATTCCGTTACAGATCTGATACATATGCTAGCACAAGAATGACCCACTTAATAACTACATTATAACACGAAATGACGCGACATTGGCTGTATTTACATATCCACAATGCTGCTTGAAATAGAACAACAAACGATATACCTATTATGCGTCCTTTATCAATATTTTTACATAAATGTCAATTTTCAATAACTACCTCTCGCGTAATTATTTTAATAGAATAATAGCACTTCCAGTTAATAAACATGTAAATGTCACATTGTAATATAATGGCATAATTATATTGTACCTTGTCAATATCTATGTTGAAGCATGTAATGTGTACTTAAGTACGTAATAGAGAAGCGGGCTAAGTTATAAATTGTGATATCTGATCGGTGGTAGTGAACAGGGGAATGACATGATAAACAAGCACAGAGTGACTAGTAAACATCGTGATGAGCGGAGTTGTTTACGCCGCCGTACACACCTATACATGTAGGTAAGAAGCAGATTGTGATCTGGCACGCTCCGGCGCCACCGTTCATAACTCACTCCGTAAATTCATTACATTTCCGAGACAGCCCTAAATTTATTTGCAAATGGCGCCAACGCGGCGATGAGTAGCTCTAGGATATTTGCAAGCACAACAAAGAGTAGCTCTTGGAGAGATGGGCCGACGAGAGAATGTGGCGCTGATACTCAGGGCTGTCGACGTGCGGACAATGTCGCGCCTCTCACATTATGTAAAATATTATCAGCACTTCATATCTCGACATGGTTTATGAATAAATGCAGTTGACATAAATATTCCACGCTATTATACTTACTACTAATGGCCGCAAATGCCAACGCTACACTGACACGGTCAACACAGATGCTGTTTGTCTCTACATTGTATTTGTTTGAAGAACTATGACATTACTGATACATATTTCACTTGTAGTATGAATCATGTCATTCAAATGCACCGGTGCAACAAAGTTTGCATTACTTTTGCCTGTTGAATTTAATAAACCTTGTTTAATATATTTCTGAAATCTTTTAATCGAATTATTTAGATGTCTGTCGGCGCTGGAGATTTATATTTTTTGTGGGAAGAATGCAAATTAACGACAGCCCTAGAAGAGAGTGCGCTCGCGTCGTCGGACACCTTTGACTCGGCCAAGCTTGGCTCACTCGTCGCGCCTGTACGGGTATGAATATTTATACGGTTGCATAGTGCACACTCGCGATGTGACTGCGAACACTAGGACTCAGCATTTCAACCTACACCACTCATTAATGTCGTTTAGCGTGAATCTAAACTTTTAAAAGCATTAGGTGAACGTGACGGGACTAGAAGCTAGATAGGTTCATTTCGAGTCTAGTCGCGGCTTTACGCGTTAGCCCTCTCCGTCGCGACGAGTTTTCCAATGGCATGATGTAACTAGGCGCCGTGCGGACGACGCTCGCACTACCGCTAACACAAACTGTATATAGAAGCTCACAACACCAATAAATCGGTTCAAACGGGCCAGATATAAAACTCATTCGATGTCATATCGCACAAACGATTGAAATTTTACGACGGCTGCCAGATCTCTGCGGCCAGCCGGCACAAAGATTAATACTTCTATCTGACCATCAGTCATTAATGAAGACGACTTTTTACATGAATTACTGGCAAAAGTTCACAAATATCTTTTTTATATTTTATTTACCTACAAGACATCAAATGTTTTAAGTCTTGAACATTTTTTTTTAAAGTCTAGAACTAAAATGCTCAGGAATAAATTGGACATTTCAACATCATAATTGTGACTCTATAGATAAGAATCTAACTGTTTAATATTACGAAGAGTAATAGAAATTCCTAAATACTCAGATACAGTAAATACCTATCATGACGATATTAACTGTATTTTTATACAACGAAATGAGGAGTAGGTCCTGTTCCTGATGATAAGCGTCACGTTAACCTATAACAGTATCAGTGCCACCCAAATCCTTGTTTGGCAAAAGTCTGAATGTCACCACACCGCGCTCCTCATTTGAGACATTAGTTCGTAAATTTGATTTGCCCAGTAATAATACTTGCTACACTGCCCTTCAAACGAAACACAGTGATGCGTTAACGTTCACGGAAGAATATATAGCAGACGAATAAGTATCCCCATTGACAACATAGAGCATGGACAATCTCGCGCTAAGGCGACAGCGCTTGCACATTGCACAATCAATCGCAGCTATACAAGATTTCTTAAGACAACTCCTTATTTCAAACTTCCTATGTAAGCGTCGTGCATATTTATTTACCGTATAAGAGCCGATTAGGTAAATTATACAAATACTTTGCATATACAAGTGTAATTCAATTCCTATTGAACGTATTGTAATAATGTCCTTAGGACAAATTTGTTACATTAAAATCAAAGACAAAAGTTCTTTATTCATCTAATATTATAAATGATTAAGCTTGGATGGATAAATGGATGGGTGTTCGTTACTTTATCACGCCATAATAGCTGAATCGGATCCGATTTTAGGCTACTCCTTTTCGATCGATTTGTTTTTCAAATTTCCACACAAACAAAGTCGAGGGTAATAGCTAGTAATTTGTAACTATAAGTTAAGAATGTGTACTGAGGACAATCGAACGCATCAAATGATACCTTGACCTCGACCAGACTGAAAAATTTCATGTCCCGCGGTGCGCTTCGCCGACGGAACTATTCTGAACAAATGACGACGCGTCTAGTGACGTCAGACGCAATACAACAGACTCCCTACTAAAAACACCACACCGTCGCTCATGTCACCTCGAGATCTAAAGCACCTACCTGTCACTACTTGTAACTATGCCAGAAACTACGTACCTTCAAAAAAAATCCTTCACAATCTTGTACTGATTCATAACAACGTACAATCTAGTATCAATAGAATTTACTCGTATTGAGAAGTACCTAATTATTGCTTACTAGTACTCGACCTAATTAACCATTAACCTAAATGTTGGTCACAAACTCGATAATATTGATATTTATCGTACCTGCCATTGTTTTAACTTTACGCACGCGTTGTTCTTATCAAATACATGTTGTACAATAATGATTATCTATTGCGAACAAAAATATGAGAGTGGTTGATAGCTAAGTACGTATTTTTAATCTGTTTTATCTTTTATTGATATTAAATAGCTTATGGTTCATTTGCAAAATGTTAAAGCAACAACGTACTACAAGTACCTAAATCTTGTAATTACATATTGATAAAAACTAAACTTATCTAACTCATTTACAAATTACAACGCCAATATGTAAATTAATTTGCCAATGTGATATCTGGCATTATTGTATTGCCGTCGACGTGTTCTAGGATGCTTTAAAGATTACCTACCAAGGGTAGAGCTATACAAAGAGCAGACCAAGGTAGTGCAGCAAAGCCCTTATGCGAATTCCCGCGACGGCAAGCGACTTGTTCCAAGTCGGCGCTGTGCTAATTTATAGGTTATATTCGTAATGATTGTGGCAAAGAATGTTTATGGCACAAGGCGCGGTCTTATTGTTGTCGGTAGGCACGCGCTGTGGTGTTCGTGCCCGCACACACGCCCGCATAACTGTCGCGCTGTAAGAATGCAACGATCGTTGGCTTCGATTCAACGTCCATTTCCATAAAATATAATTTCGCCTCGACGCGGACGCTCTGGATGCATCTCGATGTGAATATTTCGACACCGCCACTACATTACATTAGATGATCGAATTGAGAAAGTCTGTGTTTGTGACGTAAACGACTTGATGTGCAGACATAACAAATATTTTATATTAAGTATATCCGAAGTTGACCAATTGCACAATGCCAAAACTTCATGATCTTCGAGTTAAACTAAAATGGGTGTATGTACACGGTTGGTGAACATCGAACAAGGAGAATCGGCGCGTTCACGCCCGCGACTCCCATGTACGGTGGCGGTGAACGAGCCATTGTACGGACCGCGGTATTTCTGCGGCAGCCTATGCACCGCCGTTTACGGACACCGTTTACCCAAAAAAGTAGAACAACAAACCACGTCCGCGCTGTTTACAAGACGCGCAACACCTCGGCCGCATTGTCCTGCGGTGAAACGCTAGCGATTTGCATTTTACGCCTACAGCCTTGCGCCGCGCCTCAGCCACAGAAAGCTTCGTGTTCTGCATTTCTATCTGCACTCACATTTGCACATACATACCATAATAATAAACCAATACAAACGTTATCTTAAGAGAAATTAAGGTAACAAGTCCAATAATATCAATGATTGACCATTCCACGAAGTCAATTGCTGTAATTTGCGACTAGTTGATGCCTCGTTTAACTCGTACGTATAAGATGTAAACAAACAAGAAATAGACACCTTGCGTTTTCTCTGTCACATATTGAGTTAAGCACCCATCAAATTGTTTGTCTTTTTAACTAAACAAATACTCAATGGAGTAAAGTGCTTAATCACCAAATATACACCTATTTTATACGTCGTTAATTTAAGAATTTTATAGGTTTATAGGTAGGCGTACTTTTTTGATTCAACAAACAGCAAAGAATTCAGATAAAAATGACAGTAGTTCAAAAACGTTTAATAGAAGAAGTTTGAGCTTTCTTAATGCGTTTATGTGTGGATTGATTTCCAAATGCAATATACGTACATTCACCATTCAAAATAAACGTTCAGTGTAATGCAACTGATGGGTTTCTTTGATGGAATTAATTAGAAATGAGGCGTACGAGAGTTGATTGGCGAATGACGGCGTATCTATCATCATTCATCAGAATATCGGCAAGGCCGCCGCCACGATCCGCTCTGAATATACAAGTTATAAAAAATACACATACCGTGAATTAATTACGTGAACTATATGTTAACGAGTGTTTGATACCATCTGTCAAAATCGTGATCTCCATTCATATTGTTGAAAGCCTGTTTTAGAATATACAAAAGGAATTTGCGAGAGATTTACCCTGTAGGTACAAACTAAGACATTATATATTTCTTGTCTAGTTGCAGGTATTCATTTAGAAATTGTTGAGAAACAATTATGTTTAGCCAGCAGTATTATAATTTATGTAATTTAACTGTATGGTAGTAAGTGGTCAGGACCATACTTACAACCATAATTTGTAAACCGACCTTGGGGCTTAGACAAATGCCACACACTTCTTTTTCCGCACACGCTACTGTTGGATTTTGTTTACAAATTCAGCAACAGTCGCGTGAGGTTTTGTCAACCTTATGTCAAATGCATACATTTTTTCGCGTTAGCGTGTGTGGAAAGAGAAGCGTGTGTCGTTTGTCTAAGCCTCCTTGTAATACAATTTAAATAATAAACTTGTCTAGTTTTTAGATGTACTAAGCATAAGTATGTCTTATATTGCAAACTTGTGACTATGTAAATATAGTAATTTCTTTTCAGTCAACAACCTATAAGAAGTAAGATCTTGTATGCAACCTAAGTGAATATTTATTGTTAAGTTCGAAATATGTTTTTTCCTTTTTTTTTCGTAGCTACACTGTATATATCTAATTCACTATACTCGACTTACTATATCTAATACACTAGCCAACCAGTAGCTTACATTACTATACAAAGTTTGACCCCTATTTTGACGATCCCACCTCCCTTCTAGGAGCTAACGTCTCTTATCTATGGATTATCTATCCCCCTTTCTTAGTTTTCGATATTTTGTGTTTAGTCAATGAATAAATGACTTGTAGTTTATATATACCTACTACCTGTCCGTCCCAACTTCCTGGGTGTAATATGCTCAAATGTTCTAATTTTAGTTTCCCTCCCATTATTTACACTTTAAGATGTAATTTTTATAAATCTAATTTCTAAATTACTGTATAGTACAAATCTAAGCTTCAAAATTTAGAATTTTAAAATGTTATTTATCTTGTCAATTACTTTATTAATGCAATTATTGTATTAATAAAGTAATTGGTAAGAAATGCCTATAAAAAATACTTTTGACCTTCTGTGTCTTTTCAGATGTCATATCCAAAATAATTGACTTCTATTTGTTGTTTTTTACTTTATCCAAAGGTGTAAACGTTACTTATTATGTAGCTTTGACTATATATTTCCCGACATAATGGTAAGTATTTCAATTTCGCTCTAGTATGCCAGACTAGGCATAAGTCATCCGAAACTATATACTATAGGTATCCTAGTGCACATTAAAAATATCACTTTCTATGCTTAAAGCTATATCCGTACTGAATTTCATAAAAATCTACCCAACAGTTAAGGTAGAATAAACCAAACAATAAACAGACAATGCTACGTTCTTACGTATTGACGTTATTACTCGTAGTATTCATTCGAATCACAAATTCCTTTTCTAATTTGTTACGCCCAATTAAAATAATAAACAAAATAAAGAGTCTATATTTTACGCCGCTCTTAATCATGATCATTCATCGTTACCAAGGAAGAATATGTGGTAATTATAGCACTTGGCGGACGGATTGCGGTCAAGAATAGATTCATCGATTCTCTTCCCGTGGGCGTACCACAAGGCAGCGTAGTTGTGCCACTATACGATCAATTGCAATTGTCAATATTTGCATGTACGATAACTAGTATTTGACAATAAATTAATCGCCCTTGCTCTCAAACTGAAGGTTTTGGAAATGCTATTGATGATTTCGTAGTTTTTGGGGTCATTTATCATAACGAACGTGCGTGCTACTTGGCAAAAGAAAACATCAAAATTGCTGTCGAAATTTTAGCGATGTTTAAAGAGTAATTACGTAGATATAGGTCCCTATTGTAATCTAAATACCTTCGTAATTTCATTTACACATAATACAAGTATGGTACAATGAACTGATAAAGTAGGATAATACGTGAGATCATGCACATCACTGTGAAACATTAGGACAGGTAGTTTATGTATTATATAAACGGTGATATTTATATTAAAAACTAAAAGGTTTCTAACAAATTATCTATCTATCTAGTACCTTTAAACGATCAGTTCTTGTATATATGTATTTACTCGTATGTAATCTGAATATCAGCAACGGCTACAACAATTTTCGTGAAATCAAGCATGTAGTTGTATGTAATTTCGATAAATCGATCTAGCTAGGTTTCATTTTTAGAAAACTTCGTTTAAAAAAACGGGTTGCCCTCCGGGAGTGCCGGCAGAAGTGAGAACTTAAAAATTAACGTTGAGCATTTTTGAATATTTTAAAATGGTTAGGGATATGGTTAAATACAACATTCATCTATTGCGCTATCATACACCAACATGACAATTTAAAAAATGACAATGACAACGACATGCCAATTAAAAAGTTTATCCCTCAGAAAAAAATGTCTACATACTGATGAAATTTGAATAATATTTTTCGATCTTACTGACATAATAATAAAAAAGCATGAAATGCTAATCACAGATTAAAATAAAAAAGGGAAAAAAAATAATCGTTACTCAGACTCGAACTTCTTCGGGTTTCTGGACCGCCTGAATTCCCTCCTGAGCTATAATAGCATTGTAGATGGTCGCGAAATTTAACTTCGCATTCTAATGATACTGTAGCAGTTTTTCATTGCTCTCCCTCCGTCTTACGAATTTTCGATCAGGGTCACGTGATCTTCGAATTTTCGAACAGGGTCACGTGATCCTGACGCGAGTTTAACATTTTTTACCCATACCAAGAAAAGTGCACAACGCCGCTAAAGAAGTTTTCACTTCAAAAATACCGAGCAAAACTCGGTCATCCAGGAACTTCCTTTGAAACAACTATTACTGGACTAGGGAAAAATAGGTGAGTATATGTGGTAAAAAGCTTTACTGATGACCACAGATTACTTACCTACAATTTTTTTAACATCGCATATGATTGTTGCATGTTTATTATTAAATATTAGAAAATTCGGACAAATTAGTTCCAGGAAACAAAATATGAACAAGTATCTTAATAAATATTTTATTTGCGCGAATAGTTTAATATTTTATGGACTCATCTCGACGCCCGTTTCTTTTGTTTTTACTTTAAAATGTATTTTTATTATACAGACTTTACGCTAATCAGTAGAAGCAGTAATTAGCCTCATAAAAATGTAAAACACTGGGATTAATTTTGAAACAGTTCATGTGCGTTCATCTAGCTTGAATAATATAAAATGGCATGTATACCAAAACTCATAAACTTTAACCGTTTTAATACAATAATTGCATTTGAAAGAAAAAACTTCAGACCCAGAAACGACCCGAGAGTTCCCATTGGCAGGCCGAGGCCGAAACCCGAACTATGTCGCTAAACCTCACCCGTTTTTTAGGAAAATGTTTTTATTTTAATATATTACTATAGCCCGGACATGTCGGCATGGCAATTGGGATATGAGGTTAGACCGGGAAGACCAAGACGGTACCTACATATCTACCTAGTCTTGCCATAAATATTGTTACGAAGAAAAAACATTTTTTTTTATTGCAAATAATATTTATTACTTTTACAGTGTGTTAGTTTAATACATAAATAAAAAACAATTCAAAATATAAAAAGCTTATTCGAAGTGGTCTCCATTGGCTGCAACACAGTCCTTTAAACGTTGAGGCCAGTTATCAATAGAAGCACGCACTCTTTCCATGGGAAAATTCTTCACTGCCAATCGTATGGATTGTTTTAGGGACTCCAAATTATCATGGCGTTTAGAGCAAGCCATACTCTCTAAAACTGACCATAAATCATAATCCAGCGGATTAAGATCGGGACTAGACGACGGCCAGTCTTCAGCTCTGATGAAGTCCGAAACGTTCACTTCCAACCAAGACTGCGTGGACCGAGCTTTATGACCCGGCGCTGAGTCTTGTTGGAAGGACCATACTTGGTTATTGAACATGGTGTTGTTAAGGGGTTTAACTACGAGTACCTTCTCAAGAATGGTATCTTGATACACTTGTGCCGATGTTTTGATACCTTTTTCACAAAAATATGGCTCAGTCACTCCTTCATAGCTAACACCCCACCAAACCATCACTGAAGTCGGATAATGCCCACGTTGCACTCTGTCGACTAATTGGGAAGCTTCCTTAGAGCTTTGAGCATAAATACGGTCATTTTGTTTGTTAAAATGTTGCTCAACTGTAAAGATTTTCTCATCCGTAAACAAAATTTTTCTGTGACCTCCCTTTGCGTACCGCTTCAGTAGTTGCTTCGATTTTACCACCCTATTCTTTTTTAAATTATCAGTTAAAAAATGACCAGTGCGTCTCTTATAGGCTGCAAGTCCTAAGTCATCTTTTAAAATGCGTGACATGGTTCTGGGTGCTATCTTCATCTCCCGAGATAAAATCTTTTGCTTTCGGACAGGATTTCTTCGAATTCTTTCCCTTACTGCTTTGACCACCATTTTCGTACGAACACTACGTGGACGGCCAGATCTTTTTCTGTCACAAACAGAGAAGGTCTCATTGTACCTATTAATAGCCCGGTACACAAACATTTGACTAATACCAAGCGTTTGGAGAGTTTTAAAAATTACATTCGGCTCCATACCAACTTTGTGTAATGCAATCACAGCGATTCGGTTTTTTTTATCACCCCACTCCATTTCAATATAGCAAAATATTGTACAATGTATTGGCGCCAAAATTAGAAAATACAATGAACAATCGTATAAAAATGACAGATTCCAAATTCAAATGTAATATCTTTCTTATTTTTAATTGTAACAGTATTTATGGCCAGACTAGGTAGTACAGCGCATACCCCGTGCCATCATAAACTGCAACCGTAGTTGCCAATGCGTCGGATGCATTTAATAATGAGAGAGTAGAATGGCCAATGAGTTTCTTCGAAACTTCTTCTCATAAGTTTGGAACTGCCGCCTAATTTCAATTATTATTTCTTTTTTTTAAACATATCAGATTTTTATTATTCTTTTAGTATGTGTTAATTTGACATTTTCAAACAATCATGAATTTGCTTTACGAAATAAAGATATTTGAGTTTGAGTTTAACCAGCAGGTAACCGTCGGATGCACTTATTAAGTTTAATGTTGATTATGTTTTATTAATTGGAAACTTTCCATGTCGACCTGTCACCTCGAAAATAACATATGTATTTGAAGCATTAGACATGTTAACAACAAGTCTTAAACTGGCCAATGTGCAATTACCAAATAAATAACTATACAGTACACAAGTACCTTGACACCTTTACTCTTGAAAAACAATTATTTGAATGAGATAATAAAACAATGATCAAATAACTAATTTCTAAATAAAATGAGTCATATAATTCATTTTTATTATCACTAATCAAAACACTAATAATATAGCTTATTTAAATTTATCACTGACTATTGTAACTCAACCGTGTCACACGCACACAAACTTATAAATTAATTTATTTTATTGCTGTACATACATTTAGTACGACTATTATTAGTATTACGATATAAAATATTTATTGTTCATTAGTAATGACTAATGACATTCTCGGTTACTATTCTGTCAATGACTATTACAGATAAACCTCAGGGTACATAATTTAAGACTTCTCTACTATGGAGTAGCACACGTTATTTGCTTTCAGTATCAAAGATTGGAGACTAATTTCTGTTACCCTTATTTTTAATCTTCTTGCTATTTTTTTTTTAATATCATAATATCTTGGAAGAACTCACACTACGTCATCTGATCCCAAACTAAGCAGAAGTTGTACTGTGGCAACCAGGCAACAGATAAACATACTTACTTATTTTCTAAACCTACATATGGATAAATGACACCCAGACATAGAATAAACCATCATGCTCATCACACAAAATTTTATCCTGGTGAGGGATCGAACCCACGACCTCCGGCCAGATACCACCAGTCAAATAATAAACATACCTACTTTTTTATCTTCTTCTATTTTATTTTATTTAGATCGACACGATAATCTATTTAATTTTTGGTGCAGAAATGCACACATTAACGTTAGCTATTTTAAAAATTAACAATTGCACCCACGCACTGGGACAGGTGCAAACTAAGAGCACAGGCGCTGCAACGCTGGGGAAAAATGTAGGTCGTCTATCTTGGTTGTACCCTATATGGTAGAGGTGGACGCTAAATATTATGTTTACTATAAAAACCAAGCCATCAAATAAAGACAAATTACAATACAATCGAAAACGCATTTTTGATTGTATTGTAATTCGTCTTCATTTGATGGCTTGGTTTTTGTAATTTTTTTTTTTTATTGGAATCGAACAGGAAACATCCGCTTGGCATGACTATCAGCATACGAACACCTCCACACCAATTTATTTTTATTACGTTTAAAATTTTTCTTCTCATTCATTTATTGAATAAAAATAAATGTTCAAGGAATGCCGAAAAATTGCTTACGTAGGTAGTACATTGTACAGATAGGTATTTCGAAATTTTGAAATACCATTTACCTGACACATCTACTAATTTACTTAATTACCTATACTCATTGTACTCAAAGTTCAGACTGTGAATAAAATGAACAATTCGCGTACAATTTCCAACATGGTTAATTCCATCATAAAACCTCGACCACAAAATACCGATAGTAGAGAAGGTAACTTTCAGAAACAATGCACTCGACGCACGAGCACATAGACCTCGCTTATGGACACAAAATCACGGAACGCCTTCCAAAGAAAGTGGTCCAAAGCGATCTGGAATTTTTCCGATGTCTTTTCAAACTAATATTATAAATGTGAAAATACCTCATCCTGTATGTGTGTAGCTGTTACGTTTCACGCTTAAACCGATTTAGATAAAATTTGGTATAGAGCTAGTTTGAGTCCCAGGAATAATATAGAAATTTTATAGCAATAGCCGACATCCACACGGGCGGAGCCACGGGCTATAACATTATGTAAATAAATAAATGCCTTGGGTTAACTCACATACGGACAGATAGGTTTAGATCCCAAACAAAGCATCTCTGCTTTGTTTGGGATCTATGTGTGTTGCTTGAACGAAGTACGTATGAATAGTGCATATATTATTCACGCGCTCGCGCTCGTGTTCGTTTGAATGAAGCTTTAAACGCGAGCATTTGAACCCACCATAAGTTTAACTTCTGTACTCTTGTTATTTCATGCCTCTACGCTATGAAATCAGGTAGCAAAATAAACTGCAAGGGTATCATAAAATTTACAGGTTGCAAATGTACAGTTAAATTTAATATGGTAATTGCTTGAACAAAACATAGACAAACATAATTAAGTTTGTGATGTGTGAATACTTGCGCGGTTAAGTCATAAACCAGTATTGCACATTAACTTGACGATGTAAATGACTGAAATTATTAAGTCCAATATTCATAACTAGAATCAAACAACAACAAGACAAAAAGTTCACTTTTTAGGCCCAACAAAAAATCGATGTTTATATCGATTATGCAACTAAACTCACAGAGTCGTAAAGTTTTTCGGGGACACAATAAATGTTGCGACGATTGCCGTCAAATCGTATCAAATGGAGGATAAATTCGACTAGAATTGACATGTCTCTGTGCCGGAGTTGGTAACGGCTTAGGGCCGGTACCCCTAAGGTCACCGGTGCAAGTCCTGCCTGAGACGATTTTTTCCCGTATACATTTAAAAAGTTGACTATTTTTAAAACAGTTGTACAGATTTCAGAAGCTAAGGATCATCCCGATTAACCTAGCTTGTTAATAAAAAAAATCGCATCCAAATACGTTTGGGATCAACGACACAGACAAACACACGTTAAACTATAACCTCAGTGAATGTAAACAGTAAACTATACCTACTACTTCACTGTAAACTACAGTCAAGTGACTGTAGTTTACAGTGAATTACCAGTCTACCCGTGTCCAAGGCCGTTGCAATACGGTCGAAACGTCGGGCAATAAGCAAGGTATTTTACCTTAAATTATTCACGCGATTAAGACCCGTAGTATATATAAATTTAGAATGTAAACTACTTCCTTACAGTCCATCAAATCTAAGAGGTACCGTTTGACGTTTCATATTTTTCAAACCGAAACAACTTTGTTCATACGTACATTATTCAGTTTCGATAACCTTTTTCATAAAACCATGAATTTAGAAAGATTTCATTATTGTATCTAAAAATGTACAATTCTTAATATCTAAATGTAATTGAAAACTTTCAAACAAAGCAAAATAACACATATTTACACAGTAAATAATTTCTAATAGTTATATTCTTGACCTCATTACAAAGTTACGTAGTTAGGTCACTGCACGTAGTGTTGCGACTCTTCGGATACACTTGTATGCAAAAAAATCGTTTACATATACGAAAAATCGAATGTATTATTTACAAATTACACTTGACAACCAAACAAATATTTTTTCATGTGAATGGGATTTATCTCACATATTACGATTACATAACTAAATAGTTATGTAATCGTAAAATATGAGATAAAACCCATTCACCAAAAATACGTATTTATAAATCAAATATATTTGCTTCTTTAAAAAGTTGTCGAAAGCGATTTGTCGATTTTTGATTTTCGCGCCCAAATAAGTCGGGGTTTCTCGCGCTAACGCTGTCGAAATAGTAAATGGAGTCAGGGATAGTGTTTTTTACATTTATTTTTGTGTATGATAGTATGGGTTTGCATATTACAGAGAAATAAACAAATTTTTAACAAGCACATCCATTGATTTTACAATTACAATTTTTTCTTCTAAGTCTTATTTTTACGTCTAAAACTAATAAAAATAAGGTATGTAGAACCCATTCACAAAAATGTTGTTGCCTGATGTTATAAATTAACGACGTTACTGCGCGACCGCATAATGCACTGAATACACAGATACCCTAAAATAAATTAATTTAATTATTTTTAGGTCAATAGGCAAAATCGCAGGTGTCCAAGTCTCTACAATTTTTTTTTTCTGGCAACACTGCCAACTACAAGCGCACGCGGTCCGCTCGGTCGGTTCGGCGTCAGCAGTCTCTCGCCATCTTGGAAGCTGACTGTGCGCGTACTTGCTTTCTCGTTTGTGTTTTACAATTTGTGACTTGGCTATTACTTTTCTGGACTGATCATTCTTTATCCGTTTACCTTGGCAATATTTATACTGGACTCCGAACTAAGCAAGTGTTTATTAATAATGTCGAAAAGAGGACGTACTTTGAACAGCCAGGCTCGTGAATTGGTGGTGAAATTACACGAGTATTTTGAGCGTGAATCTCAAAATGGTGGACTTCTACTGCCAGTTACACAAGTTCGGGATCGCGTCGGTGAAGCTCTCGGTATTGGTAGCCGCACCGTTGGCAAAATATTAAGTGAAAAATATGGGCCTTCGGGGAGTGACAGTAACGTACTTCACACACCGAAAAAACGAAAAAGAAATAAACCTGTGACAGGCATCGATGAATTCGATAGTCATGCTATTAGAAACCATATATACGGGTATTTTACAAGAGGCGAATTTCCAACATTGGCAAAGTTATGTGCAACTTTAAAAGATCGGGCTGTATAAGGGAAGCATAGAGTCGTTGAGAACGGTAATAACAGGAATTGGCTTCAGATACAAAAAAGTTGACAAACGAAAAATTGTTATGGAGCGACATGACATAATTATGCAGCGACTAACATTCCTGCGCGAAGTTAAACAAATTATAAACTGGGATAATGTAATATTTTTGGACGAAACCTGGCTAAATTCCAACCATTCTGTGCCGAAAACATGGACTGATGATTCTGAAGCTTCGTGCTCGAAGGTGCCGATAGGAAAAGGTGGACGCCTCATAATATGCCATGCTGGGTCAGCGTCTACAGGCTTCGTGGAAAACTCTTTATTAGCTTTCCAATCCAAAAGCACTAAAGAGTATCATGAAGAAATGGACGCAGTAAGGTTCCGAGAGTGGTTCTTAAATTTATTACAGAATATCCCTCCTAACAGCACAATTATAATGGATAATGCCCCATACCACTCTGTGCAAATTGATAAAGCAGCACCTACGTCAGCCAATAAGAAAGCAGATTTGGTGGCATGGCTGCAAAGAAAAGGAGTGGATGCCGACATGTCACTATTAAAAGCTGAATTATTACAGTTAGTGAAATTGCATAAACCACCAAAACCGACATATGTAATTGACCAATTGGCCGAAGAGCACGGGCACAAAGTCATACGACTTCCTCCGTACCATTGCCAATATAATGCCATTGAACTGATTTGGGCCCAAGTTAAAGGTAATATTTTATAATATTATAATAATAACACGAGTACTTCTAACATTTATAATTTAAACAATGGTTTTCGTCTGCTATCAAATAGTTACATTATTGTTTTACAGGTTATGCAGCAAGACACAACACAAAACCACCCTTCAGTGTCAAGAAAATGGAAGGTTTATTAAAGGAAGCATGTGCCCAAGTTACACAGGAAGATTGGAGTAAAGTAGTACAAAAAACAAAGAAAATAATAATGGACGACTTCGAAAGAGACGTACACTTTGATAATGTAATGGACAATCAACTGGTCATTAATTTAAATGACGATGATGACGAAGACGACGATACTAGTACTAGTAGTGAATAAAAAAATATCCTAAACATTTCTTTTATTTAATTATAACAATTGATTTCTTAAAATTCGGATATTATAGTAATCGATCTCTTAAAGTTCGGATATTATAGTAATCGATTTTTTCATCCCATCCCTATCATTCAATTGTCAGAACTGTCAAACGGTAGGTACTTCTTAGATTTGACGGACTGTAGTAGCGCAGTATGAGTGCGTGTGTCTACTGAGCAAGAGGGTTTGATTCCCACACGGGATACGTGGTCGTTATTGTATAGTTGTAAAATCCCCGCAAACAAGGCCTGTTTACAAGTCCGGGGTTTTTCTTTTTTAAATAAACACTCCTTCTTCCTTATGAATTGAAGGTTAAAAAGTAATTATTTGGTATCACCAAGTCTCGGCTTCAACAGAAAGCCTAATGACCGCTCTTGATACCCACAACACATTTATCTTCATTAGAGTACCTATTTATTTTAGAATGAACCGATTCTGTTACACACCTAACTGGAATAAGTATTGTTTCTGGAAACTGGAATAAATTATTAGATATATTTCGGGACTTAATCGCGTGAATTATTTAAAGGTACGAACCTTTTATTTACCGACGTTTCGATGGAATTGCACCGATTGTGGTCACGAGGCGATATAAAAGGTTCGTACCTATAAATAATTCACGCGATTAAGTCCCGAAATATATCTATGGAATAAATTAGTCTTCACGTTTAACATTTCAATGCATGTAAAAAATCAAGAAATGAAAAAACGAACGTGAATTTTTCAACTACCCACTTAAATGTTCTTATTTTTTCTATCTATACTATCATTATAAAGCTGAAGAGTTTGTTTATTTGTTTGAACGCAATAATCTCATGAACTACTGGTCCGAATTAAAAAAAATCTTTTACTGTTAGGTAGCCCATTTATTGAGGAAGGCTATAGACTACGAGTATATAACATCACGCTACGCAGCGGAGCGTATATAGGAACATAGCAGCAAAGAAAAATGTTGCTAAAACGGCGGAAATTTACGCAGATTAAGTTGCGCGGCTCAACTAGTACTTATATAAATAATTAAAACAAATAAACGTAACAAATTAGTTATTACGAGAATGGACACTATTGTCTGACTGAGCTAATTTATTTGTTCAGGCCAAAAGTCATCAACACATTTACGCATCAATTTATACATCAGGGCATATAAATACAATTAATAGTCCTCCGTTGTACCTAAATAGCAACTAGTATGAAATGATTTAGTAATCTGTATAATTCTTAGTAAGTATATCTATTAAGTATTTCAAGTCTCCAATGATCATTAACGCAATAATCTTATGAACTACTGGTCCGAATTAAAAAAAATATTTTTACTGTTAGGTAGCCCATTTATTGAGGAAGGCTATAGGCTATTTAACATCACGCTACGGCTAATAGGAGCGGAGCAGCAAAGAAAAATGTTGCTAAAACGGCGGAAATTTACGCAGATTAAGTTGCGGGCCCAACTAGTACTTATATAAATAATTAAAACAAATAAACGTAACAAATTAGTTATTACGAGAATGGACACTATTGTCTGACTGAGCTAATTTATTTGTTCAGGCCAAAAGTCATCAACACATTTACGCATCAATTTATACATCAGGGCATATATAGTCCTCCGTAGTACCTAAATAGCAACTAGTATAAAATGATTTAGTAATCTGTATAATTCTTAGTAAGTATATCTATTAAGTATTTCAAGTCTCCAATGATCATTTTATGTACCAAAACCCGGACACTTTTAAGAGTGCATAGGCATCTTCTGGGTGTGCTTGTTCTATCGTAGGATTCATCAATGCTTTCCATCAGGGTCCTTATTCATGTTCCTTTTCCCGTTTTCGCGGCAAGCTCGTACGAACTGTCAAAATCTTATCATAATGGTAAATAGAGAGCTGCGCTTAGAAATGCATCAACGCGCATGTGCGGCATATATCTATTTAAAATTTTGCTGAAAAAATAGATGAAGAAGACAATATCGATGGTTGAAATAGGAAAAATAACCAATCTATACGTATCTACATCTATAATATATATAGGTACAGTACGATCAATGTAACTTGACCGGATTGAAGTTAGGTTTTTATCACTTTCGCGCATTTCATAGAGATGCGACCCTAAAATTACTTACGAAAACGATTAATCGATTAAAAATACTAACAACATTTTAATTCAACAATATAAAAACACTATTTAAATGAGTTCATAAAAGTTTAAATTTAGAACAGTTACAGTAAATATTATAGAAACTTTGAAAAACAATTTGTTTACCAAAATAATCACAAAAAAACATGAATTAGTAATACTAATTATAACAATATAATGCGTAATCGCATCTCTAATCCTCTTGGTTTAGTTACCGCCCCGACCCCCGCTTCCTGTCACCCTTTACTTCCAAAAGATGCATCTGCGCAACCACTTGTCACCTACTTCAGTCCGGCCTAGTTACGTTGATCCAACTGTACGTAGATTCCTCGCTATGACCAAAATTCGATCAGGACAAATTCATTACAATTCAGCACACGACAGACATACTGACAGATACCGTTTTAGAAACCTAAATAACATAGGTAACTATATTTTCCTCAACGCCTACAAAGCCTAAAAAAGAATCTTCCAAAATAGTATTGCTAACATACAAATACCGACAAAGAGTTTCGAAACATGAACGGTACGGTGTCAAAATCAAAACGACACAGAAGGAATTCCATACAAATATGTGTCCATAACCCAGTCTCATACGCCCATGTAATTAGGATAACCGTCCATCTATTTTTTTCCGGATATGTCCGACTTTTAAGCTCATCGTCCAGATATTGCTGGACATTTTCATTTAAAAGATGAGTTGAAAGTCATGTCGAGCTAAGCTGCCATCAGTCGACCCGTGACCACGATCGGTGCAATTCGATCGAAACGTCGGGTAAATAAAAGGTTCGCTATAAAAGTTCGGGTAATAAAAGGTACCTTTAAATAATTCACGCGATTAAGTCCCGAAATATAAGTAATATGTATAAAAATCGCGAAAGTTTAAAAACAGTCATTATAATATTAAAATTTTCATAAAAACAAGTGTCACTTTAACAAGATGATTTTTTCCCACACCACAAAATCTTACTGTACAATTGTAGATGGATTTGTCTCAATCACCTTGGTTTTTTGTTTGGCATGCAGATTGGCGTTCACAATACGGTATTACGTTAGACGAGTTATCTAATCAGTCTAAAATCATTATCGAAAACAAAAGTGATTAGTGTTCTATTCATTTAATAATAAAATAAAATATATATAATAATACAATGGGGTAGAGTCAATCACTAAGCGTTTGCTGAGAAATACCTCTATCCCGTGCAAGAAAAACATAGCAAAGGCTTTTCGCCTTATTAGTTGATGGGGTTTTCGCGATTTGACTGCAAATATTTCTGGGAAGATCATTGTGCATAAAACGTGTTTCTAGATTATAAGTTTAAGACACTAGAACGATAGACTTCCACATAGTCAAATTTCCATTAATCAGTGATGATTTTATTTGAAGACTGATCCTTAATCGCAACTTTTAAAATGGTAACCCTACATGCGAAGCGATTTAATAAATCACTAAATCATTGAATGACTGCGTAGGTAAGCGAATGAGACACGAATCACGAACTCGCTAGACAAAGGTCAACTGAGATTAAAAACACCGCCGGGTCATATCAACCAAACAATGATTGCAAAACAAACACAATAGACTTTGTTGTAACTCGTCAGATGACTCTGTGATGTATTGTTCATTCACTGCCTAATTATAAATAAGATACCGCTGTGTAACAGTCAAGTCTTCATATTTTTATCTTTATTTGCAACTTAACAACACATATATTTAGAGTCTAAAGTTCGCCCCATTTTTTAGTGTTTTATTTTTAATTATTTTTCACTAAGTCTCTAATTTATTTTTATTTTTTTAAACCTTAATCCATAGTCTATGTGAATTTGAAAAAAAAAAAACGTTATAACCTTCATCATTAGCTCTATGACCCTCACGTTTGTTTCCACAAATCGGTTAGCGTAAAAAACATTTTACCGAACACTGCTTAAAATGAACGGGATAAAATTTAAATCAATCCAATTCTTTATTAGCCAGAAAAGCAACAATACTGTATAATCAATCATCAATAAAAAGGCAATCAGCATTGATCTTGACATCGGAACAATGCTATACATCGTTGGCGCATCCCGCTCATGGCTTATGAATGGTATCCGTTGTGGCCGGCCATGTGGCACCAACTCGGCGCCATCGCCCGGCCATGAAATGTAGAATACATACGGTCAATCTCCTACCTCCGTGACCTCCATTCTAAACCAACACCTCATTCGCCATTCCTAGATATTGTCTACTTTTAGAATCGTAAGAAGCGACAACGAATAAATTAACGATAGCTATTATAAAATACCACTGTATTTTATTGAGGCATTAAATTATTTAATACTTGATTTTATATTCGTATTTATATAATCGAAATATTCACTGTATCGTACACGTTATAATCGCATGTCTAAACCCATCACGGTAAAATCACTTCGTTTGCGTAATTCCCAAAGAGAAAACTGTCCATTAAATAACTGGACAGTGGGAAAGCTTGAGAAGTCATAACAATAGACATTATTTTACAATAATACTGCAAAATATGAATGATTCTAACCTTAAACTTTCCGTCATAACTATTACACACTTTCCAAGACATCATTTTACTTATAATTGTCTTATGTTTATATCTAGAATCTCTCTGTGTTTAAAACTCAATACTGAATGTTTCTCAGAATTTATAAACTATTAGGTCGTTAGTTTTCAAATTAATAATGAGTTTATGTTAGGACGACTGTACAATACGTTTTGTGTGCACTGGGCCAAGTTTTTGTTCCAACATATCAACTGAAAATATTTTTATTCATGACGTACGAATCGATTGAACATGATCTCCCAAACGATAATAGCCATAATAAATAATATAGTAGAACAGGTACATACTGTTCTCACTACGCATGATTGTAACTTCTGTAGTTCAAGTGCTTATGGTAGAAATTTATGAGTGCGTAGTTCTCGTGCGTACATTAAATCAAATCAGATGAGCAATTCTCGTAATTGCAATCGTTTACTAACTGCTTGCTTGGGGTAAAAAGACCGCAGTAAATGGAACTACCATACTAAACAACAATTTTAATTTTAATGATCTAAGAACTTCACGCTAGAAGGATTAATTATTTTGTTTTTTTTTTTAATAACTGCACTTTGTGGCTTTAAACTTCTGGATTACATTCGCAACAGCAAAAGGGCAATCACAAATTGATGTAAAGCATTTTTTTACTCCTATGTTAATAATATAATTCAATGAGAAAAGAAAATACATAGTTCAAAACTATTATTTTGCTTAACATATACCCAAACATCAACCGGAACGCAAAAATATGAATAAACATTGATATGAGAAATTGTTTACAAAAGTATTAAAACATGGTTTCAACCTAAACAACATGAAACATTGCTTAGATTACCACGAATTTATGAAATTAATCCCTTGTATAGATTACCTGTGTGTGAATAACCTGCTAATACTCGTTGATTAATTATTAATCAATTTTGTTGAATAGATAAATTTTGTTTTCGTGGTAACCCACCTTTAGCAAAGGACACTAGTATTAATTTTGCAGGTTAAGGGTCGGCTGTAATTGCGAGAATCAAACGATTAAAATGAAAATTAATCGTGCTGGTTATTACAAAGATGTGAATAAATTTATTGCTTTAATTATAACTTGATTATTTACTGATCATCTAGTGATTAATTGAACATAGTAATGTTGCAAAATTATCTGTGCCCGCGACTTCGTCTGCGTAAAATTGCAGTGCTGCTTTCTCCTTATAAACGTTAGCGTGATAAAGTTAGCCTAAGTTACTACTTACATCCGCTGTCTGACAGTAAAAATCCCGTCAAAATCTGTCTAGCCGTTTCTGAGATATTGATCATTTAATAATTCACCCAAACTCTGTATGGTCTTTACAAGCAAACCCGATCAGAATAGTCAAGCGAGCCGACGTGCTGCACTACTAAGGGGAGATGGAGTAGTGGCTCTGCTTCGCCAAACCCCATCTGATTATAGTCTTGGCGACATATCGCAGGTCATATAAAAAAAGAAATCTCGTAGTCATATTCCTTATATGTATTCTAGGAAGAAAATCTCCGTATATTTCCTTATAGTGAATACTGCTGACCATAATAAATATATGTATTGATTTATGTACAGTATTCAATAGTATTAATTGGATTTATAAATCAATTTTATTGTGTACCTAGAGACGATCTAGTTCAAATGTATTATAGCTTTTACCTTCCAATCCTCTGTAGAAGGCATGAGCTTAGCTGTGACCCGTCTGTCTACATTATAATAACTATGAAACTTATGCAAACGATGGATACCATAATATTACTGATAATGTAGGTTTTATAATATGAATCCATCATTTCAGTAGAACGTAAATCGTTATGCAAGTTTATAAAGTCCTGCAACAAAGTTGCGACATCAAGTAAAGCAAAGTAAAGACAATTGACGCTAGACTGGCGACAGTGAGCTTAATGTTTATTATAGGCAGTTGTCCCACCAACAGCGAGAAGTGAGAGTTAATATATAAATAATCTTAAAACTGGAGCAGCATTTAGTTTTATTACTAAGCCAGATATGCAAAAGAGATATTTAGGTACTAGACTCTTTTATTCGGAATAGATGTCATCGAAATAATATTAACGAGGCCATTGAGTATTGAGAATGAAAGAGAAGACACTGTAACAATAATAAGTGCCATATTACAGACCAATTTTGTAGACAATTTACGCATGTCCTATTGTACAAAAATTGCTTTTATTACCTATCTAGCGGAGAAAGATCTTAGTGACTATATTCTCGTAAAAGCTGCATGACGCATGACGCGAAAAAAAACATAACATTTTACTTTCCTGCTAGTAACAACCGAATAAACTGAGTAGCTGAGTTTTATATGAACATTTAAAGATAAACTCGTATCAAAGCGGCAGCCTAATGGTTACGGCCTCGCTATCAAACGCATCGCACTTCTGACGCACATAAAGCCCCTCCTAGTATAAATCTCTTTTATTTTCTACGGTCGCTGCATATTTCTTTAATCGCCCGCTTCCAAGCTGATTGTGAAACCGATTTCATTAATCGCTCGCATCCTCGCTGATGGTGAGACCGATGCCTAAATATGTAGTTAGAAATATCTTTATCGCCTAGACTTAAGATAGTGCGACCGATATTCCATTTGCCTTTTAGGCGCCTATGAATTCCAATGAAATTGATTTTAACAGCCAGCTCTTAATGGAATTAAATGCCTAGATACTTATCTTACACAGAGTTTGAATATTCTGTGTCGATTAAGATTAATTTATTATTAACCTCATTTTGTTGAATTTAATCGTAATATGAATTTAATTTTAAAAGTAAAACGCATAACTTGGTACCGCTTGCTTTATATAGAACGTTGAGCGAGGTAAGTGGATCTGTTTATGTGGTTCTAAGTTTTAACACGTTTGGACTTGCGATGTTATTAATATTTCTGTCAAGAAATAAGTGCTTGTTCTGTGTATTTAACTGGTAAAATGCAAATGTCTGCTAATAATATACTCATGCATTAGTATTTGAAGAGAATTAGGATTTAGACATCACTCTTAAGCACCGATCAACCATGCGATTTTTTATCTTTTAGTTTATTTTACCAACGACTACATTTGCATTCTTTTCATACATCATTAATTCTTCTACATAACATAATAATAGAGTAAATACGTGTGTAGTGTGGGCGTGGTAATGATTCATGTTGACAAGTAAAATTAAGCCTTTACACTTAAAAAATAGAATTTAAAATAAGATCAACCATAAAAAACAAATCTTGCTCGGTGCTGAGAGGATTCTACGTGTACAATAAATCACCTACATTATATTCACACCGATGTGCGTGACCACTCTCTTGAGCACTTATTAGGGTACCCCAGGATATATAAAACCTATCATCTTCGGGCGGATTACGGTCGTGAATTTATATTATGTTACAGTAACTGTCAGTAAATAATCCTATTATAAGTCGTTATCTATTGAAATCTGATCGTGGGACCGTCTAGAACCTCTTGGAGCTCTTTGAAGTTATAAATCTGTTAGACAGTATGACCTATTTGTTAGTCTTAAGAGTCACGCTTTTATTTAATCCTTTTTATTTGAATAACTCTGTCGTGACGTGTCACCATGTACCTACGTATAACTATGTATATTTATGAACACCAACTACTCAACCGTTCATCATAACATAGGAAAATAAAAAAAAGGGGAAAATTTACGCAGACGAAGTTGCGCGGGACAGCTAGTTAATAACAACAAGAAATTTTGCGACTCTGGTACCCAAAGTAAGATTTAACTATATTGATCGTCATCCATACTAATAATATAAATGTGAAAGTAACTCTGTCTGTCTATCTGTAACTCTTTCACGCTCAAACAGCTAAACCGATTTAGATGACATTTGGTATGGAGATAGTTTGAGTCCCCGGTAAGGACATAGGTTAATTTTTATTGCTATAACCGACATTCACGCGGGCGGAGCCGCGGGCGAAAGCTAGTCATCATATAAATAATAAAAAATGAACGCTGAAATGTATGTAAGTAATTGCATAACTTCAGAACAACTGCACCAAATTGTATAATTATTTTTTGTTGTGTTTATTTGGTACTGTCAAGACAATGTTTGTATACATTTTTATAATAGTACGAAAAAAAATACCCGCGCAAAGTCAATGCGTACAGCTGAGTTTTAATATAAATTATCTAATACTAAAATTCAATGCTGCATCCATTTCATTCATCGATCCAATTATTTTTTCTAAAATTGGATTATAAAATAATTGGATCTGCGTTCAAAAATAATGTTTATTTTACTTTTGGATCCAATTTATTCACATTTTTGTAGTCGAAATTTTGTTTTCGGATTTATTTATAGTAACGTACATAGAGCATTTGACTCACACTGTGATGTGCGACCACTCATAACGTTTTTTCCACTACAAAACATAAAACCAATAGAATTCGAGTGGGTACTTCTTGCACAGAAATAGTCAAGGGAAGTCCCTATTACATAAATGGCGACAGAAAAAAACATACTACCGTACAATGTGTAAACAATTTAGATGCGGTTTTATCGGCAGACCTTTTATCGTAAATGCTCTTCCTTATAGTAATAATGAGTCTAGTTTTTTTCACATTACCAACCTACACACTTTAATGTAGGCAGCCACTGCCTACTGACTGGGAAATACGAGGTAATACCTACCTAGGAAAAGACCCACTTTTTACATTAAACAAAGTATAAATTATTAACTATTACGACCTTTTGACTTTAAGATATTTAATTTATTTATTTACTGTTATCCTATTCTTTTACATATATACAAGTTTCTCTTGATATTGAAAAGGGAACTGTGACATTTCGAATATGAATTTTAATTTTCGAATATATTTATTTTATACCTACTAGCTGGGTCGCGCAGCTTCGTCTGCGTTAATTTTCCCCGTTTTTGCAACATTTTTCATCGCTGCTCTGCTCCTTTTGGTTGTAGCGTGATATTAAATAACCTCGATTATCGTTCAAACAGACAAACAAACTCTTCAGCATTATAATACTAGTATATATTTAGAAAATAATCATTAGTATTTATTTCTTATTTAATTTATGTACCTACTTTATGTATAGATATTTTCTAAAATAGTGTAATTTATTTACATTTTATTTAAGCTTAATTTAGCATTGACATAACGCACATTCAAAATGCCCAGCTTTAAATACTCACTTGTAAAATAAACTTGAACCACCTACGAGACCAATATCTGCTATTTATCAGCAACAAATCGAATCAAGAATCTAATTGCAAACTTCACAAATCAAGCATCACAGAAACATAAAACAGTTAACATCTTTACCAAGTTTTCAAACATCTATGAAAACATTAACAGAAGCTCTATGAAAAAAAACTTCAATCAGTACCTACCGAACATAATAAAGTAACGTATAGTTGCTTCTATAAGTCAGTCATTGCTCGAGATACCGTACCGAAACATTTAAGGATAAATCTGTCTTCGGCGGCGCGCCATAGACCGCCTCGTATAATATTCAAGGCACAATGTTTAAATGTTTATAAATTCCACTCATCGGCCTTTCGCACTAACATACTTCAATAAACATAGACGCCATTGCTGTCTGTACAACTTTAAATCTACGCATCAGCATCTGTGGCATCAGCTTTAATTTGACACGGCGTTTGACAGATCCCAGACTAATTCCAACAAAGTTTATATAACAGGTACCTGTCTGACACACCACTGAATCGTTTTAAAACACGTTACCGCATCTACTTAAATCACATTGCGACCTAATTCTTTTTCAAAAATGGCTCATGAGTCAGGCCTTCCTGATCGTTGCACTTACCGTAAACACGATTGAGTAACGCGATGTTTATTGGTTCTGTCGATACGTTTCCTACAAAGAATAAAAGCCAAAATCCTGTCATATTTAAGAATAATTACAAGTGAATTCGGCGCACGTAAACATTGCTTGTGAAATTTTAAAATTCTGAACAGTTAAGTGAAGATGTCGAGATGTATTGACATTCAAGAGAGGGTTTTGAGATGTAGAGGGAAGGGCGTTCGCAACGCAAACGTCTGATCATAAAATTACATATGAACGAGTGACCGCAGCGCGAGCGCATGCCGCATGCCGTGGCACGACGGCGGGCGGCGGCGCCACATTTCTATGAACAATGAAATGGTATGGAAATGGCGCCAAACCCTTCATCATAAGCGTCGCACGCGCATGCCATAAAACTGCATGTATTAACGCTTGGCCTCACCGTTTGAGAGTTCGTCCGATTGTGTCACGTCCTTGGGTAATGACCACGTATATTTTATTGTTCTTATCCTTTTGCAGAGCTTAAAGCTGTTATTAAACATAAGTATGTGGACGCGGTAAATGTGATGATATTTTTCATTTTTTATTACAAAGGCAAAGCTTAATAAGAATACCTACATTTTTAATCTATACTAATATTAAGTATAAAGCTAAAGAGTTTCTTTGTTTGAATGGGATAATCTCAGGAATTACTGGTTCGAATTCAAAAAATCTTTAAATCTTGGATAGCCCATTTATTGAGGAAGGCATCACATCACGCTATGACATTAGGAGCAGATAACCAATGAAAAATATTGCAAAAACGGGGAAAATTGACGCAGACGAAGTTGCGCGGGTCAGCTATTAATTTAATATTTAGAGCTACTAAAATATTTCATAAGTGTCTCGAGTTACTAGAGAGTTAAAGACATCAAAACCAAATAAGAAAATAAGCCATAAATTCTATACTACAACTTACCCGATAAAGTGATAGAAACGCAACTAAGTAACTAAGATAATTATCAAACTGTGCAAATCATACTTAGCTTTCCTTTTAGAGCACTCGCGCCGGTATTGGCGTTCGCACGTGCAAACTACCGAATTTGCTTAGAGCGTTCGCCCAGCGCCGGCGCCAGTCTACTTTCCGAATAGCCTTCGCGTCTCGCCTATGACCTTTTACGCACGTAATACACGCCTTAAGAGTTTGTGCTCCACTCCTAGCTCATAAACTAATCACGACTTCAAGCGATAAAATATACAGAGAACCTAAAACCTATTTCATAATGATGAACTTACTGGAGTAGCGATTTGTACTCACTTTACATGCAAATAACTACAATACTTACACGACATTATTACTATTAGTCTATAAAATTAGTACTTAAATGTGCATTTGCCTGTTCAATCGTGACTGGTATTTACCACAATCACATCACAAGTTAATGCCGTTATACCAAATTGAGCTTTTGTTTCAACACGCCAAATGTATTGATCATAGGGCCTTCAATGGTTTCTACAAAAAGTTTTTATTTCAGTCTCCAAAAGTCTACCTTAGTAGTTAGTTGACATAGGTAATACCATAGACATAGCGACTGGACTACGCCATAAACTCACAAAATTGATCACTCTCTAGAAAGAGACAACATAATTATCATATATGACAGGTACAACCTGTCATATATGACATGTCATAGAGACAACTATTGGCTGCACAATTATTTTATCTCTCTCACACTTTGCAGCCTGAAAGAGAAGACGCAGTCCAGTAATGTCATTGACCAGGACTGCCCCAGAACCTCACAAAATTGACCACTCTCTAGAAAAAGACAACGCTATTTTGTGGACAATACCTGTCAATGGCCGCGCGAGTTTTTCTCTCTTTTACTCTTTGCAGTCAATATTTACTTTTTAATTTAAAGGGATGTCACGGTCCAGGCCCATACGTCAATAGGTAATACACATCGCGGATGACAGTAAGATAATGCTATAATAAAAGCTACACACCATTCTAACATACCAAGATAAAGACAAAGAAGAATCCGTTCTTAGCATTGCTGGAAATATTAATTACTTACGGCAACTTGTCGTATATTCCAAACGCAGTTGCAGACAAAACCATGTTTAAACTCGACGCTTGAAACGTATGTTTGGTGCTCAAACGTGGGAGCATAATGGCTGTCATAAGGTAGTCCAAAGTGCACTATCGAGATCGTATATGGGCTAATCAACGATCAGCCAATATGTGCAATTGAAGTGCCATTCAGTTGATGATTGGTGATTCTCGGAAATGTGCTATTGGCGCAACGTTTGCTCTCCATTTTTGTTAAGTACTACAGTATATAGGTACGTATTTAGTTTTATATTTTCTTCAATGGATTCTGATTATATAGTAGATATATTGATATTAATAATTTTGATAAAATTTCAATATTTAGGATATTTTTTTTTTTATAATATTAAGTGCCCTGAACTGATGTATGATTTTGGTTAACATTTAACAGCCCGCATTAAGACCATATCTTAACTAAACAAGAACACGAGGATCTCAAACTCTACGCGACCAAGAGATAGTCCCTAATTCGCTGTTTTGTCGCCGTAAAGTTTTTTTTAGCTGGCTAGTTAGTAAGAAATTTCTTGGCTTCTGGGTGCTAGCAACATTTTTTCTACACTATCAAACGGTTGTCACAATTCTAGTTAACGGATTGTCGCTTATCCCTAATAATTCGGTGATGTCAACTTTGAATTTGAAACATAAGAGCACGCGAAAAAGGCATATACGCCATTCGACATCATTCAGATATTCTCAACATGTATTGTTATTAGAAATTATTATAAAGACAAAAATGCAACTTACTTAAATTTAATTCACTGAAAAATTGTACCTATCAAGGACACCATACATAATCTGTCAAGCTGTTTGGACTGCATGCCGTGACAAAAAAGGGACATAAGTACATTTTTATGTGATAAGGAGCAAACGAACTAGCGGCTCTCATGGTATCATGGTATGTGATTACTACTGCCAATAGACATTTGTAACATCCGAGGCATACATACTCTTAAAACATACACTTAATTCTGGCGAAATCGTACAAAACCTTTCGTTACTTTGGAAACATATTTAGTACGTAGCCTAATGGGTAAGGCATTGTACTCGCAATCGTGAGGGCGACGTTCGAATCCTACGTATTATACTATCGACGTGAACCCACTCCTAACACAAGCCTTTGAGCTTAGCTGGAGGGGTTAACAAGATTGCTAGTAATGTGATCTCAAACCCACATTGCTAGTTATCTTTTAAAGATAGAAAAAAACATGTTTAGTGTGTTCACATCCTTAGAGCTCGTGTTGCCTAAAATTGCCATCTTATCTCTACTCTACATCACAAAAAAACTTATTTGCAAAATTTCAACTCATTAAACCAAAGAACCGATTGTTGAGTTCAGATAGTCGTTTAACACAAGTAAGTCGAATAAACTCGCAATTTTCTAGCTCAAGACTATATTTTTTTAACACTTTTTTCCTCGATTAAGTAGATACATTAAGGCCTCCCTATTAATAAATTACAGATAAGCATAGCGCTTCCTACAGTCGTTAGGTACATCCGATAGACATGTCCGTTAAATTGCCCATAGATCTGGCATAGATAAGTGTATAACACCAGATGATTGCTAAAAGACAGTTTGGATTAGTTTCTCTATATAGCTCCGTGGAATATAGGTGTCCGCAATCGTATCTAAAGGCCGACCAATCACAAGAGTGCTAGAAAATATACAATGATAAAAGAGATCGCGTAGTGTTCCCATCATTCCTATGATCAATAAATCGTTGTTTTACGTCAGGGTTTACTTACTTTGTATTCGTGATTTGTACATTTAACGTATGTGTAATCACTACATAGTATAAAACAAAGTCGCTTTCTCTGTCCCTATTTATGCTTAAAACTTTAAAAATACGCAACGAATTTTGATGCGGTTTTTTTAATAGATAGAGTGATTGAAGAGGAAGGTTTATATGTATAATAACATCCATATATTTTATACCCGTGCGAAGCCGGAGCGGGCCGTGCGTTTCGTATATAAATTTCGTGCGTATTTTGCTATTTTAACGTATGTAATAAACTGCCTCTGTGGCGCGGTGGGAGTGTATCCGACTGCTACGCAAGAGGTCGTGGGTTCGATCCCCACCCAGGATAAAACTTTGTGTGATGAGCACGATGGTTTATTCTGTGTCTGGGTGTTATTTATCTATAATATGTATGTATTTAGAAATATATAAGTATGTTTATCAGTTGTCTGGTTTCCATAGTACAAGCTCTGCTTAGTTTGGAATCAGATGGCGTTGTGTGAGTTGTCCCAAGATATTATTATATATTATTATTAATAGAGATGTTGACTGTCAAGTCAAATCAGTCTCTTTTTATGAAATGTCAAAACTACAAGTTCTATTGAAATGTGTATGAAATAACAACTTATGACGTCATATGTTCCTATCGTCAAATAATTACTTTTAGTATTCGTTTTAATGCTTTTAAATTCAAACACATGTGAAATTGTAAAAGAACACTTATTTTCAAAGCATTTCAAGATCTACTATTCCATTAAAATAATTTACTTTTATTGTAGTCATCTACCCAATTGTAGGTATGTCAAAAGTATATTTCTTTTCATGTCTCTACCAACGGGCGCACTCGAGAGCGCGTAATTCGCATTTGTGTGCATAAATCCTTACTTAGTTAACAATATCAAATTAAAATAACTACATAGAAAGGAATAAAAGCGCTTTACGCTATATGTCATAATTTATAGACCTGGAGGAGAGCATTCGCTCTTCATAAATATAAAAGCTTGCATGTTTATTCAAACATGCAAGCTTTTATAAACGTATCCAGCTGTTTTTAGAAATAACTGGTAATGTGGGATTGGTCACACATTACTAGCAATTCTGTTCATCCCTCCAGCTAAGCTCAATGGCTTGTGTTAGTAGTGGGTTCACGTCGGTAGTATAATGGGTATGATTCGGACGCGCGACCTCACGATAGCGGGTCCGATGCCTGAACCATTAGACTACCGTCGCTTGTTTATTTGTATACTCCACTAATGTGACGTAATATAAAATAAAGGTTCCATTTTTTCCTTTTAAGGTACGGAACCCTAATAATCAGCCTTGGCGCTCCTGTCTTGGACAACAATACATAAACAATAGTTCTAGAAGATAACGATATTCGTTCGACGACTTCTCGATCAAGTGAATGTCGACCTTAAAAACAAAATACTCGTAACCGCGGTATTAATAACGAATAAATTTAAATAATCACTATCAAATTAAAATTAAATTATCAATATACCATTACATAAATGGTTTTAGGATTCCTTCAGTATGACACAGAACCATTTTAAAATAAAACAGTTATTCGTCCATTTTATTCCTTGATGTTAATAAATATTACTCTTACTAGTGGTCACCCGTGGTCGAAATTTAACCATAATTAATTTATATACTTTCAATTATTTTTTTTTATATTAGCATTCCGCACTTCTTCTCTATATAAACTACTAGCTTTCGCCCGCGGCTCCGCCCGCGTGAATGTCGGTTATCGCGATAAAAACTATCCTATGTCCTTCCCCGGGACTCAAACTATCTCCATACCAAATTTCATCAAAATCCGTTCAGCCGTTTAGGCGTGAAAGAGTAACAGACAGACAGACAGACAGACAGACAGACAGAGTTACTTTCGCATTTATAATATTAGTATGGAAGTATGGATAAGTGTGCGAAATGTCATACTTCTGCGTCGGCGCAATTCTCGTCAAAAGGGGTACAACCCTTTTGCTTCACGTATTATATACTCTAAATGAGTTTCGATCTTAAAATGGTGTTTATAAATATGTTTATTGACATAGATATATCAAGAAAACTGTTAATTTCACTGTAACTAACTGAAGCGATACTATTAAATTCTATGGGTACTGAAAATTTAGAATCTATGATATACGTCCGTCGGTTTGTAGCATCATCGTAGCATTCGTAGATGACTACAAATTGACGTTTACTAAAAATTAATTCGATATACGTCATCCGTTAAGTTTCTTCGACAACACGAAATTCAGAAATAAATATAAAATATTTACCTACCTTTAAGGGTCACATTATTTTCGTATGATTATTGTAAAACTGGTCTCCTAACCGATGTCGATTATGGCGGCCAATCTCATTAAAGATTAGCCATCTACGCAGGAGATATTATAGTGCACAAGTGTATACGTAAACACAAGTGCACTCTCTATTCCCTCAGTCTTATAGTGCGATGGGACAGAAATCTAAGACGGCCGGAGAGAGATTAGGCGCAGGACCTATGATTCAACATGCTCTCCGAGGCACTGAGGTACCTATGACAATTTTCGAAAATGGTCACCCATCTACAAACCGGCAGTGGCAAGATTGCTTAACCTCGCAGATATCTCGATATTCTCGGTAGCCGAATAAATAGCCATGACCAAAGTTTTCGTGTAATGATTTCAAATGTAATGGGCATTTGAACTACAGTAACGTAGTTCAAATGACCCGTCAAAATTAGTAGCTTTAACGGCTCATTTAAAGCAAATTACCCGTCAAACCCAGAAATAAGCTACGGAATCGTATAGTTTATTCTACTCTACTTGCTCCAACCAATTATTATTTATTTAACGAACGTATTCATTAATTTTTATTCAAATTTATTGTAATAGTATTAATATTTTGTATAAACAGAAATGATTTTGAAAAAACATTCATAAAAATTTGAAATAGGTACTAAATTATAATAATACCTATACTTACACCTATACAAATGAGAAACAGAAAATCAATTTATATTTAACAATTGATTATTGTGTTATGTATGAAATGTAAATGAAGGGGTCAACCACAGAAGACTGATACCTGCTTGAGATGTCAACAGTCAGTAATTGTAAAGCCTTTATGGGTCAGTAATATTAATGACATCGCGAGTTACATTCGAAATTAGGATACGAATCTATGACCTAGGTCGCAAGGATAGAATCCACGAACCTATAGGTATAGGAAAAGATGCGGAGAAAACATAAATAGAATAATCTTTGTCCTCACTATCCCATGCTATTAGATACACCATTCACTAGTCTTTCGATAATGCTTGACAAAATGTAACTTTCTAAAAAGTTTAATACTTATTAACAACTAACTTTTGCCCGCGGCTACCCCCGTGTTGATGTCAGTTATCTCAATAAAAACTATCCTATGTCCTTCGGGAAGTAAAATATATACGTACCAATTGTTATCTAAATCGGTTTAGCGGTTTAAGCGTGAAAACGTAACAGACCGACAGACAGATAGAGTTACTTTTACATTTATTGTCAGTATACTATCATGTCTACTTATGCTGCCATCCACACCATAGGATAGCCTCCTATTCATTCATATACAACTTGATTATTTCCACTTTACATACTATGGTTACTTCTTGCGTGAGTTACATACTGGCTCTTAACTGTGTATATACAAATATATTGTAATAATTGACATTTTAAAAAAGTGGCCATGAGTTTTTATTGCCAAGTTCTTTTTACACGGCTTTACTCTTGCGAACTTGGTATTAAATGTAGAATCATTATATTCCAAATGGTGTATAATGTTCATAAGCGTTGCATTCTGTAAACTAAGGGAATAAAGTATTTTCGACTTTTTTTACTTAGAAATTGAAAGAAAAACATTATTTTCAAAAGTATTACTTCTATTATAAAATTATATATACTACGGGTACTTAATCGCGTGAATAATTTAAGGCAATAAACAAGGTATTTTACCTTAAATTATTCAGGCGATTATGACCCGTAGTATATATAATTTTATAACGTGTACAAATCTCGAAAGTTTATCAACATTTATACTTCTTCTATATTTGAGAATCGTAGTTACAGGTGAAATAAATTATTATTATATCTGCGAGTTACAACAAATTGTCAGTCGCAACAGGAGTGCTATTTTCTAAGGACAGCATTGACTCAATGACGCAAATGTTGAGCCCACATGATGCTGGAGGCACAATAACTTCTCTTCAAAAAACTGGTTCGACAATGCACGCTTAAAACCTATATTTAAACGTAGATGGCGCCACTAGTACACAATTTCAACCCCATTATCTCAAAAGATAAAGATAATAATTTTCGCTGCAAGTAATTAATTTAATAACACGTATTGATAAACTTTGCTTGCAGAATCTATTTTTAACACAGTCCCCTGATACCATTGTAGATAAGATTCATTCATTACTAAATGAACATACTATTTAATATTCAATTATAAAAATATGTAGGTATATAGAGCATGCGTATCAACTTGTAATAATTAAACATTAAACACACACGTAAAGTGGCGATAAGTGCCGTCTTACTTCAGATTGTTTTTCGAAGATATTGATGCAGTGTTTTTCTACCACAACCCGCATATGACGGTGACAGATGAAGATGGTTTCGTTGCAGGCTTTAGTTTGCATCGAACTGCACAAATCTCGATTCCTTGATATTTGTTAGGTATTTACCTATCAACACTTAGCCTGACTGACTATAGTCAGCCTAGTTGTACTTCAGTTTCTTTAGTGATACATTTGGGATAAGCACCTGTATGTTTTAGATTGGTGCTCATAGGTCCATGCAAAGCTCATAAAATCTACGACCTGCTTCCAAAAATACAATGTTACAGTAGGTTACCGCAAAGATTTACTGCAATATTATTGCTTAATCAGACTATTAGTATTCAATACACATTGTCAAACTCTTAGAAATATCTAACAATACGCAGTGCAGTATAATCTTGTCCGAATATCAAGAAAATCAAAGAAAACAAAAGTACAAATCCCACTAAATCTATTTTAAAGACAGATTCCGTTATTCACTTCAAAATAATTCTGAAAAGATTAATGTTTGGTATTCAATTCTACGAGTCGTCGTATGAACAAATTAAACACTTAAAACTGGCAGCTGAACATCCAAACACAATGACAGTAAGTTAGTGTAAAAACAGCGGCTACGTGTTTGGAATTCTAATATTCTATCAACTTGATTTACTGCATGTATCTGTAGCGTGTCACTCGCGTCGTACTCTGCGAAATAAAATCAACAGTCGTGCTCACATTAACCCGTATATTGGTGGCGCCAGTATCTGACGCTCGTTTCCATTGTACCTATCTATCTACTTAGTAATAACAATAACATTAATGATTAGATAAAAGGATTTATCGCACACAGCGCTGACGTCGCGACGCATCTTTAGTGTTGCCTCTTGACAAAATTATTAATGTTCTTAAATTATCTTGTAATTGCCAATTAACAACAAGTTATAGTCTTGTATTACGTTGGTGCAATCGGCTGCAGTTTTAGAAATCTAAATCGAATCTTGCACGCTAATTGGAGCATACAATAATTGTATTTTTTGGTATTAATTGCCTGCACTTTTTATTTATATCCTTTTAAACCCTTAAAAGTATTGATTTCTCAAGTTATCTACAAAAATATCAATGTTTTAAATATGTTAATGTTTAGAGCGCTTTGTCACCTAAGGTCGGGGGCCATATAACATAAACATATATTGTAATTAGTATAATGAAATAAGTATTCGGTGAGTAGATCGGGTGTCCTCGCGGCGGTGGCGCCGGGCGCGGCGCTGGCGCCGGGCGTCGCGACGCTTCTCGCCTTGTTTGCACATCGCGTATGTTCTCTATTTACGCAAGTACGTTTTCGCATTATTTCAACAAACACGTACCAAATTACGAAAATTATGACGTCAGCGAATATCCGATACTACTCGTGTTTCTGTTTTTACGACGCCGACCTTAAAGCATCCTTTTAGCAATGCGAGGTGAGAGAAGTTAACTGCGTAAACAGATTTGAGCCAGTATTCGAGCTCGTACGTAAGGCATGCGATTCGGTAGGTTAATAACTAGATATTCAACTGTCGCTTAGGTATACCTACATAAAGACTGACCTAATTTCATGAAAAGATTAATGATTTAGATAATCAGAGGTCTGGCGCCACACAGTTCTCGTCAAAACTGCACTTGCGGCGAGTCACGCACTGTTCACACCACAAGCCACTCTACTATCTGCTATTACTCATGATAAGCTTGCCCACAAACCGCATTCACCTAACACTACCTCATTAGCCAACATTAAAATAATAACAAGGGCCTTGCGGCTAACAGCCATCCCCATTCAGCCTGTTCGAGATCGGATCAGTCGATCTGCTCTATAACCACATGAGTCTAAAACAAAAGTGATCGGACGTACGTCGAGCTCTCGCTGCCTACAGTGAGATATTTTATATTAACGATCGTCCATGTCCACTTACGATACGTCGGTAGTGGCGTTAATAAAAAGAAAGCTCTTTAACATCAAAGCGTTTTACGCAGTAAACAGAGAAAAAGGCTGAAACAAAATTATGCGCCCAGGAATGCGTTGTTGCAGTCAGAGACACCGATTTCACAAAAATAAAACGTCGATTGTGCTTGGCATCGGCGTGCACAAAACAAATTCCTCGGAGGCACTTGCTGTACACTGAATTAGACACAGTCGTGATCGAGTGGTCACCGCTGCGACGACGCTGCGGTGCTGCACCGGAGCGTTGCGGTGCGGAGCAATGCGGAGCGGTCCGTGCGGTGATAAATGAACCGTGAACGCACCAACTGACGTACCACGTCGCCTTGCGTCCATACATACTAATCATTGCACTATTCGCGTGACGTCATGTGCGGTCATCATACTACATTTCAGACTATATTACAAAGGTTATCGCTAACTACAGTTTACGTTTTTTCTCAAGAAGTTAAATATAGACATCTCGTAACTCGCGATAACGAGACATTTAACCTTTGCATGTAAATCTAATTAATTGGGTCGTATTCTAGAGATATCGGATTGATTTAAAAGTCGATTGCAAGAATGAGAAATATGACATCAAGAAATAAATCTATATTATACAACGTGTAACAGATAGGTTTATGAATATACAAGGGTTGGGTCACATAATTTTATGAAAATTGGAGTGCCTACCCAATTTTTTTTTATTTGTCTATTTACATAATTAAAAAAAAGTTTTTCTGAAAAAGTTTGATGCCATAATAATCCAATCTCATTTTGCACCAGGGCATAATAATAATATCTTGGGACAACTGACACAATGCTATCTGATTCCAAACTAAGCATAGCTTGTACAATGAAAACCAGACAACTGATAAACCTACTTATATATTTCTAAATACATACAAATAAGACAAATAACGCCCAGACACAGAATAAACCATCGTGCTCATCACACAAAGTATTATCCTGGGTGGGGATCGAACCGAACGAACCTCTTGAGTAGCAGTCGGACACACTCCCACCGCGCCATAGAAGCAGTCAATACTAATTATGCCAGGCAAACAATAATAATTGTGCCATTCGTTTTTCGCTGCTGAAACTTGTCAAAAAGAATATGCTATAACTGTGTAGTAATAATGCGATCGGCTATGGCACCATGGTAGATACAATACGGCGGCAATAAAATATATACAATACAAAAAAGCGGCGGTAGCCTAATGGCTAAGGCATCGGTCTCGCAATCGTGAGGTCGCGGGTTCGAATCCGACTCATTATACTACCGACGTGAACCCACTCCTAACACAAGCCTTTGAGCTTCGCTGGAGGGGTTAACAAGATTGCTAGTAACGTGGGACTCAATCCCACATTGCTAGTTATTTTTATTAAAAAAAAATACTGATCACATACACTATCCTTTGCTCTAATTTGACCACACCTTTCTGTTACACGTTGTATGTAGATAAACTCATTTATACAGAGCTTTGCTCTGAGATACAGAGTGATGACATAAATACAAACCACTCCTATGACATAAACCATTTCTACAGTTATATCTACCTATCGATGGATTTGGCTACTAGAGGTATATATTTGACATAAGCTCCATACAAAATATGTCAAAATTCTACTAGCCAAATCCATCGATAGGTAGATTATTGAGACCGGCCGTAAATAACGTATTTTAAAAAATTCTGCTTTTTTTATTTTATTTTTTTTATTAAAATCCTGTTTGGACAACATTGACACCTAGGAAATAGGACCTTTATGCCAAGCCTATGTAACAGACAATTAAAAAAGCAATGTATAAATACACTCAAGACTAGGTACATGTATCTATCTATAAAATTCTGTGAGAGACTAGAATTTAATCTAAGTATACTAATATTATAAAGCTGAAGAGTTTGTTTGTTTGTTTGAACGCGATAATCTCAGGAACTAATAGTACGACTTCAAAAAATATTTTACTGTTGAATAGCCCAATTATCGAGAAAGGCTATAAGCTAAATAACATCACGTTACGACTTATAGGAGCGGAGCAGCATTGAAAAGTATTGCATAAACGGGGGAAATTGACGCATACGAAGTTGCGCGGGACAGATAGTGTCACAATAGGTATAGCAGTAGCACTATGCTCAACGATTACATTAAAATAATACCAAAATTCATATATCCCGTAACATGAACCAAATTGTGTATCCTTTTTTTTAATTCACCCGTATGTAAGTAAAAAGTTATTTAATCTATACGGTCGTGTAAGGCAAGAATAAGTATATATATAGGTATAATATTAGATTGTTTAAATGTTGTATACCAATTTATTGAAAATGGAGGGAATGGGTAGAGTTCAATCTAAATTGCAGAGTTCATATACCTAATAACTTTTTCATAAACAGAAAATATTTTTAGTAACGTCACCACGACACCGCATCTGACACGATTACTTTGTCATCGTTTATCATTTACATTATGAAAATTCATAAATACGTTAATTTTATTATCACATTAATATACAAATTTACACACACAGTTAGTGGGACAAAATTATCCGCATAAAGCAAACAAAACACCGACGAATCGTGATTACACAATTCTAAATATAAGCTACGACCATTTTCTTTGAAGGATTTCTATTGGCACTGAAATAATTCCCATTTCATTGACACCGCGGACGACTCCCCGTCTAAAGGCATGAAATTCATTTAGTTTATTACAGCCGCACCTGGCTGAGATTCAATTAAAAATTATCCGTTTTACTGTCTTCGTATTGTACTGGGGATTTATTAAAAGCACGATAAACTATATTATTACGGCGTACGGCAGCAGGCGGCAGACGGCCAACTGGAGTTCTCACAAAGGCAACTGTGAATCAGATTTGATGCGTTTTATAGTTACGAGCCTCAGATAGACTTTATTGCCGGCTTAGAGTTCCGCAATGCCGTGCTTTAACTGCTTATAAACCATATCGGAATTTCAATTAATTCATTTTAGCAACAGTACTGAGCTCGGCTGACACTAATTGTACAGCTGGAACCAGAATTCAAAGGTATTTCAATACGCTAGCTTCGGCATAAAATCTTTGTGTTTACATGTCAGCGGCTGTAGACCTAAATGAATATGGACCAAGGGGAACCTATATAACGCTGAAAAAGAAAACATTGGCAGAACATTTATTGGAGCGAGTATATCACATTTTTTTCTAAGAATAATTATGACTTAGTAAATATAGTAAAAGAGCGCGTACGTTGACATCGCGTTATTTGTTCGCAAAAAATGCGTGTTGTAAGTAGTGTTCGCTAAAAAGGCGAGCAGACGGCGTCGCGGCGACGGGTCGACGGCCGCGCCCGGAATAACCAGCAGCAGCAGCTATATTTGCAGCAGCGGCGCGGGCGCAGGGGGCGAGGCGCACCAGCGCGTGCCATTTCTGCACCACCGCCCGGTGCATCTGAGTAATGCCATTGTAATGCTCTGGATATAGTCCTAATGAGTGGACGCGAGCGGGCAGACGCGGTGTCGTCGCCGTTGCGGCTGAGGCCCTCGCACGAGGTACCCGCCCTCCGTCCGCGCATCTCGTAAATCACTATCTGTCGCCACCGGCAAACAACTGATCCGAGATAACGCCATGCCAATAATTGACGGAGTTATTTATGTATTATTGAATTGATTACTTTACGAGAAGTCGAGATGATGATGAGTTGACCGGTGCGAGTGTTGCGTCGCACTGTGCTTGCTATACCTAATGTATATTGATGAGAGCCGCTCGTGGGACCCGCCGCTCGCCACTTCGCTGTCATTTGTCATCGCCAGTTCCTGTCACATCGTATACGCATACTTTCTTTATGTTCTGCAATTACCTTTTAAAGTCGGCAAATTTGCCGATTCCATTTTAAAAAATGCACTTAATGGGATGATGAGCGGTGACAATCAAGTATTACTCATAACCACACTTTGAAGTAAAGGCGAAAATGACAACTGCGGTAATGACTTAAAACATTGTTTCATCGTATGACTTTTAAAAGTTATTAAAGTTATTTACCTATTGTAAGAGTTCGTGAAATAAGGAATACGAACATCCTTCGTCCTTTGTGACAATCATTTCTACTAGTATCGTACGTAAAGCATATTAAAAAGTTTGTTGCATGTAAGTATGGTAAAAACTGGATAATAAACTTTTTTTAGAGTTCTATTTCTTTTAAAGACGACTCACTCATTAGAGTACAAGCCCTGTGTCGCGGGGACTTTACAAACATACAAGTCACGGACACAAATTACATCCAGACTCGGAACAACAACAATTTGTGGATCACACAAAGTGGTGTCACGTGTAAGAATCGAACCCACGACCTTTTGAGTAGCAGTCGGATACACTCCCACCGCGCCCCCGAGGCAATAGAAAGATATTTACCGATAATTGACATCAACGCGGGTGGAACCTCCGACAAAAACTAATTATTTCATAATTAATTCGTCTTTATAGCTAATATTGGCCAAACTGAGTGGAAGTATCGTGTTACGCGAACGAAGCAGGTCACTCCAAATTGGTATATTAATAGCGGTCATCAAAGTAACTACACTTGCAAAAACTCCATAAAGCTATAATGTCGTCCAGTCGATTTCCACATGTGTGGATAGTTTTCGCGACAGATGGCCTGTGAATCACTAACCTGTTGTCGACCGTATACGTTTGCAGTGTAATCGAGACGACAATATTTATAAATCATTGTACACCAAAATCAAACAAAAAATGCAAACTTAATACCTCTATTAAAGCTAAATTATCCATAGAACCTTTTAAACGACCGCTCCTGTTTGCCAAACTTTAGGATATCAAATGTTTAGCTTAAAAGGTATGACATCAGCGTTGTGTTATCGCGGGTATGGTTGTAAAAATGACATCATTATCGAGGAAATGAAATTGACCAAATCCCCGCGATCACGTCACCTAATTAGTCTGGTATTGTTGCGATATTTTATAATCATAGGAGCAATAATGTTTTAAGTTAAATGGCTAGATAGGTTTCAAGCGCTCAGAAAGTGGCACCTTAAAATTTACTTAGTTTTTATTCGTCAGTATCCCATCGCCGGCGTCAACAGATGAAAGCAGCGGATTTTTTTCATTTTCACTTGTGTTATTTAAATCATGTTTTTTTATAATAATGTGACATTGCATTAAATAGGTTATCTATGGCTGCATTCGTTTGCCGTTTTTAAAGATCGAATGTTGTTTAAGTAACCTGATAGGTTACTTAAAACATCATTGCGTATGAGTGGATTTTTTTGCAATACATCATTATATTCGTGAAATACAGAATATATATATAGAATATTCTCATTTTGTATCTGTTGTACACTGCACTGAAAGCTGGTTTACTTAGCGATCACCTAACCTAAATTTTATTTCATTGTCATGACGTACGAATATTATACCTATCTATATAATAAATAATAATAATAATAAGCATTTATTTGTCTTTGAAATACAATTAAAGATAGACGTGTGGTAAAAAATTTTAACTTATTGTGCAAATACCTGATTATTTACATTTCCTTGCAAACATTTTCTTCTTTGCATTTCCGAGAATATTATATTCTAAACAATTACAAATCGACAAATTCTGACTCTTATTATTATGAATAAAGAATATTTTAAAGCATTTTTATGCAAATTTTATACATATTGTGTCAGTAGGAGGGTAAATTTTCAAGCGTCCATTTTCTTTAGAACAATTATGAAAATATATATTACGGGTCTTAATCGCGTGAATAATTTAAGGTAAAATACCTTGTTTTCGAACGTATTGCAACGGCCGTGACACGGGTAATCTACCCGTGGCCACGGCCGTTGCAATACGGTCGATACGTCGGGCAAGAAAAATGTTCGATTAGAAAGGGTCGTGTAGATATTTTATTAACAAAGCTAAAAAAATTAACAAACTCCATACCAAGTTTCGTCTAAATCGGTTAAGCTGTATACACGTAAAAACGTATCAGGCAGACCAAGTTACAAATGTTGATAAACTTTCGCGATTTGTACACATTATAAAACTGTATATTCTTATTCAAATTCAAATTTATTAATTTAAGGTAAAATACCTTGTTTATTGGCCGAATTATTCACGCGATTAAGACCCGTAGTATACATAATTGTATAATAGACCAAGTTACTTTTACACTTATAATATAAGTTTGGATCATATTCAGGCGGAGGAACCTATTGATACAACTGCATTAGAAAAACCCGGATCAGCCACTTCCTTTTTTGGTTTGCAGCCATTCCTGTGAATTTACTAGTCGGTGCATTTATAAGTTACATTGTATCAATAGGCACTTGTTATTGGTATTAATAAATTCATTAAATACCACATCACACTTTGTAGAGCTACTGGAGCATTCTGAACACCCTAACTACATTTTCTATGAAGTTTTTGCCACCCATAAGCGTCTGATGCCATATAATTATGAGAATGAATAAAATACCAATTTTTAGGGTTTCGTGCCTCATAAGGAAAAAACGGAACCCTTATAGGACCACTTTGTTGTCCGTCCGTCTGTCTGTCATGACCATTTTTTTCGGGAACGCGTGGAGGTTTCGAGTTGAAATTAAAACCATATAATCAGGTCTACAGTCCCTAAAAGCTGTGAAAAAATCAAACTTCTTTGTTAACTTATAAAACAGATATGGCTGTTTATGCGGCAAAAAGCACAAATCTAGTCTTTCGATTCCTGAACTATTTATAATATGGACCTACAAATTTGTACGAAACCCTCGGAGAGTGAGTCCAATTCGCATTTGACTGGTTTTCTTTTTTATTACATTGAATACGTTTATAATGTTCTGTAAGATAATTCGTAAAGTGCCAATACTTAAGTGCCTGTCGCATGCGATTTTTGCAAAAACTGATATTTTGTGTATAATGTATATTCTGTCCCTGTTCAAAGTGAAGTAAATTTCGTGGAGTTTTCATGCGCATTTTTAATTCCCTATTCATTTGTGTGATTTAAAGGACTGTTATTATGCCCCATCACTTTGTCACAGTTGCGATAATTTTATTGCATGTGCGTACCTACTAACTTCGTACCTTCGTACCACCTGAATTTAAAAGTAAAGGCCATTACAATTAGCATTTTTTAAATTTTTAATCTTTGTTTTTTTGTAAACCGCGGATGTTAAGCCAAATAAACTAAAAAAAAATCAAATCGGTCTAGCCGTTTTTTTTAGTTTTAACGACTAACGAACAGCGATTGCATCATATAGCGATAGCTTCGATTTTGGCGGACACGTCTCGATGCCCTTAGGTCGCAAGTCGACAAGTCCCGCCTGAACGAATTTTTCCTCCACACATTTTAAAATATATACAATAAAAAAAATAGTTGTCTGTAAAGTCGGTTTACGGACGATAATTTTATGTGATAACATTGATAACATTGTAATAAACAACCATGTGCCTGTGACTTTTTTCCAATTGTATCACATGTTGCTGCAATCGCCAAAATATTGCTGACATTGTATTAAATTACCTATGCCTCTGACAGCTTCGGTGGACCCAGGAGCATGAGCGCGCATGCGCCCGACGGCCACAATACTTCAGCCTATCAGCAGAATCGCCATTCACGTTACTTATCAACCAATCAATAGCGTGACCGTTGCTACGTGACATTTTTTCGTGCGTGCACCTCATCATCTATTTATAAGACGTTATCACGTCAAAACTGTTAAAAATGGATTAAAAATAGAAAACTTACAGTTAACATCTCCCGGGCACGTCTTGCAGCATCTGCCAGGCAGAAGCACTGGCGTGTCGCACGAAGGTTCAGGACATTCATTCTTGATGTTCCGGCAGTGAACTTTTGCTACTACGCGCCTTTTCTTTTGCACCTACAACAAAACGGCCATATGAAGACAATGTTGTGTGCTTTATGAGTTTTTTTCACGTTTTAATTGACCTAATTGTCGTTGCGTAGGTGGGTACTATAAACAGTCATTTATATAAGTCCTTAGAGCCAACTCTGCAAAAATATAACCTATCGCATAATGTCAAAAATTGAAAATATTGCCATAGAATTAAATAAAATTGAAACAACATGTTGTTGTCGCCTTCATTTTGAACTTTTCATTATTTTAAATGTAGCTTTTGCTAAGTTGTTCTGACTGTTTATTTCTATTTCTGGACTGTTTCTTTATTCTATTATCTGTATTTTATAAACTTCTCGGACACAGAATCCTAGACCATTTTGGTGCCAGGGTCCTTATTCACGTCCTTTTTTTTCGTTTTCGCGATAACCGTGCTAACTGTCAAAATCTTGTCATAATGGTAAATAGAGAGCTGCGCTTAGAAATGCATCAACCCGCATGCGCACGTACCGCAAAACCCTGTCGCAAAAATAATCCTGTTATTTTATTACTGCAAAATATATCTATACTATAGTAAATATTATATAGTGGAAAGATTTGTATTTTTGTATGTAACGAATAAACTTAAAAACTACTGAAACGTTTTCAAAAATTCTTTCACCATTAGAAGCTACAATAACGGGGACTAACATACTTTATTGTCAAAAAAAAATAGAGATCCCTACGAAAATTACTATAATGTAACCCGTGCAAAGCCGGGGCGGCAGTTCGCTAGTATATTATAGATAGGTAAACTTTGTGAGTTTGTGAAGTTGTAAGGGGGTAATCTCTGGATCTACTGAACGGATTTTGAAAATTATTTTACGAATGAAAGAAGGCCACGTTATTTTTAAGTGTCATAGGCCCGTGCGAAGCCGGGGCTTGCAGCTAGTATAATATATATAAACTAGGTATCCCGGCGAACTTCGTACCACCTCTTTTTTACCCGACTGTTTTGTGAATCTGGTTCAATTAAGAATCTAAATCATTATCGAATCCATTGGAACACACACAAAAAGAATATTAAAATCGGTCCAGGTGTTTAGGAGGAGTTTCAGAAGAATCATATATATATAAAGATAATAAATTAGATCAAAAATATCACAGTGTCACACGATTACGGTGGTTGAAATGTAGATAAAGATACATCCCCCTGAAAAATTACCTGGCAGCGCACATGTTCCTATATAGTAGGTATATGTGTATGCTGCTCAAGGGGATTTATACGAAGGTTACTTTCCGTACTCTCGGTGTTATGTGGAAATAGTGTGCGGTAAACGCAACATGTTTAATGTTATACAATGCAACTCGACATTGTCCATCTAATGTGATCGACCAATAGAGTTCGTGCATGAAGCCTTCAAATTATTTCGGTATAAACGATACGCGAACGTGATTAGTCAGCATAGGTTACTTTTTTAACTTAAAAAACCCACAAGGGACGTAAAAAATAATCAAAACCTTCCTAATTTAAAACCCTCCGGCTGACCGAAGAAAATCCGTCTAGATCTGCTTAAATATGTTTAATAGGGTAGGATTATTACCCTTAATATAATATGTCTAATTCCATTGTAAATTTATTTTCATTATCAATATAAAATCAGTAAAAACATTCAGAATTTGCTAATAAAATTTACAGGAAAAATAATCGAAACGTGATCGTTTTTACGCTCGTATTGAGTTATTATAAAGTTTTTAATTTTGTTCTTATTTTAAACTTTTTAGAGCTTTCCAAAATAAATCTACTTTCATCGAGAGTAAATAATTCATTGCCCGTTTTAATAATAAAAAGATGAACTGGACCATTTTGAAGAAACAAACGCATGTACTGTAGCGCCCCCTGGCGTACTATAATATTAAAACTTAGCTAAGAACATACTCGGAAATGAGACTTATACAAGGCAAAAAACCGTTTTGAAATCTGCCCAGCCGTTTGCCACGCAAACACACACACAAACACCTCCTACCACTTTTACCCGTATCCGTGGCCATTGCGGGTAAAAACAAGATGTTGATATAAGCTGAGATAAGATAATGTAATCCCTTTAGGATTAAACTTTATGACTGGTCTAACAGTCGCAAGGACGTTTATTGATCTTGAAGTTCGATGTACGAAGTCAAGTGAAAAAAAAAACTAGGAAACGGAACATAGACTAGAAGTCTAGAACATGCTAAAACTAGCAATAGTGGCAAAAGGTTAATTAGCTTATGCTTGAACAAGCCTCCCAAATAACATTCAACATCAGTAGGAATAGGAACACTACGGCAAAATGTCGATTTGATTGATAATTTAATACCCGTAGTAAGTATAAAAAGTTAGTTGTGCGACCAGTCGATAAATCTTTTCTCAAGTTGTGATGTAGTGCCATCATTGAAGCGCGATTTACAACTCCCAGATGTAACTATTCCACAGGAGTGGTCCTATATCTTGTGGATATATTTTTCCTAGAATTGATTATTGGGTCAGTTTTGATTCACTAGGTAAGCCTCTTTCATCTTTAAAGTTAAAAGAACATTAATTAGTCATATTGTATCTTCTACAAGATGGATGCGAGAAGCCGAAGATAGAACAAAGTGGCGTGCAATTGAAGAGGTCTATGTCCAGCAGTGGACTGCGATAGGCTGATGATAATGTATCTTCTACACGCTCTAAAATACGAACATTGATTACGAATGCTAGGTTTGAAGAAGGTTAATTAATAAAGAGTACGAACTTTGGGAACAAATGACAGATTTAGTCACAGGACCATAAAAGGCGTAAATAAGTTTTCTTTCAAGAAGTGAATGGATTATGCTGTGAAAAGTAAAATTCCCTATTTTTACATTAGGGTCAAAAAATATTTAACCGTTCAGGGTTAAAAAAAATTATTACAAGGAACATGGAACATGGAATAACTCTTTCGATCAACCATACATCAGGTTTCCGTATCCAAGGATACTTTTTATACCAACAAAGTTTTCGTTCAACAATTATTTTAGACAAAGGAAATCGCCAGCAAGGCTTATAAGTTAAATAAGTTCTATTATTCGATATGTTGTCAATACGTACCGCAACACACTCACATTTGATGCAGTACATCACGCCGAAGGGCGGGCCCAGGTCCGCGAACCATTTCGAACCCAGCTCCATAGCTTGCTTGCCGAACAAACATTCTGTAACAATGAACAAATTGATACTATTTAGACATAATTGGAGATAATAATAAAAAGTTGAAGAGTTTGTTTAAATATATCTCAGAAGCTACGAGTTCGAATTGAAAATTTATTTTACTGTTGGATAGCCCATTTATCGAGGAAGGCTATAGGTTCTATAACATCACGCTACGATCAATAGGAGCAGAGCAGCAATTAAAAATGTTGCAAAAACGGGGAAAATGTACGCAGACGAAGTTGCGCGGGTAAGCTAGTAATAGATACATGTATTTCACACAACAATGACCGTAAGAGATAGACTAGAATCAAACCCAAATTAACCAATGATTACAGGTTTGACTCTACAGCATCTCGTCTCACACAATTGCCAAGTTTACGAAGAAAATTGTAAAGCGGAAGAAAAGAACGTCAATAAAACTCACGTCACACTTAAATTGTAACAATTTTGATAAAGTTCGTTTCGAAAATATATTTGCAGGCATGGAGCTAACCATTACTATAACGTATTATAGTTATATAAGACGAATTAAATATACAGGGTGGATCAACCTGGAGGGAAAGTACCCTAAATATTTGAGTTAGCATTTTTTCTCTTCTACACCTTTTCTTTTTTTTAAAAGAACTGCATTCTTCTTAGTCCCAGTCGCCTGAAACCTCATTTCTCTCTCTATTCATTACCTCAGTGAAATATCAACAGCATAAGACTTTAAAACGTATTTTAATTAAATTGCTTGCTTATTTCAAACTAGTCTAGAAGCAAAACATGTATAATATATATTCAATCCCACGTGTCAATAAGTTCAAGAACCAAGAGTATAGTACTCCATAGTATTTGATTTATAAGTTAGCAACTACAGAACCTGTGCTAGCACAAGTTAACAAGTTGCATTTACATACCAAACTCATGAGCGAATATCTAAAAATAAAAGTTGCATCGTAGTGTTAAAATAAATGTATGTAGAATACGCATGTATGCTCAAAATGACACTTGTTTCTATGCGATGACCATGAAGATTGCATGCATCCTTTACTGCCTGGCACGTAACCTTTAAGCTATACGCACTTTAGTTGGAGTACTAAATTTGGTCGTAAGTAATACGAATGCGTGTAGTCATATACCTAAAGTGCAACTACCCCTTAAAACACAATCGGCTACTAAACTGCAGTCCTTACGAAACGGGTCTTACTCTAAAGTTTAATGCCTTTAGAGCTTAACACTTAATCAATCACTCACTACACTTAATTCATCATTGCTAAACACTCGGAGGCAAACGCCATAATTTTAGTTTATATTTTCTTCTCCTCTTACTGAAATCAATGCCTCGGTGGCGCGGTGGGAGTGTGTCCGACTGCTACGCAAGAGGTTGTGGGTTCGATTTCCACACGGGATACCACTTTGTATGATCCACAAATTGTTGTTCCGAGTCTAGGTGTTGTTTGTGTCTGACTTGTGTGTTTGTAAAGTCCCCCGCAACACATTGTACTCTACTGCGAGAGTCGTCTTTAAAAAAGAAAAATAGAAACGAATTATGTTTATGTTGTTATCATAGAACTATTTACTTTTTGTTTTATTTTATTTTAAGTTTTAATTGTGATCAATATTGTTATTATTTAATTCATAATTATATTATTTTATTCCTTTCGTCAATCATAACATTATATTGTAATAATTTTATGTAATTCCACTTACCTAATGAAAATTAATGCAATTTGTTTACCAACTAGTTCCCCCTAGGGATGGCCGAGCATCTTTAACACCAGTTATGTGTAAGCTAAGGTACTAGCCGGTGTAAGTATTACCAACACGAATAACATATCTATACTAATATTATAAAGTTAAAGAGTTGGTTTGTTTGTTTAAACGCGATAATCTCCGAAAGTACCGACCTGAATTAAAAAAAATATTTTACTTTTGGATAGCCCATTTATCGAGCAAGGCTATATGCTATATAATATCACGCTACGGCCAATAGGAGCGGAGCAGCAATGAGAAATGTTGCAAAAACGGGCAAAATTTACGCAGACGAAGTTGTGGGGGACAGCTAGCTTCTCATAAAATAATTAGTCGTGGTTATGTCCCGGTACCTAACATAATTTACCTTATTCTCCGCCTTTCTGATGTTAGGTTTATAGCGACCCAGAAGAATCTATTTCGATCTATAATAACGAGTGCAAAGAAAACGTAGAAAACTTATTACCGATTTTTTTAGCACAGTTTTAAAGTTTAATTGACTCTTTACCTCCTTGACTCTAGGCGCAGGGGCTTTTGCTCCCCCCCCCCCCCAGAGTCGTCTGAATGACGTATTTTTGGGAAACTGGACCGGTGTGTTTAGACAGGCAATTGCAACCCTCTCAGTTGTGTACCAATGTTGTACGTCGCCCTCCCCCTGTCTTGCAAGCGAATCACACTTGACTGGTTGAGTCGCATGTCCCCCCCCAAAAAAAGTTATAAACTAAAATTCTTTTCTTTTATAGTAAATCGTTATTAGCTACTTACCTACAATTTATTTAAAGAATAAAAATTCAGTTACCACATCAATTGCACATGTGAATTCAAAAAGATTGAATGTTTTCACGACTTATAGTTAAGAAAGAAAGCTTTAATTTAGAGAGAAAGCTTTAATTTCTACCTGATCTATTTCTCAGCCGTTTCATATGTCTTGACTAAGTTGCGATAGTACCTATCAGTGGCAGAGGGTCCTTAGAAAGTTAGAACACCATTACTATCGACTTCCCTTTGATTTCTAGATACTTAATTATACACAAAAAGAACCATGTCGAGCAAGATTTGATTTATTCGGGTATACCGGGTTTATTATATCGGGTTACTTCTGGTTACTTTGGGCTACTTCAGGAAAATGTTAACCTTTCACCTCTGGTACCTACTTATACTAATCTATACTAATAATAAAAAGCGGAAGAGTTTGTTTGTTTGATTGTTTGTTTGTTTGTTTGTTTGTTTGTTTAAACGCGCTAACCTCAGGATCTACTGGTCCGATTTGAAAAATTCTTTTTTTGTTGGATAGCCCATTTATCGAGGAAGGTTATAGGCTATATAACATCGCGCTACGACTAATAGGAGCGGAGAAGCGACGAGAAATGTTTAAAAAACGGGGAGAAATTACGCATACGAAGTTGCGCGGGACAGCTAGTTCATTTATATCTACAATTCTACAAATAAATTCAAAGATTTAAAAGACATAAAAGGTCTCAAATGTGTACTTAGTCAGTAATGAAATACTTACGCACAATTATCGTAGACAATTTAAACATAATAGCTAGTGGCAAACAGCAAGCGATTAGCTGTCGCAGATAGATTCGCTATCTGATGCTTCGGGTCGATAAGGTGCCCGGCCTCTACACATAGGCGTCAACGTTATCTTACTCTCGTAACTATTTAATTATCCTCACTTGCGAGTGCACTGATAAAGAACGAGACATGTTGCGTGAGAACATATTGCTCTTCATACGGATTTACATCCAACTTTGTTGTTAATCTTGGCCGAATTTAAAACTAAAATAACGCTTTTAAAATGTTACGCCGTTTGACAACAGTAGACAACCTGACAGGTCACACATGGGACGTGCAAAAATATAGCTGGTTGCTACGTTATCTATGCTAATATTATAAAGCTGAAGAGTTATTGTTTGAACGCGATTATCTCAGGAACAACGGGTATTTTTTTTTAATTCCAATTCAAAAAAAAATGTACTGTTAGATAGCCCATTTATCGAGGAAGGCTATAGGCTTTATAACATCGCGCTACGACCAATAGGAGCAGAACAGCAATGGAAAATGTTGCAAAACGGGGAAAATTACGCATACGAAGTTGCGCAAGTCAGCCAGGTTATACTAATATTATAAAGCTGAAGAGTTTGTTTGTTTGAACGCGATAATCTCAGAAACTACTAGTCCGAATTAAAAAATATTTTACTGTTAAATAGCCCATTTATTGAGAAAGGTTATAAGCTATATAACATCACGCTACGACTAATAGGAACGGAACAGCAATGAAGAAAGTCGCAATAACAGGGAAAATTTCGGCAGACGAAGTTGCGCGCGTCAGCTAATAGTTAATATTATTAGTTGTTATACATCGGTGTTAGTTGATTCAATCATGGAGCTAGACGATATCAATATAGTCTCGTTCAACGACATCAGATGTAATGAGGAAAAAGGGTGACGCCAATGATGCGACGGCGACCCATATTCAAGATGCAACAGTCATTACGTTCGTACAATACTAACTACATTACTGACGATTAACGACAAGAATGATCTCTGCATTTTATTGCGGAATTTGTACATGTACGTCAAATTCATTAAATTCGAAAATTATGAATGCAGCTAAATAAGAAATTACTTGTTTATTTTTTGTGCTCGATGTATATGAAGTGCCAAAAGAGGATTATTTCCCGTCAACTGCAGTGGATCGTTAAGACTTCGACTTACGCGTGGCGTTTTTCTTCAACCTATTTAGTAAACCGCTCGTGTTTCTTTACTTTCGAATGTATATAAAAATATTATCTCTGACATGATTTAGGCATATAAAGTGAGGCGAGACATCGCGTAACCTTCCTTTCGTTTTCTCGGAAACGTTGGCGATGAGCCAAAAACGCTTCGCCAGGGAAATGAAGTATTGGCGACGCCCGTCTTATGCTTCTTTCACGATCTGTTTATGGAATGTACCCGATACGAACCGCTGTTTATTTTGAATTTATCGCAAACATATTGGAAAATGTCTGCTTATTATATCTATACTTAATAAGCATAAAATTGGCTCAAGATCCGTACCATTTTGAATTGAAAAATCACTGAGTGCGGCAAGTTCTGTATAATTTTTAATTAATTTGAAGCGGCGGTAGCCCAATGGCTAAGGCATCGGTCTCGCAATCGTGAGGTCGTGGGTTCGAATCCTGGCCATTATACTACCGACGTGAACCCACTCCTAACACAGGCCATAGAACTTAGCTGGAGGGGTTAACAGGATTGCTAGTAATGTGGAACAACAATAGCAAATTGCTAGTTATCTTTATTAAAAAAAAAAAACTATTTAAGCGACACTTTCTGAATTCTTTCATCGGCTGTTCAAGTCACATATTTTCAATTTTATACTGTCTGTAGTTTATCGCCTAGCGTGTTCGACCTCAGGGTTGTAACATTATGTCATAGAATCGCATAGATCACAATGAGTATGAATTGCATGTCAAACCAGAAGTATACGGCTCGTCGAAGCTAGTCGGCTTATTGAAGTGTGCGCAAGTCGCTTCAATAAATCCTCTACATAAAAGGGTTGAAAGAGGCGTGCGCCGTATTTCAGCAGGCGTGGGCAGCGCATAAATTGTTCGTTCTGAATTAGCCTTAAGCAGGATATTTTGACATTCGCTCTGCCGACACGCTGACTAGTTTACACTCGCACTCCAAGTGTGGAAATATACACGATACGAAACAACCACACTGAATACCATTCATCATCTCAAATAAATGCTACAACTTACATTGTATTGGTTCGTTTAACGAGCTGATTTGATGTATACTTTCTTTTTATAGTTGTGTATCAAACTGTAAAGTGATGGCGTGATTAAAGCACAAAATATATAGACACAGAAAGCTGGCTTAAAGGTCAACATCAAGTCCACGCTCATAGAGACAAACACGACTGTACCTACGGCAATCTTAGCGTGCGAAGTCTCGGTTCTCATTCGATCGAGATTTATGAACGTGCGCTTCTATATATGTGTGGGCCAATTTTCGTTTATTGTAGGAAGCTGGCTTTCTATACGTATGTATTTTGTGGTTGAAGGCATCGAGCTCGCAGCAGTGAGTCAGTGCGGTTCAACGTTGTTACAGTAGCGCTCGGTCTGCGGCCGTCTATATAGTGTAGGCGACGTTCGCCGCAGATCAGTCAATTTGCTTTGATCACTGTATCATTACACACACCCACACGTTGAATGATTGCTCATTGTGCCGCCCCTTGGCGTGCACATTGTAAGAGTATTACGTATACATTACTCTGTGACGCTATCATACCCAACCCACGGTATTACATCTCTGTACTTCCATTAATGTTATTTATTTTTGGCTACTAACTTATTTGGTATTCAAACAATAGACTGGGAATGAGTTCTTATCTCTAAAAGGACTTGTTTTTCTTTCAAAGTCACCTATATTTGTTAAATTACTTGCACAAGGTTGGTTGTTGTCAATTGTTTAACTTTATTTTGGGAATTAATGAGCATTTATTTAACCCACGTTAGCTAAGATGGCTATAACAATATAATGTTAAATTTATACTTTACATTACATTTTTAGTATTAAAGACAATAAGACTTGCGGTGTATAAAAACTTTTAAAAGAAAGACGAACCGACTTCAAGATACAGTTTAAGTGTGTTACATATCAACCCATATGATGTCCCACGGCTGGGCACGGGTCTCCCCAGTAGAATCTACTTATTATTAGATCCTGAGGGTAATTGCCATAATGGCCACGCTTGGCGAGCGGGTTGCGATCTCAGTAAGGCTTAAAAGTACGCAGAGGACGCTGCTGCCCGTCCTCCGTTGTAAAAATCCCTATGATGAGATGAGGTGGTACCTACTATTCTTAAGCCGTTACTATACGGCCGATAATGACTGATTATTGAAAATTTAACTGACTTTACATGTTTTTCAGAGAAATAAAGTCAAGAGCGAAAACCCTATTTCAACCAGATCAGTCAGTAGTTCTTTGAGAATATTACGAGCTTACACAAATACGGGAAAAACAGAGAAGCACTTTTTTGAAGCCGGTAGAAAATAGGACAAATTCCCGCAATTTACAATGTCCTAGACAGAGTGTCGAGGTTCATGTGTGACCGAATCGCGAGGCAGCCAGCTGTGGCGAACGAGCGTATTATGTAAAGCGCTGAGTATCGAGTGTCACCGACAGGTGTCTATCGTCGCTAATAAGAATTACTGTGGCGCATTGATTTGATCACTCGCTTCAATGAATCACCAATAACTTTGTCATTACCCGTTTTATAAAAACATTCATCACTGGTCTGCTGGTCTAGTAGTTAGTGACACTGACTGCTAAGCAAGTCAAGGGTAGGATTACCACCCAGGACAAATCTTTGTATTCTGAGTCTAGGTGTAAAATATTAGTATGTTTTTGAGTTGTCTGGTTGCTATCGTCTGGTGCATCGTAAGTGGATGCTCCTACTATGTTGTGCCCATTGAGGCTGATGTATCCGATCTCGTGTACTCTTCTAATATTATTGACCTCTTTTTTTGCATCAGTCCTCTAATATGGTGTATAATATAGTGGTGGCAGCACCTTACCTGCATATACAGTTTATAAACAGAGAAACATTGTAAACATTGGCAATTTGAAAAGAGTGGCTACGAGTTTTTATTGACTGTTCTTTTCTCGGGCTTTAGATACCTATTGTTTGCGTAGTAAATGTAGAATGGACTTTTCACAAGTGTAGTATTTTGCTTCCTAAGTGAATAAATCATTTTTATTATTATTATTATTATAGGGCAGGCTTTGCCTAGTTTGGGACTGTGTAAGTTGTCACAAGTAAATGGTTGTCTGTAAAGTCGGTTTACAGACGATAATTTTACGTGATAAGGTTATAAGAAAACATTGATGACATTGCCATTCGCGTTGCTTAGCGACCAATCAATAACGTGACACTTTTTAAGAAAACATTGATGACATATCGCCATTCGCGTTGCTTAGCGACCAGTCAATAACGTGATACTTTTTCGTGAGTGCAGCCGGTCGTCGATTTATAAGACGTTATCACGAAAATCTTTATGAATGAACTGAGGTCAAGCGTTGCATTCTTAGGCTCGTAGCAGTCGTATAAACTCGGAACGGGATCGTCAATGTATCGCCTCGCCCGTCAACTGTTCGTGAGGTGTGAGCTTGTCCCGAGACGAGGCGATTACGTTACGAATAAAGATTTTCTTTAAACTCAAACTATGCACCTCATAAGTAACATTTAAAACCAACTGTTAATGGGTAATTTTTCAATTGTATATATCCTGTAAGCAGCATAGTATACCTACGTAAATAGTAAAAAAAACATTTAAACGAATAAATTTGTATAAACTTTATAATTATTACCATAATAATGACATTATCATCACACGTTAATTAATTATATTAAATAAAAACTCTAGACTGACCGACGAACAGTTTTCCGTTTATCCGCTAAGTTCCTCCACACCTGGACACATCTCAAATTACCTACCTTTATACAGGTTGATTTGTAATATACAAACCTTCCACGCTTAGGTTTCTTTAACACTTAAATATATTGTGAATTGCAGTAGGGAGCTTCATACAAAGAATACTGAACGGCTCGAGTTGCTACGGTGCCGATTCCTTTTCGAGTTGATTTAAGTGCTATAACATTTAAACGAGCTTAAATCCCTACGGTATAACAAAAAGTTTTATAGTGTTACTAGCTGTCTCGCACAACTTCGTCTGAGTAAATTTTCCCCGTTTTTGCAACATTTCTCATTGCTGCTCCGCTCCTATTAGTCGTAGCGTGATGTTATATAGCCTATAGCCTTCCTCGATAAATGGGCTATCCAACAGTGAAAGATTTTTTCAGTTCGGCAGTTCCTGAGATTACAGCGTTGAAACAAACAAACTCTTCAGCTTTATAATATTAGTATAGATAAATTATTTACAAAACTATAAACTTCGCTGTTCTCCTGTATATCTAAATGGGTGCAGAGGGAATACAGTCAGTTTTTAATAATACACTGTATTTTTGACAAACAAAGGTTTGGATGGCACTGATACTATTATGGGATATACTTACTGATATTACTTATATTGCTCACACCTGCTCGTCTCTTCATTTACTGATATAAAAAAAGGCTCCAACAAAAGATTATTTTTTGAGCTACTGTGTACTATATAGTTATCTTTTTAAAACGGGAACCATAAAGAAAATTTATTGGTAGGATGTTGTTGTTTTCTCACGACCAACTTCTATAAATTATTGAAGATAACATGTAGCTGATAACCTCAATCTTTCAATTATATAGAAAGAGTAAACATTTTTATAAACTAATCTCAAATTACGAGACTTTTGTAAATAGGTAGGCGGGTACGATAGCTCAGTATAGCGAGTTGATAGCTTACGATATCTAAACATTATTTAAGTTTACGTAAAGACGTAAACTTAAATAATTTGTAGATTAAATCAAGGCGACGTTTAGTTTAGACGTCGCCTAGTGATCTAAGTTCGGCCGTAGTTCATTTATCAACCGCCTCCAAAAAAGGGGGTTCTTTGTATGTTCGCGATTTTCTCAGAAACTACTGAACCGATTTGATGCGGTTGTTACTATTCGATTGCTTATTTTTCTGGGAAGGTTTTAGTGTAAAAAACATTGTCCTAGCTTATATAACTCGCGATATATAGACTAAAACAAAGGAGTGAGTCCGTGAAATTTGCATTCGGTGATGTACATATTTTAATCTGAAAATGTATTTATTGATATATAAATATAATATTCAACTATCTATGCCAAATATGGCATTCCACCGTGCGTGCAATATTCTCAGAAAGGTGCGATAAAAAAATATAGATTTTCTTTAAACTCAAACTATGCACCTCATAAGTAACATTTAAAACCAACTGTTAATTGGTAATTTTTCAATTGTATATATCCTGTAAGCAGCAAATAGTAAAAAACAGTTAAACGAATAAATTTGTATAAACTTTATAATTATTACCATAATAATGACATTATCATCACACGTTAATTAATAATAATTAAATAAAAACACTAGACTGACCGACGAACAGTTTTCCGTTTATCCGCTAAGTTCCTCCACACCTGGACACATCTCAAATTACCTACCTATATACAGGTTGATTTGTACAATACTAACCTTCCACGCTAGGTTTCTTTAACACTTAAATATTTTGTAATATCAGTTTCGAAAAATATTTGAAGGGTTAATTTCTTAAAATTATATATATCATCATAACCACCTACAGACTATTTTGCCGAAGTAAAATCGTTGTTAATCGTGAGGTAAACCTGAAAAAAAAGCAATGATTTTACTCCGGGGTGCCACAGACATATAGTAAACTGATATTAATGCGCGCCTCTGTGGCGCGGTGGGAGTGTATCCGACTGCTACGCAAGAGGTCGTGGGTTCGATCCCCACCCAGGATAAAACTTTGTGTAATGAGCACGATGGTTTATTCTGAGTCTGGCTGTTATTTATCTATAATATGTATGTATTTAGAAATACATAAGTATGTTCATCAGTTGTCTGGTTTCCAAAGTACAAGCTCTGCTTAGTTTGGGATCAGATAACGTTGTGTGAGTTATCCCAAGATATATATATTATTTAGTGTAAAGTAAAGAAGCCGCAAGTGGAAGGTTATTAGTGTATTACATATCACCCTGTACCTATATATACGTACATAATCCATACATATTCATTAGTATAATACTTCATCATATAATCATGTGAGATTTAATTAAAGAGATGACACAATTATTATCTATGACTACTGTTTTTATATTGAATACAAATACATCAGCTCTATTTTTATCTAGATTCCACGCGGTTCACACCCTAATGAATTTTCACAACGCATTATGCTATGTGGAACTGAATAAGATGATTGAAATATTATGCTATTATTATACCTACGAGTGAATTATATGAAAGCTTATGCGTTCTTAGATTTCGCCTTAATTGACGTGATAATGTCTTATAAATCGATGACGGGGTGTAGGTACATACGAAAAGTGTCATGTAGCAATGGTCACGTTATTGATTGGTTGCGTAGCAACGGTCACGTTTTTGATTGGTTGCTAAGCAGTCCGCAGCAACGGTCACGTCATTAATTGGTTGCTAAGCAGTCACGTTATTGACTGGTTGCTAAACTAACGGTTCCGCCTGCTGATAGGCTGAAGTATTGTAGCCGTCGGGCGCATGCGCCCGGGTCCACTAAAGCTGTCACAGGCATGGTTGTTTATTACAATGTCATCAATGTTTTCTTAAAACGTTATCACGTAAAATTATCGTCCGTAAATCGATTTTTTTTTAAGTAAAGGATTTGAATTCACAGATTTTTGTAAAAAGTAGGTTAATCTCATAAAAAACTTCAATCAAAAAAGCTATGTGACCAACTGAGGTTTAGTACGTACTAAAATTTCTCAGAAGTCACAAAACTTTTTTACGGAACATACAAGAACATTTTCCGGTGCCAATTTGTAGAAGAACAAATTCACTTACGATTTAAGATTCACTTTCAAGTCAAAATTGAACTTAGGAGGTCTGACTCATTCAGTCTTTAATAAACTTAAATGCCCAATCCAACCTTTGGACATAGAAAACTGTAATTTTACAGATCGATTTCTGTTGACTGGCCTGTTGGTCTAGGGGTTAATGTCCCTAACTGCTAAGCCGGAGGTCGTGGGTTCGATCCCCACCCAAGATAAAACTTTGTCTGACGAGCACGATGGTTTATTCTGTGTCTGGGTGTAATTATTCTATAATATGTACGATTATGTATTTCAAAATATATAAGTATGTTTATCAGTTGTCTGGTTGCCATAGTACAAGCTCTGCATAGTTTGGGATCAAATGATGTTGTGTAAGTTATCCCAAGATATATATATTATTTAGTGTAAAGTAAAGAAGCCGCAAGTGGAAGGTTATTAGTGTATTACATATCACCCTGTACCTATATATACGTACATAATCCATACATATTAATTAGTATAATACTTCATCATATAATCATGTGAGATTTAATTAAAGAGATGACACAATTATTATCTATGACTACTGTTTTTATATTGAATACAAATACATCAGCTCTATTTTTATCTAGATTCCAAGCGGTTCACACCCTAATGAATTTTCACAACGCATTATGCTATGTGGAACTGAATAAGATGATTGAAATATTATGCTATTATTATACCTACGAGTGAATTAAATGAAAGCTTATGCGTTCTTAGATTTCGCCTTAATTCACGTGATAATACGATTATGTATTTCAAAATATATAAGTATGTTTATCAGTTGTCTGGTTGCCATAGTACAAGCTCTGCATAGTTTGGGATCAAATGATGTTGTGTAAGTTATAAATTATAAAAAATAATAATATTATCTTCAATCAGGAAACTAGGACTTTCAAGAAACAAGAGTGAAACAAAACATTATCTTTAAAAAAAAAAAAACAACGTGAACGAAGCCACAATAATAAACTAGCTATAAATATTGGTAACTAAATAAAACTTAATTGCCGTGTGGTGCCGGCTTTGCCGTGTGGTGCCGGCTTAAGAATAGTACCACCCCATCTCTTCCAGTGGGTGTTGTCAAGGCGACTAAGGGATTTCACACCGGAGGACGGGCAGCAGCGTCCTCTGCGTACTTAAAGCCTTACTGCGATCACCAACCCGCTTGCCAAGCGTGGTGATTATGGCAATTACCCCCAGGATCTACATACTAGTAGGTTCTACTGGGGAGACCCGTGCCCAGCAGTGGGCCATCATATGGGTTGATATGTAAATAAAACTTAATACCAGTTGTATGTACACTCACAAGTATTTTCGAATTCATTAAACCATTTTCTGTGTGGCAAACTGAATACTTATACAAAGTAGTTATACTAGTCGGTATTTCTAAGAAAATTACAGAATAATATCACATGATTTCCCGTTTTTTGCAAACAAATAAACCAAAATAATATTTAAAACTATTAAACGTGTGAACCGAATTAATTAGCGTCATATAAAAGCGAGTCAGAATAATTGGCACTATAAAAACTCGTAAAGTACCTACATCACTTGCATAGCTGTTTAAGATGTTCAGTATATTCACAGGTACCGACGTACATGCTACATACTTTCCGGGATACTCAGCACCGGCTAACCGGCAACCGGACGTGTGAAAATGCTGTAAAAAGTACACTTACGGCCGGTCTCAATAATTTACCTATACGTGCGGCTGCCGCGCGCGGCCGTTGCAATAATAATCAGAGTGCGCGGGCAGCCTACGTCAACCGTCGCGCGTCTTTTGTAGACCTCGGCAACGGCGCCATAGATTCTCATACTCTGATTATTGTCGCATCGGCCGCGGTCTAATGCTGCGCGATGCACGGAAATGAACCTTAACTGTCACAGACAACGTCATCGGTCGCATAGACTTTATATAACATCTATACTTCTATACTAATATTATAAAAAGGAAAGATTTGATTGCCTGTTTGATTCTTTGTTTGTATTGAATAGGCTCCGAAACTACTGGACGGATTTGAAAAATTCTTTCATCGTTGTGAAGCTACACTAACCCATATTACTAATACATATTCCCATGGGAACGGGAACTACGCGGGTGAAACCGCAAGGCGTCCGCTAGTATTTTATAAAGACCTATTTTAATTACTAACTGAAAGTCATTTTCCCCACATAAAGATAGGCAATGTTGTCAATTGATAATTGTTATCGAACCAACATACCTATTCAATGAAATTTCCTTAATATCAGAGCTAGGAATAACATCGTTAATCCTAGTTAAAAGAAAAGATTACCTTATCTTCGAAAACAGGGATATACTCGATACTGAGGCTATTTTTAAATTATAATAACAACACTTCACTTGATCTTTATTGCTTACGGCATGATTCCAGACAGCGTCAAATCGAGATGTTTGTCCTCATTTAAAACCTTTTTATGTACCTTATAACTTGCAATGAAAAAGTACAACAGCCAGATGTTTTTTTATGAAAACTAAAAACATTCGTTTTGTTTTTATTTCTGTTCAACAATAAATCTGATGGCCGCGTAACTAGCGACAGTGAAATCTCCAACTGCATTTTCCTGGAAACTGTTTCATACAAAAACTGTCCACATGATAAATGTTTATTAATTTTCTCATAAAAATGCCATACATTCACATAGTTATATGCTCTCCACATGTCGTCGCTAGTGTTCTAAACAAACCATAAATTAGTTTAGTAAAAACTTTTTAGTGACGCCAAAAAATTGTCAACTGAGCCAAGAATGGTACCTACGTCTATTGCCTGGAACTGGACTGGACTGGAAATCACAAATTAGTTTTTAAAAAAATCAGAAATTAATCGACATATAAATGTTCGACAGGCCACGCAACGAATGTTACTACTAGATAGTGTATTGAACAGTAAAAGGGCTAGTTGTTGAGCTATAAAAATGTACACTGAGAGGATTTTTTAGTACCGATGGATGATGGAAATATTATCATAAAATGGATCTCAGTGTTTTTAACAAGATACTAATAAGATTTTTTACTTATAATAACTTTTAAATTACTTATCTCAATTTTACACGATTGCACGGCAATACTAAGGCTACCATCACACGGAGACAAGACGGATCTGATAATCGACAGATCGGATCTTAAAACCGAATGCACGTGTGAACTCATACCTACATCTAGTGAAATTACTATATATATATATATATATATATATATATATATATATATATATATATATAGTAATTTTACTAGCTGAACCGCGCAGCTTCGTTTGCGTTAATTTTCCCCGTTTTTGCAATACTTTTCATTGGTGCTCCGCTCCTATTGGTCATAGCGTAATGTTATATAGCCTATAGCCTTCCTTGATAAATGGCCTATACAAGACTTAAATATTTTTAAATCGAACCAGTAGCTCCTGAGATTATTGCGTTCAAACAATCAAATAAATAAATAAACAAATTCTTCAGCTGCTGTTGATATGGTGACTAAACCGTATGCTGAAAAAATCAAGGTCCTTATACACGTTCTTTTTTTCGTTTTCGCGGCAAGCCCGCGCGAACTGTCAAAATTTTGTCATATTGGTAAATAGAGACCTGCGCTTAGAAAAGGCGGGCTTGCCGCGAAAACGAAAAAAAAAAAGGAGAATAGGGACCCAGATCGGGCCTGTCTTCGTATGAACGTAGGGTAACGCGTAAGTCATATTAGCAAAATTTCGAGATTAATTTACCAATTTTACGTCAAAAGTCATAGGAGTCTATTGTTGTCAAAATTTTCTCGGAATCAAGATTAGGTACACAATTAATTAAACGTTTATTGACTAAAATCGGCATAGTTTTACACAAAAATGATCTCGGTGACACTTTTACACTACGCACAAAAATGGAATTCGAATTCGAAAATCGAAATTCGAAAGTGACACTCGCCTTAATTTTTATAAGATGGAGTTTTTTGTGAGGTTAATTGTAAGTTTTATTTCAAGAGCTTTTATCAGACTTAACAATATCATAGTCGGTCTGCACTAGGTCTCATCACGTCGGTCTGCAATAGGCTGTTTTATACTTGTGGTCGAGTGTAATCGTCCTCGCTCACATTATATAAACGGAATATGCATCGCAAGGTTGACGACATTCGGTGCGGGCGCCACGCTTGCCTTCCTGCTTCTACAGACATATCCATTCCCTGTACTGACAGGCCTCCTTAACTCCTCGCCGATGGTGGTCCTTAACGATGCATAAGCGACTTTATCCTATTTAAATTAAGGGCCGCATAAATTTCCTGAGCTCATATTATTGTACCAGCTAGTTATTGATAGCATGATATGTATGATAGTTATTGATATGTTTCTCGATGACTCGGTTTATTTCCAATATCAAAAATAAGTTTCAACATTTTATAGTTAAGCTTATGTGCGTTATACCTACTTGAACAATATGTGAATGATATTGATAAGTTTATCTTGGAGGAGGGATTTTTCTGTCTTTTATGTGCTTCAAAAATCTGCATCTATTTGAGTTGGTGATTGATCGACATTTAAATGTCAATGTCGATCAAGATTAAAATATGAAAAAAATTGAAACAGTACATTTTTGTGTTTGTGTGTAATTTTATGAAAAACTGAAGATTGTCATGTAAATATTAGGCCATATTTTATTTTTATAGTAACATTAAAAATCGTTTTAATTTGTAATAAATTAAGGAAATTACATTTAGTAGGCGGACAATGTCAGATTTGTAGGAGGTCAGTTTATTTGTAGGTGTATATCTGTTTCTTACTAACTTAGATTCCTAGTAGGTCAGTATTTTTAATGTCAAAATTATTCTATTTACAAAATATGGCACAGAATCGCACTGAAAGTTAAGGTTAATAACCGTGTTAAAAACGGTAATAGTTTTGAATACACGTCTAGTTGAAGCGTTAATACAAGAGATTGTTTGGATGTTGGTTTGTCTGTTTGAAGCAGCAACTGATCTACACTATGTTTGCAGACACAGTTATGAGGCCAGAGAATGATATATCTCATATTTTATTTTGAAAATAAAATTAATTATTTAAATAAAAAAGGGACGACAGACAAACACTAGTGATGAATAAAAAACTGGTTAAAAATGAGCCTAAAAGTGATTCATACAAAAAGTTTAAATTGTGACTCATCATAGTATTATATTATTGTTGTCATATAATCAAATAACGCCGAAACCAACCTGTTCTAAGTTATTTTGGGATAATGAATTATGAATTATCCTTTTTTTATTAATATTAATTTCTTGATTTCTGTGCTCGTGTTCTGCCTTTTTGTACCTGATTATCTCTACAAAGACTTATGGTTAATATGTGCATGCCTCTCTCTTTATATAAGGCAATCCGATAGCAAAACCTCATTTTTAGCGTACATTTAAAGATTATAATTCATTTAAAAATAAACTAGCACGATCGTGGACGTTCATCAGTCCGTATCTGCGAGCATAAATTGTCTGTATATTAATAGAGTCTCGTTTCCCTCAACTTTTATTTATTATTGTAGACTTCATTGACTGGGGCTGGCGCCTGCTTGTCGCAATTGTGACTGGTTCTTCTTGTTCTATATGTCCATAATTCAACTTATATATGTTTATTTCCAGTGTATCCTGATTAAAATGCAAGAAGGCGACGCAAAGGCCGTTTACATTGTCGAACCAATTAGTAGGAACCATAAAAATCATACAAATCATTCTCCTTCCTTATCGAGCGTTTAAATTGAGAGACGGCGTTTATTTTCTTATAATTTTCAAAAGACTATTCGATTGAGACAGTTTTACGAGGTGTAGACAGATTAAGTAGTACGAGGTACTCTTTATAATGACGCTCGATGCGACAGATTCGAATTCAACTCTCTACTTTCGTAGATGGGTACCTATAGGTGCTATACCTATATTAAGACTTCGACTCATAAACCTCCTGGAATACTTAATGGCTAATTATTGAGTGTGATAACAAAATGTCCAGGAACGAGCAGTGGACGTGAGCCAACTTATACAACAAAAATATCGTATCTAATTTATTAGGTATCATTCTACGGATGCTTGTGGAGTGAGAAGCGTTACAGTTGCACCTCATAAAAACAAACTTAAAAAATATTATAAAATTATATACACTACGGACTTAATCGCGTGAATATTTTAAGGTAAATACCTTTTTGTTGCCCGATGTTTCGACCGTATTGCAAAGGCCAACTTCGTAAAGCGCGGGTTTCGGAAACTACCCTCGCTTGATTTTTATCACTCACTATTACGGAACTGTCGGTACTTCGACACATAACACTAAGGGCATCTGCTGGCGTGTAGTATTTGTTCTGTGGTGTGTACACTTACTGATCACGAGATTCCACGATGTTGACAAACGGTATCCATCTTCTCGGCTAAAATGTTAAGTGGAGCCGTAGTATATATAATGTGTAGGTACAAATAGCGAAAGTTTATCAACATTTAAAAAATATTTGCAAACATATGTCGCCATCGAACCACAGATTTAGCCGCCGTTGCATATTATGTTTTTCACGGAAAATATCATATCTGTCATTTCAGAATAGTTTTCACAGAAGAAACAAATGAGTGAACATTACTTTCTGTCTAAATAAAAACGTTTGCATGGGTCGAATTTACGTTTGGAAAGGTCGACAGACTAGAACAGTGACTAATCTTAAAGAAAAAATGAAAATATTGCTTGGATAATCTGTTCCATCAATTCATCATCGAGAATATTAACTCATATCCTTAAACGCCGCAAGCGGTAATTATCCCTTTTACTCAGATCACCAGCATCTTAGGTCGTACAACTATACATTACCGTGGAAGCAACTCTATCATTGAGTGTATGTAGAATTCAAAATTCAAATTATATAACGACGCGTAGTTATGAAAGACAATAATAATATGCTCATAAATTATGAATCAGTTTAATTCATGCAAAGATCAGAATAAAAACAATGAATGGAAAATACTTGTCCCTACTATGAGTCAGGGTCCGCCTACCCAAATCAAATACCGCCTCACTTACCCAACAAAGTTATCAATCAGACGGCAAGAATGCAAATTTTAATTGTGGCTGGGGCTGGCTTGGTGTCGCACGATATTATGATCGCAATTTATTTGCACGATGTCTGTGCGGGTTGTCCGCAAGCGGCGCGGGGCGGGACCTGCACGGCGCACGCACGGTGCGCCCGCGCACCTCAGCGCCACACAGCGCCGGGGAGGGAGACAACCGCCAATTATGAATAAACTAGCTCTACTACTATGTTAATAAGACTTGAGATTTTTCCTCGGCGATTTCACCAGGCGAGTACACTCATTAATGGTTTTGTGGCACCGTTATGAGACCTAGTAGAAAGCCTTATAATAATCTGAGACTAATTATGCATGCCTTTACGGCACTGGCAAGCTGGGAATATCTATGATAAACAAATGTTTTACATAAGTAGACGCCTCCATAAATATAGTTAAATGCTGAAACGTAAATGACCATTCGCAGAACAAAAATGTTCAATCATCAATAGTAACGTCAACAATCTACCTCCTACTGAGCTTTTAAAATTAACGCTATAGTCGTTACCTACTCATTAACATCCGAAGGGTCCCAGAATAACTATTCGACTTGGGCATAATTCTGAACAATATAGTAGACGAGATATTATTACGACTACAATTCCAAGTAGTTCTCTTATAATACAAATCTGACGATAACTGTTCGGGCTACAATCAGTAATTTGCAATATGATAGGCGTATGAATTACAGGGTTATAGAGAGATAGAAGCAGAACTATTATACAGCTGCATAATATAATGTTCCTACGCAAAAAGCAACACAGATTGTACATGTCAATTTGCCTCTAAAGCTCGTGTCAACTAGTACGACACGAGATAAGACGTAGTTACAAGATGACGACGAACGCAGCCGCAGCTACGATTCTTTGAACTTTCACGGGGTTTTCAGTGTGGTCCCAGAGGGCGAGACAGAGCGCCGCTTGGCGTGGGCTTGGCCCCGTTTCCTGGGCTAAATATAATTTTACTTGATCATTTAATTATATGGAGATTAATGGGTTGGTGGGGACGCCAGCATTCACGCTAATAAACACAACTGAGAGACGCGAGACGTTCAGCTATGGCGCTACCATGTGTCGTTGACATGGTACGATTCGAATGCTTATTGAATTTCGCACGAAGTCAACGAATTCCTTCAGAGCGAATCAAGTCAAACATATATTTATTACTGCATATAAATATAATCTATATTACTTTTAAGTCTTTTATACCACATGATTAATTTATACGCAAGATTATAATTTGTTAATGACAGAATGTTGTTAACGTCTTGCGTACAAATAACATAATAATACATATTAGGTATATGACTTCGTGTCATGACATCGTTCCACCGACCAGCTTGTGGCTACAATGTCGTCGATACATCAACCAGGCAAAGTGCATATGCATAGGCTCATTAATATCAATTTCTTACAAACTACACACACGAGTTTGCTGAAACGTGGAACAAACAGCTTGATTAATATTACTGCCAGAAACCTGCGCTTCTAAGAACACATCAAACCGAATGACATTGATGATTAGACTACATTAGTTGGCTTTAATTCGCCGCAATAAACGTCACATAAATTTAATCTAAGGTATACAAATAAATTACCGAGCGAAAAGTAATAAAATTTTAATTCTCGATTATTTCAATTTTCTTACGTTAAAGCAACGCAACAATTCTAGGCCTTTATCGTTTAAATAAAGTGAAATTAGATGACAATGTTATTTTTGTGTACGGCTAAATATCGATGGTAAGTACGACATAATAGTGGCGTCGACTGTACCTAAGCTTCGCGGGTGGCCGCTTTATACGAACCAGCGCATAGTTGCAAACCATGTCATTTACATCTCAAGTAATCGTGTCTCCGGTCAGCACAAACTTTAATTCGATTATCTTATCGATTTTGTTTTCATACCTCAAGTAAAACAGCGTGAAATTGAAGCAGTAAAATTTATGAAAAGGCTATAGAGGCGTAGGCGCTGCGCAAAAAGGAATACAAATTACGGTTTATGCCGTATTTACATTTGATGTCGATAATAGAGTACGCGACTTTCCCCTGGTGAACCGGCAGCCGTATTTGCACTACATCTACATTATAATGGCAATATTAATGGTCCGCTTAGGACCTCAGTGCCTCCGTCTGTCGAGATTTGTATAGAAATCTGTAAGCGATACTTGATTTATTGGGATTTTAACTTATGCCTTGGCCTCAGGCATTGACGCCACTGGACAAATAGGTAAATGTTCTAGATAATAATTCTACTTTCCTATCTCAAAAGATCTGTTTTCTGTACATTTCTCTAAACTAAAAATAAGAAAACGATTTTCAATTTGGCTGATGCATAGAGTATTTAATTAAGAAAGGTATTATTTATCGTGCAAATAAATAATATATTGGGCAAAAATAATACGGATCGAAAAATTGTGAATCGTAACATAACATACTAAGTACTTACAATAATGCACTAAATCGCACTAATTCGGTTAGGTTAAGTTAGAACTGTGCCCTCCTACGCACGAGCGGCGAGCGAACGAAGCGAGCGTGCCGCGGCAGCGGCCGCCGAGCACTTCAGTCTTTCGCCCACTTAGTATTTCAGTACGCCATAATTAGTAACTTTGACGCCCATAGTTAGAATTTATATTTGATTGTAAACTCCCCATTAAGAAAATGTAGAACTCCGATTACAGAAGTTTTCTAAATAATCGACGTTTCAATCGATCTATCCGAGTCTATCAATAGATAAACATATTTTCAACCTTAAAACACGCCTCCTTTACGTCACGTGTTACTAAATAGAGATTAAAAGATCAACAATGTACTATTAGTATCAGTAATCGGTACAAATAATGTAACAAAGTAAAGCCAATCTCAACTACATGTACGAGAATACACTATACATTTCGTGAATTCGGTAATCTGACTCGATAATCTTCTAAACGATAGACGTTATCAACGTCCCCACTTTTCGCGAATCACTTATCAGTATTATCAGTATAGTATCAAGATAGACCACTACACTGATACGTCATTATAAGGAAGGAAAGAGCAATAAAGTAATCAATTAATCAGCAATCACTGCAAGTGATACCTACAGTGGTAAATGTTTACTAATGGTTATTAAGCGATCGATTTATGTTTTGTCTTTTGAAAATCGTTTTGCTTTTATCATAATTATGAAAGTTATTATTTCAAAGTGTGGCGAAAGAGACGGAGACGGTGAACTAAAAGGGTTATTTATACATGTTTGGTGACAGGGCGCCTCTGCTCCTCGGGCCGGCCTAATTAAAATTTAAATTTGGAACCCGACTTTAGGATTAATTTAGGTATCCACCTTTAGCCTATAAATACTGTGAAGCAACACCATTTTCGAATAATATATTTGGCACCAGAAAATAAACACATTTTATTAAGAAAATATATAAAAAAATACGAACAAATTTATTAGTCTCGATGTCATGGTTATTAAATGAAGACATTGATAATTTGTAGCCAATTAATAGGCAGAATAAGTAAGGTCATTGGATATTACACAAGAACGATGATACATCATGAAATGTAGTTTAGCAATTTTCGTTAATTACAATTATGTCAAAGACACAGACAGCGGCCATCCTTGGTCGTAAGTAGATGTACGAGTATGTTTCTCGATCTTAAAACAATTCAGTAGAACTCTATTAGGTACTTTTTGCTATATAATTTACAATTATACGATAATTGAAGTAAGTACATAACTTGCATGAAAAAGAGGCTTTTAAAATATAAAACAGACATTTTTGCTACCTGTTTTAAATGTCAATACATTTAACTATAAATCTATACTTATATTATAAAGCTGAAGCTTGTATGTTTGTTTGAACACGATAATCTCAGGAACTACTGGTCCGAATTGAAAAATTATTTTACAAATGGATAGTCCATTTATCGAGGAAGGCTATAGGCTATATAATATCACGCTACGACCAATAGGAGCAGAGCAGCAATGAAAAAGGTTGCAAAAACGGGGAAAATTTACGCAGACGAATTTGCGCGGAACAGCTAGTATCACTAGAAAATGCTGCTGTATCCCGTTTCTCCACCTGCGTGCATATCGGTGATTGTTTAATTTCATGCTTCTAACTTTGAACATAACCGCTTTCCATTAAAAAAAAGCGGTATTCTGAAGCGAAGGTGGCCCAATGACTAAGGCATTCTACTCGCAATCGTGAGGTCGCAGGTTCGAATCCTACCGATTAAACTACCGAGACGTGAACTCACTCCTAACAAAGCCATTGAGCTTAGCTGCAGGGGTCAACACAATCGCTAGTAATGTGGGAGCCACAATCCCACGCAGCTCACCTTGTTTATTAAAAAAAAGTAGGAGTTTGTTTAGCTTCCCTAGCATCATCATCAAATGTAATTGTAAATTAAATTAAACCTAATCATCATCATACGTACCATTTATTAAGATGTTACGTATAAATGTCATATTTTTAAATCATGTCGTTTTTGGTATTTCATATTCACTAAAGGCGAAAGAGTCTGATGTTTCCTTTAGATTTGTAAAGATTGAAGTAAAGATACCTACTTAATATTGTAAACCATATTAAGTAGGTATGTTTACTTCAACTTTACTATTAGATACTTTAAGGAAAGTATTAAAAAGTATGATAAATTGATTGATTATCTGTGAATCCCAGTTGAACTAGAAAGGCTTCAATTTAAGAATCGGAATAGATTGACAAACCGAACAAGTCAAATTAGTATCTTTTTAAGAAACGTCAAAACGAAGCGCCTCGAACTAATTTATATGAAATACAAAACAATGACGTCATTCTGTTGTATGGTCAAATTATGTAGTTTCAATGTTTGTTTAGATGTTTATAAATTCATGACAACGTAAAATTGTAGAGAAAGATTGTTTTCCAGAATATTTTTGCAAATGTTATTTCCTGTATAGTGTAAAATAATTTATTGTTATTGTAGTCATCTAACCAATTGAAAAAGCAGAAACCTGCAACTGGAAATTAGTGACAGGTAATCTCACCAACTCTAGAGGCAAGCATCTCTGGAATTCCGTTCGTAATATTTACAATTTTTACCACCTCCTATGGTTTGTTTTGTCTTTTATGTAGGTACCGATATAACTTATACAGTATGCTGAGAGTAGCAGCCCTAGTAATAGCGTTGTGTGAAGTATCTCATTTCAGTTTTACGTTTCAATAGATGTCCTAGTGAATGATACGTCAGCGGGTGTTAGGTACACTAGAGCGCTCCATAGGCCCCCGTCTCTTCGTATGTTCCACATACTTCACTGTGCATAAACAATATGACAGCAACACTCTGGAGTTCATGGCTAAGTAGCTCACACATACACTTACACGACCGTATAGATTATATAACTCTTTTACTTACATACAGGTGAATTAAAAAAAAAGTACGGGATGTATGTATTTTGGTATTATTTTAATGTAATCGTTGAGCATGGTGCTACTGCTATATTGTGACACTTCACCCGCGCAACTTCGTATGCGTAAATTTTCCCCGTTTTTGCAACATTTTTCATTGCTGCTCCGCTCCTATTGGTCGTAGCGTGATGTTATATAGCCTATCGCCTTCCTCGATAAATGGGCTAAGCCAACAGAAAAATATATTTTCAATTCGGACCATTACTTCCTGAGATTACCGCGTTCAAACGAACAAACAAACTTTTCAGCTTTATAATATTAGTATAGATAAAAGAAGTAAATACCTACTACTGATAAAGTACTATGAATATATTACACAGAACTCTTCAATAATAAGGAGTTCACGTGTTATGAGAAGTGCGAGTAGGTACTAAACTAAATGACCCACTTCTAAAATAGTGATTATTTTTAAATATATCTTTTTTTATTTGTTGCGCAATTGTTGAAAAGCTCTTTTAACAAATGAAGGGCGAAGGGCGTGTCGGCCGAGTTTGAGTAATGACCGACGCGGGCGCAGAGCGTCGCGCTCGCCCCATGATGACGCGCCTGGATTTGAATACAATGCTGCGATAGCTCAGGGCCGCCCGCGTACACGCATGCATAATCCTTTGCAGTTTATTTAAAATCTGCCACATTCTCTGCAAGACTGATGGCTACATCTATGAATCTGTGAACAATACGCCGACAGACGCCCACCGAACGAATGCTTTTTGTACCAATTGACCTCCATTTGTAGTCCGCTTGCAATTAATAGTGACGGCCGTACGTCGACTGCAACTCAAAGTTATTGACTTCATTTTTTTATCATTAAGATTTCATGCTCACATTGTTGTTCATAATTTGAACGAGACCAGAAACGACAAAGTTCAGCTGGTACAGGCTGTGTATGACAATAAAGTTCGTCGGTAACCGCAGTTACTCGTTAAGAGAAATGCCCGCATAAACCTGTCTGAAATGAAGATAAACGCCCTGTTGAATAGTTTGAAATATTAGCAGGGCTCGAGTGGCGACTGTGGGTGTCGCTCCGGACGCCAGCTACACTGTACCCACTCGTGCAACGGCGAGCACGCACCGTTTATCTTGCTTGAGGTAGCATCCTGAACTCTTGTATTACATCCACAAATTATTATGTCATCTTAATCTCAGCATTCATAGCAATTTGTCATCAGTACTCCCAAATTAATAATGCACATGCAGATCTTCGCTAATTGTCGTATTCCCGGAAACACTCGAATCATGGAATCGTAAGAGCCCTAAACAAGGCATTTGCATTTTGCACCTTGTTTAAAAGAGATAGGAGTCAATATCATGTGTGCACAATCGAAAACAAATCGGGCGTTCGGCAGCTGTCGCCGGTCAGCGAAATGTCTGTCAGTCGTCTTTATATATTGGTAGTGACTGCACGTGTTCTCTATTTGTGGAAATATATAGAGCTGCTATTACACACCCTTCTTGGTAAATATAATTTCAACATTAATTAGCTTATTCAGATTTAAATAGTATATTTTGAAAAAAGGAAAATAAATAACATATTTCACGTTTTTTTAATATTAAAAAAATAAAATACCTACATTAAATACATATTAAGTACTAGAAAAACATTTAAAAAATGAGATTTATTTAAATTAAATAAATAGATAAACATGCATAAAAAATATATACCTAACTCTGCCCATGCCATTTTCTTTCAGACGAATTCTTCCAAAATGGATAAATTTAAACGTGGAAAACCGCTTAATTCACAAGCACGGCAAATGGTATTTAATGTGTACCTTTATTTCTTAAATGAAGCCAATGTTTTCAACAGAGACCATGATGGTTATTTTAAAAAAATTCAAGACCGTGTTACAAAAGCTACAGGAATTTCGCGACGAACTTTGAGTAATATCTTAAACGAAAAAAAACATAATCAATCAAAGAAATTTTCTACACCGAAAAAAGGAAGACCTAAAAGTAGATTTCGGCTGGTACTTGATGATTTCGACTACTGTGTTATTCGTAATATGATATACAATTTTCAATTGACGCTGAAAGAACTCCCAACTGTAAATAATTTAAGAATAAAGTTGATCGAAGCTATTAATTTCAAAGGCTGTGCCGAGACTTTAAGGTTGATCTTGAAAGACATGGGGTTTAGGTTTCTGAAAACTGATAATAACAGACAATTACTTATGGAAAAACATGATATACGCCTAAAAAGGATCAAATATCTCAGAGAAATACAACAGCTGAGGAGTTCTGGTAGAAACATAGTATTTATGGACGAGTCGTATGTGCACACATCACATACTAAGGGTAAAACTTGGCAAGATAGCAACAAAAAAGGTATCAAACAACCCATTTCCAAAGGAGAGCGAATAATTATTGTACACGCAGGCAATGAAAAAGGCTTCGTCCCAGGGGCTCTAATGTTACATAAATGTGTCGACTCAGAAGGTGACTATCATAAAGAAATAAACGCGGAACGTTATCAAACTTGGCTACGCAATCAATTGATTCCCAACTTGCCTCCTAATAGTGTGTTGGTAATAGACAACGCCCCATATCATAATAAGCTGTCTGTGAAACCACCAAACTCAAACACATCTAAACCACAAATGACAGCTTGGTTACAACAACACAACATTCCGCATGACCCAAAGAAACTGAAACCCGATTTGTATAAAATTATACAAAGATACAAAGAAAATTACACAGAATTTGCCATTGACCGTATAATGGAGGAACATGGGCATAAAATTATACGATTGCCACCATATCATCCCGATTTTAACCCTATTGAAAATATTTGGTCCCAAATAAAGCAACACGTGGCCAAGAGAAATATTGCAATGACTGTGACGTCAGTTAAAGATGCTATATTAGAAAAAATCAATAAAATAGGACCAGAAGAATGGAAAAAAGTTTCTGATCATGCGGTTCAATGCGAAGATGAATATAGAAAATTTGAGCCAAGAATCGATAGTTATTCCGATGAACTGATTATTTACACAGGTGATAGCAGTGAGGAAAGTGTAAATGAACAAGAGCATAATGAAACTTCTGATGAATCTGCGATGTCGGGAATAGAGGTCTTCCTCGATTCTGATTAATTTTTTTATAATTGTATTATTTTTCTGGAATGATTAGTGCTGTAAACAAATTTGAACTGAGATTTTGATTATATTTTATGTAAACCTCTATTTGAAAACGTTTTTTTCTCCTTCTAATAAAACCTTATGTTATTTAAACCTTTTCCTCCATAATTACACCAACTTCGGTAAGACACTTGAAAACTAATCACTCCAACAATGATTGTAGCGTTTTCGCTATTTACTTACATGGAATTATCGAATCAAATTTCGTTACAGGTAAATCAAATCTGTTTTAGCACAAAACACATAATATATAAAATTAGGCATAGAGAAATTGCTCTTAACCACTCTATATAAATATCGTCTTTCGACGCTCGGGTAATACGACCGTTGCCGAACAATGACGAAGATTTCCGAAGATTTCTATGCGCATTATTACTTTTGGAGTACTGTACAGTACTCCCAAATTAATAATGCACATGCAGATCTTCGCTAATTGTCGTATTCCCGGAAACACTCGAATCATGGAATCGTAAGAGCCCTAAACAAGGCATTTGCATTTTGCACCTTGTTTAAAAGAGATAGGAGTCAATATCATGTGTGCACAATCGAAAACAAATCGGGCGTTCGGCAGCTGTCGCCGGTCAGCGAAATGTCTGTCAGTCGTCTTTATATATTGGTAGTGACTGCACGTGTTCTCTATTTGTGGAAATATATAGAGCTGCTATTACACACCCTTCTTGGTAAATATAATTTCAACATTAATTAGCTTATTCAGATTTAAATAGTATATTTTGAAAAAAGGAAAATAAATAACATATTTCACGTTTTTTTAATATTAAAAAAATAAAATACCTACATTAAATACATATTAAGTACTAGAAAAACATTTAAAAAATGAGATTTATTTAAATTAAATAAATAGATAAACATGCATAAAAAATATATACCTAACTCTGCCCATGCCATTTTCTTTCAGACGAATTCTTCCAAAATGGATAAATTTAAACGTGGAAAACCGCTTAATTCACAAGCACGGCAAATGGTATTTAATGTGTACCTTTATTTCTTAAATGAAGCCAATGTTTTCAACAGAGACCATGATGGTTATTTTAAAAAAATTCAAGACCGTGTTACAAAAGCTACAGGAATTTCGCGACGAACTTTGAGTAATATCTTAAACGAAAAAAAACATAATCAATCAAAGAAATTTTCTACACCGAAAAAAGGAAGACCTAAAAGTAGATTTCGGCTGGTACTTGATGATTTCGACTACTGTGTTATTCGTAATATGATATACAATTTTCAATTGACGCTGAAAGAACTCCCAACTGTAAATAATTTAAGAATAAAGTTGATCGAAGCTATTAATTTCAAAGGCTGTGCCGAGACTTTAAGGTTGATCTTGAAAGACATGGGGTTTAGGTTTCTGAAAACTGATAATAACAGACAATTACTTATGGAAAAACATGATATACGCCTAAAAAGGATCAAATATCTCAGAGAAATACAACAGCTGAGGAGTTCTGGTAGAAACATAGTATTTATGGACGAGTCGTATGTGCACACATCACATACTAAGGGTAAAACTTGGCAAGATAGCAACAAAAAAGGTATCAAACAACCCATTTCCAAAGGAGAGCGAATAATTATTGTACACGCAGGCAATGAAAAAGGCTTCGTCCCAGGGGCTCTAATGTTACATAAATGTGTCGACTCAGAAGGTGACTATCATAAAGAAATAAACGCGGAACGTTATCAAACTTGGCTACGCAATCAATTGATTCCCAACTTGCCTCCTAATAGTGTGTTGGTAATAGACAACGCCCCATATCATAATAAGCTGTCTGTGAAACCACCAAACTCAAACACATCTAAACCACAAATGACAGCTTGGTTACAACAACACAACATTCCGCATGACCCAAAGAAACTGAAACCCGATTTGTATAAAATTATACAAAGATACAAAGAAAATTACACAGAATTTGCCATTGACCGTATAATGGAGGAACATGGGCATAAAATTATACGATTGCCACCATATCATCCCGATTTTAACCCTATTGAAAATATTTGGTCCCAAATAAAGCAACACGTGGCCAAGAGAAATATTGCAATGACTGTGACGTCAGTTAAAGATGCTATATTAGAAAAAATCAATAAAATAGGACCAGAAGAATGGAAAAAAGTTTCTGATCATGCGGTTCAATGCGAAGATGAATATAGAAAATTTGAGCCAAGAATCGATAGTTATTCCGATAAACTGATTATTTACACAGGTGATAGCAGTGAGGAAAGTGTAAATGAACAAGAGCATAATGAAACTTCTGATGAATCTGCGATGTCGGGAATAGAGGTCTTCCTCGATTCTGATTAATTTTTTTATAATTGTATTATTTTTCTGGAATGATTAGTGCTGTAAACAAATTTGAACTGAGATTTTGATTATATTTTATGTAAACCTCTATTTGAAAACGTTTTTTTCTCCTTCTAATAAAACCTTATGTTATTTAAACCTTTTCCTCCATAATTACACCAACTTCGGTAAGACACTTGAAAACTAATCACTCCAACAATGATTGTAGCGTTTTCGCTATTTACTTACATGGAATTATCGAATCAAATTTCGTTACAGGTAAATCAAATCTGTTTTAGCACAAAACACATAATATATAAAATTAGGCATAGAGAAATTGCTCTTAACCACTCTATATAAATATCGTCTTTCGACGCTCGGGTAATACGACCGTTGCCGAACAATGACGAAGATTTCCGAAGATTTCTATGCGCATTATTACTTTTGGAGTACTGTACATACTCTTGATATATACAACATATTTCATTTGTTAATTCGACAGTTAACAACAGTTACAAAGAAACTGATGACCGATCGACCTTTAGCTTGAACAATTATTATATGTAGTGACGTAAGACCGTTTGTACCTAGACGTTTAGACTCGAGTGTCGTTCTACGTCCTTCGTGGTTTTGACAACATTGGCTGTGAAGTGAACAAGACGGCACAGACAATGGAAAGAGGTGAGTGAGTCGGAGCACGGTGTTGCGTCCTCGATAGCGAAGCGGCAGCACCAAGCAACCGACCAATGCCTATTTGGGAGCAGAGGACTCCCTATTTGGAAGGCTGCGTTTCGAGTCGAGATCGATATCGAGCGTACGACGCTCGACGCAACGATGCGACGCCCGCCCGTCAACGAGCCGTCACTCTCGCGCAACCTCCTTTGAGCGAACGTTTAAGTTACACTACATCATCACCAAAAATAGGTATAACTGTTTTCCAATCGTTATCATCCTCACACGTTACAAATAAACAATCTTCAACATGAATTTGAAATGTTAAATAGTCTTTTGCAGACCATAAAAACATATTGAAATAGTTAGTTGTCTACAAATAGAACTTATGCATTTTTATGACAAAGCATTAAATACTATAATTATGCTGTTAGACCTATAGGGAATAAATCGTTATTATCGATACATGTAAAAGGTCGCAAGTAATAAATACATCATACATATAATTTTAATAATACTTATGTTGGTAAAGCTGAAGATTTACGAGAGCGGATGATCTCAGGTGTAAATACACAATCACGAATATTACTTTTGCTCCTTTATTAGCATAGTGCAGCACGACTTTACATTTATCTACTTATAATGTAATACCCGTCATGGATAAAAAATAATGTATTCTAGAATAAACTGTAAAATCTGAATTAAGACAAATTGTATTGTCCTATTGCATGGCAAAGGCCTCTATACTACCTCTTCAGTTCTTTCTGTCAATTGTGGTACGAGGCCAATTCTTAGGAAATGGAAGTCAAGTAAAGGTTAATAGTTTAAGTTATTATCAATATAAACTAATCAACTTGTTTCATAACTGATTTAAGTAGGAAATTATATCATTAGTCAGTTAATTTAGCTGCTGATAACTAGTTATTATGGTTGATTATCTCATAAATGTAACTGATAAAAGAATAAATGTGTTGAACAAATCTTATCAAACATTTTATCGTTTAAACGCGTGGACGTTACGTCATATTGCGTAAGTCGAAAAACCGAGTTAATTTTCGCGGGTATTGCATTTAATTTTCTAGCAAAGAACAATAGAATAATTTGAGATTTATGCAACATTGTAGTCAACATCTAGGTTTGCAATAACCGCACTGGCGCCACCGTTCTACAAGTGGGTCCAAACATAAAATGAAAATGTTTAGTATGAGCTACGCGAATTTATGCCTCACTCATACCTGTGTATCAACATACCACTATTTTGCTGTGACCGAATTACTCCAACAGTTTTCGACGCATTCTGTTCTATTATCAAATACCTCGTAAAATGTCTGAGCATTCACGTAAAATGTGCTAATAAATTTATGGACCAACATACAGACACAACATAAGTCGTTAAAAATCACACAAATTTCAAGACAATTTATTCGGTGTTGAAATAAATGACAGTAAGCTAATTTTTCACTTGTTTACTTGCAGTTTTCATCTACCTTGAACGTCTGAAGTCTAGTTCGAAACATATTTTTTACAATGTTTACAGAGTCATATTTTATTTTAACTACAGTGAGATCATTTTTATATTTAAATGAGGAAACGGCAAACAAAACGTAGAAAATGTAGAAAACAGTTATTTTGTGAAGTGTGTTTAGTTAATTACTGTGAAGTTTCCGTCGACACATGTAATTTCTATTAGGTACTTAATGGTGTAGGTCGTAACTTTGAATGGCACAAACAAACGTCAAGTGAACATGAATGGTCGATACCGCTGGTAATAATGCGTGCGTAAATTTATGCGTACTGAAGTTGGGTCGGCAGCCGCAAAGCGAATTTCGCTAATGCGAATGGGTATTAAAAAGCATGGTCTTATTTATAACGTGACGAGAAAACACGGTTGGTGATGTCGGCAGCGGTTGTGTGAGCGCAGCGCGCGTGCGCCTGCCGTTAAGCTGAATGAGTGCTCGTTAAAAACCAACCCGCCGTGTAATTAGCACTGGCCACTACATAAGGGCTCGTCTTTACACAGCTGTCTGTTTGTGGCGAATTGTTTGCTGGGTTTTTGACTTTGCAAATTTCAATATCGCACTATCCACACTATTTGTGAACGCCATACTATAAAATTCACGCACTACTGAATAATTTGATATTTTTTTGCAAATTTTATGTTTTTCTGTCATTTTGTCAGATTGCTTCTAATGTTATTTTGACAGCACTTTGACGAAATAAATGCCTATCTATTTAATATTACTGATGTAAATAAAAAAAATTGGTCATACCAAAAATGTGTACCCACTTACATGAAAACTAAACCCCGCGTCTGTATTAAATGCACCTAAAAAGAAAGGCAAAGGATCAGCAACATTCACTTTGCCCAGTAGAAAAAAGGCCTTTCCAATGAAAATAAAACAAAGTCGCCATGTCCCACGGCCCCGCGCCGCCTCGTGACTGCCCTCACAGATCCATCACGAAATTTTACACTCGCATTGCATCTTATTAAGTGTTATGAAAGGCCGCCTGTAAGTGACAGTACCTTTTAAGGGGACCGAAAAGCCCTGTACGATACCGACTCGCCATTCCTTATACGGCCCGACAAGGATCTTAATGTATGGGGAAGGGAGCAGCACAGATTTGACTTAGCCCAAAAGTCTGGGTATTATGAAATAAGCGTATGCTTATCTATACTCATATTATAAAGCTGAAGAGTTTGTGTGTTTGATTGAGCGCGATAATCTCAGGAACTATTGGTTCTAATTGAAAAATTATTTCACTGTTGGATAGCCCGATTATCGAGGAAAGCTCTAGGCTATATAACAGCACGCTATATCAAACGAAAATTGACGCAGAGAAATTGCGCGGGTCAGCTAGTAATATAATAAAACTCAAGAGTTTGTTTGTTTGAACGCGATAATCTCACGAACTATTGGTTCAAATTGAAAAACTCTATTACTGTTGTATAGCCCATTTATCAAGGAAGGCTTTAAGCTATATAACATCACGTTACGATAAATAGGAGCGGAGCAGCAATGAAAAATCTTGCAAAAACAGGGACAATTTGCACGGGTCAGCCAGTTTCATAATAACCATTATATATATCACACTAATATTATAAAGGCGAAAGTTTGTGAGTATGTGAGTGTGTATGTTTGTTACTTCTTCACGTCTAAACGGCTAGAGCGATTTTAATAAAATTCGGTATGCAGTTAGCTGACACCTTGGATTAACACATAGGCTAATAAACCGCGGGTAACACCGCGAGTAACAGCTAGTATTTTTATAAGAGGACAGGTGTAAAACTTTGGAGATTTCACATACAGGCAAACATACACACAACGTGAATCTATAAAAAAAATAGGTAAGTACCTACTATGAAAAGCTATTGAAGTCACAATATTAATTTACTTTAGAAGCCAATCTGTATCAATTTACGATTCTGCACGTCCGTCCAGATAAAAAACTTAGATGGACCAATCTTTCTTTTCTTTACTTTCAGTACAGCTAACCGCGCCGCAAGCAGAATCTTACGCAGGGGCGATTTTACATTAAACACAAATTAAGTAGGTAGGTACTATTAAACTTTTATCTAAATACGCAGGTATACCTAGAATGCCATTAAGACTTCAAGTCTAAAATATGCGTAATACCGTAAAACCTTAAACAGAAGTATTCTAGTCACGACGCAACGACTTACTTAATTAAAATGTTCACAATAGCCAGGAATTCGCACAAGTCCGTTTTGTATTGTGTTTTAAGTTATTGTTTGGTACGTGCTTGTCTTGTCAAATTTGTCACTCTTACTTGCATTACCGTTACATTCAAATGTTGAAATATGCATTGTTGTTTCAAATAAAGGACTTCAGAAAAGGAGATATAGAAAAGGGAAATTTAATTGTGGGGTCAAAGGAGAAAGCTGATTACTTAAATTAATAGCTTGATTATTCTCTCACTGATAGGATCAGTGATGAGTAGATACAAATATTAAAAAAAGGTTAGAGGTGTCTAATGGACACCCGGTTGGAACTTTTTTTTTTACTATATCTTTTTTTTTATTAACTAATCATTTAAGAAAAGTGGAAAAACTTAACATTTAAAAGAAAATCCTATTTCAAATTATAATTTTACTCACACATATATATTACACACAGCCAGTTTGACATAGGCAAAATAAACATTACAACCATTTACAAATACACAAACAACCTCCTTATTCTAGCTTCACTTAATCATAAATAATAGATTTTTGATCGATGTCAAAATGTAAAAGTTCCTATTTTTTTGCGTCTAACCTCTCAGGCCGCAAAAAACGTGCCTTCCATACCGTCCTTATTCCAATATCTTTGACTGCCTCTGTGGCGCGGTGGGAGTGTGTCCGACTGCTACGCAAGAGGTCGTGGGTTCGATTCCCACACGGGACACCACTTTGTGTGATCCACAAATTGTTGTTCCGGGTCTGGGTGTAATTTGTGTCCGTGACTTATATGTTTGTAAAGTCCCCGTGACACAGGGCTTGTACCCTACTGCGGGAGTTGTCTTTAAAAAAAAAAAAAAAAAAACTAACTTTGGCCCTCCCACGTGTGATTTTGATTGAAATTTGAAATCCCTGTTTTAACATTTTATGGGTTGGATAGCTTAAAGGATGCCTACACCACAATTCCTATCTATTATATGTATAATTATAACCTTTTTTTATTCAGTGATATTTATTATACATAATTAAGAAATAATACTTAAACAAATTACGCAAACCATGTAGTTTGCTCAGAATCAGACACAATCCAATGGGGTAGTTTTTAAACCATATTATGTTTTTTAATTAATTAATTAATCAATCATTAATTTATTCATTAAGCATTCTAAAAGTCTGAATCTTGTTCACAATGTGATGTGAAATGTAGTCATCACATTTTTCAATAAACACCATAGCGCGAAGAACACAAGACAACTTGAATGGCTTCTAACACTGCAAGTTTTCAATATTTTCATTTTCTTTTTTTTATGACTTCTTGAAGTGAAAATCTTGTTGGAGTGTCCGAGCTTTGCACTATATAAAAGACAACCTTGTATACCTAACAGTGGCGATGGGTCCTTAGAACTCTATTACTTTCGGCTTCCCTTTGGATCCCAGTTACATAATCTTAAAGGTACAAAGAACAGCGTCCAGCTAGACATACTTTTGTATCTTAGACAAATTTTAAACCTTCGCCTCTGATACCTAAAGATTATTTATTATTAAACAGTTTTACAAAAAATACCAACGATTTAGCAGTTCATAGGTAATGTAATCAACTGACAAATATGTACTAGAAAGTTCAGCGTGGGATGTCCTTCCACTAGAGAGCCCAACGACCTGGTACCACAAACGAGTGACCAGAAGCCGTTAGATGCAAACAGTTCAACATCACTTATTATGGAAATCCTAACATAGAAACTATCTATGTGTAATTATCACCACTGGCTCCACCAGAGGGAGGGCCTGAGGGACAAGCAATTTCTTATGTGTAATATAAACTTATGAAGTTAGAAATTAATCGCGCTGTTATTCGTACCTATATATTGAAACTAGCTGACCGCGCAACTTCGTATGCGTCAATTTTTCCCGTTTCTGCAACATTTTTCATTGCTGCTCCGCTCCTATTGGTCGTAGCGTGATGTTTTATAGCTTATAGCCTTCCTCGATAAATGGGCTATCTAACAGTAAAATATTTTTTCAATTCCGATCAGTAGTTCCCGAGATTATTGCGTTCAAACAAACAAACAAACTCTTCAGCTTTATAATATTAGTATAGATTTAACGCCTTCTAGAGTGTAGATGGCTAAATAGATTGAGATATTAGTGAAAACATTAGGTCGTAAAAACGAATTTCAATCACAAGAAAATGTCTTTCATTGATACAATTAAGATTATTATCATAATAGGTACTTAGATTATGCCGCTTTAAAACCTTAGATTCTTCTTCAATCTTCATAAAATAGTGTTTTCATGATTACAGAAGTAAATACCTAAGTCTCTAGGTTCATATAGTGTGATCATAATAAGCAAGAAAGATTATCAACACATACATAAACGATTTATCAAAATTTAGAACAAGAACGGAGATAAAACAGTGCCTACATAATTTAAAACTTACTTGGGAAATAGATATTCATACATCATCATTTAAAAAAATATTAAGAATAAAAGTTAAGACGACTACCTACTCGTAAACACTGGCTGGTTTTGTCAAGGTTTACGAATCAATCAGAAGGTTGATCAGAATGCACGTTTAACAAGACGTAAATAGGAAAAGCCAGGTGCCAGGAGCGGTTATTATCGCGTCAGAAAGAGCGAGTTATCTCTCAATTTAGTGATAATTTCATAAAGACAAGGAGGCGGGCGCCGGCGCAGGCGTCTTGTGCCGCGCGCGGGAGGTCCGCACTTGGATCGCTTAAGGTAACACTAATTGCAAACCGCTTTAAGGACCCTGATCGATAACACGATAATGTCTTTAATGCCGGTTGTGTCAGACTCGCAACATTACATTTTGTCTTGTCGACTTACCAAGATAATCACTGCTCCACACATGCAGCGTAATTCACATTCAAAAACTGCATGGGGTTCTTAAAACTTGAATTTACTCGAAATAACATCATACATTGGCAGGCTCATTAGATTTGTTAGGTGTGTCGGCACATAAATCCTAAGATCCCTCGGTTGGTATGCGACGTAGCCGCTCGTTTAAGATGGAATTGATATGAGCAAGGCGCAAGGTGCCGCGTGCCTTCACGCCCTTTTGTACTTCGGCAAAACCTCAAACATGGATTTTTCTACGTATTTGCGAGTACAAATCTGCTATACATAATCTACATAAAAGACAGCATTCCAACATAATCGCCCCACAGAATATTTTAATAGAAAGAAGGAAAAATGCAGCCGAGATAAAAACAACGAGTCTCCCAGCGTGCTTGGATGCAAGTATGTTGGAAAAAACTACGGTAAACTAAATGTATACGCACTTCTAGGAAAAAATACAGTAAGTGAAAGGTATTCGGTTACGGATGTATGTGAGAAAAATACTTAAAGCCAAGGATAATTATGATTCTACGGCATACCAATATAACAATAAAGGTTAAAGCAATCTAGGTTAAAAATGCATTTTATTGGTGGTATATTAATATCACGCGATCCTTCTGAATATTTAAAATGCTAATGACCCAAATAAGAGCCTATCATAGCATGTAAATATGTGTATGCAAGTACGCGTCGAGCGCGTGAGACTGTGGAACAATTTAGCACAGCCGCAGGAGAGCACAAATTGCAACCAGTTGCATAACATGCATTATTTAAACGCGACAACCTTATAAGAAAGTATTAATGTGATAGAGACTACGTACGTCGCATGCGGTGACTCAGAGCAGAGCTCAATGACCCTCGCTCACCCGCCGACGCTTACTATTCCTGTGCTGCCATGCACTACATTGCTACATTTCCAAACATTAGCTAATATTTTCAAAATCACAATTAGTGTCAATCATAATCATATCAATCGTTTAAAAAGCGTTCTACTGCCACGCGCGGCGCCGCACCTCGGCGTGCACCCTTCGCGCTCCGTGTGCCGTGCCGCGCGCCGCGTCAATGTCTCATCGACAATTTTTATTTAGAACTGATATAAATGAGCTCATCAAAGGTCTATGTACTCTTGTAAACAAATGTATTACAAGCGACCTTCAAAAAAAATGATTGCCTATTTAATATCTATCTGACATTGAGTCATCTAAAACCTCTGTTTCTAGTAGTTACTTAAACCTAAAACACAATGTATCAAGTGTCTTATCGTGGACGGTGAGACCTCACTGTACAAGAGACCGACACGATCGTGTCAGTACATCATTCATCAGCTGCCCTGCAAACGTGTAAATTTGCATACGACCACGAGTCGAGTCTTGCGCTCGTCGACTGGAATTAAAAGGGTCGAGAGAGCCGATCTCGTGTCGATAGTGTCACATGACTAATGGAGTAGGCGCCGATCACAGATATCGACAAATAAAAATATGGCGAGGCCACCGCCGCCGTGCCGCCGGGGCAGCGCACGCACTTGCGCGCTCAAGTACTGCTCATTGCGCCCGCTTCACACCGCTCCAGCGCATCACATGACTCACTGCACCAGCTATAATATACCACACACAAGTTAATATAAACATGTGACAAGTTGAAATACCTCGTCATATGCTACTTCACACCCTCTTTTGATTACTAAAAAGAACCCTTTATGATCTTGTTAGTTATTATGTTAGTGATTTCTACAATTCAAGAAACCTTTTTAGATTTCAAATTTAAATAAATCACTATAGTGGGACAAAAAAATGCTTTGTAGTGCAAATTTCTATTAAAATAAAAAAAGTATAAATTATATAAATTACATCAATGTGGCATATTTGAGCTAAAGTTGCTTGAAAGTACCATTAGGTAGATGATTGGATTAAAAAAATGTTCGTAGTGGCAGTTCCGCGCCCACCTCTTACGAGTCTATCATAGTAAACCAACGCCCTCGCGATCAGCACAGATTTTTTATTAAATTCCAGGCGGCGTAGAAACAGAAATAATTTAAAAATATTGTTGTTATAATTGAAGAAAAGTGATAAAATATAATTTATAACTTTATTTCTACATATAAATTTACCCTTATGATACATTGTGAGAAAATGTATACACCTACCTGCCTAGAGCTAAATCATTTTTGTTTTTACGTTCATAACTCATGCAAACTGGATTTTATTTAAAATGAAGTCTAAGATAAGAACTTTTAAAGACAGTGTTTGCAGCGCAGGGCAGTTTATCATGGGCGGCACGAGGGCGGGAGCGGCCTTTTGTCACGAACTGATAACCAAAGGTGAATGACTAAACTACCTAACGTTTACAGCTCTATCACCGTTATGCAACCAAGACAATCATAACATGTCAAATATAAATGTACTTATCGTTTCACTTTGAAACCTTATCGTGACGGGAAAAATTATCTCCAACTGTAATAGTTCAGACAAAAATGTTGTTATCTTTAGAAAAATAAATGAAATGTAAATCTTTCGAACTTTATATTGCACGCATAAATAATGTGTCTAAAATAAAAGCAAATATTCATAAATAATTTATGTTGATGTCACATAAAATTATGTTAAAACATGAAACCTTCTGAACATAGAGCATCGTAGCTACAGACGCGGAGCTCTACCGAACAATACCTTACTACCGTATATATAATTAGCAAGTAGATTCCGATATTTGTAGAACGTGAAATGTGGACTCTTTAGAAATGTAATTATTATATTTAGGAGTAATAATATTCATTATAACGTCACGTAATCAATTTCAAGGTTACAATACAATATTATTTAAAAATTAGCACATACATACGTATTCAATGTCATATGTTGTGTTGTGAATATATTGACGTAAATCAATAAGCGTCATATATTATTACGGTTACTAGTTCGCAAGGTTCACCGGAAGCCCGTCTCACAGTCATTAAGCTTAGGGACCTTGCCAAATGTAGTGCAGGCTGGTCGGGGTTGCAGCGGTGGCGAGCCGGCCGGCGCGGGCTCAGACGCCGCCGACAGACGCATCCGCACCGTCGCGTCACGCGCCATCATCACTAAATATACCGCGGTGACAATGAGACACATCGCCGCCGACGTCCCGCGATAATTGCCTAAAACTGAGAGTGCTAAACTTCTCTATTCGACCGCCTTTGTCAGCCTTAATAAAAGGAGGTTCAACAACCTAGCTGAGAACGAGAATGACGCCTCGTCTAGATATATGCGGTATGCGGTTAATATCTACTGAGATCGAAATAAATCGTTAGGATTATTGCCAAGTGGAAAATCATTATAATATATTGGACGCGTGGAATTCACTTTGACAATATTTTGACAGTGTGCGGTCTGGGAGCTTTACTTTAGAGCCGTCCCGCGTCGCGTCGGCGACGAAACGCGCGCGACGCCCGAGACTTTTTAACATTATTTTTATTTTCTCTCTGCGTTTTGTAATCGTGATTCATCTGACACTGCTTAAGGATCTATTTTGATGTTACTATTAATGTGAACAAATTTCGTTATTTCGGGAGCACTAGAATAGATTTGAAAGAATGAATGTGTGTTGATCATACGGTGTGAAGTGTGAACGAATGTGTTTGTGTGTCGTCATCGTCAGATACGCGTGCCCTTTATGCGCGGGCGCGCGGTGCGAGTGGTGTTCGCGAACGCCGGCCGCAAGAGAAACGGGCGCCGTCGGTGGCCATCTATGGAGCGCAACTGTACAACCGGCCTGACTGCCCCCTATTTAGACTGATCAGTCCGTAATTTTGACTTGACATCTTAGCTCAGTCTCTCGTCTTAGTACGGACTTCAATTAAAACTAACAGTTGATAAGTAGACTTTAACAAACTTTGTTTTCTGTTAATTGACCGCTTTCCATATTCAATTAGAAGTCTAATTTACGAGTAGTTACAATTTAAATAACTCTGTCTCAGTTGTTTTTCCTCCAATCTAAAACAAGTAAATAAGTAGGTACTTTTTATTTCGAATTAATTGGGAAACAAACAGTGTTCGTACCGGTATGCTGTAATGAGTTTTTAAAAATTACGTAAGTAAGTTTCACTTCGTTACAGTTGTATTATTGGTATCGATAAGAAACCATTAGTTGCGAATGGTAATTAGTTAAATAAATTATATTAACGCAGTTGTATGTTTCAAGAGAAACTTGCAAGATACTATCGACAATTGACATCGTACAAACACTGTTTATAAACCTAGGATATTAAAACCATGTTCATTTAAAACTTTGTATTTGCTTGATTAACATAAATATGCCGCTTTAATGTTCTGCCATTGGCTACTGCTTGTTAATGAACGTATAGCGATGAGTCATGGTATATCGATATTATATGATTTTTCCACTCCTATAATAATGAGGCTCGTCGCATAGATACGAATCTTCCGCCACAGAATTGCAATTCGATAGGTACACGAGTACTTCACGCTCAATGATTTGTTTTCAGTAGCCATAAAACATGTCCACATTGTATTCTTTCTGGAACATCGAACACGAACACTGTAAAACAATGGTTTATAGCAGGAAAACATTCATCAAATGCGAGGCTGTGGTTAATGCGCCCCTGTTGCGAGGTCGTCGCACTGTCATTACGTTCATAACGCATACTCTAAACGCACTATACCACAGATGGTCCAGTTTTTTCGCAAACTATGTTGCACAGGCGACGCTCAATTAACTCTAAGTATAATATAGGATTAGTAAAGAATGCCCTCGGTCTGGCTTCAGTCCGCAGACAGCGAGACGACCGTTGATACTCTACACCGCAATCAATCGCTCCTGTTTCTAACTACCTACACGTGTGCGTGTATCACACATTATGTACTCGAGTGCAATCACAGCTATTATAGTTATAGCATTCAGATCTCTTTAATTACAAAATACGGTTACAATTTTCACCAAACACAGACGGAGACGAAGAACCTTCTTTAGTTTATGTATCATGTTAACCATTTTTGAAAACGCCATTGGTCGGTCCAAATTGATAAAATTATAGTTGTCAATTTTGTATCATCTTGATACAAAATTGACAACTATAATTTTAGTACCTACCATTAATTGTTCAACTTTAGTCACCCTACTAAAATAATTTCAGGTGTGGCGTTATTTTGTTTACATGTTGTTATAACAAGAAGCAGTGGTAGCAGATGAAGCCCACCTCAATGCGTACAAACTTCACAAGAGACAGGCACAGCAACACTTAACTTGTATTAAAGTGAAAATGCACTCAAATGTCACCGCTGTCATGAAAGATAGTAATGTAACTGCATACTTTGTATAACAGCTCTAAGTCGTTCGACAACATAACTTAAAATACTCACGCATAAGGACATAGTTTACACACAGGCACTTACAGGCTTCGCGCTCAAGAGCTTGGATATGAAAGTCACACTAGCATTTATCCAAACACGTTTCGCGACCGATTGAGAAGAGTGCTCGGATCCATTACGTGCTGCGTGAATAAACAAACTGTCGGCACTCGATTATCGCCATTAACTTCTGAGCGGTAAGTGTGAGATTCGGGAAAGTGAGTTAACACAGTCGTGTTTGTTGTGGACGGCCGAACGGCTCCGACGATGGCCAATCTCTAGGAAATTGACATTCGGCGCCAAAAGAAGCTCTGTGGAGGATTGTGAGTAGTGAGTGCACCATTTGGTGCGAACTGAAGGAGGCTAAATATTTATCGAGTCTGGATTCATAAATGGCTCTATGTTTGGACTTCGTTTCGTAACACTCATCATATAGCTTTGTACAATTGCGGGTAGTTAATATGAACATCTGTTATTATAACGCGCTCCGTTTATTGACATGAAAAATGTATACGTCCAGATAACAATACAACTTAATGAATGGATATTGTGCTCCCTCAAGTGCCTTTGAACCTTCCTTGAAAGCTGTCGATTTTTTTTCTTTCTTTTTGATGTATAGGATATATTTAATAGTACCTACCTACATTATTTTTATACCTCAAAGAAAAGGGTGGATTTTAATCTATACTTATATTATACTACTAATCCGAATTGAAAAAATATTGTACTGTTGGATAGTCCATTTATCGGCTAAAGGCTATATAACATCGCGCTACGACCAATAGAAGCGGAGCAGCAATGAGAAATGTTGCAAAAACGGGGAAAATTTACGAAGATAAAGTTGCGCGGGACAGCTAGTGCTAAATAAGCAGAGATGTTGTAATATTTCTAGTGTTTTATTTAATTATTACTTGAAGAATATTTCAGGAATAGTCATTACTCAACATGTAATCGACATTTCCTTAATTTCCGACCAGTGGTGGCTAATCCTGCTCACAAATGCGATCCTGTACTCAGACATCTTCGATTGTGAGTTAATTAGACTCATAGTGGTCTAATTAACTCAAAATCGATTAACAATTAGTGTAGTGTAAATATACTTCAAGAAAATCAGTATTCAGACACTGAAAAATGAATGAAGTAACAGCTAATGAAAGAAACAATATCAACACGAGTCAGTTCCAATAAATTTTCCGTCTTTGTTTTCCCAGCCAAAACAAACTATTTCTCTTGCCAATTGGTATTGTAAAGAAAATTAACATTTATGCAAACAATGGATGATAGAGCAACCACGTTCTGACAAGATTTTTATTTGTTTTGATTATCTATCAAGATGGATCCAGAACTTTGTTCAGGGGGGCAACTTGTGACCCAACCGGCCTTTGGGGGGGGAGGGGCAATTGGGTAGATGACAACAATAACAATAAATTATTTTACACTAAACAGGAAATAGCATTTGCAAAAACATTCTGGAAAAGAATGTTTCTCTACAATTTTACGTTGTCATGAATTTATAAACATCTAAACAAACATTGAAACTACATGATTTGACCATACAAAAGAATGACGTCATTGTTTTTTACTTCATATAAATTAGTACGATGCGCAACGTTTTGACGTTTCTTGAAAAGACAGTCATCTACCCTATTGTCTATCAAACCACATGTCAAAGTTCCCAAAAAAATACCCTGAACTGCCTACCACGTACAAATTGACAGCAATTTCAGATGCCGAATCCAATGACCGCCCTGTGAACTTTATTGACACTTCTGATAAATGGCCGATGTTTTTATTCTTGTTACCATTGCGTAGAGCCCAGGACCGCGCCATTACCTCACAAGATTGACCACTCTCTAGAAAGAGACAACGCTACTTAGTGGACAATACCTGTCAAAGGCCGCACGAGATTTTCTCTCTTTCACGCTTTGCAGTCAATATTTACTTTTTATAAAGAGGAAAGATTTGTATTTTGGTATGTAACGAATAAACTTTAAAATTACCGGACCGATTTTAAAAATTCTTTCACCGTTGGGAAGCTACACAATCCCCAGGTGACATAAGCTAATATTTATCCCTGTATTCCCACGGGAACGGGAAATACGCGGGTGAAACCGCGAGGCGTCCGCTAGTTACTAATATACTAAGTATACTAATTTATGCGCAAACTGTATAGACATTTTGAAAAGATTTTTGTTTCGTTGGCATGAGTTACAACATCTATATTTACATCATTTTCACTACTCTTATAACGTTGTACTACTTTTTGACCGGCAATTCACCTTCATGAATTTGATTGCCACTGAAATATCGATTTTCAAGAATAAAATTATATTATTCGGCTCAGTGCCAGCATGTTTGAAATTGGTTTAGTAGTTTAGACGAGAGAAATATAACAAACATAGGTACATATTTACAAACAAGCAATCTATAATTCAAACATAGAATTAGTTCCAACTATTGCTTTCCTAGTGGAATGATCTGGAAAAAGAATAAATATTTATTTTATTATTTATTTAACAGAAGACGATTCCCGCAGTAGAGTACAGGCCCTGTATATAAAAATAACATACAAGTCACGAACACAAAGTACACATAGACTCGGAATAACTATTTGTGGCTATTTACCGGCCGTGGTCACAAGCGGACTGCAAAGAGTCCACTTGTGACCACGGCCGGTGCAACCTAGTCGAAACGTGAAGCAATTTTAAGGTAAACAATGCACGTTAATTCCCGTATAATAAATAGTTATAATCATACAACGTGAAAGGTTAAATGTCACTATTTGTTGATCACACAAAGTGGTGTCACGTGTGGGAATCAAAACCACGACCTCTTGCGTAGCAGTCGGACACACTCCCACCACGCCACCGAGGCAGTCAAAAAGGCTATGCTATCCGACTACTTCATCAATCCTACATTCAGAAACAGCTTTTGCAAACGCAAAACTGTATGACACCCACACGACAAGAACTTGGATTAGTGCGTTGCACCGTTTTTCCGCCCTAACGTTCATAATTGGGTATTTCACTACTACTATATTGTACCCACTAAGGCTGATTTTGGTTTATCTATTGTTTCAACTTATTGATAATACAATTTGCATCAGTCCTTTAACATGGTGTATAGTATATTAGTCGCAGCACCTTACCCCCATATCAAGTTTATAAACATTCAAACATTGTAAAATTGGCAATTAGAAAAAAATTGGCCGCGATTTTTTATTGCCAGGTTCTTTCTCCGGCTTTACCTATTGTTTGCGAACTTGGCATTACATGTGTACATGTAGAATCCCGACGTATCACAAGAGTTGTTTTGCATCCTAAGTGAATATAGATTTTTTTCAATATCAAAATAAAATATTTTATACTAGCCGCGTAAAAATGTGTCAATACGTGTTCTGAAAAAATATGTTTATTTAATTTTAAAGAAGGCTACAGACTAATGACATATTTGTATAAACAATATATTAGTAACGATATTGCTATTGACAAGCCCACAAGGAGTTGATCTATAATTTTACATGTTTATTTAAAAAAAATAATCATAAAAAGAAACACTAAAATTAAATGTTTTGACCATAGAAAACGTTACGTCACATGCTAGCATTTCATTCGATCATTTTTGACGTTTCTTAAAAAGAGGCTGATTTGACTTCAATTCAATACATTGACGTAGAGACCAGGACTGCGCCATAACCCCATAAAATTGACCACTCTCTAGAAAGAGACAACGCTTCTTTGTGGACAATACCTGTCAAAGGACGCACGAGTTTTTTCTCTCTTTTACGCTTTACAGCCAATAATTACTTTTTAATTGAAAGTGATGGCATGGTCCAGGTTTATACGTCAATCGTCAAATAGCCTATTGCTTGTCCACATGAGAATTGTTGCAATATGAGTATAGCCGAAATCTGAGGGAATAGAATTAAATGAACATTTATAATGTTATTGACGTAAAGTTAGTGTTAAAACACTGTAGGTACTTGCGATACAATAGTTACGAATATCTGACAGAATTTAAAAATGATTAAGACTCTACATTTCTACTTGTGCCAAGTTTATAATACAATAGTGACGTACATACACGTAGCTAAATATTCTCTTTTTTTAAATTATTACAAACATTACAGTTGATTAATTTCCGAATATTAAAGACTGACGTTTTTCGGGTTCCGTACCTCAAAAGGAAAAAACGGAACCTTAAAGGTTCACTTTGTTTCCGTCCGTCGGTCTGTCTGTAAAGATCCTTTATCTCGGGAACGCGTGGAGTTATCGAGTTGAAATTAAAACCATATACTCAGATCTCCAGTTCCTTAAAGCTGTGAAAAAATCAAACTTCTAAGTTAACGTGAAAAATAGATACAGCCGTTTATGACGCAAAAAACGTACATTTCGACACTCTCAAGGAATCAAAATTTATAAGGTATTGTCCTTTGACCTAGAACTATGAAATTTAGCAAGTAATACTATCTTATACTACAAGTATAGGGAAAAGTCTGAAAACTATACATATGTAATGAAATCGTAAAAAATAAAGTCTTTAAAAAATCCTGTTAAAAACTCGTGAACTATTTATAGTACCTATGTACCTACAAATTTGTACGGAACACTCGGTGGACAGTGGAGTCCGACTCCCACTTGTCCTGTTTTAATACCATTACTAACTAATACCCTTCGACATATTGACTACGCGGTTTGTACCCACTCCGTCTGTCCCACCCCAACGTATCTTATTGCATGTAAAATTATACTATTCTACTATGTTAGACACACTGGCGCATCTATAGAAGGAGGGGGGGGGGGCTAAGGGATTGAAGCTCTAGTTCTCCTGTGGACGTGTTATTTCTTGATAAAAGTTAGCCTCAAAGGAGCTAAGCCCTCCCCCACCTCTCCAAATCTTATCCTCGGATTTCTAAACGAGGTCAAGTCTTGAAGTAATTTTTATAGGCATTTCTTGCCAATTACTTTACAAATACAATAATTACATTTTTGAAAGATCGTGACTTCCGTAGCCAAACCGGGGCCAGAAGCGAACCACCTATCTGGACTATGTTACTAGATTTCAAATCTTTCTATCCCTTGATGCTCGCGAGTTGGGCCCTCGCGTGCGCCATCTAGTCGGTAGTTAAAGAACTATCACGGCTTTTATTATTGCTTCGTTACAGAGAGCATATTTTCTATCTTTCAAAAATGCAATTATTGTATTTGTGAGGTCAAGTCTTTATGCTGGCTCTGCATCTGCTACTGTATTATATCCTACAATTCTTCTATTACGCGATTCTATCTTACACATACAATGGAATGTGTATAATGTGTATATAGGTAGGTACATCAGACTCTGTCCATAATTGACGGAGATGAGCATACTTTTCAATTACAATAATGAATTCTAATTTATGCTCGTATATTGTAGTAAACAAAACGATGACGACGCGTGACACCTGCGCCCGACCAATTAACTTATGTGATTCTGTTTCCCTTGTATCACAAATACAATACATAATATGTTTGCGATATATGGACGAATTATAAGGCCATTTCTTTCTTAATTTTGATATCAGAATTAATATTTTATATTTAACTAGCTGTCCCGCGCAACTTCGTATGCGTAATTTCTCCCCGTTTCTAAAACATTTCTCGTCGCTTCTCCGCTCCTATTAGTCGTAGCGCGATGTTATATAGCCTATAGCCTTCCTCGATAAATGGGCTATCCAACAAAAAAAAATTCAAATCGGACCAGGAGATCCTGAGATTAGCGCGTTTAAACAAACAAACAAACAAACAATCAAACAAACAAACTCTTCCGCTTTATAATATTAGTATAGATTATTCGTTACAAGTAGGTACTTTGGCCAATATTTAGGCACATATAGTTTTTACCTTTCTTGTAAGTAGGTGCTCCTACTATATTGTACCCACTAAGGCTATTTTACTTTTTAATATTATAATTTGCATCAGTCCTTAACATGGTGTATAGTATATTAGTGTGCAGCACACTTGATATAGGGGTAAGGTACCCCTATATCAAGTTTGTATATATTCTAACATTGTAAAATTGGCAATTTGAAAAGAGTGGCCGCGAGTTTGCCATGTTCTTTTCTCCGGCTTTACCTATTGTTTGCGAACTTGGCATTACATGTACATGTAGAATCCCGACGTATCACAAGAGTTGTTTTATAAGTGAATAAATAGTTTTGTTTTTTTTTTTATTACGAATTTGTTACTTAGATCCCATTTTATATTCGTCGTATACCCCCAATGCTTAGACGGTATCTACTCTACTTTGAGGCGTCCTCAAAAGTATTACATACTACAGGCGAGGCGTCCTCAAAAGTATTACATACTACAGGCGAGGCGTCCTCAAAAGTATTACATACTACAGGCGAGGCGTCCTCAAAGTTTTATGTGCTATCTACTATTATTGAAGTATAACGCTTTTTACACACCTGTTACTTAAAAATTCCAAACTAGTATCGGTCACTTACAAAATACCCTAACAAAATTGTAATAGATTTACCTATGGTATACCTATAACTTTATTCAAATTACGTGTCTGCGGGGACTACAGAAGTAGGTACCAAAATGGGAATTAAGACCATATCATATTTACTCTACAGGCAATTTTCCTGAGGTAGTTTCTTTGCACCAATAATTAATAGTACCTGGATGACAGCGCTGCTCGGTATTTTATTGACAACTTTTTCTAAAAATGAAACCTTGCTAGTACGATTTATCGCCCCCGAAAACCCCTGCATATTAATTTTCTTTCTGCATATTAAAATTAGCGATTTCAATGTTGTATCAAGTGATACAAAAAAATATTTGAGAAAATATAATACGGAATATTGGTACCTCAACAATGATTACTTTGGTAGAATCATTACGTAAGCACGGCTGTTGATAACAAGGTCACAGGTCAAGTAAAGTGCCACTGCCAAAAAAAACTAGTGTTTTAAGTTATTGTGCTCTTATCTATAATAATACTAGCTGTCCCGCGCAACTTCGTCTGTGTCTATTTTCCCCGTTTTTGCAACATTTCTCATTGCTGCTCCGCTCCTATTGATCGTAGCGTGATGTTATATAGCCTATAGCCTTTCTCGATAAATGAGCTATCCAACAGTGAAAGCTTTTTTCAAATCGGATGAGTAGTTCCTGAGATTACCGCGTTCAAACAAACAAACAAACAAACTCTTCAGCTTTATAATATTAGTATAGATTATAAAGCTGAAGAGTTTGTTTGTTTGTTTGTTTAAATAATTTATTTTACCTTTAAATAATTCACGCGATTAAGTCCCGAAATATATCTAATATGAATAAAAATCGCGAAAATTTAAAAACAATACTTTTATTTTCGTTAAGTATTCAGTAATTATTCATAGTGAATCATCCTGCACCTAAGAACGATAGGAATATTTAAAGCCAAATGTTTCTCTTACGATATGTTCATCAATTCTGTGAATAATTTCAATATTTAAGCGTATTCCAAAAAGGTGTCTCTGTTTGACCCTTATGTATGTTTGTATATTCGCGATTTTCGCGAAAGCTAGGCATGCGATTTAGATGTGGTTTTCGCTATTCGATAGTTTATTTTTCTAGGATGATTTTAGTATTTTAAACGTTGTATTGTCCTAGCTTATGAAACACCAGATTATAGTCTAAAACATAAGAATGAGTCAGCGAAATTTGTATTCGGAAGGTTAGTTTTTTTTTTTAAACGTTGTTCTACTAGAAGATATTCAATGCAAGAATGCAGTTATTATACCCACTACTAATGTGACAAACCAACCCAGATTCTTTTCTCATACAGTTTACTATCAGAGAAGTTTCTAGAGTGGTCCATTCCGTGACGTTTATTGTATCTACTACCCGAAGAGAGGAATAACCGCAAAAAACCCGCTTGACAAAACCGCGGCAGAAAGCTCATATTAACAAATCAGTGGAATAGAATCTTCATATACAGGTAACACTTTCGTGGACAGAACGTGATATTACGTCATTATTTGAGATTAAGATACGGCAGAACGAACAATCACGTCCAAAAACAGAATATTACTTACGGCAGAACGGTGAATTTAAAGGCGAAAATTCGTTTCAAGGTACCTTGTCTCACAACGTATCGAACACTCTAAACCTTACTATCACGCAGACTTACTTTTTTACCATTTTAAAAATTAGTTCAACTATTAGTGACAAAACGTATGCAAACGATGACGTGATAAAACGTTTACGTCATTTTGTTTATCTAATTTAATGTCTACTGTAAATTCCAGAAATCTTCTTTTGCTAAGTAGCTTTTTCTTTAAAAAAACACATGGGACTTTCTAGCACACTTGACATTGGCAGAATTGTCGACATCGGCACTGCTTGCCATAAATAAAAAAAATTGAATCATTCAACAAAACGAATCGATACGTCAAATCTTTTTGTATAAAAATTTATTGCATCATTCTAGAACACAATTTAAACTGAGTTTGTCCGCAAACGTGTTATGTACCTAAGTATGTATTAGTTTTACATAATAACGTACAAAACAACTAGACCGTTTGAAACAGAAGCGATTAAAGTCCCAGATTGTATGTTCTCAGAATCAATTCTACAACTTCTGATCCGTTAGTGCTAGAAATGTCCTCAATGATACAGCACAAACTCCACACTGTCCTAATTAAAGTACCAGTCTACACACATTTATATCGAACATTAGTTTAACTCAAACACTAAGGGTCTCGTTATTCATTCCCCAGTATGAATAATTAAAATATTGCGCAGTGAACTCTGATGTTTACGAGACAATCGCATGCAAATTACTTACTCGTACGCGAGTGTTATATGTAATTTGTATCATGTTAATTATTACTACAACTCCTCTTATCTTCTTGCTGATGAAATTTTATACCCTTGTCGCGGATTCAGAGACGTAAAGCCATTGATATTATTAGTTTTGCTTGACTGCCAATGGAGGAAGTGATCCAGACATTTTAATAAACAAATATGCATATAAAGTGTAATGGTGACAAAATATCATAGAAGATAAAGACGATCCTAGATCATGGGAGATGTTGGTGTAAAGTAGAAAGCTTAGATACGGCGCCTGTAGCTTCTGGCGTCCGTCGGCGCGGGCGCAGCGCAATACGCAGCGGATGCACGTGCGCCGCGCCGCAATGGGCTAGCGTGCTGAAGCGCGGCTTGCACTTCCGACTCACATTCATTCCCGCGCCATTCATACAACTGCGTCATTCATTTAATTCAAGTTCATAACGAGACCCGTACGTGGGAGGAGCTCCGTAACTCGACCGACACACCCGCTCGGCGACACCGCGCATTACACAAAACTTTTATTATCGATAAAGATAAACAGAGCCATTTGCGGGATCCGACCGTTGGACGCCGAAAATGTCCATAAAATAAATCGGATCGCTCAAAGTTCCGAATTGCATTTATCGTTTCTCCGTATTCACTCTTGGACGCTTTAAATTCTCCAAGGTGCGCAATATTTCACTGAATGTTAAGAGTAAACTTCTAATTAAATGCCGGCTGTGGCATCTCTGACACCGGACGTGCTCCTTAGGAGCTGGGACAGATACAAAATGATTGAATTTAAGTATCGAGACAAGGTGTAGGTGGCACGCAGCGCAGCGGCATTAGCGGCGGCGGCGTGGCGCCGAGATGATATCGCGACGTCCCACCAGCGGCACTGGCACAGTGCAATTCTTTTCTAACTTTTTGGTTTGTCGGGTCGCGCGGTATATTGTGTGCAATTGTAGCACGCGAGGGCACCTCAGGCCGACGACCCGCCCGCGCCTGTGTCTCGCTCCGTGTAATCCGACAGCATTATGGTCGACCCGGCGCCTTTGTAGGCTACCGGCTTAATGAGGACCCGTGGGTGGCTTATGACACGTCAGGATCTGATCATAAAGGTGCCAAAAATTCTACCTGCGCAGACAACATTCCTATCTCGCGCCTTTGAAAATTAATGTCTATTGTCTGCATACGGTTAGGAGGCGTCAGGGATTAGGAATGACATAAAGTTATTTATTCCCAGAAGGTATCTATATATGAGTAAGTCTCGATTAAGTTTTGTGTGTTGAATTATATCGCGTTCAGATGTGGCGATGACTTCTGGTGTAGCGTCGAGTTTTAATTGAGATGTATGCACTCAAATTCTTTGACCCCAATTAATTTCGTGGAAGTGAGTTCGTCGTGCGTTAATTAAGTGCGCTAATATTTGTGTGAAGTACTACAACCTAACAGTGAACCACCATATGAGTACAACATGTTCGATGTAATTGTACCAATTTGATACTGATCTTGTTTATTTTCTCTTATTGGAATACCGAGAGTTTGACCGTTACCGATATAATCAAAAAGTTATCTTAAACCTAATCTAAATTATTTGTTTTGATGAACAATATCTATATCATATCTTCAACATGTCACATTCCACGATAATCACAGTAGCTTACAGATTTCTCGCTGAAAATTCTTATCCCGTTTAAGTTGATGGTTTTATGGCCCTAAACATTAAGCGCTCAATAAAAGCCCACGTTCCTTTGTAGTAAAAGGAGAGCAGACATGGTGTGTAGCATAATTATGATAGTATGTATGCAGTATGAAGCCCTGCAGTAATGCAATTTGAGAGCAATGGTAATGACGTGACGTCAGTCAGCAGGTCGTTTGTTACGCCCAGCGCAGGCGCAGGGCAATGAACCAACGACTGAATTGGACATAAGTGTCCTGCGACGCTGTGAGCCACGGACATAACGCAACCCAACCACGATTTACGACATTACGAGTGAGACCATGCAATATCATTGTAACTTGCTAAATGAATTCTACCTCTTGAATGGACCAAACGGTATTTTTCATGAGTTTTCAGATTAAAGCCGTAACGTTGTTAAAAGGTCTATAATGTTTAATTGCAAACTTTATCTACGTTGAGCTAAACGAGATATGCAAAGCGATCTTAATGATTACAACGGGACACTTATTTATAAACTTTGCAGGTAAGTAAAAAAATAATTACTGTGGGATAAAACCAGTGTTTTATATTAAAGTCATTATAGTAATAGAGTAGGATATTTTTTACATACGGCTTACAGAAATAGCATACCAATAAAATAGTGTGAAGCAGGAGTAGTCGATTCAGACTCAAAACAAGTAAACGAAGTAAAGGAACAATTAGTGTACGAGAGGCGGCGTATGCACTTCGCAGCGATACATACAATGATGAGTAATCAAGTGCGCGTACATTTTAATTCCGCGCGCGATGCGACTCAATGTACGCAAACAATCTTATATAATATTTGCGTATAAATGCGCATTAAAACATTCCACAAATAAGGGTTGGGTATCCGCTAATAACTTGCATACTTTACAACTTCATATTCACTTGAGAGCTTAATCTGATTGTTATCTAAGTCCTTGCGAATACAACCTCCAACGACGAAAATATACTATCAGAACACTACTTACTAATTGCACACTTTTGAGGGGTCCTCTACTCAGTAGCGACTGAATGATTAACGGCCGGTCTCAATAATCTACCTATCGATGGATTTGGCTACTAGAGGTATATATTTGACATAAGCTCCATACAAAATATGTCAAAATTCTACCTCTAGTAGGCAAATCCGTCGATAGGTAGATTATTGAGACCGGCCGTAAGAGATTTTCAAGGTTACGGATAGTTACCACTGTCTGTTTTTAAGTAATGTCTCACTCTTTCTTGGAAAGTACTTATGTTAATCTGTCAGTCCTGCGAGTAATTTCTCTACGGTCATGTCAAATGTCATTGATCGGGCTATGAGACTATAAGAGCGAGGAAATAGAGATGGCACTAGTGTGTGCCACTATAATATCTCCTGCTTAGTTGGCTATTCTCTGATGAGAATGGCTGCCCTAACCGAAACAATTTAGGTGTTTTTTTTTTTTAAAGACGACTCTAACATTATTGTACAAGCCCTGCGTCGGGGGACTTTACAAACATACAAGTCACATACACAAAGTACACCCAGACTCGGGAAAACAATTTCTGGATCACACAAAGTGATGTCCCGTGTGGGAATCGAACCCATGACCTCTTGCGTAGCAGTCTGACACACTCCCATCGCGCCACAAAGGCACTTTATTTCTTTGATGGTTCAGTTTTATTAGACATTTTGGAAATATTCGCACATCTAATAGACGGCGTTTGTTTTTATAACAATTATGATAAGAACCGCATGACTTCATAGACTATTACGAGTACTTGAACGTCAAAACAAAAAATACGATAGATATTAAAGTAAACAAAGAAGTTTATTATGAAAACGTCTGATGTTTTGAGTGCGGTTTCTCTCGCGCTGTGGACTTTATATGAGATAATAATATATTACCGACTAATATTATTAAACTGCCTATATCTTTGTATTTGTTTTAAGATGCGTATAAAGGGTATAGGTAAACATTATTTCCTTGATAGATTATTAAATTAATATCTATAGTTCGTGAGAATTTTTATACCTATATAATATCGTGAGACATCTAACAAGCGGCCATCTAATCTGAAACTTGGCAAAGCCTGTTCCATGACAACCTGTTGTCATGTTGTATGTAGATATTTAATTAAAATATACTTTTAATTAAATATCTACATGTCCATTTATTACGGGGGGGGGAAGAAGAAATTAGAACCAGGCAAGTACAAAGTCAGGACATAATGTAAGGTTCCGGAGTTCCTCATCCGAATAATGCGGCTTAAGAAATGGTTTTTCTGTTGTTTTTGTTTCATACTCCTAACAACGTTATACAGGGTGTAACAGAAAGGTGTGGTCAAATTTCAGCAGCGGATGTTATCAGAATTGCATCTACCATGGAGTCATAGCTGGTTGTATTATTATTACATAGTTATAGCATATTCTTATTGTCAAAATTCAGTAGTGAAAGGCGTATGGCATAAGAATTATACCTCCCCTGATACAAATTCGATTAGATTATTACGGCATAAAACTTTTTAAGTCATACTTTTTTTAATTTTGTTACTTCTCACTTGGTCTCCTGTTACTCGTGAAGTTGTAAAGCCTACTTAGCTGTGATAGTTTTCCTTTTAATTTAACGGACGGCCATTTTCGTATTCTTGTAACTTTGGGCACTCGAGACGCATACTTGACGCAAGCGTATTTGAGATCGATCCAAAAGTTACAAGAAAACAAAAATGGCCGTTTTAATCGAATCTTAACTGCAACTGCACTGCTTTAAATACGTGAATTGACCCGCAGGTATTCCTTCAATCAGTTTCACTTCGTAGAAGCAGAATATTACATACCAAATTACCTGCCTACCTATTTACTTAAAATTCTTTTTTTTTTTAAACTCAGGATTTTCGGTCTGTAAATCTATTTCGGATTCACAGATAGTAGCCCACTATTGTTTTTCCCTTTCGTCCTCAATTTAATCAATTGATGGTTCTCTTTTAATGAAGTTTGATTTCTAGTTCTGCAGGGAAAGTTTAACTTGGGTTGTGTTGCGTTACGTTAAAAGTGAGCTCCAAGTAAAACTGATTTAAAATTGTACCTACCTACTTAAATATGATTATCTCCTTTGCCAGAACGATTAAGTAGTTATTTGTTGAAACTTTTCATTACCCGATTGACTGATAGATTATAATGATAGAGGCTTTCTAACGATATCCATGAAACGTTAAAGTACATTATTATCTTGATAGTTGAAATGGTGAATGTATTACCACAAAAAACTGATAATGCAGAAGTTAAGCTACATACAAAGGCGCTGGAGCAACGCAGATATAGACCACTTCGGATCACATTGTTTCGAGATTCTATATTTGTAAAATATGTCTTTACAATGTATAAATTAATTCCTGTCTGACCCGAAAGGGGCATCTATTAATTATGCTAAAAAATATCCATCAAAACTATTCTATATATATTTTTTCGACACTAAATAAAAAAAAACGTTAATCGAATTGGAACATGGCACCTTAATGGATCGGACAGGGATTAACCCTTTGGTTCGTTTATTTTTGCCTAATTTAAATCTGTAGAATTAGCAGATTTTCATTTAATCATTGTTAGCGAGACGTAAGTAAATATGTATGCAGCTTACCTTCTATATTGTCGATGTTTTGTGGTATTTATTACTACCCGATGCAGTCAAACGTGCTGAGTTTAAACGGCTAGAAACGACCTAAATTGAAATCAGCGCCCAGTCGCAAATAAGGGTATATATATATATATATGGTAGGAACAAATTATAGTAAAATTGTAACTGGTCCATTTTGGTCCAAGCGTGAAACTTAAGAACAACTTAACAAAATCTATCATTTTAAGCTCTGTAAGTGTGTTTATACGTTCATGGCGCTAGTTACTAAAAATTGGATGCAGTTTTTTTAAGTGAAAACTTTTTTAACGGTGTTGTGCACTTTTTGGAATGGGTAAAATACGTTAAACTTGCGTCAGGACACGTGACCTGATCGAAAATTCGTAAGACGGAGGGTCAATATCATTAGAATATATTACATGAATGTTATTACAGCTCAGGTGGCAAATCGGGTGGTCCAGAGACCAGAAGACCCCAGTTCGAGTCGGAGTTTTGAGTTCGAGACGATTATTTTTTTCCCTTTTTTATTTTTATTTTTGGTGATTTATTATTTCATATTTTTTAAAATTATGTCAGTAACATTGAAAAATATTATTAATATTTCATCAAAGTAATATAATGTTTAAGTTTTCACTTCTTCCGGGACTCCGGGACCGGGGGATTTTAATTTATTCCTAATCAGGGCGGTAAGACAAGGTACATTCGTTCCGTGGCGAATTCGATTACGCCGTACTAATCTTTCGCAAAAAAATAAAAAAAATGTCTATGGTCTCCACCGCAAACGTCAAATTCCATAATAAAATTCTTTTCCAATAACGACATCGCTTTTCGAATGTCACTTTGTATAGACCCCCTGTATCGATATTAGATATCGATGTACAAACAGTGGCGAAACTGGCGGGTGTAACGGGCAGAAAAATCACTTATAATAACAAAACTTGGCCAAGTGCGAGTTACACGCGCACCGAGGGTTCTATACATGTGCAATACCCCTGTTGAACCTGTACGAAGCCCTTGGTGCGCGAGTACCAGTCACATATTTTGATTTTTATTATCATCAGTGAATTTTTTGTCCGGGCCCACCCGCCAAGTTCGCCACAGTATACATAAAAAGACATACTCACTCGTACTACAGAATAGAGGTGATATATTATTTAGGTACGTGGATACCTTTCTTTTAATTACATGAATTTAAATTCAAATAGTGACAAATACTTAATAGGTAAACTAAGTGCGAAAAATTACATCACAGTTATATTTAGACGCATGTAACTATTAAAATTAACACCAAAACAAACTTTTAACAGCTATCGGCTATCAAAGTGAAACATGTAACAAGTTTTTGATAATGTGCCGCATAGGTTAAGGATCAACTTGATAACGGACAATTCGGACGACATAAAGTTAAAAATAAGTACTTGCAATACCTACGTTTTCATTGTTTAGGTAGGTACATTATTTCTATTGGCACTGTTCTGAATTCGTTTTTTTAAACGGCTCCAAAAGACGTACGTCTTTTTTATTTATTTATTTAATATGCAGTATATATATTTAATATAAATACAGGTAGGTATAAAAGTTATTACAGATTGTTAAGTATCACTGTACTTTACCTCACGGCATACATTATTAAAAATTATAATAATAATAATCGGAATTAGATACAAACAGAAAAAAAAGAAAAATCTTACAAGCTATAAGAAATATATTCATCTGCGGAATAGGATGCATTTTCAATTAATATATTACTAATTTTAGTCTTAAATATTTTATTTATATTTTCTATTTCCAGAATTGATTTTGGCAACTTATTATATACAATTTTATTATATGTATAGATTCTTGGAGTCATGCATAGAATACTCTTGTTAAATAATTTTTGTTCTCGGTCTTTTATTAAAGTCGAGTTCCTAAATCTGTTAAAATTTAGATGATTTCTTCAAATTTTGGTTAAGGTGTCGTTGGATAGGTCTTTTAAAAAAAATATTAGGGGTAGTGAATATTTTTTTTATGGATCCGTTTGTGAATTATTAAGCCTTAAAGTGTTTTTTTTTTGTTAGGTTCAAGTGTCCCTCCCCCTGCCAGCTGAATGGTTGTTTTTTGTGATGTTAAAATAGTTCATGGTAGTAGTAAAAATAACGAAATTATAAGAAAAACTATCACGTTAAGTAGGTTTTACAAGTTTACGGGTAACAGCAATCCAAGTGAGAAGTAACAAATTTTTCGTACAAATTGCATTGAAAATGACATATTAATAACTTTGTTAGTAGTATGAAACCAAAACAACTGAAAACCCACTTCTAAGCGGAGCAGAAATGAAAAATATTGCCTAAATTAGTAAAGATTTGATTGTTTGTTTGCATTGAATAGGCACCGAAACTACTGGACCGACTCTTCTTTCACCATTAGAAAGCTACATTATCAGGGAGTAACATAGGCTATTTTTTATTGTACAAAAGTTAGAAATCCCTACGAAAACTACAATAATGTAATTCAAGGTATAAAAAGCTACGGTATAACACCCGTGCGATGCTAGGGCAGGGCAGCTAGTACTAAATAATATGAAAGAAATCTATACTAATATTATAAAGCGGAAGAGTTTGTTTGTTTGTTTGCTTTGTTTGTTTGTTTGTTTAAACGCGCTAATCTTAGGAATTACTGGTCCGATTTGAAAAATTCTTTTTTTGTTGGATAGCCCATTTATCGAGGAAGGCTATAGGCTATATAACATCGCGCTACGACTAATAGTAGCGGAGAAGCGACGAGAAATGTTTCAAAAACAGGGAGAAATTACGCATACGAAGTTGCGCGGGACAGCTAGTATGAAATAAATCTATACTAATATTATAAAGTTCATTTTGTTTGAACGCGCTAATCTCAGCAACTACTGATCCAAATTGATAAATGATTTAACTGTTAGTTAGCCCATTTATCGAGGAAGGCTATCGGCCATATAACATCACGCTACGACCATTAGGAGCGGAGCAGCAATGAGAAACGTTGCAAAAACGGGGAAAATTTACACAGACAAAATTGCGCGGGACAGCTAGTATAAAAAGAAATCATCGCAGGTCAAACGCATAACAATAAACAAAAATGTGTAGGTATAGACTGAATAAATGCATTTCGATAACAGTATATGAAGTAAATAATAAATATTTATATTGTACGATTATCTTCGGTTCGATCAGAATTACGTAAACATGTAAAGTAAATAATTTCAGCAACTCAGCAAGTACAGATACAATAATACTTTAGATTATGCATTACAGTATTACATTATCTGTGGCATTACGAATAAACTCATATAACTTTAATTTTTAAAGGTTTTATATTAACCCACATGATGTCCTATTGCTAGGCACGGGTCTCACCAGTAGAACCTACTTATGACATAGATCCTGGGGTATTATGACATAGATCAGCGGGTTAGCGATCGCAGTAAGACTTTCAAGTATGCAGAGGACGCTACTGCCCGGCCTCCGGTGTTACATCCCTTAGTCGCCTTGACAACTTCCATGGAAAGAGATGAAGTGGTACCAGCTACAGAATAGTACATTCTGAAGTCGGTACCACGAAGCACTACACTAACATTTAAAGTTGAATTCGTTTTTTATTTATAAAATACTGGCTGACGTTTTTGCAACATTTTCCATTGCTGCTCCGCTCCTATTGGTCGTAGCGTGATATTACATAGCCTATAGCCTTTCTCGATCAATGGGCTATCCAACAGTGAAAGAATTTTTCAATTCGGACCAGTAGTTCCTGAGATTACCGCGTTCAAACAAACAAACAAATAAACTCTTGAGCTTTATAATTTTAGTATAGATGTAGGTACTAGGTAACTGCCTGTGCCGATTTCTGGTGTACTAATGAAGAAATTCAGATCAAACCTGCCCTTCACAGTACGATCATGTAATTAAATATTTTTTTTTTTAAACTAATCTTGTCCTCGCAGTTACAAATTCTATATATATGTTAGTTGAAGTTACAATTTACAGTATTTCTGAGCAATCGATATTAAGAAATACATTACTCTATATTTTTATTTTTACTGATATAAGTACGCGTGCACTCAAATAACAGGGATTCATGACATATATTAATCATACTATGTGTACCTACCGATCGATAATAATATTGATATTCCTGCGTCACAATCGATCAAAAATGTGACATTCAAATCGTCAGGTGACGAACAGACTTCGATGTACAACTTTGTTTTCGTTTGTACGCAGGCCTAAACATGGATTTAGTACGCCCTTTAAACTGACGTCTACTGGCGTTGTACGTCACGTCAACGTAGACGTCTATACCCATATAGAATCGATATAGCCACGAAACAATACACGCAACTTCGTATGCCTATAACCGAACCCGGAAAAATATAAAATTATATAAAAACGAGCCAAAAGTTTCGTCAAAATGTCCACAATAGCTTCGAAATTGCTCGTCACGTCACGTCTTGTCTCGGTCGACTGTCTAGACATCACAGACGAAGACAACTTTTTCTCTTCTCGGTAATACAAATTTTGGCAGCCTTGTTAATACAATCTTGGCAAACATTTGTAACTTTTATCACGTCCGGAAAATGAATGAAAGCTGTCGGCCGTGAGTCACAGCACTCGGAACGGACATCGGAAGGTACTTAGAAAGTCCTTGTGGTCTATTTAAATCATGTTGAATATTGAGATCATCCATATCACGAGACGTACTAAAATAAAAACCTTAATTTAACGTTGTATCTGTTATAAAATGTCGCATTGATTCATCTTATTAGCGGATATAGTAGAACCTCTACATTACATCTTTTTTCCTTCTTCTTGACAATATAACTGATTTTGACTGCTTCTGTGGCGCGGTGGGAGTGTGTCCGACTGCTACGCAAGAGGTCGTGGGTTCGATTCCCACACGGGACACCACTTTGTGTGATCCAAAAATTGTTGTTCCTAGTCTGGGTGTACTTTGTGTCTATGACTTGTATGTTTGTAAACCCCCAGCGATACAGGGCTTGTATAATGTAATTACTGCGCGAGTTGTCTTTTTAAAAACTAAAACGTCGTTTAATTTCGGCCAATAAGTAGAATGAGTATAAAATTTTATTGCACAAATATTATCTAGTAATCAAATTCTACTACTACTAGTCTACAATACTGTTTTACATATCAAACGCGTTGTGAAAATAATGAAAACTCAATTTTCCGTCATCATTAAAAAAAAATGTCTATTATTAATATCAGGTACCTACCTATGTATTTTCATAAGTTATTGATTCCGAACTAGTTGATTAACATGTCCTACGTATATAATTGCGGTTATAGGCCGACATCAGGTGCTTCTTAGCTCCCGGCACTGAAGTTTGTCACACCTGGTCACACCATACAGCACTTATTTAGATACTAATTTTTCTTTTTTATTTCGTAACTAGTTTTGCTCGCGACTTCCCCATCACTATAAAATTTAGCGTATTACGCTATTTTTATGCGTTTCATCAAAATTCGTTAAAAATTCACTATGTGTTTTTTTCCTTTTCGCGTCAAGCCCGCGAGTGCGCTCAAAAATGTCCGCCATGCATTTCTAAACGTAGGTCTCTATTTCCATTATGACAAGATTTTGACAGTTAGAAACGAAAAAAAAGATAGTAAATAAGGACCCAGTAATTTTTACCAGAGTAGCAAACATTTATTTACTCTGAAAACAATCATACAAACTACTAAGTTGTAGGACAACAAGCAACTACATAACTTTAATGACAAATAAGATACGTTAGTAATTCAAAAAAGCGTAAAGAGAAATACAATAAATTAATGTATCTATTTTATAACGCTTGAATCAATCGTCATCAAACAAGAGAGATAAGATTGCAAAATCGTACGACATTGATATTCATACATGTGCTCCGAGAATCTATTGATGATATAACTCTACCAACACAATACAAATTGACAAAATTATGCCGCTATACAGTCGTGTATCTTCTTGGAAGCATTGTTGCATCAAAAAAAATCACAAGCTTAGAAGCAGCTATTTTAATATATACTTAAATTAGTAAAAGAGGTTCTTTTACTAAAAATATATGTATAAGGTATGTATCTAATTAATTAATAAGTTTAATTAGTAAGTGTACGATGGAGTTGACATGGCCAGTCAATTTTTTTTTTTTTTTGGGACATTTGATGGCTTCGTTATTTGTGTCCTTCAAGCCGAAGAAGTGAAGTGTAATTGACGATATGTGTAGATGAATATTTAATGATAATTGTAGCATTTTCGGATTTTCATTGTACCTATTTTTTTTTATCTGAGAAGTTATCATGAATTTTTAGTTAAGTGCATTTACGACAAATTTATAGATACAAAAATCCTAAGTAATTTTGGTATTAAGTAATACAAGATTAAATCTATTATGTGACATTATCCAAATAAGATGATAAAATTAATTAATTGAGTAATTAAACGTTCTTATGAAAAATTAAACGCTGATTTTTAAAATTACGTACCTACTTACATGATAAGCAGATACATAACATTTGTTAAGTTCTAATCTAATTGCAAGTTTGTCTTTAAGATTTTGATATGTATTGCATATCAATAAAAAATCGATGAAGTTACGAAGTTTACCTCGACTAGTGTCTTTGCCCGATAACAGATCAGTTATTGTATCATTCTCCGAAAATAGAACCTCTTGACAATCCTCTCCGTTTGTTGATATTGTCATAACGAAAGTCAACCGCAACTCTCACGTGGTATTGTTTTTATTATCCCTCAGTCCGATACGATACTCGGTCCTGATAACGATACGTCAATCGATGAACCGTTTCAAACGGCGTAACTACAGAGTGCAGACCGAGCGCGAGTCACCTCTCTACGACTAATGCGTACGTGTGTTTAATTGCACTAATAACTGCGAAGCGGTGCGGAAACATCGGAATGTAATTATTTACATAAACACACGTGACAGTCGTTCACTATTTTCCTAAGGCGACGTAACTCGCGTTCCGCACCCGACAGCGCGCGACTGTGACGCTGGGCAGATGTGAAAGATCGATGTGCATTTAATTACGTCGGCCGATTCGTTGGCACTGGTGCGATGTGCATACTGTGCAGCACTCACCGGCTGGTCGCGTGGTGCGCCGCGCGGGCTCGTCCTCGCGCAGATCGGGCGCATGCCTGCGCGCAGCAGCCGGCCCCAGCGCCGTCAGCGCCAGCACCAACAGCGCGGGCAGCATCGCGCCGCTGTACACTAGTATTCTCACCGGAGTACGACCGCTCCCGGCCACGAGCTCACTATTTTGGCCGCGCGCACTCTGTTCGTACGATTGGTGCAGCGAGCGCAGGTTCGCGATCGTAGCGCGCGACTCGCAGGCGTCGTCGTAGCGCGACGGCTGAGCCGGACTGAGACGAGCGACGCGCGATTTCCCGGCTGATGCGGGCGAGGGGGCCGGTGCGCCCCTCGTGGAAAACGCGGCAATAGCGCGGTGCGGGCGGGGAAAATTGCAGCGCTGTCATCCGCCCGGCCCGCCCGTCGCGTCGCGCCGCCCGGTACACTCGCATCTGTAGTTATTAAGTGCCTACCATTATGACAACTTGCTTCCAGTCCAGCTAACGTCGCTGCATGCTTGTATGGAACTCTACTATAATATTGTTATTGTTTATCAATATTTAATTCATTTATGTGTGCCAAAAGTTGCTATAAGTTATATCTGAATTTATTGAAATTAATAATATTAGGAATTGTGTTAGGTCGTTGACCTGATTCTGCGCTTGTTTTTAATACCGAATTAGCAAAGCTATAGTTACGCTGCAGAAAAAAATGATGCAGTAACTTTTTGAAATAGCCATTGTTTACATATTTGATGATTTATATAATTGTATGTAAGATACTGTCACTATTACATCATACATCATATTAAAAGAGTGATAGCAATTATACCACTCACACTTCAACCTAATAATAATTGAAATTGTAAGTCAAAAAATAATTGTTATTCCTCCTCCAAGGGGGTGGCTAGGGGGCTCCAGCCGCCCCAAAATCATTCACCATTCACCCATTCGATTCGTGTAAGTGTAAGTGGGGCCACAACGTTCCTATCTGGTTCAAGCCAAGCCAAACGACAATCCTGGATCCACCACTGCACCGTATACGCGAATGTACATATATATGTATTAAGGTAGCGGATCATCAGTAGGGTGTCGGAAAGGAATTCCCGTACTGACTTTTATATATATACTAGCTGACCCGCGCAACTTCGTCTCCGTAAATTTTTCCTTTTTTATTTTTCTACCTTTTTTTTTTACAACATTTTTCATTGCTGCTCCGCTCCTATTGGTCGTAGCGTGATGTTATAACCTATAGTATAAATATTTTTACAATGCGGCCCAGTAGTTCCTGAGATTATCGCGTTCAAACAAACAAACAAACTCTTAGGGGTATGAAAAATAGATGTTGTCCGATTCTCAGACCTACCCAATATGCACACCCGCGCAACTTCGTCTGCGTAAATTTTCCCTTTTTTCTTTTTTCTTCCTTTTCTTTTACAACATTTTTCATTGCTGCTCCGCTCCTATTGGTCGTAGCGTGATGTTTTAACCTATAGCCTTCCTCTATAAATGGACTATCCAACAATAAAATATTTTTTCAATGCGGCCCAGTAGTTCCTGAGATTATCGCGTTCAAACAAACAAACAAACTCGTAGGGGTATGAAAAATAGATGTTGGCCGATTCTCATAGATACCGGATAAGCACAAAAAAAATCATCAAAATCGGTCAAGCCGTTTCGAAGGAGTATGGCAACGAAAACTGTGACACGAGAATTTTATATATTAGATAGCACACTGCGCTCTCTCAACACCGATAAGCTACCTTTATACATAATATACAACGATATTCTTGGTATAGTGCAAACCTGAAAGTAGTTTTTTCAGACTCAGGAACAAAATCCAATGGGATAGTTTTTAGACTATGTTTTATGTTTCAATTAATTAATTAATAATTCTAACAGTCCAATTCCTGCTCACAATGTGATGTATTTTTTTATTTTTTTTATAATAATAATTTCTTTATTTAGCACTTAAAGTTTACAAGTTTGTACTTAATCTATTACAAAAGGGTGTTACTGCTAATAGCTACTTGTGACAGAAAAGACTGGTAGGTTAAGTATAGCATTATCAAAATACAACATCGGCTAATTTTGGGTACAGACAGGTTTACCTCTGGTTCCCAAACCTGTGTTTTGAGTTAAGCAGTGGTTAGTCGGTCTGACTACTTTGTACATTTCTTTCTATTTAGTGCACAGAAAACTTAAACGGTAGAACTTAACTATAATTAAACAACTATTGTTAAAAATTAAGTGATGCTTAAAAGAATATTGTCAATTTAACTAAGTTAATGATAGGTTTGTGGTGTGTTTTATTGGTGTAGTGGTGTGTAGGTGTAGGTAAGTGAAGATGTGTTCGGATGAGAGTATATTATTAGTGTAAGTGGCAATGGTAGCGTGTTCAAAATGTAATTATCACTTATTTTATAATAATAATCATGGATTACACAATCATGGAAGAACACAAGACTTGAATGGCATCAACACAACCGACTCTACACAACCGTGCACTTCACTTTGAAAAAATCTAGCATTTGTTTTATTTTATTTTAGCGAACGCAACCGACATCGTACGTGATCGTATTTATTTTATAAAAAATGTTTAGACAAGCCCCGAGATTATAACTCTGCAAGTTTTCAATATTTTCATTTTCTTTTTTAAATGATTTTTAAAGTAACTACAGTACGATCAACGTAACTAGGCCGGACTGAAGTAGGCGACAAGTGGTTGCGCAGATCCTTTTTTGGAAGTAAATGGTAACAGGAAGCGGGGGGCGGGGTCGGTAACTAAACCAAGAGAATTAAAGATGCGATTTCGCATCACATTGTCATAATTAGTATTACTAACTCATGTTTTTTTGTGATTATTTTCGTAAAGAAATTGTTTTTCAAAGTTTCTTTAGTATTTACTGTAACTGTTCAAAATTTAAACTTTTATGAACATAATTAAATAGTATTTTTATGTCGTTGAATTAAAATTTTGTTAGTATTTTTAATCGATTAAACATAATTAATCGTTTTCGTAAGTAATTTTAGGGTTGCATCTCTATGACATGCGTGAAAGTGATAAGAACCTAACTTCAATCCAGTCAAGTTACCTACGTTGATCGTACTGTACTAAACTCTTGTTGAAGTGTCTGAGCTTTGCACTATACCAAAAATAACCTTATATAAATAAGTATTCATACATTATATAACTATTTTACAATATTTGTTAATTTGTGAAGCAATCATATAATTAAAAAAAAAATGTAGTAGCAGTATAAATTTACGCCATCTAGATTATAACTAAGTACATAATGTTAAATACATATAACAGCGGGTCAAAACTAAAAACTTCTGACAACGATAGAACCTATGCACACATTCATAAGTCACAATTCGAATTCGAAGCTATACTTCGATTCAAAACACTTAGATGTAGAACATCCCAAATTCTATACTAAGTACATGACTTATAGATATAACCTACCAACCATTTATCTAGACTTCTAGAAGAATGAGAACGTTGAAGACAAATGATTTAATAAAAAGCTGAGATCATTATTACTGCCATAAATTAATAAAGACGTGTCTGTACATCAACATATCTAAACGTATGTCTACTGTTAGGAATTAATAGACGACAACCAACATTTTCTCTATTTATATTGTTATTCTTTATTCATTCGAACTTCGCACTATCTGTAGGTCAAATAAAAACGCAAGATAGTTGTATCAAAATTAACTGTTTATTATCAAGGAACCAAAAATATGTCCGAGTGTCACCATAAATAATATTTATTTCATTTTTAGACACAAGTAGGTATTCTATTAGAGCATATATTTTTTGTTTTGGCCATCAACATCAGTAGTTAAATTAAAATGAAACATTTATTGATATAATAGCCCTTAGCCGCTGCCATCGTTAAAATTGTAGATATAAATAATACATAAAGTCTGGAGATTTATTCAAAACGTTGAGTACTAACAGATTAATATTTTGTTTTTGTTATATTTACAACACAATCGAGTTACCCCCGATTTTACGAGTCCACAGAATTAAACAACTCGCATAAAAAACACAAAATGTTATTACGTCTCGCCGTTGGGATGTGCGTCGAATTAAGACATGTTGAAGACATTCATAAGAATTTACAAAATAACTTATATGTATATATATATTTAGTGCAGAACTGGAATTGGCAGAAGTCCCAGCTAGTCATATAATAAATATTTCATATCTTTAGCGAATATAAACAGAAATATCAAACCTACTACAATGCTAGTGTAGGTACCTATTGCTGTAGGAACTGTTAACCGATGAGAAAATTTACCTATAAATAATTGTTATGAGTATTATGACCTGTGATAAACTCTGTTATAGAATATGCGGCGTAAAAACTTACGTACTTACGGTGTAAGGTGTTCTAGTAATAATAATAATAATATCTTGGGACAACTCACACAATGCTACCTGATCCCAAACTAAGCATAGCTTGTACTATGGCAACCAGACAACTGATAAACATTTATATATTTCTAAATACATACATATTATAGATAAATAGCACCAAGACACAGAATAAACCATCGTGCTCATCACACAAAATTTTATCCTGGGTGGGGATCGAACCCACGACCTCTTGCGTAGCAGTCGGGTACACTCACACCACGCCACAGAGGCAGTAAGATTATGTGCGATCTTTTAGTATTTACAATCTTTACATGCATCTTAGATGTCTACAGAATACAAACACAAACGTTACGAGTTAACATAAACATCTTACTCATTAAACTACAGCCGTTAATGCATTTTCTCCTAACTAAGTACTTAACTAATATATTTCTACTTACTATTAGGTAACTTCAAAAAAATATATTTAACCTAATAGAAAAGCGTGTTAAATTTTTGACTAAGAAATTTTAATAATTGACTGCTTTTTTAACCGATTGTAAAGAAGGGATAAGTTTTTCGCGCGTATCTTGTATGTATGTAATAATTTTTATTACCTCATATCTCACAAACCACTGAACGGATTTATACAATTAAGCCGTCGTTATGTTCGTCTTGACCGCCCAAATGTTCTTAGATAGGTTACAATAGAAAAAAACAAACATGGCGGCTATAAGTTGTCAAAATAAAGAGGTTCTTTTTAATTTTTTTAATTTATTTTGCATCCCTATATATATATTGGTATCTGTCTTATTAGGTACCAAAATGAAACTGTTTTATGTTTCATTTCGAAGTCTTGGTTTTTTTCAATCAAATCCAGAACGTTGTAATAGGTATCTGTTATTGTTAGTTATGTTATGTTATATGTTGTTTATGTTAGTCAGAGATTTAAATAATTACCGACAAATACCTATTATCCATATCCATATACTAATATTATAAATGTCAAAGTAACTGTCTGTCTGTCTGTTACGCTTTCACGCTCAAACAGCTAAACCGATTTAGATGAAATTTGGTATGGAGATAGTTTGATTCCCGGGAAAGGACATAGAATAGTTTTTATCGCGATAACCGACATCCACGCGGGCGGAGCCGCCTGCACGATGTTTATGTATTTTTAAGGCTCCACCCTTCACCTCAAATCCAAAACAATGAGCTCTATCAAAAAGTTTACTATCCGTTAGAATTGAAAATTGAAAAATCAATCTTCTAAATACTTAAACAGTAGGTATTCAGGTAAGCTTCAAACATTATCAACTAACGGCCGGTCTCAATAATCTAACTATCGATGGATTTGGCTACTAGAGCTATATATTTGACATGAGTTCCATACAAAATATGTCAAAATTCTACCTCTAGTAGCCAAATCCATCGTTAGATAGATTATTGAGACCGGGTGTTAATCAACTTAAGTATTCTACTTTGCCCTTACCATAATTATCAAAAAATTTGACAAAAAGCGGATGAAAGCCGAAAATCAGTGGTAAAAGTAAAATCATATCTTTCACGAATTTCGTTAATTGATAGAGCGCAGATTTCTCCTTTCTTACTATGACTCTATTTTTAACCGCCTTCAAAAAAGGTGGTTCTCTGTCATCGAGATATCTCTGTTTGGTTTATTCTATACTATGTGTTAATCCAGGGTATCAGCTAACCCATACCAAATTTTATTAAAATCGCTCCAGCCGTTTAGACGTGAAGAAGAAACAAACATACACACTCACATACTCACAAACTTTCGCCTTTATAATATTAGTGTGATGATGTATGTTCGCGATTTTCTCAGAAACTACTGAACCGATTTTGACGCGGTTTTCACTATTTGATAAAACGTTGTCTAAAATATAGTAAACTAAAATAGACTAAAATATAGGAGTGAATTAGCGAAATTTGCATTCGGTGATGTGCCTGATATTTTTAATCCTAAAAGGCGGTCCGTTTTTCTTAAAAAAAATATTTATTTTGATTTCTTACGATTTAGGAAAGACTTGTTTAATCGTTGATTTTTTAACACAATGACATGCTACATAATTTAGATTAGTGAATTTTTTTGACTATGTGTTACCTCCCTAGGTTAATTAGGTTCCTGTTAGGTTAATTAGGCTCTTATTTTCTCCTATGGAGCACGAAACCATATTCCTACCCCAAGCTTCTTACTTTTCAATGGTCTTTATTTATTTCCATCTATACAATACGTATAGGCATAGCTAGGATAGTGACATGAGGGAGGCGGGGGGGTTCCAAATCATTTTCTTTTAGAGACAAGTCCCGCATTAGGATCCAAGCTCTGTGTCGTGTGGATTTTACAAATATACAATTAACAGATACAAAGTAAACCAAGACTCGAAACAATTATTTGTGGATCATACGAAGTGGTGGATGTGTGGATGTTTTCACAGAAATATAAAAAATAAAGTGAAAAACCGGGCAAATGCATGTCGGCCCACGCACGTTGAGGGTTCCGTAGCTGCGCAACACAATAATGGGTACTAGGAAGTGGATTTTCTAAAATTATATATACTACGGGCCTTAATCGCGGGAATAATTTAAGGTAAAATACCTTGTTTATTGCCCGACGTTTCGACCGTATTGCAATGGCCTTGATCACGGATAGACTCCAGACCCGTAGTAGAATATAATAATAATAATATAATTTTATTCCTCTCAAAAAGGTACATGTTTTATTACATAAAATAATTTACAATTTAGTAGCATAAAACCTTTATGAGAGCTGGAGTCCGTATTAGGTTCGAAACCTGTATGACAGATCTCTAGGCTCCCTTCTTTACAATCGTGAAAGGTATGTTAAGGGTATTCTTAAATGTACATAAGAGTGTATTCGAGAGAGAGAAAAGAACTGAAAGTAAGTGTTATGAAGATGTGTGTTAGTGTGTGTATGTGTATGTGTGTAAGTGTGTGTATGCGTGCATAAGGGCTTGTGGTTTGTCCGAGATATTTATTATTCAAAGGTTTTTAAAAATCTTTCTTTTTGATCATAGTCCAGACTTAGCAGCCAATCAGTAACGGTTATTTATCTATACTAATATTATAAAGCGGAAGAGTTTGTTTGTTTAAACGCGCTAATCTCAGGAACTAAAGGTCCGATTTGAAAAAATAGTTCGTATTTTTGTTGGATAGCCCATTTATCGAGGAAGGCTATAACAATAGGAGCGGAGCAGCGATGAGAAATGTTGCAAAAACGGGAAAAATTTACGCATACGAAGTTGCGCGGGACGGCTAGTAATTTTATAATGTGCACAAATCGTAAAAGTTCATCAACATTTATAGCAGTGGATTTTCTGTTGTTTTTGTTTCGTACTACTTACAACGTCATAATTTAGATATAAGTATTTTTTATTGGGAATCGTACGAAAATTATTGTTATTTCTTACTTGTAAACTCGTAAAGCCTACTTAGCTGTAATAGTTTTCCTCTTAACTACGTTAGATATGCTAGTACTATTGTTTTTTTCCACATTTCCAAAAACAACCATTTAGCTGACAGGGGTGGGGACACTTGACTCTACACAAATTAGGCACTTTAAAGCTTAATATTTCACAAACGGATCGAATCAAATCAAACCGAAAAATATTCTTAACAGCTTCTATATATTTTTATAAGACCTATCCAACAACACCTCACACGATGGGATAGGTAAAAGAGAAAAATCACATCCCAATTTCCGTGTAACGGAGAAACCCAATGATGTTTAATGTAAAAAGGTGTAGATAGGTTACAAGTGCTCAGTAAGCGGCACCTTAAAACTTAGACAATTGTCATCATTTTTATGTCAGTGTCGCATTGCCGGCGTCAACAGATGATAGCAGTAGATTACATTTTTCATTTTTACGCTAGTGATAATTAAATCATACTGTCTTACTTTTACAACTTTTTATAATAGTGTGGCATTGCAATATATAGATTATATATGTGTGCATTAGTTTGCCGTTTTAAAAAAGATGCCGTTTCAAAGATCGAATGTTGTTTATGTAACCTATCTACACCTTTTTACTTAAAAAATCATTGGAAAAGCCAGAAGAGAATTTGGTTTTACTACTTTGTCGGCGTAACTAATATGTAAGTAATTTATGCCAAATTACAGCTTTCTAATACTAAGGGTCTATGAGCTAACCTGGTGACGGACGGATGGACGGACATACGAAAGGCGAAACTATGATAGAGGTTTACTTGTTTACTACCGAACCATAAAAAGGGGTAATAACAACTAGGCGTATTACTACTTATCTGTACCAACTGTAGGTACTGTACCTACACAGATAGGTACTTATGTAGTACCCCTAAGTAGTGGCGGCAAGTACACAGACGATGTTTTAGTGGAGGCAGGATTCACGACACCTCGTGCGTTCAGGCATTTTATTACGGCTTAATTTTAGTGCTTATATCATGGGCGTACTGACCTATGAGGGGGGTTCCAAATTTAAACTGGACGGGTAAAAACGGTTTAAATAATAAAAATCGAATAAAACCGGGCAAGAGCATGTCGGACCATGCTCGGTATAGGGTTCCGTAACCGTTATTACAAAAAATCCGATTTGAATAATTGCACCAGCAGAAGAACGTATGTTCATGACACTTACGCCCTTTTGTTGAAAAACGCATTTTTTGGTAATAACTCAATGACGGAATATTCCATCATGTCGGAAATTATTTTAATTAGTATTTATTAATACAATAATTGCATTTGTAAAGTAATTGGTAAGAAATGCTAAAAATTACTTTAGTATTTATTACGCGCTACCTTTTCGTTTTTTATTTATATTTTTTGGTCACACGGTTCAAAGTTTCAAGGGGAGGACACAATTTATGCAACTTTCGGAGTGATTATTTCCAATAATATTTACTTAATCAAAAAAATATATTAGAAACCCGAAATTGTTTTTAAAAGACCTGACATGATGTGCACACGTTTTTTTCTGTTTCTCTTAAACTAAGTAGCGACTACAAGACACCTTTTCACCAAATATCATCAATATTCATTTAGTAGGCTTTGAGTAAAATGCCTGTGACATACGGACAGACAGACAGACGGGTTCTGATTATGTATATACGACATTTCAAGGGCACCCAGTCGTGCGGGCGACTCAAACTTGAACGAAGATGAATCAAAAAGGTATAATGAGGGAGAATGCCAAGAAATCGAGAGTAGATTTACCTACATATTCATAGTGCCTTGACTACAAGGCAGATCATTATATTAACACAATGGGTTATTGTTAAATCAAAGGAAAACCACATAAAATACTTATGTTATAGGTACCCTGATATATGGGGTCCTCCAATCGTTACATTTCAATTCAAAAAATATACCAGAATTTTTCCTCAAATGTACCTACTTATTTCACTACTAGCTGTGCCCGCGACTTCGTTCGCGTGAAAGTCGGGTTTAAACTAGGGTAGTTTATGTTACGAAATTACTTCTGTGTAAATATGTTGGAAACAGTACTAAAACAAATAAACCTGACTTTTTAAACCATTAATTTTTATAGGCATTTCTTGCCAATTGCTTCAATAGTACAAGAATTGCATTTGAAAGAAAAAAAATAAGTTTAGACCCAGGAATCAAACCCGAGACTTCCTGTCCCTTAACCGGAGCCCGAAAGCCGAACCATCTAACCTGGGGGTCAATTCACATATTTAAAGCAGTGCAATTGTAGTTCAGTTGCAGTTAAGTTTCGATTAAAGCGGCCATGTTTGTACTCTTGTAACTTTGGGATCGTTCTCAAATACGCTTGCGTCAAGTATGCATCTCGAGAGCGCAATGACGACATTCTAGTACGATGCGCAAGCGTTTTTGAGATCGATCCCAAAGTTACAAAAATACGAAAATGGCCGTTTTAATCGAAACTTAACTGCAACTGCACTGCTGAACCCGAGACTTTATTACAATAAAATCCCTAATGAGATAAAACACCATTTGAAATATTCACGAGAAAACTTAAGCAATGACTAATAATTAAATCATTCTATTCAATAAATGATTTTCTAAATTATATGTAATGCAACAAAATTATAACTTTTGACATGTTTTTTATTATTATTTTTATTTTTTAGAATTATAATCATTTTTATTTTTTGACATTAATGTGATAAATGAACCTACCTATTTGGAATTTTATACATATTATTTAATTCTGTAATCTAGAACAATTATTCATATTGTGTAAATAATTTAAAATTATGTTTTTTTTTTCGTGTTATGCGTATGGTATTATTCAGCAAGTATCATAATTTTACGAAATAACGTTTCCATGTCACAATTGAAGTTGTGAGAGCTAAATAGTTTTTAAGACCATTGATGTACCAACTTTTAAGCAATTAAAGAATTTATGATTTATAATTTACTAGCGGCCCGCTCCGGCTTCGCGCGGGTATAAAATATATGGATTTTATTATACATATAAAAAAACCGCATCAAAATCCGTTGCGTAGTTTTAAAGATTTAAGCATGCATAGGGATATAGGGACAGAGAAAGCGACTTTGTTTTATACTATGTAGTGATGATTCTTTACAAAGAGTATTGTTTTTAACAAATTATGATATCATTGGCCGAATATTATAGTATTTTTTTTATAGACTTAGGCATAAGTATAGAGCCATATCCAGAAGTAGGTACTGCCTTCTCATCAAGCCTTTGATCCAGGCCGAAAGCCTCAATCGCACAAGTGCCTTTCGTTACACCTGATACCGGCCAAGTGTCAGTTGCAGGTTGAGTTGAGGGGGGGAGAGGGGTGCCCCAAATAAATGCGTTCTGGGGGGCGGGACCCGCCTTATCCGCCTATGGGTATGTTGTCAAAATGTCTATTAGTATTTTAATGGTCTATTAGTATTAATGGTTTTATCAGCTTTCATTTGATACCTACGTATTTTGGTATGATAGCAAAAGATTATAGCCCCGCCCCCCTTTTTCAATCGACTTCAAAAAGAAGGAGGTTCACAACTCAACTGTTATATTATTTTATGTTTGTTACTCGAACACAGCTGGGCCGATTTGAAAGATTATTTTTGTGTTTGAAAGAAAATACATCCAGATTGGTCCCATTGTACCTATTTCAAGTTAGGATTTGATAATAATAATAATATCTTGGGACAACTCACACACCGCTATCTGATCCCAAGCTAAGCCGAGCTTGTACCATGGGAACCTGCAACTGATAAACATACCTTTATATTTTTAAATTCATGCATATTATAGACTAGCTGCCACCCCATTTGATTTTACCCCCATAAGAGTTGATTTATCGATTTCAATCAAAACGCTAAAAGAATTGTTTCCTTATTTACAGCCACAAAGCTAAATACAAAATTCCACAAATCTAACCTCAAAACTGACGGAGTTCTATTTCATTTTCATTTTATTCAAATTTGCAACCCGTTGATTTTCCAAAAACGCTGAAAAACGTGATTCTTTCTTTTAATTTAAAAAGCTAAATACGAAATTTTACGTATCTACTGACGGACTTTCATACCAACTTGCAACACCTTTTTTACAGAAAAAAGAGAAGGCTTAACACGGCGGACACCCTATCCACATTTAAAATGGATTTTTGCAATGTCAGGGGTCTTCATAGCAACCTAGACGCTGTACACCACCACCTTGAGACAGCGCGGCCTGCTTTGCTCTTTTTAACGGAGACGCAGATATGTGCCCCGGATGACATCTCGTACCTTAAATACCCCGGCTACGAATTGGAGCAGACATTCCTTCGGAAAGCCAGGGTGTGCGTGTTCATACGGGGCGATATATGCTGTCGCCGCCTTCGGGGCCTCGAACATGGAAATCTGTCCATTTTATGGCTTCGCGTAGACCATGGGGGACTTACCCGTATCTACGCGTGCCTCTACAGATCTCCTTGCAGTGATTCGGGGTCGACTCTACTGTTTGAGAACGTCAAAAGGGGGATTGACCAAATGTTGGAGCAGTGCCCATCCGCAGAGGTGGTGGTTCTCGGTGACTTTAACGCTCATCATAAAGAGTGGTTGGCATCGAGGACCACCGATCTCCCAGGTAGGACCACTTTCAACATGGCCTTGGCCTATGGTCTCTCACAACTAGTAATACAGCCCACCCGTATTCCAGACGTTGAGAGCCACAAAGCCTCCTTGTTGGACCTTCTGCTGACAACACATCCACGCGGATACAGGATGGTCGTCGACGCTCCACTTGGATCGTCCGACCACTGCCTTATCCGCACTGAAGCCCCCATTGCGCGACCCGTCCGCTCTCCAGCGAATGGTTCCCGCAGAGTCTGGCGATATGAGTCAGCAGATTGGGATGGTCTCCGCGAATTTTTCGCGTCCTACCCTTGGAGGCGGCTTTGCTTCTCCACAGAGGATCCCGACTCTTGTGCGGACTGCATCACGGATACGGTGCTTCAGGGAATGGAACTATTCATTCCCAATGCCCGAATTCCCGTTGGCGGTCGTAGTCGCCCCTGGTTCAACCAGGCTTGTCGAGTGACCGCGCGCCTGAAACAGTCTGCGTACTTAGCCTGGAACGATGCCAGGAATCGTAGGGATCTGACCGTGAATGTTGAGAAACGTAAGTTCAACGCCGCCTCCAGAGCCAACAAGAAGGCTATTGCTATAGCAAAGGCAGATCACATTGCCAGAATTGGCGAGCGACTTCAAAGGCATCCCTCTGGGAGTCGTGCATTCTGGTCGCTCGCCAAAGCTGCACAAGATAACTTTTGCCAGTCCAACCTCCCACCACTGCGCAATTTCGACGGCAGTCTGGCCCACAGTGCTAAGGAGAAAGCCGATCTCTTGGGCCGACTCTTCGCCTCTAACTCGACTTTGGATGATAGAGGAGCCACACCACCTTCCATCCCAAAGTGTAAGAGCTCCATGCCAGAAATACGCATCACGCAACGTGCGGTTAGGCAGGAGCTCAGGCTCCTTGATACCCAGAAATCGAGCGGGCCGGACGGCATCCCTGCAGTGGTACTTAAGACGTGCGCCCCTGAGTTGACCCCCGTTCTGACGCGCCTCTACCGCCTCTCATATAAAACCGGAAGGGTTCCATCTTCGTGGAAGGTCGCCAATGTCCACCCTATTCCCAAAAAGGGTGACCGGTCAGACCCGTCAAATTACAGGCCGATAGCGATAACATCCTTGTTGTCAAAGGTGATGGAGAGAGTTCTCAACACCAGACTCTTGCGGTATCTTGAGGAGCACCAGCTGATAAGCGACCGCCAGTACGGTTTCCGTTACGGTCGCTCAGCTGGTGATCTCCTTGTGTACCTCACGCACCGCTGGGCTGAAGCCTTGGAAGGCAAGGGCGAGGTTCTTGCTGTTAGCCTCGACATCGCCAAGGCGTTTGACAGAGTCTGGCACAAGGCCCTTCTATCGAAGCTTCCTTCTTTTGGAATCCCCGAGGGGCTCTGCAGATGGATCGCTAGCTTTCTGGACAATCGGAGCATTATGGTCGTCGTTGACGGTGCTTGTTCCAGTCTGAAAACCATTAATGCTGGCGTCCCACAAGGTTCGGTGCTCTCCCCAACACTGTTCATTCTGCATATCAATGATATGCTGTCCATAGAGAACATACATTGCTATGCGGATGACAGCACGGGTGATGCGCGATATACCAGCCAACAGAACGTCCCTCGGAGCGTTGTTCAGGAGAGACGGTTCCAACTTGTGTCAGAAGTCGAGGACTCTCTGGGGCGGGTCTCCGAATGGGGTGAGAGGAACCTGGTTCGATTCAACCCCACAAAGACACAAGTATGCGCGTTCACTGCGAAGAAAGACCCATTTGTCCTAGTGCCACAGTTCCAAGGAGTTACACTCCGAGTCACCGAGAGTATTGGGATCCTCGGTGTCGAAATCTCCAGCAAAGTCCAGTTTGGGAGTCATTTGGAAAGTAAAGCCAAATTGGCGAGCAAAAAGGTGGGTGTCCTCAACAGAACGAAGCGTTACTTCTCGCCGGCACAGCGACTTGTGCTCTATAAAGCGCAGGTTCGACCGCACGTGGAGTACTGCTCTCATCTCTGGGCGGGTGCCCCCAAATACTTGCTCGATCCATTTGACTCCCTCCAAAGGCGAGCCGTTCGGATCGTTGATGACCCCAATCTCACGGACAGACTGGAGTCTTTACAGCAGAGGCGTGACTTTGGTGCACTTTGCGTACTCTACCGTCTGTTCAACGGGGAGTGCTCTGAGGAACTGTTTGACATGGTGCCACCGTCACCTTTCTACCACCGCACCACTCGACATCGTAGTAGGGTTCATCCATTCCACCTGGAAACAATACGGTCCTGTACGGATCGATTCCGGCGTTCTTTTCTTCCACGTACGTGTAGACTCTGGAATGAACTACCTGCTGCGGTGTTTCCCGAGCGCTACGACATGTCTTTCTTCAAACGAGGTTTAAAGAGAGTTTTCACTTCACGGTAGGCAACGGCTTGGGTGTGTCCCTGACATTCCTGTAGTCCATGAGCGGCGGTTACCGCTTACCATCAGGTGGGCCGCTGGCTCGTCTGCCAACCATAGGCAATAAAAAAAAAAAATAAAAAAAAAAAATAAAAAAACCCATTAAGGGTTGATTTTTTACTGTTTAATTATTTTAAACTAAAAAGCCAGATACAAAATTTCACAGATTAACTTCAAACCTGATGGAGTTCCATACAACCTTGCAACCACACTACTCTACCCCTTTAGGTGTATTTTTTTCAAATCGCTAAAAAATGTGTTTCTTTATTTAAAGCCAAAAATCCAAATTCTGAATTTTACAGATCTAACTTCATATCTAAGGGAGTTTGCAGACAATTAAAGTCACAACCCCTTAATTATCCCCTAAGCGGTTGATTTTCCGAAAATGCTAAAACCTATGTCTTTATTTTAAACCAAAAACCCAAGTACGAAATTTCACACATCTAATTTTAAACCGCCGGAGTTTATACAATCTTGTGACGGAATTTTACATAAACCTGGAACCCCCGTTTTACCCCGTTAAGGGTTGATTTTCCAAAAACGCTGAACCCTGTGTTTCTTGGTTTTACGTCAATAAGCCGAAAACAAAAATTCACAGAGCTAACTTAACGGAGTTTATACATTTTAAACCAAAAATCCAATGCGAAATATCACAGACCTAACTTTAAAACTGACAGACTTTCATACTATGTTGCGCCGGAGTTTCACACAAACTTTCTGCCTCTATTTTACCCCTTTTAGGGATTGATTGTCCAAAAACGCTGAAACACGTATTTCTTTATACTTATTCTTTATTTCCAACGAAAAAGCGAAGTCAACGATCTAACTTCAAAACTGACGGAGATTCATACTAACTTGCTACCCCTATATTATTACCATAGGGGACGAATTTAAAAAAAAAATCCTTTTACTTGATGTCTAGTTGTCTACCATCGGGGTGAAAGGATTGGCCAGTCGACGTGGCAACAATATAATATATTTTATTTGTTTTTTAATTACAATGTTTGCTGTCGAAACCCAAAGAAGAAGTGGCTGCCTACAACATAAATGGCATCAACTGCCAACATATCAGGTTTGTAACTTTCAGGTTTAGGCTCTGCGTTGATGAATCAGTCAGTCAGTCAGGATAAGTGATTATATATGTATAGATAAATAAGACCCAAATAGAATAAGCCATCGTGCTCATCACACAAAGTTTTATCCAGGGTGGCAGTCATATATAACAGCTTATATCCGGCTTAACAGTCAGGATCTGGAGAGATCCTGGAGAAATCGAGGTTTCTAAATTCTTTATTTACTTAGGATGCAAAACAACAGGATAAAAACGTCGGGATTTAATGTCAAGTTCGCAAACAATAGGTAAAGCCGGAGAAAAGTACATAACAATAAAAACTTGCAGCCACTCTTTTCAAATTGTCAATTTTACAATGTTTGAATGTTTATAAACTTAATATGGGAGTAAGGTAATGTCACTAATATACTATACACCATGATAAAGGACTGATGCAAATTATTTCATAATTAAAAGTTGGAACATAAGATAAAATAAAATACCACCCCGGTGCCCCTATACAATACATATAATACCAGAAAATGATATCCGCTAATCCCACTCCAACAGTGATACGCTAGAATTAGTATACAAGGTTATTTTTGGTATAGTGCAAAGCTCAGACTGTTGAATGATTGATTAATTAATTAATTGAAAAATATAACATGGTCCAAAAACTACCCCAATGGATTGCGTTACTGATTCTGAGCAAACTACTTTCAGGTTTGCACTATACCTAGAATAACGTTGTATAGAGGTAGATTGACATAAAACCACAAGTTTTCCGTTTAAAGACGTACCCAAGGGAGGATTTGGTCAATTATACCACCTAAAACCAACCTGCAACTCTTGCCATGGGCAATAAGGTCCCCTGACGGTAAAGCTTTTCTCACCACAAAATCTTACCGACTACAATGTAGTAATTCTTCCCGATTAGTGCAAAATACGGCCATCTTTAAAAAAAATAAGATCCAACGATCTAACATAGGTACAAGTAGAGCTTTCCTTAAAGGCAATTTCGCTGTTGGAAAAGATCACCAAGATAACTAGTTGCACTAATATCGTGCCCAATTTCTGTCTGGCGTTACACAAAGTAGTGCGCGGCAGTGTGAAAATTAGGTCAGTCTGGTCAATCTGCCACCATTTTCACAAATCACACATCTAATAGTACCTAGTTTAAGGAACTAAAGTAAAATTATACATTTTTAAATGAATGGAAATAGCAAACCCAACAGTTTTATTTGAATTTAACTTTATTAAATGATCATAGAGGTACCTACGAGTATATAAACCACATCACTATATAAACTTACTTATTTGATTTCCTAAAATCACTTCTAGTAGGTACAGAGCGCTTTAAGTCTCGATATATTTTCGAGTCCCGGGAAAAATCTAGACTCGATTTGGTCTCATCATCATTCATTGAATTAGAGTAGGCCTCCAGAGTCGCTCAAGGGATTTGGATCCACTACCTTGTACAACCACTAGTTTTATTTCGAAATGGTCCCCTATAAATTTCGTAAAGATCTGATGATAACTTTCGGAGACAGAAAACGAAACTCCTTAATAAATGCCAGCAAATCAACCGTAATAGATGCCGGTTAAATGTTTTTTGTAAGAATTTTTTGGTCACACGGTTCAAAAGTTAAGGGGGGGATTATTTTCAAAAATAATCACTTAATCAACAAAGTCTATTAGAAACCTTAAAATGTTTTTGAAAGACCGGTCGAATACCGATTTTTTTTTTCAGCAAACATTAACATGTGGCACATCCACATGTTAATGTTTGCTGAAAACAAAAACGGTTTCTGTTACATGTATGGAGTGCCCCTCTAAAAATATTTATTTTTATAATTTACCTATCAAACTCCGTAGCGGCTACTACAACGACACCATATCACCAATTTTCATCAATATTAATTATGTAGTCTTTGAGTAAAATGCCTGTGACATACGGACGGACAGACGGACATGACGAAACTATAAGGGTTCCATTCGTTAAATCTAAATCAAAGATTGTGGGAAAATATCAATTTGAAAAAAAAAAAAAGTCAGGATTGTATTGTGAGTTAACGATAACGAAATTCCTTTGGACAGCAGCCGTGTAAAACATAGACTACCAAAAATAATGTTCACCACAATATACATATACTATTAAAAAACTAAAATGGAGGTGGACATGATAAGCAACAAAAAAGATGAATAGTCTATGGACATTACCGAGTGGTGTCCAAGACAAGGTAAAAGAAACAAAGGGAGCAGAGCAAACAGCGTTGTAGATGGGAAGACGACACCAAAAGTATAGCAGGCATAATGTGGAGAAGAAAGGCACATGATCGTACTCTGTGGCAAGCTTTAGGGGAGGCCTATGCTGGGAAGCAACATTATAAAACTTTGTTATTGTTAGAAAATATCTATTGTAAGATGTAAGATTATTGATTTATTAATTACTCTTACATCTATTATTATTATCTATACTAATATTATAAAGCTTGTTTGTTTGAACGCGCTAATCTCAGGAACTACTGGTCCGAATTGAAAAAATATTTTTCTGTTGGGTAGCCCAGGTATATAACATCACGCTATGACCAATAGGAGCGGAGCAGCAATGAAAAATGTTGCAAAAGCGGGGAAAATTGGCGCATACGAAGTTGCGCGGGTCAACTAGTTATTAAAATAGAGGAAAGGCTGCCGTTATGTATCTCACACAGTATCTGTGAAGGATACTGAGCGACACAACGGCAGCCCTTTCTCTAATTATGGTCAACCCACACTGTCAGCAAACGTTAAACATTTCGTTTACTTTCTAGAAGCATCGACCTATATTCATAGACCATCATCAGGCACCTGAGAGGTACTACAAAAATCTTATTACTGTAAAGATAGTTCAAGAAACCGAAAAATCCGGGGTACCCGGCTGTGGGTTGAATACGGAATCGAAAAAGTTGGTTCCTAAAATATTCCCGGACCTCGAAGCTCTAGTTGCCACGTAACCGGAATTAAACAGGACTATTTAGTATACTCATTATTACATAGCCTCCCCTGACTGGAAAGCTAGATCCACCCTTGACCCGACTACTACAAAAATCACGATTTACGAATTTCTTTTTGTAGTCTATCTCATGGTCGTTATATACCTATCGGAGATCCTCCCCAGGATATGTAAAGTGGGGTGTGATTATTTTTTCATCAACCATTTAGCTGGCGGCGGCGTCAAGTGTTACCACTTGACTGCAACAAAAACTTGTACTTTAATGCTTAATATTTCACAAACGGATCTCTAAATCTAAAAATGGTCTTCACAACCCCTAAACGTTTTAATAATATCCCACACGATGGGGTAAGTAAGAAGAAAATCCCATCCCCACATTACATCACATATAGGAGAGGTACCTACACTCAAAAAAAATGTTTTATAAGATTTTATTCTTTCACTTTGTCAGCGTAATTAATATGTGTATCCATGCAAAATTACAGCTTTCTAGCACTAACAGTCTCTGAGCTAATCTGCAGACGGACGGACATGGCGAAACTATAAAGGTTCCGTTTTGCCGTTATGGCTACGGAACCCTAAAAATGAGTATGTGTCATGGACACGGCCATGTGTATTACGCGAATAAATCGTTGATTCGCTCGGCCTAGTGTTGTAAAAAAGTTTGACTTTCCTGAGTCAGAGCTCAAGCTTCATTAGAGAGCTCTAGCTTCGACTCGAGCTCTGGGGAAGGAGTTCCAGTATAGTTGGATCAATGTACTTGACCTTATTGAAGTTAGGTTCTTATCACTTTCGCGCAAGTCAATGATGCGACCCTAAATTACTTACGAAAACGATTAATTATGGTTAATCGATTAAAAATACTAACAAATTTTTAATTCAACAATATGAAAATATTATTTAAAAAAGTTCACAAAAGTTTAAATTTAAAACAGTTACAGTAAATATTAAAGAAAGTTTGAAAAACAATAACTTTACAAAAAAAATCACAAAAAAACATAAGTTAGTAAAATTAATTATGACAATGTTATGCGTAATCGCATCTCTAATTTTCTTGGTTTAGTTACCGCCCCCGCCCCCGCTTCCTGTTACCATTTACCCACTACTAAAAAATGCATCTGCGCAACCACTTTTCGCCAACTTCAATCCGGTCAAGTTACGTTGATCCTACTGTAAGATGAGTTTGAGTAAGTATGTAAATTGCTACCTCAAGTTAACTAGAGTTGTAATTCTTTCTCTAAATTTTGTTTTACTTTTTGCGGTATCTTATTATTCCGAGCACAACTTAGCAGTTAATTACTAGTGGTTATGCTAAAATGGCAAAGATGATGGTGCTGATGATAATAGTGGTAATTTTGATAGTGAAAATACCATCGTCATCACCACCATTATCACAATCAAATGTGTCGTGATGATAATAATTGTAGTGGTGATGATAATGGTCATGACGACGATCGTGATGATGATAGCGATAGCGAGGAGGATTGGATGACAATGGTGGTGATGATGGTGGTGGTGGTGATGATGGTGACAATGGTGATGATAATGATGTCGATGACCACTCGATTATCAACATCACCATGATCATAATCACAATCATCACTACCATCATCATCACCAACATCATCACCTTCAGCATGACCTCCATCAACATCACTACTCATATCTCACTATCATATCACCATCTTCACCAACTTTAAAGACTCTGTGAGCTTCGACTCGGAGCTCGAGTCGCGCGGAGCTCGTTTTCAACACTAGCACGGCCGCATTCATTCTTTTACGATCCCGGCACTGCTTGTCTCGGTCATATGGTGTTTTATTGGTACCATTCGATTGCTCTTGAGAAGCTCTTTCCAACCGTATACGATCTCTGTATTTGGCTTTTTGACGCGTCTAGGCCTACATTATATATTTCTGATATTATTTTTGATTAATTTTAACAATTATAATTCACGGTCACTATTTTATACAATTTTTTTGTATACAATCGACAGATTTTGACGAGAGCTCACGATTGAAATCTAAACCAACGTCGTAGCTTTTGCGAGTCAAAAGTTATAAATGGAAATCTCGATCTCGAGACGTAGCAAAATTACCTCAAAATGGTGCTTCCTCCTCCACCCCACACGATGCATCATAGTCCTCACTTTTTAATTATTTGATCCTTTAGCTATCCAAGGTGTAATTGAATTTAGGATGGAGATGATATATATGAAGCTGCAACACCAAACTACACCTACCCATATTTTAATTTCATTCGATTTTGTGACTTGTCCCCCTGACTATGGAAGCAATTTTAAAGACTTATGCGAGTCAAAAATTAAAAAAGTTCTGGCACAGAATACGTAGGCAAATGGGCTGATTTTGAGGGAGTAGAAGGGTAATAAAAAATATAACCTCTACACCGGTTATAGGACACATGATTCTACAGAGACGGTGTAAAGGCATAGCATTTATATTTTTAGGGTTCCGTAGCCAAAGTGGCAAAACGGAAACCTTATAGTTTCGCCATGTTCTGCCTCTGTGGCGCGGTGGGAGTGTGTCCGACTGCTACGCAAGAGGTCGTGGGTTCGATTCCCACACGGGACACCACTTTGTGTGATCCACAAATTGTTGTTCCGGGTCTGGGTGTAATTTGTGTCCGTGACTTGTATGTTTGTAAAGTCCCCCGTGACACAGGGCTTGTACCCTACTGCGGGAATTGTCTTTTAAAAAAAAAAAAAGCCAGGGACTGTTAGTACTTGACATACCTAACTAACGCCGACAAAGTGGTAAAATAAAATCGTAAAAAAATTTTTTTTTAGTGTACCCTCCTCCCACTGATATCTATGCAAATATCAATGGTACCTCCCCTACATGTACAGTGGGGATGTGATTTTTTTTTTCACACCTACCCCATCTATGGTATCATAGGGTATTAGATACTTAAATGTTAAAGTAACTCCGTATGTTACGTTTTCACGCTTAAACCGCTGAACCGATTCAGATGAGCCGGAGGAAAGAGAAATGAAAGACGTAGGATACCTACATAGTTTTTATCGCGATAACAGACATCTATCCGTGCGGTTATCCAATCGAATTCAAACTCAAACGCCTACACCTAATGTTATAGCAATTAATGATAGATGAGCCACAGCCAGCGAACATTAGTATCAGAGCATGGGCGTTCCCAGGTGAAGGATTGACCCCCTTCCCCCGTATCCTATCATAAAAAGTCAGTACCTACACGTTTAGCTAATGTTTCGACAATTGTACTAAGTAAACTTCCTGAAAAATTATGAAAAATGATTCGCCGAAGAATACGCCTATGCGACAGTGCAGGGCGGCCACTTCCTATAATTTTATTTGTGAGGTCTTTCTCGTAATCAAACTAGGCTTTGCTTCGGGTAGCACCGTAACACATACAAGATAACATTTCTCTTTAGAAAAATCCTGTCGGACTATTTTGCCCAGAAAAAAGGATTCAACACATTACTAGCTATCTTAATAACCCCTTAGCTAAGATAAAAGCTATTGTGTTGGTAGTTTAATGGGTGGGATTTGAACCCGTGATTTCTCGATTGCCAGTCCAATGCCATAACTACTGCCGGTGCTATTCAAACTCTTCCTTTAAAAAAAATAAAAATAATTCCATACATAGGTACCTATTTCAAGATACTCTCGTCTGGTCTGAACTGAAAATCTGCGCAGATCTCCTTAGTCTCGAAGATATGTGACTATAGATGTGACGCCTACAATTTTCACCATTATGTAGGCCAGGTGGCAGGTCCATGACTCCGATCCAGTTGAAGTTTTCAACTAGTTGAAATGTGTGTTGAACTTATAGGGGAGGGGACTGATACTTTTGAAAGAGACTTGAGCTGGTTACCACTGCTGTGGTCTGTAGTCACTGTAGTTAAATTTCATCTGCGTCAGCATGAGCGGTTTCAGGATTCTTTTCTGAATCGAGCAAATGGCAGTGCTGCAAGTGGGAGTTACACGCACGATGGGGGGGTGTGGGCCCCAAAAATATTCATTCTGGAGGGGCACAAGAGGCAAATGGGTGGGACACGTGCAGTGTATCCGTCAATGTTAGTTGTTAGTCAGAATTTCAGTTATACCCCTCATACCCAAGATCTACATAAGCGACTGAGTGACGCAAATACACGCAGAAATAGCGAATTTATTGAATAACTATACCATTTAGGACTGTTAAAGACAAAAATATCAACTTAATTGATTAACCTTTACCAGGCATATTGTTATGGGTTCATAGGTTTCTGAAAACCCTTTTATAACGTTATAGATAATTATAGTGATATGTATTTATGAAAACGTGTTATACTCTCAAATGATTTATTTATTACGCACATAATTAGACTAATATAAATTAATAAAAGGTATGTATCAATTAGCTCACGGCTATCTTAAACGTAAGTTTACAATACGTCAATATATTTTCCGTGTAATAAATCAAAAATGAAACATTGGTGAGGATAATTTTTATTCCATAATACAGCATTAAGATAAACCGGAATGTCACAATTTGCATTTTCATTATTTGTTTCTCATAAAAATAAAAAAGAACCTCCTTCCATCACACTTGCCACAAAGTTATTGTGTTTCAACATTTTTTTCTAAATTATTATAAAAATGCTAAGTTACAATTAATTGTGTAGAGCATGTACCACTGAGAATTCTGAGCACTGTTCCCTGTAGGCAGAAACACTTCTCAAAATGACACCGTTTATCTAATACATATTTATACCTAAATTACATAATTAATCTCGGTTCGTCATGAGAAGCTGTTGACTTTAAATGCACGTCAATCACAACGAGCCGTTTGAATAAGCGAGAATTGTACGAAATGGTTTGGATGTAAAATACATAACAGCTTAATCTACCTAGATAACTTCCATAAAAATAAACTACCATCGTTATAATAAGTCAGGTGATATTTATGCACAAAACTGGTGACAATCAATCGAACAAAAAAACATTACTTATCGACAATGGACAGTCACAAAGCGATGTGAATAGGCTGCGGCCGCGCCTGGCATCGACGACCGCGGCATCACCCGCCTGCACCCAAAGACCGATAAAGCACCCGCTTCGAACTGACCGACCACTGATCACTGCTACTGCACCTACCTACCTTATATAAACTGTAGGTCACTACTATAATAACTAAATAATTAAAGTCATTAATTGTGAATTAACTTTAAATACTTTATTGCGACAACTTATTCCACATAGTATACATATAAAACATGTTATGGTGTGATTCACTTTATCACGAGTCAGCTACAAACCTATCCACATCACAATGCACGATCATTCAGCGAGTCTAGGTACCACCGTTTCGCTACTTCGTTTATTTATATTGAAAACAAATCTGCAATAATTTTGTATCATCTTTACACACTATTTTTTTGTTCGACGTCCTTAGGGATCGATCGAACAGCGCATTCATATAACGTGGACCCTAACACCACATCGCTAAGTAGCAAGGTTTATTTGTACACTTACCCCCCATACCAAAATTAATTTTAAACGTCGTAGTTGAACGCCAGTGGTTCGGAGTGAATGCGATGCTCGATCGGTCACCGGGTGACGCATATCAGTAATGCATTCGCAGGTTAACTCACATAATACATTGTATTCAATATTCAATAGCAAATAAAGTTAACATATCTTAAACCATAGTCTCTTTCAGTAATCAGATTTGTCTGTGAGTTGGTAGTGCACATGCGGTTAGCGGTTGGCATTCTTCAGTTGGTTGGAAAGCCAATCGAGGCCCTCGTACAGGCCGTCGCCGGAGGTGGCACACGTCGCCTGGATGTACCAGTTGCGGTTGCGCAATGAGTGCAGGCCCAGCTTGTCCGTTATTTCAGCTGCGTTCATTGCATTTGGCAGATCCTAGCAACAATATTACATAAGTTAATATCGATTTTACGACATATTTTTATTATATCGGCAATAATAGTGAAAATGGTCTCTAGACTTCGGTTGACATCATTAAACTAGTATTATGAATCAGTAAAATATTTAGAAATGTATTGAATTGAACGAATGAAGTTATTTTTAAAGATGCTTACTTTAATTTAGAATTCAAATAGTTTAATAATGTAGGTAATAGAACAAATAGGAGATGGTTTTAATATGTACATGAAACAGACAAGATATTAGAGTATGTCACCTGTTTGTTTGCAAAGATCAAAAGTACAGCATCCCGTAGTTCATCTTCACTTAACATTCGCATGAGTTCTTCACGCGCCTCACCAATACGCTCCCGATCATTACTGTCTACTACAAAGATGAGACCCTGCAACAAATAAACACATTCAATTATTATGAGCAATATTACTTTGAAGAGCTTGTAAGACTAAAAAGGCTCTTGGTCTTGGTTTTTGAATAAAATAGAGTATCTTTTCTAATACCAAAGTGGTTTTCTTAAACCAGAAAAAATAAATTATGTTGGATATGCTACATGTCCAAGATTAGAATGTACTAACAGTCTGTATTCACATAAGCACCATTGAAATATTATGTAATCCAATTCCAATAATTTTTGCTATCTGTGCCATTTCAGGACTATATATAGGTAGTTATACATTGTAGGTAAAAAAATATTTAAATTTAAACAAACATTTTTTTTTCATTTGGATAATGTAACTTTGACGTTGCGTGAGTACAACTTGCGCTTGGCCGGGTTTTTATCAGATGGAACAGTTTTATAAACAATTTGCACATGTGGAACATTTTGAGGCGATTTACCAACGGATTCATGACTAATTTTGATAATCTTGTGACTAGTTTAGTACCTATTCTCAGAAAATAACTGTTACTGCTTACGATTACGTCGGCCATCAGTGGTGTATAAAAACAAACAGAAAATCACCTAATACTTTCGTCACAGAATAAACAAAACAAGAGTTCTCTTCTGCCACGTTTCGCTTGAATAAATAAACGATTATTTTCAAAATGCTACATTTTAAAAATAAAACACATACACATGTATTTTAGGTGATAAGCTCGAAATTACTATGAAATAAAATAAAGCAACATGGCAATCACGTTGCGATAAAGAATTCGAAGATAATAATAACACCGCCAAAGATTTTGTTAATTGCTCAAAATGTATTGTTATCTTTTTAATGTGCCCGGATAAAGTTCTTCTAAGATAGATTCTTGATAACAGGAATTAGGCTTTTGTAGACATTTGTACGCAAAACGGCTGGCAGGAGCTGGATGCGAGAAGCCGAAGATAGAACAAAGTGGCGTGCAATTGGAGAGGCCTATGACCAGCAGTGGACTGCGATAGGCTGATGATGAGACATTTGTACTAATGTGTTTGTAATCAACGCGATTTTTAACCTCTCCAGTCCTTTTATTTATTTATTTTGCCCACAACCACATTGGGTAGGAGAACTAGCAACCACTTTTAGAAATATTTTAGTTCATCAGTGACGCTTTATTATCTTCGAATATACAGCTTGATATCCACTTATCTGATAGTATCATTTCTGGTATAAGTATGAATACACCAAATATAATAAATATTGAATATAATCTTATTGTCAATTTATTTAACCAAGATTTTCCAAATTCAACCTGCAGCAATGAAAGCCTTAAACATACCCATACCCGCACCAGAATTTCCAATAATTCATATGAGGCTATTAACTTAAAAAATAATTAGGTTAGCTATGCTGCGTAATTGTAACGACTTAGAAGCTTCATCAAGCACTACTCATTTATTCAAACATAGTATTTGTTTAAATGTATGCTAATTCAGTGTAGTAACTCTTATATTACGCAGTTCTAATCTACGCAAAAAAAACTCGAATGAATCACCACTTAAATAAATAATCATTTACATATTCACAAAATCTGGTATCTATGTATTATTTATTAAAACATTTCGCATTGTACTCTGTACATTGTACGGCATTCAATTTTAGTGGTAGAAATAACAGGCGTAAAATAAAATTTCTAAACGTCATTGCTGACATGCTTATTAAATATTGACAGTTATAGAGTATATTCAGAATTAATTTGGTTTTAGCCATTTTATAATATGTGTTGAAAATAGTCAAGTTCATCGTCACATCGTATGAATAAATAGATATAATTTACGCCGCGTTATTAATTCCGATTAAAATTCTATAATAAACGTATCCGTTGCTATTAGATACATTTAGTTTTATCTCACAACAATGTTTCATTAAACAGCTTCGTATTTGATTCAGACTACGATAATTACTCCTTGACAATGGACTACAGTTTTGAGGTCAATATAAGAAGAAAAGGCAACTAGAATGACTAAGAAAAACGCATGAAATATTGTGCAAGAATGAACTAAAATCCAGAGCAAAATAATAATATAATATCTTGCGACAACGCACAACGCCATCTGATCCCTAACTAGGCAGAGTCTGTACTATGGCAACCAGACAACTGATACACATACTTATAATTTTATTATATTTCTAAATACATACATATTATAAATATACACAATAAACTATGGTTAATCCAGGGTGGAGATAGGACCCACAACCTCTGGCTTAGCAGTCAGGGTCAACACCCACCAGTCCAGCCGGTCAACCAACAAGCCCGTCTTAAATAAATAAGAGCTGTAGTTGTCATTAATTTTTGATGAACAGAGCACACAATTGTATAATAAATATGCTTATTTCATGGGAACTTCTATTATTACTGTAATTATCTAAACCTCAAACAGTATTATGGTAAGAGTAATTAATTGAAAATTATGAATAATTTTTTATCACTACTAATAATTACGTCATGATTTAGTTTTTTTTTCACCTACTCTATGGTGTGTGGTATCTCTTGTAATGTCTTTTAAAAAGGGGTTGTAAAGACCATTTTTTTTTATTGAGTCAAGTGTCCCAACAGAAGTAACAGCAGACTAAGTGAGAAGTTAAAAAAAATTTCGTACGGATTTCATTAAAAAATACATTATAAGTAATATGAAACAAAAACAACAAAAATCCCACTTGTGCCGCTTTATTTAGATAGGGCACTACGGAACCCTACATTGTGCGTGGCCCGACATGGATTTGCCCGATTTTTTTCCGTTGTTATTAATAATTCTCTACACTCGTCGGTAAAAGTAATTACTTAAAATAGGACTCGGAAGTTATTTGTCCAGTAGGTATTTATTTTTATTACCACAGTACTCGCCTTAACCTGATTTATATACCTGAGATAAACCAGGGTCAAAAAAGTATAGAACCGAGTTAGTCCACCTAGTCGGCTTTACATGGTACCTACTTGTTTTAAAACACACCCTTGGGGCGTCACAAACCCCAAGGGTGCGTTTTAAAACCGGAGGCGCGGAGGGAAGGTAGCCTCCGCCCGCTGTAACAAATCGCCGGCACCATGTGAGCCGTAGAGGTCGAGGCTTCGAAGGCGAGCATAGGTACTGGCGTTTTGTTACGCATGGACGAAGAGGCTGCACTTCCCGTAGCGCCGGAGAAGATGCGATTCTAAGATCTGGACTGTACAATTTTGACTAATGCAAAGTTGGCAGTTTAATCATCATCTTCATTATCAATCATTATCAACAATCTATCATCATCAATAATTCGTAATAACAAGATTATAAAATATACAAACGCATGAAATATACCTAATTTACCTACCTATTACATCTATCGGTACTCAGGTTAAATTATTAATAATCACGGGTAAACGTGAATAATTTATTACTTTTACCACAAAATCCGGTAATTATTAATGATAGATAATTATTAATAATTTTCAATTAATCACACCGTAACATGTTGGTTGCTTTAAAATCTCTGAAAATCTATTACAGCCAACTTCATTCTACACCAAAAATATTATTAGTACACAAAATATTGGAACAAATGGGCTAACAAAGTATTCAATTCAACAAGCAAAATGTAGACAGACCAACAGAGGCTCCCTTTGTCTACACAATTAGGATTAAAAGCACCAAGCCAAAGATACATATCATACACAATAATAAAGTTCCATAGTTGGATATTCCAAGAAACAAATAAATAATAGGAATATGAAGTCTGTGCTTCCTTAAATTCCTGTTGTCCTCATTTTCATTATATATTGTTTTTAAGGAAATCTAATACCTCAATATACTGTAAAGGAACTTATTCTATAACAACAATAACAATTAACAAAAGCTTAGGTGAAATCATCTGTAAGTACCTAGAGAAACATGACCTACTTTCACAAATATGTGATTGCAAACAGCATGTGTGATGTCTCATGAAGTGTTTATGATCTATACCTCAATTGAATATTGTGGTCAACTGTATTAAATTAATAAACATAGTGAAGTCTTATCAGAAAGAAGAATGAGGTTGGTTGACTTGTAAAATTTAATAAGATAGGATTGCTTTTTATTGTATAGATTGTAGAACCAGCCCTGGGATTGTATTTTCAAGGTCTTTCCTTATATATATTATGACCATTATTTACATCAAAACTGTACATGTACTGCAGACATAATACTGTAACAATATTGAAAATCTTTTCAAAATATTTCAAGACAATAGCTGAGTGATTCATTTGATGATTTCGCACAAATTTTGGCTTGATTACAATTTAATCAAAAATGTGTATGTGGCAAGTACTCATTGCTATGACTCATGATTGATTAAGTGACACCCCATGTTGAATATAATGTATTCAATTACTTAAATTTCATAATGTATCTGTAATTTTAGTATCAATTTAATATACATCATCATTTATATTTTATTGTCTATTAACTTTTAATTGAAACCTATTTGATATATTTAATTGTCAGGTGTTTATAAATAGGACTGTAGGCTTATATCAATCAGGGGCAGATCCATGGCCACAAGTCTAATTGGTAGATTGGCTAATATTTGGAGAATTTATATCCAATATTAAAATAATATAACCAAAACAAAACATGTGTGAATTGGAATGCATTACATAGGTAAAATATGTATTTAAGGAGTAAAAATTTAATAAAAATAACTTTTTGGCTTTTGGCTGCCCTGCCCAAAACCCTGACTGTGCCCATAACCACATTTAGGGGCTGGATCTGTGTGTAATATCAATTTTGTCTGTAATAGCAGTACATGGAGGCACTGATTAACTGACCTAAAGCCTAACAGGATAGTCTCCTCTAAAGTAAGTTATTGAGTTGTTTTTCTTATAAAATATTTTTTTCTTCACATTTAAAATAGTTTGAAATAAACATTTATATACAAATTGGTATTATTTAGTTAAACTGAACAGATTTATATGGGATAGAACCGCTTTTAATTTTAAATAATAAAATAAAATTTTCGTCATGTAATTTGAGTTAAGCTTTTGGAAATCCCTTTCCAGTACAAAAACAAAAAATACTAACTAGCATCAGCAATACATTGGTATAGTCATCCCAGCTACAGCTTTAATGACAAATAGCTAGAATTCAGGTTATATATACCTATGGGAGAATGATAATTTAATTCACCTGAATATACAATCACAAATATGCAAAAGACAATAAATAGGAGTATGCCTGACCTGTGTGTTCTGGAAATAATGCCTCCACAGTGGTCTAATTTTGTCTTGACCGCCGACATCCCACACGGTGAAACTGATGTTTTTGTATTCTACAGTCTCGACATTGAATCCTGGAAGAAATATCCTATATTTTAAACTGTGCTGCAAATCATCACTCGCCAATAGACCTTTAGAAAAACATGATGATTATGAATTCTAAGAGCAAGATTTCAAAACTACTAACTGAAATTGAAAGTATGTAAGTAAGTATATAGTAAGTTTTACATAGCAGAATATTGATTTCATGGCATATTCATATGATGTAATAAAAATCTTATTGTTTTCTATACACTACCATTTCAAGAGAAATTACTTAATTTTTTTGTTGTATATTGTAATTTTAAATAGAGAAAGAATTTATGACATATTTTTTTATAATTGCAGTTGTGATCAGAGTGTAAAATTTACCCCAACTTTGTAATAATTGGACATTTTAATGTTTTTAAATACCAGGGAGATACTAGGATGCTATATAGGACAAAATGATTTTTAAATATGTAAACCACCTGAATATCATGTCTTTGCAATTGAGTTGTATAAAAATTGTATAATAACATTAATATAGACCATGAGCTAGGCTGTAAAACTAATACTAATTACCTTAGCTGCCCAAAAGTCAGTCAAGGAACAAATTTATCAAATTAGTTCAATGAGTAATAGATGAGCTGTTACATCCAACATATGGACATAAGCATGAAACAAAAATTGATGTGAGTCAATAAAATATATAAGTGGAAATGTATACTCACCAATAGTGGGAATAGTTGTAACAATTTCGCCTAATTTGAGTTTGTATAGGATTGTGGTTTTACCAGCCGCATCCAATCCGACCATCAATATTCTCATTTCCTTTTTGCCAAATAGGCCTTTAAATAAATTCGCAAACATATTCCCCATTTTGAAGCTTTTTGAGTAGTCTGAAAGAAAAAACAGTAATTAGAAATTAACAAAATACTCGTACTGAGTCATCCGTCAACTCTGCACGTTATTTCAATCAATGATAATGACATGGCAGGTCCTTACAAAAATTTGACGTAGAATGTTTTCTAACAAAGATATTCAGAACCACAAAATTAGGTAACCACACGGAATGATAAAACAAACAGAACCTGATTATAACACAGTTGCACTTATTCTCTTCTGTAGGGATAATTTACAACAGAGATTGACCGACACCGCTGTTGGTCTCTACTGCGGTCACCACCCTCAGTTTGTAAAGTACACAAAACGTAACTTACGCCATATTTGTAATAACCCAATCACAATAACTTGTAATCATTATTTAAAAATGGTAAACTTACATTTTCAGAAGCAAATTTCAACACAATCGAGAAAAAAAGCTTAATTTCAGTGGATTCAACACAATTCACTCGATGTCAAAATGGCGGCGAACGTGGAAGTTGTTCGTGCCTATGCCACGTATTGGAAAAAAGTGGCCAGTAACAATAAAAGATAATAATCCAAAATGATGTAAAGAATTCTATAAATTACTGTGAAAATTAACGATAACTATAAATCATGTTCAATTTTGGTATTTAGTTAATTAAGTTAGTTTGGTATTTAATTATTCCAAGTTTTAATAATACTTAGTTCATATTTTATTATATACTAATTCATGACTAATAGGTACATAGGTACTTTACTAAATTATTTTATTTTATCATTTAAAAAGCTGAATAGTATGTTTGTTTGATCTTAGATACTACTGGTTCAAATTGAAAAATAATTTTACTATTATCCATTTATCGAGGAAGGCTATAGGCATAAATAACATAACTCATCACTTTACGACCAAAAGGAAAATTGACGCCGACGAAGTTCGGTGGGTCAGCTAGTTTTATTATAATAACATTTCCAACTCTGGTTTCCCTTCAAAACGTTAATAAAATTACCAAGGCAAGTGTGTACGACACAACATTCAACAAATATTGTTTTTAAACTTTCGCAATTTTTATACGCTTTATGTATATCGGCACGTAATCGCATGAATTTTAACTTAAACGTTTCGGATAAAGGATAAAGGTTCGTACCTTATAATTTATAGGTAGGTACGAACCTCAAATCCTTTTTTTCGAAACCATGAGTAAATAAAATGCCCATTAAACGTACGGTTCTAAGATAAAATAAACAACAACACAGATATATCTAACTTTGTAAGTTTAAAAAGTACCTACCTAATTGTCACTCCAAAGCTCTGGTTAGAAAAGCGCTAAAGATGTTGTTGATTTATCAAAACAAGTATGTACCTTTATAATAATAATTTAGGACCTAGTAGTAGTAGGTGGTTAGTCAAGCAAAATATTACGTTTTTTAAAACAAATTTTATACATACACTGTTCGCCGCGATATCGTTGAAGAAGAACTTTGTTTACGAGTTTAGAAACAACGCTTTTATATGAAGGAAGTCAAAAAGACACGTAAGCACTCTCATGATTCATGAAATAGCTTTTTCGAGAAAACTTTTTAGTATCCACGTATAAAGTGCAAACGTATAAACTAACAACAACATAATTTAATTTAGTAACCAGGACGCTTAACTATTCGACTCTTATTAGCTTTTTTATATTAAAGTCTATAATGCCGTGAGACAAGGCCTATATTATAAATATTTTCGTGTACATCAGTCAAAACTGCATATATATCGAATCGAAAATAATTTAAGTTAGTCGAAAATTAAGAATCGATTCTAATGACCACTCGATTCCAATACGATAGAAAAAAATGCCAAGGTCGCTGTCAATCTGTCATTCAATAATCAGAGTTGCCAATGGGTGAATGGTGTAGAGCTATTTTATTTTGGCAGTTTTTTGACCTAGAAATAAATATAAATAAAAAACCGGGCAAGAGCATGTCGGTCCATGCTCAGGTTAGAGTTCCGCAGCATTGAATTATTGCATCAGCAGGAGATCGTACATTCATGGCACTTACGCCCTGTGGTTGAAAAACTCAGTTTTTCGCAATAACTCAATGAAATAATTTTAGTTTAAAGTATAAATAATTTTAGTTTAGTTTGAAGCCTGTGTGATTTTTTGCGCAAAAAAAAATATTTACGGAAAAACGATAATAATTAAAATATTGTTAGCAATAACATACACATGTCATGATGACATTGTAAAAAAGATGTATTTTATAGTGTTAATTTCATGTTTTTTTTTTATTGTGTTATAATCCAGTAATCCTTTGTAGGTGTACCAGAATCTGTTGAAAAATAGGGATCTTGTAATTTAGGGATGGTAACACAGGGATTACGTAGATAGGTCCTAGACATTGACGTAGAGAACAGGACTGCGTCATAATCTCACAATATGAAGTAACTCTAGAAAGAGACAACGCTACTTTGTGGACAATACTTGTCAAAGGCCGCACGAGTTTTTTCTCTCTTTCACGCTTTGCAGTAAATTTTAACTTTTTATTTGAAAGATGGCGCAGTCCTGGTATATACAACAAATACTATAAACTCGCTACGAAAAATTTGCAGTTCCTTTGCTTGTCACGAGCTTTTAATAATTGACTGCAAAGCGTGAAGGAGAGCTTTGGTTTTCACCATGTTATTTGACGTATAGAACTGGGGGTCAATTCTGTCGCATGTTATTTGACGTATAGACCTGGGGGTCAATTCTACTTGGTCAACGCTACTTTGTGTACAATACCTGTCAAAGAGACGGCCGTACGAGTTTTTCTCTCTTTCACGCTTTGCAGATAATATTTGCTTTTTAATTGAAAGAGCCGACACGGTCCAGGTCTACACGTCAATGACTGTGTTCAACGGTGTTGTTTGTTTGTCAGCAGTCAGCAGTGTCAGTGTCACACTTTTGACACTTATATGTATTAAAACATTTGAGTTTTTAATAAAGTACAGGGTGGGGACACTGTCGTTTAAGTGACAGATCAGTAATTGAAGAGTCGGCATCTGTTTTTTGTTTCCGAAAATATTTAGTCACTACCTAATTACCTTTAAGTTCAATAGATGGCGTTACCATTTTGAATAACATTTTAGGTTTTATTTTGTTTTAAGAAATTAATAAAACAGTGCTTTTTTATTTGTTTTATCAAATAATGGTGTTTAAAATGCTTTATCTTAAAATAATGTTGTTTGTCACTACTAAATAATACTGGCCGCTATAGTAAGTGTCCAGTTTGTTTATGGTACTTGAAAAAAGTTATCTTTTGACAACTGTCAAACAAGCCATCACAGAATTGGAAGTTTTAATCATTGGTTGTATTATTTAAATTAATTTCATATGCGATAATTTCAATAGCCCTGAGCTATCAGTTATTTGAATAATATATGTGTTATCTTGGGTTTGCGTGTTTGTTGTTCCATTTCATAATTGTGGCTGTGATAATTTCGTACAAGTGCGTTGAATACGCTCCGTGTTAAATTAAATCTATAGATTTGATTTAATCTTGCAACGGACACTTTATTGTTTAAAATATGGCCTTGGATAATGTAGCGCTAGAATAAATATCTAGACTTTGTGCTTTTGTTAGAAAACCTTGTTGTAAGTAGGTAGGTACATAATAAATATTATATTAATATAAAAACCTTTTCTTATTTCTTCCTACCACAAATAACTGAATCATCTATCAGCATCAAGGTTGTTTATTAATCTCAACGATTCCATGACGTTTTAGCATTTTTCATGAGAGTCATTTTAAAGTTTGATATTCAATATAAAACTTAAAAATGCCTCTCTTAAAAAAATGAGAACATTTAAAACAATCGTTGAAATTAATAAAATGATTTGTTGCTAATAAAACCTACAGATATGCCTAAGTAGCATACCATACTGCATAAATGATATTTCTGGAAACAAAATTCAGATGGCACATTGTCGTCTGTCAAAATCAAAACGGTTTGCTTTTTTAAACTGCAAGAGGGCCCTCTTTTTCCGTAGTATTAGTTTACTCTTTGCTATAGTACAATTTGTATCATTGATGAATGATGTGCCATTAATCTGTCCAACTGTTGATCTGTCCTGTGCTGTTGATTCGCACCTTAAAAATATTTAAAGTTGTTTTAATAACGTTCCAAAGAATTAATACGAAATGGAAAGTTGGCTGTCCGAAACACCAAAATGTACAACTTTTAGGATAAATAAATTAAAAAAGTTTGATTCCACTATTCTTATTGAATGGCTCGTAACTGTAAGTAAAGATCTTAATAAAAAGAAACACTATTACCTATTTAATGGCTTTTCTAAGAATAATACTACGAAAACCGTCTCGATTTTCTAACTAAGCAAATAATAAAGGTTATATACATACATATCAACCCATATGATGGCCCACTGCTGGGCACGGGTCTCCCCAGTAGAACCTACTGGTATGTAGATCCTGGGGGTAATTGCCATAATCGCCACGCTTGGCGAGCGGGTTGGCGATCGCAGTAAGGCTTTAAGTACGCAGAGGACGCTGCTGCCCGTCCTCCGGAGTGAAATCCCTTAGTCGCCTTGACGACACCCACGAGAAGAGATGGGGTGGTACTATTCTTAAGCCGGCACCACACGGCAAGGTTATATGAATTTAACCTATTCTTACTAACATTTGGACTTTCGCGTCGTGTTGCATGAATATAAATAAATAAAAAACGGGATTTAACGCATATTATTCATCTTGTTGCTTGACGTTTCGCCAAGGTTGTGTGGTCACAAGTATTTAATAATGCGCGTTAATTCCCATATACAGGATGCAATAGTTAAGTGTGTAGGGATATTTCGCGTATTAATTTTAAAAAGTTATTAATGTTGTTTTACTAATTAGGAGACATACTTTCAATATCACTTTAAAGTTACTTAATATCCCTTAAGTTTACAGAATAATCGCCTGTGCACACTAAATTAATACACTGTATAAAATATTTTAAAGCTGTTCTTTTATTAGAAAAAATCTCGGTCTATTGGTTTGTACTAGTTTGAAGTGGTTAGTGACCCTGATGTTAACCGTCAGGGTCACTAATTACTTCAAAGCATAAGAGGTTGTGGGTTCATTTGCCACCTAGAATAATTTGTTGTGTGTATGAATTGTTTCAAAATGATGTTGTTTTAAAATTTTCAGCAAAGTAAAGAACTAAACACGCACCAAATACCAAAGTACTACAACTTAAGACCAGACTGTCTTATATTAGAACAATGGCCTAATGATGTTGTATTGGAGAAGACTGGAAAGGAAGTGATAGTAGATGCTTTATGTGCAGCTGCTGTGTTACGAGGAGCTCATGTTTTTGCTCCAGGGGTTATGGGTCTTCCTGTAAGTAAGTAATGTAACTATTCCTGTAAAAATTGTTTTATTAGTTAAATAAAACAATTTTATTACATAGGCACAACTGACACTCCATACAGAAAAAAAAGTGTTTTTTATAGTCAGTGGCAGAAGTCACAAATCTTTTGCAATTCAATTCCAGTACAAATTTTTTTCAAAAAGTTAATTCATAACTCTGCATCAGTTGCAATGGCAAGTAAAAAGCAAGCTGGTACTTGCAATGCTTATTTAATTTCTATGTCTGAAAATGTGATCCTGAAAAAAGACAAAGTAATTCTGAAGGACTGATTTAAAAACTTAATTTAAAAAAAACTAGATTTATTAATTAGTTTAGGTTTTGCACTTTGAAAAGTGGTTCTGTTGAGTAGCTTATGTAGGTATAACCAATTTAAACTAAAAATCTGCTGTGACATATGAGAATTGTAATTTGTAAGTAATTTTTGTATTTTGCCTATTATTTAATGCATTATTCTTTTATTATATTTTCTGTAACATTCAAATACAATGTAGTTTTGTTAATGAATTAAATGACTATAACTATAATAATAATAATCTTTATTTCCATTTCATAGTACGAAATTATGTTTAGAAGGGTACGGAACAGTCCCCTTTGATAGGCTGCCTAAGGACCCTAAGGTAGCCTGTAATATAACTATTGTATTAAAAAATCTACTTATTGTTTTTAAACTTTCGCAATTTTTATACATATTAGTTATATTTCGGGACTTAATCGCGTGAATTATTTAAAGGTACGAACCTTTTATTTACCCGACGTTTCGATCGAATTGCACCGATCGTGGTCGTTCGTACCTTTAAATAATTCACGCGATTAAGTCCCGAAATATAACTAATAAAAATCTACTTGTTTATTTATGTTGGTAATTTTTCCAGATTGCCAAGTTGGTGAAAGGGTGGATATTTATGGTGATTTAGAAGGTCATTGCAAAAGAGGTCTGAAAGTGACTTATGAAGGTAAAAAGCGATATGTTGGTACAGGATATCTGAAGATGTTGAGATCAGATTTATTTGACAATGGTGTTCAACCCAGGTACTTGAATATTCCTTATAACAGCCTGCTTAAAAACTTTTATTTTTTATGTAGTTTATATTCCTTTAGCAAGAAAGACAAATTATGAAGTCTTTATTTTCAGTAGGCCTGTTTCAACAAAACTTTCCTCATAAGAATTAGTTTCGGAAATATAATTAGCTATGTTTGTTAAATACCTACCACACTGATACTGTTGTGGGCTAACATGACGCTTACCATCCGGCGCAGGACCTGCTCATATCTAGTATCACATTTGTAGGAAATTGGTTATGACAATCAAAATTATCAAGGTACCTTTATCTACATTACCAAAATTCATTAAAATCTAGAATTCACAATGAAAACCAAATAAAGTTAAAAGTCAAATAAATCTCAGGAAATGTTATATATCATACTAGCTGTCCCGCGCAACTTCGTATGCGTAAATTTTCCCCGTTTTTGCAACATTTCACGTCGCTACTCCGCTCCTATTAGTCGTAGCGTAATGTTATATAGCCTATAGCCTTCCTCGATAAATGGGCTATCCAACAAAAAAAGATTTTTTCAAATCGGACCAGTAGTTCCTGAGATTAGCGCGTTTAAACAAACAAACAAACAAACTCTTCCGCTTTATAATATTAGTATAGATAAAGACATTGTTAGTACGAGATCCAGTCCATACACTCATCTGTTATTTGATCATAACAAAGACAATATGATAGATATTATCTAGATTCATAAATCACAAATATAAAGGATACTTGCACAAAGCAATGACATAAAATTGGTGCACTAAAACCTAAAGGATACTTCCAAAAAGCAATGACATAAAACACAATTAAAGGAAAAAATCATTATAGTTACATCATAAGAAAAAACAAGTTTGTATGTACCCTCGGTGAGCGAGCTCGACATGCATGTTTTTTTTAAATTTATAATTATTTTTTTTTAGTAATACTGTTGTCTATGGGATAAATTAACCTCAAGTATCAATAAACACACGTCAGTTATTTAATTGTTTTTTACAATTAAATATGTCTGACATGTGTATATTAATAATGCCAGTTTACAACATTAGCATGTAATTTAGCTAGACAACCCATTTGTGATTTATCAATCTAGACAATATCTATTAATAATAATAATATCTTCACAATAATATCTTGGGACAACTCACACAACGCTATCTGATCCCAAACTAAGCAGAGCTTGTACTATGGAAACCAGACAACTGATAAACATTCTTATATATTTTTTTAAATACATACATATTATAGATAAATAACACCCAGACACAGAATAAACCATTGTGCTCATCACACAAAGTTTTATCCTGGGTGGGGATCGAACCCACGACCTCTTGCGTAGCAGTCGGATACACTCCACAGAGGCTGTCATATATTATCATAATATATATGTCATTATTATAATCTTTGTTAGGATAAAATAACAGATGAGGGTATATATTTCTTAGACCGGATCTTAGACCATGTGTCATGTAATCTTCTTCACTTATAGTGGTATTGCTGTTCACACAATCCTGCCAGCATCAAGATTGCCAGTTTTGAATGAAAGCATTTATCCTAAAGGTGAAGTACTACTACAAAACCTGCCCTCTATAATTTGTGGATGGGTTATGGATGCTCAATCAAATGAAATTATCTTGGACATGTGTGCTGCACCTGGGAATAAAACTACACACTTAGCTGAAATGGCTAATGATAGAGTTAGTACTGAAATATTTTTTTTAATTTGTATTAGACAGGCCTATTGGTCTAGTGGTGACCCTGACTGCTAAGCCGGAGGTAGTGGGTTCGATCCCCACCCAGGTTAAAACTTTGTGTAATGAGCACGATGGTTTATTGTGTCTGGGTGTAATTTATCTATAATATGTATGGATTTAGAAATATATAAGTATGTTTATCTGTTAGTCTGGTTCACATGGTACAAGCTCTGCATTAATTGTGTGAGTTGAGTTATTATTCCTCTACCATCGCATTTCCACCAACAAAGAGTTCATTGAACTTATTCAGAATGACTGCGCAGCTAAGTAACCCACGGCGGGAACAATGTTCTGTGGTGGTTTATTTAAGCATTCAGTGGAAAGGTAAGGGGTGCTAAGGGTTTCAAGGCAACCCTTCCCTTCTCCCTTAAACTGAAATCCTTTATTGCTCAGTGAAGTAAAGCACCTGCAAACAAAAAAACGAAGCATCTTCTCTCGCATAATAGAATACTTAAATCTGTTACATTACATTTTGAGTCGCGCTCAGGAGGCAAATTCACGTATTTAAAGCCATACAGTTGCAGTTAAGTTTCGATTAAAACGTATTCTTATAACTTTAGGATCGATCACCAAAACGCTTGCGCACCGTACTAGAATTTCGTTATTGCGCTCTCGAGACGCATACTTGACGCAAGCGTATTTGAGATCGATCCCAAAGTTACAAGAATACAAAAATGACCGTTTTAATCGAAACTTATAATAACTGTAATTGCTTATTATTAATAAACACCATTTTATTTCAGGCTATTATTATAGCAATAGACAAAACACCACAAAAGGCGGCAAAAATAAAAGCAACCTGTGAGATCCAAGAAATCACTTGCGTTAAAGCATATGCTTTTGATTCTACAAAATGCTGTTCAGATAGCAGTACAGATATCAACAGTGGGCCTCCATTCCCTCCCAACAGTTTTGATAAAATACTACTGGATGCACCTTGTAGTGGATTGGGGCAAAGACCACAATTGATTAATAAGATGACTCCCAAAATGATTAATTCTTATAAGTTTGTTCAAAGAAAATTGTTGGCAGAGGTAAATATATTTATTACATACTCAGTAAATAATAACTAGATTTTGGCCGCACGTCGTTTATCGCGATAAAAAGTGCCCTATATTCTTCCGAAGAATAACAATGTAATTTCATTAGGATCTAGAGAAACTGAGGCGGTCTTTTGCTTTTATTATGAGAGGTCGTCCATTGATCACATTGTTTTTGGCCACTTTTCCACATCCCCTCTGGTGATGTGGTGAGGTTTTAGACTAACCTCCTATCAACATCACATGTTTGGCCCAACACGGGTCAAGGTTTTTTTTCCGAACCCCGCCCCTTTATAATCTCACGTGATTAATCGACGACCCCATACTGTTGTGGATTATATCACATAAATCGCTTCCTACTTAAATTTGCTCCCTATCGTTAGGAGAAAAGTTCTCTGACAATTACGACAAGGATAAAGAATTAAAACTAAACCAGAAATTTAACTCTGAGGCATCTACACAATATACTTACGCACTTACTTACTTAGAACTTGCTTCTATCAGGAGGCCAATTCACGTATTTAAAGCAGTGTATTTGCAGTTTAGTTTCGATTAATACGGCCATTTACGTATTCTTAAATACGCTTGCGTCAAATATTCGTCTCGAGAGCGCAACAGCAGCATTCTAGTACGGTGTGAAAGAGTATTTGGGATTGATCCCAAAGTTACAAGAATACGAAAATAGCCATTTAAATCGAAACTAAATTGCAAATACACTGCTTGAATACGTGAATTGACCCGCAGATAAGCAGGTCAATATTCATTTTTAGTTTTCTTTTAGGCAGTAAAATTACTAAAAGTTGGCGGAAAATTAGTGTACAGCACTTGTACTATAACTGAGGATGAGAATGAAGGAATGGTAGCATGGGCATTAGATAAATTTTCATGTTTGAAATTGATACCAGCAGAACCGCTTCTTGGTGGTCCAGGACTATTACATAAAGGTTTAAATGAAGAACATAGGTATGTAACATGAAAAGCTTTTATTAAAAACATACACCTCTATAATGGCAAAAACACAGCTATTAGTATTTTATATAACTCAATAATAAATTAAATGCAATAAGACTTTTGTACTAATGTATCTTACTGGCACTTATTATCACATACTTATCTATTTTTCAGATTAATGGTACAACGATTTGGACCGGAAGACAATGAACTTAGACCAGTAGAAAACTTATACAAGGATTCAATAGGTTTCTTTATAGCAGCTTTTACAAAATTATCATAACCATAATAAAATTTCTAAACATGATAACGAGTTTCATTTTATGGCTTATTACAAAACATTGTGCTTGCATATAAGATATTTATGTAAAAGAGTATTATTATTAGCAGTTTGAGCATTTTATATTGTTGAGTAGATAATAATATGAGAAAGCACTTTAGGTGGCCTGAACGCCGAACGCATTAAAACGAAACAAAACAACAAAAACAACGTTCGTACCTTTAAATAATTCACGCGATTATGTCCCGAAATATATCTAAAATGTATAAAAATTCGCGAAAGTTTAAAAACAATAAAAACAACGGTCATACTAGACCAAATGGTAACTGGCATTTTAATATTTTGACTTGAAGGTAATGGGAAAATTGCTCGCAATTAATAAGAAAAAACTTATTCTCCGAGGGTAATGAAAGTGATATAGCCTCTCCCCTCGCAACCGTAGTGCGAGCTACTCACATTTAGGGCCAATGTTGATAATTTATGTCCCTCCAATTGAAATCCAGTCATATTAATTGTGCTATCTATTTATACAAATACAATAATTGCATTTTTGAAAGAGAGAATTTTTTTAAGTCCAGACCCAGGAATCGAACCCGAGACTTCCGTAGCCAAACCGGGGCCAGAAGCGAACCACCTATCTGGACTATGTTACTAGACCTCAAATCTTTCTATCTCTTAATGCTCGCGAGTTTGGGCCCTCGCATGCGCCATCTAGTCGGTAGTTAAAGAAGTATCACGGCTTTTGTTATTGCTTCGTTACAGAGAGCATTTAAAAAAATTATGATGTCGCAGGCCGAATATTGAAGTAGGACTTCAAATGTTTCTATCTTTCAAAATGCAATTATTGTATTTGTATAGTAACTGGCAAGAAATGTCTATAAAAAATACTTCAATCTATCTATTTATCACAAGCATATAATTATATACCTAAGCTACCAAAAAAATATTAACATTTACATAAGTAACTGCTTTGTACAAAGCAAACCGAAAAATAAAAAGAGCACCTATATCTAAAAAAATAACTTTATCCCAATAAACCTTTCAATGTTTCATATTAATATTCGAGTACATCTAGGTAGGTACATACCTACCTAGTAAATAACTAGATAATTCAGACTATAGTTGTCTTTTATAGTTTCAGTCATTCAATAAGTAAGATAAGACATCTTCCAGATTTTTAAAAGTAACCGCGTATTTCTTTTCTATTAGTAGATACTTTGTTGGGTCTAATTCAGATAAATCGACTGTAAACAAAACTAAGCAAGAACTCAATAATACTGTTCACTTTAAATAAAATTATCTTTTTTAACACCATCCATAAACTCTCGTAGTTACTAAATATATATTTGCTCAGGAGTAGGGTACTTTCACACAGGAAGACATATCCCCTTTAAAGGAAAGTTTTGTTACAATTTTCTACTACACTGGATCTGTTTGGGTGACAATACCTAATACAACTAAGCAATGCCTTTTCAAAATAAATAAATTATACATTAATGCTCCTATCATAAAAATCTCCACGTGCTTATTAATTCTACAGCTCTTTTGAGCTACTACCCACAACTATCGCCCATGTTAAATGCCTACTACACCACTGCAGTTTGGTCCGCATTATTCAGTGATTCGATACGAACCCAAAGACCATCTTTGGCTTTGAGCAATAAGGCCCTCTTATCAAACACTATAGGATCCACGGTCTTCTCGCAAACAGAAAATTTGAAGTTCTTCAAGAGTGACACCATCGCTAGTTTCGCAGATAACATGGCGAAGCGTAAACCTGGAATAATAAAATAAAATGTAAGTAGCTATTACACTCTGTTCAAGGTGCAAACAAAGCTAAAATACCTCGCACAATCTAGTGCAAAGACGTAAGATACCTATGTAGACCAAAATATGGCCCCTAGAATTTCCCTTAAATCGACCAGTACAGTAATTCAATTCAGTTGAAATTTGACAAACCACATCACCATCCAGCAGGAGCAGGCCGTGCAAGTAGAAAGAGAGGGGGATATTACTTCCTCTCCTACGCCGCGCCGGCGGTCTACTCTACTCCGTCTTACGAATTTTCGATCAGGTCACGTATCCTGACGCGAGTTTAACATTTTTTACCCATCCCAGTGCACAACGGCGCTGGGCTTAAGGCAACATAAATATTTAAATAATTGTTCAACGGTGAGTCAATAGAGTGTCATACCTATACAGTTTCTGGGCCCAGAACCAAACGCCAAATATAAGTGCGACGCTCTATCTTTCTTCTCCTCGTTCATAAACCGCTCTGGTCTGAATTCCTGAGGTTCTGGATAATAGTCGGGGTCCATGTGGATGCCATACACAGGTATCGTAAGTATGTCACCAACCGCAACCGGAATGAACGTTCCAGGTAAAATGTAAGGCTTGGTGCAGACTCTATCCACTCTTGCCACAGGCGGATACATGCGTAAGGTTTCTGGAAAAAAGTTTAGGTATACTTAGCTACCCAGAGTCAATATCAATATACTTTTCTTGATAAGTCTTAAAACGGCTATCCGGAAAATTGAGCTGTCATCATTTTCACATAAGCACGAAATAAGGTGTAAAACTTATAGGACCGTTAGGTTTGTGTTTTTTAAATACTTGACTCTGACAGAAATTGGGTGAATAATCGCCTAGATTGCCATTAACTAAATAAATATAAATAAGAAGAAAGACTATGCAGCAGAAGCAAATATGAGGCTTGCTACACATGTATTATGTTCGGGCCGGCATCATTCGGCACAGGCCAGGCGGTAATGTGGATGAACGTTCGGAAAAAAGCCACTCGGGTTTGCCGTAGCCAAAATGGCGAAACGGAACCCTTATAATTTCGCCCTGACCAGTTAGTAGAAGGCTGTAATTTAGCATGGATACACATATTACTTACGCCGACAAAGTGAAATAATAAAATCATAAAAAAAACATTTTTTTGAGGGTACCTCGCCTTTAAGTAAAGGGAGGATGTGATTTTTTTTCTCACCTACCCCATCGTGTAAAGTATCATTGAAAAGGTCTTTTAAAATCGTTGGTTGTTAAGGGTTGTGACGACCATTTTTAGATTTAGGGATCCGTGTTATTAGGCTTTAAGGTGCAAATTTTTGTTAGAGTCAAGAGTCCCCCTCCTACCAGCTAAATGGTTGATGACCGTGATTTATTTCACATACCCAAATGTGTACCCGTGATAAAAATCACGGTACCTAGTTGTGAAATTAAAAGGAAAACTATTACAGCATAAAAAATATTACAACAAATGAGAAGTAACAAAATTTTCTTACTAATTACATTGAAAATTATTATTAAGTAGGTTGTAAGTATGCATTTCTTTGTACAACCTACTAATAACAGAAAACCCACTTCTTACGATTACGGAACCCTACATTGTGTGTGGCCAGACATGCACTTGCCCGGTTTTGAACTATCCGATTGGCACTTGTTAATAACGCCTAAAATGTGTAGTAGTTGCTTTAAGCTGGCTTTGTTCGGTTCGGAAAGTACTGCCCGACTGAATGTGCCGACCCGCTTGTGTGTAGCCTCCCTTATACTTATAGGTACAGCATAAAAATACTTACCCAACAAAAAGCCATCCAAATAATGTAATTGTGCCAGAAGATCGTAGTCAACGTTCTTTCCTTCAGTCATTTGTGTAACATGCTCTCTAAGTTTGGTCTGCAATTCAGGTTTGGTCGCCAACACGTGAATGGCGAAAGACAGTAGAGTGCTTGATGTTTCATATCCGGCAATAAGGAACAATAGACATTGTGCATCTATTGTTTCGTCGTCCAAATCTAAATGAAATGGTAACAATGAGCATTTATTATTAATTACTAGCTGACCCGCGCAACTTTGTCTGCGTTGTTTGAACGCGATAATTTAAGAAGCTACTGGTCCGAATTGAAAAAATGTTGTACTGTTGGATAGCCCATTTATCGAGGAAGGCTATAGGCGATATAACCAATAGGAGCGGAACAGCAATGAAAAAAGGGGAATAGCTAAGTGGCTCAAGCGTCAAGCCCCATCTAAAATAATTTCAGGCCTATATTCTTGACTAGCTGTCCCGCGCAACTTCGTATGCGTCAATTTTCCCCGTTTTTGCAACATTTTTCATTGCTGCTCCGCTTCTATTGGTCGTAGCGTGATGTTATATAGCCTATAGCCTTCCTTGATAAATGGGCTATTCAACAGTGAAAAAATGTTTCAATTCGGATCAGTAGTTCCTGAGATTACCGCGTTTAAACAAACAAGCAAACAAACTCTTCAGCTTTATAATATTAGTATAGATAAAATCTACTTCTGGATCCGCCATTGCCCGCCAATAAGTTAAGGAATAGATTACTTCAATTGATGTGATTGTGTTGGTCGCGAGGTTAGCTACCTACGTCTGGGAATGACTATATTGACAGCGGGTACCTATATAGGTACTATCAGGTATCCAGTGTTATGGGTCGACTGCGGTCGACGTGGATTCGATATCCACACAGCTTAGGACACCATTTTGTGTGCTATCCACAAATAGTTTAGGTTTGCAAAATAATCTTAGAAACGAGAACGAGTATAGGAAAGTAGTATCTTCGTAATAATGTTCAAATATCTAGATTCGTATGTATTATATCTAGTAAATAATGACAGTAAACCATTGTTTACAGATGATTAAAAGGATTTACTGTGTAACAGCGTTATCTACGAGTAGGTATGTTCAATGATATAAAATATTATAAATTAAAAATATATATTTCACAGGTTTGTATTCAACTAAGTATTCTTACATTATTATCCGTTGGTTTATTTTTGAAATGAATGCTAAATAATTGATCAAGATTAATAATATAGAAATACCTAATACGTAAACGTTATGAATGGCCCTTAAATAGATTCGTCTCTGGGTAATTATACCTACTTTGTGTCCGTTAATTGTTTAATTGTCAAGTCCCTCACTTCACAGGCCTTGTACCACAATGTCAACAAGTGAGCATGCACCTCGCAACGGCAAATGTTTATGAGAAAAACTAGATAACTATAGATACATTTCTACCAATTTACAAGGCTTGTACAATTTATATACGCGTCAAATAAGTCCAAAGTTATCTACAAATTCTATAACATAATAAAAACAACACTAATTCTTTATGTACCTATGTACAAGGTAGGTAGGTACATAAACAACCAATTTAGCGCTATTAGCGAAGCGACATTTTCAGGCGGTGCAACATTATGTAGGTATGGAATGTTTCTCTCACGCAAATAAATGATTTGATTTGATTTGATCTCTTATCTTGAAATTATCGGATCTCAGAACAAGGATGCTTTAGAAATTCAAATGAGATATTTTACGTTTTTATCAAAATCGGCTAAGAGTCTTCTTTGACATTTATATTGTTTAATATAGCTTCTAATACGACTATATACGCCGATTTAAAAAACAACACTGTTTGTGTTTAATACAACGTGAGACTACTTCAATTAAAGATCTATCTACTATACATCAGACATCTATCTACTATAGGTATATTCTCACATATAAATGTTATCCATTGTTTATTTTAACCATGACACAAATATCCAGTCATTCTCTAAATAAGATAGTACCTACCCAGGGGCGTAGCTAGGGGGGATGGCGGAGGCGGCCCGCACCGGGTGTCACCCTTTTTGGGGTGACACCGTTCCCAAGAACGGTGGATGACGTCACGATTGCCATAAAATCATTTCATATGAAGTTAAATTCGACTTTGGCGGACATGTCTCGGTGCCGGAGTTGGTAACGGCTTAGGGCCGGTACCTTTGAGGTCGCAGGTTTAAGGTTAATTGTAATTAAACATAAAAATATAACTATTACACATGAGTTTATTAAAAAATACTCGTTGTCATTGTTGTCAACGAGAAGTTGTCAAAGTAAACTTAGATTTTAGGGGCTACATAATATTTGAAGATATCTCTCGATTAATCCAGTCTCATCAACAGAGACAATGGGACCAACTTGGAAGTATACTTTAACAAAAAAAGGAATTTTCCAAATCGGTACACAAGTCGTCTTTGAATAATCGAGTAACATAAATAAAAAAGATAAGAGATTTTAATTGTAAGATATTTGTTTATCTTTCTTTTTATTGTGTTTTGTTATTTGTTTAATATTTTAAATAAAGGTATTATATGATCACATGATGTTTATCATATATATATATATATATACACTGACGGACTCATAAACTGCATCAAAGTTCAGGTTTACTCTAAAAGGATTTTTTTATAATAAGTATGCAAACTTTTTAGATTAAATTATATAAATATGGAAAGACTGGCTCTTAATCTTAAAAAAAAATTAAATTTAAAAATAGAACTGCGGTAAAACAAATGAATATAGCCGGGAAAAGAAAATTTACTCGTAGTATCAGATTTGCGTGTTATTTATAGCAAAGTTTTAAATTAATTCTCATTGATTTTTTTTGTTTGGTCAATTGAATTATTGTTACCAGCATAATTGTTGGGTTAGTTTTTTAACACATCGAGAGTTTTTGAACCATAATATGGATACTTCGTCCGAACAAGCGGCACAAATTGTAGCATTGGTGCGGGAGGGCTTGGATCAACGAACGATTGGTAGAAATTTAAATTTAAACCAGTCTACGGTTTGTAGAATATACAGAAGGTTTGTAGAGACAGGTTCTTACAGGAGGAGACGTGGTACAGGCAGAACTCGAGCAACCACAGGTCGTGATGACCGATTTATTGTTACAACTTCCCTGCGAAATCGTTTCCTCACGTCAGTTAACATCAAAACCGAGCTTAATGAAGTGCGTGGAAAAAACGTGTGTGCACGAACAATAAGAAGAAGGTTAAAGGAAGCGGCTATCACCCCTTTTAGACCAGCAAATGGTCCAAAGTTGTCTGCAGCTCACAGACAAGCTCGCTTAAGATTTGCGCGTCATCACCTGAATTGGACAGAAGAGCAGTGGGCCTCTGTATTGTTCACGGACGAGTGTAGGACATGTTTATATGGTGCAGATGGTCGCAGAAGAGTCTATCGTCGACGTGGGGAGCGATATGCTCAAAGTTGCATTGAGGAGCGTGTTCCTTTTGGAGGCGGTTCATGTATGGTCTGGGGTGGCATATCGATGAACGGGCGAACAGAACTTGTGTTCATAGACATGGTCCGTCAAAACGGTAATAGAGGGGGTTTGACAGCACATCGCTACATAACAGAGATATTAGAAGATCACGTGGTGCCTTACATGGGATTCATAGGCGAAAATTTTACTTTAATGCAGGATAATGCCCGGCCGCATGCAGCTGCACAAGTTCAACATTATTGCGAAGAGGTTGGGATACGTACAATGAATTGGCCAGCACGCAGCCCGGATCTTAATCCCATCGAGCATGTTTGGGACAATTTAAAAAGAGCTGTATATGCGAGAAACCCTTCGCCTACGACAGTGGCAGCACTAAGAACAGCACTTTCAGAAGAATGGGACAATATTCCGCAAGATCTTTTAAAAACCCTTATAAAATCTATGCGGAACCGATTAGAATCCGTAATAAGGGCACGTGGGGGTAATACACCTTATTAAAACACAAATAAACCCTTGCATAAAGTTTGTGTCTATTGTTAAAACCAATTTTTTAATTAAACAATTTTTCCTTAAACTTCTGTTTTTTCTTCAAAAAAGGTCTTAAGGTCCTTTCCAGTACATAAACTTAAACTTAAAGATATGATCCTACGCTGTTTTAAAGTTCACGAACCAATCTAGAGGTTTCAATTTAAATCTGTATAGAAAGTTTGCATACTTGGTTAAAATATTTATTTCAAAGTCGTCTATTACTTTGATGCAGTTTATAAGTCCGTCAGTGTATATATATATATAATTTATTGCTTTTAACTTTCGATGGGGGGAAGTTGGTGGTGTCATCAGCAACTTCCGCACCGGGTGCCACCTAGGTAGCTACGCCACTGTACCTACTTTACCTATCTACTGCATAATACAATATGCGAGTGTAGGTACGTCAGTTAATGCGAAGTGCTTGATAATAGTTATACCTAATAGATAGCACTAGCGGAGAGATGATAAGTTTTCTTTACAAAAAGTGTGGCAGGTGATTCAATTGACTAAATAACGGCGAAGTGGTTAGGTACTGTGATCAATTTAGCGAAACTATGATCACAGATTCGAGAGCCGAGAAAACACACATAAGTTTACTGCTTTATTTGATGAAAAGAGTACTTATCTACACTAATATTATAAAGAGAAAAGATTTGTATTTTTGTATGTAACGAATAAACTTAAAAAGTACTGGACCGATTTTAATAATTCTTTTTTTGTTGGATAGCCCATTTATCGAGGAAGGCTATAGGCTATATAACATCGCGCTACGACTAATAGGAGCGGAGCAGCGACGAGAAATGTTGCAAAAACGGGGAAAATTTACGCATACGAAGTTGCGCGGGACAGCTAGTCTTTGATAATTTTATAACACGTTTATTATTAGATACTCGTAATTATTTGTAGGTAGGTAAATACATACGCAATTTAGTTTTCGTATTTTCCGAATCAGTCTTTTCCTTGTTTGAAACGTCAATTAGAATCTGTAGGAAGTCACTTTGCCTGTAAAAAAAGTAAAGTACCTAATAAAAAAATGTTTGTTTCTGTTAAAATATCTGTTTACATTTAATAAGGAAAAGGAAATACAGTGAAATACGCCTGAAAAGCAACGCACTTCGGCTCTGACCTTAGGAATAATTAGTACTAGGTACTTACATTTATCATAATAATACAAAATTTAAAAGCAATTGAATTGTATGAACTAGAGCCAAGGACAGCCATTGACAATGGTGTTCTTGGGTTCGCAAATCGATCGGTAAGCATAGACAGAGATTGGACTGCGCCTACCCTTTCAGCAGGCAGCAAAGTGTGAAAGAGACAAAGCACTCGTGCGGCCAGTAGTCGACATCAATAGGGTATTTGAATGAAGTCAAATCAGCCTCTTTTTCGGAAACGTCAGAAACGCCCCGCTTCGTACAAATTAGTAGGTATGGAATATATGGTCATATCATTTACTTTTAGTGTTTCTCTTTATGATTAAAAATTAATAAACACGTTAAATTAATAAATGAACAAAGTTTTTTAGAACACTTTGACATATTTTACATGTTTATTATAAAATATATTATTTTTATAATAGTAGTCAAGTACCCAATTATCATTACAGACCTACAGAAAAGATACAGGATCATGGCAGTTAATGGGCGCACAATTGCATTGTCCCTTTCTAGAGAGTGGTCAATTTTGTTAGGTTATGGCGCAGTCTAGTGTCTAGTGTCTATGTCTATGGGTAGGACCTACGGTAGGACCGATAGATCTATCACTTTTTTTATAGCGCATATAACATACAAGCGCTATTCACAGATCTATTCCTCACTTACTTGGAGTTAGATTCATTCCTTTCAGCTTTAGCTGCGTTTAAAATTCTTACTAATTCGCTTGTAGATTCCACATTTAAGAATGAGAAGTTTATATATTTTATTATACTCGGCATAAATATTAAAATAAAGAATAAAAACAGTCTTTTGTGCAGCGGCATGTAGTCAAACTTTTCAGCAACCTAAAAAAAAAAAAAAAAAATCTGGAAAAGTTTATTTTTAACCACCGATCCCACCGATTCAAAAGGAAGGGTGTTTTACGTATAAAGTTGAACGTGTAGGTACGTGTGTATCAGTATCTTTATGTCTGCCTGTGTCATCGTAGTGCCAAGCGAAAGGACAGACCTGGTTGCGATATGTTTTATTAGAAAGTTAGTTTAAGTACAATAATATTGCATTTTTGAAAGATAGAAAAATTTGAAGTCGGGACCCAGGAATCGAACCCGAGACTTCCGTATGCCAAACCGGGGCCGGAATCGAACTACCTATCTGGACTATATTACTAGACCTCAAATTTCTCTATCCTTTATTGCTCGCGAGTTGGGCCCTCGCATGCGCCATCTAGCCGGTAGTTAAAGTATAACGGCTTTTGTTATTGATTCGTTACAAAGATCATTTCAACAAATTATGATGTCGCAGGCCGAATATTATAGTAATTTTTATAGACATTTCTTGCCAATTATACTTTATAAATACAATAATTGCATTTTTGAAAGATAGAAAAATTAAAGTTTAGACACAGGAATGCCTATAAAAATTACTATAAGTTAGTTTAAGGTTAAAGCACACTGATCCACTCGGAAAGGGATCAGCACCGTATCATTCAGCTGTCAACTGTTTGTGAGCTTGTCCCGCTCGAGACGAGGCGATAACGTTACGAATCCAATTAGTGTGCGTTGCAGTAGGGAGTTACATATACATACTGCCTCTGTGGCACGGTGTGAGTGTGTCCGACTGCTACGCGAGAGGTAGTAGGTTCGATTCCCACATGGGACCGCACTTTGTGTGATCCACCAAACCCGTGACACAGGGCTTGTACCATACTGCGGAGTCGTCGTTTAAAAAAAACAAACACAAAGTTTTAACGAGTTAAAATATATAACAAAGTTAATACGATGCCGATTCCTTTCTGGGTATTTAACGTGCTTTGACCTTAAATCGGGATGGATCTTAAATTTATTTGATAACAATCAGCTCTGCCATTTTGATGACAACTGAGTTTTAGTCCCACGTGTCGGGGCTTTTTTAATGTTAACCACCTAATTCTGGTTTAGAAACCTACGAATACGAATAGCTACACTTTTAATAAATCTACGCTTACTTTTAAAAAGTGGGCATTCTCATCTGTTAAAGCGCCCCCCTTAATCCCGAAAGCACATGCTCCGATCACTTCCAGAGTAAAATGTCCTATTGTTTTCTTCATTTCAACATCTTTTTTATCTGAAAAATAAAATTAATCTAATACATTATCTAGAAAATCATAAATTTAACTGTAACAATATAGGAAACATAGGTTACCAGACCACGGACTATAATCAATTTGACCCAATTCCCTGCTAAAATTTATCATAGTTAAGCACTATGTGAACATAACAAGTATTCCGTTGCGCTAGATAACATCATTTACCACGGCATTATACAGTCGTCATTGTTAATTATAAATAGAAATTTTAACAAAAACTTGCCTAAAGGTCAATGCAATGCAACTTCCTACGTACATACAGTAGGTATAACATAATATACTTTCTTCTTTCTTGTTTCTTTCTTTCTTTTTAAGACGAGGGCAATCTGCCAGATATTCCAGCTGATTTCTATCAGTGTCAAGTGTACATTTATATTATTCATGTATTTTCAAAATGATGACGACCTTATGCACTTTTAATTGAACAGTTTTATCTAGCAGTCAAAACTGACGCCCTTTGTTGACTGAACTGACAGTTTTCATCGTACACGCACTCAGTTTTCCCTTTCAGTTCAGTTAAAAAATATGTGACCACAATATATCACCACTTTTATCTGATAATAAAAAAACTGTCAGTTTTCATCGTACACACACACACAAACACACACTTTTTTAGGGTTCCTTAGACCACCAAAATGGAACCCTTATAGTTTTTTACACTTTGAAATTTAAAAGTGATCTTGTGTAGCCACTATTATTATATTTTTATATCCAGGGGCAGTCTTTTTATCTCACTGCGCAGAAGGACGGTAATTGATTGAATTTTCATCCTTTCATACCCAGCAATAAGGAACGTCATTCTGTTTTTATGTAAAAGTAACTGTGGTCGAATAAAAACAATGTGGGGCAAAAGTAATGACACAATGCTAATTGGATTAAATTTTATTTCATGGAGCAAAATGACGCTGGTTCAGAGTCGATTAATTTTTGTCATTGTTACTCATAAAATATATGGCACCAAATTGGCGATTTCAACCAAGTTTCGGGGTTTGTAGTAAATAAACAAGCAATAACCGCAGACAATATATTCACGTTCTTCAAGAATGAATAGCATCATTAGTTGCGTCAACTAATTCTCTCTTTGTCTACTACAAAAACGTCAAAGCACAATAATACATGCCGCTATTAGTAAAAATATGACATTATTTTTGGCCCAACTTCTTTAGAATACAAACGATTACCAGGTTAAAGCTATTTATATCTACCCAAGGTTAAAACATAGTAATAATATGTTTATTTTCTGTAAAAGGTTATACTTATTCTAACCGATCGCGGTAATGAATAGCACTGCCAGTCTCTTTAATGACATAACCTATGTATTACGGTCCAAATTTCAATGTCAATAAACTTGTAACATAAGATGGAGTTGGACAGTGTTAATGTATATTGTTTATCACATACCATATTGGTTTAAAAATTCGACCATTTGTTGGGAACACAGCTCAATAAGGGGTAGCATGTTTCTTAGACGAGATGAACTAAAGACAGGTGTCAGGGTACTCCTTACGCCTTTCCATTCTGATCCCTGTCAAAAGTAAATATTATTTTAATTTATTGAATAGCTATTTAGCATTTACGCACAAGGTATATCATCCGTAGAGAATTATAGCACCTATGCTCTTCTTTAGTATTATAGCAGTGTCAATAGATAACTTATTATATAACATCAAAATGGATTATGACTCATGACCTCGTCCAGTGCAACTTGGTCGAAACGTCAACCAATCGAAAGGTGACATGATGTATGATCGCGATAATCTCCATATTACGTTCATTTATTTATATATTGACGAAGTTTAGTAAAATATAGTAAATCTAAATATTTATTACTTTTTTATATTCATATTTCGTCACATTGGTCACGGTCTCTCGGTGAACTGTTAAATAAAAGTAGAAGAGCTCATTATGTGTTATGAACTGACTCTATATATAAATTTGTATTAAATAAGTTAAAATGCTAAGTCGCAAGCAAAATGCATGTCGGCAAGTTTATGTAAACTGTTTAAGTTTAACCTTCAACTGACTAAATTATAACCTGACCAGACAGGTTTAGCTAGTTTTCTGTTTTTGTGCTTTATGGTAGACAACAAGTTTGCCATACATAGTGTCTGTGGCATTGAAATAAGTGGTATTTATGTGCAGATTTGTAGCTTAGATGCTGAAGCCATATCTTAAATTGGTATCAGTTATTTCTTAATTTCATTGGTATAGCCACATCCATCGACAGTTAGATTATTGAGACCGGCTGTTAAGAAAAATGTTGACAACTCATTAACTCACATAAAGTTAATGTTAATAAATCTAAGTTGTTGATATTTAAATGTACGAATTGATTGTTAGATAGCGTACCTAATATTTAGGATACATCGTCACAGAGTATCTATCTGACGATGCAGACATAGACAGGGAGCGCAGGGCGTTCGCTTATTAAATAGGTAGGTACTGGGTCAAGGTGTTATTTTATTTATTTAAAGTATACTGTCAGACCTTGTATACGTGCAGGTATACGCAGAGACACTGCGCGTCCAATATAACGATGGGTTGAGGATGCTGATGGGACTGCCACAGTTCTGTAGCGCATCTAATAACGATTTTTATGCGGTTATCCGTAAAAGCACAGCGTTGATGTTAAACAGAACCTGTGGCAGTAACAACAGTATTCTCAAAACATCAGTGCTAAACCCGACAGTCCCTTTTTAGCATACTGGGTATACATACATACTGTAACCAGATATCATAGGCCATTTTTATATGCTAAATAGCTTTATTAATTAATAAATTGTTTTAAGAATTTGTTGTACTATGGATTGTGTTTATCCGAAATGAGAATATATTATTACTAGCTGTCGCCAGCGGCTTCGTCCGCGTTGTTGATTTTTGATCTTCTTACGGGTTGATTTTCACATTTCGATCAAAACACTGAAACACGTGTTTCCTAATTTTAAATAAAAAATCCAAATTTCACAGATCTTAGTTTAAAATTGATGGAGTTCCATACAAACTTGAAATCCATATTTTATCCTATTTGGGGTTGATTTTCCAAAAACGCTGAAATACGCATTTCTTTATCGTAAATGAAAAAGCTTAATACAAAATTTCATAGATCTAACTTCAATACTGACGGAGGTTCATACAAACTTGCAACCCCTTACCCTTATCTTACCCCCTTAGTGGTTGATTTTTCTAAAACGCTGAAACACGTATTTCTTTATTTTAAGCCAAATATCCATGTGCAAAATTTCACAGACCGAACTTTACACTGACGGAGTTTCACACTATTTTAGGACGGAGTTATACACAAACTAACCCCCTTAGGGTTGATTTTCCAAAAACGCTGAAACACGTGTTTTTTTTTTAATTTTAAACGACAAAGCTAAATACAAAATTTCATCTACTTATTACTACCTAATAATTTTATCTTTTACCTACTAATTTTATCTAACTTCAAGCCTGACGGAGTTTCATACTAACTTTAAAACTCCTATTTTACCCTCTTAAGGAACGAATTTCTAAAAAAAACCTTTCTAAGTGGATGCCTTTAACATAAAAGGCATCAACTGCCAAAATTTTAGGTTTGTAACTCTAGCAGTTTAGGCTTTAATGAATCAGTCAGTCAGTCAGTCAGAACAAGTGACTATATACTTATGTATACCTATATATAGATTATTATTATTATTCTGGTAAATACTAACATACAAGTAATTAAGGGAAAATGTTGATTTTATTAATAAATTCACACTTGTAGGTATGTGTCGATATCTACATTTATAATGTGAATTAATGTCCCGATTCGATCTCAAACAAAAATCAACACTGATACATTTCAGATGATTTTCCAAAATCAATATTTTTGGAAGATGATTAGAATCCAGCCTGTGGGTAGACTCTCAAAAAATGATAAATTAGCTGACAAAATTAGTCATTCTAGTTGAAGAATGCCTCGTTATTAATTAAGAATTAATGTGTTAATTCAGGTTCGTTTCAATCAAGTCAATTTCTAATTCAATCGCGATCCAATCTTCTGAAAGATCAGACGGGATCAGTGCAACCTTGGTGCAACCCTATCCTGTATAATATGAAAATAAAAAATAAAAACGATCAACTTCTGTGTACTTAGCGCGAGTTTGTTTTACGTTAACGCGATCGACACGTTTAGGACGTTTGGCACTCCAATTGACCCGCTGCAAACTCTTATCTAATCAGAGAGCCAAATGCAGTACGCGATTCGATCGCGTTAACGTATTTTAAGGGCAGGATTTTGAGTTGAAGTACTTCAACCGCACAGTTATTCACAATAACAAAATCCTGCTCTTAAAATACATAACAGTGTGCATAGTGCGTATTTAACAGTGTATATAGTATTCATTACGTTCGCGTAAACGAGTACTTTGTACGGTGTTGGTTATCAATGTGAACTTAAAAAGTATACTTCTGCTACGTAATTAGATGGGAAACCATAACATAGTATTATATTATCTGTGCCATAACTTTGAATTTAAGAAAATGAAATATGAAAGCAAGGAGACTTTAAAGCTGAAATATTAGAACAGGATATTATAAAACAGTACATTACCTTTAAATTTAGCAGGGACCGACTCCAAAATTTTGGATGTCTCGAGTTCAAAGTGATGCGATCAGTAAAATGTTCAAAGTCACGAATTGTTACTGCTTTGATTAATTCTGGATCCATGAGGGTTAAAAGTGGTCTCCTTCCTTCAAAAAGACCTGTGAATAAAAATAAATATTAATGAGGTATGCCTCGGCGAGTTTCTTTGTGGCGCGATTGCCCTCTAATTGAGAAGGTATTCCCGACTGCGGAAGAAGTTACTTTACAGGACTCAGTGACATCATTTAATGTTGTGTTTCTGCGAGTCAATAAGGACATGATCTGTATCTACTAGACCACATCATAACCTACTGTTTGTCCCAATAGGGCCACGCGCATAGTCCTAGGGACTACTCGTAGAATTTATGTGAATTCGCTGCACATGTCAACTTTTACTATTCATGAGCTGGTCTACTACGTGCCACAAATTGCTATTTCTGGCTTCATAAGGTCGTGGTACGGGCCACAAAACGCCGCAGAAATATTGGCTTTCATAATAATATCGAACCAACAAGTGCAAAAGTCGCGTCCGGCCTTTTTAGATGATAAAAACTTCGGAATAAATGAAAATTGTTATTGTGTATCCTACAGATTAATCCTACAAATTAATTCCTTATTATCTGCAGAGAAGGTGACAATGCTGTTCTTTGGACGCATGCTAATATATATAGCGGTCAACGACCACAAATTACTGTCGCTTCTAAGATCGTCGTGATCATCTTTAATTAAAGTCGCCGCTTTAAGCTATAAATGTCGTCGTCTCTGTTGCCTCGGGTTCGGCGTTCCTGCTGCGTTATAACTGCAGTGTCATCTCTCTAAAAAGTTTGGCAACCCGCAAGTGATACTGAGTATTGTTTGCATCCTTTTTATAACGCGCAATTTGATCATGAGCATTTTCTTACGCCTCGAAAAACGAGCGAACTACAAGTATGTACCTAAGTACTGCATGCGAATTACGCACGACTAAATCTGTGATCGGTTACTACGTAGTCAACAAGCAATTACTTTTGTTGTATTTGCGCCTCGGCAATTGTTGGTCGATCTCATTACATTTGCGCGGATGGGCGCGACAATCCCCCTTGTACACATTCAGGGAAGATGGTTGTAGGAAGACTTCTAATAATCTCTTTAGTCCTTTTTTATGACAGACATGTTGTTATGCAATGGTGTTTTTGTTAGTCATAGGAAAATTTGCATATATTATTGTGAGATGGCACAGTTTTTAGATAAGTACCGACTGTCGAGTTATTTTTGGATATTAGTAACTTGGCTACAGTCTATCTATACTAATATTATAAAGCTGAAGAGTTTGTTTGTTTGAACGCGTTAATCTCAAGAACTACTGATCCGAATTGAAAAATTATTTTACTGTTGGATAGCCTATTTATCGAGGAAGGCTATACGCTAAATAAAATTACGCTACGACCAACAGGAGCGGAGCAGCAATGAGAATGTTGCAAAAACGGGGAAAATTTACGCAGACGGAGTTGCGCGGGACAGCTAGGATATTATAAAGGTGAAGAGTTTGTTTGTTTGTTTGAACGCAGTAATATCAGGAACTACAGGTCCGAATTAAAAAAAAAATTACCGTTGAATAGTCCATTTATCGAGGAAGGCTATAGGCTAAATAACGTCACGCTACAACCAATAGGAGCGGAGCAGCAATGAAAAATTTTGCAAAAACGGGGAAAATTTACGCAGACGAAGTTGCGGTGGTCAGCTAGTAATATATTATACAATTTTGTTTAATTCGGATTAGTAGTTCCTGAGACTATCGCGATCAAACAAACAAACTCTTCAGCTTTTTAATATTAGTATAGATATACTCGACCACAAACGAGACCATGAATCAGTATTATTTTTAACAAAAAATCTACAAAAAAAATTTTATGAGAACTTTGTATATATATGACGATGCTTGTTTTTTTTTTGTTGATGATAGGCATCAACAAAAAAAAAACAAGCATCATCATATATATACAAAGTTCTCATAAAATTTAAAACATTCACATAAGTATTGAAATCCGATTTATGAATCTTCTATCTGTTTCAAAAGAGAAAGGTCTCTCTCAATGAACACGACGCAATCAATAAAAACTACTTGATCTAAGATGAAATTTGGTAGAGAGGTGGTTTAACCACCGTAGGAGGCTTAAAATGAATTTTCGAAAAAGGATAGGCCAAAAAGGAATTAGGTACAAGGAATTGTATGTTGTATGTTGTGCGCGGACAGAATTGCGGCGAACGACGATTTATGGTTTTCTACTTTGAGATAATGTACTTAGTACATTAATACCTCAATGCTTTTATAATGTACATTTTATTTCGTCAAATATTTTAATAATTCAGAATTTTTACATACCTCCAAAGCGCTTCCCTTTAAAGTAATTATAAGCTTCAAGTTGAAATTCATGGAAAGATTTAGTCCCTCGAATTCTGGGGCCCATATTGCCCAATAATATTACTGGTTTTTTATATGCAATACCTTTTCTTTCGAAAAAATCAAAATTTGCTGTATAATAGAAATATAACAGGAATAATATGGTCAGAATAAGGAGGAGTTTATAATCTTGTAGCACAAACTCCAAGAGTTTTTTGGATCCACTAAAGTATTCCATGTTTATAATGTACTGGAACTGCAGTTCTCGATCGCTAAAACACACTCATTACAGTTCTCAACGGTAATGTACACTATAGTGCACCTTTTTATTGGATCAAGTGCAATTTTAAAACAGCGCATGTATTTAATCGTTTAAAGTAAACAATGTATGAAGTAAACGAACGAAACACACACTCACCACGGACAACGATAATCAACTAAAAAAAAAACAAAACATTACATAAACTTTACGTCACAGTTGACATTGACACTTAACAGACAGATAGGGATGTCCACATAAAATATGCGTTTTAATCAACTAAATATTATAAACTATTATCCGTACTATATAATTATCTAATAACACACTCCTCGTGTGATAGTATTACTGTAGACTAGATAACATACATAGTGATACTGTAGGTTTTACATTTACTCTCTCCTTGAGTGTAATAAAATGTTAGCAGATGATGTTAAAATCCAATTGACTTTGACGTTTCTAATGTCATTGACACTTGTCCCTTGTCATTGTCATGTCAGGTACAGATTGTAAACTTTACAACCTAAAATTTGCAACTCTTGTTTTATCAAAGAATCACTACATAATCGATATTTTCTGAGTGCAAAGAACGAACTAGAAAAATACGAACACCGAATATTATAATGGGTAAAACATCAAAAGATAAAAGAGATATTTATTATCGGTTAGCTAAAGAAGAAGGTTGGAGAGCCAGAAGTGCTTTCAAATTACTACAAATTAACGAAGAACACAACATATTTGATGGCGTAACACGAGCTGTAGACCTATGCGCGGCGCCTGGTAGCTGGAGCCAGGTATTGACCAAAAATTTGCGACAGAACACCGAAAATCCGGACGAGGTCAAAATAGTAGCCGTAGACTTACAAGCAATGGCTGCATTACCTGGTGTTATACAAATACAAGGCGATATTACAAAGGTTTCTACTGCTAATGCTATAATTAAAGAGTTTGAAGGTCTCAGCGCTGATTTGGTGGTGTGTGATGGAGCTCCTGATGTAACAGGTTTGCACGACATAGATGAGTATGTACAATCGCAGCTACTTTTAGCCGCTCTTAACATAACCACACATGTATTAAAAAACGGTGGCATATTTGTTGCAAAGATATTTAGAGGAAAGGATGTGTCACTTTTATATTCACAGTTGAAACTATTCTTTAAATATGTGACTATATCTAAGCCAAGGAGTTCTAGAAATTCAAGTATAGAAGCTTTTGTGGTGTGCAAAGATTATCAACCACCTGAAGGATATGTACCAAACATGGTAAACCCTTTGTTAGACCACAAGTATTGTGATTTTAATCAATTTACGGGCCCCAATAGAATTATAGTACCATTTAATGCATGTGGTGATTTGAGTGCATATGATTCTGATACATCATACCCATTGTTGCTGGAAGGACAGACATCATATGAATATAAAGAACCTGTACAGAGTCCCATTAATCCACCATATAAGGAGATATTGGAGAAGACAAAAAATATTAAACTATAATGTAAATAAATGTAATAAACTATTATACAATAAGAAAAATACTGTTATTTATTTTTTCAATCTCACTCATAAAATGTATTCTAGTCTGTTACTGTTTTATGATACAAATGCAATACTTAAATATGTTTTTTTTTTTATGAAAATTGATTAGTTATGATTGTAAAATCCAGAGCTAAACTATTAACCATTAATAATTTTCATAAAATGCAAATTCTAAGGAACTTTATAAAGTTTTGAAGTTTTTTCGTTGTAGTTCATTTCAGTGAATATTCACTATAAAAATAAGGAAAAGCTTTTCTGGGGCCAGCCCATGATAGATAACTAGAATAAGTTAGATTGTTTTGTCCCAAGGTATCTTGGGGATAAAACTGCTCCAGAAAATCACACTTGATTTGTCTGTATGTGATGCAATTAATCAGTGTTGGAGCATTGAGCTTTATTATGTATTAAATATAAATATTATAATAATCTCTTTGCTGTATTCCTTTTTGCATGGCATATCCATGTCATAGATAAATTACCTACTATCTACTATCCCACTATGGATTAAAAAAAGAAATAGATTCAAAATAAATGTCATAGCTAAATTATGAAATTTTTTGTATTTTAAAATTTTATGTTTTATTGGCTAAATTTTTAGTAATTCACGATGGGCAAGTTTCAGATGCCAACTGTAAAAGAATTTCTAGCAAAAAAGGTAAAATCATACAAATTAATTTCTTTGTTATTTGTAGTGAGGACTCCAACTGTAGTGTTATGAGTATTATAGTCCTGATTATTATGTTGGTACACTAACTCAATTATAGTAAGCAGCTGTAGGTTAATTTCCGCAATGATTGAGAGTCAATCAAATTCATACAGTCTGCAGCTGTTTTTGAGGTCAGCTTTCCCTGCTTGTTCGAGGTTGTGATGTGGGTAAGCTAAAATGTCAGGTTAATGCGCCTAGCGGGTGGAGATCCGCATGTCTCCATAGTATGATATAGCTGACCCGCGCAACTTCGTCTGCGTAAATTTCCCCGAAAGTTTTTTTCATCAGTAGTTCCTGAGATTATCGCATTTAAACATACAAACAAACGCTTCAGCTTTATAATATTAGTATAGATAAATAGGTATTTGATTGTTGGTACCTATCTATTTGTTATGTGGCAAGTATAAGACTTGTCACATAACAAATAGATAGGTAAGTAGGTAGATATGACGAGGCTGGGACATTGTGGCTCAATGTCCTGACCTTCAGGCCTAGGGGAGGCGGGGTCATTGTGGGGTAATGCCTTCATGCCTTCATGCCCGTAGCTAGGGGGGCGGGAATTGTGGGGCATTGTCCTGCCTTCAGGGTCGTAGCTAGAGAAGGTGGGGGCATGGTGGGGAATTGCCCTATCTTCAAGTCCGTAGCTAGAGGAGGGAGTATTGTGGGGCGATGTCTTACCTTCAGAGCCGTAGCTAGGAGAGGGGGCATTGTGGGGCAACGTCCTACCTTCAGAGCCGTAGCTAGGGGGCATTGTGTGGTAAGGTCTAACTTTAAATCGTGCGAGCGTCTCACACCTTAGCCAGTGATGAGTGAAATGAAATGAACGCCAGTCGTACAAGCGAATCAAATGGCCAGTTGCGAGTGAAATTAAATCCATCCCTTTCCTCCGTCATAAGCACGTTCTTGTTACTGTCGCCCTACCTCTAACATAAGATGCCGTATCTTAAACTCAAGCCTAGCTAAGGCCCTGGGTAGATATACTAACACACAGCATCTGTTCATTTCCATTTAGTGATGTTACGGCGTTGTTAGGTGCAGATCTAAGGGGAGGGAGGGAACTGGGCAATTGCCCCCTTCCCAGACATGTCGCGGAATCTAAACTTTGTTCAGGGGGGGGGCACCCCCTGAACAAAGTGTAGACTCCGCGCCTGTCCATAGGAACCTAAAGATTTATACTTCCTGTCGTTTACCGCTTTCCGGCACATTATAGTGAGCACTACAATTTGTTTTTGGCATTTTCAGAGGTTGTATAGCAAAAAGAAAGATCTAGAATGGGTATATCTAGAGGATGAAATGCTTAAAAATATAAACATAAAACCATACAACCAGAAAGTTCATGAGTGGCTTATATATTTGAAGGAATTAAGACATTACTACCACGATCAAAGTAAGTTTACCTTAGTATTTGTATATTTAACTGGTTACCTAAGCAAGACACAAAGAATTTTATAAATGTCGTCTTACTGGTTAGAGTTCACTGAACTTAATACTAATATATTATGTACGCTGGAAAGGCTATCACCGTCAACAAAAAACTTCCATTAGATTTTGACATTACGGACGGAATTAAATGGAAGTCTATACTTGTGTAACAAGGATAGCAACAACAGCCAATCTTATGTGACAAAATACCATCCAAAATACCGTCCTGTGAAACCTATTTGGCATTTGAAATTGCTGTTACTTTACGAAGTAACCAGTCTAGCGTACTAGTAGTATACCTAGAGGTCAGTTTAAGAGCTGCAGTGAACAAGGGTGAATGCAGGACAAGATCTCGGGGACCCAGGGACTCCGACTTGGCGGTGATCCCTAGGGGTCGGCCTCCACCCAGGGGAGTAGCTTGCCTTAGACGAGCACTGCATCAAGATTTTTTGGGGGCCCCCAAACGGCTAAAAAACGAATGTGAGTGAGTCGCTGCTGTTGGTACAAATTCGCAATTTACTATTCAATGTGTCCCGCTGGTGGGTAGGGAGAGATGCAATTGTTAACGCACGTTCTGGGCCCCTGAAGCTTGGTGGCCCCGTATATATGTAGGTACATATAGCGGTAGCTACGCCACTGTCTCCACCAAACCGGAGATGTGGAGACGAGAGATGTTCTTCAGCTAGGGTGTATCCACCGAAACTGTGCGGAGATGCGTACTGGTTAGACTGTAGCGGAGATATGTGGCTAGGGTAGACATGTGCGCTGACTAGAGCGTTAGATGTGAACGCACAGTTCAGTGCGATCTAACTGAAAGTCGTTATTACAAAAACATTAACTTCTTTTACTTGAAGAAGAAGAATAGCTATAGTCTGAATAAGTAAAATTACACTCGCTTTTGTCAGCTTGCAAAGCGATACTAACATCGCCGCCTTGTACCGCGATCCAGCTCAATCTCAGCGAAGGACAGCTCATATCTCCGCATCCATCGCGCCATAAAAATATGTTACCTACATCTCTGCTCAGTGGTATCCACTGTAGCTGAGTGGAGACTAGATGTATGAATAGCGAAATTCTATTGGTTTTTAGGGTTCCGTATCCAAAATGGAACCCTTATAATTTCGCCATGTTCCGTCGCCGACCGTCCGTCCGCTGCTTAGCTCAGGGGCTGCTTAGCTTAGTGCTATCTGCCCCGCCCGCTGCCTCCCGTGGAGGCGCGGCGCCCTGTGTGTATCCAGGTACCGCGTAGGTGTGAAATGTCCCGAACGCAACAACATCGCGTCCGGGCATTACCACTGGGCGGGTCGCCGACAGTATAACAAATTCCGGCGGCCCGTTCGCGAAGGTGGCGAGCGATACACGGCGGGTTTTTTAGTGGGTGCAAACCCCACGCTACCTCCATCGTCTTCCCCGGACGGTGGGGGTGTTCGTTAGGATTTTTTTCCGACAAAAAAAAAAAAAGGGACTGTTAGTGCTAGAAGGCTGTAATGTTTTTGTGGATAGAGATTGAGGTCATTTAAAAAAACACTTAACGATTTATGAATCCGTTTGTGAAATATTATGCTTTAGGCTAAGTGCAAATTTTTGTTAGAGTCAAGTGTCCTTTCCCCTACCAGCTAAATGGTGGGTGTTGGGTAGCTATGTGAAAAAAAATCACGGTAGTAGTATTTAGGTATAGTGAAATTAAAAGGAAAACTATCACGGCTAAGTAGGCTTTACAACTTAACGACTAACAGTAGACCAAGTGAGAAGTAACAATGTTTTCGTACAGATTCCATTGAAAAATACTTAAATACTGTTGTTAATAGTATGAAACAAAAACAACAGAAAACTTACTTCTTAAGCTGCATTATTCGGATGTGGGACTACGGAACCCTACTTTGTGCGTGGCCCGACATGCACTTGCCTGTTTTTTAAAACACGCTCATTTGGTCTCTGCTTTGGTGGAGTCCAGGCCTTAGTTTTAGGAAGTCAATGTGCCCAGCAAACTTAACTCCTTTGCCGTGTAACTGTACCTGCCTACCTAGGTACCTAGTATCTACCTATGAGGTTGGTTGACAACAGTAACAATAAAACTTATTTTACAGGAGTGAAAGAGAAAAAAAAGTTGATTGAACAAGTAGGTCCCTCTTGGTACTGCGAATTATCCACTCGACAAAGAGAAGTTTTAGATGATCTAAAAGCGGTACTTCACCAAGACTTGTTAGAGGACTTACCTCGCCGAATGAGACAGTCTTTATATGACTTAGGTTTAATAAAATTAGCCTTTAAAATTCCTAGAAGTGTACTAATGAAGACTATGGCAGACTCAATGGAGGACCCGGGGGTATTTATATGGAAGCTTTACACAGCGATTTTTAATTCACCTCCAAATGAATTACGCGCCCGTAAGTGTTGTCTATTATAATACATATTACTAACGGACAGCTCCGGCTTCGCACGGACTTTTTTCACAACCTACATCATAATTCTCATACACATGATATGCACGTAGGTATTAAGTGAAGTGTTAGGAAATTAAGTGAATAATAGAAAAAACCGCATCAAAGTCAGCTGCGTAGTTTTGAAGACATTAGAATTAAAATTTTATATTTTTGAATTACTATTTTATATTCGTTACAAGTACTTTGGCCAATATTTATGCACATATAGTTTTACCTTTGTTGATGCTCCTACTATAAAGCGCCTTCTAGACGGTTGGAAACAAGCCGGCCCGCCAAGGTGACCTTGCTGGTTTCCAACAGTGTAGACGGCTGTTGCAAACCAAGTACAATGTAATTTGGTTTAAGCGTCTTCTAGACGGTTGGAAACAAGGCTTCCCGCCAAGGTGACCTTGCTGGTTTCCAACAGTGTAGACGGCTGTTGCAAACCAAGTACAATGTAATTTGGTTTGCAACCGCCGTCTGCACTGTTGCAAACCAGCAAGGTCACCTTGGTTTGTATGCTTGTTTCCAACCGTCTAGAAGACGCTTTACAACAGCCGTCTGCACGGTTGGAAACCAGCAAGGTCACCTTGGCGGGAAGCCTTGTTTCCAACCGTCTAGAAGACGCTTAAGCGTCTTCTAGACGGTTGGAAACAAGGCCTCCCGCCAAGGTGACCTTGCTAGTTTCCAACAATGTAGACGGCTGTTGCAAACCAAATTATGGTTTGACCTCCAACGCCCTTGGCGGGTGGGAGCGCTCTCCCACCACGCCGTTTGCTGTTGGTTTGTCGCCGTGTAGTCGGCGTTTCCAACCGAACAACAAACCAAACCACCACACAGGCACACATAAATTGCCGCAGAATTGATATGATGTACATAAGTACCTACCCTTCTTTTATAGTTTTGTTAAATTTATAAAAATGTATTAATTGCCTATTAAAAATTTGCAAGAACATACTGAAGAAATAATTTAATTGGTGTGGTTTGCAACCAACAATTGGTGGGCCCCGCCGAGGTCGCGCGTGTTTGCGTGTGGTTTCCAACCGGTTTTACATACATACGCTGTTGGAAACCAGCAAGGTCACCTTGGCGGGAAGCCTTGTTTCCAACCGTCTAGAACATGCTTAATACAATTTGCATCAGTCCTTTAACATGGTGTGTAGTAGGTATATTATTCGCAGCACCTTACCCCCATATCAAGTTTATAAACATTCAAACATTGTGAAATTGGCAATTTGAAAAGTGTGGTCGCGAGTTTTTATTGCCAGGTTCTTTTCTCCGGCTTTACCTATTGTTTGCGAACTTGGCATTACATGTACATGTAGAATCCCGTCGTATCACAAGAGTTGTTTTGCATACTAAGTGAATAAAGAATTTTGAATTGTGAATTTAAGCGTGCAGATAACGGAAGGCATCTTTGTTTTATACATAGGTAGGTACAAAACGGTATGTAAAGATAAAGTTTAGACTATTTATTTGAAACCAGGATACCTTCTCTTCTATGGATTTGTCGAGGTGATCGGGCCCCGATATATTAGCTAATATATTGGCAGGATATAGGAGCTTGGGTCCTGGCAATTATATCTAATCCACACTCTGTGGCGGCGTTAGATGTCGGTGACGTCGCCGATCGCTAATCAGCGAAACAGAGTAGATGGGAGTGATGGAAGCAGATATCCATGTCGTTTACACAGATCGAGAAAAGTAGTGGACCAAGAAGAGAGCCTTGTGGTACCCCGCTACGCACCATAATCCAACTAGATACATAGTTGTTGATCACAACTGCCTGGGATCTGTTAGAAATATAAGATAAGAACCATCGAAGCAGATCTCCTCGTATTCCGACAACTTCTAATTCATAAATTAGCACGTTATGATCAATTTTATCGAAACATTTGCTATAATCTAAATAAACGATATCCACCTGCTTTCCCTTACTCATTTCGGATATGAAATCTCTAAAGATTATTAAATTAGAAATGGTAGAACGTCCCTTTTGAAACTATGCTGAGAGGCACTAAAAGAATTTTTCAAAAAATATTTGTAAATATCGTTCACAATCAAGTTTATACTCGATTGTTAACGATTCTTTCAAATATTTTTGCCAAAACATAATTTTGATACTGGTCTATAATTTGTGTCTTAGAGCCTTTTTTGTGAATAGGCGTAATAAATGCTGACTTTCAAATTGAGTCGGAAAGTGATTTTATATAGAACAATTTAATAGGAATCGCGATAGTCTCGACACATTTTAACAAAAAAAGAGGAGCCATTAGTATCTCGCAAAAATTGACTGATACCGTTTTCATTCTATCTACCTAAATGTTTCATAGAGACCGTCTACTTATTCTTGAAAAATATTCAGGTAGTCCTATAGTTGGTATAGAAAAAAAATCCATTGACTCTCTTTGTTATAGATTACAATATATGCGCAAGGATTCTCATGTCAAGTTTAGTTTGTATTGATTACAAAGATTGTGTAGAAGCATTGGAAAAATTAACATATTACAAGAAGACTCCTTCAATTAAGAAAGAACCCAGTGAGTACCTATAGCTTGGTTATCTATACTAATATTATAAAGCTGAAGAGTTTGTTTCTTTGTTTGAACGCGGCAATCTCAGGGACTACGGGTACGAATTTTAAAAATATTATTCTGTTGGGTAGCCCATTTATTGAGAAAGGCTATAGGCTATATAACATCACGCTACGATCAATAGGAGCGGAGCAGCAATGAAAATTGTTACAAAAACGGGGAAAATTGACGCATACGAAGTTGCACGGGTCCGCTAGTTAATTATATTACTAGCATCCGCCCGACGCTTCGCCCGCGTTAAGTTTGGACTGCCATTTCACCCCTTTAAAGATGTGCTTTAGGCTTTGCACAAAATTTGATAAAATTTGGTACCTACAATGCTAAAATAAAATCACGCGTAAGAAACCAGGGGAAAGTAATGTGTAATACTTTTTTTTATTAACTCTGGCCTAGCCCATTATAAAAATGTAAATATGGACACCTAGATATTTATTGCAGCAATTAGAAACAGTGTTACATACATCATACGTAATAATAAACTATTCTATTTACAGAAGTACCGAAATACTTCGAACCGAAAGTAAAATACGGCGCGTATTTGCAAAAAATGTACGTTCCCATGCCCCCGGCTAAGGAACCCAAGAAAAAACAAGCTTTACCTCTTGGAAACAAACTGAGACTCAGGAGCGTTGAGGTATATTATTGTTATATCCACTTACTCGTTATTTTTTAAGGTTTTTCAAATTGTTTAAATTTTTTTAAGTGATAACCCTCCCTGGTATGAATCATAAGTTTATCTGCTACAATTCCATGATTCAGGTTGCTCATACTGATAGGTCAAAGCATCTTGTAGGTCAGTGTTCTGCAAATGATTTCAATATTTTTAGTTAAAATCTTAATATTGAAATCAATAATACAGTAGGTACTATATTTTTTCTGAATACGGGAGTTAGTATGACATCAAGTGATAGAGATACGGGGCGACTTGAAATCGTTCCAATGTTGAACCAAAGAAACCGATTAACATTATGTAATCGAAAATAAATTAAAATATGCCTTAGCAAAAATTACTAAATTGAAAGTATAATAAAATATTGGTAACGTCTATTTAACGATAATATTAATTTTTTGGTACAAAATTAACTTTAAAGGTGTTTTTATACTTTTATGTCCATACAGTAAAAAGGAAAATAGTTCCCTTTCTACAAAAACATAAACAAACGCAATTTGTTGAGGATTTATCCGTAATGTCTGGCCGGTATTTCGAATTTATTGGTTGTAGGTAAAATAGGATCGTTTCTGGTAGGCGTTTAAACACAATCCTTTAATAAATTTACAGAGCTATGAAGTCCTGATCAAGGATAACTCATTTGTAAGTGTTTTACTAATTATTATCTTTTATTTTTAATACCTATGTTTAATATAGTACTTTAATGGTGATGTTTTATAAACAGTTGGAAAAACGCATTCAAAGAAATAAGCATGAACAAGAACAAGAGAGGGTTTGTACATACAAGTTCTGGGAGCCACCCGGCGGTTTACGAGGTAAGTTATAACCTAACAAAAAAAACTAAAGTTTCGACATTGTAAAATGAATGTGTAAGTAGGTACATAAGTAGTTCTCTTTTGTGTGTCATTTTCCACTTACGTCTTAAATACGAACAACAGCACAGAGCTTATATCCTACATGATTGTATTTTTTTTTTTAATTTCAGCTGGTGTGAGTGCAAAACAAGCGGCTATTGCTCTTAAAATGAAAATGTTAAGGTTAAAAGCCAAACCTAAATATAAGAGCCCGTTCAAAAATATTCAATATCAAAATGCAGGAGTCAGTTTCACAGGGGGCAAACCTAATTTTATAATCTCTAGTAAGTACTTAATTAACTTTGATATAAATACATATTGCTATATTAACCCTTGGCATGCCTGGTGGGAAAAAGTTACGACGTATGCCTGGTAGGGTCTATGAACCCCGATATGAAATTCCTTATTAATGTATAAAATAGTTGTTTTATATATTTTTATTGCTGTATACTGCGGTTTTTTACCCTAGATTAAATAAAAAGAAGTCAAAAAACACAACTATTGATTAAAACTAAAACGATGTTTTTACCAAAAAATAATATACTTAAATATTATTTTTGGTAAACACATTGGCCAAAATAATAATGATTTAATATTAATGAATTATCAAATAAACGGTATGAATTAATTAATATTATAGTTCAAAATCAGATTCAGAATTATTAACTTATTGTTATAATATTAATAACAATTAGGTACATCTAAAGTCCAAATCAAGTTATAAAAAGACTAGCTGTCCCGCGCAACTTCGTATGCGTAAATTTCCCCCGTTTTTGCAACATTTCTCATTGCTGCTCCGCTCCTATTGGGCGTAGCGTGCTGTTATATAGCCTCTCTAAATGGGCTATCTAACAGTGAAAGAATCCTCGATAAATGGGCTATCTAACAGTGAAAGAATTTCAATTCGGATCAGTAGTTCCTGAGATTACCGCGTTCAAACAAACAAACTATTCAGCTTTATTATATTAGTATAGATTAATGCGTCACTAGTTCACTACCCGACTGTACTCGCGTTCACGGACCGAGTATAAATCGGATCGTGTGAAAGCTGAACATGATACCTACATCCCGGTTGCCGGCGACCGGAAAATGTGAAAAGTATCTAACAATGACTAACTATATCTAAACTTTTTAGACGTAAACTATATACCTATGGGATACATATTAATACATGCGGGGATAGTGTCGTTTCGCGGAGAAACAATAACTTGTATAGCGGGTTTCTGGGCATATCCAAAGAAAGTGACAGATGCATGCGACGCTACTTGCGACTGTCTGCCGAAATGGTATGATACTTAATTAAATATTTATACTTAACCTACTCAATGTAGTTCGACTATTTTTTTTATTCATAACATGAAGTTTGAGAATAGAACTTAAAGGAGGTTCTGAAGCATTCATAGGACTAAGGGCTGACCGAGCGTTCTAGGTGCTCTCGGCTTAACTATCACTAAGCAAATAGAAAACTAAACTATCATTTCGTGACTTCACAAGCAAATAGCCAGCTTAACTTATTCTTTATTTATTTTAAGGACTTTTTGTACAATAGAGGTCAATACAATAGGGTAGATAAAACCCATACCTAGTACCTTTCACACATTTAAGCACTTATGGTTCGAACTACAAATACAATTAATTTTAAATTAGGTACTATTAATTTTCTTACATCTTTTTACCCGACTGTAAAGAAGGGTTATGTTTTTCGCGCGTGTCTTGTATGTATGTATGTAATATTCTTTATTACCTGATATCTCACAATCCACTGAACGGATTTATACAATTCACACGTCGTCGTTAGATTTGTCTTAATCGCCCAAATGTTCTTAGATAGGTGACGTTTTTAAAAAACAAACATGGCGGCTATGAGATGTCAAAATAAAGAGGTTTGAAAAAAAAAGTTGTTTCGAATACTGCAATATGGGTATCAAATTATAGAGCTCATCTTAAGCATTTCAAAAAGGTATAACATGATTATGACTGTTATACTTACTAAAAAATTTAGTTAGCAACCATTGTTTTTTTAATTTTCAATACTTGACAATAGCTTTTATAAAAGTAAGTTGCTACATCGGTTACATCCTACAACTACTAAAAAGTATTAAAGAAAAAATAAATTATAAAAATAAAAAAACCCGCCTGCACAAAAAAGATGGAAACAAGATCCCCTACATAATTATACAATTTCATGCAGTCGGAGGCATTTTACTAAGTTCATCGAGATTCATTAATGCCTCCGACTGCATGAAATTGTATAATTATGTAGGGGATCATAATTCCATCTTTTTAGTGCAGGCGGGTTTTTTTATTTTTATAATTTATTTTTTATTAACATAGGGTACGCCGAGATTATGTTGAACATACCAACATCCAATTTGTCAATTTTAAATTCAGACATCAATTCTTGTCATTCCAATACACATCGAGCACACTCCACTAAAACATTGTGTCTTCTACTCTACCAAATAGCCAGCTTAATTTTAATTTATTTGGAATTAACAGTGAGGACACCATATAATATAAAATAATGTAGGTATAACTATAATGAACTGAAATCTTATCCAAGGAAACCATATTCAATCCACCTAGGTCCTCGAGTCTGATTTTATACCTATTATTTTCAGGGAAGAACGGGTATTAAAATATGTAAAGGAATCGAAGTGTAAATGCGGCCATCTATACGATATGAAAAACGAAGGCAAAGCAACAGAGAAGTTTTTCTATCCGCCGAACAAGCACGGCCCGTTTTGGATAGACAAAGCTAAAGTCTTTCAAATGGATCCGATGGAAGACTTCATTAGAGACACGTTCATAGAAGGTCTGAAGTCTAACGAGGATGTAGTAAGAGCCTGTTTTTTTTTATAATTGATGCGATTGCACACTTTAAATTACAACAATTTTCAAATTAAATTAATAGATCAGATTTGACAGTTTATCAAAATTCTACAACGTAACGTTGTATCGGCGGGCATACAATATTATTATTTTCTTCAAAGTTTTTTTTTTTCTCTATATTTTTAGGAAACTTTAAATACAATTTACGTCGGTTCCATAGTAACCTAATCATATGTCTACAATACAATGCATGTAAAATTCTATCTGTCTAAAACTTACTTATATATAAAGTGAGCTTCATCTAACAGAGGCTTTGCTAGGATCAACAAAGTTGGAACTGCATTGTGCAGTTCTTAGTGCAGGCTTAACATTTTTTAGTTAAAATATGAAATATATATTGTAATAATAACCAAAGAAGACAATTTGACGGTTATTTTACTATGACTTATAAACTATTTTAAACAATTTATGCAACTTGGGATTATGTATAATAGCTTGTCATTATGATTAATGACAATGGCACAGTAAATATGACAAATTAATCATTTTCACTAGCTATTATTTGTACGGAACAATCACCGTTTAATAGGTTTACACAAGTTGAATGTGTCGCAATAGCGCAACGTATGACTCGATATTAAACAATAAGGATAATAATTTATTAGTACGTATTACGTTCCACATCTTACCGGGCGCGTTTCATACTCATCTCATCACTTTGTAATTTACTTCGTATTGAAATATAGTTATCTTTTTAGTTTCTTAGCTATTGCATAGCTTTTATCGCGGGCTTTGAGCGCGGCGACCGAATCAAGCAATTCCGTTACGAAAATAAAACCTAACACCCCCGCCTACCATGTAGCTCGGCCGAGTGTTCGCTTAACGTATATGTATATGGTACGACTGTACGAAGGTCGCACGGATCGAGACGAGCTGCTACGAAATGAAATGAAAAGAAAAAAAAAACTGCAATAAAAAAAAAAAAAAAAAAATATTGCATAAGTTGATAAAAAATGCTATGCAATAGCTTTATCGCGGCAGTCCCCAAGTGCCACACATTTTTATCTTAGTTTACACCACGGAACAGAAAAAACAGGTGGAAGTGCTATGCAACAAAATTACTATAGGAACCGTTGTCGCCAAACTCATACATATAAACCGATATTCATATAATGAACTACAAATAAACAATTCATTTGATTTGTCGTTTTAATTTTACTCATAACTAGCATAACTTACGAATCCTACATCTGGAAATAAACCTTCATAGTCTATTTAAAGGATCTATGTTGTTTTATCGCAGAAAGTATTTACAACGTTTTGTAATCATTTGTCAAACTAGATTCGATTGACAAATTAAATCCGCAACTCGACCATAGGTGGCAGTATTTTTAGTCGAAGCAATTATGAATTTAATTTCTTTATTCATAAGGTTGACAATCGTGTCATAGGTCTATATACAGAGTGTAACAGAAAGGTGTGGTCAAATTTCAACAGCGGATAGGGTATGTTGTCAGTATTGCACCTACCACGGTCCCATAGCTGATTGCATTATTATTACATAGTTACAGCATATTCTTTTTGTCAAAATTCAGTAGTGAAAGGCGTATGGCATAAGAATTATGCCTTCCCTGGTACAAAATTCGATTGGATTATTATGGCGCAGAACTTTTTAAGTCATACTTTTTTATATTAATAACTTTTTCATTCATAAATAAACAATTGAAAAAATAATAAATATTTTTTTAGGGTACCTACTCCGATTTCGATAAAATTAGGTATGTGCACTCAGTATCATGGGCACATACCAACCCTTGAATATGACCACACCTTTCTGTTACACCCTGTATATTGCTACTCGACCAGTGCAGAACACATTGAATTTTGAATTACATTATCGATTTCGATAGATACCCGATTGCTTGATTAATTCGAAAAAATAAGATTTGTTGCGAGTTCAGTAAAACTGTAAGAAGAATTGCGTAGTATTATTTAAAAATAAATTATATAATTACGAGTACACCAGTCACTGAGCAGTCGGGCCCAAACCCGGTAACCGTCAGTTAGCTCCGGTGTGGTACGAATATGTATGTTAATACTACTAGAAATACTCTTTTCCTAAATGAAAGGGTATTTTTTAGCTTGTTCGTGCTAGTACGAATAACCAGTGGTGTCTGATGGAATTAGCTTTAGTTGGTACAAATAATCATATGTGGATTCCCAGCAGAACCTTACCAGTCTGTATAATATACTACTTGCTTTAAATAAATGTGTTTTACATAAATTAATATCAAATAAATAAATACTTACCTGCTGCATGTTTACAGAATTTCCATGAGAAAATTCACGTATAATAAGAATTAAATGCGCAATACTGAATTAATTGTGAAAACCATTCTTACATACTTGGGTTAAAATTAAAAATGCGTTATTTTGACATTTTATTTATTACCCTTGAAATAAAACACATTTGTTTTTTTTAAGTAATATATATTTTAAGAGGTGGTAAAGATGCCATACAAAAGGAAAACCTAAATACACTTATCTTTATAAATAAAATTAATTTGAAATTATCGAAAACAGTGAATTGGCCAGTGGCACTAGAGTAGCGTTGAAATGTTTGTTGTGCTGCCCTTGAGGCGGGAACCGGCATGGCGGTTTTTGAAGGTTTTTCCACACTGAAATGACCGGTTGGTCAATGCAATGTTTCAAACATTATTAAAATTATATTAGATATATTTCGGGACTTAATCGCGTGAATTATTTAAAGGTACACACCAAAGTAGATTTTGTATTACATAAAACTTACTATAAAAATTTTTTTTAAATAAAAATTAAAACAAACCAAATGTTTATCAGTTTTAGTTTCAATTGTATCGCATGTCGCTGCAATCACCATTCGCTGATAGGCAGATAGTATCAGCCTATCAGTAAGCGGAACGTGACACTTTTTCGTCCGTGCAGCCAGTCATCGATGTATAAGACGTTATTAAGTCAAAAACTTTGGATGCCTAATAGATATTATTTTTTTGAGCTACTAATTAGGTACCTGTGTAAATTTACAGGTGATTGCTGCCACACCTTCAGTATCAGCTTCAGTATGCAAAGATAGCGAACTTCTTGCGGTAAGACTCTTTTATCATTCTACCGTTTTTATTCATTTATCTATCGATGGATTTGGCTACTAGAGGTAGAATTATGACATATTTTGTAGTATGGTCATAAATTATTTATTATACGAAAATTAACGCTCATTATTTACCTTAAAATTGCTTTATATCCGTAAGGCCGATGAATCTTTATCTACCCTCACTTTTTTGTTTCCCGAAATGTTAGGGTCACTGCACACTATACTGATTGTGTCCATGTTAACTAACTGCGAATCACTGGATTCCACGCCACAGATAGTTGAAACCCTCTTCCCGATTGAAAGTATGTTTTTTCAATTTCAATCGCTTCACGCACAATTCTTGAATAAAAATGGCGAACTGTGGAGAGGGTTTGTGGACGATAAAACTCAATCGCTCTCGCTCAACGCTGCACTGGAAAGGGCGGGGCATCAACGTCAATGGTGAATACATCTCTCACTTGCGATTTGCAGATGACATTGTCATCATGGCGGAAACGCTGCAGGACCTGCAACGAATGCTGAATGACCTGGCTGACTTCTCTGTACGCATCGGCCCACGGATGAACTTGGATAAAACCAAGGTCATGTTCAATGAACATGTACTACCGGAACCGATAGCGGTGCACGGCGCCGTTCTCGAAGTTGTTGAAAAATATGTGTACCTCGGGCAGTCATTGCAGTTAGGTAGAAACAACTTCGAGGACGAGGTGAACAGGAGAGTTCGGTTGGGTTGGGCAGCGTTTGGTAAGCTACGTCAAGTCTTCTCATCGTCGATCCCACAATGTCTAAAGACTAAAGTCTTTAATCAGTGCGTCCTACCCGTCATGACATACTTAGCCGAAACGTGGACACTGACGGTACGGCTGGTCCACAAGTTCAAAGTCGCTCAGCGGGCTATGGAAAGAGCTATGCTCGGAGTTTCTCTTAGGGACAAAATCAGAAATGAGGTGATCCGGCAGAGAACCAAAGTTATCGACATAGCCCACCGGATTAGCAAGTTGAAGTGGCAGTGGGCTGGCCATATTAGCCGAAGAACCGACAACCGTTGGGGTAAACGAGTTCTTGAGTGGAGACCGCGGCTTGGCAAACGTAGTGTAGGACGCCCTCAGGCCAGGTGGAGTGATGATATACGCAAAACGGCTGGCAGGAGCTGGATGCGAGAAGCCGAAGATAGAACAAAGTGGCGTGCAATTGGAGAGGCCTATGTCCAGCAGTGGACTGCGATAGGCTGATGATGAAAACTCAATCCAGTGATTGGTGTTTGATTGCAGTATGTGTTCTGCAATTGCCGATTTGTTCGTTTGCCGGTTTTTCACTGTTGCGATGTGTTCTTTTAGCCATGGCCAGTGCAACCTGATCGAAACGTCAAGCTATTTTAAGGTATTCTCGTAAAATTACAATCATGCAACGCGAAAATTTAAATGTTATTATATTTCGTATGGAGTTTATGTGATATAAATATCTTTAGTAGCTAAATCGATCAATAGATAGCACATTGAAAAATAACGTAAGTAGATATAGGTACTGTCACGTTGACGCAGCTCTTGGACGAGCTGCTACCGGGGCTGTTCGTCAGGAACTCGTATTGGGCGTACAAATAAAAATATATTATCCCAAAGAAAGGAATGACATGTTATGAAATAACACTATTTATTCATTCATTAATAAAGATAATCAAATATCATTCATAAATTACGACCGATCGATCAGCCATCAAACTCTCAGTCCAAGGACTGTCTTATATTTCTTTCTCTTCTCATGTATTCCACGTAACGAGTTTCATACACAAAGGTTACATCAACATACGATTATGATGCATTTGCATGAGACATCGGCAGTATACATCACATTACTTACCTGCGGTTTTTTTCCCTTTCCTCTGGATATATTATTACCTGATGAGTGTAAAATAATTTATTGTTATTGATTGATTTGACATTTAAATATCCAATTCCCAATAATAGTACCTAACTAAATTACTTACGTATTTATTTGCAGGCATTCTTGGCGGATATTTCGAATACCTTTCTTATAATTCCTCATTTGCCACAAGGAAATCTGTTGAATAGTCTTCAAGAGTGGGTCAGAAAGCGAGTGAAGGGTCCTTTAACACCTAAACAAGAGAGTTAGTATTGTGTAGGCCCGTTTGCTTCTCAGCTATGTATTCTTTCGTAATTTTCAGTAGTTTATTACAAATAATAATTTAATCGTAGTAGTTTACTACATTTTTGATTAAAAGACCATGCTAAAAAAAACAGAGCGAACAGACACCACTAATATTCTAATACCGCTTAAGTTTGTTCGCACTGGGTTTTTTGTCAAAACATTCTGAGAATTGACATTTGCACATCACTGTGTACTTTTCAGGTTCATTCACCTTTCATCTTTTGCAGTTTGTTGTTCTGTGACACAATTGGATAGAATTTTAATTTATCGAGTGTGTTCATGTTTTCGCAAAATCAATCTTATTATATCATGATGGACCCAAATAGTAATGGTTTCTAAAAAAATATATAAATTACGTAAAATAAAACACTGCTAACTCAGTTTTAGATTGATCAAATTAATCGAGTCGGTAATATCAACTTTGAAACGATCGAAATTCGGCTTTAGACGATTTATTTTTTAAGTACCATTTTTTTTGTTTGGAAATGCCTACAGTTCTCAAAATACAATCTAAGGTAATTTGAATTGAAAACCGCCAAGTTATAATATTTTTACGAAAAAAATGTATAGAGCGAGTATGAAAAATCAAGCTATCTATTGAACCGCAAGGTTTTTATATTTTATTATATGAATTATTTATGATTTAAAGACGTAAAAATATATATTTGTTTCTTAGATTTTTGTATACCTATTCGTCGATTAGCGTCTATAGGCCGACCGCTTAACTCGTATATCGCCTGCGGTAAGAAGGGAGCGCGGGGTGATGTTAACGGGTGGGTGAGCGGGGTGCGCGGGACAGAGAACTCACGTTCTCTGTCCCGCGCACCCCGCTCACCCACCCGTTAACATCACCCCGCGCTCCCTTCTCACCGCGCAGGCGATATACGAGTTAAGCGGTCGGCCTATAGTTTTAATTATGTTTATAAAATTGTGATTTATTTCTTTAAGCGCGAGTTTATCTGTGACAGGCAAGTAGTTAGTTTCAGCAATAATTATTTCCTCCAATTTTAAAAACTTGCTATCTAGTTTCTTGCATAGAAGTGAAAACAATATTTGGAATAAAACTTTTCTTGTTATAGAATAATTTTCCACTTATAACGAAAAAAATCAAAATAAATTCTATATATCGCCGATTTTTTAATAAACTGTGATCCATTGATATATGACTCAATAGATAAATCATGATAAAATTGGCAGTTACACGCTAGTAAGGAGGTTTTACATAAAACGCCATTGCTTATATGTCATATTAAACAAATATAATAATTGCATTTTTGAAAGATACAAAAATTTTAAATCCAGACTCAGGTATCGAACGTGAGGCTTCCGTAGCCAAACCGGGGCCAGAAGCGAACCACCTATCTGAACTATGTTACTAGATCTCAATTTTTTCTATCCCTTAATGCTCGCGCCCTCGCAGCGCCATCTAGTCGGTAGTTAAAGAACTATCACAGCTTTTGTTATTGCTTCGTTGTAGAGAGCATTTTAACAAATTATGAATAAAAATGCAGTTAATTGGCAAGAAATGCCTATAAAAATGACTCCAAGTCATATTAATCAATCTTATACACAAGAGTTTTCGCCCCCTAACTATAAATGACTGGCAATTAACCCAGGAGATTTTGCCCGAGGTTTTGAAATCTGTAAATTATCTTGGTAAAAGAGTAAAATGCTGATTCTTACAACAACACAAAATTGCATACAAAAAAAGTACAAAATTGCATACAATTACACTTATCTTATTGTCCAATAACACTTATCTTATTGTCTCTATTACTTATGTGAAGTCACTTTGTTCATGTGTTCTTTTACGTTGCACTTACACTACATTTAATATGTCACTGTTACACTACGCTAATTCAAACGGCTTCAGCCGTTTCAATCTTCTTTTTAACTCAGTGGTATCAAGGAGCTGGATTGCCTCGACGTTCATGTGTTGTTGAAGCCTGCTTTGATGTGCTTCAGCTATTTTTTGTATAACTGTCTCTATGTCATCCATTTTAAGGTCCCGGTGGAGATCACAGTTTCTTATGTACCAAGGGGCGTTGACAATATCCTTGAGCACTTTGTTCTGGAATCTTTGTATTATTTGACGATTGCTCTGAGCGGTACAGCCCCAAAGCTGTATACCATAAGTCCATACTGGCATTAACACCTGTTTATATAGCAGGACTTTGTTGTATACTGAGAGGGAAGAGTGTCTTCCCAGTAGCCAGTACATCTTCTGGTAGCGTAGGGATAGCTCTTCTCTTTTTTTCTTGACATTTGCTTTCCAGCGTAGCTTTGCGTCAAGCGTCATACCGAGATACTTAGCTGTGTTCGAGTAGGGTATTGGTTGGCCATTTATAAGCACCGGGCTGTATTGACCTTTTTTATTTGTGAAGTCAACGTGAACGGACTTACTCCCATTAAGTTTTATTCTCCATTTTGTCGTCCACTCTAAGACTTGGTTGATGGCTACTTGAACCTTTTCTACTGATTCGTTGTGGGTATTACCTACTGCTATGATGGCTGTATCGTCAGCAAAGGTTGCAATAGCATTATTTTCGAGCTCTGGAATATCACAGGTGTATAAAAGGTACATACCGGACCTAGAACACTGCCTTGTGGAATTCCAGCTTTTATTTCTATAGTTTTAGAACAAACATCCTCTTGTCGTATTCGAAATGCTCTACTAGAAATGTAAGATTCTAGGATAGTAGCAAATTGATCTGGTAACATTGTTTTCAGTTTATATACCAAGCCTTCATGTCAGACTTTATCAAAAGCTTGTGCCACATCGAGAAAGACAATGGAACAAACCTTTTTTTCTTCTAGAGCTTTCTCAATTATATTTGTAATTCGATGTACCTGATCGATTGTAGAGTGCTTTTCTCTGAAGCCAAACTGATGGTTAGGAATTAGCTGTCTATTTTCTATTATGGGTTTTAGACGTTTTAACAACAACTTTGCGAATAGTTTTGACATTACGGGTAGTAAAGAAATCGGCCTATATGATGATGATTCTTGAGGGGGTTTCCCAGGTTTTGCTATTATAATGACTTCTGCTATTTTCCAGAGGTTAGGGACATACTTTAGTCGAAAAGAAGCATTTATCAACGTGGTGATTTTCACAATAGCTTTGCTGTCGTAAGATTTCTCCTGTAATCAAATCATACCCGGGAGCTTTTTTTGTACTAATATTTGAAATGATCTCTTTTGAAACTTCTCTAGGCGTTACGAGTTTTATTTCAACGCTGTCTCTAGTCCACATTCGTCTTCTAGTTTCTATTAAATAGTTTCCAACATGCGGTTGAAAAATACTTTCCAAATGCCGAGCAAATCTCGACGCTTTCTGTTCGTTATTTACGGCCCAAGTTCCATTTTCTTTCCGTATTGGAGGAATCTGTACTATTGGTCTCTTCATACTTTTAGTAGCTTTCCACAGTGAGTAATCAGTCTTGTGGCAACTTGTTACTTGGCTGAGGTAATTACTAGTGCGTATGGCATTGTAGTGCATTATCTTCCTCTTAAGATTTTTAGTCAGGTTATTAAGTACTCTTTTATCTTCCGGAGACCTGGTTTGGTGCCATCTTTTTCTCTGCTTACGCTTCTGTGCGATCATATTCCTAATTTCTAATGGATACGCAAATTTATTTACCTGTCTTGGTCTATAATGTGTACTATTCCAAGCAGCTTGTTGTATGTTAGAAGTAAATTTCTGAAGTTCTAAGTCTAGTTGATCACTATTTTTAAGTGGTACTCTTAATTCTATAGTATTTTCTAAGTATTTAGTAAAGTTAGACCAGTCCGTGTACTTGTTTACTAGCGTCAGATTGCTCTCTTTGTATTGTATTCGTTGACTCAATGTTAAAACTATTGGAGAATGATCCGAGTTTAAGTTATAACATTCTTTTATTTGTAAATAATTCGGTGATATATTTTTGCACACAAAGAAGTCTATTAAATCTGGAATCTTGTGAGGGTCAGTTGGCCAATATGTAGGTTTACCTGTAGACACAGCTTCACATTTTAGCTCTTGTATTGCATATAAAAGCTCCCTGCCTTTGGTTGTCGTAAGTCTAGATCCCCAGTGGGTATGCTTCGCATTGAAGTCACCCCCAAGGATAAATCTCTGTCCGAGTTGCTTTAAAAAGTTAATGTAAGCATCTCTTATAATTGCGTGTCTTGGAGGTGAGTACAACGCTGATACAGTAATAGGGTATAACTTGCTTTTTACACAAACCGCCACAGCTTGAATATGTTCCTGTTCAAATCTAATTCCTTCATAGTGTGAGATATTTTCTTTTATTATAATAGCACTTCCACCCCTTGCAGTGTTGTTTGGATGCAATGCATGATAGATTTTATATCCTCTAAACTGTGTGTAACATTGTTTGGTGAAATGAGTTTCTGATACCAAACACACATCAATGTTTTCAATGTTTAGGATTACTTGTAACTCTTGTTGATGTTGAAGTAGTCCATTTGCGTTCCATGCCATGATTCTAAGAGTCATTTTTGTTTACATACTTTAGGTTTAGCGGTGTTAGTGCTATTTTCTAAACTAGTTAGTCTGATGTTAAATGATGAGATCAATTGAATAATTTCATCTAATTTAGTCTCCAGGCTGGCTTTTGGTTTAATGAAATTATTGTTGTGCATTTGGCTAACCTGAGCGTAAGTCTGCTTTACGGGCTTTGCATTGCTGGTTGAGGGTTGACTTTTAGGTATGGGCTGCTGTTTTATTTCAATAGATTTTTTGGTATTTTTATTTTTGATGTGTTGCATTTCCTTGGCTACAATACATCCCCTATAGTTCGCTGGGTGAGGTTCGCCACAATGTACACATTTTGGCTTATCTTCCGCGGGCTTTTTGCACTCCTTAGTAAGATGTTTGCCCGTGCACTTTACACATCTCGGCTCTTTTGAACAATATTTGTGCGTAGGACCATACGCCTGACATCTCTTACATTGAGGAACTAAAGTTGAAGTTTTTATTGGATGAACTTCAATTTTACATCCTAATATACTTTTAATGTTGTATATTTTAGTGACGTCCTCTTGGTTTTTAAATGTGAGCATGAACATATTCAGAGGCTCTTTAGTTTTCCAACTTATTTTATTAGCTGCTTCTTCTATTTGATAGCCCTTTTTGAGTAGATCTTCTACGATTCTCCCAGGCTTGCAAGTAAAGTGAAGGTTTTTAACCATCACTCTTATCGGTCTTTGCTGCTTGTTTTCATAAGAATGCCATAGATATTGGCTCTTAGACAGCATACTTGTGAGGGATTTGTAAGAGTCTTCGCTCAAAGCATTTATTTTAACTACATCCCCATTCATGATTTTGGTATTGAAGGGGTTGTTTGGCAAAGCTTGAGAGAGTTCATCAAAGAAGGCTTGGTAATTTTGAATACCATCAACTATTATGGGCGGAGGGGGTGGCACCTTCTTGGTTTTAGGTTTATGTTCTGAAGGAGTATCTTCCAGAGACTCTTGATGTTTGGTTGGACTAGTAGAGGTGTTCAACTTTCGCTTCTTACTTTTTCTTTTTCAACTCTTACCCACTCAGTCTCTTTGGCCAGTTCTTCCTCATCTGTACAGTAGTCAGTACATTGAGTCGAACTTTCCGTTAAGGTAGTGACAATCTTATTCTCAGTCACGTTTTTTTCTCGTAAATCTGTCACTTGTTTCTGCAGTTCCTCAATTTGAGTTTGCATACTTTCAATTATTTGGCGCAAATTTTTATTTTCCGCCTTTTCATCGCTGAATACCTTATACAGGTAGCGCTCTGTTTCGGTCGTCAATCTTATCCGAGTTCCGGAATCCATATTTTGTTATTGATTTAATATAACACACTTATAATTTATTCACTTAAACACATGATTCACAATCCTCAACTAGGTCATTGCAATGAACGGTCGGACGCGGCGGAATGCGCAGCGTCAGCGCTTTACCCGAGCACTAGTGCAAGAAGGCATGCGACGCGACCTCACTCGCTAAAAGTTGATCGAAAACTGAATCCTTATATGCTAACCTAATATTTGAACACTGAACTAAATTTAAAAAACTTAATTGACTACTAGTATAATACAATATTGGTGAAGTTTGCTGTGTCACTACACAAAACTAGATATCATATTACTCATTTAAAACAAGTGTATTAGACCTTCTACTTGCAAAATTAAGCCGCCTATAGCCGCGCAAAGCCATGCGTAGCCGCAAGCCAACAGGCGACTTCTTTAAGCTTTTTAAGAGATACTTTAAAGTTTTAAATTTAAAAAAGTAAAGTTTAAAATTCTTTGACACCGAAAGTACTCGCCGTGGTTTCCCCGTTCTTCTCTTGCGGCCACGATCGGGAGCTCTAGTAAATGTTCTGCAACTATAGCACCCGATTTTTAATGGGTCTGATGTTTAACTGATGTTGTGTTGCTGAACAATGTTGAACTTGTCGGGTGTGGGATCTAACACCCGATATGTGGGTGAGACCCTTAGTCTTTTAATGTTGAATTTCGATCCACTGTGCCGGCAGTAGCCTAGTTGTCAAGGCATCGGACTTACATCGGACCACCCGTTAGAATACCGCAGTTACGTGAACCCACTCCTAAAACATAATTTACCTTATCAGGGGGGGTTAATAAATAACAAGATTGCTAGTAATTACTACCCACATTGCAAATTAATATTTTGTAATGTTTTTTTTTGAAGTAATTTTTATAGGCATTTCTTGCCAATAACTTTACAAATACAATAAATGCATTTTTGAAAGATAGAAAAATTTGAAATCCAGACTCAGGAATCGAACCCGAGACTTCCGTAGCCAAACCGGGGCCAGAAGCGAACCACCTATCTGGACTATGTTATTAGATTTCGAATTTTTCTATCTCTTGTTGCTCGCGAAATTTAGGCCTTCGCAGTGACATCTAGTCGTTAGTTAAGGAACTATCACGGCTTTTGTTATTGCTTCGTTACAGAGAGCATTTTAACAAATTATGATGTCGCAGACAAGCAGATGCAGCAACAAGAGATAGAAAAATTCGAAATCTAATAACATAGTCCAGATAGGTGGTTCGCTTCTGGCCCCGGTTTGGCTACGGAAGTCTCGGGTTCGATTCCTGAGTCTGGATTTCAAATTTTTCTATCTTTCAAAAATGCATTTATTGTATTTGTAAAGTTATTGGCAAGAAATGCCTATAAAAATTACTTCAATATTCGGCCTGCGACATCATAATTTGTTAAAATGCTCTCTGTAACGAAGCAATAACAAAAGCCGTGATAGTTCCTTAACTAACGACTAGATGTCACTGCGAAGGCCTAAATTTCGCGAGCAACAAGAGATAGAAAAATTCGAAATCTAATAACATAGTCCAGATAGGTGGTTCGCTTCTGGCCCCGGTTTGGCTACGGAAGTCTCGGGTTCGATTCCTGAGTCTGGATTTCAAATTTTTCTATCTTTCAAAAATGCATTTATTGTATTTGTAAAGTTATTGGCAAGAAATGCCTATAAAAATTACTTCAATATTCGGCCTGCGACATCATAATTTGTTAAAATGCTCTCTGTAACGAAGCAATAACAAAAGCCGTGATAGTTCCTTAACTAACGACTAGATGTCACTGCGAAGGCCTAAATTTCGCGAGCAACAAGAGATAGAAAAATTCGAAATCTAATAACATAGTCCAGATAGGTGGTTCGCTTCTGCCCCCGGTTTGGCTACGGAAGTCTCGGGTTCGATTCCTGAGTCTGGATTTCAAATTTTTCTATCTTTCAAAAATGCATTTATTGTATTTGTAAAGTTATTGGCAAGAAATGCCTATAAAAATTACTTCAATATTCGGCCTGCGACATCATAATTTGTTAAAATGCTCTCTGTAACGAAGCAATAACAAAAGCCGTGATAGTTCCTTAACTAACGACTAGATGTCACTGCGAAGGCCTAAATTTCGCGAGCAACAAGAGATAGAAAAATTCGAAATCTAATAACATAGTCCAGATAGGTGGTTCGCTTCTGCCCCCGGTTTGGCTACGGAAGTCTCGGGTTCGATTCCTGAGTCTGGATTTCAAATTTTTCTATCTTTCAAAAATGCATTTATTGTATTTGTAAAGTTATTGGCAAGAAATGCCTATAAAAATTACTTCAATATTCGGCCTGCGACATCATAATTTGTTAAAATGTTCTCTGTAACGAAGCAATAACAAAAGCCGTGATAGTTCCTTAACTAACGACTAGATGTCACTGCGAAGGCCTAAATTTCGCGAGCAACAAGAGATAGAAAAATTCGAAATCTAATAACATAGTCCAGATAGGTGGTTCGCTTCTGGCCCCGGTTTGGCTACGGAAGTCTCGGGTTCGATTCCTGAGTCTGGATTTCAAATTTTTCTATCTTTCAAAAATGCATTTATTGTATGTTTTTTTTTATATATAGATAGATTTTTACAGTAAATTGGAACAGTTTATTTGATTCATAAACCACTGTAACTTGTACCTATGTTGGTTTTTTTCAGGACGCTTGTATTTAGATTCACAACGGCAATGGGCGAATTTGAGCCACATTGATTTCCGAGCTAGAGCTTACTCCATACCATTTACGGAAAAGGAATTAAAGCATTTTAACTTTACACATCGATATATGATTCAAAAATTGGTAAATATTATAGAATTTTTAAAAAAGCTACTTTGACGTACCTATAAAAATGAATTTGAATTCAGTCGAGAAAGAGAAAGAGGAAAACAAGATTTAAAAAAGTATTTATATACCTAATGTCGCAAATTGACTGGAGTTATTCCGGTGTAAGTAGGTACATACACCGGAATAACTATTTAATGTCATTAAGTATTCATTTAGTTTTTTAGGTTTTAGATGTTTGAACATTGGTATTTTTTTTGTGTGTTTCGGCCTAATTTTGGTCAAAAAACGAGTTTCGGCTTAGATTCGGTTTCAGATGTAATTAGGCCAAAACCGAAACTATGTTCGCTTCGCTATCGAACATGTAACATGGAACTGTAAGCAACTATTTGTCGGTTTGCCAGTTTAACGGTCACTTGCTTATCAGAAGAGACGACAGTAGAAAGGAGGAATTCGTTTGAGGTTCTGCCTTAAATTATACCTATTAATGAGCAGAGCTTCGTACATAACGAATTATCAATAATTGTTTAGGTATTTATTTCTAGAATTTTGTTCTTAATTTTTTTTTGCTAAGTATATACAGTAGGTATATTACTATTAGTAGGTACATTTTGTTTTTTTTTATATATGAGTAAAATTTATACATATATACCTAATCACTTGTCCTGACTGACTGACTGATTTATCAACGCAGAGCCTAAACCGCAGGCGTTATGCTGTTTAAGTTGTAGGCAATCAATAAAACAAATTTTTTTTTAATTAGCCCCCTGAAGGAATACTATAGGATTAGTGAGTTTGTATAAACTGTTAGTTTTTATGTTAGATCTGTGAATTTCTGTATTTGGACTTTTTATTGTAACAATTGAAATTCAACCCCTGAGTGGGTGTAATAAGAGTTGAAATGTGTTTTAAATTTCCGCTGAAACTTTTAAAAGGCGCGAGTTAAAGCTAGTATAGAATATGTGGGCCAGAGTTTCGATATAAATAATTATGGTCATAGACATAGTTTCGTTTCTTTATTTCTACAGGAATATGGTTTAATACACGTGTAACAGTAATATATGTGCTTTTATAATATATTATTATAAAAGCACAGGTAGATTTATATTTAGTAGGAATATTTAATCTTGAGTCTGATTTAAAATTAAAAAGTCGCTGTTAGTTACATTTTATAAATAAGCATAATTCCAATATAATATATTGGAATTATGCTTATTATAAGCTTATAAAAAAGCATATTGGAATTATGCTTATTTGAAAAAGGATTTCTCACACTTACGGGTATATATATATTATATATATACCCGTAAGTGTGAGAAATCCTTTTTCTTTAAAGACCATTCTTATAGTGTCGTTGCTCTGCATGCTATAAATGATGCATAAACATTTTTTCTGAAGAACAAACGACGAGTGCACGTTTGTAGAATTTGCCCAGTAAATTACACCCTAAGAAAGTAGAGGATAGATTAGCCAAAAAATGCTGATTTAGCTGCAGCAATAGAGGCAGTTTCGACAAGGACAGACAAAACAGTAACTACATTTTTTTTTATTTATCCTTTCCACATGTGCCTTCCAGGATTCGGCCGATTCCTCCACTATTTAATATTTATTACGTAAGAATCTAATGGAAAAAAGAGTATACGTTTGGTTTTAGTTTTTATTTTTTTTTAAAAGATTTTTGTGGATGTTTTTTGTAACAACAACACACACACACACACACACACATACTTCAAGGACTGTAGTAACCACCATTGCTGTACCCTCTTGTCTGAAAAAATTGAGATAGACATGTTGGACCCCCCTAAATCGTCTTACGTAATCATAATAACAAGGTTAAAAACGTTTTTTTCATTACGTCAATTTTTCCAAGAAAACATGATGGCCTTATATGGCAATGGCAGTTTCGGTTGCGTCTGAAACTGAACCCACAGCCGAAATTTCGGTTTCGATTTCGGCGGTACAACTAGCTTCGGTCGGACACAAGTATTTTTAGATTATTAGTTTGAAAATAAAATAATAATACAACATTGGTATTTTTAGTTTATTAGTCGTTTCAATCACTTTGCTTACATTGTTCTTAAAACGGGTTCTTAAAGCGAACGTATATTTATAATTCCATACCCGAATCTCCCTTATCAATTTGTCGACTGATTTCAAAATCATCCTGTATACCTACATAATATTTACAATACTATTTATTTTTCACAGTTTTTAATTTTACTAGATAATTTTGTAACAAGAAACAGGGTGAAACAAGTTGAACAAAGCCGTCTGTGGTGGCCAACGACTAAACATGAGTGCTACCCTGGCAAAAGCTTTCTGTTAGTATATTTTGTTTCACATTTTTCTTTAGATTAAGTACCTACTACTCCAACTAGCAATATACCTTATACATTATTTACATAAGTAGGTACATGTACCTAAGTAATGTATGGCTGTAGGAACGTTATGCAGCCAGTACCGGGCCTAGAGAGGGACAACGCGGATCTACGCGCACCGTAAAGAGGCCGCCAATTATCATCAAGAGGCGCCAAATTCATAGTCTAGTGAAACTGTTGTGCTAGCTACTCGCCCCACTGATTTGTGAATGTCAAAAAAGTAATCCATTTGAATGGACGTCGTTCTAGTAAAGGAAAGAGATTTTTTGATTTCTTGAGCGCGGCCGATTAACATAAGGGATACCTCATACCCTGTTGAGTAGTTACTCTTTAGTAGAGTTTTATATATTAGCTCTTTATATTATGACGCGCGCTTTGGACAGCTGGTCAAAATATTTAGTAAAGAAAAATTTATCAATAGAGATAAGTACTCGAGCGCATTAGATTATCATACAGATGGTTCAGCTTAATATCCTAGACACGCTGATCTAATATTTTCTAATCTGACGTTTTTTTTTTAATTTTTAAAAAGCTGCCACAACTTGCGGCTTGTCTGAATCGTATTTTGAATTGGAGCTTGCTTCTTTTGGATTCACTTAACATCCCCGTTCAAAGAGAGTATTTTTTTTAAAGATCTGTGGCTGTCAACCCCTTTTCGCACCATTGAAAGGATGTACATTAATTACACCCAGACCCGAGACAACAATTTGTGGTTCACACAAAGTGGTGTCCCGTGTGGGAATCGAACCCACGACCTCTTGCGTAGCAGTCGGACACACTCCCACCGCGCCACAGAGGCAGTCAAACTTCCTAAACCTTTTTTGTTCAAAAGCATCCTAAACCTTTTTTGTTCGCACCATAATAATTTTCAAAATCATATAGCTCCCTCCGACGCTCGAGTAAATCAAAATTCACTTTTGGAATTCTAAACAGACGTTGTCCAGTCCAAATGGACGCATATGTATATTTGAATACGTACAAATGTGGAAGGCATCCGTAATATCAGGGAGTGGTTAAACCAAGAAGGTTAAAGTTATTGTCTCTGGTTTTTCTTTCGTTTCGCTTAAAAAAAACACACCTTCCCTTTCTATAAGCAAAGCAAAGTGCAAACCATGGTTGCCATAGTCACGAAAAAGAAAGATGGTCTCGCGAAATCTATAATCTATTTCCCTTGGTCACGGGATAAATAAAGAACGACTTTACCGGTTTTATTCATTCTTTTTTGTTTAGTTTGTCTAATCTGTAGAAGGTTCTTAGTGTTCTTACGTAAAAAGTTTATGAAAGGACGAAAAAAATAATGCGGTTGTACGGAACTTTCCGGGACAGCTAGTGTCAAATAAATAATAATATCTTTGGACTACTCACACAACGCTATCTGATCCCAAACTAAGCAGAGCTTGTACTATGGAAACCAGATAACTGATAAACATACTTATATATTTCTAAATACATACATATTTATAGATAAATAACACCCAGACACCGAATAAACCATCGTGCTCATCACACAAAGTTTTATCCTCGAACCCACGACCTCTTGCGTAGCAGTCGGATACACTCCCACCGCGCCACAGAATATAGTGTTGTGTTGACATTGACACAAGTCATCAGTAAAACCTTCTTGCGTACAACCAAATGGAAGGCGCACGTCCGAATGGAAGACATCCAACTGGAAGTATAGTCAATGTTGCCATAATTTTGCGTACATCCATTCGGACGTCGTTCTCAGTGGCCACCTTTAGACTGCAGGCTAGGGGGCGCCATCATTACAGCAGAGACGCAGTACGTCTGTGTCTCTGTTATATTATGTGAGAGATAGGTACGGGCCGTAATTGACAACGTGCCCGCGTTGCTGCTATGTTGATATGGTTTTTCATTACAGAACAAGTCGATTTGGTCACCGCCTTTGAGCTTAGTTTTGGAGTCGCGACCTGCTGGTTTTCCTTTAGTCACGTAAAAGCCACTGCATCGAATTGTTTATTTTATAAATCGTCACTTTAATTTCCTGTAAGCCGTTACCACAGTTCAACATTATCCAACTGTAAAATAGCAACGTCATCAGCTTGTAACGGTTCACTGCTTTATATTGGACTCACAATGTTGCGGCCACTGCATCCCAGCAAGCTTCTTTAGGTCGTTGGTTTATCTACCTGGGGGCTCGGTCGGTCCTTCCTTATATCCGTAGGTACCGTAAATTGGCATGTTATTTTATGTAATCCTTTAATTTTTTTTTATTTAGGGACGTATTCTTCACCTATCTACCAGCCCGAATGCAAGATGTATACTTCGTAGAACCTTACAGCTCCAAACTGACTCCGAAATATGGCGCCAAAACATGTCCTTTAAAGTTTTAAACTGAAGACCTAACTTGCTCATCGTGAACATTTCCAACTGGTTTTCTAAAGTTAATTATTTTGGAAATATTAGGTTGTCTGTATAATCTTGTTATTTTAAAACCCCCTAACTAAATTTGTACATGTTTATAATTGTTTACGCTACACTTAGATATCTCGGTCAATGTTATGAACTAAAAAAAATGTTGCAAATTACGGTATCTACTTACCGAATAATAATTATAAAGAACTAATTATAAAGAACTAATTGTAATTGCCTGTAGCAAGGTAAGTAGGTACATTTAGTTAACCTCTTCGAAGGAATCACATGCATTTACCTTCGACTCGAACCTTTTGTTTCCGCCCGTGACTGTTTTTCTTGTGTAGCAGTGTGCAAAACTTTGTGACATAATTTTAGAGTTACACGTACAAGTCGTACAACTTCGTGGCTTTAATTTTGTTTGGCTGTTTTTTATTATTTTGTTTTGTTTGGTCGCTCTTTTGTACCTATAACATTAATTGTTTAAGTAATAAATATTGTGATACTTAGTATACCTAAATAAATAATTTAACAAACTGCTAATTACATTTTATCATTTATAACTCTGATCAAACAAAATAATTACTTGGCTGGTCCACTAGCCCCTACCAGCTGTAGGTATGTGCATCTGGATCGAGGGCCCATTTTTTTTTGTATGATGATCCGGTATGGTTCGACAAAAAATGACTCGCTGCTGAATAATGCTTAATCTAGTAATTTTTTTTTTTCCAACTGTTACTGTTCTCTTATAGCCTACAGATCTTCGTTTTTTATGCCATTGTGAGTAAATATACTGTTAATTTTATAATAAGCTGTTGTGGTCTGTTCCACCATACACATGCGCTGAAAACAGTCCCTAATCCTGTAATGCAAACAATTGTTTTTTATTATAAATAAATAATAAAAAACAATTGTATAAATCTTAATTGTTGGATAAATATTTGACAATATATTACCAAAATTGCGGGGGTATTCGCACCAACTATACACGAACATTATTCTATGAAATAACTTGGTTAATACCTGAAATTTATAACAACGAATTTATAGACCAGCGTTATAATGTATAACGATGTGATCGGGACCGTAATGCCACCAACAAAAAAGATGATGGAGGCGTACTTGTTGCGGTTTTGAATACCCTTAAGCCCACTGAATTGGACCTCAGACCTCTTTACATAGATACTCCTCACATAAGCATATTGAAAATGTGATGGTGGAACTGCCCAGCACGTCTAATTTCACGCGACACAAAGCCAGTCAGTGCTGCCTATGTACCACCGAAAACCCCTCTTTTGGATTACGATAAACACTTCAACCTATTAACAGAGGTTTTAGGCGATTAAAAACTTCCTGAAGTTAACTGGCTCATATCTATGACTACTCTATGCCCAGGGCCATCCATACCATGTGTGCAGCTATTTAACATAATTTCAATGCGTGGTTCTATCTAGCTGGCCCTCCTGAGCTACATAAAGCAACGAAACCGATGGCGACTATTAGCTGCTTCAATGTACTTCACTAAATATACAAAAATATCAAATGTACCTTCGCCATTAGGACAGAAACTGCATTTAATTTTATTTTTCATCCAGCGGGACCCTTTTTTATTTTAGTAGTTAGAATAATGAAAGGCATATTGTGAGATAGTCCTTACAATGTACCTTTCAAATTATGCAGTATATTTTCGAAAATCTATAATAATATAGCAGAAATTTAATTTGTTAGTTTTCTCTGTCCAAATTAAAGCATTTTCAATGTACCTTCAGAAATTATAGCATTTTTTGTGAAAAACAACATAGTTAGCGGTTAAAAAGGGTAAATAGATTTGACAACACAAAGTAAGGTTAGCAACGTTCCATTTAAGGTAGGTAGGTAAATAATAATGCACACTTTGTTTTTAAAATGTTATAGAAGAAGATAAAACATTCTCTAATTAAAATACTGTTACGAAAGTATTATGAATAAGAGGGTTAGGTATACCTTTCGTAATATGTAAAATATGAGTGCAAATATTTTTTTTGGAAGTAGGGGTAGCGCACGTACCGAAAATATCACAATAGCGGCGATCTGGAGGTCAATTCACGTATTTAAAGTAGTACAGTTGCAGTGCAGTTGCAGTTAAAGTTCGATTAAAACGGTAGTTTTCGTATTCCTGTAACTTTGGGATTGATTTCAAAAACGCTTGAGCACCCTACTAGAATATCGTTATTGCGCTCACGAGACGCATACTTGGCGCAAACGTATTTGAGATCGATCCCAAAGTTACAAGAATACAAAAATGGCCGTTTTAATCGAAACTTAACTGCAACTGCACTGCTTTATATACCTACGTGAATTGACCCCCTGATGATCATACACTAGATCTTCATCGCTGCCCCTACAAACGTCACCGTTGTTTTATCGTAACGTTTTGTTGCTGACCCTACATCTAATTCGCTTGAAAAGATTCAATTAGTTATTACTTAAATAGCCCGCTGATGATGCAGCAATTGATGCCAATTGGCGGACAAAGACCTCTCAGTGCATTAAAACAACAGTGTATAACTGATACTGTAATTGTATGCGACATGTGCGTATATTTTTCCTTATTAAACTCATTATCCAAAATTACACTTCATCTAAACCGCTTAACAGATTTCGTTCAAATTTGCACGCAATATGCAGTTTGGTCCAACTTGAGAGATAGGATAGCTTAGATCTTTATTATAGTCGCAATTTTATTTTATTGCAAATTATTGTCTATAATTAATTGACAGTCACAATTATCTGTTAACTCCAAAAGATTCTAACAGATGTCGATAGTTTTCGACTAGATTGAGTAAGTAATCAATAGATGGCACTGCTATGGTAAACCGACAACCGTGTCATATATAAAAATTACGTGTCACGTTGTTTGTCCGCGATGGACTCCTAAACTACTGAACCGATTTTAAATTTGATTTGCACACTGTGTGCAATTTGATCCAACTTGAAAGATAGGATAGCTTACATTCAAATTTATAGTCGCAATTACTAAAAAAATGAGGGATCCCATGTCCACCCGTGCGAAGCCGGGACGGACCGCTAGTATTTATATATAATCTGCCTCTGTGGCGCGGTGGGAGTGTATTCGACTGCTACGCAAGAGGTCGTGGGTTCGATCCCCACCCAGGATAAAACTTTGTGTGATGAGCACAATGGTTTATTCTTTGTCTGGGTGTTATTTGTCTATAATATGTATGTATTTAGAAATATATAAGTATGTTTATCAGTTGTCTGGTACAAGCTCTGCCTAGTTTGGGATCAGATAGCGTTGTGTTAGTTGTCCCAAGATATTATAGATTATAAATCTAAAGAAATACGCATTAATTTCTATAAGTACATTGAAAATCCTTTAATTTAGTGTACTATTTACACTTGTAAATACAAAGGATAAAAAGGGTCCCCTGGACAGACAAAACTTACAAATTTAATTTCTGCTAGATTTTCGAAAATACAATGCATAATTTGAAAGGTACATTGTAAGGAGTATTAATTTTGTTTAACTGCTAAAATAAAAAAGGGTCCCGCTGGATGGAAAACGAAATTAAACGCCGTTTCCGTCCTAATGGCGGAGATACTATTTGATATTTTCGTACATTTGGAGAAGTACATTGAAGGAGCTAATAGTCTACACCGGTGTCGTTGCTGCAGCTCAGGGGGGCCAGCTAGATAGAATCACGCGATTTTAATCCTAAACGCTTCTCAATATAATGACATAATAACAATAATGGCAAGCTACTTGATCTACCTACTTATATCCAATAACCTCTGCACTGTCTCTCAATCTTCTACCCCACTTCTTCCAGTTGACGCACATCATCCCCCGTTTACATTTATGACATGTTTATACATTAGGTTTATTCTAAGGACTAAACCCCTCCACCTAAGCTCAATGGTTTGGTGATTCATGTCGGTAGTATAATGAGTAGGATTCGAACCTACGATTGCGAGTCCGTTGCCTTAGCCATTAGGCTACCGCCACTTTTGATATTTGCTCTGAGATTTCTCTTTACAAATATTAAATATACATACGTAATAATAAGAAGGCTACTGTGACGTAAGTATTGATACATTTTATTAAGCTCTAAGGTGCTTTTTACACGTTCCGGTTTCAATTCAGCGAATGTATAGCGACTGGATGGGACGGACGCCGGAACGTGTGCAAGCTACCGTACATCGCCATACACTCCGCGCCGGGTACCCGGTCGCCGTCTTCCTGGCGCCCGGATTGAAACCGGAACGTGTGAAAAAGACCTATGGGTTTTTGGCAGGGTGTTGGAACTGTATTAAGTGTCTGGCAATGGACGACTTATAAATGAAAATGAGGTACAATTTGGTAGGTAGGTACTCCTTTGCTACCTCCTGGCCGCCAAAGCCACCCTGATCCAGACTTAGTTGCATATTCGTTCTTACCCGTATTGGATATGCGCACAGGAACGTTCACCGTTTATAAAATAAGGTGTATGACTTTTGTGGGCTATCTCTATAAAAGAAAATAAGATCACTGTTTGAATAATTCCTTAAAATGAAATAAAATCTAAAATTTAGTTGAAAATCTTAACGCCATCTATTGAATTTTAAGGTAATTAGGTAGTAACTAAATATTTTCTGCAACGGAATAAAGATACCGACATACCGACTCTTCAATTACTGATCTGTCACTAAGTGTCCTCCCCATGTAAACTAATATATGCCTCCCCCCCTCGGAATTCAAATGACATGTCATCACACATGTCATGACACCTAAATTATGAAATTTTGGTATTTTTAAATTTTATGTTTATTATTGACTAAATTATTAGTAAATCACGATGGGCAAGTTTCAGATGCCAACAGTAAAAGAATTTCTAGCAAAAAAGGTAATTTTTTACAAATTAATGTCTTTGTTAAAAATAGTGCCAGCCAGAGCACCAACCATAGCATTACAAATTACAACCCCGATTATGTTGCAGTTATGATACTTAATTCAATCATTTGATTGGTTAGATGCGGATTCGATAATTTCCACAACGATCGGGGGGTCGATCTTCGTGTATATGATAGCCTCGATACAGGCTAGAGACTAAAATAAATTTTATTATTTTATTATGTCTGTCTTTATTTACTCGGGGCTTCTGGAAGGTGTAAGTGAGGCCGAAGCCAACACGTACAGGCTTGAGACCAATAATGATTTATGTAAACGTTGAGACATTTTAATCTAAAGCGATGTGACCCAAACAGAGGATTATCGCTGTATATACTATGTAAATGTACCCGGTTAGAGTAAAACCATTACAAGAAATGGTGACTATACTGGACTATGGAGGTGAGGTGTTCATGGATTGGGTGAGTCGGTATATGGAAGGACTATGGCGCCTGCTTTGTCAACACAGTATGTTAAAAAACACGGACAAATGGGCAGGCGGCGACCCGCCAACTCAATAAATGGGCCACAGAATGACAAAGGTGCAACATATCCTATACGACGATCAGGCTGCCCCTGAGGGTCTAGCATCACGTGCCCACTAAACGCATAAAGCTCTCGCTGCTCCACTCTTACCGGCCGGTTCCTCGTCAGTGTTCACTCCAGCCGGCCAATGAGAACAATCAGGTCCGTGGAATCGCTACGCTCCAACAGCTCGCCAGAAGCTGCCCTGCGGTTTATTATTATTTTTTTGCGCAGCGGCTTTCGAGCTGAACCCTTCTCGCTCGTTCAAGGCTGTGAAGTTTCGCTTTCCCCCGCTCACTCGAGCTCCTGAGGGCCAGTTTTTGCCCTTGTTTGCTCTGGTGTGCTGAGCTCGGGCCTTGCCGATTCTGTAGTCTTTTCGATCCACCCCCACCCCCACCCGCTAGGCTCTTTTGTAAGGGCAGTAGCTAGGGGCCCCCAAGCTACACATTACCCCACAATGCCCCCCAAGTTTTGGGGGATTGTGGGTTAATGCCCTACCTTAAATTAGTAATGTACCTTCCGACTTTATGGCCAGTGTCGAGTGAAATTAAATGCACATTGCTCCCCGCCTCCCCACCTCCCGAACCCCTATCGTAAGCACAAGCATAGATAATGAGGACTTGATTAAATACTTCCTGTCAGTTATGTACCGCTCCTGTGTCCAGTGAGCACTACATTTTGTTTGGGTTTGGGTCTTAAGCGTACACATGAAATGTCATTCCATTTTCAGAGGTTGTATAGCAAAAAGAAAGATTTAGAATGGATATATCTAGAGGATGAAATGCTTAAAAATATAAACATAAAACCATACAACCAGAAAGTCCATGAATGGCTTATATATTTGAAGGAATTAAGACATTACTACCACGATCAAAGTAAGATTTACCTAGCTTTTTATCCCTACTTATTAGGTATAAGTAAGTAGTGAGGTAGATACACGACAAATTTTGTAAATGTTTTACTAACGCATGACAGAGAGAAAGGGGGATGCAGGGCAGGATCACGGGACCCAGGAGGGTCTCCCGATTTGGCGGTGACCCCTAAGTCCTGGGAAGTGAATGTGTTTTACAAACCTTGTTATGTACCTATGAGGGACTATGAGGCACAAGGGACTCTCTTAACGGTGCAGTCTTATGAAAACAATTCAGTACCTAGGTGCCTACTAGAGAATGGTTGACAACTTATACAATGTAACTATTATTTTACAGGAGTGAAAGAGAAAAAAAAGTTAATTGCACAAGTAGGTCCCTCTTGGTACTGCGAATTATCCACTCGACAAAGAGAAGTTTTAGATGATCTAAAAGCGGTAATTCACCAAGACTTGTTAGAGGACTTACCTCGCCGAATCAGACAGGCTTTATATGACCTAGGTTTAATAAAATTAGCCTTTAAAATTCCTAAAAGTATATTAATGAAGACTATGGCAGACTCAATGGAGGACCCGGGGGTATTTATATGGAAGCTTTTCACAGCGATTTTTAGTTCTCCTCCAAATGAATTACGCTCACGTAAGTGTTGGCTAAGGCTGGTTTTCCTCTCACGTTGATCGTCGGCGCTGAGGCACACTATGCATGAGGAGCCGACGTGATCGGTCAGTGTCACTCAGAAACATTACATTTTAATTACATACAGCGTCAGTTAATCAGCGCTGATAATCAGCGTACGAGGCAAACTAGCCTAAGTATTATACCTAATAATAATATCTTGGGACAACTCACACAACGTCATCTGATCCCAAACTAAGCAGAGCTTGTACTATGGTAACCAGACAACTGATAAACATACTTATATATTTCTAAATACATACATAATATAGATAAATTACACCCAGACACAGAATAAACCATCCACCATTTTATCCTGAGTGGGGATCGAACCCACTACCTCCGGCTTTGCAGTCAGGGTCATTAACCACTAGACCAACAGGCCAGTCATCTATACTCTATATTAATATTATAAAGCTGAAGAGTTTGTTTGAACGCAATAATCTTAGAAACAACTGGTCCTAATTGAAAAATTATTTTACTGTTGGATAGCCCATTTATCGAGGGAGGAAGGCTATAACATCACGCTACGACCAATAGGGGCGGAACAGCAATCCGATCCGGCTTCGCACGGACTAATCTCCGTAATCTATTCACATACTGAAGCGGCGGTAGCCTAATGGCTAAGGCATCGGACTGGCAATCGTGAAGTCGCCGGTTCGAATCTTATAGCGCTGCCTCTCAAAATTGATATCGCCGACACTCGTATTAGCGCCGACACTGTCCATACTTAATAACAACGTGTAACATACACTACCTACTTAACAGATTTACCTACATAGAATTAGATAAGTTCCTACTTTAAATGATCGAGACGCATGTGATCCACTTATCACAATGACCACTTTCCCAAAACCTCCCAAAATAACCACTTTACCAAAACGACCACTTTCGCTTCTGTTTCAAGTTGGTACATATAAGAATATTTTTTATAGATTCTCTTTGTTATAGATTACAATATTTCTGCAAGGATTCTCATGTCAAGTTTAGTTTGTATTGATTACAAAGATTGTGTAGAAGCTTTGGAAAAATTAACATATTTCAAGAAGACTCCTTCAATTAAGAAAGAACCCAGTGAGTAATAACTTGGTTACTAATATGATGGCCAAGTCTCAAAGACATTTTTCTTATAAATTTTGTTACTTGTTGTTTTAATCTCCTACACAAAAGGAGGGGTGTTAATGTGACGTGTCATCGTAGCGTCTAAATGGAAGGACAGATTGCTATACGATTTATTTTAAAGCTAATTGATCGGTTCGTGTTCTTAACCTCTGGTTGATGAAGATCCAATCAGCCAGTCTTGAAGGTAATCAACATTGCTCCAGCTCATAGTAAAAATTAAAATATAGGTATTTATTAATGCCCGACTGAAACTAGTTTAGCGGCCGAAACCGAACCGAAATTTCAATGACGGATTTTGAATAAAATTATACCATAATTTATTTCGAAACATTATTTTCTATACTAGCTTTTGCTGGTGGCTTCGCCCGCATACGCATACGCTCTACGCCCCAATATATAACAACTCTCATTTCAATCACTTAGGAATTTTGACAATTTATTTAAATTCAACATCTATTTTTTTTTATTTGATAGATCTAAACAGAAATCTGACGGTTTTTTAGACAACATTTTATCTTCTATTCCCTTATGGGGTTGATTTTCTAAAAACAGTGCAACATGACTTTCTTTATTCAAAATTAAAAAAAAGCCAAACACAACATTATTTTATTATATTTCTTACTTTAAAACTGACATATTTTCATACAAAGTTTAATTCTTTATTTTGCAAATACGAACATTTACAGATCGTAACATCAAAACTGACAGAATTTCATGCAGACTTACTATTCCTTTTTTATCCCCTTAAGTGATAAAAAAGGAATAGTAAATTGAATAGTAATTGATAAATAAGTCAGTCTGTCAGGACAAATCATTATAATAGTTATGTATAGATTGCTGTGTGGTAGACTTAAGAATAGTTCAAATAGTCAAGACGACTAAGGGGATTTTACACCAGAGAACGTGTATCAGTGTCCTCTGCGTATTTTAAAGACTTACTGCGATCGCCAAACCGCTTGTCAAACGGTTATGGCAATTACCCCCAGGATCTTTAATGAGTAGATTGGGTAGACCCGTGCCCAACAGTGGGGCATCAGATCGGTTGATATGTACCTGTGTTTAGGTATGTACTGATTTCACTCATATAAAATTTCCTTAATGTATTGTATATAATTAGCGAAAAAGTTATATTGATTTAAATAAATACCTCACCATTATTGTTGTTACGTAACGTACGAAAAACAGCGCGTTAATACCATATTATAATAGTCTCGGCGAACCTTGATCCCTATGACACGGACAGTTATTCCCACGACACAACCTTGTAGTAGCGTCACCGTTATATTATAATCGAATTGGCGGTGTCTAAAAATGATATTTATTAATTTTAGGCAGATATATGCAATTACAATAATATCCCGTTAGAATTATAATAATTATTAACACTTACAAGAAATTATCTCAATCAGACTTTACGTTGACGTCCTGCAAAAGTTACTCCGTTTGGAAGATATCGACTAGTGCGGAAAAGTATCGATAAACAAATATCGAAAATGGAAACGAGTGTACAAAATACATCAATAGAGTACCTACGCTCTTAGTGTCAGATTTATAATCATTTAAGTTGTTTGCGATAATAAAATAAAGGAGATTTAACAAATTTATTGTATATACCTACTCAAATAAAACAAAAGCGGTTTATTTATGATTTTTTAATATACATTAATCTGAATCTGACAATGATGTCACCGATTGCGTCTCAGACTCGGAATCCGAACTGCAGCTGCTTTCTCCTATGTTTATTAAAAACGGCTGGTCTACTATATTGTCGTATCGCACGTCTCGATTCCAATCATCTAAGCATAGTTTTTTCGTCTTTTCAACCACTTTCCTCCAATTGTCCGGAGTCACTTGACTACATGCCTCTTGTAGCAACGTAAGCATTTTATTAGCTGTGAATGGCGGAGTGGTGTTAAGCCTGGCTGCACAACCTGAAACAATAATGGTTTAGATTGAAAATGATGCAAAGTCAAAGAGCGAGATCGGGGTAAGTACATTTACTTTAAATAGTACTAGCCGACTAGACAGTCACCAGTGACCTAAATAAAAACATGTTAAAATAAATACAAATCAACCCACCTTTGATCTGCGCCCATATCATTTCGATTGCATTATATTGGCAGTGGTAGGGCGGTAGCCGAATCACGGTGTGCCCTTTTGATTTTGCCATCTCATCCAAGAAATATTTCTTCTTTGTTTGCTGTTTATGAAGGTTCAACAATCTAACTAATTCCTTTTTCAGCATTTGAGTATTAGCTGCCACACCATTGTTTTGCAGCCACTCTATTATTTCGCCTTTATTGTTGTTCGCGGTAGGCGCTTTATTAATTTGCACAGAGTGGTATGGGGCGTTGTCCATTAAAATGTAGTGGGGCTCGTTTAAATTGTCTAATAGTTTTGTGAACCATTTCTTGAAATTCTCAAAATTCATCTCTTCGTGATAATCACTTGTTTTCACGGATTTGAAGGCCCACAAGCAGTTAGGTACAAAACCTTTGGCTGTGCCAGCGTGGCAGATAATCAAACGCTGGCCCTTGCCTTCTGGTGCTTTGGTACAGGATTTCTCTGTGTCGTCTGTCCATGTTTTGAGACTGAGTGATTGGCGTTGAGCCACGTTTCGTCCAGATAAACCACCTTGTCCCAGTTCTCGATGTTTTTTATTTGTCGTAGAAAATCACACCTCATCAATCCAATGTCCTTCTGCTCCATTATCACTTTTCTTTTGTCACACTTCCCATAACGAAATCCACATTTTTTTATAACCTGTCTGAGAGAAGTGAATCCACCTTTAAATAAATCAACCGATTTCAGCGACGCTAATAATTTTGTGCAAGTCGGCAGTTCACCTCGAAAATAATAGCCGTAAATATGGTTTCGTATCGCTGCCATGTCGAAATCATCGGGGTTAGTTACGGGTCGTGCCCTATTATGTTTTTTCTTCTTTGGAGTTGATAGTTTGTTCTCCTCCATCGACGATTCGCCGAACTTCTCCTTTGTAATTCGGGAAACGGTAGCTTTGCCAATTCCCAAAGCATCAGCAACACGGTCGCGTACGTTGTCAAGTGGCAACAAAGGTCCGCCATTTTGTAGTTCGCGAGCAAAATAGTCACGCAAGCGTACAACAAACTCCCGCGTTTCACTGTTGAGTACAGTTTTTCTCAGTCTTTTCGGCATTTTGAAACACCAACAAAAACAAAACAGCAACAATAAAAAACGCCTTTGCCTATAAAAAGTTGCGATATATCGACACGACCCGTCACTAGTATGAACTGTCATAGGGATCAAGGTTCGCCGAGCTGATTATAGGTAGAACTTAGTATAATCACAGATAATATAATGCTGTATAATATAATACCTGGAGGCCTACTCTAATTCAATGAAAACGAAGTTTTGATCAAAAATTAAAATGAAAAAAAAATTAAAAAGAAAATCGTTCATGGGGTCGAATTACTTGGCTTATTCAAAAATTAATAAGGATAAAATTGTCCCCGTAAACTCGTCACCTGTATGGTAAAGTTGCGAATGTGTGTAATTACAAATTTTACAGGAGAGCAAAAAAACTCCTTTTTGTTATTTTTTAAATGGCCCGCTTTATTAAATCGATGTCTTTTTAGTTTTTATTTTATGAAATGTAAGCAGAATACTGCTGCCTAATCTTTAAAGTATAATAAGAGTGAAATAACCTAATAAATCACATTCGCAACTTTAATACCTCTAAGAAAAATTACAGAAAAATATTTTACGCCCATAGTCAATTCACGTATGTGTCAAATTCGCAACTATGAAATCCTAATTTCGTATGTGCAATAATAATTACATTTTAAACTTGCGAATAACGCAGAAATCGCTTGTCTTTTTTCTATGTTTTTTTTATCTTAAATGTTAATGTAATACGATTTGATTAGTTTTAATGGTATGAAATAAAAAAAAAGGTTAAAAAAGAAAATTTTAATGGAATTAATTATTCAAAACAACAAAATCTTCATCTTCTTCTTCGTTATCCGGTTCGGGCAAACGGTCCAAAACTGAATCAGATATTTATTGGTAAATTCTCTTATTATTGATGATAATTCCTTGGTATTAAAAGATCGTGACACAATTTTAGTAGATCTGTTTTTTTGCCTTAGAAATAGGCAACCTGTCATTGTAAGCATTTTTAGGTGTTATGGTGGTAATTTTGCCTCTCTTTGCTTTTAGTTTAAATTCAATGAAATTTTCAATGTTGTAGTCGGTTTTGATAAAAATAGATTTAGGATGTTCTTTGCGGTATTCTTTAAATTTCGGAGTATTGTTAGTAGGCGTTAGTGGCTTTTTCTTAGGTTTGTTCTGCTACTACAAATTGCAATAATGCGCCGTTAAAGGCCAAGAAGTCATCATATAGTAACGTAGTGACATTAAAAGGGCGAGGATTCCTCCTCGCCATTCTCATTATTTGAACCCATCCATCAGGCGTGTAAACGGGAGTATTTTTAGAGTTTTGTTCTATTTTGGAATGAATAGAATCACACTCCATATGACTGTGTCCTGATTCAAAAAATACGCCATCAATAATTTTAATAGTCGGGTGGTTCACAGCAAGATAAAGAAGCATGCAACTAAAGTTAAAGTTTTTTTGCTGTCCACCGCAATTATCGGACATCATTCTGGCGTAGGTTATGTCAGAGTGACTATTAATCTATTTATAGACAGATGTCCCAATTTCAACACTTCCTCGCTTTCCTTGTGTCTCATCCCAGGTATAGCAGTCTACATTTTGGTTTCCTAAATTATACGAGGTTAAATTGTATACAGCAAGTTTTCGGACATAAAAATATGGCCCAGCTGCTCCTTTTGGAGTTTGCAAAACAGCTTGTAAATCAAAATTAAAGGATAAAACCTTGTTGTCACTTTTCGCAGCTTCTTTGTCATAATTTCGTCGTAAGTAAGCGTCGTCCCTACGTTCTAGATGTTTTTGTTTAAGCTCTTTATGTACGACGGTTTGTTCATTATGTTTTGACAATTCCGAATAAACTACACACTTTTTACATAAATCTTTCTTGGGAACATGAAACTTTAATTTGTAAGACCTGAAGATCTGTCTGTACTTTTCACATCTCACGGGAGATTTGCATTCTTGTTGGCATATCTCTTTGTATAGCGTGTACATGATACTAATATTAAGCTTTGAGTCAAGGTATCTATATTGTGAGTTTTTTCGGCAATAGTGGGACTCCATGGCCGGGAACGACAAAATATGGCTCCTTAAAAATTCCTCGTCATCAGAGTTCAGTTTGTTAGCTGGCGCTTTTCTGCCTCGGCCGTCAGGTAAAAGTGTACCTGCTGCTGAAACTTTCTTCAGGGCTCCTCTAACCATCCATTTGTATGCTTCACCTTTGAGACGTTTTTCCACTTTGAGGGGTCTGATTTGAGTCTTTTTTCCGGTTCCAACGTCTGTGAGTCACCATCATTGGATTGTTTTTGTAAGTCCACAACACTAGGAGCTGATAAACGTCTGCAAAACTTTTTTGGAGGCTGACCCCATAAGCAACTTTCAGAAAGTCTTCTTACGATTGGCTTCATAGAAAATCTGGTTGAAAAAGATCGCAAACTGGAATCGCGTGTCAGTGGTGCAATATTGTCAAACGATTCGGCGTCATGCTTTTTGTTTGTAGATACTGTTTGCGTTTGTTTTACCGACTTGGAGTTACTACTACTAAAATCGTCATCAGACTCCAGTGAATCACTTTCTTCTACAAAGTAACGTCTTTTAGTAGTATCTACTACATAATCGGGATTTTTAATACCATCGTCATTATTCTCAACATAACTATTTAAAGTATTAAATATAGTTTGCTGATCGCTAAGTACATGTTCAGAAGTACCTTTGTCTAAGAATCCTTTATTTAATATTGGTTCACATAAAGTGTCAAATAGTTTCTGAGTTTCTGGCGACACAGTTCTGGTGACGTTTGTTTTGGCGCTAAACAGCAAATGAAAGTTTTTAAAATTTTTTAGTTGTGTAATATGTAACCGATGTAAAAACTAACTTTTATCACAGCTATTGTCAAGTATTGAAGATTGAAAAAAGAATGGTTGCTAACTAACTTTTTTAGTATTACAGTCATAATCAAGTTATACCTTTTTGAAATGCTAATGCTAAGATGAGCCCTTTAATTTGATACCCATATTGTAGTATTCAAAACAACTTTTTTTTCACACCTCCTTATTTTGACATCTCACAGCCGCCATGTTTGTTTTTTTCAAACATCACATATCTAAGAACACTTGGGCAATCAAGACGAATCTAACGATGTCTTAATTGTATAAATCCGTTTAGTGGATTGTGAGATATCAGGTAATAAAGAATATTACATACATACATACATACATATATACATACAAGATACGCGCGAAAAACGTAACTCTTCTTTACAGTCGGGTAAAAACATCATTGACATTGACTCACTTGTCACTATGACTTTGGATACCAGCATTATAAGCAAATTTAATGTTTTTTACGTATTAATGTTGCCAAAAACCAAAACATATCCGAAATAATGAAGGCCTACACAATACATCATGTCGGAGTAACCATACCAATAAGCGAATGTGACACATAAGTTATTTGGCTATAGTCTACTTTTTAATTTGTTGACAGTGATGCCATAGCAAGTTCACGAATATAACACAAAGGCAAATTAACTATGGTCTGTTTCATATTTTTTGCGAAAATTATACCGTAGCAAATAAACGAATATGGCACATAGGTAACTTGACCATGGTCCGTTAATTATTGTGAGCTTCAACCACTACCTTAGTAAAGATACGAATTAACCAATATTCGCAAGTTTACTTCAGACGTTTTGAAAAAACGACTTGAGTTAGTCGTGGTAAAATAGATTATCTACACTTAGTTAAATTGCCATGGTGGCTGACAACAAATGTTTGGGATACGTAAATATGCTGTTAAGATATCTCGTAAACTATTGTAGATACAGTGTTTATACTTTGCGACATTGTGTATTACTATAGTGGAATAACGTTAAACAAAAAAACAGTTTTTCGCGAAAACAGCAGATTCGCAACTTTACCATACAGGTGACGAACTTAATAACTTCAAGTAAACGGAAATTCATGAATTTCGTTTTAAAGAAAGAGACTAGGCCTTACTGCTATCTACTGTTGTCTCATTTGTTGTGCAAGTCATGACATACAATCCAACATAGTTTCGGTTTCGGCCGTAGTTTCGATCAAATCATAGCCGAAACTAAGCCAAAATTCATTTTTTGCCGGACCCGAGCCTTTGGTGGAACACTGGTGTTTATTACAGCATACAGTATTACATTATATCTGTAGGTATTAATAACCTAATCTACTTACAGAAGTGCCAAAATACTTCGAACCGAAAGTAAAATACGGTGCGTATTTGCAAAAAATGTATGTTCCCATGCCCCCGGATAAAGAACCTAAGAAAAAACCCGCTTTACCTCTTGGAAACAAATTGAGACTCAGGAGCGTTGAGGTAAATTATAGTCTTATATAATAACTAGCTGTGCCCCGCGGTGTTACCCGCGGTTTATTAGCCTATGTATTAATCCAGGGTGTCAACTAACTCCATACCAAATTTTATTAAAATCGCTCCAGCCGATTAGACGTCAAGAAGTAACAAACATACACACTCACATACTCACAAACTTTCACCTTTATAATATTAGTGTGATGTTCTATAAAAGTTAAAACATTTTTTGATTTGGATATTTAATAAATTTACAGAGCTATGAAGCCCTGATCAAGGATGACTCGTTTGTAAGTTTTCTTACGAATTATAATTACTTTTTTTTTAATACCTACCTATGATTGTTAAGGCACTATATCGGTGATGTTTTATATACAGTTGGAGAAACGCATTCAAAGAAACAGACATGAACGTGAACAAGAGAGGGTTTGTACCTACAAGTTCTGGGAGCCACCCGGCGGTTTTCGAGGTAAGTTGTTATCTAAGAACGAAAGTTTCAACATTGTAAAATAAATAAGTACATAATATAGTTCTCTTTTGTGTGTCATCTTTCACCTAATAATAATAATGTATCTAATAATATCTTGGGACAACTCACACAACGTCATCTGATCCCAAACTCTGCAGAGTCTGTACTAGGGCAACCAGACAACTGATAAACCTTTGACGTAGAGACCAAGACTGCGCCATCCCTTTCAATTAAAAACCCACGTACAATGTAAGGTAGTCACTCCCCCCCCCCCCCCCTCTCCATCCGAATAATACGGCTTATGAAGAGTGGGTTTTCTGTTGTTTTTGTTTCATACTTACAACGTTATACCTAATTAATAATAATTTTCAATGGAATTTGTACGAAATTTTGTTACTTCTAATTTGATCAGCTGTTACTCGTAAACTTGTAAAGTCTTCTTAGCTGTAGTAACCTAGCTATTTCTTTTAATTTCACTATATATACTACTACCGTGATTTTTTTACATACTCTACATCAACCATTTAGCTGGCAGGGTGGGGGGGGGGGACACTAGACTCTAACGGAAATTTGCACTTTAAATCTTAATATTTTACACTTCTTTTTATTTTCTATACGTCAATGTGATAAACATACTTATGTACTTATTTATTAAATAGAATAAACCACCATGCTCATCAAGTCATCATGATCACACAAAGTTTTAACCTGGGTGAAAAACAACCCACAACCTCCGGCTTAGTAGTCAGCGTCACTGTTCTCTAGAAGAAACAGGCCAGTCATTCACCTACGTCTCACAGCGACAGCACAGAGCTTATATCCTGAGACGTGAAGTATTTTTTTTCTTATTTTAGGTGGTGGTAAAAAGAATGCAGCTATTGCTCTTAAAATGAAAATGTTAAGGTTGAAAGCCAAACCTAAATTTAAGAGCCCGTTCAAAAATATTCAATTTCAAAATGCAGGAGTCAGTTTTACAGGGGGCAAACCTAATTATATGCTCGCTAGTAAGTAATAATAATAAGCTTTGCTATAAATACTTGCTAATAGAGCGGAGAAGCAGAAAAATATTATCCGGCGATCTTTTTTTTTTCCTCTTCTCTCCGATAATATTCTGATAGGATTATGGCTCGCACATTCTGAGCATACGCCAGTTTCAAGTATAATTTCTTTATAGTTTTCTTCTTTGAATCACAAAGTTTCGTTCTTGTCCAGTTAACACGTATTTCAGGTAAATTTACACTGTTTTACACGATAAACGCGGAGCTGTAAAAATAGCGACATGTCAGTTTGCCGCCATTTTTACAACTCCCCGGCGAACTTCGCCCCGCCTCGTTAACTTTTTTCTATATCTTCTTTTTTTACGTAAGAACCTTCTATACAGTAATAAAAAAGTAAAAAAAAAGAATGAATGAAGTCGGATAAGTCGTTCTCTAGTTTTCTCATGACCAAGGGAAGTAAAGAGAGCGAGTATGAATAGCGATTTATTTTTTTATATGTTACGGTAAGTGTGATTATTTAAAAATTATGAATAATCATCTATCATTATAATTAATAACTAGAATTCGTGGCAATAGTAAGAAATTAATAACGTTTACCGGAGATTATTAATAATTTAACTTATAGATAGGATTGCATCATATCAGTAGATATTATTCAATCAAAACAATCCTATTTGTTCAAATTTACACTGTTTCTCCGCTCCGCGGCTCGTTACTCGTGGTACCCTTGAGTGAAGATTGAGAGACCTCATTTAAATCACTTTTTTTTATTGTTATTTTACAAATTAGATTTTTTAATTTTAGATTTTTTCCTTTCCTTATCTTCTACAAAATCTACATAACAGCATTCTCCTTACGCACACCCGAAAAACTCGTAGATCCGGCACTGCCTTTACAGTATCTCCTAGATGAGCAAGGCAACCTTATTCTGCTATTCACTTGTTTAAATAAGTACGACAACGTAGCCAATCGATACTCCGCGCATTTGTTGTAGCAATCAGACGTATTATTTGTTCGAAAACTGACGTAGGTGTCACGATTGACTGTCGATTAGCTGCTGGTTGCTCAAATGTTTCAATTGCAGCAGCCTGGCTGCCCGGTGCGAGCCTATCCTTATTCATAATACAGCACTTAACAATAATTTAAGTATTATAAGTATTTTGTCTGCTACTCTAATAGAATGAGAACAAAGACAAAACATTGGCTAATATAACAGGAGTAGTACAGAATATACTAATTATATCCATATTTTTTAGATGTAACCTATGTACCAACGGGATACATATTAATAAATGCAGGCATAGTGTCGTTCCGTGGAGAACCAATAACTTGTATAGCGGGTTTCTGGGAATATCCAAAGAAAGTGATAGATGAATGCGACGCTACTTGCGACTGTCTGATCAAATGGTATAGTAATACCTACTTATAAATAAATATTTTTAACCTACCCAATGTAGTTCCACTACTCTTTTTTATTAACAACAGGACTTCGAGGAGGTTCGATAGCATCCATTGGTGTAGGGTCTGACCGAGCGTTCTAGTTACTTTACTGCTGTCACGTGACTTTAGAAGCAGATAGTTAGCTTAATTTCAATTTATTTGTAACTAACAGTGAAGACACATTATAACCTAGATAAAATATACTTAAAATAATGTATCATCTACCTAAGAATTGAAATCTAATCTGTAGCCAATCCACCTTACTCCTCGAGTCTGTTCAAGAACTCAAACCATGTCTCGGATATACTTATACCCCCATTATTTGCAGGGAAGCACGGATATTAAAATATGTGAAAGAATCAAAGTGTAGATGCGGCCATCTATACGATATGAGAAACGAAGGCAAAGCAACAGAGAAGTTTTTCTATCCGCCGAACAAGCACGGCCCGTTTTGGATAGACAAAGCTAAAGTCTTTCAAATGGATCCAATGGAAGACTTCATCAAAGACACGTTCAAAGAAGGTCTGAAGTCTAATGACGATGCAGTAAGTGCTTACTAGATATATTTCGGGACTTAATCGCGTGAACTATTCGAGTCGGTACTATACGGTTAGTACCGTATAGTACCGACTCGAATAGTAATACGGGTCGACATAATTCACGCGATTGAGTCAAAAAATCAATATATTTAAAAACAACAAAACGGAACCCTTATAGTTTCGCCATATATGTCCGTCCGGCCAAATCGCAAACAGATGTCTTTAATTTGGCACATATTACTTACGCCGATGAAGTGAAAGAATAAAAACTTGAAAAACACACATCTTTTTTCTCACCTACCCCATTGTGTATGGTATTGTATCATAGGATGGGGGGGGGGGGACTACGGAACCCTACATTATGCGTGGCCCGCCATGCACTTGCCCGGTTTTTATTTTTGATGCACACTCTATATTACAAGCATTTTCATATTAGGTACCTACTTACTGAATCAGGCGCGGTTATAAGGGAGAGGCAACAGAGGCAAGTGCCTCCCCCCCCCAGACTCGACTGAAAGACCTTTTTTTGATGTCAAATTCCCCATTTAAAAAAACGTCTTTCAGTCGAGTTTATTTTGAACACTGAATCGAAGTGTTTAGGCAGGCAATTGCCACCCTCCGCTCGGTGGTGGATATGGTGTAATGGTGTTCAATCAAATGTACCTGCCCCCCAGCCATGCGAGCGACTCACCGCCCAGTTGAGTCAAATGTTGCCCCCCAGAACGAAGTTCTGGATCTGCGCCTGTAGGCCTACTCTCTTTCTCTATAACGAAATTATTAAGTTTACGAGGACCATTATAATATTTTTTTGGATAAGCACAAAAAGTCCGAACCCATGGACGATAATCAGATACGAGTGAATTGAATTGACGTTGCTGACTCTGTACCACCTTATTTTTGATCGAAACTTCGTTTTCATTTAATTAGAGTAGATCTCCTGTACTGAATATGCACCCTGTACTGTATGAAAAAGTAATGTGTTAACTACCCAATAATAGTTTCGCCAGTAAGGTATAAGGTTCACGACCCACTGAAATGAATCTACTTTAAATAATAGATATTAAGTTTTTAATAGGTGATTGCTGCCACACCTTCAGTATCAGCTTCAGTGTGCAAAGAAAGCGAACTTCTTGCGGTAAGATACTTTCAAATCTATACATAATATTATAAAGCTGAAGAGTTTGTTTATTTATTTGAACGCGGTAATCTCAGGAACTACTGATCCTAATTGAAAAGTTCTTCTACTGTTGGATAACCCATTTATTGATGAAGGTTACCTATAACCTTTATCGATAAATGGGTTATCCAACAGTTGGTCGTAGCGTGATGTTCTATAGCCTACTATATAACATCACGCTACGACCAATAGGAGTTGAGCAATAATGACAAACGTTGCAAAAACGTTGTCCCGCGCAACTTCGTCTGCGTAAATTTTCCCCGTTTATTAAATTTAAATAGTTGTACATAAGTAGGTACTTTGCGAAATTAATTTGGGTACAAATAATCAATGAGTAGGTACCTAGGTAATGGCAAAAATGGAACCCTTATAGTTTCGTCACATCCGTCTGTCTATCTGTCTGTCTGTCCGTCCGTATGTCACAGGCATTTTACTCAAAGACTACACAATAAATATCGTGATTTTTGCGAAAAGGTATCTGTAGTAGCCGCTTCTTAGTTTGATAGTTATATAATTAAAATGAATAATTTTACGCTGATTTTTTTTTTATCTAACCTCAACGTGTTGCACATCCTTCGACAGGTCTTTTGAAAACATTTTATGGTTTCTAATAAACTTTTTGGATTAAGTAATTTTTTTTTTGGAAATAATCGCTCCGAAAGTTGCATAAATCGTGTCCTATCATTTGAACCGTGTAACCAAAAAATATGAATAAAATCAGAAGGATAACGCTTATCAAATAGGCACTTTAAACTAAAATTATTTCGGTCGGACATGATCGTATATACCGTCATTGGGTTATTGCCGAAAAACTGCGTTTCTCAATAAAAGGGCGTGAGTGCCATGAACAAACGCTTTTCTGCTGTTGCAATTATTCAAATTGGATTTTGTATGTATGAAAATTATTTCGTTTAAATTGACTCTGGTTTTCATGACATCTACACTCATGAAAACTATTTTTTTCGAAATATTACGTGACAAATAGGTATTGTTACCTATACAAGATTTTATCGAATAGCACTTTGTTTATAATATGTGAATGGTACATAAGCCTAGTTCGTTTCTAAGGCGTTATCGTTACAAGTCCTTAGTTTATTTTTTAGTTCTTCATGCAAGTCTTGTCTTAATAACCCCGATCATATCTGCTACATACCTATACAATAAGTTTTAATTTAAAAATATAAGATCATCAAAATGTTTTCACTTTATGAGGCATATTTTGAAAACAACTTGGACAACAAGAAAAAAGTTGAACCCCCACAGAAAGTTATAAAATCAACCTTTTTAACCCTCTTCGTCCTCTTAAACTCCATTATCATAATATTAGCGTTTAAAAGGCCGAAGAACCCTCTTCAGCCTTTTAAACGCCGTTCCGTTTGGAAAACCTAGGTACCAAAGGTACATAAAAGTAACAAGTATCAAGGTAGTTTCTTGTCTCTGTACATACAGAGACAACAAACTACCTTGATACTTGTTACTTTTATGCTGTGAATATAAAATAAATAAACCGATACAAAAGGGCTCTTGTGTTTAGCTTATCACCCATCACTCTGGGTGGTTATAGCGAAGAACAAAGGGAATGATTGCATCTTGGACCTTTGATCAGGAGCAAGTGATTGTAAAATTAATATATCTAGGTTGTTAGGACTGCATAAGATAGCAGACCACGCTGAAACTTACAAAGACTGCCCGGATCGAAAGTGGTGTACAAAATCAAATATAAAACGTTTTTATTAAGTAACTTACATGTTTATCACGATAAATTTTATTATTATTTGCATCATTTAAAAAAAAGTCTTCCTTTTATTTTTCCTATCCTTTCCTGCACGCGAGTTGGGGCCTCGCTTGCGCCATCTAGCCGGTAATTAAAGAACTTTAGGTTGGTCTGTTGTCAAACATTCGCTTGTTCAAAGGTCTTTTGCTAATTTCGTGAAAATTCACTTATAAACCGAAATAGCCTATACGATTCAATGTATCGATAATTCACAAAACGTAATTTTCACTATCTCTCACTCAAATTTGGAATTATTAAAAAAAAACAATTTAAAAAATGACGTGTACCACCCACTACCCCTTCCACCGCCCCCTTTCGTATGTCACCCGGGGCTATGCCCACCCCCCGGTGCCCCCAAGCTACGCTAGTGTACTTAGATACCTACTGTCCGCATCGACCTGGCATGGACTAGCCATAGGCCTTGGTGTCGTATTTATATAATAATGTACTTAAATATCTAATTATGTACTAATCTTTATTTGAACTCTACATCAATCACCACACAATATATTACTTTTAGCATTAAGTCTGCCTTCATACAAAAATAGTGCACAAAGTTTGTAAATAGGTCAAAAAATAATTCCCAATAATAGTAGGCACCTACCTAACCAATATATATATACTTATTTGCAGGCATTCTTGGCGGATATTTCGAATACGTTCCTTATAATTCCTCATTTGCCGCAAGGAAATCTGTTGAATAGTCTTCAAGAGTGGGTCAGAAAGCGAGTGAAGGGTCCTTTAACACCTAAAGAAGAAAGTTGGTATTGTGTTGATTCATTTGCTTCTTAGCGCTATATGTATACCTTCATAATTTTTAGTAGTTTCCTACATCTTGAATAAATAACCATGCTCAAAATTGCAAAGCGAACAGACACAACTAATACTTAATCTAAGCTTGTTGTAACTCTGGGTTTCTTGTACGTAATTATGTTACAGTGACTCAAATAACGATGCTCAAATGTACATAATTTATGTACATTTGAGCATCATCATTTGCATCACTGTGCACTTTTCACATATGATTTCATTTATTCACCTAGATCTATTGCAGTTAGTAATAACCTTTGACGTAGAGATCAGGATGCTGCTAGAAAGAGACAACGCTACTTTGTTGCTACGAGTTTTTTCTCTCTTTCACGCTTTGCAGTCAATATTTACTTTTTAATTGAAATGGTTGGCGCGGTCCAGGTCTTATAGACCTCTTTTATCACCTTTTACGGAGTGTATCCATGTTTTCGTAAAATCAATGTAACCTTATTGGATCCAAATGATTTTGTTTTCTGAAAAATATATAATATCAATCGAAACGGTTACCACCGACTAGGCTACCGCCACAGTCTAGCCGGTGGTAACCGGTTCGATTGATTTGATAAAAGATATCAATTTGTTTTATCAAATCAATCGAACCGGCTACCACCCGCTAGGCTGCATTAAAGTTCACTTAACGGTCAGCTTTAATGCGCCGGTAGCCTAGGTTAAGCGTCGAACTCGCAATTAAGAGGTCGTGAGTTTTAATCCCACTCCTTATACCTACTCCCGATGTCACATGAAGTCACTCCTAACACAAACAATTTAGCTTAGCTGAAGGAGATTGCTAGTAAGGTAAACGTCCCAATAACCGTCAATTTTCGAACTTTACCGACTTTGGTTATCTGCTATGCTAAAACTGTTGGACTTACAAGAATTTAATTTATATGATATGATAGGTAATTTATTGTAGTTTTTATCGGTTTACTTTATTTATACTAATTTTACAGTTAATATACTAATATTACAAAATAATGTAAAAAGAGGCGTATTGTCCCAGTACCCGTTATACTTGTACCAGTAACCGTTAAAATTGTCCCAGTAGCCGTCATTTTTATTGCGAATTTGAATTCTATGTCTTGGCATTAAAGATCACATTAATCTACATATTTCTTTGATTTGAAACAAAATCTTATTGAATATCTTCTTTTTCAAATAAAAGACACGTATTTGATTAAAAGAAATATATTTTAACAAATAATTCAAGTTTAGGTTATACTCATCTTATATGTATTTTAAAACAAATTTCTATTAATCGACTATCACATAAAATAAATCACATTCATTTTAAAAACTCGTTACAAAGTTGTTAGGTTTTAAGTACAAAACTGTTTTTAATGAAAATATATATTTCTTAAAAAAAAGTACTGTTATTTAACATGATATCCATTTGTAATATTCCAAATATTCCAAATTAATACAGATATCCATCTTTAAGCTTTACGTTATGCCCTACCTAATCTTCGTGAGATTTTTGACACTGGCCAAGTGTGAATCGCTCGCATGATGGAGGGAGGGGCAGGACCCGATCTAGCTATAACTCTATTACTAGCTATAAAAATTGCTGATGTTTCGACCAGGTTGCACCGGCGGTGATGGATAAAATACATTGGTAATCTATACTAATATTATAAAGCGGAAGAGTTTGTTTGTTTGTTTAAGAAATTTTATGAGGTATAGATTTCAACTTAAACAACACCATTGGAGGTGCTAATTCCCCAGCAGCGTTCGCTGTGATGAGGACTGTAACACACTCTTTTTCACTGCTGGGGATGATATTAAAAACATTTTTTGCTCCACGTTTTGTACTTTAGTCTAGTACTTTATTGTCTGATGGCGACAAAAAGAAAGCACTTTCGTCACAGTTAAAAATTCTACGTGGATCTTTAATCACTTCTTGAAGTTGACTCGATTTAAAATAATCCTCGACTTCTTTGAACCACATTCTAAGATTATTTTCTTTTACCAACGCACGTGTTTGAGTTAAATTTTGGGCTACTCTTTGCCCTACCTCTGGGTGACGCTTTATAAATGCTTCAAACCAGTGACGAACTGGTCTGCCATTCTGAAACGGGTTACTTCGCTGCATTTTTTTAATAGACTAACACTATCCAACAACTGGGCCTTTGTTATTGGAAATCCACTGTCAGCCATAAAAATAATCCATCTTTTTAAATGATTTTCTTCATCTTTTGATAGGACTGTAGCCGGTCCCTTGGAACATTCTACTGGATAGCGGCCACGTATTTTATCAGTTAACGTTGTCCGTGGAACACCGTGCTGTCTGGCTGCAGCTAAAATTTTTTACTACTTCTATAGCCTTTAACATGGCATTTTGCTTTGCGTTCATGATTACCTGTAATAAAAGTAACGTTTCCTGAAAATCTTTGAATATCAGGTGCATCATCATCTGCTACCTCGAACTTTTACAGACACCAAGCACACCTAGATTTAGAAGAACTACATTTACCAATAAACAAAGTGGCGCTGACATAACGACATTAAAGTAAACCACAGCTTATATTAAATAATATGATTTTAATCTAATTAACACCACCATAAATATTTAATAAAATATAAAAAATCCAAACGAAATAAATATTAAAATATCAGTTAAGTATACAAACACCATTTGCGATAATAGGTATTTATTTGATGTTTGGTACACGACCAAGTAACCTTATGACACATACGTGGTATCATTTAATGTCGCTATGACGGCGCCACCCCGTATACTACTAGTAAATCTGGTAATCTGTAGGAGTTACTATTTATAACTAGTGCGAGACACTGTCGTCTGTTATTCGATATAATGATACATAATAAAAGTTAGATAACATGTAGATTAAAACATTGCACATGCTACTCCCTTACCAATAAACCATTTATTTGTTAAAACATATCTTAGACCAAAAGTGTAGGAATTGAAACCACGACACTCGACTTGGTTTCAATGGTGAGATTATGACCATCTTGGCATGACTGGCAACAAACCATATCCATACAAGCGAACCGACACAGACAACAGCTCACAGCTCACAACTTTACTTTATTATTGTGATACGTTAACCTTCCCCAGGACACTATATAGGTGTATCTCCGTGCCAAATTTTATAAAGTTTATGATCGGCCTTTTAGTCTTGAAAATGTTTCGTATTGTATCGCATGTCTAATAATAATAATATGAATGTAAGTGGATAAGCGGATTTTAGAAAAGCCATCAAATTTACGTAGTTAGTAAATACACGGTAGAAAATAATTTCAATAATTTGTCAAAGAGGAATGAGACTTATTACAAGGCAATAAGACACATGACGGACTTAGGTACAACATTATTATCTGTTCCAGTGTCCGACAAGAATGTATGATACTATTTCAAAGAAAAATGACCCTTATTCTGAGTCAATAAGGATACAATGACGGTTTTTGGTTCAAGATATTTTATTGTATTAATGCACGTACCAATAACCGTCAAAAATACCTATGATTTTGTCGGTAACTGGGACAAGTAGGGAATTGTGAGTACCAATAGATGTCAAATGTGAAAATATTTACTTTTCAATTAAATTCCAAGCAACTTTTGTCTAATATTGCTAGATCATTTACTTAAATACTAAAAAAAAATAACACTCTTACCGTATAGCGACCCGTTAAGCTAGTGGGAGCTTATCAACACGACGTGTTGTTGTCGTAGTTCAGTAACAAAACTTCGAACTTTCTGTAAACTTTTTATACCCGCACTTTTGTTGTTACGTAGTTCGACGTCATTTGACTTTTTTGTCAGTGATTGCCACTATTTTTGTGCAAAATTTTATTAAGATTATGTTGCCATTCACAAAATTTAGTTTATTATTGGCAGAATTGTGCAAAAATGTAAAAACTGACAAGTTGACGGCTACTGGGACACTGACGGAAATACGTACCTCTACCTTAATGTGCTACCCACACTGCTTGTTTATATTTGCACTGCCCAGGGCCGGATCTAGGGGTGGGGGACAAACTGGGGCACTTGCCCCGGGCGCCACGCTTAAGGGGTGCCAAATGGCATTTTGAAAGGACGCCAAACCCCCCCCCCCTCCCTTCATCGTAAACACATTCTCCGCGAAGGTGAAGGGCGCTATCATCAAATTTTTGCTCCGCGTCGAAATTAACCCAAGATCTGGCATTAGCCTAAATGCTTTAGCCTTATAACTGTGATATTGTTGGCTGTACCTACTTATGTCTGTTTTTTTCAGGACGCTTGTATTTAGATTCACAACGGCAATGGGCGAATTTAAGTCACGTTGATTTCCGAGCTAGAGCTTACTCTATACCTTTTACGGAAAAGGAGTTAAAGCATTTTAACTTTACACATCGATATATGATTCAAAAACTGGTAATTATAATAGAATTATATTTATATAAATATTTGATACTTTGACGTATACCTACAGGTGACTTAGAATTTAGGCGACAAATATCAATCTATAATCTGTATAAATTCTAATATTAAAAAGCTGAAGCTTGTTTGAACTCGATTATCTCAGGAACTACTGGTCCGATTTGAAAAAATATTTCACTGTTGGATAGCCCATTTATTGAGGAAGGCTATACGTTATATATATATGTATCATTACGCTATGGCCAATAGGAGCGAAGCAGCAATGAAAAATGTAGCAAAAACGGAAAAAACTCACGCAGACGAAATTAAGAATAGTATTTTAATGTTGTTAGATGAGTTGTACTGCTAGTATAGTATTATATTATCTGTTTTGTACCTACCTAAATACCGGAATAACTTCATAATTTATTAACTAGCGGACCCCTGCGACTTTTACAAAAAAAATGTATAATTGGTTACTTTTTGACCATCAATAATTTGATGTAAAGCGAACGTATTATATTTAGATACAACTCCGAATCTGTATATCCCCCCCCCCCCCCTATCAATTAGACCACTGATTTCAAAGTCAACCTGTATAGACAATATTTACAATGCTACATTTTTTTTTCAGTTTTTAATTTTACTGGATAATTTTGTAACAAGAAATAGGGTGAAACAAGTTGAACAAAGCCGTTTGTGGTGGCCAACTACTAAATACGAGAGCTACCCTGGCAAAAGCTTCCTGTTAGTATATTTTTGGTTTCACCTATTTCTTACAATTAGGTACCTTGACTAACCTACCTTTTAAAGTAGTTATTTATTAAATACGAATTTAACGGCTTTACCTATAACATACCCACAGCACAGACCAGGGATAGCGATGTCGTAATTATAGAAAAGAAGTATAGAATTTGATGTTTGCGCTGGAGACCATAGATATTTTTTAATTTTTTTTTTGCGAACGATAAGTACGGCGCTGTCGAATTCGCCCCGTAACGAATGTACAGTGAAATTAGTCTCGAGAAATTTTTGCATATGTAGTGGTGTGTATGTTACTTAGATATTAGAGCGCGTTTCCACTATATCGTTCTGGCCCTTACAAAAATGTTTCAATATCCTAACATTACTCTTTAATTTAATACTTATCCCTAGCAACACTCTGATTTTTGTTTTCAATAAAAACAAGTTTTTATTTTAAAGAAAAAGGTTTTGACTTTATTAAAAAAAATATGTCATTCAATTTCACGTCCTTGAGCAAACGACAAGGCGACTACCGTGAAACAATAAAATATCGTGTCGTTCTTTAGATGATAGTAGTTTAGCTATAGGTAAAAAGTTTTGACCATAATAATTACGAAACAAAACAAATAAATAAATCGTCACTTGATAGTGGAAAGTGGAAACACGCACAAAACCAGAATAAACCAGTTTACTCTGTCCGCAGGTGCCACGTGCAGTCTGACGTCAGTCGCTTGATACCGTTAGAACATAAAGCACGCATTTCATTAAAAAATTATAATTATTAGATACGTACAGGTAAATTAGCTTGAAGAAATTTTTGCGTTTGTAGTAGTGTATGGTCAGCAAATAAAAAAAACAACATTTTATTTTTAGTTTTTATTGTTTTAAAGGTAATATACGTTTGTGGCTGGAGCACACCAAATGCGTGCACGTCTACGCATACGCACTACGTACTAATACGGTCGTGAAAATGTGTATCCACCGCATTGTAATCTATGGAACTGTATGAGGCAGACAAGCCAGTTCCAAACATTACAAGCATTGAATGCCGGTTTTCACTTCAGTGAAGACGTGTATGAATTAGGTGTTCTCCGGCCATAAATGTTTTATTCTAATAATTCATCAACCCCAGGCATATCACAATCATCCCCATCCTCGCTTTCATCAGATGAATTATTTAAATTAATTATGATTCGTTCTGATATTGTGTCTAAAGCTGCGTCTCTACCCTGATATTTGCTTTCCTCCTCAATAGCATGCAAACAAACTTTTCTCCATTCCTCTACAGTTATGGCGTTCATTTTTTCTTCAGCTAATGACATTATAACCTTCATATTCATTGCGACATTCTTTTTTGCGACATATGTTTTCACTATCCCCCATATATTTTCTATAGGATTAAACTCCGGATGGTATGGTGGTAAACGCAGCACAGTATGACCGTGCTGTCGTAATATTTCGTCTATCTTGTACTCTATAAATCTCGCCTTGTTTTGCAGAATCAGTTCATATAATTGAGGCTTAAGCAACGTGGATGAATGCTCAATGTTTCGAAATGTCAGCCAGTCTATCATTTGCTGTTTTCTAGAATTACTATTCGGTGCAGGATTTTGTATTGAGTTATGATATGGTGCGTTGTCAACAACAACAACACTATTTGGTTGTAAGTTGGGTATTAATTGAGTTTGAATCCACCTTGAATAGTTGTCATAGTTCATATTGTTGTGGTAATCTCCACTTTTTTGGTCGGCTTTAAACATAAGCAATGCATTTGGTATAAAGCCATCGATACCACCGGCATGAACAATGATTAAGCGGTTGCCTTTCGATATATGTTGCTTCAAACCTGAAGTGCTTCCATCTGACCAAGATTTCGAGAGGGTATGTGATGTATGTATATATGTTTCGTCGGTGTAAACAATTGGTCGGCGTTGTTCACGATATTCAGCAATTTTCATCAAATAATTAATTCGCAAGTATCTAATTTCGTGTTTTTCCATAAGAAGTTTCCGGTTATCTTCTGTTTGCTTCCAATTAAAACCTAATGACATGACGTGTTTTCGTAACGTGCTGACACAACCTTTATAATCGATATCTTCTTTCAATTTTGAGTGCAAAGTTTTTAAAGTGGGAACTTCTTTATTTGTGATGTGGAAGTCATGAATTGTTCTTCTGATAACTTGCTGATCAAAGTTATCGATTACTATTGTAGGTTTACGATTCGGTTTCTTTTTAGGAGATTTAAATGTTACTTCCTGATCTGAAGGACGACATTTGCTTTCTGATACTACCTTTCTGACGGATGCTATTGAAATTCCTGTTGATTTAGCAACTAATTGAGTGGGGGTCATAATACTGCTCGGGTTGTTATTACACTCATTTTCGAAATATTTGTACAAACAGTACAAAACTTCCTTAGTTTGAGAAGTCAAAGGCTTGCCTCGACCATGTTTTAACACTGGAGCCATTTTGAATTATCAATATAAAGTTACAACACTTACACACTTGAAATTAAACACTTCAACAAATATTTTAACAATAATAACAAACAATAACTACAATCAACAAATACAAAATTTCACAATGAAACTACTACAAATAATTATAATTTTTTAATGAAATGCGTGCTTTATGTTCTAACGGTATCAAGCGACTGACGTCAGACTGCACGTGGCACCTGCGGACAGAGTAAACTGGTTTATTCTGGTTTTGTGCGTGTTTCCACTTTCCACTATCAAGTGACGATTTATTTATTTGTTTTGTTTCGTAATTATTATGGTCAAAACTTTTTACCTATAGCTAAACTACTATCATCTAAAGAACGACACGATATTTTATTGTTTCACGGTAGTCGCCTTGTCGTTTGCTCAAGGACGTGAAATTGAATGACATATTTTTTTTAATAAAGTCAAAACCTTTTTCTTTAAAATAAAAACTTGTTTTTATTGAAAACAAAAATCAGAGTGTTGCTAGGGATAAGTATTAAATTAAATAGTAATGTTAGGATATTGAAACATTTTTGTAAGGGCCAGAACGATATAGTGGAAACGCGCTCTAATATCTAAGTAACATACACACCACTACATATGCAAAAATTTCTCGAGACTAATTTCACTGTAGTAGTTTCATTGTGAAATTTTGTATTTGTTGATTGTTGTTATTGTTTGTTATTATTGTTAAAATATTTGTTGAAGTGTTTAATTTCAAGTGTGTAAGTGTTGTAACTTTATATTGATAATTCAAAATGGCTCCAGTGTTAAAACATGGTCGAGGCAAGCCTTTGACTTCTCAAACTAAGGAAGTTTTGTACTGTTTGTACAAATATTTCGAAAATGAGTGTAATAACAACCCGAGCAGTATTATGACCCCCACTCAATTAGTTGCTAAATCAACAGGAATTTCAATAGCATCCGTCAGAAAGGTAGTATCAGAAAGCAAATGTCGTCCTTCAGATCAGGAAGTAACATTTAAATCTCCTAAAAAGAAACCGAATCGTAAACCTACAATAGTAATCGATAACTTTGATCAGCAAGTTATCAGAAGAACAATTCATGACTTCCACATCACAAATAAAGAAGTTCCCACTTTAAAAACTTTGCACTCAAAATTGAAAGAAGATATCGATTATAAAGGTTGTGTCAGCACGTTACGAAAACACGTCATGTCATTAGGTTTTAATTGGAAGCAAACAGAAGATAACCGGAAACTTCTTATGGAAAAACACGAAATTAGATACTTGCGAATTAATTATTTGATGAAAATTGCTGAATATCGTGAACAACGCCGACCAATTGTTTACACCGACGAAACATATATACATACATCACATACCCTCTCGAAATCTTGGTCAGATGGAAGCACTTCAGGTTTGAAGCAACATATATCGAAAGGCAACCGCTTAATCATTGTTCATGCCGGTGGTATCGATGGCTTTATACCAAATGCATTGCTTATGTTTAAAGCCGACCAAAAAAGTGGAGATTACCACAACAATATGAACTATGACAACTATTCAAGGTGGATTCAAACTCAATTAATACCCAACTTACAACCAAATAGTGTTGTTGTTGTTGACAACGCACCATATCATAACTCAATACAAAATCCTGCACCGAATAGTAATTCTAGAAAACAGCAAATGATAGACTGGCTGACATTTCGAAACATTGAGCATTCATCCACGTTGCTTAAGCCTCAATTATATGAACTGATTCTGCAAAACAAGGCGAGATTTATAGAGTACAAGATAGACGAAATATTACGACAGCACGGTCATACTGTGCTGCGTTTACCACCATACCATCCGGAGTTTAATCCTATAGAAAATATATGGGGGATAGTGAAAACATATGTCGCAAAAAAGAATGTCGCAATGAATATGAAGGTTATAATGTCATTAGCTGAAGAAAAAATGAACGCCATAACTGTAGAGGAATGGAGAAAAGTTTGTTTGCATGCTATTGAGGAGGAAAGCAAATATCAGGGTAGAGACGCAGCTTTAGACACAATATCAGAACGAATCATAATTAATTTAAATAATTCATCTGATGAAAGCGAGGATGGGGATGATTGTGATATGCCTGGGGTTGATGAATTATTAGAATAAAACATTTATGGCCGGAGAACACCTAATTCATACACGTCTTCACTGAAGTGAAAACCGGCATTCAATGCTTGTAATGTTTGGAACTGGCTTGTCTGCCTCATACAGTTCCATAGATTACAATGCGGTGGATACACATTTTCACGACCGTATTAGTACGTAGTGCGTATGCGTAGACGTGCACGCATTTGGTGTGCTCCAGCCACAAACGTATATTACCTTTAAAACAATAAAAACTAAAAATAAAATGTTGTTTTTTTTATTTGCTGACCATACACTACTACAAACGCAAAAATTTCTTCAAGCTAATTTACCTGTACCTTATATAATCCCCCAGACCCCCTAATGTGAGAGATAGATACAGGCCGTAATGTACTACGCGGGCCTTGTGTAGATAATATGGATAAGATAAATCCTCGATTTTTTTTTCTTTTTCTTAACTTAGCTTTAAATAGGTTTTACATAAATGTGGCCCAGAACGCAGCAACGTCAACTGCATTGTCGGAGGCTTATTAAGTCCTATGTGCAGCTGACTAAGCACATAGGGCATGATGTAAGATGGACCATTGTTTGTGTTGCACTGTACAAGCAGCTGATTGGTACCCGAAGATAATCACCACCTTAACATGTTTTCCTTGCTCGGGCCGAGATTAATTCGATTTTAAAGACTGCCATACCGACCACGATAATTTATGTCCACGGGGAAAGAATCTCAGCGGGTTGCACAAATGGATTCAGCAGGGATACTCCGTCCTTCCATAGTTTGAAAACTCCGTGATCAGGGGGTCAACACTCCTTTTTTTTTATTGCCGTAAAAGAATGCCTAACGCACACCTCCAGCACCCGGGGCAGACACTGGAGGTAGTGTGGGACCTGCCCCCACAAAAAAAAACTTCCGTGTACCTACTCCCCGCCTTCACGGATCGACCGCCGGAACTTGCTATATCTTCGGCTATCTCTTGCTATCTTATTCACTCCTAATGTAACTTCTACGGCTCTTCAATCTTTATTGTGCAGCAATGTGACCATGCATGGGATGCCGTGAGTCTCAGTCCATCTGACTCTCTCCACAGCGCCTATATAGGACAAGCCATTTTTTCACCGACTTTTAGCAATGGAGATGAATCAGGTCATACTCATATGAAAACCTATTTTTTGGACCTGCGGTCTGCGGATCATCCTTAGTCACGTAATGTGGTCAAATGATCCCAAATGTGTACACTCGTACCTCTGTGGACCTTTTTACAAATGTTAACCGCCAAGGCGTACTCAGGAAGCGGGCGGGGTACCATACCCCTCCCACCTTGGCCTTAGGGTCGCCCTACTTACGTCAGTACCGTAAAACGAACGTAAAATATTGTAGGGGCTATTATCTGTGTTTGTATGTGTATGTACCTACCTAACCCATGTTTTTTTTATTCAGTGACATATTCTTCACGTATCTACCTGCTCGAATGCAAGATGTATACTTCGTAGAACCTTACAGCTCCAGACTGACTCCGAAATATGGCGCTAAAACATGTCCTTTAAAGTATTAAACTGAAGACGGAACTTGCTCATCGTGAACATTTCCAACTCGTTTTCTAAAGTGAATCATTTTGGAAATTGTGAATTATTTAGTCATGTAATTTTAAAAATCTAAAACAAAAATTGTACATGTTTATTAATGTTAACACAACACATAGATATGACCAAAGAAATAGCAATTTACACTCGCTTCTGTCACCTTTTCTTAAATTTTAAGCTGGCTTACTTAGTACCTATCAAATAATAACGAGAAGAACTAATTGCAAGGTAAAGGTACAATTAGTTATTTCCAATTACAATTAGAATCCCATGTACTTGTATTTACCTTTGACTCGAACTTGTTTGTTTCTGTCTTTGTTTTTTCTTGTGTAGCAGTGTGCAAAACTTTGTGGCATAATTTTAGAGTTACACGTGGTTTTAATTTTGTTTGACTGTTTTTTTATTATTTTGTTTTGTTTGGTCCTTCTTTGGTTTAATATTAATTGTTTAAGTAATAAATATTGTGATAGGTACTTCTTATTTAGTATTAATAAATAATTTAACAAACAGCTAACTACATTTTATCATTTATAACTCTGAATAAACAGAATTGAACGTGCTCCTTGAGTGCACCGGTGGCTCACAGATCCGAAAAGAAACCCTGGGTCACCAAGATCACTGGCGGATAGCCTGAGAAATTTAGGAAAGTTGATCTGCTTCTAGAGGGAGGTGGGCTGGTTGGAAAAACGGACACTACGGCTCATGCATATTGATCCTTCACAGTATCGTAGGACGAGCGTTCGAGCCTTATTCAGAAAGTAGAGGGGAACAAACAATGCCTCCTTCCGAAGAATATTTCCGTAGTATTACTATACCTACTCTTTGGAAGAATATAATCGTGCAGTCTATGGACCTATTAGTATAAGATCCCGATATACAACGACCTTCACCGAGATGTTTATTTCATGAAACGTATTTTATATTTAATTTAATATGTCAATAAATATATTGCATATGGGTTGCCTAACAAATTTTAGTCCAGGGTAATTTTAATTAATAATTTAAAAAATATATTTTTTTTAAATTCCACCGGTGTGATTATTAGATAAACTCTATACCAATCGAAAGTATGAAGCCCATAGAATATGCAAACGTTAGGTTGCCTATTTTTATCCGGTCACAACTATCGGGTAGCCAGGTATAAACAGGTAAATCTATACTAGCATTTTGCAACGGTCTGCTTATTGAATTGAACTTAAATAAAATTAAAGATTATTTAATTATAAACACGATTATTTAATTAAAGCATCTGATACTGACGTTTTGATTATTTTGTTAGGAAATATGCACAAACTTATCGAATCAGAAATTTGGCTTGCCAGTTCAGCTACTAAAAAGAGTAATAATCAAACTGTTGATTGCATTAATTGCACCGATTTAGCGTTGAAGTTAGGAATTAAATTATGCCAAAGTCTCCCAGCCTTCCCTGCATTTACTGGTTGCGATTACACGGCTGCATTTGACAATAAAGGGAAAGTAAAACCTTTTCAGCTATTTTCGAAAAATGAAAAATATCAAACTGTTGAGTCATTCACTCAACACAGGCGGCGCGGACGGAACGGCGGGGTGCGGGAGCGGGACTCCCCGATCGACGCGCCCGCCGCCGCACCGCAGCGCCGGCGTCCAGTCATCTCTTAGACTACTCAACGCACAGCCGCGCTCGCGCACCTCATATTTGTAGCCATTATTTGTCCTCATATTTACGTAGCCGCGACTAACAGTTGTACTTGTTCTTTGTTACTCAATACAATAATTATACAGTCCACTGCCATCTTTTATTAACACCTCAACACGCCGTGACCCCGCCACAAACAGTGAACAGAAAAAAAAATAAAAAAAATTAAGGCCGTTTAAGTATTTACAGCTAGTATGTATGGTATCAGGAACTGCACCAGTGTGAATGATGCGAGACATCGCATTTTTATGAAAAATTACTCTGCAAAAGAAGACGGAGAGCACTTTATCAAAAAATAAAAGGCTTCGACTCCAACTCCATACCACCATGCTGGATATCATTAAACCAGAAAATTTTACGAAACTCCATGTGGCTTAATGCAACGGATCCAATATGCGTGAAACTTCAGCCTGAGAGCTGCGGTTCGTTCTTAGATGAATATTTAAAACCTGTAGGATTCATTGGGGATCATACACCTTTAAAGATAGAAGACATAGTCGAAAGAATTGAAACAGAGTGTGATGACAAAGAAGGTTCAGAAGTTGAAGATCACAGTTATATGTCCGATGACTCGGATCCTAAATAATTAAAAAAAATGTATTTTTAATTTTTTACAATAAATAGAAGTTTTTTTTTAATAGTTGTTTTTTATTTTGTCTTCTAATAATAAAGATAAAATTTGCAAGATTAGTAATATATATGTATTACTATAACCTTCTTCTTCACTAAATATGTGTATATACTTTAGTGTCACATAAAAAATAACACACATAAATAATTAATTGATTGAAAAATAAAAAAATAAATGATTATTTCTCTATTTTATTAATAAAATACTCCAAAATGATGCACAGCATAAACGCGTCTATCGCTATCCTTTTCATTTTCAAGCACAAATAGCATGCGCACTCTCTTTCTTTAAATGGGCGGACCTTAAACAGCTGCTATGCTGTGTCCTCTTCTATCGCATGGGATGGTTGGTTGGGACCTCTGAGTCGCACATATTCACTCGCAGCTATATTTTACTTTCTAAAATTCGACAACCGAAATTGAGACTGATTTTTCGCAGGCAACCCTATACCACCGTGTTCATAATTAAATAATCTTTAATTTTATTTAACCTCAATTCAATAAGCAGACCGTTGCAAAATGCTAGTAAAGATTTACCTGTTTATACCTGGCTACCCGATAGTTGTGACCGGAAAAAAATAGGCAACCTAACGTTTGCATATTCTATGGGCTTAATCCTTTGGATTGGTATAGAGTTTATCTAATAATCACACCGGTGGAATGTTTAAAAATTTTTTTTTTTTTAATTATTAATTAAAAATACCCTGGACTAAAATTTGTTAGGCAACCCATATGCAATATATTTATTGACATATTAAATTAAATATAAAATACGTTTCATGAAATAAACATCTCGGTGAAGGTCGTTGTATATCGGGATCTTAGACTATATATTGAGTTTTTTCATTGACACAGAAACCAGGACCGCCCCAACACCACAAAATTGACCACTCTCCAGACAGAGACAATGCTACTTTGTGGACAATACCTGTCAAAGGCCGTACGAGTTTTTTCTCTCTTTCACGCTTTGCAGTCAATATTTACTTTTTAATTGAAAGGGATGGCACCATCGCACGGTCCAGGTTTTTTTACTGACTCGTTCACAATGTGATTTGAAATGTGAATATCACTAATTTATCAATAATAACTGGATTAGGTACGTACTATGAGACGCAATGAGCACGATAGCGCGAAGAACACAAGGCAACTTGAATGCTATGCAAGTTTTCAATATTTTCATTTTCTTTTCTTTATATGATTTCCAGAAGTAAATATCTTGTTGGGGTGTCTGAGCTTTGCACTATACCAAAAATAATCTTGTATAAGTACATAGGAAGTTTTATTATTTTCTATGTTTTAAAGTACAGTGTTGTAATGAAACGTTGAAATACAACAAAGAGTATGTATAGAGGACTTTCTTAGTAAATAGCAATAATTAATTAATACATATTATTATTTCAGTGAAAATCGTGGAAACGTTTCGGACTTGCTTCTGCATTCGATTTTGGCGTCAATAAAATGTTTATTATAAACTAGCTCCTACCCGCGGCTTCGCCCGCGTTAAATGTGAACTGCCATTTCACCCTTTTTAAATATTTGCCGCCTAAGGCTTTGTAGCGGATGCCTACATGATAACAACTGTCTGTGTAGCAAATTTCAATCTATTCTCCTGAATAGGAGTGTGATCTGTGTGTTGATATATCAGTCAATCACAGTTTCCTCTTAAGCCTCATAAATTCATAGATAGCTGATATTCGCAACTTTGTCCGCGTCACATGAGAGGGCTAGAGAAAGTGCCCACTTTCTCTAGCCCTCTACAGTCCTAAAAGAGCTGAAACTTTCTTTGTTTTATCCACGAACCATTTTGATCCGCGCAACTTCCTCTGCGTAATTTTTTCCCGTTTTTGCAACATTTTTCATTGCTGCTCCGCTCCTATTGGTCGTAGCGTGATAGAACAATTGAACAAAATTTTGATAAAATTTGGTAGGTACCTTGATAACGAGGACGAAACCAGGAGAAGCATTGTTTGTATGTCTGTAATAATTAATATTTTTTTTTTGTTATGAACTCTAATGAAGTAAGAGCAGTTTTGTTCAAAATTAAATATTTGTGATGAATAACGTATTTATTTGATTATGGGTTGATACCATGTTTATTAAACACTCGCAAATAATGCATTTTTATGATAAATGTTATTACTTTGACTTTTTTTTAGAACTTTGCAAAAGGAACAAATCCGTCATACATTAATGTTGTGCAACTTACGAGGGTGATCAATAAGCAATGGTAAACAGGTATTTTTATAAACAGTAAAAAGCTAAAAAAATTTTTTTATGAACTCGTTAGTTCATTACGTCTTGCCAGACCAAAAAACATTTATATAGGACAGTATTTCGCAGAGTTATAGTCATTCGAGTACGATAAAGAGTAAACTAATACTACGGAAAGAGTACGAGCAGCCGGAGAGGTATCACGAAAATGGAGAAACACGAAGTAAGAAGCGTCATCAAGTACTTCTGCTTGAAAAAAAATGTCTACCAAAGAGATTCATGCTGACTTAGCGGAAACGCACGTGTTAGATTTTACATAGGGGTCGTAGCGAGTTATAATAAAATACTAAAGCTTTTATTGTAGAACTACGTAGAAGTCTTACGACTCCTTGCAGAAGTCCTACGACTCGTCGTAGTAGTACTACGACTCATTGTAGACCGCTACGACTCATCGTAGAACTACACGTACTACTGTGTCAGGATATTTGGATCATATACCCAATCAGTTGCAATCTAACCATATCAATCAGTATAGTTTCGATAGGTAGTAGGCAATAGAATAAATCAGGGAGGTAAATAATACAAAGGAATAAATGGCAAGTATCATATATTTTCAACCTTGTTTCGTCTAGTTGCATTAAAGGTTTCGTAATAAGTAGGTGTACTAATGTTGGTTCCAAGAGGACCTACTGGCTAGGAAGAGAAACTAGAAAACTAACCAGTCATACATCCTAAATACAATATACCACAGATACTTTCTAACTTAACTAATTCACAACATTATTCCAATGTACGACCATATCGCTGTAGAACAGTTGATAAGTATCACACCAGACAATATTCATCAAATCATACCACATTGCAATATATTGTTATTAGTCAATATCTATACGTAATACACAATAATAGGATATCAACACAAAAGAACCAGCAATAAGTATAATCTGAATCGGATCGTACCTGTCTCCACTGATGTTACAATCAGACTGAGCCTCGATCACAATCTGACAGTCCTTTTAAAGAACAAATAGCTCAGAACTGCCTCAGAACACATCTATGTATTTTATTTGACAAATGCTAGATCTATTAACTTTGACAAATACACTGAATAATAAAGAAGTTGTAGGTACTTCGCAAATATTCTTACTTACTTACTTACCCATAAAATAATTAAATACACAGAATTATGTTATTCAAATAAATAAATAATATTAAAACTATCACACAGATAAAACACACTACCTTTTAATTTTCGATAAAATAAGTAAAATATCACAACAACAATATTTGACCAGTGGATATTACCTACTTATTTATTGATTTAGTTCATTTAAAATACTATGTGGTGCTTTTATAATGTGTTTTATTCATCTTAATAAGTAATTTACATGTTAATTACAACTTAAACTGTAAGTACTTTTACTTTGTCATAACCTATTCCGTGATACAAATTACTGTTCACGTTATTAAAAACACAGTTGACATATAAACGTGGCTACTTGCATATCCATGGCTATAGTTATAATATAAACAAGCTGCACCTACTTCTATAATATCAATTTACTCAGCCATTACCTACGTATTCCGTTATTCTAATGTACAAATACTGGCACATATTCTACAGTTAACAACATTATAGTTGTATTTAGGATTCCTTATTAAAGTGGTCATTATGTCTACGATTTATTGACAGGCTAAACATATTTATCCCGTAGTACACCGGTATAATATCTACCTGAATTTATTTATTAAATAGCCATCAATATACCCCTTATCCATCACACGCCTACATCTACTATCAATTCTTTAATGTAATCGACGAATTCAGTTTCTGTTTGGTCCGTTTCTTGTGTTCAAAAATTTGATTCTTTATATCATCAAAGCATCTGGAAAGCCCTCTACATACAAAATATAAGCAACAAATATGAATTAGAAACAATAAATACATCTACGAAAACAGTACTAGTAAGATCAAACTAGAAAGTTCAGGACAAAAAATTGAAACAAACAGAGGAGTTAGACAGGGCGATCCCCTGTCACCTAAACTATCCATATCAGTCCTCCAAAACGCTATGAAAAATCTATATTGGAACAAAAATCGGGAACGAGTGCCTTCATCATCTATGCTTCGCAGACGACATTGTGCTGTTCTCAGAGAGTCCCGTAGAGCTCCAATCCATGATATCAGAACTTGATAAAGCAAGCACAAGCGTTGGCCTGGAAATGAACTTCACAAAAATGAAGGTCATGGCTAACCACCACAGAACTTAAATCCAAATAAATAATAACATTATAGATTACGTTATCGTTACAACACGGGCGTATATCAATCACATGGAAAAAGTTATGGGGCTTTAAATATGTTATGAAGTCTAACACGGACTTAAATTTAAAAAAGAAAGTAATGTGCCGTATGTGCTGCCTCACATACGGCTGTCAAACGTGGATATTGAAAAAAGCTAACAATATGTCAAAGAGCCTTAGAATGCAGCTCACTAAAAGTTAAATTGAACATCTCAGGGGCACCAAATTTGAAGATAATATTTAGTAGTAGTAGTAATAGTGCAGTCATAGCTGCTGTAGAGGCATTTTAGGAGAGTCAAGATAAAGATTTTTTAATCTAAGGGTATTATATGAGTGAAAAGAGATGCACTAAATATTGAGAGCTTGAGAGAACCGTAGTACTTATACCCATTATTATTACTTTCTGATCACCCCCTTGTAAAACCGTTTACGCAGCGCACGCAACAGAAGCTCTCAAAAGGAATATTTTTTCCGTTTTTGCGACATTTTTCATTGCAGCTCCGGTCCTATTGATCATAGCGTGATGTTATATAGCCTTTAATATAGTAAAAACTATATGTGCTTAAATATTGCATTCTGATATCAAAAGAAAGAAAAGAGGCCTTTATTCGTCACGCAGAATCTTTACTTACAAAAGTTAAATTATCTTTAAAGCTCTTAATCAATGTGACAATTAAAACAAAGTGACAACAAAATTCACCCAAGCATAATAAAGTAACAAGGAGCAAGCAACTAGATCCATTTTTCTTTATAATTTAAATATTCATCCACTGTATAATACCATTTCAGAAACTCCCTCTCTGCAACCTCCAACTGCCTCTACGTATAAGATGATTTTTGACTACAGTTTTGAACTTAATCACTGATAGATTCATAATACTAGCTGGTATCGTGTTAAATGCTCTCACAGAAAGACCCTTAAATGAATTATGAGTTTTATGTAGCTTATGATATTGACCTATTAATTTGTGCTTATTTCTCGTGTTCACCGGGTGAACGTCACTATTTTTGTGATATAAATGCATATTTTGTTTAACAAACAATGTTTGCAATTATATACTGAGATGCAACTGTCATAATACCTATCTCTTTTAAACTTTTCTCTAAGGGAAACTCGTGCACCTAGTTTGTAAATCGCACGCACTGCACGTTTTTGAAGAATAAAAATTGTTTGAGTATCAGCCGCCTTGCCCCAAAGCAGTATGCCATACGACATGGCGCTGTGGAATAACCGAAATCAAGTTTCCACATCGATAGACACGACGATCGACACAAACAACAATATGTTCCTATAATTCTACACAAGAGGGATCTACAGTACGCTCGACAGAACAAGCTACAATATCTTAACGTTCTTTACCATTCACACTATTAGGAACAAAAATCATAGAGCCACCATGTATATGTGTAGCATTCTTCCATAGAAACTTAAGCATGTTTATACCATACTATAATGTTCTGAAATGGTTTTATAACCAGTGGTCTGTGTAAAACGTAGTGATTAATTACTCTGTGGTCTGTGACACAAAAATTATCAACATGGTGGGTCTTTAAAATTAATTCTATTTCCTGAATCTTGCCAGATAAGCCCTGAATATTTTGATGTACCATGGTTAGACCATATGTTTGCTTAACTGTTGTCTCATTAACTAGTTTAAACTAGGAGTTACATTATTGATCCTAGAATAATAGATAGAACTAACTGATTGATGTGATACACTAATTGTACCAAGGTCAGCGTATATATTATTATGATAACTAGCTGACCCGCGCAACTTCGTCTGCGTAAATTTTCCCTTTTTTTAAGCTATTTAAAAAGAAAAAAAAATAAAAATAAAAATATTTTATAGTAAAAAAAAACTTTAAATTTTTTTTTATGGTTTTAAAAAAAAATTAAAGAAAAAAAAAATTAAAAACCTTTTTTAAATTTAAAAAGAAAAAAAAAATAAAAATAAAAATATTTTATAATAAAAAAAAACTTTAAAATTTTTTTTTATGCTTTTTTAAAAAAAAAAAATTAAAGAAAAACAATTAAAAACATTGTTTTTTTTCTATTTCAAGATAAAAAAAAACATTTTTTTTTTTTTTTTTAATTGCTTAAGTTGATAAAAATTCTATGCAATAGCTTTACCGCGGCAGTCTCCGAGTGCCACACATTTTTTTTTTCTTCCTTTTTTTTTGCTGCTCCGCTCCTATTGGTCGTAGCGTGATGTTTTAACCTATAGCCTTCCTCGATAAATGGGCTATCCAACAATAAAATATTTTTCTCAGCAGACTCAGTAGTTCCTGAGATTATCGCGTTCAAACAAACAAACAAACTCTTAGGGGTATGAAAAATAGATGTTGGCCGATTCTCATAGATACCGGATAAGCACAAAAAAAATCCTCAAAATCGGTCAAGCCGTTTCGGAGGAGTATGGCAACGAAAACTGTGACACGAGAATTTTATATATTAGATGATAATAATTTAGCAACCTGTCGCTTAAATATAGTTGACAAATACCTACATACTATTTTTTGTTAAAATAAAGTTAGGAATTTATTCGTATCGAAAAATAGTACAAACTTAACATACTTATATGTTGCGTTGTAAAGTAACAAGTTCAAGCTCTGTATGTGCTTGTTGTGTATATCAGATATTGACTGTGAGTAAGGTAGACCACATATTATGTAATAAATTTACAACCTACTTTTTCTTTAGTGGATATCATAGACTCTTATTTTTATGAATTATATCTCTCTTGGTGACTGAGAAGCTGTCAGCATATAATACTATACCTAACTGTTGATTGATCATTTAAACTAATGCTTTGTAACTTACTAATTAAACAACTAAACTTTGCTCCCGGTAAACAATAATTTGTAACCTTATAATTTAGAACCCATAATTAACTTTCCAAAATCTATTCCTATCTGGTCGGAAAAAATTACAACTCGTTTCTCTGTAACAGGATTAGCTAAAGGTTGTTGAGTATATATAGCAATCCACAGTCACAATCAGACTCACTGTTAGTACTGTTCTGCAAACATGATGTATTTGTGAGTGTATTTACATTATTTGGGGGTGTAACAGACTGTGGTAGCATGCAATTATAGCAAACGTTGCCTACGATAAGAGAAGTAAATTTATCCATATTATCTCTTGCTACTTGGGCTACTTCTTCATACATGAGAATGTACTATTGAGTTTCTGATTCGTGTTTAAGTCGAGACGAGAGTCTGTCGTGATGAGTTAGTAATTTGAGCATATCTGGACTATGTTACTAGACCTCAAATTTGTCTATCTCTTCCTGCACGCGAGTTGGGCTTAGGCCCTCGCTTAGTAATTGGCAAGAAATGCCTATGAAAATTACTATAAAATAATTTTATTTCTACAATACTGTAGGAAACACATTTTGGTGAGGATTTTTCGATTCTGGCAGCCATTTCGAATTTATTGGTATTAAAATAGGAGCATTTCTGGTAATAAACTCTTCAAGTCATTACTCACTTTTTTCATTTAGATCTCCCTCCAGTAGAGTTTTACCCATAACTATAATAGTAAACCTTATTCTAGAAATAAAATAAAAATCAGTATTGTTTGAAAGCAAGTGTAGCATTACCTTGTCAATACTGTATTTAATTAGCTCATATAAACATTATTTATTCCAACAGCAGAGGATATTAGGGGCAAATTACATAATCTCATCAATAACATTATGTATTTACTATTAAATTTTGACTCGTTTGGTCCGATTGTGCGACCTTCATGGTAACGCTAAAACTACTTCATTCACCACCCCTCACTCTTTATAACTACATTAATATTTTTTTTAGTTAGATGAAGATTCAGAAAATCTTTAAAAAGACAGCTGTGCTGATTTTGTTCTTGAAGTTAAGTCAACGGGTATTACCCCAAAAAGAGTGACACCCGGTGCGGACCGCCCCCGCTGCCTTCCCTAGCTACGCCCTTGACTCAAGAGTATAAAGGTCAGCAGGGTGGGGACACTGTCGTTTAAGTGACAGATCAGTAATTGAAGAGTCGGCATCTGTTTTTTGTTTCTGAAAATATTTAGTCACTACCTAATTACCTTCAAGTTCAATAGATGGCGTTACCATTTTGAATAAAATTTTAGGTTTTATTTTGGTATAAGAAATTAATAAAACAGTGTTTTTTTATTTGTTTTATCAAATAATGGTCTTTAAAATGTTTTATCTTAAAATATTGTTGTTTGTCACTACTAAATAATACTGGCCTCTATAGTAAGTGTCCAGTTTGTTTATGGTACTTGAAAAAAGTTAACTTTTGACAACTGTCATACAAGCCATCACAGAATTGGAAGTTTTATTCATTGGTTGTATTATTTAAATTAATTTCATATGCGATAATTTCAAAAGCCCTGAGCTATCAGTTATTTGAATAATTTTAGTGTTTGCGTGTTTGTTGTTCCATTTCATAATTGTGGCTGTGATAATTTCGTACAAGTGCGTTGAATACGCCCCGTGTTATATACAATCAAATCTATGGATTTAATTTTATCTTGCAACGGACACTTTATTGTTTAAAATATGGCCTTGGATAATGTCGCGTTAGAATAAATATTTAGACTTTGTGCTTTTGTTAGAAAACCTAATTGTAAGTAGGTAGGTACATAATAAATATTATATTGATATAAAAACTCATCTTTTCTTATTTTTTCCTACCACAAATAACTGAATCATCGATCAGCAACAAGGTTGTTTATTAATCTCAACGATTCCATGACGTTTTAGCATTTTTCATGAGAGTCATTTTAAAGTTTGATATTCAAAATAAAACTTAAAAATGCCTCTCTTAAAAAAATGAGAATATTTAAAATAATCGTTGAAATTAATAAAATGAGTTGTTGCTAATAAAATCTACAGATATGCCTAGCATACCATACCGCATAAATGATATTTCTGGAAACAAAATTCAGATGGCGCATTGTCGTCTGTCAAAATCAAAACGGTTTGCTTTTTTACACTGCAAGAGGGCCCTCTTTTTCCGTAGTATTAGTGTACTCTTTGAAGGTCAGTGTATAGAGTTCAGTGGGCTAGTACTAGCACCACTGACGTATAGACCTGGAAATATAACCTCACAAAATTTACCACTCTCTAAAAAGAGGCAACGCAGTCATTACTTACTTTTAATATAAAGGGGTGCCGCGGTCCAGGTCTATACGTCAATGACTTCACTAGCTTCTCTACCATACTTTGTGTTTGACACCTTTGACATCTGTCAAATGTTCTAAGGTCTTATTTTACATCAAAAGCAAAATAACTTAGAAACTGCGACTTCATTTTATTTATAATGGCTGCCCGACAGGCTATTCAAGTCGGCAAGAAGACCGTGAAGCCAGTGTTGTCCACAAACCATGCAGAAGCTAAAAAGCGAGTGCTTAGCCTGTACAAGGCCTGGTATCGCCAAGTACCTTACGTTGGTAGGTGGACTGTTATGTCATCAATGTTTTGTTAGTTTTTGCTTGGTTTATCTAATAATATCATAGAGAATATACTGTGTCTCGTCCCCTTTAACGCTAAAAGCCGTGCAGGGTACTGCGATATTTGTAAAATTGTGAGTGACAATATTAAAAATATTTCTTAAGGTTATGTCTAGTTTGCACCAAGATCTTCTAGATTCGTTCTTAATTTCAAAGCAATTTTAGAAATTTGTTGTTACAAACTAACTGCTTCCTAAGTGCATCTCTTGTGATATTATGAAAGTATTAATCTTCAGATAAATGAAGTTACAATATTTCTTTTTGCTCATTATTAAGAGTATTGGTGTAATGAATAAGGGTCTTAATTGTTAAGCCTTGATATTCATTGAAAAGCTTTTGAAACACACAATCAAAGTAAATATATGTCGAGTTGGCGTATTCAACATTAGTTATTAGCTTAACTTATTATGAATTATTTATTTTTATAAATTTTTACATGAGTGATGTTCTTTGAAATAAAATTAATATTATTATTGTTATTATGTTAGAAATGAAAGTTCTGAAGTCAATTTGTTGTTACATGTTAATAGTTTTTTGTTTTTTCATTTCAGTGAAGGAGTTTGATATCCCTAAGTCAGAAGAGCAATGTCGTGCCAAACTAAAGGAGCTCTTTTTAAACAATAAGGATGTAACCGATGTCAGAGTTATTGATATGCTTGTTATCAAGGTTATTCTTTTTTAAATTATAACTATATTTAGTAATTTATATCTTGATCCCTGTCACATGTTTGACTGGCCTGTTGGCCTAGTTTGGTAGTCTAGGTTGGTCTGCTAAGCCGGAGGTTGTGGGTTCGATCCCTGCCCAGGATAAAACTTTGCGTGATGAGCATGATGGTTTATTCTGTGTCTGGGTGTAATTTATCTATAATATGTATATATTTAGAAATATATAAGTATGTCAGTATCAGTTGTCTGGTTACCATAGTTCAAGCTCTGCTTAGTTTGGGATCAGATGATGTGGTGTGAGTTGTGCCAAGATATTACATGTACAAACAGACATTCCTTGAGCTGATAATGTGCTGATTTCTTATGGCCAGTGTCAATAACTTATTTATTGTTATCTGTCTGTTAAAATAGCTAACTCTACTAGTAAAACTGACATTTGTGGTATTACAGTTGGGTCAACATAACTTCCGCGCGGAAGTGATAAGAACCTAACTTCAATCCGCACATGCGCATGTCATTGAGATGCCACCCTACAATTACTTACGGAAACAATTAATTATGTTGAATCAATTAAAAATACTAACAAAATTTTAATTCAACAATATAAAAATATTATATATATCTATACTAATATTATAAAGCGGAAGAGTTTGTTTGTTTGTTTGTTTGTTTAAACGGGCTAATCTCAGGATCTACTGGTCCGATTTGAAAAAATATTTTTTTGTTGGATAGCCCATTTATCGAGGAAGGCTATAGGCTATATAAAATCGCGCTACGACTAATAGGAGCGGAGAAGCGACGAGAAATGTTTCAAAAACGGGGAAAAATTACGCATACGAAGTTGCGCAGGGACACTATTATTATAAAGCTGAAGAGTTTGATTGTTTGAACGCGATAATCTCAGGAACTACTGATCCGAATTAAAAAAATATTTTACTGTTGGATAGCCTATTTATCGAGGAAGGCTATAGGCTATAAAACATAACGCTACAACCGATAGGAGCGGAGCAGCTATGACAAGCAAAAACGGGGAAAATTTACGCAGACGCAATTGCGCGGGACAGCTAGTGAGTTCATAAACTTTAAATTTAGAACAGTTACAGTAAATACAAAAACAAATTCTTTACGAATAAAAATCACAAAAGTTCGTGAGATTAATACTAGTTATAACAATGTAATGCATAATCGCATCTCTAATTCTCTTGGTTTAGTTACCGCCCCCGCCCCCCGCTTCCTGTCACCATTTACTACTAAAAAATGCATCTGCGCCACCACTTTTATCCACGTTACATTGATCCTACTGTACATTGACAGTTATTGAAATACACAAATGTCAATTTTGCAAATGAGAGCAAAAGATACACTCGTGGTAAGTTGTTGACAGAATTGACATGATTTACATTTACTTTACTAAGCTTTATTACTAAGTCCCACTAAGCCACCTGTCCGACCAACGGCGCGAAAAAGAGTAGCGAGTAGCAATTTTATGGCTCAAGACACATACATACTTATGTAGATCCTGTGTAAACAAGAGAGATACAGATATTAATAGTTGATCAATGAGATAGTTCACATTGCCGGCGGGTACACACTCTATAGCGCATCTCTTTTGTTTACATGGACTGGATCTACAAAATACATCTGTTGTACGTTTCTTGAGCGATAAATCGCTACTCGCTTCATTGTCGTTGGTGGGACAGGTGCCTCATCCTGGGTATGCCCATGCTTACTGCCACTTATTATTAACCGCCTTAAAAAAAGGTGATTCTCTGTTTTACCTGTATATGTGTATGTTAGCGATTTTCTCAAAACTACTGAACCGATTTTGATGCGGTTTTCACTATTCGATTGCATATTTATCTGGGAAGGTTTAAGTGTATAAAACATTGTCCTAGCTTGTAAATCCACCAGAGATATAGACTAAAACTTAGGAGTAAGTCACCAAAATTTGCATTTGGTGCAGTGCTTGATATTTTTTTTACCTAGAAGGTGGTTGATTTTTCCTAAAATAGTTATTAAACTAAAGGTCTATAATATAAACCATCTGAAACAAATTGTCTGAATGATAGTGAAAACCGAATAAAAATCCGTTCAGTAGTATTAGGAGACTAGCTGACTCGCACAACTTCGTATGCGTCAATTTTCCCCGTTTTTGCAACATTTTTTATTGCCGCTCCGCTCCTATTGGTCGTAGCGGGATGATATATAGCTTATAGCCTTACTCGATAAATGGGCTACCCAACAAAAAATATTTTTTCAATTCGGACCAGTAATTCCTAAGAATAACGCGTTCAAACAACCAACAACGCGTCAATCCATCCGTCCATCCGTCCGTCCGTCCGTCCGTCCGTCCGTCCGTCCGTCGATCACCGATGCCGACAAAGTGAAAGAATAAAATCTTAAAAAAACATTTTTTTTACGGTGTAGGTTTTAGTGGGGATGTGATTTTTTTTTTCACCTACCCCATCGTGTGAGGTCATTAAAAAGACCTAGAAATATTTAACTTTAAAGTGTACGTTTTTGTTAGAGTCAAGAAACAGAAAACCCACTTCTTAAGCCGCATTATTCGGATGGGGGGGGGGGGAGGGGGAGACTACGGAACCCTACAATGGGCGTGGCTCGACATGCACATGCTTGGTTTTTGTTATTGCAAATATTTTGCACTTACTAACTATACTGATGTGTTGTTTCCAGGGGCAAATGGAATTGAAGGAAACTGTAAACATGTGGAAACAAAAGGGACACATCATGACCTATTTTAAGCCAACTGAAGAACCAAAGCCTAAAGATTTCCTTTCAAAATTCTTCAACTCTAATGAATGAATTTCAATAGTAAATTTGTAAATAACCCTAATATGATAAGTTAAAGCAAAGTGTAACAGAAATAGATTTCAGTTATTAATTTATTGCAGTTTTAATAAACCTGATTATTATTATCCTATATTTATTATTATCCTATAAAACCTAAACATTAGGACACGAAAAAAATTGTGTCACTAGTCAAAGAGTTTTGCTAGTAGATGAAATAAAGAAATTTAAGGATATGTCTTAATATGATCCTGCAAATAAATCTTGAAGTTGCGGAAAAATGCAAAAACGAGCATTTTCGTATTGTCATAGTCATGGCGTTCGTAATCTATCAAATGTACGAACGAATATTCTACTTTATTTTGGCCTGCGCACTGTGAAGTAATGGTTGTGTGCGGAAGAGCGAGGCCGGCGATCGTGTCGCTGTGTACGTAGCGCTAAATAAATAATTCTCTCAGTGTAATGCCCTCCTTAACCTGATCATACAAATTGGTAATTTTGACACCAAGTCTTAGTGCAAATCTAGCGAGGCGTGGCGAAGATACCGAAAGTATAATGAGTTAAACAACTCTATTTTTATGGCATATTGTATAAATTCTAAACTATTGGTTACAACTGTTGTCTAGTTTGCCATTTTCAACCATCCGTATGTCACAAAAATTAGAATTGTGTTAGACAAATAGCCACACCAGGTTTGCTCTGGGCTCGATAATCGAATTTCGCATTGTGCATTGAATTGATAAATTGGAAACTGGTCAACTATTTCAATTCTTAACAAGTCAACTGTTTGGTTAATTGGTTTGAAAATAAACAAAACATTGCAATTTAAATTTCCAGTTTATTGATCGTAAACCAATGATAGGTATCTTAAACCATCATCGTCGTAAACCTTGTAAATTATGACATTGTTAGATAATGACGGGTCAGTGTAAAAAAAATGACTGCGACCTATCTCCATGGACTTTGACAGTGATTTCTGTTCTTTGACTGTCTATTATAGGTCAATGACATTTTTATAATCAAGGATTGTCACAAGCACTATTGTTCACAGCAATACAAAAAAATATTCGTACAAATAATATTTCTTAGTGATACGACCGCAATGAATAATCATAAGTTTATTTTCAAATTACACAATTTGTGTAAAATGTCTCAGCGTCTTAAAAGTGAAACTAAATGCGTCAGGCCTGTGATGTCTACGGATTTACATGAGGCTCGTGTACGAGCCTTGGGTCTTTACAGGGCTTTTTATAGATATATTCCTTACATTAGTGAGTATCTTACATTAGTAGAATATATTCCTTACTTTTTAAGCTACCTATCTAAACTAAGGTAGGTAGTAAGTCACTGCAAGTCTGAGGTTGTGGTTTGCCGATTTCTGCCCAACAAGATTCTTTGTTTACCTACCTTTTATATTACCTACCTATAAGTAAACAAATATAGGAATGATTTTAATTATAATGATCTCCTAATCAATGTCTGTTACGGCAGCCAATCTCATCAAAGACGGCAACTACACAGGAGATCTTGTGAGCCAACACAAGTGCACTCTATTCCCTCACTTACTTATCTCGATGGCGAGTAAATCTGCACATTAACCCGTCATTTATGCCTCCAATCTCTTTCTGGTTGTGTCGGATATGTAGGTACCTATTAGCAGCAGTTTACGTGTGATAACGTAACAGACAGAGTTACTTTCACATTATTAATATTACTTAGTTTAGATTCTGAGAACAAGCTTGTTCAGCTTGGATTCTAAAGCGATTGTACCTACTTACCTAAAGTTTTATACTATAATTAGTAATTTATAAATTCTAGTGAAATATTCTGATATTCAGAAGAATGAAGAAGATTGCCGCTGGATGATAAGAGAGTATTTTTACAAACATGCCAACATCACTGACGTGCGCGTTATAGATATACTCGTCATGAAGGTAATCAATAGAAAGTACCTACATGTTCTCATCAAAGCAGGTACTATGTAGAATTTAGGTACCTATAGCGAGTGCCGGCCCAAGTTCAGATTTAGGTTGCAGCGAAATTAATTTTGGCGCTCCAATAGTGGGGAGGTGCAAATCATTTTACCCAGTACGGTAATGAGGGAGCCGACATATCAATTTAGCGCCCTTTGATGGCATTTGGCGCAATAGGTTCCTTAGGCGAAGGACCCTTTCGCGCGTCTGGAACTACTTCCGTTCGCCTTATGGACGGCCATGGACCAATTCAATAAAACGAAGTTGCGATCAAAAATTAGTTGCTAATTTACATAGGATATTCCCCGCAAGGTTAAGACGGCGAAAATTAATTAATTTCATTTTAGAGAAAGAGAGTAGGCCCCCGGGATCTGTTCTCGCACCATTCTTTGAATCGTCACAGATTCCATTAGGACTCTCTGGGAGGAAATCTTCTCGGGTTTCATTTTGTTACGAAGATATAGATGCTCTCCTGGTTACCCGACATTTACTTATCTACTAGCTCGCAAGCGTTAGCGTTATGGCGTGATTCCATTAGGCAAGTTACAAATTGCATACAACTTGTACCTATAGGTACCTACAGGTTTGTTACAACTTGAATAAACCTGTTTACAAGTGACTTGCTTATTGGAATTTCGCCTTTACTCGTTAAGTAAAACTAATAAAATATTATCTAACTATATTTATTTTCCTGTAGGGTTTTATGGAACTGAAAGAAATAAAATACAACTGGCAGCAGAAACATCACGTTATAAGGCACTGGAAACCATCTGCCGAGCCAAAATGTACCACTTTTCTAGGAAAGTTTATAACAGGAGTGGATTAAAATTATTTATTTAGGAAGGTAAATAGATTGCAAAAAAAATACCTAGGTTCTTGATTCGTTCGGCTGTAAATTGCAACGCTCGAGGATGTCTGACATATTTAATTGGGATGATTATAATATTAAATATTAATCTACCTACCAACCTACATAATAATATACATTTTTTTTAAATAACTGGCAATGTGGAATTGTGGTTCCACATTAATAGCAATCCTGTTGACCCATCCAGCTAAGCTCAATGGCTTGTATTAGGAGTGGGTTCACGTCAGTAGTACCTATAATGGCTAGGATTCGAAACCGCGACCTCACGATTGCGAGTCCAATGCCTTAGCCATTAGGCTACCGCTGCTTCCAACATTTGTCATTTGCTTACAATTAAAAAAAAAATAATCTACTTACATTTACAAAGTTCAATTACGATTTTATTGTACTGAGGTACTTACCTATTAAGGTCAAAGCTCACTGTAGCGACACTGCAGCGGAGAGACGCTATGCGGCATAACCTTTAAAATATTCTCTCCATGTTTCTAAAGAAATAAGACATACTACAGCAGCTCTGCAGCGGAGCGGCCTGGCACAGAAATAGAGGAAAAAATACGCCGCGTACCGCTTCTCCGCTGCAGTGCCGCTATTGTACGGTTACACCATTGACGTAGAGAACAGGACTGCGCCATCCTTATCAATTAAAAAGTAAAAATTGACTGCAAAGCGTGAAAGAGAGAAAAAACTCGTGCGGCCTTTGACAGGTATTGTCCACAAAGTAGCGTTGTCTCTTTCTAGAGGTGGTCAATTTTGTGAGGTTATGGCGCAGTTCAGTTCTATACGTCAATGGGTTTAATAACCTTCGCTGTTATTATCCAATATCCCTTTGAAGGTAGGTAGGTAGATACAGTCGGTCAAAAATGAGTTCGTAAGTTTAATTGTGCGTTATAAAATAACAAGGTTGATTTTCCTTGCATTAATTATCTGACAGTTACTAGACTCAACCTTAAAGTCCTTTTCACACGTTCCAGGCGGTCCGGCGCCGGATGTACGATAGCTTTTATAAGTTCCGGCTATTTCTATTACACAGGATGTTTTGTCAAACCTGTTTGACCATATATTTGGCCGACTGAGTCTACTATTAAAATATATTTTTTTTAGGTAATAAAAATTGAAGTGTTTTGCCCCCTTTTGATTTTAGTCCATGAAAAAAAAATTAAAAAGCCCCCACCTCGCATATCAGACCATAGAATTTCTAGCGACCGTTAGCTACGGGGGATTGGAGATTTAATAGTAGATACTAGGAATGTTACGGAGGTGATTTTATTGAAATCGAAGCCGGAGTCTGAGGTTTTAAATTTCGTTTGTCGGAGTCGGAATCGGAATCGAAGTCGGAGATGTTGAAAAAACAAATATGTTAGGAAAATAAAACAAAATGAACGAAAATAATAACAGGTTCTTTATACTATAGAAATAAATCCGAGCGAATTTTCCTATATATATTTTATATCTACAAATTAGGATCTAGCAGCGGCCGTCCGATACCGCCGCCCCCGCCGATGTCAGCTTAGCTAGGACCCATGCTTCGACTTCCAGCTAAAACCTCCGATTTAAAAGTGTTGTTGCCGAAGTCGGAGTCGGAGTCAGAGGTGTAAAATCTATCGGTAGTTTAGACCTCTCGGAGTCTGAGCCGAAGCTCTGTAATATCTGTAATATAATATATGTAGATGATGATAGACCTATGCGCATTCGGGTAGGTACCTACACCTTCTTGATTATGAACGAAACCAAACCCATTACAATAGCATACCTACTGTACGCAGAATGAGTAAATCTTAGCTTATTCAACAGAGGCTGGTAACTTACTAGCCTCCGTTGAGGAAGCGAAGATTACGCGGTTACTGGTAAGCGTAGACCGTCTACGAGCTTACCAGTGGTAAGCTCGTAGACGGCCTACAGTACTAAGTACTAAGATGGGTCTACGGTAGACCTATCTTCTCAGTTGCTATTCTGTGATATTGTAATTTATTATTGTATATTTACTTACCTTTTTGTATTAGAAATGTTTGAGTGGTAGAAATATAGTAACTAAAATAAAATAAAAATAACAAATTCAAGATTTATTAATCACTCATTCCACATCACATGCCTTTCGAAGGCTCTTCGTAGATATTATATTATTATAATAGTGCCGTTATTTTTTGTTAAAATTTGAGTGGAACAGTTGTTGCTCTGGACGTAATTAATTATGTTGATCTCAAAAATATACATATACCTACTTATTTTTCGTAGGTAGAAACTATTACTAGGCTTTTCTCTCAATCTGATACATTAGGTAAAAATAAAGGTTAGAGGTCGTTATTAAAATTTAGGTGTCTAACGTTTCAAGGCCCAAGTTCACCAGCATGTGAATCAACTGTTTTAATACATTCAGGTCATTAAAAAATGTAACTAATGTATGTAGAGTTACACTGAACGCGCTATCTCCGGAACGTAATAGATCGATTTTGATAAAATTTGGACATGGAGCGTTATAGCGTGTCGAATACCAACGAGTAAATCTATTAAGGCGTTATTAAAGGTACTACACCAGTTGTTGTGTTGTTAGTGAATTTGGGTCTCAATGTAACAAATTTCCATAGGAATTCAAAGAGTAAAACAGATGGGGAATTTCATAGTCTATATATATATATAAAGTGTATTTTTATATAATATATGAACAATTTATTTTTAGTACTCATGTTATTATATATATTTTGTAACATTTCTGATGTAACTTATCATTCACAACCATAAAATTACAATATTGTTTTATTTATAATTGTAAGTAGGTATTTGCGATCTTTTAACGTAAACACAAGAGGCGTAGGTAAATGTAGTGAGGTTTAATTGAAATACACTACTTTCAATGATTTTATATAAAAATAATAGACTTTAAACCATCTACAGTGTCCTTTATTCACTTGCAATGCGACTGTTTTTTTTTAAATGGCTATGGTGGGCTCTGCTTTAATTTATATGACCATAGATATTTTGAGTTACTTGTGTTATAAAATCATTGAAGGTTTTGAAATAAAGTTACAAATAGATATAAAAATTGTTCAATTCATTTCAGTATATACCTAAATACAGCATCTCGCTGTAGTAGATATCCTCTTAAAATTAATAATCTCATGTATTCTAAGGTCTTGAGGGAATGTGCACATGAAGACCTGTTCCATTATTATACTGTGGTATTATTTTTAAGCAAATGACAAATAATATTTTTACGAAACATGGTTTTTATTTGTAATGGTCGGCTATTGATTGCGACCAAAACTAAGGCCAGGCGCACACTGCCGCTTATTTGCCGCGCGGCGAAAGTACCTTCGCTGCTTCACAGTGAGTATGTATATTGATGAGCTGCTCTCTCCCTATAAACGTTAGCGTGATGATAAAAAGTAGCCTAAATTGCTCCTCACATCCTCAGCTGTCTGACAGTGAAAGTCCCGTCAAAATCCGTTCAGCCGTTTCGGACAAATAAAAAATTGCCTTTTTTTAAAGTACCATACATTCTTTCATACGCATTTAATAAAAAAACAGTTAATTTGATATTATAAACTGACGCTTCAATTTTATTTATTTGTCTAGATAAGTGCGTGTAATAGGCTCCCAGAAACACCATTATTTTTGGTTTCTCTTTAAATTCTGGTAACCTAATGTTAAAGGTACAAAAAACCGTTTTCAAAAATATGTTTTTATTGAGTTACCCCATGAAAATGTTACGTATCACCTTTGATCCCAGGTATAGGGTTTTCAATTTTAATCCCCACATAACAACAAAGTCGTCTTTTATAATACAAGTTTACGTATTTGAATGTATCGTATCTGGTGCATGATACTGAACATTATTGTCATTCAAGCATCTATAGGGCGTTTGGAAAAGTTGTCATGTGCATAAACCCTTAGGATTAGGAGTAAGTTTCTTATAATAAATATTAAAAATAATACTTGAAAATTCCAAACTGATTTAAGGAGTTTTTATGATAAAAAGATTGCATATCAAATGTCTTTTGTAGCTACGAAATCACTGATTATAAGGCCCTTGTTTATTTCATAAATAAATTACGTATGTATGCAAAATATAGAATCATTTTTAATTATATAATATTTTCAATAGCCTAAATTAGTTAACTAAGTTATTTGTTATTGTTATTAATTACAAAATTATTCCTATGTAGGTACAACATTATCAACAGTTGTCGAAAGCTACTTCCATCATGTCGTTGCGTTGTCCAACTTGTTGGGTTTATTTCTTTCATTATATAATTAATTGGCAACACTCAGCCATATCTCGTCAAAATAAATTATTTAGTTACTACAATGCACTTTAATTTCATTCATTATTAATTCTGTTTGTAAAGTGTCGTTCTACTCATGTTTGTTAACTGCCGTTCGTTTAACTACTTAGAATTCGCAGAATTTAACTTGCAATTGAATGCAACAGAAATAATAAATAATACATGTATAAACTGTTTTGCTTTTAAGTGTCTGTTTTTAAAGAAACATATTGCCAATTTGCTCACGTATTGCCAATTTGCTCACGAATTGCCAACTTACTCACGTATTGGAAACTTACGTATTGCCAACTCACTCAAGTGCTGAACAACGCTACGACACATCCAACAGTAAATGATCAGATCACAACATTGCAGGACGAGCGACGACCGTCTGTCTTTAACACTAACATTACAACTAGTGAGGTCTTGTTCAGCGAGGTACTCATTACAACAGCATTTTCACAAATTCTGAAAGAGAAAAAATGCATAAATTAGTTAGGTACGTAATAGGTACCTAAAATAAAACAGGAGGTCTACTCTAAGCTCTCCTCTCACTCTCACTCTCACTTAGGAAGCAAAATACTACATTTGTAAAAAGACGATTCTACATGTACTACATTTAATGCCTCTTGAAAAGAACGAGACAATAAAAACTCGCGGTTTTTTTATTGCCAATGTTTACGATTTGTCTTCCTTTAAATATATAGGTAAAGTGCTGCCACCATTATACACCATATTAGAGGATTGATGCAAAAAACAAGAGATAAAAAAAAGAGAAGATATGACATTGAATATATCAACCTCAATGTGTGCAACATAGTAGGCTATGCTGACGACGACTGACTAGGCTGCCCGCGCACTCTGACTATTGTCGCATCGGCCGCGCGCGTTAGCCGCACATCGTAATCCGCGCGCGGCCGCGATGCACGGAAATGAACCTTTAAGTCACAGGGTTCAAAAGATGGTGAGAGGACACAATTTATGCAACTTTCGGAGCGATTATTTCGAAAAATATTTAATTATTCAAGAAAGTTTATTGAAACCTTAAAATGTTTTAAAAGACGTCGAATCATGTGCCACACGTTGATGTTTGCTGATTTTTTTTCATCAAACTAAGTAGCGGCTTCTACTTAGTTTATTTATAAGACAGCTATGCCAAAACGTTTGTGACATACGGACGGACAGACATGACGACGAAACTATTATTACCTTCATAGTCGATCCTGCCGTCGTGGTCGATATCGCCGAGCGCGAGCACCTGGTTGAGCTGCGCGTCGGTGACGGGCTCGCCGATCATCTCCAACGCCGCGCGCAACTCGTCCCGCGTTATGTACCCGTTGTCATCTCGGTCGAACACTCTGTAACAACGATATAATCTTTACATAGTATAACACAAACTCGCTTCTGACTGTCTGTCATTGGGTGTGATCAGTTATACACTGCGACCACTGTTCAGTGCTTTTACTGTGAAGAAATTCGTTCCGTTATGACTAACAGTATACTGCCGCAATATCCTAAGAAAATACTAGCTGTCCCGCGCAACTTCGTATGCGTAAATTTTTCCCGTTTTTGCAACATTTCACGTTGCTACTCCGCTCCTATTAGTCGTAGCGCAATGTTATATAGCCTATAGCCTTCCTCGATAAATGGGCTATCCAACAAAAAAATATTAATCGAACCAGTAGTTCCTGAGATTAGCGCGTTTAAACAAACAAACAAACAAAGCAAACAAACAATCAAACAAACTCTTCCGCTTTGTAATATTAGTATAGATGTGACACAAAAAACTGCGGTACCACTCCGCTAACACCTTCCCCGCATCGTCTTGGTCCGGCTTGCGAGCGGCCCAGTGCCGCTTCCGTGTGGCATAGATTACTATAGATTTTCATATGCAGGGCACCGCAGCGACAACGCTCAGGCGTCGTACCGCCGCCGTACCGCTTCGTGTGATTCGGCTCTTAAACTTGGTTTCATTCAACCAAGACCAATGTAGAATTCTTCACATTTTAAAGTACCTAAGTCCTACTAAATATTGTTTTCCGGCCGCAGGATAACGATAGAGTTGTTTTTGTACAAAGAAAAATAAAATAACATTGATATCTTTAGCCGTTAATCTCTGACGAGATTATGTGATATAGATAAGAGATGTGTTCTTAGCTGACGTAACGTTGTGCATAAGTTTGATAAACTGATACCTCTTATCGATTGCTTTCTTCAACAGATAATTGCTATTTTTAGGGTTCCTTGTTTGTACCTCAAAATGAAAAAATGGAACCCTCATGGGATCACTTTTGTCAGTCTGTTTTCCAAGACCCCTTAACGCGGGAACACGTGATGTAGATTTGAAATTAAAGCCATACTCAGGTCTACAGTCCCTTGAAGCCGTAAAAAAATTAAATTTGTGTGATCCACAAATTGTTGTTCCGAGTCTGGGTGTACTTTGTGTCCGTGACTTGTATGTTTGTAAAGTTCCCCGCGACACAGGGCTTGTACACTACTGCGGGAGCTGTCTTAAAAAAAAAAAAAAACGTAAAAAAAGATACGGCCGTTTAATTATAAAACTATGAGACTCGATTCCTGAACTATTTATACCATGTACCTACAAATTTGTACGGAACCTTTGGTAGGGGAGTCCGACTCCCACTTGTCTAGTTTTTATTTATACTACAAAATGAAGAGACGGGCGGGTCGTGCTCCTGATGTAAAGCGTCACGTTAGCCCATAACATTATCAATGCCACCCAAATCCTTGTTTGGCAAAGATACATTTTAGTTCGTAAATCTCATTTGCCCAGTCTCTAAATTGTATCTGCCACAGTATTTAACTGCGATGAATACAATTCAAATTATTTAGTTAGAATTTATTTATGTAGTAAAGATTATTAAGAATTTTCTTTATATTGACGGTAACCGAAACGCGCAAATGTATTTTAACAGACAGTTAACTAGCTAGTTAGCGGTTAAATACTGCAGTACATAGTGTCGTAATATAATGGGGCAGTATATACCTACACACTGTCATCTCATCCTAAACTAGGCAGAGTACAATTTTTAAACACATATTTATTATGGATAAAAAAAAAATATTTATGTAAAAATATTTTGTGACAAAAATATGATGTTCTGATATATTTTAATGATATATTTCGCTACCGGCAGCCAAGCCGCGGACACGGCTAATATAATTTAGTCAGGCCGTTCTTAACATTTGTTTAGTTATAACAGCTGTTTTCTAGCGACTAAATTCGTTTTTCAAAAGAAAATTAATAAAAATTGGTAACGTAGAAAGCGACTAAATTTTAAAATCTTTTGGTAGGTATCTAACTGATATTAGTTGTTAAGCGCCTGTCTAAAGTACCTTTAAGCTATAAGATTTGTTATATCAGCAATGCAATCATTCCTCTTACCTATCGTCCTATTTATTAACAGTAGCGGCCCGCCCTGGCTTCTTCTTTTCTCAACTATCTATATACATTACTAGCTGTCCCACGCAATTTCGTCTGCGTGAATTTTCTACGTTTTTGCAACATTTCTCTTTGCTGCTCCGCTCTTATTGGTCATAGCGTGACGTTATATAGCCTATAGCCTTCCTCGATAAATTAAAAATATAAATTGTTTAATTCGGATCAGTGGTTCCTGAGATTACCGCGTTCAAACAAACTCTTCATATATATATAATATTGGTATAGATATGTATGTATGACTTTATTTGATATTAAGTAAATATAAAAACCCACCCACAACACACAGCACAGTCCTCTGTCCTCTTGATGATGGCTCCATCAAATGGATTTATGAACACGTTTGTGTTAATTATAGAAATAAAAGAACTCATATAATCTAACTTAAATGCCAGTGCTACTGCGCAAAATATTATCTGCTATTCTTAGTGCAACACTGCTGATTGCACTAAGTATAACAGAAAATTGACAACAAAAAAAGAGAGGAAGACAGAAACAGAAAATATAACTGAAACATAAGTATCAGTTTTTATTTTGAATAATATAAAGTATACGCTGTATACGTACTTAAATGCTGCGAGTAGATCTCTTGTGATTTCTTCTTCGGAGTCCCCGCCGCTCGTAGTGACGTCTAGACCTTGTAATGCTTGTATCTTCGTCACCCACTGCATAAAGTCGTTCTCATCTATAAGACCGTTACCTGTAATAACCCAATAAAAACTAGTCAAAATACGAATAGTAAAGACTTATTAGCATAAAATAATAATATTCTTATTAAACTAATAAGTTAGTAGACGTATAAGAGCATGTTATTTAATTACATTTACAAAAATGAATAAATGGTCGATAGTTTAAATGCTCATAAAACTTTTGCTAATTTATTCGTTTATTATGAACTAGCTTACGCCCGTGGTTCCATCCGCTTGGCAATATACGCTATTGCTCAGGTAATAAGGAAAGTAGCGTGAAGATATATATCCCATAATTTAATCAGAACATAGGAGATTATGCTCTCAAAATTTGGATAGAATCAGTTTAGCAGTTTTTGCGCCAACCCCGAAAAAACAAACAGACACGAAAAAAACTAAGCATAGTTTTGTATTCGGAAACCCTTAATTAGTCGATCTAGGTTTTTTAATATATTCAATGTACAGATACATCTATTTCACAATTTTTCAATAGTATAAATAGACTGATCAGGGGGTTTGCAGAATATTTCTACCACATTTTTTTTTTCTAAGATAATTAGTAATATGGGTCTTGTTGTGCTAGAAATGGTTCATGTCGGTAATATAGAGGGCGAGATTCAAACACGCGACCTTTTTAAAAAAAATAAAATTCTTAATTCACTTAGAATGCAAAACAACACTTGTGATACGTTGGGATTTCACATGTACATGTAATGCCAAGTTCGCAAACAATAGGTAAAGCGATAAAAGCTATCGGCCACCCTTTTCAAATTGACAATTTTACAATGTTTGAATTTTTATAAACTTGATTTAGGGGTAAGGTGCTGCCACTAATATACTATACACCATATTAAAGGACTGATGCAAGTTATATTATTAAAAAGTTGGAATATGAGATAAACTAAAATCAGTTTTAGTTGGTAGAACATTTTCATTACAATCCGATTTCTTAAAATATTTATCGCTCTCTTGGCACATTTTTTTGTTTATATCTTATTAAATAAATCAAACGCACAGTAGCGGATAGGGTTAAGGAACAATATCGTGGCTGTGAAAAACCGACAGACAAACAAGTCAGCGATAGCGGAACACTTGCTGAATGCGGGATCCAATCACTGGATTGAACTACATAAACCACAGGTCCTCTCCACTGACCGTCACTACTACTCCAGGATGGCGCGGGAAGCGGTTGAAATAAAAAAAAACGCCAATTTCAACCGAGATGATGGATATCGTTTGTCAACATCGTGGAATCCCGTGATTAGCAAGTGTATACACCGCCGAACAAACATTACACGCCAGTGTGCAGATGTCGTCAGTGCTGTGTTCCGTAATACTCTATACTATAATATTATGAAGAGGAAACATTTCATTGTTTGTTTGCTTGTTTGTTTGTATTGAATAGGCTCCGAAACTACTGGACGGAATTGAAAAATTCTTTCGTCGTTGTGAAGCTACACTAACCCCGGGTGACATAGGCTATTTTTATCCCTGTATTCCCACAGGAAAGGGTACTACGCGGGTGAAACCGCGAGGCGTCCGCTAGTGAGTGAAATCAAGCGAGGATAGTTTCCGAAACCCGCGCTTCACGGTGGCGACCACGGCCGTTGAAATACAGTCGAAAGATCGGGCATTAAACAAAGGTTTTTAGCCTTAAAGTAAAATATTAACGCGATTAAGACCCGTAGCTTATAAAATTCTATAATTATATCTTAATAAACATAATTGTAGAACGTAGTGGCGAAGAGTTTTTAGTTAGGTCGGATATACTTCAAAATCTAGATACCTAATATTATAAGTTCAAGAAATCGCACCGAGCAAGATATTTGTATCGAGTAACAGGTACATTTTAACCCTTCGGGTCTGATAGAATGTACGATTACGATGCAAAGAATGATTGACTGCGTGCCTACTAGGCATTACGAACACCTATTATTACGTAGTAGTTGTATCGGTAATTAACTAGCTGCTTCGGGGTTCGTAGCGGAGCTACGTAACGATAAGCTACGAGCTTCTACACGTAACTATGTTTTAAATTACACTTACATTATAGAGGAAGCTACACTTAGTATTGTGTTTATTATGTCTTTATGCGACGGAAAGTTAAATAGGTTTTGGTTGGTTTTGTAATTACTATGTGATTTTAGTATTTGTAAACGTATTTTATATGTTCTCGTAGCTGCGTAGTCAGACCTTAATGCTACGGCGTAGCAAAAATCTTCGACTAGCTGTCACCCGCGGCTCCGCCCGCGTGTATGTTGGTTAGTGAGCGTCCATTGATTACATAAAGTATTTAGGGGGAGGGGGTGGATGGAGAGCCAAATCTCACCTAAACTCATGTGGGAGACTATTTTTTTCTCAAGAAACTCAATACTGATCAATTGTGAGAGCATCTCTCATACTTAACCAGCGTTGGGGCAAATGTGAAATCTATGTGAGATTAGGGAGCGGAAGGGGGGGTCAAACCATATCTCACGATATCTCACCAGATAGATCCAAAAATTCGCCAAAATTCCCTCACGTAATTTATGGACGCCCCTTTCCTTATCGCATTAAAACTATCCTTTGTCCTTCTCACATGATATCTCTCTAGAGGGAGGGAGGGGATCCAAAATGCGCTAAAATCGCCTCGCGTAATTTATGGCCCCATTTTCACTATAAAAACTATCCTATCTTCTTACCCTCTTCTTAAACTGTCTCGATACAAAAGTTCATCTAAATCAGTTCAGTGCATGGTTTAAGCGTGAAAAGGTAACAGACAGACAGAGTTACTTTCACATTTATAATTTTATAGTAGTACTAGCTTTCGCCCGCGGCTCCGCCCGAGTGGATGTCGGTTATCACAATAAAAACTATCCTATGTCCTTCCCCGGGACTCAAACTATCTCCACAAATTTCATCTAAATCAGTTTAGCTGTTTGAGCGTGAAAGCGTAACAGACACAGACAGAGTTACTTTCCCATTTAATAATAAGTTATTTTATTTTCTCTCACAATGTGATAAACACAACACATTATCGTGTCAAGTTTACAAAACTAAATAAAAATATTAAACAAGCAGTTTTTTACACTGCCAACAAAATATATTAACTACATATGACGTGTTTCATAAAACCCGTGCAGTAATTCGAAAACCCATTTCAATCCGTTGATAAAGATTTACGATTCGTTTTACGCATACACCTCTGCCATTATTATTACATTATTGCATAAAATCGTTTCTAAATAATATGTAACAAAATGTAATGTGACAATTAACAAAAGGGCTTTAAGTCGTTAAATCTTAATTAACGCCGTGGCAGGGTGAGTCATTAAAGTGATGACGTAAGCAGTTCACCCTCAGCACAGCATTAACTCGGGTTAATTATAGCACTCATTATAATTATCAATGTTTTGACATTAACTCATACCGCGTGATACATAAACTTTTATTATAAGCCACCCTTACGCTTTACGCAATATATTTTTATACTGCTTACTAAGATTACTCTTTATTCCTGCTCATAAACCGAATAATTTTCCTTTATTTAATTTGTAAAATTTCGGGTCCGTTTAAAATTTGGCTTATCTACTTACTGTTACGAATTTAAATTTATACAGAGCGCAGATGTGCAGGTGTTTTTAGTACCACCTGTGGCTGTTTGCTGCAATAACGAATTCTTGAAATTCACCGGACACCATTTTATTTAAAAAAATAAAGGACTCAAAGTCAAAGAACTTTATTAACTTAGATTAAAAAATGCAACGTTTATGAACGTCAGACAAAATTTGGAATAGAATGATTCTACATTTAATGCAAAGTTTGCAAGAGTAAAGCCGTGAGAACAGACCCGCTTGTATCGTGTATAATTGACAAATTAGTTATACTTATAACTAAAATCTCAAATCTAAAAGTGAATCAATGGAGATTTAAAAGGTTTAATTGGTTTTGAACTTTTGGGAGTTTTTACATTTCTTGGACCTTAATGGCGATTTGAATGAAGAATGTCGGTTTACTGGTTAATGACCCTAACTGTTAAGCAAGAGTGGGTTCCATTCTCTCCCAAAATAAATCTTTGTGTGATAAGCACGGTTGTTTATTTTGTGTCTGGGTGTAATAAAGTATGCTTATCAGTTGTTGTCTAGAATAAGATGTGTGTGTGTGTGTGTGTGTGTGTGTGAGTTGGCCTGAGATGATATATTTACTCTTAATGACTCTGTTAATCCGTGACCAAGGTCGGTGCAACTCGATTAAAACAATATTTAACCTTTAAATATTATTTCGATTAAATCCCGATAAATGCTTAATTATATTTAATTATATTTAGTTGTCTGTTAGTTATTTCGATAGCTTACGACAAACGGTCGATGGCACTAGTCGAAACGTCAAACGATTCAATTAGTAATAATGTATAATTCCTGACCTTCAATAATTACAAGAAATGAACCTATTTCTTCATTTATGCTTACTGACAAGGCCACAGTACAATAGGTAGAGTTTAAAGGTAAAGAATAAACTAATATTATCTCATGTATAGAAAGATAAATAACCTACTGAACATTATACTTTTATATATTTTATAGAAACCTTTGTAAGTCGTCACGTGGTGTTATTTGATTTCCGCACAGGAAACGAGGCAAGGAAAACAAAATAAAACCGACTGAAAGCCTACCAATGACGCAGACGACGAACATAGTACTTATGGTTTTTAACCTCGACATTAAGAGAAAGTTTTTTATTGGGAAATCTGTGCTTCTGGAGGCTTGTGTCACGGGGACTTTACAAACACAATTCGTGGACGCAAGGTACACCTGATTTGGGACCATACAATGTATATGGCTCTATGTGGAAAACGAAGCTGTGGACCATACAATGTATATTGTTCTATGTGGAAAACGAATTTGTGGACCATACATTGTATATGGCTCTATGTGGAAAACGAATCCACACTCTTGGACGAAGTTATTAGTTTAGCAGGTATATCAGTGTGTCTACATATGACATCGGAGTGCCCAAATAAATAGACAAACTTGAATGAGATTTTTAGAAATCTAGTCCGGGTTTTTAAAGTGAAGCAAATCTGTTCAGTGTTTAGAATCTAACGAGCCTTTTATAAAATGTGTCGAGGTGTTTTTTTAATATACGCACATTAGTTTTGCGGTAACACTATTTCTACCTTATCTCCAACACGAAGCTCATCAGCATTTCAAGGTCTGCTAGCTTTATCAATTGCCGACACAATTGGATTTACCGTGCTGCATATATTAGAGCTGACGTGTTTATCGCTACCGTACAGTTAGTATCGTGTTAGAGTATTAACCTCGTCGCCAAGCTTAAACAGGTGCAATCTGATTGGATCAACAGATTATTAGAGTGCGATGGTGTAGATAGAGCGGGTAGGGGGCGGCGCGTTCACAGAGCCTTTGGTATATACGCCCGCACGATTAATGGCAGTGATGAACTGATGCACGCAATATGTTTATGAACTAGGGGAATGATGCATTGATTTCTTACGGCACTTTTGCGCAATATACAGGTTGATTTTTAAAATACTAATAACCTGCTTGTGGCTTCTTTACATAACAATAAATAACTTTGTAATATAATCACTTACCACTTGTTTTTGGAGTTATGACCTTAAGCACCTATTGACTATTTTACTGGAGTAAAATCATTGTTTATTGTGAGGTTTAGGCCCTAAACCCGACAACAAAACATCGATTTTACTCCGGGTTCTCACAGATGTGTGGTAAATGGTTGTGTGACATAAATAGGTAGTGAAAGGGTTAATTTGTAATTTATTTTTCAAAAATATTATTACGCTGTTATTTGGTGTAATGTAATGAAGCCACTTATTATAACAAGTTATTAGTCTATTCAAAATAACCCTGTATTTTCGTAATATGCTTGAACTTATGTACAAGATTCGAAAACAACGTATTTAGTTCTTATTTGATTAGTGTACCTGATTAACCTTACTGACGACCGAATACTCATACGTTTTGTGAAACTGCTATCTCTCATGCTGTCCCTTGAAAGTTGAATAGCAACAAAAATATTTTACATAGTTAAGAATACCTAGTTACAGTATTAGAAGGGGAGGGAGGTTATTAAAATGTATAACTACTGTGTCGTGGCCTGTGATCATCAGTCAGAATCAACAATGTCAAGTGCGTACATCAAACTAAGTCCTTTATTTACCAATGCACCGATCGATGTATCCACACTTTGGTATAATATCACTCAATGATTGACATTGAACTTCATAATATTGATAAATACTACCGATGCATATATCGATTGTATGGCTATAACAACAACCTAATACACAACATACTCGTATATTTGGTAAACAACATTTATGGGTAAAGCGATAACGCTGTCCACATTGTTTTGGAAAACATAATAATTAACAACGTCAAGCAATTCAAAGATGATGACGTGGGTACATGTGTCGCGGTATAATTATGAGAGGTATATGAGGCCGAAGACCGATAGAGGCAGATGATGATAAAGCAACTCTAAAGGTAGATAGCAGGATAGGTAGCATGGCCGCAATTATTATCATTGAGATATTAGGTAGGTAGGTACTAGCCTGCGCCCGTAGATCGGCCTGGCTGATACCTTTATTAAAATCTTAGTGGTGTCAAGCAATATTAAGCTTTATTAGCTATAAAGTTCCCATACATTTCATTACGCTGAACAATATTAAAAGTTAACGGAGTATATCTGGTGTCACGCAAAGTAATGAAGCAAGTTATATAGCCAATTAGGCACCCGAGCAGAGAGTGATCCAATGGAAGTTTATCAATTACTCGCGCACAGCGCCGCGTGAGTACTGGCATATGACGTCGTAAGGTCGCAGGTAGCAAGCTGGCAACCTTGGAGGGGTGACCGGGTGACGGGGCACGGGTCGCGCCGGAAACAGCCCGCCTTACGATCGCACGCCATTTTACAATAACCCTCCAAATTAACTGCCTCATCGATTTAATCAGTTTTTGTTTATTCATGTTGTGCTATAAAACTTAACTCACGAAAATGTTATTCAAATGAGGGAACGAAATCTAAACATTTCTGTGCAAACATTCTTTCATAAATTACAAAATGTAAATATAGTTTAATTTTAAGGCGTAGGTGGGTGCTATTTAAATATTTTTAATTGGATATGACTCCCTGATGTAAACAAATGTAAGCACTTCTATTTGAAAATTAAAACGAGTAGGTACATTCGGCAAAAAATATGACCTATCACCCTACGGTTCAAGTTCATTTGCACGTCATAAAACAGTAAGGTTGATTATCCCTTGCAATAATATACTGATAGTTACTAATCTCAACTTTAACGCTATTTTGGTTGCATGGGAACTTTTCTCAAAAGCGGTAGACCTTTTTTTTGGACAACTGTACCTATCTTAAGTGCCTACATTCTACTTCTTAATCTTTGTAAATATTATCCTCAATATTGTGTTTTCATACATCTATCGAACTTTAATACTGACCTAAACAATCTACAAAAACTGACACTGTTTGGAAAACAGCGCATATGTCAAAAACTTTGCATATTCATTTGCGAATGGCGTCTCACACTTGTGGATTCGCATATATAAGGGACCGAGATAACATTTCTTATAATCATTAGCGATCACACAACTTTAATTAACCGTTTTCGAGTTTTTAGTTCTAGTCCCAGGGGTTTTGCACTATTTCTACGGTTTCCACAAATTCCACAAATAAAACAGAGCAATATGTCAACTTATTTCTGTCAAAAAACACGTGTCCTGTTGGCATTGGTTCAAAGTAATAAGAAACACTGTTCGTAACCACATAAATTAGGAATTCATAGCCATTACATCAAAAATTTATAGTCAGAATTATTTTAACACTTCTGCATGTAAATTATATTGAGTGCAGAGGTTTCATTATTTAACTATGGTGGCAAACATGCCTGGTTGATAGTAAAACAAATCAAATCAAATAATTTATTAATTTGTTTAACATAGCTTTACAGATTCAGATGACAACATTTCATGGGTTCGCTATGCTATGCCTTGTGGCGTACAAATGCAGTAGTTATACATACTGAGGATAGCAACATAAAATTACAGTAAAATAAAATTAATAAAATAAGATTACAATTACATTACAATAATTAATAAAATTACAAGTTGCAGTTAAGCCCGAATCGAAACTCGCGTGCAGCTTTGTTTTATAAATTGATTTAAACTATGTTTTTTATAGAGTCCGGTAGTTTATTATAAATATGTGGTCCCATACCTAGGACACTGTTTTTAAGTAGCGCTGTCTGACATTGTATATTACATAATTTGTTTCTATACTGGATGCGTATTTGAACATTTCGTGCGCCGGTTTTTTTTCCAAATAGATTTATTCTTTACGAAAATACTTACCATTACGTACCGTTAGTATATTTAGTGATTTAAAGTATGGTGCACAGATTTTGTGTATTTTCAAACCACACATAGAGCGTATGCATCGTTTTTGTGGTTTAAATATTAGGTTTCTGTCAGGAGAATTGCCCCAAAAGATCACTCCATAGCGCAAAACAGACGCCACTAAACCGAATAATTCACCAAGTAAGCTTCGAAAGAGATGGTTACCTTTTAATTGATTAGGACATTTTTAACAGCAGACATTATAAAGTACATTATAAAAAAAAATGTTTAATCATTAACATAAAAAAAATATAGCAAAAGGAACTACGTTCCAACCGAATGTCCATAAGACACCTCTCTTTTATTAAAGGAATACCAAAAATGTAAAGAAGCTTAAAAGGCACTCTGTCTGGGTACATACAAAATTTTATCAACATCGTTAGAGCCGTTTCTGAGATTGGTCGTGGCAAGAAAGCTTAACCATCAACTTCACAAAATAAACGGAGTGATTTTTAATATACTAGTACCCTCCTGCTCGTGGCTTCTTTATATAACACTAAATAACTTTGTAATATATTTTTTGGAAAATATTTAATAAATTAACCCTTAATCACCTAACACTTGGTTTTGGAAGTATGTCCTTTGCCACCTACAGACTATTTTACTGGAGTAAAATCATTGTTTATTGTAAGGTTTAGGCCCTCAACCTGACAATGAAACATCGATTTTACTCCAATGTCTCTCAGATGTGTAGTAAATGATTGTGTGACAAAAGTAGGTGGTAAGTGGTGAAGGGTAATTTGTATTTTTTTTTCTTAAAAATTATATAACGAAGTTATTTGGTATAATGTAAAGAAGCCAAGCCAAGAAAAGTTAGTATATTAAAAATGACCCTGTATATTGCAATACATTCAAAAAATTTATTTTCTGCCCGTGTCTCCGTCGAGAATCAAACTGGGAGGGGTTAACAAGATTGCTAGTAATGTTGCTCAATCCCACATTGCTAGTTATCTTTTTAATAACGAAAAACTGTATTTTTCAAGGATAAAAGTAATATATTTCCCTTCATACATAGGTACGAATGATTTTATGGATGACTGAAGGTTGATAGAACCATTGAAGTTAAAAAACCGAATAACAAATTTGCCTGTTAGAGAGCCAAACAATCTTGGTCTTGATACTGTGTAGTCACGATATCAGTAACGAGCTCGAACATTTTCATGTCTGTCATTTATGTATAACTCAGATCATTTGTGGCACTGATACGTGTAATAAGAGAGATATGGTATAAAGAGAAACTGCTCGAATTTATCCCAGTTTGGGGTAGCACACCCTGGATTATGTTTCTGGTGTCCAGCAAGTCGTTTGTACTACAGGGGGGATGCAATTGACTCAACGCCGTACTAGGATTTAGGCCTCAGAGGCGTTCAGGTATAAATAGCTACTCTACGGGATATTTCCCCAAACCAGTTGCTCAATTTGGCCATCCATCTGCACGTTATTACAGAATACCACAAAGAAGTCGCTTAAGTACATGTTGTGATTCTATAAGTGGTTAATGGTTGCCAGAATTCAGTGTGGAGACATTATTACACGAGAAAGTTTAGAAAGTTGTTAACTATGTTGTAGCATCACACTAATATTATAAAGGCGAAAGTTTGTGAGTATGTAAGTATGTATGTTTGTTAGTAAGTATGTATGCGATTTTAATAAAAAATTGGTATACACATAGGCTAATAAACCGCGGGTAACACCGCGGGGCACAGCTTCTCAAATAAACTCCACCGTAATGTAACGTATGGTATGCAATAAATGATTTGATTTGATTTGATTTGATTTGTAATAACTTAGCTAATATTGTAGGTATAATATAGGTAGGTATTTAATTTATTTTTGTATAACTAAATGCTATTATTGTATTATTAAGTACTCATTATTGTTATCACGCGATCCGCGCCTTAATCAAGACAGTCGAGACCGAAACAAATTCGTTGCTTTAATGCTTGGGCCCTTTGTTCTAATAAAAACGTTGATAAATTATGTATATTCTACCAATTGATTTATTTAACTACCGAAAGCATTTGCGGGCTTGCTTCTACACTGTGACTCAACCTATCAGTGAGTGATATACAACTATCAAAATGTTTAGATCATTACATCACTGCAGTCTTCTACGTAACGTCTTTGAACGTGAAGTGTTTAATTTCTATAACCGACACCCACGCGGGCGGATCCTCGGGCGAAAGCTAGTCATTTTATAAAGACTGGTGCCTCTAACCAAGAAGAAGCAGTGGTGGATCCAAAACCTGTTCTCAGCATAGTTGAACCTCACACAAACATAAGTATAGATTACGTAGAGGAGCTAAGCACTTTCCAAACCTAAACCCTGGATCCTCCATTGGAGACAGTGAGGAACGCCAAAGAGGCTAAGGATACTTGTCGATTTTTTTTTTTTAAGTATAGTACTAGTCCTATGTTGCGGGGGACTTTACAAACATATATGTCACGAACACAAAGTACACCTACACTCGGAACAACAATTTGTGGGTCACACAAAGTGGTGTCCCATATGGGAATCGAACTCACGACCTCTTGCGTAGCAGTCGGACACACTCCCACCGCTCCACCGAGACCGTCAAGGATCTTATACTTCTTGGTGATGGCATTTTATAGTAGGTAGTGGGAAAACACAGGCTGAAAAAAAAAACTTACCAGTTTTACTAGCATCTTTGATGAGTTCACCTATGAGGTCATCGCTGACCTGGATCCCCAGGTTTCGCAGCATAAACTGCAGCTCCGCAGGCGTTACGTGCCCGTCACTATCACGGTCCAGCAGCCCGAATGCCGTACGGAGGTCTGAAACAATGAAAGCCCTGTAAGTGTAGGTACCTATAGAAAATGTTAGGACTAATTTTAACCCTATCTAAAACTGTTTCGTCTTAACTTAGGCCGTTTAATATAAGAATTATTCACGTTTAAAGATGATAAATCTATCACAATCATTTTTGGAAAGTAAAATAATTATAATAGTTCTCAACAACGAAGACTATTTAAGGCATTAGGACGAGGAAAACAATATACAAATCCAACATTGAAACCGAGGAGAGATCGCATATCATATATATATAACGCAGCCAAGGTACAGAATATAGAGTAGGTATAACCAAAGCCAATTTAATATGCGCCAGAAATTATTTTTCTCCGCCGTTATGAGTCTACTCGGAGTCTTCGTTTGAGATTAATTCCGAATTTTTAGGCAGGTTGGGAAAGTAAAAAAACAATATTTATTTTTTATTGCACATAATTTTCTACGTAGGCAGATAGTTATATGATATTTATTACCGACAAAATAAATTATACAAATGCAATACAACAAAGTTTACTTATAATATAGGCCTCAACAATACCAGGGGTATCATTAAAAAGAAAAAATAAATGTATTTACATATATATTTTAATAGGAGTTTTAAAACAAAGTTCGGTTTACGGCCGGTCTCAATAATCTGTCATAAGCTCCATACAAAATATGTCAAAATTCTACCTCTAGTAGCGAAATCTATCGATAGATTAAGACCGGCCGTTAGAGCAAATAAATGAAAGGGTAAGGTGGAGGTGTAATTTTTTGTTAAGTAAAGGTACTTCCCCTATTGCACTTCCTAATTCCTTGTAATCGCGTTGTGTCACGCCCTGTGGAATGTCTTTACCTTGCAGTACTTCGCTTTATACTCATAAACATTGTATGTTTAACTATCGAATTTAATTAAGTACATTAAAATCTTGTAAATACTCACAGAAGTCATTACCCTTGGACATTGTTGATTTAACAGCTTTTAAGATAAATTTGAAGGCACGCGCGAACTATTGTTTGAATATTTCTTATTCACATCTCTCATTTAACAACTACTTATGATCAAGATGCTTGTTACTGATAACTGCACGATGTTTGCACTAAAATTGTTGTGTCGTTTCTTCGTCATATACCCGCTCGGCTATATTGACAAAAGATTAGACACGTTACATGTTTGATACTCTTTTATCTCAGCACTAAATTATTTTGAGCCATTGCTATCTAGATAAGGTGGTTCAAAGAAAAACATCAATATTGTTTGAATTAAAACATTCCTCATCAGTCCGCTTATGACCGTGACCGGCGCAAGCTGATTAAAATAAATATGAATGTCCTGGAACAACTCATAGATGGCTATCTCATGGCTAAACTAAGCAGAATCTGTATTATGTAAGGGTAGGTAAGACCAGATAACTGAAAACTAAATACAGGCCTACTTTTTAGCTAAATTACACCCTCATACAGTATATGCACTCGTGCTCATCATACAAAATCCTGGGTGTAAATCGAACCCAACCTCTGGCTCAGCAATCAGGGTCACTAATCACTAGACTGACAGACCAGTCAGAAATGAGAAGCTATTCTAGATAATTACTTTTAAGCATGGAATCTATTCCCGTCTGATATTGTGTAATAATTCTCATTATAGCGACTGATGTGACTAAGAGGAGGCGAGCGGCACCGCTTGTGAAGTATTAACAGCATATTACGCGCATTACAAGGATCATAAATCCGTTTGGCAACTAAGGCGGTTTCTCCACGGGTTGTACGTTGTAGCGTGAACAAATAAAATTACATTTGAACCCATATGTTTATACTGTGTACAAAGCTTTTCTATTTATGCTACTACATGTGTGGAACCGACGTCAGTTTCTTTTAATTCCCAAATTAATTACTGCGATAAACTGGATAACTGTTTTTGACAAGGCGTGACTTCTTTTTTTAGTACGAGGGGGGTGAAGGGGGATCCTAAGCCAGCTGGAATAGATATTGAAAGGAGGAAAGCACAATCGTGTCGGACTTCTGTCCCAAAGCACTATAAATGAGAGATTAGAGAGTGCAAAGTCTGTTCACACCCTTGTGTACTTTAATGCCTGCCGTGTACATGGCAGATAGGTTAAAACATTATTATTAAGTACCATGCATATTTGCATATATTCAGGACTGTCAGGACTCGACTTTCACCGGTCCCACAGCCATTACCATCAGAAAATAACTTCGATGACTTCTGATGACCTTACTCACAGAGATATAATATCAGGCACGTATTAATAGTCTACAGTATGTAGTCAATATGTACAAACATACCTTCAGTATGTTTAGTAGCAGTAAGTACTTGGTTTTAGTGATTTTCGTGCAGTATTCTGTTTACCTTTTGTTGTTTGCTTGTGTGGAAACAAACAGGTGTGGTCTCAAAGAATGGCTAACTCTACATAAAGTAAACAAAGCAATCTAACGGTTAACCGCCAACACGCACAATTCTTTATATACCCGGTACTCATATCGACAGATCTGTGCAGGAACTTAGTAGCCATTTACCGTCGAGCCCCCTCAATCAATGCGTGATTTCACTAAAATTCGGTAGGTTAGATACGTTTTGCGTGACTTTGTCTCATTCTCGACCGTTTTCTGTACAATGTTTGGTGGCATGTTACGAGCGGTCGTCTCGACGACATCTGATGTCATTTCCGAATACCTCGCTTATATTTAGCGGGGACATCATTTGAGTATTTGCTTATAACGAAGTTCATTGTTAAGCTTTTGCCTGCCTTGAAGTTGCAATCTGCACAAGCTGTAACTCGTCCTTCATCATTAGATCATTACTGCAGATTGCAACTTCAAGAAAGCTCTTTTGCCGTTAGTTTACTTCAGACAGTTTCGCTTATTTATTAGAATTTTGTTACAATACAAAATTGTATCAGATACGATAAAAATCACAATGCTATAATATCGTGGCAACTCGTTAAATGTGAACACAAATGATGGCGGAATGTTTGGTGATAATGACCGGACTAAACGCCGTAGGTATTATTCTCAGCATATCGCCACAGTTCCCAAAATATCATCCACCTATATAACGTTTTACGTTCAACGGAACGAGATTTTTCTTTACTCGAATCACTTTCTTTGTTTTTTTAAACATGTGTTATGGTAGCAGCCAACATTCGTTGTTAGATTATAGATAAAGATATATCTTCTTATAAACACAGAATTAATAGGCTTTATGACTGTCAAGTCAAACCGATAGCCGATAGGTACGTTACGTACAAAATATAGATTAAGTATTCATATAACCGAGCATCGTCCAATCATTTACTTTTAGTATATATTTTAATGGCTCTAAATTATTAAACACTTTAATATGTTGATAAACGTATTTATTAAGAGCTCTATTTAACGTACTATTGCCTGATCAGTCAAAAAATATTTTCATTGTAGTCATCTAACCAATTCCGGCGAAATATAAAGATTTCTACAGCACCGATTGGGTAACATTCAAAGAAGAGGCGTGGTAAAGAGAGCTAGGTATATAACCTGAGTGATAAACCTGACTAAAATAAGGTCAGTATTAGATACATTGATATAAATGAATGAATTAGTCTTTGTCGGTAAAAATGAACAGAATTGTATGTCTTTATCTTTACCTACCATTCACTTACACACAAATGATTACATTTTTGTAGATAACGTTGTGATTGAGAATTTCCTTTATATTGTAGTTAGTCTATACACACATAATGTAACACATCCGTAGGTACAAAATATCAAGTTCATACAGAAATTTAACATGATAATGATTCAAAGATAAGGTATGCATTACATATGGTTTTTAGCTAAAAGAGACTAAGTACCTACCTCTCTCATCATAAATTATATTGTAGGTGTCTTATGTAGCGATTAAAATATTAAACAGGGAAGTAAGTATTATAATCTGATAAGTGATAATTCACTACTTAACACTAACGATTTGGGAAATATTTTCAATAAGTTTTGTTGTCACAATTAATTATATTATTTTTCTAATTATTATCCTCATTTGATCTGACTAGGAGAGTTAAAATCTTCCGGTCTAGCGTGAAAACCGTGTTGCTGTACGGGTGTAAATCTAAGAAGGTCACAAAGGATATCTCGCGTCAACTTAGGCCCTTATTAGTCGTCTTCGACGTATTCTCGGTGTTTACTAGCCCAAGAAAATGTCCAACCTAGATCTGTGGGAACGCTGCAATGAGACTCCAATCGACCAGCAGATCAAACGTTGCAAGCAACGAAGCAAGCCTTAGACTGGAATCACCAATAAAAGTGCAAACGTGGCCGCTCTTAGCAGACCTGGCAGCAAACAATCATCGCAGAGACGAACAACATTGCTAAGGTTTGGAGCGAATGAATCGCGAAGCTCAAGACCGAATGGGATGGCCACACACTGTGAACCTCCTCACAGGAAATTAAGTCAAGTAAGTAAGTCAATCCTCGTTTGATTAAAACCTTGTGGATTTTGCGACCGACAGCAAATAAAGCAATAAAAAAAATTGTACTAAGGGATAGCACGTTACTGAGCCACCAAATGATATTAGGTTATAGTTAGTTAAATTTTGAAATAATCATTTAATTGATTTTACAAAATAAAGATATTGTAGTTTGAGTTTGACAATAGGTAGAACAGTGTTGGTCTAGTGACAATCCGGGCAGAAATAGAAAGGTCAAAGTTTAGAATAATCCTGAACTAAAATTGGTGCGAAGCCTTGAGTAATGAATAAAGTAAATAATTGTAATATTTACACAAAAGAATATGAAACTGCTGATAGTAAGTCAAATTTAATTTCAGTGAAGGTATGACAGGTTAAATTCTAGGCATTAATAAAACTGCTATACCTAATGCCATAGAATTTCTTACCAAATTTCCCCTTGACATTTACAAAGAAAATAGCAAAGCGGTACCTGTCACGAAATTGATATTAAAGCCAATTATAATGATTCAACAATTTTACTTGTTAGCGGTTGATAACTAACTGATGTTAAATAATCTAGCTGGAGACTAACAAACCGAGAAGACCACACCTACAGAAATACACTTTCTTTTTCCTGAGGCTCAACATCCAATGGGAATACAATCCAATACCCCTGAAGATAGATCAAGCACAAAATCACGCTCGATTTTATTGACCCTAACATCACATAGAAAAATACCACAAAAAAGATGGTTTACCGAAACAGCTACCCGTGTAGGTACTGCGTAGGGACCAAGTAACAAGTTGAACAATCAGTGGAGTATTTTTCCGATACCCTTTAATTGGTAAAGACCCCCGGGATAAAGGTACAATCTGCCCTTGAATCAGAAAGTAATTTAAGAAGAAATAGTTAGTAGGAAAGTTCCGCCTTTAAAAGTCGACAGGTTTAAAAAAGGAATCCTAAAATTTTGTATATATAACGTATGGAACTAGAAATACGAACCAAAACTTTAAAAATAAAAATTAAAAACTGAAATAGGCGTGCTTTTGCAAATCACACCAAGCAAGCAGATCAAGCAGCAGAACAAGATACCCTTCAAATTTAATATCATACAGTCGGAGGCACGATATTAAGTTCAAGAGAATTCGTTCAAGTCTTTTTGCAGGCGGGTTTTCTTAGTTTTTAAATTTATTTTTTTATTTAGTACTTTTTAGTCATTGTTAGATAATTACAAGGCGACTTAGGACTATTTTATTTCATTATTAACGTTGTTTTTTCAATGATTTGTCACTCCAGCCATTTTTTAGGCACATTCAATGACTTAATAACGTATCATTTATTAAAATGGGTTAAGCCGTTGAGGAGCTGTGAGCGGACATAAGAACATTGGAAGGATACATACACACATACGCGTCAAACACATAACCCTCCTCCGCGAAAATCGTGCTATCATGTAAAAGTACTCATAGCTTTCTACAATATTTTCGCAACAAATTCTAAAATCAGCAGTAGGTAATAAAAATTTTACTACCGCTTGTATGATAATCAAAATATCGTGCGCGGAAATTGATCTCTGATCTGATAAAGAGCTAGTGATTAGGCAAGTTAGCTATGAAAAATACATTACACAATAAAATATGAAATTTTGCACACATTTCTTAATCTACAAAAAGATAAGACTGATAAAAGAAAGTGAATATCACATCGATGCCGCGTCCGTCGCATCCAGAATTCAAAGTGGTTGCGTGTACTGAGAAGAATGGAACAAAGTTCACTGACAAAAGCGACATTTTTAGATAGCAGTTGATGAAAGATAACGACGAAGAACGCAGTTATTAAAAATAATTTAATACTCGGCCCGACCTACTTATCATATCAGTTTCTTTGTTCATGAATGCACCTTCATTGTTGTATAGTCGACAGTTAAAAAGATGTTCACTATCGTTTAAAGAATTTCTTCAGGAAGGTGTGTATTACAAAAGCAATTCGTTAACCCTCGACACAAAATGAGGGGTATTAGCTATACATTTGACTTGTGTCTGTGTACCCATATACACGTGTGCCTGTGTTTTTAGGGTTCAAAGCTAGTAGTCTAGTTCTAGCCAAAATGGCAAAACGGAACTCTTATAGTTTCGCCATGTCCGTCGGGCTGTTAGTGCTAGAAAGCTGTAATTTTGCATGGATACACATATTACTTACGCCGACAAAGTGAAAGAATAAAAACTTTAAAAACATTTTTTTTTTGGGTACCTACCTCCCCTAAATGTAAAGTGGGGATGTGATTTTTTCTTCGCACCTACCTCATAGTGTGGGTTATCATTTAGAAAGGTCTTTTAAAAACGTTTAGGGGTTGTCAAGACCATTTTTAGATTAAGGGATCCGTGTGTGAAATATTAAGCTTTAAAGTGCCAATTTTTGATAGAGTCAAGTAATCCCCCCCCCCCCCCCGCCAGCTAAATGGTTGATGTGAGATATGTGAAAAAAAATAATTATATATCTGTTTGTCTATCTGTATTTTCGTATCACCTAAACGGATGGTCGCGGTTGAATTTAAATGCGGTTTCAGATGAATCAGAAGTTTTGAAGTTTGGTGACAAATATCTTGTTTGTTAGATATCATTGTATGAAACTACGAAGCATATACGTAGGTACCCCTACATTATTTCGGTGTCTGTGACTACGAGCATACAAGATGACTGTATTAACAAGATGCAATAATTAAACACTGCCAAGATTAGTTAGCTTATCTTTTATCATTGTTAATGAGACCGTCAATAAAGTCATTAGTTATTTTCCTTCATAGGTACTTCACAACAAACACAGAGTGTGACATTGAAATTAATTGAGTGCATTCTAGTTTTTGGCAGTGAAATAAGATGAAGTTATGTTGTCCATGTCATCACATTTAGGTATCGACTGCGACAAAGATAAATGATGATTTTGCTACTTCTATTAATCCTTGTATCATAATCATAAATCTCTATTGTCCATCTAGAAACGTTAAACATTGTTACTTGTAACAGCAGGTATTTTGGAAAGATAGAAAGAAAATATTAAAATCTGCAGATATTTTTTGCTACACATATGTCTAAAATCGCGGGTTTGAATCCTACGCATTATACTACCGACGTGAACCCACTCCTAACACAAGCCATTGAGCTTAGCTAGAGGGGTTAACAGGATTTTTAGTAATGTGGGACCCACAATCCCACATAGCAAGTTAATTTAAAAAAAAAATGTATGAGGCTGCATTGTTTTGATTTTCAATAATACTATTCTGCATATTATTTTAATTGCAAAATGGGGCATAACAACACAAAATAGTCAACTAGCAACACCGATTTTAGCTACGACCAATGTCATATGAGACTAGTCAATTACGCAGGGGATATTATAGTGCCCTAGCGTATGCGCAGTTAAAAGTGCACCCTCTACTACTTCCAACGGGACAGAAATACGACACGACCGCAGAGAGATTGGTTGCTTTGACATTTTTCAGAAACGGTCGCTCATCCACGGACCTACACTAGTAATGTTGCTGACCTCGCTGATCACTCACTCTGTTCGGACGCCACTAAGTCACGAGCCCCTCTAAGACATACATCATAAAATACCTACCTACAATTTAGATGAAAACGGGCAACGGTTTCGGTTGTTACACTAAACAGTTTTATGGCTACGTAAATATACCTCTACCTATCTATATACGCCGTCACCAGATCACATTGGTACGTCGTCACATCTATCTACTCATAATAATCGTTGTATTGTTCCAATCTTATTTATCGTACCTATATCGTAACAATCCATCAAGATATCAACTGTTTACAAAGGTATTTCTCAATATTTAAAAACAAACTAGCCTACCGCAAGATAGATTGAGAGGGCTCCTTGGCTGGCCTGAATTGTTTTTTGTCATTTGCCTTGAGTCTTTTTCACTAGGTTTCCTATTTCTTTGATTATATATTTAGTTCCTCAACTACTTAAATATTCAATCAAAACTTGTACAATACCAACTTTTAATAATGTGCCTACATATTACATATATCATATGTAAAAACTTCAGTTCAAAAGAGTCAAACTAACAAATAATGATGCAGAACCTTAACAAAATGACAAATGATAACATACAAATATACTTTTTACATTTAACTGCCTGAAAACTTTGTTTTAAAATTGAAGGTTTCCCTCTTACAACGTACGAAATAGCATTAAAGTCGACATATTTTAAATACTTCATATAGAGAACATCACTAAACTAAAAATTAAATTAAAAAGTAAGTTTTCCCACGCATTTGAAACCGATAACCAAACACATTTGTAAACAAAATATAAACGTACCTACGACGAAATAAAGCCAAGTAATGGACGTTCCTATAAACAACGACAATGGCGTCGATTGATGTCAAACAAAACAAATGTACACAATACCTGACTGACTACACACACTGGTACGAAACTAAGTAGGTCCCATACAAACAACTAAACTGCCGAATTGATGACTCTATCATACAATTAGCCCAAACAAAAAAAAAGCAAATGAGGTGACAAACGTAAACATCAATTAAAGTATCAAGTTATAACGAGCTTTGTCTATAATTAAAATAATATACTACCTACTATAAAAATTCAGTTCAAGTTAAGTACTTTTTTATTGAAACAAACAAAAACACGCGAACAAAATTATCTTAAAAATTTCACAACAACATGAAATTGTAAGTAATTTATGAATAAAAAGCATACAGATTTATGTTTCAGCTTTTTTATTTAACTAAAATAGCTGGTATTATCATATCAAAGTAAACCACATAGAGATGACATGAGATTATCTCTGTGTAGCTGAAAGTATTTAAGCTTATTATGAGTACTTACTGTTGAGCATAGCTTCACTGGGCGCAGGAACCACCGGTCTCTCGTCTACCGGTGACTGTTTCTTCTTGCTTTTTTTCTCATCTTCTTGCTGTAAATCAAAACAACCACTGTTATCAGACATACACACGACTGGACACTTTATTTCACAATAAATGTTCATACACAGCACGATCAACGCGCTAGTTTTATCAACAAGTAACGTAAGAAAATAAAACGAACGGATACTTTTTTTATCAATTTGCTAGTGTTATCAATCTTGTCATTCGTTTTATCAGACTATTGTCTGATCAATAAAGGGTGCTTATCTGGTGAAAATAATAATAAGTTTGTCTAAACATTGAATAAACTGAATCCGAAAGTAAGTGGCTTATAAAACTGAACGATAAAGCTTTGCCGGGAAACCTACAGTATCCATACTTATTTAGTAGTTTATAATTCCGATGTTTACACTCAAACTCTAGTATCAGAAGCCAACAGAGAGAAATGAACTGCGCTAAAACTCGTAGACGGTGCCCAATATATATAGTGAATTGTCATTACCGATGCAGCATTGCGATCTTTAAATATAGCACCTTGTTCCTATAAGTAGCTAATTCTCGCCTGTGATAAACATTCAAGACACGGTCACGTCACATTCACGAGTTTTGGCAACAAAATATGAAATAGAATGAGGTCTGAAGCTAGACCGTCTACCTACACAATTCAAGATTTCGGAAGCTTTTCTTGTTGATGAACTATGGTCATTATTTCGTGCAAAACTCATATTCTTAAAGTATTCGCAACCTCTTAGTTATTTCCTACCTCTCTACTTCGTGGCAACTATTCCCTGCGTGCCTACTAACCAAAACATTAGTCCTTTAAACTTTGCAAAGGTAGGTATCAGCAGGTGCTTGTATTTTTCAGGTAGGTATATAAACCTGCTAAATATTTTTATTTTCAGTTTCACGAGTCCAATAAATTGCTTTACCCATTATAATAGCTTGTAAACATAATTAATGGATTAACAATATAAAGTTCATTTAATCAATATCTACCTAGTAAATATAATAGGTAATATATGATTTAGAAGCATTCTTTTGTTTGTTAGAAGTGCATAAATAATGACGGGTTTTGAACCGATTTCATACCGACATCAAATATTCGCGAGTTGATTTATATGGCGCTTTGTAATGTGTAGTATATTCTGTTAGCAGATTTTCGTTTAAAATAAGAATGAAAATCTAATACTATGTCTTAATACAAAAGAAAACAAAGCACGTATAACCAAAAACTTAAATCAACATTTCGTAAGATAAAAACATTTTGCACCCTTTTTATAACGCTGTTATTTTGCGTATTTTTCAAGCCAGATATGATTACATTGTCTTGAAACTTCCAGTTAAGGTATTATTTAAATAAAATTGGAAAAACATGTCTCTATTATATAAATATGAAAATATAAACTATTTATAATAGATTTCAATTAGGTATTCCATGTAGCCTTGACATAGCTTGCGCATGATCACTGCATCGATGCCAATTCGTTCATTCTGGCTGATAACCATGCCAAATCTTCTAAGTGATTCTAACGACCTAATTAAACATCTACGGCTCATATTTAATTAAAATATATAGAACAAGTACTTAGGTATGTATTTACTTTGACAAATTACACTTATGCAGGTAGGTATTTGAACAATTCCTCTGGCTTTTCAATATTTAATTCTAAGTAGGTAGATAATATTAATCGTAAATCATATTAACGGATACAAATAGCCAAAGAGCACATCTAAACTGTATAGTTTATACGAATAGCTCACTAACATTGACCTCAATAGAATTCTACATGAATGCACGCGTGGAAAGTTATTTTTCATACAAAATGTAAAAATATACATTTTATGATTGATAGAGAGATTAAAGCGTAAAGTATGGGAGAGTATGAGTGTGGTCGAGTAGCGATTCGTATTGAAATAGCTGATGTCGCGTTTGGCACAATGTCAAATAGCGACGTCCAATAAACACCGGCTTTGTGAAAAAAGGTGACATACGCGAACTCTCGGTAGGTAAATAAACCGAGTCGTGATGAATCAGGGAGCACGAAGATGAGCACCGAGCTGCCATCTTCAAAGAGCACGCTAAATCAACGCGTTTAATTGTTAAACACACACTACCGATAGACAACAAGATGGTACTAAAGTTAAAATAGAACTTCCACAAATCGTAGAAGCTAAAGAAAATGATACAATGAATAAGTATTTTTTCCACACAAAGGTAGGTATAATAGGTTCTAAAAACTCCAATTTATTTTCGCAGTCTGGACACATTTGAACATTAGTTCCTTATTTGTTCAGTTGTCATTGTAAAATAAATAAAGTGGGTAAATATACAAAGTACTCGAGTGAAGCCTCAAACACTGCAAGTTCGGGTTCATATCAACTTTTTTTTAATATTAAGTCTCTCATGAAGTGAGTTAATCAGTGACTCAGCTCTTCTGATTTAAAGCTAATGGACAAAAAACAGGGAATATAGGCCAAATAAGAAAAGGTCTACGCTCGGTAATAGAACAGAAAAGGGCTGCTAATGATGATGATGTTAAATTACCCGTAATTGACTCACTTCTTGATAAAGAATACTTAGAGGTATCTACCATTTTTCCCGCTAATATATCAACATCGCAAGTATTTGAAATGTTTGCTAAAAGATACGATACGCTTGGCAGTTACATTATAAATACATTAATTTATGTCAGAAAGAAAGTGAAGACAAAATTCGAATAAATTGGGCAAATAAATGTATCCATTTATAACGCTAACTATCTCTTTGCCGACTCGTAAATGGTTGATTGTCAGATGGCCGATGTGTCATCACGTAAAGTATTTTAAAAATATCTTAATGGATATTTTTCTGTCACCGTATATCTTCTACACTGGGAAAGACCGAAGGCGTACCAAAATGGAACATTTAAAGCCTTTGAAAATATTAAGGTACATACTGAGCGTTCAAAAGCGTCAATTAAATGACCAAAGCCAACGAGGAATGTTTCAAATTACATAGTTGTAAAATGTTTACAAACATACACAGCATAGTTGTCGGCCCTCGTTGGTGGCATGGCGTGTTGGTGAACATTCGCTTTGAAAGATTCCCAACATTTCACCCGTACCTACTGACAAATGTCATAGGTATGTCCTCTGGGAATTCTTGGCGAAACCGCATTAAACGTATAAAATACGACTCTGACGTCCAACTGTATTTTGTACTTATTTACGTTACGTGAACTGAGAAACCTTCGTAAAACATTGATTACTTTGTACTTTTATAAAATAGAAAACGGAATATATCGACAGATTTTTTATTCCCTTTGGGGATATTATCCGCTCTGAGAAGAAGTTTATTGCAAATGCTCTGGTATTTGTACAGAGTTGTTGCAATAAAATATGCTCTTCTATTTGATACAAAGTTGAGTTGAAATTGACAGATTGGGATTACGCATAGAACTTAATTCTTTATAACATACTTCAAGTATATTATCAATTCGATACGTTTATGTGAAATTGCATACACATGATGATTTATTAGGGCTTCTAAACAAAACGAAAAATTTGTGTATGTTTTTCCACCTATTTCTCCGAAACTATTGACCGGTTTGTGGCCATTCTTATTTTTTCATTAGCTTAAATTTACTCCAACTTAGGAAACAATACAACTTGTTTCATAATCGGTTCAGTAGTGTGGTATATAACGAGCTACCATTGCAACAGTGTCGTGTCAAAGGAAAAAACAAAACCTTGGTCGAATAGTATTATTTAAGCAATTAATTTATACTTTAAACTAAAAAAATATGGAATAAAGTGTAATTTAAAAAAAATAAACCGATTAACTGAAAATAATGAAATTATACTTTTATGATATACACGAATATGATCTACATTGAGGATCAACCTCATATATTAACTGTGCCTATAAAATTTAAAAAATATCGACAATCACAAAATGTTCAACCATGTGTGTCAGAATTTTAGTACAAATCCTACGAGTGCTGGCCTAAAAAAATGTAGATTACTTTCGTGTAGGTATATAAAAGTATTATTCTATTATTTCAGTTAATTTTTAAATCAGTTTAATTTATTTAATGTACTGTTTATATTTTACTCGACTTTTAATGCAGGCGCGATTGCACCTAACAATGACTTAAATGTATAATTATGTAGGTATGTGTTTCAGTTATCAGTAGATAGGTGATGTCTAGTTACCAGGAAAGTCGCTTTTCACGACTGTCTGCAAACTGCGTTTGATTCATCTTAACCAATGGATTTTGATAGGTACGTTTTTCACTATCAATTAAAGAATTTCTTTGGGAAGGTTTATATGTTGATATGTAGGTACCTACGTTAAATGATCTATAGCCTCTATATGTAACGTATCTAAGCCGCTATCCTGTAGCGGTTCATATGTAACGGGTTATCTACGAATCTTATTCCAATTAAATAAAATTGAAATAGTGATTGAAAATACTAGTAAACTAAAACGATCTATTGAATAACACTTACCTTTCTTCTACTTCTTGACGTGGTTGCCATTCCCTGTAAAGACAGAGATAAGGTTGTCAATAAGTTGAACAAATTTTCACCATCTTAAAAATAAAATAGATACACTCACTGATATTATACCTTTGTAAAAGTATTTGTATCAGAAATAGGTAAATGTACACTTTAACTTATTTGCGTTTAAAAAGTATAAAACTCATTTAATAAATATAAGTTATTCTTGTTTCTCGAAGCAGTAAAACAGTCCACAAACCGCGCAATCACGCAACTAGTAAAATGCCACTAAGTAACTCACAATTAGTAAAATATGCGTGATTCATTCCTTACATCCTTATCAAAGTAAATGAGTTGATGAGTGACTACTTAACGCGCCAGCTTCTGCCAATGACCTTAAGTAGGTATACCTGTCTCTGTTGATTCACATACGAGTAAGTTGGTGAAGAAAGACAGAACTGCGATAGATTGTCAAGTTCGCTTGTTGCGTTAAGATAGTACCTACCTATCTAAACCGAAGTCACGGGAGAGGTAATAAGATCTGATTTATTGGAGTAGGTAAATAAAAAACAAAGCTATAATACTATAAATTTAAAACGATTTCGCCTATAAGATTTTAAATGTACAAAAATACCACATTGTACGACGACGTCGACAAAGCTACAAAAGTTTTGGATAAAAACAAAAACAAGTACTTTCAACGAATAACAATTCCAAATATGGATTCGCTCATAATTCATTTCTTCACAATTTCATTTCTGACGTTCTTGAAAATAAGTCTTGAAAGCGGTTTGTTTGTAAACATATTTGTAGGTATTTACTTCACAACTTTTAAAAGCTAAATTTACATACAGTACATTTGTAAATCACGGCATTTTTGTGTAAAATTATGTGACAATTGTATTCCAAACATTTTGGTTTAAAACGAACATAAAATGAAACGAGCCACAATTAACATCCCTCAACTGCTTTAAGATATTATAAAAATGTGGTTTTAACAGTGTTAATGGATTATCTTAGCAACAAATGTATCCATTATCGCTATTAAAAAGACGCTAAATGGTTACCAATCTATTTATCAAACAGTCTATTTCTAAATAACGGTCTATCCGACAGTTATCCATCTCTTCGCTATTTTATAGAAAAGCTTTTATATTATTAGATGGTAATTAATAGGGCATAGGCGTAGGAGCTACTAAAACAAATTGACTATCTGCTAACCTTGTTCGACGAAATTACAAATTAGTTTTATGGTCTCTATCTAGGTTTTTAAGGTGGATAACTATAAACTAGACTTTCTTTCGATTCTGTTAACGTAGTAAATGAATAATCTATTAGTCTGAAATCTCTACATTCAAGGTTTTTACTTTTGTAATTCCCGTAAAGGTATTTAAGTAGGTATCAGCAGATTTGGTCCCCTTAATAGTCTTTTTATTTATTTTCGAGATTATTTTAGATTGGGTTATGTCTAATTAAGCAGTTTAAAAACTAAGGTTTTTTTACTAGCAATGTAGGATTGTGGTCCCACATTACTAACAATCCTGTTAACCCCTCTAGCTAAGCTTAATGGCTTGCGTTAGGAGTTAGGAGTTGGTAGTATAATGGGTAGGATTCGAAACCGCGGCCTCACGATTTCGAGACCGATGCCTTAGCCATTAGGCTACCGCCGTTTCAAAGTTGAACAGAGTTCCAGTTTACTTTATTGCAACCGCTTTCGTTGCCATTCTAAATGTGTTTGTTTAAAGTAACCTCATTATTATTGCTAACTACATTTATATAGTTATATTAGATTAATAATTTATTATTTATAAGAACAGTCGGTAGCCAGAAAGTATAAATAGGCAGTATTAGTTTTAAAATCTTCAAAGCAATGTTATACCAAAGCTTTTAAGTTCTTTATCAAGACTATCTTAGCTTTCAGATGCTCCTGATATTTGGAAAACGTATTCCTTGGAGACCTCTGCGGGAATTTATTCATACACGTGTACGCAAATCTGTGATAGTAACTAGTTTTGCTTGTTTTGAAACTCTAAAGTCAGCAGAGAGTTTCCAGATGCCAAGAGGCTAGATATTATCAGGAAGTTATGATTAATAGTACCTAGTTTGAGGTTGATTGTAAATAAGCAACACCTGACTGTTTATTTCCGGCCTTTTATCTCCCTGCATATCTACCTATATAAATCGACGTACCTACAGATTTTTTTGCTTTGGCCATTTTCCAAAATAAACTTTGACTAAAATTATTTAAATTATCACTAGTTTCAGCCTCGCTGCCCGCTCAGTGTTTGTGAGCGTTTGATTTATTACTGCTAAATTTTGAAATGCTCTATTTTCTTTTGTTGGTAATAATATACTTCCACTTACAATATAAAATCTCAAATCTAAAGTACCTGTTCTTGTTCAGTTGTAAATTTGTTTAAAAATTCTTTTCATTTAGAAAAAAGTATCAGTAGTTTTGTCTTTTGCTACACGTGGTAAAGAGAAAACAATTAAACAAATGTTACACTATCTATATAATCAGGTGTCAATGACCTTCTGTATCTAGGTCAAGGTTATTAAATATAAATGAAAAATCGTGATAAGCATAATATTTTGCGAAGCGACGAAAATCATCGATATTCTAAAGACTGTTCTACTTTGATACCTGCTCTAACTTAAAGCTTTTACGAATTTTAAGCGAGAAGTTCTCTACATTTTCGTAAATAACGATATAAAAGAGAAAAAAGTATTCATGATAGCCAAACTGAGGATATAAAAAGCTCGGCGTCGCTAAAATGTTCAAGAATTCTTCTACACAAAACGCAAGATATAAAAACTTACGTAATTCGCGAAACGCTGTAATCCGCTACGTATACTTTGGACCATGTGGCCCCAATGATAGTGAAGATTCATAGTTGATCAGTTCCTGTAAACCTGGCCGTGTTCTTGATTTCTGAACAAGTTAAGATCAAAAATAGCAGGAGCAGTGGCCGAGTTCCCCGATTGTGTTCTCTATTTTCTATTTATAATCTTCTAACTATACCGCCTGATACGAAACACTGTCCAATTGCTATCCCTCGACACTGCACAAGTGGTAACGACTTACTAGTAGAAGTTATTTACTAGTTTTACAAACACTCGTCTTTCTTTCCTGGGACCAATTTGGATTCGGTTCAACGCAACAAATCCTACGCATGTTTTAAAAAGTTCTACGACGTATCATTGCTGCTAAATTAAAAAATCTTCACATTATGTGTTATCATAATTTTAAATTAAAACAGGTGGTATACAGTTTCAAAAACATAAAACATTTGGATATCATCGACACGTGCTAATTCTAACAAAGGCATGCCGACTTATTTGAATAACATTTTAATAAAAAGTTTAACTCCAACGAATTTCTAAAATTTTGATTAATTCCTGTTTGGTATGATTACAACAATTATACAATAATTCTAGTATGATTTCAGAGCTATGCCGAAACTTTTATAAGCAAAAAATAAGAACCAGGAAAATTGTGCCGAGCAATCAAATTAATTATATTATTCATAAATCATCTATCGCCTATAGCTAATTAGTTAATAGCACTTTCATGATAGATCGATAGTTCAGCCGCAACTGTGGATTTATTCCAATTAAATTTCACCATCATAATTTATCATAAGCTTATGTTTTCTTTAAACGATCACGTTCTACAATATTTCAAAGTTAATATTGTTTCTTTAATTAATTTTAGTAATTATGTGGTTGTTTGGCACAATGGCAAAGTATAGTCTTAATGTGTCATAAACGAAAAAATAATTAGGTAGGCAGGTATTTTCCATAGCGTCTAGATGATTTTCAAGAAAATTCGCAAAACAATATCAAAAGTTTTATATAGAGACTGTTGCCAAAGCTAAAACAGCAACAAACTAATAATGAATAAAGGTTAACATAGTCTAGAAGTTTTATAGGTATTTAATGTTCATTGAAGAAAGCGTGTAAACCAGGGTCGTGTCGCCGATCGATGCGGTCAAACCGATGGACCCAACCTTGCACCACACTCAAATACATAACTACGATACAACATTATAAAGAAATATTTTGTTTTGTCATTATACAATCAGGTGGAGCTTTTAGACTTTTACTTTTAAACGTAACTACCATTACTAGTTTATAATTCCTGATTAACTCTGTATGTATTCATTACTTCATCAATCAATGATTTTTATTTGTAGTGTGTATCCTACTTTAGTATAATCCTAAAACATACTCAAAGCATTTTTAATTAACCTAGTGACCATCTCGACCGTTGTTTGTATTGTTGAATTTCATCTAATTAAACTTTGTGTTCAGTATGCAAGGTTGGTTTTCCTTAATCGTAGCCGCGTAAACGTAATTTTGTAGGCAGAAAATTAATGAAAATATTTAGAATACCACCGCTTTTCATTACTTTAATGATATTTCACACTATGTTTATTGTTTTCTTTTGTCCAACTCATTCAACAAAACACTGCTAACACACAATATGTTCAGTTTACAAAACTACTACAATCAACCGCCAATTTTCCGGCTTACCGCTTATGAATAGTTAAACAAACTACACGTAGTGCAACACCCGTATTAATCGAACAAGTATTCACATCGTTATTCTTTGAAAGTTTGTTTTTTTCGACAAAACTTATAATATCACTGTATCACAAACACTGACTTTCAATAAAACACAACACTATCAAATCCATTTATGATATGTGAGGCATAGTGAATAGAAAAGCGTCCTGTTAGAATTCAAGGCATTTGATTAATTAGATGGTACCTATGAGTTTGTGTCGCGGTAGTGTTGGTCAGCGAGAGTGCAGCGCTAGCACACGGAGCAGTGGTCGCGACCCGTGAGGAGCAAGTAGACGGTAGAGCACAAGTGATGCCGGTGGTGGCGGCAAGATTGCTGAGTTAGCACGAGTGCGGTGTCGCGGCCGGCCTTTGTACGTCGCAGCAGTCGAGCGGACGTTTAATACGTGGGTATTTCGGTAGATCACAGCCATCGGACAAATCGCGACCGTGCGACCCGGCCTCAACGAGCGCTCTAATAATAAACTTGTTTATATTTTTTATTCCCTCCATGACTTTTATTCTCATTTCTCGCCGATGATCAGCACTGGACACCAAGGCCTCGTCGCCGACCTCGTAGACCACGTGCGCCTCGAAATAGACCGCAAAGCGACACTCATCAAGTCATCATCGTTTCCCATTATTTATCGGGAACGGATAAAGCGTGTCAGCGCCAAAATGCGTTTTGGACGACGTCGATGTCGTAAAGTACCTATAATCGCAGCTGTGTAGGTGTGAGCGAGTCGGGCCGTGAGTGGGTCGGGCGGGCGCGTGGTGGGTACGTACCGAGAGCGTGTCGGAGATCGCGCTGCAGAAGGCGCTGAAGCCGCCGGTATGCGCGGCGGGCGGGCTGGCCGGCGGGCTGCCGCTCGCGCGGTCCATGGCGCGCTGTGCCCGGCGGTGCGCGGCGGTCGGCGGAGCACTGCCGCGATGCCGCCGCGACACGTTCGCGCCCTCGCGTTACATAAACCTCGTTGCTTACCCGCTGCCCGCTCCCACCTGTCTGTTGTCGCTACGTTTTGGCATCACATGCAACTCACAACAATAACACTAAATAATTATAGATATACTATTTTAAGCTCACTCAACGCCGAGTCTGACTAATTTGTTGTACTTTGTCTTAACATAGCCATGATTTTAAGCAGACATTTAGAAGCATCTCTACAAAGTGGCCTAAGATTGTTGTTTTTTGATTTCCATGAAAATGTTTGAATAGTGGAATCTCTTTGATGTATGGTTTATTAGGTGGGTACTAAAGCGTTAGATTTCAAACACTGTGAGTGAATACGTATTAAGGGTTCGTGGACTTTGAATGAGTAATGGGGTGACCTCAGACTAAACTCGAGTGAAGAATCGACTACAAAAAGGTATTAACTTAACGACTTCTACAATACAATCAAATAGCTTTTATCGTAATTGTAATCATAATATAATGTTTTATAGCGAAATCTTCGGCAATTTGCATAAATACTTACTTTACTTCTCGATGCCTTCAAAATTTTTCTTCCCTTAAATGTTCACATTTTATTAATTTTCGGTTGGTAAATAGGCTATTCTGTATACCAACTAGGTATATAGCTAAAAGCCGTACGAATTTACCGAAACAGCGAGACTAAACTACTTAACGGAAAATATGAACATATTTCAATATACAACGAAATTGGAGGATAGGTAGATATCGACTAGGGATTTAGCGGTAAAATTGGTAGTGTAGTCTCAGGCGGCTCGCGCCCCTTCGCCTCGGTGAAAAACTAAACAATAACATTGCATTAGCCTTCAAAGGCCTCAACACCTAATCACATTTTGATCATTACCGATGGTAAATGTACAATACAATTTACGTAGGAGTATGCCATGATTACTCATGCGATCAATTCGACGAAACAATGCGTGTTTTGTCGAGACACACGATTTCCAGGAAACATTGTTTTTCGTAGACTGAACTAGTTGAGAAAGTAGGTTTTCCTCGTGAGTGTTTAGAATAACACGCTTCGAGTTCATTCTACAGCTTTTGCTTCCGACTTTACTGTCATGGAATTATAGGTAATCGGGTCAATGTTGAGATATTATTAACGTAAGAAACGGAATTCCTCATAAATTTCTTTTGCTATTTGCGATTAATATCTGATTAATTACGAGTAAGTTGAGCAGAAATTAACTAAATACATAATTACTGTAGCCCTCGCAGGGAAGACAATGGCCAACCAAAATATTACGCCTTCAAATTGTGGTTTCAAATCAACTGATGAAACAATGGTTCAGTTAACAATGGGTTCAATCCCTTATATAATAATGTTCCGCATCCAAACGTTATATTTCGCTTCTCGCTGTCTTATGTTCGCTTAGATCTTCCCACCTATGCAACGGATTTTGATGTGTTTTTCATCAACATTCAGGATAATTTCTTCCGAATGGTTTATGTATGTTTAATACAGGTATATTATGTATACAGATAGTGTAGAAAACTTCGTGCAAAGCCAGGGCGGGCCGCTAGTTCTTTATATATAACTAAAGGTAAGGACAAACTGAGCCCACGTATGCAACTTATTATGACATCTAGACTCTTGAATTTGTATGAAGACAGTTGTACCAGCGTGGGACGTGTGTGATAGCGTTGCGTATGATAAGTATGTTTCTGATTCAACTGTTTTCATACAAATTCAAGCTTAGGTATGTTGCATGCATAATTCTTTGCATATCTTGGCTCATGCGCATACTAATTATGACGTGTGGGAGAGGTCGTCTAATGATAAGCCATAATTCGAAGTACTTCATACGTACTCTTTATTGTTCACGGATGTGTATGCATCACATCCTGTTCCGACAGATATTATTAGATTTGTTTTGTTTTCTGCTGTTAGTGTTTGTAAAATCTAAACGTAGTACCACGGGTCTAAATATACCTAATTACAATCAATGTTAAATATTCACGATAAAATATTTATTGTATGAGAATTAACGCTCATTATTTACCTCAAAATTGTTTGACGTTTCGACCAGGTTGCACCGGCCGTGGTCACAAGCGGACTGTCGCAGCGATGTTAAGACTCCGTAAGGTCGATGAATCTTCACCTACCCTCACTCACTCATTTTTTTGTTTCTCGAAATGTTACCGTCACTGCACACTTTACTGATTGTGTCCATGTTAACCGACTGTGAACTAATACGAGGTTGTGTTTTACGAATCAATAAACGAACAAGGATAGTTTGAAGCCTTCTTTCCCATTGAAAATGTTATGTTTTTTATTTAAATCGCTTCACGCACAATTCTTGAGTGAAAATAGCGATCTGTGGAGAGGGTTTGTGGACGATGAAACTCAATTCAGTGATTGGTGTTCAATTACAGTATGTGTTCTGTAATTGCCGATTTGTTCGTTTGTCGGGTTTTCATTGCTGCGTTGTGTGACGATGAGGATGGTGATGTGACGTAGCATGCACGTAAAATTTACGTGCGAAATGGCGAGACTCGATTTACAATCCGTGATGACATCATTGAAAAACAGAGCCTTTGACCTCTGTGACCTTGATCATGTGGAGCAAGAGCTAGTCCATGCTCAGGAGGTACTCAACAAAAAACGGATATCGGGTGTACCGAAGAATGAAGCATATCCCGAAACGTGACAAACTTTCGGAGGTGAGCAGACAACGGCAGAGGAGTGACAGATAAAATTGGATCAGTAATAAAAAACCGGGCAAGAGCAACGAATCAAGCTCAGTGTAGGGTTCCGCAGCCTTAAATAATAACATCAGCAGAAGAGCATATGTTCATAACACATACGCCATTTTGTTGAGAAACGCAATGTTTCAGCCATAACTCAATAACGGTATATCCGATAATGTCCAGAATAATTTTAGTTTAAAGTATCAATTATGCGCTACTATTTTTTTGTATATTTTTTGGTCATACGGTTTAAAAGTTAAGGGACACAATTTATGCAACTTTCGGAACGATTATTTCCAACAATATTCACTCAATCAAAAAGTTTATTAGAAACCTTAAAATGTTTTTGAAAGACCTGTCGAATGATGTTCCACACTTGACGTTTGCTGAAAAAAAAAAATCGCTTCTGTTACATGTATGTAGTGCCCCTCCTAAAAATATTTATCGTTATTATTTAGCTATCAAACTAAGTAGCGGCTACAACAAGACACTTTCACCAAATTTCATCAAGATTCATCGAGTAGTCTTTGAGTAAAATGCATACGGACAGACAGACAAACGGACATGACGAAACTATAAGGGTTTCGTTTTTGCCATTTTGACCACGAAACCCTAAAAATGTTTTGTTTCAACTACCTGCTATTGCAGAGAATAGCCACAACAACTAGACAGACAGACAAAAAATCATTAGGGATTTTGGGTGTAATACCTACTTAGATAAGAAATGTTCTCTTTGATGTAACAGTGGGAGAAGGTACGGTACACATGCTTGCGAATGGTCGGGGTTACGATTCGGCGGGATAAAACATGTTCCGGTTCTTCAACATAGTGTTTATGCTCTGTACGGGCGTTCCGTTTTAATTAGAAAAGAAAATAGGCCGTAAATTTTGACATAACAGTTTCTTTTAAAACTAGCTGTGCCCGCGACTTCTTCCGCGTGAAGACGCAGTGCTGCTCAATCCCTATAGAGGTTAGCATGGTGATAAAAAGCTCGTAAGGGTAGCCTCAGTTATTCCTTACATCCTCAGATGTAATAAATCAGAAGTAATGTCCCGTCAAAATCCATCCAGCCGTTTTGGAGATTAACCAGAACAAACAGACCGACAGACAAAAAACTGTGTTTTTGTTATAAGTATCATATTATTATATATGTATTTAGTAAAAAACCGTGCAAGTGCATGTCGGGCCAAAATGTAGGGTTCCGTAGTCCCCCATCCGAATAATGCAAAGAAGTTGGTTTTTTGTGTTTTTGTTTGATATTACTAACAACATATACCTACTTAATAATAATTTTCAAATGGCAATCAGCTGTTACTCGTAAACTTGTATAGCCTACTTAGCTATGATAGTTTTTTTTTTAATTTCACTACATATACTACTACCGTGATTTATATTCACATACCCACGCAACATCAACCATTTAGCTGGCAGTGACACTAATAAAAGTTTGCCCTTTAAAGCTTAAATATTTCACAAACGGGTCCCTTAATCGAAAAATGGTCTTCACAATCCGTTCAACTTCAAATGTTTTTAAAAGACCTACTCGTATCTAATGATACCCCGGATAGGTAAGAAAAAAATCACATCCCCACTTTTCTTATAGGCGAGGTACCCTAAATATATATATATTTTTTTAATTTTATTCTTTCACTTTATCGGCGTAAGTAATATATATATATCCGTGTAAAATGACAGCCTTCAAGCACTAACAGTGTCTGAGCTAAGCTGCTGACGGACGGACGGATGGACATTTGTTTTGCCATTTTGGCTACGGAACCCTAAAAATCTTTTATTTTGATATTACAAACAGACACTTCAGTTTTATTTATTTGTGATATTTTTTAAGTAGGTATACACATTTTCTTATAAATATTTTCACTGCGTAGAGTTATTTTTTGCTGATGATATTTAAATCATCACATTGTTAAGTGTAACTATGTAGTTTATATGGAAGGGCACAATCGCTGATACATAATTCACATATTTACAGCGATAGCTGTCGAGTGTCGACCGTTATCAAGAGAAATGAATGTCTTCGCAAAGTAAAACTAAAGGCCAAGTACAGACTACAACAATAGCTGACCTACGTCCTTAGTTGTACCGCGCCAAATTACCTACCTACTTTGTAATGTTCACTGTGTTTCGTTTTTTTTTTTCCTCTTCCCTCCAATATTAATCGGTAGAGATCGGCTCGCACATTATGTGCATACGCCAGTTTCAAGTATAATTTCTTTCTAGTTTTCTTCTTTCATTCACAAAGTCTCGTTCTTGTCCAGTTATCGCGTATTTCAAGTATATTTTACACTGTTTTACACTTTAAACTTTAAGCTGTAAAAATAGCGACATGTCAGTTTGCCGCCATTTTTACAACTCGTGTTTCGTTTTTCGTTGTATCGTGGAACAAATAAAAATATTTTCTTCTTTGTCTTTTTAGGGTTCCGTAGCCAAAATATTATAGTTTCGCCATGTCCGTCCGTCCGCAGCTTTGCTCAGAGACTGTTAGTGCTAGGAGGCTGTAATTTTGCATGGATACACATACAACTTTTAGAGGTTGGAAAGACGATTTTTAAGATCCGTAAACTGCAAATTTTTGTTAGAGTCAAGTACCCGCCCGCCCTGCCAGCTAAATGGTTGATGTTGGGTATGTGAAAAAAAACACGGTAGTAGTATATATAGTGAAATTAAAAGTAAAACTATCACAGCTAAGTAGGCTTTACAAGTTTACGAGTAACAGCTGATAAAATGAGAAGTAACAAAATTCGTAGAAAGTCCGTTGAAAAATATTATTAAGTAGTTACCTATAAAATTGTAAATATGAAACAAAAACAACAGAAAACCCACTTCTTAAGCCACATGGGGGGGGGGGGGGGACTACGGAACCCTAAATTGTGCGTGGCCTGGCATTTAGGTACCCGGTTTTTTCAGTTGTAGTACAGATAAAACTATTTTTTATTAATAATCAATCAACTGTAGATAATACCTTCTATAGTAGGTTGGTGTAATCCAAAATATAAGTTTGTTTGTTACGCTTTCACGCGAAAACTACTCAACCGATCATCATGAAACTTTGTACACATATTCTTGGAGGTATTAGAAGTAACATATTATAAAAACAAAAAAACATGAAAATTTACGCAGCCTAAGTTGCGCGGGACAGCTAGTATATTATAATAAATTAATGTGAAAGTAACTCTGTCTGTCTGTTACGTTTTTAAACTTTGAACTGCTGATTAGATGAAAATCATTCGACCGCGGATCTGCCCGCGGGCGAAAGCTATAGTTTTTACCCTTGTTGTAAGTAGATGCTCCTACTATGTTGTACCCACTAAGGCTATTTGCATCAGTCTTTTAACATCACCATCAACAGCACCTTACCCCCATATCAAGTTTATTAACATTCAAACATTGTATCATTGGCAATTTGAAAAGAGTGGCCGCGAGTTTTAATTGCCAGTTTCTTTTCTCCGGTTTTACCTATTGTTTACGAACTTGGTATTACATGTACATGTAGAATTCCGACGTATCACAAGACAAGAGTATTGTTTGGCATCCTAAGTGAAAAAATATATTTGAAATTTGATGCTGAATCAATGATTAATAAGTATTACTCAACATATATTTTTATAAGCTGTTGTAAGTATAGACTGTCTGTTAAAATAGCAGACTCTAGTGCTATACTGACATTACCAGATAGTTAAACCTTTTGACGTGATAACGTCTAATAAATCGATGACCGGGTGCACGCACGAAAAAGTGTCACAGTCACGTTCGGCCTACTGATAGGGTGAAATATTGTAGCAGTAGGGCGCATGCGCCCGGGTCTACTAAATCTGTCCCAGGCATGGTTGTTTCTTATAGGCTTATTGAGGGAATGCTCCATCTAGGCATTATATAATCAAAGCTGTCAACTATAGAATCAAGGAAAGATAAGTTATTAAACTGCTTAATAAATTCTGTGAAATTTCTATAAAGCTGGAAACAAAAGCCAATAGACAAAAAGGGAAGGCTGCCCAAGGTACAACAGTCCTGCCTGATGTAACTTGGACCGTACCAGATGTACCTTGGGCACTCCAGGATTAAATGAAAATAAACACTAGCACCGAAATTACTAAAACATCTCCCGAAAAATTATCCTGAGTACGTCTATCCACGAGCCGTAGGCTAAGGGCGAGGGCATAATTCAATCGAGTATAGATAGATATTTGAGCAGAGCTCACGAGTATTATACTGCTGTTTTCAACACACTTGAAGGACAGCAAATTAAACTTGTTTTGTGGATAATTTTTCAATTTAAAACAATTGCTATAATTTAAATGTAGTATTAAAATGGTACGTAAATAAGGTAGGTACTTACTGGTTTCATTTGAATTTCTATAGGAATGTTATTTTGAATTAAATCACTAGGTAGGTACAGTTCGTTTTCGCTGCAAAAGAAGAGAGATATTTTATTTCTTTCCGCGCCATTCAGCTCGCTAAAATAAAAGTGACAACGACAACCGGCCATACAGCCTTGTTTCATAAACATTTGAATTAAACAAATATACTGTTTTTAATATTTATAAAGGTTTAAAAATGATAAAAAAATGTTTAATAAATATGTTTATAACGAAAATGTTGGATTTATTTTTTTCAAACACGTGCAATTTTTTTTTTTTAAATCAATCACAGGCTGAAAGTCACAGAACGCATGTCAATCCATACTAATATTTAAACCATAACTCTATCTGTCTGTTGGTCTGTCTGTCTGTAAACAATTTTTACGTTATTCTTGAATTGCGTTTTTTTTGTTTTTGTATTAACTGTGCTGTGTGTATAAATGTCGAAATAAATGTATTTTCTTTCTTTCTTTCTTTCTAACCTTACGCTTAAGCCACTGAACCGATTTCTATGAAATTTGGTACGTTAATACTTTAAGTCCCTGGGAAGGATATTAGAATAGTTTTTATCGCGATAACCGACATCCACGCGGTCAGAGACGCCCGCGAGAGCTAGGAATATAATAAATACAAGCGCTCTGAGTGTGATGCGTTTAATTAATCCCAGTGTTGTATGTAAATAAACATAAAAAGAACAGATATCAAATTCAAAATAGTATCAAGACTTACTTGAGAGCTTAATGTTCTTTAGTCATTTTGTCCAACACGCATTATGTAGGTACTTGTAATTACTTAGGTATTTATATTTATGTCCAAAGTCAATATACCTAACAGTTCTCTTGCAAAAACACCTGTTTAAATGTTTAAAAGGTTTTAGTATCGTCACGACTTTCTACGATAATTGTTTTATTATTCAACTGGATAGTATCTATCCTATATACCTACTACTTCAGTCCGTACTAAATTAAAAATGTATTTATTACAAGAATTTTGAACGTGCTTGGTATTTGCCGTGTATATCTAATTCGGTTCTAGTAATTTGTGATGCAGGGATGTGTTTTAAAAATAAGAAAATATTGTTGATGATTGTTTTATATCATGCATTATTCATAATGTGCCGAAGAGTCAAAAGAGTGATTGGAGGTGCTGAAGTAGAATGTGGTATAATGTTTTGTTTATTGGCAAGTTGATTTATACATATGTTTTTTTTTTATTTGAAAATATTAAGTACCTACATGTAATATTTAATAATAATAATATCTTGGGATAATTCACACAACGCCATCTGCTACCAAACTAAGCTGAGCCTGTAGGTACTAGGGCAACCAGACAACTGATACACATACTTATCTATATTAAGTAGGTACGTATTTAGAAATTAAATAATACCTACATAATATAGATAAATTACACCCAGACACAGAATAAACCATCGTGCTAATGACACAAAGTTTTATCCTGTCAGGATCAATTAAAATCAATTTATTAATACAAATTGATTTTAATAAGGGCAATTTATTTTATACACTGCCCATTGCTGATAAATAGATAACGCTATACATAACTATGCCATAATACTGCAAAGAAATTTAGTAATTGCACCGTGCAATAGGTTAGTATATAAACAGCAGTATATCCGCTGCTGATTTCACCACACCTTTCTCTTACAAGTTGTAGATACATATCTAAATAGGTACAGATGTAACATTTAGAGCGAGTGTAGGACCTACGACTGCTACGCAAGAGGTCGTGGCTTAGATACCCTCAAGGGATATAAATTATTGTTCCCAGTCTAGGTGTTCTTTGTGTCTATGGTATGTATATTTGTGAAAGCCCCCGCGATCTCCTTTGAAAAGAAAAGGGCAACGAACAGACACAGAGACAGAGACCTACCAACACTTTTGCTTCTTAAGGCACGTTCACACAGCAATGTTTAGTAATATGTGGAAAATATGACGGTTGTTGCATTTACTCATTGACGTAGAGACCTGGACTGCGCCAAAACCTCGCAAAATTGCCCACTCTCTAAAAGAGACAACGCTACTTTGTGGACCTGTCAAAGGCCGCACGAGTTTTCTCTCTCTTTCACGCTTTGAAGTCAATATTTACTTACTTTTTAATTGAAAGCGACGGCACGGTCCAGGTCTATTAGTGATTTACTACTAACAAAATAATGTTTAGTAAAGAAAAAAATAAAAAACACAGTTTCATAGATACACAGAGGTGTATGAGTTAAAACGCCACCCTTTCTTTTGCATAGGGAGTTAAAGAGGGATGACCAATTTCAATGAATTATCTGCTTATTAACATAAAGATTACACTTCGATATATTAAATGCAATGAGTCATTTTAGGATAACCGCGATAATTATTGTAAAAGTACCTAACGCTGTGAGGTCAGAAAAGGTCCTTAAATCAGCATTTACCTTGGCCTCTGATTGCAGAAACATGTATTTATATAAGTAGCTATACATAATTACAATATATATATAGCTATACTAACTTATATATACATACATACTAATAATAAAATCTCTCAACATGTCATCTCTGTTAATCATGGAATATTACTACGAATTTTTGCAAAACGTTTTTAAAGAAAATGTTTAAGTTTTAGTGCTTATCAAACAATAATCCAGTGGGGGAGGGTACTTAGAACACCATTATTTCCGGTTTCCATTTGAAATGTAGTTACGTGAAGACTATTCCGCAATAATAAAACACAGTTTCACAATAACGTTCAAAATTCCGCGCAAATCAGATTAAATAGGCAGTGCCTGCGAAGTATACAACTATTTAATTCTATCTATGTCGGAGGGTAAATCGCGACTTTCCCGGCCGTAGGTCCCAGTTTTTAGTTCATTGTTCCTTTATCTGTATTTCCTACTACACGTAATCACTTTCTGTCTTGTTCACTTATTTCATTCATGATTTTGATTCGTGATTTTTATATCATCGTATGCCGATTTTAATGCATTTTATTGGAAAACATTTCATACGATTTCGATCGGCAACCTTCTTTATACGTCGTGAATGTTCGGGCATAGCACAAATGTTTTTTTGAGATTGTTCAACCTCCAAACCCATGGGTACGACTATGGTTCAGCTTCCCTTTCTTTGTCAGTTAGCCCTCGCTGCTGCAACCATCAATAGGTAGTAAAAGGTCCGTTTTAAGTATTAGTTATAACATATATCAGGACTTAATCGCGTGAATTTATGTCACGAACCTTTTACTTACCAATCAATAGTTACGTAGATCTTATACAAAAACTAATTCCCGACGTATCACAAGCGTTGTTTTGCATCCTAAGTGAATAAAGAATTTTGAATTTTGAATTCTAAAACATAACAATTCCCAAAAATAACTTTAAAAATCTACATGTTTAAAGTCAATGAGTGTTTTTTAGTTATTATTATTATACCTATATGTAGTCGAAAATCGTCGGATTAATAGTTTTCCAAACCAATCCGATGTGCTCGAGATTGCTATTCCAGAATCTTTTTTTTCGTATCCTTGCTTTTTTTTTATTTTCTTTTATTCCTATTTTGTTAAAATACCCACTTAATCTGTCTTTCTGGATTGGATTCACCTTAAAACATACCTCTACAGCGTATCTACTTAAGAACACGTACTTAGTTTACCTACTATTTTTTTTAATATACAACGAAATAATGAGACGAGCAGGTAATGCTCATGATGATAAGCGTCACGCTAGCCCATAACAGTATCAGTGCCAGGCAAAGATCTGAATGTTGCCGCACCGCGCCCCTCATTGGAGACCTTAGTTCAACTAGCTACAGTGCCCTTCAGCCGAAGCACCGGGATACGTTAACATTACCTAGGTACTATTTAACGGAAGAATAACTGACGCAGTTGTGGTACCGACAAAGACGGCCTATATCTTAGACCTACCACTCGTAGGTATATTACAATGTTCTATATGCTATCTGCATGGTACCTGATCGTGACGTAATCAAAAGTGGTTTTTTTTACCGTTTCGCAACTAAACGGCTGAATGTATTTAGTTACCTAAATATGGCAAGGATAGGTTATTATGTATGATATAGATATATATTGTGTCCTGTTCACTCCTAGGACAGGAAACCTATCCATCGTAATAACCGATAAACCGACATCAACGCTGGCGGAGCCTCAGGCGAAAGCTCACTATGAGTCACAGGTTTATTATTCAGTTTCCGGGGTGCCTCAAGGCTCACATCTAGGACCAGTCCTTTTTCTCATATTTATTAACGACATTACCTCTCGCATTAAACACTGTAAGATCTCGTTATTTGCGGATGATCTAAAAATATATCGTGCAGTCAATTCACTCTGTGATTCTAAGCTAATCCAAGACGACCTTACAGAAATCTTAGACTGGTGTAAACTAAATTGTATGACCCTGAACGTCAATAAATGTTTTCACATTAAATACACCCGCAAAAAGAAGTCACTTGACACAAAGTATGAGATTGGTGGGGTCTGTTTAGCCGAAGTGAACGAAATCCGTGATTTGGGTGTTATCATTGACTCTAAGCTAACTTTTACAACGCACATTGATAAAACTGTAAAGAAGGCAGCGCAGATGCTTGGATTTCTAAGAAGGAACACTATCCGCCTTATTACAAAGAGAAGACTAAATCAAGGTTTAGGCCAAGACTTTCAAGTCCAGGATTTAGTACTGTACTATTGGTCTTATTACAAAGCTTAGATAATCCGTGGACCAGCTGATACCAAAGGATCTTGCAATCAGCCACAGATTATAATCAATTTAGTTCATTCATTTTTCTTATCATTCAAAAATAACGTTCCGTTTTAAGCCAATATAATTTGAAAGTATAGTTTTCATTGAGAAAAAAATATTTAGACGTTCTATTAGCTAAATTATTCGCCAGGACTACGTAATTTTCAAAATATAAACCTGGCATAAAAGTCCTCGGCCTGCAATTTACGAATAATAAAATAGATTCTGTCAGGATCGGAACGTTACATATATAGCTGTCAGTAGTACTAAAAATGTAAACAAATGATGATAACCTAAATTTAATTAACTCACGACATTATTAAGGATGTTATAAGTTTAATCTGAGTAATTATAGCGCCCAAACACTTAGAGGAACTTGGATGCGAGTTTTTATTACAAAGCTAGTTTCATTGGAACAGTTTTTAGCATGGTTGGATGAAAATTCGTTCAATAGTTTAAGGATACTTACTCAATAAGATAATGCATTTTTAATATACTTACTGTTTTCTTTGTTGCACTCGTTGTTCTGAATGTATTGAGGGAAAGTATGCCTAGATTCAACATAGGTACTGAAGCTTCGGCTGAAGCACAACAAACAATTAAAACAAATTTTATGAATATATTTATTATTTAATATCAGTGAGCTTGCTATGAAATGAAATTCTCAAATAACTACATAGAATCATTATTTATTAGATACCATTTATTCTTCCTAAGAACAGAGTACATTTTCATGAGAATCATAAATATTATTATCTAAACTGTTAGGTAGCACTTATTAGTTATTCCATTCGACAACAAAATGGATGTTAACAATTTCAATAATCTGTAACCAATCTGTACTCCCTGTTCAAACTATGTTTGAAAAGGAATATTGAGTTGATATCCCTATTTCTTTATACATAACTAGCTTTACGCACATCTTAGTCTGCATAAATTTTCCCTGTTTTTGCAATATTTCTCATTGCTGCTCCGTTCCTATTGGTTGTAGAGTGATATTATATAGACTTCCTCGACAAATGGGCTATCCAACAGTAAAAAGTTCAAAAGAATTAGTCGTTCATGAGATTACCGCGTTCAAACAAACTCTTCAGCTTTATAATATTAGTATAGTTATTTATTTTACAGTAAATTTTAAATTGTATGCATTTTTTGTTTATTGTATAAACAGTGTTAGTTCATTTTCATGAGAATCTTAAATATAATTATCTAAACTGTTAAGTAGTGCATAATAGTTATTACATCACAATTTCAATAACCTGTAACCAATCTGTACTCTCTGTCTATGTTTAAAGGAACATTGTAGCAAAGTATTAACTAGCTGAGCTCCTATAAACATAATATTCAGTTCTTGGTACCTACTTATAACCTAAGTTTACATCTGTTTCTAGTGACAGGTATACCCATGCACACACTTTACCAACAAAATTTTAAATTGATCAATGTTTATTTAGTTCCACTATATAGTTCACTAGTAACTTTTGGGTAAGATGATGTTTCTATTACTTTGTTTTGTGCATTTTGAATATATTCAACATTGGTTTTTGCCGCACTACTCCAGACCACCTATCAGACATTCCAAATGTGATTTTTCAACTTCAATCTAATAATGTGACATATAAGTGGAATGCATCAGTTTGTTTTACATAGAGCACCAGTTAATGATACTATTGTCGAACAAAAATAATCTGTGTGGACCTTCAACTTTCCACACTGCGTAGGTACACTTCACGCCGAGTCTGGTTGACCCAAACATTGCACAGACCACTTTAATTTTAGGACATCTCTGAGTTCTGTATGTTAAATCTTCTCTCTCAATTCCAAGCTGTGATAAATGTTTTGAAAAACAATATTAAGCATGTATTATTAAATCTTTTGTCACACATTGCATTTCACTCGATTTTTGCGTTTATTTTGTTGCCACACCATATTTAGTTAGTTAATAATTTAAAGTCACTGAACACGCATTATTCGTCATTAATATTTGAAACTAAATTACGCAAAATTTTAAATGATCTAACTTTCAAATTGTTAAGTTTTTGACATTTTAAGGTTATTACCATAGTTAAACTAGGGTGATTGAAAGACTAAGCTATGGACCAAAGATGATCATCGATTAAGCGATGAACCTCGTTTTGTAATAAAGATTTTCGTAGATCCATGGTTTAAACTAGGATTTTCGTCAAACCAGGTTTAGTCCAGCTTTTGGAATAAGGCGGTATAGGTTTTAAAAATGAAGGTACAAAAATAATCTTGTATAACGCTCTCGTCCGCAGCAATCTTGAATATGCTAGTACTGTATGGTCACCTTTTTATGCAGTGCATTCGCAACGAATCGAAAGCATTCAACGAGCCTTTACTAGAAATCTTGCTTTCTCTTGCAGTGGTTTTTCCCATCGGAGTCCATACAACCAGCGGCTATCCAGATTTGGAATGACCACCCTCAGTAATCGAAGGCACGCTTTTGACCTCTGTTTCCTTCATAAAATAATAAATAATCAAATACATTGCAGTGATCTTCTTGAAAAGGTACGCCTGGCTGTGCCTTATTCTTATCCAAGGCATAAAATTATAAAAATCTTTCATGCACCCTCTTATAGAACCAATTTGGGTAGACAATCACCTATACACAGAATAATTGATCAGTGCAACACTATCCAGGCTCGCTATCCTGACATTGATATCTTTCATGATTCACTCAGCAAATTCAAAGCGAAGATGCAATTAATATTTACAAAACCAAACTGCTAGTCCTCAGTTTAAACAATGTCTCACAAATTGATATTTTAAATTATTTTAAATATTGTAAAAATTAAAAAACATTTATTTTGTAATTTAAATTAGCTCAAAATTAATTCTACATTTTACAGTGAATGTTATGTACACCGTAAGTGTCATATATATCAGATGTAATACCTATTTGTAATTGTACCAAAAAATGTATGAATATGTATGATGTGGTTGTACTTACTTAAATAAATAAATAAATAAAGCTCTGCCGCGGATCCAGAACTTTGTTTTGGGGGGAGGGGGGGGGCAATTTGACTCAACTGGCGCAGTGTGAGTCGGTCGCATGGTGAGGAGGGTGCATTTGTTTCAACATCGGTATATCAGCCACTGGGGGGACATTGCCGATGAAAACACATCGGTCTAGTGTCAAATTTCTCAAATCCCCCAAAAAAAAGGTATTTCAGTCGAGGTCTGAGGGAGGAGCAATTGCCCCTGTTGCCACCCTTAGATCCGCGGACGTGAAAGCTAGTATTTATTCCATATTCTATAAAGTATCTACGTACTTCCAGACTAAAATGCAGTAGGTATAGTAAATTGATTATTCGTTAGATTATCCCCAGCAGGGATGGCTCCATTTAGTAAAATAGGTAAAAGTTACTTTATGTGAACTCAGGCTCATTTTCCATATTCTGCCTACATGATATAGACGTTTATGTCATCCTGTAAGTAAGACGTGCTTCAAAAGTTCATAACGGTGATGGTACTGAATGTAAATCACAAATCCCAAATTCCCAATAAGTAGGTATAAAGTGTTCTGTATTCGCGACATCACCGATAAGGTTCAATAAAGCAATAAATAGGACGAAAGCGACACGCTTCGATATTTGGTAAAGCCTCCAAAGGATCGTTTCAAGGTTGTCAATAGGGTTGACATAATATGTTATTGCCGTCGTGTGGCGTCGTAACTGGGAATAAAAATACCTACGCGGTTGTCTAGTAGTGATCGCTTTTTGCTTTATGCCCACTTGCTTTTATCCGCTGCTCCGCTCGCTGTGATGGCAGATAGGTATCATAATAAAACATAGCCTTCGTATTATTTTGATGCATAAGCTATACTGTACTGGGATCCACGGCAAGCCTGTGCTAACTGTCAAAATATTGTTAAATGGGGACGTGTGCTCACAAATACACATTTTTTTTCTTATAAAAGACGACTCCCACATTAGGGTACAAGCCCTGTGTCGCGGGGGACTTTACAAACATTCAATTCACGGACACAAAGTACACCCAGACTCGAAACAAGAATTTGTGGATCACACAAAGCGGTGTCCCGTGTGGGAATCGAACCCACGACCTCTTGCGTAGCAGTCGGACACAGTCCCACCACGCCACAGAGGCCGCCATTTCTAAGCGCAGCTCTCCATTTACCATTATGACAAGATTTTGACAGTTCCGTATGGACTTGCCGTGGACAAGGAAAAAGATCGTGAATAAAGGACCCGGTTCTACCAAAATCCATTTAGTCATTTTTGTAAGATAGAGTATCAAACACTGTATATCCTCACAAACATTTGGACTTATAATATTACCAGAATAAATACTAGCATTTTCCCACGACTTCGTAAATTTCCCAACGGAATCGGGCAGTTTCCGGGACAATATGTATCCACCTTCTATCCTATGTCCTGTTCCGGATCGTAAACTATCAACTATCACTGTGCAAAAAGTCACATTGAAACATAAGATACGTGAAAGATGTACCTTCCTACTACGCATAATAAGTACCAACCTACTTACTTTTGGCTAACCCGTTGGGCTAGTGATTAGTCACCCTGACTGCTAAGCCAGAAATCGTGGGTTCTATTCCCACATGGGACACCACTTTGTGTGATCCACAAATTATTGTTCCGAGTGTGGCTGTACTTCATGTCCGTGAATAAATTGAAAGATAGAAAAATTTGAAGTCCAGACCCAAGAATTGCGCCATCTATCCGGTAGTTAAAGAACTATCACGGCTTTTGTTATTTCTTCGTTACAGACAGAATTTTAACAAATTATGATGTTGCAGGCCGAATATTGATAGCGTACTGGCTAAGGCATCGGTCTCGCAATCGTGAGGTCGCGGTCTCGAATCCTGCCCATTATACTACCGACGTGAACCCACTCCTAATACAAGCCTTTGAGCTTAGCTGAATGGGTTAACAAGATTGCTAGTAATGTGGGACTCAATCCTACATTGCCAGTTATTTATAAAAAAAAAAATGTTTGGCCGGTTTGGCTACGGAAGTCTTGGGTTCGATTCCTGGGTCTGGACTTCAAATTTTTCTATCTTTAAAAAATGCAATTATTGTATTTGTAAAGTAATTGGCAAGAAATGCCTATAACAATTACGTGAATTGAATGTTTATGAAGTCCCCCGCGACACAGGGCCTGTACCCTACTGTGGGAGTTTCTTTATAGTTTAAAACTTACTAGTATTTTTCTAGGTACGCAACCTAATGTGGCATCTTTAAGAAACTCGAGTAGTCTGCAACACACATGTGGAGCTACAATCATATCGCGAAGTTTCGCGTTGACTGCAGCCCACTGCATACAAGCAAGTGAAGACGCATACATACTGCAATTGAACAACTATTACGAAGATGACCGAGATACTCCTCCGAAAGTCAAAATAGTAGAAATCATTAAACACGAGTTATATGATCCGTAAGTAACTAAATGTGAACAAATGGTTAACATAAGTTCAATTCTTTCTAAGCCCTTTCACAAGCTTCAAGGATATTTGGAGATAGGCGTGTTCATATAAAAACAGTTTCGTTAAAAGAAACTACAGGTAAACCAGTAGATTAAACTCAACCAATCTAATGTTAATAATAGGTAATACCTATTAAAGGAGCCCAGTAAGAGATTTTTGGATTTACTTGCGTGCGGCAGATTGACATAAGGGGGGATACCCTGTTGGTTGAGTAGTTACTATTTAGTAGAATTTTACTAAATATTGGCTCTTTATATTATGATGGGCGCCTTGGGCCTTGCCTTGTTCAGCTTAATATCCCAGACACGCTGATCTAATATTTCAACAATTATGTGGAAGAATTGTTTCATTCTAAAAGGACCAACACCTATAGATGATAGATCATTTTGTTGCGGATACGCTAATATTATCTAACGATGCAGCGCCATTAAAATGAGAGTATAATCCGCGTAACTGCATTAGAAAATTATTCACACCCACCTCGTTTGGCGGGGAAATAAATAGGTTACAAATACAAAGTTTTTGTTACGAGTCCTCCACGAATGAAACAAATTATATTGACACAACACATTGATATCACACAACCCACATAACATAACATCATGATTACCTACCTACACCACAAGCTACAATACATCTTAGCTAGTCATACCGCCTACACGACCGGTACATAATCAAACAAAGTACAAACATTACCAATAAAAGCCAACTGGTACAAAATACAATACATAGAAATGGAACGAGGGATTAAGATTGAATAATCCGCGTCAGCAGTACAACCGCACGTATGGTTTCAGAATCACGAGAGCGCATGACGTGGCACTGTTACGGATCGCCCTTCCCGGTGACATAATCAGGCTCAAACGAATGTTGCCGATATCTTCCTTCGGTATATCAGGTAACTGTGTGATAAAATACTAAGTGTCAAACACCCACATCATTAATTATCCTCTCTACGGGTACCTAGCTCCGTTCACTCTACGTAGCCGCTATTTTTAGCAGAGGTTTTCATCATGATTTTTTGAAAGCAGAGAGATCAAACATGCTGAGATCATACAAGTTTAGATATAACCATAATGGGTATATCTAAACCTTTTACATATGTATCTATCATTAATGGCAACTGCACCAAATGGTCTTCATAATGCTTGTTAAAATAATTGCAGAGGTCACAAAATTACTACTAGATGCTTATACATAAAATTTTAGTTTGTAAAAGAAAAACCTTCACGAAATAAAAACGTATTCAGGGGGGGGGGGTGAGGTGAATGATTAAAATATTGTTATTAACGCGGGTATGAAATAGGGCGCTGAAACCATTATTCTGCATTTATTGTAACAGGCTCAAAACGTGCCCCCTCTTAAAAATCCACTGCGTGAATGGGAAATAAGACTTTTAGAAAAGGGTATTTGCGCTAGCGGAGGGTACGAACTTTGACGACATTAAGCCATTGCTAGGCAAGTTCGGTTCATTAACATCAAACGCGCTGCAAGACGATGTTTTTAAACACATGAAATGTTTGAATGTCCCCGTGTAGGTACATCAATCCCAGCAGGAATCTTAAAGTTAGTTTCTCTGTCTATTTTTGTACCTTTTGTACTCCTCATTCGAGCAGTGATTAGTTATTGAGTGTGCCCGTTCGTCTACATTATTTTGTCGAAGTTTTCCTCAGCTCGCGTAGTGATGGGGAGTCCTCTGTTCGGGCAGGGAATTTAAGATTGCAGTACAGCCCTCTCTCTGCTCGCGTATTGGCTTCTATGCTTGGGCTGGAACTGTCCAGCTCGTTTTTGCACAATTTAGTCACTGTGTTACATTGTACCCCTCTCCTAACGCTAAACAAGTATCGGTCTTAAAAAATATTACATCGAGTTTGCATTAGGTACATAACTTAGATCATGTATGAAGTACGCAAGACTTCCCGCGGGACGACAATCAAAACATCTTATTCTAACTAAATCACTAAAACAATTAGTAGATTTTTCATTTTAAAAATAAAATAATGATTCGAATCCCAAGACAACGGAGTCAATTACTAACAATGGGTTTCTGAAAAAAAAAAATGGTACTATATTTTTATTGATTTAGGTAAAGTATCATGGTGTTATTCCCTCCCGCGGGGATTTGACTGACTAAATCGGCACCAAGTATAATATTGACAAACCGTCATTGCATCATGCATTCCTGCAGCATTGTCTTCCTTTTTTTTATTATTTTATATTTTGAAAAATATCGTTCCGCGTGCAAGATGCCCTGAGTTATTGCTTTGCTTGTGGGCTAATGCGGCACTGCAACGCGCACAGTGACTTTAAAGTTCGGGTTAGGCCCTGTTTGCGTAGTCACTTTAAAGTTCGGGTAGGGCCCTGTCGGCGCAGGGACTTTAAAGTTCGGGTTAGGCCCTGTTGGCGCAGGGACTTTAAAGTTCGGGTTGGGCCCTGTTTGCGTAGTGACTTTAAAGGTCAGGTTAGGCCCTGTTGGCGCAGGGACTTTAAAGTTCGGGTTAGGCCCTGTTTGCGTAGTGACTTTAAAGTTCGGGTTATGCCCCGTTGACGCAGGGACTTTAAAGTTCGGGTTAGGCTCTGTTTGCGTAGTGACTTTAAAGTTCGGGTTAGGCAGTCTTTGCACAGTGACTTTAAAGTTCGGGTTAGGCCCTGTTGGCGCAGGGACTTTTAAGTTCGGGTAAGGCCCTGTTTGCGCAGTGACTTTAAAGTTCGGGTTAGGCTCTGTTGGCGCAGGGACTTTAAAGTTCGGGTTAGGCCCTGTTTGCGCAGTGACTTTAAAGTTCGGGTTAGGCACTGTTTGCGCAGTGACTTTAAAGTTCGGGTTAGACCCTGTTTGCGCAGGGACTTTTCGAACGTTGCTGCGGCTGCTGCCACAGCTTGCTAAAGCTTAGCTTACCTTCTAAGTTCACACTCATTCGTCAACTCGCCCCCGATGACGCCCCACACCTGAATCAAAAGCTGGGTACGCTCATGTCATCTACGACATGAGTGTACCCAGATCTACATATTACGATCTAGTCTTAAGACTAATAAGTAATTTAGTTGTATTTATATCTTAATCTGCTAAGTTCAATATTTCACATTAAGAATTTGTCCATTAACACTTTTCTCATTGTTTATGATGAATGGAAAGACACTCTGTTAATGTGTTCTTTGTAAATATAACTACGACTGCCTTTGTAACTACGGGTGACTACGGAACCCTACATTTTGCGTGGCCCAACATGCACTTGCCCGGTTTTTTATAATATAATTTTCTACTTTATCTACCTATAATATAATGATGGCCCACCTACATATAAACAGTTTATAAATAAACAAACATTGTAAACATCGGCAATTTGAAAAGAGTGGCACGAGTTTTTATTGCATTGCACTGGCTTCACTTAATGCTTGCGAACAACAATGTAGTCTTGGCCTTTCATAAGTGTAGTATATTACTTCCTATTAGATGAATAAAGATTTTTTGATGATTTGAAATATCTATGTATTTAGAATTATATAAGTATGTTTACGAGTAACAGTTGTCTGGTTGCCGTAGTAGAGGATCTCCTCAGTTTGGGATCAGATGGTCTTGTGTAAGTTGTCCGATATAATTTAAATCTTTCAATATTGTTTCGTTACAGAGATTCTGTTAAAAAACAAAACTGGGAAATTATCTTCGTCTATCGTTTCGCTAATAACAGAAATGAAATCTAACCAGAAATCAATTTCTTTTGAAATTCTAAAATCATACATATCTTAAACATGATGTATACATGATGTCTTTATACATGACGTATTTTATTTTTTCAAATAATTTGTTCAGTGGCCTGAAATGCTTCGTATAACCACGGTTGGTGATACGCCCTTTTGCAACTTGGTTGATACAGTGCCGTGTGTCTAAATAGATTTTCGTTTTGATCGAACTATTTACTTACATATAAGTTAGTACGTAGAGGTAGTTGCTTGCTCCTTGTTACTTTAATATGCTTGGGTGAATTTTGTTATCACTTTGTTTTAATTGTCACATTGATAACGATTATGATTTGACTTTTGTAAGTAAAGATTCTGCGTGACGAATAAAGGCCATTCTTTTCTTCCTTTTGATATCAGAATTAATATTTTAAATTTAATCATTCGTTACAAGTATTTTGGCCAATATTTAAGCACATATAGTTTTTACCTTTGTTGTAAGTAGATACTCCTACTATAATGTACCCACTAAGGCTGATTTTGCTTTATCTCATATTTAACTTTTTGATAATACAATTTGCATCAGTCCTTTAACATGGTGTATAGTATATTCGTAGCACCACCCCATATCAAGTTTATAAACATTCAAACATTGTAAAATTGGCAATTTGAAAAGAGTGGCCGCGAGTTTTTATTGTCAGGTTCTTTTCTCCGGCTTAACCTATTGTTTGCGAACTTGGCATTACATGTAACATGTAAAATCCCGACGTATCTCAAGAGTTGTTTTGCATCCTAAGTGAATAAAGAATTTTGTTTTTTTTTTAATTTAGTACGGAACCCTCAGTGCGCGAGTCCAACTGCCTACTTGGCCGGTTTTTTTCTTGACGTGAGCCTTCCAGCGAAGCTTCGCATCAAGAGTCATGCCCAGAAATATGACAGTATTGTCACGCGGTATGATACTATTGTTATTATATACCGTTTTATAATTAAATCTTTTATTGGTGAAGTCTTTAAGGATTCTATTTGTCCAATTTATGATGATATTGACGGCTCTTTGAACTTTTTCCACTGCATCTTCGTGAGACACTCCTGTAGACACGATAGTTGCAATGGTATTGTCTTCTTAATTTTGGAAAATCGCAATATATGTAAATAGAACATATAGGACTATATAAGACCAATAGTCATCCTACTCCAGCTTTTATCTGCCTAAGTTCTGAATATGTATCTTCCTCATTCTTACCCTAAAGGCTCTTCCTGACAGATAAGATTATAGAATGTATGCAAACTGCTAAGGGAATACTTAACAATACAAAACTTTATCAAAAGCTTGTGCTACATCCAGGAAAACTGTAGCGCAGACTTTGGTATAATATATCCACAAACATGTTCAATTCCATTGACAATTATCGTGAATGAATGAATTATAATATGTCTCTGCTATGCTCTGGATGCGTTTTTTGTTGAATTATAGTTCCGGCTCTGAATTGTTGGAATAGGCTAGTTTCCAACTAGTCAAAACAACAACTCTTAATGTCAAATAGTAGATTTGACATGGAGATCATGAGAGAGAAACAAATGCCGGACTATGACGTCACTATTTTTTCTAGTCAATCACTTCTTTTTATGATATGATTAATGATAAAAATCCTATTTAACACAATATTATATCGGGACTTATTCGTTTGTAGTTGGTACTTTTAATGCTAGTTTTATTTATTAATTAGTCAATTGGATTTTTATATTTACCTAAGAAACTAGCCTATGAGCACGGACACAAAACAAAATGGACATTTACTTACCTACCTACCTATTTAAAATTCTGAATATGTTTGTAAGCAATAGATACCTACAGGTATTTCAAAAATTATGATGATATGTGGGTACCTGCTTACTTGAATTTTATCACATTGCACTTTGAAAAGAAGAAGTGCGCACATTGCTGGTTATAAAAATAGCCATATTTGCCATATGCTTGGTAAGGTGTGAAATGAGACTCGAGATGATTTTTAGTCTGCTTTATTTTAAATAGCGATTTAACGCATCTTTTCCTCTCCTCGAAGTATAAAATAGGGCTTGACAAAATTCTGGGTACCTACAACTATGCTGCTGATGTCAAGTCATGCAAACCAGTTCCATCCGAGGCGGTGGAGAATGAATAATACGAGATCGAGCTCAAAACAAAAACTTCTGACACAAACACTCCTATACTTTTAATATCAATTAGATCTGAATTCAATTGATAGGTAGGTAGAAGGTGTATTTAAAATTAGTGCAAAACTTCCTTTAGGTACAGTATTTACGAACTGAGAATTATAGTTAGATAAATTTTAGGTGAGTGTACAATATACGGATACGGCTTCCGAGACATCAATTCAATGCAAACTTCAGAGAAACTACTGGCTGGCACGGTAAGAATAGCTTCGTTGGACGAATGCGAGAGGACACTTGGACCGAACGTGGCACCAAAGTACTCCGATGGAATGATGTGCGCTGTTGGCGATGGCATCGACGCATGTCAGGTAATGTCCAGTAGATTAATGAATCCATTAGTCTATATGCGTTTTCTAAATATGAAATCTTGTTTTTCTTGGACGTGACTGCCACGTGGAAAATTTTGCCGAGAGACTGATTGAACTTAAGGTAAAGTTTTTATATGCAGTGATGGGTCATAAAACTATAATTCATGTTAGCCATAAACATATAAAAATAAATATCTAAACACGCCGTGTGTTTACAAATGCCTGATATATTAAACAGTACGTAGGTAAACATAATCTATGTAAGTATAGGTATTTTGTTCAAAAAAAATCTTTTGGAAACCGAACCGTTCATTGAACTGCGTTAACGTATTTATGAAAAAAGGTAAGACGTTGAAAAGTTAACAAGATAGCCTAAAGTATCTACACACACCCATTTCTTAGCTACTTTTTTGGATCAATAAAAAAGAGCAGCATTCGTATATCGTTATACCTAATGAACAATAGGCAACTCAGGCTTCAAAGTTTCTGTTAGGGATATGGAGCCAGGCTCTGCCCAGAAGCCTATCCCCTTGGATGAGCCCAGCTATTTATAACTTTAAATTAAACTAGATTTCGCCCGCGTCTCCACCCGCGTGGTTGTCTGTTATCATGATAAAAACTATCCTATGTCACTCCTCGGAATTAACACTATCTCAAAACCAAATGTCCACCGTTTTAGCGTGAAAACGTAGGTAACAGACAGATAGAGTTACTTTCAAATTTATAATATTAGTTTGGATAGTTTGGACTATTCCAATGTGTGAATGTATATTTTGCTAGATAATCACCTAATAGGTAGGTATATGTTGAAAGTCTTAAATCAATCGAAATTTTGTTTCAGGGTGATTCTGGAAGTCCACTAATATGTGCTGACGGGACTATAGAGGGTATCAGTAGCTACGGTATGAGCTGCGCAGTGCCTGGTCTTCCTGGAGTATACGTGAGCATAGGGGCTCATTTGAAATGGATCCGTAACATAACAAAAAATCATAAATGTCTTTGAGAACATCTGTCACCATAGTGCCACCTTATGAAGGACTCGTCAAGACAGTCGTATCCAGGGGTGTGAAACTGCCATACAAAAGCATATTTCGTATGAAACCGTATAAATTAGCGCCATCAAGCGGTGGGGGACGCGCATTTATCATCATAGATTGACTATTGTGCTAATAGATGGCAGCAGCTAACTCCGTCAACTATACCAGTAACAAACAAATTGAAAATATTTAAAAAATAATCAATTTAGGTTCTGAAAAATTATGTTCATTAATTATCTATAACAATAATTAACTAAAAAAATATTCAACTTAAGTAAGTGTACAATTAAAATTGACTTTTTCACTTTGGTAACACTAAAAGTAAAATTATAGGAAAAATTTTTCATCAGTCCGCCATATTTTAAATTTGTTTTCCTTCGTTTCGTGTGCGTGTGCGTTGATCTAGATACTTTGATAATTTCTTACAACTCGGCTCGATACTTGACTTTGACTTACCTGCTTGAAACGATAATTTTTGGCTTGATATTTGGACCCCGGACTGATTGCATACCTGATAACTTGGCGCGTTTTATAAGGACTTCGATTTTGTTTTTGGCGAACTTGGACTTTGAAAATGCCTAAAGCAGCACGATTGAAATGTTATTTTGGATGTGATGCCGATGATGGTAAGTGTGTTAATTATAATACAGATATTTTTATAACAATGAAGACTTAGGCTTAGTGCTTTGCTAGTTGATCACAATTTTTATAGTTTTTACTTAAAATTTTCATTTGCTTGTTTGATAAGTAAAAGGAAAATGATGGAATGTGTTAGGTTTAAGGCATTCGAGACTCTGCAGAACCAAACAGCCGGTGTTATCTGATGGTTTCTATTGTTAATCTTTGCCTCTTAGGTACATAGGGCTTCCAAAATTACGGAAATGTCAATTACGTAACTAATTACGCAACTTTTTTCTCCAATTCCGTAATTACGTAATTACGTCATTTTTCCTATTTTTTTTTAATCGACTATGAATTTTTGTAAATATTGTAGATCTACAATTTTAACAATTATCTTTTACTATCTCAAATTCAAGGAATTATCAAAATGAACACAATATTTAAACAAAAAATATTTATTCAAGAACTTACCATCGTATTCGTATGTACATCGTTTAAGTTAAACCATTTTGTTTCGTCCCGAATATAATTTTTCTTCCTGGAAGTGTGCTCTCATAAATGACAAGGCATTTAAGGTTTTGTCACTCAAGGAACTTCTTAATTTACTACAAAAATATCCGGCGGATGAAAAGGCTCGCTCGGTTTCAACACTTGTAGGCGTTATCGAAAGCAAATAATTATACGCTGCAGTCAAAAAAACTTCGCGGCCGCCGCCAGCGCTGTCGTAAATGCACATTTCCACCCTAATAATGGAATGGAGATCTGTGTTTACTGTTGAAATTGGTTTATTTATAGTAACTTTGTTTATTTCTTTCTCTAACTGTTGTGCGATTGTCAACTCCTCGTCATCATCGTCACTGGTGCCTAATGCGTCCGATGCACTCGGTTGTGGTTGTGAATTTGTACATTTTTCTGTAGAATTATATTTCAACCGTTCGAACAGTTCCACTATATACATTCGTATATCATCCGACGAAGGTTTCGTGAAATATTCTGTGGCAGCAGTTTTAAAAAATTCCTCATTGTTATGCAAATATTGCAAAACACCGAATACGTTAGTTCGCCTTTCCTTTATTCTCTTTCTAAGAGATGTGGCTAGTTTTCCACTGAGATCGTTGGGCTGAAGATCAAGTTTCTCTAGCATAAATCGAAGCGCAGCGTCGGCCGTCAATAAGTTTGAATCACGGCGACATAATGACAAAACTGTAGTTTTTATTACATCCAAGCTGTAATGAATGTCGTGAAAGTCTTGGATCTCTTCGTCTGTAAATTGTACATTTGATTTCAAATCTAATAACGCCTTAAAAACGCATGATTTTAATTTGAGAAATCGGCCTACCATATCCGACAAACTATTCCAGAGCGTTTTACAGTCTAGTATCAGGTCAATATTTTTACCATGTTCTTCTAAAATGTACTTTTGCAACAAGTCGTTTTTCAATGGGGAGTTTTTAAAAGATTTTATTAGATCTCTTAATTTTTTTATAGTACCTTTGTATAAAAACTCCGATTCTGGAACTCTGGCAGATTCTACAATAAACGCACCCTCATCTTCTTCAATTTCCTCTGCTTCTTCAGCGCCGGTATTTGAGACATCCTCCTGCACTTCAGGTACTGGAGATTTTTGTGTTTTATATAAAACTTCCAGGACTGCTAATTGTATTCCATGAGCCAAACACAATTGGTGGTGGCCGTCAAAATTTCTGCCCATTTTGACCATTACACTTGCTCCATCTGTTGTGAAAGCAATTATGTCGTCTTCCAGACTTAAACCGAAGTCACTCAAATGCTGCTGTAATAATTGAGTGCCTACTTCAGCTGGCATTGATCCCTGTATCCGTACAAGTCCCAAATTTTTATATTTGGCTATATCAAAGTCTTTATTGTGGATATTTATATTCATATACCTTTTATTACGGGTAGACGTCCACTCATCAAAAGTGATTGTAAATCTTTTATTTTCAGACTTCATAATTTTCAATTCATTTTTCAATTTGTTTTTTGTGTTATAACTCTGTTTTAGAATTATCTGTGTTATAGTTGTAGAAGATTTTGGCACATCGTTGCCAGAGTTTTTAAAAAGGTATCTCAGATCTTCTGAAGTACAAAATGTGGTCACTCGAACTTCCATATTTGAAAAATAATCAGTGAGTTTAATTTTCTTTTGTGAAGGTTCATTCGTACGTTTTCGTATTTGAATTAGACCACTATTAGACGTTGATGTACTCGGCCTTTGCGACTCCTGTTCTTGCGGCATCTCTCCGATATGCTTGGCACGCATGTGAGTGTGTAACGCTCCAGTTGCGCCACCAGGAGTTTTCAATATTTTTTTGCAATGTTTACATTCAACACTCTGTCCATTATCAGCTCTCAAGAAATGTTCCCAGATAGAGCTTTGTGTGCGTTTGTTCAAAAACTCTTTATATACAGTCTTATTTGAAGAAGACCTGAAAAAAAATAAAAGGAAGTTAGGTTAATAACTCATTACAAATATACTTTATTTTTATTTTTATAATTACGTTTACAAACACAGAAACACACAAACACCCAGATCCGGAACAACTACTTCCAGATCATACAAATATGTATTTGTTTCGTGCGGGGATCAAACCCGCGATACGCTGCGCAACAGTCGATCACTCAGCCATTACGCCAACCGTGTCGTCAAACGTATTACGTATTTTATAGCCAAACGACAGAGCATGCTTAGTTCATTCATTCCTGATTTAAAGACGAGCTATATCATTTAATTTTTTTGATAAATAACTTATTTTTCTTATAGGTATTTTATGTTTTAATCAGTGTTCTTAATTAATATGTATTTGGGAACCTAGATATTCTATAATCTAATCGGAATAAATACACCTTAAGATAATGTTTGATTTACAAATTATTTTGTATGAACTATGCATGCTCTACGGGGTTTTTAATGCCCTTTTAATACTAAATAGACTTATTAAGGCTTTGGTTTAAGTACTTACATCTTTCAAGAGATAATCCACACCTTCAAAGTCACTCACGATAAAGATACAACTGCTATAAATTGTTAATATTTGCACGCATTTAGCACCAACTTTTAATTAGGTAATTTGATCAAATTTCAACTGTGAGAATCTAGCGATGTGAACTGAATAACCGACAATTGAGCAATGAAACTACACTTTCATTTTAGCTAAGAAAGTGAAGAGCATAGTAGTTCCCCGTGGTCGTAGGGGCTTTTCGCCAGGGACTCCCCGGCCCTACCGACTCGCCAAGTTAATATATTTGAACTCTATTCTGTACGTCTTAGAACAATTTTTTGAAAGATTTAACAAACGATAAAATAAACTGCGGGGAATCCCCTGTTTGTATAGTTTCGAAGTAGTTATAACGTAGTGTTGCCACATTATAACTGGTATGTATAATCCTTTTTTTATTGGTTGACTATTTTGATTAATTTATTATACCAATAATTACGGAAGTACGGAATTGACATCTTCAGTTACGGAATTCAAAATACTTTAAAATAAGTTCGTAATTACGTAATTGCGTAATTACGTAATTACGTAATGGAAGCCCTAGGTACAGGAGCACAGTGTGGGTGGGACATATTTATACTAACGTTAAATGACTTATCAATATTGATGACATCTTTTTACTAATTAACTAATATGAATAAATTAAGCAATAAAATATAACTTATTTTACAGGACCTCTTCACAGATTTCCAAAATGGGATTATCCTCACACAGAAAAGTTTAATCAATGGAAGTCTGTACTCAACTTTGAAACTCAAGAGCGAGGCAACAACTATATTTATGCATCTGTTCGTATTTGTCACAGACATTTTGAGGACTTCTTTATATCAGCAAGCAAACGCTTGACTGCAAATGCTATTCCGACATTAAACATATCACACCATTGCTCAAAAACTCAACAATCGAATAAGACATTTGCCTTGATAGAGCCATCAACATCTGGTATAGCACATCATTTTCAACTTGAGCCTTCACCTTCAACCTTGGCTAACAGTGAGTAATTATTATTTTTATAATGAAATTATTGAATTTGGCCAACTTCACACAACTAGGGACATAGTTGGAAACATTCTGTCTAAATTGCCTCAAAAATTTTCTTAGATCATTACAGACAGTGATATTTATTACATGCAGATCTCTGTCACTATAATAAATAAATAGTATGTGTTTAAAATATGTGTATTTCTATGTACACTAAATAATAAATAACACTTTGTCCTTATCTGGTGATATAGTGAATATGAGCTTTTACAATAATGGGGACGATGACTGTCAAGTCGAATCAGTATCTTTTTATAAAATGACAAAATAACACCGTATAGATAAGAATACTGAGGCGTGACCTCATCATTGAGGATCTTCATATCATTACTTTTAGTATTTGTGTTGATGATTAGAAATTCTTACAGACATTAAATTGTGGCATAACACATCTATTCAGTCAGATCTTGTTATGACATACTATTGCTAGATTACTGAAAATTAATTTATTTTCATTGTAGTCATCATCCTAATTGACTCTGGTGGTATTCACTTTGACAGTCCTTGTGAGCTGTACAGTCTTTAAATTAAAGTGCATTATTTATGATAATATAACATTAAATTTAAATTGCAGAGACCTCTGGTATATCACAACAAACCCACATGACCACTCATGAGCCTGCATCAACTTCAACCTTGTCCAACCGTAAGTTTTTTTAAATTTATTTTATTATTTACCAACTTCAATAAACGAGGTTCTCTGTTTGACTGATTCTCTCTAAAATACTTTTCTTACAAACTACTGAACCAATTTTGATGGGGTTTTTACTATTCAACGGCATATTTTTCTGGGCAGGTTATAGTGTATATAACATTTTCCTAAGTTATACACCAAAAATAGAGTAAATGTAAGAGAAGTTTGCATTAATTGGTGTTATGTTTGATTTTTTTTTCTTCTCTTGATCTTTAACTGATAATGGTTTATTATTTAAATTAATCTTTCGAGATAACTCATACATGCAGACAGTCTGTTTATTGGGATAATTATGGGACTCAATTTGGTAGACTTCACATAACTTTAGGAATATTGTTGAGAATACTTAGGTAATGAGATTTCTTTATACAAGAATGCTATTTAAAATAATATACCTATTAAGAGTCTTTGCAAGCCCTACCTAACAGAAATTACAAAAGTAGTTTCTTAAATTGTCTATCAAAATAAAAGAAAAACCAGCGGTAGCTTAATGGCTAACGCATCGGTCTCGTAATCGTGAGGTCGCGGGTTCGAATCCTACCCATTATACTACCGACGTAAACCCACTCCTAACACAAGCTGGAGGGGTTAACAAGATTGGTAGTAATGTGAGACAAAATTCTACATTGCTAGTTATCTTAAAAATAAAACCAAAAAAAAAATTACATTTAATCTATTGTTTTTTCAGCTCCTAAAAAACGCTGTTTGAGACATGGATCTCATACAAAAACTACAACACAAATAAATAAACTGACACAAAAACTGAATAAGCTCCATCAAAAATGTAGAACACAGTCTAAGAAACTTCTTGCAGCAAAGAAATTAACAACATCTAAATCATTCCTGTCAACTATAGAAAAATTACCAGATGCAGCACAAACTTTTGTCAAATTGCAATTGAAGTGGAAAAATAGACCTAGAGGAAGACGATATACAACCGAAGAGAAAATTATGGCTTTGTCAATTTTTAAACAAAGTCCGAAAGCATATAAACTTTTAAGGAAAATGTTTGTTTTGCCCTCAAAACGTTGTTTGCAAAAAATTCTTAGTGCATTCAATCTTAGACCAGGCATTAATAAAAAAATATTAGAAAATTTAAAAAAACATGTACAGCGTATGCCTGAAGAAAAAAAATATGTGACTTTACTATTTGACGAAGTGTCATTATCGCCTGGTCTAGTTTACAATGAGTTTTTAAATGAAATTATTGGCTTCCAAGACAATGGCATTAAAAGTAAGGATATTGCTGATCATGCCCTTGTCTTCATGATAAAGGGCATAAAAAGTAAAACTAAGCAACCAATTTGTTTTACGTTTGCAAAGAGTGGGACAAAAAAAAAAGAACTAAAAAGTCTACTTTTAAGCCTAATAAAGGAAATTACTAATGTAGGGCTAAAAATAGTGGCTACAATTTGTGACCAATGTCCCACTAATGTTGCAGTAATTAAAGAATTGCGAGATGCAACTCAGGCTGAATATGCCATTGCTGGGAAGCCAGAGCAAATAATGTTCTTTGAGGCAAACAATATTAAAATTTTCCCGCTGTTTGATACTCCCCATTTATTGAAAGGCGTCAGAAATAACCTTCTTAACAAGGATGCCAAGTTTATGTATAATGGACAAGAGAAATGGGCAAAATGGGAACACTTGAAAATGTTACTGGCTATTGATACAGGAGACGATGAAATCCGTCTAGTTAATAAAATAACAGAAAGCCACATTGACAAACAAAAACTAAAAAAAATGAAGGTAAAGTTAGCTGCTCAAGTTTTTAGCCAAAGAGTTTCATCTGCTATGAGATTTTTAGCAAGTAAGTGTAATTTTACTTCTAAAATACATAAACCCTAGCAGTAAAGCCATTGAAGTTGCAATCGAGGTCGCGGGTTCGAATCCTACCCATTATCTACTCCGATTCCGATTTTTGCATCCGATTTGGATGGAGCTTTCGCTATTCGACAGCAACGTTTTCTGAGAGGTTTTAGGTTGTAAGACCTCATAGCAACAAACCAAAACAAAGGTGCAAGTCACTATAATTTTCATTGATTGGTAATGTGCTTGATCAATTATAACCGAATAGCTGATCCGCGCAACTTCGTTTGCGTAATTATTCCCCGTTTTTGCAACATATTTCATTGATATTCATGCCTATGACACTCACAAATAATGTGGATTTCTATCAAAATCGGTTCAGTAGATCTATAGAGTTTTCTTTGTACCACTTGTATGTAAGTATATTCCTTAATTTCCCAAACCCTACCTAGTCATTTTGGATGGGTTATTTCTCTTGATATTGAATTAATTTAATTCATTTATTAAATGACTAAGCTGAATTACACATAATGACATATTGTTTATAATTAAATATACCTGAACTACTTTTTTTTACTCTAGGATAACTAATACCCAGGGCCCAGTGCTGTGATTGATAGCTAATCCAAAAGAATTTTTAGATTTTACATTTTTCCGAAATAGACCTTAACATTATTTTTGTATCATGTTTATAAAGTTGTGGACTAATTCAATATAATTTTTACATCTCATTTAATATTTGTTTTCTTTTTCAGGACATGGAATATTACCAACCGAGTGTGAGGGGACAGCAGATTTTTTATTATTATTTGATAAATTATTTGACTCTTTTAATGGTCATTCCTATAACGATGAAGCAAAGATTTACAAAAGTTGCATTAAAAATAATTCCCCTCACTTCCAACTGTGGGATGATTTGCTTCCAATTTTAGAATCAATCAGATTTAAATCAATTAGTAGAAGAGGTAATGTTGATCAAATAAAATATGAGATGATTCCTTCAATTAAAAATTGGATTTCGAATATAAAAACATTTAGGGCAATGTGGGAACATTTATCGATCAATTGTAATATAACTAATTTAGTAGCTAGAAATTTCAATCAAGACCCACTCGAAAATTTTTTTAGTAGTATTAGAAGTAATGGTGTGAGAAATATTAACCCTAATTGTAATCAATTTATGAATGCTTTTAAAACGTTGATTGTCAATAATTATAATTCTCCTCATTCAGCAGGAGCTAATTGTGAAAATGATTATAATACTGCTATGCAATCATTATCGTATCTAATTGCAAACAATCATGATGATTCTGATTCTGTTGATTTTGCATGTAATATTGATTCTTTAGTAAATGTGGTGACGGAAATAAAAAATAATGATTATCTTTTACATGCTGAATCAAAAAAATATGTTACCGGTTATGTGATTAAGAAATCAAAAGCAAAAATTTTCAAAAATTGCACTATCTGTTTAAATAATTTAAGCAAATCTAGGCCTGATTTTGATTCATTTAATTACGAAATTGATTACACAAAAAAATCACTATTTCACCCAAGCGATGGATTTATTGATTTAATGAATAATGTATATTACGTGATTGTTGCATGCCTTCGAGCTGATTCAAATACATTTTTTTTAAAAAATCGTATTAAATTTTATATTGATTGTGCATGTGATTTTAATTTTATATCCTGTTCTAAACATAAGGCTGATTTGGTTGATTATATTTGTAATCTATCTATTAAGTTGATTGTACACAGTTGGTGCTTAGGGGTGAATCGTTTATTAAATGGAAAAATTGCTATTTTTGATAGGAATGACCAAATAAAAAGACAAGCTTTTGAATATTATAATAAAAGAAAACGATAAATAACTGTGTTTTATATTTCTCTCCACCCTAAATTACATTAATAAATCAGTAAATGATTGTAAATACTTATGATTTATGTTTATATGATTTGTAAGTATTTGAAATCATTTATTGATTATAAATAACACTAAATATATTTAAGTTAAAAGCGCCACCTATAGGAGCCGCACAAAAACAAATAATGGTTGCACGCCATCTATCGGTGGAGGGCACCCTTGAGTTTCAAATTTTGATCATAGAGTGGCGTATCTATACCAGTATAAGTATATAATCTATGGTCGTATCTATCGTATTTTATGTTGTCACCATCCGAAAAAACCAATTAAAAGTTTTGCGACACGGTGAATGGATTTTGATTAAAATACCTAAGTACCACATCTCAGGGACAGACCATTTCGATTTAAGTAGACACCCCCAGGAAAACAAATGGACAGTGTCGCTAGTAGCGACATAGATAATACGATAGCGACTCGTTACCGTCTTATCCGTACCGTATAAATACCTACCGTATAAAAGCGAAACACTCCTCAATGAGTAGGAGAAGGTGGGGTAAGATGGGGTAGAGAGGAAAGACGGGGGACCTAGAAAGAAATTAAGTTCCAAAGTAGGTACAAATAAATTGATAATGCCATCTAGCGCCCTTTTTAAGAGTGTATTCAGAGTTGCAAAGATTGTCGCTGTGCATGACCACTGGACAATTTGGGAGTAAATTATTTAATTTATTGCTGTTCAATCAAATTTTTAGGGCAAGTAAAGTGCGTGACAGTGACAAAATAATAAGACACTCACCATTGAACGATTATTTTTCTAGAGATACATATGTTTATTTTACTATTCATAACATGGTAAATCGTTACGGGAACATTCGTTTTACAATCTCAATTTATTTATGTTTTGTTGAAAGGCTGTTTGGGGCGTGGTGGGGTACTATACCCTGTCTTGCCCCCTGTAAAAGTTGTTGTTAAAAGTATCGTTTTTTTCCTAAATTTCTTGTTATTAGACATGCTGTACAAAAGGAAGATGAATAGAGGGTGAGGGTTAAATATATGAAAAGCAATACGAGATATATTAGGTGGGAAAAAATATATAAATAAGTTGTCTACTCTCGAGCGCAAAGTTAAGCTCGCTAGACAAAATAAAAAACCAAATAAATGTTAAGGAATCTTTGGGTCCTGTTGCAAGAGTTTTACTGAAAATGAGGAACAAACAAACAATAATGCATCTAGTTAACACAAAAGAGCTTCTACCTTATCTACATGACACAACAAAGGAAGCGATACGTTTGTAAAAGAGGCAAAAACTGTTTTATCATTGGATCACAATATTAAACAAAATTAGAAGAGAGATTAAAAGGCAAAAAACGTTACAGAAAAAGAGAAAAAACAATACCGAATAAAACTGAAAAAAAAAACAAAAACGAGGACCAAAGAAGCAATAGAGAAATTATACAGCAGCATTGTACTGATGATACAGAATGTTTGTATCATCAGTACAATGCTGCTGTTTAATGTCGGGTTTGTTTTCTAAGTATAAAGTAATTGTCAAGTACACACTTGATGTACAAGTGGGTACAGTGAGGCTGTGCTGGAGTAAACAATAACGACGATGAAGCTGCACATATGCCCAGTATGCAAGGATAGTGACGGAACGAGAATAAGAGGACGTTGTTTATAGGGTTCCGTACCTAAAATTACAAAAACGGAACCTTTATAGTTTCGTCATGTCTATCTCACGTCCGTATGTCACAAGCATTTTCCTCAAAGACTACTCAATGAGTATTGATGAAATCTTTTATTTATTTATTTTTCTTATTTTTTAAAAAGACGACTCCCGCATTACGTTCCAAGCCCTGTTTTGCAGGGGACTTTAGAAACATACAAGTCACGGACATAAAGTACACCCAGACTCGGAACAACAATTTGTGGATCACACAAAGTGGTGTCCTGTGTAGGAATCGAACCCACGAACTTTTGCGTAGCAGTCGGACATACTCCCACCGCGCCACAGAGGCATCTAGTGAAAAGGTGTCTTGTGTATATTTTTTGGAAATAATCGCTCCGAAAGTTGCATAAATTGTGTGTCCCCCTTAATTATTGAACCGTGTAACCAAAAATATGAAAAAAATCACAATGCATAATAAATACTTTAAACTAAAATAATTTCGGACATGATCGGATATACCGTCATTGAGTCATTGCCGAAAAACTGCGTTTCTCAACAAAAGGCGTAAATGCCATGAACATACGCTCTTCTGCTGATGCAATTATTCAATGCTGCGGAAACCTACACTGATCATGGTCCGACACGCTCTTGCCCGGTTTTCTCGGTTATCTCTAAGAATGAAAAAAACGATTTATTTCGTAACAAAGTTTTTTTAGTTGTAGGTAGGTACTTTATAAATAATATGGTATTGTTTTTTGTCCCAGTCTTACCCCGGATTCCCCTATATTTATCACTAGTATGGCAAAGAGAGGTAGCCAGAAGATTACCTACTCTTACAAACTAACCTACCAGTCTAACTCATAAAGCTTAAGCTTTTACCTATCGTACCTATGTGTTGGTATTGTATACCTACATGAAAGCCAAGTATGAATAGACACTTTTCTAAAAAAAAATATTTGTGAGATATTTATAGATCTGCTAAATTAATAACATTTGCATTTAGACTTGGCATGACTTCGTTCTAGTAATTACTGACGTTCTTTTTATAAACGATACCTACATGTATAAGTAGGTACTTCAAAAACAATGCAATGTGACTTCGCATCCTTTCAGTGCCCTATTCTCACAGTATATCGTGATTTAACACGCTAAAATATTTTACACAAATATTGCTGACGTTAACATCGTCCTAACCCCCCCCCCTTTCTATGTCATCAAAATTAAGTAAACCAATGACCCCCTTTAGTGTTTAAGTAATACTTGAATGGCCCCTAATAGCACGAGAAAGAGTAGATAGTGCACCTAATCTGAAAAATATGTTATTTCACATAATATCATGTTTATCAATTTTGATCATCAAAAGAAATACTTACTAAAAGTATATGATTTTACCATAGAAAATATGACGTCACAAGCTTGCATTACAAACGCTCTTGTACGGAGTACAGTAAACCCGCGCGTTAATCCGACAAACGTTTTGCATCGCAACAAAATAAACGTATTCTTTTCTTTTTTTTCAGGACGTTGTCGGACTATGACATTTGTTGGACTATGGAGTACTGCCACAGACCCCCTATAATTAGATTTTTTTTTTAAAGAGAGTATCTTGTAATACGATAATTATCAAATCAAAGGGTTATATAGTGCCACAGACCCCCTATTATCCGGATTTTTTTGAAAGAGAGTAACTTGTAATCCGACAAATATCAAATCAAAGGATTATACAGTGCCACAGACCTCCTATAATCTGTTTTTTTTTTAAGGAGTGTACCTTGTAATCCGAAAAATAACAAATGTCATGCATGACAATGTACAGTGATAGGTCTGCCGGATTACAAGGAGCTCTGGATTAGCCAGGAGCCGGATTACCAGGGGTCAGCTGTAGGTATATCGATTCTTATTTTTCTTAGAAAGAGACCGATTTGACATAAAGTCAAATACAAAGTGTGTAGACAACTTTTTGTAATTTTTATGCTAATTTTATACATATAAATTTAAATGTTTTGAGGAAAAAATCGTCTCAGGCGGGACTTGAACCCGCGACCTTAGGGGTAGGTACCGGCCCTAAGCCGTAACCAACTCCGGCACAGAGACATGTCCGCCAAAGTCAAATTTAGCCTCCACATGATACGATTTTATGGCAATCGTGACGTTAAATTTAAAAATTAAAAATTACAAAACGTAATATTCAGGCCCAGCGTCATCAAAAATCTGTGTTTAAATGGTCTCTGCAATGAAACCCAGAGTCGTACCTACAAGTTCCTTAGGAACGCGGTGGATAATGTCACAATTGCCATAAAATTGTATCATGTGACTCGTATCCGAGTCGTTTGCGTGAATGAATTCCCACAAACGACTTTCAGTCGCCCGAACAAGCCAGTTTCCGTAAAAGTTTCAGTACCATAGACCATTTACCTACATTGGCTGCGGAAAGTTATACAAATAACTTCAGAATATAACCGAATTCTAGGCGTTTGTGGACCATGAGAAAGTTTCCGATTTGATTGAAACTTGGGCTGTGCTACCAGTTCTTCAGAGGAATTACGAGAAGATACGAGAGATTAAGAGGCTCTCTACATCGAAGTACTAAAGACTTTAGTCGGACTGACATAGAGGCATTTTTATACAAACACTTAGGCCTTGTTTACGAAGATGCGAGGCGTTACGCGTCGCGTGTGGCATGGCGTATCGCGTTGTGTTAGACGTTCATTAAAGTGAATTATTTAGCCCGCGGGCTACTAAATAATTCACTATGTAACTTGGAATATTATAATATTATGGTATGGAGGGGTATTAAATAATTCACTTTTAAACATAGAATTTTCTTGTTAAAAAAGTTGAGTCTGGTTTATGCTATTTCCAAATAAGACAGGCAGAAGGTTTTCACGCGTGCATCGCTTCATCGAGAATTGCCGCCGCGTGTGCTGCTGCGTGTACCGGCGCGAAAAACGCTGCGGGCTTCGCCGCAAAAAACGCTCCATTTCAAACAAACGCGTGTGCAATCGCTTCTCCGTGAACGCAGTCATACAACGCCAGAGCCGCGCCGCCCAACGCTACGCGCCTCCGTAAATGTTGGTATGTATATCCTTTGTGTTTGTATGAAATCGCCCCTATTTTAATCCGATGAAAAATTTAGAACTAGAACCTATTAAACTACAGCTAGGAGTGAGACATCATTTATTATATAATTTCCCCAAAGTGTTCACTGCTACGTTGGAAGATGTCTTAAAGGTTCAGTACTAGAAAAAATTTGGAATCAGCATTAACGGCGAGCACATCACACGCCTTCGGTTTGTCGATGAGATAGTAGTTAGTTCCTCTGATAGATCGATTCAAGAACGAGGTGATCCAAGGTCACCGACATATTACCTATCTCTAAAAAATGCCAGAAAGTGACAGTGGGCGAGGCACATTGTACGGAGATCAGATGACCGGTGGGGCCGAAGCGTTCTTGAGTGGCGATTACGAACCTTCCACGAGATTGATGGACCGACGCGACGACCTGGTGAAGGCCGCGGAAATCCACTAGATGCGGGTTGCACAAGATTGGCTGATTGGAGCGTAAGGATTTAATTAATTCAACTTATTTATATTTTAGTTGAGTATTGCAGCTTTGTTGTTTATAAATAAATGTAATATATATATTTACCATATATTTTGCATCCCTAAATTGATGATGTCCCTCTAGAGGTAACGCTTGCGTGCGGTAGACGCCTTGCACGTCCGCTCACAGAGACAGTAATCACTACGTTTTACGACCGCTTACGGCAGGTCTGTACCTACTCATGGGCGTGCCAAAAAATATTTTTGGAGGTGATTCCGTACAGGTTTTTAAGTGGGCTTGTAGGGTAGGTTAGTAAACAATTAACCCATAAAATGCCATGGGCCCCTAGTTCGTGATAGTAAGTACGTTATTTCGTGAGTTTTGTTTCTGGTGCAAACTCTCGGAAAAACTGGATCACATTAAGTAAGTAGTGTTCCGTATGGGAATCGAATCCCACGAACTTGCACTGCTATCGTACACACTCCCACTGCACCATATGAAATGGAGAAATGTGTACTAAGTGCATTGGTAAACGTTAATTACAAATTTTAAAAAAAAACATAGGTTTGGAACACAGAAGGATTTGAATTTTGTTTTAATTTTTAGTTAATGATAACAAATAATGCTTTTATTACATATGCATTATTTGTTGTCATATATACTTATTTAAAATATCTTTATCCTGAGAATCATCTGACCTCACCTCACGGTAAGGTCTTATTTTGTGTTCTATACCTGTTTTAATATTACAATTTAAGTACTTACCTACCTTTGTGAAAGAAACAATAAAAAATTATAATGTTTATATATCCATCTTAATCTCAATCCTGTTCTTAATTTAAACCCTTTCTATATTTCAGTTTTTTACAAACTCCAAACACAAACCAGGAGCTTAGAAGCAGAGTCAAATTTGTCGCCCGTGTAGGTTGCTTCGCGACAAGTTTGAGCTGTATCCATACTGTTGGCATTTGAAACATCTGGTCACCATCGTGAAGTCTCGAACTGGGCAGGACGTCCAATAGATAAACATACAATCTTGGTATCTATTTATGTGGCTCTTCCACCTTCAGTCCGGAACTGGTTAGCTGGGTTGACTTTCTAAGCTTCTCTATGTTGTCCTTTGTTTCGGTGCTGATAATGATGCAATTTCATGTTCCGGGTAGATAATTTTCTGGGTTTTTGTCAATCTTTTTGCATTTATCATTGAGCTCAAATTATTAGGGCGCGGAAAAATTATTGCATATATTGTCTGCCCCCACCCCCTCCCTTCTCTTTTATCTTCTAATCCGTGTAACCAAAAAAATATCAATAAATGTAATGTTTTTCGACATGATCGGTTATATGTACCGTAAGGCGTTATTCTATTAGTCAAGTTACTTAGATACAAATTACAATTTGCATACAACTTGTATGAGGTACTCGAACTTGTACAAAACATTGAAATCAATAGCGTTTTGTTCTCGATGGTGCAATTAACTTGTATGCACATGTGACGTCATACTTGTATGCAAGACTTGCAAAATGTAATAGCGCCTTTTTTTTGTCTCTTCCCTCCAATATTAATCGGTAGAGATTATGGCTCGCACATTATGTGCATACGCCAGTTTCAAGTATAATTTATATCTAGTTTTTTTCTTTCAATCACAAAGTCTCGTTCTTGTCCAGTTAACACGTATTTCAAGTATATTTAACACTGTTTTACACTTTAAACGCGGAGCTGTAAAAATAGCGACATGTCAATTTGCCGCAATTTTTACAACTCTAATAGCGCCTTTATCGTTGAAAAACTGCGCTTCTCAACAAAAGGTCGTAAGTGCCATTAACATATGCTCTTCTGTTGGTGTTTAGGCGAGGAGTATACCTATTAAAGTACTTATAATTGTTCAGTGTTCTATTAACTAATACATAAATATTGAACAAATGAATACCAATAATAAAAATAGGTAAGTACTTTTATACTAGTTACTACTACTTCAAATAAAACTAAGATTAGTGATAAACAACCATTATAATTTATTGACAACATGCTGGTTATCATAAAGCGTTTAGGTCGACGATATAATTAACACTTGAAATTCGTTTGCACATGACATATAGGTGCCTACCTTTACTCATTTTACATGTTTTCTTTATATAATTTCATCATAGTCTTATTATTCAAGGGCAAGCTAGAGCGGCGGTTTTCATGCAACGCATTAGGAAGAATTGCCATTAACAAAATTAAAAAATAAATTTTATTAAAATTAAAAAAATTATGAAAAGAAAATAACTATTTTGTAAAACCAAAAAGTTTTCCTTTAATAGGTCCTATAATTGGTATAATATAGTAAAGAAAGTAAAAAACATATTACTTTCTTTACTATATTATACCAAATGTAGGAAAATCTTTGAATGAACATCGCTCTAGCTTCCCTATAAATGTAACAACTATCTTTACTCTTTAAATGTTTTTGGTTCACAATTTAAATAATAGAAATCTCAGTCAACAAAATACTTATATGTCACAGAGGACAAACTTTCTCTTTAAAGTCCAAAATTCAGAAGATGTTAAATACAATTAAATCTTTGATAGTACATTCCTAATGTCAACAGTAGTCAAAAGTAAAATACTCTCTTCAGTGTGTGAATAAAAACGACAGTATATAAAATGAAACTGTCTCTCATAGCAAACTGTATTTTTCATTTTTAGGGTTTCTTATAGTTTCTTTTAAATATTTTGTAATTCCTTTTGTTTCCAATTTCGTGTTACATTTGGAACGTACTTATGCGATACTTTTAGCTTTACTTTCTTTAGAAAGCTCGGGGTAACATTGACTGTGACCGTTTAAAACTGGATGAAATTTAGTGAAAATACATTTTTTTCAACGGCTGGCAGGAGCTGGATGCGAGAAGCCGAAGATAGAACAAAGTGGCGTGCAATTGGAGAGGCCTATGTCCTGCAGTGGACTGCGGTAGGCTGATGATGATGATGATGACATTTTTTTCATCTGTCTGACCTTTTTTGGTTTCGACATTCATTGCCCCCCTCGCTCCTCGCCCCCGTCATGCAAGTGACTCACACCTCTACAATCCACCCTATAAATCTTATAAAGGAAACCGCAAACACAAATTCCGAACTTGATACTATTGTTAAATATACTGATGCTAAAAGTATCGCATGTATTTACTACGCATACTGTCAACATGTAAATGCTCAATCTATTTGAAAAAATAACACAAACATCCATTTATCACTTATTTTGTACATAATATCTTACGAGTATAAGGGAAAAAGTAGTCAAATCTCTCAGTCAACAGAAACAACAAGCGTCTAGCTCAATAAATATTTGTTCGAGATACAAACCATAACTTAACAACTATTGATAATTCAATTAACACCAATATAAAAAGCCCACATTAACACCAGTTTTACGCCCGAATACTCATTATTTTTTGAGTCGTGCTCAAAAATATGTCTGTTGCTAATAAATATTCACCTTTAAACCTTGTCCAGATAGGGGAAATTCGCCGCGAATTCGTCGATACTGGGCAAAATACGCGCGTAAATCGCGTGCACTACGCAAGACTCTCGACTCGCGCTTGATACGCGCGTATTGCACGCAAGTCTATACATTAGAGACGCCTTGTTGTGTTCAGTTTACGCGCGACTTTCAGAGCGAGTGTTAGTACCAAGATAAATTAATCGCCAAAATTTTTTGCCAAATGCTAACGCATCGGTGGGCTTCTTCTGAACGCAACGGTTGCACTTAATCGTAATACCCGCGTGTGAATCGCGGTGAATTCGCCCTTTCTGGATAAAGTCTTAAATGACAGCATAAGAGTTAACGGCGTATAACAATTGGTTGAATTTTGAATATCATAAACAATGCCACTGTTTCTGCAGTCATTTAAAATCCCGAACGTAAAAGGAAAACATAATTTCGATTTAACAACGTGGGCCTATTATTTCACAATTATTCTAAAGCACAAATCCATATATTGCACACCTATTTTTATATAACACAAACATTATATTATTTATGGTAACATTGGTTCGATTGAAATCGATTGTGTCTTATAATATCTACGGTGACGTTAGTAGGTACAACACATCGACATAATTGTTTGATCGTAAACAGAAAGGTGTGGTCAAATTTCAGCATATAACCACACTATTTCAGTTATATTTTGTATATTATTGATCTAAGAAGAACAGTAGTCATAAAACCCTGTCTTCAACGAAATAAACACTTAATTATGATCGCTACCGATTCATAATATACGCAGCATTACATTATGTAGTCAATACGTCGCAGGCAAATTCTATAATTTGCCGGTGTATAAATGGCGTTGTGAATTTACAAAATTAAATACGTTTTAAGAACGGCGTCGTCGGTTTATAAACAGAAATCTGTTCCGTTTAAAAACTGACGTCGCGTCGGTATACTGGCGAATTATATAATTTGTCTGCAACATATACAATACCAAAAACAATTCTTCTAAAATAACTAAAGTACATTTTCTACACTTGTTTATCAACCATACAACACAGAACATCGAATAGGACATCTAATACACAAAATTTATTATACCTCTATTAAGAATGTAAAATAGGAATACAGTTTCATTGTGGTATCTATAGTCAATAAAAAAATTATAAGGTTCAGTCATGAATCATGATTATATCACACCATAAAAACATTTTCTCATAATAAGCATTGTTCTAAAATTCATAAGAATATTACTAATGTAGAACATAGTACATTACTAAGTTGATAGACAAATAGATAGTATGTTCTTATACCAAACCGGCAAAGTAGAGTTAGAATCTGGTTGAGTACAAAAATAAAAAATTAAAAGTCGCAAGTCCAAGACAGACTACAAACCGCAAACTACAAGCAAGGTAAATTTCTTGTGCGCCCGCAGACTACAGAACCTATGGTGAAGAGGACCGCAGTGCTTAAATGGGTATCGACCTTAGAGTGAGATAGAATATTATAAAACGCTAGGTTTTATGATATTCTATCTCACTCTAAGGTATGGAATAAAATAATGAGATCCACATACGGCTTGTGCGGTCTGCAATTTATCTTGGTATCAAAAGGGCCGCCTTCGCAAGCAATAATGGGATCGATGCGGGCTTGTACCCACATTTGTTTTAATACACATTAGCTTTTTAAACTTAATTTTACACACAAATACTATATAAATAACTCCTCACATAGGGTTATACTATGAACCCTGTCATACCTGGTACACAAAGCTATATATTTTATCTAAATAAAAGTACAAATTTAAATAATAATGTACTTAGGACGATAGCGGATTACGGATAAAGCATGTCTGCCGAGACTGCCAAATCACTTTTGGCGTGATAGTCTCGAAAAAAACACATTCAAATTCGCAAGCCCTAAAACAACTAGGAACATTTTGTAACTAATTTTAATGACATCATAAGATTGAAATGAATTTGAAGGATCTGGTGAACGCATCTATTAAGTCATTTAACCGCCGTTTTTAATGTTCTATATATCGATTGTTTGACTACTAGAGATATATATTTGACATAAGCTACATACAAAAAATATATCAAAATTATCTACTAGAGATATACATATATTTGACATAAGCTACATACAAAATATGTCAAAATTATCTACTAGGGATATATATTTAACATAAGCTCCATACAAAATATGTCAAAATTCTATCTCTAGTAGCCAAATTTATCTATAGATAGATTTTTGAAAACGGCCGTTAGTGTAGTGTAATCAGCAGTTTAGAATGTACCAAGCAAGCATACAATTTCAAGGAAATTCGACACGCGCAACTACGGAATGCCACATTAAACATAAACGCTTAATAACAATGACTATTCTACACCCAATTTGCGACAACATAATTTCTAAATAGTGCAAAACACGTACCGTCAACGGCATAAGTCACTAAACACTAGTCGTCACACGAAATTTCAGAGATATCATAAAAAAAATGTAAAAAATATTAGAACTTAGAACACTGTTGATTCGAACAATGGCATCTGTTAAGCGACTTATGTCGTTAATTCTCTTGTCGGTAATATCCATTGCTTATCGGGTATTTTGCGATTACAATTTCAACAACTGGCTGGTTGTTGCTAATCCAAAGAGCTGAACCATACATAGCCCCATCATGAATATAAAAAAAACATAACCCACAGCCGGGTAAAAAATATATATTATGTCATAAAGTCTATTCATGTATGTCAAAAGCGACGAGGATACTACCAACGAGTTGTCTACATAAATATAATTGACTAAACAAAACCGATACTACCCGTACAAAGCTCTTCCCTCCAATAACAACAAATTAAGACCAAGTAAACCACGATCTGCCTTCTCCCGTGGGAGTGCTGCTGGTACTTTTCGGTGACTTGGGTGATTTTGGAGTCTTTGGAGTTTGGGGTTTGGACGAATTTGAATCCTTATCTTCGGTCGTTGCTTCAGCGTTTTCTATCGTCGACTGTAACTATAATAAAAACACAAATAATTATCACTTGAATCCTTCCAATCGCCTAAAATTGATAAGAATTAATCTTCGGAATTTAAGTGTACAATTAACAGGTCTACAAATAGAAAAGATAACAATGTAAAATTGCTTAAAGAAAAACAACGTACCTTAATATTGGTTTTCGCTTGCATTTCCCGTTCGTATTCCCTAACATCTTCTATATTCATGTCGTACCATTCGTCCATCCAGGCAAATGCTTGTCGATGACCAAGGAGCAGTATTTCACGAATTGCCTGGAAAAAATGTTTATTTATTACTTATAATTAAAATCTGCTATCTTAAACTATCGCTGTGGTCGAAACCCCCCCCCCCCTTCCCCCTACAGGACACATTTTTTTTAATTGGTCGTCATATTGTTGTTCTGAGTCAGGGTGGACTTGGTATCCATGATTATGTGTATTTATAAAGACCACCGCGATATAAAAATAATAATTTCTTTACGATTTTTCAGTAAATCTTATAGCGCACAGTTACGCATAGCTAATTGCACATTTGATATCTTCAATAATATTATCAATCTTTTTTTTTTAATTTTACTCTTATTTACACATTTTTATTGTGATCAGCGAGAGATAAAAAGAAGCAAAAATATTTCTTTAATCAATATACATACGCCTTGAACATAATCTTCGACTTTAGTCTGAAAGCCCCAAACCTCGAACTTAGTACTAACTGATTTGTAACAACACATAATTGGCTGATGACTCTCCCTCCACCCCTCTACCAGAGGCCCACGATTAGTTTTCTGTGATTTGAAGAACTTTGGGTCTTCCGCTTCTTTGTAATGATGTGGTTTGATCTCATCATAAGCTATATCTAAGAAGTCTACTTCTCTTTGTTCTAATTCTTCAGGTGTTAAACCCAAACACTAAAAAAACATGGAAAAATTACAATAAAACACTGTGCCTTGTTCCCAGAATAGCTGTTGGTGGAAATGGAAAATGCTTAAAATGTATAGACAAAAACCCAGGACAAGCAAATACAAACGGTAATGGTAAATTTGTAGTAGTAACAGTAATTAGGTTATTAGTTTAATTTTTATTGTGATATTTCAAGGAAATCAAAGTTTTTTATAAGCTACGGTACTTAATCGAGTAAATATTTTATTATAAGGCTAAATACCTTTGTTTATTGCCCGATGTCTCGACCTATGTAGCTTATCAAATTCTATAATGTGTACAAATCGCGAAAGTTTACGAACATATATTGAAATCAAAAGTTATTATTTTTACTTTTACAAGAACAATATACAAATGAAAAGAAAAGGAAAAGAGTATAGGTAAAAATTAATATCGACAAATGAGAAGAATGTCAATTAAAACAAACTTACATTTTCTGTGGTCCCATTGTTATCTTCGTATCTTGTCTGAATAGATATAGAAAACTTCGGTATAAAGGAACACTGAAAAATGTTTAAATTATTGTGAAATACTTGCTATACTATAAAAGGATAGCAGGCTTTATTCAACATAAATTACATAAAAGTTATATTAGTGAGCAATTCTTAAAACCCTTTAAAATATGTTCATGGTTAATTATGTACTTAAAATATTGCTCAGCTGGACGGGTTAACAAGATTGCTAGTAATGTGCGAGCCACATTGCTAGTAATCTAAAAAAAAACACTACAAAGAAATGATTTCAGATAACTTACGAGTGGCATTTATTTACTTTTATAGATTCTATAAATTGGACAAGACAGTCCGATACTCTAGTATAAACGCCCTATCGTTAATATAGGTACGAATATTTTCTACTCGCATTTTTACTTTAAGAAAAGTTAGAGCATTTATACGAGCAATAAATAACATTGAATCAATTACCTTTTCATCAACCAATATAGTATAATTTAAAATTTGAAACATTGGCTGAGTAACGATTGATGAGAACATTAGAAATTAGTTTGACCTCGCACACAGACAATGATATGAGGACATACATAAATCATACCAATATTATAAATGCAAAAGGAATTCTGTGCCGATTTTAATGAAATTACAGTTTATACAACTTTAATAGAAAGGTGTGGTCAAATTCAGTCTATGGCACTATGATATCAAATAGTTATAGTGTTTTCTTTCTTGTTGTCCAATTTCAGTAATGGCCAGTGTGCGGCATGCGTATTGGGTAATACAACCAAAATTCGATTGCATGATTATGCACACATAGATGGTTTTAATTGATAATATGTATTTCGATAACTAGAATGATTAAAATCTGCAGGTAGGTACTAAGATTTTAATAAAATTAATGTGGATTGTTACAATGTTGGGCTTGTTACAATTGATCAATTGAATTAATGATCCTTGAATTTGACTACACCCATTTGTTACACATTGTAATGGTCTGGGGAGAAAAGCAGCTTAAAGCCTGGGCAGTCATATAACATACTTTTCATCGCAATATCGACATTTATAGAAATATACCATCGACCCAGAAAGTTTTTTTTTAAACTCCGATTCCAATTTGTAATTCAAATAATAATGTGTGCACATACAAATAAAAATACTACTTACTGTGTACTCTGTAGATACGACATGAAAAAGAAAAATAAACAGTTATATCATTGTGCAAATAGAACATAAATATGTTGAAAAGTTAATATAAACTTTACCTGTTATAGTATAAGGATAATAGTTCCATGCCTTTTCAGTGACATAGAATATTTTTGGTATCAAAGACTGCACCCAATAGGGTAAGTGGCTGTAAAACACATAAGGAAACATAGTTAATAAATAGACATATTACTGAAATACAAAAGTATATTTTATTCCTTTATTGTAGTTAGGTGATTTTTTAGTACGTATGTAATTCAAGGAGAATGTGTTACTAAGAGGTCACCTACTCAAACAATCTCCACTTACGAATATATTAAAGCTGAGGGTTTTTGTATGTTTGTTCACCTTAATCTTGGTACCAAATTATATTTCGCTTGAGAAAGATTATAGGGATTTGTATCATGAATTCATGATCAGATATACAGTTAATGTAGTATAAATACTAATGAATATTATAATATTTGTAAATTGTTAGTAGCATAATTTTATTATCATAATAAGCCTCATTGTTTTATTTTCTTTTATTCTATATCGAAAATAAACGGTTTAAAATGTCCAATTACCAGAATGTTCAATGCCCATTTTTTTTCTAAGATGGTCCTGCTAATAGCGTTACTGAAGGTAACTGAAACAACTCTCGGATTCCATTCACCTAAGACCACTACGCGCAACTAAGACCTATAAATACTTGGGTATGTCGCAGGCGCTGTGCATAAATGGGGTTGACATAAAACAGCTGCTGCGAGAACGTTTCTACTGTCGCCTGAAAAAAGTGTTTAATTGCCTTTTGTCAGGTGGGTCATGCCACTTCTTATGTACCTACACCTTCGGCATACTCAAGTGGACTCAGACTGAATCAGACGCTTGGATCGAAATGTCCGCACACTGATGAAGTCATACCGAATGCATCACCCGCGCTCATGTGATGAGATTGTATATCCCGCGGAAGTGTGTGGGCCGGGGTTTAATGAACTTCAAGTCCCTTCATAACCACGAGGTATACAATCCCAGGGAATATTTCTGACATATGGACGTGGGTGTGCATCGGGATGTCGTCGCGGTGGACTCCGGGCTAACCCCGTTCTCCTTGGTTAAAGAGAACCGGCGCAGGCCTGTAGTACTTGGTATTAGCGAACGCAGAGAGGTATGGCAGAGCAAGGAGCTTCACGGTAGGTTCTTTCGGACTCTTCATGGGCCCGATGTAGACCTACTAGCGTCCGAGGCTTGGCTACGGTACGGTGACTTCTTCGGAGAACCGAGGGTTTTGTCTGTGCAGTTGCTGACGAAGTTATCATGACCAATAATTACCGGAAATATATCCTGAGGGATGGCGCTATTTACATCTGTCGTGCCTGTCACCGACCCGGTGAGTCCCTCAGACATATCATTTCCGGCTGTTCATGTCTTGCTAACGGCGAGTACTTGCACAGACACAATCAAGTAGCCAAGATGTCGACATCACCGTCCCCCATGACGAGAAAATCGTGAAAGCCGAATATGATAAACAAATGAAATATCTGGATCTCCTGCACGAGATTGTCGACATGTGGTATGTTGATTCAGCGATCATTGTACCTATAGTCATCACAGTCAAGCGATTGATGCAAAAGGCAGTACTTCTACACACGGCCCGCATAGTGAGGTTTCCAGAAGTTATAGGTGTACTTATAAATTAATTGACAATTTAAATTAAAGTAACTAGTAAGTAAGTATTTATAAGACACAAAACGGATACGAAGCTAGGGACCACGAAGACCTCTTCACGAACGATGTTTTTGAACGCCTTTTCAGAGCTAAGAGCGTCCAGCAGCCCAAGTTGTATAGTTTGCGAAAGATCCATAAAAATAACGTGCTACTACGCCCGATCGTAAGCCAAATCAGCTCACCTTACGATCTAGCAAAACACCTAACCACGATACTGCAACCATTAGTGGGCAAAACAGCGTCGTTTGTAAAGGATTCTCGCCATTTTGTTGACATTATTAAGACCATGAGAGTGGAACTAGACGAGGTGATGGTGAGTTTTGATGTGGAGTCACTATTCACAAACGTTCCCATTCAGGACTTTCTTAAGGTCATCGAGAGGAAGCTTAGCGCGAACGATCTGCCTATACAGTATATTGTATTATTGAAGAAATGCCTAGAGGGCAATTTTTTTGTTTACCAGGGACAACACTACCTCCAGATCGACGGAGTGGCCATGGGTAGCCCAGTTGCGCCGGTGATGGCCAACATCTGGATGGAACATTTTGAAGAAGCAGGTCAAACTATGGAAGAGGTACGGGGACGACGTGTTTAATATCATGAAGGGCGGTAGATTAGAAGTAGAACAATTTACTGATTACTTGAACTCCATACACCCTTACATCAGGTTCACTTTTGAAATGGAGATAAACAAATCGCTGGCTTTTCTTGATGTGAAAATAATGGTTAAAGCGGATGGTACTCTGGCACACAGTGTCTACCAGAAAACCAACGCACACAGACAGGTATTTACATGCTGACTCGCACCACCATCCTAGACATCTGCAATCCGTGGTATCATGGCCGACAAATAGAGCATATGACATTTGCGACCCTGAACACTTAGAAAGTGAGCTCACACATGTTCAGGAGGTACTAAAACGAAACGGATACAGAGGAAGCACACGACGTACGAAGAGGAGAGACTCCCGACCGAGGGTTGACAGGGCTCCAGCTTTTCTACCGTACGTGAAAAGAGTGACGTATAAAGTTGGAACAGTACTGCAGAAATACTTCATTAAGACTGTATATAGTCCGCACTCCATGGTAGCTAAGCACCTACGTATTCCTAAGGATGTCATTCCTCTACAGACACCTGGCGTCTACAAAGTGGATTGCAGCTGTGGTAGCTCCTACATCGGACAAACCAAACGCACAATAGCGGAAAGGGTTAAGGAATGTTCCTTAAACCTTTCCAGCTGTGAAAGCGGCTGCATCGCGGCTGTGAAAACCGACAGACAAGCAATAGCGGAACACTTGCTAGATGCGGGATCCAATCACTGGATTGAACTACATAAACCACAAGTCCTCTCCACTGACCGTCACTACTACTCCAGGATAGCGCGGGAAGCAGTTGAAATAAAAAAAACACGTCAATTTCAACCGAGAAGATGGATATCGTTTGTGAACATCGTGGAATCCAGTGATCAGCAAGTGTACACACCGCCGAACAAACATTAGGCGCCAGTGTGCAGATCTCGTTAGTGTTGTTGTCGAAGTACCGACGGTTCCGTAACAGTGAATGATAAAAATAGTTACTTAACCGCCGCCTGTAACTCGGCGTTGTTGCTCGTTTAGCACCACCCGGGGGGCACGTGTAGGGTGGGCCTTAGGAAAGGTGGTAAATCCTACGGACGCGAGCAACTTATAGCGCCCCCCTAATAGGGTTTTGAAGGTGTAAAACCTACTTAGTATCGACCTAAGCTGCTAAGTATTTATTATTTAATAAGTTACTCCATATTTAAATTGAAGATTAGATACTTATTAACAGGTATTTTGATATTGATCTTTACTAAAAAATATAACATTTATCACAAGTTAACGTGATTTTACGATAATATTGTTAGTACAAAACATATTGAAACAAACTCCAGAGTTTTACAGTTACAGTCGATTCCTGTTACATGTAGACAATCGTATGTATGTCCCACAATACTTATCTCTGTCTGCATGCTATATGTTTTTGTTACTAAATTATGTGGTAAGTATTAAATCACTTTGGTTTTGGCCAAGTTTAAAATGATGCCATTGTCATGTACCCACTTAGCGATGTTATCAAAGTCTGTTTGTAAGACAGCCCTAGCCTCTTGTATATTTTTGGATGAGTACAGTAGGCACATTACTGACACTATTTACATGTATGATGTATCCCATCGGACCGAACACCGAGCAGGTCGGCACCCCTAAACTCACCCTAGCTTCACGTCCTATCACCCCTGCAACACAGGTTTGCAGTGTTCTGTCGCTTAGGTAGTTACGAAACCACTCGTTTGTTCGGCCTCTGATCCCACACTGTTCATTTGTTAATTTTTTAGGTAAAAAGTTACTTTTACCTAAAAAATGAATCAAAAAATAAACTGTTACTACTACTTTACCAGACATTCATTCGTGAATATATTATATTAACTGTTTGGTATACTTATTTCAGTTATTAAAAACCGGGAAAGAGCATGTCGGACCATGCTCAGTGTAGGGTTCCGCAGCCGTTATTACACTACATATGAAAAAATACTATGTGACAAATTGCACTACCAAAATTGCGTATGTTCATGGCACTTAAACCCTTTTGGCAATAACTCAAAGGCGTTACATCCGATCACGTCGAAAATAATTTTATTATAGTACATTATGATTTATGTAAGTTCGGTAAGTTGATAATTACAGCCGAGGCGAAGGCTACAAGAAAGTAGAGGCTTTAATTATCAAAGCGCACGTATGTCATACTACGTTTTATAACATATTTGAGAGGCAATGAAAACAATACAGCGAAAAGAAAAAGCGCGCGGAATAAGTTTTAGTTAGTACCTGGACAAGTGAATTCTTTTCTCAGTAAATTGTCCCACACCATTAATTTCATCATTGACCTGCTCGTTAGCGACCACCTCCACACCTTCACCCCCGCTGGACTGCTCAAAGCTGTGCCGTGCAATCATATACAGCTGTCCAATGCGATACTAGAAATAATCAAATATACTATTATAATAGATTTTATTTTTTACTAGCAGTCCCACGCAATTTCGTCTACATAAAATATTCCCCATTTTTGCAACATTTCTCATTGCTGCTCCGCTCCTATTGGTTGTACCGTGATATTATATAGCCTCTAGCCTTCCTCAATAAATGGGCTATCATGGGCTGAGAGAGATTAGCATGTTCAAACAAACAAACTCTTCAGCTTATAATTATATATATAACTTATGCTTATAATATTAGTATAGATTAGGGGTCCTTAATATACTGATTGCAGAAAGGAAAATGAACTGAAACCCCATTTTGGTTAAAATATTTTTTGTCCATAATTGAGTTTACTTCATTTTTCCTGTCCAGAGTTGATATGAATTAGAAAGAAATATATTTTTCACTTTCAACTTAAAAATGGAATTAGATTTAAATACTTCACAGTATATCCATACCAATATACTAATATTACAAATGTCTCTGTCTGTCTGTTACCTTTTCACTCTTAAACTGCTGAACCGATTTATATGAAATTTGGTATGGAGATAGTTAGAGTCCCGGGGAAGGTATAGGATAGTTTTTATTGCGATGCCTGACATACACGCAGATGGAGCTCCAAGCGAAAGCTAGGTAGGGATAAATTTAAGGCTATATTATTATTATTAATATTATACAGAGGAAAGATTTTTAATACTGAAATTTGGTACAGAGGTAAAGTGCAGCTTAGGCGATGGATGGAGCTGTTCCTGGAGCTCCATTAGTATACTAAAGCCAAGATTAATGTTTGTGGGTAAAATAATAACATGACAATGGAAATACCTATAATTGTTATTTTATATTTAAGTTTTAAAAATTGCTTCGGTGTGAAATTGGATTAATATGTCACTGCATTTTATTAATTTATTATTATTATCACTGTACTAATACCTCAAGTGGTACAGATGTTCTAAATAAGTGATATTTTATTGTAACATAGATCAAGGAGGCCTTTTAAAAATAAAGTCTTGCGGTATAGGAGCTAAATTACTATTTCTACATAAGTTGGAAGTTATAGCAGTATATGACTGCTATAACTTCCAACTTACATAAAAATAGTTTTTAAGCTATGTTTAGTCTTCTTTACACTTAGATTGTAATATTTGAATGACCAGTGCTAACAAGAGCTAATTGTAAGGTTCAGCTATGAGAAAATATCAATCTGAATGCTAATACAGGCAATAAAATCATAGTTACTGCGCAGTGCGGGCGAAATACCTGCAGCCATACATAGGCATCAGCTTAACTGTACATAAACAGCTATAAATCAAAGCTTAGCAGCCAAGGCCATATTAGTAACTGCTATTTTCAGTATTGTCCGCAAAATCAATATATTTAAAATATATTTTTGAGCAGACGTTATAATGTCTCTCTTAATTATATAGAATAAAGAATAATTTTCGAAACTTGCTAACAATTACAATAGGTAATAATGTTTTCCTTTGTGTAATGTAAGTAAATAACAGAGAAACATTACCTCTTCAACCGTCATTGGCATGCATATTCTGTATTCTTTAGTTAGAACCATCTTGTAATGTATTCTTCTTTTATTATTACAGATTCAGCGCGTGATTTATTTTATAAAACTATAAATCAGGATAATCACGACCACGACCACTATTCGATTATAATTGTCAATCTTGACAAGGAAGGGTGATTGACAGTGACACTGGCACTTCGGCAGGCAGACTGACAAGTAGTGTTGCCGCATAATCAATGGAGGTTCAATAATTATCGATTATTAGATGTGCCCCAAAATTACCTCGATGCTATCGATTGAACTATCGATATTCAATATACTCGATATGATCGATACTATCGATTTCAACTATTTAGCAAAACTATCGATTTTAATTGATTATAATTAAATGCCCAATATGATCGATTATAATGAAAAAACAAAAAATATAGCAATATAATCGACTTAATCGATGGCATCGATTTAATCGATTTATTCTAACATTGGTTTATATCGGGAATATCGATACTATCGATAGTCTAATCGATGGTACGATTGATTCTGTGTGAACACAATCGACAAATCGATAGCCGATTATTTTGAAACACTACTAACAAGTACGACATAAATATTTCTCTGTAGATAAAAATGTACTCTGTGATAAATGCATTGAAAACTCATTGACTTTGAACAAAAAATATGTAAGGTCAGGTAAAAAGTACTCTTAAATTTGTATGCTCTTATCTGGTCAAATTACTGAAAAACCGAAAACTGTTTTTTCCGCTAGTACCATTGCCGATTATATAGCGTATTTTCGAGTATTGATTTATTTTATTATTTATAATCATAGCAACACTACTGCTGGCTGGCTACTTAGGTTGGCAGCATTGTCAATGTAAGGTTCTCTCACTACATAGCAAAGAGTGAACTAATTGCTACATAGTCTATAGTAATCTGTGCTCTCAACTTCTCTCCTCTCTATCAATTTGTCAAAATATCTTCAGCTACGTCCAATGTACTGTTCTCAATTTTGTAATTTCAATTAATTTTTTCTTTAATAATGTTTTTCTAATTATTAACTTAATAAAAATTTGACACACTACTGTTGTTGAAAAGTTGAAGACATTATTGCTACCCACATAAATCTAAGTGGTGTAAACAATGGATCCCAAAGAGGTGGTCGAACACTTAGTTGCATTAAAAGTAATGAGGCTTACTAAACCGGCCTTAGTAAGCCCTAAAATTGTTACCTGTGATTCCAAAGACCTGCCAGGTAACATTTTGAACAATTATTTGAAGGATGATGCTACTTCGGTGACTCAAATGGAGACTCTTGCCGCTGGTCAGTTTTTGTTACTTCCACAAAGTTTTGGCAACATATACTTAGGAGAAACGTTCTCTTGTTACGTATGCGTACACAATGAAACTAATCAGCCTGTGCAAAGTGTGTCTATTAAAGCTGACTTACAAACCAATTCTCAAAGGATATTACTGACTACACAACAAAACCTCAATCCTACTATGCTGGATGTTGATGAAACCTTAAGTGATGTTATTCACCACGAGGTTAAAGATCTTGGCACACACATTCTAGTCTGTGAAGTAACGTACATGTCAAATTATAATACATTGGCATCATTCAGAAAATTCTTTAAATTTGAAGTCATGAAACCTCTGGATGTGAAAACTAAATTCTACAATGCTGAGTCAGATGATGTTTATCTTGAAGCTCAAGTGCAGAATATCACATCTGGCCCAATTATTTTGGAGCAAGTTTCTCTTGAAAGCTCACAGCAATTTAATGTGAAGTCATTGAATGAAATTGATAATGGCATTTCTGTATTTGGAGATGTTACATTACTACAACCTCAAGAAAGTTGTCAGTACCTCTATTGCCTGACACCTCGGGAAAATATATCTAAAGAGATAAAGCTGCTAGCTGCTGCTAAAAATATTGGAAAATTAGATATAGTTTGGAGATCGAACTTAGGTGAAAAGGGGAGATTACAAACTAGTCAATTACAAAGAATGACACCAGATTATGGAGATATCAGATTGACATTTGAAAAGATACCAAGCAAGCTATTTGTGGATGAACCCTTTGATTTCCAATGCAAAATAGTAAATGCTAGCGAAAGGACCTTAGATTTAATTATAAAATTACGTTCTCTTCAAGATTCTAGCCTACTTTGGTGTGGAACTTCAAATAAGAAGCTGGGTCCATTAGAACCTGGAAAATCCTTATATGTAAACTTAACTGCTCTACCTATTAATACTGGTCTGTGCAATATTTCAGGAGTATCATTAATGGATTTATTTTTAAAGAGAACTTATGATTATGATGATGTAGCCTCTGTTTATGTCTATTATCCTGAAATTTAAGAATGTAATGTGCATGTTATGGTATTTGTTATTAAAATTATTCCATCTGGGTCTATTTAGGTTGTAGTTTTAATTGGCATTTTATGTCCAAGGACTCCATTTCAGAAATTATCTTTTACCTGCTCAAAATTGCAAATAAAGTAGAGATACCATAGTGGCATGGTTTCATGAAATATTAAGGATACCATATTACCCACCAATTTATACTAGTCTATGCTTACCAGACTACCTCAAAGAAAATATTTATCATTGCTTCAGATGACAGTAGCACTGGTATACCAGATCAGTATATACAAAGTTCTTTGTAGGTATACCTGCCTTTTAAAATGTCCATCCCATCCAGGGTGGGTAGGCGATCTGCCCATGTGATGTAAAGATAGTCTAAATTAAAAGAATACGCAGTGATTACTAATTAGAATACCCATGCATTTTTTAATATCACCATTTTGAGTCGACTCTAAGCAAAATTACTGATGTTTAAAAACGGGAGGCTATGTTATCTGTGAATAATCTATTTCATTCGATCATTACATTTCATTGATGAAAATTTGTCTATGATTTGTTCATATCATTCATTATCCGTCTCTGTCTCTCCTGTGAGTTTACATTTTTGATATTTCAAGTTTCTGCTGATTTCGCATGAATATACTTTGTATTATATGATAAATAACCATAATTAACATTTTTTTCACAGGTATATGGAATACTTTTAAATGAAATGACGAATATAGATTATCAAATTTGATGTAATCGTCAAATGGAAGTGTTCCTATTGTGAACGATTTTATTCTGATGTGGCCCAATCATGTCGAATCGAACTGTTCCTTCGTTATCTTAAATAATTTTCTTTTGTATGTTATTGTGAGTTAAGTGGTAATTGTTGAACTTTTAATCTAAAATGGCATATCAAACCCTTCTTCAAGAATATATGCTCATACCTCCAGTGACAAGAGCATATACTACTGCCTGTGTTGTCACTACATTAGCGGTCGTAAGTTTATTTGTTTATTTAAATACGTGTCTTAGTGCTGTATGCGTCGTGGACTTGTTTGAATTAATTTAACACCAACAACTGTTTCAATAAATAATCTTACTTTGTCTTTTGTTTCAGCAACTAGACCTTGTATCGCCTTTTCAGCTGTATTTCAATCCTAATCTAATATTGAGGAAGTACCAGCTATGGAGGCTGATAAGTACTTTCCTCTTCTTCGGAAATCTAGGTTTCAATTTCTTCTTCAACATGATATTTACATACAGATATTGTAGAATGCTAGAAGAGGGCTCATTCAGGGGCAGGACGTCTGATTTTGTTGTAATGTTCATGTTTGGAGGTGTTCTTATGATTGTATCCTTTGAAAATCTGAAAATAAAGCCTATTCTGTCTACTTATACAGATTGCCTGTGTAACAATTATGTTGTGCATAGCAGTTCTATGGACTATGGGCACAGAAGAAATGCCATGAGTAATAAATGCCTTATTATGCAATAATTACATAGTCTTTGTTATTTGATGCACAATACATTTAGGTAATACAATTCACATTGCAATGTGATAATAGTTGGCCCGAAACTGTGTCATCATTGCCAAGTGAAATAAAACTTTGTCTGCCAATAACTTCCTCAACTGTCTCTCAGATATGTGCTTTCTTTGTTAATTTATTATTTTTAGGGCAAGCATTTACTATAATGATTGTGTATGTATGGTCACGACGAAATGTCTTTGTGCGAATGAACTTTTTTGGTTTGATGAATTTTCAGGTAAAGTATTAAAATAATTACCCTTTATTGGTTTTTTGAATTTGACTTTATGAATTGTATGTAAACAATCAAATATTTTATGTTTACAGGCTCCATATCTACCATGGGTGTTATTGGGTTTCTCTGTCTTACTTGGGAATGCAATATCAGTAGATTTAGTGGGTATGGCCATTGGTCACATTTATTTCTTTATGGAAGATGTTTTGCCAAGACAAAGAGGTGGACAAAAACTATTGAAGACTCCAAGATTTTTGTAAGTTGTTTACTAATTTTACACCTACTCTACTAACCCAGTCCCAAAGTAACGTAAGAAATAATAGACCTGCTATTATCCCAGGATAAAAAAAGACTATTTGTACAGATTCCAAATCTGGAAAGTTAATAAATTGTAGTTGTAGTCCTACTAGCTAAATATAAGTATATTCAAGATGCTGAAATAAATGTTAATAAATAAATGATGATAAAATAAATAAAAGTTTCCATACTACATTGCAGAAGGAAGCTGTTTGATGGTATCCCAGATGAACCGGAATATGGTCCACTGCCGGAAGTCAACAATGTTCGACCTGGTGGCTTCAACTGGCGCCGCCCCAACGAGGAAGACAATGATGCTAACAGATAAACTATTAGTACACACTCCCATGGATGCTGTGCAAATATAATGCAATACTAAAGCCAAAATATTTATTTAAGAATATATATATTTTTAATGGTTTACTTGAAGTGTTGTTTTTTTTTTTCATATAATTATAACATTTTCTTTTCTTTGTAAAACTCAAGCCAATTTACTCATTAGGAATATACTTATACAGACAATTTAATTTTATGAATTGTTTTAAAATGTAATTCTGTTTATTGAAAGTGAAGTAATATTTTGGTTATTTTTAGGTTTATTAGCTATTATTTTTTATATGGATAGGGAAGATTTATCATACAGCTATAGTGGGTAATAATTATAAATATATTTGTACAAAATGAATTCTCTAGTAATGAATCAATATATTTTATTTTCTGTAAAAAGTTTACAATAAGGGTCTGTTAGCTGTGAATATAAAAGTATTGAGGCATGAATCTGGTTTTATTAGAACACAAGTTTCCTAAATCCTTCCTTACGAGTAACAATAATAATAATATTCTTTACCATAACATAAATGTACAATGGGCTGCCTTATCACTAAGAGCTCTTCCAGGCAACCTTTGGATGGACAAAGACATACACGAATTAGGGTAATGTACAGCGTGAATAATACGTTAAATAAACCAATTTTTCTAAATCCTTCATTAAGTAAATTGGTCTCTGTAACAGTTTCTTTAATAAAATATGTCTTCAGTTCAATGCGCTGGTAAAATTGTGTGCTAAAGCTGTCGCAATATTTGGAGCAAACTTAACTTTGTCCCACTTTGGGGGGCTAAGTTAAATAAAACCGTTAAAAAAAATAATATAGGCGGAGATTCCCTTGGCCCTTTGACCAGTAGTATTATTCTTGATACCATGTTCGTTACTGTTCCCAATCCATTATATACTTACTGCTCAATGTAAATGTATAAATTTATTGTGCCCTGTAAAATGCGGGGAATAATAAAAAATCAAGAGACATAATCAGAATTGTTTATTCTATTTTCACGCAATATTCATAGCGAATTAAAATGTACAACAATAAGTTATTGAGTGCACAATTGATTGCTTTTAAAAAAGTTAGAATAATAAATTATTTCGTTGACAAATTTTGCCACGGTATTCAAAAGAGCAGTAAATAAGTATCGGAAAAACGATTAGGAACATTTACCATTACTCTGGAGCGAGGACACTCCAGAAAGTGCCGATTACAAATTGTAATCAAAAACACTTTTCGACTTACTGCTCTCTTCCTACCAGGCTTACAGACTGTCTCGAGCACTTTTACATCTCAAATGACTCGTATAATTTGTTAACATAGACTACTTGAACATCGAGGTCACGATAAAAACGAAACTTAACCCAGTGACTTGCAATATTCTTTTCGCTTGCTCAACCAGCTTCGTCATTACGTATAACGACGTCTAAGTATAGTTGTGATTTTGGCTAAAGTAAGCATTACACTTCAAATAAAAACTATTTTTGTAATTTGAAGCACCTTACTTGCATTTATAGTGTCAGGTTCAAATTATGGTACAAAGTTCGGGCGCAAATTATGGTAACATCACTAACATCGGCAGCGAATTGATGGAAATGTGGCTCGCCTTGCTTTGGTAACTTAGGTGACTGTAGGTGTTTACATAGTTAGTTCCGTTTTTACCGTAACTATTTGATTTTTAGGATAACTATGATGAATTTTTAAATTGGTCGAGTTATGCAGAAAGAAGCCAATTCAAGATATGTACCCAAAGCTAATTAATTAGGCACCTTTAGTCTTAATAGTTTATTCTACCTTTGCCAGTTATTTTTGAGATAGCTATTTTCTGCAAAACTTAAACCTACTCTAATAATGTAAATGACAACGATTTTGAGATGAATATTATTAGGTGAAATGAAATGTCTACTTCTGATTTTAAAAATACACGATAATTTCTCAATCAATACACGTAAAATTAACATAAAAATTTATAAAAAGAAATAAGTTCGTACTATTAGCTGTGGTCGTTTCAATAGTTTCTTAATATTATTAAAACTACTAGTAACAACAAGAACAGTACATCTAGTCGTATTCAGTCTTCATTCAAACTTTCACACTCAATTCCAAAACTTCCGACATCAAAACAGACGATTAAAAATAAACCCTCAGTTAATAAACTTAGTATTTTTTCCTATCATGAAGATTTCTTAGCAGTATGGTGCGTGGAGCCTAGTTTTAAACAGATAGCTGTTTCGTTACCACAGCTAAGTGCTACAGGCGTTAAGACTTACTTAATGCCATGTCGATTGTTTCAAAATTTATCTCTAATCGCAATCCAAATAAAGCCCTCCTTGTAGCTAGAGTGTGTCTTGTTCATTGTTGAAAGTTTTTGTACAAGCATTCCTTAATCTTACAAAGTTTATTATCTGTAGGGCAAATGTGCAAAATATTCAACAATGTAATCACACAATATTAAAACTAAAAATTACTATTTTTGTACAATTGGGTCAACAAAATATTAGATATTTACTAAGCGTTTAAAATCACAGGATATGATTATTTTAGGTATTTGCAGTATAATCAAAAGACTAAATCCCATCAATGTTATACCCTTATAAACTATATCCAATATCCAATGTATTTTCAATTGCATAGTAGGTATAAGATAGGCGGAAATAACATCAGATTTTGTTTTCGTTTCGTGATAGAAAAAAATATCTTTTAGTAAACAGTAATTCAGCCCCCATTTAATATGTCAAAATCACACTATTTTTTGTGCAATCTTAACAGATAATGATAACATACTTTTTTGAAGTCTGTTATAAAAGTAGGACTGTTGTGTTAAGATTATGATAATTCAGGTCATGGAAACCTTTCGCTGACCCAATTACATAAGCATTTTCTAAATTTTACATGTTTGTGATAAGCTGACTACATCAATTTAATCACTACGGTAAACTGTTTCATCACAATATTTTATAAGAAATTGACAATCAGATCGTGGCGTCATAGCGTGATATCTTTGAATAAACAATTCTATTTCAAAAATAATATTAGGCAGACGAGAGACAAGTACAGGAGGTGACCTAACGTAACGATTCCACGAGCAAATATAACACACAAACCACTTCTGAGATCATACAGAAATATTTATTTTAATAAAGCAGTTGTTATAGTACAAAACTTATTTACACTATTAACATTGTAATAATTAAATGTCAAATATACAGTTACAAAATAGTAAAAATCACAATAAACCTGTATCAATCAAATAATATATGAAGTGGGCACCTCCTTTACTTATATAAGACAAATATCTGATATGTTACCAGTGAACACTTACAACAAATGAGTCCAAATTTTTATTCCTTACTTTTTGGCTTTGTTGTTATCACTACTATTTCAACTAAATTTTGCAGTTGAACAAATATGTATCTATAATCTACCTACATAAATCACATGAGGACATTTTCATAGCGCTACAATAGCTAGTAGCACCGTTATGTCGTCCGGTTTTCCTCCTGTGAACAAACACATTGATTAGTAGTTGTTATGCGCTATTTATAAACAGGCTAGATTGATGTCAATGGGAGATTGAGCTTACCGATTGCGTCTATGCCGTTTTGTCGCGCACTTTTGGCGAAAGGCGACATGTAGCAGCCATCGAAGGATAGATTCCTCGCCATCCACGCAATAGAGTTGGCGACGGCCTGCAGTCTCTCTGTATTGCCTGCGTAGTCCTGAGCGCGTCGCATCTCTCCTACCAGCACCGGCTCAGGAACATTGTCGAAGACACCGTCTGTCGCCACCAGGATTACGTCACCGCACTCTACTGAGAATTCTGACGTCTCCGCTGCTTCTGGCCTAGAAAACAAAAAAAATCTTTATACTACTGAGGACTTTATTATAATACTAGCTGTACCGCGCAACTTCGTATGCGTAATTTTTCGCCGTTTTTGAAACATTTCTCGTCGCTTCTCCGTTCCTATTAGTCGTTGCGCGATGTTATATAGCCTATAGCCTTCCTCGATAAATGGGCTATCCAACAAAAAAAGAATTTTTCAAATCGGACCAGTAGTTCCTGAGATTAGCGCGTTTAAACAAACAAACAAACTCTTCCGCTTTATAATATTAGTATAGATTACGTTTGCTAATAATATAATATTTTTATTTTTAATACGCCGAATACACATGTGTTACGGTAACGGTAGTTTCTATAGAGATTCTTAAAAAAACGCAGCACAGATGCAACTACTGCAACATGTGCTTGTTTTTTTTTTTATAAGAAAGATCATTAATAAGAATCGCAGCATGAGAGGTCGAACCAAATTTAACCATTTAAATATGCACAATGTTGGAAGATTCTGAATGGAAAAGGCCAGAAATGTTTTTGTTATTGTTTTTCTGCTATTACAAAACACGCCATGATCCACGAGAAATAAAGTATCGGGTATCAGAGCCGTGACCACGGCCGTTGCAATACAATCGAAACTTCGGGCAATAAACAAAGGTATTTAGCCTTAAAATAAAATATATACACGATTAAGATCCGTAGCTTACAAAATTCTATAACGCCTATACAAAGTTGCTATCATACACCTAAACAGGTTGATTCCATCCTAAATTGTTAAAAAACTACTTTGCCAGACTCGGTAGCTACTGGTTATGTCTTGTAACAACTTCCTGTAATGCAGACTACGCTAGCGAGAGACCAATTCAAGTCTATATCAATTAAATAAAGTAGACTGGTATCATGATTCATTGAAAAACTCGTCATTCGATACCGAATAAGTAGGTACAAAGTAACGCGTACAATTGTTGTAAAACAAATATCGTTTAGCATTGATCATGTAAATCACCATTGACCATGGCCAATTAGCCAATGAGTAAGCATTACATCTGTCACTATTTCAATTCCTTTAAAACTATTCTATTCAACGTTATTGACCTTAGTATATTCAAATCAGAATTCTCGTAGGTAAATAAAAATAAGTGGGTGACATTTGGTCTATAAATCAGTAAAATGTACCAAACGACGCAATCGATTTGTAAATAATTAAATATAACACTAACACCTACGCACACATATTAACATAGAGTAGTAGAAGCATTAAAAAACGTGGACTTTACACCGGCTTATTTATCAGCGCATCCGATGGACATATTAAGAGATATAAAGATTCAACAACTAACCCTTTCAAGACATAATATAGGTGCTGTAATCAGTACACATTTTGTGTTAAAACAAGCGGGGTCATTAATGTAATATAAAATGATGTAATTAAATAAGTCAACAACCGCCCCGCTATTCCATTCTGCCAACCATTCAACCATCCTTGTTTATACTATCGGGACTCTAATGAACTTAATTAATACCACTCTTTTAAACTAATAATAAACACGTAAACATAGTTCCATAAATTGAAGAGAACGCACGAGGTTTTAACGATTTGGCAAATATCCAATGAGCTAAAAATTCTAATATTAGTGCATACAGAAATACAACAGCTGTTTGTAGAATGGGCACATGATTCCCAAGTCCCGTGGTTGGAGCATAACAAGTCTTATGACTGCGGAGTTCGTAGCCCAAATCTGGACGAGACCGGACACAACAATATATGGACACTTACAAACTAATTTCCTAAACACTCGTGACACTAAACATAACAGTTCCTCCCAGGAGCGGATCCAAGGACGGGGCAACAGGGACAATTTCCCCCCCCTCAGCCCCGACTAAACTGAATCGCCTTTTTTGGGGATTTTGACGCAAGATCGGTATGTTTGTTTTATTGTTCGGTGGTGCCTATTACCGTTCTCCGACTCACACTTGGCTGGTTAAGACAAATGTTGCCCCCCCCCCCCTGAACAAAGTACTGGATCCGTGCCTGGTTCCTCCATAAACAATTTAATAAAGAAGAATAATGACCTTATTTATATATAGAGCTGATCTTTGACATTTTAACCCGACTGAAGCGATTATAAGGTCACTGTAGTTGATGATATAATACCACGCTAGTAACACGCCAGCGGGAAAGTGCAGAGTTGTAATATTAACGCTCGCTCTTATATTTAGGCCTGGCTGATATTTATTGCAATACTGGAATGTCCGACAAGGCCGCTATATACATAACTATAAGTACCTAACAACAATAGGTACTTACATCACACTAATATTATAAAGGTGAAAGTTTGTGAGTGTGTATGTTTGTTACTTCTTCACGTTTAAACGGCTGGAGTGATTTTAATAAAATTTGGTATGGAGTTAGCTGACACCCTGGATTAACACATAGGCTACTAAGCCGCGGGTAATATCGCGGGGCACAGCTAGTATTACATACATGTAATATTGAGAATATATTATTTGTAAAACTTGTTACACAAGATAAATAACAATTAATAATAACTGTCATAAGCAATTGTATGGCGTTAAAAACGATCACTCATGAGATAATTATCGGATCATGTGTTAGTATAGGTATAACAAGGCGTTGTTATCCCGATATCGAAGAAACAAACAACAAGTTATATGGACTTACATAGGAGTTAGTTGTTCAACATTGCCCAATAAAAACCTTTTTTTACAAAAAAAAAAATCTAATCGACTTCAATATTATGGTTGATTTGCTGCAAATTATTGAAGAGTTTCGTTCTCTGTCTCCGAAGCTCATGATCAGATCTTTACGAAATTTATATGGGACCATAAGTATAAACGAACAAAAAATCATGAAAATCCGTCTATACTATATGACGGAGTTATGCTCGAACATAAAGGATGTTCCAGTAAGAGTGCACTTATAAAGTTGAAGAGTTTTGTTTGAGCACGATAATCTCAGGAACTACTAGTCCGAATTGAAAAAATATTTTACCGTTGGATAGCCCATTTATCGAGGATAGGCTATATAACATCACGCTACGACCAATAAGAGTAGAGCAGCAATGTAAAATGTTGCAAAAACCGAGGAAAATTTACGCAGACGAAGTTGCGCGGGTCAGCTCGTTAAAAATAAAAATGGAGTGTTACACAAAAGAAAACGTGTTATCATTGTAAAAACTCATTAGGTAGGTACAAGAAGCCATACCGCCAGACACATTGCAGCAACGATACCAAGTTTGAGTCCCAGTAAAGGACGTATAACCGACATCCACGAGGGCGTCAACATCATTCAAATCAAATTTGGAATCGAAATTATAAAACTTAATCAAGAAGACAAATAGTGAAGAATGTGCTAATAGCAGCAAAAGACAGTTTTATCAAATCGGAAGAAATCCTGAGATTGTCAAAGTTTCGAAAAAACTTGACATTCATTGTTTTTCCATGGAGTCTACATGCATTTTCAATGTTTTCTCAGATTATAGGCAAAAAAACGCGTGACAAGTAGGTAATTTTTTGTTAGAGTTAAGTGTCCCCCCAACCCCCTGCCAGCTAAATGGTTGATGTTGGGTATGTAAAAAAAATCACGGTTGTAATTATTAAAAGAAAAACTAAAAAACTATCACAGCTAAGGCTATACAAAAAAAAAAAAAAAGAATTGAGTAACAAAATTTCGTACAAAAGCAATTGAAAATTATTTTAAGTAAGTATAACGCGTAAGTATGAAACAAAAACAACAGAAAACTCGGTTGTCCGGTTTTATTATTCGCAATAATCATAGATGACATCTGTCAAATTTAAGAGCTGCCACATGCAGGAAATAAGTACACCAAATTAAAGTTATAAAGTGCACTTTTTCTGGGACACCCCATACATTAAAAAAAATACAAACATCTGAATTGAGAACGGTTAAAAACAACAGTAACTTGGTTGTCTTGTAAATGTCTGTCTGTCACATGTATGCTTAGATGTTTAAAACTACGCCACGGATTTTGATGCAGTTTCTTTTAATAGATAGAGTGATTCCTAAGGAAGGTTTATATGTATAATACACGCATAATATAGTAGAGAAACACTGTTCATTTTAGAGGTTTCTAATGGGATGTCTATTAGATAGATCAAAATAATGTACTACAGTATTGTACACCTTAAAAAGGTCTACAAAAAGTCTGCGATGGCATATGTCTATCTCTTAGGGGTAACCCAAAATAACTAAGAATTTCTTATCTTTTACTTTTTACGAGAAATAATGGCTTTATTACGATGAAGCGATTTTAAGCAATACAACATTATTATTATTATTTTTAATTGATTTATTTTACATTATATTCTGTTTTTTTCTTTTTGTTTAAATATTTTATGTAATTCTTTAATTTTATATACCAGTTTCTGTTAAAGCTGTGACTTATGTGGTTCAACAAATAAAATGCTTCTTTTTTTTCTTTTCTATTAATCCTTATTCAATTGAGTACCTTAAATACATTGTGCATATATTATAGAGCAATATGGTTATTTACACCGCGGCGCGTGACTTTATATAACGCGTAGAAGGCCGAGCTTCGCCCAAATATTATAAAGAGCAAAGATTTGTATTTTTGTATGTAACGAATAAACTCAAAAATTACTGGACCGATTTCAAAAAATCTTTCACTTATAGAAACCTGCATTATCGGGAAGTAGCATAGGCTATATTTTATTCTCAAAAAAATAGAGATTATAACGAAAACTGCTTTTATGTGAACATGTTTAGTGGAGAAAAGTCCGTGCGAAGCCGGAGCGGGCCGCTAGTGATGTATACCTGTCTAGGGCCAAGTACATACCTGGATGACTAGGCATTTTTTTTAAACGGCGGTTTCTAGAAATGAAACCTAGCTAGATCGATTTATCGCCCCAAAACTATCTACATATTAAATTTCATGAAAATCGCTGGAACACTTGGACCATAGGCAAAACTAGTGAATTTAAACTGGAGCGGTGCCAGCCAAACAACCTAACAATGTCGCCCAACACGAAACATAAAAACTACACGATACCAGTTAGCCGCTTCTCCAGTTAGAACTGCTTAATTCAGATACAGCAACAAATTATGCATTATTACCCGTCTGAATGCGTACAAGAAGATTATTTTAAGATTACCACGTTTAAAAACAACGGCACAAATTTAAAAACCAGGATTTGGCACTTTACCAACATAAAACTGACAACAATATACAAGATGAAGCTATTGTAAAGTACCATATTATTACAGCAAAAATATTACGGAAACGCGGAATGTAAGAATTTGTTTCAAGTTTTCTTCGTGAAATTGCTAATCCATTACACGAGCCATGCTTTGATAGAGATGTTGTAGTTTTTGGACAGCCCTTTGAGTATATATATGTACATGAAACCATAACAAGCATCAACACCATTATCTCTATTGAAATAACCTTTCGCTCTACTTCTGATACTATCAACACAATATGACGCAGTATACTTCTTTAATCAACTGGCTGAATTCGCAAGATAAACATAATGTACATAAATAACAATCCCGGGCAGTCACTACAATCACAGAACAATGTCATTTTAAAATTATCTTGATTTGATATCACTTTTTGTAAACAGATATATTTGTAGTCGTTCACATGGCATCTCCAATTCCTTTTATCTTTTTTTTTGTTAATTCGTTTGTAAATCTTTATTATCTATAGCTGTCCCGCGCAACTTCGTATGCGTAAATTTTTCCCGTTTTTGCAACATTTCTCGTCGCTGCTCCGCTCCTATTAGTTGTAGCGCGATGTTATATAGCCTATAGCCTTCCTCGATAAATGGGCTATCCAACAAAAAAAGAATTTTTCAAATCGGACCAGTAGTTCCTGAGATTAGCGCGTTTAAACAAACAAACTCTTCCGCTTTATAATATTAGTATAGATTTGGCTAGTCCATCCAATGATTCTTAGATGATTTGTTCAGTTTAATGCCTTCCAGAGTCCATGATTTTGATATTTCACCAAAGCCGCAACTCAAGAAAAACCCAAAATCCCTTAAAGTGTGCTATAGATTATATAATCGTGATACGGCTATATAATCTAGATAGTTTGAGACACAACAATTTTTACAAATGTTTACCAACGTACTAAGTTACAAATGCATTATTTGACGCGGCGGTAGCTTAATAGCTTAGGCACCGGTCTCGCAATCGTGAGTTCAAATCCTGCCCATGAATCCTAACCTAACCTAACACAAGCCATTGAGCTTAGGAGGGGGTAATAGACAGGATTGCTAGTAATAGAATCCCACATTGCTAGTTCATCCATCTATATTTATATAAAAATGCCAGTTCATCCATCTATATTTATATAAAAATGAATCCCTATTTCCCTTAGTCACGAGATAACTATAGACTATCGATTCCATTCATAGTTTTTTTTAGTTTACTAGTATTCTGTAGAAGAATACTTAGGTAAAAAAAATGTGTGGCACTCGGGGACTGCCGCGGTAAAGTGCATAGCATTTTTTATCAACTTATGCAATTATTTATTTATTATTTATGCAGTATTTTTGTATTTATTTTTTTACTTTTTATTACATTTCGGACCAGCTCGTCTCGATCCGTGCGAGCTTCGTACAGTCGTACCATATACATGATACGTTAAGCGAACGCTCGGCCGAGCTACATGGTAGGCGGAGTGGGGGTGTTAGGCTTTATTTTCGTTACGGAATTTCTTGACTCGGTCGCCGCGCTCAAATCCCGCGATAAAAGCTATGCTATGCGCGATACGAAGTTTGCCGGGACAGCTAGTCTTAATAAAAATAATTTAATAAATGCGACTCATGTTTAATTGATGCACAATATTGCGCTTCCTCTAAGTTACGGTAACCAGAGTCATTCAGTAATTTGAAACAAATACTTGCATAACAAAAACTTTGCAGGTACTAAGATACTTGGATGGCAACCCTAGACAATGACGATTTTTTTTAAATGACCTAAAAAGTGGATGAATTAATACGATACTTCCCCGCTAGCACAAAGTCGACTATGTATTTTGTTTACTTAGGACAAGGATAACACATTGCCAAGGATATTTTTAAATGCCAAACGAAAATATATCTTCTTGCAATGGCTTAAGACTTAAATCTCAAAAAAAATGTTATACTGCGGCATTTGTCGCAGTGCGTGCAAATTTAATATATAAATCTAAACAATTACGGTCTATTTTAGTTTGCCTCGTGTAAATAATGGATTTGGTGCGATGTCGTCACTTTGTAGAAACTCTAAAAACTAACAGGAAAAATGTAAAGAAACGGTCGTGTACCTGTCACTTAGCACATTCCGGTCATGTCCCGGTGGCGGCAGACTGAGCTGATAGGGTGTGTTGAAGTAATGTTGTTGTTCGTGCGAACGGTGAACGACTCTTCCACCTCGCACGACCATGTATCCGCTGTCCCCGATATTCGCTGCGCGCATTACGCTTTCTGTGCGATCGAGGATCATCACACATGCTGTGCTACTACCTGCAAAATAATGTACACTTTGATATTATACATGAAAACCCGTCTAGTGGTTTGAAAGATATATTAAAGAGAATATTACATATATACGATATACGCGAGAAAAACATATCCCTTCTTTGCAGTCGGGTAAAAATACAATATCACAGTGAAGTCTTTTCAATTTAATATCTATTGGATTTAGAGCAAGATTAGATTAGAGGCATTTGATTTTAAGACCCCACACCTTTAAAGGAAAAAACTGACTCATAGGATTTAAGTGTTCTTCCACCTGTGTCTTAAATCAAGAACATGTGGAGTTAGCAAGTTGTTACAACTTTTAAATACAGATTCACCTAATGAACACAAACAACCACAAAACACCGACACAGTGATTTCACGTTCTACTATGTAACGTAATGGTATTAATGTAAAGACATGCATCCTTGGACCGAACACTGTCTCTCAAGATACAGGCCCTACAGCCTAGTTTGTGAGACAGGGTTTAAAAACTATAAAATGTTAATCTGCAATAATTATTCCATTACCTACTCAATTTCTGAAATAGACTTAAAATGTTTCTGATAAGTTTGTAAATGTTGTTAGTTTTTAGTTTTTAGTTTTGTTTTATTTTACTGTGAAATAAATAAATTATTATTATTATTATTATTATTAATACTTAGGTCCTTGTCGAAATATGTATAAACATGCCTCTAGACCAAGGCCCCAGGGACGCTAATCGAATAGAATGACGTCGTTGCGCGCGCACAACTGCTAATCTCATATTATAAATTTTCGTATTTAGTGTGATGCGCGCGCATCGACGTCATTCTATTCAGTTAGTAAACTCTAATCGAATAGAATGCCATTTGTCTAGGGGTCCAGTAATCCCAAATAAAAAATTCGATTAGGTGTTTTCATTTGTCCCCTGAAAATAAATCCAAATCTGCAGAATAGATACCTCTTCCTGTTGAACTACATAGATTCATGAAATTTGGCAAGAAGCAATTTTAACTTTTAAACTTACGCGTTGCATTATAAATACAATTTGACACGGGAATAAACGCGTTTAACCTAGGTAAAGTGTTTACCTTATGCATAACGTTTCGACCGGGTTACACCGACCGTAGTCACCGTGGTTAGCTTGTGACCACGGTCGGTGTAACCCGGTCGAAACGTCAAGCATAAGGTAAATACTCTATACAGTAAGAAGCAATTTCTCAGCACAAGTTAAAATAGGTACATAGTAGGATAACACAAGTGGTTTATCTGTACCAAAAATTGATAAAAGATTTTGTTTTTGCTTTGTTCGCAAAAATGGTAATGATTATCAAAAAATCAAAAGCTTTAGTAATACATATACAGTTTTCTAAATTAGGGGACAAAGTACAAGAACGAATAGAAACCGTGCAAGTGGGACCGTATTCGTGCTTGCGCTAACTGAAAATATTCTAAATTAGCGCTATTATACTAAATACACTACGCAATCTTCGATGACCGAGTCCCATTTGTACTTGAACGTATTTTTTAAGTTCAAACTTTTTTATTGGTAAAGTTTGACTATAGTGTTGACATAAGTGTTTGTTTCCTTTACGCAAAATCATTTGGTATGCAACATCAAGTCTTGAGTACAATAATTGCATTTTTGAAAGATAGAAAATTTTTAAATCCAGACTCAGGAATCGAACCCGAGACTTCCGTAGCCAAACCGGGGCCAGAAGCGAACCATCTATCTGGACTATGCTACTAGATCTCAAATTATTCTATCCCTTGATATCACTCGCAGCGCCATCTAGTCGGTAGTTAAAGAACTATCACGGCTTTTGTTATTGCTTAGTTACAGAGAGCATTTTAAAAAATTATGATGTCGCAGGCCGAATATTGAGGTAATTTAATTGTATTTGTAAAGTAATTGGCAAGAAATGCCTATAAAAATTACTGCAAGTCTCGAGTATTAAATAATAAAAACAACAGTTCACAGGAGGTCTATTATAAATAAACAAGAGTTAATGGAGCTGCTACCTACAATATTTATGAGTACTTTAACATATCCGACTACTACTCACTATCTACTAAATATGTATGGGTATATAAGGCTTTTTTTTTATTTCTTTTTCTGGCCATATTAATATTTCCGCCAATGACTAGTCGAGATTAGGTAGAATGTAGATCGTATATAAGGTTTCTAATATTTATAAAGTAACCAAACACAAGCGGCGGTAGCCGTAGGTAGGTTAAGGTGACTCGCAATCGTGAGGAGGCGGGTTCGAATCCTACCCATTATACCACCGCGGTAAACCCATTTCTAACACAAACAAATTAGCTTAGATGTAGGGGTTAACAGGATTGCTAGTAATGTGGGACCCACAATCCCACATTGCTAGTTATATATTATCTTTATCTATACATATATAATCACATGTCCTGAGTCCTGACTGACAGATTCATCAACACAGAGCCTAAACCGCTAGGGTTACAAACCTGATATTTTGGCAGTTGAGCAGCCTTTTATGTTGTAGGCATCCACAAGAAAGGATTTTTTAAAATTCGTACACAAAAGGATAAAATAGGGGTTGCAACTTTGTATGAAACTCTGTCAGTTTAGAAGTTAGATCGATGAAATTTCGTATTTAGCTTTTTCGTTTAAAATAAAGAAACAGGTGATGCAGCGTTTTTAAAAAATCGACCCCTAAAGGGGCAAAAAAAGGAGTTCCAAGTTTTGTGAAACATCATCACAAGATTTTAGATCTGTGAAATTTCGAACATGGTTTTTTAGTTTAAAAGAAAGAATTCAGCGTTTTTAGAAAAACAACCCCTAAGGAGATAAATAGGGGTTGCAACTTTGTATGAAACTCCATAAGTTTTGAAGTTAGATCTGTTTTGGTATTTGGTTTTTAGTTTAAAATAAAGAAACACGTGATTTAGCATTTTTGAAAAATCAACTCCTAAAGGGGTAAAATAGGGGTTGCAAGTTTGTATGGAGCTAGTTCAGTTTTAAAGAAACACGTGTTTTGTTATTTTAAACCAAAAAGCAAATTGCGAAATGTTACATATCTAACTTCAAAACTGACGACTGATCTTGTGACGGAGTTTCATACAAACTTGCAACCCCTATTTTACCCCTTTAGGGGTTGATTTTCCAAAAACACTGAAACACACTCATTTTAAATTAAAAAGCCAAAAACGAAAATTCACAGATAAACTTACTACCATTATTTTACTTTCTTTGGGGATGAATTTAGGTTGCGCATTGATCCATCAGTCAATCAGTCAGGACAAGAAATTTTATCTATGTACATAATTATATAGATGAACCAAATTTGAGTCTTTCCAGCATTAGGGTACTACAATGCCACATACATCGGGAGTTAAAAATCTATGATGCACTTATTCATAAATTTCAGTACCCTAACCAAAAGGCATGATTAAAATAATATTTATTTAGACTTAAATGGACATAAAAACATACCTAATATTGGTTTCTTATGTTCCAATAATTCATAATAAGATTTGGCCAGCAAATCTCCAGGATCTGTGAGCTTGAAGTGGCCCATCTGGACTAGCCTTTCACATGTCCTCATGAGATATGAGGAGAACTCTCCTGGGTCGATGCCATAGGCACGCCATCCTCCTACACCATCAGCTACACCTGTAGATTGTCACATAATTAGTATAATATCTATTAAACCAGGTCAATAATTGTTTGAAAATATCAAAATTTATTATAAGTAATTCAATTTAGTTTTGTAAAAAATATAATGTATTAAGTTATGCAACATAATAAATTAGGTTTTGATTATATTGGACTTTATGTCTTTATCATGCTTGAATTAATTGCAGAGACAATAAAAATTAAAAAGAACTTTACCACAAAAGCACTTTTAAAAGTTGGATATTTCATACATTTCTATAAAACATAAGTCCCTGTCATTTCAAAAGTCTAGTTGGGGGCTTTTACAACCTTAATATATTTATTTAATTTTATTTGCTTAAAAGATAGTTAACAACAATAGCCAAAACACTTGAAATGTTAATTGTTAAACCTTTAAATTAAAATTGACATCTGCATGTATAGTAAGCTATAATTTTATTTACAAAATCCAAATTTTTCTAATGTTATAGTTGAAAAAAGAATGGGGCAAACAATAACATTGCCTTTATATTGTTACATTGTCTCAATGTTTTGTGTAAGTGTGTAACTGTGTGATTTGAATATTTTTTTGTAAATGTTAAGCAACTTATGCTGCTGACTGTACATTCCTTGGCATAAAAAAGGTAGTACCTAATCTACAATTTGCCCCACCTAAGTTTGCATTAGTGAAGTTGTATTTGAATGTAGCTCAGCACCAGGATTTTGTTCCCCCCCTGTCTCCTTCATCACATCAGCACATCTTACACGCCAACATCAGACACCCAAACTTAGCTGGCACCATGTGTACTTATTAAAATGATTTTTGTTGTTATATTAATAATAATAATATCTTGGGACAACTCACACAACGCTATCTGATCCCAAACTAAGCAGAGCTTGTACTATGGAAACCAGACAACTGATAAACATACTTATATATTTCTAAATACATACATATTATAGATAAATAACACCCAGAGTTTTATCCTGGGTGGGGAATCGAACCCACAACCTCTTGCGTTGCAGTCGGATACATTCCCACCGCACCACAGAGGCAGTCAAACAGAGTAGTCAAATATTGAATGTTTAGAGGAATTTGAGTTAAATTAGCATTATGTTAGCAATGTTAACAATTAGCAATGTTATTATTAAAATATGTTTCAGATTTTTCTTGATAAATTTTGTCTGGCAAAGGTAACTCTTGGTCTTATGTAAAATCATGTGAAATATATAACATTTAATGTTTGTTTCATGTTTTAATGGCTTGTTTGTTTGTATTAAGATGTAATAAATCACATACATTGATTTTGTTTAAGGATTGATCATTTTACTACAAAATTATTTAAAAAATAAAAATATACTGGGTTAAAGGTTTTGGTAACCTAAAGGCTATGTTATAATGGGTACTAATTTAATCACCTTTTGATAAAGACAAGTTATCTACCCTAAATTCATATAGTAATGATGCTATAATTGTTTTTAATCAAATTGTTATCACTAATATTATCAGTCATAATAATTACAATCTAAAGTACTACATCAATTATAGTATTATTGAAGAATTTCAATGAAGAAATATTTTAGAGAAATCAAGTTGTAAAAAAATTAAGGAATGATCCAGCCCATGACCAATTAATGGAAATTTCACTACTTTTCATGTTTAAGTCTATAGCTCTTGTGTTGTAAAATCTAGGACCATGTTTTATACACTTTAACCTTCCCAAAAAGATATGCAGTTGAATAGCAAAAGCCCTATTCAAATCAGATGAGGTTCTTTAAAATATCCTTAAGTCATCCACATGCATGTGAGTTAAACAGAGAATTAATTAAATAAGAAAATGGGAACAAACACGAAAGTGTTTACTTCCATAATATGGTCAAATTTAATGTATGTTTATTGAAATTTTAATCTTGTTTACCACACACAATAAAATTAATAAACAATATATATATATTTCTTTCTATCATTTTCAACATAGTCAAAATATAGAACATAGACAAAAATAAATAATAATAATGTGAATAATAGTAAGTGCCACTTTTCATTGTACTTTGTTTCATGAGTTTATATAATATTAATAATTTAATAGTATGAACTTTTATGGTCTCATTCTCTAAGTTCATTATCAATATTGGCTTTTTAATGAATTATTATTATATTAATGAAATCTAAGACAATAACAAATTGAATAAGTATGTATTAGTAATAACAATAATATGGAGTAAATAATGGTATGCTGATATCATAGTAAAAACATGTAGATAACAAACGAATCTAATGCGTTAAGGAATGAAAAAATACAATAGACCTACCAATAACATCCGCGTTGCTGGAATTGATGGAGAACCATGCGTCGTCACCGAATTGTCCTTTACGCGTTCTTCCATTAGCAATGTCTTTTGGAAAACCACATACCACTGAAACTAGATACGGATGGTTTGTTTTCGAAACAGTTAGCTCAGCAGCACTTGAGAAACTCGAAAGTCCATTTCTTAGAGCACGTGATAGCAGTCTCCCTGTCCAGAAAATAGACTGCATCATTCATTAGTTGAGACGTACTTTGACACCAGCCTTTCACAAGAGATCTGACGGTGCTGGTGATATCATTTTTATTAAACACCAGCACATAACATTCATAATTAGCCACAACACGGATTTAAATTAAAATTCTACAATAGCAGCGACGAATTTTCGATTTTTATTACATACATTTGTCTCGTGACTGATGGAATGAACAAAAATGAATGACATGAACTTTGAGTAGTAGAACAGCCATAGACTACTTTATAGACTATGAAAGGCCCATAGAGATACGGTTTACACAATAGTGTGTAATTTGGATTACTTTATTTAATTTTTTAACCTATCAATTTCTTGGACTTTGTTTAGAATATATTTTATGACAATGAAACAAAAAATATTTGCTTACATTGAAGCGGATAGTACATTTTAAAAAACGTAACTGTGTATCAATATATTTTTAAGGGTTGTCAAATATCGGTGTTTGACTTAATTTACACTTTATTCCTAGGTCATAAAGACGACAAAAGACTGCACCCTATTCGATTGGAGTCTAATATTGATCCATAAACAATAAGCACCGTCTGACGTTTCAAACGGATCTATGGAAAAGGAAGGCGTTGTAGAAGTAGCAGAAGAAATCTCATCTTTTCCGATTAATTGTAATGACGGCCGCTAATTGATTTACTGTAATTCAACGTCGCTTTCCAAGTAATTCGTCTTATACTTTAGTGATAGTATTCCGGAATCATAATTTCGTTCGAAAGTGTAAAGAAAAGGCATAAAACTGGTGTTCGATAAGTCACTTGGCAATATGCCTGCCGTGAGGGGAGATGGAATGCGAGGACTTGCAGTCTTCATATCAGATATAAGAAACTGTAAAAGCAAAGAAGCCGAAATAAAGAGGATTAATAAAGAACTGGCCAATATAAGAAGTAAGTTTAAAGGTGATAAAACACTCGATGGCTATCAGAAAAAGAAATATGTATGTAAACTCTTATTTATCTTTTTGCTGGGTCATGACATCGACTTTGGTCATATGGAAGCAGTCAACCTACTGTCGTCTAACAAATATTCTGAGAAACAAATAGGTTATTTATTCATATCAGTTCTGGTCAACACCAACAGTGATCTAATTAAGCTTATCATCCAGAGCATTAAAAATGACTTGCAATCGCGTAATCCCATCCATGTGAATTTGGCCCTGCAATGCATTGCCAATATTGGTAGCAAGGATATGGCAGAGGCTTTTGGAACAGAGATTCCTAAATTGCTTGTCTCTGGTGATACTATGGATGTAGTCAAGCAATCAGCTGCTCTTTGCCTTCTGCGGCTATTCAGGAAATCACCTGAAATTATACCTACTGGTGAGTGGACTTCTCGTATCATACATCTATTGAATGATCCTCACATGGGTGTTGTAACTGCTGCCACATCACTGATTGATGCTCTAGTTAAAAAGAACCCAGATGAGTACAAAGGTTGTGTAACCTTAGCTGTTGCAAGACTCAGCAGGATTGTCACTGCAAGCTACACAGATTTACAAGATTATACTTACTACTTTGTGCCAGCTCCTTGGCTCTCTGTAAAACTGCTTAGATTGCTCCAGAATTACACTCCACCTTCAGAAGAACCAGGTGTAAGAGGCCGCTTATCAGAATGTCTGGAAACTATTTTTAATAAAGCACAGGAACCACCCAAATCCAAGAAAGTGCAACACTCAAATGCAAAAAATGCAGTATTGTTTGAAGCTATAAGCTTGATTATACACAATGATAGTGAACCTAACTTGCTGGTAAGAGCCTGTAACCAGCTTGGCCAGTTTCTTAGCAATCGTGAAACAAATTTGCGCTACTTAGCTCTTGAGTCTATGTGTCACCTTGCTACTTCAGAATTTTCTCATGAAGCTGTTAAAAAGCATCAAGAAGTTGTTATCCTTTCCATGAAGATGGAAAAAGATGTTTCAGTCCGACAGCAGGCTGTGGACTTGCTTTATGCAATGTGTGATAAAACAAATGCTGAAGAAATTGTTCAAGAAATGTTGGCTTATTTAGAAACTGCTGATTATTCTATCAGAGAAGAAATGGTTTTGAAGGTGGCCATACTGGCTGAAAAATATGCCACAGATTTTACTTGGTATGTTGATGTCATACTAAATCTTATTAGAATTGCTGGAGATTATGTGTCAGAAGAGGTTTGGTACAGAGTCATACAAATTGTTATCAACAGAGAAGAAGTGCAGGGATATGCAGCTAAAACTGTGTTTGAAGCTCTCCAGGCACCAACTTGTCATGAAAATATGGTTAAAGTTGGGGGATACATACTGGGGGAGTTTGGTAACCTGATAGCTGGAGACACCAGATCCTCACCCCAGGTTCAATTTGAATTACTTCATTCAAAATATCATCTATGCTCAGCAGCTACAAGGGCACTACTGTTATCTACATATATCAAACTTGTAAATCTATTCCCAGAAATAAAAAATCGTGTTCAGGAAGTATTCCGTGCTGACTCCAATCTGCGATCTTCTGATGTTGAATTACAGCAAAGAGCCTCTGAATATCTACAATTGAGTATTGTAGCAAGTGCTGATGTGTTGGCTACAGTATTGGAAGAAATGCCAGCATTCCCAGAACGAGAGTCTTCAATTTTGGCTGTGTTGAAAAAGAAAAAGCCAGGTCGTATACCAGATGATGTGAGAGAGTCAAAGAGCCCACAACCCACAGCAACACCTGCTGCAGTCATAAACACCTCCAATAATAATAATACAAGTAGCTCCAGTGCCGATTTGCTTGGGCTTTCTACACCACCAGGAACAACAGCACCAGCCACTGGAAATGGCCTGCTTGATGTACTTGGCGATCTATATACAGCACCAAAAATCAGTCCAAACACAGTACAACAAAATAACATTAAAAAGTTCTTATTTAAAAATAATGGTGTTCTGTTTGAAAATGATTTAATCCAAATAGGAGTCAAAAGTGAATTCAGACAGAATTTGGGTAGAATCGGATTATTTTATGGAAATAAGACACAATTTCCAATCCAGAATGTTCACCCTGAATTACACTGGACTGATTTACATAAACTGAATGTACAGATGAAACCAATGGAGCCTGTGCTAGATGCTGGTGCTCAGATTCAGCAAATGCTTACTGCAGAATGCATTGAAGATTATGCTGATGTTCCAAGTATGTCTGTTTCATTTGTTTACAATAATGTGCCTCAGAAAATAACAATGAAACTGCCACTGACATTGAATAAATTTTTTGAACCTACTGAAATGAATGGTGAGTCATTCTTTGCAAGATGGAAAAATTTAGGAGGTGAACAACAGAGAGCACAAAAAATATTTAAAGCTCAAGGTTCTATTGACTTACCAGGGACGCGCACCAAATTAGCTGGTTTTGGCATGCAATTGCTAGATGGTATTGATCCCAACCCTGATAACTTTGTTTGTGCTGGTATTGTACACACCAGAATGCAGCAAGTGGGATGTCTTATGAGATTGGAACCTAATAAACAAGCTCAAATGTATAGACTGACTGTAAGATCTAGCAAGGAAACAGTCTCACTTGAAATTTGTAATCTGTTAGCAGATCAATTTTAAGAGTTTAGATAAAGAACCATGAAATATGAACAACATTGTTAGACAATGAAACAGTGTAATAGTCGCCCTAGAAGTTCACAGTCACTTTAATTTAGAAATGATAAAATAATGCGTACAATTTGGAAAATATATAAAGCAAAACACTTGTGAACATTGCACTGAATTTAGTATGAAATGAAATCTCTTTATGTACAATTTTGGATTTATTTTATTGCTAATATAGAGTTAGGTGTTTGTAAACTGAGAATTATTTTAATTAAAATAAAATTTAAAATGCGATTTGAAAGATTTGATAAAACAACATTTAAAAAAGATAAGGAATATTTTCTAACTCATGTTATTTCAATATATTTAGAATATACCTAATTCATCAGATGTTGTAAATCAATACACTTCCATTTGTAATACCTAATTTGATATTAGTAGTATATTAATTGATATTAATGTCATTTGTAAACAGAACATGATCGCATATTATTATAATCATGCTTGATCAATTTACATGTCTATGAAGTATGTATGGTATAAAGTTTACCAAAAAATGCTTTATTTGTATATATAGGGAATAAATGAGATTCTCGTCTATTATATCATGTCATAGGTTTTATTGGGCGATGAATATGTAGTTCCCTAGTGTCACAGCTATACTGTTGTTTCTCATATTTCTAGGTATATTCAAATGTATTTATGGTAAAGTGTAGAAAATTATGATTCATACCAAAGTAAATATTTGGCTGTTAATGTCATCATGTATCAAAATTTGTATTCGTTTTAATATTATACTCTGCAGTTATTTATAAAAGGTACCTATTTATTTAAATATGCAAAATTTTGAGATTATATCTATACTCCTGAGTATAATATTTGTTTGTGCCTCATGTACCACATATTAAATATTATTAAAATAATATGATTTCTCAGTTTTAGCTTGTAATGTAAATTCAGTGGTATACATTTTTATTATATCGTCGCCATCTTAACAGTTCTTTGTTTGTCGTGAATGTTCCTGTTAACTCATAGTTGAATTTTACATTTATTTCTACATCATCGTCACCTACCAAAAGCTGATATACAGTATTACTTTGGGGTTGAAAGCTAACTAATTTAAAGATACAAAGGTTTTTGTATCCAAATTTTGATAATTACTTTTACTACCATAGTCTCTAAAGGCCTTACTATGGTGAAATCTATGTTGAGATAGTTACCAAACATTTCAATCTACTTTTGTGCAAAATCTTGTTCAGGATCTCTTTTAGAAATCCATACGAATATTGCAATAATGTAAAAACTCAAGGCATAAAAACCAGAGTGTGACACCCGTGCGAAGCTGGCGAAGGGAAATATCGCTTATGTGACTTGCTTACGAACTCATGGTTCGTATTGTTGAGTAATATGCCATCCTATAAACCATTGTCATCACAAGAGGTGCTCTCAAAAACGAACTTCTCATGCATTCCTATATGATAGGCCTATTTTTTATTGTTTTAAAAGTAATTGTGGTGATTCCTTTCTTTAACAACAGGACTAATAACTTTATATTGCATCAATATATTATGTTTAAATGTATCCCAATGACTAAACGCTACCACTTCTTTTTGACTGTTGAAAAATTAAGGTTACGATAGTATATCAGCTCATACTCATGACATTCATAATGTACTTGTTTGTTAGAGATTAATTATTAAGATGTGTTGATGTGTGTCTTGAGTCGATATATTGTTCTTGAGTCGATAGTAGGAATCTCACAAACTTAGAAGATTTATTTTCTTATGTACCACAATATAGAAGTTAGATTTAGAGACTAGTATTATGGACATAAAATGTTGTTATAAATTTATTGGTAGCAAGCATGCTAAAGTTTTCTTTGCATGGTAGTTTTGTTAAGAGAACATTAATAATAAATTAATATATCATTATAAACGTTTTTATTAATCTTGTTAAGAATGTGGTACCTACAACAATGTATGTATATTATGAAATTTAAAAGAAAATATATGCTTATTTGATATGTGTACACTTCGTATATATGTGTGTTTATCAAAATGTAATATATCACAAGGTGGGTGTGGTTCTGTACCAGATATAGATGTTTGTTCTTGCGCTTGATACCCATTATTGTAACTCTTAAATAAAATATTTATCCAATACGTATTATATGCATTTTATTTCAGCAAACAATTTATAAGTATAGATTAAAATTATTATTGAAAGTACGAAATATTTATATCTATGTTACTTAGTATATACTTAAAATAAAACTACTGACTACCAATAGGTACTAATCAAACCACTCTTCCACATTCGGAGAGTTCTCCAATACATCATTTGATTCACTGCAACAATAAAAAATATAATACTATATTTGTTTAACTTAAGCAGTTAAAATTAAAATACTTATTAAATAGTTTATAATATTTAACTGTGCACACTTCTGGACTGTTTCTTCTGGATAAGAACTCATCAGCATAAAAAAACCATTCGAATCTTTAGGCCTACTCTCTTGAAACCGAAATTCATGAATTTTCGTTTACTTAAATTTCTTAAGTTTACGGGGACTATTCTAATTCATTTTAGGATAAGCATAAGAAGTTCGAAACCATGGACGATTTTCTGGAACGAGTGGATTAATAGATGTTCCTGGTTCTGTATCCCTCAATTTTTATTATCGAAACTTCGTTTTTAATGAATCAGAACAGGGGCCTTACCCGCTTTCTTTGAAACGAACATTCTATAACGAACAAAATTTAAACGAAGGTTCGTATGGTAACCTACTCTAATTCTTTTTCCAATACACACACAAATTTCGTATTTCATGGTCAATTTTCGTGAACGAATGGATTGGATTATTGTTGCTAGCTCTAGATTTTTCTGTTTCTTTTATTTTATTCTTCAAATGGCAACACTAGTATTTTAAGAGCTAAAAGTGCCTTGTCGATTTGTCGATTGATTGATATCTTAAAAAATAGGTCTTTTTTTCCCTATTATACTATGTAAACACGATTAAGATTGTTAGTCCAGAAAAAAAGTAATCAGTACTCAAAAATATTAACATTTTACGTTCCGTCTTACTTATGAAATACCGTTTCCCTAATTTCGTATCAAAAATGTAAAAAAAATGTTCTCTATTGTTTTTTTGTGTTCATTATTTGAATATTAATTAGATTTTAGTTTTATTTGGCCTTCATACAACATCAGTAATTAAAAATATTATATTTTTATATACGATCAATTTCATAGGAGAAACGGAACGTCCTCTAACGTTGTGACATTGTCAAAAAAAATCTTCAAACCAATTTCATCAAACCATTAGAACTTGTTCTGTTTCTTTTTGTTTCTTTGTATTCTAGCAAAGAGTATAATAATTTCCAATCGACGAAAGTTGAGCCATTGCCATGGGTATTGTTGTTTCAGTGGAAAATACATAAACATTAACTAAGATAAATCGATGTCACGATCTAGTACAAAATACAAGAGTTTGATCTACAAATCTTTGATCAGCAATTAGATATCTCAATTCACAGTAAGTATTGTGATTTTCCTTGACTGCATTGTTTAGTCGATTGTATATTTGTGCATTCAGATGATAGAACTTTCTTACCAAAAGCTATAATTACGTGAGGCGTACGTTTAAATTTACATCATTCATTTTCAGATGACTGATGAATACTACATTTGTGAGGTATTCGTTATCTTAGCCATGCAAGCTGTGAATTGTGATCGGAGTGGAGACTATGTTAGGAGTGTTGCGGTGTGCAAGTCCCTGTCCGTTGTGGTCATAAGTATAGAAGTCTGTATGCTACGTGGACTGTTGTGCTGAAGTGTTACTTAATTGGTTAATTCTAATCCAGTCACCTTGGCAGGATCTGCAGGTATGTTTACATGAAAATAGCTTTTTTATTTATTCTTAGGGTTTTTAAAAATAAACTAGATAAGTTTAGTAATCCATTTTTAATATTGTGGTTTTACAGATATCACTGACTGATTGTTCATGTCAAGCTTGTTTTATGCATCTTAGAAGACATGTTATTTATAACCGGACACTTGATAAAGATCAACGAAATATTGTTGCCGATGTTGAATTACAAAAACCGGATGCTGATATTGAGTTACAAATCGTTGCTAGTCAACTTGGCAATGCCAGATAAGGAACCATTGTTGAGCTGAGAGAATATTGAAATCAATTAAACTGCAATAAAAATAATCTGCTATTTTATTTGACTGTGAAATAAAATTGTTACCTCTCTTTTCCTATCCTGTGTATTCTCACTTTATTTATATGAGCTAGGCACTTTAGATAGTACCTACTTAGTTATGTAAAACATTACTAAGTAGGTACTATCTAAAGTGCCTAGCTCAAAATTCAACACTGAACCTGCTGTAAATACTAATATCACAATCATTATATTATATAGTTGATTGTTCCCAATCATCAGTGTCAGATTTATCTAGTCTACTCTTAGGGTTAGCTACCATCTTCCGTATGGGTAATGCTTAAATGACTAATAGATATCTACTTAATATCGCTTTTAATCTACCAATTTACAGGTAAGTAGCAAGTACCTACTCATTGCGTATAAGCAGATACAGAATTAGGTCGGTTGTTAATTGTAGTGACAGTTAACTTCAAAATGTTATCATTTTAGGATCCAAATGGCTCCTTACATGGGATTCGCAACTTCCGAGCTCATCGAGGCACTTCTCAATTTATTTGATGAGCACAAAAATCTAGCTCGCAGGAATTGATTATTAATATTTATTTGATTTCTTAACTTTTGACTGAGTGTCTTCAAAAGAGAAGAAATCAAAGAATTATTATTTCTTTTCTCAGTCTCTTTTCTTGACTGAGTCTTACAAATTCAAAGTCGGAAATTAGTCTGTAATTTCCTACAAAATCTAGGCAGGAAATTATGTCAATATATAATTAATTGCCGAAGCGATGGCGGTTTCTTCTACGCAATGAGCGTTCTTTAGGCTGAGCAGCTTCAATTAAAAATAATCTTCAGCCATAATAATTGTTTTTAACTTAATTCTTAATAAAAATGTACCACGACGAAAATCAAACGGTAGCACTTTTGGTTTCGTCAATTTTAGGTTATAATTCCGAATAATTCACCTGTCAAATTCAAAATTTCGTTCGGTGCATACGGAATTAGAGTAGGCTTAGAGAATTTATATGTCAAACAATTTTCGTTTCAATGAAATTCGTGAACTATTAGAATTGTGGTAGGAAAGCTACGAATATTCTATAGAAACTTTGTTTTTCGTTGAAATAGAGTAGGCCTCCAGGCCTCCTGTTCATCTACTTTGGGCGTCACGATGCCACATTGCCATCTACAGATAAATAACACAAAATACCGAAACTACAGAAACCTTTATACAATGCGCACTTGACGCACGCCGCACGCACTAAATCATGACCAAACCAGGCCAGTGCCAGTGCTACCCGCTGAAGATGTGCGTTGCGGAACGTTATTGAAATTACAACATTTTATTGTTTAGTGGGTGTTTAAATTCCAGTTCAATATTATATAACTTTATTCCTTTTAACATTATTCTGCTAACTACATTTAGATAAATCGGTGTAAAGACGATTTTTGCAAATATTTGCGTCATACGTCAAGTGTCGCACAATGCTAATAAATTGCTGTAATGAATTTCCCATGATTGATGTCTTTAAGCAGCCTGATTATGGAGGACTGATTTATATAAAAATCATAAGTTTAATATGCGAACATATAAAAAATAAATGAAGCTGTTACCTTAATCAATAAGCCTTATACCTGAAGCAATAAAGTTTATTTATTTACATGTGATATTCTCCAAAGACGAGATCGTTACATGGAGAGTTCGGATTTGTCTTTTAAATGTCTCCTTATTTGTTTATTAGGTACGAGTAGCCTACCGATTTTGCGATGACCTCTAATGGATGGATTTAAAGTCTATTCATTTTGGGCAGGTATTTCGAAGCGTCGATATCATTAAGGAAATATTTCCATGACTGCTGAAGTCAGACTAAGCGCCGATTTTACCAAGCGGATAATATTATGTACTAGTACCTATAGGGCTGCCATAACTGCTGAACCACCGACCGGGATATTTGGAACTTTTAATTATTATTTTTGGTACCTACATATTTAGTTTTTTTGTTTTATTTGGCACCACCTTCAAAACGTTTATTTATTTTTCAACCGACTTAAAAAAGGAGGAGGTTCTCAATTCGAGTGTATGTTTTTTTTAAGTTTGTTACCCTATTACTCGAAGACGGATGGTACGATTTGAAAAAATATTTTTTGAAATTTAATCGCATCTGTTATTTAAATTACCAAAAGACCTGAATTTTTCCAAAAACTCAATCGCATTAGAGTCGTCGTCACAATGCACCTGATACTTTGCCTCCATGATAAAAAAAAATGACATGTAATGGACCTGATAGTCAAGTATCAAATAGTGCCACACATCTCTTTACGACCCGAGGGTTTAATGCCTGGATTGCAGTAAGTTTTAGCTGTATTTGCAGGAAGTTTTTAAATAAATATTAAGTAAAGGTGAACTCCTCAAAATTTTACGGCTTTGTATTGAGAAAAGCAATATTTTGTAATAGAAAATTAGCACTTTGAAACTTTCGTGTTGAATTATATAAACAATAGGACACGGTAGGTAACTAACGCGTTTAAACTAGATAAATATTAGGGATGTTACGGATATGATATTTCGGATCTGGATACGGATAACCGATTACGAATAACGGATTACGGATATAAAATTATTTCCGAGTGTCTGTTAGTTTCGGATAATCTCGGTTACGGATATTGGATTTTTGAGGAATCTAAGTAAAATACTAATAAGTAATAAAAAAAAATACAATCAGTCGTTTACTTAAGTTATTATAGCTATCTACACATTTGTTAAGTTATCTATTTAGAAAAAGTTTGTACGAAAATTATCTATCTTCTATACCTAGTTGTTTTCTATTATATTCTTCAATATCTCTTTAAGAGCTATTACAACACATCATCAGTCTGCAAGAGACACGCGCCGCTAAAGCGTAGTGGTTCGGCCGACAAAATCAAAAACCAGATTGTTGATACTCCGCCCATATCCGAAACTTTTATATCCCGGTGTACCGGGACGTATGGCAGCCCTACGCTAGTACTACACACTTTAGTGATCAGTAGGTATCAAACAATTTATGCTTAGAAACAGTCTCAAATGTATGCACATTAATATAATAATTCTACGTCATAATAATAACTAGATAAATAAATAAATATAAGGTAAAAAGAACTAACTACGAAACTCAAATATAAAAGTACCTGTCAAGTGAAGGATCATTGCTGAACATCTCAGTGGGAACAGTAGGTGGTGCTCGCTCTGGCAAAAGTTCCATATACGATTGCCGAGATTGTAGGTGACGCTCAACTTCTTCGGGTGTCATATGGCCATCGCCGGCCAACAAACCAAGCCCTAACGATGGAGACACCTTAGACAGCATTGAAGCAGTTGTTTGATGCTGAAATCAAAATTTACATTGCATGATTTTAATAAAGTATACAAATGAAATACAGTCAGCAATATAAGTAAACAGAAATCCACATTTTTAAAATATCAAAACTACTAAATGAAGGGAAAATCAACGGTTTTGAACTTTTTAATATTATTTGTTGATATTTTTATATGAAGTACCACTATTGTTGCTGACTGTACATTGGTGTAACTCAATTGATTGTATTATCACGTCTGTATACTGGCATACTGTCATGATTGATATTTTTTCAGCAGAATTAGGTATTGCCTTAAGACCTATTGAACAAAGAGTGGGAAGCAATTGAAATAGATACAGGTACCAGCACAAGATGTAATCACCAATGTATGGGGTCAGAAATATAGAGGGAGATTTGTAAGTTACTAATAAGTTTCCACTCGTGGATTCTTTACATTATACCAAATAACTTTGAAAATAAAAATAGGTAATATTTTTTTTTCAAAACTAATATCACAAAGTATTCATTATTATTATTATTTCATTTATCACCTACCACTTACTTTTGGCACACAACCACCTACCACCAACCACACGTCTGTGAGACCCCGGAGTATAATCATCGTTTTTGTCAGCTTTAGGTTTAGGTCTAAACCTGACAAAATCGATGACCCCTCACAATAAACAATGATTTTACTCCAATCAAATATTCTGTAGGTGGTTAAAGTCATACCTCCAAAAACAGGTGATAGCTGGTTAAGGGTCGAAGACAAAGTTATTTAGTGTAATGTAAAGAAACCACGATCGGGCCATTATCAGTATATTACAAATCACTCTATATATCTCTCTTTATACTAATACTAGCTGTCCTGCGCAACTTCGTATGCGTCAATTTTCCCCGTTTTTGCAACATTTTTCATTGCTGCTCCGCTCTTATTGGTCGTAGCGTGATGCCTATAGCCTTCTTCGATAAATTGGCTCCCCATAAAAAAATTTTTTTTTCAATTTGAACCAGTAGTTATATACATCACGCGACGACCAATAGCAGGGGGGTGTCACTCCGCAGTTTAGGGCAGTGCGCCCCTTGAAGGGGCGAATGGCAATGGGCTGTCTCTCGACTCGCACGACAGTCGCGATCACGTGCGTCGCGCTCGCGTGTACTTGATTTTTTTTTTCTTTTTGACACCCGCAATGTCTTCTAAGCCTAAACGTCAATATAATCCGTATAAAAGATATTGCTCTGTTTACGGATGTCTGAATAAAACGAATAGTGAATCAGAACTAACATTTTTTACAATTCCATTGCGTCATCGAAGTACGTGTAAAATCAGCGGTGGCAGCCGGACGTTCTCTTTTAATTCCTTTGGTCCTTAAGTACTTAGTAATAGGTAAAATAAAAATCCTTAATTAGTTGGCCACAGTGCCGTGTGGTGCCGGCTTAAGAATAGTACCACCCCATCTCTACCCGTGGGTGTCGTCAAGGCGACTAAGGGATTTCACCCCGGAGGACGGGCAGCAGCGTCCTCTGCGTACTTAAAGCCTTACTGCGATCGCCAACGTGGCGATTATGGCAATTACCCCCAGGATCTACATACTAGTAGGTTCTACTGGGGAGACCCGTGCCCAGCAGTGGGCCATCTTATGGGTTGATATGTAGTTGGCCAGAAATAATATTAGAAACAGGATAGGATAATGTTTACAAAGGAATATCTACACCCGTGGGAATCGAACACACGACTGTTGAATTTTTTTAAGACACAAAAACACTTCAAGGTTCAACCCCGGGGGGACTTCGCAGCTCGATCATAAAACTGTGGCGCGCAAAGAAAATTCACGGTTCGCGCTCGGTTATAAGTTTCAATTTAGCTTGCAGGCGGGTAGCTCTGGCGAGTTTAGGTATATTTTTATACCTAAACCTGACTTTTGCTAGGAAGTGAACCTTCGGTATGTAGTACTATTACTTATTCTGTGCCAATAGGAGCAGAGCAGCAATGAAAAATGTTGCAAAAACGGGGAAAATTTACGCAGACGAAGTTGCGTTACGCAGACGAAGTTGCGCGCGTCAGGTAGTGGTTTATAAGAGAAAAGTGTGGAATGTTATCTCATGGTTTTTGAGCACATATACATGCATTTCATTTCATGATAATGAACCAATTCGGAGGCTATTAAATTTAAAAATGAATTAAGTAACAATGAGAAGAATATTATAACAACCTCAAGATTTCTTCAAAACATGTATCAAAATTCTTAATTTCATAATATTAGTTAATAATTCAGCTTGGTATAAATAGGCATGCATTACAAATTACAATGGTTTCAATGTAATATAAGCATTATTCCTAATTCACTAAGGTTGAGAGTAACATAACAATGAAACAAGTTTTCTCTTACAAGATGGCTAGTGTTTGGAGGCTTCTTGGGAACCACTGCCCTCTTCCTCTTGGCATTAGAACCTTTGTTCGAAGCATTTGTTGAAACATTTTGATTTGCTGCCCCAGGCTCCATCTTCTTTCTATAACAAAAATGTTTGAAAGTTTCTACATATTGCATTCAATAATGTAAGTGGTGACATCACACTTTCGTGAGTACAGCCGGTCATTGATTTCTAAGATGTTATCACGTCAAAAATTGATAGCAATACAGTAATGTAATTGAAAACAGATATTTAAAACTATTGCAACAATGTAGAAGCCGCATTCATGGGTTTAAATCCTACTCATTATACTACCATTGCGAACCCACTCCTAACACAAGTGAGCTTAACTGGATTGCTAGTAATGTGGGACCCACAATCCTACATTGTTAGTTACCTTACAAAAAAAATGTAGAAGTAAAAATTATAAGTAATGAAAATTTACTATAATAAGTAAAAAACTCGACCTCTTTACATCCATCCGGTAGTATTCAGGATCATCCGATGACTCTGTGTCTTCACTTTCAGATGTTGTGCTTTCAGGCTTCTCATATTGCAGTAATCTATCCAACAGGAAACTGCGATCTCTGGACACCTTTAGCAATCTCTTTTGACTGCATCTTAGTGCATCTTGAAAACATTCATTTTCCTTAAAAAATAAAAGTGTATGACTTTTTTATACAATGTAACCATTAATTACACTATATTTATATAGTAGCATTGGTAGACTCTCAAGCCACACCTCCTTCAAAAGTATCAGAGTCCATTTAAATGTGTTTAATTAGGAAAAATGTGCCCTTGGCAAGATCAAGCTCTCCCATACTAAAACCCTGTATTGCTCAGGGGAGTGGGGTTAAAATAATTTATTTATCTTCTTTTTTTTATGATCTGTATATAGTATGATATTTGTCTCAGTAAAATATTACTATTTAAGACTGTATTAACTTTCTCAAACCAGAATTCTGCAGTCAAGCCCATATCCCCAAACCTGGATCTGCCACTGTATAGTATAGTTTCATGTACTTACATAAATGAGATATTTAAGCTTCTTTTTCAGTGATAAGTACTGGGCCCTGTAATTGGGCTCAGGTTCAGGTTCACTGCTGCTGTCGCTTGAGTAATCCTTATGCGACTCATGTGCATGTGGCTGCGGTGCTTCGGCAGGAGCGTTATTACTTACGCTTGCCTCATTCGCCTGCATGTTCGCTATAGACCGGCAGTACCACCCGTCTAGCATTTTCTACAATGACATACGTAGCATAATATTAGCCCCAAATTATCCAAATTACAAGTAATTAAACTCAGTAGGTAGGTCACATTCAGGGAGAAATTAATTGTTACATGAAATGAACGTCTCTTACTTTCTATATCAAACACTTTTTATACAAGTGCAAATATTTATATTCATTGATAATTTGAAAAATACCTTTGAATAATTTTCCGACGCCAGTATAAAAACTGTTAATCACACTTAGTAAAAAACGATAAAAGTTTATTTTTTAAGAATTTGAACTCTATTTTGATCAAGTTTGTTTGGTTATTTTTGACAGTTTGATGACAGCTTTTATTTCATTCGTTCATTCCTCGGTAAAAGTTAACTATAATGTCTATGGAAATATAATAGTAGGTTGCCAACATTCGCTCGCCAACAAAGTCGCCAACTTGCCAACTTGAGTAAGAGATAAAGGTAGTGGTGAATTTATGAGTATATTTCTGACTAGATTTATAGCTTTCATTTTGATAGTAGTAAAACTTTCATAAATTATTATATTCATGATGTATTTTACTTGGAATTAAAGAACAAAAAGCCTTCTAACAACCGTCCTAAACCAAAATAAATCCACTCAAGTAAATGAAGACATGATAATTGTTTGGAATATTTTTACAACTTTGTATTACAATTATATATATAAAACTATTTGTATAATTTAATCACAGAAAAACTTAGTTACAAATTTAAATTTAAGTATTTTCAAACGAACTTAAGCGAAGGCATAGCACTAAACAATAGGTTTATTATTTTCGAACGCATTCAAAACGTCAAGAAGACGTCATTGATTTAAAAAATTAAGTTTGTGTCCACTAGATGTCTCTTTCACAGTAGTAATATGGTGCGTCTTATCAATGGAAATTTTAAACAGTATGCGTACTTTGCTGGCTGTATTAGGTCATGTAACACATAGGTCAGAGCAAAGCCATCGTTGGATCACGTAATTTTCTATTGTAAATTGTATCAAAGTAACACCGGTTTTATTGGTACAATCGTAAAAGACTATTGTATTGTGTAGGTTCGAATGTTCTGGTGACTAGGTAAAAAGTGATGGTTTTTAAATTTTGAAGGATTATACTGAATTTTAGATTCTTGTTAGTCCAAATTCAACCTTAAGTCTACCGCATGTGTTTTTTCAGCTGAGTGGAGCCGTGTTCGTTGCGGTCAATCTGAACCGGATTGATTCCTCGTGTTGTGATGGCTCTCGGTAGTGAAGTGAATGATAACTCCTCAAAAAATACTTCTAATAAAGTGAAAAAATGTCCAGCGAACAGCACGGTGACAGACAAGACAAGCAGCGGCAATGTTAACAATGGCAAGTATTTAAATGGTCATGCCTTAAGTTATGTAACATTGAGAATGGTTTTTAGGCTACTATCAGTTTTTCATGTTAGAATAATTGGTTGTTCCCAACAAGTGCATTTAGGTCATGTGACTACCATCGGTAAAATCATGTGATCACACCATTATTATTTTATTTAATATGTGCAGTACTACATTACGTGTGTAATGCGATTTCCATGTATCAAATGCATGGGGTTTACTATAAATTTATTGGATCACAATATTTATTGTAGGGTTTTCAGACATGAGACCTTGGTGCACATAATTTAAAATGTAATTATTACACAACTTCTCACAATGTTACATATTCATACAAATATATAATTATGTAGTTGAACTATATTGGCTAACTAACTATATTATATTCTCATACTTAGTGTGCACAATTATCTGCTTCTAGTTGCTAAGCACTGTTAATAGGGTACTGGAGTGCTAGTTAAAACTAGTCATAAATTACTTTTTATGTCCATTTGTAATTGTGACCTATGATGACCTCCACTTAATAATATTTATTGTGTATGTGTATTATGTTAGAATAATTTATTGATCTGTTATTTTGGAAGCAAAATATTACCATAAAAGAATGAATTAAGTAACATGAAAGAAAAAATATTCTAAACTTTATATACAACATTATACATTATACAATTCTAAAATGATATACCTCTTAGAGATATATAATTTTAGAATTTTTAAATTTTACTTTAGTTTAAAGAAATTACTATTTTTAAAATTATCATTAGCTCTTAAGTTAAAAGTAAAGACAAAAAAAGTTAATAGGGAATAGGAAAATAATGACACCAAAATTCTGTATCACTTGCAGCCAAACATTTTTTCAATTTATTGTTAAAACCTCTATGATTATCTTAGACAAAGCATATAATAACTTGCACCATCCTACTGAGACACCAACAACATTTTCTAAGATACCTGCTATCCAAACAAACGCTTCAAGATTAAGTTGTTTGACAAGCATACCTTCTCAAGATCCTTATAAGACCATCCTTGTATTGTGTATTGTATACAAATATTTATATATTTTTTGTATAGATAGAGTATATAAGTAAGTGTATTGATAATAAGCTATATAGCTTCTGTTACTGACCTCTCCTAGTTTTCCAAAGAGGATGGGTTATCACATTGTATTGCTTACTATAAGTGACAAGTTTATTACACTCATGTCTTACTAGTATATCTTGAGTAATAATAGATGGCATTATAAATTGTAATTTATACAAAATAGTCATCTAAAATCTGCTTTAAAAACTAATTTACTAGTCACATATGTATATATTTTTTTAAATTTATGACAAAACAAATCTTAAAATGCTTCAGTTATCATTTGCAATAGGCATATGTATATTTTTTTATTAAATAAAGACTAGTACTTTATTACCTACCTAGTTCATAAAACCTAAAACGGATTAGGTATTTAAAATTAGCTTGACTTGACAAGAAAGCAATTTAGATATTATTTTATTTCTTGATGAGTGAGAACCAAGTTGATAACCAAACACATCAGTGTGTGGTTAGCAACTCCAAAGCTCCAAACTGACCTAAATTCTGTTCAATCTTTTGTGTAATGTAAACATGCATAGTTCTGAGGAATAATTCTAAAATAACACCTTATGGCCATAGTTATATGTTATAAATTGCAATACACTTGGTTCAAGTTACTGATTCTATTATCTCCTGCATAAATTTGTATGTATGACCTTATGAGATACTAGACAATGCTCATGACTTTCTTTGCATGTTGATTAAAATAATTTTATTTATATTTCTTAAGGCAACTAAAAAGTTACTATGGAATCAAATGTTTGCTTTATAATTGTTCAATCAGCACTATTAATAAAGGCCTATGATTCTGGCATTTATACTGCCCCAATTCATTTGAGAAGAAATTAACATGCAATCATTGTCATTGTGTGACAAACTTCTTTATAACAGACTAGCTGTCGCACGCGGCTTCGCCCGAATAGATGGTTTAAATAAATCGAGAATGAAACACGTTTCTTTATTTAGAACTAGGTACATGTCAAGTACTAAATTTCAATGATCTAACTGAAGGAGTTTCATACAAAACTGTACCCACGTATGCATTGATTTTCTAAAAAAACGATGAAACGGGTGTTACGTTATTTAAAACCAAAAACAAAATTTCACAGATCTAACTTCAAAACTGCCAGAGTTTCATTCAAACTTTTAACCTCTTATTTTACCCCCTTAAGAATACATTTGCTAAAAAAGCTGAAATACGTAGTTTCAAGCAAAAAGTAAAATTTTTAAACTGACAGCGTTACCCCTATTTTACGAAACTCACATTGTGCGTGGCCCAACATGCACTTGCCCGGTTTATACCACATAGTTTCTAAACATTCTGGCGGACGCATAAGTGAGCGTAAAGGGGATTATCCGTTTTTGCTAGGGGTTCATCCCCAACAAACATTCGGAATTATGTTCCCTAAATTACACAGTACCCCTAAATTACACAATAGAATGACTTTAATTTATTAAATGGTGTATAATAAATACATTAAATAAGCATGTATTATGCTCACCGAAAGCGGATATGGTAGGCGTGCAATAAGTCCTAAGACAGCATGTTTAGATAGCAGTAAATATTTATACATAAACGTAGTAACTGCAATGTACGAACACTTTGTAAAATTAAAATTGTGGGTTCTCTCGACCGAAGTATATGGAGTGATGTTGGCGTGATGACCAATATACAGCCGGATTCGTCACTATAATCACTTGTAACTCCAAAATGACTGGACTCTTTGGACACAAACTAACACAAGCAATATGTCGTGTAGGAAATTTAAGAATTCACATTTTTCTGTGTGCTTCGAGACCGCGCGGCATTTTGTCGGAGACACTCATCTTCAAAACATCGTATCTTCCACTGTCAGAATGATACAGGATCATAGATTATATGACTAAGTTTCGACAGATGTTATCATCATAACGATATTTTCTTCCGCAAGCGAAGCAATTATAATATTATAATTAAACAGCAGAACTACCTTCTGCCTTTCCTTGATTTTTGCTATTTCTCTCACGAATAGCACTTATAAATTGTCTATCAAAGTTTTTTTGCGATGCTGCTGATTAAGACCCTAGTTATTGCTTAATCTTTACGTATCTCTTTCGTCAATATTCCATAATATATTTTTCGACAGCTTAACCATTTTCATGAAGAAGCGTGCTTCGCGGCCCACCTATCTTCGCATCCGCCAAAAAAATCCAAGTGATAGTTACAATTATATAAAGTATATACAAAGTAAAAAATGTATGTACAAGGTTCTCACCTATGCATCATTTATTAAAGATTTGTTTTGTTTGTTATTAAAATTTATTTTAAATGTTAGCAACTCAGCAATCAATTTTACATATAGGTTGTTTTTTAGTTAGGAACTCCTCTCAGGTGAAGGAGGCCTTTACGTTCTAAGGATTGCCATTTCTCAAGATCTTGTTCCATTGTGGTCCAGCTATTTTCCTAATATCGTCCTTCTAGCGCTGACATGGTCTGCCTTTATGCAGTCTTATGGTCTATGCCACGATGTTACTGTTTTTTCCATCTGTTGTCTTTAAGTCAAGCTACATGTCCATTTTTATTTCAATTTTTGCGCTCGGTTAAGAGCGTTAATTGCCCCTGTTTTCGCTCATATGTCTGTGTGCCTTACTTTTTGTATATTTTTGATGCTGCTAACCGACTAAAAACGATGGCTTGTGAACAATCAGACTCACCATAATTTGTGGTTATAAGTTTAAAACATTGCGAGGCCTTAAACTTTTTTTATAGCCCAAAATCAAAGCAAAATCTATTGCTGCGAGCAAATTGGCTCCAAGTCCTCTCAAAAAAATAATACTCATTGAATTTATACAACTATCTTGTAATGTCAAACTACATTAACTACATAACGTTTACGATGGTATTTAATTTGCCAGTGTCAATCTAAAGGGCGAGGAGTATCCGGAAACTTTTGGCATGTCCCTCGTATTATAGCCAGCTTTAAAACTCATCAAACAACAAAACAAAATCAACTCAAAAAAATATTGCCTCACCTATCTGGAAATCAATCCTTTAAACGTTTGGTACTATGTACCACACCCACTTTCGGTGAGCATACACACACATCGTTTCTAAACGAAAACGGCGCAAAGAGTGACGAAAGACGAAAGTATGACGCAAAGACGACAACCAAATAGAGTACCAGATAAATCCTTAAATTAAAGCATTGGTTTGCTTGAGATGTATCGACTAAGGTCAGCAGTACTTACTCTGACGTAGCACTTCCCTATGTCGCAATAATACCCGCCAGGCCCTTTATACAAAGCCTACCTACCTATACTAGCTACCTATACCTTTATACTAGCGTAAGAGCCATTACGATGTAGATAGGTACGTCACATGGAAATAACGTAAAAAAGGCGTTGTATCAATATGGATCATATTAAATCGTTCTAGGCCGACGTCCTGAAAAATATTCCGTTGTTATGTACAGTAACAGCGGCAGCAAGAGACGTAACTTCTTATAATTATTTCAGTTCCATTTGAGAATGCCACCGCTAGAGATGCAGATTTAGACAGTTGAGAAATTCACATTAATAATATAGTACTATATTGTCTGTGACATTATGAAAGCGTGAAACTTCGAGAAAACCCTGTACTTAGTAGACATGTAAAATAACAAGTTGTGGTATCTGATAAGACTAATTTCAGTATTAGTCAAAAGTCAAGATATATATTTATTTTGCTTGTAGGTTTAATCACATCATGCTCACTGGAGACTTTGGAATACAATTCACGTTCATCGTGTTTCCCAAAAAAAATTAAATAAAGAATACTAATCGACGTTGTTCCCTTTGAGATGTATGAATGTGTGTGTGTGTTCTTTGTGGCACTTTAAACACCAAACGCATGGGCCGATTTTGATGATTTATACGTCAATCAATTTATAATATAGGTATCTTGTGAGTGTCACTAAACACATGACAGCAATCAAAATTTAAAATGGCGACATCCAGACGTCATACTGTGATAGAGAAAAAAAAATCAACAAACTATGTCATGTGGAATATCATCGAGTAGGTATTTTAAAATCATGATGAGGTTTCTTAAATCATTTTTCACTTCAAATAATCGTTTAGGATGTATAGCGATTTAAAGTTTGTAACCAACTTTCACTCAAATTTTCGGTAGTTACAGTTATTACTTGTTGTTACGTCTTACAACTAAGTAGGTACACAACTAAAAAGTATTAGCCTTCCTCGATAAAAGGGCTATGATTGTAACACTAAAATAATTTTCCAATTCGAACCAGTAGTTCCCCAGATTATCGCGTTCAACCAAACAAACTCTTCAGCTTTATAATATTAGTATTCGATAAAATAATTATAGACACGCGGCAGCATGCAAGCGGGCTTATAGTTAGCCAGTTTAACATGTGTTTAAAAGAAAATATATTATAATAAAAACGAATTTCTTTGGCTGAGAAATTATCGATACCATTGCTGACGAATTTGTGTCTTATGTTATGACACCTGCACAGTAGGAACCTTCCTAAAGTGTCGCTTGCTTGACGACAGTACCTAGGTATCTTTCAGTTGGGTATACATTTATTATATTGATAGTAAGTACCCACGTAATGTCAGTATATTCGATCGATAGTACGTTGACCTGAATAGATCTTAATTTTGTAGATATGTTTCATTTTATTGCATCATTCGACAGTATGCGCCAAATAAAATATTGAAGTCAAAACATTGATTAACGGTTTCATTATAAAAAAACATTACTTACTATAATACCCAAATAGACCCTGATCATTTAAGGTCAAAAGAACCACGTGAGCTCCAGATTCAATCATTGGCATTATTTTTTTTCTATGAGACCTCAGTTCTAAATGTTGTAAATTACCTCCACTAGAGCTGTCTGTCACTTGTCAGTTTATTCTTTTTACACTAGTGGCTGAATAAGAAGTACAAAAACGGAACACGTGTGGCGTAGATATGTATGAAGTAATAATGCCCTTCGTCGAGCTAAATAATAATTATCACTGCATCTATAATTTGTGCTGGTAACCATACCTACTTGAGCCCAGTTCTGATAATAAACATAATATCGATCGATCAGAGAATTTATAAAAGGCCTTGGAATAAAAACATGTTGTAAGATAAAAGACTCAATCAACACCTATATTATCTGATGGCAAAAAACGTATTTACTATAAATTACTAATGCACTATGGTTAAAGTAACACGTTTTCTCTCATATCTTTGAAGGAAATTTAAAAAGTAAAAATAACCCTTGCAGTCGGGTAGTAAATATGGTGTGGCATTCTATGATTGATCTATGAGTACGTAACTGGTCTTGTCGATAACGTTTAATGTGATGTGATTTCGGTTTGAATGATAAGAATACTCGTTATTGGCTTGTACTTACGCATATTATTACTACGTAGTAGGTGCTGACAGTCAAACGCAAATCGCAATGCACTATACTTGATAAAATCATGGATTTTACAGCTTATAATTTAGTGTAGGTACGATGATTGTAAATAGGCAATCTGTAAATATTCCTTAGCTCTTAATAATCAGTAAAATACACAATCTCTAATATATTATTTTCTAAAGCACCTGTCTTTCAATGTCTGTCATACATAATAAACCATATTTTTATGTACTTACGACTTAGGTTGAAAGAGCAACAGTAGCTGTTTAGTGATAATTCGTGTCCGGTTACGGAATTTGTGAGTGTACGTCGTCGTCGTCGTCGTGAGCAACCAATTTGAAGAGACGTGTTGCTCAATGACACAGCCTTATTTTAGCGTTGTTAAAATTTGTACGAACTGGATACGAGCGTGCACCATGCACCCACCGGACTAGTTTAAGTTGGTTAACTGCTGTAATGAAACTGTTCCGTCAATTTAATTTAGAGTTGCCGGAAATACTTGTCAATGGTCAAGAATACGGAGCATAAGGTCGGATAGACAGATTCAATATATATTTTACATGCGCCGACTATTTTAAAGTTCTTACCTATCCTGTCAGCCCTCACTTGATCGATAAAACGAACGCAATTATTATTCATGAAGTATTGTGCCCTTACGAATGTATTGATTCTTAACTGTGATATCACCGGCTTAGGAATTTTGTTCACATGAATTTTAAGTTCAACAAACTTTAAGGAATAACAGGAGTGACCAGCTTGACATAGCGATTTCAGATAATAGAACACCTGCTTTGTAGAGAAAAAAAACTAATAGCTGGGACGTCATTCAACTTCTTGTAAAATGTCATTTATTGTTTTGTAGAATTGAATACGTCAAAATCATATTGTTGTAAAATGAGCATTTATCTACGTCTGTATACACTAACAAGAATATCTTAAGAAATTGTTGATTCTGTAGCAGTGTGTTTCGAGATCATCGTATATTAAATCTGTTTTTTACGAAGGATACGAGGTACGGTAAGGTCAAGGAATGAGATCACAAATAATCAGTTATCTAGAGGTTAAATATTCAGCGATCGTCGCCGGCGTTGGCAGGCTCGTTTCGGTTTGAATAATTCATTGATCGATTCAGTTGCTGTTAAATCGTATGCAACAAACGCGATGTTTATCCGAATTTGAAATCAACATTTCCGACTATGACTTGACGTCAAACGATGACGATGAATCCGTCTAAAAAATACACACACAGTATACGAAATACCTACATAATTATACTTATGTTAATTTTATCCACATGATTATACAAAGACGTATTACAATATTATTAAGTTAAAAAATAAAAGTATAAGTAGGTAATTTATTTATTACTAAGTTGGTAGCTTATGTCCGTGGCTCTGCAAGCGTGGGTGCAATTCATGGCGCTGCTAGTAAAACGATAATTAACAGGAAAAATAAAATAGGATTTTGTGTTTTACCTGGCAACTTTTCTGTTTATAAAAAAATTCGTCGAGTTTTGGAAATGGCGGCAAACGGAGCTGTCATCATTTCCAAAGAGACGCGATTTAATGTGTGAAAATAGGTACATAAAATATGTGCAAAGTCCGTAACATCGATTCCGCGTGCAGTTAAATTAAAATTAAATATATACTTGACACTGACGTAAATTGGCTAGAAAATCGATTGCCATCAACTCAAAATATAAGTAGAAGAACCTTACTCAGGCTAATGAGATGAATATTGGCAAAAAAGTTTTTTGCCAATATTCATCTCGACCTCGACCCGAGGTTTGCCACAAAATACCGCTCGTTATTTTATGGATTTGCACTTACTATATATGTATATTCACCGATACATTTTCATTTTAAAATATAGGTAGACATGTTTTCTTATATTATCATAATAATGCATCTGGGGGAAACCAGAAATATAACTTAAAGGTCCTTTTTTTCCTTAACAACAACCTCTGAACAAACACCTCTGTACATTTTTTTTTATATTGTCCTTTTCTTTTTCTTAAGTTCGCTCTGTCACTTAAAATATCAAGTAATTGAGCCATAATTAACTGGCTTTTATACCTACATACATACTTTCTTTATGATTATTCATTCGTCTCTAGCTGAATTACTAAGTCTTTGTTACAGACGAAACTATTTTTATCATCTATGAACAGTGCGACTAGATATCAACGTACAAACGTCAATTGCTATCAACGTACCTAATAAATCTTCTTATCTTTGTCTTCAGTTAGATTTCGTTCTTGATTAATTATATCATAATGTAAAATTTGGAACACTTGCTTCTTAAGACGCATGGGATTTCGGACAGATGTTGTTGTACGATAATGCATGAAAAAAAATTGTGTCAACGGCAGTTTATCAAGAATTTTGATTTAATGCTTATCTTGAGTCCCAGGCGCTATTTCTTATCTTGTTTGGTAAAGGTAAGTAAGATAACATCAAACATTTTGGTGATAATTTTTATCTCCCCATTCTCGTAAGAATAACATTTTCCTATAGGTATACATATGCGCCTGACTATACTTATTTAGCCTGTATAGAAGTCTTCTTCTTCTTCTTCTTTTAATGAATGGAAATCTTGGCGGTTTACTCGCAATACATTTTAACTGCACTTATTTCATATATTTTTACACACATAAACGCGGAGCTGTAAAAATTATGACATCGGACGGTTTGCCTCCATTTTCACAAGTCTAGACGTCTTCTGAACTGTAAATGTCCTTACTTCATTTATTGTTATTATATTTCTACTACGTAGTTTACTTAATTACAATTCGTTGGATAGTGTTATCACTAATTATCATGCAAAACTATATCAGGTATAAGTAGGCCAAGCAAGTTGAAATGAGACTGTGTGAACAGTGTGCGCATGTGCATAGACCGTTACATTAAAATTAAATGCCTAATGATATAAAAATTATATAGTGAACTTAACAAAATAAATCTCTAAAAATATCGGCAAGCTATGATATAACATGGAATAGGTACGATACAACATAATCTTGATTAAAATTTGACTTAATAAAATGTAAATTTAAAGCGTCTACTAAATTTGGTTCACTCACAGTTCTTGTAATATTTTTAAGACTTTTATGCCTCATTTTAAGCTAGAAACAATAGATAATGTTTTCCTTCATACTTAAGGATTAAAATAAAATTTAGAAAGTATCCAGAAACTGCTGGAGATATTGGAATAGGTTGCCAAAAGAAATTGAAATTTCGGCATTCTGCATCCCTGGTGTATCTGAGGCATCATAACTTTCAAACGGATGGATTTTAGCGAGTTCCCAAAACTCGATTGCTAATCGATTTGGTATTTTGTTTTTTTATGTCATGTCAAATCGGATAGATTTTTATTTATGTTTGACGTAGGTCTGTGCAGTCGCTTTCAATCATCTCGTGCTTGTAGGAGCTTTGTTGATGTGTGCTCGTGTTGTGTGCGTTTGCTTTTAAAACATCGTATTATTGTTGAAATCTCAAATGTACGCGCATAAGTTAGTGTTGCGTAGAGTATGGACAACATCGATGGCGTCTATTGTTGGCGGCATCCCGTTGCCATCTATTATTGACTCGACGCTGGAGATAGTTGGCGGCGCGCCAGCGCAGACCACGTGTTAGGCCGTCACGGGACGAGACATGCGCTTGAGTCCAACCACCGCGCCGCACACGTCTCATTCCCGTGCACTGTGCAAACACTCTTAGCCTAAAAACCTGTTTCGATGCCTGTTTTTTTATAAATGAACCACGCCGGCAACAGATTTAGACATAACAAGCTGACTTTTTTTATTATAAAATAAGGGCAGAATAGGTTGATTTTCAAAAATCTAACGGTAATATAAGTTTGAGATAAGTATTAGTAGAGATATAAATAAATAATTATTATGATAATAATCAAGGTAACGATTTCCTTGTTGTTGTAGCTGAAAAACAAGATAAACAAACGACAAAAATGAAGAATAATAAAAAGGACGTATGCGTTAAGCCGGTGGTTTGTAGTAATGGGCACTCGAGCACGCCAAATGGACGAGCTGACGACGAGGGCGGTGGTGGTACCGTGCTCGCGCCACGCGTGTCGTACGCAGCCGCGGCGCGCAAGCCACCCTCGCCACAGACCAACAACCCCGCACCCTTCCCCCTTAATACAGGTTACTACTCACATCTAGATTCAGTTTCATTATTTCATGTCTGATGGTAGTCTATTAGCCTAGCAATGTTTTACTTCTTTATATCTTATTCTTGTCCTTTCTTAATGTTGCCATATTCTGTATTATTGCAGAATCCCAGAAACCCAAGTCCTCTGACAAGGCCTCACAACCGAAATCTGGAACATGCACAATGAAAGTTAACGGCGAAGAATCAATATTAAAGGATAATGATATTAATCAAGATAAAATAGGTACCAAAGAACCAATAATTAACGGCACAGAAAAAACAGAGACCATTGTCAATGGTAACCCAAAAAAAGATTTAGATTGTGATATTAGTAGTAGTGATAATGCTAACGTAGTTTCTAATGGAATTAACAGTGACTCTGATGATGCTAAATCGAATAAGTCTGATGATAAAATTGACGTTATACTAGCTTATTCCTCAAAGCCTGCTGATGGTAAGCAAGCTTCAGAAAAAAAGAAAGAAAAGAAAACTAGAATGACTGACAAGAGCAACGACTCTGAAAAGACTAAGGAAGTTGCTACAGATAAAGATGTTGAAGAAAAGAAATCTGACGGAGATAAAAATAAGACCGATAGCACAGATAAACTTAATGGCGATAGTAGTAGTGTTGTAAATGGAGATGGAGACAGGGAGTCTTCTCCAAGCGAAGATGGCGATGAGAAGAAAAGAGATGCCGAAGTTGTTTTTATACAGGATATGGGCTTCACCGTGAAGATTGTTAGCCCTGGGGCTGAACCTTTAGACATCCAGGTAACTATTCCTTCATTTCTACGCAATCAAATTATGGTTTAAAATTATTAAGGTATCAATAACGAATCTATTTACGAATACTTTGTCAGTGGGCGTGTGTACGATAACCGCGCAATAGGTCGTGGGTTCGATTCCCGCAGGACATCACATTGTTTGATCTTTGTGTCCGTGATTTGTATGTTTGTAGAATACACACCCCAGTACGACAGTAATGTCCTTTTTAAGCCTTAAAACATAATCGGCGGCCTCTATGGCGCGGTGGAAGTGTGTCCAACTGCGACGCAAGACGTCGTGGGTTCGATTCCCACACGGGACACCACTTTGTGTGATCCACAAATTGTTGTTTCGAGTGTGGGTGTACTTTGTGTGCGTGAATTAAATGTTTGTAAAGTCCCCCGCGACACAGGGCTTGTATCCTAATGCGGGAGTCGTCTTTTTATAAAAACAAAAACAACAACAAAATCGCCAAAATTGTTGGAATTCTTATATGTTTTATAACTTTCAAAATATTAATTTATTTTTAATGATCGATGAAGCTGGCCTACAAGCCTAGTTTATGATCTTAGCATCTTGAATTTCTTACGACCTTATACAAAGGAGTAATCACTTATGCGCGTTTGTGTGGTAGAATCATCGACTAGAGAACCCCTAAAGTAAGAAATACGAAAAGAAAGTACGAATTCGTCTATTTCGACAGGTATCGAGTATGGAACTAGTACAAGAAATTCACCAAGTACTTATGGATCGCGAAGATACTTGCCATAGAACATGTTTCTCGTTACAACTCGACGGAATCACATTGGATAATTTCGCTGAGCTCAAAAACATCGAAGGGTTGAAAGAAGGATCTGTTATAAAAGTATGTGGAATTGAATATTATAAAATAGCTACTAATTTCTTTTGTAAGATCAGTCTAAACAATTTTATTTATTGTTTGTTTTACTGTTGTAGGTTGTAGAAGAGCCGTATACAATGCGCGAGGCTCGTATTCATGTTCGTCATGTGCGTGATCTTCTTAAATCCATCGATTATACAGATGCCTATGCCGGGCAAGAATGCAGTTCTCTTGCCTTCCTCAATGTTGTCACACAAGGTGATATCCTAGGTAATTTTATTCAATTGCACTATAACATACTGTAAGTACCTTCTGCAACGAAGGCGGGTGTTTTCTTTCCGAACGGTAAAGTGCCTGTAATACGATGACTAACATACATTTGTAGTTGTTAGATCTACGGTTTGCATTTCCTATTTCACTAAATGTCCATGAATTTGATGCAGCTAGTTTACAACTCAATTTGAAATGTAACTGCTCCGTTTGTAATATAAATGACCCAATTATTTATGCCAGTATTTACGCGTTCTAGAAAAAATACATGACCTTAACTGTCTCATAGAACTGGAACACTGACTTAGATCTCAAATGCGTAAATATTTGTAGATTAAATAAAATATCTTACCTTTTCTTTACCCGTAGGCTAATTTGCAAAATCTAAATTTGACTGGCCTGTTGGTCTAGTTGTAAGTGACTCTGACTGCTTAGCCGGAGGTCGTGGGTTCGATCCCCACCCTGGATAAAACTTTGTGTGATGAGCACGATGGTTTATTCTGTGTCTGGGTGTTATTTATCAATAAAATGTATAAGTATGTTTATCAATTGTCTGGTTTCCATAGTACAAGCTCTGCTTAGTTTGGGATCAGATAGCGTGGTGTGAGTTATCTGAAGATATATTATAAAATAGCTGACCCGGGCAACTTCGTCTGCGTCAATTTTCCCCGTTTTTGCAACATTTTTCATTGCTGCTCCGCACCTGTTGGTGGTAGCATGATGGGATATAGCCTTCCTCGATAAATGGGCTATCCAACAGCAGTAAATATTTTTTCAATTCAAACCAGTAGCTCCTGAGAATACCGCTTTCAATCAAACTAAGAAACTCTTCAGCTTTATAATATTAGTCTAGATGAACAGTACTTTATTTATTATTAGAAGGTGATATCAGAATACTCATAATTTGATACTATTTACCAACAGAGAAGAAAAAATCCCGTCCTGAAAGTGTAGATTGCACGCCTCCTGATTACATTATGCCAGGCAGCACTGAAAGACCTCTGATGCCGCTTCACCCAGGGCTCACTAAGGAAAATAAGGCTCCTCAGTGTCTTAAGGTAAATAAATGTAATATTTTACGTGAATAAGGATAACCCTAACTAATTATTTTTTAGTTCTTATCAACCATTCTCAAGCAATGTAGAAAATGGTGGTGTTTCTATTACTTTTTGTTTTACTGATGTTTTGAACTCCCTACATAATAATGAAAAACCTCACTGACAATATGAGCCTGGTTGTGACGAAATAGTATTGGAATTGTGATGTTTTCCATTAAATATAAGTAAATCTCGATTAATATAGACGCAAGATGAATTCTAAAGTATTAGGTATTATAGCTATGCTATTATTTGAACATTATGGAGGACACGTGTGTAAACTTCTTCAAATATTAAGATTTTGTGCACTACCTTGCAATGATAGAGGTTACGATGCTTTGTAACATTCGGAAATTTATTGTTTCGTGTCTACAGTACTTTTATATAAACGCACCTATTTTTAATCTTTCATAATAATATTTATGAAGAATTCTTCTTAATTCTGTTTATTATGCAAAACGAGCAGCAATCAAATTAAATATATTTAATTTTAATAACACCATTTAGATACTCAATATCTGGTCCATTTACATCATGTTTTATGATATGGTAAGATTAAAATATATGAACTGTATAAAGGAATCATTTTTTTTATATTTTCTTTTAAAAGATAACTAGCAATGTGTCCCACATTACTAGCAATCTTGTTAACCCTTACAGCTAAGCTCAAAGGCTTGTGTTAGGAGTGGGTTCACGTCAGTAGTATAATGGGTAGGATTGTAATAATAATATATTAATAGGTACAGAGTTAAAAGTAACAAAGTTTGCATAACGTCATTGCTCGTGCAAAACCCCAACTATGAAATCACCCGAAAATCATATTTATATATTACTACGCATAAGTAAATAGAGTACAAATCTGATATTCGGCAAATTTTCATATTCGCGGTTTTGCACGCGGAACGACGAAGTCCTAATTGACTGACGTTTGTCGTCAGGTGCTAACCACGTCGGGCTGGAACCCGCCGCCCGGGCCTCGCAAGATGTGCGGAGATCTACTCTACCTGCATGTCGTTACACTCGAAGACCGCCATTTTCACATCACGGCGTGTCCCAGAGGATTCTACCTTAACCAGTAATATACCTCTTTTTTTTAAGTTTACTAATAACTATCGAATATCTTCGTCTTCGATCAAACTACTTATATCGATTTTATCTGATTGTCAATCTTTTGTACATTAGAATGAGACGTGTTGCTACACACCCCTATAATGACGTCAAATTAGAAGCTTATGCCGTCATAAAAACATATCGGATCTCAACAATCTATATAATGCTTAATCGCCTTATGATAATGGAGTACGATGTACAAAGCCCGTGTTTTTATGACACAACCTATTAAGATATTATACGCAGCGAGGTGACTCACATAACGATTCTGTTTGTGAATGCTGCATTAACGTATCGTTGTCAATCTCACAGTAGTTTCATAATGTACCCCATGTTAAAGATAAAAAAAGGAAGATGAATGTTGACGCCGTATTGTGTTAGTGTACCCAGATTATCTAGCTCATAATAATTCGGATCTTATTCTACTTTGATAACCTACTTGGGGCATTAAATACCGAAAGTCCAGAAGATAACATTCATATTCATACGTACCTCGCTCCAGCATCGGAGTCTCGAATTTCAGACCACTACGACCCACTGTTCAGAAGGCGTTCCAAGATTCCGTGTCCGTGAGCGATATCTGTGCGGTCATAGGGCACACACTTTGTGCCTTTAGGACCACAAAGATCATATTCCAAAATGTCTGGAACAAGACATTACATATATATTATACCCAAATTTAAAAATATTAATTTTCCAAAATGACAGTTTCTTGTTCAGTATCTATTTCCTACTATGTCCACTACAGTGTCATCATGTCTTCATCCCATAATCCGTATAGACAGTCACGCCCCACGCTCGTCATTTTTAAATATGGACATTATGGGAACAGGACATTCTGGCAAGTCAACTTTAGGGCATTAAATTTACAAGAACTTGTCATATTGAGAGCAGTCTGCATATAATTGCAGTCATTTTGAGAAAAGGACAAAATGAAATATTATTTATTATATTTCTACTTCATAGTTATCACAATTTATATTTCGTGAATAACGAAGTTACAATTTTTATAATACTTTTTTGTTTTTCTAGTTATTCCAAATAAAGTGACTACAAAAATACAATGCGGTCATTTTGGGAAGTGGCCATTGTGGTCTTAAAGGATTTTGTTATTTTCTGTACTCTTAGTATTTTGTGCTCTAAGTCTCAGTTATGTCTAGATAATTTTTAATGATTCCGGGACTAAAGCATGTGAATTTAATCAGGTCTACCGAAGAAGTGTTCAACCCTCGGCCTGCAACCCCATCGTTGCTCTGCCACTCGTTGATCGAGCTATTGAGCATCGTGTCCCCGGCATTCAAACGCAACTTCGCCTTGGTTCAAAAGAAACGAATGCAGAAGCACCCCTTCGAGAGAGTGGCTACCCCTTATCAAGTGTACCAGTGGGCCTCGCCAGTTCTTGATCACACAGTTGATGCCATCAGAGCTGAAGATAGTAAGTTTTTGCATCTTTTATGTACGTTAACTGTAGGGTATTTGGCTGCGAGTACGCTCCGTACAAATATGTATAAATTGCTAGTTTGTGACGTCATATTTTGTACGGTCAAATTATAATTTTGGTATTTATTTTGATTACAAAAATACGATCATATTAAATTGTGAAAGAATATTATTTAACACAACACTATGATTTCCTAGCTGACGCGCGCGCAACTTCGTTTGCGTAAATTTCCCCCGATTTTGCAACATTTTTCATTGTTGCTCCGCTCCTATTGGTCGTAGCGTGGTGTTAAATAGCCTATAACTTTCAGTATCTATCTCGGGTCTAAGAAACTTTATTCTCATAAAGAATTACATTCACTTACATGAGAATTTAACTAAAAAATACACTTTTAATAATTATATTTAATATTACTATCTAACAGTAAAATAGTTTTTCAATTCGGACTAGTAGTTCCTGAGATTATCGCGTTCAAAAAACAAACACTTCAGCTTCTTATTATTAGTATAGATTATTGCTTGGTTATTATAAAATAATTTATTAGTATAGTAGTCAAATATCCAATTATATGTATGTACATAATTGTAATTATTTTTTTTTGTTCGAACTAAAAACTACCGAGCGATTAAATAAACGTTTCACGGTCGATTTCTACTGATTAGGACGGAAATCTATTAACAAATTGAGGTAGGCTCACGCCTTACTGTCTGTAAGTCTACCATGGGTTTTTTTAGAAGGTAAATAAGCATTTAAAGTTGACTTCGAAATGAAACGGAATAATTTAACATAATTACACAGAAGTAAAAGAAAATAATTTGAAATCCAAATAAAGCTCCGTGCATAAACGGACGTAACTAATTTCCGTAATGAAAATGACATTGTACGTTCAGGAATCGCGTTATATTTACATGAACTTTGTTCCGTTAGCTAGTTGGTTATGCATTTATCTATACAAGGCTTAATTAACGGAAAAGGAGTGTATAATAATAAATTTAAGTTTTTTTTCATTCCGACAGTTACTATTGTTTGTTGAAGGTCGTCGATAACTGGCCTTCGGCTAATAATGCCAATATTTGCTCATAGTAGTTACGATAAATAGGTTTTTAACTTTAAATATTCACAGTTTAGAATAATGAGTATCTAGTTTTTATAGGTTCAATGTTCAGTTTCTATTGCATACACAAGTGATATTTTTATGGTGAATTCAAGATATTTTTATTGTTATAAATTTAGGTTACAATAATTGCTATATTTTGATAAATTTTGTTATTCCAGCATTCTCGTCAAAATTGGGTTATGAAGAGCATATTCCTGGACAAACCCGTGACTGGAATGAAGAGTTGCAGACCACACGCGAGCTCCCTCGCTCCACGCTTCCGGAGCGGTTGTTACGTGAGCGAGCCATATTCAAGGTTGGCATTATATACTAGCTTATCCCTGCGACTTTGTTTGCGTTATATTTATAGCCCACATGCTATTCTGATGTACAAACTACATTGCTGTAAAGTTTCATCCAAAGTCAGTTCAGTAGATATTGCGCTGAAGAGTGACATACATCCTCACAAACTTTGTAAGATTTTTCTTAAAATTTAGGTTGTTTTTTTCCACTTTTAAGTAACTTTAGCTCAAACCTTCCGTACCATTGTATAGATTAGCTCTCTTATTTTAGTTCAAAATACGTAAAAGTGGCGCCAGTTTCAGATTACAGGCTACAGATACAGTTAGGTTTGTGTTAAGTTACTGCTCTACAAAAAGAAGGCGTATCGACTAACATTTGCTTATGGTAGTTCTTTAAGAATTGACGCAACAAGTAGTGTTGGTAGTTTCTAAGCTGTTACGTGTTACAAACGTCATAAAGTAATATTTTATGACAACTAAACACATTCCACGAGATGTTAATTCTGAAATACAATGAAATATTGCATAATGCACACATGTATAGTATTATTGTACAATATCGTTTTGTGTGAAACTGAAAGGAATGTTCTTTTGGTGAAGCTGTCAAAGAATCGTTTGGTACAATATTTGGTCGATTATTAAATCTTATTATGTAATTTTTTTCATAAATTTCATTGCAATCTTAATGCAATGGGGTGCACTCTTTTCAATAAATAGTAATTCGATGCGTGTTATCTTAATACAATATTTGGCGGATTGTTAAATCTCATTATGTAATTTTTTCATATACATATTTAATTTCAATCTTATGTAATTGGATGCACTCTTTTCAATAAATAGTAATTCGATGCGTGTTATCTTAATGCAATATTTGACGGATTGTTGAATCTCATTATGTAATTTTTTTACATATATCTATTGCAATCTCAATGTAATTGGGTGCACTATTTTGAACAAATAGTAATCCATAGCATGTTATCTTAATGATGATCGCAGTAGAACAATTAGTGTGCCTCACAGACACAGCAAAGTTGTCGGAACTCATTAGGGATTTATACTAATAATCGCGGGGTACAAATTTGGACTGTTGAACGAGAGTATACTTATGTGCTTGAGTTAGGGATAGTGGTAGAAGACTTGAATATTATTGGATCTGATCACTTGGTCAGATCCAATAATAGTTTCTACCTATTTAACTACAAAATATTTTACAGATTATATATTGATAGCTGATGAAAGTATATCATGGAAATACAAAAAAACCGCTCAAAAGCATGTCGGACCATTCTCGGCGTTGGGTTCCGCTAACTTGAATAATTGCATCATCAGAAGAACGTATGTTCATGCCACTTGTGCCTTTTTGTTTAAAAACGCAGTTTTTTGGCTCACTCAACTCAATGACAGTATTCGATCATTTTTGTTTATAGTATTTATTAAGCGCTAACTTTGTGATTTTTTCAAATTTTTTAGTCACACGGTTCAAAAGTTCATTGAGTAGTCATTAAGTAAAATGCCTGTGACATACGGACGGACAGACAAACAGATGGACATGACGAAATATAAGGGTTCCGTTTTTTCCATTTTGGCTACGGAACCCTAAAAACCAGTCATATAGGATCGACTGCAGTCAGCTTTCGGAATCACAACTTTATTTTCTTTCCTATCATTCACCGACAAGCTTTAAAGAAATAATGTTAGAGTTTTAGTGCGATATCACATCACGAGAATCTCAAGGTTATTAACTCAATTCCTTTGTGAATATGTTCATTATATCAGCATCGCATGTAAGGCACGGATGAGCGGATGTTAAGTAACTTTCATTGATAGGTTTCGTTGTTGAGACTCTGTAATCAACTACATATTGGATATTGGCATTGGCCTATTTTGTGGTTTGTTTTATTATCTACAATGCGGTTCGCGGCCTGTGATCTGCGGCACACCCGTTATATACCTACTGTTTTGTTTCTATAAAGCCAAAATGTGTCCTTTCCAAATCAAGCTACTTATAAAATTATATATTTTCTAAATTGCGGGAACATTTTAAGGTAAACGGTCGTGGTCACGACCTATGACCCCGGCCGTTTTAAATGCCGTTGAAATGGGTCAATACAAAGCTAAAATATATCAATTTAAAATGAGTACAAATCGCGAAAGTTAATCAACATTTATGACCTACTTCTATGCGTAATATTATTAAAATCCGCCCCGTAGATTATAAAAAACAAATTTTATATTAGTACTAGCTGACCCGCGCAACTTCGTCTGCGTAAATTTTCCCTTTTTTCTTTATCTTCCTTTTTTTTTTTACAATATTTTTCATTGCTGCTCCGCTCCTATTGGTCGTAGCGTGATGTTATAACCTATAGCCTTCCTCGATAAATGGGCTATCCAACAATAAAATATTTTTTTCAGTGCAGCCCAGTAGTTCCTGAGATTATCGCATTCAAACAAACTCTTAGGGGTATGAAATATAGATGTTGGCCGATTCTCATAGATACCGGATAAGCACAAAAAATTTCATCAAAATCGGTCAAGCCGTTTCGGAGGAGTATGGCAACGAAAACTGTGACACGAGAATTTTATATATTAGGTGTTATTCGGAAGTATACATTTATTGCAAAGTTTCACCATCCTTAGAAACTATACGTTTATAATATTATTGTTTCTAAACTCGCGATTTTTATACATAATTAGATGCTAGCTGTCCCGCGCAACTTCGTATGCGTACATTTTCCCCGTTTTTGCAACATTTTTTATTACTGCTCCTCTTCTATTGATCGTAGCATGATGTTATATAGCCTATAGCCTTCCTCGATAAATGGGCTACCCAACAGAAACAGATTTTTTTCAATTCGGAGCAGTAGTTCCTGAGATTACCGCGTTCAAACAAACAAACTCTTCAGCTTTATAATATTAGTATAGATATTTCGGGACTTAATCGCGTGAATTATTTAAAGGTCACCTTTTATTTACGAACCGTTTATAATATAGGTAGTAGTTACAAACACTTTTTAAATCGTCTAAATTTAATGGATTGTATAATAAATAGGTGCACAGCGACTTCGTAGCGGCGGCTACTCGCGGCGCGATGGCCGTCGTCGATGGCAACGTGATGGCGATCAACCCCGGCGAAGAGCCCAAGATGCAAATGTTCATTTGGAACAATATATTCTTCTCCCTCGGTTTCGATGTTCGCGACCACTACAAGGATTTGGGCGGTGATGCTGCAGCTTTTGTTGCACCTGTAAGTAAAAGCCTATATCAAGCCCTATATTACCCCCTTATTATTACCACATTTTTATTTGGGAGTGTTTTGTTGGGAGTAGTTTGACGATACGAACTTCCATCATAATCTGTTCAGCCATTTAACTGTGTTAATGTAACAAACTGACTACTCTTTATTTGTTCGTTTATTACATCTATAAAATGTTTGATTTTCGTTATTATCTACTAGCTGTTGCGCGCATCTTCGTCTGCGTAAATTTTCCCCGTTTTTGCAACATTTCTCATTGCTGCTCCGCGCCTATTGGTCGTAGCGTGATGTTATATAGCCTAAAGCCTTCCTCGATAAATGGGCTATCCAACAGTAAAATAACTTTTCAATTCGGATCAGTAGTTCCTAAGATTAACGCATTCAAACAAACAAACTCTTCAGCTTTACAATATTAGTATAGATGAAAAAATCTTCACTGCAATACTAAACTGAGTCAGCCAGAGTCTGGTTTGTTAAATACATATTTATTGTAAATGAATATTTATGACATGGCAATTTGTACTCATAACCATGTTGTTTACAGCGCAACGACCTTCAAGGCGTTCGAGTGTACAGTGCAGTAGACACGGCCGGGCTACATACTCTAGGAACAGTAGTGGTTGACTACCGCGGGTACCGAGTCACAGCACAGTCCATCATACCGGGCATATTGGAGAAGGAACAAGAACAGAGTGTTGTCTACGGAAGTATTGATTTCGGTACCACAGTTCTATCGCATCCTAAGTACATGGAATTGGTGAGTTGACCTCTATATTGACACATAACTGTTCAATTACGATGTGTAAATGGAACTATTGTTACATAATCGCTTTTTTATTTCAATTGATCGGCTTCTGTTGCAAAAATTGCATAATCAATGACTGCATTGATAAAATGTGGACTGTGAGACTAGACTGAGGGATTAAGTGTTTGACGACGATAAGAAATGCGATTATAGTTATCTTTACGATGCGTCTTTACTCCAAGTTTGCACTATACGAGAATTGGATAAAATAAAATTTGTTGGTATCTAGATGGATTCCGTATTAAATAATCATAAAATTAAATTGCGTTAATAATTTATTACAGGAAATAAAACGTTGTTGGAACTATAAATTGATTAGTGTTATTAGTTAATTTTAATTGCAATTTGATTTCTATTTGATTATTATGCTGAAAATGCAATTCAGAGACCGAGAATTTTGTTTTTTATTTTATTTAACCCATTAAACCCCAATGTTAGCTGTCCAACAAATATTTTATGCTTATGCCTTGTTTTTATCTGGCCGTTTCACTTTCAGTTCGTCCCATTTACACTTCATCCCGGAATACGTCACATTCTCATTGGACCAATTCGCAATTGGTCCATTTGCAATAGTTTCCATTCGCAGTTGGTTTCATTCGCAGTTCGCTATTTATTCGATTATTTGAGCATTTAATAGAATAAAACCTGAAATTATATTTATAGTTGAGCAAAGCGGGCCAGCAACTGAAAATAATGCCGCATTCAGTAATCAGTGCTAACAGCGAGACTGTGGAGTTGTGTTCCAGTGTTGAATGCAAGGGCATCATCGGTAATGATGGCAGACACTATATTCTCGATCTGTTGAGAACGTTCCCGCCTGATGTCAATTTCCTGCAATGTAAGTATTAAGTAAAAAAATGTTTTCACTTGGTTATGGAAACTTATCTACGCTAGGAACAGTTGCAGACAAAAGGCATTTTTTTTTAACAATGTCATTTGTTAATCTCAACTCAACAACAACTGTCATGTCTTTCTTAATAACAACATGAGCATAGCTGTATTTTTAATCCTTAAGTTCATTGGTAAGTATTATTATTAGTACAGTACGATCAACGTAACTTGACCGGATTGAAGTTAGGTTTTTATCACTTTCGCGCATGTCATAGAGATGCGACCCTAAAATTACTAACGAAAACGATTAATTATGTTTAATCGATAAAAAATACTAACAACATTTTAATTCAATAATATAAAAACACTATTGAAAACTGTTCTAAATTGAAATACTTTAAATTTAGAACAGTTACAGTAAATACTAAAGAAACTTTGAAAAACAATTTCTTTACGAAAATAATCACAAAAAAACATGAGTTAGTAATACTAATTATGACAATGTGATGCGTAATCGCATCTCTAATTCTCTTGGTTTAGTTACCGCCCCCGCCCCCCGCTTCCTGACACCATTTGCTCCCAAAAAATGCATCTGCGCAACCACTTGTCGCCTACTTCAGTCCGGCCTAGTTACGTTGATCGTACTGTACTATGTATTACAGATATTTATCTGATTATTTTATTTTCAGTGGAAGATGATGAGTTAAGAGAGGATATCAAAACAATGGGCTTCCCAATAATTCATAAGCACAAACTATGTTGCCTTAGACAAGAATTAGTTGATAGTTTTGTTGAGTAAGTATCTAAACTTGTTACATTGATGTTAACTGCTTTTATGAACATGACAGAGTCTTACTTATTTAATAGATATGCCATCTTATTGTCAGATTGTAACAAATGTTTAAAATTGCGATCATCTATATATACTTTCAGTATCTTATAGATTTAGATTCTACTGTTTCAAATTGACTATATACTAATACAACAGTCTAATCTACACTAATATTATCAAGAGGAAAGATTTCTTCCTTTGTATTTTTATTTATAACGAAGAAACTTATAAAGTACTGGACCTATTTTAAAAATTCTTTCACCATTAGAAATCTACATTATAAGGGAGTAACATAGGCTATATTTTATTGTCAAAAAATTTGAGATCTGTACGAAAAATACAATAATGTAATACAAGGTATATAAAACTACGATATGACACCCGTGCGAAGCCGGGGCAGGCAGCTAGTAACTCATACAGTCGTTTATCGTAGTACAGGGTAGGTTGCAGGGCGTGGACGGACCCGTCTCGCGGGCGCTGAGTCGGGTCCGTCCATTCAATGCGTCGCGCCCCGCAACCCCCGCCCGATAACCCCGTCTAGACAGCTTCGTCGAACGACGGTATTAGTTATTAGACTGTGCTAATACTGTGTTCTTTCTTTTAGGGCGCGTTATTTTATGTTCATTCGTTACGCCGCGTTCCATTTACAACAATTGAGTGCTAAACGTCAACGCGATACAAACGAACAGAAATCTATTGAAGGAAATAAGGATAAAGATGCAAACGAGGCTGCCAATGAGACTGACACTAAAGACGCAAAACGCGAAACAAAGAGCCAAGAAAAAGAAGTTAAAGATAAAAAACAAAAGAAAGAAGCGGAAGAAAGTGCCAAAAAAGAAGAGAAGAAAGAAGATGAAACTGAAGTTAAAAATGAAAAAGGCAAAGATGATGAGTTGCTTTTGAATGAAAACTATTCTGAGATTGATACTGACGTGGCCAAAAAGATTGTTGAGAGTATAACAGATTCTATCTGCAGTGGAGAAAAACAAGAGAGTGATTGTAAGTTCTTATTTTATTTTATAGTTTGTACTGGATAAGGCTTTAAATTGGCATATCACCTTTTCTTACCCATTTCAATTTACCTCTGTAGTTCTGTCTTTTTGATGTGATGGATCCACATCACTAGTTTCGTCTTAGAATCGTATTAATGTGTACATGAAACATCCACTTCTGAACATCTCTCCTAAGGACTACAACGGCCATGTACAGTACTCCCAAATTAATAATGCACATGCAGATCTTCGCTAATTGTCGTATTCCCGGAAACACTCGAATCATGGAATCGTAAGAGCCCTAAACAAGGCATTTGCATTTTGCACCTTGTTTAAAAGAGATAGGAGTCAATATCATGTGTGCACAATCGAAAACAAATCGGGCGTTCGGCAGCTGTCGCCGGTCAGCGAAATGTCTGTCAGTCGTCTTTATATATTGGTAGTGACTGCACGTGTTCTCTATTTGTGGAAATATATAGAGCTGCTATTACACACCCTTCTTGGTAAATATAATTTCAACATTAATTAGCTTATTCAGATTTAAATAGTATATTTTGAAAAAAGGAAAATAAATAACATATTTCACGTTTTTTTAATATTAAAAAAATAAAATACCTACATTAAATACATATTAAGTACTAGAAAAACATTTAAAAAATGAGATTTATTTAAATTAAATAAATAGATAAACATGCATAAAAAATATATACCTAACTCTGCCCATGCCATTTTCTTTCAGACGAATTCTTCCAAAATGGATAAATTTAAACGTGGAAAACCGCTTAATTCACAAGCACGGCAAATGGTATTTAATGTGTACCTTTATTTCTTAAATGAAGCCAATGTTTTCAACAGAGACCATGATGGTTATTTTAAAAAAATTCAAGACCGTGTTACAAAAGCTACAGGAATTTCGCGACGAACTTTGAGTAATATCTTAAACGAAAAAAAACATAATCAATCAAAGAAATTTTCTACACCGAAAAAAGGAAGACCTAAAAGTAGATTTCGGCTGGTACTTGATGATTTCGACTACTGTGTTATTCGTAATATGATATACAATTTTCAATTGACGCTGAAAGAACTCCCAACTGTAAATAATTTAAGAATAAAGTTGATCGAAGCTATTAATTTCAAAGGCTGTGCCGAGACTTTAAGGTTGATCTTGAAAGACATGGGGTTTAGGTTTCTGAAAACTGATAATAACAGACAATTACTTATGGAAAAACATGATATACGCCTAAAAAGGATCAAATATCTCAGAGAAATACAACAGCTGAGGAGTTCTGGTAGAAACATAGTATTTATGGACGAGTCGTATGTGCACACATCACATACTAAGGGTAAAACTTGGCAAGATAGCAACAAAAAAGGTATCAAACAACCCATTTCCAAAGGAGAGCGAATAATTATTGTACACGCAGGCAATGAAAAAGGCTTCGTCCCAGGGGCTCTAATGTTACATAAATGTGTCGACTCAGAAGGTGACTATCATAAAGAAATAAACGCGGAACGTTATCAAACTTGGCTACGCAATCAATTGATTCCCAACTTGCCTCCTAATAGTGTGTTGGTAATAGACAACGCCCCATATCATAATAAGCTGTCTGTGAAACCACCAAACTCAAACACATCTAAACCACAAATGACAGCTTGGTTACAACAACACAACATTCCGCATGACCCAAAGAAACTGAAACCCGATTTGTATAAAATTATACAAAGATACAAAGAAAATTACACAGAATTTGCCATTGACCGTATAATGGAGGAACATGGGCATAAAATTATACGATTGCCACCATATCATCCCGATTTTAACCCTATTGAAAATATTTGGTCCCAAATAAAGCAACACGTGGCCAAGAGAAATATTGCAATGACTGTGACGTCAGTTAAAGATGCTATATTAGAAAAAATCAATAAAATAGGACCAGAAGAATGGAAAAAAGTTTCTGATCATGCGGTTCAATGCGAAGATGAATATAGAAAATTTGAGCCAAGAATCGATAGTTATTCCGATAAACTGATTATTTACACAGGTGATAGCAGTGAGGAAAGTGTAAATGAACAAGAGCATAATGAAACTTCTGATGAATCTGCGATGTCGGGAATAGAGGTCTTCCTCGATTCTGATTAATTTTTTTATAATTGTATTATTTTTCTGGAATGATTAGTGCTGTAAACAAATTTGAACTGAGATTTTGATTATATTTTATGTAAACCTCTATTTGAAAACGTTTTTTTCTCCTTCTAATAAAACCTTATGTTATTTAAACCTTTTCCTCCATAATTACACCAACTTCGGTAAGACACTTGAAAACTAATCACTCCAACAATGATTGTAGCGTTTTCGCTATTTACTTACATGGAATTATCGAATCAAATTTCGTTACAGGTAAATCAAATCTGTTTTAGCACAAAACACATAATATATAAAATTAGGCATAGAGAAATTGCTCTTAACCACTCTATATAAATATCGTCTTTCGACGCTCGGGTAATACGACCGTTGCCGAACAATGACGAAGATTTCCGAAGATTTCTATGCGCATTATTACTTTTGGAGTACTGTACAGTCCGGCATTATCTATCCCTTTTTTTTCACTTCCCGCCGATATTACTCGGTAGGGGTTATGGCTCACACATTCTGTGCATTCGCCAGTTTCAAGTATAATTTCTTTCAGTTTCAAGTATAAATTCTTTCAAGTTTTCTTCTTTGAATGACAAATTCTCATTGTTATCCAGTTATCACGTATTTCAAGTATACTTTGCACTCGTAGAGTATGTTTCTTCGGTAATTTTACACGTTAAACGCGGAGCTGTAAATATAGCGACATGTTAGTTTCCATTTTTACAACTCATCTATCCCTTTCGAAGCAGTGTTAATTGGCAAGCTGTGGATTTGCTTTTTACGTCTATTTCCATTCCTGTGTATTATTATTATTACAGTTAAAGAGAAGGTAGAACCTGATCTAATGGACATCCTCGAAGCTCTCATTCTAGTCAAGGAATGTTTTTTTTTTAGTTGGTAACTGTAACTGGCTTGTTATTCTAGTGATTAGTGACGTTGACTGATAAGCCAAAGGTTGTGGGTTCGATTCCCACTCAGTATATGTACATTTTTGTGTGATGATCAAGATTCTTCTGTTTATTCTGTGTCTGTGTGTAATTTAGCTATCTTCGCCTTGATATTTCTTTCGACAGCAAACTTTGTCGGAGGCATATATATTTATCAGTTGTCTGATTGGCATAGTACTGGCCTAATTTGGGATCACATGGCCGTGTGTGAGTTGTCCCAAGATAAAAATTTTATGCAATCCTCCTCAGCTGGCGAACGTTCCCGCGCCGTAGTAGCGGCAGCTGCAAGAGCAGTAGCTTCTCTCAAGGAGTCAGAATTCGACGTGCGTTTCAACCCTGATGTATACTCCGCGGGTATCAAGCACGCTGCCACGCCTGAACAACTGTCGAAGCAAAGACATCTCGTCAAGGAGGCGGCTGCCTTCCTGCTCACTACGCAGATACCTGCATTCGTTAGTATATTCTTGGATACTTTAGTTAATGTTATGAAAGGATTTGTTTGTTTGTTGAGGCACTAATTTGAAGACCATAGCAGTCCTATCAATTTTAAACTGTTGATTTAATAATAATAATATATACTTTATTTCTACAAATCTAACAAACTTCAAATATGATAAATGAAGACAGTGGCGGATTCAGGACCCCTTTCCCTCTCGAGGGAATAGGAGACTCCCTTTCCTCTTCTGAAGCAATCTTAATGAAGCAAAGGGCTCCTTCAGATACTTTTAAATGAACATGAGCCCCTGTATACGTGTATTTCATTGATAAAAATTCTCCAGTGTGGCCAGTTAGTGATGTGAAATTCCTCTCAAACCAAATACTGGATCCGCCACTGCCAAATTAACGCGAATTAACCTACAGAATTACTTGTTTTTTTCTATTCTGAGGTATTTACTGTATTATTGACCAACAGACCCGCGCAAAAACAAACAAACTTTTCACCTTTATAATATTAGTATAGATTAATTGTATCAGCTGGTTACACCTGTATTTTAACCAAAAGAAATATTTGAGACTGGCCTGTAGGTCTAGTGTTAGTGACCTGACTGCTAAACCGGAGGTCGTGGCTTCGATCCCCACCCAGGATAAAACTTTGTATAATGAGCACGATGTTATATGTCTGGGTGTAATTTATCTATAATATTATGTATTTAGAAATATATAAGTATGTTTATCAGTTGTCTGGTTTCCATAGTACAAGCTCTGCGTAGTTTGGGATCAGATAGCGTTGTTGGAGTTTTCACAAGATACATTTCTTTGTCATTTTGTGTAACTAGGTTCGTGAATGTCTGGAGCACACGTCGGCGCCGATGGACGGCGCGGGTCTGACGGAGGCGCTGCACGCGCGCGGCATCAACGTGCGCTACCTGGGCCGCGTGGCGGCCGCGCTCAAGCCGCACCCGCACCTGTCCTACCTGCACGCCATCGCCGTGGGCGAGCTCGTGCTGAGGGCTGCCAAACATATCTACACCGCGTATCTGCAGGTTAGTACATGGGCATTATTAATAGCTTTATGTATGACTTTTGTCCGTTGCTCCGCCAGCGTTGATGTCGATTATCGCGATAGAAACTATCCTATGTTTTCACAATTACATGTCGACAATAAAAGGATTTCCATAGTAACCTGAATTTTCAAACAAATAACAAAACGGCGGCGCACGTCAAATAAAATAAGGTTTAAGACATTTATTTCTGTAAAAGAATACAATTCACTTATAAAGAGAAACACAAATTAAACATAAACTTAGGTAGGTACTAAATAAAATGACAAAGTAATAAACAGAAGTTAAAACCATCAATAATTTGTAAACAATTTCTTGCAACTTTGTGGGTAATACGAAATTTTTTGTGCACTGTTACTTCAAAATATGTATATAAATGTCAAAGAGGTTTTGTTATTTGTAGGAAAGAGTAGGTTACTATAGATCTAAATTTTCTAACAAACAACAAATGGCAGCGCACGTGAAATAATGACTTACATTTTTTTTTGATACCTACCTTGGGTTACATTATTGTAATGTTTATCATCAAAAATACAGCCTATAATGTAGCTTTCTATTCGTAAAATTATTTTGAAAATCGGTTTAGCGGTTTAGGCGTGAAAACATAACAAACGCTTCGCTCGCGTGGATGATTTTAGCCCGTTAATGGTTGATTTTCGCTTTCAAATGCTGAAAGACGTATTTCTTTATCGACAAAGTAAATTTTTCATTGATTTAAAAACTGACGAAGTTATATATGCAACCTCTATTTTAACCCCTCCAAAAAACGCTAACCCATGACCAAAAAGCCAAATACGAAATTTCAAAGATCCATCTTTTCAAACTTGCAACTTATATTTTACCTCTTTAGGAGATGAATTTCCAAAAATCTCTTCTTATCGGATACCTACATTATATAACGAGTCCTTAAAATTCTTTCTCTTAGGTTTCGTTAAGTGAAATCCTTTTTTTTTTAACTCTATGCACCACAAAACTAGGTTTGTGTAAGATCGTACGTGCAATGCTTCGTCCGATAATTTATTACTCTGTCATGTATATGACGTGTAATCGTTGTCCCAGGGTTGCGAGGCCATGTGCGTGGGCGCCGGCGTGGCCCACTTCTGCAACTGCCTGCTGGGAGCGTGCGCGGCGCCGGCGCTGAGCGCGGCCGAGGCGCCGGTGGCCGCCCGCGGCGCCGCGCGCGGCCGCGGCCGGCGCGCCAGGAAGCACGCGCCCGCGCCGCCCAGCCCCAGCCCCGACTGGCAGAACCTCACGCCGAGGTCCCTGTTTGCGCAGATCAAGCATGAACTCAAGGTAAATATACCGATAGCGGACTGTAAGGCGATTGCCACACTGAAATGAATCACGGGGCGAGTTGCGTTGCGACGGGGCGCGTGGTTGTGTCTATTTATTTATTTATTTAAATTTTATGCACAGAATTGTACAGAGGCTGACTTAATGCTAAAAGCATTCTCTGCCAGTCTACCTTAGGGCGTTGTAGAAATGAAGTGTCTAGGTGCAGTAAACTTGTTGACATTTACATTTAATCACTGATTTAGACTGCCTCTGTGGCGCGGTGGGAGTGTATCCGACTGCTACGCAAGAGGTCGTGGGTTCGATCCCCACCCAGGATAAAACTTTGTGTGATGAGCACGATGGTTTATTCTGTGTCTAAGTGTTATTTATCTATAATATGTATGTATTTAGAAATATATAAGTATGTTTATCAGTTGTCTGGTTTCCATAGAACAAACTCTACTTAGTTTGAGATCAGATAGCGTTGTGTGAGTTGTCCCTAGATATTATTATAAAAATGAAAACAGAATATTATAACAAATCTTTATTAAACATACTTATTTAGGCTTGTGTTAGGAGTGGGTTTACATTGGTAGTATAATAAGTAGGATTCGAACCCGCGACCTCACGATTACGATTCCGATGCCTTAGCCATTAGGCTACCACCGACTCTATAATAAAGGTATATACCAAACCAATTAGGTACCAACTAGTAGATATCAAATATTTTAAAATGTTCATTTTTAATATAACATTATATCTTGGGACAACTCACACAACGTCATCTAATCCCTAACTAAGCAGTGCCTGTACTATGGCAACCAGACAACTGATAGACATACTTATATATTTCTAAATACATACATATTATAGATGAATTACACTCAGATTATTGTGTAATAGTTAGTAGTACATTAAATTGTAAAATATTATAGTCTACACAAAAATCATTTCTCAGCGATGGAATTTTATTTTATGCTTTAGTAATAATAGTATTTCATTTTATATTTTAGTCATACTGGGGCTACGATCTCAATGCAGATAACATGGACTCTGTTATAGAAAAACATGGTCTACAGAAAATATCACTTCTCAGGTAATGAAAAGTAAAATAAATAATTCATTACGTTACGCAAGACTTATTACAGTATATTTAAATAAGCATGTAATTTTCAGGTCATTCGCTCTCAAAGTCGGCCTTCAATTAATGTTACGTGAATATGATTTCGATAATAAGAATAAGGCACCGTTCACCGCTTCGGATATTATGAATATTTTCCCTGTCGTTAAACATATCAATCCACGAGTAAGTAGAATACCATGTTACCTGTCTTTTTATATTTCAAAAACATACTAATATTTTAGAATATTATTACTGGACTTAAACGCGTGAAATATTTAAAGGAACGAAACTTTTATTTACCCGACGTTCTGATCAAATCGCACCGATCGTGATCACTGGTCGACTAATCGATGCAATTCATTCGAAACGTCGGGTAAATAAAAGTTTCGTTCTTTTAAATATTTTACGCGATTAAGCCCCGAAAATATTCTAATATGTGTAAACGTCGCGAAAGATGAAATGTAAAATGATTCTAATATTGTAAGTGACAGAATAATTTATCTGATACCTTTTTATAACATAACTGCAATACATTATTTTTATCAGTATTATTGAGGTTGTTGTTTCAATAAGTACTATGACGAATTTTGATACCAAGTGGACCTATAAGACTACCTATGTTAGTCTTTGCAATAAGGTATCAGTTTGGGCATTGACGGATCCTGGTGTGGGGTTTCCTAAAAGTATCAGAGTTCTCGTATATGTGTGCTTTTCCTTTATAAACATCAAGCCCCGCCCTGAAGCTAAATCGTGGGTTCTTTAGCGTGGTCAAGTGCTTCCTCCTTCCAAAACAGAATCATCATTTTGTATCTTATATACTGAATACTGAATATCGGTCACCATTTTGATACTAATGTGGAGGGCGAGGTGATAAGTCCTTTCGACACAAAGGGAGTATCCTCGGACCATGCGAGGTGATCGTGCCTTTGCGGGCAGCGTCCTAACGTTGGGAACTTGGATATATAGCTAGCAGCTGTGAAAACTGTAATACCGCGATCCCAGGATTTGACGCGAGCTGTCAAGTATCAATTTGTTATTACTATTTTATGTGGGTACCGCCACACTAATAATGCTCTTCTTTTCAAGGCTTCAGACGCTTACAACTTCTACACAACTGGTCAAAATAAAATCCAAGGGGGAGCCGTTTCCGAAGGCCACGAACTAATCGCCGAGGCCCTCAATCTGCTCAACAACGTATATGGAGCGATGCACGGAGAAATAGCTCAATGTTTGCGAATGGTCGCCAGATTGTGTTACGTTACTGGCGAGCATAGAGACGCTATGGCGTACCAGCAGAAGGCTGTGCTTATGTCCGAACGTGTCAATGGAATAGATCATCCGTATACTATTACTGAATATGTAAGTACCATTGCCTATTTTTTTTAATACTACTCCCGCAGTAGGATACAAGTCCTGTGTCGCAGGGGACTTTAATGGTCACGGACACAAAGTACACCCAGACTTGCTACAAAAATTTGACACCACAAAGTGATGTCCCGTGTGGGCATCGAACCCACGACCTCTTGCGTAGCAGTCGAACACACTTCCACCGCGCCACAGAGGCAATCTAATTTTAAATTTGGGTTGTTTCTCGTAGTACATAGTCTTATATTAGTGAAGTATGAATTTACTTTCTACTTATAACAATAGGTCGCCAGTGTAGTTCATTAGTGCATTTTTAATGAGTTTACTGCAAACCCATTTGTAAACGTTTGTACAGATCTAATTAAGTTGATAACAGTGATTGTAGTCCAAGAAGGGAGCACCAAAAATGCAAGTACTTTATAAAGGCTGATTTTTTTGTAATTTAGTCACATTAGTGGAGTCAAGAAATACTTCTTTACTCCACTAATGTGACGTAACTCAATAAAAATCTGCCGTACTTGCATTTTTTGGCACTCTCCTCCCGGTCTATTGATAACTTATTAATTGTAAATACTCATAAGTGATATTCGAGGAATGAGATTTTAAAATGTAACATTTTAAAATCTCATTCCTCGAATATCAATTACTTAACAAGAATTATAAAAAAATCTGTCTGTATCTGTCAATATAAAAAAAATACTTCACTGCCGAATCCTTGAACTTTAAGACGTGTTCAAAGGTATTTCTATTGTTACTCACTTTTTATAGTCAGTGGCAACATATGCGCTTATTAAAGATTTATAATATTCGGTCATAATGTTGTACTAAAAGTTAAATTTCTTTCTAGGACAGAATAATTTATATTTTATTTACTTAATTATTATAAAATGTTATTTCCAGTCTCACCTGGCGCTGTACAGTTTCGCGAACGGACAAGTGAGCACAGCGCTGAAGTTGTTGTACCGCGCGCGTTACCTCGCTCTGCTCGTGTGCGGCGAGAACCATCCGGAGATGGCTCTGCTTGATGTAAGTACAATTTATTAAAAACTATTGAAAAAGGCAGGATCACAGTGCAATTTCTAGTTTCGGAGAAATTATTAGACAAGCATACATACATTTTTATTATTTTCATATTTGTTTAAAAGCTCTTGTATATATGTGAAAATCACGCAATTTCAATAATATTACATATATACGTATCGAATACATAACATACTTTAATGAAGTATGTTAAAAATATTACTATATTTTACTTAGTTAACCCAGAACAAAGTTTTTTCTCTTTAGATCAAAAGTGTTGTGCAAACATTACCGTTACACAGGATGTATTTTATTGTACCGCTATAAGTAATCTGTTTATGTTGGATTTGATTTTGTCCGACTTGTATATGAAATCTTCATTGCTATACTGGATTTCATAATACTGTGCTCCGTTTACTTACATTATATCCGTGGCCCACTCTTAATAAATGGGGTTCTAAATGGGTAGACTACTCATAAACTTTCGCGATTTGTACACATTAAAAAATTATATATTGTACGGGTCTTAATTGCGTGAATAATTTAAGGGCTTTTACGTTACGACCGTATTGCAACGGTCGTCACGACCGTCAGGCAATAAACAAGGTATATTACCTTAAATTATTCAAGCGATTAAGACCCGTAGTATAAATAATTTTGTAATGGGTAGACTATTGATCGGTTAAATAGGGTATGTACGTATATGTGGTACAGTGTAGCGTCAATTATCCAAGATCGCCAAACTCGCGCTTGCCTATTAGCTGCTAGTCGATAAACTAAATTTGACAGAGTAATAGAAACCTATTTCTGGTCCAAAATTGTATGTAAAAAACAGAAAAGGGCTGGTTAAAACAATTCAAGTCACGACTGTATATAAATATGTATATGCGAATGCAAAACAGTTCGATTATCCGAAAAAGTCAGTCAGACGCTATATCAAAATTGTTCACAAGTAAGTTATCAAGTGTATATATCCGTATGTGTTCGTCCCACAGAGCAACATCGCGCTGATCCTGCACGCGGTGGGCGAGTACGAGCTGTCGCTGCGCTTCGCGGAGCGCGCGCTGTCCGTGACGAGCGCTTCGCACGGCGCGCGCTCCCTCAAGGCCGCGGTCGCGAGACATCTGCTCGCTCGCACGCTGTCCTGCCTCGGAGACTTCCGCGCAGCTCTGCAGCATGAGAAGGAGACGTACTCTATCTACAAGCGAGTGGTCAGTATCACTTCTAATTGTTGTTAGGATAGGAGACTGTTGTCTCTTTGCTAGAGTAACAGGGCGATCTTATCATTTCAATGATTTTAATTTAATATTTTAATATCTGAGTATATACAACGTGTTATAATAGCATTCCGATTTCATTATTATAACATAGTCGTGGGTATTTATTTTTTTCAAATTTTAGATATAGACGGGGAGCCCTTTTTGGGATCCTCTATTTTGAATTTACTCAAGGGCAGCAGATTACCGCAAAGGGCATAGCTTGTACCCTGGTTGAGTACCCCTAAAAATATTAGTTTTTTATCTTGGGCAGCAGATCAAAATATTTAGTAAATTGATAATTAAAGATACTCGAGCGCATTAGATTATCATACAGATGATTCAGTTTGATATCCTAGACAGGCTGATCTAATATTTCAACGATTATGTGGAAGGGTTTTCTTAATCTGACGATGTTTTTTTTTTAATTATCAATAAGCCAAGACCATGAGTAAAACTTATACTTCCGTCCCGTCGGCCCGGTGCGAAATCCATTTAACATATTGATAAATTACTCGGCTAAGTCGGAGGTTGTGGGTTCGATACCCACACAGGACAAAACTCTATGTGACGAGCACGATGGTTTATTATATATTTGGGAGTAATTTATTTAAACTAATATTATAAAGAGGAAAGATTTGTATGTAACGATAAAACTCCTGGACTGATTTCAAAACTTCTTTCACTTATAGAAAGCTGCATTATCGGGAAGTAACGTAGGCTATACTTTACTCTCATAAATTAGAGATCCTTACGAAAATGCGTTTGCGTTGCTAAGTTTTGGATCAGATGACATTGTGTGAGTTGACCCAAGGTATATTTTTTTTCTTTTTTAAAGATAATTAGCAATGTGGGATTGAGTCCTACATTATTAGCAATCTTGTTCACCCCTCCAGCTAAGCTCAAAGGTTTGTGTTAGGAGTGGGTTCACGTCGGTAGTATAATGGGTAGGATTCGAACCCGCGACCTCTATTACTTTCAGTTTTCCTTTGGATTATAGTTACTTAGTATTTTAACAGTGCTCTAAGGACCACTGATAGGTACAAAGAACAATGTCCAGCAAGATATATTTTTGTATCGGATTACCTCAGTAAAAAATGTAACCTTCGTCTTTTTTGTGTACAGCTGGGCGAGAAACACGAGAAGACGCGCGAGTCATCGGAGTGCCTCCGCCACCTGACGCAGCAGGCCGTGGTGCTGCAGAAGCGCCTGACGGAGGCGTACGCGCGCGCGCCGCACGCCGCGCCGCAGCCGCCGCCGCTGCACATCCAGCCGCCCGGCATGGCCTCCGTCATCGACATGCTCAACCTCATCAACGGGATACTGTTCGTGCAGATCAGGTGAACTGATACATACAGAGTGACGCAAACATTACATTGTGTGATCCCAAAGTTACAAGAATACGTGAATTGGCCTTCAGGTGGTTAACACACATCAACTCGTGTGTAACTTTACACAACCTCATCAACGATATACTTTGTGTGCAGATCAGTTGACACGCTAACTCTGTTGTCTAGCTTTTTGCCAGTTTCCTCCACGTTATACTTGATTTCTATAGCTTAAATAGTATTCTGATGTATACTACGTAAAAAAATTAAAATCCCTCTAGTACTTTTTGCGCGAAAGACAAACATTCATCATACTAATATTATAAAGCTGATGAGTTTCTTTGTTTTGTTGAAAAATGTTGCAAAATCGGGGAAAATTTACGCAGAGGAAATTATGCGGGTCAGTTAGCCTTTTTATTAGTAAGATAGTCCAGTCTTCCGAATGTTACATTTGGAAATAAAAGATAAGAAACTAAAAAATTGTACACATCACTATTTGGGCATTCCAAATGTTACCTCACAAATCACAAATAAATATCATGTGTGGCCTTGCGATATGACACGGCGCATTCATCCCGCTCTATTTCAAAAACTGTTAAACATATTAAAATATCTTTACAACAAAATTCGTCGAAAATCCGATGTTTTTGAGTACTAGAGTGGAGACCGCGGCTAGGTACACTACCTAAACCAACCGACGACTTGAAGAAAGTCGATGGTATAAATAGGATGTGAAAGACGAAAGAACTTTATTTATATTATAAAGGGTGTTATGGCGTAAAATAGGAGAGGCCTATGTCGAAATCAGGTAACGTTTAGAATGAAGGTTTGTATAAACAGTCGTGTTCTCTGTTCAGCCCGCAAGACATCGAGCAGTTCAAGGCGGAGATGGAGAAGCGCCAGCTGAAGGAGCAGCCGGCGGGCGAGGCGGAGGAGGCCGAGCAGCCGCTCGCAGACAGTTGAAGCCGCTCGCTCCGAGCGACACGCGCCATGTTCCGACGCTGGACGATTAACTATACACATTGTTACTTTAAATATAATATTATTGATTGATGATATTGTTCCTTATCTATGAATGTATGCGGTAGTGAATAGTGTGCTAAGGTTTGATGTAGATTTTTTGTTAGTCAAATTTTGAGGACATTATTTTGATCAAATAATTAAGTGTTATATCGAATGAATTCTTGCGGAGTGCAATAGTCGATGCATGTGTGTATTTCGCTCAAATCGCGCAGATCTAGTTTTAATTTTATGCTTCCGTTTGGAGTTCACAAATTTTATCGAGTACCCAAAGTAGTGCAATTACAAGAGTAGTGATAATAGCAATAAGTTTTGGTTGTGAACCCGAGACCGTGTGCGTCGTTATGTTATGGTAACTGGTGCTACTGCCAACTTGTCCTTCGTATAAATTATAATGGTTTTATGAATTGTTATCGTCGAGTATTATTTTTTTTTTAACTAGTACGGGAGTATATTGTTGAAACACCAGTAGCAGTAGAAATTATTTTATATTGTGATTGAAATGTAACATGACTCGATAGGCCACGTGTGGCGGAATAGCTACGAGGGAGTCTTGATTAACTGCATGCAATTATTTACTTAGATGTTTAATATTATGAACAACTTAACAGAGTGTTTACTCGATATTTTACAGACACTGCCTTTAATGTAACATTATAGTTTCAGTTTTAGTTGTTAGTGCCATATGTATGTAGTGGAAGTAAGTTTTGTGTAATATTTTGGTTAGTCTGTGATATAGCATGTTTGTCATCGAGTGGCTAGCCTTGTTTGCGCAATAAAGTATAAACTGGCAATATAGTTTCGGCTTCCAAAACCGTTATAGTTAAGATAGTATCAAAGCATAAATTAGTGAGTGTAATATAAATTAACGATATACTATAATTATAATATACAAGCCTTGTGAAAGCTCCAATGTATTCGTGTTATACATCTTTTTAAATTGACTATTCTTGTAATGGTATTGAATTGATGTCTTGTTAATGACGCCAAATGAACAAATGTTGAATGTGAGTTTCGGAAAAGATAATGTATTTTAAGAGTTGTTTGCCTTTCGAAATCAATAGTTGTACATTTTGTCGTTATTATTGTCAACAATGTCGTTACATATCCGAATTAGGTGAAGTTTATTATTCACTTTGAGCATCGAATCGTCGCTGCCTTGAACCTTCGTTTTCATTAGTCGGCAAACTTGTGAATGTATGACGTATGGACTAATTAAAATAGATTTACACGTCATGTGTGTCGTCTCGAAACCTGATATACGTTTCACTAGTTTGTGGGTATTATGGCATAGCATGAAAATTGTCCATACTCTGTACGCCTTCACCATCGACTAATGAAAATGAGAAATCGTTTTTGTGCTAACGCAAGCAAATTGTTAAAATAATTCATCTACAGATGTCAATAAGTCGATGGCAGGTTTCCACGCTGTTTACATCTTACAGTTTCGTCGCTCGTCTTTTTAAATCTATCTACAGTCGTAGTAATGTATTGGTTTCTTTTTTTTTGTAAAAAGAACGGGCACTTATGTTATAACAGCATGTTTTTTTTTTGTTATAGTTTTTGAATTTGCAATCGTATTAGTGTTACTATGAATAATATCAATTATTTTCTTCAAGAGGTCAATAACGCTTTCAATTTAATTGTTATATGATATTTGAGTCTATACATATTCGGTATGTATACAGTTATACAATTTTCTATATTATCTACATAGGTCGATAAACGCGTATCAATGACGGCGGCGATCCGTACCGTGCTAGTTAGCTAAATGTATAAGAATGTTGTTCGATGAAGTACGTGCCTAAGCAAACAATAATCAATCGTTGTTGTTACATTTCTTTAACAATATGATGACCATGTAAATACGGCGCTGTTCGTAGTATGATAATAAAAAAATGTTTTTAAAAAATATATCTTTATTTTATATCCTATTAAATTACATACTAAGTAAACATATACTAAACATATAGTAATAATAATAATGGTCTAACCTATTTCGGTTATGGCGGCCAACTATACAGAAGATATTATTGTGCACAAGTATGCACAGACAGGTGAACTCTCCCTCACTCTCCTATTACGGAAATTCGACACGAGAAGAGAGAATAGGCGAATCATGGCCTAATGTGTTCTTCGAGAAACTAACGCTGACCCATCTATGAACTGACAGTGCCCTTTCGGCGCACAATGGGGATTTCTCAAATAGTGGATTTCTCAAAATGGAACTTTCTCGAAATGGGGATTTCTCGAAATGAGGATTTCTCAAAATGGGGAGTTAGCAAAATGGGGATATAAAGTATAATCGGGTCCAATAATACTTTTCGCCTAGTAATATATATAATATTCTTAATTGATATAATCCATAAATCAAGTTATCATATTATTTTCAAGTTCAAAGGTCATGCATAGATTTATTAATAGATTTAGATGCACTTGTAGATGACGACGAAGTAGTTTTTATTTGATTCTGAGATGTAGACTTGTTGATGCTGGCTGGTTATTAATCAGTAATAAGTCAAGTGAAATTGTGTGACTGTTACTGTCATCGTATTTTAGTTGATTGTAGACATTATGAGTTTTATAATTGTTAAAAATCAAAAAGGGCGGAATTGTGTTCTAAAAGATGGATATCAATATAATTTCAAGAGAAAAAATGCGACGGGAAGTACTTTATGGATTTGTACACACAAAAATCAATGCAATGCATCTATTACTCTTGATAACGATACAGTGAAACGTGAAGTCGTCATTTGTGTGTGCCTAACGTGAAAGGAAACCAGATTAGAAGCAGGAGGTATGTACAAATTTTGGCCCAATTCAAGCAATATTTGAAAAAAATTTTGACGAAATGAATGATGGTCCTGTATTTAGTTCGAAAAAAGACTCTCTTTATAGAGAAAGAAAGAAGTTCTTGCATTGCAAACAGATAATATTTACCAAAATGGAAGAAGTAGAAGTACTAAATTTTTTTGCAGAAGATTTTCTATTAAGTGCTGATGGTGATAAGGAGAAAATATGGATGTTTTCAACAGAGGCAGCAAAAGTTTCTATTCTAAAACAAAGCAGAGGTAGATATTTTGGGGACGGAACGTTTAAACGTGTGCCTCCTCCCTTTTATCAATTGTTTACCCTACAGTTAAACATGGACAGAGAGACAGATACTGACTACGTTAAATGTTATTCCTGTTGTTTATTTCCTATTACCTAACAAGACGGAAGCAACTTATGTCCGCTTGTTCACATTATTCAAGGAAAAGATCGGAGCATCTATAGTTTACTACAAATGCGACTGTGAGTTGGCACAAGTAAATGCTATTCAAAAAGTATTTCCAGAATGCAAAGTCACTCTTTGTTACTACCACTTTAGTAAGGCTATATGGAAAAAGGCAAAGCAACTTGAGGTCTTGGCGTCTGCAAAAGAGAGGAACATAGTAAGAATGGCTTCTAACTTGCCTTTAATTCCAGAAGAGTACTATCAAGAGTGGTGGTTAAAACTATTAGACGTTGCCCCAAATACAACAAATATGTCTAAGTTCATTGATTATTTTGGAGTACAATGGTACCCGAAAATGCCAGCGTCAATTTTGTCCTGCGCCAATGAATTAATTCGTACAAATAATACATTGGAAGGTTGGCACAGACGCCTGAATTCATTGCTACCATCGAAACCTACTTTTTATTTATTTTTAAGTAAATTAAAAACGGAAGCGAAACATCAAGACTGACTGTATTCGTGTTATACATCTTTTTAAATTGACTATTCTTGTAATGGTATTGAATTGATGTCTTGTTAATGACGCCAAATGAACAAATGTTGAATGTGAGTTTCGGAAAAGATAATGTATTTTAAGAGTTGTTTGCCTTTCGAAATCAATAGTTGTACATTTTGTCGTTATTATTGTCAACAATGTCGTTACATATCCGAATTAGGTGAAGTTTATTATTCACTTTGAGCATCGAATCGTCGCTGCCTTGAACCTTCGTTTTCATTAGTCGGCAAACTTGTGAATGTATGACGTATGGACTAATTAAAATAGATTCACACGTCATGTGTGTCGTCTCGAAACCTGATATACGTTTCACTAGTTTGTGGGTATTATGGCATAGCATGAAAATTGTCCATACTCTGTACGCCTTCACCATCGACTAATGAAAATGAGAAATCGTTTTTGTGCTAACGCAAGCAAATTGTTAAAATAATTCATCTACAGATATCAATAAGTCGATGGCAGGTTTCCACGCTGTTTACATCTTACAGTTTCGTCGCTCGTCTTTTTAAATCTATCTACAGTCGTAGTAATGTATTGGTTTCTTTTTTTTTGTAAAAAGAACGGGCACTTATGTTATAACAGCATGTTTTTTTTTGTTATAGTTTTTGAATTTGCAATCGTATTAGTGTTACTATGAATAATATCAATTATTTTCTTGGTTGCCCGTTTTTTTTTAGCAAAGAGGTCAATAACGCTTTCAATTTAATTGTTATATGATATTTGAGTCTATACATATTCGGTATGTATACAGTTATACAATTTTCTATATTATCTACATAGGTCGATAAACGCGTATCAATGACGGCGGCGATCCGTACCGTGCTAGTTAGCTAAATGTATAAGAATGTTGTTCGATGAAGTACGTGCCTAAGCAAACAATAATCAATCGTTGTTGTTACATTTCTTTAACAATATGATGACCATGTAAATACGGCGCTGTTCGTAGTATGATAATAAAAAAAATGTTTTTAAAAAAATATATCTTTATTTTTAATCCTATTATACTACATACTAAGTAAACATATACTAAATATCTAACCGGTTTCGGTTATGGCGGCTAATCTTATGAGAGACCAGCCCAACTATACAGAAGATATTATTGTGCACAAGTATGCACAGACAAGTGAACTCTCCCTCACTCTCCTCTATTACGGAAATTCGACACGAGAAGAGAGAATAGGCGAACCATGGCCTAATGTGTTCTTCAAGAAACTAACGCTGACCCATCTATGAACTGACAGTGCCCTTTCGGCGCACAATGGGGATTTCTCAAAATGGAACTTTCTCGAAATGGGGATTTCTCGAAATGAGGATTTCTCAAAATGGGGAGTTAGCAAAATGGGGATATAAAGTATAATCGGGTCCAATAATACTTTTCGCCTAGTAATATATATAATATTCTTAATTGATATAATGTCATCCATAAATCAAGTTATCATATTATTTTCAAGTTCAAAGGTCATGCATAGATTTATTAATAGATTTAGATGCACTTGTAGATGACGACGAAGTAGTTTTTATTTGATTCTGAGATGTAGACTTTTGTTGATGCTGGCTGGTTATTAATCAGTAATAAGTCAAGTGAAATTGTGTGACTGTTATTGTCATCGTATTTTAGTTGATTGTAGACATTATGAGTTTTATAATTGTTAAAAATCAAAAAAGGCGGAATTGTGTTCTAAAAGATGGATATCAATATAATTTCAAGAGAAAAAATGCGACGGGAAGTAGGTACTTTATGGATTTTTACACACAAAAATCAATGCAATGCATCTATTACTCTTGATAACGATACAGTGAAACGTGAAGTCGTCATTTGTGTGTGCCTAACGTGAAAGCAAACCAAATACTGAAAAAATGGATAAAGCCAAGCAGGAGGTATGTACAAATTTTGGCCCAATTCAAGCAATATTTGAAAAAAAATTTGACGAGATGAATGATGGTCCTGTATTTAGTTCGAAAAAAGACTCTCTTTATAGAGAAAGAAAGAAGTTCTTGCATTGCAAACAGATAATATTTACCAAAATGGAAGAAGTAGAAGTACCAAATTTTTTTGCAGAATATTTTCTATTAAGTGCTGATGGTGATAAGGAGAAAATATGGATGTTTTCAACAGAGGCAGCAAAAGTTTCTATTCTAAAACAAAGCAGAGGTAGATATTTTGGGGACGGAACGTTTAAACGTGTGCCTCCTCCCTTTTATCAATTGTTTACCCTACAGTTAAACATGGACAGAGACAGATACTGACTACGTTAAATGTTATTCCTGTTGTTTATTTCCTATTACCTAACAAGACGGAAGCAACTTATGTCCGCTTGTTCACATTATTCAAGGAAAAGATCGGAGCATCTATAGTTTACTACAAATGCGACTGTGAGTTGGCACAAGTAAATGCTATTCAAAAAGTATTTCCAGAATGCAAAGTCACTCTTTGTTACTACCACTTTAGTAAGGCTATATGGAAAAAGGCAAAGCAACTTGAGGTCTTGGCGTCTGCAAAAGAGAGGAACATAGTAAGAATGGCTTCTAACTTGCCTTTAATTCCAGAAGAGTACTATCAAGAGTGGTGGTTAAAACTATTAGACGTTACCCCAAATACAACAAATATGTCTAAGTTCATTGATTATTTTGGAGCACATTGGTACCCGAAAATGCCAGCGTCAATTTTGTCCTGCGCCAATGAATTAATTCGTACAAATAATACATTGGAAGGTTGGCACAGACGCCTGAATTCATTGCTACCATCGAAACCTACTTTTTATTTATTTTTAAGTAAATTAAAAACGGAAGCGAAACATCAAGACAAAAAACTTAAAAACACCCTTTTGCATTCCAAAAAAAGGAGGTTTAGGGAAATTAGGTTCGACCAAAAATACAAGAGGCTTCAAAAAGAATTGAAAAAGGGAACCTTATCCTTCGGTAAATTTGTGAAACAATTAGTTTACATGAAATTACTGCTGTAAAACTTATTTATAGGAAACCTATAGGAAGCTTATTTTTTTTTCCCTTCGTATCGAAAGGACCTAAAAGCAAATTGTCTCACTAGCACAATGGCCCGAAAGCAAAACGACCAGTTAGCAAAATGACCTAAAAGCAAATCGTCCTATTATCAGATCGCCCTTTTAGCAAAATGTCCCGAATGCCAAATGCCATGAAATCAAAATGACCTAACAGCAAATCGGCATATAAGCAGAACGTCCCATGGTGTACAGACAGTAAATACCTACTATAATTAAAAATTACATTTAGATATTTAATACTCATGACATGGGCAAACCTCTTATAGATATATTATCTGTTACTGGCCACTTAGGAAAAATATAAATATCGTTATTGTCACTTTAATTTCATAATTTCATTTGACGTATAAAATTGGTGTAAAATATTTTATTAAGAGTTAAAAATAATATGGATAACGGGTTGGGATCAAGTAGCTTGTCAGCAAAAGACGACAGTAAAATTACCTTTATTAAGTCACAAAAAGGTAAGGATGTACTACTTTATGCCGGCCACCGGTACAATTATAAATATGCTAGTAAAAGCGGCACAAATTGGAGGTGTGCAAACCGAGACTATTGTAGTGCCAGTGTTAGCTTAAATAAGGACCGCTCAGAAGTTTTATCAGGGAAGACGCCGCACACATGTAGAGCAAATTTTACTAAAAACCGAATTGATATGGTTATGGATGTGTGTAAAAAGATGGTGTGCGAAAAATATACCCCAGTGCAACAAATTTACGAAAAGGAGTTTTCGAAAGAAACAGATATAGGAAGAATACCAGGGTATGTTTCAAAAAAAGACACATTATACCGTGCTCGTAGAAAATTTCTACAAATGCAGAAAACTGAGTTTAATAACCTTAACGAAGTGGAAGTACCCCAAATCTTAGCCCACAATTTTCTGAAATGCAGCGATGGGACAGACAACAATAAAATTTTATTATTTGCAACAACATTAAGCATGAAAAGTTTGAAAAATTTGTCATCATCTTCAATATTTTTTGGCGACGGCACCTTTCATGTCCCTCGGCCGTTTTACCAACTGTACTCAATTCACGCGGATATAAACAGCGATGAAGAAACAACAAGTATCGTGCCAATGATATACGCACTTCTTCCCAATAAAACAGAAGACACATACAAAAGATTATTTAATTTGGTATTAACCCGATTTGGCATTGAAATTAAAAACTTTAAGTGTGATTACGAAATGGCCCAAATAAATGCATTCAAATCAGTCTTCCCATTCTCAAAAGTATCGGGATGTTATTACCACTTCAATAAATCTGTCTGGCGTAATGCCAAAAAAATAAAGGTAACTGGTACTGTTGAAGGCAGAAGATTGGTAAGTTTTTCTGCAAATTTACCTCTTGTGCCAGCAGAATACATTAATGAAACCTGGAACCAATTAAAAGAAAATGTGGAACATTCGGAAGAAAGTCTAAAATTTATTAAATATTTCGAAAAGCAATGGATGAAAATGGACCCTGAAATGATTAGCTGTGCAGGTGAGCGACACAGGACCAATAATGCGCTAGAAGGTTGGAATGGTCGCTTTAATAAAAAAATCAGACCCAAACCCACGCTACCTGCTTATATCCATGCCCTTCGTAAAGAAGCAATGTGGCACGATTATAAAATTACACAAGTTTATTTTAAAGTAGAGAAACGTCGTAAAAATATAATGTTATTTGAAAATAAATATAAAAAAGAAATGCAACAACTACGACAAGATGAAATGACGTCTTATGAGTTCTTGAGAAAGATAACGCAAATCAAAAGAATTTTATTTGACGATTATTAAAATGACATATGACACTCAGTTGTTTCAACAAGTTGTTATGTTAGATTAAAGAAAGAAAGGATTTCAGTTTCTGTTAATAAAAAAAATATATTTTACTATTTTAATATTGCATTTTTATTGTTCATTTTTTTGTTACCTTGGCTTTAATTTTTTTTTATAAATATATTTCAGCCAAGACTATTATGTTTATGGCAAAAGTAACGAAAATTAGATATACACGCCATTTTGAACTTTGTGGTTCTTGGGGCGATCGTTTTCAAATAGATATCTGAGGATCCGAGCAATCACGAAACACGGATACGAGGGTCAAATCGGTCCAAGTTCAAAATTTGGTTTACATGTAATTTTTAATTATAGTAGGTATTTACTGTCTGTACACCATGGGACGTTCTGCTTATATGCCGATTTGCTGTTAGGTCATTTTGCTTTCATGGCATTTGGCATTCGGGACATTTTGCTAAAAGGGCGATCTGATAATAGGACGATTTGCTTTTAGGTCATTTTGCTAACTGGTCGTTTTGCTTTCGGGCCATTGTGCTAGTGAGACAATTTGCTTTTAGGTCCTTTCGATACGAAGGGTTTTTTTTTTTGATGAATTGATTTCTTTCAGTTTGTGTTTTCAATTAGATATGTTATGTTCAAAATAAAGGAATTTTATTCATGTACCCATTTTGCTAACTCCCCATTTTGAGATATCCACTATTTGAGAAATCCCCATTGTGCGCCGAAAGGGACAGTGCTATATAATTGGGTATTTGACTACTATCAAAATAAAATATTCTATACTAATCATGTAAAAAATTGTAAAAATAAGTCATTACATAAGTGTTCTGAAAATATATGTTGATCATAAAAAGAAACAGTAAAAGTAAATGATTTGACAATTTAAAACGTGACGTCACGTGCTACCATTTCATACAAACTTGTATGGAGCGGGTCGTTTTTGACGTTTCTTAAAAAGAGGCTGATTTGACTTAAGTCCCCTATTATCTTGATTTGCTCGGTCACCACCGAGTCCCAGACCCCGTGACCACGACAAAGCAGCATCACTTCCGTGCCCGCGGTCTCGGTCGCGGTCTCGCGCGCGGTCTGGGCCGCGGGCGGCGACGACGCGCGCGCGCGGAGCGGCCGCGCTCGAGCTGAGCGGCCACCAGCTCGCCCAGCGCGCCGCGCTCCGCTAGCATCGATAGAAACGTGCAGATGAACTCGTCGTAGTTGTGAGTACGCCGGCAGTCGTCCACCTGATACAACAAAGTTATGTTCGTCAGAAGCGTTTTGCTAACGTCTTTACAACGAACATGTGTTTATGCGCTTTAACAATTTATTTTATATTTCGAGACGTTCACTTAATGCGCATTCAAATTCTTGGTCCTAACCATAGACTTAGAATTATATTATAATTTTATAGTCCTAACTGATTGACCGCTGATTATAGTGACTAAAAATTTCGAGGAAGTATTTCTTATATAACGTAGCCAAAAGGGACTTTTTGAATTTCATCCCATAGGGGGCTAAAATAATGGTTAATAATATTAGAAGATCTGTGAAATTTCGTATTTGGCTTTTTGGTTTAAAATAGAGAAACGTGTTTCAGCGTTTATAAAAATTCAACCAATATGGGTATAAAATACGGGTTGCAAATTTATCAAAAACTGAGTCAGTTTTAAAGTTGGATCTGTGAAAAAATGTATTTGGCTTTGTGGTTGTAAATAAAGAAACACGAGTTTCAGCGTTTGAATTAAAAGCGAAAACCAAACTTTAATGGGGGGTAGTCAGTCACGCAGGTGAAGCCGTGGACGGCAGCTAGTAGGTATATATATAGTAGTTAAGTATAAATGAATATTGTTGCTAAGTATAAAAATGTAAACGCACGTCATCTGAACATGGGCTTACTGTATGGGACGCCTTAACTAATGAAAAATACACGAATAATTCATGTATTTTTTATTAGGTATAGTATTATTCAATAAAATACAGTATCTTTCAACAACCAAGCCCATTGAATATTTCGGACTAAACATATTTAGAACGTGTATTTTACTAAAAATAAAATATCTAACAAGCATTCGATTTTTTTCCAGTTTAATTCGAAAGATTCAATCGACAAGTGTTTATTTCATAATATATTGAGGTGATTGTGATTTTATTTTTTGATTGTTTTTAGGAAAATATGTGTGGATGTTTATGTGGAAGTGTGTGTGGGAGTGGCTGTGGAACTGTGTGGAAGTGTCATTTCAAACATACAAACAGTCTCTAACCCTTAGCGCATTTACCTTTTCCGTTTCGTATGTGAGTAAAATACATCACAGTGTATAAAACGTATTCATAAGTTTAATTATTTTACACGTGTTTTAGTTTTTTCCTTAAGAAAAAATTTTAATTTTTCGTTTTTACAGAACAAAAACGAAAGATACGAAAAATACAATTCGATCTTTCGCAATTTTCATCACTAGCTTTATCACGCAGTCTATACAGTAAGCCCGTGTTCAGATGACGAGCGCTTAGCGTGTTCCAAAACTCCGTTTGAGGGTTTCACACCAATTTCCATCGAATCGAACGGGTAATTTTTCTATGGAACATGACGGCTTAGGTTAAAACAACACAATTTTTTCCCTTTTTATTCCATAGAATTACATACTAAGGTCCTTTTTACACGTTCCGGTTTCAATCCGGCGCCGGGTAGCCGGTGACCGGGTACCCGGCGAAGTGTATGGCGATGTACGGTAGTTTCACACGGCCCGGCGTCCGTCCAGTTCGGTCGCCATACATTCATCGCCTGATACCCGGCTTCCTCTTCACCCGAGTCTACGGTATGACAGTAAACTCAGGTGAAGAGTTAGTATGTAATTCATAGCACAAATGGGAACTACCCAATTAAACCAGTAGTTTGAAAATTAGGGTTGCAACAAAAAATTAAAACCTATCTTTAAGTTTCATAAAAATTTAACCAGTAGTTTTAAAGATTCGAACTCCAACAAGCCAACAAACTCTTCAGCTTTATTATTTTAGTGTAAAAAATATGTTTATATAGAAAACTAACCTTGTACATATCTCTTTTATCATTCTCATCGTTGAGCGCTTGTTGACACAGCTGCACTTCGTTGACAATGCTACTCATTAATACATTGAGTTCTGAATGGCTGAGCAGTAACTTTCTTAACTTGAGTGGATGTTCATCGGACTCACAACATACTAGCATCGGCGAATCGTTGCTCTTGACTAGGGCGGTTATTGAAGTAGGGTATAACTGAAAATTTGTAAAATAGTTATTCGTATAAAAGAGTGCAAATTTGCTTTTTAATCGCGTGCTCAATTTTGATGACTGAGCAAGCGAAGGATTCTAAAATTGAATTACGAGCAAAAATTGGAATAGAGCACGAGGTGAAAAATCTTTGCACTCGAGTGCAACACGTAACTTTTCATCCCACTGCGAGGAAATGACCAAATGCAAAAAAAAAACATTTGCGCACTATTAACAGTTTCAGTCAATATTATGCTGGCGTCAAATAAACTTCCTTTTCGCTAGAATCACTCATTTTATTTTTTTCACTAGTTTTCAAGTTTCTTATTGTTACCTACCTAAGGTTTTAACAATATGATGTGAAAAGAAAATGGCGCGCGCAAAGCAAATTAAAAAAAGTACACCAAGAAGATCTCAGTCTTCCCGTGACCACGGCCGTTGCAATACGGTCGAAACGTCGGGCAATAAACAAGGTATTTTACCTTAAATTATTCACGCGATTAAGACCCGTAATATATATATTTTAATAATGTGTACAAATCGCGAAAGTTTATCAACATTTACACCAAGAAGGTTCCTAATCTGAGTTTTTAACAAATTAAAAAAGCTTGTATGATAAATTCGGCACCATGGAGGTAGAAGTAAATAGGTTTAATGTTTTGAATTCACAAACTTAGTGCACACGATGTTCTAAATTCAGTTTACTTTATCCTCTAGCGGATAAAAAGAGAAGAGCAAAAATACTCTTTCCGAAATGGGGGGATGAAAAATATATTACCTCTCGTGGACAAGGCTTATTAAGCTTATTTCTTGTAAAATTAATATTATGTTAAGATACTTACATCTCCCACAATCTGATTGTCTCTGTTTATAGTAACAAACTTTACCACTGCTCCTTGTTCCACAGGATCCACTAAAATATAAAAAAAAATAATCTTGAGACACACACTTTTTCAGCTTAAAAATTCTGCCCTCCAGAATAATTTTTTAACCTTCCCCTCCCGCATAAGTCTAAGTTGCGTATCATTATCGTATCAACGTAAGTTAAACTTATCAGACACATTTGTGCTGTTGTTACGCTAGACGAACGGATTTAGACGCGGTCTTTTTTTTATTAGAAACCTAAACCGTAATCCAGTTGAATAGACGTCATTCGGTTTTGGAATTCCTAACTGACGTTCGTTCAGTCCAAATGGACGTATAACACGCCGCATAGTGTCAAACCATCATTACCATAGTAAAAAAAAAACAGAAAGATGGTCAAATTTGTTCTCTTTACTTCTTCTGAAACAATTTATAGTGTTCTACTTCTTCTTGCGTAATTTTGTGTACATCCATTCTGAAGGCCTTTAAATGGACGTATCGTCAGTGGACCCCTTTAGTTTAGTTTCACGAAAATTAAAATGTTTAATAACATTATCCTGTATAAACTACATGTGGCTGGATAAAGTCACTTACCTAAGATAATACTGCTATCTTGATGTGGCCGATCATTGACTCCTATCTCAATAGTAATAGGTCTTGTATAGTCCATGTCATATAACTGCAGTTGTGATGATTCTAATGCAGTTAATATGGTTTCTTCACTGATTTGCACCATACTTTCATTTAGAGAATCCTCATTGCTGCCTTCTGATACTAGTTCTCCTTGTTCTATAAAAAATGCATAGTTTAATTATTTTTTTTTCAAAACTTACTAACTGTTACTGTTGAGCAAAATTTTGTTGCTGTTGAGAACAATTAATGTTGCTGTGATTAACAATTGTTTGTTGAAAACAACCAAATAATTGTCATTAACAGCAACAAAATGTATGTTGTTCTCAACAGCTACGAAATTATTCTTGAACTAGCTAACTAGCTAGACCTGTGGCCACTTCGTTGGGCCTCAAACACTAAAAAATAACGTGGCTTTCTATTGGTAAAACTATTTTCAAAATCGGTTCAGTAGGTAGGTGTAGTAGAGATTACAACCTTAAACCTCAGAAACTGCATGGCAAAAAATTGTTGCAAACAGCAAAATATTTTTTTTTGAACACACCAACGAAATTGTCACCTAACTAGGTGTCGTTGTACAGGGATTAAAATTTTTGAATCAATTTCAAACAGCAAACCCCCTGTAATAATAAAAATGATTTATTCACTTAGGAAGCAAAATACTACACTTGTGAAAAGTCGATTCTACATTTACTGGTATAAGTTGTCTCTCAGTATGACAGAGGATATTTATGTATAAGTTAGTTGTCCCATGAACCAAATTAACAACTATATTTACCATTCATTTCCCTGCGTTTTGATAGCAAATGCCTCAAGTGTTTTCCAATTTTTGAGATTGCTTCCTTTATCCTTTTTTGATTAAGTTCTAGAGCATTCAGCTTTTGAGTCAAAGCCAATCTTCTGTCAGGTACAACTGCCATCAAGTTGAACCTGAAACATTTAAATTTATAAGCAGTAAAATGGAATATAGTGTTTTTAAAAGATATTGATTACTGGCTTTTATATTAGTAGACTGACTGTGATAGTAGGGGAGACATGGATCATCGACCTTCACCCATCTCATAAACAGATGAGACATGTATCAAATTTTATTGATATGCCAATCGAAAAGAGTTCATGGCTATTAGCATTTATATAATACTAGCTTCGCGCATCGCTCGAATGTATATCGGTTATGGCGATAAAAACTATCCTATGTCCTTCCCCAGGACTCAAACCATCTCCATACCAAATTTCATCTAAATAGGTTTAGCAGTTTGAGTGTGAAAGCGTAACAGACAGACAGACAGAGTTACTTTCACATTTACTTTTTAGCTTACCAAAACATATTTCCATGTCGGAACATGCTCAGTGTAGGGTTGCGCAGCATTGAATAATTGCATCAGCAGAAGAGCGTATGTTCATGGCACTTACGCCCTTTTGTTGAGAAACGCAGTTTTTCGGCAATAACTCAATGACAGGATATCCTTTCATGTTCGAAATAATTTTAGTTTAAAGTATTTATTAAGCTCTACTTTTGTAATTTTAATTTATTTATTGTAAAAATCAAAGTTTATAAGAAACCTTAAAATGTTTTTAAAAGACCTGTCGGATGATGTACCATACTTTGTTTGTGAAAAAAAAAACAGCTGCTTGTTACATGTATGGAGTGCCCCACCAAAAATAATATTTTTTTTATTTAGATAACAAACTAAGTAGCAGGCTACTTCAAGACACCTTTTCACTAAATTTCATCAATATTTATTGAGTAGTCTTTGAGTAAAATGCTTGTCATATTCGGCTGGATGGACAAACAGACAGAAGACATGACGAAATTATAAGGGTTCCGTTTTTGCGATTTTGGCTACGGAACCCTAAAAAGGGGTTGTTTTGGTTGAAAAATATAAATAATAAAATTGCCATGAACACTTTTCGATTGGCAAGCTTTATAGTTGTGTTTATAAATCAATAAAAAAATATGGCTCATCTGGTTATCAGTGTCTTGTAGGCCAAGAATAATAATTTAACTAAACCTTTCTTTCCGTTACCCACATCCATTAAAACAAAAACTATTATATTATTATTACTATTTGAACTAAAATTATAATTTGGAATGTGAGTTTGATTGTTTTATTTTAATTTCTTAACTACTCAACCAATCTTTTCCAGGATACTTTTCAAGAAAAAGTTGAAAATGACATGGCTTATCTGCTGTGAATTTTTAAAATATATTTTATTAAATATTTGTATCTTAGATGTATCATCTACTGATATACCTGATGTCATGAACCTGTTCCCCAGCATCCCTGCCAAGTCTCTCAGCCATGACTCGTCTGAACTTGTCTGTCCAGTCTTCATCATTAGCCCACGGTCCATGATCAGTAGGGTATGGCTTGAGTCCATCCAGCTCAAACAAATGCCCATTGATTGGCACAAAACTTACAAAGTGGTATGCTTCACCTATAGATACAATTATAGGGTTTTTTGTATGTTATTTGAATGTTAGCTTTATATCTTATCTTAATACCATTAAACAAGCAATTCTTGTATACATATATGTATATATACATATAATTTGAATCTCGGCAACTCTCAGCTCCTTTGTGGTGACAATTTTAATGATATTTTGTATGCAGGGGGTTTTAAGGGCAAAAAATCAATCTAGCTAGGTTTCATTTTTAAAAAAAGTTGTTTAAAAAAAAAACCAATGCAAAGCTGTGTCATCCAGGTACTAAACATTATGTAAACTTAAAGTATGCCACCTTTATAGTGCAAAAGCATAAAGGTGTGCTTAATTCTATGACACAGTATAAGGATATATGGTTCCATATATTTATTCATATGAGTTTCTTTGTTCACTTTCAGTCCAGGTGTACTTTGCAATCATTAATATTGTATATTCCTAATGTTTCTAGTAACATCACAACATTGAGCTTCACCCTAATGCAGTAATTGACTTATTTTACAAAAACATGCCTAAAGAACTAGCCATATTAAAAATAATTTACCAGTGAAGCGTCCAGTAGAAACTCCAGCATTTTTGTCAGTCTTCTTTCTTGCTTGAGGAATGGCATGAGAATTATGTGCACATGCAAGTTCTGGTGTGTTACCAATTGCCCATCCTTTGTTCTCTGGGTTCATACCCAGTGTGTGATGCTGTTCAATAAAAATGTAAAAGGAATCACTTTATAATAGCTAAAATAGAATTATCTTAGAATTATCTATCTCTAATTAATACTGCAATTGTAGCATTATGTTGATTTATATCAAGGTATGGTAAAATAATTTATATGAAAATTACGGCCATTAAAACCTCCTACTTATTGAAGTTGGTTTAAACAATAGTGGACCTACCACTATTGTTGTAATCGACTTTAACAACAAATAACTTTTACCTAGTAGTATTTACCTTTAATCTGCTTAGTGTCTCTCCTAAATGAAGATTAGGATAATTCAATAAAATTGATAGCAAAGCATGTGTAGCACAACTATTTGGAACCATCTGTTGTGCGAAAAATATATTGTTTATAGTCTCCTCATCACGAACAAAGCTTTCAATTTGTTCGACGAATTTTCTTCTAGACCTCCTCTCTTCTATCCATCGAAATAAGAATATAAAACCATAAACCGGGCTTTCTAAGGGTTTATGGAGGTCATAAATCTCTTCTACCTGAACCCCTTTTACTCCAAAGTCTTCTAACAATAGGGTAAACAATCCCGGGTCGCTTTCTAGCTCGAGCCATCCCTCAGTCAGGCTGTTCAACTCTACTGGCATGTTTTTCATAGATAATGATGGTAATATCGTCAGTCTGCTGAAATTATATCGTTTGCTTTGAATTTTATGTTAAGAGTTTTATGATGAAAATAATGTTTTTGTTCGAGTTGGTTTTGGTTGACAATGTCTGACTATTTACTGAATATTTTGACAGTGACATTCTTGACAAAATGTTAAATATTGCCATTTGCGATTTTTATTGGTTTTTAACTTAGTTGCCAGATATGATTAATTGTGATCAAAATACCTATAATCAAATCTTTAGTGATTTTGTTTTAGCTCTCTCTCCAGATTGCGTGCCCACAGACGCAGAGCTTGACCATTCACAAGATTCACAATATCAAAAATGAAAACAAAAATCCTTTTGTGCAATATTTCGAGGACTATCATTTGTTTTTATGGATTTTATAGTTTAAACCATGTTTATACTGCTACATTCTTGGCATGGCCTTCATCTAACTTGCTGGCTAGCACCACTTTGGAGGGCTTGGCACTCTGTTTGACCCCGTATGTAGGTATGTGTTCGCGGTTTTTTCGAAACTAGTGATCCGATTTAGATGGGTTTTTTGCTATTCAACTGCATGTTTCTGGGAATGTTTTATTGTATAAAACATTGTCCTAGCTTATAAAATACCAGAGCTACGAAACTTCTTTAAATATAAAACAAAGTATTGAATTTAAAAATCATACTTTGTTGGCCACCGTTCTGCCAAGGGCGGATCCAGTCAAATCCGTCAAACTTGGAGAACATTGCGACGCCGCCTGACATATGGCGCTTGAACCGGCCGATCTGTTCGGCCTAAAAACGGGCCGGCCCTGTATGAAGGGAATTTACCTACAGGGTGTAATCGTTAAGTGTAACAGCCGATTATTCTGTAAATATAACAGACTTAAATATATATAAATACACATATATATAATAATATAATATATATATGTATATATATATATATATATATATATATATATATATATATATATATATATATATATATATATATATATATATATATATATATATATATATATATATATATATATATATATATATATATATATATATATAGATTTTGCGATTTCCTCTCTCTACGGTTGCAGTTGAAACAATTGCACGCCTTACGCGATTCTGTTATCCTTCTAGGCTGTCTAATCTCTGACCAAAGAATTTATATACTCTTTACCGAGAGTCTCATAACATAACAGTGTCACGTTGTCTTTGATAAATCCCCACAAGGTGTAAGTAGAGGTCGAGTGATTTACATAAAAATGTGACGAATTGAGATACCTACTTCTATTTTTTCTCTTCTAGTTAGAGATTCTTCCCGCGAGATTAAAATTTCGAACGAACAGAATTTTTTTCTTTTCCCGCCGATATTACTCAGTAGGGATTATAGCTTGCACATTCAGTGCAATTGCCAGTTTCAAGTTTTCTTCTTTGAATCACAAAGTCTAATCCAGTTAATACGTATTTCAAGTATATTTGCAGTCGTAGAGTTTATTTGTTCTGTGATATTACACGTTAAACGCGGAGCTGTAAAAAAACGGACATATTGGCCCCCATTTTTACTCTAATGTACTTTTTGTACAACTTACAGCAAAGTTCACTGATCTCTATACCTACTACATATTCTATTTGCCTATTTTAAGAGTTTAGGTATAAGTCAGTGGCAAAATTTAAATAGATAGGAGGTATAAATAGATACTGTTTTTTTATTATTTTATGTAGGTATGTAGTTTTTCAGCCAGTTCGACAGATATTGTGTAGGAAAGTCTAATGTTTCATATTATGAAGTTTTTTATTTTCTTTCACAGAGAAAGTAATCACTACGTTTTATTTTCTCTGATGTATCTTTTGAAGTGGTGCGTGGTGTGTCAATAACAACATTATTTTGTAAAAATAATATTTTTTTAATTTTAAATGATTATTTTTCGGATTCAAATTCAGTAATACAAACATTTTCAAAGTTATCCTTTATGTATACGTGGGAAAGTTTTGAGAAATTAATTATCTAACTTCTATGAATAAAGTATTTTAATGAAATCTATTCAAAGAACTCTCCACCAGCCTCTATACAAAGTCTCATGCATCTTTAACCAATTTTCCAGTCCGTCCTAGACACCTCTTCCACGGCCTTCTCGAACGCTGCTAGCGCGTCTTCCGGCAATGAAAACTGTATCCTTTTCCGCTGATTTTGTATTTTAGGGAATAAAAAGAAGTCATATGGTGCCAGATCAGGACTGTAAGGAGGGTGACCCAACATTCTGACCGGTGTGGTGTCCAGGAAGTCCCTCATTTTGGCATTTTGTGGTATACCATTCGGCGTTGATGCTGATTTGGCCTCGTAATGGAATTTAATCAGACACCCGGTTAAAATGAATAATCTAGCGATCAAAATTTCGTAGGCGTTGCATTGGTTCGTTTTGAAACAGCCAAACTGGCGACTGACGCTTTGTTTCTGGATCGTATTGATGAATCCAGGATTCGTCACCTGTCACAATGACTTAAACGCGCCAGACGAGCCTGCTTCAAATTTTTTAATCATATCACGGCACTACTTCACACGGGCCTGCTTCTGAGCTCCGGTGAGGTTGTGTTTCGCGATGGGTGCCCAGCACGAAAGTATCTTCCTCACGCAAAGATGCTCGTGTAGAATTTTGTGAACGCTTCCCGAACCAATCTGCAGTGTATGCCGAATCTCTTCATATGTAATTCGCATGATTTCTAAGATTTCATTTTTTACTCAAAGCGCACTTTCTTCCATGATAGCCGTCGCAGGACGACCACTCCTTTGTTCATCCCTTATAGTAAAGCGACCGCGCTTGAATTCGCTATGCAAACGGTAGATGGTTGCTTTTAAAGGTCCGTAAAAGCCATTTGAAGTCGATCAAAAGACTCATCAGGTTTTAGGCCACATTTATAACCTTAGAAAATCATCGCACGAAAATGTTCTCTATGCAGATCCAGAGAGAGAGCATTTAGAGGCTCTCGACTTTTAAATAACCAATTTTTTCCAAAGTGCCTAAAACATAAAAACTTTTTTCGCAAAGCTTTCTGATTGGCTTGGTATATAGTACTTACAACAAGAACACAAGTTTTTAAGTTTTTATGTCTGTCTGTTTGTTCCGGATATTCTCCGAAACGGCTTAACGGATTTTGACGGGACTTACACTGTCAGATAGCTGAGGATCTAAGGAGTTACTTAGACTTTTTATCTAACTTATAACATCACATTAACATTTGTTTTGAGTCAGCAGCACTGCAACTTCACGCGGGCGAAGTCGCGAGTATAGCTAGTTACAAATCAAAATAAAGGATGGTGCTTTTTCACTTTAGGCGAGTTCAATTCCCGTTTCAAGCAGACGATTATTAAAAATAATCTTTGAATGCAAATCGAATAATTTTTAAAATTAAAATTAAGTATTATTTTAGTAAAATGTTAGTTAATGTTGAAGATAACCAATTTTGGTTTCATATGTCGAGCTAGGGGTTTCTAACACGCGCAAAATATTGTATCATATTGACGTAGGTTTATGATATCAAAATTGATTAGATAACACTCATGGCCAAGTCTACAAATCACCTGTCTGGCCGTGACTGACTGATATAACAACGCACTTCTCAAATCAAAAACACTTATGTCGTACGTACCTAAGCTTACATTAAGAAATTATGGATTTTTTAAAATTCAATCCTTAATGAGGTGAAACGGGGTTTGAAATTTCAATTTAAATTTCTGTTTTTAAAGAATAGTTTAAAATGTAGATTTCCTCATAAAAACCCACAAAAACAAATACTTCGACAAAGTAAACACGCTTTCCTGCTATAAAATTTATTTTAAAATATAAACATTTTTTATTCCCGCCAAAACGTCTGCCATGTTCAGGACGTCATATCAGTACAGACCAATCGGATTGGTGTTAGTAAGTGTCATATACCGTGTCGGCAATGCCATCTATGCTTGCTTTATGGCAACGAAACCATTATTTATATTCTGTGAGCTCTAGGTGGCGCTACTTTCTATGCGCATTTTTAACGCTACTATGACAGTTGACAGTAGGACAATTTCAAAGACAGGACTGACAGATGACAGCAAATTGGTTTTGCCTTTATTACGTCACACGATGGCGGCTCGTGTTTTATGTCACGTGATAAACCAATCAAAAATACCAACGTTTAATTTTAATTTATCTAAATAATCATGTTCATTTATGACTTGAAATCAGAATATCTATGTTTATCTCTACATAAATTTCACTACCGAAAATAGGTACCTACCTTATTCACAATAAAAAAAAACTAGTAAGATTTAATATTTTGTGAAGACTGTGGTCTACTTCTGATATGACCAAGGTAGCTAACAAAGAAGAAGACACCTAGATGTACTTTGCTGTGATGTTGTGGCATTTTATCTAAGGAGGTAGGTTCTTACCAGGTATAATGTATTTATAGAATATTACAAAGAGTAAATATTATATGGAGAGTCTACATAATATTTACTCTTTGTATGACTTAGACGTACCTACCATACTATACTATACTCTTAAATATATAGTATTTATTTTACCGCTGCGCAGCCGAACGATGTAGGATTTGTGAGTTCGATTCCCACACGGGGCAGAGCATTGTGAGATTTATAAATGTTTGTTCCCAGTGTGTATTTGGCGTAAGGTTGCTTATGTCGTACCACACCTCCAATATCTCGTCTTATATGTACGAAAAATCATTCCTATTGGAAAAAACATAAATTGCTTAACTATGTGAGTGAGCAAAAACAAACAGCCGCCTCACGTAATTGAAAAATATTTAAAAAGTTTTTTTCACTGTTGCCAACTTGCCACTAAAATTATAAGCTCGTTCGTGAGCTATTTCGAAGATGAATAAAATAATTAAGTTATTTTTGTGCTTCATTTATATCTTAGGCGGTATTTCGGAGTTTATTTAGCCCTAACTAAACTATAGGTGCTAAGTAGCTTTGGTTTGAAAATTAGAATGAACCGCGGCCTGACGTGTACCTATGGGAAATGCCTTTTTTGTACCAGAACGATTACTGCTGAAGTAAGAAACTTGCAGAAAATTATCAATTTCTATATCGCTATAATAAGAAAACGAAATATTTTTACAGGTATTTAAAAAATCATTCGGTTTTGTCCTTGCGTATTCCGGAAACAACATCGATGAGCAGAATCAAAGCTTTTAACGGAAAACTCGTCCCTTATTCTAAGTAGGTACGACTTAGGCGGTACGAGTTAGGTGACCAGGGCCCCTAGACAAATTAGCGTTAACTCTAATCGAATAGAATGCCATTTGTCTAGGGGGGCAGGTGCCTTAGTCGTATCGAGGGTACTTTTTTGAAAAATCTCAAATGAACTTAAAAACTACTGGATCGATTTCAAAAATTGTTTCACTGCTAAGCTACACTATCCCTGGGTAACATAGGCTACTTATTCTTCATATATTCCCACGGGAACGGGAACTACGCGGGTGAAACCGCAAGGCGTCCGCTAGTATGAAATAAAACTAAATTTACTTTTAACAACATTTATTTTTTTCGTTATATACACTCTCTTATCTCCAGACTTTGTACAATGTACAAATAATAAATGCACAACTTCAGCATTGTAAAATCCTCATAAAGACTTGCAGGCACGCGCTATCTGAATTAGTATAAGCACACGATAAGTAATTAAACGTATATTGGTCCCATTTTGTATCATTCGAAAGCGCTCGGCTAACTACGTAGGTCTTACAAAAGCAATAAGTAGGTACTTACCTATCATATAGGTACCATTAATGACAATTGGTTTTTATACGTACCTACCTATTTCTTTTTACATATTACATTTCTAGGTAAACGAGAGGCTTCTCGAGTCTTACAATTACTATTTCTAATCGATTAGATATCTCGTTAGTGTCCAAATTATGGTTTCGATTTTTATCGTCTAGGTACTTTGATGGACTATGTTAGTGTGATATTTTGACTGCATATTAACTTCAAATCAACTGCAATTAACATGCTTGTTTCCAATTCCAATCTTTGATTGTATTTTTCAATGTTCTGTATCTAGCGTGTTGATTAGTAGATACCTATGCAGTGACTTTACTGTGTGTTTTACTTTTTCTCACATTGAATAACAGTAACAGTCGTATTGTTCGCCATTTTCAAGTTGTGCAATCAGAATATGTACAAATTACAAGTTATTATGCATGACTGATTAATTTAACGGAATATTTAAGTAAATTAATTTGAAGACTAGAATAGATAAATTGGAATAGGAAACTATAAATACTTCTATAACGATACTAACGGTCATATTATCACAACGACAAGCTAACAATTATTTTCAAAAATCAAACGTACTAATCACACGGTTTTTAAATTGTTCTGAGTGACCAATTCACCAAAAGGCATTAATTATACATAAATAATGATGGTGATTGTGTACAATTTTTTTTTACATCTATCAAAGTGATACCTGTGTGCCTAGTTACAGGCTCGTGAGCAATTACATCTAGGGAAAAAGGTGTAGTCGAGCGAAAACACTGATGTGCCTACTCAGTACTTGTACAGCCGTAAAAACACTCGGAGGATTCCGTATAAATGGCACTGTAACGTCGTCACTACTACTGCGTGTGTCTACTTTACATAATTGAATACAAATAGATATGTACGAGTGTCTCTTGTCAACCGTTTCACTTACTTATAGGTACGGCGACTGACTTATAAATCCTACTTTACAATTATTTGGAACCACAGAGGTGCTCTGCCTGGAACACATTTATAAAATAAGTAATTATTGGAAGAGATTTTTTTTTCTTATCCACCTAACTATAGGTACATATTTTTAACATATTTATTTTACAATTTTATAATTATGTACAGCGCAGGAAATAAGTAACTAATCATAACTTCGCTATTATCACATAAGTACGAAACGCTTCATACGACAACCTACTTAAATAAAAACAATAGTTTCACGTTAGGATATGTACGTACAATATAAATATAATACCGTATCATTGTTGGGATATCAACAATGTGGACTAATCACTATATGAGTCTCATCACATGAAACAGCAGTCGATTTAAAGTACCTAACAAGATTGTCCGCTAGGCTTTCATCTGATGGCGTGCGTGGGATTGTAGGGTGGCGGTGGTGTCTTTGGGACTTGCGACCTGTGGATGGGGGCGATGGGTGTGAGCGGGCTGGGTGGTGCGTCGTCAGGCTGGCCGGGGATGACCGACGCGTCGCTGATGAGGTGTAAGTCGTGCCTGGCACTGCTGGTGGCCGGCAGCAGTCGTGCCGGGTTCAGCTTGATAGCGTCGTCGTATGTCGGCGGCGCACCCGCCACCGTGTCGTAGTCTGGAGGCTTTTGCTGCATTGTTTCTTCGTCTGGCATAGATATTACGTGAATTGGGTCGTCAATCTGAAACGAGACAACATTTTGGTTAGAAAATATAAACAAGTAACTGACAATGAGGAGTAATTAGTTCGTTGTATTTTAATTAAAAGGCCTAAATAAAACAAGAGAATCATAACTGGAGATGAAGGGGATAAATGTTATTTTAAGTCTACTAAAATCTTTATCTGTCTGCAGTAGCATCTTATCACAAAATCTAGAGTCATGGAAAATTTTGTTTTATGATTAACGGGGATTTATACTGATGAGTCAAGAGACATTTCTAATCTGATATGGCAGACATTTTTGGTAGCTAGAGTTGTCAATACATACTTGATGTGTATCAGGTGAGGCCCGGTCTACATGGGCTTGTCTGGCAGGGGACTGTAGCCAGCAGCACATGGCGGCACAAATCAGTAGCGCTCCTGCTACGATGCATGCTACGCCTACGTAGCGTACCGGCTCCGCGTAGTCTTCGGCCAAACCTAGCCAGTTGATCAGCGCACCAGCACATAACAGCACCATGCCATATCTGTACGGCCTCTGTGACTGTCTGCCTTCGTCTAGAGACATACCTGTAATAAACAATAAAACAATTTAAATAATGTAAGATTTTTATATTCTAGGATTTTCCTTACAACATTGACGTATAGATCTGAACTGCACCATCCCTTTCAATTAAAAAGTAAATAGTGACTGCAAAGCGTGAAAGAGCGAAAAAAACTCGTACAGCCCTGTCTCTTCACAGTAGCGTTGTCTCTTTCTAGAGAGTGGTCAATTTTGTAAGGTTATGGCACAGTCCAGGTCTATACGTCAATGCCTTACAATCATTTTTCTTTGTCTACGACTGCAATTTTTCGATTATTTGCGGACACGCTAAATAAATCATAATAGCTATAAACTAATCATACAAATGATAAAATAAAGTTTAGAAACATCACCTTACAAAACCATAGATTTTGTTCATTCAGTATGTTTCAATTTTAGCGAGGTTTTTATCGGTCATAGGAAGTGGGCAGTTCCGGTAGCTTTAAGTTGTTTCGTCAAACACGGAAAGTGTCACGTCATGTAGTTTACTGGGACAATGACACAGCGTAATAACGGGATTGTGTATTCACAAGCCTGTGATCAAAACGAAAGTTGGGAAAGTTCATAATTAGATGACACGCAGTAACCAACAAGTAGGTTGGATCCGTGATTACGGAGAGGTCACAAAGCAATTGTTTTGTCGAGGTGGCGTTGAGGAATACGTCATGAGAAATAATTGTGAGGTGCGATGATCGAGGCTGTGCTCAAAGACAATGGTCTCTCGGGAGATGTGGGTCAAGTTCGCGACGTGCGGTTGAGCGGCGCCGGGTGACCGCGTGTTGGTCACGCATAGTCTGCTGCACCCAACGCACCGAATATGTACTGTGATACCACTACCATAGTGCCCCGTTTAAAATGTCTCACACGTACGCACTCCAGTCGTTAAATTATATGAGCTATATTGAGGATTTCATTGAACAAATTGGGTTCTCATTGAAGTGATTGCGCAAGTTTAAAAGTTGAAGAGTTGATAGTTTTAGAAAGTTGAGTTACTTTTCATAACGTTTTCCGTTAGTAATTCACATTTTCACCGTTATTGTATCACTTTTTATTTTAAAATTGTGCTGACTGATACTGGTAAGCATATTTATTTATTGAAGTATCTTTAAATGGACATATATCTAAGGAATATTTAACGATAAAATTAAGCTTTAAACCGGGTGATAATTCTTCGAAACGGTGTTTGTAGGCGACTGTGAGGTATTGAGCGCGGGTTTTACTTTTGATACGATACAAATAATGTACGACGTTCAATTATGTGGGGTAGTGACTACCCAACCATCGACACCTCTATGAATAAGTAATGGTTTGAAACATCAATAGACATAACACGATTTATAGTTGCTGTCAACTCGATGATACATTATATACAAATGATTATTTCTGACCGTCATCAACTAATGGATATGTATAGTTACTATTATAAAAGAAAACCATGTGTTTGCCTGTGCATAGAACACATTTTGGAACACATGGATGTGCTTATTAGGCTAAACCGGAGTTCTCAAGGCTCTATCCACAGACTTCCGCTATGGAACGACGTTGTTAGTATACTTATCGGTGTGGCCCATGGCTACCATCCGTCCGTCTAATGTGTAACAACCCCATTTCAACTCCAGATATTGTCTTATGATTAGTGTGGGCCTGGGATGCACTGAGAAGACAAAGTACCTTCAGAGGTGACCTTTCTGCAAAAGTAATGATTATGACTCACATTACCTGCGCCCAATTATATTGGTCGGTTTTGAAGTCATACTCGTAAGTTCTAATTCAGTCGATTGCCAAATCTGTTTAAACTAGTAGTCGAAATCAACATGGTTGGGCAATTATAAGTAGGTATCTATTGTATAATATTTTCATCCCCGTCGATAAAAATATTCTTGGCGCTAGTAGGCAATATCAGTATGTTACATTACCTACGATTTGGTCTGTTATTGCGTTCCACATTACCGAACCGTGTCTTACTTTAATATACTTAGTAAAACGGCGCTTTGAAAACATACAAAGGAATGTCGTGAGATAAGTTACCGGTACATTTTAAACGTTAATGAAGTTCTGTTCCGGTATAATTAAAAGATATACTTAGATAAGTATATCGTGAACCAGTTTATGAATAACTAAAAGATCAAAGTTCAGAATAAACATAAGTAATTATAGACCTACAATGTTAGGTGCCGTTAGTAGGTTTAACTTGATCGTTAAATTGATCGACATTTGATAGCTTTATGGACTAAAAAGGTCTATTTTGAAGGTCATTTTTTACGTCATTCATTATCTAGAGACTTTATATTGCCCAATGTTGAGCAAGCAAGTTCAAGTCTTTGAAAAAATGGAATAAAAAGTAATTGAAATACTGTTGAAGCAGACGTTCACAGAAAATATCTTAATAGAAGTGTCAATCACGTGATACCCTTTTTTTAGCAAAGGATATTTTATTTTCATACTCACATTCTGATTCTCGTCTTCTCCGATCATAGGCGAATGTCATTAATTGGGCATTGTAACCATAAACTATGGGATTTATCATATTTAATGACTATAATATCCAACATTCACTATCCGTAATAAGTAGATACATCACTGACTATAAAAATAAACGATAAAAAGATATTGACAGAGACGTTATGCAGTTGTATTTTTCAGCTAAGTTTATCAGATATTACTGATCAAAAATATTTGGCCACGTACAAACAATAAATATAATCTAATCAGTTACATCAGACCACTTTAAAAACATTGGTTTTGACCTGATATCTCAGACACAAAGAATGTTATTGAGATAATTTCCTCTTCCTTAGGGCTTTAACCTCTATGAGATGACTGGTAAAGGACGAAATTAGGGACGAAACTACAACGAAACTACTGGACTTGTTAGTGTCGTGCGATCTAATTGTCTAATTCATTCCATCCATTTGACAATCAATACTAAGTTATTTTTAAAAAGCTCTCTTCTCCTATTACACTGTCTACAATACAATATCATAATTTTATTAACTGACGCAAAGTACACCCAGATCCTGCAAAGCCTCTCAAACCTCTGTCTCATGTGGAAATCGAACCTTTTGCATAGGCAGACCCAGGAGAGGGGTACGTGCCTCCCCAGACGGATGTTTTGTCTAACGAATTTAAAAAAAAAAAAGAATTTCTTGTATTGTAATGAATGTCTTTGCCGAGTTGTAAAAATGGCGGCAAACTGACATGTCGCTATTTTTACAGCTCCGTGTTTAAAGTGTAAAACAGTGTAAAATATACTTGAAATACGTGATAACTGGACAAGAACGAGACTTTGTGATTGAAAGAAGAAAACTAGAAAGAAATTATACTTGAAACTGGCGTATGCACATAATGTGCGAGCCATAATCTCTACCGATTAATATTGGAGGGAAGAGGAAAAAAAAATGTCTTTGCCCATTTGCCTAAATAATAGCCCCCTAGTAGGTATATCTGTTAGTGTTTTATATGTCCGTGAATCTATCGAGAATGACAATGTCATCTTAAGGATAAGCTGTTACAACGAGGGTTTAACTTTAGATGGCTTTCAGATTATGATAATTATCGGCAGATTTAAAACAATAATCGCACTACGGTACTGCACCAAAGTGACACTTGTAAGCGGTCTTTTCGCCTACCTGCATTGAAGTAAGGCTTCACACCGCGGCGCCAATGGTTTCGTTAAAGCGATAATATTAGTTAAATGGATTAAACCCACGCTAGGCTTACATCTTTTGGTATTTCTGCTTTGTTTTCTTTTGTTATAAAATACTTAGGTTAGAATTAATACTGTCAGTGAGTAGCGATAGGTAATCTATGTCTATACTGATATTATAAAGCTGAAGAGTTTGTTCCTTTGGTTCAACGCGATAATCTCAGGAACTACTAGTTCGAATTGAAAAAATATTTTACTGTTGGATAGCCCATTTATCGAGGAAGACTATAGGCTTTATAACATCACGCTACGACCAATAGGACCGAAGCAGAAGAAAAATGTTTTAAAACCGGGGATAATTTACGCAGGCGAATTTGCGCGTGTCAGTTAATAATAAATAATATAATAATAATAATAAAAGCCTTTATTCTCTGACCTTTTTTAACATACATGCTATTCTTAGAAAACAGTATTCTTAAATCTAAAAGCAGCTAATAATACATAGTTCCAAATTGTAGTTTTGCTATCATTTTTACCTAAGTATAAAATTAGAATGAAAATATGCGAGTAATCATGGTAAATAACTTCTCACATTACTAAGGTAAGTATTTATCAATATCAGCCAAAAACATCAGTCCAATTTTCTCTAAGTTTATACCAATTTCGTACTTTTTTTAATATCTAGATTAGTACCTACGGCACATTTAGGTATAAAATATTATAAAATGACCTACATATTTTTGTATCTACTTATGTATTGTTTTTAAAATGCGTTTTATCACATTGGTGTTTATTATCGGTACGTTACTAACATTGTTTTGTTAATAAATGAGTAAGTTATCTGCACTTACTTATCACTAAAGAATTTGTTTACTTCCCTTCAATGTGCAGACTACGGACAGAAAGTCATTCAAAGCTTGCTGGAATTTCAACAGAATAGGTAGCTATAACTATTGTAAAAAACATTAAAGATAAAAAATTGCAAAAATAAAAAACAATATTTCAATTAAGACGATTTTGTACGTAGATACTAATGCAGTCTTGAGCTTTTAACTCTATAATGCTCTTATATAATTGATTTATAAGAAATTACAAATCGGTAAGTTTCTTTCAATTTTTATGTTTTGAAAGTTATAGCTCATATCAGTAATTTGTTTTGAGAGCTTTTACTAAGTTATTTCATATGTAATATGCGCTACGTAGCTCGTAGATCGTACAATCATAATTTTAATCCATGATCGTTGATCGTACTGATTAAATTTAACTTTTTGCTTACTTTTGAGATTTGTTTCATAATATTATTCAGTACGACCGAGATCTTGCGTCATTCATTTTTTAGACATAATCCTACAATCCTATCTAATACTGATATTTAAACTTAATAATGAAACATTACAATTGTACTTTAAAACTAGGTAGCTAACTTTGAATAGCCGCGTACTCTTATAAAAAACGATTACTTCCAATAAAAACCTCTTGAAAAAAGTATAGCCAATGACACAGATATCGACCGCGGGATTGCTTCGCGAAACGCTTCGTCATCAAAGTAAAATGATATAGATTGCAAATTGACTGTCAATATCGCCTGTTTCTTCAACTTTTGTTATTTTACACAGGCAACATTTTATGTAGTGTAGTGTAGTGTCTGCTTTTTTTATGCGTTTTAATATTGCCCCTTACCTACGTATAATCATCTTGACTATGTGATTAGATTGGTTTTAAGGGATACAGCGAGGAATTAGCTGTTTACTAAATTATATAACTATATTTTGAACTTATTTAAAATCCTGAACGTGTAGGTACCTTAGAAAAAATAAATTTTAGTTTGATAGAGATCGCCCTGAAAGGTCAAAGTAATTCGTTAGGTTTCACAAAACGCAAGCGTGCCTAGATGGCGTGTAAAGCGTTTCATTTTATCGCGCCTGAAAATGTTATATAATACAGGTATTAACACTCGACAAAATATAAAAACCATTTATAATGCTTATACTTATCGATTAGGTACGTGCTAGGTAAAATATAGCGTGTATAGTACGATATAATTGTACATTCCCAACACGCCATGTTAAAATAGGAATTTTGTTAACAAAACCAAACACAAACAATAACTAAAATGAAAATATGTAAAGTAATTGATGTATCGATTATTTCCATAAATATTATTATAGTTTGGAATTGGAAAGCATTATGAAATAACCTTTCTAGTGCTGACAACATCGTTACCTCATAATCATAGCTTATCAAAGGTCCGGGATCGACCTCAAAGTAGTCTCTTACCCTACGACGCCACTGCTGCGTGATGATTAAAAGATTGCGATATCAGTTGCCAAATTGGAGAACGATTTTCAGTTATCTGTCAACCGAAAGGGGACTAGGGGAGACAATAGGCAAACTCACCCTACAGGTCATAAAAACATATCTACTAACACTTTATTTACGTTCACTTTCAGTGTTCAACAAAACGGATTTTAGGCAGAAAAATCGTCGGATCATTAGGCCTCTAACAAACGGCAAACAATTTCACGACATTATTTGTGACAGCACTAACTTGTAAGCTAAATTATGCATGCAATTATTTATAATGATAAATATCGTCGTAGAAGGTGAAGGTAGCCAAAATAACTACTCATACATCAAAGACGTCATAAATTGAAAATTATTTGGCAAAAAGCAAACCAGGAAATAGTCACGAACATATAAAAATAAAAGCGTAAATAGCAAATTCCAGATGATCGCTGATATCAAATTAGTTTTCCCAAGCCTGGTTAGAAAAATAAATATCATGACTTGTTGGAAAAAGTATTGTTTGAAGGTTATCAAAAATAAAAACAGCGATATTTCAAGATTTGTTATTGGTACGCTGAGCCAAAAGTGCGGTAGTTCTGTATTTACTAGGTTGCGTTTTAAAATAGTCGACTTTTTTCGTGTTGGTTCAGTGAACTTTGCGGTCACTGCCGAGCGCAGTCATGATTTTCAGAATAATTGTCTCATTGCATTGGAAAACGATATTTTTATTTTCTAACCAAAACTTGATCGTCTATAACCGCGCAATGTCATAGCGTGACTACACTGTTCCTATTCCAATTGATTTTTAATTGCAATATTAGGCTGTCAACAGTTTCGATAATTATATTTGAAGCGTCTTCCTTGTGTCTGGTGTATTAAAGTGAATTCTATGATTACTTTTTACAATAATAAGACTAGTTGACATCTTGGTGTTTGAAGGATATTTAAAAAAATAAATTAATGCTAATGTTACCTACCTACACCTGTATGATCATGGTAATAAACTGGTCATAAACTGGAAACATTAACGCTGTACAAGATCTAAAAGCAGTCATTTCCGAGAGTGGATTACCTACAGTGGGATTTATTTGTAAACAATTACACTCAATATTGAAAAAATATGTTATTCAACACATTACCCATTTCGAGTGTGAAAAATAAGTAGTTTCATTTTATTAAGTCGAATAGGCCATCATCATTATGCGTAATGACCGTAAGATTTTCATTTTATTGTGATAGACCCAATAGGTAAGTATAGAGCGCTCACTATCGAATAAAGAAAAAAAGAAAAGAAGTAGAAAAAATAATAAATGCCACTTTTTCTAGATTGGTTGTACGTATTTATAGTTATCAAGTCTGCTATTTGCAAGTTCCATGATATAGGATTATAAAATATTTTATATAAATAAATTTATATAAATTTACCAATTTTAGAAATGGGTTTATTGGTAGGTAGTATGAAGTTTATCCTAAAAAGCTAGCTTCAATAGTAATCTTATTTTGCACAAACTCGAATTGATTTCTTCATTCATTCATACATGCATTTTGCATCACCCTAAAATTGACCGGTAGAAAATGCCCCAAAATGTAATATATTTTGTGTGCTATTTAAAATAAATAATAAAATAAAACAACTTGTACAAAAAAGTTTCGGTCCAGATCATAATATATATTAATGTATGTTTGTATTTACCTACGAATATTCCACAGTACTCTTAAAGTACTCATCAGATTACGATGAATGAAGAGACAATGGATCGATAGCCGTGGCAACCCGCAAGGTTAAAGGTAAAATGCTAACAACACTAAATAGGTAACGAATAGTTAGTGAATATATAAGAATTTCTAAAAACAATGTTCCCTGAATTACAAAAACTATATTTAGTTGCTTCATTTTTTTGCGTTTTTTATCATAAACTTTTGAGGTAAGCGTCCTGAGTAAACACGTATTTTAGGGAGCATGGCTAGTTTATTTATAACTTAACTGTGTGGTTATTGCGTAAAAGTGTGCGATATACGAGTACAAAAGTTTTGATACCTACCTACTTTCCTCCTATATTATGTAGCTGAGCATGCAAATACAATACTGATGTTGGTAGGTTTCTACTTCGGCTTTACACCACAATATCACGTTACTGGCGACGTGTGGTCGCCGGTCAGCTAATTACCTACGTATAGTACTGAATACCGCGGCTGTCCGCTACTGCAACCTAAGTATAACACAACGAGGGTATGTAATAAGCCTGTTGTATAAAATATCTTTTAAAATCCGTAAATAGAGAACCAAGAGTTGAAAAAATCAAATTGAATAAACTAAAATTTATACTAATATTATAAAGCTGAAGAGTTAATTGTTGTCAGTACTTCAGACAAAACAAGATTAACACATAATCATATATCTATTGTAACGTAGTTTTTGTTAAATTAGTTTAGATTTGTATTTTCTAGTTTGTATGGGTGTATCAAGAGTGGGAACGCTATAATCTCCGTTTTACTGTTGGATAGCCCGTTTATCAAGGCAGGCTAAATGCTATATAATATCACGCTACGACCGATAGGAGCGGAGCAGCAAGGATAATAGTTGAACACGTTTAGCTATATTTAGTGGCAAGATTCAGCGTACTCAAAGCAAATGGTAATTAGAAAATAACAAAGGATACACATTTTGAGACTAAATAAGATAAGGAGCTCTACATTAGATCCCCTTGTCACATTTAGTGTCCAACTAGTCATGTCGCATTCTTAGACCAGGTCCACATCCACTTAATTATACCTATGGCAAAGCAGTATTCTTTACAATATCTACCTTCTAGGCTTCTATCACATTCCTTGGATAACTTAGCCTGTTGGTCTAGTAGTTAGTGACCCTGACTGCTAAACTGGAGGTTGTGGGTTCGATTCCCACCCAGGATAAAACGTTCTGTGATGAGCACGATTATTCTGTGTCTGGGTGTAAAATATCTATATTATGTATGTAAGTATTTAGAAATATATAAGTATGTTTATCAGTTGTCTGATTGCCATAGCACCAACTCTGCGTAGTTTGGAATGAAATGATGTTGTGTAAATTGTCCCAAGATATTATTAAGCTATTGCATACGAATCCAGAAATTCCGTAACAAAAAAATCTCACGCTCCCCACTCCGACGGGCACAGCGGTGATACTTTTTAGTTTTGCCATCTATCGATGAATAGCAGAACTTTTAATGACTTTTTTGATAATTAAAAAAAAACTTTTCTAAAAATTAAAAAAAAAAATTTGAATTGATTTTTTTAAAATTTAAAAAAAAAACATTTTTTTTAAAGAAAATAAAATTAATAACATTCTTTTTTTATAATTAAAAAAAAAACTTTTTTTGAATTTTTTTTTTTTAATACCTTAAGTTGATAAAAAATGCTATGCAATAGCTTTACCGCGGCAGTCCCCGAGTGCCCATTTTTTTTTTATTATTATATTATATTCTCTACATAGGTAGGTAGTACAACGCACGTAGGTAGGTAGGTTTTGAACAATTGCTATTTAAATACATTATGATCGTGTTGTTGTTGCGCGTTTTACACATTTTTAGATAAGTAGAACTTCACTGTTACCACAGATAATATAATACTATACTAGTACTGTTACGTAGATTTTTATTACGTACAATAAAAAATATCTCAAACCTAAGCACAGCATTCATAGTTTGACGTCAATACAACTCTGTAAACAATCTGCAATGCATACGTATTGTAAACTTAATCTTTCGTATTACCATATCGCGAAAATATTCCAATGATAACCAAGCAACTATTGTGCAAAATACATTTACCTGGCTTGCAAAAGAAATTGTTTTGAAACGCCTCAGAGAAATCCTGTAGGCAAGCGTAAACAATGACAATAAATTCAGAAGTTGGAGGGTGATAATGGCAAACTTTTGTCACTCGGCATCTGTGTACGGCAACAGCCGTAGTATCGATAACCTTTTATTCAAGTTTACTATATAGATTGACATAATAAATGGGTAGGTACGGGAAATAGGGGCGGCCCCTGTCCCCTTGTCTCGGGGTTACGACCGACCCCGTTGTGCCAGATTTCAACTCCCGTCAATGACCATTTGAAAACTTTATCAATTGAAGCCAAATAGAACTGAACTTATTCGTTATTTTGCCCTTCACAACCCATAATCATAATCATAAATCATAATAAGGTTCTCTGAAATGTATCGAAGCGGCGCGGCGGTAGCTCGCGGGTTCCAATCTTTCCCATTATACTGCTGACGTGAACCCACTCCTAACACGAGCCATTGAGCTTAGCTGGAGAGGTTAACAAGAGTGCTAGTAATGTAGGACCCAATCCCACATTGCTAGTTATCTTTATTTATCAAACAATAATGTGAACCTATATTTAAATTCATATTCTGAGTTTATGATTCGCTCTGCCCACATCACATCGCAGTTAAATCATTGAAAGCTTTCTCGCTTTCTAATATTTTTATATTATGTGCGGAGTTTAAAGTTTTTTTTTTTTTGCACGAAACACTAATGTATGTAGTCGATTATTATCTGTCATTTTCGTAAAGAAAGTCTCGTGATTCAAGCAAAATGTTTTGAAATTTGACTTTTTATTTATTATTATTAAGTAATATCACATAACTATCATTGAGATTTAAAGAATGAGAGTTTGAAGAAATGGGAGAGTCAATGTTTTGGGTAGTGTTTGCTCTCATTATGAGGAATAACATAGTGTTAAATTGTTCTTATATCTAATCATATTATTTTAAACCAAATCTTTCCAAAGCTTAACTTAAGGTAAGACTGTTCTCATGATAGTAGCAGGAACTGTGGGAATTACACCCTTCATACGGATTGGGTAGGTTTGCATAAGTATGTAAGTTTGCCTGTCAACGGGACATAATTAGTTTTACTGAGAGAACTTTTCTATACTCTGATCTTTAGATATTCTAGACTACAAAGGCCCACCTATAACTTAATAGTTTTCCGTTCGTGTACTACAGAATAAGGGAATGTAACGAATAACACCATTAACAGGTTATTAAAAATTCAGAGACGATCAAAAGTCCGAGAGTTCGAAAGTTCAACACATTGAACTCCAGTCAGCTATCTAAGTTATTCAATATAACCTAATTTTCGAAACACTTTATCATAAGAGTCGTTGTTTCAAGAAATAAATGATTTATTTGATTCGAAATTCAAGAATGAGGCAATGAGGGTATGTACATTTTAATAGGCGGGTGGAAAATGCCTGTGACATAGATTTCCTTTTCGATATGCTACGGCAGTAGGTGGCAGTTGAACGGATAAGGGCAATGACGGGTTATCAATAATTCAGAAGCGGTTAAAAGTTCGACAGTTAAAAGTTCAGGATATTGAACTACAAAGGAAAGCAATTAGTAGAAGGTAGTTGAATATATTTTACGAAACACTGGCATTAGTCTAGTTACTAGCCGAAAAGCAAAATAGACAAGACAATTTAGTTCCAATAAATTTGATTGGCGTCCAGAATGTACTGATGTTTATTGTATAAGGAACATGGTTCTTTACGAGTGTGATTACGCAACTATCAGATCAATATTTATGCGCTTACGCACACGGAAGTTATTTATAGTTTGCGATGCTTTTGGCTTAATGACACCACAACATTTCGAACCGGTAAGGAATGAAAAAATAATATATGCCTTATGATTTTAATAAATTTAACGTTCGTAAGCTTAAACATCTTGTCTTACCAAGACAAGATGTTTAAAGGAACAAGTGATATTTATATTTTATGAATAAATTACTTTACTCCAAAGGTCATGACACGAATCATTCAAACAATTTGTTTATTTACAGTCTTACCTATTATCATAAGTACCTTATGTTTACAATTTACAATCCTAGTAAGACTTTCGCTGTTAATTAAGTACATTTCTCAATATATGAATTATTAAAAAGCCTATCGCAGCGATTGATGGACTAAGATCTATCCCAATTCACTACATAAGAGCCGGTTTCCTTACAGAGTCTATAATCTATATCCAGCAGGTTTTTCAGATTGTAAATCTAAGGCTAGCAGTTGATGTAGTCTCATGAATTGCTTGCTCCCTTGTTTAAAATCAGGGTCACCACACCATTATTCGTGAGTGTCACAAATATGAAGTCGCATTTTAAATGAAATGTAAAGTATATTCGTAAGATTATCCCATAATTTCAAGGCAAATACTGTCGAAGCGTAAAATGATCTCAACTTGCCTTCAGTGCTTTGGTTTCTTCAATTAAATTAAATTACAATAACAGTTGGTTGTTTCCTCGCGTGAAACGAGGCAGGAAATGGATTTTTTATGTTACCATTGCGACACGTTAGGTAACTATTGTAATGTTTAATGGCATTGTAAATATTAAAATCGTAAATTGTTGTGGGCTACACGTGGTTTAAAATAGATATTAATTAATCAACTAACAACAAGATATAATGGTGATTAGTTTGTACATCTATTGTGGAATATATGTGAGAAGCGCAACTTCGTCTCCCGATTTTCCCCGTTTTTGCTAAATTTGTTATTACTGTTCCGCTCGTAGCGTGATAGTATACAGCCTATATAGCCTTCCTCGATAAATGGGCTATCTAGCAGTAAAATATTTTTTCAATTCGAACCAGTAGCTCCTGAGATTATCGCGTTTAAACAAACTTTTCAGCTTTATAATATTAGTATAGAAGATGCGATCACTTCAGAACTTTTTTTTGTGTTTGTAATTGTCAGGAGAAGATTTGTAAGAAAGAAAGTATTAGAAAAATGGTACAGGAAAATAAAAAAAACTTGGTTTAAACTCCATATAAAAAGTTAGAGAGATAAAGAACAATACCTATCTTCAATATTATTGTTTAGTTTCTTACATTGTTTTATTAGTACACCTTTACGAAGCTGCGGCGAGCAGCTAGTTGCCAATAATTGAAAACAAGATTGAAGTTGATGGCAAAGCCAGTTATTTTTAATAACTTAAGTAGTTATGAAGGTCCAAACAAGAACTATTTGTGACCAATTTACTAGTTATGTTGTGTTAGTGGCTAATTAAATAACGCATCCGGATGCGGGCTTTTATTACTTACCAAGATTGTCACAATTATGTTGTTAGATATATCGGGACTTATTACGTAATTATTTAAAACAACAATACAAAGGTACATACTTGGGACAACTCACACAAAGCTATCTGATCCAAAGCTAGGCAGAACCTGTACTATGGTAACCAGACAACTGATAAATATGTTTTTATATTTCTAAATACATACATATTATAGATAAATTGCGACCCACGTGGGGATCCAACCCACGACCTACGGCTTAGCAGTCAGGGTCACTAACCACTAGACCGACAGGCCAGTCAATATATTTAGCTTGGTTTTGATTAAATTGCGACGAACGTGGTCCCCAGTCGACAATAAAAAATAGGTAGGTAGTTAATAGTACCTACCTATTTTTTATTGTCGACCGGGGACTATAGGTTAAGTAATTTTGAAATATATACGTTATCTATCATCCGTTGCGTGTGTTGCGATTGTACAATATGTAACAACAACCTTAATGATCCTCTCGATGCTTACCTGAAACAATAGAATATAATAAATTAAAATTTTGTAATGCATTGCAAGAGGCAACAGTGAAGGATGCAGAGGGTTTTACAACAACGCGTCAGGCGACACAAATTGTTTAAGATTAGGTAATCTATTTTATAAATATGATTGAATCCAAAAATTTTCATTCACTTCTCCAGAACATAATGTTCATATTGTACTGCGTTCGAGCTACCGAGCTTTGATTAAAAAAGTCAGCATGTGTGAGTGCCTTAAAAGGCGTCAGACACGGCATCTTGCTTCGTACAATGGCATAAGGCAATTTGTGCGGGATCGGCAGCCATGACGCGGTAGGGACTTTGGGTACTCGCGGTGTGCGCTGGCGCACCGGGCGTGAAAACATAGCGGTGCCTCGCTCTTGCTCATCCGCCGGAACACCATTATTATAATCGTTATAAAATTTGTTTTTCTATAAGTGCGGTTGAATTTACTTTAAAACCATATTTTGTAAGATTTCAAAAATGTAAAGTTGTTTTTTATCAGATCAACAATCGTTGCATTTTGTTATTGTTTCTAACATACCCGTTTAAAGTTATTTTGAAATCTTTAGGTATGTGGGTACCTATTCAATATAATGCCCATTGTTTTGTGACAATTATCTCATACATGTTAAAGAATTAAATGTAGAAGTAAGTAGGTCGGACCTATCTATGAATGTAATTTATTTATTTATTCTCCTTGAATGTGTGAATGAAAATAATTAAAAAATCCTTCATTATTATGTAGAGATGATTAAACATTTGTACCAATTCGCAAATACTTAGGTACTCAGTTATTTTCATTTAGGATAGTTCAATCAAAAAAAGAAATATCGACTAATTTGGTTAATTTTCTGAATTACTTAGGGAAAGTCGAAGACGATTTTTTTGAATTATCAAGCGTAAATGCCTGAAAATTTGATGGATATTCTATGAAAATGTTCAATTTGACAATTTCTCATTACATAGTAACTTTTACCTACCTACCCGTTCGAAGAAATCGCAAGCACCTACTTCAATAATGTACAATCTAAGCAATTGATGACGCGTATCAATGCAAAGTATTATTGAATAATTAATACGTCTGTTTACAGCACTTAGGTAATGGTTTAAACTAAACAACCTAGTCATGCCATCTTTGTCTTTGTCATTGAGATAAACAGTACGATAATATAATTATCTCTAGAAACTACTTTCCAGCGAATCCTTAACAACTTGAAAGGTTGCATCAGTCCTATATAAATTTCCTCATTCATGAAGGCACTTTACCTGTTGAAGTATGCAATTATACTTACTTATTGATTAAAGTACAATACCGAACATACATACATGTTACTCGTCCTCAAGGTGATGTGAATGGTTTGCGTAATGAAAGACAATAAATTAAAAACCTTTATCATCATAAAGCTTCTTGTTTTGGATGTTTATTCAGCCTGTGTTTCCACATGTGGCAATATGAACAATACAATACATTTACACCATACAACGTTGTGATCAACAACTATACATAAAAAAATGAATTTTTAGGATACAAATATTTGTTTTGGAATATAAATAATAATGTACGTCATATATGATTGAAGAATAAGTGAATAGGTATTGATTATATTATAAATATAGATGTTTTAATGAAATGTACAAAAGGCTAAATTATATTTCTATGCATATAATAAGGTGACATAAATAAAATCTTAATAATTCCCTTTTTTGTATAACTCGGAAGTCTTATTGTATGCAGTACCATCTAAAAATGAATTGAAGTGCCAATACCAAATGGCAAAAACAGAACCTTCATAGTTTTGTCAAGTCCGTCTGTCTGTCTGGACAGACAGACAGAGACAGACGGACTTGTCCGTATGTCACTGGTATTTTATGCAAACTCTACACAAATTTAATCAATATTCAAATATTGATTAAATTTGGAGAAAAGGTGCCTTGTAGTAGCCGCTACTTAGTTTGATAGCTGAATAATAAAAATAAATATTTTTAGGGGGGTACTCCATACATGTAAAAGAAGCTGTTATGTTGGACGTTATAACGTCATATAAATCGATGACCGGGAGGCTTAGACAAATACCAGACGATACTTTTTCCGCACACGCTAACGCGGTAAAATGTATGCATTTGACATATAGTTGACAATACGTCACGTGACTGCTGCTGGATTGGTGGACCAAAAACAACAGTAGTGTGTGTCAAAAAAGAAGCGTGTGGCATTTGTCTAAGCCCCCAGGTGCGTCTTGTTCCGCCTGCTGATAGGCTGAAGTATTGTTGCCGTCGGGGTCTGCTAAAGCTGTCACAGGCATGGTTGCTAAGCAACAGCAAATTGTTCGTGGACAAAGTATAAATGTGCTAACAATACATATAGACTGAGATACGGCTGCAGATTCGCATCGTTCATCGAGTATTGTAATAAAATCATGTTTTTATATACAATCATAAAAGGGCCTATATGTTTTGGCCAGTCTGCCTATCAGATTTTGCCCGCTAGTATTTTTAATTAAATTTATATTAATCGACTTACTGGGAAAAAAAAATCTCACTTGTTATTGCAATGAAATACACTCTACTTTATAGAACTAGATGTAGAGAACTTGAAAAGCGATGGGTGCCTTTGCGCACTTGCCCGCAACCCTTTCGCAGCCAGGTGTAAGCAGGTAATATTTTGTTACGTTATTACGTTCATGGCGTATTGTCATCATTTATATATCAAATTAAAGCTATTGATTTCCTGTACATGATAAACTACCTCTGCCTATGCAAAAGTGCCCGCAGTCGGAGTTGCCAGCGTTTAAAGTTTGTTTAGAGTGAGAAAGACTTATCGCTCTACATCATTCGTTAGACGAGGATGGCAATAGCCTGCTCTGCTGTCTTAACAAAGAATGCAGTAACTGACAAAAACCATTATTTTAGTTATGTTCTTAAAATGGCAACGTAAGCCATACACTATGCAATAATAACAAAAAAAAAATTAAAAGCAAATTGGAAACTAAAATGTTATTAACATAAAATGTAGTAGTTAGACCAAATTATTTACATTTACCAAGATGAATTGCAATTATCGTAACTATAATAAACTAGCGGCTCGCTTCGGCTTCGCACGGACTTTCTCCAGTCCATAAAATAGCTCCACAGTCCGGACCGTTCGATTCGCACTTGACATTTCAAAATGTAAACGTCGAACGAAAGGTACCCCCGCATCAGCCGGCGGCCATGTTCAAGTAAGTCAATTTAAAAGTCTCTAAGCAATAGTCTCTGTTTGCTGATAAGCTGCAGTCAGGAATCTCGGTAAGTTTATCATTTAATAGTTTTATCATTAAATTTATAAGATTGTCAGAGACAAAGGTAAAGTAGACTGACTGAGAGTGTAATAGTAATGTAAGGTACTGATAATAGTGGGCGCTGTCTGGGGCAGTGTCTGTCTAATGGGTGGCGGAACGTTTAGTGATATGTACTGTAAATGTGAGGGATTAGATAAGAAACCATGAATTAGACGTCTTTATTAGATTTCTAAGCTTTGATACCCACGCGACCATGCTCAGTACTGACATGACAATATTATCATAAAAATATTCTTTCAACGTGTAGTAGCACTTTTTTAAGAGTATATTAATGAGCTCATTTTTAAATGTTATCTTATTGTCCATGTCTTTGATATATGTCGGTAGTTTGTTATAAATCAGTGGTGCTTTACAAAATATGCTACTATACATCAACGCGGTTTTGCTTAGTACCACACATAGTTTACCTAGGTGTCGTTGACGTTCCCTCTTATTAAATAGGGTTATATTCTGCTTTACAAACATTGCGCTTTCATAAATGAATTTGCAAGGTAACGTTAGCATAGAATATTGAATATCATAAGGCCTGCATCATTCTCTTGACTTCAAACCGAACATTGTTCTTATGCAGCGTTTCTGCGAAGAGATATCCAGGGTAGGCAGTCATAAGCGCGTCTCTACTAGTAATAAATTTCAGTCTGTACAATCCATACGCAAATTGGCTGATCTTTTTGCAAATATGCTCAGTAATTTCCAGTTCATTTATTGATCCAAATGTAGCCCTAGAAATTTAGTATATAAACACTCTCAGATTCTTACCCCTTGATAATTCATATTGAATGCTATTTAATTGTCATTAATTTCTGGTCTTTGTTTGAAATTAATAATTTTCGTCTTCTCTAAATTATTTTTTAAATTATTTATTTTTAGTCAACGGATAATAGATATCAATGAGTTATTAATAGTAGATTATAGTGATGTCAATGTCAAGTCAGATAATAATACTGTGCAATCATCTGCAAGTAATGTCATTTTATGTTTAATACTTATTGGTAAGTCATTAAAATATATAATAAAGAGCTGTGGGCCTAACAAACTGTCCTGGGGCACTCCACATTTGACTTTTCTTACATCAGATTGATACACTTTTTCAATTTTTGTTCTTGTACATAGTCTTGTTATTTGCGTGACCTGCTCTCTGTCAGTTAAATAAGACGATATTAGTTTATGAGCATTGATCCTTACTCCATAGAAGTAAAGTTTATTTAATAAAATGTCGTGTCTTACGTGATCAAAAGCTTTTGTCCTGTCCATAAATAGACCAACTACTGGCTGTCCCCTATCCATATTATGGATCACGGATCGTAAAAAATCATAAGTAGCCATGTTTATATTTTTATTCTTCCTAGATCCATATTGCTGGGGGATCAATAAAGATTCCTTTTCTAAGAAAGTATTGAGGCAGTTATAAATCACTTTTTCGTGTATGTTTGCAAATATTGGTACTATTGCTACCGATCTATGATTTGTTTTTCGCCCTTTTTGTACAGAAGTTTAATCATTGATTGTTTCAATTCATGAGGAAATAAACCTTGTTCAAGGCTCAAATGAATTAAACAAGATAAAACAGGTACCATAGAACTACTTACGTCTTTGACTATAGCTGTTATTATCGCGCTTTTTGTATTCTTTAGTTCCATGATTATATTAAAAATGTCAATAGATGACATCGAATTCATAAAAAATTATTTGCATATAATATGTCCAGGTGAATTATTACTAAGTTTAGAGTTACTTCCATTATCCACTATGCATTTAATTTGGATGTTTTTATCATTTCACCATTATATTTTATCTCGGTAAAGTTTAAATTAGTATTTTTGTTTAGAGCGCCATTAATGATTCTCCAAGTTGCTTTTAATTTATTTTCATTTATTTTGATATAGTGATCATTTTGTGACCTTTGAGTTAATCTAATCATTTTCTTTATTCTTTAAGCGTTTCCAAAGTAATTCTCTTTTCTTTTTACTACCTAGTTTTTTTCCTTTAGAAAACCATTTAGTTTTAGTTGTAGAAAACAATTTTAATTCTATGAATTGGAAAACATAGATCATATAGCAGCTTAAATAAGTTTATGAAGCAGTTAAATGCCTCATTTGCTTCAGTCTGTTCATATACTTGGGAAAAACTCAATGGAATTATATTATTTTTAAATTTATATCTGTATTCTGAGGAAAAATCCCTTTTAAGTTTATACTTAAAAGGGATTTTTCCTAATTGGTTTATACCAATGTTCTAATACCATGCTAGCACTAATAGGGCATTGTATAATTTGCGCAGAATGATTCGATATACTGAGTTCTACCAATTCACTTTTGCACCCCCGCAAGTTGTGTTGAATATTGTCAATGCAAGTATTACTGGCATATCGATTAGCTTGTTGGAATTCTGCTTTTAAATTGAATGACCAAATAATATTTTGCAATTCTAATGAAAGTCCATTCTTTTTTAGTAAATATATGTTGTAGTCACCACAGAGTATAACTTTCTGGTTTTTGTTCTTACAAACACAATAGAGTATGCATTTTTTCATAAAAATATTCAAAAGATAATGAGTCAAATTTAGGAGGCTTATATATACAGGCAATATAAATACCATAACTAATCAATTCAAATAGAACATTCACGTCCATTTCTTGCACAGTTTTGTATTTAATACCATTTTTACTAAAATACATGATCCGCCATGTCGAGACTGCCTCATAAAGGAAGCCGCTAAGCTCAAATTAGGTATACATAAATATGGTTCGTTCCCTGGAAGCATATTATGTTCTGTAATGCACACTACGTCTAAATTCTTATTATTTTCATTTATATTAACACACAACATATCTGACTTATTTAATATCCCATTTATGTTTTGATGAAGTATTGACAAGTATTTAGGCACGAAAAATCTAATCGTGGTTTCTTATCTAATCCCTCACATTTACAGTACATATCACTAAACGTTCCGCCACCCATTAGACAGACACTCCGCCCCAGACAGCGCCCACTATTATCAGTACCTAATACTACTATTACACTCTCAACCAGTCCACTTTACCTTTGTCTCTGACAATCTTTTAAATTTAATGATAAAACTATTATATGTTATACTTATCGAGATTCCTGACTGCAGCTTATCACAAATAGAGACTATTGCTTAGAGACTATTGTATTGACTTACTTGAATATGGCCGCCGGCGGATGGGGTACCTTACGTTCGACGTTTACATTGAATGCCAAGTGTGAGTCGAATGGTCCGGACTGTGGAGCTATTTTATGGATTGGAGAAAGTCCGTGCGAAGCCGAAGCGAGCCGCTAGTTTATTATAGTTACGACAATTGCAATTCATCTTGGTGAATGTAAATAATTTGGTCTAACTACTACATTTTATGTTAATAACATTTTAGTTTCCAATTTGCTTTTAATTTTTTTTTTGTTATTATTGCATAGTGTATGACTTACGTTGCCATTTCAAGAACTTAACTGAAATAATGGTTTTTGTCAGTTACTGCATTCTTTGTTACGACAGCAGAACAGGCTATTGCCATCCTCGTCTAACGAATGATGTAGAGCGATAAGTCTTTCTCACTCTAAACAAACTTTAAACGCCGGCAACTCCGACTGCGGGCACTTTTGCATAGGCAGAGGTAGTTTATCATGTACAGGAAATCAATAGCTTTAATTTGATATATAAATGATGACAATACGCCATGAACGTAATAACGTAACAAAATATTACCTGCTTACACCTGGCTGCGAAGGGGTTGCGGGCAAGTGCGCAAAGGCACCCATCGCTTTTCAAGTTCTCTACGTTTAGTTCTATAAAGTAGAGTGTATTTCATTGCAATAACAAGTGAGATTTTTTTTTCTCAGTAAGTCGATTCATATTAATTTAATTAAAAATACTAGCGGGCAAAATCTGATAGGCAGACTGGCCAAAACGTATTGCCCTTTTTATGATTGTATATAAAAACATGATTTTATTACAATACTCGATGAACGATGCGAATCTGCAGCCGTATCTCAGTCTAATAGTTTTATCCAACTAATGAGATGAACCAATGGTGTCCTCGTATTTTATAGTTTGATTAACACTACGCAAACTATAGATCGATTTCATTGGTTAGACAATACAATTGGTATGTTAGCACTTCGTACTGCTGTGCTAATTAAAATGAATCCGAAGCGGAACTAATACCCGCCTACACTCTGTGTGCATTTAAAATCATACTAGACGTCACATAATTTAATATAGAATACTACTATTCGGTTACCGCGATATAAACTATCCTAACAAAACCATTCTAATTAATAAATATACCAAATTTCATCTCAATCGGTTCAGTGGTTTGATCGTGAAGACATAACAGACAGACAGAGTCACTTTCACATTTATAATATTAGTTCGGATTTTATTGAAATTTAAATCGGATACGTTACGTTTCGTTTCTACAGCACTGTGTTATAGGGTTAAATGCAGATGGAATGGAAGGCGTGTGTAGAGCCGTTGACCTTTCGACCCGGAAATGAAACGCTGCCTTAACCTTCACAGCAATCGCAGGCTCTGCTGACTATAAGCCTTTTACTGCACGGAGTGTGCACACAGACCGCAGAACTCACAGCCTACTGTGTTTTAGTTTTAATTTTAGTGGAACTAAACAGCGAAACGTGCTCACACCAAGATATAAAAACATTCTTACGCGTATTTAAATAACATATTTTTAACAACGTTCAATAGGCTTCACACTTTCAGATTGGCTCATAGAAAGAGAGATGTAACGTCAATATTTGAACTAGAGAGTGACCCTGACATCAAAAGTTAGCCATTTACCTATGATCTTTATATCGTTTTAAAATGAAGCAAGAAGGTAACCTCATATCATTTTATCAGACTGCAGAAGCCATAGGAGTTAACGTATTTTTAAAATTATGTTATCTGTGTTATCTTTATGATTCTGCGACAGTAACTATTAGTTAATCTATGCTATTAGTCACAGTCACACTCACTAACATATTGTCAAATTGGTTAGTTCCGCCTTCATCAACGTTCTTAATGGTCTTTGTGCTACCATGTGTTTCTTGTTACTCTGTTACTTTCTAAGTAACAACCGTGAGTAGGTAGTACATTATCTTAGAAGTAGCGGATGTCGGGAAACTTTGGCTCAAAGTTTTGTATAGTTACGCGACAAATTATCTTATAATGGCCACGAGCACTCCGCTTTCAGTGTCCATAGAGAATACCAATGACATCATAAGCATAATGCATTTGGTCTTCTACGCGCGTCTCGAGTGCCCATAATGGGGCCTCACTTTCACTTGAATTATGATGTTCTCCTTTAAAGGATACATTGGCGCGAAATTTGTTGAAAATAACTTTATACTCTGTTCAAAACGTGTGAAGTTCACAGGCTTTTGTGTCAGTGGGCTATTAGAGCGGCACGATAACTATCCATTCCATTTCTATTGAGATTAAAACAGTAAAATACGACTGTCTACATTAATTTTAGACGTTAAAACTACTTTTAGTGTTGTAATTAACCTTGTAAACAGAATTGTTCTAATTTAGTTTTTGTAACCGAAATAGCCTTAGTACAATTTCAGTGATTCACAAAAAGTTTCTTAAGATTGGTATAAAACACGATTTTTCAGAGGAACGCTGTAAAAATAGACTGAATCAGCTGGATGGCGGCTTTGTTGATGTGATTAGATTGTAACTGAATAAAATTAGCTTGACGGAGTGTTGTTGTGGTGAATTAACATTGATTAATATCGCTCCTCGGGTTTATTTTCCTAGCATCTTACGTGTTTTACCTTAAGAAAGAAATTCTTGACAACAGGTAAAATAACTTTAAACAAAATAATGATACATGGCAATTAAAAATGATTCTTGGGATTTTTACGAGAAGGATAGATAGGTACTACGTTTTCCTTAAGAGCAAAGTCGTTATTTTTTACCTTTAGTAGAGAGTCCAGAGATGAGACATGATAGGTAGATGTAAGGATGTTTATAATGTCACTAGCTGACCCACTCGTATGCGTAAATTTTTCTCGTTTTTGCAACATTTTTCATTGCTGCTCCGCTCCTATTGGTCATAGCGTGATGTTATATAGCCTTCCTCGATAAATAGGTTATCCAACGGTAAAAAAAAATCAATTCGGACCAATAGTTCCTAAGATTATCGTGTTCAAACAAACAAACAAACTCTTCAACTTTTAATAATGAAGTATTGACCCAGGTGGAAATTTATTTACATTTTTCAACAGAAAATTAACAAATTGACTTTATGACATGTGTGTTAGAAAGATTGAGTTATTTGTCATACACCTGTGTGCTATTGGGATGTTAGCAATATAAAAAAGTTAATCGTTACAATTTCATGGATGTTGCACAACCTCAAATTAAAAGTCAGATAGCTAAATAATTTGTTACTGCGTCATCACAGTGACCGTTTTTAAATTATGCCGGTTTACAAGTGTACCTAAACGGGATTTCATTAGTTCTATGAATGAGATTTTTAACCGCCTTCAAAAGATTGACCCGTATATATTCGCAATTTTCTTGAAAGCTAGTGATCTGATTTAGATGGAATTTTCGCTATTCGACTGCTTATTTTTCTAGACAGGATTTAGAGTATAAAACATTGTCCTAGCTTATAAAACACCAGAGATATAGAAGACTAAAACATAGGAGTGAGTCAGCGAAATATACATTCAGTGATGAACTTGATATTTTTTTCCATGAAAAAAAAAGGAACCGTCTGTTCATTTTTCTTAATTCATATAATAATGACAGCATACTTAATAACAGCATTTTAACTAGCGAATATTTCGTCTTCTATTATGTACCATTTGCTACTTAAAAAGTTGTTTTTTTTTTTAAATTTATAGTTAAGCAAATGACTCCATTCCACCTGATGTTAAGTGGAAATAGAGTCCAAACGCAAGGCCAGACAGTACAGCACTATGTTTAGGACTGGCTATCCTTACCTTGCTCACCTGCAAGGTGCTTCTTTACGCCTCATTTGGAAGACCCCGTGTCGTAGGTAGGAGGAAACACATGTGCTGGTAGGGATTTCCATTTTTTAGGATATTCGTTACTAAAATATAATGATATATAGGCAAATGTACAAGTTCTGATTTAAATAGGAAGAGAGCAAAGTAAGAAATCGCAGCCATGTTTACGTTGAAGTGTTTTCGTTTTAATTCATGAACGTACGTGTTGCATTAGGACAACCGCCGGTGCAGCTCGCAACCCGCAATATATCCGCTATGCACCCAAGGAGAACTTTCCATATAAATGTCGACATTAACTCATTTACTATTCACAGTTGATGTTGATAGACGTTATTGGTATAAATTATTGAGCCATACATTGAAAACCATTGTCAAACATAGCTTAGATTTCACCCCGCGGCAATCTGGGCATCCGTTTTTTTTTAAAGACGTCTCCCGCAGTAGGGTCCAAGCCCTGTGTTGCGGGGGACTTTACAAACACACAAATCACAGACACAAAGTAAATCCAGACTCGGAGAATTTGTGAATCACGCATAGTGGTGTCCCGTGTGGGAATCGAATCAAAGACCTCTTGCGTAGCAGTTGGATACACTACCACCGCGCCACAGAGGCAGTCAATCCTTTGAATTAGGCATTTGTAGTATTTCAAATTGGTAAACACCTACAAAGGATTTCAAATTGAAATAGAAATTCAAAGGATATTGGGTATTCGGTGGGGTCTAGGCCATGTTTAATATTCGTAGTTTTGGTGACCCTAACCGAGGGGAGCTTCTTATTACCCGTTTACAATTTGCTTAGAATGATCTTTATCGATAGGTACATAGACAAAGTCTTCGATGTCCATCTGTGACCATGAGCGACCTTTAAATCGTATCATACCTACATAAGACTTCTACTTTGTGGGATTACTACTTATTTGAATGGCAAACGAAGAAAGAAATAGTAAAGAGAAGAAGAAGAAATAAATTTATTTTGTCCTCAAAAATAATACAGTAAGTAGTACTTAATCAAATAATAGACAATAATATTGAGAGACAAAAATGGTCCTAGCTCAGCTAGATTGCAACTTAGTTAGGACTAAGTTTAGAAGGTGACGGGTAAGGTTTAGGTGACGACACGAACGTTAACCGTCAATATATACTAACAAAGTGTAGGTATATTTAAATTATTAATAAAGCTTTGAATGCTTGCTTTAGGATTATTTGCAAAAATACTTAATATCCACTTTACAAAGCGCATAAGGAAAATATTTTGAACTATTGTTCAAAAACGGCTAACTTTAGTTTCGTGCCTTATCGCTATGCGCACACACAATCAGGCTTCGTTTGTTGCATAAGCATGGAATAATAATTGTAAGCAAGTTATTGCGTAACCAACGATTTTGTTTTGCTTTTCGCGACACGTCGTGGTAGCGTTCAAACCTTGACAAGACGCCTCGTCTAGTTTTTATGACTAGCCATAAAGGAAACCATTGACGTATAGACCTGGATCGCGCCATCCCTTTCAATAAAAAAGTAAATATTAACAGCAAAGCGTGAAAGAGAGAACAACTTGTGCGGCCCTGTCTCTTTGACAGGTATTGTCCACAAAGTAGCGTTGTCTCTTTCTAGAAAGTGGTAATTTTTTTGAGGTTATGCGCGGTCCAGGTCTATACGTCAATGAAGGAAACAAAGGTTCAAATTAGAATTGTACATTTGTACATATTTTGGAAAAATTTAAAATAAGATGTGTCAAAATTTAGACACATCTGTTATAATCAACATGACAATGACAAATCCTTAAAATTTTACATCCTTCTAGATGTTAATTTTTTATGTGTATAGGTAGGCCATAACTGTCTGTTAAACAAATATAAAGTATTGCAAAAATCAAAATCTGAATGGAATTTTATTGGAAATATCCCATTATGTACATCTACATAGCAACAATAACAAAGTAATCACCATACTTCCGCCATCTGCGACTAGTTCTACCGCGTTGTCGCTTAATAATTTTATATATAATCCAATGACGAATCCAAATCATCGATGTTGCACAATGTGAAATTGAAATAACAACATCAGTAAATAATTTGTTACTACGTCATAATGACCGTTTTTTTCAAACGGTTCGGTTCGGTTCGCTCTCAAACCGGTAGGTTTGAGAGCGAACCTGGGCTTTTGTAATACCGATGATGAGTCAGATCAGTTCCAAGAAACCAATGATGTTTTAAGTAAAAAGGTGTAGCTAGTAGCTAGGTTACATAAATAATATTCGATATTTGAAAACGGCATCTGTCACCTATGATTGTCCCGTTTAATAAAATGTGTTATCATTGTGAAAACTCAGTAGGTACAAAAATAGAGAAAGCCACACTGGCGTCTGGCAGTGTGGCTTTCTCTATTTTTTACATTGTAGCAACGATTTCCTGACCAAATAATCTCAAGAAAATTTGATGTCATCTGGCCACCAACATCATGATTGTGATACATATTTAACGCCAATGATGTTTCAAGTAAAAAGCTGTAGATAGCTTACATAAACAATACTACCGGGAAACTAATGCACACATAAATAACCTATATATTGCAATGTCACACTATTATAAATAGTCGTAAAAGTAAGAAAGCATGATTTAATTAACGCGAGCGAAAAAGAGAAAAAAATAATCGCTGCTTTCATCTGTTGATGCCGGTGATGCGACACACTGACATATAAAAAAATTGACAATTGTCTAGATTTTAAGGTGCCGCTTGCTGAGCGCTTGTATCTTGTACATCTTTTTACTTAAAACATAATTGCAAGAAACGATATTCAAAGTAAATTAGATACGTTTGACGCGCCAATAAAACATTAGCGTGAAGAGTCTGGCCATTATGTGTTCATTTTACTTATCTTTAAACAACTTGTTTTGTATAAATTACACTTGTACATACATAAGGCTTCTAGAATTATCGAACGTATAGAATAGAGAAAAAAACTCATAGAAAGAATAATTTTAAAAATACTTTTTTCCCACGTGGTCGCCCTAATTTTTTTTTTTTACTTTTGTCATCATCGTCCCTGGTTTAAATATGTTCGTATAATAGTACCTAGGTAAACTAAGTATAGTAGTATATTTATTTAATATACAGTTTAAAAGTATTATATGTTACTTATACTGTATATTAAGTAATACCGATACCCTCTACATTTTAGAAGAGTTACTCCCAGATACCCAAAAAATACTTAAGTTAAAGCTGTTCTATGAAGATTTTCTGTTGCTTGATTTATCCCAAAACGTCAGGAACAGGTACCTATATTCGGCCTTTAGGAAGATTAGATATGTAAGCACTCTACCGAGCTGCTCTGCTGTCAAGTTACTGCTGTAACTTTTAAAATAACGGAACACCCACCAATTATTCTATGGAACCCCAAGTTCAGGACGATTGGGGCAGGGGGATGCAGAGATAACTCACATGGAATTATCCAACGTGTTTTCTTCTTGTTCTTTCTACGCAGGCAAACAATGTTTTTTTCAATTTCCATTCCATTTTTTTTATCGAGGAAGCCTGGTAACTTTCAACGAAACCCACTTTGAAAAACGCTGGTTTAGAGTATGTAAGTAATTTTAAATTGTAACGGGTAAAAATCTTGTATCGTTCAAATGGCTCTTGAAAGTGTTTATGGGACAACCCTTAGAAAAGTGATATAGTACGCATATTTTTTGTCGTATACAAAGGTTTCAATGCAATTTTTTTCTACGAGCAATTCTATTAATATTTTATGATACCTAATCAATTAGACAGCATTCACACTGTCGTGTTTTTCTCACACCGAATTTGTAGCTTACCTACTAATGTAGATAGAAAGGATTGTTAATTAATTGTGCAGTATAGCTATTTTAATAAAATTTTATTAATTTAACAAAATTGTACACACTATCTGCACTGTGCCAATGAGGATGTAAAACGTCATTGCACTATACTGCTATGTTAATTAGTTTATAGGCATTTCCATGTTAACGAATCAAGCTGAAGAATTTGATTAAAGTACGTAAGTCGAAATATGTACCCGGTTGTACGTACAAATGAGGTACGCTTCACAATAAAGAAGCATAGCAGAAATCATAGACTTCAAGTATTTTCAATCCAGTCTGGCAAAGAATATAAATACTACAATTTCGTAAAATTGAGGAAACAGCTAATGTATAATAAACAGACAAGTCTAATGTAAACACGAACTGGTTTTTCTTAATAAAAATTATAATTAAAGCAGAAACTGCTTTAATTTTTACACAGACGGTCATTAGTAACAAGAATCTATCTAATGTTTTACTTAGACACATAATTTAAATAAAACTTATATAATAATAAGTTAATTAAAAAATCAAAACCTGTTTTTGAAGGATAAATACAATATTCACCTGTTGTTATTTGAAAAACTTCGTTATCCAAAACCGGTATGATCTTCACACAATCACAATGCAATGAACACTAGCACAGTAACACAGTAGACAGTAAATTCACGGACAAAATAACAGTACAAGATAATACTTTAATTGTATTATTAATGTTAGTAAAACTTTAGGTTTGTCAGTTATCAGTTTGATAACAGCTAGAGACGTTGGCAGCGACCGGTTGTGACGAGAACCACTTTACGTATGGAGGTGTGTGGCCTCCACCACCTCATTTGTACGTAGGACCATCGACAGCAGGCCGCAACATGCCTACATTTGACGTCATCAAACCGACATGACGCGACCCCAAACTTTCACCAACGACGTCACATTTCTCAAATTATTATCTGGCCTTTATTTTACAACGATTGATCGAGCATTCGAAATAATAATTTAATTATATTTTTCCGCATTTATTATGTAATTTTATTACTAAGTAAGGTCACGGTTCTTTCTGTAATGCGATTAGTTATTCTTTACTCCTACACAGTCGCAAGTGTACAAATGTAATATGAAAAATACATTAAAACATAGGTAATATTTTACAATGTTTTATGCATTTTTATTAAGGTACTTATTCTGAACGGATAAGGTAAAATTGCACACAGACTACGTAACTGCTATTAAGTAGCACTTGATACAATCTACTTACGTAGATAAATATGATTGAATCTAATATAACATAGGGCACTATTGGCCCTTCTTATATTTTCATTAGGTCTAAATTGCCAAGTTTAGTAAACCTACTCTCTTATTCTGGAACGAAACTTCTTAAACTTAGGTAGTTTTAAATTTTCTTAGTCTATGGAGTACATTTATCCCATTTATCCTCACATAAACACATGAAGTTCGAATTCATTCAATTGACAATACTTTGCATTGTATCGTCTAATTTATTAAATTTTCGTTTGTCAATGAATTAGAAAAGGCGTCTTGTTCTGCCCTGCTATTAATTACCTGCATATTTATGGGAGACATGTGTGATAAATGTATCTACTGTCTAACACAGTCAGTATAATAGGTACTCTAGAAATGTTTAAAAAAAGGACAAGGAAGGACACTGAAAATAGAAAATGATAAGTCCAAATAGCACACCCCTAGAGATTCAGTCGTTGTTAAAAACATTTCGAAGAGAGACGACCACGTAGTTCTATTTAATTAAAATGATGCAATTTATTCTTAAGAATCATATAAATATAACTTACACCTACATCTTGGGAAACCCCGACATTAATTAGTAAAGACGAGTCTACAATTCTACATAGGTTTATCATATGATTAAGTAATGATACCAAGTATTCGAGATTGTATGACTAATAGTTTTATCTGTATATTTACTGGAATTAGCAAGATCGTAATTTGCTGAACATTAAGCATTGTATTCATGCACTATGTCACGTATTGCGCGTTGTTCTACATGACATACCTACCTACATAACTTAGTTCTGTTGCGCTAACTACTGCTAAACTGCGTCACTCCAACAACATATAACGTGAAAACCAGTCATATTATCTGCTGGACTTTGGTTTTTTTTTTATACAACGAAATGAAGAGACGAGCAGGTCGTGCGCTTGATGCCCACGTCACGCTAGTCATAACAGTATGAGTGCCACCCAAATACTTGTTTGGCAAATATTTGAATGAGCCCATACCGTGCTCCTCATCTATACTAATATTATAAAGCGGAAGAGTTTGTTTGTTTGCTTTGTTTGTTTGTTTGTTTGTTTAAACGCGCTAATCTCAGGAACTACTGGTCCGATTTGAAAAATTATTTTTTTGTTGGATAGCCCATTTATCGAGGAAGGCTATAGGCTATATAACATCGCGCTACGACTAATAGGAGTGGAGTAGCGACGTGAAATGTTGCAAAAACGGGGAAAATTTACGCATACGAAGTTGCGCGGGACAGCTAGTTTGAGATATTCTTTAACCGAAAGAATAACTGACACTGTTATGGTACCGACCAAGACGGCATATGGCTTAAACCTACCACAAATGTTACCACATTATCTTATAAATTTGAGACGCACCCGTCCACCCTACACAACTGTACCCCAAGTATCCATTCTACGTGTAATTACCGTCGAAACGCCCTTTTTATGTCTGTCATTATGAGGCCGATTATGTCCCATAGGTAGAAAGGGGAGCAGATGGTGTCGACACTACACGACACCAGGGCCGTAACTAGCCTTAGGTAGGAACATTACTAATTTAAACTAGGCCATTTATCAACAATGCCCCCTTAGCTGCGATCCTGCATGGCATAGCGTAAAAGAATGTACTGAAGATCGCCGTGTTCAAGAACTGTGGCATAGTGGCATCATTCCTAAAATACATCCTTAAATATACAATTGTTGGCCGAGAATATAATCACTAAATATAGAGGGTACAGAAGGTAAACTTCATATATACTTTCCCTCTTTCGCTAATGCAGGATTATGGCTCGCACATTCTGTGCATCCGCCAGTTTCAATTTTAATTTCTTTATAGTTTTCTTCTTTGAATTAAGAAGTTTCGTTCTTATCCAGTTAACACGTATTTCAAATATAGGTATTTAAAACGCGGAGCTGTGAAAATAATGACATATCAGTTTGCCGCCATTTTCATAACTTATTATGTACGTCTTTTGAGTACAAAGTGGTCTGGAGCGATGTCTATGTGGGAGTTGCTGCAGCGCGTTTCTATAAGAATAACGCCGACTGGCCCCAACGTCGGTCCCAACCCCATTCGTCAAAGGTGTTTGACTGAAGTCAAATCAGTGTCTTTTTAAGAAAGGTTAAATACGACGCGCTCCGTACAAGTTTGTATGAAATACTAGGTTGTGACGTCACATTTATAAAGATCAAATCGGTGTCTTTTAGATAAATAAAAAAATATTAAACATGTTAAATTAATCACGCCCATATTTTTTCGGTACATTTTATGTGCAAGGTTAGTATGCAATAATTTATTATTAAGTATAGTAGTCAGTAGTGCCGTGTGGTGCCGGCTTAAGAATAGTACCACCCCATCTCTTCCCGTGGGTGTCGTCAAGGCGACTAAGGGATTTCACCCCGGAGGACGGGCAGCAGCGTCCTCTGCGTACTTAAAGCCTTACTGCGATCGCCAACCCGCTTGCCAAGCGTGGCGATTATGGCAATTACCCCCAGGATCTACATACCAGTAGGTTCTACTGGGGAGACCCGTGCCCAGCAGTGGGCCATCATATGGGTTGATATGTATGTATGTATGTATGTATAGTAGTCAAATGCTTCATTTCCTTCTGTAGGTTAGGTTCTCTCGATGTTTTGTGACATAATCTCAGCTGAGCGACGTGTTTGCGCGCAATGATAGATAGATAGTCTTCATTGTACACCAAATAGAGGACAAAAACAAATTACAAAGGCACTTACAGCTAGTGGTACAAGAGTCGGTCTTATCGCATTCTGCGATCTCTTCCAGACAACCTTGGGATGGACTATAATTGTAAAAACAGTGGGTAATTTGCGATGTACAAATACAAAATTTACAAAAAAAATATTTACTTTTTTAAATCTACGTAACTACTGTATCGGGTACGTAATCATGTATGTTTGCCAGTCGTTCGATAATATAGCTTTCAATTTACACAGGAATTAAATTAGTTAGTAATTCGTATTATGAAAAGATATTACTCTCTATCGTCAATCTAATTGATCATTAGTCTGTATCCTTTATCAATTAATAAGCCAACAATATATCAAATTACGTAAGATTAATGTTATTGTTTTCCTGTTGGCATTTACTGTTTGCACAGTTATTGCGTTTTTATATATATCCAGTATCTATGTTGCATACGTACTCTTAACCATGGCACAGCTAACCTTGTTAAAGACTTTTTGCTATTAATCTTGCCTTTAAAAACAATCTTGTATTATTTTATTACAGAGTATACTCTGTAATAAAATAATAAATTTCTGTAGAGAAATTTATTGGAACGAAGTTCCTTATCGCGCGTTGCGAAAGGGGGCTAGATGGAAAAAATTAAGACCAAAAGTTGTAACGACACTTTTTGCTATAGTTGTAAGCCGTGCGGCGTGCGCGTGTTTCTCAGTCTCTTTCTCTCTCTCATAGAAAGCAAGCCAGTTATTTTCGTTTCATCTTTCTATTTCGCATTGAACAGTGTGGTGTCGCGACGATTATATAAAAAAAATATATATTACAATTCCTTCACTAATTAATCGAAAGAAACTTCGTTCCAACCGGGTGTCCCTTGACACCTCTCAAGTTTTATTTATTTTGCCAATTAAATAACATATTTTTTATGAACTATTTTCATTGTGACTCTATGGCATTGCACTCAATGATTGACGTATAGACCTGGACTGCACCATAACTTCACAAACTTGACCACTCTCTAGAAAGAGACAACGCTACTTTGTGGACAATACCTGTCAAAGAGACAGGGCCGCACGAGTTTTTTCTCTCTTTCACGCTTTGCAGTCAATAATTACTTTTCAATTGAAATGTCTATACGTCAATGCACTCAATCCACGTCGGTCGTGTTGCCAATCCGATTGAACTATGAGAGTGCGAGAATAGAGAGTTAATAAACAGTTAGAGTCTGAAAACAGGATATAGAGTAATTAGTATCTTAAATGTAAAGGAAAATAAGGGTTATGACAAAATGAACGGAGTGATTTGTTGTTGTTTTACGTGAGACACGCCCACAGACTGCCGACCAAGCCCGCTCGTCTCTATTTCTGACCAACGTTAATGACTTCATACAGATACACAGTCGCCAGTTGACATTTAGGTCAATCTATTACCGTTTTACTTTGTTTCTCTCTTTTTTCAATCGTAGGCACGAGGTTAAAGCCCGTTGGTATTTTACACCTATGTCAAAGTCAATATCTATGTGACACTTATAACAGTATAATGTATGTTTCCCTGAAAAAGTGGCACGGCCACACACGTTGTGCGTATAAAATATCCTTTTTAGGTGATAGGAATTCCGATATAGTATTAGTTTTAATGATATTAGACGCACATGATAGTCTGCGAGATTAAAAAGCGATAAATATCTTATATGGGACAATATAATGATCTGCCTATGTAAGGTACCTAAATGCCACTTAACAGTAGTAATTAAGACTAAACTTTCTAGAAAGTCAAGGTTTACCATCCACCTAATTTGGTCACACTTTCTGATATTCAATAATCATTCATTTTTCTGATCATTGTATCAATGAGATGATCAATTGACACGGTGTGCAAGAAATCTTGAATTAATTTGTCAACGAATTCAATAAAGCATTTTCTAACTTTCAAATTAGCGTTAATAGAAGTGTTTGCAGTTACAAAAGAATTAGATAGGAATTCTCTAATCAGTATGCCGATAATTTCTCATAAATAAACATTGTTGGTGAAAATATGCTCGAATACTCGTACCACAGATAATAAAATACTACACTAGTACTCGTACCATTGACGTAGAGAACAGGACTGCGCCATAACTTCACAAAATTAACCACCTCTAGAAAGAGACAACGCTACTTTAAATACCGCCGCACGAGGCTTTTCTCTCTTTCACGCTTTGCAGTCTATTTGTACTTTTTAATTGAAAGATTAGCGGCGGTAGCCTAATGGCTAAGGCATCGGTCTCGCAACCGTGAGGTCGCGGGTTTATACTACTGACGTGAACCCACTTCTAACACAAGCCTTAGAGCTTAGCTAGAGGGGTTAACAAGATTGCTATTAATGTGGGACTCAATCCCAAATTACTAGTTATCTTTAAAAAAAATTAAAGATACGTCAATGACTCGTACTAAACTTTGATCACCGGCGCTTGACTTGAGCCTGAGTGTTAATAAATTGATTAGTTAGTCCACCAGTAGGAACATAGAATTTTTATGCTGGACAATAGACATATGCAAGTGCAAACATTATGACCATTCATAATGTTTGCACGTGCTAAAACTAAAGTAAATAAACTCTAGTTATTACCGCTGTTCTTAACCAATTCTATTTTTCAGATCGTGTTGGTATAGTTTCTAACAAATAACCATGAAATGTAGAACTCAATTTTCATTTACAAATGAACAATCACATTAGTACCTGGTCTATTTTTGGAATCCATGGTAAGATACTATCAATACTATGTCTTTAGTCACAAAACTTAACCGTGACCCCAAATTAAACTATAATACTTAATAGGTACTGGACTGGGAACTCTACGTCAATGTAGCCAATGGCTACGTGTTTGCTACGAAGCCATTTGATTCAGAGATGTGTACTCCAGCTCAAAAAGCGACAGTAAAAGAACTGACAAAAAAAGAACATTGGAATGTCTATAATGTATGACATCAGTCACAACAGGGTGTCTTATCAAATATTTATACCTAAAGTGCACCATTCAATCGATCACAATTTGACTTCTAAATCGACGTTTGCCCTTAAGTGTTGATTTATTAAAGAGTATGGGGTTTGCATTGAGTGATATAATAATAAATTGCAGCTTTCTAGTACTTACTAAGCTGAGGACGAACGGACGGACATGGTGAAACTATAGGTAAGGATTCCGTTTTGCCATTTTTGCTACGGAATTTTAAAAGGTGTGTTGAATTAACATTTTTATATTATGGTTCTTATAATTGATTTCGTTAAAAAATATACCGTCAAGACTTTTTTGTTTTAGGTAATTCAACTCAGAAGTACGATGTAGAGATTTATTTAGCGATATTGAACAGTAGGTACGTTGTTTTGGTGGTTTATGCTGTGCGACTCGCGTGCTTGTACTAGCGAGTTAGAAGCACGCAAATCGCAAGTTAAGATTGTGATTCGACTAATCGCTCTTGTACAGACGAATGACCGACGTAGTCCCACCGACCTCAGCGTCGTCACCGTGACGAAGGAATTATTCTTGGTGACGATTTCGAACGAACCGGTCAGCTGTGACCGATTGGGCTTGATCAGAAATAAATAACAGTGATTACGACATCTATTTAACCATGGAAAGCGATAATTATTATGATCGATTAAAGCGCAATTGCTTGTGAAAACTTGACACTGACAATGCAGGTTGATTTGCTTTTGTGTTGGCTGAGATATATAATAGGGATGGTTCATTCGAGTTATAAATTTCAATAAGGTACAATGAAAATTGTATTGATAGCTAATTCGTCAGTTTTACAGACTAAACTCAATATACTTAGTGCTGCCTTAGCTTAAAGAAAATGGCTTTAAAGTGATGGAAACTAGCAATTTGGGATTGTGGTCCTACTCCACAACACCTCCAGCTAAGGTGAATGGCTTGTGTTAGGAGTGGGTTCGTGTCGGTAGTATAATGGGTAGGATTCTCACGCATTAGGCTGCCGCCTAATGCTAAACGCCGTTTACTAATTGCTCGTATTTTTTACGAAATCCTACAGATTTTCACGAAAAGGAATTGATATTTGATTTGACAATGGTATCTATCTTAATATACTAATACAATAAGATGTATACCATTTTATAAATACAATAATTGCATTTTTGAAAGATAGCGCTTCTGGCCCCGGTTTGGCTACGGAAGTCTCGGGTTCGATTCCTGAGCCTGGATTCAAATTTTTCTATCTTTCAAAAATGCAATTATTGTATTTGTAAAGTCTTTGGCAAGAAATATTACTTCACCATTTTATATTTTAACATTTTTTTTTGATAAATCTAATGTTACCTCGAGTACCTACTAGGTTTTGAAAAAAAACAGCTCACGCATGGCTGCGCGTGCATTATAATACCGATGTGTGTTGGCTCTGCTCCCATAATTAATTATATAAAATAAAATTACTTAACTATATAGTTATTTCTTATGTACCTTTAATTACTGGTGTGTATAATATACCTACTATTTTTTAAATTACTCTTTTACTTATTTTTTTGTTGGATCGGACCGGATTTCTTACGCAACGCTATAATGACACCTTGTACAGCTATTAAAAAGTAATTAAACAGTGACAAAACAATAGTGAAACAGAGATTTGAGACACGTTCATTATTAGAACAATGATCTAACACAAGTTCTATTTATATAAATATATATGTGAATAAAATCAATTGCTGAATATATGAACGCGCATCACTTCAAGACTGCATTTAGATATATTAGATATATTTCGGGACTTAATCGCGTGAATTATTTAAAGGTACGAACCATTTATTTACCCGACGTTTCGATCGAATTGCACCGATCGTGGTCACGGGTCGTCTCTTCGCCTCATCGACCCGTCTTAACAATCGCGAAAGTTTAAAAACAATAATTGCATTTAGAAATTTAGCTACCTCTTTCTTTGTGTTTGTAATTGTCAAAACAAGGTTTATAAGAACAAAAATATGATCATACCTACGTCCTACTGTAAAGGGAAGATGTGGTCTCATTTTCCTCATTAACACATACGTGCGAAGCCAGGGCGGGCAGTTAGTAATGAATAAATAATACAAACTATTAAAGTAACAGGTGGGCAGAGGTTCCGATGGAAATTGTAGCTTCATTAAATATAGATAGTTCACGATGTTAGCAGCTAAGTATTGCTAACAAGTTGTGCTAATCACACGACTCGATCAATACTTGTTTATAAATTGGATACTCATTTGTTGGGACATAATTATTCTGTACCAAAGTTGGTAAAACAGAATCGCTTATTCACTTTGAGACACATGAACAATAAACATGTCTTTGGTTACAAAAAACTAATGGATAAGGAATCGGTATCTCAATCGTGCGGTCGTGGCTTCGAATCCTACCCATTATACTACCCACGTGAACCCACTCCTAACACAAACCATTGAGCTTAGTTGGAGGGGTTATCAGGATTGCTAGTAGCTAGATAACTAGCAATGTGAAACACAATCCCACATTGCTAGTTACTTTAAAAAAAAATCGCTTCTTGACAGGGTAAAACAGGTTAAAGAAATTTAATCGCTCCGCGAAGCCTTAATTTGTCGAGGGTTCGGAATCGGTACGTATAAAGTTTATAAGAATAATCATCGATTTCAACGAAGTAATGACAAATCGGGCGAATGTTTACCCAACTAACAGCCAACCACCGCTGTACAAGGCGAGACAGACATCGATGATGTCACCCAATGGAGTGAGAGACCCAATGTCGCATTACAATAGGTAAATAGTATGACAACGCTTACACCGACATCCTTGGAACATGGTTAAATTAATTAAACACGCATTTCTAATAATAAAGTTGTTTTTACATTGTAGGTAGTATGCAGTTATATCCATACTATCCATACTAATCCATACTAATTTATAAATGTGAAAGTAACTCTGTCTGTCTGTCTGTCTGTTACGCTTTCACGCTCAAACAGTTAAACCGATTTAGATGAAATTTTGTATGGAGATAGTTTGAGTCCCGAGGAAGGACATAGGATAGTTTTTATCGCGATAACCGACATCCACGCGGGCGGAGCCGCGGGCGAAAGCTAGTACGTTATAAATTAGCATGTAAGGGTTACCCCTTGTTATTATTATTTTTTAAATAAGGTGCATTTAAGCATTATGATTAGTCTGATGGGAGAGGGTTGCTACATTATTGATAATTTTTCAAACAGACATCACTTTTTGTGCCAATTTTGTCATTTTAATCAAGCCTGTTATTGTTTACTAATTATACCTACCTCAGAACATATGAAAGTAATTATAAATATAATATTTAAGTACACTCAAGTTCTAAATATTGTTATTGGATATGCACTAAACTATTGATATATTTTTGCCACTATTAATAGACAACACTACCTGTTTCCTATTAAACATACATCGCCGCCTAAAACCGATGTTTCTTAAGTCAGTTATGTATGTAGCTAGCAATCTATATTTTATTTTAGCGGACTCATTGGTCTAAGGTTCTAGATCGATTGATACGCGATCAATCCTGCAAACAATTCATATGACCGTTTGACCAAAAGCTTGACACGCAGGCAACACCACACCCCCTTGCGACTTCTACTCTAGTAAGTATCAATGTTCTGTGATACTACTAGTATCACTACATAGTATAAAACAAAGTCGCTTTCTCTGTCCCTATATCCCTATGTATGCTTAAATCTTTAAAACTACGCAACGGATTTTGATGCGGTTTTTTTAATAGATAGAGTGATTGAAGAGGAAGGTTTATATGTATAATAACATCCATTAAATAGTGGATAAATAAGGAGCAGAGCAGCAATAAGAAATGTTGCAAAAACTGGGAAAATTTACGCAGACGAAGTTGCGCGGGTCAGCTAGTAGTATACCTACTTCATGTTATGGGTGCAGAGTTGCAGACATAGGCGGGTAGAGATTTTTAGCCTTACAAAAATCAATCAACTTGCTTTCTTTTGATTTAGTTATGATATCGGTATCTAAGTTAGCAACTACTCTACTGTAGAAGTAAGGACGGCAAAAATTCAACAACCTATACTTGGGAAATATGTTAATCTACTACAACTGGGTGCAGAGACACCTACAAAGTGGGTCATTCACGTAATGTGTAAGGCAATTATTTCCTACAGCTAATCTCTACTATGTAGGCGGCAAAGAAGCAGCTTAGTACATTAGATGCGGTAATACTAAATGTGTTTCACATACAATTCTACAATGTCAGACAGCTGGACGTGCCCAGAATCAACTTACTTGGCTTCTTATAATTCAATGTTTTTCTGTCCAATGTTTTGTGAGCAAAGTTATGTTGGATTTTAAATTGTTGGATATTTATTATATCCTAATTTAGTTTATAAGTTTATTGGGTGTCTCTGATGTGGGCAGTGACGGTCCAAAAGAAGGGGTGGGGGTTCAGAGGAGTAAGATTATAAAATGCCATTTAGTCATTTAAAATGTAGGTACAATTTTTGCTGTACCAAATTCTTAAATTCTTAAATACCATTAATTTCAATTTAAAACAACAATAAAGACCGGGCAAGTGCATGTCGGGCCACGCACAATGTTGGGTTCCGTAGTCCATCCGAATAATGCTGCTTAAGAAGCGGGTTTTCTGTTGTTTTTGTTTCATACCTATAACGTTATACCTACTTAATAATAATTTTCAATGAAATTTGTACGTAAATTTTGTTAGTTCTTATTTGATCAGCTGTTACTCTGCTATATGATAACCCAAACGATGGGGTAGGTGAGAAAATAAAAATCATATCCCCACTTTATATATAGGGGAGGTACCCTCAAAAATAAATGTTTTCAAGATTTTATTATTTTACTTTGTCGGCGTGAGTAATGTGTGTATCCATGCAGCCTTCTAGCAGTAACAGTCTCTGAGCTAAGTGCGGCCGGACTGACGGACATAGCGAAACCATAAGGGTTCCGTTTTGCCATATTGGTAACGGAACCCTAAAAATGATCAAAAGTCCTTCTAATTTAATCGCCCTCATCAACAGTTAATTGTAGTAGCAACTTTATTACGCGACTTGACAAAAAATGTAAGGTTGTTTGAATCAACAATCGTTCAAGGCGCCGCTAATCTATTCATTGTACTTAGTTAGTTTACTGCTACTGCGACCTTATTGTCTTTATAGTTAATTTTAATAGTGGCGGAAAACATTGCAGTTGCGTGTTACTTTGAGATTTGTATAAAGAGATTTCAGTCAAATAATCAACGTACCCCATGATGAAGACTTGAGAATACTAAGTATTTTGATAGACATATGCGTATGTACCATTATGCTATAAAATAGTATGCTTTCATCAATCATTACGCCAATAGTAGTTGAGTAAAAAAAATATGCGTAAGGATTTATGCGAACAAATAATGGTATGCTTAACACCTATTAAAACAAATAAAAAAAAATCTATATCGAATTATGATAAAAAAAATTATGCGGCCCGAAAAATTCACCTGTTTATGGCCTCCCATCTATGTATAAATAAAACCCATTTACTCATTTCATTTATTCCATAATAAACACAATGTTTCTTATCAATGTCACATTATAAACGAACAGAAAGATCAAACATAACGAGACTGCGTCTTTACACTATCTTGAACTTGTTTAAATATGCAAAATAGGTTGAAAAACAATGGGATTAAGTCAATTCATTATCTAATTAGCGAAATGAAATAGAAAGGAAATACTTTTGCGGGCACAACCAAAGATACACGATTTTAAACATTAAAAAGTGAGACCACATCGAAACTAAACACACAACGACTGAATGAATGTAATCTATATTAATATACAGAATGTAACAGAATGGTGTGGTCAAATTTCAGCAGCGGATATTGTATGTTATCAGTATTGCACCTACCATGGTGCCATAGCTGGTTGCATTAATATTACATAGTTATGGCATATTGTTTTTTGTCAAAATTCAGTAGTGAAAGGCGTATGGCATAAGAATTATACCTCCCCTGGTACAAAATTCGATTGGATTATTATGGCATAGAACTTTTTAAGTCATACTTGTTTTCATTAATTACTTTTTCACTAATAAACTACTTTTCACTAAAATTAATAAATATTTTTTTAGGGTACTCCGATTTTGATAAAATTAGGCATGTGCACTCAGTATAATGGGCACATACCAACCCTTGAATATGACCACACCTTTCTGTTACACACTGTATAAATGTGAATGTAAGTTTGTTTGTTACGCTTTCACGCGAAAACTACTCAACCGATCATCATAAAACTTTGTACACATATTCTTAGAGGTATTAGAAGTAACATAGGATTATAAAAAAAGGGGGAAATTTACGCAGACGAAGTTGCGCGGGACAGCTAGTAATATAATAATTTATTTTGTACACTTAAATTAGAATCATGACACGTTAACAATAGGTACAAGTATAGAGGAACAAACCTATATGTATCATTGGCACCTGTACTAATGTAGACATTGTATCACAGGTGCCAATGCCTTCCCTTGTTGTGAATAGTTTGCAGTAAATATTAAGTCTTATACTGTCTAGATACTGGTACCTAGTAAATTAAATAATTGCACAAAAAAATAATTCGTTATAATTGATTTGAGTGTAATGTGAAAGTTTGTAAGGATAATGTATATATGTGAACGTTTGTTATTCTTTCAAGAAAACGATTTTGATGAAACTGTTTAAGTACAAGTAGGTATTATTATAAATATGTTAAGGATTTTTTTTTTAATTAAGGCAGCATTTGAAACACAATTAACAGTAGTAGTGAAATCATCGACCGTAAAGCGACTTTACAGATAACCATTTTTTAAAGTTTTTGCCTTACTGAAATCAATCAACATGCTTTCTTTCGATTTAGTTATGGTATTAGTTAGCAACTACCCTACTATAGAAGTAAGGACGGCAAAAATTCAACATCCTATCCTTGGAAAATATTTTAATCTACCACTGGGTGCAGAATAACACATATGTGGGGTAAGTCACGCGCAATAGCTGGTAAATTAGGTATTTTTTTTAACATTGTTTTTTGGCGTCATATTAAAATAATTAACAAAAAGTTTGCACATTCATAAAAAGTAATATTGTCATATATTCTGCTTGAATCTCTCCCCGATACACAATTATTGAGAATAATAGTGTAGAAAAATACTTATATTTAGAAAATATAATAAATAAATGTTGTTTAGATTCCAGAAGCAAACGGTAATATCTGCATAATGTCATGATATACATATAATCATATAGAAAACTTGCAATAAATATGTAAAACAAAGATAATGCCTCAGAGTACAATGCATTATTACAAAATGCTTTCGTATCGATTTATATCGTGTTGACAAACTTTGAGTAGGTAGGTACATAGTGACAAGCGACAATGGCCGTACTTGAGCCCAATGGTCAATTATCTTCCAGAGTTCAATGTGAAAAATAAAAATCCATCAATAATAGGTATTTATGTTGTATGATGCATATGTGACATGTTCTTATTAGGTAGGTAGGTACACATTTAGAAGATGTGATTAGTATTTTTCTGTTCATCTTGTGGTTAGTGACCCTGACTGCTAAGCCGGAGGTCGTGGGTTCGATCCCTATCCAGGAGAAAACTTTGTGCGATGAGCACAATGGTTTATTCTGTGTCTAGGTGTTCCATTATATGTATGTATTTAGAAATATATAAGTATGTTTATCAGTTGTCTGGTTTCCATAGTACAAGTTTTGCTTAGTTTGGGATCAGATAGCGTTTGTGTGAGTTGTCCCAAGATATTATTATTTTTAATGATATTATGTTTTTCGTTTGTTTTTTAAATCCTATTTAACTAAGTAGATACATAAGACAAATTTGAACAATTAGGACGGAACGGTAGAATTATAACAACTATGTATAATTTAAAGACAAAAACGAGTTCGTAGCCGGCTACTAGGTACGCTATATTAAAAGCCATCATTAAAAGATCTTAATTATCTATTTAAATTTTAACATTCGAGATGTTAGCACCTTTGTATTCTACAGGCACTAAACTATAGGTAATATATCCACAAATGTGTTGGCTAAGCAAAAACATAGAACGTATTTTAATTTATATTTTCAAATATTTGTTGAAGTCTGAAGAAGGTTTCTATGAAGGGAAAAGTTGGAAAAAATGCCAGAAAAGTTTAATAAGTCAAACATGATCTCCGTACATATACATACATTTCACAGCTTAAATAAAAAAAACACCTATTAAAATTTCCTGTATTTAGTTCATTGCGAATAGAGTCATTCGCAATGCTAACTCTCACAGTAAATTACCGTTTATTATTGAATTTATTTATTCCTCGTAAAAGTATCTAGGTACATTTTGAAGTTAATACATAGATATACACTCCACCTTTGTATGAAATTGAAATTCGTTTTCATTAAAAACTTAGACAACATAAAAAAACACATACATTAACAGATCATAGAACATTTTTATTATTTTATCCTGGGGTAGGATGGATATATAAGCTTTTAGGGTCGATTTTCCATAAAAAACGTTATAATGCCTATTTGTTTGTTAAAAGGCAAATTCTCAGAAACGTCAAAAACGATATAGTTACTCTTGAATAGAGTAACTATATCGTTTTTGACGTTTCTGAGAATTTGTATTACTCGTATTTAGAAGTAAACAGGGACGGCGGTTGATAATGGAGTGAATAAGTCACGATGTTTTCTTCAGATGATACACCACCAAACAAATAAATGGAATACCTAAACTTTTAATCATAGATCATTGAATAAGAAAATATAAGCGACTTTATTCTTAATTTGGTGAGGACATCATTTTGCTGACTACATATACCTACTCAACAAAAATAAGAGCCTTCTATTTAGATTCTGTTAAAAATCAAATCATAACGATGTCAACCAATCTGACCTTCTGGAATAGGCACGTCATCTAATAGCGCAAAGAGCCAAAGACGTTTAATTAAGCTCGTTGTTTCATATTTATATTTCGACCTATCCGAAGAACAAAATTATATCTGCAAAATTTCTACTTACGAGGGCAACACGTCTAAACGGGCAATTTTTTACGGCAATTTGTGGCGGCAATGCTGTAGCCGGCAACATGGCAGTACTCTCCAATATTGATTTGATGGTTGCCGGATGATCGCTAAGCGATCTATTTTCCGCAATGTTGCGCGGCCAATGTGTTATTTCAGACGCCTTTCATTTTATTGTTGCTGGGTTGGGTAGTCCATTTAGTTACATGCAATTGTAGACATATTGCCATTATTGGCCGAGCAATTAGTTGCCAATAGTGCCACCACCAATTGCCGTAAAAAATGGTCCGTTTAGACGCCTCTTTATACAAAATTTTCTGCCGTGCGTTTGACACATTTAAACAAACAATATTAAAGTCTGTACAAATGTGTTAAGAGCACGGATTTAATTAGCATTTCGTACGGGAAGGAAGTCCTCGACAACAGCTATATTATAATACTCTGACCACAAAACCGACCAAAAAATCTTTATTCATGACAGGCATATTTTGTTCTCGATTCTTATGACTGCCCAAGCGAAACCGTGGAGGAAACCAGCATACAATGATTGCTAAAAAAATAATCTTGACCTTACTTTCATGATACGTAAGTAACATTAACCTGTATTTCTATGGCAACGAAGGTCCCAACATATTAATTCAAAGCGTTTATTTTTATTATAGAGTTAATAAAACAAGTAAGGCGACGATAATTTGATTACATTTTAATTTGATTAGCGTGCGTGCTAATCCCACGTATGTTCTTACATAAATTAGAAGACTGGTCTCCGTTCTTGTACACCTATTATGCACGGCATATTCGCATGCTATTATTACTACAAAAGTATTTGACAAATAGTGTTGTATTTTTTAAACCATAATGTTGGCAAAGAAGGTTACGGCGCGCCTGATGTTAAACGGTTGCGGTAGCCTATAGATGTCTGGGGCGTAATGGCCAAGTGGCCGTTTAAAGGGTCGGTAATGGTACCGACCCTTTAAAAATCTATTAATTTTCCTCTTAAAGAACCCCAAATACAGTTGTGTGCCCTATAATACCTATCTTCAGATGTATTTTGTTTGTACGAAGGCATCTGTAGCCATAAGAACAGATAGATTTTGATTTAACATTAAAGCGAACGGCAAGCGGACTCCGCTCTTCCGCGCTTGTGACCAACGCTGTGCAACCTGGTCGAAACGTCAAGCAATTTTAAGGTAAACAATGCGCGTTAATTCCCGTATAATAAATAGTTATATAATCATGCAACGCGAAAGTTTAAATGTTAGAATATCCAGTTTTCAAAGAATTACCTACATTGTTACATAGAGTTATTCAGTGTTTCAATCAAGTACTAACACGGTGAATTACTTTCGCGTTTATTACCATCAACTGCTGCGTCTGCGCCATTATTTTATCTCTAGAATTGAAAACAGATAAGAATGGAATATTCATAGACCCATATCGCGTGTTACCCTACTTACTTGGCACTTATATAATATTTCTAGGTATCCATTACATTATCATTATACATATCATCATATCATAATGATAGCATCGATTAAATGGAAACCTGTCATTGTCTCCAATTATAATTGGAGTCATTAACAGGTTTCCATTAACAATCACATCTCGTAAATTGACAAATAATTATTTGTCAATTTAGGAGATGTCATCGTGCATGTAAGGGAAGTAGAGGACTAAATATTGTATTAATTAATTAAGTTCGTTAATTATAATATCCTTACATACAAAACATATATTTCTCTTGATACTGGTAATTTTTTTGTTATATTTGAATGACTCGTTCTAGGTAGGTTTTCTTTGGTTTCATTCATGATGGTGTCGACCTATGTTATATTGTAAAGGTTTTGTAACACACAAGGTGTAAATAAATTCCGAAACGGGTGTGTAGGTATTCTGTTAACAATGCTAAAAAAATAGAAAAAAATTATACCCGCTAAAATGTTTTTTTTTATTGAATATTAAAATTCACGATTTAAGTTGGTACTCAATTTCGTCGTAATGTGTAAATTTTTAAGATTTTTTAATCAACTTTGGTCGGACACGGATTAAATATACTTACATACCTACAGTATATATAAAATAAGATAATATTTTTGTAGGTACCTATCGCTAGTATAATTTAGCAATGCTCAAGAGCATTATAGATCACAAAATGTGTGAGAGCACACATCAATTAGAAGAATGGAGGGGACGTGAAGTCGAAGTGTAATTGTACTTATCTATAACTAGCCGACCATCGTAACTTCGCCTGCGTGAATTTACCCCGTTTTTGCAACATTTTCCATTGCTGCTCCGCTCCTATTGGTTGTTGCGTGATGTTATATAACCTATAACCTTATTCGATGAATAGGCTATCAAACAGTAAAATAATTTTTCAATTCGTACCAATAGTTCCTGAGATTATAGCGTTCAACCAAACAAATAACCTCCAGTTTTTTAATATTACTTAGTATAATATTACACTAGCTGTCCCGCGCAACTTCGTATGCGTAAATTTTCCCCGTTTTTGCAACATTTCTCGTCGCTGCTCCGCTCCTATTAGTCGTAGCGCGATGTTATATAGCCTATAGCCTTCCTCGATAAATGGGCTATCCAACAAAAAAATAAACTTTCAAATCGGACCAGTAGTTCCTGAGATTAGCGCGTTTAAACAAACAAACAAACTCTTCCGCTTTATAATATTAGTATAGATAGATAGGTATTTTATACTTGGCTGTCAAGTTCTGCATAATACAGATACTAATGAAAACTTGTCCAAACAAGTTTCCCAGAAATGTCAATGTCAGCGTAGGTAAACGTCAAAAATTGTCGTGCCTACCTACCCTTTATTGGAATTCATTAAAAAATGAGGATAATGATATTTAATTAATTCGAAAGGTAGACAGACCTCAAGCAGTACTCGTATACCTACATAAATTATCCAAACCATTTGCGTAGGCGCGATTACAAAATGTAATTCTACGTGTAAGAAATGCCATGAATATCTTTGAAAATTATGTTAATTATACACAGCGTAGCACTTTGTCCACTGTGTTCTAGGTTTTTACATCAAACATCATTGTGTTCTACCCATTGACGTATAGACCTGGACCGTGCCATCCCTTTCAATTAAACAGTAAATATTGTTTGCAAAGCGTGAAGTGAGAAAAACTTGTGCGGCCTTTGACAGGTATTGTCCACAAAGTAGCGTTGTCTCTTTCTAGAGAGTGGTAAATTTTATGAGGTTATGGCGCAGTCCAAGGGGTCAATTCACGTATTTAAAGCAGTGCAGTTGCAGTTAAGTTACGATTAAAACGGCCATTTTTGTACTCTTGGAACTTTGGGATCGAACTCAAATACGTTTGCGTCAAGTATGCGCAAGCGTTTTTAAGATCGATCCCAAAGTTGCTTGTTGCTGCACTGCTATAAATACGTGAATTGGCCTCCTGGTCTCTACGTCAATAGTTCTACCTTATTCGTCATCACAACATATCGTCGTAGTAGGAAATAGAATATTGCAATTTTATATTGGATTACCGCTCTGAGAAGTAACAGTGTCAAGGCATAACGCGGTGCATGGATAAGAACTTATGCAAACTTGTAGAAAACCAGTTGGTAACATGTTAACAACGTCATCGTCACCGGTAGTATAACAAAACCAGAAATTTGTTGATATTCGTGACGTTGTCAACCTTGAGTATACATTCTCTCAGACAAATCCTTCCGAAGCGAACACCCGGATATTATATGTATAGCTTTGTGTTCATTTAAATAGTTGTGATAGTAATCTGTCCTCACGCGTTTTGGAGTTCTGGTTGTGATAATTTTCGACCACCCGTGATTCTAAGCCCAACATTCCAATTTTACAGTCATATATGGTCTAAAATATAGATCTATGTAGTATAATCGGTTAAGAAATATATTATATACGAATAAGATAGTATAAGCTGATAAAACCAAGTGACCACGGAAGAGATCAGGTTATACTTATAAAGAATCGATTGATTTGTTAATGAAGACATTCAAAATATAAGAACAATAAAATTGTTGTTGTGGTACTAAATAACTACCTAGCGACACAATGTTATTCCACTACATATGCTCTCATCGTTTTTGCCTTGGCAATCTCACTTGTTTACATTCCTCTATAATTATATATACCAGAATGTTGTTATTTTTCATGTTTATTTATTTGTTTTCCATGTTTTTATCATGTTTAGGTACACAGTGAAGCTGTTGCATCTACGCGGGGCCCTATTGCCATTCATTATAATAAAGACAATGGTTTTATGTGCCTTAAATTAGTTAGTGTCGTCGCTTTGTCTGTAGTTTTAGAATACCTACCTACCTACGTTTTTTTTTATTGAGATAAGTATTCAAATCCAAAGTTTTAGCACTTCCTTTATATCAAATAGGTACGTGTGATATACCAACGTAGCTAATAGCGACTGAATCCAAACAGTTTCAAGTACCTACATTGGCGTCAATTAATTTAGTCAATTTTTATATTCAATCAATTTGTCCGTTTCAGTAGTCGACAACATCTAAACGTCACTCGCAGTTCGCCAATTAGATTTCACTTTATAATATCAAACACGTTTGTTAAACTTTTTGTCATCGAAGCCGTAGTTTAGAAAGGAATAGGGTGGGCCTGCACGTCGTAGGCCGTAGGCAGTTAGAAAGTGGTCCGAGGATGGCTCACCTGCTCCGCATGAGTTCTTCCAGAAGTCGCAAAACTTGCTGCACGCACACATCTTGACCGTACGTCACTTCGCACTAGTGCCAATGTATTTTTAAACTTCACTTGTACAGTTTCGCAATCCTTCAGCCGGTGCGCATTCACACGATCGCGTTAATGTCGACAGCTGAGAAGAAGTTTATTCATCTTATAGTAAACAGTGGCGGCGTAAACATGTCAGAATAACGGCTTAGATCGCGGTCGGTTTTGTACCGTTGGGGCATAGAAAGCGAGCGCGTGTCCACTGGCATGGGAGAGCAGTCGTCATCGTACGCGAGTTCGCGCGGTACGTGAGCACTGTCTTCTGAGTGGAGCGGCGCCGTGCGGCCCGAGCGAGTGCCCTGTTGCGACTGCCGCCCGACGAACTGAACCGAAGCCCCGCGCCGTCTCTCGGACATAACATACAAAACCGAGGAAATGTACAGATTTCGCTGTCATTATTGGCACTGATTGAAGGAATTGCCGGGTGTTTGGAGACTATAAATGAGTGAATAAGAACGTCACCAGACGTGCTAAACGCCGAGTCACATAATTTGATAACAAATATAAGGATTTCGATCAACAATTCACTTAAGATCGAAAATAACTTGTACAAATCATATCATACTTATTAGGTATGGAAATATATATTTAAATAAATATGGCAAATAAAGCAATCGATACCAAAATCCTCCAATTTGAACTCAAACGTAATCTTTCCCATATGTAGACCACAAATAACAAATAATATTCAACAAATGTTGACATTCCTATAAAAGAGTTCAACGCTCCATGAATGCCTATAAGTACTTCGTGAGATTGGAACCGTGGTCAAAATACCAATATAAACTTACCTTTGTTTGTAATTGTGTTTATCATAAGTAATTTATATTCACTATGAACATCACACGTAGGTACCTACTAATAAGTATGTCTACTACGTCATTTTATAATTATATAGAAGAAAAAAAAAAATGTGTGCAAATTAAACATGAACTTAATTGAAAAATAAAAACAAGCCTACTATTATAATTAACACAAACTCTCACTATCGGTTTCTCTCTCTCTAAGTGTTATACATATTTGAAATAATTTATTATGGTCTTTATTTTGATACCCATGTTAACCAGTCAGAAGGAATAAGATACTAAAATCAAGTGTGACTTTAATCACATGACTGACTGCAGCCATGGTACTTAAAATAATGCAGCGCATGTTATACAGAATAATTTAATAATATCTACTAACAAAACTCCAATCTTCTAAATCCGTTAAAGCGTTTAAGTTAGATGAATTAAAGATACTCACAGACATGCCCACATATTTACATGGACCTTGAAAACGTAACACCCCTTCTTTAGGCAGTCGTGTAAAAACCTATCGTCACGCAAGTTAAAATGATGCGTATTATAAAACAAAGCAAAACAAAAGAACTATCACAATTATGACAGAAACAGGACAAATATAAGAGTTAAATATACCTACTCTAAAGACATCTAACCCTCTCTTGCGTCAATGGTTTCTAACATGAACGTAACCAGTGCGGATTTGTAGGTTCAACCCCTCCCGAAATTAAAAAAGGTATTCAAAAAGGTAGGTGTCACTGTATACAATTTTGGCCAGTGTTTAGTCACATGCGCGGTGCGAGTGTATCCGACTGCTACGCAAGAGATCATGGGTTCGATCCCCACCCAGGATAAAACTTTGTGTGATTAGCACGATGGTTTATTCTGTGTCTGAGGGTTATTTATCTATTACATATATGTATGTATTTAGAAATATATAAGTATGTTTATCGGTTGTCTGGTTTCCATTGTACAAGCTCTGCTTAGTTTGGGATCAGATAGCGTTGTGTGAGTTGTCCCAAAAAATATTATATTATTATTATCATCACAATTGTACCCCCCCTCCCCTTTCGAAAACAGATTCTGGGTACGCTCATGGTATCTAAGGACCTAACCTACTTAACTGAAGCAGCTATATATATACAAGGTTTTGTATGATATGGGGAACACTCAAAATAAGTAGATAAAATAAGAGTACAACACTGGTTACAAAATTCATCCCAAAAAGAAGAGATGTTGTAGCCACCACAGGAAAAATAGGCAATAGAAAAGAGAAGAAGGAGAACTATCTTCCTAAACAAAAGTCAAAGAGAAAGACAACGATAAAAACATAACCATTCCGTACAGTCGGGTAAAAACAGACTATCATCACAACATGCCCAGCAAGGAACAGGTTATCAACGAATTAGTAATGTCACTCATTACGCTACGGACGATGTGAACCCACTCCAATTAGCTTAGTTGAAGGGTTAACAAGAAAATTATTAATTTGAGATGGTCTGCTGTTGTTCATAAATAAAAAGAACCGGGCAAGAGCATGTTGGATCATACTCGGTGTAGGGTTCCGCAGCCTTGAATAATTGCATCAGCAGAAGAGCGTATGTTCATGGCACTTACGCTCTTTTGTTGAGAAACGCAGTTTTTCGGCAATACCTCAATGACGGTATATCCGATCATGTCCAAAATAATTTTAGTTTTAAAGTATTTATTAAGCGCTACCTTTGTGATATATTTTTTATAAGTATTTTTTGGTCATACGGTTCAAAAGGTTCAAAAGTCTGAACGATTATTTCCAAAAATATTCAACTATCAGAAAAAAAAATTAGAAACCTTAAAATGTTTTTGAAAGATAAAAAAATCAGCTTTCGTTACATGTGTGGAGTAAAATTATTAATTTTTATTATCTCAATAAGTATTATATATTTATTAATCAAACTAAGTGGCGGAGTGAAATTTTGTGAAAAGGTGTGTAGTAGCGAGACACCTTTTCATAAAATTTCATCAATATTCATTGAGCAGTCTTTGAGTAAAATGCCTGTGACATACGGACGGACAGACAGACGGACATAACGTATTTATAAGGGTTCCGTTTTTACCAGTTTGGCTACGGAACCCAAACAACTATCGCTCTGAGAATAATTCTAACCAAACGAATAACCAGGAAGACGTTTTGATATAAAATCGTGTTCTATCTAAGTTTTAAAGTGCCATTTTTAAGTGTCTTTAATAGCTAATTAATACATTTGATATTTCCTATGTTACATCATAATTTGGAGCTATTGATAGATTAGCAGGCACTTCCCTTTAAAGATCAAAAGGGGATTTCTCTCTTGTTATTAAAGGCATATAGGCAGATAAAAGGGAAGAATTGACTAGAAAGCATGAGGGCGCCAGCTCAGCGCGAACAGATTTTTTAACTATGACTGCCTCGGTGGCACGATTGCTGCGCAAGACATTGTGGGTTCAATTCCAATAAAAATTTCAGTGATTTACACAAATTGCAGTGCCGAGTCCGAGTATAATTTGTGTCCGTGATTTGTTTGTAATGTCCTTTGCAACTTGCGACACAGAGGCGCGGAAATAGAAAAACATTAGTCCGGATATCGTAATAAAAAAACATTACCCTTCCTTTTTGGCTTTGCCGTAGTCGGGTAAAAAATGATAACCTCTAAACAATTTGAGGAGTAGGTACTTCAAATTTGATTCTATGGACAAAAATTTGCAATCCTATAATTTCTTAACAGTAATAATAATAATATCTTGGGACAACTCAAACAACGCTATCTGATCCCAAACTAAGCTGAGCTTGTACTATGGTAACCAGACGACTGATAAACATACTTAAATATTTCTAAATACGTACATATTATGGATAAATAACACCCAGACACAGAATAAACTATTGTGCTCATCACACACAGTTTTATCCTGGGTGGGGATCGAACCCACGACCTCCGGTTTAGCAGTCAGGGTCACTAACCACTAGACCAACAGGCCAGTCAATGCATAGGTTAGGTAGGTATATAATTTTGTAGGTTTCTAATCATCTCGAAATGCTTTGACATTTCGTGATACTATTGCACCAGACATTAGCCAATCGGTTTTGTCTGTATCGATTGTCGATATTCGTTTAGTTAGATGTCATACTCATTTCCGAATACTAATATTATAAAGGTGAAGAGTTCCTTTGTTTGTTTGAACGCGGTAATCTCAAGAACTACTGGTCCGATTTGAAAAATTACTTTTACTGTTTAATAGCACGTTTATCGAGGAAGGGTATAAGCTATATAACATCACGCTACGACCAATAGGAGCGGAGCAGCAATGAAAAAATTTGCAAAAACGGGGAAATTCGCAGACGAAGATGCGCGGGTCAGCTAGTGATTTATAAATGTTTGTAACGGAGTTAACTTAAATCCACTGATAGAAATATAAGTGACATAGGCTTGGTTTTAATACGAGGTGGGAGACATCGCAAATGTATGTACTATACATATAGCTAACATTTTTTTTTTAAAGTTAACTAGTAATGTGGAATAGAGTCCCACAATACTAGCAATCTTGTTAACCCCTCCAGCTAAGCTCAAAGGCTTGTGCTATGAGTGGGTTCACATCAGTAGTACAATGGTAGGATTCGAACCCGCGACCTCACGATTGCGAGACCGATGCCTTAGCCATTAGGCTACTGCCGCTTCAATATGTCACCTAGCCTACACAAACGTGGAAGTATGGATGATCGTACTCCTATTAACAAGTTAAATAAGCCGTCGTATGTATATTGTAACATGACAATGTGAAGGCCAAACGGCCTCTTATAGAAATCGGGAAGTATTCTAATCTGACGTCATAAGTAGTTAGGTATGTCTAACAACTGCTTCACTACATAATAGGCTGTTGAAAATCTCGATGTGATAATAACTTTATTACTGCGATATAATATAGATAACATTTGGAAAACGGGAAGAACATCATTGACAATGAAAGGGTATATTTATACTTTAAGATATTAGATATTACTAGCTGACCCGCGCAACTTCGTCTGCGTAAATTTTCCCTTTTTTCTTTTATCTTCCTTTTTTTTTTACAACATTTTTCATTGCTGCTCCGCTCCTATTGGTGGTAGCGTGATGCTATCCAACAATAAAATATTTTTTTAATGCGGCCCAGTAGCTCCTGAGATTATCGCGGTCAAACAAACAAACTCTTAATGGTATGAAAAATAGATAGTAGCCGATTCTCAGGCTTACTGAATATGCATAAAAAAATTCATGAGAATCGGTCAAGCCGATTCGGAGGAGTATGGGAACGAACATTGTGACACGAGAATTTTATATAATAGATATAAAAAAATCGCATGACAGTATCCGAGTTGCCTACAATAATATCTTTAGGCAACTGCATGGACTAGAGCGTCTCTGCAGTGCATCCGGTATGTTCTTACGAGTTAACACTTTCAATGCTTTCAAAGGTGTCGAATCGCAGGTTTTATGTCCAGGGTTGAGAGATGTGAGAACGCTATTATAGAAGGTCTGTCTGAGCGCATGATTAATAATCCATACTAATATTATAAATGTGAAAGTAACTCTGTCTGCCTGTCTGTCTGTCTGTTACGCTTTCACGCTCAAACAACTAAACCGATTTTGATGAAATTTGGTATGGATATAGTTTAAGTCCCGGGGAAGGACATAGGATAGTTTTTATCGCGATAACCGACATCCACGCGGGCGGAGCCGCGGGCGAAAGCTAGTAATGTAATGTACAAAAGGTGGTTGGATATAGTTACGTAACCGTAAAGTTCTCACTTTGTATTATTATTTTTTTTTATCGTGATTACTTTTTATTGATCATCTATTATTATAATTTTTTAATTTATTGAATCATTTATTTTATTTCATTTTTAATCATTGTATTTTTTGTTATTGATTTTGTATTATGTATTATTATTATTGTGTTATTAATGTTTGTGTGTATGTGAAATGGACTAGAAGTCTGAATAAATAAAAATAGTATTATAAAAAAAAATATTATTATATTTACATATGAAGCAAAATATCAGATAAGAATCTCCAAGGGCATGTATGTGTTGGATCTATATGTATCACTACTACTATTCCAGACATTCATTTCACTATTTAGTATCCCTAATTCTTTAAGTAATTAATAATAATAATAATATCTTGGGACAACTCGCGCAACGCTATCCGATCCCATACTAAGCAGAGCTTGTACTATGGAAACCAGACAACTGATAAACATACTTAAATATTTCTAAATACGTACATATAGATAAATAACACCGAGACACAGAATAAAACATCGTGCTCATCACAGTTTTATCCTGGGCGGGGATCGAACCCACGATCTCTTGCGTGGCAGTCGGATATACTTTCACCGCGCCACAGAGGCAGTCAAATTAAAAAGCTTCAAGGGTCTTTTGCTGATAATCACCACATTTTCATGTTTTGGAAATTGGACTGTGTGAGAATTGCACATTGTGGTAATTGGTCATTTCGGGAATTGGACATTGTAGTAATTGGACATTATGGGAATTGTACACCTAAAGGATCAGTGAATTCTCTTAAATGGACGGAAATACAAGAGTACCTATAATGTGGTGGGTACATTCATGAAAAACGTTTCTTTTGAAGATAAAATAAACATTATATCCACATAATATTCATACTATATTATTGTCTCACATTATGAGAAAAGAATAAGAAAAGCACTAGTAAGTAATCATAGTCATAAATTACGTCATTTATATTGTTCATGGTATTACATACAAAGAAATGAACCCCGTGAGTGACTCAATAGATAAGTCTGCAACAGAAATCAATCTACTTGGATAGCTTGTGAACAAAACCGGAGTAACCACAAACTAAATGTCATGCTCTCCAACAGATAAATTACTTAACAAGCATGATAGCGCTTATTCTAAGTATTCGATGCTAGAAAAACTAGATTTTTGATTTGAATAAAATATTTTCATAAAAGTAATAAGTTTAAATCAATTCGAAGCATCAGGTGTATATTTCACGTAATGAATATTTAATCAACAATAGGAATCTACCTACATGTTATATATAGTTAATCATATCTATTCGTTATGATTAAAACTCAATAATGGAGAATATCCATCGGTAGCCATAGAGTTGATAATGATATTATTAAGAAAATGTCATTTGTAGATCTGTACAGGCCATTGACGTATAGACCTGGACTGAGCCATAACCTCATAAAATTTACCATTCTCTAAAAAGAGAACGCTATTTTGTGGACATTACCTGTCAAAGAGACAGAGCCGGACTAGATTTTTCTCTCTTTCACGCTTTGCAGTCATTATTTACTATTTAATTGAAAGGGATGGCGTGGTCCAGGTCTATACGTCAATGGTACAGGCCACGAAAGAAATTATAGTACAAACATAGACTCAGCTATCGTATAGGTTTGACGTGATAACGCCGTAAATATAAATTTAAATAGATGACCGGGTGTACGCATGAAACAGTAACACGGTCCGTCACGTTCCGCCTGCTGATAGGCTAAAGTATTGTGGCCATCGGGCGTGTCCACTAAAGCTGTCACAGCCATGGTTGTTTACTACAATGTCTTCAATGTTTTCTGAAATTATAGATTACTGAATCCCCTGCAGTTTTTTTATTTGTTAAAGGTTTTATTGCTTATGGGATGTTGACTGTCAAGTCAAATCAGTCTCTTTTTATGAAATGTCAAAATGACATGCTCTATAGAAATGTGTATGGAATAGCAACCTATGACGTCATAAGTTCCTATCGTCAAATCATTACTTTTGGTATGTTTTTATCATATATTTTGCGTCAATTTGGCGCCCCCTAGACGTCACCACACGCCATGCAAGCCCTGCACGCCCGATTACGACGAGCCTGATACTATATACCTAACAATTAGTAAAAACTATGGAATCTTATCTGAAGAGACAGCCGGGTACGTAGGTCAAGGGTCCGTTATCACATAATTGCTATCAGTACAACCGGGGTTGTCTGCGGCTTTCTAGATATCAGTGAGATTGTAGTTGAGTTGAGAATATAATAATATGGTGACAATGAACTTCTCTGTTGGCCAGTTATCTGCGACCCTCGATAGACTAGGAGTTCTTGAATTGAATTCTCGAGAATTTCTTAATTAACATTGCAAACAGACGTTAACCATAAATCAATAATATCTATAATTTTTCATTTATGTCACTGATGTCTTGCAGACTCTTTGCCAGCTACAAATAGGTATCTATTATAGGAAGGTAACGTTTAAAATTTAGGGGTATTGCAATACCCCTAAATTTTAAAGCATTATATTATTATGTTGCAACATAATATAATGCTTTGTTGTTTAAAGTCCTCTGTGAACTGCGTTCTAAACTTAAATTCTTCTTTCTATAGCGCGATCTTAAAGCTATACTATAGCCTCATTTTCAATTTCCACAATGAGGCTAAGATTTGGCATGACAATCGTGACATACAATAAACATGAAATCACGAGAAAATCAACTGAATTATAAGTAACGGAGGCTATGTATTTTTAAAATATATTATCTAAGTTACTTCATAGCATTGCATAATGGACGTTAGTGGATATTATATCATGTAGCTTGAGGACAAATCATTCGATACGCTGCCGTACAATAGCGCTGACATCTCTAATTTCATGCCTAGTTAACATCACATGCTTACGTAGACTTAAATAAAACTGATGACTATAATACGGTACAAAGTGTTTTTAAATTATGTATACATGTGGTATACATAATAGATGTGATCAATGGCTATCAAAACAGGAATATAGTATCTTTTCAGGATAAAATAGGTAGGTATCTACCCATTTCAAGCAAATCTATACTAATATTATAAAGCTGAAGAGTTTGTTTGTTTGAACGCGGTAATGTCAGGAACTACTGATCTGAATTGAAAAAATCTTTCACTGTTGGATAGCCCATTTATCAAGGAAAGCTATAGGCTATATATCATCACGCTACGGCCAGTAGGAGCGGAGCAGCAATGGGAAATGTTGCAAAAACGGGAAAATTTACGCAAACGAAGTTGCGCGGGACAGCTAGTGATCAATAAAAACTAATGTGTACCTACTTATTTATTAAAGAAAACGATAACTAAATTTTAGTAAAAGAAGAAAACTAGCAATGTGGGATAGGGGAACGCATTACTAGCAATCCTATTAACCCTTCCAGCTAAGCTCAATGGCTTGTGTTAGGAGTGGGTTCACGTCGGTAGTATAATTGGTAGGACTCCAACCTCAGGATTGCGAATCTAATGCCTTATCCATTAGGCTACCGTCACTTCTAGTAGTGATAGACATTCTTCTTAGACAGTTCTTAGACAGTGATAGACTTGCTTCATTCCCTGCCCTTGTCGATCAGAGACAAGGGCTCGGGATATGTTGCTGCCGACTGGGGGGGGAGTCACACTCTACGGAGTGTACTTCTCCCCAAACCGGAGTTTTGCCGATTTCGAGGTCTTCCTTTCCAACCTGGAGACCTCGATACGGCGCTTGGCACCTCGCCACGTGCTGGTGCTGGGGGACTTCAACGCCAAATCTACGGCGTGGGGGTCACCCAGCACGGACGTCCGCGGTTCGGCGGTTGAGGAGTGGGCGGCGTCGGTGGGTCTCTGTCTCCTAAACAGAGGCGCCACCGACACGTGCGTTCGGCGGCAGGGGGGGTCGATAGTGGACCTTTCGTTCGCTACCCCTGTCGTCGAAGCGCGAGTAAGGAACTGGGTCGTCCTGGATGAGGTTGAGACGCTCTCGGATCACCGTTACATCCGATTGGAGCTCTCCCGGTCTTCCAGGATCCAGAACCCAGGTAGGGGTCACACGGCGCGCAGAACGCCTCGGTTTCCGCGGTGGGCTGTGGGTGCGTTGGACAGGGACCTGTTGGAAGAGGCGGCCATCGTTGCATCGTGGTCGTCTCCGGCTCCGACCGAGGAGGTGGACGTCATGGCTGGCCGCATTCGCGATGCGTTTACGCAGATCTGCGATGCGGCCATGCCCCGCTCACGACGTCGCACCCCGAGGAAGGGGGTGTATTGGTGGTCCCAGGAGCTTGCCTCCCTCCGCGCCGCTTGCATCAGTGCGCGGAGGTCCTATACCCGCAGTCGGACTCGTCACCGCGATGTCCAGGAGGAGAGCCAGCTTTATGAGGCGTATCGCCAAGCGAGGGACGCCTTTAAGCTGGCTATCTGTCGCGCCAAGGAGAGGGCGAGAGAGGAGATGCTGGAGGGTCTCGACCGTGACCCCTGGGGTCGTCCATATCGAGCGGCGCTGAACAAGCTCCGCTCAGCGGGCCCCCCCCTTACCGAGACTCTCCAGCCCAGCTTCCTTGCGGAAGTGGTCGAGGGCCTATTCCCGCTGCAGGCAGAGCACGCGCCCCCGGCGATGGTCTCCGAGAATGAGACCGACGACCGGGAGGCCGACACAACTGTGCCGCCTGTCACCGAAGCGGAGGTGGGCGCGGCTGTTCTTCGAATGCGTTCGAAGAACACCGCCCCTGGGCCGGATGGGATTCCCGCTCGGGTTTTGGCCCTAACCCTCGACCACATGGGGGACCGCCTCAGGGGACTGTTCGACGTGTGCCTGGCGTCCGGACGGTTCCCTGATTGCTGGAAGGCAGGGAAGCTGGTGCTCCTTCCGAAGCCGGGACGGGCTCCCGACTCAATTGCGGCCTACAGGCCTATCGTGTTGCTGGACGAGGCGGGGAAGTTGCTGGAGAGGATTCTCGCTACCCGCATCGTCCGACATTTGAACGAGGTCGGCCCCGATCTGTCGGACGCTCAGTACGGCTTTCGTGCTGGGCGCTCGACCATTGGGGCCATTCTGCGCCTGAGGGCCGCATCGGAGGAGGCCGTCGCCGGTGGAGGAGTGATGTTGGCGATATCGCTCGATATCGCCAACGCCTTCGGGTCTCTGCCATTCAGCTGCATCAGAGAGGCGCTCCGGTATCATGGAGTGCCCATGTACCTGAGGCAGCTAGTGGCAGACTACCTCGAAGGCCGAAGGATTCTGTACGAGGACCGAGAGGGTGAGGTAATCCGCAGGGACGTCTCGTGCGGTGTTCCACAGGGCTCTGTATTGGGGCCCCTCTTGTGGAACATTGGCTACGATTGGGCCCTGCGGTGTGGTTTCCCCCCTGGGATAGGGGTCATCTGCTATGCGGATGACACCCTCATCACGGCCCGGGGTGGGAATTTTGAGGAGGCGGCGCGCCTGGCCAACCTAGGGATTTCCCGAATGGTCGGGCGCATCGAGGCGCTGGGGCTTAGGGTGGCCCTTTCCAAGACGGAGGCCCTATTATTCCATGGGCCCCGTCGCGGTCCACCTGCTGGCGCCTCGATTGCCGTCGACTCGGTCCTCGTACAGGTCCGGGCCCAGATGAAGTATCTGGGCCTAGTGGTAGACGGGCGGTGGCTCTTCGACGAGCACTTCCGCATTTTGGCGCCCAAGCTCGAGGCTACGGCGACCGCACTGGGGAGGCTGTTGCCGAACCTGGGCGGGCCTAGTGCCTCGAGTAGACGGTTGTACACGGGGGTGGTGCGGTCAATGGCTCTGTACGGCGCACCCGTGTGGGCGGCGTCCCTGACCGCCCAGAATAGGGTCCGCTTAGTGAGACCCCAGCGGACCATGGCGGTCAGGGCCATACGCGGATACCGCACGGTGTCTGCAGAGGCGGCGTGCGCATTGGCCGGCACACCCCCGTGGGATTTGGAGGCGGAAGTGCTCGCCGAAGTGTATCGGCGGGCGGTGGCTGTTCGGGCAGGGGGTTCGGTGCCTCTGCCCGAGGAGCTACGCGCTTGGCGCGGTGAGGCACACCGGGCAATCATGGCCCGGTGGCAGGGCCGGCTGGAGGCTCCACGGGCAGGTGTTCGAACCGTGGAGGCGCTCCAGCCGGTCCTGGAGGAGTGGGCGGGGCGGCAGCACGGGACCCTTTCCTTCCGGCTAGTGCAGGTCCTTTCCGGGCACGGGTGCTTCGGGAAGTACCTGCACACGGTTGCTAGGAGGGAACCGAGTCCCGCCTGCCACCACTGCGACTGCGGTGAGGACTCGGCGCAGCACACCCTCCAGCATTGTCCAGCTTGGGAGCGGCAACGTCGAGTTCTCACCGCAGTGGTCGGAAGTGACCTCTCGCTGCCGGCCGTGGTTCTGTCCATGGTCCGGAGCGAGGGGTCGTGGAATGCGGTCGCATCCTTCTGCGAGGACATCATCTCGCAGAAGGAGGCGGCGGAGCGCGTCAGGGAAGAGAGCTCCCTGGCGGATCCGCTCCGTCGCCGGCGAACCGGGCGGCGTCGGCGCGCACATCTGCGCCTGATGCCGCCTTAGGTGGGGCTGCGGGCGGGCGTACGGGGTAATCTGCCTCGCCCGCGGCCTTCCGTGGAGGCGCGGCACCCTGTGTGTATCCAGGGGCCGCGTGGATGTGAAATGCCCGGAACGCAACAACATCGCGTCCGGGCATTGCCACTGGGCGGGCCGCCGACGGTATAACACATTCCGGCGGCCCGTTCGCGAAGGTGGCGAGCGATACACGGCGGGTTTTTTAGTGGGTGCAAACCCCACACTACCCCTACCGTCTTCCCCGGACGGTGGGGGTGTTCGTCAGGAATTTTTCCCGCCAAAAGAAAAAAAAAAAAAAAAAAAGGAGTGGAGTCAGGTCGGTAGTATAATGGGCAGAATTCGAACCCGCAATCCTTATGATTGCGAATCCGATGTCTTATCCAATAGGCTGTATCTTTGTGACTGATTACTAAAAGCCAGCAATCTCGAAAAGTAATGCAGTGGAGACAAAAAATACAGGGTGACATTGAAATCAGTCGACAAATTGATACTGAAATTATAGATTACTGAATCCCCTGCAGTTTTTTTATTTGTTAAAGGTTTTATTGCTTATGGGATGTTGACTGTCAAGTCAAATCAGTCTCTTTTTATGAAATGTCAAAATGACATGCTCTATAGAAATGTGTATGGAATAGCAACCTATGACGTCATAAGTTCCTATCGTCAAATCATTACTTTTGGTATGTTTTTATCATATATTTTGCGTCAATTTGGCGCCCCCTAGACGTCACCACACGCCATGCAAGCCCTGCACGCCCGATTACGACGAGCCTGATACTATATACCTAACAATTAGTAAAAACTATGGAATCTTATCTGAAGAGACAGCCGGGTACGTAGGTCAAGGGTCCGTTATCACATAATTGCTATCAGTACAACCGGGGTTGTCTGCGGCTTTCTAGATATCAGTGAGATTGTAGTTGAGTTGAGAATATAATAATATGGTGACAATGAACTTCTCTGTTGGCCAGTTATCTGCGACCCTCGATAGACTAGGAGTTCTTGAATTGAATTCTCGAGAATTTCTTAATTAACATTGCAAACAGACGTTAACCATAAATCAATAATATCTATAATTTTTCATTTATGTCACTGATGTCTTGCAGACTCTTTGCCAGCTACAAATAGGTATCTATTATAGGAAGGTAACGTTTAAAATTTAGGGGTATTGCAATACCCCTAAATTTTAAAGCATTATATTATTATGTTGCAACATAATATAATGCTTTGTTGTTTAAAGTCCTCTGTGAACTGCGTTCTAAACTCAAATTCTTCTTTCTATAGCGCGATCTTAAAGCTATACTATAGCCTCATTTTCAATTTTCACAATGAGGCTAAGATTTGGCATGACAATCGTGACATACAATAAACATGAAATCACGAGAAAATCAACTGAATTATAAGTAACGGAGGCTATGTATTTTTAAAATATATTATCTAAGTTACTTCATAGCATTGCATAATGGACGTTAGTGGATATTATATCATGTAGCTTGAGGACAAATCATTCGATACGCTGCCGTACAATAGCGCTGACATCTCTAATTTCATGCCTAGTTAACATCACATGCTTACGTAGACTTAAATAAAACTGATGACTATAATACGGTACAAAGTGTTTTTAAATTATGTATACATGTGGTATACATAATAGATGTGATCAATGGCTATCAAAACAGGAATATAGTATCTTTTCAGGATAAAATAGGTAGGTATCTACCCATTTCAAGCAAATCTATACTAATATTATAAAGCTGAAGAGTTTGTTTGTTTGAACGCGGTAATGTCAGGAACTACTGATCTGAATTGAAAAAATCTTTCACTGTTGGATAGCCCATTTATCAAGGAAAGCTATAGGCTATATATCATCACGCTACGGCCAGTAGGAGCGGAGCAGCAATGGGAAATGTTGCAAAAACGGGAAAATTTACGCAAACGAAGTTGCGCGGGACAGCTAGTGATCAATAAAAACTAATGTGTACCTACTTATTTATTAAAGAAAACGATAACTAAATTTTAGTAAAAGAAGAAAACTAGCAATGTGGGATAGGGGAACGCATTACTAGCAATCCTATTAACCCTTCCAGCTAAGCTCAATGGCTTGTGTTAGGAGTGGGTTCACGTCGGTAGTATAATTGGTAGGACTCCAACCTCAGGATTGCGAATCTAATGCCTTATCCATTAGGCTACCGTCACTTCTAGTAGTGATAGACATTTAAATCATAGGAATCAAGTGCCTATGATATGAATAACGAATTGTGCTTAGAAATTATTATACGTGTAATGTGGGCATCGTGTTTTTTATCTAAACCGGAATTATACAATAGACATTATAATATTGGCGACAATAAAGTAATGAAATAATTTCCGGCTTATAAATAGGACGATGAAAGGTCGACTGACATTTTTCGGCACTTGGTTATTAAATTTTAATTCGTATGCTAAAAATATTCAGCGAATGGAATTGACCTTTATTTCTAAATATACTTTAAGTAATTATCAATTTTATTGTCATATAATATGGTGCTGAGATCATATTTACTTTATGAAGTGGGAGCTATATGTAGCTTATCTTGAAAGAAACTTGTTTCTTCCAAAGTGTAATTTGGAAAGAAACAAGTTTGCGTACATGAGATATGGCATGTAGCTGCTTATAATTGAGCAGTCTCCCAACTTGTTTGTCACCTTATACAAGCTAAATGTTGCCCATCTAGTGCATAGGATTCGATCAGTACAGGAGGGTGCTATATGACTTAACACTGGTCAAGTGTTAAGTCATATAGTATACTAGCTGTCCCGCACAACTTCGTCTGTGTAAATTTTCCCCGTTATTGTAACATTTCTCATTCCTGCTCCGCTCCTATTGGTCGTAGCGTGATAGCCTTCCTTGATAAATGGGCTATACAACAGTGAAAGAATTTTTCAATTCGGATCAGTAGTTTCTGAGATTCAAACAAACAAACAAACTCTTCAGCTTTATAATATTAGTATAGATGACAATTTATAATATTAGTATGATGATGTGCAATTGCTCCACGCCTCTGGCCATTGCTTGTCAACGCGGACCAAATGTATGGCGAAAACATGCGTCTGGAGGGGGGGGGGGGCAGTGCAATTGCCCCTGTTGCTCCTACCTTGGAACCATGCCTGATGCCAGCCCTAGGGTAGAGCAGCAAAATTTAGCGGTCGCTCTCTACGCCAAGTGACAAGGACGCCACCGCGGTTGTGGGGGGCGGTCCAATAATAAGAATTGATGTTTCCAATAAATATTTTTGAAAATATGGTTTACACGAAACAAAAACGTTAACCAAAGGGCGCCGAAAGACACTCTATACTCAGATTAAGGGCTAGGGTGGCGCGGAATTTAAGATATTGCACTAATAATACAACACTGTTTAATTCAAAATCTTACGTTTTTCAAAAACGACGAATAACTGTTTACCAAGTCGCTGTTAGAGATAACGAAAAACCGGACAAGTGCGAGTCGGACTTGCCCACCGAGGGTTCCGTACAAATTTGTACATATTATAAATATTATAGAATTTTATAAGCTACGGGTCTTAATCGCGTAAATATTTTATTTTAAGGCTAAATACCTTTGTTTATCGCCCAACGTTTCGACCGTATTGCAACGGCCGTGGTCACGGGTAGACTGTATTTAGCCTTAAAATAAAATATTTACGCGATTAAGACCCGTAGCTTATAAATTCTATAATGTGTACAAATAGCGAAAGTTTACGAACATATTTATATATATATTTATATATAGTTCAGGAATCGAATCTCGCAGTTTTTAATAAAAAATAAACGGCCGTATCTATTTTACGTTAACTTAGAAGTTTGGTTTTTCACAGCTTCAATAGACTATAGGTATGACTATACATATAGTTTTAATTTTAACTCGATACCTCCGCGTGTTTCCGAGCTAAAGGGTCTTGAAAGATATAAGGGTTCTGTTTTTTTTGAGGTACGGAACCCAAAAAATAAATATTTTTTTTAAGTTTACTGATAAAATTACAGCTATTCCGTATTTACAAATTATTTTAAACATTACAGGCAAAAAAAGTATTCGCGATTTTTGAGTTAAGACAGTAATTGATTAAAAAAGTCAGTTTAAAAAAAAAAAAATCTCTCAAACATATATCGACGTTTATATAATTTATGGAATTCTAAATGAAGTGTTTGGTTATAGCGAGTTTAGCTTCCGCGAAAAAAATAGCGAATAATTTAAAATATTATTATCCAAAAATATCCGTGTTGATGTCATCGACTTGTTGTGCATCAATAATGTGCATGAAAATTTTAGACAAAGGAAATTCCCTGTCTATACTAATATTATACAGCGGAAGAGTTTGTTTGTTTGTTTAAACGCGATAATCTCAGGAACTACTGGTCCAATTTGAAAAAATATAATAATTTGTTAGATAGCCCATTTAGCGAGGAAGGCTATAAGCTATATAACATCGCGCTACAACTAATAGGAGCGGAGCAGCAACGAGAAATGTTGCAAAAACGGGGAAAATTTACGCATACGAAGTTGCGCGGGACAGCTAGTGGTAATATATAGGTAGCTGTATATGAAAATGTACATCTGCCTCTCCGTATCATATGTGTTTATTCATCAATTAACTGAAACTAGAAGCTTTGAGTGCAAAAATAAATAAAAATCGTTGGTTTAGCTGAGTAACCAGTATAGAAAACAATCATTGTCTCTTCTTACAGGTAGATTACGCGACATAGGGTTCGGCTAGTAATTTTTTTTTTTATATAGAAAAATTGTGTGACTAGCCAAAGAGTTCATCTAGTAGATGGTGAAAAGAAATTTAAGGATATGTCTTGTAAAAAAATCATGAAGTTAGGAAAAAACACAAAAACGAGGATTTTCGTATTGTCGTTCGTAATCTATACTAATATTAAAAAGCTGAAGAGTTTGTTTGTTTGTTTGAACGCGATAATCTCAGGAACTACTGCTCCGAATTGAAAATTTGTAGGAAAGTTATAGGCTATAATAACATGGCGCTACGACCAATAGGAGCGAAGCAGCAATGAAAAGTGTTGCAAAAACGGGGAAAATTTATGCAGACGAAGTTGCGCGGGGCAGCTAGTCTAACATTATGTACGAACGAATATTTGACTTTATTTTGTCGTGCTCTCCTGCGCACTGTGAAGTAATGGTTGTATGTGGGAGAGCGAGGTGGGCGGGCGTGTCGTTAATTGTGTGCGTAGCGCTGAATGAATAATTCGCTCGGCGTAATGCCCACTTATACAAAAGAGCAGCCTTACTAATATTACAAGTGTGTAAGTAACTTTGTCTGTCTGTCTTCTACCTTTTCAGGCTGCCGCTTTAAACTGCTGAACCGATTTAGATGAATTTTAGTATGGAGACAGTCTGACTCCCAGGGAAGGATATAGATAAGATAGGGACAAACAACATTATTTTTTCTTAATATTATATTCCTATTCCCAAAGATGGAACCGCAAAACAATCGCTACTTGTCACATACCTAACTGGCAGACGTGGAACTGTGCAGTGGGTATCATGCCGTTCCCTTCAATAGTAACTTCATTGCGACTGTCTCTCCACATTCCGCCACTTACCTGAAACAAAAAAAAACACCATAAAATACTTGCCTAGAAATCAATATCCACCATGGCGAACCACCACCGAAGTGGAATCGACAATTCCTTTTAGTAATTTGGAAATTTTAGAGTAACAAACAACCAAATCAGTTGATCAGTTAGTTCGGGTGCGGACTCGTCGTCACACCACTTTGACACACTGGTGTGACTACGAGGAATTTTTGTCCTCGTAGCACGATTCCTATCATTGACCCTTTAAAAAGGTAGACCTTTCTTATTCTTCGCTATTTGGCTGAATAATAAAAGTTTTTCAAAATTCTTTATTCACTTATAGTAAAACAACACTTGTGTTGTGATTCGTCGGGATTTTACATGTACATGTAACGCCATGTTCGCAAACAATGGTAAAGCCAGAGAACATGGCAATAAAAACTCTCCAATTTTAGAATGCATAAATGTTTATAAACTTGATAGGAACATCCAGAACCATCTTATAGGACTGATGCAAATTATATTATAAAAAGCTGAAACATGAGTTAAACTAAAACCAGTCTTAGTGGGTACAACATAGCAGGAGCATCTACTTACAAAAAAGGTAAAAACTATACGTGAAATATTAATTCTGATATCAAAAGAAGGAAAAGAAAATTTATTTTTATGATTGAATAATTCTAAAGAAATATGATTTAAGTTCAACCTTTAATGACTGTAATAGTGTAGTGTATAAATGATATCACAAAACAATATTAACCAAAGAATAATGTTTTTCCCCACTGTCAAATAATTCATTAGTGAACTGTAATATTGTAAATTGCATTACTTTGTAATATTGTAAAGTAAAATATTTTATGTAGGTAGTCTTGTAATTTATGTAATATTGTAATTATACGGCTAAGTTAACGAACAGTAAAATACTAAGCTGCCTATCGGTATGAATAGATACTACTTATGTCTCATTATCAGATGAATATGACTTCAGAACTAAACACTGAAGATAAATACTACAAGATTATATTTTCAAGAACTAATTGAAAGCGTTTTACGTAAGAAAACTATGGCTTTTACAATAACATTGTAGTGTGTGAACATGACATAATGAATATTAGGTAATGTATCTTGTGTGATGTAGTCATTGGTTTAGTGGTCAGTGACCCTGACTGTTAAAACGGCTATTATACTACCCTGAATCAGGGCCCCAAATCGAGGCGTCCTTGAAAATTTGTTAGAGAATTAGGGCCCTAACTCTTATTACACCTCTCTTTTTAAGGGTTTAGGGTCTCTGATTCAGTGTAGTGTAATAAGCGCATTAGTTCTGATTTGGGATTCCCATACGGGATACCACTTTGTTGCAGACCTACAAATTGTTGTTCCGAGTCTGAGTTTACTTTATGTTCGTGAATTAAATGTTTACCTACTTACTGAGGTAGTTGTCATTAAAATAAAAACCCGGCCAAGTGCAAGTTGACATATTTTTTTTAACGGGATCTCTGTAACGACCTTTTATTTAATATCAGATATCAAACCATCTAAATCCAATCTATTCAGAGCCGCTACTATAGCAACCTGAGTATTTAGAGTGAATATTTTGTCTTTTACTATATCTACTGTTTTGAAAATGGCATTAAAAACAAAAACAAAACATTCGCTAATTTATTTATTTTAAATTAATAGTAACACACAAGAATTTATAACTTTATAATCTGTACTTTTTATAAATTCAACCTCCAATGGGAACTTATTTTTTATTTTTTTTATTTGGCCTCCCATAAATGAACCCTTTTTTTTAAATTCAGACACCTAATTATTTTTCCTGCAATTAGGTTAGAAACTATGTGTTAAACATATCAAATGAAAGGGATTGTTGTGAGCATGTCAAATATATTTTAAAAAAAATCTAATTTAAAAGTAACTCTTTTATTTACGTTTTGGGTCCCAGAAATACATGTATACCAAATTTGAACTTAATCGGTTCTGCAGATTCGGAGCAAATTGGCTGTGACAGGTGGACAGACAGAAACACGAGTATATAAGGGTTCCGTTTTTTCCTTTTAAGGTACGGAACCCTAAAAATTAACAAGAAAGTAAGTACCTATAGTTTTTATTTTTTGTTGTTCAAGCATCCAAGATTAAGAGAAATATGAAGAAATGTAATTTAGTTTCAGTTGATAACAATTTGGCTGAAAGAGTTATTTATGAGAACAATGACCCCGGCTCGACCGATAGACAAGTCCAACTTTAATGTTCATTCATCCATCGTTAGGTACAAGTCTTATCTGAAATCTGCTCGGGATGTTCGTAAATTGTAAGCATGGAAAACATTAAATATCTTCTAAAAGTATCGCAATTTTAGTAAAACTCAATATTTCCCCAGCCAAAACGTACTTTCAAATAAAAAATTAGTATTATCGCGTAGCTTCTGAGAATAGGAAATGTTGTTTATTTATTATATTCTTATAAGAGTGTTGCGATGTGTTGAACTGCCCGACTGCAAACTATAAACCTTGACTCACTCTCTAAATAGATAATTGAACTCATAAACTGATATAGGAGCGTATCTGCGAGGTATTAGTGTCAAATTTAATAATATCGGTACGTGTATTCTATGTAAACTCCTGTTGCTGAATTAATTTTCTGATTCTTTCAGTTTTAATCTTGAATGAATCGTTCCATTTCATTTTCCAAGGCATGTTGGGTGGGCAATCTTTATGATTATACCTACAAGCTTACTACGATTTATTTTTAACTATGGATGATTAAAACCGTAGTTAAAGCTAAAAATAAATCAGCGTCCGATTTGACTGTAACTATCTAAAACGATTTTATGTAGTTTGTGTTTAGTTTTTTAAATTAAGTGAATTTATGTCCGATTTTCCTGTTAGAAAATGATTCCAAGTTTCTTTCATTATTATAAATTTTAGTGTTCTCATTGACTAGCCCCTAGAAAAAGAAACGCCTACCGCCTGTTTCTCAATAGTTTTGTTTTTATTCAGGTTGCGATGATTCGACATTGACCGCGATAAGTATTTTAAAGACAGATTTGGTAACACACTGAAAGATCATGGTGCATAACGTACCCACCAATTTGTATTAGAACCAACTATATTTTCATTGAGGTATAATTATCTTGACTATCAAAACTCTAGATATTTACCTAACACGTGGATAGACCAAGGCCACACGGAATATTGCTTCTGCCAAAGCTCATCGTGATGTTACAACTATACACTGTTTACAAACTGTCTCCATAGGTAAAGTGCTATTGCTAACATATAGCAGATTATATTTTTAAAACATAGGCACCATTGGAAAACGGTTGAATCTCATCACGCTTCCACATCTGTGCAGGAAAGAAGAACACGAAGACTAAAACGTTCACATTGGAAACAGATTTGGTATCTATCCGAATTCAATGTGGACCAAAAAGTACAAAACATTCTTTTAAACTTATACAGGTTGCGAGCGCGAGGTAAGAAATACATTTTTTAGCTGTTGGTATAAAAATTGTATCATTATGTTCATTTTAATATAAACGTAAAATTTGTCAACATATACTTAATATGATTAGTTGGATGTATAAATGATTGCTATTCCACCAAAACTTGACTCTAAAGTAGTATCTACTTAGACAGGTAGGTACGTATCTACGTAGTTACGTTGTATCCTAAATCAGAATAACAAACAAGCTATAATTAATCTTTTGTATTATCAATACCACAGATATGTATATCAATACTTATGTACAATAGAGGTCGTGGGTTCGTTTCATCCAGAATTAAACTTTGTGTGATGAGCACGATGGATTATTCTGTGTCTGGGTGTTATTTATCTATATTATGGATGTATTTAGAAATATTTAAGTATGTTTATCGGTTCTCTGGTTTCCATAGTACAAGCTCTGCTTAGTTTGGGATCAGATAGTTTTGTGTGAGTTGTCCCAAGATATTATTATTATACTTAAAGGGAAAACGTTAGATCCCGTTTTAGAGTTCCATAGCACAAATTACGTATAGCGGGCGGCGTAGCTTTTTAATTTGTGTCCATAGTCTACGCATCGGAACCTAGATTTCTTCCTTTGTGAGCATAATTCAAAGTTTGAATGGAGCCTCTTAACTTTTTTTTTACATGTTCCACAACACAAACACACACAAAAATTGTCCAAAATATAGCGAATGAATTACTCTGTCTCTCTCCCAAATATTTAATTTATTGTAGCATTTTAAATCGCTGTTGTTTTTACACCGAGAAAAATTACAGTCAGCTGGAGTCGGCACATATGCGCAGATGCTAGCATTTCGTTGTGTAACTGTGTATCCAATGACGGATGTTCTAAATTATATAATGTTATATTGATTACAACGATAAACTATAACCTATACACGCACGCATATTAAATAAATTACGTAGAATTACTAAGTATACATAATACTTAGCAACAACTTTTGAATGATTGCATCGGTAAAGTGGGTTATTGTTGACTTGCCACATTATCGATTTGCCAGAAAAAAGTATAGTATTATACGGATCTATTCGTTTTATTGTTTTTTAACCAGTTTAAAAAAAAACGGGTAAGAGCATGTCGGACCATGCTCAGTGTAGGGTTCAGCCTTGAATAATTGCATCAGCAGAAGAGCGTATGTCCATGGCACTTACGCCCTTTTGTTAAGAAACGCAGTTTTTCAGCAATAACTCAATGATGGTATATCCGATCATGTCTAAAATCATTTTAGTTGAAAGTACTTATTAAGCGCTACCTTTGTGATTTTTTTAAATATTTTTTCACACAATTTATGCAACTTTCGGAGCGATTATTTCCAAAAATACTTACTTAATAAAAAAGTTTATTAGAAACTTTAAGATATTTTTAAAAGACCTTTCGAACGATGAGACACACGTAAATGTTTGTTAAAAAAAAACTTCTGCTTCTGTTACAAATATTTTTTTTTTATTATTTAGCTATCAAACTAAGTAGCGGCTACTACAAGACACCTTTTCACCAAATTTCATCAATATTTATTGAGGAGTCTTTGAGTAAAATGCCTGTGACATACGGACAGACAGACAGACATGACGAAACTACAAAGATTCCGTTTTTGCCATTTTCGCTACGGAACCCTAAAAAGGGGTTCTTTGTTTGAGCAGTAGTATACTCAGTATACCCTGATCCGATTTGAATGGCGTTTTCGTTCGTATATACATTTCTTGCAAGATTTTTATGTATAAAATGAAGTCCCAGATTATAAGGCACCAGAGAGGTTTTTAGAGACGCGACGGTTTATTAATTTAAAGACGGTTAAGGGTGCGTTTTTTTGCATTGGTTCCTACTCCTTTAGATCCTTGCCTAAAATACATACAATCATTAATTGGTTTAATTATGTTTTATTGCTTTTTCGTAGTGCCAGTAAATTTAGAATTATTATCTATGTAATGCTGTATTTTTACGAGCAAGTTTTAATGGGACTTTTATTACGAGGTATCTTTGTACAATTTTATAGATTACGCGTTTTAACGTCGTAGATATTTTAAGATTAAATACAGAATACTTTTGATTAGGTATCAATGACAGTCCTCTGTGAAATTGTAGCGCATGTACTCCTCGAATGCACCGGCGTCACCCAGATCCGCAAGGAAACACTTGGAACGCCAAGATCCCTTGCGGATGTCCTGGAAGTCTAGGAAGATTGATCTGCTTCTGACGGGAGGTGGGCTGATTGAAACGGCCGCTATTACACACGTACAATAGTCCACTTTACTTAAGGGACTTAGTGCGGAAACCAAAACCCTAACACAAAACATACCTTTGATTTATTCCCCGACGAGGTATCTTTTTTACTAAAGCAATGACCAACCCATACAAGTGCTGCTTCCTAGTTAGATTGAATTTCATTCCCTTTGTTTGAGCACACATTTTTCAATTAAAAGCCTGCGCTACTGCGGGTCGTGATCGCTATTACTACAGAATACCGGAGAGTGCAGAAGTCAATCTTCATAAAAACTTGATACACGCACACATATATATCACTCACGGCCACGGAATCATGGAACACGTAAAACCAGTGATAGAGCGAGTGCTTCGCGATTATGTGTCCATCAACGATGTCTATGTAAGCGTTCGTACACTCTTCTGCGAGAATGTATGCAGGCAGAAGAAACACGAATACACGTGCTCACGGAGTGTGGTAGTGTAACAGAACAACGGGCACGACTCCTAGCATCACCAACGTCCCTTCAGGAAGCCTGCAGTAATTTGGGCAAGCTGCTGGCATTTTGGGAGTGCATCGGTAGGCTGGAGTGACAGAGAGAATAAGTATAACGCGCACAATGGCCCAATCAGGATACTAAGTGCGGTTTTTTTGTTCGCCCAAGTAAAACTAACCAACTAACAGTGTGCATTCGTCGAGAGCGTTTAATATAAGGCTTGCGTTCTGTTCTCTTAGTATTCTGTGATATTACTTGACCTAACATGGCTGCCATCCTGCTATCAATGTTCTGTGGCTGCCATCGACCGCCACAAAGCAATAAATGAAATCGTCCCTCTAGGGATCTGTCAGCAGCTAATACAAATATTAAAATCTAGCAGTAACTTCCAATATTGCTAATATCTAGTAGCCTTGTCTGTGGTCGCCTGAAAAGAGAATTGATTTAAAAAGGGTTGGTAGTAGTTAAAATATGTGATTTAAATTGTAATTACTTAACTAGTATCTATACGAATGGAAAATAATAAACAAATTGAGATTTGATTTTAATTTTTGTTGCTTTTTTACGGAATGTGATAAATGTCTACCAAGGACTGTAAGGGTAGAGGTTTTTAACGTTCAGCAAAAAACAATAACATCTTCTTCCATTCCATTTGAAAATTGAATGGAAAACAAAGACAAAACATTCGCTAGTTATAATATATTTGAAATTGGTTTAAAACCTCTACTAAATTAGGCATTGTATGAGCTTAATTAGCTTTTGCAGTGCGTAAAATAAAAGGCTTCACGAATCGATGTTTCTACAAGTGACAATTTTAACACGCACTTTTTTTTGTTCTAATAAATGTTGAGTAAACATAATTGGAGAATGATGCGAGAAGCCGAAGATAGAACAAAGTGGCGTGCAATTGGAGAGGCCTATGTCCAGCAGTGGACTGCGATAGGCTGATGATGATGATGAAACATAATTAACTAAAAGCAAAATTGAACATCGTCTTTTAGGTGCGTTTAGTGTTTTAGGTTAAAAGTACGATAATAGTTGCCAAATATGGATGTTTTTCGGTTTTCTTTAACTTTTAAAAATATAATATGTTTATCAGTTGTCTGGTTGCCATAGTACAAGCACTGCTTTGGTTGGGATCAGATGACGCTGTGTGAGTTGTCCCAACATATTATTATTATGTTATAGCGTAAAACGTAGGTAGTTGAGCAACAAATAAAGTACAAGTTACAAAAATACGTAAAGGAAAGTCTTTTGTTGGGAAAATGATTAATTGGCGTCAACCCTTTTAGTGTAGCCCTACCGTCCCTACGTCGTCGGGGGTAACGTACTGACCTGGTTAGTTTTTACTCCACTGCCGGTATGTCCACAATCACGTTCATGAGATCGATACCACTAGACATAAAAGTTCATTCCATTAATTAAATAAGTGTTTTATTTAGGTAAACTTGTATTTTGAAGCGGTGGTATTCAAAATATCGTGGTATCGGACTCGCAATCAAAAGGTCGCTTTTTCGAATCCCGATTAATAAATTGCTAACGTGAATCCACTCAGCTTGCTGCTGGAGGAGGTTAACAAGATTGCTAGAAATGTGCTACATGGGTCGCATGTCGCAATCTAAATAAAAAATCTCTATAATTTAAATCTAAAATCTATCGAGTTCAAACCCATAACGTCTACAGAAATAATATAAATATTATTTATATATAATATTATTTATAATTCAAACGTATATTGATTTATTTCAAAAATCACTCATATTTGAAATTGTCTTAAAATGGCCTTTATTTTGAAACCCATTATAAGCCGAACGGAAAAGTAAAAAATAATCGTCACAACAATCATCTAAATTCATTCAGGCGTTTAGAAATTACAGCCTTATTTAGAAACTCACAGGCGTACCTCTTTAGGCAGTCACATACGTAGATTCCTTCTTTTGTGAGGCAGACTAAAAGAACCCTCGTCACATTAAAATTTTAAAAAGCTGATAGGATAGAGATGGTCAATATATTTTTTGGCTACTGCCAGCTTGTTGGACTAGTGATTAGTGACCCTGACTGCTGGGTCCTTGGTTCGTTCCCCACACACGATAAAACTTTGTGTGATGAGCACGATGTCTTATTCTATGTCTTTGTGTAATTTATCTATTATATGTATGTATTTATAAATATATAAGTATGGATATCAGTTGATAGTTGAAGTTGTGTGAGATGTCCCAAGATAAATGAATACCTATACATTATTATTATAATTTATCATTTCGAAAAAAAAGTTTACAGCCCAAGACAAGAAAATAAAACATTATGTTCTTGAACTCGAAAACAATTTAAAGATTTTTTTTTAAACGACTCCCGCATTTGGGTACAAGCCCTGTATCGCGGGGGACTTAACAATCATACAAGTCACAGACACAAAGTACACCCAGACTCGGAACAACAATTTGTATATCACTCAAAGTGGTATCCCGTGTGGGAATTGAACTCTCTGAAAAAAACCTCTTGCGTAGCAGTTGGTCACACTTCCACCGCTCCACCGTGGCAGTCATTTCGAGATTGTGCAAATACATATTTATCAATTTTTGTTTTCAGATTATGCTTTTATTATAGATTGATAAAATAGAAAACTAAAAGTCTTTTGATTATCAACAAATAGAATGGAAATGAACATTGCACAGAGGAAATGAAAAATACTTAGGGCAAGTCGTATAACTGACTCTATGATGAGTAACTGTCGATGTCGTGGAGACAGACGATAATACCGATGTATTTAAATATTGATGATACTTAATTATACCTAGATATAATAATCAACTGCAATAAATATAGATGTACCAATAAACAATAATTTCAATAGATATAATAATTGGTCAGCCTGAAGTAATTATATTTAATTATGGATGAAATATAATAACTTTCATATAATTAGGTACGTATTTACTTGAAGAATAAGGTGGATTTTATTCAGTCGCCTGATTTTCTCATTAGCATTAGAGTAAGAATATATTTTTTTAATTTTCGAAAAGATAATGTCTTTCCATTTTTAGGAAAAAGAGTCTTACTTAGATTATAAGTAAATTTAACTCAAAATTAACTACAATCGCATAACTAGTCATTTAGCGGTTTATAAATTATTATAATTATTTTTTATTATTCGCATTTCTTCTATTACTATTCTATTAATATATTTTTTCTTTTTTCAAGTATTTGCTCAACGTGTTTGACGTGGGACTATAAAAATGATGTCATTTTTGCAACTTTTTTAAAGCTTTTAAAGGACATTTCGGAACTGTGGAAATGACTGTAAAACTCAGGTTTCATCACTTTCACAGCCACTTAATTATACATGAAGTACGAACAAAATTCATGAGACCGAGTCTTTATGCAGTTAAAGCGTACAAGAAATTCTTGACATTGTCAGAAATCGGCGGGAAAATCAACTAGAATAACATCAACTTAAAAATAAAAAGAAGAAGGACATTATGGACCATAGACAATTTAAGATAAGGTTATACTCATGGCTGCACAGGGGACAACGTGAACCTTTTCTAAATTTATCCCAGCGCCCAATCGATATGATCGCACTTCCCTGAGTCGCATACCGTCTAGACAGACGCATACATACCTACATTACTTACTTACATTGTTCGTTAACAAAGCCTTCTGAAAAATCCGGATGAAATGGATTTTTCAGAATCCAATCATATTCATTATTTAGTTACAATTAATAGGTAATTAATTGATTTGCCTTTTAAATCAATTTCAAATAATATTGTTGGAAATGTGGGATTGAAATGAATTGGTAATGGAAAATAAAAATATTCCATGAGACATATGCGTACTTACTATGTTTTTAAATTTCATCCTAAAGTTCATGTAGGTTCGGTTTGGATTCACCCATAACATACATAACTAAGTTTTCTTCAACAACTCGCTACGAATGAGCATTTATTTTTTTGTTTTTTCTTAATTATGTGCTGCACCTAATCCTTTTTTGTAGCTAGTAACGCAAAAACTACTATAAACATTTCAGACAGGGTATTTTTTAATCAGTTAAGTCTCGATTATAATTTTTTAGGTTTCCATAGTACACAAGGAACCCATAAAGTTCCGTTATGTTCGTCCATCCGTACTTATCTCCCCAGCTTTGTTAGTCAAGTGCCCCTGCCAGCTAAATGGTGATTTTTGGAAATGTGAAAAAAATCAGGGTAGTATTATATACATATAACGAAATTAAAAGGAAAACTGTCATAGCTATGTATGCTTTGCAAGTTTACAAAAAAGAGCTGACCAAGTGAGAAGTTACAATAATTTTCGTACAAATTCCATTGAAAATTACTACATTATAATAGGTATATTATTCCTATTATAATGTTATAAGTAAATTTGAAAAAAAACAACAGAAAACCCATTTCTTAGACTGAATTACTGTAATGGGCAATTAGGGAACCCTACATTGTTCGTGACCCGAGATGCACTTGTCCGGGTGTTGGGTTCTGGAAATGATCGACCATGCTAAGTTGTGGTCAAAGAAAAATACAAATTGTTAATTCTTACAAAATTCCGATGATTGAAACACGCACATGTACTAACCTACATATGTTATTAATGTAGATAGTTTGAGAATTACAAAAAAAAACTTTTATCAGAATACTGCTATGTTTACGAGCATGTAGAATATTTTCCTATGCGATAACGCGATTATACCGCCTAAATTGTGTTCCAATGTTGATAAGTACCAGTAAACAAAACTGTTCTCACATACAATGTATAATGCTGTATAAATACAATCAGCTATGTCGTTTTTTAAGCCAAAAGATCTCATTAAACCCCGACGTGCTGCTAAAATCAGACCATGTGAATGGACTTTTTGCAATGCGTTTTTAAAAATAATCTTGGTTTGATCGGGACGTATTTAATGTAACTGTTTTAGTTTTCGCCTGCTTGTCTGTGTGTGGCTGTGACTTCGTAAAGCCGAAATGGGTGAACGTATTAAGATGTCATTTTATTAGTAGGTATAAATCTAGTTTAATCCAGATAGTTTTTTGAATGTGACATGTGAGAACTTATCTTAGGATAGGTTTAGTCTCACCTGTCACTTGTTTTAAACTTAGTAACACTCTCAAGGAGAAAAAAGAGGCCTAATTAGGACAGTAGAAAACAGAAGAGGGAAACTGATAGGACATCTTATCCTTTGCTTCGTAAGAAACATTATTGAGGGAAAGGTTAGGGAGAAAAGGGAGGCCAAGAATCAGCTACATGGACCAAATGAAGAAGAAGGTAGCTGTCATCTTTACTAATCTATACCAATATTATAATGAGGAAAGATTTGTATTTTTATATGTAACGAATAAACTTGAAAACTACTGGACCGATTTCAAAAATTCGCCATTGGGAAGCTATACTATCCCCGGGTAACATAGGCTCTTTATTTCTGTATTCCCACGGGAATGGGAACAACGCAGGTGAAACCGCGAGGCGTCCGCTAGTGTCGTATAAGGAAGTAAAAGAAAACGCTATTGACAGAGATAAATAGAAGCACTAGGTTCGATATCTAGTCTATGGACTTTACATGTATTTCAATTCTCGATCGACAGTGTTAAATGGTTGTGAAGTCACAACCAAGATACCAGTCAATACTTAGATACCATGCAGCGACATAGTGTTCGATACTATTTTCTAAGAAATTAACTTTAACGTGAATGTGAGGGTTTTTAAATGTTCATGCATTAGCTGGTTTAGTAAAAATAAACGATGTTCGCTTACCGTTAATTCGTCTATCAGACAACGTATCCTCCTCATCCCACCACGGCTGATCTAAGATCCTACGCGTCGTCGGTGGTCGATCAAAATTCCCGTAGTATTGGAACTCCATTCTTAGCGGAATAATTTTGAACACACAATTATACTCAATTATTACACAAGAATCACTTAAGGAATACACAAACACCAAGTCACCTTTAACGCTGGGGCGATACTGATATTAATAAAAGTCTTCTCAACCAGACAATTATGAGATAAACGATTGACTCTAAGTGTAATTTATAACAATAATAACATATAGGGTCATTTTATCACCGATATAGTACGGTAAGTCGTTCGTTTCTTGTCGGATAGTATGAGTTTTGTCGTGATCAAGTTTGCCTTAGGCAATGTTCTCGTCCCGCATCTTCTGTGGTACTACGGTTCTGAATTATTTGCACCCAACATGTGAGCTCGAGATTGTAAACACAAACACTATCCACGGCTTACACAAATACAAGAGAAGTAGATATTCATATTGCTTTTCTCGCTCGCGGCCGGTCTGACTTCAAGACACATTTTTTCAGTGATTTATTGCAGAGGTAGGTACATGTGCTTTGAATGTATGTGGACGACTGAATAAGTTAAATATTTTTAGTTTGAGATAAGCGAGTCACCTAATTATTTTGTTGGCGTATCTCGGATGCCCTCAGTTGTCAGGCAAAATCGTTCGTGACGTCATCAGCAAAATAACGATAATGTTGTTTCTTAAAAGATCTGTACCGGTTTTTTAAGTAGTGTGCTAAAAACAAAGGAGAAACTAACTAATCGAATGATCACGGATCAAGGTACAGCCTAGACCTAGAAGCTTGAAATTTGAGTACACGCGACGTTTATTTAACGTAAATGAGCACTAAGAAAATTTAGGTACTTATTTCCAACTACCAATGCGGCGAGAAAAATATCGGCTAAATGCGTGTCGGATTTGCTCTCAGAGGGTTCCGTACAAACTTATGGGTATAGGTAGGTACAACAGTTTGTACAACGAGGAAATCTACCTCTTAACAACTTTGAAAGGTTTATCACGTTATGTTTACACTTCTTGTAGGTTTTTCTGTAATCTATAATGCTTTAATAAATACATAAAAGAGGTGATCTTCGACAGTCCTGAAGAACAGCTCCAATTTGATGATTTTTTTATTTAATGGTTCTAAATCAGAAACCTTTTAGAGTGGGGTCTGAATGATTGTCTAAACCTATCTAAACAATACCTCTATGATATTTATGTAGTAAAAAAATCGTATCGTCTCAATTGGTCTATTTTTTTTTAAATGCTGATTTTCCTTAGTTTTAGCATAAAAATTATTAATTATGTTAATTTAATATGAATACTATGGTTAATTTTGATAAAACTGGTGGAATCTCAAACAAACATTTTACCCCTTGCAACCCCTATTTTACCCCCTAAAGGGTTGGTTTTCAAACAACACCGATACACGTATTTATTTATTTTAAACCAAAAAGCCAAATACGAAATTTAACAGATCTTACTCTAAAACTGATTGAGTTTCATACACACTTGCAACCCATATTTTTACCCCTTAGGGGCCGCATTTCCGAATACTTTTTATACTTTCTTTAGTAGATGTTAAAACACTAAAAGCAACCACTGCAAAAAAATCACATCTGTAGTTCCAGCGGTTTAGGCTCTGCGTTAATGAATCAGTCGGTCAAATCAATCAAACAATATAAATGATTTTCGTCCCCGCTCCAAAACCTTTCCGATTTCAAATAATACAAACAGACAAAATAAAAAAATGAGTTGTGAAAATGGAAAATCAACCGCTTTCCATTTTACCCAATTCGTGTGTGTATAAACGGGTTAGGTTGCCAGAAATTCAAAGAAGTAAACTAGAATATAATAGCAATAAACTTAAAACTGGCAGATGCACAGAATGTGCAAACCATAGTCCTCCTGAATCAATAAACGGAGTAAAGAGGAAAACATTAAAAAACCTAAAATCATAAAACCTTTTTCTCGAAAGCCCTCAAGGACAGCACCGATGCTGTCCTTGAGGGCTTTCGAGAAAAAGACTTCATTGATGCCACTAAAACTAGAAACTTTTAGACATGTTAAAAAATCATTTATTTGCATTATGCGTCCGTGTTTGGGTTACAGAAACGTATATGTACAACAACTCAATCGATTCAGTAAATTCGGAGCAAATTGTGACACTGGCTGTGACAGACGGACGGACATACCGACCTGATTCCAATTTTTCCTTTGAAGTACGGAATCCTAAAAAGCAGCAGTTTAAATATAAATCGACAAAATGTCTTGTCATTTCCAGAATTCAAAACTAGTTCTGATGTGAATGCTCTATATGTCTCGACGAAGGGCGAGGTCCCCTTCGTTTTACTAATTACCCAAACTATAATGTAAACAGCTAAGTACCTACCTACGTGAGTACTTACCTACAAAATGACCGTAGGCTTTGGCTCTATGCCGCCAAAATATTATCGTCGAACAAGCTACTTTTCAATTGATTCGCATTTAGAATACTTTCTATCTATCTCAGTGGTTCCCAACCTTTTCATGAACAGGGATCACTTTTAGTTCTTTGTTATTCGCAGGGACTACCTTTATTATTTAAAGAGTTCTCTGCACTAAATTAATCTGAAATAAAACTTCAACCATAAAATCAATATTACTTGCTTGCTAAATTATTTTGATAGAAAACATACTAATTTTCTTTTAATATACCTAATTAACTAAATAAATTTTGAATCAATGTGATTTTTGAGCTCGTTCGTGTGAAATTTGAAATCGTCACGGACCATTTTTTTTATTCCTGCGGATCACTGGTTGGGAACCACTGATCTACACTACTACAAAATACCTCCTTGAGAAATTCACCAAGTTGATACCAGGAACAACTAGTAATGATCTCTTTACTTTATTAAGTAAAGAGATCATTACTATTCGAGCTATTGCTCGACAGCGTCGTCGAGAACTGCGATCACCATAATGACAGAAGCTTCCCTTTTGAAATAGAGCTTTAGGCTCTATCTAGCGCAGCCTGTGCCCCAACCAACTTACAATTAACACAGCTGATTACAATTTATAACGTATAAAACTACGCCACAGTTGTATTAATGGTGGCAAACGGACACTACAGCTCCTCGTTTAACGTGTAAAATATATGTTAGAATACTATCTGGACTTAATCGCATGAAAAATTTAAAGGCACGAACCTTTAATTTACCCCACGTTTCGATCGAATTGCACCGATCGATGGTCACGGGTCGACTAAAAAAATATACTTGAAATACGTGATAACTACATAAATAAAAACGAGACTTTATGATTCAAAATCATAAAAACTTAAAAGAATTTATACTTAAAACTGGCAATAAGACTTTGTGATTTAACTAACAAAACTAGAAAGAAAATAAACTTGAAACAGAATGTGCGAGCCATAATCCCTACCGACTAATATCGGCGGGAAGAGAAAAGGAACTACTCCGCGAAACTAAACGTACCTACATTTTATTATTTTCTAGTTCTGCCTGCGCTTCCATCTTTCCAATGTATCTACCATATACTATACGCCAGGCTTAAAACGATGCCGATATAGGTACACCAAATTTTAGCAAATCGGTCACATAGATAGTTAAATTAAATAAGAATATAGAGGTATAGATTGAGGTAGGTAAGTAGGTACTATGTATACTCAGACAGTTTAACACATTGCATCACTATCTCTTCCTATTGTAACCTTTAAGGGGATGAATTTCCAAAAACCCGTTGTTATCGGATGCATCCACTATATAAGGAATACGTCCTCGAAATTTCACGTCTTTACGATCAGTAGTTTAAAATGTGCGTTGATTCATCGGTCAGTCAGACGATGACGAGAAGAATTTTATTTATATGGACTAGCTGTCCCGTCCCGTCCCGTTTCTTTTTCTTTGGTTTTTTTTAAGTAAAAACCTTCTACAGCGTATTAGAAAACTAAAAAAAAAGAATAAATGAAATCCGTAAAGTCGTTCTCTAGTTATTTCGTGACCAAGGAAAATATGAATTAATATATACTGAAAATTGGACATTGTGTGAACCCTGGTCATTTTGTGAATTGGACATTCAGCGCCTAAACGGTCTTATTTGCAAATAAACCTTTACCAGGTTCCTTGTTCCTTGACATATTGCGGCTGTCAGGCGAGGGTAGTTGAAAAGCCCCGCACCTCACGGAGACATCGCCAAGCTGCCATCAGTCGACCCGTGACCACGATTGGTGCAATTCGATCGAAATGTCGGGTAAATAAAAGGTCGTACCTTTAAATATTTCACGCAATCAATTCCCGATGATTTTCAAATATACTAATAGAAAGCAAAATATATAGGTAGGTACCTAAGTTTTATTCCGGAGCAAAAACCATTGTTACCCAGTGCGATTATTTTAACCAAATAAAACTAAAACTTATGGAATAAACTCCAACCAATCAGTAATAAATGGCCAATGTAATTCCTATTTATTGCATACACTCAGTCACATTTTAGCAGCTATGTCTAAATCATTGCCATCTCTTACGCCGTTGTGGATTTCAGTTTCTACATGGCTAGCCATTCGTCCTGTGCCTAAAGTAGCAATTTATAAAATAACTTTTTTAAGAAAAATAAACAGCAATTGAAAAAAAAAAATCAAGCACTTCACTTTGAATGCAAATTTCGCTGACACACTCCTATAGTTAGTCTATACATATACCTGGTGTTTTATAAGCTAGGGCAACGTTTTATGCACTAAAACCTTCTAATAAAAAGCAGTCGAATAGCGAAACCCCCTCTATATCAGATCACGAGCTTTCGAGAAAATCGCACATACATACATACGTATGGGTCAAACAGAGAACCATCTTTTTGATGGCGGTTAAAAATAATATCATGACTATTCATTAGTACCTATTATTCAGGTATGATTAAATTGTTAGTCCATTGATATTATCCATCTCCCGGAAGGCTGGCCTTTTCTTTGCACAGAGAATAAGCATTGCCAATATTGCCATACAAAGTGGCAATGATGCCAGCCTTCTGGGCACTATACCGGTTGACATCGATGGGGAGGAATTGTTCGACGCCTAAACTGGTTGCGACTCCCTTTTTATGTAATCCTTTACTAGGTAAATTGTAAATAATGTTAATAGTTTGTTCAAACTTAGTTCGTAGGGTAATCTAGCAAAATATATTAATAACATTGTAAATTGTCATTTTAATAAATTCTCAACGTACTAATTTTCTTGTAATCCATTCAGCAATTCCGTCATGATTCATGATCGATCAGCAAACAACTAAACAAAACATGCAAGCTTTTAGATGCATGTCAACATCACGTATAAAATTATTAAATATTTACGGTTCGTAAAGAATTACATACGTCATGAAAAAGGTGGTAAGTATATATTTCATTGTAGAGCTATTTACGTCGGTACTATCCATTTAGCACTTCTATTGTTGATATTATTTACGTTAACGTGCTAAACATATAAACATGCCCTACGAAATATGTTGACAATGGCAATTTTATTTTAAAATGTAGAATATCTATGTACTGTATGGCGGTGTACCTAGAATTACATTGCCTACGCATTTGATAAAACGTTCTAATATATTTGCATCACGATTTTTAAACACTTCTCGAAATTGTACCTACAGAGAACTAAAAATATAAAATATTTAGAAAATTATCTTAAAATTAAAATGTAAAAAAATTGGAATTCTAATTTAAATTCGTAAATTATTTTTACTATTTATGCGAGCTCTTACTCATAAAAGCGAAAGCATATTTCAACTTTGGTTTTTATGGCATTTCTCTGCCCAGCTTCATGCGTACCTACTTGCAAACGAGTAATACATAAATTATTCAAAATTTAATTTAACATATATTTGACAACTAGTAATACATAAATTATTCAAAATTTAATTTAACATATATCTGACAACTGATATCAAAATTTATCTAGGTAATCTTAGTCTTAAAGTTCTGACTGAAAATGGAAAAGATTCATGAAGAGAAAATGCATTTTCACCATTAGTCAAGTTTACTTTGTAGTCATCATTATTTATAATGTAGATAGTTACGAGTATGTATCATTATAATGACTATGTTTACTTTTACTCAACCTAATTATTTCAAGTTTGAAATTTTTATCATAATTCTTATAGGTACATAATGATAAGTACCTAAATAAGTGCTTTCAGTGCAAAGAGTTTGTGTGTCACGGTACAAAGAGATTAGGAGAATGACACCCGTACATAACTGGTTTATTTTTTAATGAAGGGTAAATGTCCCGTTCTAGATCCATGTGCTAACCCGAACCCTTTGCCCATTTTGTTTTGACATTTACCAAAAACGTACGTGGTACATGATTTAAGTGACCAAAACCAGAGCCTTTACATGCGTAGGTATAAAGGTTATTTTTCATTGACTATTGACCGTATTAAATGTCTCGCTTGATTTAAGATAGTGACGAATTTTGCTAATCTAGAGATACATACTCATAGATAACACTTAGAGTAGAGGTCATTGGTTTTACAATCTGATCTCAAATTTTGTACGATCACCTTAACCAACCTTTCCTTGTTTATAATTATAGCACGGTTCGTTCAACTAATCAGACAAGGAACAAATATGTAATTTAACGAATAAAACACATAATGAAAAGTTATCTAAATGCTGTTTTATTACTATTTACACATTTATTAAACGTTTTCTGATTCATTGTCAATCTTTTAAGCGCATATTAATGTAGTTTATGTAGATAATGAGTTATCTTACTAGTTCTATTGATACTGTGACGTTTGGTCACTATCATAATTCACAATAGGTAAGTAATGCCTATTTACTTACTATTTAACGACTGACGCAGGAAGATAAGTGTTATTGAAGCCTATGCCTGTAGTGTCAGATTGATGTATAAGTACTTATTTAGGTACTACTTTAATAGTTTGCAATTACACTTGACATAATACTTGTTGGGTTGACTAACATAATAATCAACTTGACTGAATTTGACTGCCTCGGTGGCGTGGTGGAAGTGTGTGCGACTACTGTGCAAATTGGGACCGATTTCAACATTGGACACCACTTTATGTGATCCACAAATTGTTGTTGGCTGTCTGGGTGTATTTTGTGCCCGTCATTGTGTTTGTAAAAAAGGGCTTGTGACAAAGGACTAGTACCGCACTGTCTTTTAAAAAAAGAAAAGAAATACTTAACATCCTTTCACTTTCATTAGGTTTTGCTATTATTTAGAGATTATTGATATTGAAATCTATACTAATATTATAAAGCTGAAGAGTTTGTTTGTTTGAACGCGGCAATCACAGGAACTACTAGTGCGAATTGAAAAAATATTTTTCTGTTGGGTAGCCCATTTATCGAAGAAGGCTATATAACATTACGCTACGACCAATAGGAGCGGAGCAGTAATGAAAAATGTTGCAAAAACGAGGAAAATGTACGCATATGAAGTTGTGCCGGACAGCTATTGATAGATAATAGAGATCAAAAATAATATCAGATTGAATTTTCTTCTGAACCTCAACAAAACTAGTTAAAACTTTAGTAACTTTAGTCAGTAGTCAGTTGGAAATGTTTATGAAGAAAACATAATACCTACATCTAAGCTATCATCTGTCAGACTCTATCTCTATCGAGGGTCCTTATTCGCGTTCTTTTTTTTCGTTTTCGCGACAAGCCCGTGCGAACTGGCGCATGCGCGTAAATGTATAGCTCTCTATTTACCATTATGACAAGATTTTGACAGTTTCTACGGGCACCCAGCTTCTAGCCAGCAGCAGTAAAAGCCCTTTCGGCTTCCACACTAGTTGGCGGTTTGCTGAACCCCCGATACATAAAGGATTATTTCTGTTTTGTAGATTATTGTGTGTGATTTATCCTAGGAAATCATAATTACATACAATAATCTAAAAAACCCACTAAATAGTTTTACCGTAGAACTATGTAATAGAACAACTGGGCACTAAGGCCCAAACTAGGCTGTACCTATTCAATGGCAACCAAACAACTGATAAACATATTTATATATCTATACTAATATTATAAAGCTGAAGAGTTTGTTTGAACACAGTAATCTCAGGACAACGACCATAGGTCGTTGTCTCAGGAACTACTGGTCCGAATTGAAAAAATCTTTTACTGTTGAATAGCCCATTTATCGAGGTTATAGGTTGTAATATGAATATAACATCACGCTACGGCCAATCGAAGCGATGCAGCAATGAGAAATGTTGCAAAAACGGGAAAAATTTACGCAAACGAACTTGCGCGAGACATCTACTTTAAAATAAATACGTAATACACTTAATACCCAGTCACAGATTAAACAATCGTCAATATCAGTATAATGACGATTGTTCAATCTGTGATTGCGGAGTAGCACATTTTTAAAATAATAAAAATAAAAATGTGCTACTCCGCAGTCACGTAAATTCCGCGGGATCCCGCAATACCGACATTGGTAGGCCCTAGATCGGACATTATTTTAGTAGGAACTTAGGTAAAATCTTAGACAACAGTATTGCACAAGTCTATTCAATTGAACCATGTTAATATAGTGCCGGATTAAAGAGATAATATAGGACCTTAACCTCAAAATGTTAAATGGTGCCAAACTACATCAAACTACCACGCTAATTCTGACGCATTACCCAGAACTTCGCATCTCTACTTGTATATCATATTGGTACCGATGTGTCTTCGTTGATCCCATAAGCCTAGACTGATTTCAATGCGATTCACACCCTGCTAATTATATTTAAAGGTTTATGCCACCCACGTTCGATGACTCGCGCATAATGTGGTAGGTACTGTGGCAGGTGCGTCGGAAACTCGACCGGCCACTCGCATAAAGCCTCATTAATTGTGAACTGTTTGTCTTGACGTTCCAAAACTTTGAAATAATGACGAAGAAGAAAACGGAAAAAACAATTGGGAGAATTGGACCAAGCGTCAAGACGAATGGTCAAGGAAAAGAATTAATATGTAAAGAAATAATATTACAAGTTATTCAATATATAATATCGTTCTGGGCTTAAGAAAGTGTTTGATTCCTCATCCTCGAGAGCAATAATCCCGGCTGCGCACCCCAAAGCCAGCAAGAGGTTCACGTCACAGTACCTATGTTTCCGCAGTCGATACAGCTATTGTTGTCTCATTGTAAGTCAGGCCAGATTGAACTTGGCGACAAGTGGTTGCGCAGATGCATTTTTTGGAAGTAAATGGTGACAGGAAGCGGGGGGCGGGGGCGGTAACTAAACCAAGAGAATTAGAGATGCGATTATGCATTACATTGTCATAATTAGTATTACTTATAGTTTCGTCATGTCCGTCTGTCTGCCTGTCTGTCCGTCCGTATGTCAAGCATTTCACTCAAAGACTACTCAATGAATATGAATGAAATTTTTTGAAAAGTTTATTATAGCTGCCGCCACTTAGTCTGATAGCTAAATAATAAAAATAAATATTTTTAAGGTAAATTAATATACTTACATGTAACAGAAGCTGATTTTTTTTTTATCTAACCTCAACATGTGGAGCATCATTCGACAGGTCTTTCAAAAACATTACAAGGTTTCTAATAAAGTTTTTATATTGAGTAAAAAAAAATTGGAAATAATCTCTCCGAAAGTTGCATAAATTTGTCCCTTAACTTTTGAACCGTGTGACTAAAAAAATTGGAATAACTCACAAAGGTAGCGCTTAATAAATACTTTAAACTAAAATTATTTTTTTAACATGATCGGATACACCATCATTGAGTTATTGCTGAAAAACTGCGTTTCTCAACAAAAGGGCGTAAGTACCATGAACATACGCTCTTCTACTGAATTATTCAAGGCTGTGGAGTGGAACCCTACACTGAGCATAGTCCGACATGCTCTTGCCCTGTTTTTTATTTATAACTAGCTTTCGCCCGCAGCTCCGCCCGCGTGAATGTCGGGAACCGCTAGATGGCGTTGGAGCTACATTTTGAGATTTTTTGACAAACATTTTTTTAATTTTTCATATTTTTTTTTTTCTTAATAAAAAGTACTCAGTAATCCATTGTACTTCTAATACCTCCAAGAATATGTGTACAAAGTTTCATGATGATCGGTTGAGTAGTTTTCGCGTGAAAGCATAACAAACAAACTTACATTCACATTTATATATTAGTAGGGATAGGGATGTTTGCTGTCGAAACGCTAAGAAGAAGATCCCATAAGCCGAAGGATTCGCGAGTTAACAATAAGATAAGACCTTACACAAAGCAGCCGGAAGTCTTATAAATATATAGGTAATAATAATACTTATTATACTCGTAGTACGTTTGTAACAATTTTGATTTGTGTATGTAGTTATTTTATTACCTTGGAAATAGCACCTAGTTAATAATTATTTTACTTCCGTGCATTTGTCATTTCCGCCATTATCAAAGAATTGACAAACCGATCTTAAACGAACATTAATAGTAGTTATACCTACCCATCTAATATTTCCATTGTATATAACAATGAAATTTCTACAATATGTCGGGCCACGAACTATGTAGGGTTCAGTAGTCACGCAAATGTTTTTCATGATTTTATTATTTCACTTTGTCGGCATAAGTAATACGTGTAAAATTACAGCCTTCTAGCACTAACTGTCTCTGAGCAATGCTGCGGACGAACGGACGGACGGGAGGGCGGACCGTTTTACCATTTTGGCTATGGAAACCTAAAAAGGATTCCAAACGGTCGAACAAATTTTTTTTAAACATGCCTGATGATTTTTATAAAGCAAAGCGCAAGTGAGAACCTTTTCAAATTGTTAGCGAATGTTTATAGGCTTCCGTCGGATAATACAGAGAGTAGGTAGGTACAGAAAACAACCTTCATACGTACTTCTCTCGAAACTAAGAATCTCAAGCCACTTCGGAGCACTTAGTTCGGCAGGCGTTCCGAGATTCTTTATCCGTGAGCGATATCTAATATATATCTATGTGTGCGTATCTTTCGCTCTTTCTTTAAAGTTACCTTTATGTAGGTGTTATGAAGTGCCGCCCGGCCCGAGGCCGATATTGGTTGAGTTTGAGTCGCATGTACGACGGGAGCAGGGGAGTGCAAATCTTTTATTCTTTTCATCCCATACCTCATACCTCCTAAGTACATCGCGCGACAGGGGGGCAAATTGGAAATTATTTCACTCTGACCTGTTTTTTTCGTAATTTCGAGATGGGTGGCATAATTGAGTAAACACCGGAAAAATATTAAACTTTGACTTTTAAAAGTATTAAACTAAATGGTTACCAATAGTCAAGCCATATACCTACTTATAAACAATCTTGTTAGTATGTACCTACTTACACTTAAATAAAAATTGTAAAAAAAATTCATGCAGTCGGAGGCATTAATGAATGTCGATGATGATGAAGTTGTGCAGGCGGGTTTTTTATTTTTTAAATTTATTTTTTCATTTAATACTTTTGAGTAGTTGTAGGATGTAACAACTGACTTTTGTAACAGCTATTCTCAAGTATTGAAAATTTAAAAAATAATGGTTGCTGACTAACTTTTTTAGTATTACAGTCATAATCATATTATACCTTTTTGAAATGCATAAGATGAGCCCTTTAATTTGACACCCAATATTGCAGTATTCGAAATAACTTTTTTTTTCACACCTCTTTATTTTGACATCTCACAGCCGCCATGTTTGTTTTTTCAAACACTTGAGCGGTCAAGACGAAACTTTAGTACTTTAAGGACATCTTATATGTATAAATCCGTTCAGTGGTTTGTGATTAAAGAATATTACATATATACATACAAATTACGTGCGAAAAACATAACCCTTCGTTACAGTACCTGAAATACATCCACAGTTATCATTAAAAGTACTTAGAGCACTGTTCATTTAATTGTATAATCAAGTAAACAGCTTATCGTATTGATAAAGTCTTTTCAAAACCAGCCCTTAACCTATAAATAAATAGTAGATGATTCAACGTACCTATATCAATAAATATTATCATTCGATATCGTACCCATACTTCTATGATCTAAAAATAGAAACATACTAAGTACTCTATGAATAGAAAGAAACTTCGAAATCCGTTTCAATAGATTAAATATGTAAACGTGAATATCGACTAAAAATAACGAACACGACGACAAAATATGTTAAAAGTAAGTACTCTTATTGCAAGTTTAGCAGAAATCTGACACTTTGAATAATAAGTTAATTGTATAAAACTATTTTTAAAACAAGCCTTTCAGTGGAGATTTGGTGTTAAAAGTATTCCTCAAGACGAACCAAACAAGCACAAGCTAGATGGGTTTATCTTGTTTAATTCAGAAGTTCTTATAGCCACCTTCCGACATCATCATCAGACCCTAGATATCACTAAAGTATTCACTAAGACAAAACAATTGAGCCCAAACTCGATGGGTTATCTTTTTTCGGGTTCCGTCCGCAGCACAGTGAAAGAGTAAAATCTTGAAAAGCATTTTTACGGTACCTACCTCCCTAATATGTAAGGTGGGGATGTAATTTTTTTTCTTACCTACCCCATCGTATGGAGTATCATTAGATAGGTTTTTTTTTAAAACCTTTAGGGGTTAAGATCACTTTTAGATTTAGGGATCCGTTTGTGAGACATTAAGCTTTAGTGCAAATTTTTGTTAGAGTCAAGTGTGTGTGCCAGCTAAATGGTTGATGTTGGGTATGTGAAAAAAGTGAAATTTAAGCCCGATCGGACGTCGGGAAGTGGTTCTAATTTAGCTTCCAAGATTCGTGCCGAACACACAAATATTGTAAGTTAAATACTTTTATTTTTCTTGTAAAATTTACAAACTTTCTCCCCCTACTTTACATTCCTTATACTTCTATTATGTATTAGGTATTGTGCTCAATGTCATAAAACAAACTCTTTGCGTTGGTTGGTCTAGACCAAACTAGATTTGATCTAGACCAACCAACCAACTTTTCAATTATGATTTAACTAAGTCTCTTAAAAATATCATAACTTTTAAACTTACGCGTTGCATTATAAATACAATTTACGGGAATAAACGCGTTTAATTTAGGTAAAGTATTTACCTTATGCTTGACGTTTCGACCGGGTTACATTGACCGACAGTCTGCTTGCGACCACGGTCGGTGTAACCCGGTCGAAACGTCAAGCATAAGGTAAATACTTTACCTAGATTAAACGCGTTTATTCCTGTGTCAAATTGTCTCTTAAAAATAAACTAAATAAAAGAAATGCTCTTGCTAATATAGGTACTACAGGTTTACTGGATTCTTACCTGGTCTAGCTATAAATTAAACTCTCCTGCCTTTGCATTTACATACTGGCCAGTCTAATATAAAAAATAATGAGAATCGAGACCATACTTGTAAATTAGTCCATTATATCTGCCCTTACCTTGACCGGCACTCTACAGTATAGGACGGTTAGACAGTTCGTTCTAGGTTGTAGGTACTTAACTAAATTGTGGCTAAGGGCAACCAGTTCCACAAACCTCAATAGCGAAGTGGAGCAACTTATAGCATTATCTAAAAAACTAACTTTCAAGGGCCATCTAAGCATTGATAAGAATTTTTATGACTTTTAAGCATTTTCATGGTAATTTATCTAAACATATTATATATGAACGAATGAAAAATTCACTCAGACGAGATTCAAATCCGCGATACTAGCTGACCCGCGCAACTTCGTCTGCATAAATTTTCCCCGTTTTTGTAATTTTTATTGCTGCTTTGTTCCTATTGGTCGTAGCGTGACGTTATATAGCCTATAATCTTCCTCGACAAATGGGCTATCGAACAGTTAAATAATTTTTGACTTTGGACCAGCAGTTCCTGAGATTATCGCGTTCTATTGATCGTAGCGGGATGTTATGTATGTGCATATAACATTTCTCGATAAATAAGGTATCCAACACTAAATATTTAGGTATTTTTCAAATGTTCCTGAGATTATGTCTTTACACTATATACATTTTGCAAAAGATGGGACGTAGCCAGTGCCGGCCCCAGGCCAGATAAAATGTTTCAGTGACATGTCAACATTTAAAAAAAATCTAGTTGTGTTTATTTGGTAGTGGGTAGTGCTACTTCCTAGCTTACTACTTTTGAATCCTTACTTGGACGGGTTAGCAGATGGATTGACCACAGTACTCAAAATAAAAGACCTTTTTAGAGAGGTTACTAGGTAAATTACCTAAGGCACCATGTAGGTATCAAGTAACTTAATCATTTTTCCAGGCATGTTTACCTATTAAACTTCAATGACGCATCATTATCTAGGGAATCGCACTTAATTATCACCTAATCTATATTTATTGGAACCTATCTATATTGTAATAGATATATAGTATAATTATATTAAAGTCATAGCTGACCAGCGCAACTTCGTCTGCGTAAATTTTCCCCGTTTTTGCAACATTTCTTATTGCTGCTCCGCTCCTTATTTCTCCACTATATAATGGATGTTATTATACATATAAACCTTCCTCTTCAATCACTCTATCTATTAAAAAAACCGCATCAAAATCCGTTGCGTAGTTTTAAAGATTTAAGCATACATAGGGATATAGGGACAGAGAAGCGACTTTGTTTTAAACTATGTAGTGATGAATATGTATTTAAAACTACTCGTCTACATGAAGTACTATTTTGACGCGAATCGCAATCACGATACAAAGAGGCAATTAAAAACGCCATAGAAAATGATCACTCTGAATACACAGCAGTGATAAAATTTAGCGGACTTGGTTTGCAGTTGAAATACGAGTAATAGTTAACTCCAAACATTTCCACGTCTGTGGGTATTTTATGAAAATTGTTCAGCAGTTTGATTTAACATTTTTTTATTAATAAAATAATAATAATTAATTTTTATCTAAGTCACAGGTAATTTAGGTAATACTCCTCCCGTAATCAGTAGGTAAAACTGTATCAATCAGACCATGTATTTTAACATACATTTTGACATTAACTTTCAAATAACATTGGTTTAAAGCGCCTGAAATCGTCACTGCAATATTTATTTTCGATACGATTTGCGAATGATTTTAAATACTCACATCTAACGGATAACATTAAGCAATGGAGACATTGTTTAAATGGATCATTATACATAAAGTACTCACGGCAGCATTACTATATCCTCCGGGCATTTCAATAAGACAAGACACACAACACACGCGATGATTGCTCGCTCACGGCAAGACGAACGTTTGATCAGAGCGTGTCAAGCAACGGTATTGACTATTGAAACGCCTGCCAGTAAGTTAATGTAAAATATAAACCGACGCAAGCCGATCTTTCGATTAACCACTAGCGAATTTTCACACCACTAAGTAGGTACTTTTAGCACAGGGTTACTACATTCACAACTTAAGTTCAAAAAGCCGTAAATACAATTAATTGTAAGAAAACATCAATCTTCCCTAATAAATTAAATATTTTTTTAATAATTTACCTTCCTTTTATTTACAGAAATAATCGCTCGTACTAGGACCTTAAAATAAAGGTCTTTTGCTTAAGGTAGATTCCACATTGCAGATGACTGAATTTGGCTGAGTTTTTCTTGATGAACGTTGTCTCCAAAGCTCGTTGCATAGTTTCTGTTTCTGACAGATTCACTTTTTTCCCCTTTTTCCTTCATTTGTATAATCGAATGCACGGAATGTGTTCAATCCTCCAGAGGATTATGTCTAGCACATTCCGTACATCCGTCAGTTTTTTCTAGTTTTCTTCTTTGTATTACAAAGTCTTGTTCTTTTCCAGTTATCACGTATTTAAAGTATATTTTTCACATTAAACGCGGAGATGTGAAAATAATGACATGTCAATTTGCCGCCATTTTCACAACGCAGGTAGATATACCTTTCTTCAAGTTCCGGATTAAGACTACTTGATGCCCTATAAGCAATCCACGCCCTCTTGCTTCCATCGACGTGTAAACTAATATCGGTTTTAAAAATAAAACGTAAGTATAGATCATTGCGTAGGTAACTTAAAAAATAGGTGCTGATTCTACTTTTTGGTGCTCCTTTTGCCAAACTTCTTGGCAGTATATGATTAGGTATAAATGAGACAAAAGATGTAGTATAGTCTGGTTATAATTATCTAAAGGTGCATCTTATATACTAACGACTTCGTGTTGATAACAGATAGTAAAAACATTTAATAGATACTGAACGTGCGATAAGGAACATAAGATTGTGATGTAGATTGTAGAGATTGTAGATACAGCACAAAGATATTGTACTGTAACAGTACACCCCCCTTTAAAAAATTTATGGTAATAGTGTGTAAACACTATTACCATATAATTAATTTATATTGTAAAATATAAATTTGACCTAGACCTTACTAGTTATTTGCTGATGTATATAAATAATAATGCTATTGTACGCGGTGGAATTTGATGACGCCTGTTGTGGTGTGATTTGCTGACGTCTGTAATTTTGACTCAGCTGTTGCACGAGTGTTTATTATTTTTTTTTTTTTTTTTTTTTTTTTCGTTAAACTCTTCATTCTTCTGTCCAGTGTTTTCATTATGCCGTAAATTAGGATCACGCCGATTGTTAAAATAATCTGTCCCATTGCAACATTTCTTGTCCACCGTAAGTCCTCCTGGATCAGGTTACGGAGTTGGTTCGCTTAGTTGTAAATTAATGGTATATGTTAAGATCTATGTTAATATATATACGAATAGCTTGCTTATATCAGCGATTTTTTATAGACGTACTACTGGCTTTACTTTACGTCCCGATCGTGTAGTGTACGTGTGTGAATGCCTGTCGCAATCCTTTGAATCTGGCACGTAGTTTGATTCGTCATTGATCATGAAAGCTGGTTTCAATCTATCAATTGATATCACTGTCTCTTTATCCCTAATTCTAATGCAAAATGTTTTATCTGTTTTACTAATTACTGGGTAGGGTCCTTCATACGGCGGTGTCAGGGCTTTCTTAATTCTATCACACCGAACAAATACGTGTGAGCATTCTTTGAGTTCGGGATGCACAAATATAGCTTGATTGTGTTTTTTTCTTTTCGGAATTGATGTCATTTGTGTGATGTCCTTTTGAATTTGTTTTACAAACTCTTCGTACGTTGATAACTGTGCTGCTGATGACTCAAAAAATCCTCCAGGGAGTCGTATTGGCGTTCCATATGTCATCTCTGCTGAACTATAACCTGTGTCTTCTCGCAAGCTACTCCGCAACCCGAGTAAAACTGTTGGAATTTCTTTTAACCAATTTTCGTTGGATTCTCTTGTCATTAACGCCGCCTTTAAAGTTCTATGAAATCTCTCTATCATTCCATTGGATTGTGGATGATAAGGTGTTGTCCTAATTTTATGTATTCCCAAAAATTGTGAGAGTGACTCAAATATTCTTGATTCAAACTGTCGGCCTTGATCCGTAGTAATGCGCAATGGACATCCAAAACGAGTAATCCATCCTTCGAAAAGTGTCTTGGCTACTGTTTCTGCAGTTATATCTTCTACCGGAAATATTTCGGGCCATGACGTACAACGATCTATGATTGTGATTAAATATCTCTTCCCTTGTGAAATCGGAAGTGGTCCGACGATGTCAATATGTAAATGTTCAAAACGTTGCGCTGTCATAAATGTACCAGGAGGTGATATCGTATGTCGTTGTATTTTTGATTTTTGGCAGGCTATACATGATCTACACCAATTATTGATATCTTTGTTCATATACGGCCATAAATACCTTTGGGTTATCATTTTTCTCGTAGTTCTTTTTCCTGGATGGCTCATACCATGAATGGTATCGAAAATTTGTTTGCGAAAATGCTTTGGTAAGTAGGGGCGGCTTTTTCCAGTAGATGTGTCGCAGGTGATGTTTATTGTGGAACCCGGAAGCGTAATATTTTTGAATTTTAATCTTTTATTGTCATGTAATTTACTTAGTTCATTATCTGTTGATTGACATTTTTCCAATTCAGCGTAATCGATAGGTGATGGCACGTATATTTCCTCTATTCGAGATAAGGCATCGGCGGTAATATTGTCACGTCCGCTTATGTGTTGAATGTTGGTACTGTATTGTGAAATGAAATCTAACTGCCGGACCCGTCGCGGTGTATCGTTTGATGATGGTTTTTGGGAGAATGCGTATGTCAAAGGTCGGTGATCCGTAAATATTGTAAATTCTCTTCCCTCGATTAATCTGTGAAAATGTTTGACGGCCATGTATATTCCTAACAGCTCTCTGTCAAACGTAGAATATTTTTGTTGAGTTTCGCTCAATTTTTGTGAAAAAAATCCTAATGGTTCCCAATTGCGTCCGGATTTTTGTTGTAAAACTCCACCAACGCAAGTAGCACTAGCGTCGGTCATGAGCGCTAGTGATGCGTTGCGGGAAGGATGCGCTGTTAACACTGCGTTTTTCATGCTTTCCTTGCATTTTTCGTAAGTTTTGTCTGCTTCCGTTGTCCAAGGAACAGGTGAATTATCGTTCTTTTTTGAACCATGTAGATATTCGTTTAAAATTCTTTGATTTTCCGCTGCGCGTGGAATATTACTTCTGTAGAAATTGACCATGCCCAAAAATCTTCTTAATTCTTGAATTGTTTTCGGTTTGGGAAATTCCATGATTGCTTTGTAATTTTCTTCGGTAGGGTGTATTCCTTGGCTCGTTATATGATAACCTAAGAAATCTATTTCCCTTCTGAGAAATTCGCATTTTTCGTGATTAATGGTTATTCCATTCTCGTGTAAACGTTTGAAAACCGTTTCTAAATGCTGATAATGCAAATCTTCGTTGTCCGATGCAATGAGACAGTCGTCTACAAATATAAATACGTAGTTTAAATCTCTAAATAAGGAATCCATGAATCGTTGAAATGTTTGTGCCGCATTGCGTAATCCGAAAGGCATTCTTAAGTACTCAAAAAGTCCAAAAGGTGTGATGATGGCTGTTTTTTCTATATCTTTAACAGGAATACAATGGTATGCTTTACGTATATCTATCTTGCTTAGTATCTTCTTATTTTCTAATATGTATGTAAAGTCAGTTAATCTTGGTAGTGGGTATTTGTCCGGTACTGTCGTGCTATTGAGCATTCGATAGTCTCCGCACGGCCTCCACTCGCCATTTTTCTTTTTTACCATATGTAATGGGCTTGCCCATGGGCTATCTGACGGTCGGCAAATTCCGAGTTCTATCATATTTTGAAATTCCTTTTTGGCTATGTCGTATTTTTCTGGAGGTAATGGTCTTGCCCGAGCTGCGACGGGTGGTCCTGTAGTGATAATGTGATGTTCAATCTTATGTTTGGGCGCATTGCGGAGAGAGGACTCTTTCGTGATGTCTTCGTATTTGTTTAAAAGTTGCGTAATACGTGGATTCGTTCCCACTGCGATAGTACGAATTGTTTGTTGTGTCGCTTTTTCCGAAATTACATGCGTTGTCAGCTCTGTAACTTTGTCGATAAGTTTGCGACCTGCTATGTCGACTAATAGTTTATAGTGCTCTAGAAAATCTGCTCCAATTATTGGTTGTGTAACATCGGCGATTACAAAATTCCATTTATAACATCGTTGTAGTCCTAAATTCAAGGTAAGCGTCTTCTCGCCGTAAGTCCTAATTTTAGTCCCATTTGCAGCGTATAGTGTGTATTGTTCATTTTGTAAAATTGAATGTCTCTGTTGCTTGCTAATGACTGAAATATTTGCGCCCGTGTCAATCAAAAACTTCATACCACTTTTTCGGTCGGTAATGGTGAGGCGATTGGATGGGTGGATTGCACAGAGTTTCGCCGTTGTCTGTGCTCTTATTCGTTTCCCTGGTTCCGTACGTAAGTCATTGGTTTCCAACCGCATGGTTTAATGCAGTTCTTTGCATATTTTCCGAATCTTTCGTGGTAGTAACAAAATTGATTTGCTCCTCTATAGTTTGTTCTCGGCCTCATAATCGGGAATTGTTGACGTTTCTTGAAATGATTGTGCGTGTTGGGTCGATAGCCATATTGACCTTGCTGAATTGCGTCAATATCTATCTGTAATTTTGCTAGCTGGGCTAAAATGCATGCTGTATTGTTGTCGTTTGAAGTGTCGTTGCTAACAGCTGATATTTCGGTTACTTTTGAATTCATTATTATTTTGTCTGCAATTTGGCTCAGTTTGTCAATTTCCATGTCTTCCGTAACTGCTAGAACCGTAGTAACTGATGTTGGTAAAAGCCTGAACCATAGTAGTTTAATTGTTTCGTCACTGATTTTTCCTCTCCCGAGGACTCGCATTTGACGTAATAACTGCGAAGGTTTTTGATCACCGAGTTCTGTCTCTGATATTAATTTTTGAAACTGTCGCTGTTCTGTTTCTTCGTAACAATCAATTAAACGTTCCTTGATGTTTTTGTATTTATCTGTAGTCGGTGGTGAAGTGATTAGGTCACTAACCTGTAGTATTTCTTCCTTGGATAATTTTGCTATTACTGTACAGTATTTGTATTCGTCTCCTTGCTTCTGTGGTGCTAATATGGCTTCTAGTTGCGTGAACCATAATCTTGGTTGGTCTTTCCAAAATTCCGGAATGCGGGATAAAACCGAGGTGCCAGCAGCTACTTCAAGTGTTCCTTGCTGATTTATGTTCGCCTTGCACGGTGGTTGTGCCATGTTTCTTGCTGCGTATTCGTTCGTCGGGGTCACCAATTTGCCAAACTTCTTGGCAGTATATGATTAGGTATAAATGAGACAAAAGATGTAGTATAGTCTGGTTATAATTATCTAAAGGTGCATCTTATATACTAACGACTTCGTGTTGATAACAGATAGTAAAAACATTTAATAGATACTGAACGTGCGATAAGGAACATAAGATTGTGATGTAGATTGTAGAGATTGTAGATACAGCACAAAGATATTGTACTGTAACACTCCTCAAGCAATTGCTTAATATGCTTATGAGCTTTTTCTCCTCAAGAATGAGAATGGCACAGCGTAAGTGGTACCCCTGATGATACTAGCGTCCATAATTGGCAACTTTAAATGCTTTGTTACCACCAATTTTGCCATTTGCATGTTTGTCACTGGCAGATAAAAATTATGACGAATATTTGCCAACAGACGATATTTCCACGGGCATAACAATGTGGTAGGTATATACGTAGGTAATCATGAGCCAAATAAGTTCCTCGTGACCAAATACCGTCATGATAAAGCAAATATTAGTTACTTTTAGAATGTGCAAATTTTAAAAACTATGTTTCATGTTTGTAGGTACACGGACAACACGATTAAATTTAGACTGTAGATACCTCTACAGTCTAAATTTAATCGTGTTGTTGTACACACATGTGAGCAACATTATTTAACAACAGATTGCCATATTCTTAAAATCTTTAGATATTGTATTAATTGGCATTTTAAAAAAGAGTGGCCATGAGTTTTTATTGTCAAGTTTTCTCACGACTTTACTCTTGCGAACCTGCAAAGAACCCTATTCAACAAGATACATTTTGTCCTGTTATGTTACCTCAACTTGGCATTCAATGTAGAATCATTCTATTCCAAATTTTGTTTCACGTTCATAAGCGTTACATTCTGTAATCTAAGTGATTAAAGTACTACAAAGGATCTCAAGGCACACATCGACTCGAACAAAGTTCATCACGCAAAAACATTAGAGGCAAGTTTTATAAGTTGCAAAAAAGAGGTGTTTTTTTTTCAAGATCCTAGCCAAATCTCAATGAAATATAACCCAGTTTCTTGCTGAGTTTGGCTAAGCTAATTATTTTATTACTAAATTTAAGGTTTTATGTATGTTTACATAACCGCTTTTAACTTGTAGCCTCTTTAGTTTTAAGACTTGTCAAAACAGAATGATTGTTACATATTTACTTTATATTTTATCAAGATATGCAAACCGTTGCGGCATTATTTTTTCCGTCACTTTATTAACATAAGCAGGTGTAGGTAACTGGTATCTCAACTACGTATTGTAACAGGCACAATGAATTATCAATTATTTATGACATGAAGTAAGTAAGTATTTAATCTTATATCAAACTACACAGGTTTGCGTTTTGATAAGAGACAATTCAAATGATGGGGTTTAATTATATTGTTTTAGTGTTTTCTCTTCTTGCGCACTTCATATTATTTGCCTACTGAATACTAACAAGTTAACGTATGTACACATAACCAGACAATCATGGCACATGACATTAAAATAGCCAGTCATGTCTATTAGCAAATGAAACCTGTATTCTTAGTCTCTTTCTTTAAAATAAAAATTTAAGATATTTGAAATTTAAATTTATGGATACACAAAAAAAGTCCAAATAAATACTATTTTCGGGAACGGCTGTCTGATCAATAGGTACTACACAGCGTACTAGGGGTACAGTTGTGGGGTAAATTAGGAGAGGCCTATGTCCAGCAGTGGACCGATACAGGCTGATTGATTGATTGATCAATACTACGTTTTCATTGAATTAAAGTAGGCTTCCTAATAAAAAAGGCTTTTCAATCCATTCATTTCGAGCTACGAAGCTATCACCTACAGTCCTATCTCCAGAGAAAAGTAGGACATCCTGCTAAAATTGTACCTAACTTAACTACCTAAAAAAAGTAATTGAAGATTTATCTCTCTCCGTAGGATCACTATAGAGCCCAGGAGAAAAATCTATGGCTAAAATGTATCTATTTAAATTTTAGGAAAAAAATTAAACAACAACCCGCGGATGTTAGCTAAGGCTATAAATTATTTGTTCTTCCTCTAGCTTCAAGGTACTTCAATCCCAAAATTAATCCAAGACAGCCCATTAGTTTCGAGGATTGCATCCGATTCAAATAAACAAACAAAAACTCAAAACCTTTATTACATAGTATAGGTAGGTACCTACCTATGTACAGATTACATTAGTGTCCTAAATGCATAGGCATGCCAAAAGTTGGACATATTGCTAGCTATATTACAAAATCAAAGAATAGTTCACTAGCAATGATAGTGTGATATGTTGTGCCCAAAGAGCCCAGTCATCTTGGAGTTACAAGTGGTTGAAGTGGGAAATACTATCGATACGCTTCTGCCCAATTGTAATTTGTAAATATTGTTTATCTACCCATTGATTCTACCTCACTTAACATTTAAAAATATAAAATAAAAAGTGGATTTCAAAGAAAATCCCCAGCGGCAGAAAGTGTACTTTACTTTATTTCAACTAAATACTTAATTATGAAAGTGTAAGGTATCTAGGCCCGTTTGAAAGTATCTACTGACATCCATTTTGTGAGTTAACACATGAACGATAACCAGACTTAACGACTTTAATTCATAGAGTCGACACCAATGAGTCTTGACTTTTTTGTAATTAATCGGCAATTAGGTTCACCGTGCAACAACTTGCTTAACTTTCAAATTTACCGTTAAATTTTAAGAGGTAGCTGGTACATACAGCCATCTTATTTCATCTTTAGCAACCGACCTAGGACAGTACCTACCTTCTAATAAGTAGCTATGGATGACCGCAGTGGAACGTTATTGAGATTGAGGAAAATCGCTTGTGTTTAATATCAGCCCAGGCAAAAATCCCTGGCCTGAAAAAGTGGGTAGGTAAGTATTTGTTAATAATACAAGGTTATTTTTAGTATACCTAGCGCAAAGCTCAGACACCCCAACAAGATGTTTACTTCAAGAAATCATATAATATAAGAAAAAAAAGGCGAAGAAACCATTAAGTTGTCTCGTGTTCTTAGCAGTAACGTGCTCATTACGTCGCGTAGTGCGTAATCCATGGATAATATTGAAAATAATGGATGATTGCATTTCACATGAGATTGTGAACACTATGAAGTAATTTTTATAGGCATTTCTTGCCAATTACTTTACAAATACAATAATTGAATTTTTGAAAGATAGAAAAAACGAGGGCCTAACTGGCGAGCATCAAAGGATAGAGGTGGTTCCATTCCGGCCCCGGTTTGGCTACGGAAGTCTCGGGTTCCATTCCTGGGTCGCGACTTCAAATTATTCTATCTTTCAAAAATGCAATTATTGTATTTGTAAGGATTTCGACTGTTAGAATGATTAATTAATTAACTAATTATTTGTAAAATATAACATGGTCCAAAAACCACCCCATTCGCTTGTGTTACTGATTCTGAGGAAACGACATTCGGGTTTGCATTATACCAAGAATAACGTTGTTTATGTACCTAATCATTTAAAGTTATTATGTTAAGGTTGCGCTTAGACCAATACTTTCACCGATTTGCCTAATGTACAGTCGTATAACAATTTTGTCAAAACTCTGTACTTAATCAATTTAAAATTAGTCTTAAGTAAAGTCCACGGTACATTTTTAAAAAGTGTATTGCTGAGAGGTTTCACAACACGATCCAAGACTCTCTCTTGATACACTTTGGCTGAAGTTTTCACTCCTTTTTCACAAAAATGTAGCTTTGTGACGCCTTGATAAGACACGCCCCACAAAACCATCTCTGACGCAGGATTATGATCACGGTATACCTTTCCGACAACTTGAACAGCTTCTTCAGAACTGTGAGCGTATCTTTATCATCGGTAAAGAGGATATTTCTGTGCCCTTCACCTGCGTATCGCGATAGAAGGCGTTTTGATCGATCCACTCTCTTTAATTGTAAAGATTGATTTAGGGCATGTCCTGTATATCGACGATAAGTACCGAGCTTCAGGTCTTGTTTTATAATACGCGACAGAGTCCTAGCGGGAATCTTCATTTCTCTCTATAACATTTTTTGCTTCCTAATGGGATTTCGACGAATTCTGGCTTTAACAGCATTAACAGCCTTTGTAGTTATAACAGCACGCGGCCGCCCCGATCTTTTATGATCTTCGACAGAGGAAGTGTTGTTGTATCTGTTGATAGTACGATATACGACCATACGGCTGATAGCAAGCTTTTAAAGTGTCTGGAATATGACCGACGGCTCTATACCTACTTTGTGCAAGGCGATCACCGCAATCCTATTTTTTTGAACACCCCTATCCATATTATAATTTGAAAATAAAAAAAAAATATGTGAAATGGTGCGAAATCGAAAGAACTTTTAGAAATAATAAACGCGTTCCAAATTCAAAGTTATTAAAAAGTTGAAAAAAAGAAAAGTTTTTATGTAACAGTATTTATGGCTGTACTAGTTATCTATACTTATATACTAATACTAGCTGTCCCGCGCAACTTCGTATGTGTAAATTTTCCCCGTTTTTGCAACATTTCACGTCGCTACTCCGCTCCTATTAGTCGTAGCGCGATGTTATATAGCCTATAGCCTTCCTCGATAAATGGGCTATTCAACAAAAAAATATTTTTTCAAATCGGACCAGTAGTTCTTGAGATTAGCGCGTTTAAACAAACAAACAAACAAACAAAGCAAACAAACAAACTCTTCCGCTTTATAATATTAGTATAGATAATAAAGAGGAAAGATTTGATTGTTTGTTTGTTTGTATTGAATAGGCTCCGAAACTACTGGACGGATTTGAAAAATTCTTTCATCGTTGTGAAGCTATACTAACCCCGGTTGACATAGGCTATTTTTTATCCCTGTATTCCCACGGGAACGGGAACTACACGGGTGAAATCGCGAGGCGTCCGCTAGTTATATATAATCTGAATCTCGGCAACGGCTCCAGCGATTTTTATGAAATTTAGTATGCATAGGGTTTCGCGGGTGATAAATCAATCTAGCTAGGTTTCATTTTTGGAAAACGTCGTTTTAGAAAAAAACGACCAAATCTCGGTCATCCAGGTACTTTATATTGACCTAAGTTATTAGATGGATACAGAACCTAAATAACCTAATATAGAGCATATGCCACGTTTCTTTAAAATCTATTTTACTGACATTGACAGTACCATGGGCTATGATAACTTCTTAACCATGAACCGAGTCGTATACCTACTAGGCAGGTATCTACATGATTGGTATTAGAGTACCAATATCAAAATAAAGTACCAAATCAATCACTTCAATAGGTACCAGCCTAATTCATTGGTTTTTAATTTACTTTTACTTGAAATTCCAATTAGGGCCAGAAGCTATACTGCCATTAAATATCTATTACAATCCATAGGGGACCGATTACAGTTTAGGGTTACGTAAATCGTTTTGTGCTCCCTTCAAAAGAGCTGATTGCATTTTTATCATACAATTACGTAATAATAGTTAGTATTCTTTGATACAATGCTAGGAACCATTACGATAAATCATCCAATAAAAAACCGCATTCAAATCTGTCTGCTACTATGGTAGGTACTGACGCATAGACAAACAGAGACACACACACAGGTTAATTTTATAACAAGAGTTTTTTAATAACCTCTAACTAAGAAGTTTGCTACAGGGGTTAAAAAACCGCGTTGGGATACAATTGGCCGTAATCTTATAACGCTCCTCTTTTAGTCGGCTTAAGAATATCTACTGAATCTAAAGCCTTATTTTTACAAGACGTACCATCTTTGCCACTAATTTAATTATCAGAGCTTTAAGGTTTCGGGCTCGATCTAGATAATTAAATAAAATATCTCTCTCGCGTCTATTTACACATTTTTAAAATTTGTAACAATAGATTTTCCACGAGGCACGTGGTACCAGCGTTGAGGCTTCCGGGTGCCTATGTTTTATAGCAGAATATTTTTACACCGAGAGATAATTGACATTCAAATCTTTTCAGGAACTCGGCCATAATTTCATTCTCAACTTTACAAATATTTATACCTATAACTAGATGTGATTTTGTAGTTTAATGAATCACCTCGAATATCAATGTTTTTTTAATCATACGGAACCAGTTCTACATGGCCTTTCAAATTGACTAGTTGTAGTTGTGTGGTGATAGTACCTGTTCTCCTTTATTTTGTGGTAGGTAGTGACCGATGTTTACACGGGCCGATCGATGTTTGACCTCCACACGCGAATGGGGTTATCAGTGACCATAAACAAGTCAGATTTTTTACAACCTCCCACACACTAACAGACAGGTACCTAGGCACTCTTTCGCTTGATGAACTGAGAAGTTCCGGTTCCTGTTGCGTTTATATTACATTTATATATAGTAGGTATAATATTCATTCCATTTTCAAAATGGAATAGAAGAGGATTAAACGTTCGTTGATTAAATGCTGTTATTACTGTATTATGAATAAACAGGCGTCTTTATTCCTTAAGCCTGCCTAGCATCTTAATCTGAAGCCTGTGCTGAGCAGACGGTACCTATGTACATAGGTACCTACCTTACTTGTTGAACCGCGCAACTTTGCCTGCGTGAATTTTCCCCATTTTTGCAACATTTTTTATTGATGCTCCGCTACTATTGGTCGTAGGGTGATGTTATAAATCCTATAGACTTCCTCAATAAAAAGGCTATCCAACAGAAAAATATTTTTTCAATTCGGACCAATAGTTCCTGAGATTATCGCGTTCAAACAAACAAACTCTTCAGTTTATTAAGTAGCAATATTAAATACCTATAGTTTAGGTCAACTGCATAACATCAGGCGGGTATGTCTGTTTGGTGGCCTATTTCCAACACAAAATTATTCGGAAAGGAGATAACGTAAAAAAAGTTTTAGGCCCGAAAAATAAAAAATATATATAAAAAATAACCTAATGGCGCCATTGTTAATTCATAAAAAAAGGTTCTATAGGTTAAGAGGTCACTATAATAATGTTTGGTATACTATTTTTTTATTGTAAGTAGATATGTTTAATGGTTTGTGTGTAGTTAACTACGTAGATCGATTAACACAGTTATTTAGAAGTGGAAAACATATTATTATTGATGTTTGAAATGAATAAATTATGATCGTGAATTGTTTATAGTAGGTAGGCAAGTACATAGATATAAGTAGTACTTATAAGCCTATCTACTTAAACCTTAAAGTATCTAGGTCGCTCGATGCTTTCTTTGTGTAAAATTGTCTTTTCATGGGAACAAAGATAGAGATAGAGACTTAAAATGCAAAATTCTATCTATAGAAAGACAACATTTGCTTAGCTTTGATTATAAATATATGTACCTATCTATATCATAAGTACTTACACTTAATCTTTACTTAACTCTATGGTAAGTTTTGAGGTATTACGGTCTCCTCGATACAGGCTAGTCTAGTTAGAAGACCAACAGTAACACAGCAGTAAGTCCACGCAGCTTTAGATTAAGAATGATTGTATCTTTGCATTTAATGTAATACTGTATCTATTGCTGCAATAAAATATTTTTCATTTCATTAGGTATAAGAATACCAAAGTTAAAGCTGGCGTTATTTGAACTCAATTTCGCTGCTATATATCGCTGATTGCCAACAACCAATGATACAGGCTTCATTTACCTACTGGTCGTCAGACAACAACTGTGGATTGTCGGTCGCCAAGGTAGCCACAATAGCCACTTCGATAACTACTAGATATTACGTTTTCATCAGTGGTCATAGCAGGTAGTGCCATGCGGAATTTGTCTATCTTCGCATAACATAGACATAAAAGAAAATCCAGGAGTCCCTGGGTAAGTCAAAACTAAATGGCAGAACCTATACCACTTACACCGATCACTATGATATTAGCAAAATTCAGTCAAACAAAATCAAAAGTAATTAGGTAGACGAATTGTCAAATAATTCTCAAATATTTAATTAGCGGCTTGTCCAAGTAGCACAGCGTCACTAATTAATATTTTTAGCATTACTCCTTTAATCAAATTTTAAAAGACGGCTTCGTGTTCGTTTTCCGGGAAGAACAGTAGGTAGTCATGTCATGTGGCAACTGTACGATTCGAAGCTCACGACTTTTTATAAGTACTTTAATGACAAGGAAGTTTAAAAACGGTACTAAGTTAGTATAGTTACATCTTTTTAGCAAGACGAGCCGTTTAATGTACATTTTTTTACGTATAAATGCAATGCCCTTTGATGACATTTTGTCACACAAAGAAGTAAAATATATAATATATATCAATGAAAGTAAGTCAATGATATAGTTTCTTATGTTTTCGCACTTTTTGCACGGATGTTTCAAATTACACCCGTACTAAAACATTTCAAATAATTTGTCACTTTTTTATTAAGATTTCCTTAAAAGTACCTTTGCAATTTCCAATTTTTTCAGTGGAATTTCCAATAATCTCTTTCATACAAACTCAAAGTCTTGTCTGACAATTGTTAACACAATAAAAAGAATATTAGCCAAATTGGTCAAACTATTCTCAAGTGATAATTTGTCACACATGTAGAAAATTATTTTTATTTAAGTTGATTACTACACGTCCAATAGTCCAGTCCACATTGTAACCAATAATATACTGTCAACTTTAAAGAAACCATGAGAAAATAAATAAATTATAAGAACGCAATTCCCTACCTTTTTATAAAAGGAAATATATGAGAGCGTTATTTAAGTAAAATAATTTATCAGCGAAATTATATAGACAGGTAGGTACGTAATTGATCCAAGGCATAAATTAAAAAAAAAATAAGTGTATTAGAGCATTCGAATAACATTAAAACTGTTGTACGGGTATATTATCCAATAACCTTCAATCTCACAACAAAAGAAGTCAAGAACCAGAAGACATAAAGATCGACACAAATATTTTCCTACTGACAAGTTAGTTAAACAACAACCACTTGTAAAATATATACACAAACAACAAACAACGATATACAGTACATCTATACATGTAGGTATAAGTAGCTAGGTGTTAAAAATAGTAACTAAGGAAAAATTCTCACCTTCGTCGTCAAAATCTTTCCCTCCATTGCCGATCACGAACGCACTCCTCAAGAGGTGACCCATTCTTGAAAATTAGCTTACAATGCTGACGTTGTGCAAAATTTGAGTGTGCTCTAATTAAACCAATTTTTACATCGAAAATACGTTTATAAAGAATACGCGATTATATAAGAATATATTTATATACTTTTAAATGAATAATATAAAAGAAAGTAAGTAAATAAAGATATAACTAGGTAAAAAATTACCGCGCGAGTCGGTGTAAGCGATAAAAGGGCTACATCTCTATAGATATAGTATCGATAGTCACTTTCGTGATAGAAGAAAACTGTTTAATGTAGTTCGTAGCGTAACCACTCTACAAATGATGTAAACTGAGTGCTAACCGAAATTATAGCTCGCGTTTAGAAAACGCACAGAGGAATCTTCGGAGTGGGTGTGCGCTATCGATTAGTTTTTGTTGTTTAGTTTTCTTGTTTATAAAATGTATTCAGGTTTTTTTAAATTATTGTTTCTAGCAATTGGACCTCTAGGAGTAACTACAAAATCATACAAAAATCGGATATTTATCGATACCTGTTTAAAATATGTACACCAATTCGAACATAAATATGTATTAACAATGATAATGTTTACAATATTTTAAACGTATTCTTTAGGATTGAAGGTTTTTTCTAGGTTTTGTAATTAGCTGTGATAGGTTTTTGGATACTGAAATAACAATTTCAACGAAACACGTGATCATATTCGTGGGTGATCAAAGGACACAATAAGTGTCTCAGAGACACCTAATTGATCCTAGTGGAACAAGTCCTAGTAAACCACAATAAAGTACGACTTAGGTACCTGTACGTCTGTACCTATATAATTAAGTAAATCAAGGTGATGAGTCATAAAGCTTATGACTCGCCCTCTCATTCCTTGTCACACAAGAAGACACAATGTCAAACCATATATATATATATTTTTATAAATAAAGATAACTAGCAATGTGGGATTAACCTCTCCCTCCTCCGTAACGTTGTTATATACCTAGTTTATGGGCCCATAAACAAGTTCAACAAACTAGAAAATCCTAGAAGACTAAAAATAAATATAAACATAAGGCTATTCTACGGCAGACGTTGTTCTTTCGTAACATGTTGACACAAGCAAGGGAACAATGAAGCTATCTACCTTGCGTGTGCGCATCCGAGACCCGCATGCAAATATAAACGTCTACTGTGACGACTATGAGGCTTATCTCCTATAAACTGCAGCGGAAAATATAACTTCGTACTTAAAAATAGTTTTTTTTTTTTACGGAAGGATAATATCTGTTTAGTGCTTCTATTGAAAAATTAAATATCTTAAATACGTTTTTTTTTTATAAGCAACGGGTTTTAATCGCGTAAATATTTTATTTAAAGGATACGTACCTTTGTTTTATTGCCTGACGTTTCGACCGTATTAAATAGAGAAACATATATTGCAAACCAATCATTTTTTATTTTTTTTTATCTCCGTTTGGTTTTTCATAATTATTTGTATGTTAGTAGTACTGTGATGAGGGAATAGGATTTGTGACTTGCGGATCTTGCGGTGTGTCAGTATTAGAGTGAAGTTTAAAAATCAATACCTGAAATATAATGTGTAGTTGTTGTGTATGACATATTACTTGGGTAAGTGCTCAAATTTTCTCAATCGTCAGGGGTAACGAACCATGCATGGGGTGGATATACCGTTTATTTCGATCATCTTGTCACTTGCACCGTTACTTTATTCACACATATAAAGTAAGCAAAGAGTCTTTGTCATTTACTATTAATATAATTTGTTATCTTAGAACTCCTTCAAGGTTACAATCTGAAAGGTTACTCTCTATTTAAACAAACAGTAACGTCCTTTATGTAGGTAAGTTCGCGCCACCTAAGCTTGCGTCTCTGATGTTAGCGCGTAAGTTGCGCACAACTCAAATTTAGGTATCGGAGGGGATAAAGGAGACGGGCGGGGAACGACGTCCCTGCGCGGAACTACATTCGAATACAACTTCACAAACGCAAACTTAAGTGGCGCGAACATCTATTATGTACTAGCTGTGCCCGCGACTTCGTTCGCGTGAAAGTCGGGTTTAAAATAAGGTAGTTTAGGTAACGAAATAACTTCTGTGTAAATATGTTGGAAACAGTCTTGTTGATTAAATACTTACTAAATAAAAATCGATCTGTTCTATTCTTTTAGATAGTTAGTTTGGTGTGCGGCTTAAGAAGTGGGTTTTCTGTTGTTTTTGTTTCATTCTTTCAACGTTATACCTACTTATTACCTAATAATCTTTAATAGAATTTGTACGAAAATGTTGTTACTTCTCATGTGCTCGTAAACTTGTAAAGCCTAAGTACTTAACTGTGATAGTTTTCCTTATAATTTTAGTATTTACACTATTACCCTGAATTTTTTCACATACCCAACATCAACCATTTAGCTGGCAGGGGGACACTTGACTCTAACAAAAATGTTCGCTATAAAGCCTAATATTATACACAAAGGAATCCTTAAATCTAAAAATAGTCACAAACCCTAAACGCTTTTTAAAAGACCTATGTATTGATACCACACACGATGAGGTAGGTAGGTGAGAAAAAAATCACATCCCCACTTTACATATAAGAGAGGTACCCTTAAAAAAATAATGGTTTTCAAGATTTTGTTCTTTCACTTTATCGGCGTTATTCATGCAAAAGTTGCAACCTTCTAGCACTAACAGTCTCTGAGCTAAGCTGCGGACGGACGGACATAAGGGAACTATAACCGCCTTATTACAAAGAAAAGACCAAATCAAAGTTTAAACCAAGACTTTCAAGTCCAGGATATAGTACAGTGCTATTGGTCTTATTACAAAACTTAGATAATCCGTGGACCAGCTGATACCAAAGGATCTAGCAATCAGCCACAGATTATAATCAATTTAGTTCATTCATTGTTCTTATCATTCAAATATAACGTTCCGTTTTATACCAATATAATTTGAAAGTAAAGTTTTCATTGAGAATAAAATATTTAGACGTTCTATGTAGCTAAATTATTCGCCAGCACTACGTAATTTTCAAAATATTAACCTGACATAAAAGCCCTCGGCCTGCAATTTACGAAAAATCAAATAAATTCTGTCAGGATCGGAACGTTACACAAGTAGTTGTCATTAGTACTAAAAATGTAAACAAATGATGATAACCTAAATTTAACTAACTCAGACATTATTAAGGATGTTAGAAGTTTAATCTGAGTAACTATAGCGCCCAAACACTTAGAGGAACTTGGATGCGAGTTTTTATTACAAAGCTAGTTTCATTGGAACAGGTCTTAGCATGGAAGGATACTTACTCAATAAGATAATCCATTTTTGATATACTTACGTTTTCTTTGTTGCACTCGTTGTTCTGGATGTATTGGGAGAAAGTATGCCTAGATTCAACATAGGTACTGAAGCTTCGGCTGAAGCACAACAAACAATTGAAACAAATTTTATGAATATATTTATTATTTAATATCAGTGAGCTTGCTATGAAATGAAAATCTCAATTATCTACATAGAATCATTATTTATTAGATACCATTTATTCTCCCTAAGAACAGAGTTCATTTTCATGAGAATCATAAATATAATTATCTAAACTGTTAGGTAGCACTTAATAGTTATTCCATTTGACAACAAAATGGATGTTTACAATTTCAATTACCTGTAACCATTCTGTATTCCCTGTTCAAACTATGTTTGAAAAGGAATATTGAGTTGATATCCCTTAATTCTATTTAGATAAAGTCAAAGTCAAAGTCAAAGTCAAATATCTTTATTTCGTAAAATCAGGTTAATGATTATTTGAAAACGTCAAATTAAAACATACTAAAAATTTTATAAAATTATGAATGTTTGAAAAAAAAAAAAACAAAATGAGGTTAGGTGGCAGTTCCAAGTGTAAAGCTCATGAGAAGAAGCTGCCAAGAAACTCATGTGCCACTCTTTTAAAATCATCAATTTTTTTCTTTACAAAAATAAATTTTACTGAATGAACCAGTGTGTCTGGTGAGTGTAATCGTTTATAAAATAAGGATAACTAAATAATAATACTATTAGTAACTCTAAAATGAGTATATATAAACGTATTCAGCAAACACAATACTTCACTTCTTACAAAGTAAATATGTATATATACATATAATCATAAAGTACATTTTAATAGCCTGTGAGAGAAAGCAGTTCAATCCCAAGCGTTTTTGTCTTCCATATAATCAATTATTGAGTAGTAACTTTTCATACACAATTTTTTCTTAATGGTACACTTAAATTTATTACGACTTAATTTTTGAATGTCGCTAGGGATTTTATTGTAGAAACGTATACATTGGCCCCGAAATGATTTGTTTACTTTTTGTAACCTTGACGCTGGTACAACAAGTTTATGTTTGTTCCGCGTGTTAATATTATGTATGTCACATTTCTTACAGAAACTATCAATATTTTTGTGAACATATATAAGGTTTTCATAGATATACTGACATGCAACAGTCATGATATTGATTTCCTTAAATTTTTCTCTAAGTGAGTGTCTACTACTAAGATCGTAAATTGATCGAATAGCCCTCTTCTGCAGAACAAAAATGGTTTGAATGTCGGCAGCATTCCCCCACAGTAGAATACCGTACGACATTAAACTATGAAAGTAACTAAAATAAACTAATCGCGCTGTTTCAACGTCTGTTAGCTGACGAATTTTTCTAACTGCGTACGCTGCAGAACTGAGTCTATTAGACAATTCACTTATATGTGGGCCCCACTGAAGCTTAGAATCTAGAGTAATTCCTAAAAACTTTGTGGTCTCTACAGGGTTCAACTATATATATATAGCAACTATATATAGACTAGCTTTCCCGCACAACTTAGTCTGCATAAATCTTCCCTGTTTTTGCAACATTTCTCAATGCTGCTCCATTCCTATTGGTTGCAGTGTGATATTATATAGCCTATAGCCTTCCTCGACAAATGGGCTATCCAACAGTAAAAAGTTCAAAAGAATTACCCCGTTCAAACAAACTTTTCAGCTTTATAATATTAGTATTTTACAATAAATTTTAAATTGTATGCATTTTTTGTATAATATATAAACAGTGATCAATAATATATTTATATAATAAAATTGATAATTCTATATTTAGATCCACCTTATAGTTCACTAGTAAGTTTTAGGTACATTATACATAGAATCATTATTTATTAGATACCATTTATTCTCCCTAAGAACATAGTTCATCTATCAGAGAATCTTAAATATAATTATCTAAGCTGTTAAGTAGTGCATAATAGTTATTACATCACAATTTCAATAAACTGTAACTAATCTGTACTCTCTGTTTAGTGTTTAAACTATGTTTAAAGGAACATTGTAGCAATGTATTAACTAGCTGAGCTCTTATAAACATAATATTCAGTTCTTGGTACCTACCAATAACCTAAGTTTACATCTGTTCCTAGTGATAGGTATACCCATGGTTACACTTTACCAACTAAATTTTAAATTGATCAATGTTTATTTAGTTCCACTATAATATGTATAGTTCAGTAGTAAGTTTTAGGTAAGAAATTTTGTCATAATGATGTTTCTATTACTTTGTTTTGTGCATTTTGAGTAAATTCAACATTGGTTTTTGCCGCACTACTCCAGACCACCTATCAGACATTCCAAATGTGATTTTCCAACTTCAATATAAATAATGTGACATATTATAAGTGGAATGCATCAGATTGTTTTACATAGAGCACTAGTTAATGATACTATTGTCGAACAAAATTAATCTGTGTTGATCTTCAACTTTCCACACTGCATAGGTACACTTCACGTCGAGTCTGGTTGACCCAAACATTGCACAGACCACTTTAATTTTAGGACATCTCTGAGTTCTGTATATTAAATCTTCTCTCTCAATTCCAAGCTGTGATAAATGTTTTGAAAAACAAAATTATTAAATCTTTGGTCACACATCGCATTTCACTCGATTTTTGCGTTTATTTTGTTGCCACACCATATTTAGTTAGTTAATAATTTAAAGTCACTAAACACGCATTATTCGTCATTAATAATTGAAACTAAAATACGCAAAATTGTAAATAAAATAACCTTAAAATGTCAAAATTTTTGACATTTTAAGGTTATTACCATAGTTAAACTAGGGTGATCGAAAGACTAATCTATAGACCCAAGAAGATCATCGATTAAGCGATGAACCTCGTTTTGTAATAAGGATTTTCGGTTTAAACTAGGATTTTCGTCAAACCAGGTTTAGTCCAGCTTTTGGAATAAGGCGGTAAGGGTTCTGTTTTGCCATTTTGGCTAAAAATGGGGTGTGTTTCATATAGTGTTACAACGCAATACTAATAATAAAACTGCTGTAACACTTTAGTAAGCAAACACAGAGCGTGTCATGTGTGTCATGCCCGCGAAAATGTCAGATATCCCTAAAGGTACGGTTGACAGACAACGACCCCCCTCCTCCCGTCACCCGAACTACTCACACTTGACCGATGTTGAGCCATTCATTATCGTTGAATTGATGAACACGTAATCTCCAACCATAACCCCAAAACATGATCCTCGATGCACCTGTGTGATGCGTAGTCAAACAAACGGACAGACAGACAAACATTTCTAAAAATCATAGCAGTGTGTTTCTTTTTTAAAACTTCTTTTACTAAGTATAGAACGTTATTGAATACAACGCCATCTACTTTCAAGAATGTTGCCACTCAGCATCTCAAGCACCTATACCCTAACAAATGTTTTCACAAATAAGGAATTATTTGATCACGGTGAACAATTTGATTTCATAGATGGCGCTACATGTTTTTTTTTAAGTACTTATGTAATGTCTTTTTTTTAGCAACGAACACATAATTTCTGGAAAATGTCAAATACTTTTTAATTATAATGTAATATTGTTTTTCATTTCTACTACGATTAATTAATTACTCTCAGCAGTGCATGCAATACCTATAATTAACTAACCTACGTGGATAATTTACTTGATTTTTAATATAAAAAAATAATAACCAAAGTAAATAAGTTACTTACGGTCGAAAAAATAACTAAAACATTGAGAAAAATATTAAAAAAGGATAAAGACAATTTAAAAAAATACAAAAAGAACATGATCAGACATCGGATTCGAGCCCGTGACTTCGTCGTCAAAGTCCGCTAGCATAGCTTCGAGGCTATACTGTTCGCTACTTGTCGCGTCAAAATAACTGTTCTTATGAAACTTAACAATGTTGTGTTTAGCTCCTTTTAGTTTTAGCGTGAAGTTACGTATTCCATGGGTTACAATTATAGATAATGTCTAATTCTGGAAAATTTTGTGATAACTCATTATGGTGCGACAAAAAATACGTTGCTACTCGTTCCCCATAGACGTTAGCGTAATGATTCATAGTGTAAATAATGTCTTATAGTATTTACTATAAAACTGCAAATTTTCATAAAGATCCGTCTAGTAGTTACTGATTTATAACGAAAAATAGCTACAGACATTATCCCTTACTGCTTAGCTCCTATGGGAAAAAGCGTGATAATTTATAGCCTAAATGTTAATCTGCATCTATTAGATTGCACGTGCAAAATTTCAACCGAATCTGTACGGTAGTTTTTGCGTGATGCGTGTTCAAACAAACAGACAGACAGACAGACAGACAGACAGACAGACAGACAGACATTTCTAAAAATGCAGCAAAGTGTTTAAATACTCTTTTCGAACATTTCCTAATATTTTTTTTCACTAAGTTCGGCCATGTACAGACACGTGAAATTTACAGTTTTATTATATGTATAGATATCTATTATGTATAATGTAATGATAATGAATACCCTGACTCAGTGGCGGTCGAGCAGATCTGCGTTAAACCACGTTACCACTGTCAGTTCATAGATGGCTGACCGTTTTCGAACATTGTCATGACCCCTTTGTGCCTCAGAGTTGAGATTAAGCCATCGGTCCTGTGCCTAATCTCTCTCCTGTTGTGTCGGATTTCCGACCTATCGGACTATGAGAGTGAGGTAATAGAGAGTGCACTTGTGTCTACGCATACACAATACACTCGTGCTCTATAATCTCCTGCGTAGTTACCAATCTCTAATGAAATTGGCCGTCGTAACTGAAATCGGTTAGGAGACCATTATTTAATACCTAAGTTGTTTTAATAATACATTTAACATGTTATTTACTTTTCCATTTAAATTGTTGACTGCCTCAGTTGTATTGGGAGTTCGTGCGTTCGATTCCCACAGCGTCACACATTCACAAACAAAATGCCCACTACACAGGGATTGTATACTACAGCGGAAGGTTTTTTTTCGTACGTGTCGAAATACGTAGGGAATATAAGTTATTTTAAAAGACTGTCATTCATTCTGGATATTCACACAACGGCTCAATATTTATGAATATCTAAAGTTGCCTGCTCCAAAATGGAGCACCATGTGTATGTACATACTTTTCAAAGAGTTGTCAGAAATAAAGGTTTTATCTAATATATAAAATTCTCGTGTCACAGTTTTCGTTGCCATACTCCTCCGAAACGGTTTGACCGATTTTGATGAAATTTTTTGTGCTTATTTCTATGAGAATCGGCCAACATCTATTTTTCATACCCCTAAGAGTTTGTTTGTTTGTTTGAACGCGATAATCTCAGGAACTACTGGGCCGCATTGAAAAAATATTTATACTATAGGTTATAACATCACGCTACGACCAATAGGAGCGGAGCAGCAATGAAAAATGTTGTAAAAAAAAAACGAAAAAAAAGAAAAAAGGGAAAATTTACGCAGACGAAGTTGCGCGGGTCAGTTAGTTATTATTATAAAGTTGCCTGTTTAGTCTGTTTACATAGTTTCTAAGTCACGAATAAGTCGTACAGGAAAATTATATTATTTACTTACCTACCGCTCTATTGAATACCTTTTCCAACGATTTTTGTTTAGTATTTAGACAAAAATTCCTCGAAGTTTATTTAGGTAGATACGTCAATTAATCAATTATAGGACAGATTACCCTAATAGTATATTAATTGTATATTAATGTTAGTAATAGCAATACGATATGATAAGAGCTACCTAATGAGTATTCCATCTAGTACCTAACATATTTAATAAATCCTGTTAGAGTTCATCTGAAGAAATTAGGTACCTAGTCGATACAGGGTGTTATCGTAATAAAGTGTTTACAGGAGATTATTATAGGTTAAGAGGCTGTCGTGAAGGGTCCTTAGAAAATCGTTATTTTTGTTTTTTTTTTGGTTTGGTTTTTAAATTGTAATTAATTAATATTATAGGTACAAAGAACTTGTCCACTAAGATATAGGGTAAAGGTTGGCTAATTGGTGGTATATACCGATTTCCCTCCATTTTTACCCGACTGTAAGGAAGGGTTATGTATGTTTTTCGCGCGTATCTTCTATGTATGCATGTATGTATGTTATATTCTTTATTACATGATGTCTCACAATCCTCTGAACGGATTTGTACAATTAAGACGTCGTTAGAATCGTCTAGATCGCCCAAGTGTTTTTAGATATGTGAGGTTTGAAAAAAACAAACAAAGTGTGAAGAAAAAGTTGTTTTGAATACTGCAGCATGGGTATCAAATTAAAGGGCTCATCTTAAGCATTTCAAAAAGGTATAACATGTTTATGACTGTAATACTAAAAAAATTAGTTAGCAACCACTTTTTTTTCAATTTTCAATACTTGACAATAGCTGTGATGAAAGTTAGTTGTTACGTATGGTAACAGATTTGGTTTTACCTCTATTAATATTGGCCAGCGCGATTGTAACGTTTTTTGAATGAACCAACGATGGCTATGTACTCCGCCCCTTTATTGGACTGCGAGCCGTAAACATTACCCTTCCTTACAGTCGGGTAAAAATGGAGGGAAATCGGTACGTTAATATCAGAAGGTAGGGTTATGTTTACAGCTCACTTACAAAAATAAACAAAATAGACCATTTATAATTAAAAGGTCTATTTTGTTTTGATTTTAGCACGATTTAAGTAAGTTCTGCAGGAAGGGTGAAACAATAAACATTGGATCCTACTGTTTTTAAAAATAACGGTTTGCATTTAATATGTTCAACTTACGACCTTACGTATTTGTTGACTTTTCTTACAGAAACAAGTCGTCGGGCATACAAAGCGCAAAATGAAGAGCGAAAAACGAAGAAATTAAGACGCGTCATGCTTTAAAGAGGCTTACCTGAAGGTCGTCATTGATAATAGTTCCATTTACAGGGCATCTAAGATGAAAGTATTGCCCCATCAATGATATTGGTACCAAATAATAAATCTGCTGCTAGCAATGCTGGAGATAACCATGAAATTGCGTCACCTTCAGTTTCTTATTTACTTTCCATTCCTAACGTTCCACAGTCTTCTAATAAAATACACGAAGACCTAAGAGAAATCCACAGGCCCGGTACTTGACACCTCAAAGTACAAACAACAATGACAGTGAAGAAGAAAGTACCGTGGTTGTTTCAAACGAAACTATAGTCCCTGTTGCCAGTAACGAGTCCGTTGTCTGCGCTTCTATTCCCCCCGTCTCTTCTACTCCAGGGCCTTCAAACGACACCCTGAAGTGAAAACAACAAAGAGTAAAGAGAGAAAAAACGCCACAATCTAACAAAAGTACAAGTTTACTACTCCCAAGATGTCGCATTATGGAACGGAGCTGTAAGGGGGAGTACATGAATTATTATTAATGGTAACACCAGGAGTGTGCTGGCGTTATGTCATCACAATTTCTGTGCGACAATTGTAACAGAGCAGAGTTTTTCGGCGCTGATGACAGTGATTGGGCACCGGAATATTGCCATTTATGGTATCACCGTATTGCCCCCATATCTCCATATAGCCAACGTCAAAAGGGTTTTTTTTAGTTAATTTTTCTATTAAACTATAAGAATTATAGAGGCTGTGATTAGTAATTAATAAAGAAAAAAGTCTGATTATTGTAGTAAGCAAGGTTATTTTGTAATAAATTATACTTTTTCTATATTTTTTCCTCTGTATTCCTTATTATCACCATAAAGCCAACCTTTACCCTATATTGTATCTACCTGGTTACTTCAGAAAAAAAATATGCACATATTACACTACACTAAATTAGGTACCCTAAACCCTTATGAAGAAAAGTTTAATAAGAGTTAGGACCCTAATTCACTAACAAATTTTCAAGGCCACCTCGATTTAGGGTCCTGATTCAAGTAGTGTATTATCCGTTTTAACCCTGATAGGACGATAGGTAGGTATGCAACCTACACCCGCGCAGCAGATGGTGATTTGAGCGATATCATTTTTTTCCACTTATTGTCATTAATTTTACATTTTCAATTATACATTTCATTAAAACAGAACTCATTTAGAAGTGTTTTTTTTTCATTTCTATCAAAATGGTAGCCAATTCAAACTATGACATTACTTTTGCACCAGCCTATGTATATATGCAGCTAGATCAAATGCTGCAGAAAGGTGTACCTACCTACTAAGTGAATATTTTATTGATAACAAATTCCTCTGAATCACCTTGTCTTAATCTTACAAAAATGTTAAGCTAAAATTGCGCAATTCCATACACCTAATAAGCACTTAGACATGACAACTTGTTGCTTTGACATTGAATGTGTTTACAAACATTTACCTAAGGTTTTTTTTCTATTAGAAAATGAATACACATGTCGCCAGCTAAGTTTGCGTGTCTGATGTTGGCGCGTAAGTTGCGCACAACTCAAATTTAGGTATCGGAGGGGATGAAGGAGACAACTTTACAAACGCAAACTTAGGGGGCGCGAGCGAATTGTACCTAAGTATTTGTAGTTAGCTGCATTCAGTAGAGATGGTTTAAATGCATTGATTAGATTCATAATTGTACTTGTAGACACATCTATAGGTATGTCTAATTCAAACTAATATTAGTAACAAGCTGAGCCGCGCAACTTCGTCCGCGTCAATTTTTCCCGATTTTGCAACATTTTTAATTGCTGCTCCGCTCCTATTGGTCGTAGCATGATGTTATATAGCCTATAGCCTTCCTCGATAAATGGGCTATCCAACAGTAAAAGAACGTTTCAATTCGGACCAGTAGTTCCTGAGATTACCGCGTTCAAACAAACGAACTCTTCAGCTTTATAATATTAGTGTAAGCTGTCCCGCGCAACTTCGTATGCGTAAATTTTCCCCGTTTTTGCAACATTTCACGTCACTACTCCGCTCCTATTAGTCGTAGCGCGATGTTATATAGCCTATAGCCTTCCTCGATAAATGGGCTATCCAACAAAAAAATATTTTTTCAAATCGGACCAGTAATTCCTGAGATTAGCGCGTTTAAACAAACAAACAAGCAAACAAACTCTTTCGCTTTATAATATTAGTATAGATAAGGTATAGAATTGGTAAGCTGTGTTATGTTAATAAATGAAAAAATTCAAAGAGTAGGAAAATAGGCCATCAGGAAATCAAAGCTCTAGGTAATTCTATTTAAAAATTTTAAGCACCGCTTGCCATGAAAGTACGAGCGTCTAAGAGACCGTGATATTTCAAATGGGAGATCGGTTGGTAAATAATGAGATCCGTACCTGTCTGATACGATAAAATGATTTTCATAAATAAGTAGAAACTCGTAAAGTCATAACGCTGAAAATTTTCAAATATATCGTTTCGGAAATGTGCTTAGCAGAAAATAAATTGAGCGTGAAATGACAGAAGGGCAACGCCTTCCTGAACGAATTTAGGTCAATTTTCAACGGTAGCAGGGACACCTTGTACACACCGACAGTACCGGAGCCCTTCCTTCCGCGTTCTATTTATATTTATTAATGCCGCAATCCCAAAATAGGTGTTTACAATAATAAATATGCACATTAATATTAGTCGACAGCCCGTTGCTGTTGTGTAAGGTTGATCTAATTTATCTTCGATTTTTTATGCGCAGGTAGGTAGGGGGCAGGTGTATCTACGAGATGATCCCCTTATGGGAGAATGCCTGTATTTTAAACGGTACTCAAAATGTTTTCTATACGAAAATTCACAATATGTTCTTTTATTATTATAATTCACAATTTGTAAAACATTACTAAAGGCCATCTTGTACACCCCGGTATACAAGACGATCCCTGCGGTAGGGACAAGATGATCCTAGAGATATTGTTGCTTACATTTTTAGAATGTTTTAGGACTTGGAAGAATTAAATAAAAAATAATATATTTGAGTTTACATTTGCCTAAAGTAGTGATCTCTAGATAAAATCTTTATTTTATTCATGGTATCATTTTTGGCTTGTAAAACATTTTACCAAAACCATAGCCCTGTTGTTTTTTTGGAAAATGTTTATATTTATTGTGTCTGTTTCTTCGGATGAATCTCAGAAATATTATTTTCCTTTTTTCTGTTTGACATTCTTATCCCCTTCCGAATTTTTAAGAAGTTTTTTTTTACATCGTGTTTGTTTGTATTCTTCTACTTTCTTATTTAGTATTTTTATTTGTTTCTTTTTTTTTTAATGTCATGTTAGTTAGCGTTAGTAAGTGACTATTTTCGCCCGCTTACTATGGCAATGTATGAAACTGGGCTGGTGTAACACAAAAAGGTTTATGTTGGCTATCGTTATGGATCGAATGCGATACCCTTCGATGTTTGATTTATTCGAAGTAATTTATTTAAAGATTTTTTCTTATGTGGAATCGAAAAAATGAACGAATACAGGGTACTGATCACTATTTTTCTGTATACTTTTAAATTTATTTTTATTTATTTTACTTAATGCACACAAAATGTGTACAAAGGCGACCTTAATGCCTTAGGCATTATCTACCAGTCAACCTTAGAGCAGTGTAAATTAAGTGCCTAATCGACTTTTACTTCCTAATACCAAAGTAGGTAATAGTAGTTAGGTACCTAAGCATGAAAGTAGGTAAAAATATCTAACTAGACCGGCCATAAATACTGTTTGATACATAAAAACTTTTCTTTTTTTCATCTTTTTAATTACTTTGAATTTGGAACGCGTTTATTATTTTTATAAGTTCTTTCGATTTCGCGCCATTTCACATATTTTTTCATGTTCATTAAGTACCCAATTACAATATGGATTAGGGTGACACTTACAAAGATTGGTATCAGCCGAATATTCGTACTATCAACAGATACAACAACACTTCCTCTGTCGAAGACCATAAAAGATCGGGGCGGTCGCGTGCTGTTAGAACTACAAGTGCTGTTAAAGTCAGAATTCGTCGAAATCCCATTCGAAAGCAAAAAATCTTATCGCGCGAGATATTAAGATTCCCGCTACGTATTATAAAACTAGACTTAAAGCTCGGTGCTTATCGTCGATATACAAGACATGCCCTAAATCAATCTTTACAATTAAAAAGAGTGGATCGATCAAAACACCTTCTGTCGCGATACGCAGGTGAAGGGCACAGAAATATCCTTTATACCGATGATAAAGATACGCTTACAGTTCTAAAGAAGCTGCTCAAGTGGTCGGAAAGGGACAGCGTCATCATCCTGCGTCAGTGATGGTTTGGTGGATCGTGTCTTATCAAGGCTACATTTTTGTGAAAAAGGAGTGAAAACTTCAGCCACTTTGGCTATCAAGAGACAGTCTTGGATCGTGTTGTGAAACCTCTCAGCAATACACTTTTTAAAAATGTACCGTGGACTTTCCAGCAGGACTCTGTACCTGGTCACAAGGCACGAACTACCCAAGCCTGGCTTGAAATCAACGTTCCGGACTTTATAAAAGCTGAAGACTGGCCCTCATCTAGGCCAGACCTCAACCCTTTAGACTACAAATTATGGTCAGTTTTAGAGGACAAGGCTTGCTCTAAACGACACTGCGACATTGAGTCTCTTATAAAATCTCTTCAGCAAGCAGTGGCGAAATTTCTCATGGAAACAGTGCGTAAATCCATAGATTCGTGGCCAGACAGATTAAGAGCCTGTATAAAAGCCAAAGGTGGCCATTTTGAATAGAATATTGTTTTTATTTTTTGCTTTATTAAAGTCTCAATAAATAGGTATGTACATATAAGTTTTAGTACCTAATATTACATTACTTCATTTAAAAAAAATGCATTTTCACTTGTAACAGAACTTATGGCCGGTATTCTATTAATTATAAAGCTGAAGAGTTTATTTGTTTGAACGCGATAATCTCATGAAATTGCGCGAGTCAGCTAGTTAATTTATACATATAATAAAATTGTGTATAATCTATACTAATATTATAAAGCGGAAGAGTTTGTTTGTTTGTTTGTTTAAACGCGCTAATCTCAGGTACTACTGGTCCGATTTGAAAAAAAATTTTTAGTTGGATAGCCCATTTATCGAGGAAGGCTATAGGCTATATAACATCGCGCTACGACTAATAGGAGCGGAGCAGCGACGAGAAATGTTGCAAAAACGTAGAAAATTTACGCATACGAAGTTGCGCGGGACAGCTAGTAATATTATAAAGCTGAAAAGTTTGTTTGTTTGAACGCGGTAATCTTTGGAACTACTGATCCCAATTGAAAAAATCCTTTTCTGTTGGATAGCCCATTTATCGAGGAAGGCTATAAGGCTATATAACATCACGCTACGACCAATAGAAGCGGAGTAGCAATGTTGCAAAAACAGGGAAAATTTACGATTAACGAAGTTGCGCGGGACAGCTAGTAATTAGGTACATAGGTAAGTGTAAAAACAATACTATAGATACATGTACAATTATGTTTTTACCTAAGTACAATGATGTTTTAAATAAAACCTATAACATCATTGCGCATTGCGCTACGTCCATTTAGAAGCCTTCCGAATGGATGTACGCATAATTATGGCACCATTGACTATAATTCCATTTGGACGTACGCAAGAAAGTTATAATAGAGTAAAGACTGCTGTCAACACTACCTAAACTTGTTTCAGAAGAAGTAAAGAGAACAGATTTGACATTTTGCGAAACCGCCTCCCACGGTTTGACACTAGGCGTAGAAAGAGAAGGTGGGTCTCTAGCGAGACGAAAGGCGAGAGGATAAACCAAAGACACAAATTACTTTAACTCCGGCTCTACACGTTGGCCTCAACGTCGCGTCGGTCGCAACGCCATTTGTTCAACGTGTGGATCTAGAAAATAGCGTTGGCACCACAGATTACCCCTAAAAATTACAGTAATGCGGAATCTATTAGGGGGTAATCTGTGGTTGGCACCAACGTTGGGAGGAATGTTGAATGTTTCAAGACGAATGGCTTTGGGACCGACGTTGGGGCCAACGTGTGGAGCCGGGGTAAAGCTTTTATTTGCCTAGTAGGTACCTAGGTACCTAACTGACAATACGGATGCCTTCCAAATGGCGTGTCGTGATAATACGTCTATTTGGACTGGACTAACGTCAGTTTAGAATTCCAAAATCGAACGATATCCATTCAAATGGATTACGTTGTCCACGCCATTTGGATTGATGGATGCATTGTCAGTGGGGCCCATATCGAAAGCTACTTCTGGAGTTTTAAAAATGGCGGCAAACTAACATGTCGCTATTTCTACAGCTCCGCGTTTAACGTGTAAAATTACCGAAGAAACATACTCTACGAGTGCAAAGTATACTTGAAATACGTGATAACAGGATAAGAATGAGAATTTGTGATTCAAAGAAGAAAACTTGAAATAATTTATACTTGAAACTGGCGAATGCACAGAATGTGCGAGCCATAATCCCTACCGAGTAATATCGGCGGGACGTGGAAAAAAAGGTACTTCTGGTAACTAAGTAGTTCTGGTAGTAATAAAGGATAATTAGAGAATTCTTGAAATCCTTTATCCTATATTACATAATAGGTAGGTACCTACGTATTCCGTGAAAGAACAAAATAAACGTTTATCAATATTAGGTACCCACTTAGGGGTCGTTAATTAATCACGTGAGGCTCGAAGGGGCTGAGATATCGAAAAAAATCATAAAAGATCACCAGGGGATGTTATTATATTCTACGTGGACCTTTATTTCCAAGGATAGTAAGAACATGTACCTAACTACCCATTGATGGTATATTATATAAACATCATTGTGCCTACATATAAAAGAACCTACAAATTTGTAACAAAGTCTCCTTGGATGCAAATAAGTATTTGCCAAGGACCACGGACGCTCCAAATATGTAAAGTGGGCATCAATTAGCAGAGTGTTTTATAAACTTTGTTGCTTTGTAATTTCAGGTAGGTAGGTACTTTCGACATGTTTGTTTGTTTGTTAAGCGTCGCCATAGCAACGAGCCTCATCGGCTATCGCATCTCTCAAATTGCCATGTAAATTAATGTAAATGTCGAGGCCCTCTATTATTAAAACCATCTAATTCAGTTTACCAAATTTCCTATTAAATGAACTAGTTGTTTGGAAATGCCAAGCGATTTAAGTGGGTGGAAACCGGTTTATTTTCGGAAGGGATGAAAAATTAAATAGCTTTACGTAGATGGCCAACATAGGAATTGAATTTTCAATTTAGTGTTTTGAGGTCAATGGCCCCAAACTTGTAGATAGGCCTACACAGACCGTTGCCACCCTTTATACTGGGTGGCGCAAAAGTAAAGACCCTATTTGGTTCAGCTATAACATTTTTTCTAAATTAGAAAACTAGATTTAGATTTTTTTAAATGTATATTTGTGCCATTAAATTTCGTACCATTAGGATTTAAAGATGATGTCTTTTAAATGGTGACCTCCAGAGTTGATACACATTTGAGCCCTATTTATGACATTTTGCATAACTTGCCGTAACACTTCCTGCGATATGTTCGTTATTTCTTGACGAATGTTTTCTTTTAGAGCTGCGAGAGTCTGTGGCTTGTTCACATACACCCGAGATTTCAAAAAACCCCAAAGAAAGAAGTCTGGACTGGTCAGATCGGGTGATCTTGCAGGCCAAGGCAAATCGCCAAAACGAGAGATAACTCGGCCTGGAAAAGCGTCCCTCACTAAGTCCATAGTGTCGCGCGCTGTGTGTGCCGTAGCGCCGTCTTGTTGAAACCAGATGTGCTCCAGCCCCAATTCGTCCAAACTGGGTATCAAAAACTCACGTAACATGGTTCTGTAGCGTTCTCCAGTGACAGTTATCGCATTGCCTCCAGCGTCTTCGAAAAAATAGGGTCCGATCACTCTGTCAACACAGATGCCACACCATACAGTAACTTTAAGTGGATGTAGAGGTGTTTCTTGAATAATGCGCGGATTATCAGTGCCCCAGAACCGAGTATTCTGCTTATTGACATGCCCTGAGAGATGGAAATGCGCTTCGTCACTCATAACCAATTTTGAAGGAAAATCATCCTCTTCAAGGTTGAGGTTTATGACGCACTGGCAGTAATCTAGACGAGCTCGGTGGTCAGCAGGCAGCAGCTGATGAGTCATTTGAGTTTTATACGGGAACATCTTTAAGTCTTTCACCAAAATACGCTGCAGGGTCCGTCTGGAAATGCCCAATTGCGTGGCACGTCGCCTCGTTGATGTTTCTGGACACTCTTCCACATCTTCGCGCACAGCATCGATATTTTCAGCTGAACGGCCTGTTCTTGGTCTCCCAGACTTAGGTCTATCCAATGTTGAGCCAGTTGCTTCAAGGCGTGTGGCAAAGCGTCGAATTGTGCGACCAATCGGTGCCGGACGGTGGGGAAATCGTCGACGAAATTCACGTTGTGTTCTTATCACTGATGAATTATTCCGTAAGAACATTGACACAATTATTCCACGTTCTTGGGGAGTAAAACGGTCCATGTTTATTTTCAGTGTATTTTACATTTGTTCACTACACAATTTTCAACAACAGAATGACAGAAAATGTCATATAAAAAAAAAAAAGTATTTTCTTTAGTGCCACTACTTTTGCGCCAACCAGTATGAATTCTTGAACAAAGCCGAAATTCTACAGCAGAATTTCGGCGTTGTCCATGAGTTACTTCTATTTATGTTAAATTTTCTTGCGCTTGGCATTCTCTAATCGTAACCACCATAAAAGTGGGTCCTTACGAAACATCAGAATTAAATCTAGCTCGACAATAAAAAAGAAAAACAGATTTATGGCTTTCAGTGAAGTGGAAAGTCACAAAGTATGTCAAAATAAGCATAACAAGGTAGGTATTTAGTTAACAAAAATAAATTTCATATGATTTAAACTTTATTGACGAACATCTTAGAATTGTATGTTTTACATATAATGCCCATTTTACAAATATGCCCTTATAAATGCATGGGGTACATTGCCACTATAACATGAGTTTTAGAAAAATGTTTAACATTTTTGTTGCTTTGGTTACAAAAGCAATTTATTTATATAGACATCAATCTTAAAGGTAGTTACTTTAGTTACACTTAAATTAGTTTTGATTACAAATGTTGGATATTTGTAACCTCATTCAAGTCAAAACTGCTACATGCTGTATTTACCTACAATATAAACATTTAAACATTCAAGTAGCTACATTATATTAGACAGATTTTAGCTATTAACATACAACGTAAAAAAAAATATTTCTTTATATAATTTCTTTTACTATTTATTCCTTTTTTTTAGATTTACAATATTAGCCAGATTTGAGCTACATTAGGTAGATGTACACTTATTATAAGTATGTGATACATTTATTATAAGTATTTTATGTTACGCTATGCGTAAGTACGAATAAAATCAAACAAATTATCGATTTTATTAATATAAATTATTTTCTACATCTACATACACAATACACGGACGAACAACAGATCCATAAATGTAGTCCATGACAACAATCATTGCAACTGACTTATATTCGAAATACTATCTGAAATAAAATTTTCTTTCAGAGCTTTCGTCAATGATTGTTGCCTGTACTGCTATGGGACACCATTTAATCCAACTTCTGCAAACAGGTATGCAAATGAGTCAATATTGAAGTACACATCGTACTCCCATGCACTGACATAGACCTCTAACAATTGTTCATCTCTGCAATGCGCTATGTTTCCTGAAAACATATAAATTGAGATTTAGTATATTTTTACCCGACTGTATATATATTTATTTGATAGATCTAGAGACCAAATGACTGGATGAATTTTAGCTTGAGAGGTATCGTTCGATTTGTCTCAGTTGTGAGAGTGACATTGGGTACATAAAATTTTTGAAAAAAATAAAATGGTGGAGTTTTGGAGCCAAAATATATCAATTCAATATCATGAGTGCCAATAAGTAACAAAATATCTACATAAAGGGGCGTCAAACGCGCCATTTTTTACGGCAATTTGTGGCGGCACTATTGGCAACTAATTGCTCGGCCAATAAGGGCAATATGTCTACAATTGTATGGCGCATGATACAGTCTCCACAACCCGGCAACAACAAAATAGAGGGCGACTGAAACAACAACAAAATTGGCCGGACAACATTGCGGAAAATAGATCGCTCAGCGATCGTCCGGCAACCATCATGGCCAGGTCGCCGGAATCTTAACGCGCGTAAAAAAAATCACTCGTGCGATGCAGCACTGATGGTCTCCTAACTGATATCGGTTATGGCAGCCAACCTCATCAGAGACTACACAGGAGATATTATAGTGCACAAGTGTATATGGGCACTCTCTATTCCCCCACTCTAATATGGGATGAAAATCCGACACTACCGGGCGGTAATAATAACGCCATTAAGGAAGTTATTCCTCGCCTACTACTCCACTTGTAAAAAAAAATGTTCCTCTCCCCCAAATCCTGCTATTGTAAAAATAAGGCCTCTTCTTCAGTTAAGGGCTCTTCAGTAACAACGTAAGGGTCCTGAGAGGGAGAGGGGTTGATAAAATCTCTACATGCTTTGACTGGTCTATTGGTCTAGTGGTTAATGATTCTGACTGCTAAGCCGGAGGTCGTGGGTTCTCTTGAGAGAAATGAAGATCCCCGCTAGAACTCTGTCGCGTATTATAAAACGAGACCTGAAGCTCGGTGCTTATCATCGATATACAAGACATGCCCTAAATCAATCTTTACAATTAAAGAGAGTGGATCGATCAAAACGCCTTCTGTCGCGATACGCAGGTGAAGGGCACAGAAATATCCTCATTACCGATGAAAAAAAAATCACGATTGAAGAGCACTACAATAAGCAAAATTATAAAGTGTACGCCCACAGTTCTAAAGAAGCTGCTCAAGTGGTCGGAAAGGGACAACGTCATCATCCTGCGTCAGTGATGGTTTGGCGGGGCGTGTCTTATCAAGGCTTCACAAAGCTACATTTTTGTAAAAAAGGAGTGAAAACTTCAGCCAAATTGTATCAAGAGACAGTCTTGGATCGTGTTGTGAAACCTCTCAGCAATACACTTATTAAAAATGTACCTGGTCGCAAGGCACAAACTTCCCAAGCATGGCTTGAAACCAACGTTCCAGACTTTAATAGCTGAAGCCTGCCCCTTATCTAGCCCAGATCTCAGCCCTGTAGACTACAAATTATGGTCAGTTTTAGAGAACGAGGCTTGCTCTAAACGACACGGGACATTCGAGTCTCTTAAAAAATCTCTTCAGTAAGCAGTGGCGAAATTGGGAAAATTCGTGGTTGGCCACCTTTTGAATAGAATATTGTTTTTATTTTTTACTGAGACTATAATAAATATGTACATATAAGTTTTAGTAATATTACATTACTTCATTAAAAAAAATGCATTTTTATTTGTAACAGAACTTATGGCTGGACTAGGTATATTTATCAGTTGTCTGGTTACCATAGTACAGGCTCTGATTAGTTTGGGATCAGATGGCGTTGTGTGAGTTGTCCAAAGATATTATATTATTATTTTATGCCTTTATGTTGGGGAGTTCAAAATATTACGTAAAGAATGGATTCCCCCCCTGGGAATCCATTCTTTACGTAATATTTTCAAACTCAACATTTCTTCATTCTATAATGCATGCTTCAATTTACATCTTATTTTACAATTTTTCAGTATTTATTAATGTTATGTATAATAAACTATAGTACATTCTTACGAAAGAAGAGAGTTCAGGAAATTTTATATATCTTTACATAGGGGTATTGGGGTCAATCGCCAAAATCATCCTTACGTAATTAATGAATGACCCCTTGTAAGTAAAAAGTATTACTTACCCACAACAGCCTCTTTCAATTTGTACTCCTTTTCTGTTGATTCATATATTTCAGAAACACTCTTAGAGATTTGGCTGGCTGACCATGTGGAGATAACTGCTTCATTATTAGGCTGCAGTAAAGCTAGTGACTGTAGCTGCTCATCTAACATCCTCATTGCTGTAACAAAACCGGACAATACATTTATTTTTCTATTATTCTGATTGAGACCATTTTTTTGCTTCCATACACTTAAATTTATATGTATAAAATTAGAAAAATTTATGACTATTGACTTCTCAAAAGCCGTTACCCCATATTTGTCGCCTTCCGTCACTGGTCCGGGTCACCGGCCTTTGACAGGTAACAAGCTCTCAGCCTTCTCAGAAGCCTTCCTAAAAGTCTTGGGAGGATACTTTAGGTTATTTAACTCGCAAAGCTCTCTTAGGTGTAAATCTGGTCAGGGTGTAGCAAAGGGGTCCACAAAAAATTTTTTTTTTGTATTTTCTCAAAATATCGAAAAGCACGGGTTTTAAAACCAAATCATTCATCTTTCTATGGAGATGTGTCTGCCACTCAGTGGCCGCTTCCCGCGCTCTTTATCTTTTAATAGAAAAAAAGAAAACATTTACCATCAAGAATAACTTTTAAATTGTCCAAGTATTCCAGCAGATTCTGCATGAGTGGCTTTAACTGACTTGGATAGTAGTCCACCAAGCATTCATGTAACTTTAATGTAGAGATTCCTCTGAATGTACGGACTCCTTTGTCTTTCATCCTAATCCAGTCAGATAATAAACCATGAAGCCTTGATACATGTGAGAACACAGTTTTTGCAATGCCTTGATCTTTATTAGGTGTAACCATTTCTGAAAAAAACACAAGGCCGGTAAATAAAAAATAAATTCTATATGGACTGCGGCTAACCAAATATACAAATGTAACATAAATAAGAAAAGTGTCTGTCTCATGTGGTCACTGTCACCAAAAGGTGAATAATGATGACAGAAATACCTTTGAGTTTTGAGGGAAAGCAAACAAATGCTTATGTAGGTATTCCACAGAGACCTATTGTTGGTTAACAAGCAAAGATTTATGAAGCACTTCGGTATGGAGTAAATTTTCGACCCGGTAGCGCCCCAATGTGATCAACTTCCACGTGGGTTTAATGAAGTCTTAGATAAAGCAATTGGTTTTTGGTTACTTATCTAATGTAAGTCCATGCTAGTCTAAATATAATAAGGTGCAAATTATTTTTTTCTTACCTATGGGATTAAACTGGTTCGATTCCGTTTTTAAAGGTGTTTTCGACATTATGCGAAGTTTATCGTAATTTTGTGTTTACACAAAGTCTGCTCAAAATTTATTGTAGGTAGGTACCTAACCAGATAAAACAACATTATTTTTTTTTAAATCAATAAATCGAAGTCGTTCCGATTTGAACAGAATTGTATATATGTCAAACGTGATAAGAAAAAAAATCTAAACAAAGAACACAAAGTAATTATAAAATATTTAAGTTTAGAATAGAAATAAAATTTTATAATTGACCAATGTTATAGTATAATGGCCTCAGTATATATTTGAACAACTAGCATGTAAAATAGTATTAAAATGCGATAAATTGAAGTAAATGTTCTGTGAATAACCAAACGTAAAGCTTTGTGTTGTTATTAGAAAAAATAACGTAAAGCTTTGTGTTGCTAATAGAAAAAATGCTAACATCAAATCAAAAGTATCGAATCAATGTACAATAAATATCGAATTAAAAAACCGATGTCTTCGATATTTTTGCCATTCTTCGCACAAAAGAATAAAAAAGTTAATTTTCACCCTAGTACTAGTACTGTGACCCTAGCGTACGTTTTATATTCTCTTTGCTGGGCACCGAAATTTCAAACTTTTCATTCGATCTTGTTTTTGGTATTTATTTCCATTTCAATTTTTTCCATTTCAATTGATATTAATTTAAACTAATTTAAATCGTTTATCTACATTGTCAACTAGATTGCTGCCAGCACACAGAGAAAGTAAACACTCACTCACTACCATACGTTTTAGCTGCGAGGGCTGCCAGCTTTTAAACAAGTAACATTGTTTAAAGTTTGAGTATGTACATGTAATTTATATTCTTGACTTCTTGTTGTCAGTGTCAGTATATAAAATGTACTCTGTGGTCAGTGTTGTTTGGTTGTGCTTGAACTGAAGCCGACGCGGTTTTATCGAAGACATTTGTTTTTGTAAGCCGTTCATAAAATATCCAAATTATTTATTATGATTTTTGCAAATAAGCCATTCATCTGATCTTCGATACTATCGCACGTACAATTTTTATTAATGTTGGTTATGTTTTCAGGTTGTTGCTGTGTTTATCCCAGTGGCTGTCATAAGTTGAATTCCATTTCCCTTTATTTATAAAAACAAAGCATGGCTGGACCGGTACAAGACGTCGTAGAAGAAGATGCTGCAGATTTACAATTCCCAAAAGGTAATCAAATCAATATTGATTATATAAATTGTGATCTGAGCTGGTTTACAAAACAGTTTATTCATAACATTTCACATCTATGGACTATTGCATTGTACTTTTAATATATGTTAGAATAAATGTAGGCGCACGGATTTCCTCATAATTTGTATATAACCCTGTATTATTTTAAATAAATTTCCCAGTGACAGTTTCCAAGTTACTTAGAATTTTGTAATAGAGGCAATTGTACAACCTAACTTTAGTAAAATGAAATACCAATTTTTCCAAATTATGAACCAATCAATATCCATCTTCCATTATTGAAGCACACATTGAAAAATCATTGTGCAAGATTGTGCTTCCAAAAATTTATTTAACAATTTTTGTTCCAGAGTTTGAAAATGCAGAAACTTTATTGATATCAGAAGTAGACATGTTACTGGAACATCGGAAAGCACAAAATGAGTCTGCAGAGGAGGAACAAGAATTCTCAGAAGTCTTTATGAAGACTCTTACTTATACCAACATGTTCAAGAAATTTAAAAACAAAGAAACAATAGCTGCTGTAAGAAAGTATGTTGAGCCTACCTACTTGTAAATGGTTATGTTAGTTTTTAGACTGAGCTATAAACTTAAATTACCTTTATTTTATAAAATTAAGTCAATGGTTATTAGAAAATGTCAAATTAATACATAAAGAAATGAAAAAAAAACAAAATGAAGTTAGGCAGCAGTTCCAAGAGTAAAGATCATGAGAAGAAGCTGCCAAGAAAGTCATGGGCCACTCTTTTAAAATCATCAAATCATATTACAAAATTATGTCATTTCATATTACTACAGTTGATGTAAACTAAGTTGGCTGTAATACATTCAATTTTCAAACTATAGGATGGTAACATGATTCTCTAAATAGCACATATCATGGTGAAAAACTTAACAAAGTAGCAGATACAAATTCTTGGGGCTATATATAGATCAACACTGCAACTGGAAAACACATTAAATATACAGTCAAAATCTGTCATAACGACATTGAAGGGACTACTCATATTTGGTCGTAAAAACCGATAGTTGTAACAACCAGTGACAGGTATTAATAGGAAAAATAATGTATGTATATTTTTTTGCCAGGTCTTTGTTTTGAATTCCTTTTGCTAGCTTTGAAATAATACCCGATTTTTCTTTGATATTGATTTGTTTTCATTTTGTTTGCGACATGTTACAATTTTCACAGTTACCTCAACAATATGTTTTGGTGCATCTTGTATAAAGATAAGTAACAAACTGACTTAAGAGATATGACGAAGCGGGCCTTGAGGCTACGGCATGCATGCATGTGCTTTGTTTCTAAGAATTACAAAAGACCCTAAACTTTGTTTACTTTTACAATAATAATACCTTTGATTTTGGTAAATTTAACCGGTATGTTGTTCTAAACGATGTTGCCATAAACAGTTTTGACTGTATATGTATTCAAATTAATAAATTTGTATGTGCACTTCGAAATTTACAATGCATAGCAGGAAAACCTGCTGCATTAATTGCTTACTATGGTTATATAGAATCACTATTAAGATATGGAATATTGATATGGAGAAATTCGACTGATATAAACAAAGCATTTATAGGTCAAAAAAATGCATACAAGCGTTGTGTAATGTAGGACCACGGGAATCATGTAGATCTTTGTTTATAAGCAACAACATATTAACACTTGTTGTAAAAAATGTTTAACACATCACACTTTTTACACTCTTAAAGAATTTCTCGAAAATAAGAATTAATTATTACAACTCCGTAATTTCTAGATAGGTACTTTTTTATTCATAACCTAATATTATTGCATGCTCAAGTTAGTCAAATATGTGGAACTCGGACACTGCATTTAAGACCTATGTATGTACCATATTTGATACAATAAAAAGATTTATTATTATTTTTAATAGTTGGTCACTGACTGTTTACATTGCGGTGTGTACTCGCTCTATACTGCATCTACTCTTTTGTTTACATGGTCGGCATCAACAATTTTTAGGCTATTCCTGCGGTAGGGTACAAGCCCTGTGTCGCGGGGGACTTTACAAACATACAATTCACGGACACAAAGTACACCCAGACTCTATACAACAATTTTTGGATCACACAAAGTGTGGTCCCGTGTGGGAACCGAACCCACGACCTCTTGCGTAGCAAACGGAAAAACTCTTAACGCGCCACAGATGTTTCTTTATCGTAAAAATCGCTATTCGCCTCTTGCTCATCGCCGCTAGTGAGACATGTGCCTAACAGTTTACAGTAACAAAATTCAGTACTGACCATTGTTTTTTTATTACAGCCTCCTCCAATCCAAGAAACTACATAAATTTGAAGTGGCCAGTTTAGCAAACTTATGTCCTGAGACCCCTGAAGAAGCAAAAGCTTTGATACCATCACTAGAAGGAAGGTTTGAGGATGAAGAACTAAGGATATTATTAGATGATATACAGACTAAGCGTAGTTTACAATATTAATACAATTATATACATTATAAGACTGAGTTCAAAATATAATTTCAGTTTAAAATATTGTTTTATTTCCAAAGCAGTTGATTTACTTCCAATATTGAAAAAAAAAAACATTATGGAGAAATAAGTACATAGTTACTAGAGGCTCGACGAGTTCCAAAAGCCGGAATAAACCGGGTTTCGAAAAGGCTTCAGTACCGTGGACCACATCCATGCTGTGCGGCAGATTCTCTATAGAAACTTGGGCGGTTCTGGATGCTCTGCAATAATGTCGCATTGACTGGTGATATATCAAGGTGTTGAGATGCTTGTATGACACCGCCACCATGAGCATCCAGATTTAAGACGAATTCGATAGAGCTACGTCAAGGTGTAAAACAGGGAGACACCAACGCTCTCGAAGACGTCTTAAACACACTTGATTGAACTGGACAGAGCATAAACATAAACGGTAAAAGTAAAGCCTCTAGACGCGTCTCGGTCTCGGCATGAATTAAAAAAAAAAAGTCATGTTTAAACGTGTCATGCCGAGAACAATTTATGTAAGTATGTCGAAGGGTCGATACTCGAAGTTGTCCAAAAATATATATCAGGGTATATGCCCTGGGCAAATAATCCAGCTTGGTAGGTACAACTTCGAGAAAAAAATCTACGGAAGGATCTAATTAGGTTGGGCAGCGTTTAGAAAACTTTGTCTTCACTTCGCCTCTACCGCAGTGCCTAAAGACCAGGGTACCTAACCAGTGCGTCCTACCTGTAGGCCTACTCTCTTTCTTTAAAACGAAATTCATGAAATTTCGTTTTATTAAATTTCAAGAGTTTACGGAGACTATTACTAATTAATTTTTGGATAAGCACAAGAAGCCCGAACCCATAGACGATTTTCAGACACGCGTGGATTGAATTGATGTTCCTGGTTCTGTATGTCACCATTTTATTTTTGATCGAAACTTCGTTTTCATTGAATTAGAGTAGGCCTCCAGTTATGACTAACGGTGGGGAGACGTAGACACTTACGGTTGGGCTAGTCCATAAATTTAAAGTTGCGCAGCGTGCTATCTTGGGTTTCTTTGAAGGATAAAATTCTCAATGAGGTCATCCGACAAAGAACTAATGTTACCGACATAGGACGCTGAGCAATGGGCTGGCCATATCTGCCGAAGGACCGATGGCCGCTGGAGCAAACAAGTCCTACGTGAAGACCGCGACCTGGTAAACGTAAGGTCGAACGGCCCCAGCTTGTATGACTGGATGCGGAAGGCAGGGGACCGGATGTTGTGGCGAAAATTAGGAGGACCGATATAGGCTGATGATGAACTAGAAGTACGCCGTGTACACGGATAATATTACTTAGTACATTGCCATTTTGTAGGGTTCCATAACCAAAGGGTAAAACGAGACCCTATTACTAAGACTCCGCTGTCTCCGTCTGTCTGTCACCAGGCTGTATCTCATAAACCGTGATTACTATGTCGATGTCTAACTACACTTGAAATTTTCACAGATGAATTAATTCTGTTGCCGCTATAATAACAAATAATAAAAAAACAGAATAAAATAAATATTTATAATGCTCGATATTGATAACGGCAACAGGTAGACGCTTGAAATGTTCACAGAATCTATACTAATATTATAAAGCTGAAGTTTGTTTGTTTGAACGCGGTAATCTCAGGAACTACTGATCCGAATTAAAAAATCTTTCACTGTTAGATAAGTAACCCATTTATGGAGGAAGGCTATATAACATCACGCTTCGACCAATAGTAGCGGAGCAGCAATGAGAAATGTTGAAAAAACTGGGAAAATTTACGCAGACGAAGTTGCGCGGGACAGCTAGTATTAAGATATATATATATTAACTTTACTGCCTAGTTTTGTTGCAAAGTCACTCAAATCATTGTTTTAACTATACTATCTTTAAAATGTTGGTTAATCCGTCAGAAAAAAATCATAAGTGTAAAATTGTCTCAAATAGTTATAAACTTCCACTAGATAAAAGATCCAGCTTTCTGGCAAGCCGCGCGTTACAAACAAGTTTAATTCTTTTTCGCGCCCACTACCGAACAGCGTAAGGTAAACAAAGATACTAAGCACTCACGCACTCTGATATTCGGTAATTGATAAACGTACTCGACGCATCTCCAAAAGTTATTCATAATGGCAGTAGCATAAACTATAACATTTAATAACGTCTTGACGAAGGGGTGCTGTTAAATAGAAATAAAAGGCGATAAATTAAATCAGTCTGTATATTGGATATGTCTGCAATACAGCAAGATACATTACAGTGAAAACAGATAAAAGTGATAAAATATTGGAAACAAAAATAGTAATTAGAATTTCTTCTCTGAAACAAAACTATAATAAAACCATTCTTATTATTACTTAAAGTAGATACTATTAATATTGATGTTAATTAATGCCTCTAACTAAACAAGCCCTTTGTTGAACATTACTTGTAAAAAAACTTTAGATAACTTAAAACTCAACAATCCTTCGATAATTTTTCTTATTTTCTAATTTTGTTTGCCTAAACATTATTCTTTAACAAAATGCCGAACAAAAGGCTTGCTTGAATTATAAACTTATCTCAATGGGCACTTTTGGTTTAGTTTAAATGTTAGTATTTAATCTAATATTGTATTAATAAAAATTATTCATCTAAAAGCAAACTTTAAAATAATATTAACCATCTATAAAAGAACTATCAATTCTAAGGTCCTAGCCAAGTTACTTTTCTGGTACAACTCACCTTTCCTACCCTGAACATATAAAAATATCTTTATGTACTTAAAATCATTTAAGTTCTTAAATAAAGAGGTCTTTTGTTCCGTATACTTGCTCAAGTAAACAGCGGGGGACAATATGAGTGGTGGCGCAAGACAACTTTATTTAGGAACCTCTGGTTTACTTTAAAATAAACTGTAAGGGGACCGTCTTATAGCACACATTTATATTAACAGCTAATAATTTTTCGGGTCCTTTACTAAAACTTACTAAACCTTAAATTAGGTAACGACATTGGGAGAGGCTTATATAAATCCTAAATTACAACCTGGACCTGTGACATAAGTCTATTATTAGTAAAGCATAATATTGTTTTGGATTCCAAGTGTGGGGAGTCTAGAAGCGCCATGGAAGCTGTTAGGAAGCAATGCAAACATAATCATAAAGCTTACATTACAAAAATGTGTTTCCACGACAACAATCGAGCAACTAAATGTGGATCCATGAAGACAATTATTACAAACGACAACGTATACAGATAATCCTCAATTTATATTATAAATTGTTTGCTTGTACATTTATTCAAAATTACAGCTATATATTGCACTTACTTCAGAAACATTATACGCAGAAATCCGGATTTTAATTATTGGCTCGGCTCTTCTTCCATGTTTATGTTTTTGCACAATATATTTAACCACTACTAAAAATGTGAAATCATTAACGACTGGAGTGGCATTTATACAACATATAATATCAAACGTACACACAATCACTATGTATGTGAAAAATGATGAATGAAAATACTTTTTTGTACATCCAAAACTGTTATCTCATCGTCCATATGTGGTTTCGTTTGTCACATTCAGAGTTCGATTCGAGAATGTTTTCCATCAAGTGCGATTGCCTACACAATATAATCGCATCCCAAACACCCTGCTCCATTGTCACAAGTCGGTTAGTCTGTACACACTTATAGTCACTACGCAGCACCTTCGATAATTCTACGCAACTAACGGATACTGTTCACTTTGTGCAGCACATTCCGAGGCAGTACCGAAAGTTGCCAAGTCACGATCATTCAGATTCGACCGATCCACTTACATTATCACATTTTGTTTATTGAATAACCAATATGTACTATACATCAGCAGCTGGAAATATTATAATTACTAAGATTACATTTTCAAATTCGGCGTATATCATAAGTGTGGCTCTTAATAAAAATTTTGTTTGAGCAATGATAAGATTTAAAATACTATATATTCCAAAGGTGAGCCATCCAAAATATACATATTTGCCGTCGAATTTTAAAAAAGGTTTTTAAAAAATAATTGCGTATGTCCAAAAGCAGATCTAACTATGTTTATGTGTAAGTTGTCAACATACTACATTATCAGTCTCGATGATAAAAATGCATTTTGGCCAAAATGAGAAATCCAACAAGTGCGGTTCTTCCCTTAACGAACTTCATATAAATGAACACCTCATGTACCTGATACAGATACTGACGTAACACAATAAACACAAACAATACAAACTGAACTTACTACAGGTTTTATAAGTATAGAATTGAAGAGTGAACAAATATGTTAGCTTGTCCATAACAGGCACTTTATAGTGAACTATACTACATACCAAATAAAGTCAAGTTACCTGTATCAAAGTATGAGTAAAGTTTAAAAATTTCAGTCTATTTTCTTACATACATTTTCTTTTATCAAATCCCACAAGTTAAAGCTCTTTTGCATTAGAAAATCGTTCTAGCAACCGTTATATCCATAACCACAGATAAGATGATCTGGCCCTTTCAGAATTTTGGTCCGAAGAAATTTCTCTTCAATGATTTAAATTAAAACAACAACTTATGTATGTATGATGAAAATTAAAAATGACTTATACTATAACACTTTAAAAATCTATGTTTGCAACATGGAGTGTTATGTACATAATTTTAAAATAATACATAAAATGAGATCAAATATATATCCAGTCATGTATTCAAAATTAAGCTGGAGCAATGAGTGCTAAGAGTATCTAAATAAACATTTTAGAAAAATAGCTCCCTCATTACCTACTGTATTCATTAAAAATAATATCAGGGCAAACTAATTACATAACATTATATACTCGTATTTAATAAGAATTACTTTTGCCATATTGTTTGGCAAAGTTAGTGAATCTAATGCTGTGATAAAATTGCTTTGGTTGCTTCGTTTGTCAATATACACAATTTGTGCAAAATAACTGCAAGTCAAAATGTTTTGAAATATATTTTGAGACATTTCTACTAACTCGAAATTTGCTGGAAATTGACAAACATACAAAATTTCCTGTATCAAAGGACATTTTTGTCATAATTAATTTAAAGAATGTTATTATTGTCATAACAGATTAGAGACATGAATTTTTAATAGTAATGAAACTTCTGATGCTATAAACATGTTTCAGTTTATGTTGTCAATTGCATATTGTAGCTATGGGAGTACGTGTCTGTACGAACAAATCACTGGTAAGTATTCTGTCAATGTTGCATGTCCAATATTTGTATGGTACAAATTATAGTAGTCCTGTCAAAGTAAGATTGTGTAGAAGTGGAAAGTGAACTCAGAATTTTAAGTTCTATCAACATAGGACACTCTTGGTGACACATATGTGAAACAGAATTAACCAAAAAGCAGCTTTAAAAAAAATGTAATTTGTTATATTATTCATAAGTCATAAATTGTACATTTCGTAATCTATTCCGAGATAAAGCAAATTCACGACTGTTTTGATGTTTAAAGCTGAGCTCATTAGAAGCGTTTTTTTAATAATTCGTTAGAATAGCTCAGTGGTTAATTCTGTTCGTCAGGTAAAAAAAACCTTCTAGCACGAAATACATAGGGACGGAAAGCTCCCTTTCAACAGGCGCACGTACAAAGATCTCGGTCGAATGCCAACCGAGACAGCGCACGCTTCATCTGTATGTGAGTTCACTTGTTGATTTGAAGCGGCTTTCTGTACCATGTATATTTAGTGTATTTAGTCCAGATTCACTGACATCTATAGTACTAGTACGACTGGACTGGCTACCCCTTACAATGACAGCAATTGGGATGATGACTACAATGAGAATAAATTAATTTTCAATAATCAGGCAAAAGTATGTCATAACAAGATCTGAATAAATGTGTTATTTCACAATTTAACGTCTGTAAGAATTTATAATCAAAATAAATACTAAAAGTACTGATTTGTCAATCCTGAGTTGTGACGTCACGTAATGCATAGAATTTCAAAATGGCGTGTCGTTTTGACCAGTAAAATCAGTATCTTTTATGATAATAAAAGATACTGATTTGACTTGATAATCATCATCCCCATGTTAAATGCTGAATCGAATGACCGTCGTGTGAACTTATGACAAATGGCCGCAGCGCTACAAGGGTCTTTTGGCGCGTAACCAAAATCAGAACTAACGCCGCCATCTTGTAGAGCGTATGTCAATGTCATCAAAGCCATAAAAGATACTTGTAGCACTATAGGCGATTTACTGGAACCCATTGGTTACAACGGCACTGTAGCGGTTAAACAAATAGAGACTTCCATTTTATTTTTTCAAATGGCTGTCCAAATGTCAAAATCGAATAAAAGGGGCAAGGGTTGTTGTTGTCAGCGAACTAGTAGTATAGAGATCAGTGTCCAGAGTGTAGTTAGATGTGAAGGTCGCAAGTCAGTGTGAGGTGGAGGCGGGAGGGGGGGACCGCGCGGCTGCGTGGTGGGCGGGCTGGAGCGGCTGGAAGGCTGAACCCTGCGACGGCCGCAGCGTGAAGCCCGGTATCGTCGGCTTCACTGAGGTCACTGGCTCTGGGTACGCTCCTTCACCCGCTTTGAGGTTCACCTGTAACAAGTTTTGTAAATCTCAGGTGACAGGGTTAAGCTTACCAATTTTATACAATCGTTATAAAATCTATACTAATATTATAAAACTGAAGAATTTGTTTGTTTAAACGCGATAATCTCAGGAACTACTGCTCCGAATTGAAAAAATATTTTACCATTGATCAAGGAAGGCTATATGTATAACATCACGCTATGACTAATGGGAGCGGAGCAGCAATAAAAAATGTTGCAAAATCGGGGAAAATATATATCGGGGAAAATACATTCGAAAGATACATTAGTTTGCAATAGATGAAGAAAATTGATTAATGAACTGATCTCATAACGGACCACATTCTGAAATCTTAATGGTTCAAGAATGTTAATGCTCACTTGTGACAGACCCAGGATTTTGATTTGTAGGGTCTTAAACTCGCTAAAAACTATACCTTCGCACTGAAATCGTTAATAACTACTCACCTAGTTAAATATACGAATTTATCGTTTCTGACAGAGCATTAATACCCAGTTTTTAAGAGAAACTATTTGTTGGTTTTATTTCTATTAAAAAGACGACTCCCGCGCAGGGTACAAGCCCTATGTCGCGGTGGACTTTACAAACAATACAAGTCACGAACAACATACACCCAGACTCAGAACAACAATTTGTGGATCACACAGAAGTGTCCCGTGTGGCAATCGAAGCCACGACCTCTTGCGTAGCAGTAGGACACACTCCCACCGCGCCAAAGAGGTTTGTTTTTTTCATCACTACATGTTCAGTATACACAGACATACCTTTTCACAACCATCTGGGGGTTCGCGAGCTAAGAAGCGATTGATCTGTGGCGAAGTGCCCAGCTTAGATCCGTCTAAATCAGGAGATGAACACACACTGCCACCTGTAACCACAATAATTGCGTAAAATATACAATTTAAAAACTATTTAAGGTAAGTAAAAAGAAGCATATATGTTGTATTGTTATTTTTATGCTCACGTCATTGCAGTATTTTTTATATGTTTAGAAGCAAATAGTCGCGTTTTTCAACACCAAAAATAGTTTGTGTTAAGGACCAAAAGAATAATAACGCCGCCTCCGCACGTTGGCCCCAACGCCTAAATCTTAAAAATGGTATTAGCGCCAACGTTCGGACGAGCGTTGGGAGTTGGCCGAGGCGTGTCGGTTTTACCACCAACGCGCCAACGTTCGCGATCCGTCCACATGTTGGCGCTTTGCTCAGTCCTATTGCAACAAGCATCGAGCGCATGACGAGCGAGAATGTCATCCTCATCTTCAAAATCACCATGCATGGACAAATAAAAGATTTATCGAATTTTTAGAAGTTTAGAGGAACATCCAATAATATGGAATGCATTTCGAAAGGACCACGAAAATAAAAAAATAATAGCTTATGCATGGCGCACTGAGAATGATTTACTCAATTGAAGGTTTAAAAAACAAATCAGTAACATAAACGACTTTTAATTTAGTTGTATCAGCGGGGAAGCCCGCATACAAGGCAATAAAATAAAAATCGTTGGTACCAACTTTATAGATACATCATTTATTTTGGTTTTTATATCGATGATTAACATGATAATTTGATTAATAATTGATTTGTTTATGTAATACATAATACGCTTAACAGAAATAATAAAACGTTTTTATTTTTAGTTTATTTGTTAATTTAACCTTTTGTAAGTTTATTTACATTATTATCGATGAAACATAAAATCTGTTTAATTATTTTACAATTTTGCCTCACGAAATTAACCGACGACGGACGGTACGAGCGTTGGGGCCAACGTGTGGAGCTGGCGTGGGGGTATAATAATACACTATAAGCTTAAAGCATATAGTGTCTTTTCAATAATAAAATAAATCAAATGTTATCTTAAACTTAACCTATCTACCTGTTTTTACTTGAAATATTAGTATTGGTAAAAAATATAATAATCATCGATAAGTCTTAAAAAGCTTTCAAATTTATTATATTAAAAACTTATTTATGCTACTGCTATGACTTTCTACACTTAAATTAATATTTTATCTATTCAATAAGCTAAATAAGCAAAGTAAAATGTAAACCACATGCACTGGGAATGTTGAATCATTCTTGTGTTTCGGCTCAAACAGACTAGCAAAAATATTTTTTACCTGCATGTTATATTCTGGGTTACATTTATAAGACAAATTAGCAATTGATATTTATGTATATCATTGCACCCAGATAGGTGAAGTCTTTTTTCCCTCGTTATATCAATGAAGGAGATTTGAATTTTTTTTTTATTATCATAGAAAAAAAATCTATTTCTCAAAGTTATTGTGCATGCGTAGTGATATTACAATAGTAACAATTGCTTTTTGCCATAAAATATAATATTTAAATGGACCATCATTTGAACCACGTTTTTCGTTCGTTTTTCATGTTTTATAAGCACGTCTGTTATTTTGTTTCAGCACAATGATAAAATAAATAATAATAATAAGGGTTGTAGAGGTCTTTTGACGGTCGTAAGTGTTACCTGACTTAATCGGACTGACGATGACGAATTGGCCCCTTTTTTGCCCGTATTAAATAAAAATCGCGATGAATACTATCGTATATTTATACTGTTTGGTAATGGCTATGATGCCAATTTTATTTTTAATTAAATAAAGCTATCGAGTATCCTGTGATATTTGTATGTATTACTAGCTTTCGCCTGCGGTTCCGCCTGCGTGGGTTTTGATTATAGCGATAAAAACTAACCTATGTCCTTTCCCGAGGCTTAAGCTATCTCCATCCCATATTCCACTTGAAAACGTAACAGACGGACAGTTATATTTTTTTAATATACATCGCTAGCTGTCGCTCGCGGCTTGTTGCTGTTGTTAAGGGTTGATTTACGCTTTCAATCAACTTAATCAATTTGCAACTACAAAGCCAAGTACAAATTTTCACAGATCTAACTTTTAAAGTGACGGAGTTTCATACCAAATATATTACTAACTACTATTTTACCCCCCTAGAGGATGAATTTCCAAAAATCCCTTATTATCGGATGCCTACAATATATAAAAGGAGTACGTCCTCGAAATTTCACCTTCAATTTGTCCTTCGACCCGTGGTTTAGGTTGTGCGTTGATCCATCAGTCAATGATCACAAATAATTCTTAATATTTTAATTAAGGCTATCAAACAAAGGAAATCTGTCAAGCAAGCAGGTTCAAATGATAGTTGGTTGATAGTCTGTGTGAGGCTTTATGTGCATGACCAACTATTTTATTGCAAAGGGTTGTCTAAAAGCTGAAAGTTAGTTATAGACCTGCGGCTAGTAGTTCTGCAGACCCACCGCTGGAGAGTGACCCCCGGGAAGGTGGATCTATACCCACAACACCTCATTTGAATACAGTATATTACACAAATATTATGCTATACACATTGACATAGTAAAAATTCAGTTTCTTCAACAATATAGGTAAAATAAAGAAATTGGTATTGGCATATTTGGTGAACAGACGACAATGAAACCCATTAGGCTGTGGTCATTTACCTTTTTTTTAATAAATATTGTCAGTGATCAGAATCATAGACAAAGGTTTTTCTAAGTCCACCACCAATTTAAAATCGAAATTCCATTTAATCGATTTAATCAAATTATATTTCATATTATACAGAATTATGGGCTTTTTTTTATTAGAACTAAATAAATTTGCGTAATAAATAGTACCTGATGAATGAGCTGTGTGACATAGATCGTGAGGAGTCTGCGTGTTGACTGAGCGCCTCAACAACTCGGCGAGAGGCGCGCGATGGCCTTCAGGTGTTACCTGGAATATAATTTAGAACCATATTAGTTTATGTTTAATTATCTTATATAATATTTTAGAATAACAGCTATTAGGCTAGGCACGCACTAGGCAGCCACGAAATCCTATAGATCAACTGACTGCTGGAGCCTGCCTACTGCAGCCAGTCTGCCTAGTGCGTGTTTAACCTAATAATGTTCCTAATAATAAACCTGTTTAAAATAAATTAAACAGACATAAACGTATTTAGTCCTATCAAAACTGAGTGAGAAGTCAACCCATGACCAAGGCCGTTAAATACGGTCTAAACGTCGGGCAATAAACAAGGTATTTTACCTTAAATTATGATTATGATGATTAAGACCCATAATATATATATTTACATAAAATTTAACAACATTTACTTTGCAGATGTCTTACTTTATCCCTTATCCGGTCAAGATGCGGTGTTTGAGTGCCACTAGCTGGGTACAACACAAGTCTTTCTATTTCTTGGTTGAGACCCTCTACAGATGATCGCGCTGCTCTCAATGGGACGCTACCACTTCCAAATCGAGACCCTGGCAACAAAAAAATAGAATAAATTAACCAATGTTTGAACACTTGTAAAATATTTGTTTTAAATTTAACATTTAAATGGAGCAAAGGGACCAGTCTGTCATTTGGAATAAAGATAAAACGGTACTGAAGCCTGTCACTATTTATCAATATTTTTAGAAGATTGATAGGACAAGATGTTATGATTTCACATTTATTATTGTTTTCGTCAGATATGCACACTAAAACAAAGGATTGCACAGTAACTATAAGGAAAATGAAATGGAAATGCACAGAGCACACTGTGAGGGGCAAGGAAAAATGGTCAAAAAAAACAGTGATGCACTGGTTCACCATGAAACAAGGAAAGAAAATGGGGAAGGCCAGCTACAAGGTTGACGAAGGAAAATAATTAGAGCAGCACCTGTGTGCACTTGGACATAGTATCTAATAACAGAGAAAGGAGGAGAGGAGTCCCTTGTTAAAAGGGACAAATAGCCAATAAATTGTATACTAGCTTTCGCCCGTGGCTCCGCCCGCGTGGATGTCGGTTATCGCGATAAAAGCTATCCTATGTCCTTTCCCGGGACTCAAACTATCTCCATACCAAATTTCATCTAAATCGGTTTAGCTGTTTGAGCGTGAAAGAGTAACAGACAGACAGAGTTACTTTCACATTTATAATATTAGTATAGTATATAGTATAGTATGGAAGTATGGATTGAATGATAGAGCTACCTTACATTGTAAAACAATTTGATTAGGGTATTTTGCTATTTACTTTTATTTCTATACTCTTACTGTTTTGTGCAAGAAGCACACAATTTTATAATAGTCAAGGAAAGGTTTATTGTAAATAGTTTATAAAATAATTCTCACTTACATAAAGCTGTAGTCATAGAATGTGTTGAACTATCTCCAGATGCTGATGATTTGTGTGGTCTCTGGAGGCGACTACGGAGAAAGCGATCAAGTTTATCATCATCAGAACCCCTAGAAGAACGCCCTGAAGTTCCACCTCCGTCATCAGTCTGAAAGAAATTGATTTAAGTATTTTATATAACACTCTCATTTAGACTTAGTTTTAATTAAGTTCTATAACAAAACAATACAGGCATACAAAATTTAAACGAAATCTGCCCAATATATTTGAAGAATGTTCAAATAAACTCTTTAGCTTTATTAATATAACCAATTACTAAAGATAGAATACTTTAAATGTCAAAGTATATTGTTATTTAATTTCTAACACCACATAAAGTCTCCGAAGACACATTATTTCTGTCAATCAGAAACAAATTATTTAATTGAAGTGTCTGGAATTCCCCTGTAAAGTTCTTATTTTTTACTTATGTGACATCAGACCTTATGCGACTATATGATACTACAAATATAACAAATAGGTACATACCTGTGTGGATTTATCTACTTGCAACTGTCCAGCATGTAGATAATAGTCTCTGGACCATTGTCCTTTATGGTACAAGGTATCTAGGGAGGCAGTGCGCCTGATCACACTCGCACCAAATCTGCCTTTGCCTACAACATACAATGTTATTGTTAAGTAAGCAGAGAATTACTACACAAGATTTCTAAAATTTATGATTACTTTTTTTTCTTTAAAAGATATAACTAGCAATGTGGGATTGTGGTCTCACATTACTAGCAATCCTGTTAACCCCTCCAGCTAAGCTCAATGGCTTGTGTTAGGAGTGGGTTCACATCAGTAGTATAATGGGTAGGATTCCAACCTGCAACCTTATGATTGCAAGTCCGATGCCTTAGCCATTAGGGTACCACTGCTTCTAATATTTACATCATAGGTAAGAAATTTGTATTGAAATTACAACACACAGGGTGATTTGTTTTGTATTACAAGTTATTTCGTGAGTTACATTACACCAAATAACTTTAGATCAGTTGTGAAAAATATTAAATATATTAACCCTTTATTCGTTTAACGAAGTAATGATGAAGAGGTGGAAAGACGGATCAGGAACTTGTGGAGGAGCTTTTGGACATTAAAAGAAATTCTAAAAGGAAATTACAGAATATACATAAAAAGAAGTTATGGAAACATGTACCTTACCATGCCTCACCTATGCATGCCAAACCTGGGTATTTACCAAAAAAGTAGGGAACAGATTACTTTCGACCCAACACACCATGGAGAGAAGTATCCTCAAACATAAAAAAATACAATAAAACCAAGAATATAGACATTAGACAGAGGACAAAACTCACTGATGTTTTAAAACATTGTATTAAAAATGAAATGGCAATGGGCAGGACATGTTGCTAGATGCACAGACAAAAGGTGGATGGTACGAACTACAGAATGGACAGGTCCACTCGGAAAGAGACATGTAGGCAGACCTAGGAAACGATGGGTGGATGATATTAGTTCATTGGCTGGTAAGAACTGGATGGATACTGCAAAAGACAAGAGCAAGAGCAGCAATGGAAGAAGATGGAGTAGGCTTTTACTTAGAGGTCCAAACAGTAAACCATACAACAATAATAATTAAAAAAAAATGTATTTGTCATGTGTTTATTTGTTGGAATTAATGAGCTTATATTATTATAACCCTTTATCACCTACCACCTACTTCTGTCACACACTCTGAAGTAAAATTGTTGTTTTTTTTGCCAGGTTTAGAGTTTATCTCAAAATAAACAACAATTTTACTTCAGTAAAATAGTCTATAGGTGGTCATAACTACAAAAACAGGTTGCACTTTGCCAGACTCCAAGACAAGAGGTGGACATTCCAAGTGACAGCTTGGAAGAGTAGTAGGAAAAAGAAAGAGGAAGGCTATAGGCATGCTGGGTAGATGTCATTGTTGGAATAGCAGGGCCTAACTGGGTTTGAAGGGGCCCAAGACAGGCCTTTACCTCATAGAGGGTTCTGGTGTGAATTTTAATTACTTTTACTATTACATTATTATTTACACTAAACCCAGAAATGAAAGGTTTTTTTTTACCAATTTTTATTACGCCTGCCAATCTCAGAAGATTAGTGCATTACCTAGGAGATATTATAGTGCATTATAGCCACAAATGAACTCCCTATTCTAATAGTCTCCTCATCATTATCATCAGCCAGTAGTATCAGTTCACTGCTGGATATAGTCTCACGTGAAAGAAATCCACAACAGACATAAGCGGAGACAGTTGCCATATAGCTGAACAATCTCTTCAAAGCACAGAGGGATGTGCCATTTTTTTTAACTTTCACCCGATTAAGAATCTACAGTGGAAACTTTCCTTTCCTTAATCTTATACAGACAGACAGTCAGTGACATTCATTTACAGTTTAATATTTTCTTATAGTGTGGCCATTAGTGCTGTGCACTCCCTGAGGTATGCACGGCGAGGTGGGGGGCGAAGAAAAAAGTGCATGAGTTCACATGAGGTCGATACATGTCGGACAGATCTTACGATATCAGTTTGCATTTCTAAGGCAAGACTTGTGGCGGGACGTTGCGTTGGTCGGAGGCTATCTATCTGTAATATATACTTACTTTGTTGATTAAAATGTAACCCAAATATACTCATATTTTATTAAAAATATGCAGGTGATAAATAAGAATTGAAAGTTATAATTCACAACAGGACTTGTTTTATTAAACATTTTTTATATTTACAAACAATTATATATTCTAACGAAAGTTATTCTGACATAGATTCTGTTTCAACTTCATCTTCCATTTCGTCATCATCTTCATCTTCCTCTTCGCCACCGGAACTTGAATCAGAGTCTTGCAAATTTATTATGAATGAATTGATAACATTATCGAACCTACTATCGCGACTCCAGTAATCATTTTCATTTTTCTGGACATGATCGTCGCATTTCTGCCATTTTTCCGCCGTGAATTCCGAAAACAATTTATCCAATAAGATTATCTTTTCGTCTAGAGAAGAATTAATATAGTTTTGGGCTATGTTGTTTTTAATATCAGCCCAGACCAACTCGATTGGATTTAAATCTGGATGGTACGGAGGTAAACGCAGAACAGTGTGTCCACTGGCTTTCAGGAGTTCGTCAATTCTATACACGGGTTCTTTTTGTGTATTTTTGATAAGAAGTAGCAGTTGAGCCTTTGACATGGTTCCTGAAAATTCTACATTATGGCGTAGCAACCAGTTCTGCATTTCACTTTTGAGGCTTGATATAGTTGGTTTCTTCTCAATCTGAACGCTGTGGTAAGACGCGTTGTCCATTACAACCACAGAATTCGGCAGCAACTTATCTTTTAACTTTTCATCTACCCACTTATAAAAAGTAGGTCCGCTCATATCTCCATGATAGTCACCGGTTCTAGCATCGGATTTGAATATAGTCAATGTATCATCCACTAAGCCATTTCGACACCCAGCGTGGAGTATTACTAGTCGCCGTCCTTTCCCAATATCAGCATGAATACCGGGTTCTGACGATGATTGCCAACATTTGCTGGCATGGTGACTGGCGTTGATGTATGTTTCATCAAGAAAATATATGTTTCGGTTTTCCGTTCTGTAATTTCTGATTTGTGTAAGATATTTTTTCCGCCACACTGTAATATTAGGCTGCTCTATAAGGAGATGTCTCTTTGATTTGCATTTTTTGTAACGGTAGCCCATTTTGTGTAAAAGCTGTCTTAAATATTCCCGTCCACAATTCAATATGCCATCCTGTCTCAAACTTGATAGTAACTTACGGACACTTGGTATTTTTTTTTCAACTTCGTAAAACTGATGAATTTTTCTTCTGATAACTCCAAGGTCAAAATCATCCACAACGTGTTTTTTCTTTAGAACTTTTGGTTTTTTTGGCGATTGAAATTTTAATTGGCTTGAATTTTCAATTGATAAATAGCCCGCAGAAATCACATTATGTACGGTTCTTTTGCTGTATCCCGTAGCCTCCGCAACGATTTTAGCAATATTCACGTCATTTTTAAATTCAAAGCTTTCTTTGTCTGCTTTTCTTTTCTTAAAATATTCAGCCACCTTAAAAATGACAGTCTTCATATCACGAGATAACGCACGACCCATCTTTGAATATTTATCTCGTGTGCGTCTGACATAGACAGTCCGATACAAATAACACTACCTGCCGTCACAAGCGTTGACGGCGCACTGACAGCGCAGCAGCCGATTCTAACCCCCCCGTCTCACCGCGCGCATACCTCAGGGAGTGCACAGCACTAATGGTCATACTATAGTAAATGTATGACAGCTTTGCTTAAACTGTCTTGAATAAATTCTATTTGGAAAGATAGTTTGGAATATTTTTAGTAAATACTCACCTTTGTAATTGACGGCTCCTGGACTTCGTTGGCCTGACAGGGCGTGATCTGGCGATATCCGTCGCCATGCATTCGTTGGTGATAACGTCGGGCTGTTGCTTGCATTCTTCTTCAGTCCACCGCTCTGTTTCATCACCGATGACACCGGCAGGGTCGCTCTCATCGGCCCCTGCTTGCCCACAGGGCAATCCGACTGCTTCCTAACACGGCCCGACATCCTACCTTCCTTTCACACTTCACTATTGTAAAACCACTCCTACTTCTTCATCAAACGTAACATCGGACTATCACTGCGCAAGAAAAATAAGTATTTCATTCGCCGACGCCGGACCAAGCTCTTTGTAGAGGGAATATCTTAGAGGGTACGGTAAACGAAGTCCTGTGTGTTCATACGAATGTTCCTATTATGCAATACGGTAACCAACACTTTTGTAAAAGTATCGTGAAGTAATAACGGTTGTATCTAATGTTTAACTAGCACTTATTACATAAAAACAAAATTACAAAGCGAACTAGTCACATTTTTTCTGCACAATGGATGAATGAATGAAGCTGACAGATGACAAGGGACATCGCGCCATTCCTTTTTTCTTACAATAAATTTTAAATTTCAACATTAGAAATATGTACGGGTTACATCTATTGAAAAGAAAAAGGTCCAAAATTGTGTAAAATATTATTATAATCAATACCTACGGAAAATAAAACACTTATTCGATAGCATTGCAATTAACAGCTGATTACTCCGCCATGTCAACTAAGCTGTCTATGGTCGTTGTTGGTCGTTGTGAGTGATTGGTAACACAGAGTACATTTTATATACTGAGATAGAGACGTCACTCAACCAATCTGCCAACAGCGCCGCCTGGCAATAAGAGAAAGCAACTATTTGCGGAACTACATAACTAAATAATGTATAGGGTGACTAACCTAAATGCTAGCACTGCACCAAATAATCAGCACTCCGAATAAATAGTAAAATCATAAGGTTTTCACTAACTAATGTGGGCTACCACTTTAAAAAATAAATAAATAGATATATTTGGAATCTTACTACTGGCAACACCATACTTTACGATGTCAAAATTTCGAAAATTTTGTGAACAAACGTTCGTGTCCTGCCGCTTATCCTGTTTGTGCCTGTTTCTTGTGATCGAAGGTAAGTTCACGTGTTTAGATTTTATACTATATTAGGTCTTTTAGATATTTTGTACTGAAGCTTTTGATTTCTCTGATTTATTAGATAGTTTATGACGATAATTTGAAGGAAGAATTTGAGGTTATGGTGATATATTGGTAAAGAATGTGGTGCTGAGATATGGATCTAATATTTTAGAAATTCCAAATTATCAGCACTGGTGCTGATAAATGGAAAATAGTATGTAAATACTTATTCCATATTTTTTATTTTAAACCGTGTTTATTTTATGTATAGAATTCATTTTTTATATCTAAAAGTAGAATATACCTTCGGAATCCAAATCTTAGCATGGTGCTGAAACTGCATTTGCCATTTGTCAGCACAGTGCTGCTAATTGGATCAGAAGCATGCTGATAATTTGGTTCTCCTAGCATTTCATCATCTTTCCTTTTTCAGACCCACCTAGGTAGGTAGTACCTACTATGAAACCAAAGGAAGTAAATATACCAAATAAAAGAAAAAAATACACAAATGAAAACTTACTAAAAGCCTTGGATGCAGTCAAAACGGGCATGTCCAAAAAACTGGCATCAAAAACGTTCAATGTCCCTAGAGGAACTATCCAGTCGCGGTTAAGAAAGCCGTGCAAGGATCTACCAGGCCCTGATCCAGTATTGTCGAACGAAGAAGAGAGAGTTTTAGTTAAGTGGGTTGTAGATTGCTGTCGGAAGGGATTTCCAAAAAGAAAGAGTGATTTACAATTGAGTGTAGCAAATTTCATAAAGAAGATAGGACGAGATAACCCCTTTAAAGACAACATACCTGGTAAAAAATGGTATGACCTTTTTATGCGCCGTCATCCAGAACTCAGCGAACGCACTGCCGAAGCTGTAACATCAGCCAGTGCTAATGTATCAGAAAAAGACATCAAAGGATGGTTCCACAAAATTGAGTCTTATCTTAAGGAAAACAACTACTTTGACACCTTACAGGACCCATCTCGTGTTTTTAATGGGGACGAATCTAACTTTCAGCTATGTCCCAAAAGTGGCAAAGTTATTTCATTACGGGGAGAAAGAGACGTGTATGAAGTTGATCACGCTGCAGCTAAAACATCCCTTACTGTCCTGTTTACGTTTTGCGCCAACGGAGATATTACACCTCCACTAGTTGTGTTTCCCAACAAGAGGCTTCCCAAGGATATAACATCATCTGTTCCAAATGAGTGGGGCATTGGTTTGAGTGATACCGGCTGGATGAAAAGTGAACTTTTCTATGATTATATCAAAAATGTATTTCATCCATACCTTACCAAAAAAAAAGTAACATTTCCCGTCATACTATTTGTAGATGGACACTGTAGGGACACACATTTGTACCTACCTATGTAGATATCAGTTGTGTATGTGTGCATACTGCATGGTGTAACTAGTGGCGGCTGCGTCCGCACGGTCTAATCCCCCCGTCCTTTTTGGGTACCACGTGTAACGGGCTTGCCCATGGGGACTTGGATGGTCGACAAATACCTAATTCTGTCATAATTTGAAATTCTTCCTTTACTTTTTTATACCACTTTGGGGAAAGAGGCCTAGCCTTTGTATATACCGGCGGTCCCGAAGTCTCTATATAATGACATACTGAATGCTTGGGTATTTCTTTGTACGATATGGGCTTAGTTATATCTGAATAATTTAATAACAAGTTATGCCACTTATCATTGCTATTTATAGATTTAATTGATAATTCGCATTCAGAGTGCCTTATAATAGATGCTATAACATTTAGATTAGTAACTTGGTCTCTAAGTCGCCGCGAGCTTAAATCTACCAACAACCTATAATGGCATAAAAAATCTGCGCCTATTATCGGTTGTTTAACAGCCGCTATAATAAATGACCAACTAAATGCTCTCCTTAAATTAATATCTAGAGTTAAGTTACATATACCATATGTCCTAATTTCGGTGCCGTTCGCCGCATAGAGCTTATAATCATCACTCGCGATATTTCTCGACACACATTTATACGACACGGGGATCACGGAAACATTCGCACCGGTGTCAATCAAAAATTTTAATTTACTGTTTTTATCGGTAACGCACAGACGGTTATTAAGTGAATCGATACAGACCTCCGTCGTTGTTTGTATCGCCGCTAGTTTTCCGATTGGGCGGGTGCCTGTCCTTTCCAGTTACAGGGTTCGGCGCATTTCGTGGCCTTTGCTCCGTAACGGTAGTGGTAGAAACACAGCCACTGGGGATCGCGTCGTTTCCTGCTGGTATCTCTCCTCGCCGAGTTGGATCGAGATTGCTTACCCCTGTATGTCCCTCGACCTCTCTGTGGTTGCTGTGCACGTCGGAGCTCTGCAACTTCGATGCTCAGCTTGGCTATTGCAGCTGCTAGCTCGCTGGATTCCTCGCCGTTTCGACTATGTGCTTGAGGTGACGGAATCGACGAGACGCTAGCTACCTCCACTGGGCGCGTCGCCTCAGTGACCTTGTCCGCTACTACCGCCAAATTTTCCAGTTCTTTTACTTCGGTTACCGCCAATACAGCCTGCACAGCGGATGGAAGGTGACCGTTCCACATGATTTTTAGCGTGTGATCCGGAATTTTTCCTCGGGCCAGGTCCCTCATCCGTCGTAGGAGTTGTGAAGGCTTTTGAGTGCCCAACTCCATTTCACCCAGCAGCTTTTGAAACTGGCGTGTCTCTGACTCTTCGAAAACTTGCAAAAGCCTATCCTTCAAGGTCTGGTATTTGTTAGTTCTAGGAGGAGAAAGTAACAGGTCGCTAACTTGTTGAATCGCGCTCTTGTTGAGTTTGGTAACCACTAAGTTTTGTTTAGCAGCATCGCCCAAACGCTGGCTTTCCACCGTGGCCTCAAACTGGACAAACCAGAGTCGCGGTTGGTCTGCCCAAAATTCCGGTATCCTTGACGATACTGTAATGCTTGCTAACGCTCTCTCACCCTCGCCCGAGTCTTGTGGATTCTCGGCCGGGGGCACGGAAGGCTGCACAGGAGGCTGCACGGGAGGCTGCACGGAAGGTTGCACTTGGGGTTGCACTTGGGGCAGCACTATATCCAGAGGCATAGTCACTCGTAGTTATTTCACTCCAAAAAAAATATAATAAACAAAAATCAAAACACTAAGTTCGAGTTCAGTTCGGGGTCACCACTGTAAGTATATATGTGAGCCTATGATACTTATATCAGAAGGGATTTATTGTGAGAGAGAAATAACACACGTCAAGTACTTTACTCCGTATAATTGCGACTGCCAACTTATTAGGCGGACGCAGCCGCCACTAGTTACACCATGCAGTATGCACACATACACAACCGATATCTACATAGGTAGGTACAAATGTGTGTCCCTACAGTAGCCCCCCCCAACAAAACAACAAAAAAATACAATTACAATGTGTAAAACCCTGTAAAATACACTGACACTACGCATAGCAATAACACTGAACTATCACACAATTTCACTGAGTGTAAGTATTTTGGGGGTGTACGGTGGTTGGTGGTTGAACCGTGTGAATCTTAACCACCGGTGGAGACAATCCAACAACTGCCGCTTCCTTCCTCAACCAGCTGCGAACCCGTTTTTTGCACTGGTTCCTGGTCAAACACAGCAACACCAAGCCAAGTGCCACAGCAATTCCGATTAGAATAACCTCTAAATAGTTAACCCTTTGGCCAATGATTTCGTTCGAAACTGACTGGGCAATAGCCACGTTATTCTGTTGCGGTTTACTCTGGTTATAACCCATCTTGAAATTTGTATATTTGTACTTATTCGACGAAAGAATACAAAATAAATGGTGTAAAAAAATGTGTAAACTTTATATAACAAAAATAAGTGTATATGTATATAACTTACATACTAATAAAAATTCACAAAAGTGTGCGACCTAAAAAAAAAATATAATGCTAAGTACTAAATAATTCTATTACAAAATATTTCACAATAAATTTCCATACCTATGTTGCAATATCCTTTATTATGATTATCATGTTACCGAGCGTCTTTTTATCTACTAAGCAAAACGCAGCGGCGGTCTGATAACGCGACCACTTCGCGTCGTTTTATGAATTATAACTTTGCTAGAAGTGTTTTCGTGATCAGAATTAAAACTAGGATTGTTACATGAATTACTTTCAGAGTTCAAATTATTGTTAAAAGATGTGTCTATGTCGATAGTGAAGGCCGGCTTGAGCCTATCTATGGACACAGATGTTTCCTTATCACCTATTTTTAACACAAAATATTTCTTATGTTTACTCACTACTATGTATGGACCCTTATACGGCGGTTGAAGTGACTTACGTATAACATCGTCCCTTATAAATACACTTTTACACGATTTTAAACTATCTGGTAGGAATAACGAATGCGAGTTTGCATGACACTTTGGTCGCGGTTTATATTTACTAATAGTATCTCGCAGCTTCTGTAAATATTCCGAATCCGAGACCTTAATTATCGCGTCCTCATAAAAATCTCCTGGTAAACGAATCGTCTTACCATATGTTAATTCGGCCGCACTTACACCACTGTCGCTTCTAGTAGCCGTTCGTAATCCTAATAAAACTATCGGTAATTCGTCTATCCAATTGCTATTGTTGCATTGCAAACGTGCCATCAGGGCCACTTTCAGTGCCCTATGCCAGCGTTCAATCATGCCATTACTTTGCGGATGATAAGGTGTTGTACGTAATTTATGTATGCCCAAATATTTCATTAAGTTTGCAAATAGATCACTCTCGAATTGTCTGCCCTGGTCGCTAGTAAGCTTCGAAGGGCATCCAAAACGGGAAATCCAACCTTCAAACACCACCTTTGCTATGGTCTCCGCAGTAATATTTTGGACTGGGTATGCTTCTGGCCACCCTGTAAATCGGTCAATCATTGTAACACAGTATCTATAGCCGTCATTTGACATAGGCAATGGACCTACGATATCTATGTGTAGATGTTGAAAGCGGTCTACTCTTTCAAACTCTCCTACACCTGATACGACATGCCTTGTTATCTTTACGCGTTGGCATTGCATACAACTTCTGGTCCATTTAGCAATATCTCTGTCCATGTCAGGCCAAAAAAATTTTTGTTTGATTAGATGTTTACTAGTTTTAATGCCTGGATGACTTAGATTATGTACAGATTTGAAAGCTATTTCTCTAAATTCCATAGGTAAGTAAGGCCTAATTTTACGCGTTGATATTTCGCAATAAATATGCTTATCGCAGTCCGGCAACAACATTTGCTTGAACTGCAGGTTGCTACTTGATACTTGCAACTCATGCATTAGGTACTCGTCGCTACGTTGCTTGTCTGCCAATTCTGCGAAATTGAGTAGCGTGGGACAGCTTATCGTTTCAATTCTAGAAAGCGCATCCGCTACCATGTTATCACTACCTTTAATATGACGTATCTCTGTGCAAAATTCGCTGATATAAGAAAGTTGGCGTATTCGCCTTGGGCTTTCTTTATCACTATTTATTTTAGTAAATGCAAATTCAAGCGGTTTATGATCTGTAAAAATGATTATATCTCGCCCCTCTAATAAATGTTTGAAATGCCTGATAGCCATGTAGATAGCTAACAATTCCCTATCATAGGTAGAATATTTGGATTCAGTTACTGTTAACTTTTTTGAAAAATATCCAATTGGTTGCCAATTAACTCCTATTTTCTGCTGTAAAACTGCGCCGACACTAGTATTTGAGGCGTCAGTCATCAGGGCTAATTTACTGTCTGGCAAAGGGTAAGATAGTGTAGCGGCGCTTTGTAAGCTTTCCTTACACTTCTTAAATGCCTCGTTAGCCTTATCTGTCCATTCTATACGCGTCTTATCACGTTTTTTAGAATTATGTAGATACTTATTTAATTCCGACTGATAGTCTACTGCTTTAGGAATATGCGAGCGGTAAAAATTAACCATACCTAAGAATCTGCGTAATTGTTCTACTGTCTCGGGCTTCGGAAAATTTACAACAGCTTGTACCTTGTCCTCCAACGGTCGTACGCCTTCCGTTGAGACCTCAAAACCTAAAAAGCTTAATTTAGAGACTCCAAAAACACATTTTGATAAATTAATAGTAATACCGTATTCGTTAAACCTACGGAAAACTGCATTTAAATGCTCTTTATGGGATATTTCGTCTTTACTGGCAATTATGACGTCATCGATGAAATTGAATAGAAAATCGAAACCTTGCAACACCACTGTGTCCATGAATCGTTGGAACGTTTGTGCTGCATTTTATTTACCAGACCTTGAAGGATAGGCTTTTGCAAGTTTTCGAAGAGTCAGAGACACGCCAGTTTCAAAAGCTGCTGGGTGAAATGGAGTTGGGCACTCAAAAGCCTTCACAACTCCTACGACGGATGAGGGACCTGGCCCGAGGAAAAATTCCGGATCACACGCTAAAAATCATGTGGAACGGTCACCTTCCATCCGCTGTGCAGGCTGTATTGGCGGTAACCGAAGTAAAAGAACTGGAAAATTTGGCGGTAGTAGCGGACAAGGTCACTGAGGCGACGCGCCCAGTGGAGGTAGCTAGCGTCTCGTCGATTCCGTCACCTCAAGCACATAGTCGAAACGGCGAGGAATCCAGCGAGCTAGCAGCTGCAATAGCCAAGCTGAGCATCGAAGTTGCAGAGCTCCGACGTGCACAGCAACCACAGAGAGGTCGAGGGACATACAGGGGTAAGCAATCTCGATCCAACTCGGCGAGGAGAGATACCAGCAGGAAACGACGCGATCCCCAGTGGCTGTGTTTCTACCACTACCGTTACGGAGCAAAGGCCACGAAATGCGCCGAACCCTGTAACTGGAAAGGACAGGCACCCGCCCAATCGGAAAACTAGCGGCGATACAAACAACGACGGAGGTCTGTATCGATTCACTTAATAACCGTCTGTGCGTTACCGATAAAAACAGTAAATTAAAATTTTTGATTGACACCGGTGCGAATGTTTCCGTGATCCCCGTGTCGTATAAATGTGTGTCGAGAAATATCGCGAGTGATGATTATAAGCTCTATGCGGCGAACGGCACCGAAATTAGGACATATGGTATATGTAACTTAACTCTAGATATTAATTTAAGGAGAGCATTTAGTTGGTCATTTATTATAGCGGCTGTTAAACAACCGATAATAGGCGCAGATTTTTTATGCCATTATAGGTTGTTGGTAGATTTAAGCTCGCGGCGACTTAGAGACCAAGTTACTAATCTAAATGTTATAGCATCTATTATAAGGCACTCTGAATGCGAATTATCAATTAAATCTATAAATAGCAATGATAAGTGGCATAACTTGTTATTAAATTATTCAGATATAACTAAGCCCATATCGTACAAAGAAATACCCAAGCATTCAGTATGTCATTATATAGAGACTTCGGGACCGCCGGTATACACAAAGGCTAGGCCTCTTTCCCCAAAGTGGTATAAAAAAGTAAAGGAAGAATTTCAAATTATGACAGAATTAGGTATTTGTCGACCATCCAAGTCCCCATGGGCAAGCCCGTTACACGTGGTACCCAAAAAGGACGGGGGGATTAGACCGTGCGGTGATTATAGGCGTTTAAATGCCGTTACGAAGCCGGACCGCTATCCGATCCCGCGGTTGCAAGATTTTAAATATGTATTAGCGGGAGAAAAAACTATATTTACCCGATTGGATTTAAATCGTGCCTATCATTTTATACCGACTGCCCCGAAGGACATAGAGAAAACTGCAATTATAACGCCTTTTGGATTATTTGAATTTCCCCGGATGACATTTGGATTAAGGAATGCAGCACAAACGTTCCAACGATTCATGGACACAGTGGTGTTGCAAGGTTTCGATTTTCTATTCAATTTCATCGATGACGTCATAATTGCCAGTAAAGACGAAATATCCCATAAAGAGCATTTAAATGCAGTTTTCCGTAGGTTTAACGAATACGGTATTACTATTAATTTATCAAAATGTGTTTTTGGAGTCTCTAAATTAAGCTTTTTAGGTTTTGAGGTCTCAACGGAAGGCGTACGACCGTTGGAGGACAAGGTACAAGCTGTTGTAAATTTTCCGAAGCCCGAGACAGTAGAACAATTACGCAGATTCTTAGGTATGGTTAATTTTTACCGCTCGCATATTCCTAAAGCAGTAGACTATCAGTCGGAATTAAATAAGTATCTACATAATTCTAAAAAACGTGATAAGACGCGTATAGAATGGACAGATAAGGCTAACGAGGCATTTAAGAAGTGTAAGGAAAGCTTACAAAGCGCCGCTACACTATCTTACCCTTTGCCAGACAGTAAATTAGCCCTGATGACTGACGCCTCAAATACTAGTGTCGGCGCAGTTTTACAGCAGAAAATAGGAGTTAATTGGCAACCAATTGGATATTTTTCAAAAAAGTTAACAGTAACTGAATCCAAATATTCTACCTATGATAGGGAATTGTTAGCTATCTACATGGCTATCAGGCATTTCAAACATTTATTAGAGGGGCGAGATATAATCATTTTTACAGATCATAAACCGCTTGAATTTGCATTTACTAAAATAAATAGTGATAAAGAAAGCCCAAGGCGAATACGCCAACTTTCTTATATCAGCGAATTTTGCACAGAGATACGTCATATTAAAGGTAGTGATAACATGGTAGCGGATGCGCTTTCTAGAATTGAAACGATAAGCTGTCCCACGCTACTCAATTTCGCAGAATTGGCAGACAAGCAACGTAGCGACGAGTACCTAATGCATGAGTTGCAAGTATCAAGTAGCAACCTGCAGTTCAAGCAAATGTTGTTGCCGGACTGCGATAAGCATATTTATTGCGAAATATCAACGCGTAAAATTAGGCCTTACTTACCTATGGAATTTAGAGAAATAGCTTTCAAATCTGTACATAATCTAAGTCATCCAGGCATTAAAACTAGTAAACATCTAATCAAACAAAAATTTTTTTGGCCTGACATGGACAGAGATATTGCTAAATGGACCAGAAGTTGTATGCAATGCCAACGCGTAAAGATAACAAGGCATGTCGTATCAGGTGTAGGAGAGTTTGAAAGAGTAGACCGCTTTCAACATCTACATATAGATATCGTAGGTCCATTGCCTATGTCAAATGACGGCTATAGATACTGTGTTACAATGATTGACCGATTTACAGGGTGGCCAGAAGCATACCCAGTCCAAAATATTACTGCGGAGACCATAGCAAAGGTGGTGTTTGAAGGTTGGATTTCCCGTTTTGGATGCCCTTCGAAGCTTACTAGCGACCAGGGCAGACAATTCGAGAGTGATCTATTTGCAAACTTAATGAAATATTTGGGCATACATAAATTACGTACAACACCTTATCATCCGCAAAGTAATGGCATGATTGAACGCTGGCATAGGGCACTGAAAGTGGCCCTGATGGCACGTTTGCAATGCAACAATAGCAATTGGATAGACGAATTACCGATAGTTTTATTAGGATTACGAACGGCTACTAGAAGCGACAGTGGTGTAAGTGCGGCCGAATTAACATATGGTAAGACGATTCGTTTACCAGGAGATTTTTATGAGGACGCGATAATTAAGGTCTCGGATTCGGAATATTTACAGAAGCTGCGAGATACTATTAGTAAATATAAACCGCGACCAAAGTGTCATGCAAACTCGCATTCGTTATTCCTACCAGATAGTTTAAAATCGTGTAAAAGTGTATTTATAAGGGACGATGTTATACGTAAGTCACTTCAACCGCCGTATAAGGGTCCATACATAGTAGTGAGTAAACATAAGAAATATTTTGTGTTAAAAATAGGTGATAAGGAAACATCTGTGTCCATAGATAGGCTCAAGCCGGCCTTCACTATCGACATAGACACATCTTTTAACAATAATTTGAACTCTGAAAGTAATTCATGTAACAATCCTAGTTTTAATTCTGATCACGAAAACACTTCTAGCAAAGTTATAATTCATAAAACGACGCGAAGTGGTCGCGTTATCAGACCGCCGCTGCGTTTTGCTTAGTAGATAAAAAGACGCTCGGTAACATGATAATCATAATAAAGGATATTGCAACATAGGTATGGAAATTTATTGTGAAATATTTTGTAATAGAATTATTTAGTACTTAGCATTATATTTTTTTTTTAGGTCGCACACTTTTGTGAATTTTTATTAGTATGTAAGTTATATACATATACACTTATTTTTGTTATATAAAGTTTACACATTTTTTTACACCATTTAGGTATTTTGTATTCTTTCGTCGAATAAGTACAAATATACAAATTTCAAGATGGGTTATAACCAGAGTAAACCGCAACAGAATAACGTGGCTATTGCCCAGTCAGTTTCGAACGAAATCATTGGCCAAAGGGTTAACTATTTAGAGGTTATTCTAATCGGAATTGCTGTGGCACTTGGCTTGGTGTTGCTGTGTTTGACCAGGAACCAGTGCAAAAAACGGGTTCGCAGCTGGTTGAGGAAGGAAGCGGCAGTTGTTGGATTGTCTCCACCGGTGGTTAAGATTCACACGGTTCAACCACCAACCACCGTACACCCCCAAAATACTTACACTCAGTGAAATTGTGTGATAGTTCAGTGTTATTGCTATGCGTAGTGTCAGTGTATTTTACAGGGTTTTACACATTGTAATTGTATTTTTTTGTTGTTTTGTTGGGGGGGGCTACTGTAGGGACACACATTTGTACCTACCTATGTAGATATCAGTTGTGTATGTGTGCATACTGCATGGTGTAACTAGTGGCGGCTGCGTCCGCCTAATAAGTTGGCAGTCGCAATTATACGGAGTAAAGTACTTGACGTGTGTTATTTCTCTCTCACAATAAATCCCTTCTGATATAAGTATCATAGGCTCACATATATACTTACAGACACAAAACCCATCTTAGCCTCGAAGTAAGTGAATTGTGCAGCAACTTGAAGATTGTTTTGATTGCTTTATACCCCAACGCCACACGGATACTACAGCCAGCTGATGTGTCAGCCTTTAGACCTCTCAAAAATGCATGGAAGGAAAGTGTCCTGAAATGGAGGAGAGATCACCCTTTGGAGAATCTCACAAAGAATAATTTTGTACCTGTCCTTAAGGAGGCTTTAGAGGTTGGTGTCAAAGATTCAACGGTGATAAATGGATTCAGGACTACTGGCTTATGTCCCTGGAACTCTGAAGCCATCAACTTCAAAAAATGTCTGGGTAAAGGAACTAAATATAATGAAGAACCAATAGAAGACAAATCAAAATTACAAGAAAATCCTAATATAAATAGAGTTATGACACATGAAACTTTAGAAAGGATTGTGGGGCAAGAAAAAATTGCATTTTTGCAAAGAACGCCGCTTGGAAGTCTAACAGAAACAGAAAAGATTTTGAAGAAGATTTGTTGTTATTTTGAAAATCATCAAACTGATGCTTCTACATCCCAAGAAGCTGTTTTCGAAATTGAAAATTACGAAACAGTTGAACTTCTCCGTATAGATCAATTGCCAGTAATATTAGCAGAAGATTTTGTAGATGAAATGCAAGCGACTAGCACGAATGAACCATCTAATAACAATACTGAAGATTGTCTTGGAAGTGCGCCATTGGTATGTCTTGATAGTCAACAATATTTATTAACTCCAGTCAAATTACAGGACGTATTGATTATGGAAAAAACGCCTGAACGAAAAGGCGTTAAGAATGTAGAGAGATCATCATTCGTTCTTACTTCCTCTGAATGGCAAAAGACTGAAAACGACAAATTGATTGCTAAACAACGTAAAGAAGAAGAACAGGCGACTCGTAAGAAGAACAGATTGCTAAAACAAGAAGAAAAAAATAACGTGAAAGTAGAAACCACTAGAAATAAGATAAACAAAAAAGCGAAAGAGACTGTAGCTACTAAAAAACAAGGGATTAAAGCTAATAAAATACATGAGGCAAAAGAAAACAAAATACAAGAGACAATGGAAAACCAACTACAAGAGACAAATGAAAACATAATAAAAGAGACAAAAGCTAACAAAACAGAAGAGACATTTATTAATCACCACCACACAGTTATTAATCACCAAGTTATGATTCATGATAATAATATGCCATCCTCTCCTGAAAATGAACCGCAGTCTAATATTCAGAAAAGAAAAGCTGAAGAGCAGCCTATGTTTCCTCCAAATAAAAAAATCAAAATTCTTTCCAACATCAAACTGAATTTACCAAACGTACTCAGAACTTCGCAAGTTGGCCAAACAACAAACAACCAAATTAGTGACCCACTGGATAAATTAATCAAAAATAGAAGAAAGAGAACTTACTCTTTAATAGAACTAGAGAAGATTCTTTCTGAGGATTAGGAGTGATTGAAGAAATAGAGCTACTCCGTTTTATTTAATTTTCTTACTTATATTATGTCTTTAGTCTTATTTAAATTTTCTTACTGCTATACTTTATCAAGTGCTATTTTATGTTCCTTAATGGTTGTACCTACCATGTATTAGTAATACCTACCTACCATATTATTAAGTAACAAACTTTATAGTGAGATTTAACTAAGTCTAAACAAATTATTAACTTTAAAGATGTTAAACATTGATAAGTTTTAAGATACCTACAATTAGCCTATAAGTAAAATATTTTTAACTATAAAGATGTTAAACATTGATAGGTTTATCAATAAGTAAAATATTTTTTTAATTCTTATTTACAGGGTAGGTACCCTGTAAATAAGAATTAAAAAAATATTTTACTTATTGATAAACCTATCAATGTTTACTTATATTAAAATAAACAATAAAATTGATTATAAATACTAACAAACATTTATTTATTTAATATTTTTACAATACAAATAGCACAGTGCTGTTAATTGGCTCAGTCTATGCTATTAATTGGTGATGATGGTGCTAGTAAATGGTGAGATGGTTATTTTTTACTCTTGCCTATATAAAACAAAATTGGATAAACATAAACTTATTTTTTTAAAATATCACCTTACTGATTGAATATTGAAACTAGAAAACTCGTCATAATGGGTGAAAAAGTATTTTTCAATGTGATAAACGGGCTTAAGTTAGGACTAACTCTTAAAGTGCTGATAATTGGGTCCTTCACCCTAGATAGATTCCTAGTTCCTTTTTATTAGTGTATTATTATTTATACTGATAGAAAACAACAAAATGTGAAATTGTTAAATATGTTTCACATTTCATTGCCTTTTATCAGAATATATGTATAAATATAAACATGACTGATTTTAAATGTATTATGTTAGAAGCGTACCTATTAGAATAAAACTATGAGTACCGTGTTTGATTATTTATTTTGTTCTTTTTTTTACATATTCATATGCTAATTTTTGTATTTTATCTTGAATGTTATAATCTGTCCGTGATCCACATAAAATTTTGTTTGTATTTCTGCACCAATTACAAATAAAAATATTCATGCACAATTCTTCAATTTTTGAAATTATTTCAGACTTGTGCTCATTACATTGTATAAAACTGTAATCAATTACAACCGAAAATATTGTTTTTATATACTGTTTGATGTTTTTCTTTTTACTATCATTTTGTAATATCCTAGTGACAACATCTTGTATATTCGAAAATAAATTTATAAGTGAGATGGAGGGATAGGTCAACCTGGATTTATTTTTATCATATTCTCTGAAAGATATTATACTGTCTACTTTATTTTTACTGTATAATGAAGATTTGCAACAATCACATTTAATTTTTAATTTTCGCAAGACATATCCCGTCACATACTCTAATTGTGCCTTAATTTTTAGATTTTCCATCTTAATTTTAAGGTCTACAAAGATGTCATCACTAGCTACGTCATTAAAATCAACTTCCATTGTGAAACTTGATGTCTGTGTGGTGTTAAAAAATATTTCTTGCAATGATTTTATTGTATTGCAATTGTCCATCTCACAATTGGATCCTGGTGAGTGACTACTGCTCAAATTAGTTATTAATAATGATGCAAAGGCTGCATCGAAGCCAGCGCATGAGGGCGATATATTACGGTAGCCATGACTTCGAACGCAGCCGAAAAAGTTTTCTAGGGGATCCTGGTTGAAATGTCTCATCCACACAGACGTCAAGTTATATTTTTTATTCAAAACATAAACAATATACTCAAAGTTTTCAATTGTACGCAACCAATTTGTAATTGATGGGACTACGGCAGATTTGTTCTTAACTGTATAAGTCATGGTAGACAAAATTTTCTTTGCATTTGTCCAAACTTTTTTGTGGGGTGAGCTTGGTGTGACAGGGCCGAGTAGGGGTTTGCCACTTCTGTTTTTATAATTATTGTAGCTTCCATTTACCGAGTCAAATAAATTGTCGAAGAATAATATAATGTCAGCTGTATGTTTGCACTCTTCAGGCAGGATGCCTTTTCCTAAAAAAAGACACATTGTTAAAAATTTATATTTATATCATAAATATAAAAGTTTGAGTGTAGATTTTTACTCATTTAAAGGAACAACCTTTAAATGAGTAAAAATCTCTTATTAAATATGGATAGTTTATAACCTGAATCAAAATACAGTTATCTCAGGAACTACTGATTCAAATTGAAAAATTCTTTCACTGTTAGATGGCCCATTTATCAAGGAAGGTATAGCCTTCCTTGATAAATAATATCACGCTACGACTAATAGGAGCGGAGCAGCAATGAGAAATATTGCAAAAACAAGGTAGGTATGTTTTATGGCAATATTCACCTAAATAATTATATTCTAATAATAATAATATCTTCGAACAACTCACACAACGTTGCCTGATCCCAAACAATGCAAAGCCTGTACTATGGTAACCAGACAACTGATAAATGTATTTCTAAATACATACATATTATAGATAAATAACACCCAGACACAGAATAAACCATCATGCTCATCACACAAAGTTTTATCCTGGGTGGGGATCAAACCCACAACCTCCGTTTTAGCAGTCAGAGTCACAAACCACTAGACCAACAGGCCAATCAAAATTCAATACATATTATTCAGATAGACAAGTAATGATGTTATTAATTATAAATTGCACATCTTAAAATAGACAAAATAAATTGTGATGCCTATTAATAATTAAAATATTAACTTACTTGCCATATAACCCATATTTGCTGCCACTGATTGGCTAAAAACTTGTGTTGCACATTTGACTTTCATTTTGGCCATTTTTTTAGGGTCAACATGTCGCTTTGTCAATTTGGGCATTAATCTTATACCCCTGTATTCCGTATCTTCATTATATAAATTTATTATATGCTCCCATTTGGCTGTTTTTTCTTCACCGTACATGACGCATTTCAAGTTCTTGGTTATTAAATTATTTCTAATTCCTTTAATAAGGTGAGGTGGGTCGAATAATGGTACTATTTCGTCACCATCTATTTCAAAAATGTTTTTTTCAAATTTTTCTCCTTTTCTTAAATAATTTTCTTTTGTGCTTTTAATAAGCGAATTTATGGCACTTACATTTGTAGCTCCCTGGTCACAAACGGTACACAGCACATGTAGGCCAATTGATTTAAGTTTTTTCAATATAATTTTTATTTGTGCTGATAATTCTGAGGCTGGTGTTGTACCGCAACAAAATGTATAAGCAATTGGTTGCTTGTAGTTTTTTTGTATTCCTCTCACCATGAATACAAGTGCATGATCTGCAATTTTATTAAATGTCTCTTTGCCATTGTTGACAAACCCACTCACACAATCTTGTCTTTTATTGTAGTCAAAATGAGCAGTCAGTGCAACTTCGTCAAATAATAATATGCATAGTTTTTCTAATGTCTTCATTCTAGCCACTTTTTTCTCTAATTGCTTAAATATATTTTCATTGATGCCAGGCCGTAAGGAGGCACTTCCAATCATCCTGCTTAAAGTAAGTGGTGAAGGCAGAACAAAAAATTTATTTAGCCATCTATAAGCTCTAGGTCCTTGCTTATATAGTGCTAAAGCCATAACTTTCTCTTCTTTAGTAAATCTGCATCCCAATCTATGTTTCCCTACCTCACGGAATTGCGAATTTGTGAATATGGTTGCAGTCTTTGAAAATTTTCCCAGTGTCTTCAAAAAACTGTGATTTTCTGACAATTTCAAAGCTTTTTTTAAACGCATCTTCGCAGAGTCTCTTTGATGTTGCAATTTTTTAATGGTATTTCTTAAAATTATATGATCACCATTAAAGCTTTTAAAAGTTGTATTCTGTGCACCTACAAAGAAAAATCAATTAAATACTTTAAATCACAATTACACTTCCAAATTCCAAATCAATTTTGTTTAGTCTACAAACTCTGATTTTAGTTAAGTTGGGTTTTTAGTTATTTATCATTGTCCTCACATTTGGATTTCAATCAATATCCTGAATACATAGGCCCCTGTATGACCTTTGTGTATAGTTGACCCACATATTACATGTGTAAAATGATTGGCAGTAGGCTTTTAAAGCACTATTTTGACCTCTCTGGTACACCATGCAAATCAGCAGATAAGCATGTGGCATCAGACAGTCAACATATTACATTCTCTTTCTATATCCAATTTGTTGTTAATATATAATTGAATGATCCACAGTAGTTTCTTTGTGGAGTTTTTCCTAAAGTTTGTCATATCACACCAGGTCAAATGCTTTGGATAGATCTTATACATAGTCTGGAAGTGTATTTCTTTATTATCAATGCAGATTGTGTTGATTATATCATACCTTTTGAGACAGAAGTTAAAAGTAGAGACTGTAAAGATGTTGATGGCACAGGCTCACTCATAGAAGGATTAGTAATCTGAATTGTTTCTGTTTCCAGAGGTATTTCCTTAACTGTATTGGTCACTTCCTTTAAAGCTAGCCTTGAAGTAAAGTGGACACCTGAAGTAGAATATAAATTATGTTATGCTATAAGAAACATTATTAATAAATAACACTTGAAAAAAAATCAGCATCAATGCAATAAATTATAAAATTATAGAAAATGTAAAGATTAACTTTTTTTTATTGCTACCATTCATTTGACAAACTGACAAACTTTGAAACTTATAGCATTAACTTCCAACCAAGTAATAATTATTACTTAAATCTATGCACTCAAACTTTAACTATAGTTTTATGAATAAAGGTGTAAGTTTGTTTTAGTTTATAATTTAATTTATTTGAACTCTTTTCTTGCGTACATAGAAACATAATCCAAGAAGTGTTACTCAAACAAGAAGGATAACAATTGCTAAAATGGCTAGAAAAAGGGTCATGTCTGAACAATTGTTGATTCCATCAGTTGTTTATTTGCATTTAGTTAATTACCAAATTGGTGAAGTATAGAGTTATAGACACACAAATGTACAGTAAAAAATAAAAATATGACTGCCATATTACCTGACAAATTCAGAGTAGGTACTGCATTAATTGTCAACCTCTTGCTGGCAGTACAATATTTTGTGTCAAAATGAGAGTGACACACTCTGCATCGGCTAAATACAATTTGTGGATCAACCACTAACACATTCCCACCAATAGCATATATCCACTTATTAAATCTATCCAGCTCCTTAACTGGGTGTGGAAATAAATGCAACACAGCATTATCAGCACCTGAAAATATATTTTCTATATGTAGCAGGGAGACTTGCTTGCAAACAAACACACTTGTGCTATGTGTATGTACAATAACATACACATAGCAAAGGAGTTAGTTTTGTAGGGCATACAACTTAGAATATGTATGTGATGTCTAGAGTCTACTATTACCACAGCTAGTTCACTGACACAGATGTATTGTTTTTATTACGTTAGCATTACTTTAAATATAATCGGATATGGAAACACATAACTTAAAACTTTTTTTTTTTTTGCAGTGTAGGTACTTATTACTAACATAACAGTGTGTACGGCTTGAACTACCCTTTTAAGTTTAAATTTCCTGAAGATTATGAACCTGATTTTTTGTTTATTACCTAATCCATAAAACTAAAAATATATTATATTTAGTACTTACGAGTGCGCTGGCAGCTCAAGATACAACACTTTTTCTCATTCATTGCAACAAAGTCCAATTCAAAAGCAAGGATAAAGTCCGATAATCGTGCAAGGGTCAAGTCGTAAATGTGGTAAAGTCAGAGTCCAAAGTTTGCCAAGTCAACGTTGTAAGAAAGAATCTCCAGTGTCCATATATCGTAAATAAGAATCGTAAATAAAGTATCCAAAGAAATCTGATGAAAAACGTTAAACGCAACCGCCATCAAGAGTCACCAAATAATGACAATAACAGAAAAATGACGTTCCATATTCGGGATTTATAAAATATTTTTTGGTTAGAACTTTTATGTTTTATTGAATATTTTTGACGCCATTGAGCCATATTACTTTGTATGTCAATAAATATATTAAATTAAGTTTTTTTATATAGAATACCATGAAAATAAAATATTATTTAAATAAAATTTAATGTATTCATTCTGCGTAAAACGAAACACTTTTGAAATTTACGGCTGTCTCAAATTGAGATAACTGCCATCTATGGATAAAAGAATACAACTTTCACAATATTAAACGGCTAATTTCAAAAGTGACCAAATGTATTAATTTTTCTACCGATGCGAAGCTCCCTAAACAGGTCGGGTTGCCGAATCGCTAATTTGTTCTAAGCTATTGGTGCATGATTGGTAAGATCTCCCTGTTACACGAAACTGATTACTAAATGCCTTCAACAAAAGTAATTTTATGTTATTCACTGACCTTACTACCCTCGTAGTATAGAGGTCAGTGATTAAATAGTATTACGATTAATTTAATAATAAATCAAATACGGAAATCTTATTACCATTTTTGTTACATGCTAGTTTCTTGATTTGCTTGACCAATTTATATTTAAATTCCGTTTGTTGAAGGCATCTTTCGTAATACCCAAAGAGCATATAAATTGTAATACCCTTCTTCTGTTGCGATAGCATAAGTAGTAGGATAGGTGGGTACATGTAAGTAGTAGTACAAGTTGTAGTATGTAGGTACATATATTCTCTGAGATTTATTAAACTATGGAAGCTTTGAAGTGGATACTTTAATGATACCAATAAACAGTGTAAATAAATAAAGGCATAGGAATTGATTGCCAAATATAAAGTAGACAGCTACGGGACAGCTAGGTCCCGTTGAACTTCGTACCGCCTCGTTTTTTTTATTCGTAATTTTTTTACGGCCTTGCGCAAAAATTCAATGAAGAATAATATGTTAAGTAGAAGGTCACCTTCTACAGAGTATTAAAAAACTAAAGAAAAAAGAATTAATTAAACCGATTCTTTAGTTATGTCGTAAGTCGTAACCAAGGGTAATATGGATTCATTTTTTAAATATAGATTATCGCCAAAGCAAGTTATGGAACGAAGTTTAATATTACATTATCTTGATTTTGGAACGCCCCGTTATTATATAGTTTGGTAAACTCTGGACCACCAAGGGTTCCTAAACTTTTAACAAAAGGGAGACCCATCAAATACCTTTTATTTTATGGAACCCCAGTCACTAGAAGAGGGGGGGGGGGTAGTAGGTTTACCAAATGTTCAATTATGATACTCATTTCTTAGTAGGTAATTCAAATGAAATGAGAACTGGCTTAACTGACCACATTATCTAACGTGTTTTGAAAAGAAAAAAGAAAAGAAAAGAAAACGTTTATTTTGTTGCGATCTGGGCACAGACTACATAACAACAATTACATTGATATTTATTATCAGTAGGCAAAAATACAAATAAGTTGGCGCTCGCGCTTCTCCGTGAATGTCTATAGGTCTCGCCGTTTTTATGGCTTAGGGCTGCGGCGTGCGACCAATCAGACATGCAGGCGAGACGCGCTGAGAGGCTGCCGGGCGGCAATGCGGGGCGCGGGGCGGTTCTTTTTGTGTTCTTTTTTTTTGTTGCGGAGTTGTTCTTTTTACGCAGACAATCAGTTTTTTTAAATAAAAAAAATCACGGAACCCTGATAACTTTTCTACGGAGCCCAAGGATTCCGTGGAAACACTTTGAGAAACCCTGTACTAGTCTATGCTTGGAACCCTAGTACTCTATGGTATGGTCTAAACTTCTAAAGGGCATTCTCCAACGTAAGGGCCATTATTTAGACGAAAGAGAGTCAGGTAAAGTTTGAGATGCAGAGGGTCCACGTGTTCACCTTGTTATTGTTTTTCGAAGGGATCCATTTGATTTCATTTTAAAGGTAACTAGCAATGTGGGATAGAGTCCCACATTACTAGCAATCTTGTTAAGCCCTCCTCAAGGCCTAAACACACTATCGACATAGTATAATGGGTAGGATTCGAACCCGCGACCACACGATTGCAAGACCGATGCCTTATCCATTAGGCTACCGCCGCTTATTTCATTTAAATAATATCTTCTTGGATAAAGGTATTTTTTTTCTATTCCATATACAGAGCCAGGGAGACAGGCAATACTAGCCAGTCATGGTGCATTTAAGAAATATAAATTAAATAAAAAACCGTATTTCATGGAATATATTAATAATCATTATATCTAATATTCATAATTCTAAATTATACACTGAACATAGTAATTTATCACAACTTAAGGTCTTACTTGATATAAATAATAAGTAAATAACCTCTAGAGAAAACAAATGCACCAACGAAATAACTAGAACAATACAAATTGGAAGCATAAACAAAACATATAATATAATAGTATTCCATTTGCAACTGATATGTACTAAAACTTTTACTAAAATTTACATTATATTGTAGTAAAAATAACAAAATTATAATATACAATGTCTATTTTGGACAGAAACGACGCAGTGCCATATACAAACGCACTATCAATGTCTTCAATACGAAATCTAAGTGCTAAACTAATCTATATACTAGCTTTCCTAGTATGATATACAAAACACAGTTCAACTTTATTATTTATGTGCTACTAGTATTTTCTTGAGCAATATTTCGTTCGACGATCCAAGCTTGGATTCTCTCTTTGAGTTCCGTGTTGGATTTTACTTGATCCATAGAAAGCGGGGAACGGTTGAATGGGTCCGATTGATCGCTTAGCAGGTGACTGAAAGAAAAAATATAAAACAGACATGCAATAATTTCAATTTAGACATTATAACCCGAATGCGCCAGAAGGATCTATCTGTCTATCTATAATCTGCCAACAAACTGTTATACAGTTTGGCAGAAGTAAATGCAGGTTGTAAATTCTTTTGGTGAATAAAAAAAAAAAAAAGAAGAAGGATAATGCTTTTTCGAGAGTAATGCATGTCCATTTGACTGGCCTGTGGGTTTATTAGTTACTAACTAATAAACCCACAGGCCAGTCAAATGGTCACTAGACCCTGAATGCTAAGCCAAAGGTCGTGGAGTCAATCCCCACCAAGGATAAAACTTTGTGTCATGAGCACGATTGTTTATTCTGGGCCTGGGTGTAATTTGTCTATAGTATGTACGTATTTAGTAATATATAAGTTATCAGTTGTCTGGTGGCCATAGTACATGCTCTGCCTAGTTTGGAATCAGATGGATTGACTGCCTTTCTGGTGCGGTGGGAGTGTGTCCGACTGCTACGCAAGAGATCGTGGGTTCGATTCTCACACGAGACATCACTTTGTGTGATCCACAAATTGTTGTTACGAGTCTGGGTGTACTTTGTGTTCGTGAATTGAATGTTTGTAAAGTTCCCCAGTGACACAGGGCTTGTAACATACTGTGGAAGTCATCTTTAAGCAGAGCCTAAACGGCTTCACTAATTTCGGTGGATTCGTGTTAACTGCGAGAGTGACTTAAGCTATTGTCACTCCCGCAAATATTTTTATAGTGAACTAGCTTTCGCCCGCGTGGACGTCGGTTATCGCGATAAAAACTATTCTATGTCCTTCCCCGGGACTCAAACTATCTCCATACCAAATTTCATCTAAATCGGTTTAGCTGTTCGAGCGTGAAAGCGTAACAGATAGACAGAGTTACTTTCACATTTTTAATATTAGTATGGATTATTTTTAGTCGGATTTTTTGTTTTTATTTTTTTATCTCAAGGAAAGTATTACCGAGCAATAGTGGTCCTGTCAACGGTAGTCCGTGAGCTGGGCAGTATAACAGGGTCCATCATGAGAGTGCTCATAATAGGGTCGAGGAACTCTTCAGGGGCATTGGCGAGTATCTCCTCGTCACGTTGTCGTTGTACTGCGAACGTTTCAACACGGCTAGCTACCTCTTGAAGTGAGCCTATTAGCCCTCCACCGCCAATGCGCACTGTAAGTACAAAAGTTTATAGATTATTTTATGATTTACCCTTATTTGTAAATAGCTGACCCGCGCAACTTCGTGTGCGTCAAATTTCTCCGCTTTTGCAACATTTTTCATTACTACTCTGGTCCTATTAGTCGTAGCGTGATTCAGCAATGTGGGTTCCAAATGACTAGCAATCCTGTTAACCCCTCCACCTAAGCTCAATGGCTTGTGTTAGGAGTGGGTTCACGTCGGTAGTATAATGGGTAGGATTCGAACCCGCGACCTCACGATTGCGAGACTGATGCCTTAGCCATTAAGCTACCGCCGCTTTTAAAGACTTCATAGCTAAATTATGTAAGGCCGAATTCGTGTCGTGTAAACCAGGGCGTTTATTCTAAGCATTCTGAATACATACGTGTTTAAGGGTTAGGTGAGGGTTAACATCCATGCTCAATGCGAAAAGGCTTTGATAGTCAGCTGTCTATCTGAAGAAACTATTTGCAATATGGCTTTTTTTGAGCATGTGACATGAGCAAGACGAATTTGCTGGGCTTTATTATATGCAAAGCAGGAGGCAATAAAAATAGTAAATTGCAATAAAACAGAGTATTTACCTAACACGGCCTCAGCTAACGTGAACAATTGTGCGGAGTACGAGCGTCCATCATCAGACACAGCTGCACAGAATCTTTCGTTAGAGCCGAGCTCCACGTACATACGACAGATGTCTAGGACTGTGGAAGCAGGATCGAACTCGTATTCTTTCATGTCTTTTACCTGAATAACACAAAAATAAATAAAATTCGATACATTCAACATTTTCACGTACGTGAGTTATTAAATTCAGAATTATAAATGTTTAGTCGCATGGGCAGGAACCGAAAGTAATTATGACTTATATGATTCATAGTGTGTTAGAGTTGCTACATATATATGCGAACCTTCGCCTCCGCGAAGTGGGGACTTTTGTGACAGTCTGATCGCTATTAGAAATAATTTTTATTAAAGACGACTCCCGCATTAGAGTTCAAGCCCTGTGTCGCGGGGGACTTTACAAACATACAAGTCACTAACACAAAGTACACCCAGACTCGGAAAAACAATTTGTAGATCACACAAAGTGGTGTCCCGTGTGGGAACCGAACCCGTAACAACCTCTTGCGTAGCAGTCGGACACACTCCCACCGCGCCACAGGGGCTGTGAAGAATCCTTTTTTTTTTTTTTTTTAAAGATAATAAGCAATGTGGGATTGAGTCCCACATTACTAGCAATCTTGTTAACCCCTCCAGCTAAGCTCAAAGGCTTGTGTTAGGAGTGGGTTCACGTCAGCAGTATAATGGGTAGGATTCGAACCCGCGACCTTACGATTGCGAGACCGATGCCATAGCCATTAGGCTACCGCCGCTTCAAATTCTTCTTATTTAAAACGTCATATCTGTAACACTGTAACTACAAACTAAAGAACAAAGTACTACTCAACAAACCTTAAAATTCTTTTTGTTGGGGCCCACTAAATGCAGCAAGAAGTAGTTTAGCATCGACGCAATTCTCTCCACGAGGGTGGGGTGACAGAACACATATGGTGCATGTGCGGTCAGTCGTACTAGTGTCCGTATGGTGTCGCGGCCGAGAATGTTGTCGAAACGAGCTAGCATACCGATGTGCGAAAGGTTTGACAGATTCTGAGCGCGCTCTTGGGTTGGTAGGTTCGCCCAAGCACCTGATTCTCTGGAAATGTTGGAATATTACTTTATTGTTTTGATAAATAGAATAATTTAATATCATAGGACAATGGGGATGATGACTGACAAATCATATCAGTATCTTTTTATGAAATCTCTAAACAACACACTCTTTAGAAAATTGTATGGAATACTGAAACGTGACGTCACAGCTCAGGATCCTCTAATCATGACTTTTAGTATTTTAAATCCTTAAAGACGGTAAAGTGTTGAATAATATATTTATTCAGATATTTTTATGACGTACTCTTGCCTGATTGATTACTGAAAATTATTTTATTTTAATTGCAGTCATCATCCCAATTCACACAGGGTAATCAGGGGCCGTACCATGAACTAAATTATTTACCAAGTGCAGAGCAGTTCAACTTCAAGTTTAAGCCTGATGCATGTCAGTCGCTGAATAGGGATCTTGACTGTCATGTCAAATCAGTCTCTTTTTATGAAATATCAAAACGACAAGATCTATAGAAATGTGTATAGAATAGCAACCTATGACGTCATAAGTTATTATTGTAAAATCATTACTTTTAGTATTCGTTTTTATGCTTTTAAATTCGAAAACATGATAAATTATAATAATAATAATAATATCTTGGGACAACTCACACAACGTCATCTGATCCCAAACTAAGCAGAGCTTGTACTATGGCAACCAGACAACTGATAAATACATACTTATATATTTCTAAATACATACATATTATAGATAAATCTAAAATATAAATCTAAAATTGTAAAATAACATTTATTTTCAGAGCATTTTAAGATCTACTATTACCTGATTACTACAAAATAATTTAATTTTATTGTAGTCAACTACCCAGTTGGTGTCAAGTGCAAAGAATTGATAAATAGACAATAGGTCGCTCGCCGGTCTGACGTCATCACTGACTCGCCTCACTGCTGTTTGGCAGGAATTATCATAAGAAATTAACAGGACAGTCTACGATTGACCGGCTATAAGAAAGAGTTGATGGTACGACATTAATCCTAAATTAAGCAGAGCCTGTACACAACTGTTAAACATAAACTTTCGCGATTTGTACACATTATGAAATATAAACGTCGGGCAATAAACAAGGTACCTTAAATTATTCACGCGATTAAGACCCGTAATATATAATGTGATAAACATACTTATATAAATTATAAATACATACTAAAATTATACCGAGGGCAACATCACACAACAATTTATCCTGCACGCGAATCGAACCTATGACTTTTGGTTTAGGAGTCACGATCACTGGCCGGTTGATGCAACAAATCAGTTATTTAGGTGAAGAAGATATGAAGGTTAAGATTAAGGAAGTCGGGTTACGTTCGAAAACTATATTTTCTTTCTAAATATTTTAAACAATATTTTAATATTTATGTCAAAAGTTATAATTATCGATACATTAAATAAATCGATACATAAATAAGAGTTAAATAATTAAAAAAGCAACATACTGTGCAGTTTGCAATGTGCGTATCTGCGCCATGTTTCCGAGCGCCTCGTCAAGTAAAAATATGGCGTCGTTCATTAATAGATTGACAAATCTTAGGAATATCGGTGGGTGTACTGCCTCCATGTTGCTTTCAGCTTCCTTTGCTAAGCGTCTGTAATTCAAGTTTATTTTTTATTATTGCAAAAGTTATACTTGTATCTTTATATAATAATAATATTTTGGGACAACTCACACAACGTCATCTGATCCCAAACTAAGCAGAGCTTGTACTATGGAAACCAGACAACTGATACACATACTTATATATTTCTAAATACATACATATTATAGATAAATTACACCCAGACACAATAAACCATCATGTTCATCACACAAAGTTTTATCCTGGGTAGGGATCGAACCCACGACCTCCGGCTTAGCAGTCAGGATCACTAGCCACTAGACCAACAGGCCAGTCACTAAGTACCGTGCGTAGATGTCAATAAATAATAGCTGTTTATATTTAAGTGCTTATAGCTTCATCAGGAATTGAACTTTATTTAATGTAGCTTAATACGTGCTGCCTCTGTGGTGCGGTGGGAGTGTCTCCGACTGCTACGGGTTCGATTCCCACACGGGACACCTCTTTGTATGATCCACAAATTTTGTTCCGAGTCTAGGTGTACTTAGTGTCCGCGACTTGTATGTTTGTAAAGACCCCGTGACACAGGGCTTGAAACCTACTTTCACCTGCTTTTAGTGTCATGATTTTGTATGATTGGGTTTTAGTCCTAGCTACTTTGTCAGTATTCACAATCTATGAACTCCCTTTTTTCGTTTTCTCGTTGGCAATTTGTAAACAAATCCTTCTAAATTCTAAGAAAAGAAAATTCCGGTTCATCTGCTCTAAATAGTTTAGTATGGAACTATTTCTATGCCTTGTGTTTAATTATTTGAATAACTTATTTAAACAAAATTTGTATACAGAAACAACAGCATTAAAATTATTTTGCATACATTTGAGAATTCTTAGATCGTGACTATTATAGCCTACAATATCACTTACGTAATAGCGTTCCTGTGTTCTTCCATCTCCCATAAAAAGTCCATGACAAGGTACATCGGTCGGCGATAGTTGAATTTCTGTTCGAACTGAACACTCTGGCCGGTCATCTCGATACCCACAAAAACGTCCAATAGGCAAGGTACTAGCTGTAAAATGAGAAAATAACTGGGAATATTATATCGATATTTATATTTTTACTGTAACTGTCCCGCGCAACTTCGTCTGCGTAAATTTTCCCCGTTTTTGCAACATTTCTCATTGCTGCTCCGCTCCTATTGGTCGTAGCGTGATGTTATATAGCCTATAGCCTTCCTCAATAAATGGGCTATCCAACAGTGAGAGAATTTTTCAATTCGAATCAGTAGTTTCTGAGATTACCGCGTTCAAACAAACAAACTCTTTAGCTTTATAATATTAGTATAGATGATGTAAATCCATTTTTCCGTATCCAAAGGATTTTGCTGTTTGACGATCCGTTCGTCTGTCTTGTCAGAGGGCTGTATTTTTTTAAACATATAATAGATAGGTACTTAAAATGTTGGTCGCTTAGTCTATCATGGATTAACTATGTGTGGACGGCAACAGAGGCGGGTGAAGAAATTCGAATGATGAGAGCTTGTCTCCGTTGAGGAACCCAAGATTTCGGCTTTTGAGTTTGGCGTTTCTGAGGGTATATTTTATAAAGGAAAAACATATATCCACGGGAGGATTCAGATACTTTTTGAGAGTTTCATTAAGATTCTCAGTCAGCCCCCTCAACCCCGGATCCGCCGGTGGACAGCATATAGTTTTTGCATAAACTTGACACGCACTGTTTGTCCATACAATAGGGTAGATGACTGTCAAGTCAAATCAGTATCTTTTTAAGAAACGTCAAAACGATGCGCCTCGTACTAATTTATTTGAAATACAAAACAATGACGTCATTCTTTTGTATGGTCAAATTATTTAGTTTCAATGTTTGTTTTGATGTTTATAAATTTATGACAACGTAAAATTGTAGAGAAACATTGTTTTTCAGAATATTTTTGCAAATGCTATTTCCAGTATAGTGTAAAATAATTTATTGTTATTCGTTATTAATTTATTATTATTAGACCTTTAGGCGACAAACAAGCATACGACTTACCTTATCATTATTGCTTACAAATGTACATACGCATCAATATTATGGTTTAAATATCCATACCTGCAGCCTGTGTGGGTGTTCCTTGAACAATTGTTCGCGATAGAAGGACGCTAAGCTGCTCAATGGCTGCTGATCATCTGGATGATTCGGTAACATCGCCTCTAGACATTCCGCTAAACGCGCTCTATAAAACGAATATGAAAGGAAGCTGTGATTTGAATTTAAAAAATATAGTGTTATGGTCAATCATATCAACCCATATGATGTCCCACTGTTGGGCACGGGTTTCCCTACTAAAACCTACTTATTACAGATCCTGGGGGTAATTGCCATAATCGCCACACTTGTGGAGCGGGTTGGCGATCGCAGTAAGGCGTTAAAGTACTTAAGAGGACGCTGCTGCCCGTCCTCGGGTGGAACCGCGCCTGGATACAGAGTCCTTCTAAGGCAAGGTACGTCTCTGATTGATATATAAATAAATCTTATTATTAACTAGCTGACCCGCGCAACTTCATCTGCGTGAATTTTCCCCGTTTTTGAATTATTTTTCATTGCTACTCCGCTTCTATTGGCCGTAGCGTGATGATATATAGCCTATAGCCTTCTTCGATAAATGGGCTATCCAACAGTAAAATATTTTTTCAATTCGGACCAGACGTTCCTGAGATTATCGCGTTCAAACAAACAAACTCTTAAGATTTATAATATTAGTATAGATTTACCTGAGATGTGGGTTATAAGTCCTGGAGGAATCTCCCATGAACGTAAGCACCAATGTAAGTGCGGGTCTCAGAAGACCAGCTATGTCAGCGTCTTCATTGATAGCGCCCGCTGTTCGTCGCGCGAGTGTTATTAGCACCACTACATTTTCTAGCACAAATTCGGGTACACATCTGAAATATATTGTTGAATTTCTAAGTACTTGTAACATAGAACTTATGCAATCTAACTAAATATAAATGTATAAAAAAATATGTTCGTTAGTTTTGCTAAAACTTAAAAACAATAAAGTCAATAATTTAAGGTAAAATACCTTGTTTATTGCCCGACGTTTCGACAGTATTGCAACGGCCGTGGTCACGGGTAGACTAGACCACGGCCGTTGCAATACGGTCGAAACTTCGGGCAATAAACAAGGTATTTGACCTTAAATTAGACCCGTAGTATATATAATCCTATAATGTGTACAAATCGCGAAAGTTTATCAACATTTTTGTTCGCTCTAATACAGATGTACCTATATGAGAAACCCAAAAGAACATCAGAAAATTACTAATATTATTTTTTCAGATCGTACATACAAAGTTTACAGGGTCTGTTAATCATACATAATATTTGACAACTGTTGGTGATTCAAATCTGGGATTTATAATCATCGGAATCTGTCGATGTCAGCTTTGTTGTATATATGCGGGCGACGCACGCATCCTAGCGGATCCGCGAGCATCCGCGCCACAATAGGGTATTTGATTGATTGACCGCGTTAGCCCGACGGCCACAATAAGGTATTTGATTGATTGAAGTCAAACCAGCCTCTTTTTAAGAAACGTCAAAAACGACTCGCTCCGTACAAATTTGTATGAAATGCTAGCATGTGACGTCACGTTTTCTATGGTCAAATCATTTACTTTCAGTGTTCCTTTTATGGTTAAATATAATAAACATGTTATAATAAAGAGGAACATATTTTTTCAGAACCATTATCACATATTTTTAGACGGTTAGTATAAAATATTTTATTTAGATATTGATCAAATACCCAATTTGCTCGCGTCTCCGTCGGCACGCTCTCGGCGACTAAAATACAATAGGAGCGCGCAGCCGACTTATGGCTTAAATGATACATTACTGCTGAGTGATTTGTTACAGAGCTAGCAGGCTATTTATACAATTATTTTATCGATCCTGCTAAATCTATCAACATTTATTATGAACTAGCTGTCCCGCTCAACTTCGTCTGCGTAAATTCTCCAGGTTTTAACAACATTTCTCAATGCTGCTACGCTCCTATTGGTCGTGGCGTGACGTTATATAGCCTTCCTCGATAAATGGGCTATTCAACAGTGAAATAATTTTTCAATTCGGATTAAGTAGTAGCTCCGAGATTACCTTGTTCAAACAAACTCTTCAGCTTCATATTTTATATTTTATTTATTTAAAACTTTATGCATAAAGTTGTACAAAGGTGGACTTAATGCTAATAGCATTCTCTGCCAGTCTACCTATGGGTGTAGGTGCAGTAACCTAATTGTTATTGAAAGACTTCATATTATTCTTACATAACACACAAATTAAAATAGCTACCTATATATTATTATAGATAATTAAGAGAAACCATTTAGTAACTAATTTGAATTACCTTAGAGCATCTGGCGGAGGAGAAGTAATAGGCATGGAAACTTGAGTCACAACCATTGGCGCGTAACTGTTACCGGGTGTCCCGGTGTTATGTTGAACAGCCACTTGCACCAGCCAGTTACAAGTGGTCGCTTGTAAACGGTTCAAGTTCGTTAGCATGTCCTTCTCTAGGAGAGCGCAGCGGAGACTGTAGAATCTGTGGTAGTTACATATAAATAAATATCTTGGGACATCTCACACGCGGCCGTCTGATCCCTAAATAGGCAGAGACTGTACTATGGCATCCAGATAACTTATAAACATACATATATATTATTGTTTTTAAACTTTCGCGATTTTTATACATATTAGTTATATTTCGGGACTTAATCGCGTGAATTATTTAAATTATTTAATTTTATATTTAATTATTTATTTATTATCAAAATTATCAAGACCAGGCGAGGGTAGTTGGAAAACCCCGCGCCTCACGGAGACATCGCTAAGCTGCCATCAGTCGACCCGTGACCACGATCGGTGCAATTCGATCGAAACGTCGGGTAAATAAAAGGTTCGTACCTTTAAATAATTCACGCGATTAAGTCCCGAAATATAACTAATACATATATATGTATAAAATTAAAAATAATAAACTTATAGATATACCTATTATTAATTAAAACAGAAACCCAATAATAAATATATTAACTTTACTAAAGCATCACTTGCCACAATCTATCATTTCACACATAAAAGCTAAGTCCGTCCAAAAAAATATTAATTATGTATGTTTTCTGTTCAGTTCATTACAACAGTATTACAGGCCTTAGTAAACACCTTTTGTTCGAGCGGACACCGACGAGTCGTCGATGTCGAGTCACTCAATATGAATATTTTTTTTACAAACACCTACATTTACCTAAAAATTAAGAATTGTGTGAAGAAAACTACTGTTAGAAACTGTACGTTTTGCGATTACTTTTTTGAGTTATTGACTTAAACATATTTACGGTCGAACTAATGTTTTTTGAATTTTACTTAGTTTTATATTAATTTTATGAATACTCAATAAGTGGACTGCATTGTTCTTTGAGTAATAAAGATCTTTAAACCTAAAAAAAAACAAAAATCTTTGTTCACTTAGAATGCAAAACAACATGTCGGAATTCTACATGTACATGCAATGCCAAGTTCGCAAACAATAGGTAAAGCCGGAGAAATTAGATTTTTTTTTATAAATATATTCTAGATACATTACAGTCAGACAGGGCCGCCGGCGAGATGTACTTAGGCCTTTATGATAGTGTATACTGTACAGTATAATAGTATAATATAGAAATAATTATCCTGGTTGTCTATAATCCATTATAGTGGGACAATATAGCACTTACTTAGACATTAAAAGTTGATTCCGTTGCCTCATGGGGTCGAGAAGATGATGAACAGCGGATGCCATATCAGCAAGCGCACGCTGCGCTTGACCAAGCTCTTGTCCAGTCCGCCACAACTTGTCGGCGCATACGCGAATACCTGCAAGTTTTTATATACCCAGTGATATAGGTGTAGTAGTTTTAAGGTAGGCGTCCACATGTCTGCATCGTGACGCCGCATAGCATCAATTTCAAAATTCTTTGTATAGGAAGTCATACAAGTGCGTCTACCGGTCGTCGGTTGTCCATAGCTCCTTGCACAACTTTAAATTTGTCAAATAGCCCATCTGTAAGTGCCTATAATCAACATATAATGTACATATCCTGGTAGACGCCCACTAATCCGCATAGCACGAATCTGCTCGTCTGCAATGCCGATGTGCTTGTCGACAATAACGCATGTCGATGACGTCATACGGAATGCCGATTGCTTGCTAAGCGTTCAACTTCGCATTCGTTCGTCCGCGGCTTAACTTTTATTAACGATAAAATTCGCAACGCGGTCATCCGACCAAAAACCAAAGTTATTGACAAAGCTCACAGGTTAAGCATAACGAAGTTGCAACGGACTGGCCGTTTCTTCCGGGGAGGGGGGGGGGGTTCTCACAAAAGGCAAATGGGCAAAGAAATTCGGTACACAAAACTTGTCCACTCCCCTGGATCCGCTTATGCTCACAACTGAGACGAATCTAACGACACCTCTCAAGCTAAAATCCATCAAGCCATTTAGCATGCCAAAGAAATATACATACATACACTCGAAAAATATAACCCCTGCTTGCACAGGCGGGTAAAAATAGTGTCATCAGTCTTACCCAAGTCAATGCACTTCTGAGTCATGAAGAAGCACTCTGTTACAAAATTAAACGTTTCTGCTGTATCACGTTTTAAAGGCTGGTCGTCCTCATTCACACGGGCCGGTAATAAACAGGTCTCACTGTGCAGACAGTCTAAGTGAACTGATTTGGCTTCACATTCCTCAGGCTGAAAAATATATTTTTAATTTTTAGCAGGATACAAAATTATCACGACAAGAAATAAGGAGGTAAAAAATGTTTTTTAATTTTTTATAATTTTTACACTAATATACTGTGACATCAGCATTGGTAATACAAGTCGTCTGGTGACTAGACTAGCAATCAATTAGTATTATCAAATCAAAGCAATTCACGACTTAATAACTTGTGTTCATCGTGTCATATACAGTCACGTGCATTGATCAGAGAAAATGCCTATAAATAGTGGAAGTACCCATATACCATATACCTAGAAAATAACTATGTACATAGTCATAGAGTCATAACAACTTTATGATTAGATCTTTATTATACTTTGCATCATTGGTGCTATATTTTCTTAAGACCTCTTGAATTTAATTACAATAATTGCATTTTTGAAAGATAGAAAAATTTTAAGTCCAGACTCAGGAATCGAACCCGAGACTCTGTAACTTCCGTAGCCAAACCGGGGCCAGAAGCGAACCACCTATCTGGACTATGTTACTAGACCTCAAATTCTGAATTTAGTTGTCAATCATATATCAAATGCCAATAAGTTCTACTTGATAATAGTGTGCTTACCAAAACTGCACAGTAGGTGGGGTCAATTTTCAGTGCTTTGGCATCATCTGTTGTTGTACAGAATGGCTGGCACAAATTTAGTAGAACTGCGCCTAAATTCAACATGAATCCATCAGATACACAAGACGATGCCGCCGACATTTCAGCCACCTGAAATAACATAAAAGACTGTTGTAATTTTTTTTTAATACTACGTAATGAATAGACGAGCACGAGAGAGTAATGTGGGATCCAATCAAACATTTATAAAAAATAAAAAGTTGTTTCGAGTCTGAATGTACTTTGTGTCTGTTAATTCTATGTTTAAGATAACTGATTAAATCAGGCGTCACATAACTGAAATCCAACCTAAGTAGATTATTAGGGGACGGATCCCATCACCCACCATCTGTGAATCATCACGATTGAAGTAGTAAGGAAATACCCTTACTATAACAATCGAAATAGATTGACAGACTGCACCTAAAAAGAGACCTGCTACAAAGATGGCATCCTCCCTCCCTAGTGGCGAAACACGTGTCGAAGTTTTACTTCGTGAAAGCGAAATATTGCCAGTCAAGGTTCCGGAGGTGCCTACCACTTGACTTGGTGAGAGTACCTACCTGTCACTAATTTTCTTTGTTGCAGGTCTCTCTTTTTGAGTGTGGTCTGTCAATCTATTCCAATTGTTGTATTAAGGATAGATTACGCGAAACAGGGTTCGGCCCCCTTAAAAAATTTATATAGAAAACTTAAACATTAGGACACGAAAAAAATTGTGTCACTAGTTTTGACTAGTGACACAATTTTTTTATTTGAGTTTTTCTAGTAGATGCAATAAAGAAATTTAATGATATGTCTTAATATGATCCCGCAAATAAATCTTGAAGTTGCGGAAAAATGCAAAAACGAGCATTTTCGTATTGTCATAGTCATGGCATTCGTAATCTAACATATGTACGAACGAATATTCTACTTTATTTTGACCTGGTCAGGTCAGGTCACCATTACTACCCAGTGGAAGTAATGGTTGTGAGCGGAAAAGCGAGGTTGGCGATCGTGTCGCTGTGTACGTAGCGCTAAATAAATAATTCTCTCAGTGTAATGCCCCGGGTTTAAGGGTATTTCCTTACTACTTCAATCGTGGTGATTCATAATAATCTACTTAATTCTGTGTTTGTTAAACTGACACGACGACACAGGGCTTGTACACTAATGCGGGAAATGTCTATAAATAAAAAATGATTACAGGACTTATTTTAACAAAAAAAGCTTACTTGTATATTCCAAAGCTTTCCCCTCACAGCGTTTGATTTCAAACAGTTTCCTATCCATGTTAGTAATTTATTTTTTATCACAGGTCCGCATTTTAAAAGGGTTAGGAATATTTTGTGCATGTTATTTGTAAGGTGGGATATTGCATTCCGTAGTGATGACTCTACAAGTGATGTGGCAGTCTGAAACAATATATCATTAACATAACTTCTCTATATATAAAAAATAAACCACCTTCAAGGAAAAAAATATATCAAGCTCATCATTTCGCTGACTTACTCCTATATATTTTAGACTGACTAATAGTTTTTGATATGTGACACTTGAAAAATTGATATGTTTTTAAATAAACAGAAATTTGAAGTAACCAATCAATCAACCTGTATCGGTCCACTGCCTCTCCTAACTTACGCCACAACATCCGGTCCTCCGCCTTCCGCATCCAGTTCATTCCTGCGACTTTCTTTAAGTAGCAGGAATGAATTGGACCAACGGAAATTTGAATTGTTGCTTTTTATAAAATTTTAGGAAAGTTCGAGAGTCTAGGTCTTTTGTAGAAGTCAGGGGTAGTTGGTTGGTTCTTTTTCTGCTTCCAACCACTCTTAAATCCGGTGGTATGATCGATATATGTGTTGAGAATAATATTAAAAATATTTTTTCTGAGATTTAACACTTTCAGTCCAAAAAGCATCGGAAATGAATGATTGTTTGTGTTTGTGGTTCGAAATTCTATTTTTGTTTTTTTTGTTGTTGGATATACACGACTGTTTTCCATTTTGGCGCAGAGCTTGAGTTGCATCTGTTATATAGATTAAATAAAGTGCTGGGTAGCTCTTATGTACTGTGTATTGCGAAAGTCATAATTGACAAAAAATTCAAGAATAGTTTGTATTAAATTTTGCATCGCCAATGAAAATTCGTATTTGGAAAGCCTGAAAGTGTTACAGAAGGTTTACGGTGAATCGACTTTATAAAAAACACGTGCTTATAAGTGGTAAAAAGCGTTTAAAAGCGGTCGAGACATGATGGAAGATTTGCCTCACTCTTGTAGGCCATTAACATCTTCAACTGAATTAATATCGCAACAAAAGATCTGTTTTTTTTTCCAAAAACTCAATAGCAGAAAAGTCGTTGAGGATAAGCTAGAACAAATCAATTACGGCCCAACATTCATGAAACGCATTGTTACATGCAAACTAGTTCACAAGCTTCTTAGTGGCGCCTTCTAACTGATTCGAAACCGAAAAAAACCACGCCAAAGTAGATCAAAAGTCATGTTGACTGTTTTCGTTGTGCACTCGGATTTATTGCTGGAAGGTCAAACGGTGAAAGAATATTATTTGAGTGGTATGCGGCGTTTAAGAGAGCAAATGCAACGAAAAGGGCAGATTTTGGATTTTTCACCATGAAAATGCACAAGGCCATTAGGAACGAATTTTGGACCAAATACTCAACAAGTAGGTACCATTGAGCAACCACATTATTCTCCAGATATGGCTCCAGCCGACTTCTTTCTTTTTCCTAAACTCAAATTACCACTTCGTGGCACCCGTTTTCATTCGGTAGAAGACATAAAGAAGAATTCGCGGCGAGAACTGAACTCAATTCCGAAAAAAGCGTTTTAAAATTGTTTTGACGATTGGATATTTGCTCGCGTAAGTGTATCGTTTCTGAAGGAGCATACTTTGAAGGCGATAAAACAAATTTGGATGAATACAGTGACATTTTGTGCATTATTGATTTTGCTTGACAGAGTAGTACTTCATTCACCACCTTTTTTAACTATTGATATATATTTTTTAGTTAGTGCTTGTGAGGAAATTCCCGAAAAAGTTTGTTCTTGAAGTTGACACCGGGGGTCGCCTCAAAAAGGATGACGGGTGTCATCTTAATTGGGGCGACAGCCGGTGCACGGACCGCCCCTGCCACCCACCCTAGCTACGCCCCCGGTTTTCTCAAGTTTTACTTAAGGTAAAACAAATCATTTTGATTTTAAAAGTGTAAATTCAGTCAAATTATATTATTAAAGGCAAAGATGGTATACTTATTAATTTCTTTTACAATAAATGGAAAGAACAAAGTTAGAATACATACCTGATCAATTGGATTGTCAAAGAACTCAGGCATGGATGAATTAGATTTAGGCAGTACTGAGAGCGCTAACAGGCCGCCTATAACATTATTTTGGTACAGTCTTCCATTTTTTTCATTTGGTTTTACTTCACAACTGTCCAGTAAAACTGTTGCCAAGTGTTGATTGCCTGAAACATATTAAAGACATACTTTTATCACAATAGTCTATGCCATTAAATTTTATGCCAAAAGTATTGCACATTTTCATTGCATTAAAAGAAAACCCTATATATATGCCACAATAATATTGCACATTTAGCTGTTTTAAATTTATTTTTGTCAAATTTCAGTAGATGTTGTATAGTGATGTACAGTACGATCAACGTATCTTGACCGGATTGAAGTTAGGTTTTTATCACTTTTGCGCATGTCATAGAGATGCGACCCTAAAATTACTTACGAAAACGATTAATCGATTAAAAATACTAACATTTTAATTCAACAATATAAAAACACTATATAAATGAGTTCATAAAAGTTTAAATTTAGAACAGTTACAGTAAATAATAAAGAAACTTTGAAAAACAATTTCTTTACCAAAATAATCACAAAATAACATGAATTAGTAATACTAATTATGACAAAGTAATGCGTAATCGCATCCCTAAGCCTCTTGGTTTAGTTACCGCCCCTGCCCCCCGCTTCCTGTCACCATTTACTTCCAAAAAATGCATCTGCGCAACCACTTGTCGCCTACTTCAGTCCGGCCTAGTTATGTTGATCCTACTGTATGTGAGTAGATGAAAAAATGGGATTGCATTTTTAGGACACAGATCTTTTTTACTAATGATTTTACTACTACCACTTACTTGCAAAAAGTTGTACAGATTTAAGTACATAAATAGGCAGGTTAATTATATTAGACTTATCAATGTCTGTGTGGATTTTTTTTAATACTGGTAGCATTATTTCTTTCAGCTGATCCTGGCTTCCTTCTTCACCTGTAAATTTAAAAAAAAACAATGTTACAGTAAAATGTCTATGCATTAGAGTTTGGTTTATAATGAAAACTAGAGAGCAGTGACTTGAGCTTGCCTCAGACGGACCTTGTATAAGAATTTGTTGGGATGCCCGTTCGGCCCTTTAAACCGAACAGCCAAAGGATTAATGTGGCCCTTGCAGCCTGGGACCCCGATTCTATACTAATATTATAAAGCTGAAGAGTTTATTTGTTTGAATGAAGCAATCTCAGGAACTACAGGTCCGAATTGAAAAAATATTTTTCTGTTGGGTAGCCCATTTATCGAGAAAGGCTATATAACATCACGCTAAGCATATGCAGAGCAGCAATGAAAAATGTTACAAAAACGGGGAAAATTGACGCATATGAAGTTGAGCGGGTCAGCTAGTCATTGATATGGCTGATACAACTTTAGCACCTTTGCCCCATCCATATCTAGCAATAATCAACTACAGTTTAGTCACTCATATAGCTTATAACACAATAAATAAGTGGGTGTTCACGGCCATGCCACACAGACAGAAAGTACCTTACATATTGGGGATATAACATTTTCTGAAAGACTTCATTTTGATTTTAAAATTAATATGAACTCCAATCATTAGCCCTCTACCTCTGAATACTGATACATAAACAGGGTGTCCTACGCCAAAGCCACATGGAGGGAACTACAATATTGGAGATGACACTCTCACAACTGAGACAAATCTAACAACACCCATTTAGGCTCTAGGATGGGCCAAAAACATAAACCTTGCACCATTGAGTAAAAAGAAGTGTAGGTATGTTTTCCATCTTATATCATTATTTATAACTAGCTTTACATGGTAGCTCTGCCCGCAATTACACTAACTTATTATGCTAACTGCCCACAGCTATGCATTGTTGAATTTCTGTAGCCTATAACACATAGGCTTCTAATGTATAAACTATATTAAAATGATTGCTAGTAATGTGGGACTCATCATCCCACATTAGTTATCTTAAAAAAACAAAAAAAAAAAATACTGTAAAGTTATAGGTGCAGTAAGCTAGTAACTCCCAATATGGTACCCAAGGGACAGAGTTAGAAAGAAGGGACATCCAATGAGCAGATGGAAAGATGATTTCCATCTAATACTAGTACCATATTGTACAAGAGTTCCAGTAGACAGAGTCTAAAAGAAGCAGTTGGAGGAAGCCTATGCCAAAAGGAAAACTGAATTAAGGGATATACTATAAAATCAAATTGTATTGACTGCTAAATTACTGTTCCAACCCAATTTGAAAATCTATCAATTTATCAAAATATGTTTACAGTGAAAGTGTGATGAAATATCCATCCATTCTACTACCCTTACAAACCATCAGATTTATATACTTAACATATTACATGTTGGTAGCCATTGTTACAGATTAAAGGACAAATCTTCAGGTACGAATTTTGATTAATATTGTTTTAAAAAAAACTAATGCATGTTTTTCCAAAATTTCAGTTCACTACCATGGTTTGATCACTGCAAGCGACTGACTAAATCCACACCCTGTATATAAATACTAGTATGAAGCATTCACATCATTATTACCACACATATAAACATTAAGAATGACAAATGAAATACCTTCGGACATAAATGATTTCACTATATCCATAAAGAAATTATGACTCTGAGGGTCCACATGTTGTAGTAGTTCTGAGAGCTGTGCTGCAAAGTCTTGTCCTTCAAACAAAGCTGGCTGCTTTAAAGCTGTCACCGCATTTCTGAATATGAGCTCCTTCATTTTTTGAAGAGTATCAATCACACTAGGACTTTTAGATAATTCATAACTCTGCATGTTCTGCAGTGAACTGAATAAATATGGAAACACCTGCTTTTGCACCACATGTTCTTTGAACACTTTACATGATTTAGGTATTACACTGGATTCTATATCTGTAAGCAGTAATCTTTCAAACAAAGCCTGCTCCAGTGCTTCTAAATCTATATGAGTTTTCGGTTTTGTTGCTTCAGCAAGTTCTTCCAAGAACACTAATTGTCGCACTCCTACTGAAGCATTAGGATTAATTGTAAAATGGAATACATTTTCCACTAAATTGTTAATTGTTTCAGTTACTTCATTTCGTGGAATTTTGGCTGAAGTGTTTTGAAGTCCCGAATTTTCATCACTGGGAACCGTTTCTTCTGAGGCTGCAGCTTCCGAAACCCCCAAAAGTCCAGCAAACGGATTATTTGGTTCAGACATTATAGAAAACTAAACTTATTTGTATATTAATTTCTGAATGAGGTTTCTTTACGTTTAATATTCTTTAACATTTTGCTTCTAATAAAACATCTAGGAATGATCCATCCATAAAAATTCTGAAGTTAATATGAATTTTTAAATTCAGTATTTTGTAAAATGCTGACTTATCACAAAATTGATAAAAGTGACATTTCATTTCAATTTCAATGACTTAACAGTTTGGAAACATTTTGTTGTGTTTGTGCTCATAAACCAAATATTTTACGATTAGTAATTAAAATAAATTAAATGCTTAATTTATAACAAAATGAGGAAAAATATTATGAAATTAAAACTATTTAAGTAAAAAAAATGATTTATGTTAAAAACATGTACAAATAAATCTTATTCATAGTGTAATATTTTATTTTTTTATTAATAGCAACATTTTTGCGATCGTTGATATATTTTTTAATAATTTACTACTAATCTAAAAATAAAGACTTCTTAATAAAACGCTGTCAAATTACATTTTTTTCGAGAATTATCTGCGATTCGCAAATAATTGTTTAAATAAATGAAGAGTTTATTATGAATAACCAGAAATTATATTGTACTCAGAGAAAGCACATTTCCGCAGCTTTAGCGCCCCCCTTGAAGCGTGTTGAAATTGGAAACTAAATAATTTTTGATCGCTCCATTGTTCCGCCACAGTCGTCGTTCGAAATCAATATAGCGTACATATTCGAATTGTTTCGTCTTTATGCAGCAATGCTATGAAAGATTTCCATTTTATATGGCGTATAGTAGTCGCACATAGTGATTCGTTCATTAATGTAAGATTGGTAACAATTAATATTATTTACTGGTTAGGCCATTATAAGAATGCGTGTCCCCTATTTACATGAAGTGCTTGGTCAGCTAAAGGAATTATCATACACGTGCAACATCCATCTACGCTACACATTTTTGTATTTTATATGCGTTTTGAAGGAATAAATGCAATATACCTTGCAAATCGGTAATTGTATAAGTTATTGATCAACGTTATGGCCTAGACCAAAATGGCGGCTGTAATATGTACCGTAAAGCAATTTGCTCGGTGGCTATTGCCGTGCTTATATCAAAATTCACATGATAATGGTTAAAATTATTTTCTTTTTGTGCATGATATTTTCGTCCTATTTGTTATTAGTACTTAGGTACATAAATTGCATATTTTTTTTTTTTAACTAAGTATGCATTCTAAGGTTACTTGGTGTTGGTAATAATGTGTATAATCTGTTTTTATTTTTGCATTTGTCTAAAACGTTATTTTTTGATTTCTTTCTTTTGTCTTAAAATAACACCATAGCATTTTTATTTCATTATAATGCTGCTAAATTTAGACGCCGCGTTAGGTAGTGTGTATGTAGGTTACACGCCATATTTACACGTAGATATACAAATTCGTGTGTTAGTGTGTGTGAGCGTAAACGCCCCGTGACCTCGATGAAAGGAAGGACAGATATCTTGCCGTTCTAGAAGGCTGACGTCATTCTAATCGTGGCGAGAGCGCAGCGCGCAGCAAGATATTGTGAAATGTGAACGGCCACCCACTGCTTGCTTGGCTGGCCGAATCTACCTAAATTACTCTTGAAAGTAGTGGCTATGAACAGTTATAGTACTGACTTCTGCCATACATGTCGAATTTCTAACTGCGCAACACCTAAGTAATATTGTGAAATTTGGAGAAATACATTTCCAATGCTTATTGTTCCGACGAATATTAGGTACAGTATTTAAAGGACAAACGAGATTTACTCTCGCCGATTAGAAAATTGTTATTACACTTGAATTAACCAGCAGACTATTAATAGTAATGTACTTATTTATTATTTTTGATATTTTACACAATCACAAAGACGTCATGCGTTCTAAAATTGTGAGAAATTTTTGTGCATTTCCTATAGATTTCAGAGTCTCAAGTAGAATTTTCGCGGGATAGGTACCTACTTAACCTTTTTTGTTTCGTTAGTACCTGTGACGTATCCTGTAAATGGCATTTTTTTTAAATTTCACAATCTAATTACCTACATATTTAATTTGGTCGTATAGTACGCTAAAATGGCGACTATGACATGACATTTATTTATTCTCATACGTGACGTAATATCCCGTTCCGTTCGCGGATTGGTTCAATAGCATTTTTAGAACAGTACAGTTGCCGTCCTTTTCTCTCTCTTTAGAGGCTAATAAGCTATCGCGCCATATGTTCAGAAATAATTATGTAGAATTCGATAGATAATGTGAAAATGTAGGGCTTCATGATTTGCTATTTTATGTTTCTCGTTGTAAACGTGATGTTTTCATAGAAGACCGTAGAATTCATAAAATGTTATTTCCATAAATTTAGGGCGTCATGTGCATTGGTGCGCAGTATATAGGTCCAATAAATACGTAGGCAGGGGTAGATATGTCTGTTATTACTTTTGCGCTTCACATAATTATATCAATTTGAGTGGTGCTAACTAATGTCTAGCAACATTGATAATTTTTATTTTAGGTTGTTTTTTATACAAGGTTCAAGGACGACGTGGCGGTCAAGCAAGCTAGATAACATTATCTATAATAAACGCCTGAGTATACCTATGATAATATCGCTCAGTTATTTTTACCTATATAGTAATTTAATTTTACAGTATTATATCTTATATATTTTTGCAAATACGCCACTATTAGTTTATTATTGTACGTGGTAGTGATAGCTATCAGAAATCGCTTTAATTGTAAGAATTTTATTAAGATCTGCCCTAAAACAGTTAAATACTTATTGTATATTTACTTTTCTTATATCGTTTTACGTAACAAACGCTTATCCGAAAAATGGCCTAACTCTTCTTCAATAAGTATATAGATTGATTAGCGTATTTATTCTGTAGGAAACCAATCCCAGAACGACATTTTCTCTATCCAAGGAGTTCAAATCTATTAGAAGATATTCGTCCATAATTTATAAGTAAAAGGCACTTATTATATTACCAGTCTATATAACAAAAAAAAAACATTGTTCTAAACCAATCTAGTAAATGTGTAATGGTTTACTGTTAGGTATATTTTGTTATGAACGTGTTAGTGCCAATCGTCGTTATTTGGGAAAATGTATTAGCAAATTATAAAATTAATTGCATAAATAACTATTCTATGACTCTTTAGTAGGATCTTTATCTTCTCACCATAAAAAGAATCAAATAATTAACGTTATCATTTAATTAATTCCAGAGACACGTTTGAGATGACGGAATCCGTGCCCAACGCAGACGTTGAAGATTTGGAAGATGGAGAAATCGAGAGTGAAGGCGAAGAAGTAGCAGAGCAAAATGAAGATAAAAACACAGAAACGGTACCCGCTCTTGACGAAAAGCTGCCACAAGAAAAATCAGAATCACAAGATTTTTATTATCCAAAATCAGGTAAGAAAAAGAAATCAAAATCCAATAAAGGGGAACAAAAGAAAGATAAATCTAAAAAAAATCGGAAATACTCAAGTCCAACCGAAGATGATTTTGTTGGTAATATTGAGAAGGCCATCAGAAAGGCTATGAACAAAAATGATGGTCTTGAGGACATTAATGAAGACGACGTTGATGAACGTCGTAGACATAAAAAAAGAAAGAAACACGATGGTAAAGAAGGTTCTAGTAAAAAACGCAAAAAACAAGAGTATTCGGATGAGGTAGATGAAAGCGAGATGATGTGTGTTAGGGGTGCTTCTCCAGTACATAGACAATCACCTGTAGACATGTATCCTGATGACGATAGAGATTCATACGCGTCTGATAGTAGCCACGAATCAAGAGAGCAACAGCATCACCGTCAACAGCGACACAACAGACCTCAACGTGATCGAAATAAGAATAATAAAAATGACCGGAGAAGAGGTACCCATCCTATGCAAGACCCTGATGGGGTTTGTCTATATTATATGCAAGGTAAATGTCATAAAGGTGATGATTGCATTTATTCACATGATGCACAACCTCCACGAAAAATGGAGTTATGCAAATTTTATTTAATGGACTGTTGTGCTAAGAGAGATAAATGTCTCTATATGCATGCTGATTTTCCATGTAAATATTATCACACTGGGCTTCCGTGTATATACAAAGATGATTGTAAGTTTGCACATGGTAAACCATTAACAGATGGCTTAAAGAATATACTTTTGAAACACATTGAATCTGCTCCGAAAGAAATTCTAGGCGATTTTCCCAGGTTAAATAGAGAAGGCGCGTTAAAAATGATACAAACAACGCAAAACAAATTAATACAACAGTATTCTGAAAATCCAGAACCGCAAGAAAAATCCATTCCATCTCTCTTTGAATTAAATATACCAAACCCCCAAAATACGCCAGATTCTTTACAAAATAATCAATTTATGATGAATGAGAGGCAAAATAAGATTTCACCTAAAGTGCGGCAATCGCGATGGCAAAATGACAATTCTAATCATAACTTTAATCATAATTCGCCGCAAAGTAATACCACAGGTACAACTAATATATTAAGCATCAAAAATTTAAGTGGGGTATTGACACCTCGACAAATTTCCGACCTTAAAAAAATGGGAATAGTAAATTTAGATCAGCTTGGACAATTAACTGTGCTGCAACTTAATAGTATTGGATTATCTTTAAAACAAATAACAGAAATTCAGCTAAATACAATGAATATACAAAAGTTAGGAGTACCACTAACAAACTATGATACTCAACAATTTATGGGTCAAACGACAGCCACGAAAGATTTGGACTTAAGAGTACCACCTGTAGCCGTATCTGTTTCTAATAATGTAACAGTTTCGTCTGATCTGCCCGGACAAGACGTAGACATGCGATTTCAACCATCTGTAGCACCTGTAATGCTGTCTACACCTGAAGATAATTCTGCGATTCAACCGAATCAAAAGGAGTTACACCCAAATAAGGATCAAAATATGATTGACATTGATCAGTATACTAAAGATGCGTTAAAATTCGCTTCGAAAGACAAAGAAAATATTGATATATCTAACGAGTCTTTCGAAGCTGAAAAGCCAATTATTTCCAACGAATCTAAGGATGTAGACCACAGAGTACTTCCTTTCTCGGACGAAGGTCCAAGAATTCTCCACTCTACTATCGAAGATAATAACATTAGAAAAGAATGTGACACAGATATTAGATTTCTTCAACCAGAACCGTTGTTTAAGAATTCCGAAAAAAGACACCGTCGCTCGACTACAGATGATGAAGATAACAACTTGCTTATCGATGAGAAATGGTATTCTAGTGATGAAGAAAAGGGGATGAAAAAGAAGTCTCCAGCGTCATCCCCAAAACAAGCGCCTCCATCTCCACAAGCCCCTGCTCCTCATGTGATAGAACCATCGGCCGTGCTTAGTAGGCTTGGGGATCTTTCTAAAATTGATATCAGTGAAGAAGTAACTAAATTATTGAATACAATGAAGAATAATTTACAAGAAAACAAAGCTGAAAATAACAAGGAAGGAGCAGCGTCTCCGCAAGGACCGAGGGATCCTCGGTCTAGACGATCTCCTGAAAAAGTAAGTGACCCTATTAAACCTGCTCATAGGAAATCTTCTAGGGTATCGATTTACGAATGTGTCGATGGTGAGCCGACTGATGGACGGCGGAGAACTGATGTTGATTTAAGGAAGACCGATTTTAACCTTCCATCTTTTGGTGATACCGATTTACGCCAAACCACCAGCGGAGACATTGATTTTCGTTTGGGGTTACCTTTCAAACCTCTTCCAAACTATACACCTGCGTCTGAAATAAATGGATCAATTAACAGTCATCCGCCTATAACGTATAAGTTAGTAACAATTAACATACCTCGCCCTGATTATACCGACATTAGAAATAGTACTGCAAAGTCGCAAGCTTTGGTTGATCCTAGATTAAGAAAAGTGTTTAGATTATCAGTAGAGGATTCTAATAGTGATAGTGAAAAATCATCTAAGGCTCCCATCCCTTCTGGTCCGAGAATCGACCCGCGACGAAAGCCCAAAGATGCAGTTGATATAGTTAGTCAAGAGCAGAAATCCAATTCGTTGGAGTTACAAACTATTTTGCAAAATTCCAATTGGTATAAAGATTTAAGTTCAACACAAAAAATATTTGTAAACCAACATTTAGCCCCAGTGACGCAAATGATTAAGCAGTACCAACAAGAAAGGATGCCTGGCAAGAAATTCGACTTAGCTTCTATTCAAAGTAATGGTGTATTGTGTAGTATACTTACAAATCTAGGTATATCACTGGGAGATAACGGTGAGTATTCCTATTTACCAAAGCCCAAAGAAGCATTACTCAAAACGCCGATTAATTTTAATCAACCTCCATTTAGCATGAATAGTAATATGTCTGCACCACCGAATGCAATGGACGGTAGCAACATGAATATGATGAATATGCCACCTATGGGTATGGGAGGTATGAATAATATGAATTTAGGCAACATGCATGGATATAACCAATCCATGTCAGATCCGCGAGGTGGTCCCACGCCTGGACTGTTAGGGATAGCTCCAAACATCCCTCATAATTTTAATAATAAATTTGCTGGACCCAATAATTTTGGCAACATGCCATTTAACGGGCCAGGTCCTGGAAATGATTTTAACTTTATGGATGGTGAGCAAAATTATCCGAGATTTCCAAACAGAGGAGGACATCGAGGACGCGGCAACGATCGCTGGAATCGTGGAGGTTCTGGTAGAGGTCATAGGGATCGAAAAAACTTTAATGATCGAGGCAATTGGAAGAATGATAGAAACTAGAGATATTGTCTTATTAGCTTAGTTTATGAAGTTTAACGTAATAAATTATTTTAGGTATGTAGATAACTCCTTCCACATGCAGCAAAATGTGATCAAGGTTATAATAATATAATATTAATGACAGACTTAGTAAGTACGTTGTATTTTAATTATGTAAGTATAGGTTACGTGTATACAGTTTTATGTACAAGGTCCCATTATATTGTAAATATTTTTCTATTTCGTAGGTAATTGATCAATTTCAGTATCTAGTATATTTTGTTTTTGTAATTGAATTAAATGATATACTGAATTAAGTTAAATGAAAAATTACTCAATTTAAGAGCCAAATGTTTTAAGACTGAGTGCGTGCGTCGTGATTTTTGTTTATTTTATCATTTCAGCAATATTGTTTCGATCCTTGCAAAATAATTTCCAGTAGTTTATAAAGGATCTATCAGTTTTGTATTTCAGATGGTGTAATTAAGTAATATTTAAGTACCTATTATGCGCGCAGCGCGATCATAGTCTAAAAGCAATAAGTAAACCTCCTAAATTTTGGAATGTGATTTAATAGGTATTGATTTTTATAAATATTGTAATATGATCATTGAGACGGGCCTACTCAACTTTAAAATAAATTCATGTTTATATTTTATCATGTCTTAATTTAACCTTTGTCTTTATTTTGACCAAATATTATTTTTATTGTAACAAAAACCAAATGTCGAAATTTAATTTACAGTGTTAAACCCATTACACTTTTACATGACTAAAGCGACGAATGAATGCGGGTTTTCCATTTCGTCGCTTCCTTGAAATAATTATTGTCATTGCCAGCACAAGTAAATAAAAAAAAAACATGATTTGAATTAGACAAAGGCGCAGAACCAAATTCTGCCCAAGCAATCAGAATAATTATTTATCAGGTGCATAATTTATTAACAAAACTACTCAACATTGCCGATGGGATTATGTGAAATAAAGTATAAGATCGTTCATGTTTAATAAATAATGGACACTATGTACTATTCAGTTCCATATTGTCATACTGTAGGTAGGTACTATGACATATGCTTATGATACATTTTTTCAAAGTTTAGATTTGCTGGTCATGTTATTCCTGCATTCGTCATTCGTTATTATTACTTATATCAATAACGAGTAGGTACCTGTACTCGGAATGTCCGATGACTAATTCTGTCCCTATATACCTAAAAGGTGTATACATTTTTTTTTTTTTATCAGCAGTGAATAATACTTGTTTATCATAAGATAACGTCATTTTGAATCTCACTTCATTTGTAGGTATTGATATGCCGATGCTGATGATAGGTGTGAAGACGTCGTATGATATGCCCCAAATCAATGAATGGATGTATTTTAGTTTCCAGCGGATGTTGGGATGACGTAAGTATAAAAGGAGGAAAACCAGGCTTTGTGAAGATACATTTTAGTTGTCTTTATTTATTGATTGCAGAATAGAAGTGATATAATTAGAAAAGTCAATTTTTAATCGATTACCACCTGTTTTTAAGTTGATAGCTACTTGAGAGACTTTCGAGAATGTGGAAGCTGAAATAAAGAACACAGTAATTATTCGTATAATAAAAAAATACAAATTTAAATGAAAGCTGCAAAATTAAATCTTACAAAGATTTAGAGAGTCCATTTCTTCTTGCTCATCGGTGCAATTATAAAATAGCACGCATTGTTTTGCAGACAGTTTAGGCTGTGATACAAAGTAGTTGTAAAGTAGTTCCATTTCCCTTGCTGCAGTTTGTGCAGTATTCGGTGAACATACCAAAATAACACCTTGTACTCCAAGCCTAAGTGCAGGCCAACAGGATTCAAATCTGGAAAATTACAAATAAAAATATTTTCAATGTCATGTTTTGAAGTACGTAAAAAAACGATTTCATGCTCATTCGATACAAACTGACGAATTATGACAATTTTTGTGGTAGGTACCTAATAATTTAGGGAGGGATATGTACCTGTCTATTAGATACGTGCCTTCACACGCGTAAGTACGTAATATTTTCCATAAATAATATTTTTAGAAATACTGATCGAAAACCATCTAAAAATCCATTTTGACGTACCGACAACATTCGGTACCTACCTATATTCATTATTTTCCAGATTTTAATATATGTAGTGTAGGCGTGCAGGTACCTACGCACATAAAATCAGTAGGTACCTGTGCTACGAGAACAAGAAATGCAATTCAAGAACTGACAGGCACCTTGTTTTACCTGCAACTTGCCCCTACTTCACAGTGCAGAGCTTAAATCAATAGCAAATGGTGACGTGTTTAGCCGATGGATGGCGCTTGTCTTAACTGCGCAATCCAGAACAACATAATTTATTAAATATATAATTACCTATGATCACCGCTACAGTCCCAAAGTTCAATGTCAATGTTCACAGTTTTGCCATTAACATTTAGATTGGAAAGTTCAAATTCCACAATCCTGACGCCTTGCGTAGGTCGTGGTGTTTCGGCCTCTTCGATGTTTATCGAGTCTGATATGAAGTTTGCTATTTGTGTTTTACCACTCTAAAAATTATATTGTTTTTATAAGTTCAGTGAATAGATCTGTACAAAATATAATTTTATGTCACTGGTTAGATAGGTTGGAACTAATAATATCAATTAAATAGGTACCTCTGAGGGACCGATCATCAATATTTTCAACTTTGTAGGCTGCATTGTTCGCTGTATTTGTAGGAACTAAACACAAATCACTCGAATTTTAGGCACAGAAAAGTTAAACACGTTTTATGAGTAGTTTGCAAGTATGACATTGTTGTGTTTATCCATTGCCTAGGCAACAAGCTGTTAAGCGTAGGTACATTGACTTCCTACGTAACATGATTAACATGTGATTTTAAGAAAAATATTATACCATAATATTTTTCTTAAAATCACATGTTAATCACTTAGGTATACCTACCTACTTATATTGACCTGTTGCTATTAAAATATATAGGTACCTAAGAAAGTAAGTAGCCTTTATGTAGGCATGCACTGTTTTTATATAACAGTTATGTGCTAAGTGCATAAGTTCGGATTTTACTTTTCCAAAGTCAACCACATTTATGAGAGTATTTTTTTTTTAAACTTGATACTTTTTTTATTAGGCTTTTGTTGCTAAATATTGATAAGATTTTACCAAACTGTCTGATAACATAATACTATACTAGCACTGATAATAAGGATGATAATTATATCGTAAAGAAAATAATAGGAATAAAAAGACAGGTCCCACCGAGATTTGAACTCGGATCGCTGGATTCAGAGTCCAGAGTGCTAACCATTACACCATGGGACCGTTGAAAAGGAATATGAAATCTCCGTAGATATGCTTGTTGCTAAAATTGACTGATTGATCTACCCGTTTGTTCTGAATTACTAATGAAATAGGCCTCTGATACAAAAATAACATTCATTAAACATCGAGGCAATTGAAACATAAATATATTTTTAGGGTTTTGTTGTTTAAGTCGTCCGAGTCAATTTTATCTTACTAGTGGTCGCCCAGTGGTCGAAATTCGACAATAATTAATTATATATATTTTTTAAATATTAGCATTCCACACTCCTCTATGTAAACTCCTAGCTTATGCCCGCGGCTTCACCCGCGTGGATGCCAGATTGTGACCAAACTATTTCATACTAACTTTGCACCCTCGTTTTACCCCCTTAGGGGGTTAATTTTCAAAAATCCTTTCTTAGTGCTCCCCTACGTTATAAAAGGAACCCCTGTGCAAAATTTCTAGGTTCTAACCCTTATAACTTAGGCCCTACGTTGATATGTCAGTCAGTCAGCTTTTACTTTAATATATACTACCTTTAAGTGTGTGAAATTTCATACTCCTCCGTTCGCGCAATTCTCGTTAAAAGGGTTAGATACAACCATTTTACTTCACGATATTTAAATAACATGATAGAATGTCAACAATACGTAGATATCTCTTTAGGAAAAATTGGTTCTTTTGGTTATCCAACATCGATGATGAATTGTCTATAATGTAAATTTTCACCATGCCTAAGCATGTAGCAGTAGCTACATACCTATTATAGGTACTTACGTATACTTAACCGCCTGATACTTTCAGTCATCATATACTTACCTATATAGCAAGATATTTTACTCTTTTTCTTCTTAGCGTTGCGACAGTAAACATTGAAAGGGCATTACAGGTATCAATATTATATTGATGTAGGTAGTCCAGAACGCAGCCACTTCGACTGCATTTATGCGATATTTTACTAGCCCTTGTCAGTCTTTTTACCCGACTGCGCCAGAAGTAGGTATATGGGTAAGTAGGGTAGACCGGGGATAATTGAACTATTTATAAAACATCGATCGATTACACAAATTTGACAATAATATTATAAGTAAATGATATATATTTTAAAAGCTTAGTTACCTAATTATGTACCTACGAACATCTATCTAAATTAAGAAAAAAAACTATCATAGCGGCGGTAGCCTAATGGCTAAGGCATCGGTCTCGCAATCGTGAGGTCGTGGGTTCGAATCCTGACCATTATACTACCGACGTGAACCCACTCCTAACACAAGCCTTTGAGCTTAGCTGGAGGGGTTAACAAGATTGCTAGTAATGTGCAAGTTTGAATCAAATGATGCCCTCTGCTACATATGACCCATTTAAGGGTTAAATGTACCAAAAGTACTTTGAATAATAAAACCCGCATAACAGTAGGTATATATCTTGGGACAACTCACACAAAGCTATCTGTTCCCAAACTAAGCAGAAGCATGTACCTACCTACTATGGAAACCAGACAACCGATAAACATACTTATATATTTTTAAATACATATATATATTATAGATAAATAACACTCAGACACAGCATAAACCATCGTGCTCATTACACAAAGTTTAATCCTGGGTGGGGATCGAACCCACGATCTCTTGTGTAGCAGTCGGATACACTCCCACCGCGCCACAGAGGCAGTCAACATTTTAAACCATTTTGAACCGACTTCAAAAAGGAGGAGGTTATGTTTGTTATCCGATTGCTTGCAGACGGTTGGACCGATTTGATTTTTTTAAGCTATTGCATAGCTTTTATCGCGGGCTTTGAGCGCAGAGTATCGTGTTCAATACCTGATTCTTCGCCTCCGTCAAGTCATGTAATCAAAGATCAACGGCCTTGTATTGCAAAACGCAACATTTTGTAAAAATAAATAAGCAGTTTGGATTATGCCATTGTAACTTAAATTAACTACAAAGCGATACACTAAAAAGTGAGAAATAAAAACATTTTTACAAAAAAATAAAACTCGACCTCCAAAATAAATATAAGGTAGGTACCATGGTATGTCAGGAAATGTAGTTTTATGTTTTAGGCACCAACTTCAAAATGTTTACTTATTTTTTGTTGTTATACATATATTAATTTTTGTTTTTTTGTTACCTACCTAATATTTATTCTGGAAGTCTGCTTTTATTTTTTAAATTTTATAAAGATTTAGGTTCTATGTGTTATCATTACCTCCTAGAGTAGGCACAACATACGCCATGCACTGTGTGAGAATACTGATTGACAAATATAAAACCTTGAAAAAAAATCTACACCTTGTCTAGAATGACTTGAAAAGCTTAAATGGTGAGCTCTTTGAGCCCAACTGATTGGTATCAGTTGGGCTCAAAGAGCTTGCCATTTAAGCTATATATCTACTTATCAGTATAATACTGGACATGTATTACCTATAATGTAACAACACGTATGGTGTGCAGTGAAAGTTTTTAGGTCAAAGTCGGCTTACACCAAGGATCCGCCCTAGAGCCTGTTCAGATTACGCGCGAATAAGGCGAATTACGCGCTAGTGATACGCGCGAGACAAATTTACTATTGCGTTCACATGACGCGAAACACACGCGTAAGGGTTTGGGCCGGATTAAGGACAGTACAAAGAGAATTAAAATAAAAATCTAATTTTCTGATATATCTACTAGCAAAGTCTTTGGTCAGAGTTGATATGATAGTAGGCTAGCTTTTTTGCCCGCATGTATGTATGTTGATTATCGCGATAAAAACTAACCTATGTCCTTTCCCGAGACTTCAGCTTTCTTCTTACCAAACTTAATTTCAATCGGTTCTGTGGTTTAAGCGTGAAAACTTAAGACAGACAGAATTACTATAACATTTTTATAATATTACTTTAGATTAGCTTTTCCCGGCGATCTTTGCCTCCGTCAAGTTTGAGTTCGAATAAAATATCTATGTAGCTTTTGCGTTTTTCCCGATATTTTTTCAATTAATCCTCGGACTTCAACGAAAAATGGTCGAATTGGTTCAGCCATTATTAAGTTTTACGCTTAGCAACAGATTTGGCACTTCATTTTTATTCATATAGAAGATAGATGTCGCCCGCAGCATAGCCCGCGGTATCAACCACGCCCGCGTGCACGTGGCTGACTTTAGCCCGTTTAGGGTTGATTTTCGTTGTTATACGCTGAAAGATGTGTTTCTTTATCCACAAAACCAAATTTTCACAGATTTAACTTTAAAACTGACGAAGTTGCAGCCCATATTTTACCCCTTTAGGGGGTGATTTTCGAAAACGCTGAAAACCGTATTTAATTATTTTAAACCAAAAAGCCAAATATGTAATTTCAACAATCTAACTTTAAAACTGACAGAGTTTCATACAAACTTACAATCATTATTTTACCGCTTTCTGGGATGAATTTTTCAAAATCCTTTCTTGTCGGATACCTGTATGATATAAAGAATACGTCCTCGAAAATTCTGAAACAATGACGTATAGACCAGAACTGCGCCATAACCTAACAAAATTGACCTCTAGAAAGAGACAACGCTACTTTGGCTGCTTTGTGGACAATACCTGTCAAAGGCCGCACGAATTTTTTTTCTCTTTCACGCGTTGCAGTCAATTTTTACTTTTTATTTAAAAGGGATGGCGCAGTCCTGTTCTCTACATCAATGGTCAGAAATAAACTTTTATTGTCTGTCGTCTGCTAATTTATTTACTAATTATGAATAAGGGAGCCTGACTGCTAAGCTAGTTGTCGTGGGTTCGATTCTTATTTCGCACATTACTGTGGCCTGAAATGCTTAAGGTAACCACGGCTTGTTAGTCACAACTTTGCAACCTAGTTGACACAGTGCGGTGTCTTTATATCGATTCCCGAACTATTTACGCACCTATATGTAAATTTGTACGGAACCCTCAGTGCGCCAGTCCCACTTGTACTTGGCCGGCTTTTGTCATATTTTTCGATTCCCGGTTCAGACTGTCAATTACTTAAACAGCAGTTCAAATTATTTTTTAAAATAAAAATGTAGTCTTCTTTCAGTAAAATGTTCTATCTACAATATTTAAGGTTTTCCTCCGACTGGCATAGTTTTGGGATACTACTATCCTGATTTTTATCACACCCCCAAAAACAACCATTTATTTAACTGGCAGGAAAGGAGGGACACTTGACTATAATAAATAAAAAAAAAGGCTTAATATTTTTCACAAATCGTCGGTCGAAACACGAAAAGGCGTATCTGTGTTTTGCAAAATTTTACAGTAGAGCCATTTTTATGAAATTGTACCCTTATGTATTGTCATAACTTTATGTCTAATACGTTTATGTGTTTGGTACGATACTTATTTAAAGAAGTAACTAACACTGTTTATATATTTAATTATAGTTTTTGTGTACTATAGTTCATTATAGAGATATATCTTTTTTTTTGAAAAAAGTTTCACTTACGCCCCTTCGCGATGTACCACCAATATTAGTAATTTCATATACGCCCGAGTATTATTGCTTTAAATGAAATAAAAATCAGTATTTATTAAGATTAAGCTTTATTTAAAGATGCTTAAACCTGAAAATAACAAAGAAGAACTAGTAACTAATATTAATACAGAAATCAAACAAAGATTTTTTACAATATTCACCAGATATATTGTTTATTACCTATTTAGTCGTGGGAAAGGTTTTGGTAGTAAGAAACATGTTCGATTCCTCATTATCGGTGTATCTCCGCTACACATTTTCATTAGGTCTTCATATTTCTCTTTGAATATTTTATTAAAATATTGGTTTAATTGCTCGACGTTTGTCCTCAGCCATTGCGTATTTGCTCGCATAAGTGATATGGATCTGTATTGCTTTTCCGAGTGGCTCTATTAAAAAAAAAGACAATACAGTTGGATTGCTTCGCAATACTCGGAATTCCAAAACGTTTGTCCACTTAAATGGGTCACCACTCTGTTCCTTTTTTACTTCTACTGATCTTTCTCCTTTTCTGGGGGCGCCATCTACTACAAAGTCTTCGGGGGGTAAGTTATGGTTGCATCAGAATCGTCGAAAATATTCTCTGCATTATGGATATCAAAAGCAGATAACGAATGATTCAACAGGTTTGTATATCTTATAGCATGATCAACACATGATTCCACATCAAGCAGCGACTCAAAATGAGCATCGCACAATAAACAGGCACATTCAAAGCAGGTAGTCAAAATAGGATTAGTGCAGTCGGCAAATTCACAAGTCTGGTCTATATTATTATAATTACTTTCAAATAAAGCAGGGTTGGTTAGGGCAGCTTTATAGGTTTGATGTTTTTACAGGTAGAGCAATCGTTGATAAAATGGTCATAGCAAAGAAGACATGAACAACGCGGGCAAGCACTAAACACCTCGTCAGTACAAATAAAAACATCTCAGTAGAGTGTGTGTCAAAAATATTATATTTCATGCCATTCAACATTGTTTCATAGCGGTAGTGCTCAGTGCCCTTTTTAGTAGGTAACTAAATAGTTTTGATACCGAAATGATTAGAACAGGAAGTTTCATCTTGTTAATGTTCAGTGCACAAGAAAGAAGCACATTTGATACAAGAGGTCAAAATAGGATAATGACAATTACCGTACTGGCAGCAATTTTTTGCATTCTTCATACGTTTTTTAGAGGCATGAAACGAAAGTGGTTCATCTTCAGACGAAGAGGATTCTAATTCTCCTATAACACATAATGTTGAACCACCAGCACCAACCGTAATCTTTTGACCTTTTCGAACGGGCAATAATTCTCGTGTATTGACAACATTTTGAGTTCCGTCTTTCCATAGCATCAACACATCCATTATTTACGAAATTGGCCCTCCAGTAAATAACACAGAAACAGCAGGTATCTAAAGATAACAATAATTATTACAAAAATATCATATTTATTCATACAGACTGATTAAACACAACCTCTAAGCAGTCATACTATCACTAGAACCATCGTTTTTATTTAGTTTAGTCAATAAAATAATTTAGTAATAAAAAAGTTAAGTTTTGAAAAAAGCCTAACGTAAATTTGTAGTTTTAGGTAAATTCCCCCATAAAATAAAAAACACTTTACTTTACCTTGTAACTTGTATAAAACACGCACGTAATTTTCACTTTAATCGGGTATTTATTCACTTTTAACCAAATAAATTAGTTATTTTTAACTCTCGTAAATAAACTTTGCAGTTTAGTATTTGCACAGTGATGAATGACAAAAACAAGTTTAGGTTTGTCTTTTTTTCACTCGCAACAAATTACATACGCCTCTTCGTGAAGAAAAAATAAAACGCATGATAAGTCGTAACTACCGCTACGGCTCTTCGTGATTTTTTAAATTATAAGGAATAGCAGATAGGGCTCTTCGCAACGGTCTATAAGTCCGCTTCCACTGGAGTTTTGGATACGTCTTTTCGTGACATACTAAATCCTGACATATAGATTTCGATGGTGCTAATATCTCAAAATCCAAAATTTTGTTGGATACGCCCTTTCGTGATTTGACCGACGAAATGGATCCCTAAATCAATGATATTCAATACCTCTAAATATTTTTAAAATGCCTATCCAACGACACCCCATACGATGGGATAGCTGAGAAAAAATCACATCCCCACTTTACATGTAAAGGAGGTAGGATCGACCCGAAAAAAAATCAAGATTTTATTCTACCACTTTGTCGGCGTAGCTAATCTAATATATAAAATTCTCGTGTCACAGTTTTCGTTGCCATACTCCTCCGAAACGGCTTGACCGATTTTGATGAAATTTTTTGTGCTTATCCGGTATCTATGAGAATCGGACAACATCTATTTTTCATCCCCCTAAGAGTTTGTTTGTTTGTTTGAACGCGATTATCTCAGGAACTACTGGGCCGCATTGAAAAAATATTTTATTGTTGGATAGCCCATTTATATAGGTTATAACATCACGCTACGACCAATAGGAGCGGAGCAGCAATGAAAAATGTTGTAAAAAAAAAGGAAGAAAAAAGAAAAAAGGAAAAAAATTACGCAGACGAAGTTGCGCGGGTCAGCTAGTATAATATATATCCATGACAAATTACTGCTTTCTAGTACTAAGAATCTGTGAGCTAACCTGGTGACAGACAAACAGACAACAGACTGACACAGCGAACCCAAGTAGCAATAGAAAAGAAAAAATACCCTTATATGGGTATTGCAGATATCTTGAAGGCAAAAGACGAATTTCAGCTGTTGTCTTGGGTAAGACTATTATAGCACTCAAAATATCCCTATATCCCTCAAGGCTCAGTGAAGTAAAAGTGGGCACAGCATATAGTCAAAATTTCAAAAAAGAGTTAATACTATAATTTAAACTCTAAATAAGAGAAAGTGGTTTTGCATAGCTCCATGCACGGGTTTCAAGATACCTTGTAGGTTGGCTTTAGAAATAGAAATGATTTGAGATAGACCTGAAGATATCTACGATACCTATTATAGTAAAGGCATTTAATATTTAACTGCACAGATACTCTCATTAGGTAGTTAACTAAGTAATTTTGTTAAGTTTTTTTACTTTATGTATTTTGGAAAATGTGGTGTACTTTTATAATCTTGCTAGCTGACCCGCGCAACTTCGTCTGCGTCATTTTCCCCCGTTTTTGCTACATTTTTAATTGATACCTATGGCCTTTCTCGATGAACGGGCTATCCAACACTTAAATATTTTTTCAATTCGAACGGGTTCCAGAGATAATCGCATTTAAACAAACAAACAAACTCTAGCTTTATAATATCAGTATAGATTTTAAACTGTTTGTGATGTCTTCAAAAGGCTGTATTATGTCGTTGTATATTACTTGTATACTTACGTTGTTTCTCAAAAAGGAAAGGAAAGTGCTATAAAACGGACGGGCCTTTAAAGTACCAGAATAATAGCAAAAAATAAGTAGTGGCGTATTTGTTACGATTAATTTATAATTTGATATTTTCTACAAATATGTGATAAATTAGGTAAGGTTGTTAGTATTACTTAACAAAATTAAAACTACAATCTGTGGTAGATTAAATAATTACCTTACCTAATTTATGACACAGTTTGAGACACAGAATAATCTCTGGCTGGCTAGATGTAATTTATCTCTTTAGAAATGTATGTATGTATTTAGAAATATTTATGTGAATTTTTTTGGTTGCTATAGTACCGGCTCTGCCTAGTTTGGGACCAGATGGCGTTGTGTGAGTTGTCCCAAGATATTCTATTATTTTACCCGATGGGGATGTGGAAGAATCAATATTATGACCCTGCTCATTTCTTTTCGTGTACATCGTTTGTATCCAACAGTCGTACACTGTCCATTCAACCATTCGTACCGGTATGTATTGAAACAAAGCCTGATGTAAGTCACATGGCCCAAATTGATTTAAAAATTATCCGCGAAAAAAAACCACGCAAGCTTTAATCAAGCAAAACTAAAAAGTAACTCGCCAATATATAAAGAATTCATTAATATACTGATTAATTTAATCGTTCACATGAAAATGCTTATAAAACACCAAAAAATAATACATACATGAAAATAGCACTTTTACTCATTTTTAGAATATTTTTGGAAAGAGGAGTTAAATATAACTACTAGTCGGCCATGTTATCTCATCTGAGCTACCTCAGATGAGATAACATGGGCGACTAGTAGTTTTATTTTGAGGGTTTTTTTTAGGGGGGACCCCAAAAAAACCTTCTCGGACAAAAGGCAATTGAGCAAAGACATTCAATAGGTACAAGAAATTCTTTACTCAAAACAACCGCCTTGCACGTGCCCGTTTATGCCCCTGTGTGTTTTAATGAAGAAAATGTTATATAAGTTTTATGAAACAAAGCAATTGAAATTGAACTTCAATTTCACGATATTTATAATAACCTCATCCCTATCTCTCCCTATATAGACCAAAAGCAATAATTTTTTAAACAAAAAAATCATAGTAAGATGAAACCCATTGGAAAAGGAAGATAATATAACAAAAATGAAAGGAAAAATAATTTACCGTCGATCTGAGGGCGCCAAGTGGAAGGGAGTGGGTTTTTAAGGGTAAAAAACGGTTTATCTCGATTTCCAGCAAAACTACAAGGCCTATGGGAAAAAAAGTTAAATAGCAAAGTTGTAGGTAATAAAAAAATATATAAAAATAAAAAAAATCCGCCTGCACACAAAAAGATGAAAACAAGATCCCCTACATAATTCTATAATTTCATGCAGTCTCGGAGGCATTAATGAATCTCGATGAACTTAGTAAAGTGCTTCCGACTGATTTTGGATCTTGTTTCCATCTTTTTTGTGCAGGCGGGTTTTTTTATTTTTATATTTTTTTTTATTTAATACTTTTTAGTAGTTGTAGTATGTAACCGATGTAACAACTAACTTTTATCACAGCTATTGTCAATTATTGAAGATTGAAAAAAGAATGGTTGCTTACTAACTTTTTTAGTATTACAGTCATAATCAAATCGATGGGTTTCATACTACTATGATTTTTTTTCACTTTTTGCTTTTTTTAAAGCAGCCTACTTAATAATTTATTTTTTATATAAAGATTTTTTAACTATTTACTTTTCTTTTCCGTATAATTTTTCAAACATTTTCTTTCATAAAAACTTTATCCTAACAATTACAAAAACAATAGTAGGAGGGCAAAATTTTGATAACAAAAGTCAAAGGCGAAAAGTTGAAAATAGAAAGTCGGACTGAAATCTAAAGCTTAGGTATTGTTAGAAGCTGAAAGACGGTTATCGGTTTTTTATATGGCTGCTAGTTGATCTCTGATGGAATCCTATTCCCGCTGCACCCAAGCTCTTTTTATTGGCTTCACACACATACCATACTTAGGTACAGGTAATAGTTCTCAGCCTGTCTAGTTATTACCATTAGATAACGGCATTCGACCTTGCGGTCTGCAGTTACTCCAGTGAAAGCTTTCTAGCGCTTTACATAATCCTGTTGCTGTCATTACTTGCTTGCCCGTTATAATGCAGGTTTACGGTATCTTTAAACTTCTTGTTGTAATATTAGTAACGGATTTCTTGAGTAGGCGCTGGTTATCAGGCAACATTTATAACTCTGACTATCCTGTTAGTCTAGTGGACACTGCTAGCTAGAGGTCGAAGGTTCAATTTCCACCTAGGATAAATCTTTGTGTGATGAATAAGATGATTTATTTCGTGCCTGGATGTAATTTATCTATATCATAAGTACATATTTAGGAATATACGTTGGTTACTCAATAAGTTTTGAGATGATTGTAATTTAAAAATGGAACGCATCTGTATTACTTATATATTTTTAAAAAGCAAATTTGTTTAAAAATATAACGCAAGTAGCCAGGTTGCTGGTTTACGGCCGGTCTCAATAATCTACCTATCGATAGATTTGGCTACTAGAGTAGCCAAATCCATCGATAGTTAGATTATTGAGACCAGCCGTTAAAAAAAAATGATGATCCATCACCTAGTTATTTAGCTACGATGTTTCTCTCGTTTTTTTTGTAACGATGGAGCCTAACCGCGAACATTTGTGTGCTATGATATTTTATGCTTAACCATTTGGTTTAACTGAAAACTTAGCTTTTAACGATTACAATCAGCGTTAGGGGAGTCTGCCCCATCTCCAGCAACAGTTTTTAGATGGTTCAGAGAATTTGAAAGGGGTAAAACAAACCTCGAAGATCACCATAGAAGTGGTCGCCCACAAATGGCAGTAACTGCAGAACATGTGTGGACTACTGTGATGATGGTGCGAGAAAACCCTCGAATTACTTATTCGGACATCGAGAAGATTCTTGGCGTTAGTTTGGGGAGCGATAACATTATTTTGCAACAGCATCTTGGAGTGAGGAAGCTTTGTTGTCGTTAGATCCCGCCTTTGCTCTCAGACACTGAAAAACAGGCCTTGGGAATTGGTGCTGCGAAATGTGTCTACGATTTTAAAACGGAACGTCAAAATATGTTTCGGAAAACGTGTATTTATCAATATGATTCGGAAAAAAAAAGAAACACTCGTCAGTATAGGTCTTCTTAGAAAGAAAGTGGCCGAAAAAGTAGCAAAGACTTCGTCGTAACGTTGGTAAAAAAAATGGTTTGTAGTATTTTTTCTCGTAGTGGGCATGTGCCGACAACAATGTTGGAAAATCATAGGTCTATTAACTCGGAATGGTATACAAAAGTAGCATTACTGAAAGTTTTCCAAGCTCTGCGATAGAGGAGAACAAAGACTGCGCTTCAGAGAATCATGCTGCATCACGACAACGTTTCGGCCTGACGTCCCTCAGTACAAGGGCGTTTTTTGAGGAAACCATAGTTGAAACTTTTGCAATTTTGGACCTATCGGATCAAGACTGGTAAAAGTGTTTTAATAGTTGGTTTAGGCGAATGGAACTATGCATAGAGAATGAAGGAGAGTATTTCGAAAAAAAGTAAAATAAATAATTGTCTCAAAACTTATCGAGTTACCTATGTATAAGTATGTTTGTTAGAAGCAACCACTGCCATTGTCTGAGTTGTCTCAATCTATACCTACAACGTGTAACAGAAGGGTGTGGTCAAATTTCAGTTTCAGTTATTATTATCAATATTACATCTATCATGGTGCATGATTATTACATAGTTTTAGCACTTTATTTTGCTCAAATTTGAGCAGGTTGTGAAAGGCGTATGACTTATATTAAGTATTAGGTACTAAACATCCCCCCAGTGTAAAATACGATTGGATTATCCTATAATAACCCAATCGACTATGAAAAAGTTCTATGGCTATCAATAGCATTTTTCATTGAAAAATGAATGGACGAAAAAATCATAAATTAAATTTTAGGTAGGTACTGGGGTACAGGTTTGACGGATTTTCTAACTTTGACTCACTATTTTTTTGGGTAAGGATAAAGACACTGCACGTACCTAATTAATAAAAAGTCCTATGCTAAATCCACGTGTAAAGTTGCAGCCAAACAGCTACTTTCATAATTAAATGTTTAAGTAGTCATGAAGTTACATTATGAAGTCAATTTATGTTTGAATGTTTCCCGGAAACAAAAGCAGACAGAGGTACTTACTCAGAGATGACGTTATGCATGCCAAGTTAAGGATTGCAAAGAGGAATGTTTACGATGCAAGATTACTACCTAACCACCAATAAAATGTTTTTTAGTATAGAAAATATAAGTAGGTAATTAGGTACCTATGAGTATTATAATATAATGGTAGGTATTGTAAATATAAAATCATAAACACACTTGTATTATAAAAAAAACTTTTTTTTACAAAAAAATGTTACTACCTTCAAAAAAAATACAAGGCAACTAAAAAGTAAATAATCATATACTTAGAAACACATTAAACATTTTGAAGTTGGTGCCATGAAATAGTAGTTTTTATGTTTTATTCGGCACCTTAATAAATACTTTAAATTAAAATTATTTTAAAAATCAGATATACTGCCCTTGAGTTATTGCCGAAAAACTGCGTTTCTTAACAAACGAGCGTAAGTAACATGAACATACGCTCTTCTGCTGGTGCAATATTCAAATCGGATTTTTTTATAAGGCAACGGCTCTGGAACCCTACACTGAGCATGATCCAACATGCTCTTGGAACGTGCCAAGTTATCTACGTTCATATGGTTATCGTAAATATGTCGCAGTCCTGTATGCCTAATCTCTTTCTTTAAAACGAAATTCATGAATTTTCGTTTACTTAAATTTCTTAAGTATACGGAAACTATTCTAATTCATTTTTCATTTAGCACAAGAAGTTCAAACCCTTAGATGATTTTCGGGAACTAGTGGATTGACATGATGTCGCTTTTCTGTAAATTACCACCTTATTTTTAATCGAAACTTCGTTTTCGTTGATTTAGAGTAGGCCTTCTGACTGTTATCGTTATCTCCAAAGCGAAAATACAGCGTAGGTTGATTTTGAAGGTCTACATAAAGTATACACGGTATGAAGATCGGACCTAAGCGTAATAAAATACGAATGCCTGCCATCGGAGGTGTTAAGTCTTATTTCACTTACTGAGGTCCGCCTACTCTCGAGTTGCACACTTATTGTGCACGATAAGCTTTTAAATTACACGCAGATGTGTTTTCGTGAAATGAGGGCTATTATTTTTTGTCCTCAATTAAAAACATAGGTACAAAGTTTTCCTATTTATTCATAGATAGTTGGAAACTTAAAAACATGCCCTGGGTAATCGCTACGATAGCTACAAGTACGTAGTCACAACGGTTAATCAGTTTTGATAGTAATTTATAAATGTATAAAAACATAAAACAAAAAAGGTGAATATAATGAACTAGGTACCATATTTTAAGCGAATAAATGTCTTTGTCTTTGAGAGTTTACGTCCGCCATATTGTTTTTTTTTTGCTAATGTCACATAGCCTACAACATTTTATAATTTCTTTCTGCAGCTAGTCGGGGAAGAATAGGTACTACCCATGGTACCTATGAATGTAAGGGCATCTCACCGTCGGCTAATAAATAATCGGCTAAGCCGTTTATTATCGATGGAATATACTATACCTATATCATTGACGTATAGACCTGGACCGTGCCATCCCTTTCAATTGGCAGGCATTGTCAACAAAGTAGCGCTGTCTCTTTCTAGAGAGCGGTCAATTGTGTGAGGTTATGGCGCAGCTCAGGGTCCGTATTTACTAATTTTTTTTTTCGTTTTCGCGGTAAGCGCGCTTTTAACTATCAAAATCTTGTCATAATGATTAATAGAGGGCTGCGTTTAGAAATGCGCATGCGCCAATTCGCGCGGGCTTGCCGCGAAAACGAAAAAAACATAGTGAATAAGGACCCAGGGTCTCCACACCAATGATCTATACCCATATATCCAATTATGTTTTAAGTAAAAATGTGTAGATGGGTTACATGAACAAAATTCGATCTTAAAAATGGCAAACAACCAATACATTGCAATGTCACACTATTAAAAAAGTCGTAAAGGAAAGCATGATTTAATTATCTCCAGTGAAAAAGAGAAAAATGAGATACGATAATGTCATATAAAAATTTAGTCAATTGTTTAGAATTTTAGGTGCCTCTTGCTGTATTGTAACCTAGTATCTACAACTTTTTACATAAAACATCATGAAAATGCATATACCTACATAAATAAGCGTAAAAAACATTACCCTCCTTCTGGATCATTCGGGTAAACAATACAAAACTGTGAAGATTTTGATATAATTTTATTAGGTACTATTCTCATATAATGGCCGTCATTTACGAGTATGTAGAAAAGAATGTGCTTCAAGGCCTGCAAGCACCCACAGATCTATGTGTTTCTAAGTGTAGATATCTAATCGTGAAGTCATCACTTGTAGACTTTGAAATGTTAAGTAAATTTTGCAGTGTTACCAACCATTGACGTAGAGAACACGACTGCGCCATAACCTCAAAAAAATGACCATCTCTAGAAAGAGACAACGCTACTTTGTGGACAATACCTGTCAAAGGCCGCATGAGACTTTTCTCTCTTTTACGCTTTTAAGTCAATTTTTACTTTTTATTTGAAAGAGATGGCGCAGTTTTGGTCTATACGTCAATGGTTACAACAACCTACCAGGGTTGCCAACTCCAACTTTTTTTATCAACAAAATTAAAAAAACAATACTTAAATGTTCACAACTAATTTGAAGATCCCCTAAAACATAAAGCAGCCAAACGCGAGCTGTCCAGGGTGTTAAAAGAGTCTACACCTACTATGGCCGATGTGAGGAATTCTGATGTCTCCAAAAAAGTTCATAAAACCCCGATAGAAATTAAACCTCTAAAAAATTTACCCAATCCGTTTATTCCGCACTAAATTTCGGGGTAAAACGTTTTACATAAAACCTCATTGGTAAAACCCCTAAGTTGGTAACATACTTTTCTATCTAACGTACCCACGTTTTTGTAATAAAACAATTTTACATTATAATCAAGCTAGAGAGCCAAATGGGGCTCATTATGTGAAACGGGAGCTTAGCTTGTTCTTGTATGTGGCATTTATGGAAATGCCTGGTAGGAACATTGGCCATTGATGCTTTAAATGTTGCATAGTCGGTCGCCCATTGCAGAGTAATTTTAGAAGATATTTACAAAGTATAATGAGGTAAGAGGCTGACTCTACTATCTATAATCTATACTAATATTATAAAGCGGAAGAGTTTATTTGTTTGTTTAAACGCGCTAATCTCAGGAACTACTGGTCCGATTTGAAAAAATCTTTTTTTTATTGGATAGCCCATTTATCGAGGAAGGCTATAGGCTATATAACATCGCGCTATGACTAATAGGAGTGGAGCAGCAATGATAAATGTTGCAAAACCGGGAAAACTTACGGAGACGAAGTTGCGCAGAACAGCTAGTAATATAATAAAGATGAAGAGTTTGTTTGTTTGAACGCAATAATCTCAGGAACTAGTTGTCCGAATTAAAAAAATCTTTTACTCTCACAAAGCCCATTTATAGAGGAAGGCTATAGGTTATATAATATCACGCTATGACTAATAGGAGCGGAGCAGCAATACATTTTTTTGCAAAAATGGGGAAAATATACGCAGACGAAGTGGCGCGGGTCAGCTAGTAGTTTTATTTAAGTGTTTTATAAAAGTAATATCTTTGAAAAATGCCGTTTAGCGTTTGAAGTAGGTAGATACCTAATAAGAACTAGGTAACTTAATATATTGCATAAAACATAATATCTTGGGACAACTTTCACAAGGCCATACGATCCCCAATAGGCAGAGCCTGTACCTACTATGGCAACCAGACAACTGATAAATAAACTACATTTATATAAAAACTTATATATTTCTAAATAAATAGATATTATAGATCAATTACACCCAGACACAGAATAAACCATCGTGCTCATTACACAAAGTTTTATTCTGGGTAGGATCGAACCCACGATTCCTGGTTTAGCAGTCAGGGTCACTAACCACTAGTAGACCAAGAGGCCAGTCATCTACGTCAGTCAGTTACATACTTACATCAGGCTTTTGAATATATTTTTAAAAGTGTGTAATATAGGCATGTAGCTAGCCTATATTTCAGTATATATATACAAAAGTACTCTGCGCTTAGATTTCGCTTGCAATTTAGGTCAAACCTTGCAAGTTGAATTTTAGCCATTTTCATTTAACCTATGGGGTAAAAGGGGTTTTAGTTCCGAGGACGTTGAATACTTTTTTAGGGTAAGCACGACCTAATTCTGCACCCAAAATAAATAAATAACAATCTTACACAAAACCCACAGCGGCTATAACTGTTTTAACTAAAAAGAGTTTATCAATATTCTACATATTAGGTAAACTCTTTTTAGTTTACTAATTAAGGCTACAAAGAATTTCATCAGGAAGATAGCTTAGCATTTTATGGTCTAACACGGTATTACCTACCATCATTAGATACATTAATGCCTCAAGTCCTGTGATATATTGTTATGGCAAACGGATAGGCTTGATATTAATTTGATTTACTATCTACGTATAAAATACCGGCAAGGGAATAGTATTCCATTATTCTTCTATTCGAAAGAATTTCAATTATGTTTAGTCAAAATGTGCTTTTACATTCCCGTCGTTTTGATTTCTAGAAATCACAAAATTGCCACAGGGGTAGAGCAGAGAATAAATATTTATATTTTATTTTTTTTCTCTATTTTTTATAATGTTAAAAAAAGGAGCATGGAAAATTATACGCCTTTTCATTTTTTTACTTTTTTGTTCGCCAAAGCCATTCGCGTTGACAAATGAATCCTAACACATTAAAAGAAATTGAATGATTTGACAGATAAAAAATAATAGAAATTAAAGGAACGTGTTATTGTTTATTGAATTGGCAATAAGTACGAATTAATGAAACCTTTTCTTATCTAAACAAAGCCATAAAACATTAGTCTATTTAGTAATAGATTTCAAGTAGGTAATTTTATTTAATTTTACGTACGTAAGTATCTGTTACCACTGTCTATCCCAATCTCAACTGGGCTCACTACATGCAGTCAATGCACTATTGAAATTTATCGTATCCTGCGAATCTACCGCCTCCGAGGCAAGTAAGGGTCGGTGACCTAGGAACGGCGTTAGGATACCTAGATAGGTACCTAGGTCGGTAGGTACGGTTTAGGTGCGCCGGTTGGATAGAGCGACGAACCCGGATGCTTTTTGCATTTATTAGTGCAACATTCAATGCACCGTGTTCCTACGGGCGCGGGCGCATTGGAAACAATAACGGGCTGCTGTCTATAAATGATAAACTTGTTTGAGAAATTAATATCTACATGTTAATTACTGTAATAAAATAATAATATAAAGGTCGTATATAGAGGGATAAGTAAGGTATTGAATTGAAGTATCTAATTTCAAAACTTTATGTGGATGCGCATAAATATGAAGAATTAACCTAGCTGTACCTGAAGAAATAATTTAATTATATTTTATTGATACTTGATTGTTTTGAACGAAGTTTATCCTTGGATTTTGACATAGTTATCTATTATACCTATTTAATACTTAAGTTATTTTTTAACTTAAGTATTAGATAACTTAAGTAGGTATACAGATATATATTTAGTTAGATAGGTAGGCAAGTACCCCATAGATCTATAAAATGAAGCGGGATGTTTTAAGACAACAAAACACAAAATCATTTTCCTTTTACTTTAGCTGAGCGAATATTTGTACAGACATTGTAAATACAATGTCATAAAACAGAATTGCGAATGGCCGCCATCAACTATTTCTTGACCATTAACATTATGTCATTGGCACTTTATGTGTTTATTCTGACGCTAAAAAGCTTGTTTTACACAGAACTGTTTATAGTCTAGTCAAAGTAAACATTTTAGCTTTGACCTAGATTTTTTTGCAGACGTAGGATTGATGGAAAACGTTATAGAAATGTTATAGTGTGTTCCCAATATTTGTACCAATTTTTAGCCCGTATCGGTCCTCTACTGGACAAAGGCCTCGTCTGATTTTCGCCATAACTCCCGGTCCTCTGCCTTCCGTATCCACTCCATCCCAGCGACCTTGTGACCTTCTTTAGGTCGTCAGTCCATCTGGCTGGCGGACTTCCTACCTTACGTTTACCTAGTCGCGGTCTCCAATCTAAGACTCGTTTGCTCCAGCAGCCATCGGTCCTTCGCCGATATGGCCATTGCCTATGCGAATTAATGTACCTTATCTTAACACTATGTTTCGAGCTAATTTGAACGGGCTACTATGAATATCTTTTAGTGCAGATGCGTTGCGGCCTGCGGGAAGTTGATTACTCTTAGCATCTTACAAAGCGTCGGACAAACGATGTTTCTAAGGCATTTCGCTTGCTAATGATTGATTGGCTCACGATTCGATTACTACTTGATTGTAGAGATTTTTTATATTTATTAGATTATCCAACATGGCTGCCGTAATATAACAAGAAAACCGTTGGATCAAGTTTAATATAATATTTATTCTTGATGTTCATGTGGTCGCACAATTGACATAACAAGCTATCTCGTTAACAGCTCTACTATGCGTTTCAAATGAGAAGATAATTACGACCGCGACAACTTCACTCTGTACTTGTCAAAATTGTACCGCAAAAACTTCCAAGTCGGGTAAAATACGTATGTGTATGGTAATGGAACGGACGTATTATTTATTTGCTTTGAACTATCTACCAACCTAATATTTTTCTTTATTAAAATATGAATAGTATTCTTTATTATTTAATAAACACCAAACAAAAATAAGTAAACAGGCAAAATATAAGTGTTTCAGTCAATCGTGATATTTTGTTTTAACTAAAACTTAACTATATTAGTAAATAGTAAAATACAGTGCTTATATATAGTTCATTAGAGTAGGTAGGTACTTCTGTGTAATACTAATGATAACTTTTTACGAATCATTTTGTTGCTGACTTTACGTCATACAATGAAGTTGCAGTCATCATGACAGTTATCAACTCATTTGAAACGCATAGTAAACTAAATGATCTCTAAGCTATAATGGATGACATTCGAACCCGTGACCTCTTCTAGATTGCGAGTCCGATGCTTTAACCTCTAGGCTCCCGTCGCTTTTCCGCCGCAATTCAAACGCAACCTTTATTTTACTTGCTGACAAAAACATCACTCATGTGAACCAACCTTTAGAGTAAGATACAAGAAAATATTTGTCCAAAGGTAAGTGCCTATTATGTTTAAAGTCTGCAAACAATCAGGCGGAGTGTACAATAGCGATAATTATTTATGAGGCTCTTATATTCATTTAAAAGCCATTCATAAAATTGCACTTGGCACCATCTGCTGATTATTGAGAAACTGAAAGAATGGTTTTTAGTAGATTTGTAAAGGAACTTACTTAAAGAAGCTGGTATAACTTAATTATGCATTTTCAAAGCTTTTTCTTTTTATTAGCTAACTGTAAATTATTGGTGACTGAAAAAGAGCTGGAAGTTAATCTTTCTTGGTTTGTTTTTTTCTCGAAGTTTCTATTTATTGCATTGTGTTTGACAATTAACCTAATAGATCCTAACAGAATCGTAGAGGCTTAATCTTTCACAGTATTCCTTAAAACGGATAAGTTGTATATATTACAAGAATATAGGTAGGAAATTATGAATGGAGGTTTTGTGATTTAAAGTTGAACATAAACCAATGAATTATGGCGATAAAAATGTAGTTTTTCTGCGAAATTGGAATCTCACTGGGCAGTTCTGTAACTTTAATTATTTTAACTATTCAAAAGTGTCCGATAGGACATTGGCAGAATTGCCGACAATGGTATCGTAGCCATAAAAAAAAAGTGTCCGACAGCAATGTATTTTCCCCGCTTTTGAAAATTACCCTTAAATACAGAATGTGTGAAATCTGAAGGGGAATATCTGCCTGGATAAATATATAACGGTATTAAGAGGTCAGTACTATACCAAGACCAATCTCACACCACCTACGACCAGACAAGCGTTCCAGGCAAAGTATTTCTTTCAACAGGAAACTTACCTACAGTCTATAATCTTTAATTTATTCGAATGTTGTTGTTGTAATGTGTTTGACATTATTTTTACTATCAAGGTAGTATCTAAAATTGAAGTAAAAAAAAATTGTGGCACTCGGGGTCTGCCGCGGTAAATTTTTTATCAACTTATGCAATTATATATATTTTTTTCTTTTTATTACATTTCGGAGCAGCTTGTCTCGATGCGTGCGAGCTTCGTACAGTCGTACCACATATACGTTAAGTGAACGCTCAGCCGAGCTACATGGTAGGCGGAGTGGGGGGTGTTAGGTTTTATTTTCGTTACGGAATTTCTTGATTCGGTCGCCGCGGTCAAAGCCCGCGTTAAAAGCTATGCAATAGCTTAAAACTTTATCTGAAACATCGGTTACTTTAAAATTGACGTATGGCAACTAGACTTTACGTCACTATTGTGATTGTTAGTGCCTCAGAACATATAAATGTATCCATGTTCTGTGTTTAGTGCTTACCTACTAATGTGAACTGGGCCGGTTTTGAGCGCATGTTTATCCATCTCACAACGATGTTTACAGCGAGTTGTTCTAAAATAATGCGTTAAAAGTTTACTGCCTGCTTGATGAGGCCTAATATAATTTGATGATTTCTTGTACCTATAATATAAAAGAAAATAAAATCTTTTAGTGATGCGCTTTGTAGTGAGTATTATTCCTAAATTACCACTTTACTATATCTACTATCTCTGGAATATGCCTATTTATTTAAGGGATAGATTTAAAGTAGTAGGTACCTACCTACCTAAATATTATGTACTTAAATAAAATGCACTTTGCAAGAGAAAATTAAACCAACGCGGGGGGGCTAATTGTAACAGCAGGCTTTAGCTACAATCATTACCTACAAATTAAGCCATCAAAACGTTCTTATTTTAAAGAATCGATCGACTTAAGTTGAATCAAACTTTAAGTAAATACATAATAGGTACTGTATGTAATTATGTTATTAAATAAAATTACGAGAATGTGGATGGTTTCTGAGTAGATATTATCTGGATATGACAATTGGCAGCGCGTGTTGGTCTTGCGCACGTCGCCGTCGTCGTCTTGCGCATCGTCGCCTGCGCATCTACGTGCCGCATCGCTCGTTAATGTTTTTACTTTAATTATGTATACCGCGAGCTCGCCACTAAATACTTAACTACATTAAACACAAATTATGCAAATTAACGTAAGTGCCCGTTTTGAGATGAGCTCACTCATTTTAATTTTAGAATTATGTAAAGGGAATGGGTTATTTTCACATTCCAGTTATAGGTATTTTGTACCAAATGGCTCTGTACACTAAGTGAGTTTAGTTGGGGTGGCATTCATCATCATCATCATGAATGTCATGCTTCCAAATATGAATGCTAACATACTTACTAGGGTAGCATTAAGCAATAGATATTGTTTTTAAACTTTCGCGATTTTTATACATATTAGATATATTTCGGGACTTAATCGCGTGAATTATTTAAAGGTACGAATCTTTTATTTACCCGACGTTTCGATCGAATTAGACCGATCGTGGTCACGGGTCGACTGATGGATCAGCTGAATCATCACAACATTAGTAACATAAATATTAGTCTGTATCTATGTATTTATTTATGTATGTATGTATGTATTGCTGTAAGTATGTATACTATTGTATAGTTATGTATGTAGGTATATATGTATGTATGTATTTTTGTAAGTATGTATACTATTGTATAGTTATATTGGATTTTAGTATTTATTTTATATTCTCTATCTAGCTATTTTTATTTGTGTATTATGTAAGAATAATAAGGAAGTTCTTATTTTACAATTAGGTTACTGCACCTACACATTCCATTTCTACATCACCCTAAGGTAGACTGGCAGAGAATGCTTTTAGCATTAAGTCCACCTTTGTACAACTTTGTGCATAAAGATTTAAATAAATATTGTATAGTTATATTGGATTTTAGTATTTATTTTATATTCTCTATCTAGCTATTTTTATTTGTGTATTATGTAAGAATAATAAGGAAGTTCTTATTTTACAATTAGGTTACTGCACCTACACATTCCATTTCTACATCACCCTAAGGTAGACTGGCAGAGAATGCTTTTAGCATTAAGTCCACCTTTGTACAACTTTGTGCATAAAGTTTGAATAAATAAATAAATAAAATAAATAAAAGGTACCGTAACGTACCTTTAAATAATTCACGCGATTATGTCCCGAAATATATCTAGTAAAAGATATGTTACAAAATGTAAGTAATTCTTTTCTACAAAATTGTATTAGGAAACCTTTATGGATATTGAAAATAAATATGGAAATAAATAAATAAGTACATACTTTAATGTTGCAGCTTTATTTAAAAGATATTTTGATATAAATTAAAGATATTTCTTGTCCAGAATGAATTATTGTCTGTTATGATTGCAGTCAAGTGTTGGTTCTGAATATGCTATTTTAAACTTAAAGCCGTTTATCGTCTGTCAGGTTGGAGATATTGTTGATTCTCAGGATAAATAAAATAAATGGTTGTCTGTCAAAGTAGATAACAAAGATAATTTAGTACCAACTCAATAGTGGTATTTGGTATTCAATGCGAAAGTCTGACTCTGGTCACGTCCTGATGCTCGGTAAATCAATCACTGATTTGTATTGTAATATGACTATTGGTGTAGCGCGAATTCACCTGCTATAATATTATATATACATGTAGCCTGTCATCTGCTATAAATTATATATACTTATTTGGGTTTATGCCTGATTAGTTGACATTAATGACAAATACTCGGCTCTTTTCTTTATTAGCGTAATGTTATATTCCGTGTTACATGGGCTATTCAACACATTGACGTAGAGAGGATTGCAACATAATATATAAACTCACAAAATTGACCACACCCTAGAAAGAGATGACGTTGCTTTGTGGACAATACCTCTCAAAGGCCGCACGAGTTTTTTCTCTCTTTCAAGCTTTGCAGTCAATATTTACTATTTAATAGGGATGTTGAATGTAAAGTCAAATCAGTCTCTTTTTATGAAATGGTCAAGACTATGCCACAAACAGCTTTTTTTTATTAAAACGCCTAGTACTCACTCTCATTTACACCGGCTTCCTAAAGTAAAGATTGCCCACCATCGTGACGAGGACAGGAGTTGCGCAAGTAGGAAGCAGAGAAGGTGACTCTACCTTCCTAGGTCACCGACGGATTTTCTTCTGTTTCTTACCTTCTGTTAGTCGAGGGGTTTTAAATTGTTTTTTTTATTTAAATGTTAGCAAACTCAACATTCCCTAGTGCGACATTGTGTCAATTAATACATGCAAATGGATCAACAGATTAAGGACAATTCTCTTTGCATAGATTATACGATTACAGTGTTCAATAATAATACATTAGTCAGACAGAATCGTTTGAAATAAAAACTGACCACTAAACACTGATGCCTAATTAGTATAAGACCGTTCGTTTCGCATTTATATTTAATAAAGGATGTTTAAATAAAAACGTAGATATGAAAACGAAAGTGCCTTAGTCGTTCTTTAAGTAGTGTTTTCTATATTAGTACTACAATCAGATTAAATTTATAGGTTGTTCAAAATGATCTCCATTTGTTTAACTACTTACTTTTTTATCGCCATTTTCATTTTTATTTCTTTCTGAGTATTATCTATCTAAGTATACTAATATTATAGAGCTAAAGAGTTTGTTTGATTGTTTGAACGCGGTAATTTCAGGAACTACTGGTCCGAATTGAAAAAATATTTTTCTGTTGGGTTGGGCCCAGCAATGAAAAATGTTGCAAAAACGGGGAAAATTTCGAAGTTGCGCGGGTCAGCTAGTGTATAATATGTATGTATTTAGAAATAAGTATACAGTAGGTTCATCAGTTGTTTAGTTGGCATAGTACAGGCTCTGCGTAGTTTAGAGTCAGACGGCCTTGTCTGAGTTGTCCCAAGATATTATTTTTTAAGAAGGTCCCGATTGTCAATATATGTAACCACCTAATTAAATTAAATTAAATTAAATTTATTATATAATTGTTATATGTAAAAATGTGGTCAATCTACTTAGGTACCTATTGACCACATTTTGTTCACTTGAATCGCATGTACTTACGTAGTCAAGATCTAAGCATGTTGAAATGGCGGCTAAATTACAATTACTTTAAAGCCTTACTTTTAATTCCATAAAACACAAGAAATTTAAATACCTACATATTCTCAATTCTCTCACATGTCTGCAAACACTTTGCTAAGTATAGTTAATAAGGAACATCCTATATAATTGCAGGACTGACGGGTGTCCACGGAAACATGTTCCAATCATGTAATTTAAGTTTAAGATGGCCGTGATCTTGATTATACTAGTCACTTGGATGATTGATAACTTCCAAGTGAACAACCCACAAGTCGATTAGGTATATATCGATTTTATGTGCAGTAATTGTAATAAGTTGTAGGATCGTTTGTACAGTTAATTTGTCGCTAAATGTACAATTAGATAAAGTGGAATATGGGTTATACATATAAATATCACCAATTATGTTTTAAGTAAAAAGGTGTAGATAGTATCTTTTTATATGTCAGTGACGCATCGCCGGCGTTAACAGATGAAAGCAGCGGATTATTTTTTCTCTTTTTCGCTCGTGATATGTAAATCACGACTTTTTTTATAATAGTGTGACATTGCAATATATAGCTTACTTGCTTTCGCCCGCGGCTCCGCCCGCGTGGATTTCGGTTATCACGATTAAAAACTATTCTATGTCCTTCCCCGGGACTCAAACTATCTCCATACCACGTTTCATCTCAATCGGTTTAGCTGTTTGAGCGTGAAAGCGTAACAGACAGACAGACAGAGTTACTTTCACATTTATAATATTAGTAAGTATGGATCTATGTGTGCAATAGTGTACCGTATTTAAAAGAGCGATTTTTTTAATCTGAATTTCGGCAACGACTCCAACGATTTTCATGAAATTTGGTATGCAGCGGTTTTCGGAGGTGATAAATCGATCTAGCTAGATTATTTTTTTATTTATGATTATCACCTACTGTGACAATTTATAATCTGACATAATAAATTGTCTGTCAGAATTGTCACGATTACCGTGCTCAGCGTTGCAAGCGCAATTTATGTAAATAGGTAATGTCATGTGACTTAAGTAATAAATTGTGACAGTATAGCTAAAAATGTTATAATTACCATATAGTATGAATTAGGTACATTTTTGGATGCAAGTGTCAGTAGCACGCACGACAGGAGGGGGCGGGGGTGCCAAAAAAAAAACGATCGGGGGGGCGGGGGTAGCTATGTAATGGGCAAAGAAATTCAATACAATACAAGAAATTCGGTACACAAAACAATCGTCTGGGGAGAGCACGTGCCCCCTGCCTAGATCCGCCTATGATTGGAATGGTTAGCCTGGTTTGATATAAAAATCCGCTACATTAAAGATCAACTTGTTGTCTCATGTATAGATGTTTCTCAGTGGCGGAGGGTGCTTAGAACATCATTACTTTCGGTTTCCCTTTGGATTGTAGTTACTTATTATAGGTACAAACGACCATGTTCAGCAAGATATATTTTTTTATCGGATTACCTCAGATTTTTTTTAACCCTTCGCCTCTGATGTTTCTTTATTTTATTTTTTATTTAAAACTTTATGCACAAATTTGATTGTACAGAGGCGGACTTAATGCTAAAGCATTCTCTGCCAGTCTACCTTAGGGTGATGTAGAAATTTAGTATGTAGGTACAGTAACCCTGTAGATATTACATACAATCAAACAAATAAAACTAAAAAAAAAGAATACTATAACAAATCCCAATTAAACATAAATACACAATATACCTACATACATACATATATACTTACATAAATACTTACATACCATAAATACATATAAAATTACATAAATTACATATTATATTCAACTAGTTCATTCAGGAACAGAGTACGTATTTTCCATTTAAAATTAAAACGATTAGGTGCAAGTTTAATGTGCACCCATTAGCTTGTCACACTTACCTACATAGTTTTATGCCCTAACATATAAGAAACACGTTCCAACAAAAGCTACTAAATTACACCGAAGCTCAGTCCTAAATAAACAAAGTAAATTGAATATAATATTTTAAATTCAATTCTTCTTTTATCGTCCATCTGCAAAGTAACGAGTGTTTAATTTTCGCGGCGTCGGGAGCTGCAATAAAAATGTTACGGTATTGAATGGGAGCGGGTTTGTAGGCGGTAGTAATTGATTACCGCGCCGAACACGATATCAGCTTATCGGTTCATCTCAACGTACGCACAATGTCCAATAAACTAGCCGATGGTATCTGTCCTTGTAAATGAATCAGTGCGGGCCACTCGCATTCAACTTCACTCCATGGAAGAGGTGATATGTAGGTATACCTGTTGAAATTATGGTTGAAATACTATTGAAAAGTAATCAGCCGTTCTTCTTCTTTCCAAGGGGATTTTCCGGTCAATTTTTGTCAGTGTCAAGTATGTTGGTTGTTACGGGATTTTTAAGTCCCAATCTATACTAATATTATAAAGCTAAATAGTTTGTTTGTTTGTTTGAACGCGATAATCTCAGGAACTACTGGACCGAATTGAAAAATTCTTTCACTGTTAGATAGCCCATTTATCTAGGAAGGCTATAGACTATTTCACATCGCGCTATGACTAATAGGAGAGAGGCAAAAAAAAAAAAAAAAGAAAAAAAAAAAACACCTTTATTGAGTTACACCTTTATTGAGGCAGCAATAAAAAATGTTGCGAAAACGGGAAAAATTTACGCAGTTGAAGTTGCGCGGGTCAGCTAGTTTAATATAATTTCACATTACACTGATGGTAATTTCTGCATGTCTCCAGGGTCTGCGCCCTATGCTTGGGCATCGATGGCACCGTCCTTTACGACACTGGCTGTGAGAATGATAACAGCTCAGTTTGCAGCTATTTTCACAAGTATCCTGTCGAGCTTTACTGCGGGTCAATTCACATATTTAAAGCAGTGCAGTTGCAGTTAAGTTTCGATTAAAACGGCCAATTTCGTATTCTTGTAACGTTGGGATCGATCTTAAAAACGATTGCGCACCGTACTAGAATGTCGTTATTGCGCTCTCGAGACGCATACTTGACGCAAGCGTATTTTAAAATCGATCCCAAAGTTACAAAAATACAAAAATGGTCGTTTTAATCGAAACTTAACTGCAACTGCACTGCCTTAAATACGTGAATTGACCCCCAGTTAGAGGTGCAAGGATTACACAACAAAACAACACGCAACTCGATCCGTTATCCTCTCAAATATAGCTCAGAAAAATCACGGCTAGAGATTCGGTTTTAAATTTGTTCAACCGTCCTGTCTGGCACATTTGAAATACAATTTTGCGTTTTAAATATTACTTTTACCTTGCTGTGGGATAGCAGGTACTATATCTTTGTGAATTTACTTACTTGAACTTTGCCTGATTTGTATCGTATCCGATTACCTACAAGGAGATTGTGAGTCACAAAATGCTTGGAAATACCTATAATCTGATTATATATTAACTGTTCTTGTACGTGCGGGCTATTTGCTAACGGTAGGTATATGAGTTTTGCTTGAATTCTTATGCATAAAATGTTATTATTCGTATAAAATTGTTTGTCTTACACCTAGCCCCTGATTACAGGGGATTATGGGTTACATTTCGAAAAAATATCTTTTAGTAAGTGAACCGTGTATTAACCGTAACCGTATGGTGTATTTTAGCTTTCGAAGGAGGTGTCAAAGTTTGTATATTCAGATCGAGCCCAATCTCTCTCCAAATATGTGCTATTTACGTCATTACGTAAAATAGTGTTTGATACACACAACTAGATCGACTCGAACTGGTGAAACACTATGTACTTGTTAATTTTTTGTTTGTTTAAATTTTTAATTGTTTGTTGTTTAAAGTTTTGTTTTTTTTTATTATATAATTGGATATTATAATACATATATTTTATTTTATGCGTGATAAAAATTCTTATAACATACCTACTTTTATTTCAAATCTTTACCTTGCACATTTTTGAAGAATCGAAGTTTTTAAGTGACCCGGAATTTTTGCTCGTCAGTGTATTTGAATCTCTCCAGACAGACTCCAATGAACATAGTAAAATATTCAATAATGCGTAATATTTGTTTAAAACGATAACAAACACGCTAAGAATAATCACCAAGACAAATTGCGTAGGGAGCTAGATTCTCATGAAATTGGCCAGAAAAGGAGAAAGAAAAATCGAAACAAATTGTACTTCACATTTGACACTTCTTCACAAATGACATTTTTTCATTAGTATTATAAATTATTTTTGAGATTGACATTGTGATAATTTTTATTGTATGTGTATAATTTTTAAGATTATTGTCATTTGTCCAAACATAATATAATTTTGCATACCACTTGTGGTTAAACATTTGGAAACATAAAAACTGTATACATCGTAATTCGTACTACAACTTACCCGTGTTTTTGGAAATATACAATTTAATTTCATTTCATTTCATTTCATTTCATTACATTTCATTTCATTTCAATCTATATTCTTCATTTCACTAAATATTACCTATAGAATAGTCAGAGCCACATGCGGTGCTACTTTATGTGATTGACGCAATAAACTGTCGAATGAATTTTCATTGAGTTTTTAGAAGTGGACGGAGTGATAGGTGAATAATTCAGGTGATGTGCAAATTGATCGAAACGTGACGGCGATTATGGAATACGACAAGAAAAATCATGTCGACTGCAGAGTTATCTATGTGTATTAAAATAATGTATTAGGCAATTATTCCTCTTGAAAGATCTAATCATAATGTAATACATAATGTAGGTTCTGCTCTGCTTCCCGTGGGAAACCGGAAAGGGTTGCTAGTACCTATCTATAATTATAAAACTGCTACGTCCGTAAGGTACCGACTCGTATTTGCATACTTGATCGATAAGATTACATCACGCTACCGTGGTCCAGTAGGTACATAGGTCCTTTACCTTATGTATAACCAATAATCTGCTTTATTCTTACAAATTAAACGCCATAAGGCGGTTATGTGAATAATCATAAGGCATCATATACCTATGTAATACAAGAGTCATGCCAAAAGATTCCGGATACTCAATAACAATATTTTACTCAATAACAGTCTTAATTTTGATTTCCTACATCGATTTTATTAATGGGTTCAACTTCAACACCTTTACCCTTTTTTATTTGGCTAAACAACATGAAACTTCCCACTTAATATGTTTTATAAAAACCCTTCAAAAATGACGAGATTACGAAGAACTGTGAACAACATTAGCATCTTCATCACTTAATAAATATACTTTATTATCTTGCAGCGGCGAAGGGTTAAAATTTTCCTAAGGGAACTCGATAATAGGTGGACGGTTCTTCATGAGTATTTTTGGTAGGTAGCTGGAATTCAAAGGGAAACCGAAAAGAATAGTGTTCTAAGAACTTCTCGCCACTGTTATCTTTAACTTTAACCATTTACTACGGAGTAAATGGTTAAAGTTAAAGATAATCTAAATCATGATCTCATTTAAGGTATGTCGATTTAGGGATCTGTTTGTGAAATATTAAGCCTGGGGAGGGGGAGGGGGGCACTTGACTCTAACAAAAATATGCGCTTTAATATTTTTGTTAGAGTTAAGTACCGCCCCCATGCCCGCTAAATGGTTGTTTTTGGACATTAAAAAAATCAGGGTAGTAATATATATAATGAAATTAAAAGAAAAACTGTCCCAACTGAGGCTTTACAAGTTTACGAGTAATGACGACAGTTAGAAGTAACAACATTTTCGTTAAATACTTAACTATTGAAAATTAGTAGTTTACGTTGTTAGTAGATTGAAACAAAATCCTAAACAAAAGAAACTTCCCACTTCCAACCACTTCTTATACCGCATTATTGTGCTAGGCAGCTACGGAACCCTACATTGTGCATGGCCCGACATGAACTTACCCGGTTTTCATTAACACGGTTTAGAATAGAAGAAGACAAAACATTCGATAGTTAAATTAAATGCTGTTATTAACGTATTATAAATAAGGAGCGTAGCCTTTCAGAACTATCTCTGAATAAAATAAAATTCAGTCAAAACCTGTCGTAATGCTAAGAAGCGCCTGAGGAATTCTAGATGATAGGCATTTAAGTAACTCATAGGTGCATCCATTTAATCTAAACCGGGTGATATCATATTGCCATAAACAGTTCGCTTGCCTCGACCCGTGAGCGTAGTCTTCATGGCGACATTCTTTAATCCTTGAGGTGGCTCATAAGGCCTTGGTCTCGCAGTCGTGGGGTCGTGGGTTCGAATCCTGCCCATTATACCACCAATGTGAACCCACTCCTCACACAAGCCATTGAGTTTAACTGAAGGGGTTAATAGGATTGTTAGTAATGTGGGACCACAATCCCACATTGCTATATATATTAGTTATCTCTTTAAAGAAAAAAAAAGGAAGTAAGACTTTTATCTGTCACCGGATACTTTGTACCTCCTCGTAGTTTGCTTTTCGTGTTTTTTTTTTCGATATTAACTAATTATTTTAATAGGCCAAATAATTTGTTAATTTTGCTATTGCTTTTCACACAACAGGGAATTTTCGTGCGCAAATACGGGTTTTTTTTTTTTTTTTTGCTTTATAGGTACAACTATTCCACCTGCATCTTAACGCGTAAATTGCCACGCTATTTAAGACGTTACAAGGTAGATGTTACCAACATTTTATCGTGTTAATTTACAAACGGCATTACTAATGGCATTAAATGTTAAGGGATAGTTTGGGTTTAGGTTTTTTGACACATCAAAGGGTTTTAGTGTATTTTTTAGCGCTAAATGATGTTGACTACATTAAGGCGCTGACAACAGCCAAATAGGCTTATCCTAAACAATTTTTTAGCCAAATCTACGTAGTTTGTGACGGCAGAAAAAATATATGTTAATCTTGAACATATTTCTAAGAACCCTGTTGTATTCAAAACACGAATTTGATTTTTTTTCTCGATAAAAAAAAAATACAAACTAACCTCTTAAAATGATCTTCTAACAAAAATATCTGTATTACATAACAACGTACGTTGGTAAAATAATTAACAATAACGTATCATGTTATAATACAGAATCTGGTTGTTTTTTATTTTCGACTACTCGACTTATTTTCAAGTAATTAATTGTTTTATGGTTTATAATTAGTTACGAGCGCTGCGTGATCGCGCTTCTCTTTCTTTTATAAGCAATCTGACAGTGATCGCAGAGACGCGCAGCTAGACGGACGTATGTCGCTTTGCCTCGCCATCCATTCACTTCATATTTTGTTTGTTGTTTGAAAAATTATAGACATTGGTAAAGAATATAAGTTTAATAAATATACTATTAATTTATACTATCTAAGTTGTTAATTTAAATATATTTAGTTCTAAGTTTAAAAATATTTGTTACTATAATTGGGAAACAAACAAAAATGTCGGAGGCCAACAAAAAGCGCTTCTATACCAACAAACAAAAACATCTCATGGAAGTAGTAAAGTAAGTATTATATTTTTCATATTGACAAAATATTGCACGAACAGAAGTGAAATCGTAACCAAACCAAAAAGCTACACTAAGCTGTTTTGTACAGCGTATAGCGAAAATTCATCTGCAACTGTGAAGCTCGTTTGGTCTAGCGGTATCTGCGTTGGTTCAGAATATCAAGTATCGAGTTCGAAACCTATGTTCGCCTGTTCAATTTTTGTATTTATTTTTAATATTTTCTTTTATCTTTTCAGTAAAAAGAGACGTTTGGCGAATAGTTCAGAAGCAGGTGAAACTTCGGAAAGTTTTTCACCAATAAGTTTGTAATAAGTACCTACATACTAATATAGATAATAATTTTATTATTTATATTACATTAACACATTACACAAAAAGAATCGCCACATGGACAAAGAGGATCCCCTTTACATTTTAGAAAGATAGTTACAAACAAGTATAATGATAAACTATCACATTTGCATAGACCTACGACTATCTTAGAACTGGCCTAATAGGAAAATACTCCTAAAATACTTGTAGCTTTATCCATTGTTTCTTGCCCTTTCCATACAAATAGTTGTGTAGGTTTTAGTATTTTTTACCTATATATGGCGATCTATACATACTGAAGTGTCTGTTCCTAATGTCAAAATAGCAGTTTTTTACTAAATGCTATGAAAGTACGCATAGTACTTAAAACAAAAATACAGTTTTTTTTTATCTGGCTGTCTGTCTGTGTGTTTGTTTCGACAAATCTCCAAAACGGCTGTACGGAGATTGACAGGACTCACTGTCAGACAGCTAATGATGTAAGGAGTAACTTAGGCTACGTCCACAGCTAGTCTACAGCTAGTTAGACATAATAGGTAAGATTAGTGCTGAAGAAAGTTTTTCTAAGTTTAAATGTAATAAATATTTTGTACAGATTAGGAAATGTGGCTGTTGCAGTTACATTAGAAAGTGATGTTATAATTCCTCTAGAAAATGTTACCAGGTAAAGATGATGCCCAAGTGATATGAAACTTCCTCATGATCGTTCTTATACTTCTTATGTTATTGTGAGTCATAGTTTTTTTCCATCACTGGTTTGAAGTATCGGCAAAGGTATCTGAGACAGTTGAATCCACCGATAATATTCCTAAACTTGAGGTAAATATTATTATTTTGAACAGGTTGTCGAAGATAAAATCTGGCAGTTAGTATTTAGTTACTAACGCATAGGTAAGCTTTAAGTATTATTTTTTTTAGACTGCTACAAGTCACCCTGCACAACAAAAAATCCTTACAAATATTATTATTATTATTACATCGGACGACGAATAAACTTATCGCATTTATTTTTAAATCTTCAGAATATTTCTCGCCCTTACCCCTAAACCCTTGGGTTGTAATTTAAAACACATTAATTTGGTAGGAGAAAACATAAATGGATTTTTGTCGAAGTTCACTCTTTTGTGTAAGAAAGAAAAGAAAGAAAGAAATAAATTTATTTTGTCCTCAAAAGAAAAAAAAATACAGTAAGTAGAACAAATTCAATTAATAGTAGTATCGAGAGACAAAAATGGTCCTAGCTCAGCTGGATTGCAACTCCGGTTAATAAGGAGTTGCGCTGGTATTCTGCTAAGACCAAAGTGACGACACGAACATTAACCGTCAATATATAATAGGAAAGTATAAAATAAATATAAACAGAAAAAATAAAGTTTATATAAGTAAGACTATATTTAAAAATAGTAAAAAAAATAAAAATAATAATAATAATAATAAAAAAACATATTTTATGGGTAATTTAATTTTGTAATATTATTTTGTTAAGGTTAGTTATTATTTTGTAAAGTGTAATTAGTATTGAACGCAGCCAAATCGCGCGGGAAACGTTTGACATTGACAGATTTGACCATAGATTTTAAACTTGGATTTGACGTTAGAACTTAGAGTTTTTCGGTTTCGACTGAATTTAAAGTTTTTACCAAGTACCCATTAAAATGCCTAAACTGTATTAAATAGTGCGTACCTATGAAAACTGCAGATGAGCAATAAAATGTATAAAATTTACATTTACATTTATCATTGGAATGATAGCGAGGAGCGCTCATTGAATAAACGGCACAATTTCAAGAATTATTAGGTCTGTTGTGTCTGTAAGTCTAGCAATTGTTGTTTATACTTTTTGCTAAAAGTATGAACAGATTTGAAAATGAGATGAAAATTTATCATTAAAAGTGATTCCAGTGACGAAAATTATTTACCAGTCAATTATTGTGCTGTAGCAGGTATGTTATCAATTTTCGGAGGACTTCAAACTTGGAAGAATTTTCTTCAGCTCTAAATTTACCTTATGTCAAATAAATAATAATATTATTAATAAAAAATAATACATATTATTAACTATCTGTGCAAATAAATAAAATTGAAGAGTCTGTTTGTAATATCAAAATAACAGTTTTATGCATATATATTAATTATTATGGATAACATACCTATATCCATAATAATTACTGATAACAAAAATACAGTTTTTTTTGTCTGTCTGTCTGTCTGTTTGTTCCGGCAAATATCCGAGAGCAAATAAATTATAATTATGCGAAAATACTCGTATTTAAAATGTTGCTAATACATTTTCGAGTTTTATTTTTCTTTCTTTTATATTGTTTTGAAGTTCATAGCAAATAAAGTCTCCTGAAATAATTAAAAATACAAACGTATAAAAAATATTAATTGTTTTTTTTAATCGCCCTGTCTAATTTCTTTCTAGTTCTTCATATAGAACAAAAAATAAAGCGCCATCTATTGGTTTATTGTTTATATTGACCGCGTCCTTGTGTTGGTAGTTCGCTGTTTTTACCGTCCTTTATCAATGGCACTAGGACATCGGAGAAATAGTGGGCGTGGCTAAAATAGTGAAACATCGAAGTTCAGTAGCTGTTGTCAGCGTCTTAATGCCGTCTCATTCCGCGGACGCAGGAGCAGACCAAGGACGGTGTACTTTGTTTATGGGAACTGCATCGAGAACGACAATGGAATGGTCGAATGAGAAATCCGAACCACGTCTTTGGAATGCAAATCTGCAATCGCATAAGAATCGCTCAGCAGTTAGTGACAAATACTGGATGAGACGTCGTAACACATTAGCATTGCGACGTCTAATCGACTCTTTGCCATTTCCAGCGACACCCGAAGAATTAAACAAGAAAAAAGATAGATACTACCGTATTCATTAATAAAAATAAAATGAGGCAAGAGCATGTCGGACCATGCTCAGTGTAGGGTTCTGCAGCTTTTAATACAAAGAAATGTACTACATATGAAAAAAGACGGTAAAACGGTAATAACTCAAAGACGTAAGTATATCCGATCATGTTGAAAATAATTTTAGTTGAAAGTATATAATAAGCGTAACCTTTGTGATTGTGTTAATTATTTTTTTGCTACACGGTGTAAAAGTTAAAGTTAAACTTTTTTATCGTGTCCCCTTTAACTTTTAGGTGGCACACTTTTTCCAACCGGAGCGTCTATTCCAAAAATATTGACTTAATCACAAAAATTTCTTAGAAAACTTAAAATGTTTTTAATAGACCTGTCGACTGATGTGTGACATAGATGTTTGCTGAAAAAAATATTCAAAATTTATTTTTGTAATGTACAAACAAAAGTGTTTGTGTGTGATCCTATAACCAGCTCCTAAGCTGATTGAAAGGAATGGGTACTATGGGTTCGGGTTCGATAGCTTTTATGTTAGAACCCCTCCTGGCGAGTTCATCAGCAGCATCGTTCCCAAGTGATGTGCTGTTTTCAGGATTCTGTCACTGGGTGAAACCTTCATGAGCTGTTGTTTGATAGCATCGTGTTTTATGTGTGTGTGTTTATTTCTGGAATCTTTACTGGAAATGCCGGATATCTCAAGCCTAAAAGTCACTAAGGTCGCCTCTTCTCTCATGACTAGGTGTAGAGGTGGTAACGCAAGCATCGCCTGTAGAGTATCAGTGGGTGATGTTTTCATGCTGCTAGTATTTGCTACGCAGGCAAATCTTTGCAGTTTCTGGAGATCCTTCTGGGCTGTGCTCAGATTTGTCCTGGGCCATTAAACTAAAGAGCCATATGTGATGATTGGTCGGATAACTGTAGTCTATAACCAGTAAGTGATTTTCGGGCTTATGCCCTAATTTTTGCCGAGTAGTCTTGTCATTACCAAAGGGCTATGCTGGCTTTTGTGGTGATGTAACCGGTGTGTTTTACCCAGTTCAGCTGGTTTGTTTAAATAGATGCCCAGGTATTTAAATCCAGTCCAGGGTTAGGGTGGACCCAAAAAAATGCGGCAATTGTAGGGTTGCTAGCTGCCTTTTCCTGGTGAAAAGGACAAGTTCGGTTTTGGTATGGTTCATTGTTAATTTATTGTCCCGGTCCCCTGCTATCTTCAAGGCTTGACGCATAAACGTGTGCCGTTTATTATTATAGTTATATCATCAGCATAGCCGACCGTAAAGTAGCTCTGGTCTTTTAGACGCCTGATAGGGGTGTCTACCGTGAGATTCCATAGGAGTGGTGAGAGAACGCCTCCTTGAGTCCTTGAGGGCATCCCACTGCCACAATGGCTCTTGTGGTGTCATTTACCATTACTTGTACGGCTCACTATCTGAGCATGTTTGTGATCCCTCCTCGCAGGTTTGCGCCTACACCATGTTCCTCGAGAGCTGCATTGACGCGGATGAGTGAGACAAGAACGCACAAAGACCTAGTTCAAGTGCAGCGTATTAACATAGTTAAAACTATGTTAATACTTAAAAGTTGTATTGTATTTATTAACACTTTGTATGTTAGTCTGTAAGGTATATATTTCTATGGGCCATTGATGCCTGAAATAAATGGTTTTATTTTATATGAAAAATTATTTTGCCAAAAGCGCCTTCTATGTTAATAAAATGCACATTCAATCTTGGAGATCACACTGTGTAGTGTGGATTCTGTTGATTCCCCTTTGGAGTAAACGTGTTGTTGTTTGTGTAGTGGCAACTCCTGAAGAGGCCCGTCCGGATGTGTCGGTCACAGAGTCTCTCGAGGGTTTTCGGCAGAAATGATGTTAGGCTTATTGGTTTGTACGCTTTGGGTATAATCGATTTTGCCAGTTTTAGGGATGAAAATAACTATGACCTCACATAATGCAAGTGGTATGTAGTTGTGTACTAAGCATGCTTGATATATTACAACCAGCCACGGTGTAAGGAAATCGACTCCCTACTGCAGTAGGGCTGAGAAGATTCCATCTAAGCCTGCAGGTTTGTAGGGTTTGAAAGTTTTAATTGCCCATTTCGTTCGGTCTTCTGTTGCTGCAGTTCGGGCTCTTAATCAGTCCTGGTCTTTTGGTGTGTATATTAGCTCACTTGCCTGTCTTCTGTCCTCGGTGAGTCAATAGCATTGCTCCAATAATATTGACCATGTTAGCTCCGCTTAAGAATTTAAAAAACTAGCCAAGTGCGTGTCGGACTCGTGCGCTTAGGGTTCCGTACCATTACCTAAAAAACCTTATTTTTGAAGATAACTAGCAATGTGGGATTTTGGTCCCACATTACTAGCAATTCTGTTAACCTCTCCAGCTCTGTCTTAGGAGTGGTATAACGTCGGAAGTATAATGGGTAGGATTCGAACCCGCGACCTCACGATTGCGAGACCGATGCCTTAGCCATTAGGCTACCGCCGCTATAAACATTAGCCACTATATTATAATATCGAGCAAAAAACTGCATAAAAACACGTTTGTTGAACAGGAGCTCCACTTAAACATTTATTTTATTCTGTTTTTAGTATTTGTTGTTATAGCGGTAACGGAAATACACTATGAGTAAAAATTTCAACTGTATAGCTATCACGGTTCATGATATACAGTCTGGTGACAGATAGATGGACAGTGTAGTCTTAAGAATAGGATCCTGTCTTTACCCTTTGAGTACGGTACCCTAAAAACATGCATTTTTTTTTTCTAAAAAGATAACTAGCAATGTGGGATTTTGGTCCCACATTACTAGCAATCCTGTTAACCCCTCAAGCTAAGCTCAATGGCTTGTGTTAGGAGTGGGTTCACGTCGGTAGTATACTGGGTAGGATTCGAACTTGCGACCTCACGATTGCGAGACCGATGCCTTAGCCATTACGCTACCGCCGCTATAATGCATTATATTTATTAACTCTTAAAAATCTCAAAAATACCACACCTTCAATTTTATCAATGGGTAAGTATTAAACGATATTAAAGCTCTATTAAATTAGGCTTATGTATCATTATGCAGATGAAGCTGATAACGAAAACATGTACTTATACGTAAAAGCTGCGTACTTTAATGTTATTTAAATCGCTTTTAGAGTTACCACTTGTTATGCTGATTATTGAGATTTTACGCGTTAATTTACATGGAGACTCGAGCGGTGTAATAATGTGTTAAAGGCATTTGTTGTCGATAGGACGAAGGTGCGTAAAATGTAATTCCAAAAACAGATACGAGAGGGTTAAAAGAGGCTGGAGGCTGCGACTCGTGTGCTCTGTCCACTTACAAAGAAATGTCGCAAATTTACGATTAGATAAAGGATTTTATCTGTATCTCGTTTTTTCTCGAAGCATCGCATGTATGGGTTTATTTTTAAATCATTATATATTACTACTAGAACCTGGCCACGGTTTGCAATGGCTTTTTGGGCCTAGAACCCTCGTGGGTGCCTCCAGAACACTCTACCAAAGTTTCATCACAATCTGATCAATGGTTTCGAAACGCATAGAGGACATACAGACAAACATTCATTTTTATATATAGACTAGCTGACCTGGCGAACTTCGTACCGCCTTAGCGTAAATTTGATGCACTACTTTATTTTGTTTAGCTGACATTCGTAACGCGCTTTTTTTAAAATATGCAAAATTAAATGTATATTTTTCAATCTTTCTGAGAGATTTTCTTAATATTTTTTTAAGTAAGAACCTTGTACAGAGTATTAGAAAACTATAAAAAAAAAATCAGCCAAATCGGTCAAGCCGTTTTCATGCTATTTCGTGACAACGGAAAACGGGTTTCATTTTTATATATATAGATTTCATAGTATGTTTTAATAATAATGGTCTTCAATTGAATTCTCCTCTTATAACAGACTAACCTATTACCTAGGAGTCGTTATAGTGTACAGGTATACCTATGTGCAGACACAAGTGCATCCTCTATTCCCTCACTCTTATTGTTCGATGTGACTAATAGAGATTAGGCGCAAACCCGACGGCCTAACTTGCTCTTCGAGGCATGTTGGATGAAGGCGTTATATTGTTGAAAATGTGACAAAGGAGTGTCACATTTTTCAACAATGATCACCCATCTATGAACCGACAGTGGCAACGCTGCTTAACCTCACTTATCTTTCGATATGCTCTTTGGCTCCAGAGTCATGGACCTATTTATGTCTTAGACCTTCTATGCTAAATGTTATTAAAATTCGTTTAGCGAGCGACTGTAGTTAAATGACAGACTACAAACGTTTTAAATAATCACATTCATAGTAGGAAGAATACTGTACATAAGCACGGGCGGATCCAGGATTCCATTTGGGGGGGGGGGGGGGGGGCACGGGCACGAGAAGGAAATCAGTACCGAATATCCAACACATGCTTATGACGGGAGGGGAATGCAAAAAGAATCGTACGGACACAAGAGACAAATGGGCAAAGAAATTAAATACAATACAAGAAATTCCGTACAAAAAATAACCATCGGGGGGGAGGCGGGTGACCCGTGCCCCCCTTAGATCAGCCTATGTACACACTTACTACTATGAATGTGAAACTTTACAATGTTTTATTAATATACATTGTGTATATTAATCCCTGTCCGACCTTAAAGGGGCGTGTATGTGTTCTATTAACAATGTCATAAAATATTTTAAACGGCAAAACGATTTTTAATTGAATATTAGAATTTACTCTATTATTAAGTAAAAATTCACGATTTTTCTCAAAAATTAATAATTTTTAAGGTTTGTTATTAACATTGTTTGTCTAAGGACTTCTTAAAATCAAAACAATCTTCATATCTTGCCATGTGACTTCTGGCAAGATTTTTTTTTGCATTGTTATTTTATCGTCATAATTTCATGAAATTTATAAAAATTAAGTAAATCGATTTATTATATGTGAATTAACGCGCATTATTTTAAGGTGAAGAATGCGCGTTAATTCCTGTATAATAAGTAAATAGTTATTATCATTATCAGGTAGAGTATATATCATGCAACGCGAAAGTTTAAATGTTAACGAAAATCGAATTGGAATATTATACCTAACATCACATCAATGGATCGGACAGGAATTAAATATACATCCTGTACGAATAATAATGTACAAAAGCCTTGTCGCTAAACGTCTATTCTTACATACATTATAATGACATTACCTACAGATTTAATTCGTTACACACGATTTCTCTCGGTCGTTCCCTTTGCTCCGTAGTCTATGTGAACTTGAACTCGTGCAGTATGAACGCTTAAATTTATGTGACATTATGATAATTTGCTGTTGGCGGTGAATGCTTAGCGATTACCATTTTTGTTTTCTATGCAAAAGATATTAGGTAGTGCACAACTTTGTGTTTAAATAAAGTGCCCTAAACTATCTCATGAGCTACGTCAATCATGGCTTTGAAACCAGGTTGCAAAAGCCAAAAAAAAGACTGCCTCTTTGGTGCAGTTCGATTACCACATGGGACACCACTGTGTGTGATATACAAATTGTTGTTTCGAGTCTGGGTGTACTTTGCGTCGGTGACTTGGATGTTTGTAAAGGGTCCCGCGATACAGGGCATGTAGTCTACTGCGGGAGTCGTCATAATAATAATAAAAAAAAAACCAGTTGCAGCTTGCAGCCGAGACTCGCGTTGCACAATTTGGATGAAATAACTTGCATTACCAACCTACTTAGATTATACGGTTAATATCGATATTGATCAGTATTTTTTTATTTTATAAAAGACTACTCCCGCAGTATCGTGGGGGACTTTACCACCCCGGGGGACATAGTACACCGAGACTCAGTTCAATCATTTGTATATCACACACAGTGGTGTCCGATGTGGGAATCGAACCCACGACCTCTGTCGTAACACACACCCACGCCGCCATAGGGCCAGTCAAATAGATTCGTATTATCACTGACCGTGTAAGGTCTGCTTTAAACTTCACAATTAAACCTATGATCTATTTCGTAATGTTGCTTGTAATGTAATGTTAACCTTATAAAGTCAACGTCCGCGCTGTATCTATGACTTCGCGAACATAAATCCCTGATATAAAGTACCAAGCCTACCTTCGGAGCCATAATTTATGGACCACACCAAGAAATGTCCTATGGGGGGTCAAGTCTCACTTTAGTTCGCATTTGTTTATTTGAATCACAACGCGTGCAGTCTATCTTTTATTTTATGTTGGAAAAAACATAAATATTAAATCTTATGGTCGCCTCTAACAGCACAATAACAATAGGTACACAAATAATACAAATATAAATCTATCCATTATGATTCTAGAGTAAGACATGCGGACCTGAATGTATAATACCCAGTATAATTTCCATAGCACTGAGTTTGAATGCCTCATAGCATATTTATCTAAATCAAAGTGCTTTTCTACTTGCGGAATTTCTTGAGCAGCTTCCATCAATCGTTCACGATTGATGAATGCCTTCATATCTATTTTAATATTTATAGAAGTATTTTTGCTTGCATGGTTAGCCACGTGCCTCCATTGATTTTTATTTAAAAATCTTTTGCATTTTATACTGAAAGTATGTAGAGTATTTTGCATAATCGTTGCTTGGAAGCGCGTGGAGTTTAGTACTTGAATTTGTATTATTATACTACCTACCATACTTAGGTACAACAGTGTGTCTGATGGATCTCTCGATTTATCATTTCAATATTTCGTATACTTACCTGCCTTCCCAATCACATTTTTTAAGTAGGTACCAATAACTTAAAAAAACTTTTGGAACTTTTTGGGATTTTTTACAGAACTAAACACTACTATTCACCTACTAAGAAACCCTGTAACTTGTTAAATAGCACAGAATCTTCAAAGATTTAAGTCATCATCATCATCATTGAACATCATTATCTGTTATTCAAACCTATTTTGTTAAATCATTGAGTACAGATTATAGCAGTATAATAAAACGACTGTTATCAAACATTATTTATTGGTGTACACATGGCATAAGCTAGGGCTTTCGTTAGTCTTAGTCGCAGGCGCAGCGCAGCTGTGTCTATGCGCGCGCGCCGGCCGTACAGCTCGCACTTGCCGACCACCGCAGCGTTGCACGACTCCTGGAACGTGATCAGACCGTCACACGATGCCCTTATTTATTAGAGAAATATTTGAAAACGTGACCATAATATTGCTAGATATTATGCAGGACAGATAAGTTGGTCTTTGTTCGAGAGTTTAAGTAGCCACTTTATCTACATTGCTAATAGGGTTGCCTACAGCCAGTTTTGAATGAGAAGCTTTTTGAAATATGTTCGTTACTGTTGATTTGCGAATTTCAGTAGCAGATAAATATAATTATACCGTAGGTATTCCTATGTTCAAATTTTAGCTGTAGACAATGCATGAGTGCATATACCCACCGTGAAAATTCGATTGCATTGTGACAGTAGGTACAGCATAGATCCCTTTCATTGATTATTTTTAAATGAAAATTTTTGACGTGATAACGTCTTATAACTCGATGACCGGCTGCACTCACAAAAAAGTGTCACGGTATTGAGTGGTTGCTAAGCAACGCGAATGGTGATATTTCATCAATGTTTTTTTTATAGTGTCACGTTATTAACTGGTTGCTAAGCAACGCGAATGGCGATATGCCATCAATATTTTCTTATGACGTTAGCACGAAAAATTATCGTCCGTAAACAGACTTTACAGACAACCATTTTTTTTAATTGATTAAAACTACTTGTAGTGTTACGTGCGAATCAGTATCATGTGTAAATATCAACCCTAGAATTTGACCACGCCTCTCTGTTACACGTTGTATAATACCCAGACAGAGAGACAGACATTAGTAAAACTAGCAATTACAAGCCAGTTTTTGTTTCAACTTTCTTGTTAACATTAGAAATTATAATGATGATATTCAAGAAAAGGTTAAAAACTACATAACACTATGGTAAACTGTTGAAGATAATTAATGGTTAATACCTTGTAATGATTGAGCTGCACTTCTGTAAAGGGCGGTGACCATCCAATGAGCCTTGACGACCCCAGGCTCTTCAGTGGGTAATGGTTAAATGCAGTCAATACCTTTTTCGTCAGCATCCAACTTTTACTAAACTCTCTCACTGGGCTTATCAGTGCCGAGCTTATGATATCTCTCGCTAACTTAGGCGTCGGCATTTCAATTCCACATCTAGATTTGTACTTTGCACGTAGCGATGCAAATATTTCATTATTTAAGTTATTATCTATGACTTGGTTATTTATATTTGAATCATCTACTAATTCTATTTCACCTACTACTAAATTTGCTGATTTCTTTATTCGTACATCGTCACGTTTGACATACATTCTATTTTTTATGCTTCGAGGCTTAATGCTCTTGTATTCGCCAATATTTTGCATGAAGCTGAAGAAAAACACGTTTCTTATTAGTATTGACGAGTATACGGACGAATTCCAGCCATTATTTTTGAAACGTGCGAGAAGCTCTGGCCAAGTGTCAGCTATTTTCGGTAAAATTACTTCATCAATATCTAGAGGGACTATAAATTCTGATTGTTCTAGATTTCTATATAAACAATCATTATAGGTTATCATATGATCCCTTCGACGTTGCCATAGAGATCTATTAGAATTATCTTTAATAGGAACATGAAACAGTCTAATAAACCCATCTTTTTGGTAGTGCAAAAGCACTTGCTCTGTGGCTCTATCAACTTCATCTACGTATATATCGATCATATCAACACCAAGCATTTTATTAATTTCGAACCACTCTATTAAGTTCTGAGAGATATCTTTGTGGAATATCATATCTTTGACACAAATTGTGAACATTCGTCTACTCTGTTGCTTCTTCTTTGATTTTAACTCAAATGCGTTTATAGGATCATCACAAGGCTGCGTGACTACTGATACAATTGAAGGCTCGTAAAGAGGTTCAGTCAGAGGGCATGATAGAAGCAAAGGTGTGTCTACTTTTGTATTAGTTTCGTCCCACAAATGCCACCAAATTTTCAAAGGCTTGGCTGCAACTACTTCAACTGAATCATTAAGAGGGTCCAAGGAACGTGTTTGGCAAAACAATGTATATTCTGAAGAAAAATTGCGACCTGTGAAAAAATATTAGTATTAATAAAGTAATAAAACAAGTTATTTCTAAGGATAGAACTAACTCTAGCAATAAAACGAGAAAATAATTGCCTACAGTAAAGTAGGTACGACGAGAGCACGGAAAGATGTGCACCGTTCCATTTACCTTACCAACACCCATAATTCATATAGAGAGACTCCATTACTTGGAGTGATATAATAGTAATTTGTTGAAACCATTTCCTCGGGTACTTATAGCGGTGCTTTGCAAGGAACTGTCATTAAAACGGTGCTTCAATTACGGCTTCGCTTGCCCGGGATAGGTTGTCTTTCTACTGGCAATGTAGAATCAATTTCCTTTTTGTTTCAGTGTTCTAAGAAATATGAGTGTCTGTATTAGTAGGCTATAGGTGTGTGGCTCTCGCGCTTTTTTAAAAAAACTTGCCTGACAGTTTTGCTTTATAAGGCTGTTTGCTATTGCTATTGTTGCTCGTTTTAGTCAACGTAAACCTCTCAATCAAGTTTAATTCAATATTTATTTATAAATCAAACGAAAAAAGACCATTGCAGGCGGGATAATGTGACTTATAAAGGGATGAGAGATGTTATTGAATTCATTCCTAACCATTTGTAGGTTCCATAAGTAGGTTTATTTATTAATTCCTTTGGGACCTAAAGCTATAAAAATGGAGGAATTATATTATTAAAAGAAATACAAAGCATAAAAACGAAAGAAGGGGCCTAGTGTTTAATCCGTCTCTCATTCCTCACCACTACATTGGAGTTGTGTGGTTTTATCTCGGCCGGGAAGGAATTTACACGGCGACGCGTACGCTCGCCTCCAGTGACAAATGAGTGTGAGCTTATCGGACCTTGCGCGTTGTCGTCTCTCGACCACTTTTCGTTCACGCTTCTTTTGTTAGTTCAAACCTTTTAAGTGTTATAAAAATACTTATTTAACTACACAATACTTGCACAACTTTAATGAGACATCGCACGTGACTTATTGGTGGTCCAGATTCATAAAATAAAAGACTCCTACCATTGATTAAGTCGCGTACGGCTCCTTGTTGTTTTGTATGCAGAGAAAATACGAAGTCGCGATCTGCTATCACGACCTCAGTAATTATGGTGGAGGTTTATCAGTACTTGAGATTTCCCTGATGTCTTTATTGGCTGAGATTATTTTGTTTACCTACTTTTCTTTTTTCTGAAAAATGGCTATGGCAAGGGAGTCTGTACTGGGCTATTTGTTTATTTTTTTATGTTTTGTTAGGCTAAGGAAACATAAAATATTGTTAACCAAGAGAACATGAAGTGAAAACGCCCAGGGTGAAAAGAAAGGACGGATTGCATACAAATTTGAAGCATAATGTGGTGAATTCTTGCATGTACGCTCATGTTATAAAATTTTATGTAAAATATCGTTTTAAATGAACGCTGTGAAGATTGTTGAATGTTTGCATATTTTGTGGACGGTCTTTTATAGTGAAGTGAAATGAGAAGGATCTTTGAGGATATAATTATGTGTATACATTGGCGTAGGAGGTGAGCGCTCGAGGCATAGCGTGTGTGCGTTTTGCCACACCAATACTACATAAATTACAGATTAAGTTTCTGTATAAATGTAAAAAAATATTCACCTTCCAACTAAGTACTTCTATCAACATCTTGTAATATGGTCATACAGAATCAGCCTACTCGAACCTCTTGGTTAGATTACTGTTATTTATGGCATTTATATTTTATTTTTTTATTTTATAGCTTTTTTGTTCTGAATTGATGATTGATGGTCTCCTAACCGATGTCGGTAACGGCTGAGACTAGCCAACTACGTAGAAGACATTATCGTGCACAAGTGTATGCGCGGGCACAAGTGCACTCTCTATTCCCTGACTCTCATAGTCCGAGGGGACGGAAATCCGACACGACCGGAGAGAGATTAGGCGCAGGACCGACGGCTTAACATGCTCTTCGAGGCACGGAGGGGTATGACAATGTTCACCCATCTATGGACCAGTGGTAACGTTGCTTAATCTCGCATATATCGTCGCCACTAAGTCAGAGACAGGATTGGTGATTATTGTAAGTTTTGTTACAGTATATTATAGCAAAGGCCTCCTCCAGCTGTTTTCACTGGGAACTATGACGAGTCACTGTGGTCCAGCAAGTTATGGCCAACTGTGAGTTTCTAGTTCGTCTCGTAACTATATTTTTGCAGTTTTTATCCTTTTATTTTTGTAGTTTTTTGGGTACCAATATGGGTTATTACTTTACCATTTCACTTTCTGATTTTTTGTTGATGTCGTATTTATATCATAATAGCTGACCCGCGCAACTTCGTATGCGTCAATTTTCCCCGTTTTTGCAACATTTTTCATTGATGCTCCGCTTCTATTGGTCATAGCGTGATGTTATATAGCCTATAGCCTGTCTCGATAAGTGGGTTATCCAATCCTAAAATATTTTTTCAATTCGAACCAGTAGTTCCTGAGACTATCGCGTTTTTTTTCTTTCAAATAAACAAACAAACTCTTCAGATTTATAATATTACTATAAATTAAGTTACCACTTTATCACTACAACTTTGTTCTGGAAATGATCAACAAAATTTTCTTTCTACACAATTAAAATGCTTGCTTGCAATTAAAAATAAATACAAATTGAAGATGTGCAACAATTGCTGGTGTCTTAAGAACAAAAATGAGTAAATTAAACAGGTAAAGCAAGTCATAAATCAGAGATTGAAAAAAAAAACTATATATATATATATATATATATATATATATATATATATATATATATATATATATATATATATATATATATATATATATTTAAAAAAAACTATTATGTATACAATCATTTGTATGGACAAAAAGATATAATGGGGCTGTAATAACAAAATGAAAGTGAATAAAAGTCATGTATAACTTCATAGACCAAAAAAACATCTTGTTATCTGGTCACATCTTGTTAATGAGTTGGAATTTGTAAGTTGATATCATGGAGTATAGATATAAGGAGTAACATCTCTGTGTATGAAAAAACGTGATGCTACAGTTGCAATAGGGTAAATCGGCACTTCAATCCGTTTACCACTGTTATATTCATACCAATCTTCAATCGGTATACTTCTATTATACTTCTGCTACATTTATACCATAAACATAAATAACATAAAATATCAGTTCAAAAACTCTCCAAAGTGTTGCTAATGTAAATAAAGTACATTAACACCACTTTGGAGAGTTTTTGAACTGTTATTACAACTGTTTGAACTATTATAACAGCTTACCATAGGACACTTTTTCACACTCCCGCTTTTGGCCTATTTACAATACACCAAATAACTTTGTAATATAATTTTTAAAAAGAAAATTACAAGTAGGTAAACCCTTTACCACCTTCTTTTGTCATACCACCATTTACCACACATCTGCGAGACCCCGGAGTAAAATCGATGCTCCTTTGTCATTTCACAATAAACAAAGATTTTACTTCAGTAAAATAGTCTGTAGGTGGTTAAGGTTATAACACCAAACACAAGTGGGAGGTGAATATGGTATAATATATTAAATAACTTTGTAATATCAGTTTTAGAAGATAGTTTATATATTAAATATTTTTTATTTAGTGTTATGTAAAGAAGGCAAGAGCTATTAAATATTAAAAATATTAGTATATTGTGACTGCCTTTGTGGCGCGGTGGGAGTGTGTCCAACTGCTGCGCAAGAGGTCGTGGGTTCGATTCCCACACGGGACACCACTTTGAGTGATGCACAAAATGTTGTTCCGAGTCTGGGTGTACTTTTTGTCCGTGACTTGTATGTTGTAAAGTCCAACACAGGGCTTGCACCCTATTGCGGGAAACGTCTTTAAAAAAAATACAAATCACGCCTGCGTAGATGTCGGTTATCGCGATAAAAACTATTCTATGTCCTTCCCCAGGTCTCAAACTATCTTTATACCAAATTTCATTTAAATTAATTTAGCGGTTGCATGAAAAGGTAACAGACAGACAAATATTACTTTCATGTTTTTAATATTAGCATGAATCACTCCTTTTATCTATGCTCCATGTTTTTAGAAAAAAATGCAGTGACAAAATGTTTGATGTTCGGATTGGTTTATATTTATGTTCATAGAGTTTTATATTAATTCACATAATTTAAGTTTACTCGTTATCTTAATCTCTGATGCTAATAGTACTTATACATTTTATATGTTAATCTTTGATCGGCTCCTTTAAGTTAGATGAACGTGCATATGTTGCTTTCTATTTTTCCTACATTATCTACTACTATTAAGCAATAGGTAGATAGCTATATTCTTTCTCATATTATATTTAGTTAATATATTAAATTAGAAGCGAAAAATATATTATATAACTTGGCTTTCCGCATTTTCAGGTGGAATAGTAGCTTTCCTATAAGATTTTGGAGTCGGAACTTTGTAAGGTATCAATATTTTCCTAGTCATTCGTATTACATATTATGAGGTGGTTGACTATCAAGTCAAAATAGTCTCTTTTTAACCGCCTTTAAAAAAGGTGGTTCTCTGTTTGACCCGTATGTATGTAAGTATGTATGTATGTATGTTCGCGACTTTCTCGAAAGCTAGTGATCGGATTTAGATGGAGTTTTCGCTATCTACACTAAAACCTTTCCAGAAAAATAAGCAGCCATATAGCGAAAACCCCATAAAACGTTGTCTTAGTTTATAAAACACCAGAGATATAAACTAAAACATAGGAGTTACTCAGCTAAATTTGCATTCGGTGCTTGATAACTTTTTTCTTTGAAAACGGTTCATTTATTAAAAAAAGTTATTTTAACTGCTTTCTTCTGTGCAGCAAATTATATAGTTGACCATAGGAATACTTTTACCAAATATTTTTATAATTATTGCTGAATTTTTCATACGAGTTCATATACACATTATCCTACACATTCTGACTTGAAGCATATATCCCTAACATTATTCTTAGACTTTACAGCATTTGTACGAAGTTTCTGAGCAAATTACGCCATTAGACAGCACTGCATTTAGAGGCGTTTGAATAATATACCTTAATGATCCGAAGCATATGCGAAGTCTTTCCCAGGCCTTGAAAGTACAGGAGGAAAAAAAGGTTTACTGTAGTACAACCTTATTTCTTGAATTATATATTCTGACGCCTTTGGTTTCTAGTAAATGTTAGTTTGAAAAAAAAACAATTCTCATGATAACCATTAGCAGGCTTGTTCTTAATAATTGACCTATCTTTCAATGTAAGTATAATTAAATCACGCTTAATATGGTTTGTAATAAGAATTAAATATAAAATACACGGTCCTTTTTAGCAATTTCTTGCTTTTGTTTCATTTTATAAATAAAAATAAGTTAGAAATATATAAAAATGTTGTCGTACCAGGAAACATAGCGAGGATCCGCACGTATCGCTGTGGAGTACGTTCGTCGTAGTACGCGGCGTATAACGATACTTGCGTACCGGCTACTTGCTGCCACTCCTGCGCACTGCTGTTGCGAGACCAGCTTCGATTCTGTTAACAAAATTAAATCATAATTTATCATTAAACGCAAACAATACCGGGCTTGTACCCTACTTCGGAAGTCGTCTTCCAACTTTTTATTAATATAATTTGCATCAGGTCTCTAACATGGTATATAGTATATCAGTGGCAGCACCTTACCCAGATATCAAGTTTATAAACCTTCTAACATTGTAAAATTGGCAATTTCAAAAGAGTGGCCGCGAGTTTTTATTGTCATGTTCTTTTCTCCGGCTTTACCTATTGTTTTCAAACTTGGCATTACATGTACGAGTACATGTAGAATCCCGACGTACCACAAGTATTGTTTTGTACCCTATACGATATTTTAACCACATGTATCACTAAAATAAAAAACCGGACAATTGCATGCCTGGCCATGCACAATGTAGGGTTCCGTAGTCCCCCCCTCCATCCAAATAATGCGGCTTAAGAAGTGGGTTTTCTGTTGGTTTTGTTTCATACTTACAACGTTATACCTTTAATAATAATGTTCAATGGAATTTGCACAAATGTTACTTCTCATTTGATCAGTTTTTACTCGTAAATTTGTAAAGCCTACTTAGCTGTAATAGTTTTCCTTTTAATTTCACTACTATCGTGATATTTTTCACATACCCAATATCAACCACGTTGCATAGTTGACTCTAACAAAAAATTGCACTTTAATATTTCACAAACGGATCCCTGAATCTAAAAATAGTTTTCACACCATCTAAACGTTTTCTAAATACCTATCTAATGATACCCCACACGATGGCGTAGAAAAAAAAAACACATCACCACTTTACATAAAAAAATGCTTTCCAAGATTTTATTCTTTCATTTTGTCGGCGTAAGTAATATCCATGTAAAATTACAACCCTCTAGCACTAACAGTCTCTGAATTAAGCTGCGGACGGACGGACGGTCGTACATGGCAAAACTATAAGGATTCCGTTTTTTCATTTTGGCTACGGATTCCTAAAAAATGGATTTTTAGGCATGTTTATCATTTTTATCAATAAATTTTAAACAAGCCCTCCTCGTATGTCGCATCCATTCGATTGCAATACTTGTGCCTTACATTATCAACAAAAGATATTTGATCACAACATTTTTTTAAATTATTTGTATGTATGTACTTACATAGTGCGATAGCACAAGTACTTAGTAGTAACTGGTAAGAGTTTGTTGTTTGTCGAGGTATTAACTCCTACGATTTTTTTTTACCAGCGGTGTAGAGTCATTCAACCCCCTATTATTTTTTTTTAATAGTCCTGTACTCAGATTCTAAAACTTGATTAGCAGGTGTATTACTGGGTATCATGTATTCTTCACGGTATAGCTAATAACACTGGAACAAATCGACACTATTTTGATAGCAGCCTTCGATACGGTGCGCGTTGATGTATAATGTTAGCGGGCTAGATTATAAACGCAGTTGTTGGGTTTTGTTAAGTTGTTACGCATGTTATTGTACTTTTATGTCACGAAGGAGAGGACAAGGGCCACATGTACGTATTTGCCAAGTGTAGGGCAGTTCTAATTCATGTCCTGACGGATGTCAATCGCTTGTTGTCAAATGCAAAGAATTGACAACTAGTCAATAATACAGATGGTGGCGTCATAATTCTTCGTCTGCTTTTGGCAGGATTATGGTCCGATATGATTAGCAGGACAGCATATTTTTCGTCCACAGTTTCTTTTTCTTAAAAGGATAACTAGCAATGTGGAATTGTGAGTCCCACATTACTAGCAATCCTGTTAACCCCTCTAGCTAAGCTTGGCTTGTGTTAGGAGTGGCTTCACGTCGGTAGTATGATGGGTAGGATTCTGCTATAAATTGATTTGCTATAAAAGTTCATGGTACGACTACTGAAGATCTGTAATAAAGGTTCAATATCTAGTACAAACTCCAGTTCTCACTAAGGTCTTGATTTATGTTTTTGTACTTATGGTTTTGAGATTAATATTTTTTTATTCTAAACGATCTCACTTACTTATACCCTCAATAAAGTTGTCTGAACTTGACTATATAAATAAAACAAATTCGGATTCGTTAGTTATTTATTCCGTAGGTGAAGTTTAAATATAACACATTTACAATTAAGTTAATCAATTTATTATAAACAAAATTTGTAGTCCTTTTTTGTGGTGCGTAATTAAGTAAAGATGATGGTTTTAACACGCGACGTATTATTTGACGTTCATGAGAGAAACAGGAAAACTCCAAGTTGATGTCGCATACTTCCGATGACTGCCCTAGCGATTTATTTATGGTCATCGTCTTTATCTAAATTCGTAAAAAGAACATGTACAATGTTCAACATTTATTCCCTGTATGTGAAATATTTTTGAAAAATTCAACATTTATTATGTTGAATTTTTCAAAAATATTTTAAGGTTTCTAAGAAACTTTTTTAATTGAGTGAATATTAATAATATATTATGGTTAAAAATAGAATTCGGAATTACAAACTTTAAAACAAAAGTCAAGCCAGTCCACTAATTTTAGCGAAACTAGCTGCACGCTTTGCCTTAGTAATTGAAGGAAATTCGACTAAATCTTCCTCTCACAGCACGACCATATACTTGTTGGAATAAAAGAGCATAATTTCATTTTATTTTTCTAACTTTTAAATCAAACCTTATCCTTGACAAACAAAAAAAAAATAGCCAAATAGCCGTCCAGAAGTGATGCTCGGACATACATTCGCAAATTGATCATTAAAGTTAGTTGAATTAAAAGGCTTCTTCATTTTAATGTGTTTGATAGCCCCGTCATTGCTTTTTAAATGCCCGTTGAAAATTATAGGAATTTTGTTGACGACCCATTAAAGTAGCAGTATCTATTCAATTTAATAAGTTAGATAGGCTTATAAGTTGTATTAAAAAAGCTCCTCGCAGGAATTTTCAATCCTAATAATTGGTACCATGTTTTTAGAACTACGATTAACGTACATTATAAAAGTTGATTAGATCTTAGTTTTTATTCGTACCCCATATTTATAATAGATACGTTAATAATAGCATTTTAACTTGTAGTTTTGGTCTTTGCTTTTCAATTCTGTTTTTGGAATAAAATAGAAGAAGATAAAACATCTGTATTATGTTAAACGTTTAACAGAAATACAGAATATGCTGACGGATAAATCTAAATTATGAAATAAAATTTATGGATCGATACTATAAAATAATCATTTTCTTATTTATCGAACGAATATTCAATCAATAAAAAAGAAAATAAGTTATTTATTCAAACAATAAGTGTTAGGTATTTAATTCAGCACCACGGGTAATGCAATATGAATACCATACCTAAGTAGTTCGTGCTATAATTTGAACACACATTTCTATTTTATTAAAAAACCGGGCAAGTGCATGTCAGGCCACGCACAATGTGGGGTTCCGTAGTCCCCCCCCATCCGAATAATGCGGCGAATGTGCTGCACGCTACTCTTTTTCGCGCCGTGTTTCGGACAGGTGCCTAAAGGTTCATTTCCGTGCATCGCGGCCGATCGCGAGTCGCGCGCGGCTTACGACAAGCGACTGACGCGCGCGGCCGATGCGACAATACTCAGAGTTTGAGAATGTACGGCGCCGTTTCCGAGGTCTGCGACAGACGGCTCGCGATCGGCTTACGACAAGCGACTGACGCGCGCGGCCGATGCGACAATATTCAGAGTGCGCGCGCAGCCTACGACAGTCGTCGGCCGCGCGCGTCTGTCGCTTACCTCGGAAACGGCACCATACATTCTCATACTATGAGTATTGTCGCATCGGCCGCGCACGTCAGCCGCTTGTCGTAAGCCGCGCGCGGCTCGCGATCGGCCGCGATGCACACTATATATACTATTTTTTCACATACCCAACATCAACCATTTAGCTGGGGGGGGGGGGGGGGGAGGGCATTTGACTCTAACAAAAATTTGCACTTAAAAGTTGAATATTTAACAAACGTATCCCTAAAATTAAAAATGGTCTTCACATTATAGATATTAGTTAGTTTGACTGGCCTGTTGCTCTAGTGGTTAGTGACCCTGACTGCTAAGCCGGAGGTCGTGGGTTCGATCCCCACCCAAGATAAAACTTTGTGTGATAAGCACGATGGTTTATTCTGTGTCTGGGTGTTATTTATCTTTAATATGTTACATAGGTACATATTAAAGATAAATAACACCCAGACACAGAATTTAGAAAGGTATAAGTATGTTTACCAGTTCAGTAGTTATGTGAGTTGTCCCAAGATATTATTAGGTATAATTATAGATTGACCTAATTTCCTTCTTTAAAAAAAAATAACTAGCAGTGTGTGTTTGACCTTTCATTTCCGACATTTTATCTTGTTACTACCGACGTGAACCCTTTACTATCAGTAGCTATTTAGCTTATGCGTTGGGTTCGAACCCGAGACCTCAAGATTGCACCTGTTACTTGCTAGTGCTTCGCAGAATTTATGGAAATGACCGCCGTACAGTGCCCGCACAAAAGAAAGAAGACACACAAAGGTTTTTAAAAATGGAAATAGATTTGACATTTTTATAAACCTCTTAACATTTTTATTTTTTGATAAACTTTCGCGATTTGTACACATTATTAAAATATATATATTACGGGTCTTAATCGCGTGAATAATTTAAGGTAAAATACCTTGTTTATTACGTATTGCAACGGCCGTGGTCACGGGAAGTCTTCCCGTGACCACGGCCGTTGCAATACGGTCGAAACGTCGGGCAATAAACAAGGTATTTTACCTTAAATTATTCACGCGATTAAGACCCGTAATATGTATATTTTAATAATTTTTATTTTTGTTCATTTAAAGATTTAAATTTATGCCTAAAAGTAAAAGGCATAAATTTAAATAAGTATGAAAACTGATTCAGAGATGAAATAAATACTTAAATGGACAGCCGCGAAAGGCGATTATTATAATACCAATAATATGTAGGGTACGAACAACATTTTTATTAAGTATAGGCTCAAGGCGCTTAGTTTTGCATTGGTGAAAGAAAAATTACAGTAATTTTATACTGATATAAGTAGTATCATTATCAGAATTCTTTTACAGCGGAGCCTTTTATTTGTTGTAGAGCAACGATTTTTCAGACTCGATGATAGTAGTGCGAACATGATTGTAATAAGACCGCGAGCGCAATTACCTCACACCTATAATTTATTTACTAATAAGATGAACGAAAGCAAAACTTATGTCTAAACAAGTGCATTCTGAGAACCTTCACTCATTTAGGTACTACATATGTCGATAAATGAACTAGCAGTAAGACATGAAATTCGTTTTCTGTAATCCTAATTTGACGGGGTCGTCCACCAGGATCCCCTAGCTCGATACCCCAGGGTCTCCTCGTAAACTCGTGAACTCATCTATTCATCAGGGTCCCTTTAAAAAAGTAAGTAAAGACAGTACCTACCGCGCTGAGAATTTTTAACGGAACAAACAAAAACAGCAGAAGGGGGGGGGGGGACTACGCAACCTTACATTGTGCGTGGCCCGACATACACTTGCCCGGTTTTTTTATTCTTTATTTACATATGTTTAGAGGTTTATAAACAAGATTCCTTATAGCTACTTTTTATACTTACATTTTTTTAAAAGGGATCCTGATGAACCGATGAGTTCACGAGGATCCCCTGGGGGATCCTGGTGGACGACCTCAATTTGATACGGAAATAAACACGTGCTATGTATTTACCTAGATAGGTACATATACCTACTAGATAAGTATTTACCAGATTATACCGACCGTGGACACAAGTTGACTGTCAATCAGTCAGTCAGCTCTGTGTGAGATACCTAGCATACCTAAATCCGTTTATTACCGTGCTGAATTGTGCTCATGCAACGTATAAACTAAAAGCTCGAATGTGGCGATGACGTACACGATGTGGAGTGTACGACTTTCCCGAAGTGAGATTTATCACTTGATATAAAATTCGTTCCTTACCAAATATGCGTGGCACTATTCAATTATGAAAAAAATAGTAAAAAAGCGGAGGTGGTAGAATGGGTCGCGAGTTCGAAAAGCCTTTCCTAACAAACCATTTAGCTGGATAAGCGGGTTATTAAAAAGTAATAAGTATATGACCCACATTGCTAGAAATCTTTTTATTATAAAAAATAGTAGTGGTTTTTACAGAACGATAAAATTCCGACTGAAAAAAATCTTTTATTTAATCTACTTCAAAAAGGAGGAGGTTCTTAATTCGAAAGTTTTTTTTATAACTCCGTCATATATAGATGGATTTTCAAAATTATTTTTTTGTTCGAAAGAGGTTTATTCCGAAATGGTGATGATGAGTGTCAAAGACAGACAACGAAACTCCTCAATAAATGCCAGCAAATCAACCGTGATTAAAGTCAGTTGACTATGTTTTTTTGGAAAAAAAAGTATTATCTATTTATTGTACCAACGTCAAACTGGCAAAGTATAAAAATACCGTTACTACTATAACTACATGCAGGATAAACCTGGCAAAAATAATAAAATACTCCACGTATGTCGGATGTTTGCGTGGAAAATATGTCAGTCGCTTATTGGCAATTACACGGCGATTACAATAAACTTCGCGGTTCGTTTGCGGTGTCAAGAGATGTCTATCTCTTTAATTACTCACGTACAAGCTAATACAAGCCTCCACGTTGTGTAAACGAGACAGTATGTAATGTGATATTCAGTAAGCTGTAAGGTGGGAAAGTGGAACAAGATTGTTTTCATATTAAGCCATTAATTCCACTTGCGAGTAGTTTAATGAAATTATGTAAGTACATAAAATTATGCTTACATAAATAAGGTTTTTGTTAAGTCGGGTTTTCTGTTTTCTCTGTTGGACTAAATCCAATAATAATAGTGTACATTGACTTTTAATTTCAAACTAAGCTTGAAGTGATTATTGCGTAGCTATACCTACTTAAAAGTTCCTTAACAAATGCATAAAAAATGTTAAAAAGAGAATTTAACTTGCGGTGTGCATTCTGAAAAGATAATCACTCCGATGCAGTTGTAATGGTTCGATTTGCATTTAATTGGTTAATTTAAAATCTTCCTCTTTTGAAAACTTCGGTCGTAGATGCGAACGTATCTCTGCTTTTCTTTCATTTTACTAACTGTTATAAATACTATAAAAACTAACCTAGATCGAATTAGTCTTTCTGAATCCAAAAGTATACCTACCTAAGTATGTTTTTGTTTATTCAGTTATTCGGGGTTAGTGCAAAACTCTACGAATAAATTTTCATTATTTTATTGCCATTTTAAAGGTAATATTCTAAGTTAATGTAATGTTAAAAGTTTGATTTATGATTTGTGAAACGGTTTAGTAGGTATAACAGTAGAAAAAGCTTGACCTCTGTTTTACAGGCCGCATCATACATTGCAAAGCTCAAGTAAAATGGTAGCCATAACCGGCATCGATAAAGCTGAAAAATATTACACAAGTAGTAAAATGCAATTTGTCACCAAGTACGCATTTCTATTGAGAGGTTTAAACGAAACGGTACTTAAGTAGGTTCTACACTTCGTTTTACTAGTAAGGTGAATAATCGTAAGCAGTTACAGATTACGACTTGTCGGTAGATAAGCGTCGTTTAATCACAACGTTTACCGCGCGCTGAGAACACAACGATCAACATAAATCAACAACTTTCAAATCGGCATACAACTCTGAGCTGTGTCGCCAATATTATTTGTTGCCCTAACATGATCGTAAATTCCCTCAACTGTAGGTAAGTCTTCACATAACTGATTTTTATTGAGACACTAGGTAGGTATTATTAAAAAAAATCAAGAATCGTTTGCGATTTAGGGATCTGTTTGTAAAATATTAAAACTTTAAAGTGCAAATTTTTGTTAGTGTCAAGTGTCCTCTCCCTCTGCCAGCCAAATGGTTGATGTTGGGTATGTGAAAAAAATGACGGTAGTAGTATACAAGTGAAATTAAAAGGAAACCTATAGCAGCTAAATAGGGTTTACAAGTTTACAAGTGACAGCTGGTCAAATTAGAAATAACAAAATTTTCGTACAAATTCCATTGAAAATGATTATAAAGTAGGTAAAACGTTAAAGTATTTGTTTTTTTTTAAAAGCCGATTTCCGCACTAGGGTACAAGCCCTGTGTCGCGGGGGACTTTATAAACATACAAGTCACGGACACAAAGTACAAACAGACTCGGAACAACATTTTGTGGATCACACAAAGTGGTGTTCCGTGTGGAAATCGATCCTACGACCTCTTGCGTAGCAGTTGGATACACTCCCACTGCGCCGCAGAGGCAGTCAAAGTATGAAACAAAAGCAACAGAAAACCCACTTCTTATTCGGATGGAGAGGGTGGGTGGGCACTACGGAACCCTACATTGTACGTGGCTTGATGAACTTGCCCGGTTTATTTTTTAATTAGTAGTTAGAAAACATTTTGAAAAAAATACGGTAAAGTTCTTAAAAAAAAAAAAATGTTGTAAATCTTTTACCCAAAAGTGTCGGGAGAAAACCATTGGCTGGTAACACTGACACAACAATGGCCCATAAATAGCAAGCGTCTTCGTACGTCCGCACGGAGCTTTCGCAATAAACCTAATAAAATACAGTAACCACTAAATTATAATAAACTATAAAAATGATTTAGAGTTATAAAACCTTCGTCTGGAATCAATTCTTTTGTAATTTATAAAACTCGCCACAGCCAGTTAGATTGAAATAGTTTAACAACTTTACTCCTGATTTATAAGGGGTTTGTGCTTACGAGATTGCACTCTCGTGCTTTTGAACGCGCCAAAAAAGAGAAATATTACTATTTCCACTAACGATGTGAGGTGTAGGTTCTCCAGTGCCGAGTTAAATAAATAACAGAGGGATAAAATAGATGGTACTTCGGAATGAGCTCTAGTCTTAATAGAAAGCCGACTGTGAGACAAACTGAATGCGTCGCTGTGATGAAAGCAATTTCATTTTAGCTTGGCTGTAATATGTTTCTCAAATTGGTAGTAGTCCATTTTGTTAGTAGCTATATTATTTATAAAACAATGCAACTCAATTTTCGCGATTTTAACAACTTGAAAATAAAATAGTTAGTTGTCCTGTTCAGTGTAATTGGACATGTCGATATGACCATTTTCTTATTCAGTCTTAGTAGGTATATAAATGCAGGCAAAAAAGGAAGTGCTATAATTGGTGTAATGCATAGACGTTTCCAGGGGAAAGGGGCATTCAGGGTTGAACCTCCTCCCCCTCTTAAATTACTTAAAGTCGAAAACCCTACCCGGAATTTGATCCTGGTTACCCTCATGGTGTAATGTAAAAGTGTAAAAAACCGGGCAAGTGCTTGTCGCAACAGTATTTCGCTGAAGCCTGGTAGCATTTTTAAGGAACTCCTGGGTTCCACTTTAGGTACCACTGATCGAGCAAATATCAATTTTATCTACACAATTTTTTTGAGATCCTAGAGTTCGGTCTAGTCTATATAAACCCTAAACGAAAAATAGCGTGTCCTTTTGTGTAAAGTAACGGTATATTGAAATACCGCATAGCGCTGTCACGTAGGTACAATGGCCGAGATGTCTATCAGATGCATTCCAACATGGCTAAATTATGTTGGTATTATCCGCTTATTGTCTTTTATATCATGACTTCAGGTATAAGGTAGTTAGCAATTGATTAGGTAAAATCATATTTACGAGTAACACATAATAATGAGAACAAAAACCATTTAAGTACGAGCCTTTCTTGTGTTATGCGAGTGTCAACTGGGGATGTGAATTGATTGTTTCCCACCGCAAAAAAATTAGCAAAAGATTCCGTGGAAAGGAGCTCTTTATACATTGGCATTTTCCAGAGAAAATCTCCATAAATTTGGCGAAAAGTTTATAGTTATTTTACCTTATTTGTTATAAGCACCTACCTATATTTGTAAATTTCTTCTATTTGGTATACCATGAAGATTTATGAAATAAAATTTTATATACAATATTACGGCTAATTACGCTTAGAGGATCATTACTCCTCCTTCACTCCTCAATTGACGCACATGAACATTAACACAAACTGTAAAATTACTAGCTTTAGGTGAAAACATAAATGTTTTTCTTTAACATGGGTGAGGCCAAGATTTCTATTACTACTCGTAAATACGTAAACAGTCGTAAACGGCGACACTTATTGTGTGGCTTATGTTGTCTCAAAGGCTTAACGGCTATTGCCTTTACTAAGAAACTGTATATTTGTATTTTACTACTGCACATTTCGTGTTCCCTACGATAAATGAAACAAAGAAGCCATATAAAAAGATAATGGCGGTCATAACGGGTAATAATACAGCGTGCGGAATACGTGTCCTTATTTCACACGAACAAATTTTGTTCTCATCTGTGCCTAATAATATGTAATCAATTCGGTTTCTCGTACAGCACTTTTGATTGTACAATACCACAAGAACAACTACAACTGGTGGTAGAGCGCTACTATCATAGTAAATTCCCAGTATTTTAATCGACCAAATTGTGTTATTACTCTTTTTGCGGTATTAAATATCAACTTTGTTTAGACGGAGTAATTTTGGAAGTAATCTTTATTTACTATCTAAAACCTTGAGACGATACCTCGCTGAGAAGTTTGCTGTAGATGCACCTTAATGTGACTTAGGTTCAAAGCTGATTAGATTAAAGTTACGATAATTATGACCATGCGTCAAACTCTTGAACGGGTGCTACTTGGGGTCTATTTTTTTTTAACAAGTGGTTCATAAATATTTGTATAATAATTAGTTATTCTTATAATAAACTAATCGTATGTAAGTTGATGCTCCCATCCATACTGTAGGATGCTAATTCATTTAAAACTTGATTGTACCTACTTAACATACTATGGTTATTATTTGCGTGAGTTTCATGGTGTAATAGTTGCAGCATCTAACGTGCATTACAGTATATATACAAATATATTGTATCAATTGGCATTTAAAAAAAGTGGCCATGAGTTTTTATTGCCAAGTTCTTTTCTCATGGCTTTACTCTTGCGAACTTGGCATTAAATGTAGAATCATTCTATTACAAATATTGTCTGATGTTCATAAGCGTTGCATTTTGTAACCTAAGTGAATAAAGTACTTTGACTTTTGACTTTATGATACACTACCAAGTTGAATGTGGGTTATTATCGAGCCGATTCGAAAATTACAAGATAAGCGATGTAGAAATAGGTATAATCAAATCTTCATACTTAATTATTTTAAGCGTGATTACTGGCAAATCATTTTAATTATTACACTTGCTTCAAATTGACTAACGTGTAAAAATTGATTTAGTATTAACCTCGAAACGTCGGTTCTTTTATTATTGACTGAACGTCATATTAGTAATTGAGATTTTCATGTAAAAGTAAATCCCACCAAAAACATTTTTATGTAAATTGACGCCAAGACAAGTAGTTCATATTGCAATCACTCTAAAATAGATATCTAAACTCAATCCAAACTCCCAACTCTACACGCCCTAACATAATACTCTTTAAGTCTCATCATCGTTCATCTCAGGGTTCTGCGTGAATCCTTATCTTAAGTTCTCTACAAGTACTACACCGTAGTCAAAATCTGTGGCTTAGTAATTATCCAACCAAGAACAATAACGGTAGAGCTGATAATCCGACAAACCTTTAATAAATTAGGTTCAGGTTCAGAAATAAAAATCTGGGAATAGCGTTATGTAGGACTTAGGACTGCTGTGGCCGATGATTTATGATTTAGCAGTAATTGCATTTGCCAGTCACTTGCAATTTTCGCAACTGTAAGTCCCTGTACACACAGACATTTGAAGCGGCGGTAGCCTAATGGCTAAGTCATCGGACTCGCAATCGTGAGGATCGCGTTCGAATCCTACCCATTATACTATCGACGTGAACACACTCCTAACACAAGTCTTTGAGCTTAGCTGGAGGGGTTAACAAGATTGCTAGTAATATGGTCTCAAATCCACATTGCTAGTTATCTTTTTTATATTTAGATATATAAAAAAGCCGAAATAATTGAAATGAAGTATGCCCGAGGGAAAAATCATATGTAACACGTTTATGAAGAAAACTGACCTCAAGCACTTGAAAGGAAATGAGCTTCTGTTTCTATTTAAACATGCAAATATGTTTGTCGTATCGGTGTGCTGTATTACTAATAGTATAGATACTTGTATACCATTACCATCCCATTCAATGCCATCTGTTTAAAGCGACTATAGAATTATAACGCGTACGGCAGTCGGAGGCGGCATATTCCACACTATTAGAAATGCCCGTAGAGGATATTGATTTCGATTTATTTTCCATTCGTGACTAGCGTCGGAATAGATTATCGCTATACAAAACGAGTTGAAATAAAACCGTTCAAAGCTCGCACTGTGCGGAGGCTATCGGTGTGCGATACTATCCGATTCTTATCGGCTACAATTTGTTTATAGCTATCATTTCGTTTAGAAGACGTGGAAAAAAATAAATGATATGTTGTATGACTGCCTGGGCGATGTCATTGAAGCCATCAAAACATTACCAGATGAAGTTTTTCCGTGTTTAGTAGGTACCATACATCTCATAGAAGGATAAATCGAAGGTATAGTGAAGTGAAGCGGTGTATGGATTTGGAACATTTCAAAGAGTTTTAGTGTCAAGTCTTTCTATTTCAACAACTCTGCGTTTTACATATAACAATATAATTTTTAATTATATTGTTCTATTATATTGCTATTTGTTATCTAAGTGAATATAGTACTTTTGACTTTTTAATTAGGTATGCATTTAAAGTTCTAAAAAAATACAAAATAAAAAAAAATGAATATGTATGCGATTTTTATTGTCGTCTTTATTCTGAATGACTCAAATAGAGAGAGAAGCGCATTTCTGACTACGCTATATAATTCTGCTTTAAGGCACAGCATTAAAAGCCATAGGTACTATATAGCATTGCGTTCACATCAAACGATATAATCGCAAGCTATAGTCCTCAATATACACAATTGACAACCGCACGTTGACAATATATAAACAAGCCATAGGAAATTCGAGTAATTTTAGGGTTCCGTAGCCTTAAATGGCAAAACGGAACCCTTATAGTTTCGCCTTGTCCGTCCGTCCACAGCTTAGCTCAAAGAATGTTAGGGCTAGAAGGCTGTAATTTTGCGTGGATACACATACTACTTACGCCGACAAAGTGATAGAATAAAATCTTGAAAACATCTACCTCCCCTCTAGGTAAAGCATGGATGTGATTTGTTTTCTCTTCTATCCCACCATGTGGGATATCATTAGCTAGGTCTTTAAAAAACGTTTAGGGGTTGTTATGAACATTTATAGATTTAGGAATCCGTTTGTGAAATATTAAGCTATAAAGCTTGTTAAGCTTTAAAGTGCCATTTCAATTTCAAATGTCAAGTGCCCCCCTCCTGCCACTATAACAGCTACGAGTAAGTACGCCATATATGTAAGTTTAATAGTAATTTCTGATCAAATGAGAAGTAACAAAACTTTTGTACAAATTTCATTGAAAATTTTATTATTATTAAGTAGATATAACCCCCCTCACTCCATTCGAATAATGCGGCTTTAAGACTACGGAACCCTACATTGTGCGGATATAGTGTGCGATTCGACATCCACTTGCCCGGTTTTTTAATGAATTAATATGGAATTGAAAGCTCATCAAGTTATATGACGACAAATCAGAATTGTCTCTAGTTTGACATTGCTGCTACATACGAAGTAAAATATCATACTCTGATTATAAAATCATATAAAGTTCAGAGGAGAATGCGACGCGCATATAGGGTTGCCATCTCTAAAATCTGGCAACAAAGACTAGATGCGTATAAACACAGATTTGTAGCTAAGGACTTGGACATGTAAAGAGTCGGGGAGTCGGGTCGCTTAAGGGTCAATTTACCAAAAACGTTGAAATACGTTTTCTTTTTTTAAACCAAAAATACAAATGCGAAATTTCACAGCCCTAACTTTAAAAGTTATGAAGTTTCACACTATCTTGCAACGGAGTTTCACACACACTTGCATCCCCTAATTAATTTACCACCTTCGGGATTGATTGTCCGAAAACGTATTTCTTTATTTTTAACGAAACAGCTAAATCCGAAATTTCACCGATCTAACTTCAAAACTGACAGATTTTCATACAAACTCTTCTTCAGACAAGAATTCAAAAAAATGCTTTCTTAATGGATGCCTCCAAAATAAAACTCCTTAACCTCCAACATTTTTAATTTGTAACCCTAGCGGCTTAGGCTCTGCGTTGATGAATCAGTCAGTCAGTCAGGACAACTGATTATATTTGTATAGACAGCTGGTGTGAACATGCTCAAAATAATGTATGGTAAGCGAAATTGCTTTGCTATGAACTATACGCTGTATGTTATTATATTATAGCGTAAATTAGCGTAGACTGAAATGCGATCTGCACAAAATAGGTACTTCAAAGGTGTTGAAAACCCAATATTGTCTATAATAAAACGTATCATGATGGAAGTCGTTTAGATTATTTTATTCGCGTAAAATTTACACGAATAAGATTCCAGAAAAGGTTATCTCGGCAGTTAGGGTTTGATTTACGCAATCCAGTCTCTCTACTTCCGATAGTTCACGTGAGTAGTTACTTCAAGTATCGATCGAGGTTTACGGTATATTCTAAAAATAGCATCGGAGGAAGTGCATCAGGAAACTTGAATACAAAGTAGACATGACAATAAGCCATATTTTCTTAGATAGGAGCCTCTTTTCCCATCTATTATAGTCTGCAATATTTGCATTCGCGTTTTGTAGCGTGTACGATCTACAATTTATGTGTATTATAACGGCATTTTTAATAAACTAAAAAAAAAAGAAAATAAACAATCGTTAATTAAACCTAGTTTGTAGATAGAAATAGATTTCATATTGATTATAGTCATTATCTTAGCAAGTAAGTAACTTCGTAAGTGCGTGTGAAAATTTCAAAGTAATTGCTTATAAATTTGCATGTATTTTCTTATGCATAATGAGGTCAGTGCGTTGAACTGCTTATGGGGTGGAAGAATGATATGAACTTATCGACGTAGTTATGAAAAGTCATCATTATGTCAGTCACACATCGCTAGTCACATCCTACTAATGATCCCTCTGTTCCTGTTGATGCTTGTGTAAGTCCTAGGCCAAAATAAATAGAGACGAGTAAGTCGTCAGCATAATGGTAAGCGTCACGCCAGCACATGGCATAGGCGACACTCAAATCCTTGTTCCGCTAAGATCAGGGTTCTTATTCACTATCTTTTATTTCGTTTTCGCGTCAAGCCCGCGCTTTTAACTGTCAAAATCTTGACATAATGCTTTAAAAAGAGCTGCGCTTAGAAATGCATCGCGCATGAGCGCGGACATCTTTGAGCGCACCGCGCATGGCTTGCCGCGAAATCGAAAAAATACATAGTGGATAAGGACCCAGAGCGCCTTCACCACGCTCGTCATTCTGAAACATTAGTTCGGCAATCTCATTTGCGGCTTCTCAGTGCCCTTCAACCGAAACACAGTAGGTATAATGTATTTGCATCACTATTTTACGCAAAAGGCACTACTACTGTAGTGGTATCCACGAAGATAGCCTGTGGCACAAAAAGTGTGTATTTTAGTTATATTTTAGTGAAACTTCAATTCATTAGAATACAACATAGGGTACAATATAGCGCGGCATCTGACGTCAAGAGAGACAGAGCCGCGGGCGAAACTAGATTACCACTAAAGAACAAAATACGTTGCTAACTAAGGCGACAAACAAGTTTACACCTCACATAATGATTAAGATAATAGTTAGAAACATATGAATTAAGTATAATTCTCGCTTTGTCGACTCAGTATTTAAAGATAGGTTAGGTACTGCAAGTGTACGTACAAATGTGAGTTTGCCATTTGCAGGCCGGGTTACTATTGACTCAAAATGCTAAGAGATATTATAGAATACAGATTGAAAAACATGATTGCACTGCAACATGCTATTTCTTTAATAATTATGTATACCTACACAATGAAAAAATAGGTACATGAGAAGTAGTAAAAATATAACAATAATAAAAAAGCGTCTGTAGGATTTGGATGCCGCCACCGAAGCATGACTGTACCTGACTAAAAGTGAAATTAACAATTCTTTTTCAAAATAATTGTTACATTCGATTTTAAATTACTTACTTATTTGTGATAATTATCCCAATCTATTTATATTTATTTATTAGCTACTTCCGAACGAAGTCTGTATCAAAACCAATCAGAAATAAGAAATCGACTAGCGGCGAGTGTTTACACAGTGCGAGTGACTTGCCCGAGGCTGACTTTGAAGTTATATTAATAGTGGTCACTTTATATTCGTCGAAAATATTTATAATATTAATTTGTGTTGTCTGTATTTTTTAATCTTGATAGAATAATTACCATGTAGAGAGTTCCAAGTGTTACTTTAATATATTGAAATAACAAAGCGGATTCCCACTTGTTCTAAGAAACCTAATCACTGATAAGTTGTGTTTATTATAATATATTAATTCTGTATTAATATATTATTAATTATGATAATCAGTTAACTAATCTCCTTGTTTCCAAATAATTATTCAAAATCATTACCTATATATTATTACTATAAGTAGTTTAACAGTAGGTATTTGGTTTCGTTCATTTAGTATGAATTAATATCATTGATACTTAGATTTTAAATAATACCTCACATGATGAATCGTACCAGTTCTCCGAACTGTGAAACCTGTGGGAGAGTAGAAGATGCACATCATGTTTAAGTGGAGTGTGCTCGATGTGAATCGGAAAGACAATTATTGATGTCTGAATTTGAAATTAACAAAATGGATGTTGGTATGTTCAACAGAATCTTGGCGTACCCTGTGTCAAAAGATGCAAGAAAATTATTTAGGGTTATTATTAGTTAGCTTCAATTTTATTTGTTGGGGACTAAGTTATTTGTAGTTCAAACCATAAGTGCTTAATTGTGTGAAATGTACTATGGGTTTGATATGTACATATATATTGTATAAAAAAACCCTCAAAAGAACCACAGCAAATACCTACAAAATAAATAATTATATTTTTTTTTCATGTGTTATTATGTATATATAAAAAACAACTTTAATGTATTAGTTTACGTATAAAATGTTACCCTATAAAAAGTCTCTCTACCACTTACGAATTAAGCGAAACATTTGCAGACGCTTTTCCAGTTAAAAGGCGTCGCAGTCGTAGACATTCCTTTTACGCAATATGACCCATAATAACAGTGTTTCTTTAGACACCATATTAAAATGCTAAGTTTGTAAATCTTTTACTAACTTTGCTTAATATTTGGATCTATTTTTACCACGAATTTTTCATTCCCCAAAAACCTACTTACAATGACTTTATGCCATTTAGTTAAGCCTAATTTATTTTCTCTAAATGTGTTCTAACTATTCGAGAACTATTTTAAAAGGTTATTATAAAAAATGCTAACAAAATGTAAAAGCTGGGGATAAACTGGTAGTCTGTCGCAGGTGACGGGTGTAGGTCGATCCATTTCCGCCTGCTTCTTCTCCGAGTACGCCACTATAGTCCTCATAGTTGACAAGCTGTGCTCCATATCACCTCGTCTGTTAGTCCATCTCACCCCCGTGTGCCATTCGCTCACACTCGCTATCCAGCTGACGCAGAAAACCGTAACACCAGCCAGCAAAAACTTCACAACACGCACAAACTTCCTCCCGTTCGCAGGCATTTTATAAATTATGTCATTTGGGTTAATGAAATAATGTCATTCGAGCTTAAAGTGCAGGAAGTGTTTAGTCGCGTGGTCGCGCGGGCACGCGTGCTTTGAGGGACGCTGTGCGGCGCGGCGCGCATGCGCTCCGGACGCGCTACCATGGCGGACTGCGCGGGAACAGCTGATAGCGTATCAACAATGCGTCCCTTGCTGCTAATCGTTCTAAACGTTAGCAGACGTGGAAATCTAGTTTCCTATACCTGTTTGTAATTGCGATTTTTCTTTTGCTCGTAGGCGAACGCACTTCTAAACTCAACTTGTTTTTCTATATAAAGATGAAGATTGTACATCTTACGCGGAACAAGACATTTTATAGTACGAGTAGATAATCCTCTTGACAGACTGGTACATCTGCTATTTGTTTAATTGCCTAAGATCGATTATGTGGAGGTCGCCCTATAATTATGGCTTGACTTATGTAATTATGTATGTCCCCGTGGGACCGTATCTAGTGGAAATAACAAGAAAAATGCTCAATAGTTGACAGGTTCATATTTTTAACGCAATATTATTATGTATGACATACGTGATGATTTTAGTTACACGAGTAAATGTAAAACTAGTTACTTTTATATATTATTGTGTTTCTGTATACGTTTCCATTTATTTAAACAGGGTGATTTTTAATATACTAATCTCCCGGCTTCTTTACATTAGGTACACCAAATAACTTCGTAATGTTCGTTATATTGTTTTTGAAAAACGAAATCCAAATTAACCCTTTACCACCTACTTTTGTCACACAACCATTACCACACCTGGAAGATGGTCTCTCATTACTAGCAATCCTGTTAACCCCTTTAAGTTAAGCTTGTATTAGGAGTGGGTTCACGTCGGTAGTATAATGGGTAGGATTCAAAACCGCGACCGCGATTGCGAGACCGATGCCTTAGCCACCGGGCTACCGCCGCTGTTTCTTTGTGAGGGCCTAAACTTCACAATAAGCCACAAATAGTCTGTAGGTGGTTAAGGTCATAACTCCAAGAACCAGTGGTAGGCGGTAGGTGAATTAGGGTTAATATATTAAATATTTTCTAACACTAATATTACAAAGGAGTTGTAAAAATGGCGGCAAACGGACATGTCGTCATTTTTACAGCTCCGCGTTTAATGTGTGAAACAGTGTAAAATATACTTGAAATACGTGATAACTGGATGAGAACGAGACTTTATGAGTGAAAGAAGAAAACTAGAAAGAAATTATACTTGAAACTGGCTTATGGCACAGAATGTGCGAGCCATAATCTCTACCGAATAATATTGGAGGGAAGAGGGAAAAAAAATATTACAAAGCCACGAGAGAGATTTTTAGTATAATACAAATCACTCTGTATACTTAGTTGGCTATTTCATCCATTGTTTCTTCTAGTTTGCAACTATCTAAAGGATAATAACGCAATATCAGTCAAGTGCAACCAAAGTACTCAATAATTATACAACACACGAGAGGTCCAGTCCTCGCAAACTCGTAAATAACTTACGACAATTTAATATACACATCAAGTTTTAAATGCTTTTTCAATTGCTTCTGATTGCATCTGTTCGTATTAATTTGACAAGTTGTGTAACCACTGATTCTCATTGTAATTGTAGTTTGTACTGCACTATTTCATAGAGCATCGGTTAAGGCGGGGTTAAATAGAAAATAACATAGTACCTAAGATATATTCATGAACGTATTTTGTATGTGTTATGAACTCATTGATTAATTGTGCCTTATTTATAATGCCCAGGCAATTTGAATAATGACAACCCAGATGAGGTTGTCTGATTAATGCTTATTTAAGCTTTATTATTTATCACATTGTCTGGTCATTATGAATATTATTACACAACTGTTAAGCAATATGATATTCATGGTAGATACCTACCGCCTACCGAGCTCGTAAAGATGCCTCGAGTCCGCTTTGGTCCCAGATAATCTGTTGTTGACAGAACCTAGTGTTTCTATCTTTCCGTGTAAGGTCACAAGTAAACCTTACCTACTGTTCTGGGTGTTCCATATTCCCCATTCTTTAATATGTCTTCTTATACTTAAATATGATATTGCTATTCATAGTTACATAAGTTTTAATTAATTAAAAACACCAGACAAGTGCGAGACGGACTAGCCCACCGAGGGTTCCGTACAGATTTGTAGGTACCTACATATTATAAATAGTTCAGGAATAGATTCCCGAAATATACGTTTTTTGCGGCATAAACTTAGAAGTTTAATTTATATTTGATACCTCCACGCGTTTCCCAGATAAAGGGTCTTGACAGACAGACGGATGGACCGACGGACGGCCGGACAACAAAGTGATAAGAGTTCAGTTTTTTTCTTTTGAGGTACGGAATCCTAAAAATTAATACTAATACTTATAGCACATATTTTTATTATTCTCCCCAACAATACCTGTCGGGCATTATTTATAAAGTCCGGCCAATTTAATTATTGCTTACTCATATTAGGCATTTTTCAAACTGTCTGCGCTTATTGCCCAGCAATCACTTGGTCCATGATATATTTTACACATCGCCCCTGTTTATAGGTGCGATGTTATTAACCAAACCTTTTCTGAAAATAATGTGTTGCTATAGCAGTCGCATATGTTTTAAGAACATTTCAAATACCTATTTACTTATTACGTTTTACGAGAGATACAGTAGGATTAGGATGGACGGACATACAGACATACATCGACGTTTAAGGGACTGTCTCCACGGGCGAATGAATCGCGGCGATATTATCGTCGTGCCACCTATTTCTGCACTCTTTGAGGCCTTGTTTACGGAGACGCGGGGCGTTGCGCGTCGCATTGGACGTTTTTTCTGTTCACGGAGAGCCGGCGCGTAAAGTGTAAACACAAACACATGGCAATATACGATGTTATTTATAGAGATGCGTGGGGGGAAATGTGGCGGTCCCCGCCACCACTGCGACCGCGGCAAACGCTGGCGTTAACACAATTCCGTCGAAAACGTGACAATTCCGTCGCGGACACGCGGTTACGTTACGACCCGCGACTAGACGCTGGCGGAATAATCGCTCGTTTGTAACGACTACCCGGCGATAATAGACCGGAATCGTTGCGATTCTCTCGCCCTTGGAGACGGTCCCTAAGTGAGTAAAATGGTTCCTTCGGTAAAAATAACGTCATTAATCAATTATTCTACCTATCAGTAAGAATATTTTAAATGTTTTGAGATTTTTTATAAGTACTTTTTGTGTTACGTTTTGGTACGTTGTTTGTGTTGATTGCACAGTAGGTAGGTACCTAGTACTGTCGACAATTTGCCCTAACTGGAATCTAATTACTAAAAGGTCTCGAACACTCGATCTCGTGAAAAGCTTTTATAAGCCCACTATTTTATTACATTATACCACATTTAATGATGTAATGAAATGATGGAGTTTGATTTAATTTCAATTGATTTTCTTCTTTTTTGGGGCATTTTAATCAAAGCTTTTTTATTAATTTATTTTTAAACTACCTGTTGCCCGCGACTTCGTTTGTGTGACAATTTTGGAAAACAAATTTATCCCACTGGAACATGTTCCGGGATAAATAGTACCATTATGGGCTATTCCAAACTATAATCTATCTTTATTTTCCAAATTTCGTCCAGATCCGTTCACCTGCTACGGCGTGATTAAATAACAAACATCCATCTATACATGTAAACTCTCGCATTTATAATATTATTATAGATTTATTTAATTTGAGCAATGACTACCTCGCGCTTGACTATTTATAATCTTATTAGATACTGGCTGACCCGCGCAACTTCGTCTGCGTAAATTTCCCCGTTTTTGCAATATTTTTCATTGCTGCTCCGCTCCTATTAGTCGTAGCGTGATGTTATATAGCCCATAACCTTCCTCGATAAATAGGCTATTCAACAGTAAAATATTTTTTCGATTCGGAGCAGTAGTTCCTGAGATTATCGCGTTCAAACAAACAAACTCTTCAGCTTTATAATATACTAGCGGACGCCTCACGGTTTCACCCGCGTAGTTCCCGTTCCCGTGGGAATACAGGGAAAAAAATAACCTATGTCACCCGGGGTAAGTGTAGCTTCACGAACATGAAGAATTTTTCAAATCCGTCCAGTAGTTTCGGAGCCTATTCAATACAAACAAACAATCGAATCTTAATAATTGGAGTACAGTGAGTATACATTAGCGCTAACTAATATAATTTAGATTTTAAGAATACTGATTACAGTGCTTTTAAAAACATTACGGTTAGAGGCAAAAATATCTTCTGTATTAAAATTATTATTATAAGTTATTTTTTTTTAAATTAAGTTGGTAAAATTAAGTTTTTAGTATAGATACATTGGGACTTAAACGCGCGAATGATTTAAAGGTATTCACACCCCGTTAGCTGGGACGATACGGTCGTTTTGGTGATTTAAATGTAGAACTAAATTAAAAGCAGAACTCCCATGGCTGAAGCAACATTTGCGTTAAAAGGTAAAAAGGAACCGTTGTTCGTAAACTTTTGCAATTTGTACACATTATAGCATTTTATAAGCTACTAGCTGACCGGCGCAACTTCGTCTGCGTAAATTTTCCCCATTTTTGCAAACATTTTTACTTGCTGCTCCGCTCCCATTAGTTGTAGCGCAATGTTTTATAGCCTATAGCATTCCTCGATAAATGGGCTATCTAAAAGTAAAATATTTTTTTCAATTTGGACCCGTAGTTTCTGAGATTATCGCGTTCAAACAAACAAACAAACTCTTCTCTCTCTTCTAATATTATAGTATAGTTATAAATGTTAGGGATGGATAACCCTTATCACTTAGGGGCATGAATAATAGATTGTAATTTTCCCTTTTTTCTTCCTTTTTTTTATAACATTTTTCATTGCTGCTCCGATCCTATTGGTCGTAGCGTGTTGTTATAACCTATAGCCTTCCTCGATAAATGGGCTATCCAACAATGTTTTATAGCCTATAGCATTCCTCGATAAATGGGCTATCTAAAAGTAAAATATTTTTTTCAATTTGGACCCGTAGTTTCTGAGATTATCGCGTTCAAACAAACAAACAAACAAACAAACTCTTCTCTCTCTTCTAATGTTATAGTATAGTTATAAATGTTAGGGGTGGATAACCCTTATCACTTAGGGGCATGAATAATAGATTGTAATTTTCCCTTTTTTCTTCCTTTTTTATAACATTTTTCATTGCTGCTCCGCTCCTATTGGTCGTAGCGTGATGTTATAACCTATAGCCTTCCTCGATAAATGGGCTATCCAACAATAAAATAATTTTTTCAGTGCAGCCCAGTAGGTCCTGAGATTATCGCATTCAAACAAACAAACAAACTCTTAGGGGTATGAAAAATAGATGTTGGCCGATTTTCATAGATACCGGAAAAAATTTCATCAAAATCGGTCAAGCCGTTTCGGAGGAGTATGGCAACGAAAACTGTGACACGAGAATTTTATCTATTAGATGAGTCTTAATCGCGTAAATGAGTCTACCTGTGACGATGGTCGTTGCAATACGGTCGAAAAGTCGGGCAATAATACAGAGGTATTTAGCCTTAAAATGAAATATTTACGCGATTAAGATTCGTAGCTTATAAAATTCTTTAGATGCAGCGTTATATTTTGTTTTTGTGACATAAATTATTCTTTAATTTTCTGCAATTACGTACGATTTTGGGACAATGTTCTTGTTTTTCTAACTAACTAGTTCATAGGAATTAAGTTAAAATGATCACTGTGTTGGTTACACACAACTATTAGTCCTATGTCTTTTTTCTTGTTTACATTTTCAAATAGGTATTAACTTTTGTTCATTAGAGTAGTACGAATTTTATTTTAATTTATTTTTCTATTTTAGTAATGTGGGATGATGGCAAGATTGCTAGTAATGTGGGATTGGGTCCCACATTACTAGCAATCTTGTTAACCTCTCTAACTAAGCTCAAAGACTTGTGTTAGAAGTGGGTTCAGGTCGGTAGTTTAATGGTTAAGATTCGAACCCGCGACCTCACGATTACGAGACCGATGTCTTAGGCACGCCGCTTATATATTTATTCCCTTATATACTTTTACATACTTGTTATAAATTAGTTTTAAATATAACCACAGCACTAACGATTGATACTTTAATCAACTTAAACATGAAAAGGGAGATGGTTAGTCATTTATTATTGATGTTTAAACATAAATGATTGATAATCCATTGCCCATATAAATACTGCGTTATTATTTTAGATTAATCGTGAATAAATTAATAAAATTGTTTCTTAAAAAGATATTAAACCGATTTCAGAAATAAATACAAGGTAACATAAAATAATATAGGTACAACAACAAAAATTGGTGACAAAAATAGATACACATTTTGAAGTTGGTATCCGGAGATGTAGTTTTTATGTTTTAGGTACCAACTTCAAAAGGTGCACTTTTTGTTGACATAGAGCCCAATTTGGAACTATACCTACTCTCTCAAACACAAAATATTTTTTCAAATCGGTCCAGCCGTCTTCCTGTAATCAGTGGACATACATAAAATTTAAAAAAAACTACATCCAGACGAACATAAAACCTCTCCCTTTTTGAAATCGGTTAAAAATTGTTTTACTACGGTCTTCAAACTTATGCTCTAGTAGTTCACTCTCCAGTGCTCATCAATTTTAGCCAAAATTTTTTTTAATTCATCGTAGCCTTATATAACATTCTCACTGTGGAGACCAGGCAGACATACTCTCTGAGAGAGCGTACGTGAACTCAGTGCAAATTGCCGAATATCAGAATCTTCAAAGTTTTAGTTATATCAATACATATACAGGGTGTAACAGAAAGGTGTGGTCATATTCAAGGGTTGGTATGTGCCCATGATACCTACTGAGTGCACATACCTAATTTTATCAAAATCGGAGTACCCTAAAAAAATATTTATTATGTTTTCATTTGTTTAGTTATGAATGAAAAAGTTATTATTTAAAAAAGTATGACTTAAAAAGTTCTATGTCATAAAAATCTAATCATATTTTGTACCAGGGGAGGTATAATTATTATGCCATACGCCTTTCACTACTGAATTTTGACAAAAAGAATATGCTATAACTGTGTAATAATGATGCAACCAGCTATGTCACCATGGTAGGTGTAATACTAATAACATATCCTATCTGCTGCTGAAATTTGACCACACCTTTCTGTTACACCCTGTATAATCACTTGTCCTGACTGACTGACTGATTCATCAACGAGTAAAAGAAACACGTGTTTTAGCGTTTCTAGAAATTCAAACTCTAAAGAGGTTATAAAGACGTTCCAAGTTTGTATGAAACTACATTAGTTTAAAAGTTAGATCTATGAAATATCGTATTTCACTTATTGGTTTAAAATAAAGAAACGCGTGCTTCAGCGTTTTGATAAACAAAAACCAACTTTTAACTGAGTAAAGTGATCCACGCGGGCGAAGCCGCGGGCGACAGGTAGTCTCTATCTATACTAATATTATAAAGCGGTTTGTTTGTTTGTTTGTTTGTTTAAACGCGCTAATCTCAGGAACTACTGGTCCGATTTGAAAAAATCTTTTTTTGTTGGATAGCCCATTTATCGAGGAAGGCTATAGGCTATATAACATCGCGCTACGACTAATAGGAGCGGAGTAGCGACGAGAAATGTTGCAAAAACTGGGAAAATTTACGCATACGAAGTTGCGCAGCACAGCTAGTATATAAATATTCTCTTCATTGACCAAAATTAAAAACTACTTTGTCCGCACTTTTGATTTATCATAACTGCTTAAAAGTAGCGATGTTCATTCGATTACACAAAGTACGGGTACGCTTCTGTTTAAAACCTGCACCGTCGTTACTTCCTGTAGAAAAAATATATGCTCCTTCCTTACGTGTAATGTTATATTATAGACGCTTAGACAATCAGCTTTTGCCCACGAATTAGCCCGCGGGCATTTCCCACAAGAAACGTGTTTTTCTGGAATACAAAGTAAGTAATGTATAATCGATTCGTTGCTTCACAAAGAAATACAAATCCACAAACATACTTTAGTAACTAATATTTTTAATGCGAAAGTGTTTGTTTGTTTGTTACGCTTTCATGTCTAAACCGAAAATTCTTTCACCAATAATAAGCGGTAGCCTTATGGCTAAGGCATCAGTCTCGCAATCGTGAGGTCGCGGGTTCAAATCCTACCCATTATACTACTGATGTGAACAAACTCCTGTGTGTTAGGAGTGAGTTCACGCCGGTAGTTTTGAGCTTAGCTGGAGGGGATAACAGGATTGCTAGTAATGTGGGACTACAATCTCACATTGCTAGTTATCTTTTTTTTTTTAATAATAGAAAACATTATCAGCGAGTAACATAGACTGTATTTTTTAAAATTAGTGTTACTTATGAAATGTACTTAATGTAACTCAAGGTATCAAAATTTTGCCTATTCGACGTGGGCTGCATTTTTTTATTTGTGAGAAAATATAATTTACTATGGAAATTCTTTTGTTGCTAACAAAATTTGGGGAAATATGAGCTGTAACCAATGATGTTTTAAGTCCTTTTTACTTAGATCATTGTAGTCGCGATAACCGACATCAACGCGTGCTTACCCGCGGGCAAAAACTAGTTTTTTACATAAATCCTAACGTTTGTGAGTACGGATGGATGTTTGTTGTTCTTTTACCTAAAAACTACTGTACGGATTAAGATAAAACTTTACTTCAATGTAGTTTGTACATCAGAATAGCACCTGGGCTATAAAAATCAAACATACCTAATGCGGGCGAAGCAGTTGGAAAAAGCTAGTCTATACTGAGGTTGTATCTCTGTATAATACTGATCCGATTTTTGAAATTCTTTTGCTAATAGAAAGTCACATTATTTTAGAGTGTCAGGCTATATAACATCAAATCAAAAACAAAAACGGGGAACAATGACGTAAGCCAACTTGCGCGGGTCAGTTAGTTCTTTAAAAACAAAGGAATAACGATGGAATATAACTTCTGCTAGAACTTTTGGATTTCTAAGTTAACAACATAATTGTTCAAAGCTATCGGATTGAAGGTTATTTCTGAAGTTACCCCTCTGTACGTAATCAAGCGGAGCATAAAACGATTTCCTGTGAGACGGCAAACAAGTTACGTTCCCGCCACAAATGGTCTATTGTAGCCCGCAAAAAGTTAATTTTGCATTTTGTGGTTACAATTCAAGTGTAAAATTTTATACCAATAAAAGATCTGACATATAATTAGCGAGGGATTTTACATCTTTAGAATCTGCATAATAATGCCTTAAAGCAGTATTGTGGAAATTAGTATGTTCTTTGTTCTGACTTGAAGGCGAGGCAGACGTTGGTTTTATACGAACAAGTTCAGTGATTTGATGTGACTGAGAGCAGTTGAGGTATCAATAATTATAATAATAAACTGTGAATGAATAAAGTCTCCTACTTACCTGTTTATTTTTTATTTTTGCTGTTGTATGTAATAATTTGTAGCGTTTTTATAGTTTAATTGGCTCATGAATTCTAAAATTTCTTTAACTAAGCAAACCTTAGCCAAAATTTTGAGACAGGGACAAGCGTAGGGCTTGTCCCTGTCTCAAAATTTTCCCTTTGATTAATATAATGTCTAGAATCCTAATCCGGCATCTAAAATTGAAGCAAAGAACTGTCAAAAAGTACGGTCAAATGGACGTACTTTTTGAGAGGTAAGAAGACTCCTATCAGATGTTCTAGCCATAGTTATTTAGCGCGCCATTTTCAACGAGTGTCAAACGTCAAAAATAGTAGCTTCATTTTTTTTTATAGGCTTACCGAGAGAATGCTCCATCTAGACATTATATAATCAAACGTACCTTATAGGATTTGAGGTTAAAGACTATCAGCGAAATGTGTGGTCATTTTGATAATGGTCTTTAGATATTTCATCGATTGGCAGATTTAAAAGCCAGACAATAAAATTATGATGCGTGGTGTCGACACAATGCGTGAGTACAGCCTTAGGCTGTAAATAGTTGTTTGTTCGTCTGGAGGTAACTTTTATTTGATGTTGACTTTTTCGTGTCAATGTGAAAGACTACTCTTAACTTCAGACAAACCAATGCTATCCTAGATAATATTAGCTAGGTTTAGGTATCACGTGCTGACTAATAGGTTTAATGGTTTTGTACAAAGTTCTGGATCCGCGCCTTGTGCGCGGATCCAGAACTTTGTTCTGGGGGTGTAGGGGGGGGGGGGGAATTTTGGACTTAAATGGTCAAGTGTGAGTCGCTCGCATGGCTGGGGGGTGTATATCATTCAACACCGGTACACCATATCAACTACCACCGAGGGGGGGGGGGGCAATGCTGCCTAAATACTCCGATCAAGTGTCAAAATTCTCAAATTCCGAAACTAAAGGTCATTCAGTCGAGTCTGGGAGGGGGTGGGGGGGCAATTGTTTAAAAAACCAGTGAGTGGTTATTAGTGTTATCGAGAACATAGCGATTTCATTAAGAAATTCATTTTTAAAAAAACAACTGCCAACCTTTTCCTATCATCTTGCATTTCTATTAGGTAAATCAGACTTGATATACCTACTTAAATCATAACTAACGAAAAAATCTGTTAAAAATATCATCGGACCCCAGTTACCAAATAAGAAAGTAGGTATAACATAAAGTAGGTACCAACAAAAACATACCTATAGGTCTAGGTGTGTTGCCCGCAACAATGTGTTTTAATCGTTTATCGTCAAACAAGCCTCGGATATTGGAAAGATACGATCAAATAACAAAAGTGTTTTCATTTTCTAACCCGCGGACTATATCGTACACAATCGCAATAAATATGAAACGATGCTGAGTGTAAGTGTCGCAGTCTCGCAGTTGCTAGTGAATTGCGCAGCCACGCATGCGCGCCATTGAAATGCACTCTTTATCGTGGCGTGCGCATCTCGTTCGTTAGGCGAGCAAGCGCGGACGCCCGCGCCGCATCCGACCACGTCTATTGAACCCAGTATCGGCGTTAGAGAGCCAATAACCAGTACTATTCCCATTTATATTTTACTTGCAAATTGCGTCGCTCCACGAACTTTAACGTGTAAACTATAATTAAAGTTTTCTCGATAGACTATTTAGCACTTCGGTCTTCACTTCTTCAGTCTTGTGAATGTTTTTTTTTTCAAAGATAAGTTACCTAAACTTTAGGCTAAACTTTTTATTAATTTTGGCGCGGTGGAAGTATGTCCTACTATTACGCAAGAGGGTTCGATTCCCACACGGGACACCACTTTGTGTGATCCACAAATTGTTGTTCCGAGTCTGGGTGTACTTTGTGTCCGTGACTTGTATGTTTGTAAAGTCCCCCGCGACACAGGGCTTGTAACCTACTGCGGAAGTCGCTATTAAAAAAAATATTTAAAGGGTGAAAAATGTGGTGTATGATAATTTAGTTCAGGTTAATTTCAGACGAGTGTTTTTTTGACATGTTCCCCAAGTCATAATCCGTAATTTTTAAATCACTTTTTTTGTATCAAAACATTATAATTATATAAAAATCTTAATTATCAACTTTGGACCTTTCGCGTTGCATGTTGCATGATATCACGAGATTTATTTTTTCCTGTAATGAAGTACTTCATGTCAAAATCGATTGTTGTTCATTAGTCTTACTAATACATAAACGTTTTTAATTATTTTTTAGTATTTTTGTTGTTTTATTGTAAAATTGGAATGGTTTAAAAATCAGTAAAAATAATAATAATTAGAAATGGAATTAGAATATGTTAATTTTAAATGGAAAATTAAATTTTAAACTAGTCAATAACTAGTTTCAGCTAGTCATCAGGTTCTTAGATTGTCCTGTGACGACTTATAACCCTTGATTATAATTACAGACATTATTTATTCAAATCTTGTAACATTTAAATAGGTTATCTGACATAATCACAGCCACACAGCCAAAATGTCACTGAGAACTTACTATTTTATGATGGAGATGAATATTAAATAAATGTTAATAATAAAGCCAGGTATCTATTGATTCTAAACGTTCTGAGAATAAAATAATACTTATAATGTTTTTACTACCTATCATGTATAATGTAACATGGATATTAACAAGTCTTTAAAGCATTACAAAGTAACTCCTCTAAGCACTAACCTCTATAGTCTATTATATAGTCCCTACTAGATAGGGATGTTACGGAGGTGGTTTTATCGGAAACGAAGTCGGAGTCGGTGTTTTTAAATTTGGATTCGGAATTGGAATCGAAGGTTGTGGGCGAAGACAAATATGTTGAGATTATACTTAAAATAATAAGATAAAAAAGAAACATTATTCAGTTAATCATTTTAATGTGTGCAGGAAAAATTCGCTCCGGCAGGACTCGAATCCGCGATCATAGAGAATCCGTGATAATTTTTCCTTTTTAAATATGGGTATATAAGGAGTGGCCGCAGCACGCTAGGTACGTCCCATTTAAAAATATAGTAACCGAAGTCGGAGTCGGAGGTGTAAAATCAATCGGAAGTTCCGACCTTTCGGAGTCGGCGTCGAAGCTCCGTAACATCCCTGGAGGCCAATTCACTTTTTAAAGCAGTACAGTTGCAGTTAAGTTTCGAATAAAACGGCCATTTTTGTATTCTAGTTACTTTGGGATCGATTTCAAATACGCTTGCGTCAAGTATGTGGTGCGCAAGCGTTTTTGAGATCGATCCCAAAGTAACTAGAATACAAAAATGGATGTTTTAATCAAAACTTAACTGCAACTGAACTGCTTTAAATACGTGAATTGAACCCCAGGTACTTAGTGTGCTGGACAGGTTACTGCCAACAACAGAAAGACTTCTTTTTTTGATCTTGACTTTTTGGCGGTCAAATTGAAGTCTATACTTGTAACAAGGATTACAACAGCCATTTGTCATAACTATCAAAAAAAAATCACAGGACGGTGATTCGATATTTGAAATTGCTGTCACTTTGTAGATAGACCTACGGGGTAGCCAGTCCCGCGTACTGGACCTATAATAGAGGTCAGTGCCTCTAAGCATGAAATGTCTATTGCACGTTTTAATGGCTGGGACCTCTTTTATTGCAGTTTTATTTTAGTTACGATTAAAGAATTAGAGGTTGTATAGGTCAGCATCGTGGTCCAATGAATAAAATAGAGTTAATTGGGTCCGTGTGAGCCTGTGTGAAGTAATTTCGCACGCTGTGGGAGTCAACATATGTGATAGGTATCTAAGAAGCATTTAAAAAAATTAAAGCAACAAATACAAAAACCCTTATAGTTTCGTCATGTCCGTCCGCATCTTTGCTCAGAGACTGTTAGTGCTAGAAGGTTGTAATTCTGCATGGATACATATATTATCTACGCCGACGAAGATAAAGTATAAAAAAAAAAAAAAAAAAAAATAGGGTACCTCGTTATGTAAAGTGGGAAGTGATTTTTTTTTTACCTACCTTTCATTAGATAGGTCTTTTAAAACCGTTTCGGGGTTGTAAAGACGATTTTTAGTTCTAGGGATCCGTTTGTAAAATATTAAGCTTTAAAGTGCAAATTTTTATTAGAGTCAATTGTCTCTCCCCCCCTGCCAGCTAAATGCTTGATGTTGGGTGTGTAATAAAATCGAGGTAGTAGTATATATAGTGAAATTAAAAGGAAAACTATCACAACCAAGTAGGCTTTACCAGTTTACGAGTAACAGTTAATCAAATGAGAAATATAAAAATTCATACAATTCCATTGAAAAATATTATTATGTAGATATAACGTTGTAAGTATGAAACAAAACCATCAGAAAACCCACTTCTTAAGCCACATTATTCGGATGGGGGGGATGGGGTGGGACTACGAAACCCTACATTGCGCGTGACCCGATCTGCACTTGCCCGGTTTTGATAAGCCTATCAAAAATTAATTGTATTTATTGTACTGTGGGAACGCTCTATTTAGTTTAACAATGATTCACATTTCCTTGCTCTTCTCATTAATCCTCGTAAAAATATCTAACCTATAATTTCATAAATAATTGAACTGCAAACAATAATGTTTTAGGTAAAAAGGTGTAGATAAGTTACAAGCGCTCAGCAAGCGGCACCTTAAAATTTAGACAACTGACCAAGTTTTTATATGTTAGTGTCACATCGCCGGCGTCAACAGATGAAAGCAGCCGATTACATTTTACTAATTTTCGCTCGTGATAATTAAATCATGCTTTCCTACTTTTACGACTTTTTAGTGTGACATTGCAATATATAGGTTATCTATGTGTGCATTAGTTTGTAATGTTGTTTAGGTAACCTATCGACACCTTTTAAAACTACCTTTAAATCTTTAAACCTTTAAAACATTGGCAATTTGAAAAGAGTGGCCACGAGTTTTTATTGCCTGTTTTTTTCTCGGGCTTCACCTATTGTTTGCGAACAGGCATGACAAGTAAATGTAGAATCGACTTTTCACAAGTGTAGTATTTGCTTCATGTGAATAAATCATTTTTATTATTATTATTATTATAACTTAAAACATCATTGACCGCAAAGCCAAAATATGGCATGATAATTTCCACGCAATTAATAAATAAATTGCTTTGTAATAATGATTCCGGAATATAACATTCAAGTTACCAGCTTTAAGAGAGAAAATGCCCTGTGGTCAATATAAATTCAATCCACAATGCGGTATTGAGTCGTCGTCTCATTACAGAGATATGTTGGAGCAAATTGACTTGAAAACATTTTAACAGAACTCTTTGCACTAATGAAGTAGTACTTCTCACACCAGCTCCACACGTTGGTCCCAACTTCGGTCCCAATGCCACTCATTCAACGTATGGATCTAGAAACTAGCGTTGGGACGAGCGTTATCCACACGTTGGACTAGTGGCATTGGGACTGGCGATGGCGTTGGGGCCAACTTGTGGATTTGGCGTTACTTATGCTAGTGCTTGTGATCGCGTAGTGACATTTTACTGTTGTTGAGGTTATGTAGATAGTGACTTCTACTTTACCAATAAGTTTATATTATAGATACAGTTACGTTTAAACAGTACTGGCTCAGGTAACAGGATCTCTGTTTAGGAGTAAAATTCAAAATTAACATTACGTTTATTTCTGTTAAAATAGATTACACAAACATAGCACAGCACGAAAAGATAATTATTATTTACTATAACAAATATTTAATTATCATGCCGATCGAACTTTTATCCAAGTATATTCGTTTTGTCACAGTTCATGTTCCTTCCAGTTGTTTTCTTTTCTTTCTCTTTTAATTCAAAACCAGACAAGTCAAATTGGAATGAACGTTAGACTACACAGTAACATACAATTAACACGGAGTATGTACCTACATAAACATTATGATGTAAGATGTCCTGTACACGACACATCCATCACGGTACCTATTAAACTAATATAAGCTGTAGTAGAAGTACATGAATAGATAAATGGTTTTTATAGCTCAATACTACATGGCCGTGTGGTAACGGCTTAAGAATATCGTCACCTCAGATGTGTTCTCTTCCCGTGGGTGTCGGCAAGGTGACTAAGGGGTATCACATCGGATGATGGGCAGCTGCTTCCTCTGCTAACTTTAAAGCCTTAATGCAATCGCCAATCTGCTTGCCATGCGTGGCGATTATGGAAATTATCCTCAGGATCTAATAAGAAGGTTCTATTGGAGAGACCAGTGCTCAGCACTGGGACATCGGACTTTGAGTTTTTATAAAGCAGATATCAACGTATTTTCTTCGATAAGCCTACCCTAGACAGGTTTTATATAACAAAGGACCAAAAGAAATTTAAAAACCCACCCAATCAATTCAGTCAGAACATTTTAAAATCCTTTTGCGACAACACTATAATAATAGCTTTCTGCACTCTTCCATATTTTATACTAAATTTCACGCTTCTTCGCGGCTGTAAAATATTTAAAAAAAGATAAAAAGTTTTCTGTATATAGATTGCAAGATTAAACAAAATATTCACCATTTCTGGGTCTTGGGATTATTATATTATTAAAAGATTGTATCTCGATTAAAAATGTATTTTTTAAATATACGTTACATACGTTGGAATTTATCTGAAGACATATGCAGCAACATTTAAGTACTTACAACAAATTAGGATGGCATCCAACCGCTTTAATTTTAAGACGAAGCGACGTTCTTTAATTCTTGACGAATCGACTGAATTATAACGTATGTAAATCAATATGTAATTATATGGTATTTATGTATGTATATGTGTATGGTTGTATAAAGGTACTTATATTATAAGTTCGTTTTGGTAACTATATCTATAGTTTGCCGGTCAACTATAATAGTTTACTGCACCTGTTTAGTTAAATTGGCAGATAATGCTTTTAGCATTAAGTCCGCCTCTGTACATAAAAAGTGTTAAAAGTTTAAAAATATATAATACGTATAACATTATTAAGTTAATGTTTTAATATTAAAAGAGACTATTTGTTCAGTGATTGACTTTACCAAAGCTGAGGATGCAAGATCATTACATACTTTGTTGCACATCATAAAAATTCTCATGTTTCTAAGCGATTATGAGTTGATTACAGTACATTATATATGTTAGGATAGTAAAACGGATGGGATGTGAGCCAAGTCTTAAAGCACAGATTACCCAGAGTACAGAAGACAACCTATATACAAAACGTTTTTGACGCACGAACATATAGGCTTCGCACACGAACGTGGAGTAGGGTAGATGACTAACAAGTCAAAAAAGTGTATTTAAAAAAAAAACGTTAAAAAGGATACGCTTCGTACAAAGTATGGAATACTTAATCATGACGTCATAATTGAGGGTCGTCAAATCATATACTTTTAGAATTTATTTTGATGACTATAAATTCTTAAACACGTTAAATTGTGGAATAACAAATGGCAGGTATTAATGCCGGATTAATGAAAAATATTTTTTTTTATTGTAGTCATCATTACCTATTAAACTTTCCGAATAAAGTGTAGCGATGTGGTCTTAGCGCTCTTACGCCCAAGAGGTTAACAGCGGGCGCGGCTAACTGAGCGGCTGGCCGCTAGCGCCATTTTAATATACAACCATTCCAAAGTTTTAACTGCGGAGCGCGGTTGAATAGAGTGAGGACCGGGCTGGCCGACTTTTGTTTATGCCTACGCACAGGCGGTTTAGTTCGTTTCCGGCATGACGCCCCTGTATGGCCGGTATAGCAGATAGCTGCTATACTAACCGCGTGAGGGCCGAACCACCGCTCACCACCGGCACCGCTCCGGTACCTTACCGCAAATAATTCGCCACACAGGCGTTCACACTGGTGGTGCAGCAGCAGAATGTTGGACGTACAGTCTATTAATAAAATGCACCCTTCCTTCTGCCGTGCAAACAACTGCGGTGCCGCTCTGGTTACACCCCTCCTCACCTCGTCTTGGTCCAGAGTACCGCGTACCGTACCGTGTGGTTGCGGCTAGCCGCTCAAATAAACGGCGCTAGTGGCCATCTACTAGTAAGTAAGAGCGCTTAGATTCATGTCCGTGGACGATCGATGTACCTATATGGTGCGCGCTGCTCGAGTGAAGCAAGTATAAAGGTTGCCTTCTATACTCTTGTTATTCTGCGGTCAAAGCAAGGTATTGCTCTTTGCGCGCTTCGTTTACAATATCTATAAACCAATTTGCGACGGGGCCCGCCACTGAGGGTACTTTATCGGCCTTTGTTTCAGTGAATGTTTCCCAACTTACTATGGGTCTATAGGACCAGGTCCCGTCCATCTAAGGCAATGGATTTATCTTGTTATTTACTTCATTTGGAAGCCTTTGACTGTGAGTGGGGGCTTTTAAGTGTCTGTATTGTTACTGCCTTTATTGATGTATGTTCGGGATTTGTGAATTCAACATTATAGGATTTCAACATTTTAAGAATTCAACATTATGGTCCGGAACCGGAATCGAAACCATTTATGGGTCTTATGGGGTAGATAAATTGTACTTTGTGAAATTTAAATGAATGACAATTATAGCTTATTGCTGGTGTACCTATCTAGCTGTCTAGACGTAGATGATATGTCAATTTGCATTTCTACAAATTTACATAGGTATCATTTGAAACGGCTGAACGAATTTTCTCGAAACAATGCTGAGAACTATCACGATTAATCTAGCTTTCTATTAAGCCGTATCAAAATCAGTATGCCCTTTTTAGGGTTCCGGAGCCAAAATGGCAAAACGGGACCCTTATAGTTTCGCCATGTCCGTCCGTCCGTCCGTGCGCAGCTTAGCTCAGTGACTGTTACTGCTAAAAGGCTGTATTTTTGCATGGCTACACATATTTTTTATGCCGACAAAGTGAAAGAGTATAATTTGGTAGGTATCTCCCCTATATGTAAAGTAGGGATGTTATTTTTTCTCAGCTACGCCATCGTGTGAAGTATCATTAGATAGGTCTTATAAAAACATTTAGGGGTTTTAGGGATCCATTTGTGAAATGATAAGCTTTAAAGTGCAATTTTTTGTGAGAGTCCATTGTCGCCACCCCCCCTCTCCTCCGCCAGCTAAATGGTTGGTATGTGAAAAATTACGGTAGTAGTAGTATACTTATATAGTGAAATTAAAAGGAAAACTATTACATCTAAGTAGGCTTTACAACTTAACGAGTAACAGCAGACCAAGTGAGAAATAACAAAATTTTCGTACAGATTCCATTAAAAATACTGATAGAACGTTGTTCAACAAATTCCGTTGAAAATTATTATTAAGTAGGTAGGTATGACGTTCTAAGTATGCAAAAAAACAACAGAAAACCCACTTCTTAAGAAGCATTATTTAGATTGGGGACTACGGAACCCTACGTAGTGCTTGGCCCGACATGTACTTGCCCGGTTTTGACCTTAGCATACCACAGACATATATCTACACACGTCAAATTTGTAACAACACTTTGCTTGACTCAGGAGAAAATGGGAACAAAATAAAATCGTGTTGGTTTATGCTCGACACCAAACCACTTTTTGAATCTCTAAAGGACATGCAAACAAGGCTGTTTGGATAAACATGTTTATATGTGTAAAATAAAATGGTTCTTTTACGCTTCGATTCGGTGACGGCAACACAAATTTCCCATTTTATACCATATGGTGTGTCTAAATGGTCATACACGCGGCATTTTTTACGCGATTAAGATAAATATTATATGCAACCTTATAGCTTTATATTAGTGTTTTACAACCTTTTCTTGAACAGGGAATACTTTTAGTTCTTTGTTGATCGTAGGGACCACTGTTAGTTCTTTGATGTTCGCAAGGACCACCTTTATTACCCACCATCATGACACCATGTACCTTTATTATTTGAAGAGTTCCCTACACAAAATGAATCCGAAAATTAAAAAACTCTATTAAACTATTACGCGAAGTTTGAAATCGTTCGCGGACGATTTTTATGATTCCTGCGGACCACTAGTGGTCCGCGAACCACTGGTTTATATGGATTCTTGTGGGAGCAGATCTATGACCCCATAAACTGCAATATACCTAATTAATCATTATCTTTACTTATTTTATTAAAGTATCGCTGTCTGTACGCAGGTACACTTAGATCTTTTAAACTACGCATAGAATTTTGACGCGGTTTTTATCATTTCTGTGGCGGATCCAGAGGAGAAGGGGGCTAAGGGGTTCAAGGCCCTCCCCCCTCCCCCGAAGTATGCGATTCCCTTGAATGCGAGCTTTTTAGTGTTTACCTTGATAAACGAAAATACGATAAGTACAAACGAAAATCTTGAATCCGCCTCTGTTCTGACTTCTAAACGAACAAAAACCTGAAGATTCTACTTTGTAGGGACGTATTGAGGGATCCCGAGTGGATCCTTTCAAACTTTACCATAATCAGATATTCAATGATAACGTCTTATAAATCGATGACCGTCACTGTCCGTCACGTTCCGCCTGTTGATAGGCTGACCCGGACGTAATACATGCCGGGTCCACTAAGGCTCTTGCATGCATTGTTGTTTATTACAATGTCATCAATGTTTTGGCGATTGTAGCGACATGCGACACTATAGGATATTAAAATAAATAAAAAAGAAAAGCTCTCACAGCATGGTTGTTTATTACAATGTCATCAATGTTTTCTAATAACGTTATCACGTAAAACTATCATCCGTCAACCGATTTTACAAACAACCTTTTTTTATAAAGTCACTTGATCCAATAAAACGTTAAAGACGCACGTCTGTAACGTTTTATTGTAATATTTTACACATTTAGATTCAGTTACCGAGTCACTTTCCTCACAGTCCTGATTGATAGTTTCCACGCACGTACAAAAGAGAAATTTCTTTATTGAATAGCCTATTTAAAGCGAGGCAGCAATTTTGTGTAAAGAAGGCACAGCTTAAGTAAATATTAGAACGTGTGGACAAGTGTGTGGGAGCGTAACTGTCTCTTATTGTTCACTGTATTGTAGGTTACTTGCACAATTAGCAAGAAATGTTTGTCTTCACGGTATTTTTATAAATAATGTGAGAACTTTAAACTGTTTGAAGAACATACTTATTGTATAATGCAAGTGTTTTATGTTGATAGAATGTATGAGCAATGTGTGAAACTTGACGCTTTTTTAAACTGAATGTGTATTATAATTTTACCTCTTTACTGTATTATTTATTCTAATTATGATGGCTGGGGAGTCCAAGTAGCTATCTTGGATTTATTCGAACGTCTTGGGGACCTATTTAATTTTTAAGGTAATTAGTTAAAAAGTTTAGGATGTATATCCTTACAATAGTAGGGAAGGGAGTTGCTTAAAAAAGAAACTTACGACTCAAGAAAATTACGACTTACGGTTCGGAAAAGCCGAAATCTAGTGGCGGCTTTTTAAAAAACTAAATTAATTATTATTACAAAAATATTGCAAAAATGGCATTTTAAAAAAGTGGCCATGAGTTTTTATTGCCAAGTTCTTTTTTCACGGCTTTACTCTTGCGAACTTGGCATGAAATGTAGAAACATTCTATTCCAAGTTTGGTCTGACGTTCATAAGCGCTGTATTTTGTAACCTAAGTGAATAAAGTACTTTGACTTTTGACTTTTTTTAAATAAAACATCAAAGTAGGAAAACCCTTTCACATAATCGTTGAAATATTAGATCAGCGTGTCTAGGATATTAAACTGAACCATTTGTATAATATCTAATGCATTCGAGTATATCTATTGATCAGTATGTTTGACGTCATAACGTCTTATAAATCCATGACCTGCTGCACTCACGAAAAAATTTGACGTCGCCGCTCACGTTCCGTCTGCTGATAGGTTGAAGTGCTGTGGCTGTCGGGCGCATACGCGCTCACACCCGGGTCCACTAAAACTGTCACAGGGATGGCTTTTTATTATAATATCATATTTTTTTTTGGCGATTGCAGTGACATGCGATATACTAGCAAAAAAAGAAGGTGACACGGGCATGGTTGTTTGTTCAATATCATCAATGTTTTCATATATAAATTATCGTCCGTACTTGTGTATCGTGACCTTACAGACATTTTTTTTACTAAATATATTCATCGGCTGCCCAAGATACGCGTCACTATATAAAGGGCTAATATTCAGTAGGGGTACTCAACAGGGTACGAGGTATCCCCCTTATGATAATCTGCCGCGCTCGAGTAAATCCAAGTTTGCTAATTGGGCTCCCCATCTATGAGGTACCTTTTAACAGCCCACTAAACAGTGAGGCAGTCAGCACGTAAATGCAATGCAAGTGGAAAAGTTAGTTTTTATTTTCAATGTTACAGCCATTCTATTGAACCGCTATACACATAGAACATCGATAGTTACATCCATTTCATTACACTGTTACATTCAACCCTACTAGGAGTAGGGATGGTTGGAACAAATTCTACTTCTTTTTTCCGTTTTTGATGTTTTGAACTGTTGTTAATAGATAGCTGAAAGACAAATATTATTATTATTATTATTAGTGTACAAATTAGAATTTTAATATTCAAAATACTCATTGAAATATTACGTGAAAGTTTAAAATTGTTACATTCATCTCTGGTACCCCTACCTAATTATGTAGTAAATTATTCACATCAATTTCATATCGTGTTTAAAAATAATTCAATAAAACAAAAGGTAATTTGAAATGGTTTCGTTCATTAGATATGATCTTGATGGATGGTGTGAGAAAATATAATGTATTACTGAGAGACAAAAAACGTGGGCAATGGTAAATAAGTTTTAAGGTTATCGATCTTCCAGAGTTAATAAAGTATTGCCGGCACAAAATACCGAGAATATAGAAGGTAAGGTGTACCAGAAGCTCATGAACCTTTTTTTTTAATAATTTGTATTTTTTATAAGGCAATGTTACCTAACTGCTAGTGGTTCCTACTGCGATTATAATCTTTGATAGTTTATCATTGAAAAGTATGTTTTTTTAATTTATTTAATAAAAATGCGGCAGTATGTCGTGCGGATTTCTAATCGCCAAAAGTGGAGAGGAACGAGTAGAAGAAGATAGTATGAAAGTTTTTGTGTTTGAATATTTATTATTCACTGCAAAATCTGATATTTACGCGGCCAAAACTGTTGCAGTAAATATTTGTTTTGTTCGAGCAATGAAATGGATACTAAGTTTTATTAAAGAAAATTGATAATAACAAAATTATTCTAGATCAATAAAAAATACAACGATCAAGACTTGTTGTCAAGTACTTGAGTTACCATCTCCAAATTATATTTTTCTCATTTTTCATCAGATTCTGGTACACCTATAATCTTTACGTAACGCGCACGCGAGCAATGAAGCAAAATTTAGGGGGAAATTAATCGGATTGGGGGTTTATAGGGACTTTTTGAGGATAACAGAACCGCCCGCCAGTCAGTCAAAGATTGTCTATTTATGCGAGGCTCAAAGAGGTACCTACACGTATGAAGCACGGACATACCCCCCACCCCCTTCCCCAGAAATTGCAAAAGGGTAGGAACACAGTATACATTTGGCTGTTGTTTAGTAAATTTTACGCCTCCCCCTACGCTCCGAAATTACGAACCCAACGCTCCGAAATTACGAATCCTCTTCGAAAAACGATCTTGAGTTCGCCCATGGTATGAAGGTCACCTTCTGTACTCTCGATATTATGTACAGCCGCCTTTTAGTAACCGTCCATTAGCTACGTTGTTCTCGGTAGGTACATTTGTACTTCGAAACATCATTACTGGCTATGATTGGAACTATAATGGCGGCTATTTGCAGACATTATCTGAGTTAGTTTTGATTTGAGCGGGAGTTGTTCAACGGTAAAGATCTTTTATGAGATTTTAAATAGAACTCAGCAATGAAATTCCCTTAGCTGTCCCAGAAAGCAAATGTTTATACTTAGATTTTCTAATCCAATAAAAATTTACCTATGAGCTATGAGCGCTTGAACGAATGAAGGACAAGAAAAAAAAATACATTAGAAAGAAAAACATACAAATAGAACTATTGGTGTATATTCTGGACCGCGCCATCCCTTTCAATTATTAAGTAAATATTGACTGCAAAGCGTGAAAGAGAGACTTTGACAGGTATTGTCCACAAGGTATCGTTATCTCTTTCTACACAGTGATCAATTTTGTGAGGTTATGGCGCTGTCCATGAACACCCTTTTGTTAATTGATGGCAATGTAGCTTTTCGCAAGTGGCAAATATTTAATTGTAATTTAATTTAAAATTCATTTATTATATTCAATACTTAAAATATATTTACTCTACACTCCAACTGCTGATATTCAACGTATCATACGGATTTTGAACATATATTATGTTTTTCACACTGTAAATGTAGAGCAGAGTAATGATGATAGCTCGGTTTCCCGCCATTTTTACATTTCAAATTAGAACACACATTGCCCTTACGGAAAACTGCTAATCGATCGCTAATCGATAATACGACTAGCATTGAGTGTGTGGTGTGACTATAATAGTCATTCTATTGTAACGAATAAAGCAAGTCCCACGGGTGTTAAGTAAGTGTCAAAACAAATTACCGGTTCTAATCAGAACCTGGGATCGCAATTTGCGGCGTGTCGTAATAACTTGAGTGGTTTTTGATTAACGATGGTAGGTGTAATTTTTTATTAGCTATGTTAGTTTTTTTAGCCGAGACGGCCACGGAGACTTTATATACGTTTAGGGTAAGATGTGTTTGTGTATGTGTCTGTTATTATTTTTCTCGAAAACGGCTGAGCCGATTTCAAACTGGGTTTTTTCATCAGGTTCTTGGCTAAGTTTTAATATACTATGCCGCAAGCGGGTGCTACATTGCTTTTGTTTCTCCAAAACGGATATTTATTTTTTTCTCGGAGACAATTGAGAAACGTTTTTGCTCTGTGTAAGTTTCATTCCTGAACATGTTCTTAAATAAGTTTTCATACTACAGACTACAGAGGGCGCCAGAGAAACAAATGCATGTGCTGTGGCACACGCATTTGTTTCTCTAAAAGTTTCTAGTTCACCTTTTTATTATTAAATCGGACGGTGTATCTATAGATACTAATATTATAAAGCAGAAGAGTTTCTTTGTTTGTTTGTTTGAACCCGGTTATCTCAGGAACTACTGATCAGAATTGAAAAATTATTTCACTGTTGGATAGCCCATTTATCGAGAAGGAAGATAATATAAATAATAAAGAAGAAGGCTATAGGCTAACATTACGCTACGACCAACAGGAGCGGAGCAGCAATGAGAAATGTTCCAAAAATTACGCAGACGAAGTTGCGCGGGACAGCTAGTTATGCATAAAATCTCAAAAGTTTGAAATAAAAACAAAATTAAAAATTTTGTTTTTTAATTCAACGGCGGGCGTAAAAAGGGTCAAATAAAATTTTAAAACCACCCGACCACCAGGAGGTATTAACCGAAGAAAATCCGACGAGGTCTGCCATTCGCTGACCTGCCACATGCACAAAACTATATGATTCAATTCAGGGCAGTAAGTAAATGTCATACCAGAGGGTAAGTGATACAAAAACTCGATCGAACCCACGACCTCCAGCTTAGCAGTCAGTGTTACTAACCACTAGACCAACAGACCAGTCGAAGATAAAGCAAAATAAATTAAAAGATAATGTAAGGTTCCTATCCATCGACGGCACAAATGTCAGTTTCGTTACTATAGCACCAGTTATTTTAACAGGCAGTTAACGGTAGATAAGCTATTGAGACCGGCCTTTAGAAGTCATACAGTCAGGATAAGTATTCATATGAATAGATTAAAACGGTCATTATTAATGTAGTTTACTTCTGGTTAATGCTCGTCATATATAACTCTATGCTATGCAATCTCAGTTACTACCTTGATTGATTATTCCTAGTTTAGAATTTACTGGTCTAACTAGATATGATCCAACGTTAGTTATTATAAATACTGGCTGTCATCGCATTGGAATAACTTCTTAGCTTTATCTTGCGGCTTCGACCGCTGAAACACATGTTTATTTATATCCAGAACAATGTAAAACAAAAGATCGTTGACCGGTGACGTTATTATTATAAAGTAACTTCTCCTAGCATCTTTTCATGTAAAACCAAAAACAAATACAAAATTATATAGATCAAACTTCAAAACTGATAGAATTTCATAAAAACTTGCAACTACTGTACCCTCTGAGGGGATAAATTTCCAAAAATCATTGCTTAGTAAAAATGCCTACAACATAAATGGCTCCAAATTTTAGGTTTGTAGCCCTAATGGTTTAGGCTCTGCGTTGATTAATAAGTCAGTCAGATAATCAGGACAAGTAATAAATAGATTAAAACAGTAATTATGAAAACAGTTTAGTTCTGAAATGTTCGTCTTAAATAACTTTATGCTATGCAATCTACCTTCTAACTAGCTTTGATTGATTATTGCCATTAGCTTCTATGGTCTAACCACATATGATCCAATGTTAGTTATTATAAATACTGGCTGTCATCGCATTGGAATAACTTCTTAGCTTTGTCTTGCGGCTTCGCCCGTTGATACACATGTTTATTTATGTAAAACCAATAACAAATACAAAATTATATAGACTAAACTTCAAAACTGATAGAGTTACATAAAAACTTGCAGTTATTGTACCCTCTGAGGGGATAAATTTCCAAAAATAATTGCTTAGTAAAAATGCCTACAACATAAATGGCTCCAAATTTTAGGTTTGTAGCCCTAGTGGTTTAGGCTCTGCGATGATTAATAAGTCAGTCAGATAATCAGGACAAGTAATAAATAGATTAAAACAGTAATTATGAAAACAGTTTAGTTCTAAAATGTTCGTCTTAAATAACTCTATGCTATGCAATCTACGTTCTAACTAGCTTTGATTGATTATTGCCATTACCTTTTATGGTATACCACATATGATCCAATGTTAGTTATTATAAATACTGGCTGTCATCGAATTGCAATAACTTCTTAGCTTTGTCTGGCGGCTTCACCCGCTAAAACACATGTTTATTTATGTAAAACTAAAAAGACAAATATAAAATTATATAGACCAAACTTCAAAACTGATAGAATTTCATAAAAACTTGCAACTACAGATGTGTATGTACACTGTTAGAAACCGGCAAGGTCACCTTGGCGGGAAGCCTTGTTTCCTACTATCTGGAAGACGCTTAAATAGAAACATACATATCATTTATAACATCACAATGCGACGACAGCCAGTATTTATAATAACTAACATTGGATCGTATAAGTATTTATAATGACTAACATGAAATGTAATTTGGTTTATAATATCCGTCTACACTGTTCGAAACCAGCAAGGTCACCTTGGCGGGAAGCCTTGTGGCCAACCGTCTGGAACATGCTTTAGATACAAAATTAGGGATCTGCGTGTCGAGCCATGCGGAGTGTAGAGTTACGTAGTTACCCACCACACAGAACCACACGACAAACCCAAGGTTATTTTTCAGGAGAGAGGGGATCGGTACATGTGCATGTGTAAAATGTTCCATTTTGTGATTTATTGAAAAAGGTTTTACTTCGAGTAGCCGTTTGATGCAACTGAATTAACGAAACCTGCAATGAGAAGCATGGTAACTCACGTTTGGCAACTTTTCAGGAAAGCGCGGCAAAATTTCGTGTACGAGTACAAAATGTTTTTGTTAAAAATAAACTTAAAATTTATTATTAATTGAGTTGTTTCTATTATATTATATACTAGCTGACTCGCGCAACTTCGTATGCCTAAATTTTCCCATTTTGCAACATTTTACATCGCTGCTCCGATCCTATTGGTCTTAGTGTGATGTTGTACAACCTATAGCCTTCCTCGATAAATGGGCTACCAAATAAGAATATTTTTTAAATTCAGACCAGTAGATTCTGAGATTACCGCGTTCAAACAAACAAACTTTTCAGCTTTATAATATTAGTATAGATTAATTTTGGATACCTACCTTTGTAAAATCAAATATTTTAAGTAAGTACATTAAATTGATGTTTTTTTTTTGAGTTGCCATAGACATTCATTACAAAATCGTGGATTTATGTGGTTTGGATAAATTCTAATTTAATCATACTTTATCTTTATAAACACATTTTCCCGTATTGTGCGCCCTGAATTTTATTTGTACATAGAGATGCGATTAAAATACACTTGGCGGACCAATACTTACAATTTTACACTCTCTAAATCACAGACGAAAAAAAGAAGTAGAGACCCGTTGAATGTAACTCAATTTGTCCAAAAAGTGACTTACCATTTTTTCATTGCAGGTGTCTTAGTGTTTCTATTTGGTAATGTTGTCCATTGAGTTTTATTTTTAACATAGGTAGTTAGGCCCCACGTATAAACGTTTTATAAGAAGAATAGTCATAAAAGTTTAACAGCTGATCCTAATAACATAAGTACCTTTAATTGTCTGTTAAAATATCTAACTCTAGTAGCAAAACCACCTACACAATCAAAAAAAAAATTAGATTTGCTATCTATCGGTTATCAAAACGTACACATGTCAGATTCGTTACTGGAGTTAACTATTTCAACGGACAGTCAATAATAGATAAGTTTTTGAGACCGGTCAGTAGTCGTGGCATAAAATACCTAAAATGCCTACAGAAGGTAATCACATAGGCATTGCTTGTGGATATGGAAAGGTCAAACGGCCAAACGTCCACAAAATAACGACAACACAGAAGGTAAAGTGTTTTATAAACATTACCTTCTGTATTCTTAGTATTATGGTCTCGGCGTGCGGCATCTCAATTAGCGGGAATGCTGGTGACCTGAGGCTCATCTACATGTATGAGGAGAAGGAAACGAATCTCTAATGAACTAGACCCTCCAATGCTAATATACATATAACGTATACTAATATCCATACTCATATTATAAATCCGCGTAGTGACGGTGTAAGAATATAAAGTGTCATCACCCTGTAGTTTTCCTACTGTCCACCGGGTTGTGTAATTAAACAACGTTATTTCTTCTCTAAACACAAATTACAAATTAGAAGTAGGTACACAAGAGTAGGTGGAATTTACACAAGAACTAGTAGGTTTATAGAATAGATAAAAAATAAATAATACAGGAAAGCAAGATTATTGAGTAATACAGAAACAGAAACTACCATTACCGAAATAACTTAATAACACGAAAGAATTTAATAAGCAAGCAATGCGCGGAGTGTTCGTCGGGCAGAAGCGAACAAAGCACTGGTTGGTGGGAGTGTGACAAAACCGAATGGGCGCGGAGACAGCCGAGCCTTGTCGAATGATCCGGCGGATTCTTTCGGCACCTGTCGTCATGCCGCTACAACCCCATCTCATCCTAAGAGTATCGTAAGCAGCGACTAAGAGAACATAACCAGTGCGAAGAGAGGGAAACTCTAAACAGAGCTCTCTCAAAGGAGAGACTCCCGACCGAGGGTTGACAGGGCTCCAGCTTTTCTACCGTATGTGAAATCAGTGACGGACCAAGTTGGAACTACTGTTCCAACTTGGTCCGTCACTCATTTATGCATGTATGCAGTACTCTGCAGTAATACTCCATTATGACTGTATGGTACTGTACTGGTGTAGATTTTAAAATAGTACCATAAGCCTAACATAATTAAGAACATTGTGTAAACCTACAATCTCATTTAATATATGTTCGTAAACTTTCGCGATTTGAACACATTATAGAATTTCATAAGCCACGGGTCTTAATCGCGTAAATATTTATATATTTAGCCTTAAAATAAAATATTTACGCGATTAAGATTAATTTAGATTAAGCTTATAAAATTCTATAACCTCATTTATGTAACTAAATAAATATTTATTATTATTATTTTAAAGTCCGTACTCCAAGGTAGCTAAGCACCTACATAGCTTAGCCAAAAAATATTTAGAATAGTCCCCATTCTAAATATTTTTTGGCTAAGCACAAGAATTCCGAACCCATAGACGATTTTCAGGAATGAGTGGATTGAGTCGATGTTGCTAGCTCTGTATTGCACCTCATTTTTCAAACAAAACTTCGTTTCATTCAATTACCTCCAGGTTTGTTCAAAATTCTAGGTAAAGTATCCGTTTTTTAACGCAATCGATTGCGGACATCGTCCAATTCGTATGATACCCTCAAGCCATGGTTAAAACGCATAAATGCACAAATACAGAAGCGAAATATTTTATAAAGCTGCTATTCCATGAAGGTACTATAATCACACTTAATAGGTCTATTTGATTGCGTACACTATTCCAGAAGCCTGATGCAACATTGTCTTTTAATATAAATGAGTTACACACATGACATGAGGCGTGTTCAAGCACTATTAGTCTAAAGTCTAGTCTAGACCTACACTGCGAAAAGAGTGCTACAGATTTAATTTCGCAATTCTGTAACACAAGGAATATAATTCGCTATATTTTGTGGTATGTCTATTACTGAACTTATATCCAGAAAATATTAGGAAAAGTAGTGCGAGCTAAGCCTTTCTGAAACATAATATACACGATGTATCACATAAGTAGTTGCCGACAATTATGTTTTAAGTAAAAATATAGGTTATATAAACAACATTCGATCTTTAAAAACGGAAAACTAAGGCACACATAGATAATTTACATATTGCAATGTCACACTATTATAAAAAGTCGAAAAGTAGACAAGCATGATCTAATTATCACGAGCAAAAAATAGAAAAATGTAATCTTCTGCTGTCATCTGTTGACGCCGGCGTTGCAACACGGACATATAAAAACAAGACAATTGTATTGTATTTTAAGGGGCCGCTTTTTGAGCGCTTGTTACCTATCTACACTTTTTTACTTAACATTGGTTGCCGATATGAGCACGAATTATAACATGGGGTTCAAAAATCATACAGACATGACTGACCAATCAAAGTGGGGCACTTTGATTGGTCAGTCATGTCTGTCTTACTTCAATCCAAACTTTGACTGCCTCGATGTCGCGGTGTGAGTGTGTACAACTGTTGCGCAAGAGGTAGTGTGTTATATTGCCATAAATGGTAAATGTGCTGAATTAATGATATATTTTCACATTTCTTGTAATCACATTTTAGCAAATAAAGATTTGATTTGATTCGATTCCCACACCGGACATCCACTTTGTGCGATCCACGTCCAGGAATTGTTGTTTCGAGTCTCCATGAACTGTAAGTTTGTAAAATCCCCGGCTACTTAAGACTTATATCCTACTGTGGGAGTTGTCTTTAAAAAAAGGCCAATTCACATGATTCGTGCCGGTAACTATACCTTTTTGTAAAGTGTTTACTCGCAATATTTTATTCAGATTGAAACAGGATTTGCAGCATTCGCCACATTTTATTTTTATAGTTGTCAGCTTTAATTTTACTTCATTGCTTGACATTTTCGACTGTATTGTAGCATGCAACGCCCACGTGGGGACATTTAAAAAGCAAATTCATGTTGCAGTGCAACCGTTGAGGGTGATGTCACACAAGGGATTTCTGATCGTGCGTGGCGAACATGACGTGGGCGCGTAAGTGTAGGTACTTCAGAAATACGGAGAGTACATGCTTTTCGAACCACTTTACTCCAAAGATGATCCGAGATTGCGTGTCCGTGAATGATATGGGTGCGTTGCTCGAACAAGTTAGGTATAAAGGTTTCATGTTGTACTCTGGATATTTTGTGGGGTAACTACTATATGTATACAACGTGAATACTTAATCCCTGTCCGATCTAATAATGTGCTGTTTGGTATTATGGTCCAATTTCCTGTTTGGTATTTAATATAGTAATAGTGGGAGTGTGTCCGACTGCTACGCAAGAGGTTGTGGGTTCGATTCCCACACGGGACACCACTTTGTGTGATCCACAAATTGTTGTTCCGAGTCTGGGTGTACTTTGTGTCCGTGACTTGTATGTTTGTAAAGTCCCCCGCGACACAGGGCTTGTACCTACTGCGGGAGTCGTCTTTAAAAAAAAAATAGTACTTACTATGTAATTAGCAGCCGTATCTACAACAGAATTAATGACACTATAGATGTATTTAATCTAAACTATATGCAAACAAAAAATTAAATTTAACAGTGGCTTTTTACCTTGACATACTCTGAAACGGAGAAAATAATTTCGTAGCGCACACACACACACACACACATGCTAACGTCTATGCTGGTTTAATAATTAAATGAAAAGTATATGATATGGAAGGCGCTGGCAGCCGTCACACAGTTCATACTAGTACGGCTGACAACGTTTAAACATATCAGTTGAACACATACTATGTATATTCCTAGGTACTTGTAATATAGTGACCAGCTGATATGTAATTTGTTAAATAGTGTTTTTGGTTAATAAATATTATTGTTATTATTAAAAAAAAAAAATAGTAATAGTAACCATTTATTTCAGGCTACTAAGGTCCATATCATACAAATACACACACAAAAAATACATCTTAATAAATTAATACATCTATACTAATATTATAAAGCGGAAGAGTTTGTTTGTTTGATTGTTGGTTTGTTTGTTTAAACGCGCTAATCTCAGGATCTACTGGTCCGATTTGAAAAATTCTTTTTTTGTTGGATAGCCCATTTATCGAGGAAGGCTATAGGCTATATAACATCGCGCTACGACTAATAGGAGCGGAGAAGCGACAAGAAATGTTTCAAAAACGGGGAGAAATTACGCATACGAAGTTGCGCGGGACAGCTAGTAAGTTATATGTAATTAAATTATTACTTTAAACGACACCGAGACTGTGACGAAAGGTGGTGTTGTGTTTAATCTATTATTTTATTTTAGTGGCCTAGAAATATATTTATCAGTTGTCTGGTTAACATACGAGTAATACAGGTTCTGATTATGACTTCTTTTTACAGTGCGGACTAGGTCTTACTATGAAATTTTATTTCATACTAGCTGACCCGCGCAACTTCGTCTGCGTACATTTTGCCCGTTTTTGCAACATTTCTCATTGCTGCTCTGCTTCTATTGGTCGTAGCGTGATGTTATATAGCCTATAGCCTTCCTCGATAAACGGGCTATTCAAGGATCAGTAGTTTCTGAGATTACTGCGTTCAAAGAAACAAACAAACTCTTTAGCTTTATAATATTAGTATAGATTCTCGTGATTGTTTTTATATTTTATCAAGTTTGACCCTATTATCTCAGCCAAATATAAAAAATGAAAAATCCGAAATGTTTAATTTTATATGGGAACACAGTTTGATTTTATCACAATGTTATAACAAAAGGTGTAAGTCGGCAAAGTCACTTACAGTGAAGTCCTTCACCCTATTATTTAAATGCCACTATATTTACGAAGTAACGCATCAAGTAGCGGTGTGACAGTAATTGTAGCTCTGCTTGCATTGTTAGGGATCATCAGCGTGATGTTACGTAATTATGGTTAAATATGATTGCATTGTACATTTTTAAGGTTCCGTAAAAGGAATCGTAGAATGAACTCCTTTAGTACACATACCTCTCTAATTATAAGCAATGTGTCCATCTATACATATAGATTATCGATGTCTCTTTAAAGGAGATATAAGTGAATCAGTGGCGGGGAGTCCTTTGATCACCATTCTTTTCGGTTTCCCTTTGAATTCTAGATACCTACATAATATTTATTTACTAGCTGACCCGCGCAACTTCGTCTGCATAAATTTTCCCCGTTTTTGCAACATTTCTTATTGCTGCTCTGCTCCTTAATTCTCCACTATTTAATGGATGTTATTATACATATAAACCTTTCTCTTCAATCACTCTATCTATTAAAAAAAACCGCATCAAAATCCGTTGCGTACTTTTAAAGATACATAGGGATATAGGGACAGAGAAAGCGACTTTGTTTTATATTATGTAGTGATGTAGTGATTGTGATTATGTCGTTTTGGAATATTTAAATCTCGGGAGGGAGCGTTGATATCTGTGACACAGTTTAGAACTACTACAGGTATCATCGTTTCCAAATGTACTTTGTAGAAACTGTTTCTTATTCCATAAATAAATAAATAATAATTAAAAAAAAAAAGTATAAATAACCGTGTCCAGCTATTATCGAGTTACCTTGGGATGATTTTAACTCTTCGCCGCTGGAGTGAATAGCTTTACTTGTTTGTTTTTTGTTGAGATGACGTATAAAACCTAAAACCATAAACTATGTCTGCAAAATCTATTTTTTTAATGCTAGAGTTGGATAGGTTCCTTAAGTTGATTTTTTTGACTACTTCTGTATGAATATCTTGTAGGTACCACTTATTTACGAACACTGCCGTAGAATTTAAAAAAAAATAGTTACCAAGGATTGTTTTATTCATTTTAGAGTTTTTAGAGTTCTGTAGCCAAAATGGCAAAACGGAACCCTTATAGTTTCGCCATGTAAATCCGTCCATCCATCCTTTCGGCAGCTTAGCTCAGAAACTGGTAGTACTAGAAAGAAGCCGTAATTTTGCATGTTGAAGATACTTACGCCGATAAAGTTTAAAAAATAAAATCTTGTTTAATTTTTATTTATTTTTTTCACCAGCCTCATCATGTGGGATATCTTAAGCCGGATCCCCACTTGAGCAGCCGCGGGGCGAGCGGCCGCCTCAACTCGCGGCAGCTCCAGTGGAGACGCTGCCGCGGGTCGAGGCGTGCCGCGTCTTGAGCCAAACGAGGCGGCCTCGTGACGAGATATTTTGTGTCGGTAAACGTCGGTGCTCAAAGGCGCCTCAGTGTGAGCCACGCGAACAGTGGAGACGGACGTTGTACGCTCACTTCGCGGCAAAATGGACAATAATAAATGCATTGAGTTAATTAAAGAATATCAAAGCCACATGCTTCTATGGGATCCGACGTCACCACATCATTATAATAAGGCCTTTAAGGAAGATTCCTGGAAAATTATAAGTAAGAAAATAGGAATATCTGTAACGGAAGTGAAAAAGAAGATGACGGCACTTTGTGGTTCTTTTCGGAGGGAAAAATCCCGACACAAACAAAGTCTCATCACGAGATCAGGTAAATATATTTTTGTTGTAATATTTCAATTTCTTAAGTGACGAAATCTGCATTCCGGATCGTACCGGCTCATTGGGGATTGAGAATCTGATATTATTATTCCCTTCCTCTGTGGCGCAGCCATGGTATGGCCCGTGTACAGATTGACATTTCTGTGAACGCGCCATGCTGTGGCGTCATTGTCCGCGCGCTCTAAATGTACGAGTAGCTATAGTAAAAACTAAAACTATGTCTATCTTGCTTTAAGTTGTATAAAGTGTGTAGATAAATAAAAAAGACGGCGTATAGGCACATTTAACGACTCTGAAAGTATTTTAGTAGAAATATACAAGCATTCCAATGTTGGTGTCTCTTTGTTCAGTCAGTGTAGCGCGAGCCGGGTGCGCGTAATAACGAAATTGTGTGTATTTTCCGTGTTTTTGTGTTTTTGTGCTATTATATCATGAATGGGTATGTAATAAACATTTTTTAATGCATAGACTATGTATTCAATACAGAGTTTTGGCAGAAATAGGTATTGCTTGACCCCATGAATTATTGGCGGGAAAAATTTTTTTTTCTTAATAAAATGAATTTTATAAATATATTTAATAAAAAAACTGACCTAAAGCATTTTTATAACGTTAGCTTATTTCATAACGATAACAACTACATAAGTTTCTTTGTATAGCGTTCATACAAAATATTAGAGATATGGTCATTTTAAATGATCGATACCCCAGACGCCACTCTGAGGTGGCGGCCATTTTGCACACGCGCCACTGACGTGACAGTTAGCGCAAAATGGCCCCCACAGTTGAACGGAGTCCAGTCACTGAACATATTTTAGTTTCGATGAATAACAATAAACATTTTAGTTCAATATAGGGTTGCCATCCGTCTGGGTTTCCCCGGATTTGTCCTAGTTTAGAGGGCATCCGGGGAGCGTCCGGGGAAGGTTTCATGTGTAGACTAAAGAGTTCTGTTACCTAAAGTATTAATTATATTAAATTACAACAGGAAGGGGTATGCACATATCTATTTAAAATGCAATTTCATGTTTAAATTATTTATTGTTACTGCTTATACCCATACCTACCTTATAATTTTTTCCAGGCCGTAACGAAATTTATATTTCAAAATGGTTCGCTTACGAGCACTTCCACTTTTTAGCGGACAAATTCACTCCCCGTGAAACTACGTCTACCGACAAGTCGACAACGGACACAATGCAGAAAGAACCATCAACAGCTGCTGCAACTGATACTTATGTAAATATTTATTATCTCTTTTTTTTTTAAAACATTACTTTTTGGTTTATTATATCATCAATATCTAGTAACAAAGTGTGTAGCCAAGTGTGAACGAATTGATTTTGCGTCATTTGCAGACCTTCGTGGAATTGCGCGTAAAGGTAAGAACGAGGTCCCAACTTCTTCATGTTTCCAAGACCCATTTGCAAAATTCCCATCAACTTCAGAATCTAAACTTCCTGCTGGTGTATAAATATTTATGCGCATTTTTCTTAAAAAATTATGCAAATAAACAGTAGCCAATACCACTTTGGTAGCAATATTTGGTTCCAATAACATTGGCTTTCTTAACACTCTAAATACAGAACTCATAATACCAAAAGCATTTTCTACCACGCGCCGTGCTCTAGATAGACGGTAATTAAATACTCTTTCTGGGGAGCCATTATCTGGAGTCCCCTCAAATGGTTTCATTGTATAATTATTTAAGGCAAATGCCTTGTCAGCTAATATAACATAAGGTACTTCAATTAAATATGGTACCTGTAATATACTAGGTGCTGGCAACTTTAATTCCTTATTTTCCAATTTCGAATATAATGTAGAGTTTCTGAAGACTCCACCATCAGATATGCGTCCTTGACAACCAACATCTACATACAAAAAATTGTAATGAGCATCTACCAATCCTAGCAATACGATGCTAGGAAAATCCTTATAATTTATATATTCTCCATGACTATTCAGCGGTGATTGGAGAACAATATGTTTCCCATCAAGGGCACCAATGCAATGAGGAAAATGCCAATAATTATCAAAATCTTCTGATATTTTTAACCATTCTTCTTCTGACGATGGTATCTGAAAATTCAAATGAATTTAAATATACTACCACTAGATTCACATTTACAATAATTATGGTCTGAGGTGGTTGTCATGTGATCAATGCATGAATGTATGAATAGAGTATAAAGATGTTTTGTGAGAAAAAAAATACAGCGATGACATCAGCGGTAGTAATGTTTCCCTAATAATTTAATTTATTTCAATTACAGAATAAAGAAACAGTTGTGAATGAAACACTACCTGAAACATCTTCCGAAAACTTAACATTGTCCCTCGATGACCAACGACAGTTGCCGTCTACAACTCCGAGATCAAATAAAAGAAAGGAGACAGATATTTTGGAAAATAACATTGATCTTGATAAAGCTATAGAGGTGTTAAATTATACTGATGATACCTACGATACTTTCGGTAAACATGTTGCAGCAAAACTTAGAAAATATGACGCTCTAACATCAGCACACGTAGAAAAGAGTATAATGGACATCATTTTTCAAGCAGATGTGGGTATGTTGCCTGGCACACGAAAGGATACTACACTCAGGAATACGGGCAAAACCAAACTTCTGCACTACCACAAAATGCTGTTGGGAGTTTTGAAGAATCTCCTACACATATTTGTAACTTATAATTATTTACTATAAATAAAGGATAATTTGAAAAACATACCTGAACATATTCATTTAGCACTTCTACCAAGCCATCACATGTTTCGCGAACAATTTTAGAAATAGATTGCTTTGATACTCTAAAAAGGTATTGTAAACTAACAAATGAATCACCAGTTGCCAAATATCTTAATGTTATCGCAAGTCTTTCTCTAGTCGTTATGGCTTTGCGGAACGACGTGTCTTTTTTTCCAATTATTGGATGAAGTTTCATACATAGACCATCAAATGTTTCAGAATTCATTCTAATAAAATTTTGTATAGTATCTTCTACTCCTTCAAAAGTCATATCTGACAATATTTCTTTGAAATGATCATTTCGCTGCCGATATAATTCCTTGATCCACCATTGACGTTTGACTTTCTGTCCTTTTTTCTTTTTGTAGTGATTAATTATCACTAAAGCTGCAGCGATTTTGCGTGCGTCACCCATGGTAGCTAGTAAGAAACTAGATAAATTCGTTGCTCGGCTTGAGGCACGCTGCCGAGTTGCTGATTAATGTGGCTCAAGTGGAGATGCATGAAGTTTCCGCGGCGCGCGGCATGCTCAGATTGAGGCAGCTCGCCCCGCGGCTGCTCAAGTGGGGATCCGGCTTTAAACAGATCTTTTAAAAATATTTAGGGGCGATGAATACCATTTTTAGGGTTCCGTAGCCAAAATGACAAAACGGAACCCTTATAGTTTCGCCATGTCCGTCCGTCCGCAGCTTAGCTCAGGGACTATTAGTGCTAGAAGGCTGTAATTTTGCATGGATACATATTACTTACGCCGACAAAGTGAAGAATAAAATCTTGAAAAACCTTTTTTGGTACCTACCTCTCCTATATGTAAAGTGGGGATATATTTTTTTTATCACCTACCCCATCGTGTCGGATATCATTAGATAGGTCTTCTAAAAACGTTTAGGGTTTGTGAAAACCATTTGTAGATTTAGGGAACTTGCTTGTGAACTAAAGTGTAAATTTTTGCTTGAGTCGAGTGTCTCCCCCCTACCAGCTTAATGTTTGATGTTGGGCAAGTGAAGAAAATCACGGTAGTAGTATATATTTAGTGAAATGAAAAGAAAAACTATCACAGCTAAGTAGGCTGTATAAGTTAAGAGTAAGAGTTGATCAAATGAAAAGTAACAAAATTTTCTAGGTATAACGTTGTAAGTATGAAACAAAAACAACAGAAAACCCACTTCTTAAGCCGCATTATTCGGATGGGGAGAGGACTACAGAACCCTAAATTGTGCTTGGCCCGACGGGCACTTGCCCGGTTTTCGATTTAGGGATCTGTCTGTGAAATATAAAGGCTTAAAGTGCAATTTTTTGTTAGAGTCGAGTGTATCCCGCTAAATGGTTGGTTTTGGAGATGTGAATAAATTGAGGGTAGTAGTATATATAACGAAATTAAAAGGAAAACTATTACAGCTAAGTAGGCTACAAGTAACAGCCGTGAGAAGTACCAAATTTTTCGTGTCAATTTAATTGAAAATGACTATTTTACGTTGTAAGTAGTATGAAAGAAAAACAACAGAAAACCCACTTCTTATACCACATCATTGTGCTGGGTAGCTACGGCTTAGGCTAACGCTACATTGTGTGTGGCCCGACATGCACTACTCGCCCGGTTTTATTTCAAATATTGCTTTTGTAATGCAACTTGTGTGGTTGACCAACTGCAAACGTAAAAATAAAAATAATTCTTGTTTTTATTTCATTTATTTTTTCTGATTATGTGTACTTACTTATTAACATTATTGTCTCGCAATCGTGTTATTATCTCATACCTAATTAATTCTCATTAGTAATTTAACTCACTATTAAAATATTTTGACGTAACCATACTATTAAAAAAAAAAAAAATATGTAGGGGATCTTATTTCCATCTTTTTTGTGCAGGCGGGTTTTTTATATTTATATATATTTTTTAATAGTATGGTTACGTCGGAATATTTTACTAGTTATTTTTTTTTATTTAACACTTTTTAGTAGTTGTAGGATGTAACCGATGTAACAACTAACTTTTATCACAGCTATTGTCAAATAATCATACAAATCTAACGACGTCTTAATTGTATGAATCCGTTCAGTGGATTATGAGATATCAGATAATAAAGTATATTACAAACATACATACAAGATACGCGCGAAAAACCTAGCCCTTCCCTACAGTCGGGTAATTAGTAACCCATTATTATAGTTTCAAATCTTTTGCCTGCGCCACTCCAAATCAGTGTAAAGATCTAATTGGACCCCGAGGTAAAATAAATCTAGGGTAAATTTACTCTTGCAACGTGAAATCACAGTAAAAAATATCTGAGATAACTTATAATTCATATTGACTTAAACCACAGTTGTAAAATAAACATAAAGTCAAAACATCTTGTTAGCTGACGGACGCTAATAACTCATGGTTCATAACCGGCCGTGAAAGGGATCAGTTTTTATTGTACCTAATAATTAGTTTGTACTGTTCTAGATAAAGTTTTTTCTCTAATTCCTATTATTACATGGCTGAGGTAGTTTTATCTGATTAGGGTCCGTTCGTTAATGGCGTCAGACGAATGTTTTAAGTGGTAGACAGGTGTGTATGCAGATATAGATGGATCCAGGGGGAGACGGCACGGGGGCACATGTCTCCCCAGACGATTGTTTTGTGTACTTACCGAATTTCTTGTAGGTATTGTATTTAATTTCTTTGCCCGTTTGGGGGCAAATGGGCAAAGAACGGGCTTGGGTCTCTCAGCCCCTGTCGTGCTTGCAACTCACACTTGACCGATTTGGGGTAGGTGAAACGAAATTGCCTCTCGTGCCAATCCCCGAACAAAATCGATCTGTCCCGGTATGCAGACATATATTCTTGTAATTTGTAATTATTTTTTGCAGTATCCAAAACAACTTTTTTTTTCACACCTCCTTGTTTTTATCATTAATATTATATTACGGGTCTTAATCACGTGAATAACTTAAGGTAAAAACCTTGTTTATTGCCCGACGATTCGACCGTATTGCAACGACCGTGGTGACAGGTAGACAAGGTATTTTACCTTAAATTATTTACGCGATTAAGACCCGTAATATTTTTTTTTTATATAAGAGACGATCCCCGCAGTAGGTTACAAGCCCTGAGTCGCAGAGGACTTTACAAACATACAAGTCACGGACAGAAACATCCAGACTCGGAACAACAATTTGTGGACCACACAAAGTGGTGTTCCGCGTGGGAATCGAACCCACGACCTCTTGCGTAGTACACTCCCACTGCGCCACAGAGGCAGTCATATAATATAAATACATATATAATTATATTCATAATAATAGTCTACAAATTTAATATTGTTCCAAAAATTAAAAACAACAACATAAAATTGCCAAATAGGTAAGTGAAAGCGATCTGGGTCCTTATTCACTATGTTTTTTTCGTTTTCGCGGCAAGCCCACGCGAACTGGCGCATGCGCGGTGCGCTCAAAGATGTCCGCGCGCATGCGCTATGCATATCTAAGCGCAGCTCTCTATTTACCATTATGACAAGATTTTGACAGTTAGAAGCGCGGGCTTGCCGCAAAAAAATTTAATTGATCCGCTTATAAATTCTTATCCTCTTTTTCTCTTGATATTATAAATTAATATTTAATTGATAAATGATCTCGAATTATCAAGATCTATTATTATAAATTTAAGAAAATAGACCAGTATACAAACATACAATAATTGCATTTTTGAAAGATAGAAAAATTGGAAGTCCAGACTCAGGAATGCATTGTATTTGTAAAGTAATTGGAAGTAGTAAAGAAATGCCTATAAAAATTACTTTAGTAATATACAAACATGTTTCTTGCACACAAAATAGTACAAATAGTCACAACTTATCTGTTTAACATTTAAGCAGTACCTCTAGGTTAAGTATATAATTATATTTGCGTTAATGCCTACCAACCGCGGGCTAACAGATAAATTATGTTAAACACGCTATTGCAATTTTATTGAAAAACTAGCTGACCCGCGCAACTACGTCTGCTTGAATTTTTGTCGTTTTTGCAACATTTTTCATTGCTGCTCTGCTCCTATTAGTCGTAGCGTGATGTTATATAGCCTATAGCCTTCCTCGATAAATGTACTACCCAATAAAGGTCCAAATTGAAAAAATACTTATTTTTTCAATTCGGACCAGTAGTTACTGAGATTAACGCGTTTAAAAAAACAATAGGTAATATTAGTATAGGTAGATTTAAGTAATACACATTGGCAATGAATAAAACAATAATATAATTGAAAATAATTATGTCTACGAGTATTACCATCAGTACTCATTCATGAGATCAGTAAACTGTATTTCTCTTAGTTGAATCACATTGTAAATTGTGTAAGTCGTGATTGACCGCGGGTGGTGTCCACGACCTACCACCATCTCGATATGCTCTGCAATAATACTACAAACCCACCGCAAAAAGTACTAATAAATTATTAAAATAGGTAGGTATATCAGTACATGACATCTGTTGAACTATTTCTGTTTTTACGGCTTCAAGAAAGTATGTTCATGTTATCTTTAATGTCGTTGTATTTCGGTTGATGTAGTATATACCTATGTATGTTTAGTTTTCTTTATTCCATTGTAACTTCTAGATAAGACACCTAATCTTTTTTTTTTAAAGATAACTAGCAATGTAGGCTTGTGGGTTCCGCATTACTAGCAATCCTGTTTACCTCAAATTGCTTGTGTTAGGAGTGGGTTCACGTCGGTAGTCTAATGGGTAGGATTCGAACCCGCGACCTCACGATTGCAAGTCCGATTTAGCTTAGTCATTAGTCTACCGCCGTTTAAAAATTAAAAGAGTTTTCGAGAATATTAGAATCGTTTAATTCAATTAATTAAAAGAAAATGTGATTAAAAAAAATGGTTGTCTGTGTAGTCGGTTTACGGACGATAATTTTACGTGATAACATCATAACGACATTATAATAAACAGCCATGCCTGTGACAGCTTTTTTTCCAATTGTATCGTATGTCGCTGCAATCGCCAAAACATTGATGGCGTTGTAATAAACAACCATGCCAGTGATAGCTTTAGTGGACTCACTGCCTGGACGGCCACAATACTTCAGCCTATCAGCAGATGGAAAACATGGCTGGCGTCAGACGTGTCTAAAGTCAAAATATATATCAAAACTAGCTGACCCGCGCAACTTCGTCTGCTTTTTTTTTACAACATTTTTCCTTGCTGCTCCGCTCCTATTGTTCGTAGCGTGATGTTATAAAACCTATAACCTTCCTCGATAAATGGGCCATCTAACAGTAGAATATTTTTTTTATTTAGGACCCGCAGTTCCTGAGATTATAGCGTTCAAACAAACAAACAAACAAACTCTTAGGGGGATGAAAAATAGATGGTGTCCGATTCTCAGACCTACCCAATATGCACACAAAATTTCATCAAAATCGGTCAAGCCGTTTCGGAGGAGTATGGCAACGAAAACTGTGACACGAGAATTTTATATATTAGATAAAGGCATAATTGGGACAATTTAAAATTTAAATAACATTTAACGCGTTTGTGTTATTCACAAAGGCAGTAGTTTTATTTTAACGTATGTTCTTGTTTCGATTGTTATACCAGGTTATACCCTATTAAAATCTTTATTGTTGCCAACAGTAATATTTCTGCGGCGGATGAAAGCAATTTAAATGGAATGTTTTGTTTTTTTATTTAAATTGCGTTTGCGGATCATAAAGTTTTGATCTGAGTGCTAATTTGATATGCGATACCTATATTGAAGTAATTAATCAGAGATTTAAGATAAGAAAGTACTTAGGTATCTACCTAATTGTTTATGCAATATAATTTCTTTTATCGTTGCGATGAATATTATTATTATAACACACCCGCGCAACTTCGTCTGCGTAAATTTTGCGTTTTTGCAACTTTTCTCATTGCTGCTCTGCTTCTATTGGTCGTAGAGTAATATTATATAGCCCATAGCCTTCAAAAATATATAAAATATTTTTCAATTCAGATCCTTAATTCCAGAGATTACCACGTTCAAACAAACAATGAAACAAACTCTTTAGCTTTTTAATTTTACCATAGATTATTGTTGTCCGGTTTAAATTTAAAAAGTTAGTTTAATGTAATTTATTTAGACCTGAAACCTGTTTTGTAAACAAGGATTTAAAGTGCCACCTACGGCACGTGCCGTATAGGTATTCTTTTTTTAAACTTATCTCCCACTCGCATTGCTTAAAGGTTGTTTATTTTTTAATTTAAATTTATGTGACTGGAACACGAAGCGACACAGACAGCGTTTTACTGTAAAAGTTAACATAGGAATGGTAATAAGGGCGATTCGTTGCGGAATTCACTTGGAAATCTTTTGTGTATCTTGTCAGTTTACAATCACATGCATCAGTGGGCTTCAATTGGAGTGATCGTCGCGCGCGCGCACCGACGACGACGTTCCCGACAACTAGGAATCATTTATTTACCAAGTGGTATGGAGAGTTGGCTATTCAAATGTCTCGCACTGATAAATTGTTCCCGATTTGCATATAAAGGCCGGGAAAAAGAAATTAAAGTTCAAGTCCTAACTTTGTCTTTATTGAACCCGTTTATGGTAGGTACCTCGATATCTTCTATTGCCATAAAAACATCACGATGTATCCATTTGCGGACTTGTCTTTATTTCTTTCTGTTAATACAGGATTTTCTTGTAAGTAATTGTTCTCAGAAGTGGGTGGTCTAAGTTAAATATAGTAATCATATTTTAAACAGATATAATTAAATGGAATGGTTTGCGGTTTTTCTGATAATATTGTAAATATTCGTGAGATAATAATTCCATTATTTTTTTAAAACTTTTTCTTAATCTTATCGTCGCGTAAATATTAATAGAAATATAAACTATAAAAAGGTATTTATTGAAATTAAAATATTTACTCGTTCAAATGATCTAATGTATATTACATTGGAAAATAAATAAAATTTAAGTATTCCACTGATTGTAGCTATAGTTTTGGTAAGTTTTAATTTAAACCATTACGCAAATCTATCTTTCATAACATAAGTAATATCGCTAAAAAAATTTGCTTGCCATAACGTAAAGATAAGATACGTTGCATTTCAGAGGTGGAATTTTTGTTTCCAATTAGTCAAAACAACAACTCTTTAAGAAATGTCAAAACGTCATTATTTTTTTAGTCAAATCACTTCTGTTTATGATATGATTAGAAAAAAAATCCCATTCATACAAAATCATTGGTAGTTTAAATGTTACTTCTATTTACTAATTAGTCTTTTAGATTTTGTCGTGATAACGTCTTATAAATCGATGACTGGGTGCACGCCCAAAAAAGTGTAACGTAGCAACGGTTACGTTATTGATTAGTTGCGAAGAAATGCGAAGGGCGATACCGCCTGCTGATAGGCTGAACTATAGTGTCCGTAGGGTGCATGCGCCCGGGTCGACTAAAGCTGTCACAGTCTTCTATCAATGTTTTGGCGATTGCAGCGACAAGCATGATTGTTTATAACAATGTCATCAATGTTTTCTTATAACGTTATCACGTAAAATTATAAGTAGATAAATCGACTTAACAGACAAACCTTACCTTGGAAACAAGTCTTTTGTGAAGAAAACCAATACCATCTGTTGCTTTATGATGTATTGGTCCCGCTATCGCCATAGACGAGTATTGAACCGTCTAATCCTAGAAAGGGAGACTACTTTTTATGCAGTTGCAGCGGTCTTGCGTAACTACCTATGAACGATCAAGTTTTTGTTCTAATGCATCTAAACGGGTCGAATTACTTCATACGGTTACAGTTATGTTATACGATATTGAACCTTAACCTTTTGTATTAAGGAACCCCACGAATGTCTTGAGTTAGACATAATTGAAAGGTGAAGTTAGTTCTTAATATGCAACCGTCACCAGTTCTTTAAGGGCATGAGAAATATGTCTATACTTAATTATAGTTTAGTCCTTTCACACAACTTAGTAAAAAACGTAACCTATTAAACAGTAATGTTGCAGGTCAGGTTCTAGATAGATCATTAGCATTCCTAAATAATTATGATGAAAAATAAGTATAGATTATCGCCTTATAACTTTTTATTAAATAATGCCACACGAAATAGAAAAGAAGTTAAAACTTAAACAAAATTTGACTAGCTACTTAAATTGAAAGCTTTTTTTTATTTAAAAAAAAAAAGTATTTTAATGATTACTGATCTTGTAATCAGCCAATAAACTCTGATAAGCAGGTAATGGTAGAGACAAAATATATGTAGATATTAATACCACGCATCTACATTAATATTATAAAGCTGAAGAGTTTGTTTGAACGCGGTATTCTCAGAAACTACTGATCTGAATTGAAAAAACATTTCACTGTTGGATAGCCCATTTATCAAGGAAGGCAATAGGCTGTATAACATTACGCTACGACCAATAGGAGCGGAGCAGCAATGAGAAATGTTGCAAAAACGGTGAAAATTTACGCTGATGAAATTGCGCGGGACATTTAGTTTATTATAAAACGTCTATTGAGTATGATGTTCATCTGTAGAGGTTCTCATAACATTTTTTTTTTTTTATGAGAGATTCTGATCAAATGTATGTCTCCGTACCAAGAGCTAACTACCAAGTAAACACCAAGGAACAAACCTGCCTTTCATTTTGGAATATATCACGCGCTTTATCTTAACTGCGACTTACTTTTTTACCAAGAAAATACATTTTAAGCTTGTTAGGAGAGGTTTCTATACGGTGAAAGAGTTTTTAAATAATAAATAGGCAGATCTTCTTTAACGTATATTTTCTATTAACATTTGCATGCCCGATTTAGGCAGAACATGATGTACACAATAATTTTAAGACGACCTTGTAACAATGTTCTTGCAAATAAAGATTATTATTATTATTTTAATACTGATTAAAAAAGTATTTATTAATAAAAATTAAAAAAAAAAAAATATTTTAATGATTACTAACCTTGTATCCAAGTCATCCAAGAAACTCTAATAAGCAGGTAATGGTAGAAAAAAAGATAGACAGTTTTATATTTTTTTATAAAAAGTCTATTGAGTATGATGACAATCTGTGGAGGTTCTCATAAACAAAATAATAATATTATTATTTTGTTTATGAGAACCTCTGATCAAAGTACGTCTCAGTACCAAGACCTAACTACCAAGGAACATACCTGCCTTTCATTTTGGAATATATCATGCGCTATATCTAAACTGCGACTTACTTGTTTACCAAGAAAATACATTTTAAAATAGACAGGTAAATCAGATAATAGACAGTGTGTAAGAAATATGTTTGAAATACTGATAAAATAATAATTTAAATGTAATATTTTCACAAGAAGGAGGGACGGGGCGTGTTCAGAACGCTTCAGGCTAGGACGATGCGCAGGCGCCGACGTCCGTCATTGAAATACGTTGCCATTGTGAGCCGATGGTTGAATAAATATTTTAGTTAGTGTACCACCCAGGGCGGCTCTTACAAAGCCCACCACATTCTTGATTGATCCTTGAAGGGCAGAATTTTATTTGTCGATAAACCTGCCGATGTTTGTTTTGTTGCATGCACAAAATAATCATTTGTTGATTGGCCGGTTAACTGAATTTTGCAATTCCTTTTTGTTTATTTTGATTTGTTTCTGGATCTGTTAGGGTTTGTGAGGTTTTCTTTTATGCAATGTTTTTGAAGTTTTTTCTTTTGTGAAGTTAACGGGACTCATTACCAGACATCCTTTCTTATCCTATAATACCTGGATGACCGAGCTTTGCTCGGTATATTTTTAACCACGTTTTCTAAAAATGAAACCTAGCTAGATCGATTTATCGCCTCCGAAACTCCCTGCATACAAAATTTCATGAAAATCGCTGTAGCCGTTCCAAAATTTAGATTAGGTATATATGTTTATATATATAATCTGAATCTTATATACTCAAGAATTATATATATTCTATTAAACGAGCGCAGCCTGTGATATTTGGCATTGTAAAAGTTTATCGTTGAATAAAATTTATTGTATTTTTATTCATAGGTAGGTATATTTTTTAAAATAGATTAAACCATTTGTTACTTAAATACTCTCATTAAAATCCTATGAACAAGGGCTATAGTTTAATAATGGACCACGGTCGAATTATATCTAATTTAAACGGGAAAAAAGTCTGTGCGAAGCGGGGGTAAGTCGCAACTACCTATAAATAAAACAAGAATCAACCTCATTTGTAAGTAGATATCTATCAATCTCGAGTCTCATATCACTTGTGTGTTCTCCAATAACTTTTTTGAATTTGTTTTGCGCATAATGATAATGGAACTTCGCATTCTTATACTCGTATGTATCCGTGCAGTACATTCACAATGGACCAGATTTCTGCCTGTCTGTACATAAGTACACTGGGACACTGGCACGCCGTGATGTCAATCACGAACGTTTTTGCCCCAACTTTTGCAATAACACTGTTACCAGATCGGCAAGTTTCCCTGCAAATTGGGGGATTTTTTTGGCTCTAGGGGATATCCTTAAGGAAAAAAATTGAGAGTCTTTCAGTACCATATTTTCGTGTAGAATCCATTAATTGTAGCCCACCGCCGCACGAGCCGCACATTTGGCCAGTGCTAAGAAACCAAATGCATCCACACCCTCCTCGTAAGTTCTTGACTATTTGGAGGAGGGGTTCAAGAAGTTAGTTTTCGGGGGAATTTTGAAAAATTTGAAGGGAAATTAACTTTATCATCTGGCAACACCGTGCAATAATTACACGTCATAAATCCTCATTGTTGACACGACATGATAAATGTAAATATGAACAGAGTGGCTAATGAACTTGAGCGTGCTATATGTAGGTACTGATTTATGTACAGAGGTGTGCGGTACATGTTGCAGTAACATTGGTGGACCAGTTCTTAGATTAGAATCTGTGGGAGGGAATGGATGGTTTGTTGTTAGTGATACTGCTGTACCTCGTGACTGGAATTAGTAATAGGTGTTAGATTCTCTATGATAGTTATCATAAATAAAAAATGGGTTGTTTTTTTATGTTAGGTACATTTTTTACCAATCAGTTTGTAATATTCTATACAGTAGAAATATGAAAAGAAAGTTTGTAGTAGGTACTTAGTGTGGTTAATTGTTTCATATATTAATAAATGTAGGTTGATCGGGAGATTAGTAGAGATCGGGATGTTAGCACTATTAGGTCCACCCAAGATGCCCACTACCTAAACAAAAAAAAAAAAAAACATACAGACGAATTGAGAACCTTCTCCTTTTTGAAATCGGTTGAAAATATCACATTCACCGTAACTTAAAAAGCATGAATCAAAGCTCACAGGTGGGATTTTGTAGGAGGTAAACAACAACAAAAGCATGAACATTCCGCCCGCGTGGATGTCGGTTATCACTTTTCGCGATAAAAACTATCCGTCGGGACTCAAACTATCTTCATACTTTCATTCAATTTCATGTTTTATTATTCACTAGCTGACTTTTCCCCATTTTTGCAACATTTTTCATTGCTTATCCGCTCCTATTAGTCGTAGCGTTATGTTATATAGCTTATAGCCTTCCTCGATAAATGGGCTATCCAACAAGTAAAGATTTTTTTAATTCGGACTCGTAGTTCCTGAGATTATCGCGTTCAAACAAACAAACTTCGGCTTTATAATATTTGTATAAATGAATTAGCAGTAATTTGGCCAGCGTTCAGCGGTTCAGCGCTTTAAGCGGGAACTAAACTAATGTATATTATGTACCTAACTTTTTACAATTTTGGGGGGTTTTCACCTTCAATTTCCCCCCCCCCCCCCCCTGGGTACACCTATGATAGCCAGAAAAAACAACACGTTTCTTCGACCTCTACTTCGATCGATATACTTTATTATAAAATTGCTCAAAACTTATGCAGTATAATCATAAATACAGTCATAATGACCAGAAAATGTGATAATGAAGTTTAAATAAAAACAATTACATTGCCCGATTCAAGTTTTTATTATTCATATTGCCCGGGCATTATAAAAAGTACTCAGATTAATAACTTGATCCATAATAAATGTACAGATAAGTAGCAAATTAATCATAGCTCATTATTTTAGTGCAGTATCTTGCTTATAAGGAATGTAGTGCTCCATTTAAAGAACTTGTAGTCTTTTTGGTTTGCAAGTTTTCCAATTTAATGCTATCACGTATCTCCGCCTTAATCATGTGACACTCAAGTTACTTATTGGCAGTTTGTCGATTTAATTTAAATTTCCTCTTATAATAGCCGACAATGTTAAAATATACTCTTACAATCTAGATACAGGTTGAAATTCTAAGGCTGATCTAGTTTATATGTGATGGGCTGGTATGATAAATGAGTTATGTAGTTTAAGTTGATGTAAAAGCTATTAATGCTATTGAACGTAATGACTGGGTCCGTATGAATAATTATAGCAAAACTTCGTAAAAACATTCTGCTTGGGTTATTTTAGCGTTGAAGACTACTACAATGGACGCCGAAGAATAAATTTATTGTTTCTTCACGATATCATTTCTTTGCTCGAATTTCTTCGGAGTATTAACTTGAGATATTATTGGTATTGTGTGTGTTGTGTATCTACAAAGTAAGTAATTGATAGCGGGCAACCGGTTTCGTATACAGTTTATGATAATGTAATATAATTATGTAGGTATGATTAGTGCTTACATTATTGTTTTTAAACTTTCGCGATTTGTATAAGTACAAATTAGATATATTTCGGGTCGACCCGTGACCACGATCGGTGCAATTCGATCGAAACGTCGGGTAAATAAAAGGTTCATACCTTTTAAATAATTCACGCGATTAAGTCCCAAAATATATCCAATAGTGCTTATATGATTTGATTTTTTTGTGTTTTGTTGTCGGAAGGCTCTATCCAAGTTCATTCATATTATATCAGTTGAAACATCTATTTTTCAATTTTGATTGTATTCTCAAAAGTAGGTATATCAAATAAATCGGCAAGTGACACGAATATGTTATTTTTTAAACTTTTCTTTTCTGTATTGATTGTAGCTTGATCAAACTTTTTCTGATCATAAATTCTGAGCCAAACAAAGTCTATAATTTCTTTATATTTTTTAATACCTATATTTTTCTGTCTAGTTTATTATAATAAATAGGTAGTTACCAGTTCAGTGTATACCTGCTCATAGTAATTGAAAATTATCTCACAAATACCTATGCATTTTGAAAAAATGTTTTTTTTAAAATTAATCGTCTAGTTTAACAATAAAAAATGAGATGGGATTTCAATCTGTAAAATAGTTGAACGTACAGTGTGGGAAACGGGAGAAATAATGGGTTAATTTGAGTCATTTTGCCACGAAATCACTATAAGAGAGGCCAATTAGACCAGACTCAAGTTAACAATTATCGATGGTATCTAATGATGGCCCTTGAAACCTAGTGGTATCTATTTCTCGAAATCGTTTTTGTTATGGCTTTAAGGAGATGATCTTATTTACAATGTGTAACAGAAAGGTGTGGTCATATTCAAGGGTCGCTGTGTACTGTTGGACAAATGTGTGTTGAGTCAGTTTGAATATTTGCAAATGTTAAATCAATTATGTTGCCGACTGTACCTTGTACTGTTGATTTGATTAATTTTGGAACATAGTTCCTTAACGCACGAATTTGTTTGCAGGCTGAGAGACAAGACGGAAAAAAGTGTTACATTTTGACATCAACCAAAAATCGAATAGTGTCTATCAAGCCACAATGGGGAGGATGTTTGTATTTTTGTAAAATGTTGTTATGTTTATTTTACCTATATCAAACTGGCTGTGTGTACGTACTATACCTATGTGTGAAAAATCTAAATTTGAAATATGACAATTCAAAATGTTATGTTATTCAAAATGTTATTTCTTTTAACGCGGAACGCGTGAGAGATAGACGGTCCTCACGCCCCGGCCGCCGCGCGATTCGCCCCGGGCGACGGGTGTCAGGGGATGACTTCCGGCCGCCGTAGGCGCGGACCTGCGGACGACGAGCAGTGGGTAGCTCACCGTCCAGCTTAGAACCAGGTTCGAGTCAACGGCGCGCTAGTGTTCCACGCGCGCCTCAAACGGGTGTCAGGAATCGACGGGGCCCCATTGGGCCGGCGCCCACCGGGAGTGCGGGATCGTTCGAAAGAGTTACTGTGCTCCCGGAACACCAAGGCGAAAGAAGGAACACAGATGGGTTTTAGTCAGTAAGAGTCTGATACGCCCTCCCGCTCATGCCCACAGCGGGAGAAGTCATTTGATGATTTCCCATATGGTTATATAAATAACTAGTACAGTCTTAATTCTCCCATCTATAAAAAAAAGATGGGTTTTAACACAAAAAATATATAGCAAAAAGAACTACGTTACAACCGGGTGTCCATAAAACAACTCTCTCTTTAAAAAAAATATCGCGACATTTATAATTAATCTGTCACCAATTACAAAGAACTGGGCTATGTACCAATCATGTTTTAAGCCACGGAAAATGCAAAGCTAATGCCATACACTGTTTGGGGCTATCCCCTGCGAGGTTCGATTCTTCGTCGGACAAGAAGTTCAGTGTACCCTAAAACTATCCTTTCAAAAAATCGCACTAATAATATAAAAGCGAAAGTTTGTGAGTGTGTGAGTGTGTATGTTTGTTACTTCTTCACGTCTAAACGGCTGAAGGGATTTTAATAAAATTTGGTATGTAGTTAACTGACACCCAGGATAAAGAACACAAAGGCTAATAAACCGCGAGTAACTCCGCGGGGCACAGCTAGTATTTCATAATAATTCAACAGATTTCAATTTGACCATACCTTTCTGTAACACATTATATAATTGCGTTCATATTTCACACGAATGTTTCTTACGTGTGTCACGGACTAAACTCCAACTTAGCATACTGAACCAATTGCAGTGTGATTATATGGGATTATAGAAACCATCCTGGTTTGCATGCTGCCTTTTTATAAAACACTAGCTTTACGTAATTTTTCCCCGTTTTTGAAACAATTTGTATTGATGCTCCGATAGCCTATGACACTCATATAACTATACTTTATCACTCTAAATACTAGCCTATGGCTTACTATTGGTAAAATTATTTTCAAAATGGGTTCAGTAGATCTAGAGGTTACCCCCTACAACGTCACAAACTGACAAACTTTACTTCTTTATAATATTAGTACAGATGTATGTTTGGTGAAATGTAATAATTCCTACTAATATTTTAATTCGAAAGTTTGTGAGGATATATGGATGTTTATTGCTCTGTGCCGCAAAAAAAAATGAAAGGATTTTGATAAAACTATACAGTAATTAATTACCTTGGGTATTTACAACAATTAATCCGACCTTACCCCCGTCACTTAAGTGCCAACCAATTCCGTCTATGCCCTGGCTACATCTACATTAGCAGAATGCTGCACTACAGTAAAACAGTGGTTTAGGGAGTAAGGCTGTAAAAACATACAATAAGATCTGGGTCCTTATTCGCGATCTTTTTTCCGTGTCCACGGCAAGCCCATGCGGAACTGTCAAACTCTTGCCATAATGGTAAATGGAAAGGTGTGCTTACAAATGCATTAAGAAGCAGAGCGTAAGAGCTTATTGGGTCACCGAGGTTGTAGGATTTTTTTTTTAAAGACGACTCCCGCTTTAGTGTACAAGCACTGTATCGCGGGGGACTTTACAAAACATACAAGTCACGGACACAAAGTACACCCAGACTGGGAACAACAATTTGTGGATCACACAAAGTGCTGTCCCGAGTAGGAATCGAATCCACGACCTCTTGTGTAGCAGTCGGACACATAGTAGAGCCCTACTCGCTAAACCACTGTTTCACTGTGTAGAAACGGATTTCTTATGTAATGTAATTTATGCATCAGAATTGCACATTTTTATCTATACTTACTTCTATATTAATATTATAAAGATAAAAGTAGTGTAAAGTTTGTGGCGTTGTGGGGGGGGGGGGGGGTATTCTATGTTCTTTTATCAATAGAAAACCACGTTATTTGTGAGTGTCGGGCTATATAACATCATGCTACGACCAATAGGAGCAGAGCATAAATAAAAATGTTGCAAAAACGGGCAAAATGAAGTAAACAAAAATGCGGGGGTCAGCTAGTGTAGTGCAGTCTGCTGCGCATCTATACTAATATTATAAAGCTGAAGAGTTTGTTTGTTTGTTTAAACGCGGTAATCTCAGAAACTACTGATCCGAATTGAAAAATTATTTCACTGTTGGATAGCCCATTTATCGAGGAAGGCTATAGGTTATATAACATCACGCTACGACCAATAGGAGCGGAGCAGCAATGAGAAATGTTGCAAAAACGGGGAACATTTACGCACACGAAGTTGCGCGGGACAGCTAGTATATTATGAGCTGACGCTGTGGCGCTCGCTGAATGCACGTCGATCAATTTACTTTATAACAACTTATTTTATTATAATACGGACAGTGCGGCCTCAACACAATCATAATGTGGTAAATGCGGCGTTAGCCTAATGGCTATGGCATCGGACACGCAATCGTGAGGTCGTGGGTTCGAAACCTCTACATTATACTACCGACGTGAATCCACTCCTAACACAAGACTTTGAGCTTAGCTGGAGGGGTTAACAAGATTGCTAGAAATGTGGGACCAAATTCTACATAGCTAGTTATCAAAAAAAATATAACAGCCAATTACGGTACTATTGTAACCATATAATAACTGATCTATACCAATATTATAAAGCTGAAGAGTTTGTTTGTTTGAACGCGGTAACCTCAGGAACTACGGGTCCGAATTGAAAAAATATTTTTCTGTTTGGTAGTTCATTTATCGAGGAAGGCTATAGGCTATATATCATCACGCTACGACGAATAGGAGCGGAACAGCAACGAAAAATGTTGCAAAAACGGGGAAAAGTTGCGCGGGTCAGGCAGTGTACCTACAAATAAACTAGTTAAGTGATTGATTCTGACTCGTGATCTTTTACTTCTGCACTCCAACAAATCAATCAAGTGTACCATCGTACATCTTCTTGGTATTTATTATAAATGCGAAAGTGTTTGTCTGTTTATGTTTAGCCTGAACGGTTTGGAATGGAGATATAAGGTATGTTGGGGATAGACATAGGAATAGCTTTATACGCGATAACCGACATTGACAACCTAGCGGGCAGAGCCGCAGGCGAATATTAGGTATCTATGCATACTATTATAAAATAGTAAAATAGCTGATCGACTAATGAAGAGTTTCTGAATCCAAAATTATGCTTATTTTTTGTGTCTGTTTGGTTGTTTGTTCGGGGTTGGCGCCAAAACTACTGAACAGATTCTTTTCAAATTTTGGGAGCATAATGTCCCATGTCCGGATTAAGTTATAGGTTATATATCATCACGCTACTTTCCTTAGGACATGAGCAATAGCGTATATTGCCACGCAGGTGAAGCCGCGGGCGTAAGCTAGTGAAATAAATACCTAGATGTAATGGTATCACGTTATTAATCTATTTATATAATAATGTTTTCAATTTTATTCGCAATCATAAATTCTATAAAGACGAAGATCATAATCGTGATAGATCAATTTGTGAAACCATAGTCGGGAAATAACTATAATGAAATATTGAAAGAAAAAAGTTTTAATAATACTGTGGCAAATCAAGCCCTATTCGCTCTAATTCGTGATATCAAGAACACCATTTTGTTTTTTTTCTTTTAAAAACCTTAATATAATATTCACTTGAGCATAATATCTAGTCAAGAATAAGTGCTGGACCAGCGAGAGGACAATAAGCCGGCAGGAGGCTTTTTTGATTTATTCCGAGGTCAGAAATCGAAAGATTAAGTCTACATACAATCCCGAGGCCCTACATCAGCCTTCATGTCAGAATATATTATTATTGTTGCCGTTGCTCATATATCATTTGCAGAGCTTTAGTTTACGGATACCAAGGTATGCACTTTGGTCATTGTGTAAAGATCGGAACACATTTGACATGTCTTATGTCTTTTCACAGGAGAAAGGACAGCATCCATCATCTAGGATACCATCGATAGATCGATAGATGGTATCCTGATATCCTGTTACTGAAATTATCAAGGAGATATCCTTGCTAATTTCAGTCACGTCCTGTAAAAATGTTGGGTGACTTTGTATTTTTTTTCACGTAATAAAATTTTTTGCATAATATTGTTATGTACACGGTAGGTACGGCATCGAGGCTTTTGTCACAAATTAGATAGGTAGAGATGGCCTGCTCGCAACAAAATTATTACATAGGGGCTATGCTATTTTGTTTTAATTACTTTTTTTTTAATATTAAGCTTATTTTTTTTAATGAGCTCGTTTTCTGATACTGAATTATTTTAGCTATCTATACATTTCTCAAGTTATCTACTTAGAAATAAAAACTTGTAAGAAAATTATTACTACACCTAGTTGTTTTCTATAATATTCTTCAATATCTCTTTAAGAGCTATTACAACACATCATCAATCTGCAAGAGACACGAGCCGCTAAAGCGCTAGTGTGTTAGCTCGCCTGGCAAAAGAAACAAACAAATAAACGCGACAGTCTGTTACGGTTTTACGCTTAAACTGCTAAACTGATTTAGATGAAATTTGTTATGGAGATAGTTTGAGTCCCGGGGAAGGACATATGATAGTTTTTATCGCGATAACCGACAATCACGCGGGCGGAGCCGCGGGCGAAAGTTAGTAGCTCATAAAGAGATATTGAAGAATAAAATATAAAACAACTAGGTATAGTAATACTTTAAAAAAAAAAAATTCTAAGTAGATAACTTAAGAAATGTGTAGATAGCTAAAATAATTCAGTATCATTCATTTTTATCGCGATAACCGATATCCACGCAAGTGAAAACGCGAGCTACAGTTAGTTCAACATAAATCGAAATTTATATCTAAATCGTCAATCTGTCTTAATGCGTTTCGTTTTTGTAGGGTGAATATTAAAATCGATAATATAATCGGATAGTTAAGATTTATCGTTCAGGTAGGTAGGTACAATCCGTACAATATAGAATAGCGAAGCGTTTCGTTCTGGTGTCTAACTTATCAAGATTTATGAAGTACGGGGTTAAATTCTTATTTTTATGGCATGGTTGTTTTGCGGACTGAGAAACTATTAAATGAAATGGAATAAACATAAGACAATTTCATACAATAATTGCATTAGAAAGAACAAAGCTTGCCAAGTAGGTATACACCTACTTGAGAAGATACTTACTTGGCAACAAATATCTACTTACCTTTTAAAAATAAGCACAAAAATTGTATGATTTTGTTATGATTACAGTATTTTAACAAGTTAATAATAATAATAATATCTTGGGACATCTCACACAACGCTATCTGATCCCAAACTAAGCAGAGCTTGTACTATGAAAACCAGACAACTGATAAATAATACTTATATATTTCTTGTACACACATATTATAGATAAATAACACCCAGACACAGAATAAACCATCGTGCTCATCACACAAAGTTTTATCCTGGGTGAGGGGGGATCGAACCTACGACCTCTTGCGTAGCAGTCGGATACACTCCCACCGCGCCACAGAGGCTGTCAAGAGTTGATTTAATACCAGAGCCAGATGTAAGCACACACATGTCATGCCTTTGGATCTGCCACAAGCTTGTTACGTTTTAGTTCATTGGAGTGTAGGCTATCTAGTATTACATCTGTTTATACAACAAGTACCTATAACAAAAAGGTATTGTCTTTTACTTTTGATTAGGCATGGATCCACTTTGTTTAGAGGGGGGGGGGGGGGGCAATCGTCACTCGCATGATGGGGGTTTGGGGGTGCATTTGATGTGCAATGTTGCCCTCCATTCGATCCGAGCCTACCCATAATACACCTCATTTTATTCAAATGAATTTCGCAATGAATGACCCTGTCAAAACTTAGTTTAAGTTTTAAGAGCTGATTCAATTTGAGATGTCCGACTAGTCATAGTACATAGGCTTTCGTTAAGAATAGTATTTTAGAAATTCAACCTTTAGAGGGCTTCCAATTTAATGCAGCACGAAAACGGAAAAAAGAACGCGAATAAGGATCCGGGAGATAGGCCTCTCTTAATTTATCCTACTAGCTCATCATTAACACAAATTACATATAGCGGGCGGCGAACTTTTTATTTTGTGTCTTTACTGAGTAAAAAAAAACGGAGTTAATATTAATTGAGTATTCAATTAATTTTACTCAGTAAAGTTTATTTATTTCTCAAGCATCTATCCACGGGCCACAGACATTCTGATTCAAAGCTCAATTAAATAGAAATATCACACACATTTATTCGATCTCGAGATCTCACTTAGCGTTACGAGACTCCTGGCTGGTGAATAATATTTTGTGCGGGAGAACGAAGTATCTACTCGTATAATAGTGGTTAGTAATAGTGCTATTACGCCATAGAAGAGTCAGGACGTCAAGGTAATCATAACGACCCTCATTATAGCCAACCCAACGGAAGGATTCAACCATTATACAAAGTTCGTGAGAGCACCATACGTTTTCTGTCCCATTAGATGCGATCTACCTCACGAATCATTTATACAGGATGATTTTTAATATACTAATAACCTCTCGTGGCTTTTTTACATAACACCGAATAACTTTAAAATAAAAATTTTAAAGGAAAGATTCAGATTAACTCTTTGTAGCAAAGGGCAAAAAGCAAGTATCTGCTTTTATCACACAACAATTTACCACACATCTACGAGACCCCGGAGTAAAATCGATGTTTTTTTTGTCAGGTTTAGAGCCTAAACATAAGCCCTAAAACAATGATTTTACTCTACTAAAATAGTCTGTAGGTCGTTAAGGTCATAACTCCAAAAACAAGTGGTAGATGGTTATGGGTAAATATATTAAATATTTTCCAAAACTGATATTACAAAGTTATTTAGAGTTATGTAAAGAAGCCACGACCGGGATTTTAAAATTAATTCTGTATAAGGTGCTTCAAGACAGGGAATAAAATACTAACATTTAGACTTTTGCGTTGCATGATTATAAATATTTTATTATTACACCAGTTTGCACCGGCCCGTGCAACCTGGTACTATAAGTAAATAGGCAATAAAATTACATAAAGTACCTAGAAAATTAGTAGGTACTTAAAAACAACTATAAGTTAGGTTCATATTCAAAAACGATTACGATAATCTTTTTAGATAGAGATTTTAGATTTTGAGTTTATGTTTTAAAGACACGAACTATCTGTTTCGTTTATAGCCCAATCATGATGAAATATCTACGCAATAATGGAGTTAGTGAAAACATCAAAGCGGTGGGCAAATACTGATAATAATATCTATATGTATGCTCATTGGGACCTTTCACTTAAAACCTAGACAGTTATTCGTCATATTTTAAAATAAAGTCGAATTGCAACAAAATGCAGTCTATCACCCAGACCCACAACACATTAACGAATCGACACCTCATTTATCGAAATTGTGTAAGTGGTTTTGGCGCTATGGTGGAACATACATACGTAAGTACAAACATACATAACATAGGATGCCAAAAACATAACTGCTGCAGTGCTACCGGAAACACTATCGAATAAATAAGTTTGGTTTCCACGACCAGAATTAATGTAAACACAGTTTTTAATTCCTTCAAAGCTTTGATTATTTAATATCTAGATTCTTAATCCGGCATCTAAAATTGAAGCATTGAACTGTCAAAAAGTACGGTACTTGACCGTACATTTTAGACAGGTAAAAAGCCGCCATCCGATGTTTTAGCCATAGTTATCAACGAGTGTCAAACGTCAAAGAGGGAATGCTTTATTTTTTTATAGGTATATCGAGAGAATGCTCCATCTAGACATTATGTAATAAAAGCTTCAAAGTAAGTTCAAAACCATAACCCCTCTCCAATAGAAACAAAAGTTCAATGTGCGAAGTTTCACACATATATTATGAGATAATATTCTCTGTTTATCAACTGGAGAGTTTAATTTGACATGTCGGCTCGTGTCGAGACGTGGTTATCCCACAAACTGACTACTCCGACCAGACAATACCAATAATTTCACTTGACAGCTCAATTACCTTCATCTTGTATGGCACAGACTTTGATTTGTGCATCGCGTTACAATAATTTTAACTTGTCTTCTTTATGTCATATGCTTATCATAAATGGTCGAGCGTGACAGCATCCATTTTGTACGTTTATTGTGTTTGTAATTACTTTCCTTTGTGAGGCTTTGTTATTTAATGTTTTTGATGCAGGTATAAACTTTATAGTGTGGGAGGTGGCGTTGATTTCTTTATACGAGTAATTGCTAATTTTGCCAGAATTATTGTAACTAGGGGTAAACTAGTGGTCACACTTCGACCGCATCTGGTTCATTAGTTTTTTCAATTACAGCTGGCATTTGTGTGTAGAAACCGAGTTGTCATTATTTCTGTTAAAAAAAAAACAAAATACTTTATTCACTTAGGATGCAAAACAACTCTTGTGATACGTCGGGGTTCTGCATTTAACGTTTGAAAATAAGTATTAAACTAAGTGAATTTGCAACTTAGTGAACAATAGTCGTTCTTAAAGAAAGAAAGTACAGGAACTTTTTCAGGTGCTGCAAGAAATGCTTCTATTTTTATTACGAGTACTTATGCTGATTTCTTTGGAAAAAATTATTAAAAAACGGTTTTTCGGGAATATCTTGCTAACGATCAGTGTTATCGATAATTAGTGTGGACAGGATTTGTAGCTTAGAAAATTGCCTAAATAAAATATATAAATGTTATAATTGTTACAGTTCTAAAGCCTAAACAAATTGTTTTCATGGTTGAAATGTAAGTATGTCTGTGAGTTTCTTTATTCTACCATAACTATTAATCACCTGAATGGATCTTTGAATCGTCAAATTATGCCGAGAAACATAGGCTACAAGTATGTGCCACATGTTAATGTTTGTTAAATATTTTTTTTAGCTTCTGTTATATGTATGGAGTGCCCCGCTAAAATTATTTATTTTTATTATTTAATCATTTAACTATCAAACTAAGAAGCGTACTTATATAATACACCTATGGTCCAAATTTCATTAATATTCATCTTGTAGTTTTTGAGTAAAATGCCTGTGACATACGGGCAGACAGACAAACAAACGGACGACGACGACAATTAAATGAACATATTACCTACTACGTAATTTCATGAGCTACATTGACAATTTTTTTGATCCACTATTTTTTATTATTTTAATTAGGCAATAACTGAATGTATGTATGTACCTAATTCAGTATTCTACTTAATTTTTGACATTTCTTATTATATTGGTATATAATTTGATGATGATGATGTCAAAACAAATCAAGCATCATTGATTTGTTTTGAGATGAATTGCATGTAATTATTTTTTATAAATTATTTTGTGGCCTGTAAGAATCCCTTATCAATTAATGAATATTTATATAGACATGACGAAACTATATTCGGTTTCGTTTTTGTCATTTTGGCTACGGAACCCTAAAAAGGATCCAAACTTTCCGCTTCACGTATTAATATCTAAGTACATAGAGTTCGTCACGATCTTTAATTATATAATGTCTAGATTCCTAATCCGGCATCTAAAACTGAAGCAAATGACTGTCAAAATGTACGGTCAAATAGACGTACCTACTTTTTGAGAGGTAAGATGTTCTAGCCATAGTTATTCTAGCGCGCCATTTTCAAAGAGTGTCAAACGTCAAAAGTCTTCATTTTTTTTATAGGCTTACTGAGGGAATGCTTAATCTAGATATTATAATTATAATTAAAGATCGTGACGAAGACGTATCATTTAAAAAGTAGTAAGAATTTCTAAAGGTTTTTCTTGCCAATTTTTAATTGATAGATGACCTTAATCATCATAATTCTATAACCAATTACCGTGCCCTACAGTGATGGATGCAAAAAATCGAATGTTGTCAAGTAATAATTAGCAATTAATTTTAAGTTGATTGATTAGTAAAGCAATTAGTTGAACATGTCCTAGAGTCATTAGTAGGGTCCATAAGTGGATATCTGAGTACTTTCATCAAGTGGTTACTAGTGCTTGTTAATGGATAGATTTACACTCGAGTTTATGTGGGTACATAAATTCGAGTGTAAATCTATTTATCTGATAATTTAATTAAATCGATTCTATGTATTATGTAGGTAGGTATGTATAGGTCAACATTATTAATAACATCATGTGCTTTTTAGGTAGGTAACACACATTGCATTTAGGTAAGTATTTCCTTAGATTAAAAAGTTGGTATTTTTAGGGTTCCGTACCTCAAACGGAAATAAAACTGAACCCTTATAGGATAACTTTGTTGTCCGTCCGTCTGTCCGTCTGTCTGTCAAGACCGTTTATCTCGGAAACCCGAGGAGATATCGACTTGAAATTAAAACCATATGTTCAGATCTACGGTCCCCTGATGCTGTGTAATAAAAAAAAAAATTGGCAAGAAACCCGTCTTATACTACAGTGTTAGGAAAAATCTGAAAACAAAACATTTATATTTTAATCATAAAAATATTGTCTTAAAAAACTGCGAGGCTCAATAGGCTAGTTTCCTAGGTAAACAAATCCAAAAGACTAATTAGTAAATAAACCTGACATTTAAACGTTCCGATTAGATTTTGTGATAAATTGGATTTTTTTTCATTAATCATATCATAAAAAGAAGTGATTTGACGAGAAAAAATACTGACATCATAGACCGCTATGTGTATAAGATCTCCATATTAAATCGGCGTTATGACATTTTATAAAGAGTTGTTTTTATGACTAGTTGGAAACTAGACCAATTCTGAATTATTTATAACGAGCAGCTCGTCCCGGCTTCGCACGGGTGGACATAGGGATGCCAATTTTTTTCTAATAATAAATATAACCTATGCTACTTAGGAATAATGTAGCATGCAAATGATGAAAAGTGTTTGTAATCGGTCCAATAGTTTTTGAGTTTAATCGTTACCAACTTAAAAAAATATTAATATTTCTTCTTTATAATATTATTAGTGTAGAAGTGTATTTATGGTACCTACAAATTTGTACGGAACTCTCGATGGGCGAGACCGACTCCACGTGTCCGGTTTTTTTAAATTAAATTCATTTTTCTTGTTTATAGGTTAAAAGCCTGTGGTATGCGGTGTCATTTAGTACCTACTAAGTGACACCGCATACCGCGGGCTTTTTATTGACCGATAAACATACAGTATGCATATAAAACTACATTACAACTTATTTAAATAAAAAGAAAAAGCCCGAAGCCGCGTTTTACATTTTTTTTGTCTTGCAATGCAATATTATAATTTACAAAGCACAAGTAATTCAAAAAGTAAAGAAAAGCGACATCTATCGGGACTAAATCGAACTTCGAACGAATGGTTTACGTTTCACCTTTCTGCTAACGTAAGGAGTTCCACGAACAACTAATAGATGGTGTGTAGTCGAGAAATTTTCATCTGTATGGTATCATCATCATCCTCGGTATCAGCAAAGAATATGATCTACTAGCTTCCTGCCCCGGCATCGCACGGGTGTCATATTGTAGTTTTTTATACCTTGAGTTACATTATTGCAATTTTCGTAGGGATGTCTAATTTTTTGGCAATTAAATATAGCCTATGTTACTCCCCGATAATGACGCTTTCTAATGGTGAAATATTTTTTCAAATCGGTCGAGTAGTTTTGGAACCTATTCAATGCAAACAAACAATCAAATCTTTCCTCTATAAAATATCATATAGTATAGATTACTACTACGATTAGTAGTATCAGCATAGTAGGTTAGGTAAAACTTTTTATTAAAAAGCAATCAAAATTATATGCGCGTAGAACAAAAGGAAGTGGTAGTGCAAGATTTGTAGCAAATATTATAACAGGTGTACTTAGTTTAAAACGCAAGCTTTTAGGTGTATGTATAAGCTTAGGTTTTAAAAACATCTGGCTAGGTACTCTTCTAGAAAAAAAAAAATCTCACTGTAGAGATTATTTCATTTAATAGGTACTAGGCCGGGTAGACCGGGGACAATAGAACCACTTTTGAAACATCGGTCGATTACACAAATGGTAGATATTTAGCTAAGTTAAAATTGATCTGAATTAAAAAAAAAACTCTTAATTAAGTTTTAATCATCGCTTCGCGACATAATATAACCCCATCTTAGGGTTAATTGTACCAAAAGTACTTTGAATAAAAAACACATAAAAGTATGAAACACATTTTATTCAGTCATAATTTTAAAGTTTCACATATTTACCATCATTAACACAAACAAAAGTCATAACTTTAACATAACAACTCTTCACTTCCAATAAAAACAAAATTGGTTATACTAACATTTAAACTTTCGCGTTGCATGATTTTAACTATCCCTACTAATCTATACTATTATATAAATGTGAATGTAAGTTTGTTTGTTACGCTTTCACGCGAAAACTACTCAACCGATCATCATGAAACTTTGTACACATATTCTTAGAGGTATTAGAAGTAACATAGGATAATAAAAAAAAAGCGCGGTACAGCTAGTTTATTATACAGGAATTAACGCGCATTGTTTACCTTAAAATGACCACGGCCGGTGCAACCTGGTCGAAACGTCAAGCAATATACAAAATAAAATAAAAAAACTTTAATTATTGTACCCGGTCTCCCCTAAATAACTAACAAAATATCTTTAACATTAAGTAGGCATCACTTAGCTACTCATACGTTTAATTATGTAAACCCTTTTAGAAAAGGTAAATACAAATAATGAAAAACAATACAGAAAGGTGTTACCTTATGCAGTGAATGTTTTCATATTATGGAACATGTGTGTAGGTAGCTACCATCCTACTTCATGTTTATATTGGCATAACATCCCATAGGAAAGGGATGAACGCTATTAATGAACAATTTTAATTAACATCGTCCTTTTCTGGGTCATGTTTACAGTATGTTTACTGATGATACAATATAAAAGGGCAAGGGTTGATTACGATAACCGATGGTGAATAGCTATAGGGTTTTTTTAAAGTGAAAATCGCTAGATCAACTGTTTTGTTAATTCCCATTCGGTTACCTATCGTCTTTGATATTCATTTATGAGTGAATCGCCAAATTTTAATGTTCAAAAATTAAGAACAGTCGGCCTTGTGGTCTATTTTGTTTACAATTTTTTGTTGAAATCCAAGGTAAGTTCTTATGAAGAGAAGAATAAGAAAATATGCCTAGAACAACGTTAAAATCAACAAATTAGTGGATACTTACTTGTCTACTTAAATAAACTTTTTAAAGGATTTTTACAACAAATTAAACTGTTTATAATATTTTTACAACAAATTAGTGGGCGTACCTAGTTACTTGACTATCTATCTAAACTGTTTTTAATATTTTTACAACAAATTAGTGGGCATACCTAGTTACTTGACTATCTATCTAAACTGTTTATAATATTTTTACAACAAATTAGCGGGCATACCTAGTTACTTGACTATCTATCTAAACTGTTTATAATATTTTTACAACAAATTAGTGGGCATACCTAGTTACTTGACTATCTATCTAAACTGTTTATAATATTTTTACAACAAATTAGTGGGCATACCTAGTTACTTGACTATCTATCTAAACTGTTTATAATATTTTTACAACAAATTAGCGGGCATACCTAGTTACTTGACTATCTATCTAAACTGTTTATAATATTTTTACAACAAATTAGTGGGCATACCTAGTTACTTGACTATCTATCTAAACTGTTTATAATATTTTTACAACAAATTAGCGGGCATACCTAGTTACTTGACTATCTATCTAAACTGTTTTTAATATTTTTACAACAAATTAGTGGGCGTACCTAGTTACTTGACTATCTATCTAAACTGTTTTTAATATTTTTACAACAAATTAGTGGGCATACCTAGTTACTTGACTATCTATCTAAACTGTTTATAATATTTTTACAACAAATTAGCGGGCATACCTAGTTACTTGACTATCTATCTAAACTGTTTATAATATTTTTACAACAAATTAGTGGGCATACCTAGTTACTTGACTATCTATCTAAACTGTTTATAATATTTTTACAACAAATTAGGGGACATACCTAGTTACTTGACTATCTATCTAAACTGTTTATAATATTTTTACAACAAATTAGTGGGCATACCTAGTTACTTGACTATCTATCTAAACTGTTTATAATATTTTTACAACAAATTAGGGGACATACCTAGTTACTTGACTATCTATCTAAACTGTTTATAATATTTTTACAACAAATTAGCGGGCATACCTAGTTACTTGACTATCTATCTAAACTGTTTATAATATTTTTACAACAAATTAGCGGGCATACCTAGTTACTTGACTATCTATCTAAACTGTTTATAATATTTTTACAACAAATTAGTGGGCGTACCTAGTTACTTGACTATCTATCTAAACTGTTTTTAATATTTTTACAACAAATTAGTGGGCATACCTAGTTACTTGACTATCTATCTAAACTGTTTATAATATTTTTACAACAAATTAGCGGGCATACCTAGTTACTTGACTATCTATCTAAACTGTTTATAATATTTTTACAACAAATTAGTGGGCATACCTAGTTACTTGACTATCTATCTAAACTGTTTATAATATTTTTACAACAAATTAGCGGGCATACCTAGTTACTTGACTATCTATCTAAACTGTTTATAATATTTTTACAACAAATTAGTGGGCATACCTAGTTACTTGACTATCTATCTAAACTGTTTATAATATTTTTACAACAAATTAGGGGACATACCTAGTTACTTGACTATCTATCTAAACTGCTTATATTTTTTTACAGTTGGCCACAAAATTAAGTAATTAGGTAGGTACATAAGTTCTTAAGTACATCTCAGACATCCGACTTGATATTCTAAGTATAAACGATTGAATCAACCTTTTCACGTTCTTTCACACGTAAAGGCCCTCCCCCACCGCGAGCATGCTCCTGTAAGGTAACATTTATGATTCGATTTCGAGAATTAGGTACTGCTGCCTCCTTGCTAATGACTGACGAGCATGTGCCTGTAATGTAACTTTTATGATTCGATTTTCAAAGCGATATAAGGTATTATACAAGTTGTATCAAAATATCACAGATTGTATAATTACAAGTTCTCAAGTCTCCCTCACCGATGTAATGCTCGGAGCTGTAACGTTACACAACGCGAATGCTCGTGATGAGAGAGCACCCTCACATTAGTTTTAATGTACTTTAAGTTTATTAATCAATGAACGAACGTTAATTGGTGAACTGGCTGACGGTTTTGTTCGCATTAAGTTTGTTCAAACCCATAGTAGAGCTCGAATTTCCTGAAATATTTTCATAAGTGTCTTTAGACTACATCTCAAAAGAAACTTCAATGCAAAATTTTAGGTCTCTAGGTCCAACAGTTTGGGCTGAGAGCTAAGATTGGTACCTGATATTGTATTGCCCGTTCACAATCTTATGTCCTTTGACCAAAAAGATGGTAGTCATTTATATGATGCTGCCAGTGGTTCACTTAACATTTACCTTATTACGAAAGCATAATATTTACCCAACTGCGTAGTTTTATAAATTATAAAACACGAGTACGATAAAATAATAACGCCACTGTGTCGAGTGTCAGTGGAGAGGCGAGGCGTGGACGTACCCGGGATCATTTTTCCAGGTGTAGAGTAAAACCCGGATAGATGCCGATAGTGGGATAGATGCCCCAGAATACACTATGTTAGGGATGTTGGTGGTTTACTATGGTTAGAAGTATCCCTCTTGCAGACTTTATTGCCAAGTAAAGCATCAGAAAAGGCGCAAGTGTTTTGTCGGTGTGAGCAAAAATCTTCCGCGGCGATACTTTGACGGGCATTGATGTGTAATTTCTATTGTATATTTTTATTACTACGCTAAAACTAACTAATACTAACGTTATTTTAGCGTTAGTATTACCACAACCACACACACATACACACATACACGCAGTAAACGCAAATCATAGAGTAGTTGTTGATACATTGAAACATCTTCTATGTAAATCTCTTGAATAGACCTTGCATCTGTTTACTCTAGATTTAATTTATTTAATTTTACTGTGTTCTTCGTAATTGGCGTATTGTTCAGTCTACATTGTAAACATTAAAATGATTGTCAGCGGTGAAGAATCTTTGATGAGATAAAATAAAAATAAAATAAAATAAATTACTGACTGCGGATTCAGTATTTTTTTTTCAACCGACTTCAAAAAGGAGGAGGTTCTCAATTCGACTGTATGTTTTTTTTTGTATGTTTGTTCACCGATTACGCAAAGACGGCTGGACCGGTTTGAAAAATTATTTTTGTGTTTAAAAGGGTATACTCCCAAGTTGGTCCCATCAGATCACGATCTGGTGACGGGATCCCGGAGAAATCGAGGGAAATATTCAAATATTAAAGGCACGCCTACACTGATTTAGGTTCATTTCATAGTGATTCGTGCATTTACTCTCAAAAAGCACCTATTGGTGAAGTAGAACTGATGATGAAGACCACAAATGACGACCAGACCTATTCAACATTTCACGGTTTGCAGTTCAATTACTTTAATATGATATTGAGTAGCATTTTATTCTCGTCATACTACTATTACACAATGCAATAGAGCTGATAGTGACCTATCATGTGAACTCAACAACACATTAACATTTTGAAGTTAATGCCGAATTAAACAAAAGCAACTTTTTCATGGCACCAACTTCAAAATGTTAATGTGTTGTTGTTATTCTAGGTAGATATTATTTTTTGCTTTTTAGATGCCTTGTATTTATTTTTGAAGTCTGTATATATATTATTAATCGTAATATGTATAACATTACAAGTAATCTTTAAATTTTCTCTCACAACATGTTAATTTACGTTATAAACGTTAAACATCCCTCTCGAATCAAAACGACTGTGTTATTTCTAAGTAAGTAGGTAGGTAACTCCTACGCAATATTTGTTGTGGTTAAAATTTGTTTGTTTGTTTGAACGCGGTAATCTTAGGAACTACTGATCCGAATTGAAACATTATTTCACTGTTGGATCGCCCATTTATCGAGAAAGGCTATAGGCTATAAAACATCACGCTACGATCAATAGGAGCGGAGCAGCAATGAATGTTGCAAAAACGGGGAAAATTCACGCAGACGAAGTTGCGCGGGACAGCTAGTACAATATAAAGGGAAACCGAAAAGAATAGTATTCTAAAGACCTTCCGCCACTGCAGTATTGTGAGTATTGCGTATTTAACCATAAGAATTTATAATTAGATTCTTGTTTAAATCAAAGTATTTTTTTAGCTATATAAATTAAACACATTTTATTTATATCTCTACTAGTAATGAAATGGGCAATAGATGGCGCTGTGTTACGTTACTAACTCGTTAATATTGTAAATAATGTAATTTTTCGTTGGCGAACACCATTTGTACAATCAAATAGAGTCCGTCAATATGGTAAATTTTGACATGACTGTAGTATGTATATTGTGAATTATATAAGTGAACTTTTCAAAATTATAGTGATAGATTATTTTATTTACCACTAGAGGGCGCTGTGCAGTAATGTTAAATGACGCTTGGTTTCGTTACGAATTCGATAATATATTCTGTTGTTGACGAACAATTAACCAATCATAATAAAACAAGAATTGACAATTTTTGACATCACAATTAATAGCTGTGATAAATTTTAACTTGTAGATTGTAATATTGTGATACTTGAAAAGAATAATTTAATCTAAATTACATTTACGAATTTTTAAGGATCATTATTATTTGGTTCTGTAGAGAAAGTATATTATTGAAGTTTCCGTCAAAACGGCTAATTTTTGACATCAGTGATTTGCTGTGATATATTTTGACTAGTAAAAGTAGTTTCCAAATTATAGAGAGAATTTAGGTAGGTATTATTTATTCTTGTGAATTTTATTATGATTCACCATACAAATTCTTGAACCACGCTATGAACTGCAGCCCTAAATATTAGTCGAATTATAGTCTGGTCACTATATTTCGTTAACTAACTATGCCATTACTGTCTGCCTATTTGAAGCAGTGACAATGTTCACAATCTCGTTAAGGTTATGTATAATGGCACACTAGCGCCACTTCTTTAAAATACTTTTACAAAAAACATTTATCAGACTTCAATCTCGGTTGATTTGCTAGCATTTATTGAGGAAACTCCTCAATAAATGTTATCTGTCTCCGACACTCATCATCAGATCTTTACGAAAAAGGGAACCATTTCGGTATAAACTAGAAACCCACTCCCGAATGTCGCCACTGTGAGGGTTGTAGTAAGCATGCGGCTTTGCATACCTAGACGGAATGACAGAGTGCAAAGCCTCTCGCTAGAAAGTGGGGTAACATCGATGCGCGATGGCACGAAGTGAAAGGGAGTGGATATTGTCAATACCTTCTGCTAGGAGGTTGAGCGCCAAGGAGTAGGCGCAGAGAAAACAAAGGAGGACTAGCTCACACCCTTCCCGCAGCAGACTAACGGGGCATCGAAGAGCCTTAAATGGTCTTCGGCCTCCATAAGCGCTGGCCTAAGGGCGAAAGGGAGGGCAACTTGGCGCCCTAACAAAAGCAAATCCGAGATGGTGTTGTGACGTGTTTCACGCGCACCTTCTGTCAGGAAGTGGTTCAAAGATTGTCGTTGTAATCAACGATCAACCATGTGGAGGCACCAAAACCGCAAGCGATACCCTCAGTTAGCCATAGGCTTATGCGCCGGAACACCGTGTGATTTTTAGTCGGTTCGACTCCGACATACCTCTCCTCGTAAGTACCCGTAGGAGTGGGGATTTTTGCACATGAAAAAAAAAGGAAAACCCGAATGTAGTTCAAAACCTTTTTGGCGCTTAACAATAATTAGTTATAAGTTTATAGTTTTAATACTCCTTTTTCTTAATCTGTTCCTATAAATAGAGAAAAATGCCCACAAACAAAATACTCGAAATATTAACATATATTTTGTTTGTGGCCGTTCTATTCTGTACCCTGGTCTAGCACAAAGCACATAGCATATATACATATATGTATACATACATAGTAACTATCACCCTACCTTGCAGTCGGGTAAAAACCAATTAATTACAATTCTAAAATGCAAATAACAGTTTACTCATTGCACAAGTGCAATTCGTAATAAGCCTTAATTAAAACAGCAGTGTTGGCTAGTGCCGCACCCGCTACTGTCTTGATCTATTTAAAATGAAATAACCACCGCGTTGCATCCCCTGAGGCAAGTCTACTAAGAATTTCCTGCCTTATTTATTCATAGGACTTACAAAGAACCAACATAAGTAAAACACGAGCAAATTTTAAAGCTCTAACTCAAAAGTCTTAAAGAAAATTACTCGAGGCAAGCATTCCTGTACATTAGTCGGGCAAATTAAATATCAAAGACTAATTTATTATGAGATGGGTAATTTATAGTAATATTATGAAGCTGAAGAGTTTGTTTGTTTGAACGCGGTGATCTTAGGAACTACTGATCCGAATTAAAAAATCTTTTACTATTACATAGCTCATTTATATTTATATATAGGCTATATAATATCACGATACGATCAAAAGGAGCGGAGCAGCAATGATAAATGTTGCAAAAACGGGGAAAATTTACGCAGACGAAGTAGCACGGGACATCTATAAAGAATATATACACGATTGCCACAAAAAAGGAGTGTAGTGTTTCAAGGTTGGTGTATTCTTTTGCATTTTTGTGTTCTACTAGGTTATAAATAATAATAATAATAGTTTTATTCAGACAAAAATACTAGTACATAGGCGGTAAATTCTGTTTTTTAAACTAAGTGGATACTTGTGACTTAAGAATCAGGTTATAAAATTATACTTCATTATCTGACTCGGCGTTTATCTGGTGCCGGCTTAAGAATAGTACCACCCCATCTCTACCCGTGGGTGTCGTCAAGGCGACTAAGGGATTTTAACCCGGAGGACGGGCAGCAGCGTCCTCTGCGTACTTAAAGCCTTACTGCGATCGCCAACCCGCTCGCCAAGCGTGGCGATTATGGCAATTACCCCCAGGATCTACATACTAGTAGGTTCTACTGGGGAGACCCGTGCCCAGCAGTGGGCCATCTTATGGGTTGATATGTATCTGACTCGCGAAACCTCGTCTGCGTAATTTTTTCCCGTTTTAGCATTATTTTTTATTGATGATCAGCTCCTATTAGTTGAAGCATGATGCTATGTAGCCTATAGCCTTAGGTGGACTATCAAACACTAAAAGATTTTTTTCAATTCGATACAGTATTTGCTGAGATTATCGCGTTCAACCAAAGAAACAAACTTTTCAGCTTAATAATATTAGGTAAGATTTTAAACTCTTGAACGAATTTAGAGGGCATTTTACGATTAGAATATTCTCCTAACTAATTTCGGAACATAAGACAGTCGACGACTCGAAATAAATTCTCTCACGTAGTCCTATGGGACAGACATACAACAACAAGGAACTGAATCAGCAAAACTGTCTGCCAGGTTTCACATGGATTGAAACATTTTACATTAGATATGACTATATATATATATATATATATATATATATATGTACTAGCTGACCCACGCAACTTTGTCTGCGTCAAATTAACCTGTTTTTGCAAAATAGAGGTAAATAAAAAAAAATAGGGGTTGACCGTAGAAGGGTGAAAATTCAGGGTTGTATGTATTTTTGAATCCGGTATCATAAAAAAATCAAAAATTTACACAAAAATTAAAAAAAAAAATAGGGGTGGACTACCCTTAGCATTTAGGGGGATGAAAAATAGATGATGTCCGATTCTCAGACCTACCCAATATGCACACAAAATTTCATGACAATCGGTCGAGCCGTTTCGGAGGAGTTAAATTACAAACACCGTGACACGACAATTTTATACGTTATTTTATATATTAGAAGATTATGCTATACACTTAATTTATAAAACCTACAATGTATCCTGACAAAACGTCAAGAAGAATATTATTAAGGACATACTTTTCTCCAGGGTCAGAATATTATGAAAAGGCAACTACCATGTACCACAATGACTGCCTCTGTGGCGCGGTGGAAGTGTTTCCGAATGCTACGCAAGAGGTCGTGGGTTCGATCCCCATCCAGGATAAAACTTTGTGTGATAAGCACGATGGTTTATTCTGTATCTGGATGTTACTTATCTAGAATATGTATGTATTTAGAAATATATAAGTATGTTAATCGGTTGTCTGGTTTCCATAGTACAAGCTATGCTTAGTTTGGGATCGGATAGCGTTTTGTAAGTTGTTCCAAGATATTATAAAAAATATGTTATTGTCCGCATACTACCTACACTATTTCTTTTTTGTTGGCCTTTAAGTAAGATGTGCCACCAGCACGTGAGGTTCTCTTCAGCCAAAGATATTAGTGACTCACACCTCAATATATAACCCAGTCTTAATGCCACCCCTTAATGCCTAAAGTACCTCTGAATATATTTATGAGTTGGGAGTACACCACTACTACAGATGTGATGTTTGAGGTTGAAAGGCCTTACTAATGAATAAATGTTACCTCATTACCTACAGGTAAGGTAGAACGGTTTAAGGAGTAAGATCTCGATTGCGGCCTGGGAATATGTTACCTTTACGACACAGAGTAGGGGTAAGATAAAGTAACACCTCTTTGAGTGAAAAGTGTCTGTCAAAATATCTTAAGCTAGCTGACCCGTCTTCGTCTGCGTAAATTTTCCCCTTTTTGCACAATTGTCAGTGATGCGTGATTTATTGCTATATTCAGATAATTGTGTTGTTAGGTTATATCAAAAAGGTTTTAAATACTGAAAACTAGTCCCGTAGTCCGGTAGGGGGGGGGGGGGGGTGTTTAGGGAGAGGACACTTGACTGTACCAAAATTTTGCACTTTAAAGCTTAATATTTCAACATTTTTAGTCCTTCACTTTGTCGTTTGGCATAAGTACTATGTGTATCCTACAAAATTACAGTCTTCTAGCACTAACAGTCTCTGAAATAAGCTGCGGATGGACGGACGGACATGGCAAAACAATAAGCCTCGGTATTGCCCGTCATATCATGTAAGAGATTTAGAATTTGTGTATCGCTTATCATCTCATGATTTTATTTTGATGCGGCAACAATGCGTGATTTCGTCAGCCGTTGTTGCCGGGTTGTATAGCTGCTTTAGGCCATATTATTGCAGATATATTACAAAATGATTAGTTGCCAATAGTGCAGCTACATACGGCAGTAAAACATGGCCTGTTTAGAAACCCCTTAACACATACACAGGAAAAGGATTACTAAAACGTGTTTTAACTGAAAGCAATTTGTTTTTCTATTTTAAAATACAGGTTCAACTAGACCGTGGGTATTTCCATTGTAGTTGCACATTATTCGAACCTAAACAACCAGACAGATTGCACCCCTGACGGGAGATGTATTAATACTGGGAGATGTATCACCCTGAATGGATTGCATCGAGCGATATATGCACAATGTCCGCATACCCTGATTAGAAATATGCTATCATTTGTTTCACGTTGTTTCATAGTTGTCAGGAAAATATAGGTGCATTTTACGAGAAATTTGGTTCAGGGAATAGCGTATAAATTGTATTTCTGTGTTACCTAGCATCAAACTAGGTATATTAGTAACCGAAATACATTTTATGTGAGGCACAACATTTAATTTAGACTAGCTGCCCTACGCAACTTAGTTTGCGTAAATTTTCTTCGTTTTTGCATCATTTTCATGCTCCCCTCCTATTAGTACATGGGTTATCTAACACTAAAAGATTTTTCAATACGAACTAGTAGTTCCTGAGATTATCGCGTTCAACCAAAAAAACAAAACACACAAAATCTACAGCTTTTTATTATTAGTACAGAAGATAACTAATAATACATACACTAATAAAGCGTAGCAGTTTTTGTAGTAAATTAATCCTGAAAAGTCAAGGCTTGTAGAAAATTTGGAAATATTTGGAATTATTTAAAATCTATGGTAATTTCCTAGAAAAACTTCTTAATTAAAAGTTAGGTAGTTACTTAAATAATCCATCCATCAACCCATCTTGAATAAAAGACCAAACATTATGAACGGCACAACCGACCTCAGCTGCGGCACAACTTGCCCCAGCGTGGGGTCAGTTGTGCCTTACGACCTCTGCTTAAAAAAATACTTGTCTAAGTAAAACCGTTCATAAACCACAAAAACTAATTATAAATTTAAAATCTATGTTAAATTTCACCTAAGATAGCCTAGAACCATTTAACCGTAGCATTAGTCTTAACCGATTTATCCAGGAATTAGTCAAAATCGGCACTTTCAGCCCCGCCCTCCCCTATGTATAATGGCACACTAGCGCCCAGTCTTTAAAATACTTTTACAAAAAACATTCAACAGACTTCAATCATGGTTGATTTGCTAGCATTTATTGAGGAAACTCCTCAATAAATGTTATCTGTCTCCGACACTCATCATCAGATCTTTACGAAATTTATATGGGACCATTACGGTATAAGCTGGGAACCCAGTCCCGAATTTCGCCACTGTGAGGGTTGTAGTAAGGATGCGGCATTGCATACCTAAACGGAATGTCAGAGTGCGAAGCCTCTCGCTAGAAAGTGGGGTAACATCGATGCGCGATGGCACGAAATGAAAGGGAGTGGACATTGTCAATACCTTCTGCCAGGAGGTTGAGCGCTAAGGAGGAGTCGCAGAGAAGGCAAAGGAGGACCAGCTCATACCCTTCCCGCAGCAGACTAACGGGGCATCGAAGAGCCTTAAATGATCTTCGGCCTCCATAAGCGCTGGCCTAAGGGAGGGCAACTTGGCGCCCTAACAAAAGCAAATCCGAGATGGTGTTGTGACGTGTTTCACGCGCACCTTCTGTCAGGAAGTGGGAGTGAAACCACCCACATCAGCCGTCGTTTAAAAATTGTCGTTGTAATTAACGATCAAGCATGCTAACGGTGCAGGCACCAAAACCGCAAGGGATGCCCTCAGTTAGCCATAGGCTTATGCGCCGGAACACCGTGTGATTTTTAGTCGGTTCGACTCCGACATACCTCTCCTCCTAAGTACCCTCGTAGGAGTGGGGACTTTTGCACATGAAAAAAAAGAGAAACCCGAATATAGTTCAAAATCTTTTTGGCGCTTAACAATAATTAGTTATAAGTTTATTGTTTTAATACTCCTTTTTCTTAATCTTTTCCTATAAATAGAGAAAAATGGCCACAAACAAAATACTCGAAATATTAACATAATATCGAGTATTTTATTTGTGGCCGTTTTATTCTCTACCCTGGTCTAGCACAAAACACATAGCATATATACATATATGTATACCTACATAGCACATAACACCCTACCTTGCAGTCGGGTAAAAACCAATTAATTACAATTCTAAAATGCAAATAACAGTTTACTCATTGCACAAGTGCAATTCGTAATAAGCCTTTTAATTAAAACAGCAGTGTTGGCTAGTGCCGCGCCCGCCACTGTCTTGATCTATTTAAAATGAAATAACCACCGCGTTGCATCCCCTGAGGCAAGTCTACTAAGAATTTCCTGCCTTATTTATTCATAGGACTTACAAAGAACCAACATAAGTAAAACACGAGCAAATTTTAAAGCTCTTATTCAAAAGTCTTAAAGAAAATTACTCGAGGCAAGCATTCCTGTACATTAGTCGGGCAAATTAAATATCAAAGACTAATTTATTATGAGATGGGTAATTTATAGTAATATTATGAAGCTGAAGAGTTTGTTTGTTTGAAAACGGTAATCTCAGGATGACTGATTTTAATTTAAAAAAAATTTTTACAGTTGGATAGCCCATTTATCGAGGAAGGTTATAGGCTATATAACATCACGCTACGACCAATAGGAGCAGAGCAGCAACGAGCAATGTTGCAAAAATGGGGAAAATATACGAAAACGAAGTTGCGCGGGACAGCTAGTAATATTACAAAGCTGAAGAGTTTGTTTGAACGCGGTAATCGCTGGAACTACTGATCTGAATTTAAAAAACCATTTACTGTTGGATAGCCCATTTATCGAGGAAGAATAATATTACGTTACGACTAATAGGAGGGGAGCAGCAAGTAGAAATGTTGCAAAAATGGGTAAAATTTAGGCAGACGACGTAGCACGGGACATCTATGAAGAATATATACACGATTGCCACAAAAATAGGAGTGTAATGTTTCAAGGTTGGTTCAAAAATGCACAAGAATACACTTGCGCATTTTTGTGTTCCACTAGGTTATAAATAATAATAATAATAGCTTTATCAGACAAAAATACTAGTACCTACATAGGAGGTGAACTCTGATTTTTAAGCTAAGTGGATACTTGTGACTTTAGAATCAGGTTATAAAATTATACTTGACTAGCTGTCCCGCGCAACTTCGTCTGCGTAAATTTTCCCCGTTTTTAAAACATTTCTCATTGCTGCTCCGCTCCTATTAGTGTTATATAGCCTATAGCCTCCCTCGATAAATGGGCTATCCAACAAAAAATATTTTTTCAAATCGGACCAGTAGTTCCTGAGATTAGCGCGTTTAAACAAACAAACAAACAAACTCTTCCGCTTTATAATATTAGTATAGATAAAGATTATCTGACCCGCGCAACCTCGTCTGCGTAATTTTTTCCCGTTTTAGCATTATTTTTTATTGATGATCAGCTCCTATTAATTGTAGCGTGATGTTATATAGCCTATAGCCTTCCTCAATAAGTGGAGTATCAAACACTAAAATATTTTTTTTCAATTCAATGCAGTATTTGCTGAGATTATCGCGTTCAACCAAACAAAAGAAACTCTCGAAAGCTAATAATATTAGCTAAGATTTTAAACGCTTGAACGAATTTAGAGGGCATTTTACGATTAGAATGTTCTCTAACTAATTTCGAAACATAAGACAGTCGACGACTCGAAATAAATCCTCTCACGTAGTCCTATGGGACAGACATACAACAACAATGAACTGAATCAGCAAAACTGTCTGCCAGGTTTCACATGGATTGAAACATTTTACATTAGATATGACTATACATATTTAAATATATATATATATATATATATATATATATATATATATATATGTACTAGCTGACCCTCGCAACGTGTGCGTCAAATTAACCCGTTTTTGCAAAATAGAGGTAAATAAAAAAAATAGGGGTTGACCGTAGAAGGGTGAAAATTCAGGGTTGTATGTATTTTTGAATCCGGTATCATAAAAAAATTAAAATTTACCTAAAAATTAAAAAATAATATTAGGGGTAAACCCTTAACATTTAGGGGGATGAAAACTAGATGATGTCCGATTCTCAGACCTACTCAATATGCACACAAAATTTCATGACAATCGGTCGAGCCGTTTCGGAGGAGTTAAATTACAAACACCGTGACACGAGAATTTTATATATTAGAAGATTATGCTATACACTTAATTTATAAAACCTACAATGTATCCTGACAAAACGTCAAGAAGAATATTATTAAGAACATACTTTTCTGCAGGGTCAGAATATTATGAAAAGGCAACTACCATCAACAGTCATCACAATGACTGCCTCTGTGGCGCGGTGGGACCGTATCCGGCTGCTACGCAAGAGGTCGTGGGTTCGATCCCCATCCAGGATAAAACTTTGTGTGATGAGCACGATGGTTTATTCTGTATTTGGATGTTATTTATCTATAATATGTATGTATTTAGAAATATATAAGTATGTTAATTGGTTGTCTAGTTTCCATAGTACAAGCTATGCTTAGTTTGGGATCAGATAGCGTTGTGTGATTTGTCCCAAGATATTGAAAAAACATATGAATTGTCCGCATAGTACCTACACTATTTCTTTTTTTGTTGGCCCTTAAGTAAGATGTGCCACGAGCATGTGAGGTTCTCTTCAGCCAAAGATATTAGTGACTCACACCTCAATATATAACCCAGCCTTAATGCCACCCCTTAATGCCTAAGGTACCTCTGAATATATTTATGAGTTGGGAGTACACCACTACTACAAATGTGATGTTTGAGGTTGAAAGGCCTTACTAATGAATAAATGTTACCTCATTACCTACAGGTAAGGTAGAACGGTTTAAGGAGTAAGATCTCGATTGCGGCCTGGGAATATGTTACCTTTACGACACAGAGTAGGGGTAAGATAAAGTAACACCTCTCTGAGTGAAAAGTGTCTGTCAAAATATCTTAAGCTAGCTGACCCGTCTTCGTCTGCGTAAATTTTCCCCTTTTTTGCACAATTGTGAGTGACGCGTGATTTATTGCTATATTCAGATAATTGTGTTGTTAGGTTATATCAAGAAGGTTATAAATACTGAAAACTGGTCCCGGGGGGGGGGGAGGGGTGTTTAGGGAGAGGACACTTGACTGTAACAAAATGTTGTACTTTAAAGCTTAATATTTCAACATTTTTAGTCTTTCACTTTGTCGGTTGGCCTAAGCAATATGTGTATCCTACAAAATTACAGTCTTCTAGCACAAACAGTCTCTGAACTAAGCTGCGGACGGACGGACGGACATGGCAAAACAATAAGCCTCGGTATTGCCCGTCATATCATGTAAGAGATTTAGAATTTGTGTATCGCTTATCATCTCATGATTTTATTTTGATGCGGCAACAATGCCTGATTTCGTCAGCCGTTGTTGCCGGGTTGTATAGCCGCTTTAGGCCATATTATTGCAGATATATTACAAAATGATTAGTTGCCAATAGTGCAGCTACATACGGCAGTAAAACATGGCCTGTTTAGAAACCCCTTAACACATACACAGGAAAAGGATTACTAAAACGTGTTTTAAAAGGTTCAACTAGACCGTGGGTATTTCCATTGTAGTTGCACATTATTCGAACCTAAACAACCAGACAGATTGCACCCCTGACGGGAGATGTATTAATACTGGGAGATGTATCACCCTGAATGGATTGCATCGAGCGATATATGCACAATGTCCGCATACCCTGATTAGAAATATGCTATCATTTGTTTCACGTTGTTTCATAGTTGTCAGGAAAATATAGGTGCATTTTACGAGAAATTTGGTTCAGGGAATAGCGTATAAATTGTATTTCTGTGTTACCTAGCATCAAACTAGGTATATTAGTAACCGAAATACATTTTATGTGAGGCACAACATTTAATTTAGACTAGCTGTAGGGCAACTTAGTTTGCGTAAATTTTCTTCGTTTTTGCAACATTTTCATGCTCCGCTCCTATTAGTACATGGGTTATCTAACACTAAAAGATTTTTCAATACGAACTAGTAGTTCCTGAGATTATCGCGTTCAACCAAAAAAACAAAACACACAAAATCTACAGCTTTTTATTATTAGTACAGAAGATAACTAATAATACATACACTAATAAAGCGTAGCAGTTTTTGTAGTAAATTAATCCTGAAAAGTCAAGGCTTGTAGAAAATTTGGAAATATTTGGAATTATTTAAAATCTGTGGTAATTTCCTAGAAAAACTTCTTAATTAAAAGTTAGGTAGTTACTTAAATAATCCATCAAACTATCCAAGTTGTATCAAAATCTAGGCACGAACACAATATTTTATCCAAAATAATCAACACCACATACATTTTTGCGTTACATTTTCTAAAACTCATCGTTTCTGTATCCCGTATCCAAACATTCATTTCAATTAAATAACGTGGGTACGTTAGTTCTGTGTCCAACAGCTATGCCCAGAGGCGGTTGCAGTATTTAGACGTCCGCAAACGCTTTGCCGCTGAATGGGGAAACAAATCGATATGCAACGGTTTCGGAGGCCGGGTTTTTAATTTCGTTGCTAGTCATGTTCGACCGATCCCCTGTTATACAAACGCTTGGTTAGAACACGTTTACAAATATATACATCACTCATTCGGTAGAATAAAATCACAATATACAGCTTATATTCTTGATAAGAAGTCGTTTAGACCATGGATGTTTCCTGTATGATTGTAGCGCGAACTGTCATGTCATAAGACTGGATTGAATACAAAACCAGGCTCTCCGCGTGGTAGGTGGTTTATCTGATTTGGGTATCCACCATTATGCGTCAGACGAGAATACTCTTTGAAGACAATGTCATGGTCAAATAACTTATCTGTCAACCTGATCGCATAGCTAAACACTTTTAGTAACATTAGGTACTGGAAAAACAAAAAAAAAATATCTTTGCTTGTCAAAACTTTTAAAGTCTAGACAATGTAACCTTCACTCCTCAGAAATTCTAAGAATATTTAGTTAAGAAACTTGGCTTTCAAGTATGGAAGTTAACAATTTTATTAAAATCGATCTAGACTGCGTACAGCATTCTAAGTTGCAATACCATCGTTTAGAAATCTGTTAACTGAAGTGAATTCTAAATATATAAGCTGGCATGCAATATTTACAAATGGTTCAATAAGTGCTCAAGGGCACAGTGCAGCATTTTTTATTCAATCTTGACAAATAGTATTGAAGTTAAAATAAAATATTTCTTTAATGTCACTAGGACTCATTGCATTTTTTTACGCAATAAATAAAAAGCTAAAATGTAAATATATATTATCTATGTATATCTCAATATTTTTCGATAATAAAAGTGTTTTGCAACATATGGCTCGTTACGCCTCTGGATACAGAGGTACGTACATTGATAATATATATATGCATATGATATTTTAAAGGCTTTTATGGAAGTAAACAAGATCACAACGGAGTATGTAAGTACTGCAATGGATTTCAGGACATATTGGATTGAAAAATAACGAGGAGGCAGACTAAATCGCAAAAGCAGTCACGACAGACGGAATAACCCTAAATTACTTACTAGATGGGGGCTAATTCCCAAATACAAAATATTATGTTTTCAATCTTGGAAAAATCATTATGATCATATCTCACAATAAAAAAGGTATATGGTATAAAACTATACAAGGAGAGAATCCTCGAATAACTTTGTTTGTAAGTGGTAATTTAAGCAGAAATTATAAAAAATAGTTTTAAGACTTCGACTATTCATCAGCAAAGTTTGCATTTTTCATGAACAAAGTTACGTCTCCGAACTGCATGGTATGAAATAAAGTTGAAGATGTGCAACATTTGCTGATGGATTGTGTCCGGAATAAAAATGATAGAGGTTCTCTGATGACCGAACTAAAGCTGAACAAATTGGATGTTGGTCTAATACAAAGTACCTATATTATCTTAGTCCACATTCAGAGACATGTAATAAATATTGTGTGAGTCAGTTACAATACCCATCAGTGAACATCATGGTCTAACTCTCATGGCCAAATTTGTATGTTGTTAAATTAAAAATATAATTTGTAAAAGGGTACGGGTTACGGGTGTTCATTAGGAAAAAAACCATCATATAATTATAATTTTATCTAATATTATTTTAAGTAGATTATAAGGGAGGGATCCCATCACCCACCCTCGATCTGTGAATCACCACGATTGAAGTAGTAAGGAAATGCCCTTAATACAACAATCGAAATAGATTGACAGACCGCACTCAAAAAGAGAGACCTGTAACAAAGAAAATTAGTGACAGGTACTCTTACCAAGTCGAGTGGTAAGCACCTCCGGACCCTTGACTTGCAATATTCCGCTTCCACAACTTCGACACGTGTTTCGCCTCTACACGAGGCATCCTCAGGACAGTTTGGCACCGACTGAGCGCTCGTCCAACGTGTGCGCCTCTTTTATACGTTCAATCCCCACTACTCCGGCCAACGGTCGATGAGTAATGTTGCCTTAAAGAAAATAAATTGAGCAGGGGAGACGAATTGAAGTTGGTTTGTCCGTTAGCAATGTGCTTCTATCCTGTTTCAGTATTTCCAACTGCTCTAATACGCACAACCTTACTGCAAATATGTAGAATTTTGAAAGAATTTCTGTCATTCAGGGCATGTCCGGTTTCGAGTAGATGGTTCGCAAAGTGAGATTTTTCTGGATGATTGTTTCTAAAGGCAGCAATGTGTTCCTTGTATCTGGTGTCAAAATTCCGACCAGTTTGGCCAATGTAAATACTATTGCAGCCGTAACACGTTAATTTATAAATTCCAGATTGTTTCTCTTTGCTCACTTTATCTTTGCTGTTGCATAAATATCTCAACGAATTTTGAGGCTTAAAAGCTGAAAAAATACCATTAGCCTTCAATACCTTCGACACACGTTCTGTGATATCTCCAAAATAAGTCAAACTGGAAGTACAAGTTACAATTTCTTTCTGGAATGGATACAACATATGGTTGACTATGTTGTGCTGTTTTTTCTTAATCAATGAGTCAATTAATCTCGTACTGTATCCATTTGATTGAGCTATATGGTAAATAATACTGAGCTCTTTTCTGTAACTTTCTTCGCTTAGGGGCACATTATATAACCTGTGGATCATACTGTTAAACGCGGCTAGTTTGTGTTGCCAGGGATAACATGATGATGCAGGAATAGTAGTGTCCGTATATGTCGGTTTCCGGTAGATTCCGAATATACGAGTATGTCTGTTGTTCTTCCTTGATATAGACAGATCCAAAAAGTTTATTGTGCTGTCCTGTTCGATTTCCAGTTTGAATTTTATGTTTGGATGCTTGTTGCTTAACCCATTGGCAAAGTTGTGGAGTTGTCGTTCAGTTCCTGTCCAAGCCAGTAAAATATCATCAACATATCTGTAATAATATAGAATATTATTATCGTTAACCACATATTTCTTTTCGAAGTAATCCATAAATAAGTCTGCCATCAATGGACTTAAAGGTGACCCCATAGCTAGACCCTCCTTCTGTAGAAAGTACTCATTATTAAACTGAAAATAGTTTTGTTTCATACAAAGCTCAGTTAAACTAATGATGTTCTCAATTTCTTCAGGATGTAATTTCTTCCTTTCCTATCGATGTTTAAGTATATTTAAACACTCATTATATGGAACATTTGTGAATAAGCTTTCCACATCCAGAGATGTCAGTTTCGAATTGCGTGGTAACTCTAAATCTTTGATTTTCGTGATTAAATCTTGGCTGTTTTTGATACTGTATTCCGATGAAAATGAAGTTCTCTCTTTAATCAAATAATTCAGATATTTGGCTAATTTGTATGCAGGTGCGCTAGTGTATGATACCACTGGTCGAACAGGTACTCCATCTTTGTGTATTTTGGGTAATCCATATAGCCGAGGGCATTGTGGGTTCATAGGTATTAAATTCTTACTGACGATGGAATTAGCTGGAAACAAGTAATGAGCGGATTTAATACAAAGCTTTAATTCGGCGTGGAACCGCTTCGTTGGGTCTGAGGCCAGGCGCTGAAATTCATCGGTTGATATGACATCTTCAACTTTGCTGTTGTAGTCTAATCTTGACATAATCACGATAGTGTTACCCTTATCTGCCTTATTGATCACCAAGCTATTCATTTGTATCTTATTTTGGATTGATCTGTAAATTTTAAGTTTAGAATCATGAAACTTACTGCCTTTGTAGGTTTTAATTTGATGGGCAGCGATACTTCTCACCAAATCTTCTTTCTTGTTTCGCATGATTGAAATTTCTGTGTCAACCGCTAAGGTCTCTAAAGATTTTTGGGTAACTTTCCGTGGTATACTGTACTTCAGACCTTTCTCTAAAAGTGCTTGTTCATTGTTATCAAATTGAACATTAGACAGATTTTCAACCCTAGAATAAAATGAATGGTTACAACAGCTATACTTACGATTTGAGATGTCACTTTCAGCGCGTTTTTTATCCCTCAGTGTGTGTAGTTTCCTATTTTGAATCAGGAACTTCTCTTGGGCTGTCTGTGAAGCTAGTTCTCTGGCCTTCTGATCCAACAAATCGAACTCAACACTATGTAATCTGAAAGCTAACTCGGAATGTAGTATTTTCAGATGTAGTTTCAAGTTGTCTCTAATAGTAAACCAACGTCTGGCCTCTTCTCCCAGCCAAATTCGTTGAGCTTTTTGAACAGCGATGTTAGCAGCTCTGTTGTGTGTATTGGTACGGATGTTGATGTACTTTGGAATAACGTTGTAGTGCTTGCACTGCTGATTGAACCACACGTTTTGATTAGCGACACAGTGTAGTTTTAAGATCTTGATGTATAATTTCGCCTGTACTGCTGTATGCTTGCTGATTTAAGATAACCGTTTGATTGAGCTATATGGTAAATAATACTGAGCCCTTTTCTGTAACTTTCTTCGCTTAGGGGCACATTATATAACCTGTGGATCATACTGTTAAACGCGGCTATTTTGTGTTGCCAGGGATGACATGATGATGCAGGAATAGTAGTGTCCGTATATGTCGGTTTCCGGTAGATTCCGAATATATGTCTGTTGTTCTTCCTTGATATAGACAGATCCAAAAAGTTTATTGTGCTGTCCTGTTCGATTTCCAGTTTGATTTTTATGTTTGGGTGCTTGTTGCTTAACCCATTGGCAAAGTTGTGGAGTTGTCGTTCAGTTCCTGTCCAGGTGGGTGGTGGGATCCCTCCCTTATAATCTACTTAAGATGGATTTCCGCCATGTAACGCCTGATTCAATCGGTTATCTAATATTATTTTATTTAGATTTATCAAGCACTTAGTGACTAACGAGTTTTTATTTTTTTTTGTGAAATTATTAAATAGCGGTTTTATCCATCCACCCAAGATAAGGTTATCTAATTTTATTCCAATTTAACTGTTAAATGTTAATTAAGATTACTACATTTAACTTTTAATTGTTAATTAAGATACTTTATATTTTAATCAAATTTGGTTTTAGTTTTCAAACGTTAAAGTCTTCTGTCTAGCAGTTTTTAATAGGCGTACCTACAGAGGGAACTCTCGCTCTAGACCAGTGGTTTATAACCTTTTTGACCTCGTTACTCTTTTTAAAGCCATTTTACCCCCAATGTCAGCCAAATGTAAGTCACTCGAACGACGGGGCTGGGGGAATGTATGCGATATACCGCCTTCATTACGCCCATCCAAAGATTGGCAACTCTGGATCTAGACGATATATGAGCACAAAGAGGTTATACCTATCTATGCCTTTAATACACCTATGCAACTGACATCATTTAAAATATCTACGTAAATGAAGGGGTTAGTGTGTTTAAGTAACGAACATCCCCTTTGCCATCTATTCAAACTTTCGTATTTATGACAGTAATCAGATGATGTACACCGTTTTAAAACAATGAAAGCCATATAAACAAAAACTGAAGTGACATCATCCTTATTCATATACAGGTGGCAGATAAATAAATGGTATGACCACGAGGAGCTAGGCTGCCTGGTGGTCCCACTGGAACGAGGAACTGAGACAAATTAGTGGGATCATGAGGAAACACCCTAAGTAAATCTGTTGAGACATTAACAAGGCATTGTTTGGAAGGGTTATTTTTAAAGACAAAGGAAAATATTTGTTTTTCATAAGGTTTACCCTTTTCCTTTTAATTTGTTTCGTCCTGAAGATAATCTTGAATTTGATAATATTGCGGTGAGCGTGTTGTTTAGAATTAATTTAAAGTACTTGCTATAATATTGTGATCGTAGTTATTTTAACCGTAGATTCAGTTACTACTATTACCAATTAAGTAAGTAACTTTAATATATATATATATATATATATATACATATATATATATGTTTTGAGACAACTCATACAACCTGATCCCAAACTAAGCAAAGCTTGTTCTACGAGTATGGCAACCAGAAAACTTGTAAACATAACTTAAAGTTTTCGAAATGCATACATTTTATAGATAAATTACACCCAGACAGAATAAACAATTTGAATTGTTCTTTTTTAATTGAATTTTTGAATTGAATAGGTATTTCTTTTTCATTTGTTGGGCCCTTCAAATACTTACCTACCTGTCTAATAGAATTTAAGTCACAATTTTCTTAAAGGAAATTTGATTCTGTACATGTACTGAGTTCATACTTTTGGGGAATCAGCACAATTTTTTTTTTTTTAAAGATAACTAGCAATGTGAGATTGTGGTTCCACATTACTAGCAATTTTGGTAGCCCCTTCAGCTAAGCTCATTAGCTTGTGTTAGGAGTGGGTTCACGTCGGTAGTATAATGGGGGTAGGATTCGAACCCGCGACCTCACGATTGCGAGACCGATGCCTTAGCCATTAGGCTACCGCACACCTTAGCATAATAAGTAGATATTTAATCTATACTAATAATATAAAGCTGAAGAGTTTGTTTGTTTGAACGCAATAATCTCAGGAGCTACTGGTTCGAATCGATATATTATTTTACTGATGGATAACCCATTTATCGAGGAAGGCTGTAGGCTATAAAACATCACGCTACCAATATGAGCGGAGCAATGGAAAATTGACGCAGACGAAGTTGCGCGGGTCAGCTAGTCATACATAATACAACAGAATAATTAAAGATAAGTTTAACTCCTCTGTGCATCCACCCAGTGTAAGTTTGAAACAGAACACGAATACGAAAAAAGCTAAAAAGAATTGGTTCACTTTTTCATCGTAAAAGTAGAAAGTACTCGTGTTTCATGTTGGGCTTACCAATGCGCTGTCAGCTGTACTACTTCCTACAAAAATAGTAAAAATACATCGTATATTTGATGCGTTTCAGCTGTGCGTTAGGTTATCAAATTTATTATTGGCGTTCACGCCGCTTTTGACTTTTTTAGTTTCAAAGCCGAAATTGAGATTTTGAATAACCGATACTTATGAAAATTAAAGCTGTTTAAATTCGGTCTTCATAAGAAAATAAACTAATTTGATTTTGTTTACATTAGAGAAAACGATTTACTTTTGTTAATAAAGATTCTGCGTGATAAATTAGGGCCATTGTTTTATTTCTTTTGCAAAACATTTATACTTATTAATTAGCAGTACTTTGGTCAATATTTAAGCATTTATGTAATAGTTTTTACTTTGTAAGAGAATGCTCTTACTATGTTGTACCCATTGAGGTTGCTATAACTAATCTCATGTATTTTTCTTTATATATTTTTTATTTCTTATTTTTGCATCAGTCCTCTTATATATTGTGTAATAGATGGCAGCACCTTACCTGCATTATACAGTTTATACACAAAGAAACATTGTAAACATTAGCAATCTGAAAAGCCTCGTTCTTTTCTTCGGCTTCACCTATTGTATGTGAACAGGCATGACATGTATAGTATGATATAATTTTTTAGATTTAAAACGACTTTTCACTAGTGTAATAATTTGCTTCCTAAGTAAATAAGGATTTTTTATTATTATTATGATTACTTTCAACATTTCATTTTAAAAGTTTGAGTGGCTTGGGAAGCGCTTTATAGCCTAATTTCTAAACTGTTGTTAAATGATCTCTTATAAAGGCATCCATATCTCAGTAACAATGTAAACTGCTGCCTTATTTTCATAGCTCTAGTTTGACTGTGCTAGCTGACTTTTAACCTGTAGCTATAACAAAGTTTATATACCTATGCCGTATTTCATTTATCTTTAAAAAAAAAAAAATGAATGTTTTTTTAATAATTTCTTTTGCAACTGCATATTCTAATGGACCACAGATTAACCTTTCTTTGAACACATCAGCGCTCAACGTATCGTATATTGGCTCATAATTATCCTGCAGGTATATACCTACCTCGTAATTCATCACATTCATACAATGTTGAATAGAGGTGAATAATGATAAATCCTACAACACAATTATGCTAAGGTTAATTTCCCAAGTGAGGTGGCTGATTGAGACAAAGGAAATCGCAGAACTGATCCGTCGTCGGTAGAACAACTGCTCTGCAAGCAATTTATTTTAAGTCGGTCTTAGCTTTCAGCTTAGAGGGGAGATTTATGTCTTAACTAGTTACCCTCCTGGGATCCTGCCCATGGAGGTTAATACCCCCTGGCAATTTGGATAGGTATTATAGGTTATTGGACTAGGTAAAGGACGAGAAATCGGTCTTTATAATTACTTGGGTTCCCTTGGGTGTCGTTTCTCTGGATCTCAAGTTCGTAGAATACTGGATTTTAGTATGAATGAATCTTTTTCCTCATTGTGTAATGCTTACTAAAATAATTTATTGTGCGAATTTGTAGTATTATTAATTGTGTGTTGCTCGACGACCTATACAGGATGATTTGTAATATACTAACAATATCCCACTCGAGCCTTTTTTTACATTACACCACTTTGTAATATTAGTTTTAAAAAAAATACATGTTAACACTTAAGTACCTACCATTTACTTTTGTCACAATGATTTTACTCCGAGGTCTTTGAGACCCCGGAGTAAAATCATTGTTTTATGTCAGGTTTAGGGTCTAAAAATCTCACAACACAGTGATATAGTCTGTTGGTGGTTAAGGTCTTAAGTCCAAAAACAGGTGGTAGTAGGTTAAGGGTTAATATATAATATATTTTACAAAGCTAATAGGTATTGCAAAGTTATTTGATGTAATGTAAAGAAGCCACACGCTGAAGGTTATAAGTAGGTATACCTATTAGAGCCTGCTTACATTTTATTACTAAACTAGCTGTCCCGCGCAACTTCGTTTGCGTAATTTTTTCCCGTTTTTGCAACATTTTTCATTGCTGCTCCGTTTCTATTGGTCATAGCGTGATGTGATATAGCCTTCAGCAATAAATGGGCTATACAACATAAAAACGATTTTTCAATTCGTTCAAACAAACAAACACTTCAGCTTTTTTTTTCCCGCATTAGGGTACAAGCCCTGTGTCACGGGGGACTTTACAAACATACAAGTCACGGACACAAAGTACACCCAGACCCGGAAGAACAATTTGTGGATCACACAAAGTGATGTCCCGTGAATCGAATCCACGACCTTTTGCGTAGCAGTCGGACACACTCCTACCGCGCCACAGAGGCAGTCGTAATATTAGTATAGATTAAAATGTATATCCAAACAAAGTATGGTGTTTCTGTTTGTTATACGTAGTTATGATGGAAAATCTGTAAGAATAATGATAAATTGCCTGGATGACCGAGATTCGCTCGGTATTTCTTTTAAACAACGTTTTTTTTAAATGAAACGAAATGATCGATTTATCGCACCTACAACCTATGCATACTAAATTTAATGAAAATTGTCAACTAAAATTAATGAAAATTGTTGGAGCCGTTAAATTTGTCAACAATAAATAACTAGGTACTATTTACTTATTCCTTGTTTTTTCTGAAGCAAGAATATTATATTCAGATGATTTTCAAACTTTCAAAGGTCCGTACTCTGTCGAAGTAATTTTAAGTTTATAAGGAAACCGAGCTTCAAAGTTCATGATTTCTATAAAACTTTTCAACTTTATAAACTTCGAAAGTTTTCATTAAATAGGTACCTACTTAAATTTTGAAGTCATCGACGACATTATTTTGTCGTTCTGCGCCATTCATTTCCTTATTTGGGTCAGTGTTTCCGATCTGTTCATAGAAAGGGTGTGCCGGCGAACAAGTTAACAAATAAATTAGCGAACACTCAATGGGCTAGTTTCCAACAAGTCAAAACAAGTAATCTTTATGAAATGTCAAAACATTGATTTTTTAAGGAGATCTCATATAAATAGCGGTCTATGACGTTACTGTTTTTTTCTCGTCAAATCGCTTCTTTTCATGATCAATGATAAAAAATCCAACTTAATACAAAATTTAATCGGGACCTAACTGTTGTCAGTTTAAATGTCAGGTTTATTTACTAACTAGCTGTGCCCCGCGGTGTTACCCGCGGTTTATTAGCCAAGGTGTCAGCTAACTCCATACCAAATTTTATTCAAATCGCTCCAGCCGTTTAGACGTGAAGAAGTAACAAACATAAACACTCACATACTCACAAACTTTCGCCTTTATAATATTAGTGTGACTAGTTGTGCCCCGGGGTTTTACCCGCGGTTTATTAGCCTATGTGTTAATTCAGGGTGTCAGCTAACTCCATACCAAATTTTATTAAGATCGCTCCAGCCGTTTAGACGTGAAGAAGTAACAAACATACACACTCACATACTCACAAACTTTCGCCATTAGTGTGATTAGTGTGATTAGTGTTTTGTTTTTTTTTGTTTACCTAGAAAACAAGCCTGTTACACGGTGACCCACGTGTAAAAGAGTTACAGTAAAATTCAGTACACTTAATTATGCACAAGGGCTTCAAAATAATTCAAATGTCTGACGAAGGACGATTCCCTTTAAATAATTCATAAGGCTTTTGGGTTATGTCACAGCTGCCAGTACAAGCTTCTGATGAATAAACTTCGACTGGAATAAACGGAGATAGTCTTTGATTTCATTTAGCTTGCTTCGGCGGACATGCTCTTTCATCTGATAACTTATATCAAAAGATTTGTCGCATCAAAGAGTTTCTTTAAAGCTTACTAGCGTAGTTCCTCGTTTTATCTGCAGTCTTAAAAAAATTAGAGGCAAGAGCATGTCGGACCATGCTTAGTGTAGGGTTCCGCAGTCGTTGCCGTATTAAAATCTCCTTTTTTGAATAATTGCACCAGCTGAAGAGACGAGAGAGACGATGACTTACGCCCTTTTGTTGAGAAATGCAGTTTTTTGCCAATAACTCAGTAACGGTATATACGATCATGTCCGAAATCATTTTAGTTTAAAGTATTTATTAAGCGACATTTTTGTGTTTTTTTTTCATATTTTTTGGTCACACTATCCAATAAATAAGGGGGGGGGGGGCTAATTAAGCAATTTTCGGAGCGGTTATTTCCAAAAATATTCACTTATTCAAAAAAGTTAGTTAGAAACCTTAATTATTTTTAAAAAGACCTGTCAAATTATGAGACACATTTACATGTTTGCTGAAAAAAAAATCTGCTTCTGTTACATGTTACTAAGGAGTGGCCCCCTAAAAATATTTATTTTTATTATTTAGCTAACAAACTAAACAGCGACTACTACAAGACACCTTTTTACCAAATTGCATCTATATTCATCGTGTAGTCTTTAAGGGTTTCGTTTTTGCCGTTTTGGCTACGGAATCCCAAAAACGATGCTAAAGTCTTAGCTGCCAAAAAATGTCTAAGTTATTTCCTTTTTCGAAACCTTAATTAAGTTAAAGCGGGCAGCCATTACGGCGAACATAAATATATATAGGTACACATAAGTACACTGTGGGTGGTAGTCTAAAGTACTATATGTTGGGAAAGTCATAAAACAAGACAAATTGCTTGCCTAACTACATTTTCTTAAAAGAAAATCCTAGTGACTTTTTGTGCCACACACTCAGCGGGAGTGAAGTTCATTGGAGTTGCTGTTACAAAGATTAAGATAGGTAAAAGTGAGGTAGACGTTTTACGAGTCGACGAGTGCGTAGATATATTCTCCTTGGGAACACATTCGTACATGGTCGGGTGATAAAATCAGCATAAATTGTGTCACACTCCACTTTCCCAGAATAGATGTAGACACGTACGTACATAGTATTACACATTGGTAATGCGTGTAGAGGTAATATATTTTATTTCTTCTATCTAATATACATTTCTGTCACTTCGACTATTCATCATCGCGCTCGTATGATTTATGTATATTGTATACTAGCAGACGCTCGCAACTTCGTCTGTGTAAATTTTCCCCGTTTTGGCAACATTTCTCATTGCTGCTCCGCTCTTATTGATCGTAGCGTGATGTTATATAGCCTATAGCCTTCCTCGATAAATGGGTTATCCAACAGTAAAAGATTTTTTCAATTTGTAGCAGTAGTACCTGAGATTATCTCGTTCAAACAAACAAACAAAAAAAAAAATATTACTTAGTATAGATATTCGTCCATTAAGTTTCTGTTCTAATCGAGTAGTTTATTTCAGTGTTATATATGCTATATCTTGCTTATTTGTTTTGTTAAAGAAGGCAAACCTAACAATAAAAGCATTATCGCACAATAAGAATGACATCAACACCGTCTCATACCTACACGTCCAGTCTAACCTATATAATGCTATTCAACAGCGAGATTGGAAGCCCAAATCCGGGGTATGTCCACGGCCTGATTGTCCGTTTGTCGCCTCTATTGAATGTCAGGGTTTGGGCACCGGCCACCCTGATACCAATTTACAGCTAGGCAGCCATAACCAGATTTACGATTGCGCGTATTTGTTTTGTGAGTCGCAGTTTGCAATGTGAATGGCGATGCTCACTGGTTTTACCTTTATCCGTTATGCATTTGGTTGTGCGTATTTTGTTTTGAGATTAGAGTTGAATGGGATTCTGAAATGATCTACATATAATATACTAGCGGACGCCTCACGGTTTCACCCGCGTAGTTCCCGTTCCCGTGGGAATACAAGGATAAAAAAATAGCCTATGTCAACCGGGGTTAGTGTAGCTTCACAACGATGAAAGAATTTTTCAAATCCGTCCAGTAGTTTCGGAGCCTATTCAATACAAACAAACATACATACATACATATCAACCCATAAGATGGCCCACTGCTGGGCACGGGTCTCCCCAGTAGAACCTACTAGTATGTAGATCCTGGGGGTAATTGCCATAATCGCCACGCTTGGCGAGCGGGTTGGCGATCGCAAACAAACAATCAAATCTTTCCTCTTTATAGTATAGATATAGACTATGAATAACTGCCACGTTTTGGGTGATCCTATTTTTTGATTTTGTTATTGACATCATAAGGTTTGTATGAAAGAAAATGTTGGAAATGTTTTTCTATTTTTGTAAAAATAGAAGTAAAACACTTTCGAAGCTGAGACGGGCAGCTAGTATATTAATAAGACTAAAAGTATTTTAACCGTAGCCGCCGTTTGCGCGACGATGCACGTTGTACGTAGGTACATTTTTTCAGGAAAATGTATGACGTTTACGTTATTTTAAAGTAATCTGTATTGCCAAAACCGGACAAGTTCATGTCGGGCCACGCACAATTTGGGGTTCCGTCCCACCATCCGAATAATGTGGCTTAAGAAGTGAGTTTTCTGTTGTTTTTGCTATATACTTACAACGTGATACCTCCATAATAATAATTTTCAATGGAATTTGTACGAAATTTTTGTTTCTTCTCATTTGATCAGCTGTTACTCGTAAACTAGTATAATATATATATATATATCTGTGCTATATTATAGTTTGAACTATGCAGTAAGTAAGTATTTAGTCTTAAAACCTCACAATTGCATTAAACGGTGCTAATAGAAACGCCGCTACTTCAATTATAGGACTCAGAGTTTGATCGGGAAATTAATTTTGTACTTCAGTTTCTTCAGATTTCACAAACAACATTAACTTATCGAGACAGGATTCCAATTTCGCATTAGTTATTGGAAATAGTTCGACAATTTCTATTGTAGCAAACTGATTCTCAAATAGAAAAACAGATTAAACTGAGTTGGGGAGCGGTACTGGGTCAACGATTATGTGTCAAGTTTCTCAACAAAAGAATGAGGGCAAAGCATACTCGCATTATTTAAATAGCATGTCTTGTTCCGGTTCTTTGCTTGCACTGGGCTTTAGAATAACAATGGAATATCATTGGCATGACTTTTTAACCCCAGACGAAAAGAAAGTCTGGTAAAAGTTTAACTTGTGTATCTGTCTCTGCCTTTCAGTGGCGTCGTAGCCCCAAAACGGATGGATAAATTCTGACCCGGGTTTGTTATATTTATACTAATATTATAAAGCTGAAGAGTTTGTTTGGTTGAACATGCTAATACAATAATTGCATTTTTGAAAGATAGAAAAATTTGAAGTCCAGATTTAGGAATCGAACCCGAGACTTCCGTAGCCAAACCGGGGCCAGAAGCGAACCACCTATCTGGACTATGTTACTAGACCTCAAATTTTTCTATCCCTTGATGCTTGCGAGTTGGGCCCTCGCAGCGCCATCTAGTCGGTAGTTAAAGAACTATCAAGCCTTTTATTATTTTTTCTATCTTTCTAAAATGCAATTATTGTATTTGTAAAGTAATTGGCAAGAAAAAAATTACTTGAACATGCTAATGTAACGAAGTAATGGTTAAACTTGAAAATAATAATTTGGATATCCCATTTGTCGAAGAAGACTATAGGCTATATAACATCACGCTACGACCAATAGGAGTGTAGCATTAATAGAAAATCTGAAAAAAAAGGGAAAAATTTACGAAGTTATGCAGGTCACGTAGTAACTATATAAACTAATTAAATCCGTATGATAATTAGCTCTGTTTGATGAAAATCCGTTCAGTTCTTTCTCAAGATTTTGTCCTTTACGAGTTCCTGCTATTCACAGTCTAATTGTAAAGAGACACCTTAGCTTAATTCTGAATGGTTGTGATGAGTTCTTTTCCTAATCGATGAACGTTGATCTACTTGACTTATTTTCCAGTGATCCCTAGATGGGGCAGAAGGCGTCCACAGTGCGCCGCCATCCCGTTCGGTCTTGAGCTACGCGCTTCATCTCGCTCGAAGTCTTCCCTATGCTGTTCGTCTCAACGATGATGGTTCGCTACCAAATCTGCTTAGGTCGGCCACGTTTTCGCTTACGTTTATTTATTATGTTAGATACTTACACAATATAGTACTTTTTATTTTTTAAACGATATCTTGCAATGTGAAATTGAGTCCCCACACTAGGTACTAGCAATCCTAAAATTGGTTTTTAAAGATCTTTTCTGGAAGATTCTAGAAAATCTTTTAAATTAAAGTATTCGCTTTTGTCATACCAATGTTATTTACGTGTGTTCAATAGCTTTGAGTTCACGTCGTCGGTAGTATAATGGGTAGAATTCGAACCCGTGACCTCGATGCCTTAGCCATTAAGCTACCGCCGCTTCATACTCAGTCTTCACACAGTACTATTGTACGCGTATCTACATTTTAATTAGATACTTTACTGTAAAACATAAAAGGTTATGTATTCAAATTTAAATCAAGCCTCCTTCTATTTGGGTTCATAATTTAAAAAGGTCCTATTTAATTAGAAGAAGGTCGGGGCATTTCATTCATCACACACGTAAATTCTGTAAGCAGTGTGTTGAATTGTCCGCATCCCGTCAGAGTGGGTGACATAACAGGCGACAGAGGGATTATGTCTATAGAATATGCAATAGCGTCCGCTTGTGTTCTGAATAACAACTGAGCGAATAATACCTACTAGCTGGTACATTTCAGTACGAGAAAATAAGACGAAACATTACTCAATACAGTGAAACCTAATGGTCGAGATATTAGAATCGTGATCGTAGGTTTTAATTTAGTCTGGCTCTATATTCAGGGCCTTATTACTAAATGGAATGCATTGGGCTCCGTACTAGAATCTGATGAAAAATGAGGAAATTATAATTTAGATGGTAACACAAGGTTAAGGTAAGTAGGTTCTAAACCTACTAGGACGAACAAGTCTTGATCATTGTAATTTTTTATTGAATAAGTTTATTTTATATAACGGTTCATTATTAATTTCTGCTTCAATAGAATTAAGTATCATCACTGGTCAAACAGCTCCAATCGCGTGAATGTCAGTTTATGCCTTGATTAATAAATATTAAACACGTCAAACTTTCAGACTTTCTCTCTTACCATTCCTTTATTCCTTTATAGGTACTTTAAGCGGTTCAATATACTGCCGCATTTTTATTAGGTAAATTTAAGAACACACGTTTTAACAAAAAAGTATCGAAGGTCTTAATCGCAGTAGATGACACTCTCAGTTAACATTGCCATATAAAAATTACAAGTTTTTGAAGTAAAAACTTCTTAGCGGCATAGTGCACTTTGTTTTGGCAAGTATGGGTAAAAAATGTTAAACTCGCATCCGGATCACGTGACCCTGTTCGAAAATTCGTAGATCACGTGACCCTGATCGAAAATTCGTAAGATGGAGAGAGAGAAATGAAAAACTGCTACAATATCATTAGAATATGAAGGTAAATTTCGCCACCATCTTAATATTACTCAGGTGGGAAATCGGGCGGTCCAGAAACCAAACAACCCCAGTTCGAGTGCGAGTAGCGATTATTTTTCCTTTTTTATTTTAATTTTTGTTTTTTTTTATTTGTGATTTATTATTTCATATTTTTTTAAATTTTTTTATGACAGTAACATCTAAAAAGATTTCAAATGTCAAGACTTATGTTAGCTACCCCTGGCTCCATCAATAGAGAAGCACGGTGACATCAAATTATAGTATTGTCGTAGGTACGAATTTCACATACTCTAAGTATGTACTAAAAATAATGACATACACGTCATGTTAGTACGCATATTATATAGGTTTCAGGCCTAAAAGGCATATTTTCTAGTAAGGATTTTCATTACTTATAAGGACCATAATAATAATCAAGCGCTTGATGCAGAAGGCAGTACTTCTGGACACGGCTCGCATAGTGAGGAGGTTCCTTTCTTTGGAACCGTAACCACCGGTAGCTTGGTCCCTGTACCCGATGCCGGTGGGGCACTATTTTTTATATTTTTAAATATATTTAATTTTTATTAGCTATATTTAAAAATGTAATTTATATGTATTTAATTTTAATAAAGAGAATAATAATAATAAAGCCTCGTTTTATTCCTATATAAATGGAATTACAATAACATTATGTATACAATCAATTTCATGCACTATATAAGATTAATAAGTATTCAATTTAATTTAATGTAAAATTTTTAATTTTTATTAGGACCATAACTCGCTTTAAATACTTATTTATTAACAAAACAGAAGCTGTAGCTAGTCTTATTCATGAAAATCATTAAGCCGGGAAACCTAAACCCACAGTATGTGCCCTAGATCACATTTTGATAGGCATTTCATTTCAAATTTAGTGAAAGTTATTGAGGTATTTCCGTTTCTTTACACTTTATGTCTACAATCCTGAGATAATACTTTGACAGATTTTTATGAAAGAAGGTAGGGTCCGTGAAGGTTTTGTCGCTGCAATCTGATTAGTTCTATTGTTGTGAAAGGAACCAAAGTGAAGATTATAAGTACCTACATTATACTTTCACAGTGGCGTGCAGCGGATAAAAAACTTAAAGGAAAAATGATATGGTGTTCATGGAAACGGAGTTTTTGATGTGAGATTTGTTTTGTACTTTTTTTTAATCCAGTTACAAAAAGAGAGATTTCCTATATTTCAAACCTATTTCGTTGAATCATCGTAGTTACCAACGGCTCCAATGAGTTTATATTTTTATTAAAATGCTGTATTTTTCAGTATGATTCTCAGAATCAATTTGTGTTTAGTGATTATGTCACATTTTTAGGATAATCGGCCGCGCTGCAACGTTTGCTTCAACTAGATGATGCACTTACATCGTCTTTTTGTGGTGTCATCTACGTTTAAACAATATTGTATATTTCAAAGTATAATGACTAGTTTAGCGAACCAGAAAAAAGGTAGTGATTGTGTGTTCACGAATCACTTTCAATTGCCTTCATTGTTTGACTACGATTCTTTGAAAGTTTAGGGAACAAGTTGTTTCACTACAACAATAATTGAATTGTAACTAAGTTGTATTAAACTAAGAAATACATAGTATTATTTCAATATTCTTTTACCTCTTTATTGGTCACATTTTGTGCTTTTACTTTGAAAATGAGCTCATTTATAATTTACTAGCTATCCCGCACAACTTCGTCTGCGTAAATTTTCCCCGTTTTTGCAACATTTATCATTGCTGCTCCGCTCATATTTGTTGTATCCTCGATAAATGGGCTATCCAACAGTAAAAGAATTTTTCAATTCGGAAACTCTTCAGCTTTATAATATTAGTATAGATAATGCTCTATTATTAGAGCATTAGAAATTAGCCCATTTTATATGTATCTAAATTATATTAGAGTCAAATAAATAAGCTACGGTTACAAATAAATTGGAGTAGAGAATGTTCTTCGCCATAGAAGTACTTACTAATATTACGTGAAACATCACTTTGTTCTGCCATGCTCAAATCTATCCGTAGTTTACATTAGTATTAACTCAAATGATAACTCTCCATCAGTCTAAGATCAATTTGCGACAACACATTCACTTCGGCAGCCCGAACTACGAGCATATTCCGATACAGAATAATTAATTCCTGTATTACGAGAATGCACTATCTGTGGCAGAAATCAAAACGCTAGTTTGTGCCTGCGACATCATGTGAAAGGATTTTCCAATTTCATGATAATTCTTCGTCCTATTTATAGTACGTATCACGTATAATATACCTTTAAATTTCTTGACGTATTGACCAGACTGCACCAGCCGTGGTCGCAAGCGGACTGTGAAGCCTAACCTAGCGCCACACATCTTGTTAATAGTGAAAATCATTATAAATTATGTAGTTAAATGTTTTGTGATTTCTTTGCTCACCATATTAATACCTTTACCTTTTAGTACTTACCTTAATAGTTATTATATTCTTTCGCGTTGCATGAAAGTCTCACGAAAAAATCATTATTTTTTAGCTTATTTCTGCCCTTGTCAAGTTTTATTCCACATTTTAACTTCACAAAGAGCAGGCCTTATTTATTTATTACGCATTTAATATTTCTAATAAATCACCACTGGGAAAATTAAGTTGACTTTATTTGTCGTTTTCTATTTTTACCCCAGTAAGGCACCTCCTGTCCCATCAACGGTGATAAACGAGAAATAAAATGCATAAATGTATCTCAAGGCATAGTTACTTAAAAAGATTTGAAACAAGCTAAATTATTACAAAACAGAAAATTCGACTCTTAACATTAAAATTATTACTGTAAAGAAAAACTTCATGATTTTAAAAATGTGACCAATGAGTTACTTGGCAGCTTCTTCTCATGAGCTTTTACACTTGGAACTGTTTTTTTTTTTCAAACTAGCCCTATTTGTATTCTTTCAGTATGTATTAATTTGACGATTTCAAACAATCATTAATTTGGTTTTACGAAATAAAATATTTGAAAATTAACTGAAAAAATTTGGCGCCAAAACCCGCCATTTTTATTTGTAAGTTTGATGTACACAGCTCTCTCTCACAACAGCGACGAATCTAACGATACCTCTCAAGCTGAAATCCCTAACCCACTTAGGCTCTAGAGCGTGCCACAGGAATAAACAAACATACAAACCTAACAAACTCGTAGAATTACAAATCAAACTACCAGTTTTTTCTCAAAAACTGATTTTTTCAATGAATATATCTAACGTACAGACAGATCTTTGTTACAAGCTTGTAATATAGAAGATGGCGGGTGTACAATGTCAGGGATGGCAAGCATGTTGCGGAGTGAATCGAGGTCGGCCCTCGGTGGCACGTTCGATGCTCCAGATTGCAACCGAAACCCATTGTCATTGTCTACGTTCCTGGACTACTAAATATTTTCATATTTCCTTCAATTTCTGGTCTATGTTTAGTGCTTATGATTTCTGAACTGTGGCGATAGAATTTATAAACACAAAATACTGGGAGTATAGAAGGTAAGTTTAATACAAAGCTGCATGCACACATACATAGACATTGCTCACGGAAATATGGACATGGGATCTCGGACCGCTTCAGACCAGCGTCAGCGCGAGTGCTACTCGATACGGAAGAGCATTTTGTGTTGTATTTTGCGTACTTTGAAAATGTTTGCGACTGGTTTACTACAAACATATAAACAATATAAATGTAGATAGGTAGATAGAATGAATGGATTCGATGGTTTAGAAATCGTTTTTTAGTATTTTTTTAATAATGGTATAATATATAATTAGAAACAAGTGCTACCATCATAATAGTTTGAATTTTTTGGCTCACATTTTTTACATCAGCTTACCATAGTATTTTGTGTGATAGGTAAGTATAAGATAAAGCAGTCGACATTTTTTCAAATGCTTCGAAATCGTATCTTAAATGTTGACAAACTTTCGCGGTTTGTACACATTATGAAAAAATGTATACTACGGGTTAATCACGTGAATTATTTAAGGTAAAATATCTTGCCCGTACCGTATTTCAACGGCCGTGGTCACGGGTTGACTGGTTCAGCTCAGCGTCGCTTCCTTGAAGCACTGGGTTAGGAAACTACCCTCGCTTGATTTTTATCACGCACTATTACGGAACTGTCAGTACTTCGTCACACAACACTACTGACTAGCGTGTAATGTTTGTTCGGCAACACACATAACACGCCAGTGTGCAGGCCGTTGCAATACGGTCGAAACATCGGGCAATAAACAAGGTATTTTACCTTAAATATTTCACGCGATGAAGACCCGTAGTATATATATTTTCATAAAATGGCCTTACAATTTCAATGTAGGATACATTATCATTCGTAAAGACATAGGCACTAAGGGTCTCGATCTATAGCTTTTGAATATTAGTAAAAATGAAACTAAATTAAAAATGAGGTCTGAAGAAAAAACTTTTTAACTACGTAACCGCACAGTCTTTTCATCAAGCCAATGAATATTCCAACTTGCAAACTATTATAAAATTGGGAGGCTGTAAACTTTTCCATATATCAAAGTCATTGCCTCAGGCAATGCATAAACGAAGCTCAAAACTTCGACTCGATGATTAATTTATTTTTTTAGAAACCTCTTTGTAGGGATGGCAAAATCGACTATGACTTTAGTCAAGAATCGACTCTTTCCTAAAAGTTTTAGACTTACTGGAATCGACTCTCACTCGATAACTTTTGAGCATGAATCCCTCCCATTGACGTAGAGACCAGGACTGCGACATCCCTTTCAATTAAAAAGTAAATATTGACTGCAAAGCGTGAAAGAGAGAAAATCTCGTGCGGCCTTTGACAGGTTTGCAGATTGTCCACAAAGTAGCGTTGTCTCTTTCTAAAGAGTGGTCAATTTTGTGAGGTTATGGCGTAGTCCTGGTCTATACGTCAATGAACTCATCTCCATCTCCGTCGTAAAGTCGATTCCAAAGTCAAGAATCGATTTTGCGCGCGTCTTTTCCAACCCTACTACCCTACCTCTTTGCTTCCAATTTTCTTAAAATTTTCTTAGCTTGTTGGAGCATAAGTTTTGCAATAAGTGACCGGAGTTTGAGGCTTTGTGGTAGGCGGGCCGTTTACGCCTAATTCTAATTAGTTCCAGGTCGGCGGTACATCAAAGTTGGGGATAAGTTCTTTCGTTTAATTGACCGTAAACTTGCGACCTCGTGTATAAATTCGACTGGAAGAGACTAAGTTTGTAGATGGTTAAGTTTGAGCAACGTGTCTTGGGTTCAAATCAACGGCTCAGTCTGGTACAGGTCAAATAAGAGTTTAGTATTTGTTGCTAAAGACTTGAAACAATTATTACCTATCGGAAAGGACTTCAATGATTCTATGATACGATTATGGTCTGTTTGAAAAGTCAAAATAAAACGTATCAGCAGTTATTGGAAACTGTTTTGAAATGTTTAAGGTCAAGCTAAAAATAAAAATGCATAACTTAAATTTATTTTCGAAATGGACAAAATTACACATTAAAACAGTAAGCAGCAGAAATACAAATGTAGGTATCAACGTTGATACACATTACGGTACGCATGTCGTTTAAAGCGACGGTAGCCTAATGGCTAAGGCATCGGACTCGCAATTGTGGGGGCGCGGGTGCGAATCCTACCCTTTATACTACCGGCGTGAACCCACTCCTAACACAAGCCTGAGCTTAGCTGGAGGGGTTACTGGATTGCTAGTAATGTGGAACCAATATCCCACATTGCTAGTTATCTTAAAAAAAAAATAAGATATAAAAAACCGGCGATGTGTGCATCTCGGGCCACGTACAATGTAGGGTTCCGTACTCTCCCATCCGAATAATGCGGCTTAAGAAGTGGGTTTTCTTCTGTTTTTGTTTTATACTACTACGTTATACTTGAAAATTTTGTTACTTCTCATTTCATCAGCTGTTACTCGTAAACTTGTAAAGCCTACTTAGCGTGATAGTTTTCCTTTTAATTCCACTATATTTACTGCTACCGGATCCCTAAATCGAAAACTGATACTTACGATCCCTAAACGTTTTTAAAATACCTATCTAATGATACCCCACATGATGGGGTGGGTGAGAAAAAATTACACTTTACATTTAAGGAAGGTACGCTGAAAAAAATGTTTTCAAAATTTTATTCTTTCACGTTGTCGGCGTAAATAATGTGTGTAACCATGCAAAATTACAGAATTCTAACACTAACAGTCTGTGTCTTTTTAGGAATTACTCTAGATTCTAAGCTTCAGTGGGGCCCACATTTAAGTGAATTGTCTAATAGACTCAGTTCTGCAGCGTACGCAGTTAGAAAAATTCGTCAGCTAACAGACGTTGAAACAGCGCGATTAGTTTATTTTAGTTACTTTCATAGTTTAATGTCGTACGGTATTCTACTGTGGGGGAATGCTGCCGACATTCAAACCATTTTCGTTCTGCAGAAGAGGGCTATTCGATCAATTTACGATCTTAGTAGTAGACACTCACTTAGAGAAAAACTTAAGGAAATCAATATCATGACTGTTGCATGTCAGTATATCTATGAAAACCTTATATATGTTCACAAAAATATTGATAGTTTCTGTAAGAAATGTGATATACATAATATTAACACGCGGAACAAACATAAACTTGTTGTACCAGCGTCAAGGTTACAAAAAGTAAACAAATCATTTCGGGGCCAATGTATACGTTTGGTTCTACAATAAAATCCCTAGCGATATTCAAAAATTAAGTCGTAATAAATTTAAGTGTACCATTAAGAAAAAATTGTGTATGAAAAGTTACTACTCAATAATTGATTATATGGAAGACAAAAACGCTTGGGATTGAACTGCTTTCTCTCACAGGCTATTAAAATGTACTTTAAAATTATATGTAATACATATTTACTTTGTAAGAAGTGAAGTATTGTGTTTGCTGAATACGTTTATATATACTCATTTTAGAGTTACTAATAGTATTATTATTTAGTTATCCTTAATTTATAAACGATTACACTCACCAAACACACTGGTTCATTCAGTAAAATTTATTTTTTGTAAGGAAAAACTTGATGATTTTAAAAGAGTGGCACATGAGTTTCTTGGCAGCTTCTTCTCATGAGCTTTACACTTGGAACTGCCACCTAACCTCATTTTGTTTTTTTTTTTCAAACAATCGTAATTTTATAATTTTTTTAGTATGTATTAATTTGACGTTTTCAAACAATCATTAACCTGATTTTACGAAATAAAGATATTTGAGTTTGAGTTTGAGTTTAAGCTAAGCTGCGGGCGGACGGACGAACGGACATGGCGAAATTATAAGGGTTCCATTTCGCCATTTTGCCTACGGAATTCTAGAAAGACATTTAAGTTAAAATATCTGCGCGATTCGTACCTACTTATCTCGTACTTTGTAACCTATGTTTTCATAGACTATCTTTACAATTTTTCTTTTCGTACTGCATTGCAATATGTTCATATTGTAAGTTCCGATATAAAAACAAGTTCATCTAGCAGGAAACATTCCTTTTGTACGATCTCCGTCGACATCAGCGGGATTGTTCCATGGAACAGTTGAACCCTTAGCGAATAGTTAAACTTAATGAGCCCGAGCGAATGTTGCCTACTCCTCCACTCAGATTGTTTCCGGCAAGAGAGAAAAATATTCTACAAATGACAATGAAACTCTCAGATTCGCTACGGCTTAGATTTAATGAGCCAAAGTCGCAATCGCGACACAATTAGGTCAACTCTTTTGTTACAAAAGTTAAGTAAATCCTCTAAACCTTCTTGAAGACACAAAGGGGTAAATTTGACTATGCCCGATGGATAAGGCAATTGATAAGGCAACTTCAACAACTCGAAAGTACACGGTTTTGATATCCACACATCTAAGTTTGAAATAGGTGCAGATCGCAATTTTCAAATTCATTTTTAGTACAAGTACATAGTAATATAGTGTTTTTATAGCCATTTCTTGTCAATTCTGAAAGATAGAAAAAATTGAAGTCCAGTCCAGACCCAGGAATCGAACCCGAGACTTCCATATCCGGGGGCCGGAATCGAACCATTTATTTGGGACTATGTATAATTTTTCTATCATTCTTGCACGCGAGGCAGGCAAAAATGCAAATATTGTAAGTAGGTATAAATAAAGTCAAAAACAAAAATGACTTTAAATGTAAATAATGGATGTACCGTCCTACGTTACCTTATATTCCGAATACCCTGTTGCGGATTAGTACACATGGTGATAAGCCTAGATAGTGCATCTATGAAAACTAGAGGTTATACATCATCATCACGCTGTTAAACATAACCTAACCTTAAACATTTCGGGTATGTTATAGCCCTATAAGGGTCGAAATATATCAATCGTGCCTACGTAATATTACGGTTGACAGCTCATCGCTTACCCACACACCGTGCCGCGTATTTCGACAATTTATTTCATCATAGCGTGGGATGATAAGAGGCTTACTCAAGAACCTAGTTACTCTCTTCAACAAATGAGATTTTTAATAAAATTCTTGATATTGTTGGCGTAGCTCCTACGGTTCCATTGTGTGCTTCATCGTTATTGAATTAATATTAGATAGGTACTTACTTTTCATTTTATATTCAGGGCGATAGTCCATTTATTCTTTAATGCTGTAAGTAAACAGTCAATTTTCTATCTTCGGTTATTTTTTATTTGACTACCTCTGTGGCGCGGTTTGAGTATATCCGACTGCTACGCAAGAGATCGTGGGTTCAATCCCCACTCAGTATAAAACTTTGTGTGATGAGCACGATGGTTTATTCTGTGTCTGGGTGTTATTTATCTATAATATGTATGTATTTAGAAATAAATAAGTATGTTAATCGGTTGTCTGGTTTTCATAGTTCAAGCTCTGCTTAGTTTGGGATCCGATAGCTTTGTGTGGATTGTCCCAAGATATTATATAACATTTGTTACTTTAAACAATATTATGAACAAATATATATTTTTAAACAATGTGTAACTACTTACCTATTTATATACTATTTTATTACACGCTATTCTGTATCTAAATAGCACAATGAACAAAACTATTGTTCTTAATCTTATTTAGCAATTAGCGCCTGTTGAAATGGCTGCTTATTTATAAAAGTTTGCTTGTCCGAATGCAATCAAATTACAAGTGTACGGAACGGAGGCGGCGGCGGCGGTAGTAGTTACGATGCCGGCACGCAGGAACAAATTAAACGACTAACACCTGGCTTTCGCTAACTTTATTACCCCTACGTCTGGGCACGGATGTCTGAGGGCTACGTAAAATATTTTTCTCTAACGCTCTCCCTTGGTAATGTGTCGTAAACTGGGACATTTATTGCTTTTGATACGGCCAGCGTCGCACTTCTTTACTGCGTGCACTAGCGCTACTACTGCCGGCGAATGGTTTCGTGTTACTTGCACGTGGCAACAAGTTGCTGGAAGACTACATAGTAAGGGTATTTCATTATTATAAAGCTTACGATTACTTGTATGAAGCTCTAATCAATAAAGTGAGTTACCTACTGCTTGCATGTCACCAAATAATTGTAGTCTTTTTTTTAATGTCGTTATTTTATTACTAGCTGACCCGCGCAACTTAGTCTGCGTAAATGTTCCCCGTGTGTGTTGCATCATTTTTTATTGCTGCTCTATATGATGTTATATAAGCCTTTCTTGATAAATGGGCTATCCAACAGTAAAATATTTTTTTAATTCGGACCCGTAGTTCCTGAGATTATCGCGTACAAACAAACAAACTCTTCAGTTTTATTATATAAGTATAGATAACTAGTTCAATCTATTGACCAGCCGGCGGTAAATTAATTAATTTATCATGCTCTGATATTTAGCATAAAATGTAAACGTACCTTCAAATTATACCGTATAAACACACGATAAAATGATTTTATTGCATTAAACGAACTCAACGCACAAATTTATCGGAAAATACAGCCGGCAAACGCATTTTAAATGACCTCTTAATTCACGTAATTGCAATCAAATTGAACATTCACAGAAGAGCATTCTCCAACCAATGAACACTTTGCGAAATTAAAATATATCATTGGTAAATCAACGCGAAGATCGGACAAAGACATCACATAGCATTCAGTATTCTTGAAAAGGGAACGTCAAAGTGAGAGGCGGCTTTGAAAAGAGGCTTACACAAAGAAAACAAAATTTCCACCGTCGGATTTTCATGTCAGTCACGTCGTAGATTTTTTTTCGCAGAACCGAAATGAATTCCGTTCCGACAAACAAATCACCACAGATCCAATCAAAGGCGACGACAACGGCCGCGTATTTCATAAAAAATATAACTTGTTGATCATATTTTTGTGTAAAATATTTTCCTTTGTTACATAATTAGGTTTTCTTTTTGACCAGAATTCTGATTTAGTTGTGCTAGGCAATAAAGGTGTAGGTTCTAAATTATATATGAAGACGATATTCGGTGTGTATATATACATATACCTATGTATATTCTAAGAAGATAGGTAAACATTTTGAAAGCCTACCTTGTTTACTTCACATTTTTTACAATCCTTTTTCCGTAAAATTACGACATCCTTTTAAGTGAGCTTTTCTGAGACACGCAAAACAGCTTCTGGTAATTTTCTTTTTACGCAAAAATAACCCGAATGGATTAGAAAACTTTGTCTTAATACTTTTGTAATTGCCAAGTGATTTTGCAAATCCTTGAGCACTTAAGTATGATTGGAATCTTATTGAAGAGCTACAGGGTGGATCATCTCATCAATGCTGTGATCGAGCTCACAACCACTGCGGATTATCAATCTGATTCCCTTTGAAGAAAATAAATATTAAGCGCTTTTGGTATTTATTGGTGTAGCTGTTCGACTTAAATACGAAACCATAAGCACTTGTAACTTTTAAACTTACGCGTTGCATTATAAATACAATTTGACACGGGAATAAACGCGTTTAATCTAGGTAAAGTTATTTACCTTATGCTTGACGTTTCGATCGGGTTACACCGACCGTGGTCACAAGCTGACTATGCGTAGTCAGCTATTCCCGTGTCAAATTGTATTCATAAGCACTTGGCCGTGATTCAATAGGTAAATATTACAGAATCAATATATTATTTAAATTATACAGTGATCTTTTACTTCTGTACGATACGAGACTACTACAAGCAACATATAATACGACGTAAGAGATCTCTAACTTATTTCGCGACCGCATATCACAAATCTTATAACAACTTGACGTGAAAGCGTGCGTACCCGACATTCTTGGTAAACAATATCAAACAGAAACTATTCCTGCGCATAACTGTTGTTTGTTACACAATGTAAGGAGAGATCACACGATATAGCACGTCTTGTTCCCTACGTCTGATAGCTTTTCTTACCTACCTTCGTACTTAATCAATGTTTATATCCTTTTAACAACTTTTCCTATCATTCCTGCAAAAGTTTATGAATATTTAAAGATGTAGTGGGTGTTAGGAAGCTAATTTGAAACACAAAGCTTGTTAGTGAACTTTGGGTGAATGGAATCACGGACTAACTGTACTAACGCACCTAGACAATTGAGTTTAGATTTAGAAGTAAATTTACTAGTTGGTACCTATTATTGTAAATGGCCTCATACCGACATCTGAAGGCATAACCAGATCAAAGGCTAACTTCTAATGGTCACCTGTCGAATGAAGACCAAGTTTATGACTAAACTTTCTACCATAATGAGTTTTAGTCGAAAACCGAACGAATTACTTTCGAGGAAAGGAGAGGTCTACAAATTCTCGCTTAGCCATTGTTCTCAAAAGTTTTTGCCACGAAAGAATTTTCTGTCTGAACGTTTCAGTGAGGCATTCGTTCGGCCGGAATCTAAAGAGGCCGCAATCCGCTCCGGTTGGAAGCTGTGGTACCGATTATTGAAATAAATAAACGGTCGACTGATTCATTTAACTACTGGGCAAGCTTTCTAGATTCTTGCGTGTATTCAAACCTATTGGTTGGATGATTTGTTTTGTTATAGAAGTGTAGTTATTACCTTTGATTATAGTAATAATGTCTAGATTCCTAATCCAGCATTAGATGCTGGATTAGGAATCAGCTGAATGGAAGCAAAGAACTGTCAAAACGTACGGTCAAATGGACGTACTTTTTGACAGGTAAAAAGCCGCCATCCGATGTTTTAGCAATAGTTGTTCTCATCAACGAGTGTCAAACGTCAAAGAGGGAAAGCTTCATTTTTTTATAGGCTTATTGAGATAATGCTCCATCTAGACATTATGTAATCAAAGGTTAACTTGTTTAATATAATATTATGTCTTGCATATAACATTTGTATTCCCTCAGTAGTGTGAAAGTGAGTTGGTAAGAGTGGTGGATCTGTGTAGATATTTATTGTGTTACTTATTATTCTTTAGAAAGGCTTCAATATGTGTGAGAGTGGCCGGGACTTTACTCTTGCGAACTTGGCATTAAATGTAGAATCATTCTATTCCAAATTTTGTTTGACGTTTATAAGCGTTGCATTTGTAACCTGAATGAATAAAGTACTTTGACTTTTGACTTTTTACGTTTGTGTTGTCAGGCTACTAATTTTGATTGAATAAATATTAAAAATTAAGCTACACTATTATAAAATTTCGGTAATACAATTTTATAAAATTATAATAATGTAATTTTATAAAATTTTAGATTTCAAAAAACAAATGCTTAATAATAAGTTATTTTTTCTACTTTTTTTTTTTTTTTAATTTTTTTTATAAAAACGACTCCCGCAGTAGGGTACAAGCCCTGTGTCGCGGGGGACTTTACAAACATACAAGTCACAGACACAAATTACACCCAGACTCGGAACAACAATTTGTGGATAACACAAAGTGGTGTCCCGTGTGGGAATCGAACCCACGACCTCTTGCGTAGTAGTCAGATACACTCCCACCGCGCCACCAAGGCAGTCAAATGTTAATTTGTTACGAAATATAAGTCTTAGGTCTAAATAAGGAATCCTTTACCCTTAAAACTACAAAGTTATTCATAACATACTAAACTGCAATATTTTGAAAGCAGTTTTCATATAAAACAATATAATAGTTGTAACACTTTCTATTCGTTTATTTTACACACAACGAATCCCGCGAGACTGCACGGTAGGTAGTTAGGTACTTGTGCCGCAACGAAGGCGGTTTAGGTTTATTGCTTGTATGCCTTTAGTAGTACCGGAGTGCTATTACATCACTTTATATACCTCCCTCAGCGTCTCTCACTTCTTTAAAAAGATTACTATTACGTATATTGAATTGGTTAAGATCTTGCTTTAGTTATTGAATGAGAACGGGGATTTATTTAAAAGATTTTGAACGTTATAAAATTATATATACTACGGGTCTTAATCGCGTCAATAATTTAGGATAAAATACCTCGTTTATTGCCCGACTTGCAACGGCCGTTGCAATACGGTCGAAACGTGGGCAATAAACACGGTATTTTACCTTAAATTATTCTATGACTCGTAGTAGATATAATTTTATAATGTGTACAAGTCGCGAAAGTTTATCAACATTTATGTTGAATATTCTTATCGGTTTGACATATTAGTGGATTAAGGATGATTGTTATATACAAGAATGAAAATAGAGGTAAGCTATATTTTATACTGGCTGACCCGCGCAACTTCGTCTGTGTCAATTTTCTCCGTTTTTTCATTCATGCTTTGGTCCTATTGATCGTAGGTGGATCGTGGTGATGTTATATTCCTTCCTCGATAAATGGGCTACCCAACAGTAAAATATTTTTTCAATTCGGACCAGTAGTTCTTGATATTATCGCGTTCCAACAAACAAACAAATTCTTCAGCTTTATAATATTAGTATAAATAAGGTATATAATATAGGTATCTACGATTAAGCCGGTAAACAACAGTGCAACAGTCTTATTGATGGAACACACTCGTTGTAACTTAGCGACAACAAAGAAAAGTAGCGCAAAAGCACCTACAAAAAAGGAGGTTAGAATGAAAATAATAATATTAATAGTATTTTTTTTAAGATAACCAGCAATGGTATTGTGTGTCCTACATTACTTCAAATTTTTTTAATACATTTTTGACAGCAATCCTGTTAATTCCACCAGCTAAGCCCAATGGCATGTGTTAGGAGTGGGTTCACGACGGTAGTATAATGGGTAGGATTCGAACCTGCAACCTCACGATTGCGAGTTAAATGCTTTAGCCATTAGGCTGCCGCTGCTTATAATTAAATCCATCTTAGAACAATTATGGTTTTGGAGAAATGGAGTAGGGCTTTATAGGAATCTGTTTTTCGCCGCCTAGAAAGTAATTTCTCCCCTGTTATTCTTACCATTCAGAATGAAAAAACCAAATCAAAAAGAAAACCGTTTAAAATTCCACAAACAACATTCAAATTAGACCACATAATCAACACATTTCATGCGCAAAATTATTCGAATTGAACTTTCCAAGTGATCAATCCGCAAATCAAAGGCTGCACACAAAATATTCGCTCTCTATCTAGCAAATACCTAACCAGTCTATTTGAAGGGCGGTTTCTCTGTAAACGGGCCGAAATTGATTTTGAAGCTTATCGAACTCGGCTCGCTACCAGAGCGGTAGCCAGCCGAGTTCGATAAGCTTCAAAATCAATTTCGGCCCGTTTACAGAGAAACCGCCCTTCACGCCACTACATGATCAAATTTTGTAACCCTAACGTTCTCAGTAAGGCTGATACGATACTTACTTGCATCATTAACAGTGGTATATTGTTCCTATTAACGTTAAGCACAATATTTAGCTCTGAAAGGCCACTTTACATGAATCGTAATAGGATTATAGTGATATTAATTAATATAATACTTGATATATTAGCAACATTCACAAAGCTTAATCCGAAATGTTTGATTATGGAAATTCGAGAACCATGCCTGCGAGTTAGTTAATGTATGTATTTACCTATTATATTTCAGGGGTATCTGACTTACGGCCGGTTGCAATAATCTACTTATCTCATGGATTTGGCTACTAGCGGTAGAATTTTGACATATTTTGTATGGAGCTTATGTCAATTATATACCTCTAGTAACCAAATCTATCGATAGTTAGATTATTGAGACCGGCCGTTAGTGGCAACCTTAGAGTATACATAAGCAAGCTTATCAAGTCAAATCTGGCTCTTTTTATGAAATGTCAAAACGACAAGCTCTATAAAAATGTGAACGGAATAACAAGTGACGTGATAAGTACGTCAAATCATTACTTCTAGTATTCGTTTTCATGCTCTTAAATTTAAAAACAATGCAATATTGTGATGTAACACATAATTTTAGAGCATTTTAAGATTATCTGATTACTATAAAATAATTTACTTTTATTGTAGTCAACTACCTACCCAATTGTTTTTTTGTTTGAACATTAACGGCCGGTCTCAATAATCTACCTATTGATGGATTTTACTACTAGAGGTAGTATTTTGACTTATTTTGTATGGAGCTTATGTCAAATATATACCTCTAGTAACCAAATCTATCGATAGTTAGATTATTGAGACCGGCCGTTAGAGATTACGAGCACTAGTCTGGTAATAGGCAGCTTAAAGTTAGGGGGAGGACATTTTTTTACTGGCAATTTTTTATCACGGTGGTTATTGTGATAAAAAATTGCCTGTAAATGATAGCTGCAGGCAGAGCTAATCTCTCATAAATCCAAAGCAACCATTTAATTCAGAATGCTTTACGACATAATATGTGGTTGTAAACTATTTTGTGTGAACACACGTAACATATTGGCCAGATAATAATACAGCTTCGACAAATTATCGACCTCGACTGTGGTTTTAGCCACAAATGGCCAGTTTGGTCATACTAATATTTGTTCGGATGAATACACAATTTACTAATTGATATGTTTAATGGAAGCAATTAATTGTGTATTGTTCTATTGCGCGTATTAATTTGTTATTGAATATTGCTTTCCTTATATTAATAATATTCAAGGTGGAAATTAATCACATGATGTATTTAGTTATTGCGATTATTATGAGTTTTGAACTGCGATAATGAAAAATACATTAAAGAGCCATTAGGAGACATGAAAGTTGAACCTATATAGGTTTAAATCCAGGTTAAACTAGCTATGGCTATACGTTAAATATATATAAACAAACGTACTTATACTGTTAAAAATATATGTAACCTTTTCTTTTTGGTTTCGCCGTAGTCAAGTAAAATCTTATCTTAAGTATTTGTAAACCATATATGTATTATGTAAGTATCGAATATTACCTATAAAGTTTTGAATAAAGTAAAAATAAAAAAATTCTTTAAATGTTCATTTAAAACTTGATTATACCAAGCAATTTTTATTGCCAAGTTCTTTTCTCACGGCTTTACTCTTGCGAACTTGGCATTAAATGTAGAATAATGATTCTTTAATAGAATGCTATTCCAAATTTTGTCTGACGTTCATAAGCGTTGCATTCTGTAGCATAAGTGAATAAAGTACTTTGACTTTACGTGTACATATTTATTTTCGTTATTGTACATACCAACATAAATTTAAAACGGAAAAGCGTGATCATATCGAAAGTCTTAATTAAACGTCAAATGAAGTTGTAAAGTTTTCGGTTCAAAGGCGGAGTGTTAACTCCATAATTACAACCGTAGACAGTTACCGAACTTAAAATACATTTCTAATCCAAAAGAGGGTAATTCTTGTGAACTTTTATAGGTTGTTCGTCAGGTTGCAACCAACTAAGTTGGTTAAACGCCCCCTTAAACAAGCTGCGGGGTTCACGGGCTATTAGACGGTAGATTAGTTTCAGGTCGTTGGAATAAAAAGGAGCGTAATAATCCAAGATTGCGATGGTTGGTTTGAATCTCAGAAGTAAGAGTTTATGTCATGAAACTATTACATTACATGGGTTATTTAACAAGTCGGGGGTTCAAGTGTTTTAAATGAATTTCTAAATTGGATAATTGATCATTCTATAGGACTGGTCGGTCACGTGTTGGGAGCGTATACGACTGGTAGGTATGCAAAGTTTGTGGATTTGATACTGACACGGGATCCCACTTGGTGTGATCCATCTTTGTGATCCAACATAAGGATGTTAGCTCTGGTGTATACGTTGTTTTCTACTGTACTGTGAAAATTGTCTTTAAAAAACTGATCAAGTTTTTTTTTTTTTCCCTCTTCCCTCCAATATTAATCGGTAGAGATTATGGCTCGCACATTATGTGCATACGCCAGTTTCAAGTATAATTTCTTTCTAGTTTTCTTCTTTCAATCACAAAGTCTCGTTCTTGTCCAGTTATCACGTATTTCAAGTATATTTTACACTGTTTTACACTTTAAACGCGGAGCTGTAAAAATAGTGACATGTCAGTTTGCCGCCATTTTTACAACTCTGATCAAGTTAAAAAAGGTTTGATTTTCCTATGACTCAAGCTTCCAATTTTTTAATAAGAATGAAGCGGCGGTAGCCTAATAAAGGCTGAGGCATCGGTCTCGCAATTGTGACATCGCGGGTGCGAATCTTACCCAATATACTACCGACGTGAACCCACTCCTAATACAAGCCTTTGAGCTTAGCTGGAGGGGTTATCAAGATTGCTAGTAATGTGGGACTCAATCCCACATTGCTAGTTATCATTAAAAAAAAAATGGTCCTTCAAAGATCTTTATGATCATCGTACAACACAAGTTAAACGCGAAACATAGCTGTACAAATTTTAATTAAATATCATAATTCAAGTAAATCTATATTGAAGCATTAATACAGAGACAATGTGCGTTTGACAGTAATATCTGGTGCGGCAGGCCGACGGCACCCGACGCAAACTTAATTAAGCATGGTGTAGGTATACCGGGCCCTGGAGTGAGATTGGATGCTCATATTTATCGTCTCGCTACAGTGCCGACAGCGTATGCGTAGCTTTATCACCATTAATAAATCTTTTGAAATCAAATAGGTACAGTTTTTTTTTCCGACCGAGCGAAGGTATGTTTATCAGCCCGTATATATATATATATATCTGTGTTTGTTTGTGGCACTCTAGAGACCTAAGCGTGGGCCGATTTAAGTGATTCTTACGCCAATCTATTTGTCTTTTTTCTAGTGTCTGAAACATGACAGTTATAATAACAATAATAATATATTTGGACCACTCACACAACGCTATCTGATCCCAAACTAAACAGAGCTTGTACTATGGAAACCAGACAACTGATAAACATACTTATATATTTCTAAATACATACATATTATAGATAAATAACACCCAGACACAGAATAAACTATCGTGCTCATCACACAAAGTTTATTCTGGGTGGGGATCGAACCCACGACCTCTTGCGTGGCAGTTAACGAAATTCGAAGAAGAAAAGAAATAAAGTCGATAAACTGTGTCCTGTGTGTTACTCCACATGACATTTAATAGGTTTTTAAATAAGAGAACTAGGTACTATCTACATAAACAATGATTTAAAATTAGTAAGTTACCTACCATTTTCTTCTAAATTTATACTACTTGAGTACCTAGACAAAATTGTTTTTGGCACAAAACGTGGTTAGATGTTTGGACTTTTTTTTTAATTAATCAGATTTGACTTATTTAAACAACCATTAGATCAGCAAAGTCCAATTTAAAGCTAGAAGCTAGAGTTGACAATACCTACTTTATGTTATAGCGATTGAAACCAACGAATGTCGAACTAACATTAAAAGGTACCTGATTGGTAGCAAACAGGTGTTTGAAATAGGCAATTTGCAAAAAGGTGAATTCTTACTTATTTTCTATTGTCATGGATATTAATTACCTATCAATGTCTTTTGTAATTCATTGCTTTCACTTAATGAAGGAACGTAATCGAAATTCCATCCCAAATTCCTGTGTCCTTCTGAGCATATTTAACCTGATTGCCAGTCCTAAAATTGGCATATGACATAAGATACGCTGACTTTAGATGCTGACGCCGGCTCCACACGTTAGCCCCAACGTCGGTCCCAATGTCACTTGTCCAACGTCTGGATCTGGAAAATAGCATTGGCGCCAACGTCGGGACGAGCGTTATTTTAGATCCACACGTTGGACGAGTGTCGTTTGGAACAACGTTGGGGTCAACGTGGGGCCGTTGTGAAATTGGGAACAAAGGCCGAATTCGTCCACCCAAGATAGGTAATGATATTATGTGTATTAAATTGCGTTTAAATCGTGTGGCAAGCTATTAGAATATCACGTCGATTGTACCCTACACAGTTTGGTTATATCGACAACAGTGATTGCTTTATCGCCCATAATACTCCACATAAATTTACAGGCGAATCGAACAGTTTATAAAAGTGCCAATATATGTAATAATATAAACATTCAAAACCTTATGTAAGGTCATAGTTCATTATGATACAAGTGCGGTAAGTTGAAAACTACAGCCGAGGCGAAATTGCTACAAGAAAGCAGAGGCTGTAATTTTCAAAGCGCACGTATGTCATACGACGTTTTATAACATATTTGCGAGGAAATAAATAAAACTAGAACTTATTTAACTAATAAATCTTTAATCACTTGTTAAAGCAGTTAGAAAAATTTGAACAATTTGTAAAATTGATTAATACTTACTTGTTCACAAATTAGCGGTGTGCGCGCATCAGCGCTTTTTTTAAGGCAAAGGCAGCATTACTATACAGCCAGTATTACTAATAAAGTAAATTAATATTATTGTGTTTTGTTACAGATAAATGGTTGTACTATATGGTCGAAATTAATTAAATTAAATATTGATTTTATTTTATCTCCCAAAGCTAATTTTATTCATAAAATGTTGACCACTTTTCTGACATAAAAACTCTTTGCTAAGATTTAAAAAAGTACCGTTCGTTTTAGATGGAGCATCTTGATAAATCGTGCGTTTTACATTACAATAACGCACAAGTACGTAATGAGATACATTACGATATTGAAATTGGTGAAATAAGAGACCCTTTACGAGCAAATGTGTTATAAAAATATTATATCTATTTATTTAGCCATCACGTCTTTGCAGCTGATTACATTTGCATGTTCTACGTTATGTTTATTCACTTTCAAACGAATGCGGCAACGAACAGTATCTAGAGTGTGTAAAAGCTCTTTAGAGAAGTTTTACGGATATCAGTTCAGTCTCTATTTATCGAATACTTTCTTTAAGTCCCTAAAAAGATAAGTGAAGTAAAGGCAAAGCTTTTAAGTATTTTTTTCCACTGAGAGAGCGCTGCGAAGCGAATATCCGTGTTGCTACTAACCTTTGTATACTAAGGAGATCCTTTATGAATCTCTAAAGGAATAAAATACTGTTGGGAGCAGTTTCTAGTGAGAGGCAAGTTCCGCCGTCTTTATGACTAAGACGTTTTCTCTGAGAAACTAACTTATGTCTAGAGCTAGGATTAATTCAGTAGGTGATGTGCAATGGTGTAGAAGCTAGAATTTTAAATAAGTAGTAAGACTTTGGCTTTGCTTGTCAGAATTACAAATGTATGTCAAAAGTCAAAATACTTTATTTATTTAGGTTAAAAATGCAACGCTTATGTCAGACAAAATTTGGAATAGAATGATTCTACACTTGATGCCAAGTTCGCAAGAGTAAAGACGTGAGAAAAGAATTTGGCAATAAAAACTCATGGCCATTTTTTTTAAATGCCATTTTTTCAATATATTTGTATATATACAGTTATGCCAGTAAGGTGCTACAACCATTACACCATGAAACTCACACAAGCAATAACCATAGTACGTAAAGTAGGTATAATCAAGTTTTAAATGAATTAGTCTCCGATTACAGTTTGGATGGGAGCATCAACTTACAAAAATACAGAAGAGGTTTGCTCAGAATCAGTAATACAATCCAATGGGGTAGTTTTTGGACCATGTATATTTTTTCAATAATTTAATTAATCATTCATTAATTAATTTATTAATCGTATTAACAGTCCAAATCCTGTTCACAATATGATGTGAAATATAATCACTTATTTTTCAATAGTAACCATATATTACGTACAACGGCACGCAATGAGTACGATAGCGCGAAGAACACAAGGCAACTTGAATGGCTTAATAACTATGCAAGTTTTCAATATTCTCATTTTCTTTTCACTATACCAAAAATAACCTTGTATAGTTCTAAATACATACATTTTATAGATAAATTACACTCAGACATAGTATAAACCATCGCGCTAATCACATAAAGTTTTAAAAGGGATCGAACCCACGACCTCCAGCTTAGCAGTTAGGGTCACTAGCCACTAGACCAACAGGCCAGTCGTGTTGTTTTGTACCTATCTCCTTCGTGAATACCTACGTCCAACAGTAGGTAGTAGTCATAAAACTCGCTTCTTCACATATCCAAATTATCAAAACTGTATTGAAGCTAAATAAAAAACCGGGCAAGATCGTGTCGGACCATGCTCAGTGTAGGGTTCCCGAGCCGTTGCCGTATGAAAAAATGTGATTTGAATAATTGCATCAGCAGAAGAGCGTATGTTCACGGCACTTAAACCCTTTTATTTAGAAACAGTTTTTCGGGAATAACTCAATGACGGTATATCCGATGACGTATAAAATAATTTTAATTTTTTTTATATTTTTTGGTCAAAGCATACATAATATAAGGTACGGTTTATGCAACTTTCGGAGCGATTATTTCCGAAAATATTTATTTAATCAGAAATAAATATTAGAGACCTTAAAATGTACCTATTTGAAAGATCTGTCGAATGATGTGCCACATTTTGATGTTTGCTCAAATAAAAATTATTCAGCTTCTGTTACATGGTAAGCTATGAGCTAAGTAGCGGCTACTACAAGACACCTTTTCACCAAATTTATTCAATATTTATTGTGTAGTCTTTGAGTAAAATGCCTGTGACATATGGACGGACAGACAGACCGACAGACGGACATGACAAAATCATAAGGCTTCCGTTTTAGGCATTTTGGATACAGAACCCAAAAAATGCACATACATATCTTGCCGTGTGGTGCCGGCTTAAGAATAGTACCACCCCATCTCTTCCCATGGGTGTCGTCAAGGCGACTAAGGGATTTCACCCCGGAGGACGGGCAGCAGCGTCCTCTGCGTACTTAAAGCCTTACTGCGATCGCCAACCCGCTCGCCAAGCGTGGCGATTATGGCAATTACCCCCAGGATCTACATACTAGTAGGTTCTACTGGGGAGACCCGTGCCCAGCAGTGGGCCATCATATGGGTTGATATGTAACCCAAAAAACGGAATAAATTCTTCCGTGCAATGAGCATTATTGTTTATGCTGTAACTGGATGTATTTATTTTATTTTATTATTCTGTATTTATTTAATTGACTGGTAGCCATAGCCCAAGGTACTCATAATTAGGCATCAAATGACCATGTGTAGTCCCAAGATATTATTCTAATATACGAAATGGCACAAAACTTAAAAATTATGAAAATATATATATATTACGGGTCTTAATCGCCTGAATAATTCAAGGTAAAATACCTACATTGTTTATTGCCCGACCTTTCGACCGTATTGAAACGGCCGTGGTCACGAGTAGACTGTCTGACCCATGACCACGGCCGTTGCAATACGGTCGAAACGTCGGGCAATAAACAAGGTATTTTACCTTAAATTATTCACGCGATTAAGACCCGTATTTTATATATTTTCATAATGTGTACAAACCGCGAAAGTTTATCAACATTTAAAACTTAAAAAAAGCCCGCTAGTCTAATGTAAATCTATGATTCAGATTCTAGCGAGCTTTATGACAAAGGCGCGGATAATTGTGTTATACATTTAAAATATGCAATCAATATTTATTTAACACATAATAATCCTGGTGTAATAAATAATACCGCGTTCCCATAGGTCATGAATATTATGATGGAAAGAGTCCACGAGTCGAGGGTCTTTGTAGGTATGTTATGATGACCACGTTCAAACTATGCTTTTACCGGAATCTTATGAATATATTATTTAAAATATGGCTAGGGTCGACGAATTACGTCATCGTATTTGTTTTACATATAGATAGAGCAGTTATTAAACTGAGTTTTTTCTACTGCTAAATAATTTATGGTATAAATAATTTTTGGTCTCGTGGAAGTTCATAAAATAACAAATAATGTAACGAAAAGGTTATTTTTTAAAAATTATGGCAAATACACAAATGGCAACACTCTTACCTTACACTAGCTGACAAGCGGAACTTCGTCTGCGTAAATTTTCCCCGTTTTTGCAACATTTTTCATTGTTGCTCTGCTCCTATTGGTTTCAGAGTGGCGTTATATCCTACAACCTTCCTCGATAAATAGGCTGTCCAACAGTAAAAGAATTTTTCAATTCGGACCAGTTGTTTCTGAGATTATCGCGTTCAAACAAACAAAGTCAGCTTTATAATATCATAGTTATAGATTAGGTAGGTACGATGACCACGATCAATCTAAAAAGAAAATAAAAGCTTTTTGGGTCACATGGTTCATCTTGGGTGAGACCCAATTTGTAGATAAAATGTTGTTATTTTAGTTAAAATATTTTGCTAAAGCATGTTAGTTGCATAAATTTGTTAAATCCATTGCTGAAATCGCAACAAATCGAAAGAAAACTAACAGTCGAATACCTACATCGATCGTCCGTTCATGATTCGTAATATGACCGAATTTATTCCTTCGACATTTTTTAAATTAACGTCCATTGTTATCCGCCAGTCCAATTTTCATCGAGTTCGATTTTTGAATAACAAAATATTTAGAATAAATTGAGTCAGACACAGCAAACTGCCGGTAGATATGTATGTGAAACAGGTAGATAATCGGATTATCCCACATTCCGTGTTTGCAGTTCGCAGCGCATCGGCGGAGCACGTAAAATCGTTACATTTCGATTCGGACAGAATTCTCTATCGACAAACACACACATATTCTGTGGTAACGAGATTTGTTTCATTTTTACCAGTACCATTAGCTGGTCAAAGGGTACGCTTTGTATTTTACTATTTGAGTTCTAAAAGATATATAGGAATAGGTAGGTATGTCAATAGTTTGTAAAGTGAATAATGGAAGTAAGTATCTACCTAGCGTTTGGGTCTTGTTGTTAATTAGCTTCCCATGCCCACACAGGATACTTTTGTAGGTAGGTATGATCCACAAAATGTTGTTCCGCCTTATGACTCTGATCTCCACCACACCGTGAAGAAAATCGCAACAGAATATAACATAACAGAATATCTATACTCAGTAAGCAGATTCGAGAAAATATAAGAAAGAAAAGGAAAATAAAGAGAATGAAAACACTAGAATATGAAATCCAAAGAACAGGGGGAACAAAAAAAGGTTTGAAGGAACTCATATGGATTGGAATGGATACCCAAATTAAAAAATAACTTATCAAAACAAATGTCAAATCGTAGAGAAATCCAAAAACTTGCTACAAACTACTACAGAACCCTTTACTCTAATAATGATGCTGAACGAATAGTCGACACCCATAAAAACCCAAATACGAAATATAAAAATGTCCCACCAATAGTAGTGCAAGAAGTACAGATAGCCATTACAATACAAAAGCTAGAAAAAGCCCCAGGACCGGACAATGTAACAAACAAATTGATGAGAGATACTGTGGAAGAGTTAAGTCTAATCCTAACCAAATTATTCAATGATATTTTAATAACAGACAACATCCCTAAACAATGAAGTAAATCACATATTTTCCTCCTCCACAAGAACGGGGATAAGGATAACATCGATAATTACAGACCAATAAGTTTCATATCAAATGTGTACAAAGTCTTTGTTAAAATATTTCTGGAAAGAATAACAAGAGTCCTAGACGAAAAAACCAACCTAAAACCAACCAATTGAGCAACCACACCCACACGATCAAACAAGTCCTGGTAAAATATAATGAATACCAGAAGCCCTTGTATAGCTGCTTTATAGACTACTCCAAAGCATTTGACAGCCTACATTATAAATTCATCTGGCAGTGTCTAAAAGAACAAGGAGTGGATGATGATTATACACAAATAAATAAATCCATATATAAACAAAGCAAAAGTTGTATTAAATTGGAATCAAAAGGCGAAACATTTCCTATATACAGAGGAGTGAGACAAGGAGACCCGCTTTCTCCCAAGCTGTTTAATACTGTGCTGGAACATATATTTAGAGGGTTGGATTGGGAAAACTATGGTATTAACATCAACGGTAGCCGCCTTAACCATTTGAGATTCGCAGATGATATTGTCCTGCTAGAAGAAGATCCTAAGAAGCTAGATCACATGATAAAAGACTTAGCAAAAAAAATCAGAGAAGTAGGTTTGGAAATGAATGCAAGTAAGAGAAAAGTCATGACCAACTCCATGGAGGATAACATAGAGGTCTACGAAAACAGGCTTGTATATGTGAAAGAATATGTTTACCTAGGTCAAATTATATCTCACAAGGACACTATGACCAAGGAAATAAATAAAAGAATAGCCTGTGGATGGAAAAAATACTGGTCTCTTAAAGAGATAATGAAGAACAAAGATTTAAGCATGCATATCAAGAGAAAGACTTTCAACACTTGCATTCTACTGTGCATGACGTACGGCTGTGAGACATGGGCATTAACGGACAAATATGGAGAAAAACTAGCTAAAACACAAAGAGCAATGGAAAGAAGTATGTTAGGAGTCAGACTCAGTGACAAAATCAGGAACTCTAAAATAAGAAGGAAAACTAAAATAGCAGACATTATAACTCGTATACAGCATTTGAAATGGGGTTGGACAGGACATATGCTACGTTGCAAAATAAATAAATAGAGCAGACAAGTAACCTTATGGTACCCAAGGGGGAACAATAGAAGACACGGGCGTCCAAAAACAAGATGGAATGACGATATCCTCCTAACCTTGGGACCAGATTTGTAGTATTTTCGAAAAAAAGGGCTTTATTAATTTCTTCTTTGACACAGGGATTATACCTATTCCATGTCTTTTAAAAAAAACCGTTCAAGTGCATGTCGGGCCACGCACAATGTAGGGTTCCGTAGTCCCTCATCCGAATAATGTGACTTATGAAGTGGGTTTTTTGTTGTTTTTGTTTTAAACTACTAACAACGTTATACAATTTGTACGAACATTTTGTTACTTCACTTAGTCTGCTGTAACTCGTTAAGTTGTAAAGCCTACTTAGCTGTGATAGTTTTCCTTTCAATTTCACTATATATACACTACAACCGTGATTTTTCCCATATACCCAACGTCAACCATTTAGCTGATGGTAAGGGGGGGGGGGGGCGGCACTTGACATTAACAAAAAAATACACTTTAAAGCTTATTATTTTACAAATAGTTCCCTAAATCGAAAAATGGTCTTTACAACCCCTAATTATTTTTAAAAGACCTATCTAATGATACCTCACACTATGGGATAGGTGAAAAAAAATCACTTCCCTACTTTATATAATCTTTCACTTTGTCGGCTTAAGTAATATAATTAAGTATCCATGCAAAATTACAGCCTTCAAGTAGTAACAGTCTCTGAGCTAAGCTGCGGATGGATGGACGGACGGACGGAACTATAAGGGTTCCGTTTTGCCATTTTGGCTACGGAACCCTAAAAACTGTTCGTCATGACATAATATCGTATTAATTTTTATGATATCCTACAATGTAATCTGTCGAGGTTAACTATAAATACGGATGAACATTGAATTTTATGATTTATAGGTACAATTTGTTTTGTAAACAATGATGAAATTGGATTCACCAAATGGCTTCTCGTGATTAGCACATTTGGTAAGTTTATTAATTGCGGTATTGAAGTTGTAAGTCACCGAGTCACGGCAAGGCTAATGTCCATCCCTCTAATACATTTCCTTACGACACACTGGGGAAATCGTGGGAGAGTCTTATCTAACTAAGAATTAACAACCATTTTCTGAAATTACTGTTTACCATATATCTAACGTTTAAGTTTGGAATAGTTTAATTCATTGAGTTATGAAAGTCTTGTGGATATCGACAAATTCGTGAATTTAACTTACGCTGGGTGAAGCATTTATCTTGAATTTATCATTTCCATTGGTCTATTAGTAACCTAACTTAGTTTTCTTTAGGTTCAATATAATTGAACTTAATAAGCGACTGAGTCTGTGGCTCGGTGGGAGTGTGTCCGACTGCTACGCTACACAAGAGTTCGTTGGTTCTATTCCCACAAGTGACACTACTTTGTGTGATCAACAAATTGTTGCTCCGAGTGTACTTTGTGTCCGTGACTTGTGTGTAAAGTCACCCGCGACACAGAGCTTGTATATGTATTAGTCACTTTATAAAAAAAAACTTTGCAATTGGATAGATAACATCAGTAGAGTCTGTACTCTGTACTGACTAATGGACGTTGACGGTGGTTGAGTTCGAGAAGTACAAGAATTTCAACCAAGAAGATAGATACCGGCTCTCACCAACTCATTTCAACAAATGCAATCGTCGCGTCGCCGTAAAGACACCGCGCCTGAGGGTAAATACGTCCAAAGCTTAGTGTGTAGGAGTACTGCCGGTACAAATCATCAAAATGATCAAGACCAGGCGAGGGTAGTCAAAAAACCCCGCACCTCACGGATACATCGCTAAGCTGCCATCAGTCGACCTGTGACCACAATCAGTGCAGTTCGATCAAAACGTTCGTCGGGTATAGTCAACGGCAAAAGTACATGATCAAAAACAGAATGTCATTTTTTTAAAGATATTTGTGGCAAATCTAGCTAATGCTACAATGTTCCTAAAGTTGATTGAATAAGTTACCGATAAATTGTCTGATTGTACTGTCGCCAAAACTTGATGATCAAAAACGTTCTAAACTAAGTGATAGAATTAAAAATCATAAGTTGATGAAATCCTGCCATTTGCATTCTTGAACTAAATCTTGATCTTGATATAAATAAATCATAACTTTATGAAAACCTGTATTTTTGAGCGGGCTTCCGGCCTACACATCCCGGCCTCTATCCAGATACAATACAAATAAGAATTTCTTGCCAATTACTTTATTATTACACTAATTGCATTTTTGATGCAAAAAATACAGGTTTTCATTATGTTATGATTTATAAGACTCTCAATTAGTTTTAAAAGCCAGTTGCATTTCACCTAAAATGCCAAAATACAAGATTTCATAAAGTTATAATTTTCAAGACTGTCATTTATTTTTGAATCTCAGTTGCAATTCGCCAAAGAATGCAAAAATTAAGATTAAGGTCGCCGAAGTATAATATAATCTCGTTCTCGGTGATGGTGACGGTAGACAATGACCTTAATCCAAGAATGCGAATTGCAGGATTGCATCAAGTTATGATTTTTAATTCTATCACCTAGTTTAGAACGTTTTTGATCATCATGTTTTGGCGACAGTACAATCAGACAATTTCTTATCAACTTATTCAATCAGTTACTTTAGGAACATTGTAGCATTAGCTAGATTTGCCACAAATGTCATTCAATAGTTTTGAAATTCCGTTTTTGATCATGAACTTTTGCCGTTGACTGTACATAAAAGATACCTAATAATTCACCCGATTAAATCCTCAAATGTATCTAATATATCTAATGCTTATCTTTAACGTTTTTCCTATCTAACTAAATAAGCTATGGTTTCATAAAAAACAATACAACGCAGTTTATAAAAATATACAGCTCTAAGCTCAAACGAAGTTAAATTCCAAAGTAAAATATGATAATCCATCGTTTCGTCAAGCACAGGTGTTACTAACAAAGTTCCGGACAGTATAATGTTCATTGTTCTCAACTCGCAATAAGAACAAACAAAGTAGCAGATAAGGACGCTAATTCACATCGGCTTACAAACCATCCCTTTGAGCTTGCCACGGAAAGCTTAAAAATCAACCAACCGTCTCCATTCACTCCGGAGGTGTTACTTGAATGCAGCGTTCGTTCGTTCGCCACAATTGAAATGGTAATGCGACTCCGTTCCACTTCTAATTGCCATGCAAATGTTGGAGTATACTACATACTAATATGTTTAGATCGCCAAGGAGGTCGACTACATTAAGAGAGGTCATCACTGTAGATTTGGTTGTATCTGGTGTTATCATAGAGTGTATATCTACTAGTTTAGGTAGGTACTATATAGTGGGTCCCAGGTAAGAAATAGAACTTTAGAACTTCAACACGTTGAAGTAATTTAGTTTGGAATCACTCCCCTTGTTTCATTATTTATGAAACACTGTTACACAAACAGATATTATTGTTCCAGATTGATTTAATCGGAGTGTTTGAAAGCATTTCGTAAAAAACATACAAGTTTAACCAAACGCGAATCAAGAAATGACATAAATGTGACATCAGTAAAAAAACGCAAAATAAATAAAAACCGAACAAGTCCATGTCGGGCCACGCGCAATGTAGGGTTCAGTAGCTACTTTACTTTACATGTAGGAACGCGTTTTTTTTTTTCTTAGATTTTTTTTCTACCACTTTGTCAGCGTAATTTAATATATATTGCCAAATTACAGCTTTCTAGTACTAAAGGTCTCTGAGCTAACCTTGGGATAGACCGTCCGTCTCTTTTTCCCCAGGACATGATGAAACTATAAGGGTTCCGTTTTGCCATTTTGGCTGTGGAACCTTAATAACAACGAATTGTCATTTCCCCATATGTTAAAAATCATCAAGCTGTTTAGGCTACAAAATATGTACCTACTATAAATACCTACAGGTCTTTGGCAGTTGCGAAAAACAACTGTCATCTGAGCTTTAAGTCCAAGGTTAAGTAACTCATTAATCTTCTTACATTTTATAATTATTATTTTAATTCAGTATTTCAAGCTTAAATGCTTTTGTTGTATGAACTCTCTAAATTATGATTAATGTTGTTAGCTACATTTTAGATACTATAATACAGAAAAGTTTAATTAATTTCAGTTATCATACCCAATCGCAACGCCTAATTATCTTTGAACAAACGAACCCAGAATAATGAAGCAATCAAAGCGACTTCTAAACTGCGGTCACGCGGACATAATGAGTGAACAACGTACCTGAATGTGTAGCATTGTCTATGATAACTCTATGATAACTGTGAAACATATGAGTGGTGGCTTTGGAAACAATAGGGACTTCAACAAATAAACTATTGCACACATTCAACAAAGTTGGTCAGGTTTAAAAGCAGCAAAACTCTCAACTTGCCTTGTTGGAATGGACTTTCTGACAAGTGCTTATGCTTATACAAATAATAGTTTGAACTGTTTTCATAGAGCATCAAATAATTTTAGCCTCTACATTTGCGTATTTGACTTGTACAAAAATAATAAAGCAATGTACTCCTACTGCTAGTACAGTTATTGATGATCGATTGTACATTTTTTATACCTTCTTAAATAAACTCACTATTAAGTTAATCCGAGAAAAGATTGTAATTTTTGGTCCCTACCAATTTCTTATTTATCTATAATATGTATGTATTTAGAAATATATAAGTATGTTTATCAGTTGTCTCGTTTCCATAGTACAAGCTCGGCTTAGTTTGGGATCAGATAGCCTTGTGTGAGTTCTCCCAAGATATTATTATTATACATTTTAGCATCACGCACTGATATGACACAATGTTATATCATACTTATAGAAGTAATGTGAACGCTTTCATATACAAACAAATAACAAAACTGCACTTGTGCATGTTGATTTATGCGTCCGAACATAAATCACAGAAAGACAATACAGAAAAATCTGGTTGCAGCAAACAACAACCGACAATGAAAATAGATTAATAAAGTTGCTTAAATATTTTGTATTTTGCACACAACAGGAATATGAAATAGGCTTAGCCTATCGGGATTCACTTTTGCAGCTTAATCTAGCTTACCGGCTGAAACGTAAAACGCGTAATTCTTTAATAGAGGACGGGGGATTTTCTGTAGAGTACGTTGATGTCGAATGCATGCACGTAGCAAAACTACATGCAGATGTAGCGTGGCGTGTTTCCGGAATATTCCGATAAACGAACAGCGTGCATCCTAGCCTCTGGGAACTAAACTTTGGCGAGACAGTCTACTCACGGCTAAATGTTTTACCTATTTTACCTTTGCAACCGTAAAAGTCTTTATTGGAATAAAACTGGTTATAAATTTATTTGCAGTTTTAAAATTTATTTCGAAGGCTTGGGTTAATTTAATGGCAAATGAAAACATTGGACGAATTTACTGTTTACAGTAATGGAAACTGCTACATGAACTACTTAGTTGAACGAAAATGAAACCGATTTTATCCAAAACCGTTTAATATCTTCGAGTAACAAATATCATAACTATTGTTTAGATTTTGATTTTAAAAAAATGGATACCTACTCTGTTTGAGGTCTTCTTTTAGCTTTTGGTATCAAACCAGGCTTAATTGGTTCAATGTATCTATCTACACGACTATTTTATAACTTTAAAATGTAGGTAACCTACCTATACACCAATAGAAATAACAAAACATTGATGTCATTTTACGAAATAAGTATATATTACGGGTCTTAATCGCGTGAATAATTTAAGTAATACCTTGTTTATTGCCCGACGTCTAAAATCTGACTAAAACCTAGCTTGATGGTTGTTTCACCCGGGAAAATAGGATTGCATAAATTACGTATTCCATAATTACACTACCCTCTCGCAGATGATTTAGCCGAGTTATACTGTAATTTCCGAGTCACAATACTGCTGTGTGTAACAGATTATCTAATCAGGTTGCCCTAATTGCTACCATTCGAGGAATGGGAAATAGATACAGGTACCTGTGGATTGTATAATCTATATTGTCTCTAAGCTCAATTGTACCGAATTCGTCTACCCAAAGTTGTCATTGAAAAGAATCTCAAATTAGAATAGAAATTCTAATATGATTTTAATAAAATTGCTATCATACATAAATGGTGATTCAAAGAATTTCTCTGGTCTTCTCCAGGATAAAACTTTGTGTGATGAGCACGAAGATTTATTCTGTGTCTGGGTGTTATTTATCTATAGTAGGTATGTATGTGGTTAGAAATATATAAGGATGTTTTTCGGTTGTCTGGTTTCCATAGTACAAGCTATGCTTAGTTTGGGATCAGGTAGCGTTGTGTGAGTTGTCCCAAGATATTATTAATTTTTATTAATATTAAACTGGTGGAATCGATTGGTCTACTTAAAATATTATTTGACTTAAATCCAAAAATAATTATAACATTTTTAGCACCACGTAAATAAAAAAATGTTTTGTGACTAACAATAAAACAAAGTACAATTGGTACAAGGACGACTGGCCAAAAACTGTTTTTTTTTTTTTAATTTAAGGCACACTACTTTGAGTATTTTGTTCGTTAATTTGCAAATAAACAAAATACTTACGAATTTATACTTACTACGAATATAAAAACCTGTACCTACTTAGTTCATTTGCAGCTACACGGGAAATTAATTATACCTAACTACTTAAATACATTTTGTTTAGGTTTGTGTATTTATTAATGATGCAGCTAGTTTCCATAGCCCATTGTAATCGAATAAGAGTGAAATAGTTCTGGAAAAAAGTTGATTTACTGTTGGAAGTATATTGACAGTAAATTATGGGTTTCGTTTTACAATTGATCATGATACTTCGACAGCCGCTCTGTTTAACTGTTTCACGAATCGTTTTACAACTTTAGGCTTAACGTGAGTTATAGGTACCCTATGAATAGGTAGAATAAGGAAGTTCGTTTCTACAATTTTATACAAATTGCTATTGTTGTTAGAGAGGTTGTCTTCTTGTAAAAATAAAATATATACTTAACTAGATTCCTGATTTTGAAGTTTTCGTCATATTTTTTTAAAGTATTGGTAAACACTAAACTTAATTAACAGAGCAATCTATTACACTGACTGTATAGGTAGAAACTGCGTAAAAAAAGTGAGACATTACGACTACGATGTAGCCATCTTAGTCGTAATGTCTCATTTTTTTTTTATTTTAACACAATCACTACCAAATATAAATAATATAGATGTTCATACAACCAGTAGATATTATTTGAGCACTAACATTAATCAATGTACGCTGCACCCCAATCAAATATCAAATTGCACAATTATCTGAGCTATAATTTAAAACTGACAATCAAATAGGCTGAATCGGGCATTCCGCCTATTTGACTGTCAAACGATGAACAAAATCAGAATATTATGTTTCAATGCTTTCGGTAATTGTTCCAGTATTCAAATTTCAACAATTTGTATCAGGTCAATAATAATTCGACGTACATCTACATTTTCATTGCAAATTGTTTTTTTATTCGTTGGTAGGTATATTTATGCTTCAACTTTATTGACGAGCTCATAGGAATATTTTTGCATATTTCCTGCTTTCACGAAGCGTCGATTTACTCCAGTTTCTAGATTGAATTTTCGCTGACAGTATAAAATGCGTGGATTCCATGTCTCTCCCACTCGAGTGCGGCAACCGAGCTTTCTCAGCGATATTGAAACTTAATGATCCGTTGAACGTGCGAAAAAGAAATATTTTGTCATTTTAAAGCGAAAATAACAGTTATTTTATCTCTCTCATAATTTTCGTATGTGAAACATACAATATTAATAAATATGAAACATCCGTAAACAGTTTATGTTTTATAAGTACATTAAACATATTGAAACAAGATAAACTTAACTCATCAATCAGAGGTATTTTATTAGGTTATCTGGGATTCATTAATGCCTCCGACTGCATGATTTAAGGTTATCTTGTATACCTACATTTTTTTTAAGCAGATTTTGATTTATAAAATTTATTTTTTTATTTAATACTCTTTGTATTAAAGTGCTTAATTGTAAGATGTAATAACTGTAGCTACCGAAAATTTGAGTGAAAATGGTTGGTTACAAACTTTAAATTGCTATAAATTCTATACGGTCATTATAAGTGAAAAACGATTTTAGAAATCTCATCATGATTTTGAAATACACAATGATTCCCCACATCTCATAGTTTGTCGACTTTAATTTTTTTTCTCTATCACAATATGGCGTCTGGCCGTCGCCATTTTGAATGTTCATATCGCTGTAATGTTAAAAAACATGTTTAGTGACACTCGCAAGATTAATAAAAATAGATTGACATATAAATAATCAAAATCGCCCCACAGATTTGGTCTATTTAGTGCTTCAAAGGAACACACATACATACATAGACTGATAAACACATTACCCTCCTTTGGGTCGCACAGTCAGGTAAAAATAGACAGGTACTTAGGTAAAATGCAGCAACTAAGGTTCCTTCTAAGTTTTTGGGTGGCATAACCCTACCAAACCTACCAGATGGACGTACGATCTTGTCAAAGCAACCGGAACTAATTGGATGAGTGGTCCAGAGGTGTCCATTCCTGAACAAATGCCCACTCTGGCCGTTTGCACCCGTGACGAGTGGAAATGACTGGAGAGTTTGACTTTTTTGATCTCTTTGATTCCTAGAGAAACAATAAATTGCTTTTAAAAATCATAGCTTAATGATATAAAAGGTAGACTATTGCATACATAGTCATATTAGATAACTAGCTGTCCCGCGCAAATTCGTCTGCGTAAATTTTCCCCGTTTTTACAACATTTTTCATTGTTGCTCCGCTCCTATTAGTCGTAGCGTGATGTTGTATAACCTTCCTCGATAAATGGGCTATTCAACAGTGAAAGAATGTTTCAATTCGGACCAGTTTTTCAGTTCCTGAGATTATCACGTTCAAACAAACAAACAAACTGTTCAGCTTTATATTATAAGTATACGTCTACGGATAGTCTACGGATTCTGAATGGAAGGAATATATGAGGTTATTTTTGGTATATGCAAAGCTTAGACACCTCAACAAGATTTTTCGTTCAGGAAATCATAAAAAAAAAGAATAGCAAAATATTGAAAACTTGCAGTTTTAAGCCAATTATAGTTGTCGTGTGTTCATCACGCTATCGTGCTCATTGCGACTTGTAGTACATAAGTACTATAAATAATACTGTAAATAATCATCATCATCAGCCTATCGCAGTCCACTGCTGGACATAGGCCTCTCCAATTGCACGCCACTTTGTTCTATCTTCGGCTTCTCGCATCCAGCTCCTGCCAGCCGTTTTGCGTATATCATCACTCCACCTGGCCTGAGGGCGTCCTACACTACGTTTGCCAAGCCGCGGTCTCCACTCAAGAACTCGTTTACCCCAACGGTTGTCGGTTCTTCGGCTAATATGGCCAGCCCACTGCCACTTCAACTTGCTAATCCGGTGGGCTATGTCGATAACTTTGGTTCTCTGCCGGATCACCTCATTTCTGATTTTGTCCTTAAGAGAAACTCCGAGCATAGCCCTTTCCATAGCCCGCTGAGCGACTTTGAACTTGTGGACCAGCCGTACCGTCAGTGTCCACGTTTCGGCTCCGTATGTCATGACGGGTAGGACGCACTGATTAAAGACTTTAGTCTTTAGACATTGTGGGATCGACGATGAGAAGACTTGACGTAGCTTACCAAACGCTGCCCAACCCAACCGAATTCTCCTGTTCACCTCGTCCTCGAAGTTGTTTCTACCTAACTGCAATGACTGCCCGAGGTACACATATTTTTGAACAACTTCGAGAACGGCGCCGTGCACCGCTATCGGTTCCGGTAGTACATGTTCATTGAACATGACCTTGGTTTTATCCAAGTTCATCCGTAGGCCGATGCGTACAGAGGAGTCAGCCAGGTCATTCAGCATTCGTTGCAGGTCCTGCAGCGTTTCCGCCATGATGACAATGTCATCTGCAAATCGCAAGTGAGAGATGTATTCACCATTGACGTTGATGCCCCGCCCTTTCCAGTGCAGCGTCTTGAACATATCCTCCATTGCATTTGTGAACAGTTTCGGGGAAATAACGTCCCCTTGCCTCACTCCTCGATGCAATGGTATAGGCTTTGTTTGCTGATTCTGTACTTGGACGGACATGGTGGCGGCTTCGTAGAGACATCTCATCACTTGGATATATCGCCAATCTACTTGGCATCGCTGCAGAGACTCCAGAACGGACCAGATTTCAATCGAGTCAAAGGCCTTCTCATAGTCCACGAATGCTAGACACAAGGGCTGATTATACTCCTGGGTCTTTTGTATAATCTGCCGCACTGTGTGGATGTGGTCTATGGTGCCATATCCGCTCCGAAATCCAGCCTGTTCCGGTGGTTGGAATTCGTCAAGTCTTCGCGCAAGGCGGTTCGTGATGACTCTTGAAAACAGCTTATAGACGTGGCTTAGAAGAGAAATAGGTCGGTAGTTCTTCAGCCGGGTCTTATCTCCTTTTTTGAAGAACAAGACGACTACACTTCTACTCCATGCCTCCGGAGTTCTCCCTTCAAACAGGACAGCATTAAAGAGCTTTTGGAGCTCCCTCCGTACGGGTTTACCTCCAGCCTTTAACAGCTCTGTTGTAACGCCATCCTCTCCAGGGGCTTTTCCATTTTTCAGCTGTTTAAGAGCCAGCACGATTTCGTCAATGTTGACTTCTGGCAGGTCTTCGGTGTAGTGGCGTGTTAGAGTGGCTCTAGGACCCTCATTTTCAGGATCAGGTCGAGATGCATGCGAAGCGTATAACCGGCCATAGAAGCTTTCCACTTCGGAGAGGACTGCCGGCTTCGAAGAAACGACTTCTCCACTTGTTGTGGTCAACTTCGTTAATAATAACCATGGAATAATCTCATCAATACTGTAAATAATAACCATGGAATAATCCATTTATACATAAGTATAAATGGATTATTCCATGGTTATTATTTAAAAAATAAGTGATGATTACATTTTACATCACATTGTGAACATGAATTGGATTGTTAGAATGATAAAGGAATTAATTAATAATTGATTAATGTATTAATTGAATAAAAACTACCCCATTGGAGTGTGTTACTGATTCTGAGCAAACTTTCAGGTTTGCACTATACCAAGAATAACGTTGTATACAAAAACTTTTTTTACAATAACATCTAACCGACTCAATCACGGTTGATGTGCTGGCATTTATTGAGGAGTTTTGTTGTCTATCTACGAAACTTATCTACCTGATGATAAGTTACGAAGTTTATATAAAACCATTTCGGAATAAACCTGTTTTGAACAAGAGAGTTTTGATCTGTATCCGTCTGTACATATATGATGGAGCTATGCCCGAAAACCTCTTCCTTTTTGAAGTCGGTTAAAAGTCAAAGTAACGTAACGAGTTTGCTAAAACAGTAGTGGTAACAGAGGCAATGCGGTCATTTTGCGGAATTGAAAAGAACAGTTTTCTAACTAAGCACGTTACGGAGTTATCGGGGTTTGCGGCTCGGCGGGTGGTTGTCGGCGCTCGCGCCACTTTTCTAACGACACCTTGTTCGACGTTCCGCACAGCTTCTGCCAGTTCATAAACGGAAACTTTGTACCAATTTGTAAAGAGTTTGCTTTTCATATACAGTTTTTAGCTATTTATATTTAAGTTTCAGAGGAGTTACATTTCAAAGTTTTATACTGACAAAGTTGTGAACCTACTTACAGAAAAGTAGGTACTTCTCTGTCTCTTCCGACATGGTGAAAAAAGATGTTTCAATTTTTTAGTTTATTTTGAGATCGTTTTAGTTCAGTGGGAATAGTTTGTTTCAATGTGGTTTTTTCAAAGCGTGGACACTTTCGTTTATTTGATTAGCGGTCATAGTGGACCAACAAGTCAAATGTCATTATTTGTTAGCTTTTTGGGTTACAAAACGCAATTCTAAAGGATCACGGTGGGGCGAGGCTTACGCGCGCGGTCAATGCGACAATAGTCAGAGTATGAGAATGTATGGCGCCGTTTCCGAGATCTGCGACAGACGCGTGCAGCCGACAACTGACGTAGACTGCGCGCGCACTCTCTGACTATTGTCGCACCGGCCGGTACGATTGCGTTCGGCCGCGATGCACCTTTATGCACGTCTGATAGAATTTAGAACAAATATTGCTTTTCATTTTAAAGTCAAATTCACAATAGGTTTATTAAGTAGAAAAGGACTAGGTAATAAAAACTCTTTTGCAACTTATTGATAAGTAGGTATATTTGCTTGTACTTATACTTATCTATAATTATTATTTCACCAAGTAAGACGCTGCTGCAACCATTACACCGTGAAACATTGTTGGACTCCGTCTGGCAAAGTTAATATTGAGCAGCCCATAACCAAATCCATATAAGATATACCCACCTTAAAACAAAACGGTCACAACACTGTACAGTTATGATAGAATATCTCGTGACGTCAGTGGCACGTGAGACGACTCCAAACAATCGCCGTCGTCTTCCCGTCATCTCTGGTTTATATTGCTTCTTGAGCAGAATACGAACTACATTGATATTTTATTGCAATGCCTCTGTCACATATTTTGGTAAGTTATTTCTATAATAAAACACATAATATGCTAATTGTAAAATGAAATACCTAAACAGTATACAGATAAGAATATTACCTACCCTGTAAAAACAATAAAAATGCGGGTATATTTTCTCTTGATTCTACACCTTTATGTGTTTAGGAATTACCAACCTAGTTGAAGAGCATTGTGTTTTACGTTTAGTAAATTCTTCTATAAAACAGTGTCACCAAACTTAAATCTAAGATTTATTTATTTGTAAATACACCCGCGATCATTAAAATAAAATAGTACTTACCTACTCTAGAGATTATTTGCTACGGTAACCGCTTAATGTCTCTATTAATTTAAATGGGTGATACTACCTACTATCACAGATAATATAATAGGTATTATACTAGTACTACTACTGAATGTCTACTGTGTTAAAGGTGTCGTAGATGAGCTACCTATATCACAAGTTTTGGTCACAAAAGAATGATTAAAAAAAGGGATCTTGTTTCCATCTCCTTTAGGCAGGCAGGTTAGTAATATTCATATGCTGTGAGATAATGATATTCAATGAATCAGGCCTTCTCCAAAAAGGTCATTTTCAGTTTTCCGTTTCTAAATCGATTCAGAAGACAGCTGCGAATATATCAACCGACATACGAGTCATACGACAAATGGAATAAAAACATTTAAACTTATTCATTATGTAGCAGTAAATTGCCAATATTTAAGCACATAAAGTTTCCATCTCCTTTAGGCAGGCAGGTTTTTTATTTTTTACATTATTTTTTTTATTTTATACTCTTTAGTGGTTGTAGGATGTAAGGACTAGCTTTCATCCATTGACGTAGAGACCAGGATTGCGCCATAACCTCACAAAATTGACCACTCTCTAGAAAGAAACAACGCTACTTTGTGGACAATACCTGTCAAAGGCCACGCGAGTCTTTTCTTTCTTTCACGGTTTGCAGTGAATATTTATTATTTATTTGAAAGGGATGGCATGGTCCAGGTCTATATGTACGTTTGCTGCAAAGAATGGTTGATAACTAACTTTTTTGGAATACAGTCATAATTGTGGTATACCTTTTTGAAATGATTACAATGAGCCCTTCAATTAGATACCCATATTGCAGTATTCGAAACAACTTTATTTCATATCTTATTTTTGACTTTGTTTTTTTCAAACGTTACTTATCTAAGAACACTTGGGCGGTCAAGACAAATCTAACGACGTCTTAATTGTTTAAATCCGTCAAGTTGTTTTATAGATATGGGGTAATAAAGAATAATGAGGTAATAGAAGGAAAATCTTCATACAGAATCACCCGAGCGATACGCACACAAACATAGCTCACGGACATGAAATCTCTGATCTGACCATGCTCGGACCATTTAACTCCGAAGGTGTTCCGACATCCCGTGTCCGTGAACAATGTCAATTCACTTGACCCACACTTGACTCAAGTGTGGGTATGAAGTATTCACACTCACATTCAACACTCACTTCTAGTTCTTTCTCTCTCTCGAAAGCACTCTCATGTACATTTAAGACTACCTTAATTTACCTTACAGGTTTCGAAGCTACAACGGACTCCAGCTCTCATAAAGGTTTTATGTTACTAATTTGTAAGTTATTTTATGTACCTTTTTGGGAGCAACAAATTATATTATTATTCTTCTGTAGGTAAGTAATAGAATAATAACTAAGAATAGAGTTATATAATAGGTAGGTACCCACTTTGGTTTCGCGATACAAAGCTCAATGACATCACTTACATGCTAATACGTGTACTATTCACACAGCACATCTCCGTAATTGCATCTAGTGCCACAGTTTCAGCCGCAATCCCCTCATTACCTACCTTACATCAGAGGCGCGTTTGCAGTCAGTGCCACACAAAGTGTAGCGTTATTCAGTTAGTTGGATTACATTACCTCGTATTAGTTGTGTGCTGGCTGGAGTCCATCACTGCTGTAATGAACCCCTTTGTGGTACTCGTTGTTAGCTAATATGCGTATGTTGTGAGATAATGATGTTCAACAAATCAGACCTTTTCCAAAAATATCATCTTCAGTTTTCTGTTTCTAAATCGATTCAGAAGTTAACTGCGAATATATCAACCGACATACGAGTCATACGAGAAATGGAATAAAAACATTTATACTTATTTATTTAGTAGCAATAAATTGCCAATATTTAAGCACATAAAGTTTTTACATTGTAAGTGTACTCTTCTTTTAATATTTTTGATCTCTTGTTTTTGCATCAGTCCTCTAATCACACTAATATTATAAAGGCGAAAGTTTGTGAGTATGTGAGTATGTGAGTGTGTATGTTTGTTACTTCTTCACGTCTAAACGGCAGCAGCGATTTTATTAAAATTTGGTATTTAGTTAGCTGATATCATGGATTAACACATAGGCTAATAAACCGCAGGTAACACCGCGGGGCACAGCTAGTATGTTATAATGGTGGCAGCACCTTACCTGCATATACAGTTTATAAACAAATAAATATTGTAAACGTTGGCAATTCGAAAAGAGTGGCTGAGAGTTTTTATTGCTGTTCTTTTCTCCGACTTTACCTATAATTTGTACCTATAACATGTACATGTAAAATGGACTTTTCACAAGTGTAGTATTTTGCTTTCTAAGTGAATAAAGAATTTTTATTATTAATATTAATAATAAAAATGTCATTTGTACTTTTTTACGTAACTACTTCAAAAATTAATATTTCAAACCATAATATTCTTAAACGAATATAAAAATACGTTCACGGGCACGTAAGCCTGTATTAAAACACATTAAATAATTATGAAGTTGTCTTATTGACTACGTTTGACCTTTAACAACTCCATACCGAGCTTCATACATAAATGTATGAGACATAGGTACGTACACGTCGCGTCAAGCCCGAATCGAATGGCAGTAACGAACTTTTCCTGGTCGAAGCCGACAACGTCCATAAATAATTGAACAGCTCACTCCGCTGGCGACTTGAGATGATAGCTCCTGCACTATATTATCGAGAGAGGAATCGCTTAAGTGTTCCCGAATATTTTCCGCAACTTCTCTCAACTTTCATTTGCAATTTACATTTCTATACTTTATGAGCGTATAAATTATACAAATTGCATCTATGTAGAGATCATAGGCGTCTTTTCCGATAAAGAGGGCTTCGCGTAGCACTTACATATTAATTTGTAGATTGGATCATTTCTGCTTGTAAGACATTTGTAAAATTTATATGAACACTTATCTGTAAGCAGCTATCTATTACTAGTATTCATTACGTAGATTTTGCAGTTGATGGGAAATTAGCCTCTGATTTGAGAATACCAAAAACATTTTTGCTTTAAGTAATATTTTATCGCTCTTTTAGGAACAAACATACTAAAATATCTATCCTGGTAGGGTCTGAACAACTAAAATATTTACGTCCAAAGGAATCCTCGTGCGTTTCCGCCATTGGTATTCTTAAAAATTTGAGCAGTTTCTTTTATCAGCCTCCTTTGTAGATCCTTCGGAATGAGCTATTAAATAAATAGCTAGTGGCCCTTACCGCACCGAATAAAAGAACACGACCTTCCCTCCGTACAATGTTAGCAATTGAAAAGTAAATCGGGTTTCTTCCGAATATATTTGTTGAGATATTTTGACTGGAACCCTCATCACAACCTTTGTATTCTATAAATAAATAGGTAGGTACATCGATATGATTGATCGTAAATATGATGTTTCATAACAATAGGTAGATAAATAAAATAACTGAATTCAATTTCACATTATTCTTTATTTTAAAAGTTTTTACGAATTCTAACTAATTGGTAACTGAAATATCACAAAAAGTAAATCACATGAAATACAAAATAAACATTTCAAAAAACGACGAAAAGTAACAAAATACATTAAAATACACATCAATATCAAAAGTATAGGATTCAAGCTCGATGGGAATGTATATGAGTATTTCCTATGTAATGTACGTACTTGTATAAATTGTCTAATATTTTGTTTATAAAATATCGAAGTGAAAAGCTCTTGGTTTATTCAATGCGTGAGAGTATTCCATTATCACAGTGTTCGGCAAGTAAATACAGCGTGATTTTGTGAACAATTGATGCCTATTTCACTCACAAACGTTTTAGATATTTGCACCCTCAAATAAGCTTACCTAAGTACTCTGCAAGTTGTCACAACTGATCGGTTTGAATTGTAAAACTTACGCGGTTTCCGTTAGGTTTGTCAACGCATAAATTTAATCTTATCATCTGTCAAATTTATTGTTGTTTCAGTATAGCAGATTGTTGATTTTACAAGTTGTTATTGCAAGCTTTTAATTAAACTTGTATATGTGTGTTCGGCACGAATCTTGAAAGCTAAATTAGCCACTTTCCGACGTCCGATTGGGCTTAAATTGGTGTAGATATGTGTTGTTCTTTGGTGACAATACAATAATATGGTATCATGGACCTATTCTGATGATGGAGCCGGAAGACAGCCACATGAACTTCTTAACTAATTATAATAAACCCATCGAGTTTGGGCTCATTTCTTTTGTCTTAGTGAATACTTTAGTGCTCTCGTAGGGTCTAATGATGGAGTCGGAAGGAGGTCATGAGAATTTTTAAATTAACGAGATAAGCCCATCGATTTTAGGCTTGATTGGTTCATATTGAGGAGTACTTTTTTAACACCAAATCTACACTAATAAGCTTGTTTAAAAATATTTTTTTACAATTAACTTATTTGCTTTCCAGAAACATGGCGAAAAGCCTTCACGAAGAATAAACTGTCAAAATTAGATGACTTCTTTCCGTATAAAAATTAAAAACGTTTTTAAGTGAGATAGGTTACGTGAAAACTTATTATAAGAAGTCCAAAGTTTTACATAATTATACAAACTACAGCTCTGTATAATGTAATACTGAATATCATAAGACAATTAAATGTTTATTCTATTAAAACTCAGTCTATTCCGCGTTCAATTCATTGGAATATTGATATGCGACTTTGTACAAAATGATTATCGCGTCCGTTCAAACTTTGGTTTTATATGTTCAATATTACATTGATATAATCCCCTTTACCTAAACGTTGTTGAAAAATACGTAAATGTGTTGTGATTCCTGTGGATCCGATCAAAAATATTGTCATACATATGTCGGGACAGTTCTAGCCAAACGTTGTGTCAGTATCACGTATGAACGTGATATGAAAAATGCAAATATACGGAGTCACTTTAAGAGTACTAGCAACCTTTCGGATGGTACTTCCTTACATCAAACTTAACAACTTTTATTCTACGGCTTATTTAAAATATAAAATTGTAAAATTTTGTTCACGAAAAAAGTTACAATCAAAAATCCAAGCGTTGCCTCTCTCTCGTACCTTTTGTCTGCTCTGTGCCGACATGAATTTGTTTGCGATTTAAGGTAACGTACCTTAATGTGTAATGTAACTGAAATTATATTAGACGATTGCTTTCTATGAAACAAAAGCCTATATGTTTGTATCTATCTGTAAATATATTTTCAAAAAGATAACCCATATCAACTAAATAAGGGTTTATCTGAATTCAGAACCATGCTTAGTTTTTTTTTCATGTCTGTTTATTTGTTTGTTCGGTGTTGACGCAAAAACTACTAAACTGATTTTATTCAAATTTTGGGAGCATAATCTCTTATATCCGGATTAAGTTATAGGCTATATATCATCACGCTGGGTGCTTTCCTTAGGACATGAGCAATAACGCGGGCGGAGCCATGAGCATAAGCTAGTCTTAGAATAAAATTGTTAGATGTGATATAAGAAAGTGCCTTATTGGTTTGAATTGAAGTTTAAATTAACCCTATATTTTCTTTTCATGGGAGAAAAACACATTTATAATAGGAACGGTATTATGTTCAGTGTAAACCGTCCCTTAAACTTGAAATAATATTTTTTTTACTTTTTGTTCTATAACCGATCCAAACATTTTCTATTCATAATTAATTTTAATACCTACTACAATATGACAGTTATATGTTAACTGAATACATGATTTGACTAGTTCTCTTTGATATGCCGACTGCACTACATTTAACATTCAAATTCTTATACAAAACGAAAATTTATTATTTTTCTAGTGTTCATTACTAATCTATACAAAGTATTCGAATATTTTTTTCTATTCCCATCAACTTTGATAAATTTTAAGAAGATTTAGGGAGTTGTGACAGAGATTAGGACGAAGAACACACGAATCTTGGGTAATGGATGATACAGTATTCTCCGAATACTCAAACGGTACTCAAGTTTGAAACTCAAAGTACTTCAATCACAACTATTCATTTAGTGTAAGCGGTCAATCTCATCAAAGATTAGCTAAATACAGCGCGTGCGCAGACCAAACGTATTCTCTATTCTTTCTCTCTCATAGTCGGAGTGGGACGGAAATCCGACATGAGTCGAGAGAATTAGGCACAGGACCGTAAGAATAACGTGTACTCCGAGTCACAAAGGGGTATGAAACGGTCTTCACGTATATACCGACAGTGGTAACATTAATACAGAACTTACCATTCACCATACAGTGACAACGACAGAATGCATGTTAATGCCATCTTCTTATTTTTATTTTTGAGTAGATGGCAGTCTGATCCATATTCTAGCCAATTTAAGTGATTTTTGCATATGTTAAAAGCTGTGAAAATTAAATGTATCGCCATTTTCACAACCTAAGGGCATCTTAAATCGGAGTCGCGTTTGAGTATTCGGTAACCAAAGTAACGCTATTATAAAGGGTAGGACTTAACGATGTGTGACTAGACAGGCGCCTTGGTACACGCGTTGATATCACCAATACTCTTTACACGGCGATGTCGCTTCTGTTTCACTACTTCGTCTGTGGTCTTTGCTGGAAGAGGCGAGCTGACTCTATGTGCGTGGTCTGCTTTAGATCCGTACCTGGGGGAGAATGGGGTTATGTTGAATGGTAATTTGTTCTCCTTCTTCGATGAGTTGATGGCACTATACTAAGCTAATTTCTGTTCAATATCATGCATTTATATTGTATACTTTTAACTGCTGCGATTCAATGTTAAGGAATTCACCTAAGTATATATTTAAGCATATTTCAATTATGCCCTTATTTTTATATTTTTTGTCTCTGTATTACGCCTCAATTTGTATTTAATGTGTAGTTTTGATGAAAATATTGCCTGTTTCTTGTAACCCCTTCAGCTACGTGAAATTGCTAGTGGTAAAAGTGAATTTATTTGTGAATTATAATGAGTGGGTTTCAGATCTCCAAATTCAAGTACAAATACAAAATCTCGGGGATAGCTTAGTCACTATAGTTTGATTGAAACCACTGCATCACGCTGTGTTTCGCCGAGTCTTCCTAAGGGGCGGTACAGCGGTCGCAGTCAAACTATAGCATCAAACACTATGTTATTACATAATTTAATTAGAGGGCATAATTTAGCGAGTATGACGCGTACAGCTATCGGTGGCAAGTATGACGCTATAATAGTATGGCTGCTATCGGTGGCGAGGACACTCACCTATGAGTAATACTCGAATTCTCGTTGATATCATTGAGCCGCTGCAGACTATCTCTTGTAGACACACTGGACTGCGAGTAGAGACTCAGTGGCGTATATATCGGCTCGTACTCCTGCAGAGTGGGGGGAGGCGCATACGTCATGCTCAGTTGCGAGAGCGTGCGTACAGCTATCGGTGGCGAATATGACGCGTACGGCTGCGTCAGGCTCAACACGCTTGAACTCTCGCTCGAACTTGACGGTGATGTCCGGTCGTGCTTTGGTTTGAGGACGCCTAAAGCTCGCGTTATTGAGCCCTGTTGAAAATTCAATGTGAGTCTTGGGTCACTCGGGACTTGAGGTTTTGCCTGCCCTTTTTTTAAGTTTCCTTTCGATCAAATCCAAAAAATAAAATAAAAACGAGCATAGGTTTCCAGACATAGGTACATATTATAGAATTTTACAAACTACGGGTCTTAATCTCAGACTCAAGTGTCTACCCGTGACCACGGCCGTTGCAATACGGTCAAAACGTCGGGCAATAAACAAAGGCATTTAGCCTTAAAATAAAATATTTACGCGATTAAGACCTTTATAAAATTCTATAATGTGTACAAATCGCGAAAGTTTACGAACATACATAGGTACAGAACACATGTGTCGTATAAATCCGACCGGGGCAGTCAAAAGGTCTATAGAAACTGACTGAACTGACCAAATTGTAAACTACGTTACGACGATTGTTACGAGGTAGTCAACATCGAAGTAGTTGAACCCGACTTCTGATTGACTTTTCTCTATCTTCAATACTTAAGCTCTACGTAAGAATAACTGTACATAACAAAACCTGACTCAAATTCATTACGTAGATGAACTTATTCGTAGATCAGAAATAGGTCGATTCTGAAGTGGACTTTGATACAAAATGTGTAGGTATGTTAAGGTAATGATGATAAAGGGTCTAACTTTTTTTCGCCTAAAGGATACATACAATATTCAAAAGACTATAACAAAAGAAAATTTGTCTATTTATTTTGTCTTAATTTAAATCTCTATGTCGAATTCACAATGTAAAACATTACTAACGCTACATGAACATTCTTAACCACAAAAGTTGTTTATTCAATGAACCGAAAATTCTCAAATGAATTTGTATTAGATGTGGTTAATTCCATGTACCTATATTATACACATATATACGACATAACATATATATAGAGCGTTAGCATAGACAAAGTCAATAGTGATTAACAAGTAATAAGTAACTTACCCTCAAACTATGCCGTCGGGAATCCCCGCTAAGATCGATCCCCGGTAATCCAGTCGCAACGGACCTTGAGAACGGTCTACCCAACATCCTGATTTGGTGACCAAACAAGTTTCTGAAAACCAATTATAATTTGATTTCACTACACAAAGGTACTCGTACAAATTTGAGATCACATTTAAGCCAGGCAGAGCGGTATTTGCTTTTAATTTTCGTCGCATTATATTCTCAAATTTGCACTTATTGTGTTTAATATCTGCTAACACGAAAAGCTGACATGCAAATCTTTTTATGTCACATTATTTAGGAAGTCGATATTTTCATTGTTGTTCCTAGCAGGAAAACAAAATAACAGATAAAATTGTTCATATTCACAAATTTAGTTCACTGGAAACTACGAGAGACGGTTAAAAAGTGAATGATAATTGAATAAAATTTTGCATAGACATCAAAAGCATGATGCACTTTGCTGAAAATGATACGAATCATGCTATTGTGTACAAATATGGACTTAAATAAAAGGAATATTCGAGTAAACATTTATGAATTGCGGAACAGAGGAAAGCACTAGACTTTAGAGTTATTACTACAAAAGAAAGGACTTGTACAGATAAATTTCGACAGTGCTCTTCTTTGTACGCAGGAATCAAAATAACACAATGATATAATCAAAACCTTGAAACCAAATCCATCAAGCATGAGATGTCAACGTGTTGAAAATTATTGATAACAAAACGGAATGTTACATGGAAGGAGAAAAAGTGGACAGAGTCTGATAATAACATGTAGTGCGATCTAATAATGATGATGACAGAGAGGCATTCATGATGTATCGATAAAATGATCGTTACCGTTCTGTCTCGATGCAAGGATCGCCAAGTTTAGGGGTGATGGATAATAAAAGAAACTGACTCGATGTCCCTTAGGTTTATCATTTTTCATCAGGATTTATTCACATTTATAATTTAATCGATATTGTTACAGGTGAGCCTAATATACAATGTTTGTTAACTTTACAGTATGAATGTATACAAGTCAAAAACATAGTTATCTTACAGTATTAGTAAACGCTATTATTGTTATAATCCTAAAGCTATTGTGAATGGTTCCGTTTTTATACCTATGAATATTTAATTGTAAAGATTTTAAAATCTTTAATTATTACAGTTATTTAAAAATTGGCATGAAATCGAAACGGATACTTTTCAGTAATTAGTGAACGCAGGTATCGGGATGGAAGTCATCCCCTATGAATATACGAAAGCATTTCATGCTTATCTTTATAATATCAACTAAGTTGTATACATTTACTAGTTTTACCAAATTGATCAATCTCGAATAAACATTAACGTGACGAATCTAATCTACGGCAAGATCGGGACTCTAGGGGGTCACAATGTCCAACATTGAATCTAACATTGACGAAGGCGAGGGTACAAAATATATTATTGTGAATGTGTCCGATCGCTCCAACTTGACGATATTTCTTTTACTTACAAACCACGATCCCTACGATAACTTATCAGTCTTCACCGCTCGTAAAGTTTTCCATCAAAAAGTTTCACAAACGAGCGAGTTTTGACGGTAGATAGGTACAACATTTTCTTTTGCAAAGAAAATATTTTGTGTAAAAATAGCGAATTTACAAACATTTGATACAGGAAATTTTACATAGATACAGGTTTGGGCACCGAAGCGATAGTTTTTATTTTTTAAACGAGAGTTTTTTAATTTTCGTGGGTTTATCTTTGTTTTGTGGACAACATGGATGCTCGGGCAGCCTCCACTTGCAGTTCTTCCACCTGGCAAAATATCGTATACCTGCAGGATTGCACCTCACATTATAATCAACTACAGCTTGCTCACCTACGGGGCGTGTAACCCACTACCACTGGTGACTACTACGAGAACTCATACAGCTGGGAACATGCACTGTGCGTCTCACCACAAACTCGACAACCGCGCATCCTCTGTGCCACTCACATACATTCTTGTTTTATCATTAAGCACTCATGGGACAGTCTAAAACTTCATTATGAGAATGATATACTGTGCTCATTGTCACCAAACAAATTCGAGGACATTTATAAATATAGGTATAACTCATATAATACGAAAATATAACATTTACATAAATACATATGCAATTGGTTCAAACATATTGACTCTGAAATTGATTGATGCGGTACTTCATATATGAATGGATATTTGCGAAACTGCGGTGTCTGTGGTAAACATTATATTTTCAGTGATTGGTATATGTACGATGTTTGTGTTGACTTACCTGGCTGGTATGACGAGGGCATCAAATTCTGCGACCAAATGCCGCCTGATAATGCTCTTGGAGGGAGGAATGCCGAGTGCTGTTGCCATTGTCTCGCCGGTAAATGATGGTTCGAGGACTACTAGGCCTCCGTGCACACCACTATCTGTTGTAAATAGATGTAGCAACAATGTTACCTACTTAGGCAATACAATTATAATAAGTAGTTCTTTTTTTTATTTTAACGCCCTTTTTAACAATGACGAGTGGGCTCCAATTGAAAAATAAAGTAATCGATTAGGGTCATTTGCAAAGGCAGCGATGAAAATTCACATTTAAAAGGTCCGGTTCCATAGTACATTGAGCAAACTTTTTGTTCCCAAAAAAATATTGTACGAATATTTTCTTTGTTTCGTGCTTGGTAAACTTTTAGTTGTAGTTGAGTACAATTTTATGAAAGATAAATAAAACACAAATAATATAATTCAAAGTAAGTACAAACAAGGTGGATACAATAAAATGAAATCGAGAGAACACATACCTTTGAGATTATCCGCAAATTCACCTAAATCAATGTTGTGTGCCCATCGCATAAATCTCTGATTGGTCCACACTAGGGGATCAGCGTCGACGTTCTCACACTGATGCCGCCTTACGGCTAGAGCCTATCACAAACAAAATGAATATTAATCAAACCACTAGATAGAAAATATTTCAAAATATTGTTCTTTCATTTCAGAAAATGTTTTCTACGCAGAAAATGATACATTTTATCGACGTCAAATGCTCGATAGCACAGAAGCCGATAGTTGATTTTTTACCTATTTGGTGAAAAGTTTTAAAATTTGGTGTTTAATTTACGCTAAAAATTTAACTTCTAAGCTTTATAGATGGAAATAGTCCGATAGCACAAAAGTGAGTTTTACACTCAAAGTTTTTGAAAAAACTTTACATGTCTGAAAAGTCACGATATGTCAGTAGCAAATATCCTTTATCCCCAGATACAAAACAGTAGTCCAGTCATTATTCAAAACAATTCCAAAAACCAGAGGTTCCGGTCAGGTAACGCTACCCGAAATATCATTCCTAACAATAAACAAAAAAGTGAAAATAAAACATTAACGATGATTGATTTCCCAGTGATTTATAACGTTTATAATAAAAATAGAAATAAAACACGTGACGCAAGAGGTTTTTAGCCGACTGTGGATGAAGAAAGTGGTAGTAAGTACACAATGATTAATGGGTGTACATTACTGGTACGAGACGGAACATTTTGTTCCAGCTCACTGGATAATCGCTCATTTGCTTGGTCGTTATCTCACGCCACTTATCGAAGGAGACTTTGAAAGACTTTCTCATTTCGTTTCGTTTGTAAATAAGTTATTTAATTTGATTTGATGTTGTTTAATTACTGTGAAGATTGTCATCTAACTTTAATTTTATTCAAAGAAAACTAAAGCCATTAAGGGGTTTTCATGTTAAAATACGACGGCTAAAGTGTTGTTGAGAAATACCGATCGTTAATTCAATTAACACAATTTGGTTGTTAAGCACTTAAAAGCAATAGTATTGTGCTAATTTGTACCCAAACTGCAAGTTTAAGTTTTGTTGTTGTCTCCAACGCGACACGCAAAGACAGTTACGATTGTTTCATTCATTTATGTATTATTTTGTTATAAAACGAACTTAAAGCCGTTAACTAAACAGCAATTCAGAAGGCATTATGAAATGGTAACATCGCAGACGAAAGCAATAATATCGCCTCGAAAAAAGGACTTTAGAATCAGAATCATACAATTTATCACTGACCTGTCTATCATACTTCATAATCCTGAGCAGATGTATGCCATGTACGATGGAGGCCTGATGGAACTTTCTTGTAACTCCAAGGTACTTCTCCAATTCTTTCTTACTGATTGTATCCAACATCCGCGCGTCCACCAAGTTCGCAAGGAATGATTCTGCATACTGTTGACAATTTTGATCAGCACACGTTTCATTTAAAGGTTCTTAGTTCAGAAATATTGATGTGGCACGATCTAAGCGCAAGTATGATTTAGGCAAGTTTCCCCTACTTATTTAAGCTATGTAATGCTCTGTAAAAGAGACGACAATATGTACCTTTAATACTGTTATTAAAGTTATATGATAAAGGATTTCGAAGAAACACTCTGTTTACTTTGTTTCTGCGAAAACATTGAGCAGAGAAAGTTATGACTCTCGTGAATTGATTACATTACGCGTACAAACATTGTTAAAGGCAAAAAAAGGCGAATAGTATACATTCATTTATTTTAAAAACTTCCTGCAAATACATTGAAAAAGGTGGACTTAATGCCATAGGTATTCCCAACCAGACAACTTTTAGGTGGCGGAGAGATAAATGTTGCAGGTGCATATTATTAAGAAAATATTTACAGATGTAAAATAGGTGTGTATTAACTTTAAAAAAAAAGTAAGAGATACCATAAAAGAAAATTGTAATAGTTATAAATACCTGTGACAATCCCAAGTCAGGCAGCCACTCAGCGGCAACCCAAGCGTGTGTCAGCTGTCCAATGGTCGGGTTTCTGACGAGATCCGGTCTCCTTCGCTCCTCGATCGCCAGCCGCAGCTTCTTGCGATGCATCGGCTGCGAGATGCCCAGCCCCACCTCCAGATCCGCGTCTGACAACTCGAGCAGAACCTGCCCATTCAAAGCACGGATCTAGAACCAACCAGAACACAATATTTGACGCTTAATGCGCGTCTCTCGCTCTACTATCATGTACCTATTACCTAATACCTCATAAATATTACCAGTCAAAAATTCTGATCACGATATCAATCATTTTCGTATTCATATTCATTTCTTGTTATTATGAAACATGAAGGTACTCAAAAATCTGATATGGAATGCAAATATGAAATAAACAAATTCTGCGACGAATTTATCTTGGAGTTTTATATCGGTCCGATTTCCATACAAATCTAATAAAATGGGCGCATTCCGAATAATGAATGGTTTTGAGGGTAATGAAAATGATTTTTTTATTTCATTCGTTACATACGAAAATATAATCTATGTCATTTTGGTCGAGAGTTATGGCTGGCCGAACAGCTAATATTGATTTTAGGGTTTCATAAAATTTGCGTTGAAATTAAAATTTCAATCATGAATGAAAGTATCTAACCATATTGAAAGTTTAACTCTTCATAATGGAGCTGTAAATGGTTAGTACGATTTAAGTCAATTCTTCTCGCGGATTCATGCGGTTAAACTAACAAAGTATCACAACGATATTATAAGGTCGGGGCAAAAGTATTTTAGTATTTTTCATACAAAGTAAAAACATTTTTTTAGGTATATTTTTTATATAATTATAGTATGTATGTGCAGTTTTGATGTATGACTTTTTGCCATCATGTGGGTAGTGCCATGATCCCATTGCTGTAAAAAAATGAGATTTTTAAAAATTGGGCCACGATTTTTTTCGGACATTGTTGTCGTAAGTGACCCGTTTTTCGTCACCCGTAATCAACCGTTTAAATGGGTCGGAATTGTTACGTTTCAACAAAGATTCGCGTAATGGAAACACGCTGCATTAAGTTTCTCTCAGTGAGATCATATGGTACCCAAATATCAAGATTTTTCTTGTACCTAGACTTTTATAAATGACGTAAAACTGTGATCAACATCCACTTTTTCAAAAACGGCACTGATTTTATCCGTGACAGGGCGTCCAGAGCTTGCCTCATTCTTCACACTAAAATTTACAGACTTGAAATGCTTGAACCACATTTGTTACTCCACTACTCGTATTGATACCGTATTAGGTCCGTAAACCGCACAAATTTTATTCGCGGTATTCATCGCATTTTTACCTTTTTTGTAGTAAAACTTTAAAATGTACAGAATTTCTTCGTCATTTTGCTTGCTTGAATTACTATTGAAAAATGGCGGGAACTAGTTTTTTTATTTATTGCATTTTTATAATGTCAACATTTAATGGTATTAAAACCAGCTAGTAAAACCAAAAAGGTTTGATTACTAACAGTACATTCAAAATACAAAAATACTTTTGCCCCTACCTATTACAGAAACTGAACATTGCCAAACGGATCGAATAAGCTAATCGTTCGAACATTTTTGAAAATAAGATATAGACTTGAAGTGTAAATGAACTATTTGTTCGGTTTGTACCTACATTAATAATTTAGACTACTATTTTTTTTGAAAGCGAATTCTACTTCTTAAATTTTAGATTAGATAACATCTACTAGGTACTTAACTCAATAATAGAATCCAAAGATAAGTAAAATAGCCGTATAAAATATGCAATAATTTTATTGCCATCGTTTTGTGTGCTGTATCGTTTTCACATAAGTACCCGCCAATGATGAGGTTTTGTGTAAAACCTCATTGCCTACCGCAGAGTATTATGAGACGGTGTATCATTCAATATTATGACTGAATACGTACTCTCTTTATTTTGTGATACTATGCAAATGGAAAGCTCAAACACTAAGCTATTATTAGAAGCTCTTTTTATTTACCCCCCGGGGAAATTTTAAAGTAACATGCCGAAAATAAACAAAGTGGAATGAAAAATAAACTTATGTAGGTGTTGTGGTTCACGTTTACACGATATTATTTTAAGAAAAGTGCATTCACGCCAGCGTTCAAATGCAATTTCAAGAATATTATACGAGTTGGTTGGTTTGATTTATACTTTGTTTTTACTTTAAAAAAGCTTTCGGTGCAACCTTCTTTACTAAATATTCCACAAATATTGCTTAATCTAAGCAGTCTAAAATTACTAATCCATACTCCATACTAATATTATAAATGTGAAAGTAACTCTGTCTGTCTGTCTGTCTGTTACGCTTTCACGCTCAAACAGCTAAACCGATTTAGATGAAATTTTGTATGGAGATAGTTTGAGTCCCGAGGAAGGACATAGGATAGTTTTTATCGCGATAACCGACATCCACGCGGGCGGAGCCGCGGGCGAAAGCTAGTTACACTATATTTTATTTTAAAAGCTACATTATTTTATTCTATAACTTTTAAAAGATTAATGCTACGATACACAACTTAGGCTAGGCGCGGATCCAGAACTTTGTTTTGTGGAGGGGGGCAACATTTGAGTCAACTGGCCAAGTGTGAATCATTTGCTTAACGGGGGAAGGGGTGCATTTGATTCAACACGGGTATCTACACTAGGCATCATCGCTGAAGGAGGGAGTTGCAATTGGCAATTGTCTGTAAAATACACCGGTCCAGTGTTAAAATTCTCAAATTCCCTAAAAAAAGGTAATTTAGTCGAGTCAGGCTGGGGCAATTGGCCCTGTTGTCCCCCCCCCCCTCCACGCCTTGCGCCTGTCTTAGGCACGCAGTAAGCCAAATTTTCACAGTAACATATTAACATGTCGCAACTACTACAAAGCCACAATAAATCAACGAATACTATTTCGTCTATCTCTGTTAAGAAAAAGAAACACTGAAAACTGAAAAAATAAAACACATTGATATAGTTCGAATAGTCGGGAAATTTTCATTGCTGTGAGAGGCAAAGCGTTATGCTTAAATAAGAGATTTCCACACTTCAAACATTTTGTGCACAATACCTACTGGTGCATTTTGAATTACTACAATACTTTTAGTTTTGTAAACAGAAACAATAAAATACAACGATCTCGTAAAGGTAGGTATATAAAAAATCCCTATTGATATATAAATCGTTTACAAGTAGCACCTAAGTAATATATTGAATTTCAATTTTGGTGCAATTCCTAGAAGCAAAACAACATTTTAAGCGCTGCATATTTAAAAAAAAATATATATTTCGACATAAGCCATTGCCTAAGAACTAAAAAAATATATATATGCATCTTTCCTAGTGTGTAGCGGGTTTGAGATCACCGATTTTCAAATCCTAAAGATTTTTCTGTACGTACCTTGCCACTCTTGACATTATCAGCAACAGCGGCGGCGTACTGCGGCATGCCCAGCGCCAGCTCGAGCCACGCGATGATGGCGGGCGCCCGCCATCTTGCGAGAGGCAGCGAGGCGGCCTCGCGCAGCGCCGCCTCGCTGCCGAGCGGCGACCACGCGCGCCCGCCGCCGCCTGAGTAGATCGGTTCTGGACAGTAGTGGTCTATTAGAAGTTTGAGGATGTCTATGTCATTGAGTTTAGTGTTAAAAGGCGAATGATCTTACTAAGCATTTCAAAGTTAATAGGCAGGCATTACACGCTCAATTCAGATTGTGATCTGATCAGGATCGCGGATCGCAATAGATTGATAAGTCTTGATTCGGCTAGTTTTATCATTATAGTAATTTTCATAGGCTAATGCTCTCTATAACGAAGCAATAACAAAGGCCGTAATAATTCTCAAACTATCGGCTCGATGGCGCAAGCGAGGGACTAACTCGCGTGCAGGAAGGATAGAAGAATTTGAGGTTTAATAACATAGTCCTAGTTCGATGGTTCGATTCCGGCCCCGGTTTGGCATACGGAAATCTCGGGTTCGATCCCTGGGTCTGGACTTTAAAGTTTTCTATCTTGCAATAGTTTTTTTTATTATTATTTATTTATAGGTAAGCGAATGACTCCGTTCCACCTGATGTTAAGTGGAAATAGAGTCCAAGCGCAAGGCCAGGCAGTACAGCACTATGAGCAGCACTGACTGTCCTTACCTTGCTCACCTGCAAGGTGCTTCTTTACGCCTCTTTTGAAAGACCCCATGTCGTAGGTAGGAGGGAACACATGTGGTGGTAGGGAGTTCCACTTTTTAGATGTGCGGCAGAGAAATGAGTCACCGAATTTCTGTGTTCGGGATGAAATATCCACGGTCAGATAATGACATCGAAGGCCAGCACGCGTGGTTCGATTTAGGAAGGAGGGATTAATTTAAAAAGTTCATCGGAGCATTCACCGTGGTAAATAAAGTCTATAGGTTGTTATATTGTTATATATCTATAGTTGTAACATGTCGAGATTCGCCAATCCAACACGTTACACAGTCAATCTGGATCAAGATCACGAGATCTCGATCTAGATTGAACGTGTAATGGCCGCCTGAGAGGATGGATATCCATCCAGGTGGATGAATAGATATGTGAATGTTTGTTGCTCTTTCACGTAAAAAGAACGGACTTTCTTTGTATTAAAGGTTCTGGACAATAGTGTTATCAGACTTTGATTGTAATGTTAAAGTTTAATAGGATCCTCTACTAGGTATTATAATCCTGTGAGTATGAATGGATAGATGAATGGCTGGATAGATGAATGTTTATAATTTTTGTGAATGTTCTTGCAAGCGATAACTACTAAAAGTTTTTTTTAATGAGGGTCGTTCTACTTAAAGGTTCGCTTATTTGTGCGAATATGGAGGACCTGCATCATGATTCGTTTTTTAATTCGGGTTGAATATAAAGGTAGTAAGTAGGTACCTACTTAATGTTGGTAGTAAATAGATAGTAAACTGCCAAAAACGACTCACGCCCTGTCAGTTAGACGACGTTTTTGTGCTTTATCATATAAATTACGTATCGAATTCCACAATAATATATTTGAGCGTGTAAAAATAAGTTTTCGTCACTCATTCATTGATGGTAACATACTACTAATGTCATAAATACGAAAGCTTGGATAGATGTATTCTTGTTGTTCTGTCAAGCAAAATCTAGTAATAAACTTTACTGAAATGTAGTTATCAGAATGGCATCAAATACAGTCAGCCGTGTTCGAATGTGGGCGTGTATTTATGTGTGACACGTGTTATGGCACGGCGCGAGCTGTCCGTCGTCGCAAGTAAACAACAATGAGCAACGAGCTTGTGACAAACGAGCTGCTGGCGTTCTTGCAGCAGAAACTGGACGTGATGGACGAGGTGTCCGCTGTCTAGATCTGCAGCACAAACTTCAGCGAGGACAACATAGCTACAGTCAAGCGGCTACTGTACGAAGTTTTTAACAGATGGTGTCTCATAGACGCGATGGGACTAAGAAGAGTTTGTAGGAGATTATAACGCTGCTGAAGAAGACCGATCCTGACGACGTGTCTACGTTGGTGGCGAGGGACCTCAACCAGCTCCCGTCACATTCACTCTCACACTTGACGTCACTAGCCTCGCGAAAGACACAGTCTTTCTGAAGGTGAGCCTTGCGGATGTGCAGAGAAAGTATGAGGCTTCTGAAGCCAACGTGGAAGATTTGCGCAAACAAATCAACGAGTTGCACTACGTTGCAACGAGATTTATGTCACCGTCACGTATAAACACGCGTCGGGGTGCATATCTAGGCTCAAGTTTCGCATCAGCTGTGACGACATCGCCGCCCGTGTCAAAAGCTGACCGAGCGGAATACGCTGCGCCCGCGGTTCTACCTGCAGCCAACCCGTAGTATCGACTGCATTGCCTACCCGGTGAAATCTCATGTACCATCATCAAGAGATTTTGCCAGTATAACCCGAAGCGCCCCTGTCACTCGCCGTAAGTGTCACAGCCAAAAGGAACAACGAATAAGGGCAAAAAAGACACAGGAGATGGTTTCGTGACGGTACAAAGAGAGAGAAGCGTCGACAGCCAACCCTGAAGAACCGCTGCGGCAAAGTTCCTGCACAGCCTAATGAGACTCTGCGTGCCGCGGCGCCCAACACGCCGGGGTACCTACATCTCGCGCCTACACTACTCCATCAAAGCGGAGGACATCTCGGCGTATGTGCACCAGAAGATTCGTTACACGCCGAGGATGCAGATTCTGGAGTCGCGACGCAACGTCAACTTCTTGGCGTTTGTGGTGCTCGTTCTAGACTGCTTTCTGCACTTGGTAAAGGAGGAACTCTGTCTGGCCAGAGGGTGTGGTTTTCCGTCGTTTCCGCGGACAAGTGCCACAAGAACGCACAAAGACCTAGTCCAAGTGAAGCGTACTAATATAGTTTTAAGTTGTATTATTAACACGTATTGTAATATTGGATGTATGTTAGTGTCTGTAATGAATATATTTCTATGGGCCATTGATGGCAATGGTGTTATTATTATTAAATAGCCTATAAAAATCAAATATATAGGTGCGGAGAAAGTTAGTTTTATAATACAACTGGTAAGTATTTTAACTTGATTTTACACAGATTGATTCTACATTTTCCCCCTTATTCAAAATACTTTAGAAAAATGTTGCTTTTTTCTATTCTATTTCAAAAAAGAATGAGAAACAAAGACAAAACATTTGTTAGTTAATCTGCTAAAGTATAAACCAACCGTATACGCTCAGAAAAAAACGCTAGTCTGAAACCGCCCTACATACAACCCTCGTTGTTCACTATAACTTAGCAGATTAACTAACAAATGTTTTGTCTTTGTTTCTCATTATTTTTCGAAATAGAATATTAGCCTACCTTACACGGTCAATATTATTGTGTCAATAATCGATATTGATCAATACATATATTGTACGTGTAAGGATTATATTGATCAGCTTGAAGGCATATTATATTAAGTCAATAGTATTTATTGTTATTAAACTCACCGCTCTCATGTCCGCTTGCAGTGGCACTGCCAGACTTGGTGCGATGTCTTGATCTCGCGAACACTCTAGAGATGGAGCCCCAGGCGGAGCCCCGCCCGCGAGAGCCCTTGCTCCCCGGCCCCCCCACGCGACCTCGCACTCCACCAAGAAGAGCGGCTTCGCACTCACCTGGACTTGATAGTTGTTCCACTGACCTAATAGATGAAAGAAGATTTAGTAAACAAAACATGTTTTGTCTTACATTATACTTTAAAACAATAAGATCCTAATCTAGGCAGACCCTTTATTATAACAATCAGACAACTGATAAACTTACTTAAATACCTATTTATAAAGATAATATCATTAGCCCCAGACATAAAAAAAAAACAATCGTGCTCATCATGCATTGATTTACCTATCGTCAGGAAAGACACAAATAATCTACCTATTCTAGGTGTAAATTGAGTCAGTTCGCAGTCAAGGTCACTAACTACTAGACCAACAGGCTAGCCGTCTCAATAATTTAAAAATAATAATAAAAGAGAGAGGTGTCTTATGGACACCCGGTTAGAAAGTAGTTTTGTTTTGCTATATCTTTGTCGTGTTTGTATTAAATATTGATTTAAAAACATCTGGTAAACAAAACATTTTAGAAATTGTCCTACTTCAAATTAAGATTTTTCACACATATTTATTACACACAACCAGTTTAACATTATGACCTAGTCAAAAGAATACATTGTTATAATCAAAATGTGAAAATGCCAAATCAATTTATAAAAAATACAAACAACCTATACAGGGTAATTTATAATATCGCTCGTGGCTTTTATACATTATTTTGTTATATCAGTTTTGAGAGATAATTATTTTTTTTAACCTTTAACCACCTGCTATCAGTTTTTGGAGGTATGACTATTTTACACAGGCTATTTTACTGGAGTAAAATCGTTGTTTATTGTGAGGGTTACGCCCTAAAACTTACATAAAACAATGATTTTACTCCAGGGTCTCACATACCTCGGAGTTAAATCATTATGATGAAGTAAATGGTTGGTGGTTATGGGTTAATGTGTAAATTATTTATCAAAACTAATATTACAAAGTTATTAGGTCTAATGTAAAAAAGCCACGAGCGGGAGGTTATTAGTATATTACAAATCACCCTAACAACACAACTTCCTAACCTATCTAGCTTCACTACATCGTAAATAATAGATTTATGATAACTTTTTTCCGTCTAGCCTCTCAGCCTGCAAACAAAAACGTGCGATAAGGAACTATGTTCCAATAACATTCGATAGTTATAAATGTTGATAAACTTTCGCGATTTGTACACATTCTACCCGTGACCACGGCCGTTGCAATACGGTCGAAACGTCGGGCAATAAACAAGGTATATTACCTTAAATACCTTATATATATATTTTCATAATTCATTAGTTAAAATTTCTATGTAAAAATACGTATATTATAACCTACAAATAGAATTACATAGTAATTTAAAACCATTCTCTTCATGATCATTAATAAACAAATATAAACAGCAGTGCTAAATAAAGAAATGCCCCTCTTGTCTTTTCGTCTACAATTGCTCAATGTATCGGAATTGATAGCATAATCTACATAATCGTTCGAAGCTCCTAACTCGTCCTATCGCAGCTAAAATATTGCAAGATGAAAGATAATACAGGTAGCGAACGAACAGTAATGGAGTATAAAAAAAAATAAGCTGGCACAATCTAATTTGGCTTTTTTCTATTGCCGAATCGTGGGCCGGATCGCATAATACGCGATAAATTTTACTGTCAAAATTCGATATTATCGCGAACAGTAATAAAGTAGCGCCAGTAAAAGTAATGGAATGTCTCCGATCTTATTGGCTTTTAAATTTCCGCTGTCGTATCTAATAAACCTATCGCCCATTTCATAGAACGTGGTTATTACCAACAAGTAGGTCCAGTTCGCAATAAAAAATAACTTTTAGGATTTCAATTGTATTTTATTAAGACATTTGCCAATTTACCGAATTCTCCGCTGGCAAGCATTTTAATTAAAAAAGTTTTAGTAACCATTAACGAAATTAGTACCTTTTTGCCGAGATTAGTATTATGAAAGGAATTATCATTAGGATATTATTAAGTGAGATGATTATCATTTAGTTCGGGCGCTTGGTTTGAAATGGTAATAGATACTATAGGAACAAACTTTTTTTCTGAAATCTACTATATCTGCTATATTTGGTGGATTTTGGATTTAGAAATCTAAATTTGTGGTAAAATAAAAACAATTTAAATAAATAAAATAATAAATAAAAACGGTTGTCTGTAAAGTCGGTTTACGAACAATAATTTTACGTGATAGCGTCATATTAAAAAATTGACGACATATCGCCATTCACCTTGCTCAGAAATCAGTTAGTCCCAATTTTATCGCATGTCGCTGCAATCGCAAGTCACTGTTGCTTAGCAACCAATTGATAACGTGACTGTTGCTACGTGTCTGCACTTGGTCATCGATTTACGTCAAAAAAATTGTTTATTGACACAAAAATTACATACCTAGGTATTAAAGTGGTAAAAAGGGCACAGTCTAAGCAAGGATATTATGTATTACAATATGTACCGAAATTAAAAAATATTATCATTATTCATTAAATATATATATGAAAATGAATCCCTATTTCCCTTGGTCACGAAACGTCAACTAGAGAACGACTTTACCGATGTCATTCATTCTTTTTAATTTGGTATTCTAATACTCTGTAAAAAAAAAAATAATGAGCAAAAAAAATACGTATGCGGTACGAAGTTCGCCGGAACAGCTAGTGATAAATAAAAGGTACTGTACCTTGATAGTGATCCAGCATCGATAGAGCGGGTGAAGGGCGACGCGCTGTTGTGTGGTGATAGAGTCGGGCTGCAGTCTCGAGGTGTGCTCACTAACAAATTACACTTTAATTAACTACTTATTTCAAGATAAAGATGAAAATATCTGGGCTTGCTTCATTCTTGAGGACGATGTGTTAAGTCTCTCTAATTCAAAGAGAGGTTCTATTGACCAGACGAGGTGAGCGTGCCTACCGTGGAACTTGAAGGTATTTATGGCTAGCATCTATGACAACTTCACTTGCTCGATTCTTGATTTTGTACTAGCGCTGGGCGAATCCAAAATGTTTCTACAATCGAATGAGCCGCAGTCATTCATGTTTACTATCAAGTGAACAATCGACTTCGATATGAATAATTGAAATATTTATCGATTGTTTTGAATGAACCTATTCGGCTTCTGCTTACCAATATCAAAGGTTCATTCGACAATCGCGAGTCGATGGTTATTTAATGGCGACGATTGATTTGATTGTGGAAACATTGCCCAAATATTACCGAAAGAACGACAACAATGGTACTGAATTAAATATATATGTATATATATATATATATATGGTGGAGCAAATGCAGTTTAGTGCAAACTTTCCTTAAAATACAGTCGATTGCGGTTGGTGTGGCAGTTATTGACGTCCGATTTTGACTAAAAACCGTCGACTACGAAAAATAACGATCGAAAATAATCGAGATGTAACAACAATCAACAATGCATCACTATTTTGTACAATTTTGTACTTAGATGTAAACATTAGTTATTTTTCATCCATTGGATATAAATAATATCTTGGGACAACTCACACAACGCTATCTGATTCCAAACTAAGCAGAGCTTGTACTATGGAAACTAGACAACTGAAAACACACTTAAATATTTCTAAATTGAAGATAAATAACACACAGACACAGAATAAACCATTGTGCTCATCACCCTTGATGTTAATCGGAAAGCGATAGGTACGATTTTCTACTTTCAATTAGTCATATTGAAAATTATATTTTTCACTCAAAGATTTAAAAAAAATATATATTAAGTTATAACGAGAACGTGTAAAATATCCTGTACAAACGATTTTCCATATTTCCAGAAACAAAAAATAATGTATATTTGTACATACAAATAAAAAAACACTAAACACAAACGGGTCATTCAAACCTTTTTGTGGAAGAAAGAAATATTTAAAATAGTCGCATTGTTAAACTAACGGAGTTGTTCGCAATTTTATTGTTTGGTATTGTTTGTAGAACAATAAACATATTCCATTGTCGGTACTAACATTTGCATAGCATACACAGAGTTCCATTCAATCAGAATTCTGAAAATACGTACAAACACTTCATATTTTACAACCCCAATCTATCGAAAACAGTATGTGACATTTGTTGGACATATTCATTCTAAGGGTTCCGTACCAAAGGGCTAGTTGCTGTCTGTTCTTCTATCACACGGGGCTGTCACAGAGTCTTGAAGCGTAATAGGTAACACAGGCACAAATAATTTTCACAGTAAAATTAAAGGGAAACAAATACGTAACATATTGTATACCAAACAGAAAAAGCACGTTTTAGTTGCATGCTGGTCAACTTTGGAATAAATGAGATCCATATACATACAGCCAAAATTCGACCTCATCCCCAAAGGTACGCTTAAGTGCTTATATACTGACTTCAGTAGAAATAATTTACATTCAAACAAAAAGTTGAACGCTCATGAACAACGAGAGATATCATTATACTTGTTTTCAGCACGAGTGAGTTTACAATCCGCTTTATTTTACAACTGACTTATGGAAATTTCACTTCGTAATAATAACGTAAATGCAACTGCTAAAAGCGATCCGTTTAATTTCAGTCGAGGAGATTTGTTCTAATATTTTATTGCGAAAGTCAGTCTTGTTGGTGTGTGTGCCATTTCATGGTCAAACATCTTCTAAATTAATCCCATGAAATTGGCAAAAAAAGCCTCACTTTTTAAATGTCTAAGACCACTCAGTCGCGTCACTGATACTTATCTACTTTAATGAAGTCAAATCAAAGTTAAGTGTCTTTTAAGTATTCAATCGGGGTTATAATATTTTTTATTATTATATCCTTATATGAAGACACGAGCAGGTCTTGAGCCTGATGGGAAGCGTCACGCGTCGCCCATTACAGTATCAGTGACAACTCACTGAACTATATCTTTGTTTGGCAAAGATGTAAATGTCACCGCACTGCGTTCCTCATTTGAGACATTAATTCGTTCGTCTCATTTGCCCAGTTACACTTGCTACAGAGCTCTTCAACCGAAACACAGTGATGTGTTTACGTCACTATTTTATGAAAGACTAATTGACATTGTGTGTGAATTGTCCCAAGATATTATTATTATTGTTGTGGTACACAACAAGTGTGATCACGTACAATGGTCCACTAAAGGACCAAAACCCCTAACATAGGTACCCACCTTTTTGGCCTATGTCTGAGACGATGGGTGCCGCCAGGATTTATTTTATGGGGGGTGTGTGCAACACTTTTTCTGTGCAAGATTTTCGGGTAGGAGGAGTAACCCATTTAAAGGGCACGATTTATTAATGTAGTATGATGAAGATGCATCAACATCCTATACTACACCGAAAAAATCTACAATAACTTTTTTTAGAAAAAATAACCCCCTTCAAGGAAAAAAATCAAGCACATATCCGAATGCAAATTTCTCTGATTACTCCTATATTTTAGTCTAGGTATATCTCTGGTGTTTTTTTAAGCTAGGACAGTCGAATAGCGAAAACCTCATCTAAATTTGATCTTTCGAGAAAATCGCGAACATACATACATAAATACATACGGGTCAAACAGAGAACCACCTTTTAAAGGCGGTTAAAAATTTCCGTAAACAACTGTAATAGTGAAAGATTCTGTTATTGTGGATTAGTTATTTTTAAATAATGTATTATGAATAAACCAAAATAAATACCTTAAGGTTCATTTCCGTGCATTGCGGCTGATCGCGAGCCGCGCGCGACTTACGACAAACAGCTGACGCGCGCGGCCGATGCGACAATAGTCAGTGCGCACGTAGCCTACGTCAGTCATCGGCCGTGCGCGTCTGTCGCAGACCTCGGAAACGGCGCCATACATTCTCATAGCCTGACTGCGCGCGTCAGCCGTTCGTAGTAAGCGCGGCTCGCTATCGGCCGCCATGCACGGAAATGAACCTTTACAGGCTTTGCTGCCAGCGCCGCGACATTCACTAGCTCATTTCAAATATTATTTTACATGAAAATAAATATTATATTCTGGATACTAAAGATATTCAAGACAGACTGTATAAATGAATTCAAGAAACTGTAAGTATTTTTCTTAACGAGTCTCGTTTCTGGCATAAGTAGTTCAGAGCAATTTCTAAACACCTGTGTTCCAGTGGCACGACGTTCAACTCCATAATGGAGGCACGTTTGGGCGTCGCATGTTTTAAAATAATACCCAAGTAGGTAGGTGCCTATGAAGGTACCACTGGTTGTTGTAAGAGCATTAGTAGAACATTTATACCTACAGAGAATTTTGAATTTTATTGCAAGTGTGGTCACCATGCAATTTATGAGTGTTTAGACTACTAGTATAGTATTTTTATTTTTATTTTTTTTTATTTAAAAAAAGACAACTCCCACAGTAGGGTACAAGCCCTGTGTCACGGGGGACTTTACAAACATACAAGTCACGGACACAAATTACACCCAGACCCGGAAAAACAATTTGTGGATCACACAAAGTGGTGTCCCGTGTGGGAATCGAACCCACGACCTCTTGCGTAGCAGTCGGATACACTCCCGCCGCGCCACAGAGGTTTAGACTAAGGTGTCAATTAAGTCAAGAGCTCAGAAGATATGCAGCTACCCATTAATTAGTAAAGAGCTGTCATAAATTGTAAAGTGGTCCTAATGTGGATTGTATTAATTTTGATTATTCGACCCCTATGGTTTATTTTTCGGATGGTCAATGAGGTTTTCTCTTTAGGCGGAGCAGGTCAGAATTGAAGCAGGTTCGGCTTAATCTAGGTAGGTCAGTTTTTAACCACCTTTGAAAAATATTTTTGGGGGCAACGTGCGAGTAAATCCTTAAATATAAAAAAAAACCCGCGACTGACAAATCTATCAGTCACTGGGCAGATCGGCTTGAAATTGGATATTTGACTGCTATCAAAATAAAATATTTTATATTAACCATACGATATTATACCATAAAGAGTTCTGAAAAAAAGTTTTATTCATGAAAAGAAATATTCAAAGAAAATGATTTGGCCATAAAAACGTGATGTCACATGCTCATTTCATACAAACTAGTAAGGAATGGATTGTTTTTGACGTTTGTTAAAAATATGCTGATTTAACTTTAGTGAAATACCTAGGCACACATGGAAAGCTAGTAGGAACGGATTTTTAAAAATTAGACCCCTGAAGTTGTAAAACGAGAGTTCAAAAAAAAGCGGGAGGAAACTGAAGAATTAGTAGTTTACAATAAGCATAGGAGTATAAACTACTTACATTGATAAATATGATGAGCAGAAGAGACCAAGGACACTGCATCAGTGTCGTACGCGTCGAGGGTCGGCGGTGCGCCTTCAGCCGTCGAGTCGGAGAGGTTGCCGCCGCACACTGACGTCGCGCCGCCATCACTGCTGCCTACATTTATACTTATTACTAACTTATTAACATTAAATAATTATTTAAATAATCGTAAGGTCCTTTTCACACGTTTTGGTTTCAATCCGGGCGCCGGGTACCCGGTTAGTAGTAGAACATTTGCGGCGCGAAGTGTAAGTTTGGGTGTCTGATGTTAGCGTGTAAGCTGCGCGCAACTTAAATTTAGGCATTGGAGGGGATGAAGGAGACGGGCGGGGAACGACGTTCCTGCGCGGAACTGCATCCGAAACAACTTCACAAACGCAAACTTAGGTGGCGCGAATTGTACGGTAGCTTTCACATGTTCCGGCGTCCGTCTTTCCGTATAGCCGGCGATCGGTGTTAAAAGGACCTTAGTCTTATTTGGAACAAAAACAACGACTTAACTAATTTGAATATTTTGTTTTGTGTTATTGGGTCAAACGCTGAGTTCGTTTCAAAATAAAATGAAAACTATAATCCTAAAAAAACGACGAAAATAATCGGCTGTTTTGTAATTACATTCAGTTTTAGATATTGAGTTACGAATTATTTTCAAACGTACCGAAATTTTCAAAAACCTGTTTTAAACTTCATCACATCACCGATATCTATAGATTTCAAACATGTATCGATATAAAGATCCACGGCAGTTTCATAGTTTATAAAGAAAGTAAATTTAATATATTCCAACTTGCATATTTCTAGAGTAAATCTATTTATAATGGCTTGATGGCGGCGAATTCCTTGATAAAACTTATATACAATACTAATATCCACTTAAATTTTCTTAAAAAAATTCGTGATTACCTTCTTATTAAATAATACATACCTCTGACGCCAGAATCAGCGCTACAGCTTCCTCTATCTCCAATCAACCCTGAGGGTCCCCCCAGCATCATAGGGGGTCCCATCCCGAGCGACGCGACACTCTCGCCTTCCGACAAGCACCCTGCTGCTTGCAACTGTCTCCTTGCCTAATTGCAAACATTATTCATTACAATTTGTCTGAATAATATTGTTATGGGTCTTTACCTCCTGAATGAAAGGAGGAATAGTACATTATTACAAAGATCGTGAAATAGGCAATTGTATTGCGGTCGATTATGAGTTTAAAGGCCGAGTCGTAGGCGAGGACTTCACTAATACGAGACAGGCAATTGCCATTTCCGCCGAGGCATATATAGTGCTTTTCTCAAAAGAATGCAGGGAAATAAAACATACTTTTTATATTATTTCATTTAATTTAAAAGTTATATTGGGGCAATTACTAAACTAATATTTATTAGGTTTATGGAAATAACAAATCAAGACGCATTTTCAGCTTTGTCGCCAATTTTCTATTTATCATCTGTGCCGAAAGGCAAACGCATTTATGGCTATACAGCCTCGCATTGATGTATAGACTTGGACTGCGCCATATTAACATTAACCACTTTATAGGAAAAGACAACACTACTCTGTGGACAATATCTGTCAAAGAGACAGGGCCGCACGAGGTTTTTCTCTCTTTCACGCTTTGCAGTCAATATTTACTTTTTAATTAAAATGGATGGCGCAGGTTTGTACGCCAATGCAGCCTCGGGAACGCAATTTGTACTTAGCAAAGAGCCTCACCTTGATATGCCAAGAATGATAAAAGAGTTCCAATCAAAGAGTATTTAATAACCCCAGCACGCCGTTTCACACATAGCCGGAGCGTTTTAATGTTCCATATTCAAATAACGCTCCTGCAATGGATTTGATTTTCTTTGACCGAAAGGTCGATACTTCGCGTGTTCTTCTTTCGAAAATAGAATAATAAAAAAAAAAAATTGAGAGGTTATAGATTAAAAATCTGATATCACAATTAGTGCTTACACAATATAAATATTATAAAATATTTAAACTATGAAATAAAATAAAACGAAAGATACAAAACCTCTTTGTATTTGAAATGTACATAAATGAGTAAAAATAGTAGTGTAGATTACAATTGGGTAGATGACTACAATGTTTCTCTACAATTTTACGTTGTCGTGAATTTATAAACATCAAAACAAATATTGAAACTACGTGATTTGACCATTCAAAAGAATGACGTCATTGTTTTGTATTTCATATAAATTAGTACGGGGTGCATCGTTTTGACGTTTCTAAAAAAGATACTGATTTGACTTGGTTCTGTATAACGAAAATAGGGTAGATGACTGTCAAGTCAAATCAGTATCTTTTGACTTAACAGTCATCTACCCTATTTTCTTCCTCCCTGTAGTTATTGTAAATAATAATAATATAATAATAATAATAATAATAATATTTATTGCATATAAACAGGTTTACATATAAATGGACATTGTTGTACATTGTGTTATCTTATAATTAATTTAAAATCACAGCTGTAATCGATACCAACACCCTTGCTAAGTTATCGTAATAACTTGTATTAAAGGTGCTGGTTTTTACCCCTAAGGATGTTCAAATTTAATATTAATAAAGAGCCCTGACTTAATGTACAGTTTATACTTAATTAATTAGTTATTTGTAGGTAGATAAAAATAAAATAAAAATTCAAAACAGAAGACAATGAATTATACTTACAGTTACTAACTACTCTAATTAGCACAAATTAACAATTTTATATATATATAATAACACTTCCCTTTATTCCTTTATTGGTCGAATTAATTTCGATTGGAGGTTTAATTTGAACAGGATTTGGGTGCTCAAATGGGATATCCTCTCCGAGCCCATATCAACGAAATGGCATCGAACGTTCCGCGGTCGCAGGTTAATATCCGGATTATACACGTAACTTCGGTAAACGGACAACCGTGTAATTACTAGTTAAGTTATTTAACTTATAAAAGCCTCTAGCTAAGAGGATTCTACTAACGGACTAGAACACACAGACCGAAGAAAAGTTTTATATGACTGACTCGATGATTGATTGATAACGCAAAAAAATATATTGTGTTATTAAATAAAAATAAAAAAAACCCTCCTGCTTAAAAAATATAATAAACAAGGTAACTTTAAATCATGCAGTTGACGGCATTTTATTAGGTTAACTGGGATTCATTAATGCCTCTGACTGCATGATTTAAAGTTATATTGCTGCCAATATTTTTAAGTAGGTTTTTTGATTTTTAAAATTTATTTTTTATTCAATACTTTTTACTGCTTGTAAAACGGCATAACTGTAGCTATTGAAAATTTAAGTGAAAATGGTTCGTAACAAACTTTAAACCGTTAGGTATATATCTTAAATGGCCATGCTAAGTGAAAAATTATTTAAGAAACCTTATCATGATTTTTAAATACTTACAATGATACCCCATAGGACTTAGTTTGTTGACTTATTTTTTTTTTCTCTATCCCAATAAGACAGACGTCATAACTGACTTAACTACCTACATGATACGACGTATGACAAACAGTACCTGAATGACCGAGCTTCTTAAACTTTTTCTCGATTTATCGCATTTGAAACTCCCTGCATACTAAATTTCATTAAAAAAAAAATATATATATATATATATGTTTATTTATACAAGAATTGCTTGAATTTAAAGGTATAAGATATCTATATCTATACTTCTATACTAATATTATAAAGAGGAAAGATTTGATTGATTGTTTGTATTAAATAGGCTCCGAAACTCCTGGACGAATTTGAAAAATTGTTACAGCGTTGTGAAGCTACACTAACCCCGGGTGACATAGGCTATTTTTTATCCCTGTATTTCCACGAGAACGGGAACTACGCCGCGTAAAACCGCGAGGCGGCCGCTAGTATATAATAACTAGCTGTGATGCTTTATAGCCTATAGCCTTCTTCGATGAATGGGCTATCCAACAGTGAAATATTTTTTCAATTCGGACCAGTAGTTTCTGAGATTACCGCGTTCAAACAAACAAACTCTTCAGCTTTATAATATTAGTGTAGATAGATAACCTCAAAGCTTCAGTGAAACACTACATATACACACTTGTTATCCATTAAACATAATAGTAAGAGAAGAAAACGGTTGCGTTTAATTTTCCAAGCAATTTAGATGAGAGAGGCGAGCAATTTGAAATGGTAATTAACACAGCGCGGTGATGGATGGTCGTCGAGCGGCCATCATGGCGTCTATTCATCATAATACCGCCTGTCGATACACCTTTATTTATTATATTTGTAAACCACTTCATCATCTCCCCGTGAAGTTATGGTAAACATGTTGTGTAAAAGATTCTACTGTTTGGTTTAGTATGCTGTTGCTGTAACTTTATTAATACAATATTATTTTGTATTAGCGGCCTGCTCCGGCTTCGCATGGACTCTCCACTATATACAAGATTATGTTTGGTATAGTGCTGGAAAGTTGAGACACCCCAATAAGATTTTACTTCAAGAAATTATATAAAAAAAAGAAAATGAAAATATTGAAAACTTGCAGAGTTATAAGCCATTCAAGTTGCTTCGTGTTTTTCGCGCTATCGTACTCATTGCGACCCGTAGTACGTAATTCATTGTTATTATTGAAAAATAAATGATAATTACATTTCACATCATATTGTGAAAAGGATTTGGACTATTAGAATGATTAATAAATTCATTAATGATTGATTATTTAATTATTTAATCGAAATATATAACATGGTTCAAAAACTACCCCATTGGATTGTGTTACTGATTCTGAGAAAACTACTTTCAGGTTTGCACTATAGCAAGAATATAAACGCAGTTTTCGTAAGGATCTTTTAGTTTTTTGTGAGTTATATATAGTCTATGTTACTTCCCGATAATGTATATTATTACCGCTTTATATATATGAAAGAATTTTTAAAACCGGTCCAGTAGTTTTTGAGTTTATTCGTTACCTACTTACAAAAATACAAATTTTTCCTCTTTATAATATTAGTTTTAGCCTTTTTGATTATAGTATTCTACCTATTATAGTACCTGCCCATTGACGTATAGATCTGGACCGCGCCATCCCTTTCAATTAAAAAGCAAACATTGACTACAAAGCGTGGAAAAGAAAAAAACTCGTGCGGCTTTTGACAGGTAGGTTTGTGAGGTTATGGCGCGGTCCTGGTCATAAAATATCATAGATATTGAAATGACGTGATCCAATTAGATTTCTAGAAAGATAAATATTACTAGCCCGCTGATATAGTAGTTAGTGACTCTATACTAAGCCAGAGGTCGTGGTTTGACCCCAACACCGGATAAAAGCGTGGAAAAGAAAAAAACTCGTGCGGCTTTTGACAGGTATTTGTACACAAAGTGGCATTGTCTCATTCTAGAGAGTGGTCAATTCTGTGAGGTTATGGCCCTGGTCTCTACGTCAATGTACCTGCCCTTGCAGGTATACTACTTCCGTACGTTTTACAAACATACAAGTCACGGACATAAAGTACACCCAGACCCGGAACAATAATTTGTGGATCACACAAAATGGTGTCCCATGTGGGAATAGAACCCAACCGAAGAGGTCGTCCTTTGGCCTTTGGCAGTCGAACACACTCCCACCGCGCCACAGAGGCAGTCAAATATATATTAATGTTAAAAAAAAGCCTAAATGAATCCGAGACCTTTTCATGACAGTCCATTGACCGACTGACAGACCTTAATGACATTTGGCGGAATTGGATGGTATCCAGGTGGATGAAGTCGCTTGTAAAAACCCTAAAGCCACGAGAAAACCCTATGAATAAATGTTTGTAATGCTAGTTTCTTACCAGCAATTAAAAAAACATTCAAACTTGTTAAATGAAAGTGTGCCCACAATTTTATGTCGATTCTGTTTGTTTGAAAACTTTGTTCCCTTATATCAATATATGCTACGGTTAGTTTACAAATTTGTAACGTAGTATATGAAGGACAATAGTTTTCCAACGGCAAAGTTATATTTGTCATGTCTAAGGGTAGATTATGAGAAACAGGGTACGGCTTTGTTAAAAATGTATTTAGAAAACTTAAATAATAGGACATGAAAGTAGTGTGACAAGCCAAAGAGTTCTTCTTGTAGATCTAACATATGCAGAACGAATATTCGACTCTATTTTGTCCTGCGCTCCTGCACACTGTGAAGTAATGGTTGTGTGCGGAAGAACGAGGTGGATGGCCGTGTCACTGTGTGTGTAGCGCTAAATGAACAATTCGGTTGGTGTAATGCCTAAAATAGTTTAAAATTAATTATCGGTATCCTGACCTAAAAGTTGTTTCGTTGACCAAATAAATTACGTACCTCAAACAGTTGTTCCCTGGCATGTCTTAGCTGAGTATCTCGCGCGCTCAACGCAGCAGCCAGCTGAAGAGAACGCTCTGCTTCGTCCCGCGCGTGACGTAACAACGCCGCTCGCTCACGTTCGCGCTCAGCTCGCTCCGCTCCCAGTGCTGATGATGCACCCCCTCGAGAGCGCATCTATGTTAAAATTCCAAAGTTTTTTTTATTATCATTATATTAAACTTGGCTCCCATTTTCACATTTCCTTCTTGGTAAGATAGTATTTTTATATATTGAGCCCACAAGCCGAACTTTATTATAATTATTCTAAAGAGGACGAAAAAATAAATTATATATGGATTCAGCCTCCTGTACAGCCTTATATACTGGTATATATTAATAGCAATTTAAATTATTATAAAAGAAATTGAAGGATTCAAATAACACACATACATAATGCATGTATTAAAAGTTAGTAACAAACTTATAAAATACAACTTTCAGGAACATTGGATGTTAAAACAATGAAAGTTAGACGATATTAACACTAATAATAAGAAAATGCAAATTTCTGTAACCGAGAACAATGGGCTTGGAATAACTTATAATATAAAGAGATTCCTAGAAGTTACCGTATGTGCAATATGTATTCACTCAGAAACAACTGGCCAAGTACTGTGCGACCTAGATATTATCATTTCAGTATAAAATAAAGCAAATTTTAATGCGTATCAAGAGAAACGTAAAATAAATTTTAATGAACCACAATGGCACTTTAACACATTAATAACATTATTGAAAATTCTGAAACATTTACGAGTATAAAAGCGGTAACAGGATTGAGAGATTTTAACCGCAAGGTTTTTCTATTTATTGAATAAATCAAATAAGCAATTAACATCGAAAACATGACCATCATATTTTCTGTTGAACAGTCACAAAATATTTACAGCTCGTTTGGTATGGAAAAAAAATAATCTTCATTAACTGACAACTTTGTGTATACTGAAGTAATTTTTATAGGCATTTCTTGCCAATTACTTTACTGAAGCAATAATAAAAGCCGCCATAGTTCTTTAACTACCGACTAGATGGCGCAAGCTAGGGCCCAACTAGCGAGCATCAAGGGATAGAAAAATTTGAGGTCTAGTAACATAGTCCATATAGATGGTTCGGTTCTGGCCCCGGTTTGGCTACGGAAGTCTCGGGTTCGATTCTTGGGTCTGGACTTCAAATTTTTCTATCTTTCAAAAATGCAATTGTTGTATTTGTAAAGTAATTGGCAAGAAATGCCTATAAAAATTACTTCAATATTCGGCCTGCGACATCATAATTTGTTAAAATGCTCTCTGTAACGAAGCAATAACAAAAGTCGTGATAGTTCTTTAACTACCGACTAGATGGCGTAAGCGAGGGCCCAACTATCGAGCATCAAGGGATAGAAAAATTTGAGGTCTAGTAACATAGTCCAGATTTGTGTATACTATTAGGTACTGGCATGACATCGTTAGAGATTTTTCTACTCCTTGTAGCAAATATCGATGCTAAATAGTCGATAAGAGTGCTATCGATTATATTTCACCTTATCGCCTTGGAATGTTCTACATGAAACATCCCTGTACCAATACCTCATACTATCAACCTTTTTTATATGACTATACACTTTACAGTCAACATTCAATTCCATTATTATTTGATTATTGTTAAATGAAATTTATGAACCTCATTCTACAAACTTGATTCCATTTTATAAAAGATATCATATTAGAAGAGCTTAAATTTTACCTGTTCATAGTTTCTTATGAAGTCCCGAAGCTCTTTCTCTTTATCTTCAAGCGTGGCGTAGAGCTGTTTCATTTGGTTCAGCAAATCAAATTTCTCCGCTTTCAACCTCTTTTTGTCCGCTTTCAAAGCTGCAACCATATACTACTTTGTACAAGTCAATAACAAAGTAACATGTACCTATTAAATAGCCTGAAGCTGTTTGTTGTAGTTACGTTTAACGGCGCATAAAGTTTTAGAGCAAAATATTTCGTCGTATGAATTCAACGGATTTATAAAGGACTTGTGAATGCACAGTTATAGTGAAATCTATGCTTGCAAACTCTTTGAGCCAGCTGTTCGCTTTAGTCGGCTGTCCTTTGTAGCTCCTCTTTCTATGTAGATTTCCTCAACTCGGACATTTGTTCGTACAAACGTTGATAGGAAAATAGAACACATTGGAAATTGATCTATATTTCACCGCTTTTGAAATCTCGGCTAGAAACTTGTCGATCGCTTTGACGATTGCCATCACTTTGGAAGTTGGAAATTGGATTTCAGTTTCGGTCTCAGATTTTATTGCCAATCATAAACTTCATGAATTTGGTATTTTTTATCCAAGTACTGAGAGTTGTGGAAGCGGAACCTTCAATGTTTGTTTTACAAGTTACGGAACATGCACAAAAGCCTAGACATAGTTTCTGATCGATCTCGATTGGTGTGGTTTGTGGATGGGTAAGCATGACCTTTGACTGTGGTTTCATTGATCCCGTCTAACCGTTACATAAGGCAATTATATTACGTATGCAAGATAGGGTTGTTTACATTTGTTGCCCACATATTTACATTTAACTTTAAGGTTCAATACCTAAGTTATCAATAACAAAAACAATCAAGTAGCTAACAGAACATATGTTTAACATATTTCGCAAATCAGAAAGAAGTCACATTGTGTATTAATGCGAAGAAAGTCCATTTAAAGGTTGATAAACTTTCGCGATTTGTACACATTATAAAATTATATATACTTTTTAGTGTATACAAATTATATTAATTAAGACCCGTAGTATAAATATTTTATAAGTCTATTTAAAGGCTTTATCATAAGTAGTTAACTATTTTCAGTATTTTTAAATGAAATGATTTCCGTTTCAGTAACCATTGAGCAAAATACCATTTATGAGGAAAAACCCATTAGTAAAATTTCAAATATTTGTTTGGGAATAACACGGCTGTTTACATTTAGCTGGTAGAACCACCGAACGTGACTCCATTATACCGCTTACCTAGCATCGATCGAACCTAAATAGAAATCGCGCAGGGTCTATTACAGGCAAAGTAAACGAAGCTGTCTAAACTTGTCATAACATTTCAAAGTATGATTGAATCGTTTATCATTTTATCAAGCTCTTACTTTGCCCAGACTGTTCGTTTCACTGTTTCGTGGGCAGTAACTTAATTTATTTCATTTGTCATGTCTTTGTATTAGTAAAATCACAACAATTTTCTTTTGTCGTCACTGAAATAAGTTTAAAAGATTTTACAACTGAATTAGAAATGATGGTTAACCGATGTTTAGAATTAGTTCCAACGGTACCGTGGCGGTTAACTTAGTTGTAGGGGTGTATATATAGAATCAAACCAGGAATGTTGATAAATTTACACGATATATTCTCAAATTAAATTTATTATTTGATTGGTCTTTGTACTCGTACCGATGTGACGTGATGATTGTGTGTGAGTGATTTTATATTCTGTTTCTTTTTTATTTTTATTATTATTACGTTTATGTGTCGAAGGTACGGGCTGAAAATCAGCGCTGTTACATGCAATCTCGCATTTGCTGAGTTCGTTCCTTTTGCCACAACACGATGTAGGTAATTATTAGTTTAAACTAAGAAAATATTTGTAAATGTGTGGTGGATGGTAATAAAAAAAAATCTATTCTATGATAAAATTGCGGGTCTTAATCGCGTGAATAATTTAAGATAAAATACCTTGTTTTTTGCCCGACGTTTCGACGGTACATATTGCTAAAAATCTTTCCCACAATAATATAAAGGAGGTTATATTACTAAACATAACACTTGTTGTAGGCTAATAAGATATATTTCGACATTGCTATAGATTCAATAAATAGGCATCAATCCCTAGGTAGCCGTACCGAAAAATAACTAATTTGATTTTTATATGTCCCGATATTATCTACTAATATTATAGCTATCTTTGAACGGATATAATGGATAACCAATACCCAATACAAGAAGGTATGTAAAAACTTTAAAATGAATGGAATTTCAGCGTCAGTATTGACATATGAGTTTTAACCGGAACAAAAAGACATTTAGATTTGCCTTAGTTATTCTGTATTCTCGATATTTGAACAGAAACATACATACTTTGTACCGCCAAGATTTTCAAAAGCTAACTAGTTAGTAGAAGTTAACTTAAGCGTGAAGGTTCTAAACAGACAATGTAGGTATGTCTGTTTATCTGTCTGTTTACTAACTTTCGTCACTTTTTCACTTATATTCTTTTAGTTGTAGTTTTTTTATTTATTTCCTCGCAAATATGTTATTAAACGTCGTATGACATACGTGCGCTTTGATAGTTACAGCCTCGGCTGTAATTTTCAACTTACCGCACTTATATCATAATTTACTATTAAAAAAAAAATCATGACCGTGCGACTTCTGGGACTCTTTATATGTTTAGCCAATCGGGTTCTCCTTTTATACCTATTCTACCCACAGATGTATAGATAGTAGGCGTAGGTATATGTGTGTATCAAAGTTCTTAACTTAATTAATGTTGTTAATTTTTTTTTATACAAATTAGTAAACTAAGTAGTATAAGGTACGTGTCTATCCAATATAATATGGTCCAGCGTTACTGACAAGTTTCGTCAGTCTAATGACATTAGTGAAAATGTCAGTCGGGTGTTAGAAGTACCTACGCCCTAAGAGGGACGTGACCGGCTTACAAATTTGGGTGTAAGGCAATGTACCTCGTGGAATATTATTAGTATAGTTTATCAAAATGTCGGCTCAGTGCGCGCATCCGGTATCATGGCGGCACTCAACAAATTGGCCACTTTTGTGGGATCGAATCGGATTACCGTGATGAGGCAACTGCGTGAAACTTTGCGATTTATTATATCTGTCTTGAGGAAGTATTGTCATTTTATTATTATTTGGGTTTTATCGTGACGTTGATTGCCTAGGATTATGAATAGATGCTTATGTTTCCTAAAGTTTAGGTAATAACTTTAATATGGTCTCAAATGTCAGTTATGGTAGCCTTAATGGTTATGCTTTTGGCTCGCAATGACCGCGGGTGACCTGTCTGTATGCATATCTAACTTCTTACTGGTCGCTGAAATAAGCCGAGACGTAGATGTTATGAAAATATACTACGGGTCTTAATCGCGTGAATATTTTAAGGTAAAATATTTTGTTTATTGCCCAATGTTACAATACGGTTCACGCGATTAAGACCCGTAGTATATATAATTTCATAATATGTACAAATCGCGAAAGTTTATGAGTTTGAGAGACAGATGGTTGGAATAAGAATGCCAATTTTTCGTCCACAAAAATTAAAAAAAAATGAATGAATAAATAAAAAAAAAATAGTAAAAGACTGTACTGTGCCGTATGTAGTGTGTGACTCAACGAATAAATAAGTTTTTCTTTCTTTCTTTTCTTTGAGATCGCGGGTTCGAATCCTACCCATTATGCTACTGACGACGAGGTTAACAGGATTGCGAGTAATCTGGGACCCACAATTCAACATTGCTAGTAATCTATAAAAAAAATGAGACAAATGAAACTACCTACACAAAAGATAAATTATGTTCAAAGTATGTGACAAACCTCGGGCACAATTTCTATTTCACTTTCACAATCCGATATCAATACTTTTAACTTTATATCTAAATTTAATGTCTTTTCAATAACTTTGTCAGGTATTTGTTTAATACCCCTTTATAACGGCAAATAATGGCTTCATTTAATGTCGATATTAATGTCTTTATGAAACTATTGTAATAAAAATATAACGACTGTTTTAATGTCGTTAATGTTCTGAGAAACCAGCCTATAACTTACTTTTATAAAAGCTCTTCTTCAAATAGCTTGTCCAACTTTTAATGACATAATATATATAAATATTCAGCAATGTTCTGTTACCATAGATTGTAGAATAATGCAATGTGTTGCATCCGGTAACTAAATCCAAGGATAGATACCATTTAAAAAAACTCGTAACCCATCCAAGCATTCGAACATTCAAAAATATTAGGTAAAAATATATCCTACTAAATTATCGGTAAAAACCAGTAATAAGCAGTAATTTCTGGTTACCATAGTACAAGCTCTGGATCAGATAGCGTTGTGTGAGTTGTCCCAAGATATTATTATTATTTTACTTTTAAAGGGAACTGCCAATCAAACCAGACCAATTTTGCTGAGCTTAGCTTTATTTTAATAGACCAACGGCACCTGTATCATCTCGACTGTTGTATTTTTGCTATATTTTTTTATAACAGATAATACATCCCACAAAATACGCCCACAAACCACACAGATAAACATAGCTCACGTACATAGAATCTCAGAATATTTTTCGAACAATGTGGTCTGAAGTGGTCGATGTGTAGGCGTACGTTTGAAGGTTACCTTGTACTGACGCTATTTTTAAATTATACGCTGAGCAATAGGAATAGTATCAGGTAACAGTACCTATACCTAGATGTGGAAAAAGAAACATAACGGACTGTCCGCTTGTGACCACGGCCGGTGCAACCTGGTCGAAACGTCAAGCTATTTTAAGGTATACAATGCGCGTTAATTCCCGTATAATAAATGGTTATAATCATGCAACGCGAAAGTTTAAATGTTCGAAAAAGAAACAATTAATAAATACTCACAGTTAACAGCTTCTCTAGCCAGTAGAAGTTCTTTTTCTAGCTGCTGAGGGTCGAGGGGTGTAGTTTCTGAACCAGCTTCAGTCTTCGAGCGTTCGAGCAATGCTGTACCGGCCTCACCTCTTTCTGCAGCCGCCACCAAAAGGCGACGTACTCGAGTTAGTTCAGCCTATGAAGAAAAACCTTTTTTTACCAAAAAACATCAAGCCGACTTCAATCACGGTTGATTTGCTGGCATTTTTTGAGGAGTTTCGTTGTCTGTGTCCGAAACTCATTGTCAGATGTTTACGAAATTTATATGGGATCATTTTGGAATAAACCTCTTTCGAAAAATTTTGAGTAATGCCTGAACATAGATAAAAAAAAAATACTAACATTCGAATTGAGAACCTCCTCCTTTTTGAAGTCGATTATAAAAAAATACACAAAACTGTTAAAAAAAAAATACGCCTGCCTTTGTAATTAACACCCAGGCCCGCCGTAAGCGGGCGTGCAAGTCAACTAATCCTTTGCCACCGGCATCCAACGAAAATAATCTTACGCAATGAAAGATTTTAACAACATCCTAATTATCAAAATTCGTTCAAGCGTTTAGAAGTTAGGGTGGAATGAATAAATAGTCATTATTAGACACACATAGGAACGTCAAGGAACTTAAAAACAGAACCCTCTTTTTTAGGCTAGCGGTGTAGTAAAATAATAGATACAAAGTATGTGTATCACACTAATATTATAAAAGCGAAAGTTTGTGAGTATGTGAGAGTGTATGTTTGTTACTTCTTCACGTCTAAACGGCTGGAGCGATTTTAATAAGATTTGGTATGGAGTTAGCTGACACCCTGGCTTTATGCCTGATTCACCCAGGCTAATTAAACGCGGGTAACACCGCGGGGCACAGCTAGTAGTTTACTAAGGCCAAAGTCTGTTCAAAATAAACAAAAAGTCGACATTTACGCGGCAAAAGGCGATGACGGCAGTGTTAAAACTATTATCCTGACAAGGCAAACACGTGACTGCCATCCACGACCATTATTTCGAGATTTGATAACAACGTAAGCATTTTATTGGAATAGTTTGGCAAGTCGTTATCGGTTTTTCTTATTTTTTCTTTATATCATTCTTTGAACTATCGTATTATTTTATGCGGTGAAAATTGTTTAGGTAGTACTCCGGTTGCTAAAACACAAGTACCTAATTATTACGTCACATGATGGTTTCTACAAATCACTTTTTTAATTTATCACATATGAAAAATAACTTGCCCTTTTTGAAAATGTAGTTATTATATCAACCGCGAATTCCAGGGATCCTTGATTCAATGGAGGCCAGTTAGCGGTGATTAGGGTCCTTATTCACTATCTTTTTTTCGTTTTTCGCGTCAAGCTCGCGCTTTTAACTGTCAAAATCTTGACATTGGTTTATAGAAAGCTACGCTTAGCGCGCGGACATCTTTGAGCGCACCGCGCATGCACTAATACGCGCGGGCTTGCCGCGAAATCGAAAAAAAAACATAGTGAATAAGGACTCAGGACAGAAATCAACATCAACACAAATCTTATCTCTATTTTATCTAACTTTACATAACTCTATTTTAGCAATTAGCCTCTAGAAGCACTAACTGATTACACAAAAGCCCTAAGCATATCCTTTTATCCAAAAATACATAAAATATTAGTAAGCAAATTGCACACAACCGACAGCAAAATCCCTTAAGCTTTTTATCCTTTAATTCATTTTGGCGTTACCTGTAATCGTTCGTTTTCCATTCGAAGCCTTCTAGCCACTTGAGCTGCGGTAAGCATCCCGGGGGACGCTGGCACTTCTTCCTGTCGCGATCTGTCTGACCGACCGCCCGGGGAAGCGGCATCTATGTAATACACAATAGGTACATATATTTGACCTGCACATCAATATGTCTAAATATACATAATTTGCTGTCGTCGTAAACTTTCGGTGCGACTGTTTCGTGTCTTTACCTATTTATATTTTTTTTTAAACGACTATAGTAACAACCAATTATTTTACACTGATCAGTCAGTAATACTTTTTGAAATGTTCTGAAAAATAATGCAATATCAATTAAAAATGTTTGTAAATTTAATCACAATTACTAGCAATCATGTAAGTGTTAATAAACACAAGCCATTGAGCTTAGCTGGAGGGGACTCCAGCTAAGCTCAATGCCTTGTGTTTGGAGTGGGTTCACGTCGTAATATAATGGATAGGATTCGAACTCGATACCTCACGATTGCGACTCTGTTGCTTTAGCTACCGCCGCTTACTATTTTAAAACAAATACAAAAAGCAAATCATTTGATCATAGAAAATTATGTCTTCACCGATTTGTATTCAATTAAAATCTGCAAATTTTAACGTAACCCATTTACAAAGTGTAATAAAATTTGCTCGTTTCTGACGTTAATTTGCCCTCCTTTTTTATTCACGAAAATTGTGTTTTTATAGCCTACTTTACTACCTAAAACCTGACCTAATAAAAGAATATACAACAAACAATGAAACTAATGACGAAAAACGAGGCTCTCATTTTATAATATACCGTACTTCTCTGGGCAATATTTCTTAATAAACGGATTTACGACAGGAAATGTGTTAATTAACCGTACACCGAATTGTTTGTACCTTGTCTTATTAAAATGTGTAAAACTTTACGGTCTAGTGGTGATATAGCGAAACATGTGTACGTATATTTTGCGGCTTTTTATAATACCTGTATGTATAATTTAATAAAACTCCTTCGGAAACATGTTAATACTTTACGGTATTGGAAATATTTCGATCCGGACGCTATATTGAGCGAAAGTTTTACGACGTTTCTGTTTTTACTTTACAGAATGTTAAACAGAAAATAGAAAATGCGTCAATGTATGGAAATTAATTTTATAAATAAATATTACAAGATTTTGACTGCCTCTGTGGGAGTGTATCCGACTGCTACGCAGGAGGTTCAATCATCACACAAAGTTTTATCCTGGTTGGGACCCAGGATAAAACTTTGTGTGATGAGCACGATGGTTTATTCTGTATCTGGGTGTAATTTATCTATAATATGTATGTATTAAGAAATATATAAGTATGTTTATTAGTTGTCTGGTTGCCATAGTACAAGTTCTGCTTAGTTTGGGATCAGATGACGTTGTGTGAGTTGTCCCAAGATATTATTATTATTATTATTTTGAAAATCACTTCTATGAAAACGGTATGCAGACACCAAATTAATATATTTCAGTCACCTTCAATTAACTTTTGAGCTCGATTTAGATAAGAGAGATACTTTATAAACTAAACTTGAGATAAAAAATGAACTAGTCTCAGCTGTGCTAAAAAATAATAAATCATTTTTAAATACGTAACAAATTTTTAAATATTTGAATTCAAATTACTTTAGAACGCAAAAGAAAAAAGCTTTTACTTTCACAAAATTAGAATCTTGTGAAAGTAAATTTGTCGTTGAAGGGCTCTGAACTTATCCCTCATTATTAGCTGTCGTACAATAACATGAAAAGTTTTGTATAGTACGATCCTGCCGCAGTATATAAATGTAATCGGTTATGGCGACGTAAACGTTGTAATAACGCGAAAGTTTCCCGAGTCACGAAAGCCGCGACTCTGCCCGGTCCAGACAAATCGATTGCTCGCATGTTACACGCGTCACGGCACGACGCCTGCCGACCGCGTCAGGTGTACCCGACGCCTACTTTATTGTACCATCCACTCCATAAGAGAACTATCGACTTCGAGAGAAAAATAACGCCTTCTTGACAGAAAGCTTCTAATTCCACAGAACAAATAGAGTGCGAAAACGTTTGGGATCTACTGCTTCACATTAATAAACGTACAACCCTGCCTCGTGCGAGGAAAAAAGAAATATCTAATAAGCAGAATCAGCTGAAGGATTAGTAACAAATGAAGCTGCGACAAATTGGTCGCTGAGAGCCAATTCGCCCGCTATATCGCATCGTGAACAAATACAGACAGATTGCCGATAAATTATGCCTCGCTGCACAATGTCCCAATGATCCTATTATCCTGCTTGTTCTGATAAGTCAATATGATGAAGCATTGCACAATTGTCTCCATGAACAATAGTTACGGATGAATGCTCAATCTGCCATATTAATATCAGTCTGCTATATGCAGACATGTGTATATTAAAATCGGCTTTGGAATACTAACACTGAGCAGAATGCTTTCTTAACTAGAGACAAACTTGTAATTAAAACATTATAAAAGGAATTAAATGACAAATTGCAACATCAGGCGGAAAGTTTCTTTCTCGGCGAGCGGGCTGGCTGTGCAGTGTGCATTTAGTCGGCAAATGAGCTTATTCCCCAAGGCTGCACGCTCATTAGCAGCGAGGATATTCTACAGAGAGCGCCCACAATATATGTTTTCATAACACACAAATCGTGTTATCTCTTGTCTTCTTGAAATATTAATTTAGTTGCACTTACTCTTAGTCAACTTTATGCATTGACTCAAATAAAAATTCATGAGAAAACTTTTAGATTTTGAGTGCAATGGATACTTTACCATCCATTTTAATGACTGTAGTTTTCAAAGTAATAAGCTCTCGAGAAATATGTTGCGATGTCTATTTGAGAGCGATAACGTGTAAAAAGCATTATTTATTCAACTGCTCATATTATATTCGCATGCACGAGCATACGTGTCTATTCTATTCTAAGTATTCTATAACGCGACGCTGAGCTTATTCAGCGGAGGTTGAACGACGCTCATAATATTCTCAGCTTGTAGCATCACCTATGAAGAATTTCAAACTAACTGAAGTTGCTTCATCAGCAAAACAAACATGCTGTCTCGACTAGTTACGAACTATTATCGCCCGGATTACAGACTTAAGCTAAACTTTGCCTATCAAGTTTCCGGACTAACTTTTGTTTTATTTCATAAAATAATTGGTGCAAATATTTTCTATCTGTTTATGTTCTCGTGAATATTGTTTGTCGGTATCGGGTTTTTATATCTGAACATCCATTGTACACGTTATTCGATAAGCATACGAGTTCGTTAGGTACGCATGTTCGGAATCAAATAAATTCATATCGTTTTCCTTCCAAAGCCTTATGGTAACATAATACTATCTAGCGATGCTGAAAAATACATCATCTTGTTTAGTTATCATAGCAGATCAAGTGATATTATTGAGCGGAAATACCCAGCACTCCATCAGGACTGCGAGGTAGAAAACTCTATAAAGTAGGTATATATTTTTAAATACAATGTAAGTTTTTAATTAACATACCTCCATCAAGCGTCGCAGTAATATCAGCTCTTGGTTCAGGTCCGTCGCTGCTCCTCCCTGGCGATGTTGCATCAGGCAGAGGTACCTCCTCCTCAGAACTGTCAGCTGGGTCCAGAATATTCCTTTCACTAGTATTACTATTACCCCCATTGCCAATTTCGGCATATGTACCACTGTCACTGCCGTTCTGTATTGACCATTTTACTGGTGACTCAACCTTGCCATTTGCTTGGTTTTCTTTATTGTCGTCATCTAAATAAAATAAAAGAAAATATAGTAAAAAGTGTATTTAATATGAAAGGTAGAGAACCGAGCTACAACTCCACGAGCATATTTACGATACCATCTCTAAATCCAATACGGTACCTACATAGATCGTATTGCAAGCGACTTACGTGTATAAATATGAGCTTCTCGGTTGAGAAGGTAGTCGATAAGGAGGTCACTGGAATTTTACAACGATAAAATATACGAAATGGCTCGGGTTGTCTACCTGATAATAATAAATTGTCCGTGAAACGGTCGCTGTTATACTTCGGGGAATATGGGTAGACACAACACATACTATACCCACAGATACAGCCGCTTTTTATGGAACTGTCATGAACATGTATATCTGGACTATCCATTTTGTTTGTCCTAAAGGCATGATTGTGAGACTTGGGCCTCGTTGATTGGGGTGACGTACTTACTGACCTCGACTTTTTGGTTTATTGATACCATTTATAATATTACATTTTTTGTTTCATGGCCTCGATTTATATCAAGTGTTGTACTAAAGATAACAATCTATTAGAAACAAGGTGCAAATATTAACCTTGTACAGTCATAATATTCCATACCAAATAAAAACTTACAGTGAATAGATTTAGGTATGCTAATCATCTGATTGATATAAAAAAGGTTAGTACACTCACCTATAAAAGGATTATCTTTCCCATTTCGAATTGACAGTCTAGTAGTTCTATTAAGAGTAGCCTCTTTATCGACGCTAAGAGTTCCAAGTCCTCCATTTCTGGGCTTATCAAGAGTACCGATGAGGAGCCGTCTCTCCGGTGGAATAGGCCGGTCTAACTCAGGCCGGTCGAGTGCTGAGCTTGCCGGAGTGATGAGAGGGTCTGCTGGTTCTGGCTCCGCATCCGCATCTACTCTGGCCCCAACAGAGACTTGCTCGTCGACCATTTTGCGCAGTTTCGCCTGAGGGTATCAGTTTATTATAGGCTAATCTATTTTTTCTCATGTTGATTAATAAGTGTTGAGTACAACACTTATTAATCACTCACTCTCATAATTGCTGCACCTATACGGATTAGTAATCGGTATAGGTGCAGCAATTATGAGAGTGAGTTAATGTTCTCATAAGAATAAAGTTTTCGAGACGATTGTACACTGTTGAATCAAAAGTGTCGGATATGTTATTACGAAAATAGATAGCATGAATGAAATTATTAAATACTAGCCAACCCGCGCAACTTCATATACCTCAAATTGCCCCGTTTTTGCAACATTTTTCATTGCTGCTCCGCTCCTATTGATTGTATCGTGATATTATATTCTTTCTCGATAAATACGCTATCCAACAGTTAAGTATTTTTTCCAATCGGTCTAGTAGTGCCTGAGATTATCGCGTTCAAAAAAAATATCGTCTTCGTCTTTATAATTTATGTATAGATTTAAAAAAATAACGCATTAGGCGCCACATATTAATTACATATTATGTATCTCCTACTATATAATTCTCCATATTTTGTTGCAAACATCAAATGTAGAGTGAATTGTTTAAACGATATTAAGTGATAAATTGATTTAATTAAAACTAAATTTAAGTCATTTGGATACCTCTTCATTGAAATGTGGCGCAGTTATTCCTAACTTTGGTAATGAATGTGTTATAAGGCCTCTATAATCCAGCTTGTATTATAAACACAAGGTTTCAAGGCAACACCCATATATTTTGACGCCATATCTGTAGCTATTAATCTAAGCATACCCCCACCCGTTTAGTTAATTCACCTGCTACCGTTTGATGTAATAGTCGTTTAAGTCTGTTCGTTTAATCGTTGTGTTTAGGGTGGCACGTCATGGAAGCTTGAAGCACACCAGCTTTGTAATTAATAATAATTAAGGCTTTTATTACGTTTATGTATCTGTTAATATCAAATGATAAATCAAAGACTTATTTAGTAGCTAGTCTATATCATTACTTTAATGGTATTCTCCTCCTCTCCTCCTCCTTAAATGTAAAAATACATTACAGACAGCTTTTGATAAAAGCTTGTACCAATCTTTGAATATTTAAAAGCCTTTTACAATAATAGTCGCGTGTTTACCGGAACACATGTGCACGCTACCCGCATGTCATGTAGCAGGATGTTGTCAAGAGTTTCCCCGCTAAACGTTCAACAGTTTAACAATGGCTTGTCGAAGCGTGGCGTACGCTAATCGTGCATGCAAAGAACTGAAACTAACACTGGCACGGAAGTGAGGCGTATTCATTGGCTACGTTTTATCTAACACCTATTAAGGAATGTTATTAAGGTACTGTATGGTCCGGACTTCATCAAAGCGAGACGATAGGAAAGAAGCAGTATTTTAAGCCATCAATTTAATTTTGATTGTCTTTGTACTTACCTAAAGATAAGCGGAGGTAATATATGTATGTAAATAACGAAATTCTAATGGTTGTTTACCATACCTACATCTCTCTTCGTCTTGATGGATCCCTGATCAAAGATGAGTAAAATTGTCTGGACTACAACACAGGATCTATAGATAAATTAAATGTTTGTTTGCAGTAGTAGATTTAGCTGTCATAAAACAGCTAAAACTACAATCCTGAGGACTCGGTGTAGGTAATTCTAAATTCTTCCTTAATTCTTAGTGTTAAGTGTTGATAGTCTTTTCAAGTATTTACACGTTACCTGGGCGTCGCCTAGTATCCGGCGCACTAGCGCCATCAGGCCGCCGTGGCAGGCGCTGTCATGCTATCCTCCGCCTCCTCGCCGCCTCATTGTCCCCGTCCTGACACCTGCCACGCACCCTCACACTACCTATTCACCACTAAACTTTCAATACAAATTGAAACTATTCCACTTTGCGCTCTACCCTTTGTCTCAGCACTGCGATGACAACCCGGAATGAGGACGTCGTTCCGACGGAATTATCTGAAACAAACATATTACATTGTTAACTTCATGATAGAGAATGTACGCTCGTCCTCGGCTTGAATTATCGTTCGTCTGTTCATTCGCGATATGTGTTTTGGAAACTACGATTAGTAACAAAACAATTTTGTGCTTGTTCATGGACATGTTTCCTTTTTGCCTCGGTGTTTGGGGTCGCTTCAAAATAAGAGGTAGGTAAATTTGTAAATACTTAAAGTAAGTGAACTCTAAGAGTATCTAATAAATACCTGCCATTAAAATCTTTAATCTAAATTCTTAAATATTATGTTAATAATAAAAAATAACTATATGGAAAAATCTGGGGAAATTTATGAGGATCTATTTTCTTAGATGAACAATGGAATTTTAATATTAAAGAGAGAAGAATGTAAAAAATGTAATTGAAATAATTTTACTATTCCTTGAAATATTGTACTTAAAGTAGACACCGCATTTTATTTATTTAAGCTATTTCTAAAAGCCTGCAAAGCTTCCTTTGAAGTTCCGTAGTTTTTATAAAAATATATTTTTCTGTCACGAAAGCTTTTGAAATCACCGTGCGAACTAATTACGTCCACCAAGAAAAATACTAAAGGTCTCATAATTGCCTGCTAAGTACGGAGTGTAATAAAGTTTCGTCAAAATACTTGTGAAACTCATTATTCAGGTCGCTTCAGGCGTCTCCTGCGGTACAAACGCCTCTCGGCTTTAATGTCACCATCTGATTCTTTTTGTCAATGGATCCTTTCGTCGGCAAAAAAGAAAAGGGTTTCTGTTCACTGAAATATCGTTCGAAGCGAGAGAATCGTTGATATTACAATAAAGAAAACACTTGTTTATTGAACATTGGACCATCAGGCTTCCATTGCCGGCAACTGACGCAATTACATAAACGTGGAATGTTGCAAATGTGAAGAGTATTTTTTGTATATTCAAGCTTGTTATGTAAATTTATAAAATTATCTCTATTATTTTTTTTAATTTAGGGGCTTTATCCTGATGAATATAGTCCGAGCAAACGCTTTAAGGCGGTAATTTGCGAAGTGCGGCTCGTTGAGCCCGCCCGCTACAGTTATTGGCCGCAAAATTGATTAAAATTCCAGCTGCGTAAGGGAGTCTCATCTACTTTTTTTATTAGATTGCGTTTACTGAAGACTGTTTTAGTAACTTTCTATTCGTATTCGGCCATTTGATTTCAGCGAGTAATCAGATCGCACTGCTTTAATATGATGTTGAAAGAGGAGGGTTTTTAACTCTAAATTGAACAATTTGTCATTTCTAAACCTTCAGTTTTGTGTTTTTAATTCTGAATCTGATATGTGTCAATCAATCTATCAATCATTGTATACATAGGTGGGTATAATAGTGTGTCAGATGTTACGTAATTAATATATGCGCTATGTTTAACCAGTTTATGGTGTACAAATATTTGTGTAAATATAATTAACGAGTTAGTATTTTTAACTGCTTAAATAATGGTTGCCAGCTGTCTGTGTTTTTAAGCCTTATATTGCTCGTAAGCACCCTTTTTGGGTTTTAAAAGCCTTAGTGTGCTGAATTCCCCCAATAGATTATACCACATCTTCTAAATAAGCGATACGTAACTATGGTATGCCTTAAGTACTGATTCCAAATTTTTAGTTTTGGTGTGTTTGTATTTTTACTATTATTTAATTTTTTGCAAATTTCTTTTACTTGATGTTTCTTCTATGGATTACAATCCATTACTATTACTAAAAAAATATGCATTGTGGTTGTCTCTATTTTAATTTCTGGTAGTTAATATACTGCCTCTGTGGCGCAGTGGGAGTGTATCCGACTGCTACGCAAGAGGTCGTGGGTTCGATCCCCACCCAGGATAAAACTTTGTATGATGAGCACGATGGTTTATTCTGTGTCTGGGTGTTATCTATAATATGTATGTATTTAGGAATATATAAGTATGTTTATCAGTTGTCTGGTTTCCATAGTACAAGCTCTGCTTAGTTTGGGATCAGATAGCGTTGAGTGAGTTGTCCCAAGATATTATTAAAACATGTTTATTTAATTAACAAATAAACATTTTTCACAGAATAACGAATAGAAATATTCGTTATTCTGTGAAAAATGTTCATTTGTTAATTAAATTGTTATTATTTAACCTATTAATAATTTTGTTTAACGTCATATTTATTTTTACATTCTATGTCTTATTATCATCAATTTATCATATGTTATTATAACTGTGCTGTCATAGGCAAAGAGAATCATGGGGTATTTTATTTAAGAAGAAAGGTCGTCGTTTATATATAGCAAGAATAGTACCGGCCCCAATGCACTTCCTTGTGGGACTCCGTATTTAATTTTCATCTTCTAGAGATATATTTGGCTTCTTTGCCGTAATATGGATATATCTGAAATATCTCTACGTATCTCTGTTAGAGAGGTATGACTCAACGAAACTTTAATATATGAGCTCTATAATATTAAGTAGCTTGTTCAAAAGTGCAAAAATGATTAATTAATGGTATAACTGCAAACTTTTATTACATTTACGAATGAAGTAGTCTTTTTTAAGTATAAATATAAATTATAAAATATAAATATAAATTCAACTAGCATTAAATAAAACAATATTTATGATACTTTTGGAAAGCATGAGCTTCAGTTGAAACGACTGATTTTCAAAGTAGTTAACATCTTTTTTTTCTTCAAAAATCCACCTTAACATAATTTATTAAAGATATCATAATTCAAGTCGCACCAATATGTTTAAACGGTCCGATGTTTCTCTAATTTAAATCAATATAGATACCTGGCTTTAATTTAGATTTAGCTTCCCCCATTCTCGCAAGGGTGGGCACGTCACGAGTGCAGTATTCATCAAAGTAATTGCGCTGTTTCATTAAAACTCCCGGCACATCCTTCAAGATTTGCATAAAAAGGTCTCCAGGCTTCGCCAGAAAGCCTCCCCTTGAGTTAACATTAAACCAATTTTTAAATGTCACTTACTTCTTAAAAATGTCACGTTTGAAGAACAACGTCTGTAAACGGAGAGAACTTTACCCAAAAATTGTGTTAAACCTTTAATTTGATAGCAATTTGTTAATTAGTACTGAAGTAAATTGTCTTTATCTTTACAGCCTTATGATGTTCTTGATACTGTGTGTACAAAGGGATGGCGTAATCCATCATGTGAGCTATAAACTGTAATTATGTCTTTGATTTTTTAGTTCTATGAAATAGCTGATTTTGTGCAAATATTTGCCTTTCCAAAAATGGTATTTGTTTGTTGTTGGTACCCAGTTTGAGGTAGCGGTGATAAAACAAAATCCTACAAAGAGCGCGCTAGCCTGCTTCAGTTTACTTCCTACGGTTAATAAGCCAGAGCTGTTAGATATTTACTAGTACTAGGCTATCACGGTTCCGTAAACATAGTTTCTAAATTCTTATTTAATTTTCCATTTCAACAATCCATTCCAGCTATCGAACAATAGTTTCATTGCCTACTTACTCAATGACCTATATTTGTTTGTTATCTCGTTGGTACAATAGTGGCAATCCCGACGGATTGCTACTATTATGTGGCAATCTCGACGCATTATTGTTGTTTGAGAGATTCACTATTCTAAAGCTATTAAACCAGCTGTTGGGGTTGACCTATTCCCTTTTGGAAAGACCCTATTTAATACCATACTTATAAATTCACTAATAACTCCCTGCTTCCTTTCTTGTTTTCCAAATTTACCTAGAAATAACCACAAAAACAAAATATTTTCTTTCTTTTTCTTTCACCAACCAGCATTATATTATATTTAATTTGATAAACAAGACACTCTACGCAAACAGTCTGCGGAGAGTATGCGGGCGCTACAAAGAACTATGGTAATACAAAAGTTGTACGAAAACCCGTAATCCTATGCTTTCAACTTGTTTTGCGGCGCGTTTTTCGTTTGTTGTGTTACGAATAATGCAGTGAATAGTAGACTTTGAACTGATACTTCTGAAGTTAGTTTTGCTTATTTATTCGTTTTTGTTGGATATTTGGACAATAATATAGGCAGAGAATTTCGAATTTATCAAGGTATCACTCAACATTTTACTAAAAAAAAAGGAAGCAAGCGAGACCTTCTGAAAAATAAAATGGGTTTGACTTAATTTCGATCACAAGCGATACAAGTATCTAAGTGCTTACTAATGGCCTGAATCACAAAAAAAACGTTTATCGATAAAACGTTTTCACTATAAATTTTGTATTCCACTATAAAACTTAATTTATCATACTTGTAAAACCTTTTGAAGAAATACCTACTAAATTTGTGGGAGCTACGCGGCCGGAGCCTCACAGGTCGGAGGCTCGGAGCATATTCACCTAACCGTTATTCAAGCTAAACTTTAGACCTAGCTATAATTCAAGTGAGTGGAGCACTGAGCCTCGTTATTACAGCCTTTGAATACTTCATACTTTAATTAAAACGTAGTACGGGATTTTATGTTCAGGTAAAACATGCGTACTTTTTCTACGAGGATTGTTTTCTGATATTCTTCTTATTTTTGAATAGATTTAAAGCTAGCCTATTTTCCAGGTAATTTCTGCAATTGTTAAGTTTAAGTACATAAAGACTTATGGATTCTAAATGTATGACTTTTATGGATTACTAGCTGTGCCCGCGACTTCGTCCGCGAGAAGTTGCACTCCCTATAGACGTTAGCGTGATGATAAATGTAGCCTAAGCTACTCCTTACATCAGCTGTCTGACGGTGAAAGTCATGTCAAAATCCGTCCAGCCTTTTCGGAGAATAGCCGGAATAAACAGACAGATAAAAAAAAACCGTGTTTTTGCTATAAGTACCAGAATATAAAAAACTGTTATTTTGTCATTGCAAACAGACTTCAATTTCATTTATGTGTACTTACATAAAAAAAACAATTAAATAAACGTATTTTATATTAAGTACTGGCGTCCCGTTCCGGCTTCGCACAGGTGGACATAGGGATCCCTTATTTTAGGTATTTAGTCAATGTTACTCAATGATAATATAGCATTCTAAAGTAAAATATTTTTTAAATGGGTCTTGTAGTTAGTGAGTTTAATCGTTACACACATACAAAAATACAAATCTTTCCTCTTTATAATATTAGTGTAGAAGTGGATCTAGATGTAGATTAAAGTTCGTCACCATTTGCACCACTCTTTGTGATATTTCTTAGCAGCTTGTAAACAAAGAACAGACAGAGATTATTATTGTCAAACTAGTTAGGGAATTTAAAATGAATTTATAAAAAAAATATATAAATGCAAAAATGTACTTATTAACAAAATTGATTTCATTATCTTTGCTTTCCTTTGTGACAACTATATCAGTACTTTTTTAAAAGGTATTAACTATTATGATGTATTGTATGTTGCTAAAATTACTGAATTATATAAAAACTGTTTTTAACTTACACTTTTCTTTATTTTTCAATCGGTGGATTGCAAATAAAATAATTTTGGGAGTTGTAAAAATGGCGGCAAACTGACATGTCACTATTTTTAAAGCTACGCGTTTAATGTTTAAAGTATACTTACTTAAAATACGTGTTAACAGGACCAAAACGAAACCTTGTGATTCAAAGAAGAAAAAAAACTTGAAACTGGCGTATGCACAGAATGTGCGAGCCATTATCGAATATGATTGGAGGGAACAAAAAAAAATTGCTCCAGTTCATTTTGACCATTTGACAGCTAATTAATTCCCGCTATAACAATATTTTAAGCAAAGGTTTTTTACATACATCCTAGTCTCAAAGTAAATTAAATATTGAGGTTGGATATCCGTAACATATCAGGATATAATTAATTACATCAAATGTAATCTTAAACGTAATTCATTCAAGGGTTATATTTTATCAGGAGCTACGTAAATCATATTTCTGGTGGGTTGGGCGATTAATTACATTTTAAACAAAAGGTTTCTTTTACGGAGGAATATTTTCGTACAAATTAATTTTTAAGGGCAGACGGCTGGTAGCTTTGGCACAGGTGACGAGAATCATCCGGCCAGGAGCTGAGACTATATTTACGACAAAACTTGCACAACGTGCTTCCCAACTGTTCCATAATAATAGGGTCATAAATAGCTCGGGGTGAAATCTGTACTATTATGAACAGTGCTCTAACTCTCTAGTGTCATCTTCTATCCTTATTAAACTAGACTGAAATTGCTGTTTTATAACGAATAAGAGTTTAAGAAAGTTTTTTCATAATGCACAGCATCTACCGTTTCACTGGTTTATTACTAGGGTGCTTCGTTATACAAACCTACCAGATTGTTTAGTGTCAGCGATTCAGTTTTTAGAACATACAAACAAATTAAAAACCTATATATGTAAATGTGTGTCAAATAAGGTTCCGAGTCTGGGTTTACTTTGTGTCCGTGACTTTTATGTTTATAAAGTCTCCCGCGAAACAAGGCAAAAAAAAAATAAATAAATAAGAACAGTCGACACAAAATAAAGGGTATGTTCCGACATGCACTGGAGCACTGTAAGGTGTGATGTCAATTTAGTATACTGCGAAGCCGTTTCTTTACAGTTAGCCATACTGGTTTTAAATAATTATATATGATCTTATATGAACAACAAGAAAATTTTTTTTTGAATGTAGTAATTATAGAATTTTATTCGTTCCCGACAGTCTACCCGTGACCACGGCCGTTGCAATACGGTCGAAACGTCGGGAAATAAATAAAGATATTTAGCCTTAAAATAAAATATTTACGCGATTAAGACCCGTAGCTTATAAAATTCTATAATGTGTACAAATCGCGAAAGTTTACGAACATAGAATGTAGTAATGTTTAAAAATTGAATATTCGAGGTAATTATCAATTTAATTAATTGCTTAATGTCTGAATCAATGGAATTAATTTAATTTTCTGGTTGCTGTTGATCACTTGATCAAAGTACTGAGAGCACCTTACCTCGAAAATGCTAGCGCTCACAGTACAAAAATAGCGACGATTTATGACGTCACATATTTCCCAAGGATACTGACCAGTGCTCGCAGTGTTTATCGGAACATACCCTAAATTGTGGAGTTACCAATTTGATTTTTGTTGTTGTTGTCAATTACCTATTTCAAGCTAATTTCGGGTAGTAACATCTGTTTATTTTCAACACTATACATTTTTATCTTTTTATTTTATTATATAATTTATGAACTCGGTATTCATTGAATAAGTACAAGTATTTTCAGATGTTAAACACTAAGCAGTGAAAACGCCGACAATTGAGTTTGCTGTCATTTTCACAATTAGTGCATGTAGTTAGGTAATAAGGTAGAGAATAAGACCCAAGAAGGCCTATTTAATTTTAAACCATCATAAATTAAAGAATAGAGCAATTGAAATATGAAACTGAATTTTTAAGAAATATTTTAAATGTTCTCAGTTTTTTTTTCGTATAATCGCAACTGAGTAAAACCAATATTTCAAAGCCCTATCAATGGGCCACCTTAGGAACCTGGTAGCCTAAGAAAGCCCATAAATGATGCGCCCACTTAAATGATAATAACATACCCAATAATAACAAACATATTTCATTCCACAGTAATTTTAAAATGCATTTCTACATAATGTCGAGTTTATTAGGATCATTAACAAATAAAACAGGATGCATCGGGCCATCTTATGACTATACACGGAATGGCGTAATAACATATATGTTGGGGTTCTCCCTCGTTGTTCGTAACAAAAGTTTGTCAAATCGGTTATATATTTTTAAATCTGGGCCAACTTAGGAGCCCTCGAAACAGTTTTTCTAAAAATTATGTAAATGTTCTGTGTGCATAGGTCTAGACTGAAAAATATATTTTCTGTTTGCCATGACGTCTTTTTATATTATCTATCACGTATTTGGCCCATTTTGTTGAATTGATTTGGTCTTTGACGGAACGGGTCATTTAAGTGGGCCATGTTATGAAACTATGACCTATAGTGGCCATATCATTTCATAAAGTTAAATATTAAAACTCTCTTCAAAATTATGGGTTTATATTATTAGTAATGAGATCTATTATGGCTTCCACAATAATAAATTTTATTACTATTACCTGCTCTTACCAAATTTTGCTCGAAAGTATATGTATTTTTTTGAGTAAGTTATAAAACGGACACATCTTTGGTGCGTCACTGATAACTGAGATTTTAATTCAAAATGCTCTCGTGCTATTGGTGTGACGAAGTTTGCCTTTGTTTCAAAAGCACTTTTGTAAGGTTCCTACGAAATTTGATATTTTTCCTGCCGCCGCAACTTGTCTAGTTTTAAAGCGGGCCTTGTTATGGCCTAGGCCTTATTCGGGTTACAAACGAGCAAAGAACGTTAATAACAAATTAAGTTCTAATCTAATCTAATCTTGCTGCAATATGCGGATTTGCAGTAGTAAAATTTGGAGGAAAACTACGCATAGCTCGTCGCTGTAACATGTCCCATGGGGTTCATTCGGGTGACCGTGAAGGCCACCCCAGAACCCCGATGTCGTGTTCCCGAAGAGCAGCCGAAACTAGCCGCGATGTGTGAGTAGGTGAATTGTCATACATGAACAAAATTATGACTGAAATGTTTGTCCTATTTGAACTCTGTGTGGGACGATCGCAGATTCTATGATCTCGTCATGGTTTATTAGGCCGTCATGCTGCCTCTTGTCCTGGAAGTCTCCAAACACGCGAGATCCGTCAGTGAATAGCACCATCGACCATTGCTCGTTGATCCATAATAAATGTTGGCGAGCCCAAACAAGCCTCCTTCTGCGATTTCCACGCCGTAGAGCTGGACTCCGAAGCGGTCTACGGGCAAGAAGACCGACTTCATGCAACCTTCTCCTGATAGTTTGGTCACTTACCGTCGTCGGTCGTTTGCACAGTTGCATCGCCGTAATGTTGGGTTGCCTACTTGCGGTGTTTTGAAGATATCGGTCTTGCCGAGAGGTAACACGACTCCTCTCATTGTGCCGCTCTGCTACAGTTACACGATACACAATAACATGACCACGACCTGGACATCACGTATTTAACACGTTTAAATGACGACTTTGCATGATATTGACAACGTCCTCCAAACAGTTCAATTTAAATTATAAAATATTTAACCGAAGTTTATCACTCTTAATTAGTAAGTAAACAATGTAATAATTTTGCGACGCAAAATTGTGTATAAACGTTCGCACCACTATTTTGTGTTCCATTGATTTTAAATTATTTTTTAAATTAGAACAAAGGAATTTTAATTCCACAATCTTACTTTTACTACGATTCAAAAACTTATTATATTATGAGATCATGATTAACTCTATATTTAATTAAACCTAGACTTTGTTAATGTGTACTATAGGTATGATTAGGTCTTCAGTATGATTGTGTCAGGCCCGATACTCGGTTGGTATGTAACGTTCATCTCATTCTCTAATGAACGTATGAATCTATTTAATACGTTCAACACTAGAATACTAATATGTTAGTAAATATAAAAAGAGGAATAGCCCACATGCTGGTCACATACACAATAAAAGAAAATAATTATGATTTAGTCTACCATAAGACCGTAGAAGTATTTTACCTATACCTAAATGTAGATGAGAGAAAAAAAATGAAGGTTTGTCTGAAGCGGCGGTAGCTTAATGGATAAGGCATCGGACTCGCAATCGTGAGGTCGCGGGTTCGAATCCTACCCATTTGACTACTGACGAGAATGCACTTTAGACATTGCTATATATTTTTTTAAGAAATTTGTTCAGCACGAGATAATCGCTTATACAACTTGCAACAGAAATATATGATCAAATTCACCTTCGTTTTATACCTCCCACAATACCAAACTGTATATCACCTCGACAGCCACAACCAGTCAATCGGTAAGCTCACTATAGATACCGATAGAGACGCACCAAACACCAAGACTCACGTTTTTAATCGGGTGGTTCATGTAATTGCGTAGGCACGTCGAAAAGGGTACCCTTTGACATGCCATTGAAGGCGAGGTATCCCTCGGGATTTACACACCCAAAAATATTGAATTTAGACATACATATTATCCACTATAGTAGTGCGAACTATTTTTGTTAAAGCTGTTTGAATTTGCATGTTTATAAATACAATGTCGAACTTCAAGACAAGGACTAGAGGAAATATACGATCTAAATACTATAATAATAAAAATAATTGGAACAACTCACACAACGCTATCTGATCCCAAACTAAGCAGAGCTTGTGGCAACCAGACAACTGATAAACATACTTATATATTTTTAAATACATACATATTATAAAAAAATAACACCCAGACACAGAATAAACCATCGTGCTCATCACACAAAGTTTTATCCTGGGTGGGGATCGAACCCACGACCTCTAGCATAGCAGTCGGATACTCTCCAACAGCGCCACAGAGGCAGTCTAAACTAATACTACAATCATACTCGTAAACAGTTTGGTTACAAATACAATATTTCGATATTATTAGAATAACTCTCAAAATGCGATGGAATGCAAACACATCTGTGTTACTACAAACAAGTTCGGCAGTACCACAAGTCTAATATAAATTTTCTCTGGTACAACCAGATAGGTCGTTAGTACTACGCGTAAGGACTGGACAAAATACAATCTACGACAAAATATACTACGATAATAGTTCATGATTCTTTATATTCTTGGCTTTCACAGTTACTTCACAGTCTCATTCATTTAACGAAATATCTTTAGCCATTCAATAGCTTAAAGCCAATGAATCGCTACATCAACTTACAAAGTTAATCACTTAAAACTTTCGTTGAGACCTTTCATAGACACCAGCGTGTGGTGCTAAGCTATGAAAAGCCAAAGTCGTCGAGAACTAATCCGTTTGGCGGTAGCAAACCAGGCGTATCTCAGTCGCCCTGACGTTGATAACTCCGGGCCGCACCAAGAGAATTATTCGCCATGACTACGACAATAGTGCAAATTTAATTGGGCTCTATAGACAGGGTATTTGGAAGATCGATGCAAAGCCGAGCTAGTATAGACTATTTAGAACCGTTTAAACTAAACTTGTCTTAGACGAGTGTGACTTTTTCTTTTTAGCAAATTTTATTAATTTTTGATGACAAAACACACAAAAATTTAAACACATTAAAATTTATTTATTCCGTCACTGTCATAGTCTGAAGAGACTGAAATTCGACATGACCACAGATAAAAAAAAAGAACCAAGACGATTTAGCTCATAAGTTTAAACAAAATTCAACAGCACTTTTCAGGGTTTCGTAGCCAAAATGGTACCTTATAGTTTCGTCATGTAACATAATAAAAATAAAGATACCTACTTAATGCCTAATAAACTTTTTTTATTAAGTGAATATTTTTCGAAATAATCGCTCTGAAAGTTGCATAAATGTTGTCCCCCACGGTTCAAAAGATAAGGGATAATCTTTTGAACCATGTGCAAAAATGTTGCGCTTAACAAATACTTTAAACTACAATTATTGTAGACATGATCGGATTTACCGTCATTGAGTTAGTCGAAAAACCGCGTTTCCCAACAAAATGCGAAAGTGGCATGATCATATGCTTTTCTGCTAGTGCATTTATTCAAATCGGATTTTGCAAATGGCAATATCTCCGGAACCCCACTCTGAGCATGGTCCGACATGCTCTTGCCCGGTTTTATTTATCAGGTTAGTTTCGTATCTTTTACGTGTCAAATTGAAAATAACTATAATATTTTTATGTAACTAAACTAATGACGTTTTTGTAACTATAGGTACGGTAGATAATTCTGTAGTTGTCATAGCGAATCACCGCTGTAACCACGAGTCGTCCTTTGAACATAAAGTCAGCTATGCCGTGCTTTCGTAGAACTATGCTCCAACTGTAACAGTCGCTTCCTAGTTTCGCTAAATTTATATTTAGTATTATGCAAACAGTGTTGTGTAGTTGTCTAATAAGTTAATAACACAAAGCTAAAACAACATGAGGCTGCCGTTCAAATTTATGTTACATCAAGCATTTCAGTCGCAGATTGTGGAACTTAAGCTAACAGTAAAGGGCAAGTCCAACTCACTATTGACTAAAGAAAATGATGACCATGAAGATCGTAGTGTGACTAATATCATAAAACATTGAGTAGGTACAGACGGTAATCTTCATCTGTACCTTGATCGAGACGGAATTACTCATTACTTCAGCCCACTTTTTTAGGAAAGCGTTCGTTAGGTTTGTTTCCTAAGTAAAAAAAAAAACAAAGGACTAATTAGTAAACAAACCTGACATTTAAACGGCCAACAGTTAACTTCGGATTAAATTTTGTAATAAATTGAATTTGATAATGTCATAAAAAGTAGTGATGTGACGAGAAAAAAATAGTGACCGCTATTTGTATGAGATCTCCATAAAATATCTGCGTTTTGACATTTCATAAAGAGTTGTTATTTTGACTAGTTGGAAACTAGCCCACGTGTTAGTAAGGTGTACCTGTACACATTTCGTATTTTGAACTAATATCTACGATAACATCTTATACCTTTAAACGAGCAATTGTTGTATATACATAATCTGAATCTCGGCAACAACGGCTCCAGCGATTTTCATGAAATTTAGTATGAAGGGGGTTTCGGGGCGATAAATAGATCTAGTTAGGTTTCATTTTTGGAAAACGCCGCTTAAAAAAAAAACCGAGTGTAGCTCGGTCATCCATCCTTAAATAAATGAATCAGTATTCTCTTCTATTAGCCTATAATAATCTCTTCTATTTGAGAGCTCTCTCCAGAGAGCAGGCTTATGCCCTGAACACAATGCGGGTTTGTGAATATCACATTGATTTCAGGATGTGTGGGATTTCGCAATGATTGATTCCTCCTAAACCTTGAGTTATACTGCCGAATAACTGAAGTAGGTATTTACAAGTTTGTTTTCAAAAGCAAATCATTATAACCATACACTAAACTTACTAATTACATATCATCGTTCAAATGAACATTAAGTACTTTGCTTCCCGTATTAGTAAATTACTACATTCTGACAGTAACAACTAATAACTATGTTAGAATATTCAAAAGGGGTTCCTTTGAGGCTCGGAAATTTCCCATCAAAAGTTGTAGTGTCTATTCGGCGTATTATGAAACTTATATTTCAGAGCGTGGATGGTAACTTAATAATAATAAAATAATATCCTGAACGATTTACGGTCACATTTGCCCGCCAACGGAAACTGGTCAACTACACAGGAAATATTGTGAACGGAGACGCCTGCAGCTGAAGACACAAGGTGTATTTGGAAAATGGTCACCCAATTTTGGATCTAATTGCCACTAGTTAAATAGTCGTGGGCACGGGTAGACTACAGACAGTCTACCCGTGACCACGGCCGTTGCAATATGGTCGAAACGTCGGACAACAAACAAGTTTTGTTGTTTGAGGTTTTTGGGGTTACCAATAGAAAACCACGTTATTTGTGAGGCTAGATAACATCACGCTTCGACTAATAGGCGCGGAGCATCTATGAGAAATGTTGCAAAAACGGGGGAAAATTACGCAAGCGAAGTTGGGCGGATCAGCTAGTAATTAATAAGGCATGGTGACATAAAACGTTGCTAGTTATAACAAAACCTAAAAGTAAAGCCTGTCACATATTCCATTCATATAATTTTTCTCTCCTTATACGTTGTAAGCAGGTACAACTTGTAAAATCTAGCTAAAACGTTTGCCTTTTAATCGATAGGAACGAACATCGACGGTCAGTTAACTCTGGTGTGAAGCACCTCTAATTGGTTTTGGTTGAAGCACCATTTACTCAAGACTAGTTCTTGCAATTCACCAATTTACGTACATTTCAAATAGACTTAAAAGACGAAAGATTTAAATTGGGTTATGCCATACCAATTATTTATTTATTTAAGAGCATTAAACTGTTTTAAGTTAGGTCTACATGGTTAGCTATAATGGAATTTACTATTTCTAAGGATGTAACTGTAGAACTTACCTCAAATACCCGCAAAATATTTTAAAAGAAACGTTTATTATGAGTATGCATCAATGTGAGTCTATTGACCATTTAAATGTTCTTATAAGTAACACTTACAGACGTTGGATCTTCATAAGCACTAGAGAGAGAGAGAGAGTTGTTACGTTTCTTTGTAAAAGCCATTCGCATTTATAATATAAGATTTCATCAAAACTTCAACGTTTTCAAGATCCATATCAGTTGATTGCTTATAATAAATTAAACAATAACAAAACAATTGATTTATAATACGGTAAAATTGAAATACTTGCGATAGAACAAGCCCTTCGAAAAATAACTTTGATGACAGTTTGACGCGGGAATTTATAAAGTGTGCCGTCGCGGCATAGCGGCTGGCGAGGCATGGTTGTAACTGAAATAATGCGCTGTTAGCAGACACGTCAGCGGTGAAAGTTGGTGCAAGTTCCCTGAGGAGCCGACGTCGACAACTACCTACACTAGTTCCACTTCCACAAACTTGCTAACTAGATAGAGGGCTTGTCTCTGAAAGTCTTCCGTACTTAATTATTAATAATATATTTTACGTAGCTCTGCTATGACGAATCTATACTAAAATTATAAAGATTTTGTTTGTTTGAACGCAATAATCTCAGGAACTACTCGTCCAAATTGAAAAAATATTTTTCTATTGGGTAGCCCATTTATCGAGGAAGGCTATAGGGTATATAACATCACGCTACGACCAATAGGAGCGAAGCAGCAATGAAAACTGTTGTAATGAAAAATTTACGCATACGAAGTTACGCATAATAAAAATATGTTTCTCACATATTACGAGATACATATTTTTAATCAACTAAGTATGTCATTAAAAATGAATATGTTTTCCTGTAACACGTAACTGAGAAACATAATTTACAGAAAGGATTAGTTTGTCAGTTCCATTTTCATTATAAATAGCGACAAAAAACTTGCCCTTATAGATTTTAGCTCTTAAACACTAAAAATTAAACTCCTTATATATATTTTCATATTTAACACGATGTTAAATAAAAAATAATTTAGTCATGACTGACAGTGACGTAGTACTTTAACAACCCCTTTAACAGTACTTAAACGCTAAATTACATTGCAACAGAACTTAAAAAATATTTAGTTAAATATTTTAGACCTAAAGGACTTACATTAATCTTCTGTCCGGCACAAACAGCGGACATTTCCATAAAACAAAACATTTGCGTGAAATATGAACATTTCACACCATTTGGAGGGATTAAATTTACGTTATAACTCATACTCATTTGTAAAAAAAACTTGTATTGTACAAGTTACGTCTTTAAGAAATAAAGTGCTAACACAATATGATACAACTCGAGTTATACAATCTGTCATTAAACTGAATCCTGTTAATAGTTATTTTAAATCGGCGGTAGCTTAATGGCTGAGGCATCGGTCTCGCAATCGTGAGGTCGCGGGTTCGAATCCTACCCATTATACTACCGACGTGAACCCACTCCTAACACAAGCCTATGAGCTTAGCTGGAGGGGTTAACAAGATTGCTAGTAATGTGGGACTCAATCCCACATTGCTAGTTAACTTAAAAAAAAAAAAAAAAAGAGGATTACTTATACTTATTAAAACTACTGAATGGATTTTAATGAAACTTTTGGTACAGTAATAAAGATAATACATACAGACATTTAACCTATAATCCCTATAATAAAAAAGACGGGGCAATCCAGTTATTTTATAATTTTCGTTTTTATTTCTTACTAGCTTTTGCCCGCGGCTTCACCCGAGTTGATGTCAGTTATCGCGATAAAAACTATCCTATGTCCTTCCTCGAGACTCAAACTATCTAAATACCAAATGTCATCTAAATCGGTTTAGCTGTTTGAGCGTGAAAGCGTAACAGACAGACAGACAGAGTTACTTTTACATTTATAATATTATATAGTAAGTATGGATAATGCCACATGCTGTATCAAATCTACCACCCGTGACAAAGTATATCACGTTTGTAAGTCTCGTAGGTTACTTCTAACGAGGTTAACAGAGTTTGAGTTGATCGGGGAGCGAACTTCACAGAACTCGACACCCGCTCAATTATTCACATGAGTTACGTTTAAAAAGTTTTAACGGGCTATATGAGTAGGTTTTCTTCAAATTAGATGGTATGGTCTGCAAGCATACGCTTTACGGCCTATGAGTTTTGATGTTTTATTTATTTTGCATTTGTAGGAAAACGAACAGTCTGTGGTGCGGTGGGATTGTGTCCGACTGCTACGCAAGAGGTGGGTTCGATTCGACCCTTGTGTGATCCACAAATTGTTGTTTCGAGTCTGGGTGTACTTTGTGTTCGTGACTTGTATGTTTGTAAAGTCCCCCGCGACACAGGGCTTGTACCTTAATGCGGGAGTCGTCTTTTATAAGCAAAAAAAAAGTGTTAACATACTAGCTGTCCCGCCCAACTTTATATGCGTCAATTTTCCCCGTTTTTTCAACATTTTTCATTACTACTCTGCTCCTATTGGTTGTCGCGTGATATTATATAGCCTATAGCTTTCCTATGGGCTATCCAACAGTAAAATATTTTTTCAATTTAAACCAACAGTTCCCGAGATTATCGCGTTCAAACAAACAAACTCTTCAGATTTATAATATTAGTATAGATATCACTTAGTTATGTCTGAAAACCATTAAAATTAGTTTACGTACTTCGATATAGATAAATAACTAATTAAGATCTACAAAACCATCATCCCATTCAAACAATTATTAATTATTTGCAATTTACGGCTCAAATGAGTGTGTATTAAAATCGTCTTTATAAATTCCAGTGTCGGTGTACGTATAATTGAAATGTCTGATGAAATTCCTGAATAATCCAATAAAGTCGCAGTAATCATGTCACTCATAAGATCCCTATGTTTTCATTTTTTATCTTGTTACAGAATGCTCCAGCATTTTAGTCTCATCGGAACTCATCGATCATAATTTCAATATAATTACATGATTGATGATGTAATTGTAAATCCTATTTTCGCAATACGGTTGAAGCCTGTCAATAAAACCAGTTCAGATTTAGATATTGATCGTTTCAAAATGGCCACTGTTTTATTAAGACAAACAACTATTCCAGTATGTCTTTTACTTAGAACTTCAGTATCAATGGTCCCGGTATAGTCAGGCACGCTGCCGGCCGTAGCTGTGCAAAGGGGATAGACTATTGAAATAGATGAAGATGTTAATTTCCTATGTAAACCTGGCTGAAAGCGCTTTGAGCGCAGGTGCTCGACGTAGATATTGCATCGTCCCATATTCAAACTATACGCTATTGCGTATAGTTTGAATATGGGACCGTATTGTTGATGAAATATACCTACCAACTATTGTTGGTAGGTATATTTCATCAACACGGTTCTATATTGGGTTTTAATTAGTTGAATATTTAGTCAAAGAAGATAATGAATGTAAATATTTATATATAGAACGTTAGTTCATACATTGCTAGCTGACCGACGCAACTTCGTCTGCGTAAATTGTTCCCGTTTTTGCAACATTTTTCATTACTGCTCCATTTTGGTCGTAGCGTGATGTTAGCTATCCAACAGTAAAATATTCTTTTAATTCAGAGCAGTAGTTGTTAAGATTATCGCATTCAACCAAAGAAACAAACTATTCAGCTCTATAATATTAGTATAGACTAGCTGAACCACGTAACTTCGTATACGTAAATTGTTCCCGTTTTTGCAACATTTCTTATTACTGCTCCGCTCCTATTGGTCGTAGCGTGATGTTATATAGCCTACAGCTTTCCTCGATAAATGGACTATCCAACAGTAAAATAATTTTTCAATTCAGACCTGCAGTTCCTGAGATTATCACTTTCAAACAAACAAACAAACATTTTTTTCAGTTTATAATATTAATAGGTATAGATGACGAGAAGGGTCCTTATTCCCGTACTTTGTTTCTAATAATAATAATAATAAATCATTTATTCGAAACCTACCCATTTTACATTTTTGTAAGCCTGCCAAACTGCATAGCAGTTTGTCGGCAGAGTCTGTTTTTGCGGCAAGCCCGTGCAAACTCTTTCCTATTTGCCTTTATGACAAGATTTTGACATTCGCCCGGGCTTGCCGCGAGAACGGAAAAAAAGAACGTGAATATGGACCAAGGTATCTTAACATCCAAGGTATATCTAAGGTATATAATAAACAGTTGCCGACTGCAATTTATAATTTGAGTTTATCAGTAACATTTGTGTTTATTTGATATAATTTTTAAAATTACTCGCGTGGAAAATTAAGAATTAGGAACCAATCGTAGACTTCGTATTTATTTATGTGACTGGATTGTTGTTATATAATTTTATTGTCTATAGTCATGGGTGTACCCAGGATCATTTTTCGTGGGGGGAGAGGGGAGGCCCATGTTTATAGATAAGTATGTGAAGGCTACACAAAAATGTTAGCTTCAGTATTATATTGGCCGCTTGCAATGGCACTGTTGAAAAGAAGCAGTGGCTTTATCACTTGATAAAATAACTTTTTAAAAAGGCTTTTTGTTAATTGCGGTTAAAAATCAGCTTTAAAACTAAATGTAGAAACATACAAAAACATGTTAGTTTGATAGGTTTTGACCTTCACGATAAAGGTCAAACAAAATAGGTAACGATATCATTAATAACAATTGGCGTTTTAGTAAATTTATTGGAACAAACCGCTAATGAATTCGTTGAAATGGTTTCGACAGCAGTTACAAAATTTACCTACCTTCTATTGTTAAGTTTTGATTTAGACAAAGTTGTTTTACTATTGTAGTTGTACTGAGTCTATTCATTGAATGTTGTATCTATTTCAGTTATTTCAAAGTTATATAACTTGCTAGTTGACCCACGCAACTTCGTCTGCGTCAATTTTCCCCGTTTTAGCAACATTTTTCATTGATGCTCCGCTCCTATTGATCAAAGCGTGATGTTATATAGCCTTTAGCCTTCCTCGATAAATGAAGCATCGAACACCATAATATTTTTTTCCAATTCGAACTAGTATTTCCTGAGATTATCGCTTTCATACAAATAAACAAACAAACTCTCTTCTTCTCAGTTTTATAATATTAGTACAGATTCACCTGGATATTAAATCCTACAAGTACCTAAATCTTTTTGACAGGACTATAAATCTAAATCCGAATTAATATCATAAATATTAAAGTAACTCTATCTATCTGTCTGTCTGTTACGTTATCACGCTTAACGCGCTAAACCGATTTAGATGAAATTTGGTTTGGAGATCGTTTGAGTCCCGGGGAAGGACAGGATATTATTTATCGCGATAACAGACAAACATGCAGGCCGAGCTGCGGGCGAAAGCTAGGCTAAAATAATTGAGATCTGAGATTGGTATTCTCGCGAAACCTTCGTAATAGGTACAGTACACACTGATTAACGGCTTGTCTATGTTAACCAAGGTCATGTGTACTTACCTACTATGAGGAAACTACACGCAAGCCGTCAGGGACTCATAAAGAACATAATTATTTAAAGAATAAAATAGCCTCGTTTTAAATGTAATAAACATGTCCCGTTTAATAAAACGCTAGTCCCTTATAATAACAGTGTTAATAATACGAATAAATTGTGTTGTCCCAACAAATTGTAAAGCTCTCAACAAAATTAAGGTGTTCCTACCTAAAATATACGACTTTATATTGCTTAATATTATCATATAGGATTAAAATTAAGCTGTGTTCTTTTTAAAGTTGTGTATACACTGTACCACTCATCGTTACAAAGTAAATGCCCTCATTCATGGCTCTTATTCGTTTCATTACTGAGAGTACACACAAGTGGTTTAGCAAACCTAATTAAAATGTGGCATGCCAAGCGCCAATATCAAGATTTTAATGAGAAATTATTTCATAGTAAGGTGCTTAATGTCATTAGTTTTATAATTGAATTAATATCATACGATATTATTACGGTTTTTGGTAAAAGCTACAACGGGATTAAGTAGATACGTCCACTTGGGTATTTTAATATCAACCCACGCATGCTCATCCACTTGTCTCGTAATTATGTCAACAAAGAATTATGCGTTTTAGCATTTTGCGTGATATTGCAAAGGTTTACAGAGGCTATAGGTAATCTGTATATATTTAAGACAAGCTGGCAAGTTAGACTATAATTATTAAAAAAAGAGTTGTCTCTCTGAAGTCTGAAGTCGGTTTACGGACGATAATTTTAGGTGATAACGTCATATGAAAACATTGATGACCTATCGCCATAAGTGTTGCTTAGCAACCAATCAGTAACGTTAGTTCCAATCTTAGACGTATAGACTAGGACTGCGCCATCCCTTTCAATTAAAAAGTAAATATTTACTACAAAGCGTGAAAGAATGAAAAAACTCGTGCGGCCTTTGACAGGTATGGTCCACAAAGTAGCGTTGACACTTTCTAAACAGTGGTCAATTTTGTGAGGTTATGGCGCAGACCTGGTCTCTATGTCAATGGTTCCAATTATATCGCATGTCGTGTCGCTGCAATCGCCATTCGCTATTGCTTAGCAACCGATCAATAACGTGATTTTTAAGACACTTTTGTGTGAGTGCAGCCGGTCATCGGTTTATAAGACGTTATCACGTTAAAAAGTCAGATCCATCAGTTAAATTATAAGAACATTCTTGGCAATTATAAGGCTGAGTATCTACTCCAACACTATCTATCCAAATAAATTGATATTGAAACATGAATGTGAATTTTTAACTTATTTAAATAAAATTAAATAAATGAGTATTCATTTCAAATGCATGTGCCAAGGAGCAATAACCTGCAAAATAATGATGTCAAAATGTTAATTGTAAATGTAAAATCTGTTGAGGTGGGTTCACGACCTGGGTTCAATGACCTCCGTCACCGCACCCTATTGAGAGATGTTGCATAGATTAGACGCGAGATTGCAGCCACAGAATTACATTTAAGTAGCTGGTTTGCTTAAAGCCGGCTCCACACGTGTGGATCTAGAATAGCATTGGCTCCAACGTTGGGCGAGTTTATTCTAGATTTATACGATAGACGAGCGGCATTGCGCTTATCACAGAGATAAGATGAGGTTTATTAATTTACCCGCGCAACTTCGTCCGCGTAATTTTTTCCACGTTTTTGCAACATTCCTCACTGCTGCTCCGCTCCTATTGGTTGTAGCGTGATGTTACATAGCCTATAGCCTTCCTCGTTAAATGGGCTATCCAACAGTGAAAGATTTTTTTCAATTCGGACCAGGGGTTTCTGAGATTACCGCGTTCAAACAAAGAAACAAACTCTTCATTTATGATTTATTTTTGCCTCACAAACAATGGTAGATAAACCCTTTATAAGTTTGAGGAGATAACTTCAAGTAAAGTGCATTTAATTTTTAAAGCTTTATCATATTTTGTATGGGAATAACTAAATTAATGAGAGCAATGTCTGACATTTGATTTTCTACCGTTGATGCTGGGCCGATAACGTAAAGGCTGGAAAGCGACTTAAGCTTTTTATCATGACCGAGGCCAAAAACTTTAGGTACTTTACTCATCAATATTATTAAGTACGAGCTAACGAAGGATTTATTTTAGTAAGAAGATATTTGTACCCATACCTATACATTACTATAATATTCTTCGTGGGTGTACGTTAAATATATCGTTGCCTGCCTGCAGATCACGTGATCACGAATTTCGTCTACGGCAAGTATGAGAGTTGGGTAGATGACTACAATAACAATAAATTATTTTATACTATTCAGGAAATAGCATTTGGAAAACTGTTGTGAAAAACAATGTTTCTCCACAACTATACGTTACGTGAATTTATAAACATTAAAATTAAATTATTTGAATAAATGAAAGAATGACGTCATTGATTTGTTTTTCATATAAATTAGTACGGGGCGCATCGTTTTGACGTTTCATAAAAAGATACTGATTTGACTTGACAGTCATCTAGCCTGTTGTAAACAGTGGGTAATCGCTGCACGATGTTACATTACACGCACGGATGTGGGATATCCCTAAATTGAAATACATACGAATTTCAAGTTTTTAGGATTTTTACACTTATTTCATCGGGATTTTATCACGTAAATATTTCAAGGCACGATCCCAATTAACATTTCTATGGAAACAACCATTCTTCTCTCAAATGTCAAAGGTCAAAGTTCATTAATTCTAAAACACCTCTGCCATTTTAAAGTCATGCTTGTTTAGAAATAATAACTAAATTAAGATAAACACTGCTATTACATTTTAAATGAGTTGTTCTATCTTTATCACACTTTAATTTGTTGTAGACTTGTAGACCAATAGTTAATCCAACGAACACTTTAGCGGCGGATTGGGCGAAGTACTTACGAAATAAACAGTGTTGTGATTCAACAAAGTAAATAATCTCTTAGTAATGGAGTTGTTACCTTCTTAGAGAACATCGTTAGTGAGGCTTTGCCGTTCATTACAGACGTCCTGGGCACAACTGCGTACTTCGGTAAGTACATTGTCCGTACCCACTTATACCTTGTCCCTGTCTGCTTAAATTCAGAAAATGGCTGTTAAATTAAATTGTAAAACGCAAAGCTTTTTGGTTCAATTGCAGGCCTAAGTTTTTTCTAGAAAAATATTGTTCGCGAGTTTTTTTTTTTAAGTTAAGTATTACAGAGCATCATTGAGTTTTAAATACATCAATAAACCGTTACTCGATTGCTCTAATGTTTATCTTTAACTAGCTGTCCCGAGCAACTTCGTCTGCGTAAATTTTCCCCGTTTTTGCAACATTTCTCATTGCTGCTCCGCTCCTATTAGTCGTAGCGTGAAGTTATACAGTCTATAGCCTTTCTCGATTAATGGGCTATCCAACAGTAAAACAATTTTTCAATTCGCATCAGTAGTTCCTGAGATTACCGCGTTCAAACAAACAAACTCTTCAGCTTAATAATATTAGTAGGTATAGATTTCCGTGATGACATGAACACTTTTCGTGGTCACGGAACAATCGGTTTGAATCTTTTACTTACAGATGTTTTTTGTTAGAAACATAATAGATAAATGGTCAAAATCAGTCTCCGTAAACAAGCCACACGTTTTTATTTCTCAAAGGAATAACAAAAGTTTTACTATTGTGTACCTTTTTAAGAGCTTTCCTAGTCTTTGTCGCGGACCACAAAGAGTGCACAACGGTCTTTTCTTAAGAGTGTTTACAAAGCCAGAATAGAATTAAATCTTGTCTGCATTTTGAATCTTTTTTACTCTGATACTTTACTTAATTGGTTATAAACCCAGTATTAATATTAGATAGGTATAAGTTACTAACACTAACTTCACATTAAGCAAAAAAACTACCTAAGCATCACTTTTCTCAATACTTAGCCTATTTACAATGCATATAGAATATACAAAATAGAACATTTTCGAAGATAATAAAAGATCAGGGTTAGATCTAGGAAGAGCTAAACCGCCCTCATCCAGCTGTTGGTCAAAAAATCAAAATTATTTATTATGCGAATATGGGCACGTACATTATGTACTAGTTCTACCATATCCCACCAGGCATGCAAAAATACTCCTCCCGTGTAACTGAGATTTTCCTTAAAATAGTTTTCCGTGTGAAGGATCAACTCGAACTTCAATAAAAATGCATAGGATTACAAAGTAATAAACTGACTTATTAGAACTATTACTAACGTCCGCACTGTTCAACACGCGAATACAATCTGTCTGCCATCTTTCTATTCCATCTCCATGTCGGAGTGACATCCGCATGACAGATGTCAACGTCATATGATGTCACTACCGACATTCACATTTTGAATGTCAACCGTCTAAATCAAATCTCAATAACATTTTTAAATTACGATTGAGTTAAACTCTGATAAAAATAGAATGAATTATATTAAATAACGGATTAGATTAATATTGAGTCTAACACGTGTTACTAAGTTTTTCCTAAATAAAACTATAAGATAAAAGTAAAAACGAACCAAAATCTGAAATTGCCTGGTTTGTTGGTATAGTGGTTAGTGGCCCAGACTGCTAAGCTAGAGGTCACGGGTTCGATTCCCACACGGGACACCTCTTTGTGTGATTTAAAATTATTGTTGCCAGTCTGGGTGTATTTTGTGTCCTTGATTTATGTGTTTGTAAAGTCACACGCGACTCAGGACTTATACACTAGCGCCTGAGTTGTATTATTAAAAAAAAATACTGAGCGGGATCAACCAAGATCCGCCTCTGAAATCCATCATCATTTAATGTTATAGGTCATACCTATCGCCCAACAAACAAAAAGATTTGTGATGAACACATCTGCCGGGAACAGCATAAAATAAATGGTTGTCAAATATATTTTTAATACATTGTCAAGCAAGCAATCAAGTTTTATTGTGATTCAAAACATTAATTTCCTCTGGGAGGACACCCAGTCAGGTGCCTGTAAATTTACAAACCAGCTACGTATGCTTAGAGGTAGCAACATCAATATTAAATTAAGCTTATGTGGGTGTAGGTTTCATATTCTGAAAGTGTTTGTGAAATAGGTATTATTATGCTGATATACCTGTTTTGCATAATCCGGCAGAAAAGTTGTTTAGAAACCTGAAGGCCTGATACACTTGTATCTGTGTGAGTAATAATACTTAGTTTTCAAAGGCTATTAGTGCGGTTTAATAGTTCAGTAACAAGCACCACGCGCACTGTTTTTCTGTTTAGTAGTCTGGATATTTATAAAGATCATAATGACTGAATGTATGCAACAGAAGATTTTGACGTGACATCGTCTTATAAATCGATAGCGATTGCAGCGACACAATTGGAACTAATGTTATTGATTGGTTGCTAAGCATCACGAATGGCGATATGTAATCAATGTTTTCTTATGACGTATTTTTTTTTTAAGACGACACCCGCTTGTGGTACACAAGCGGGTGTCGTCTTCAAAAAAAAAGCCCTGTGTCACGGGGGACTTTATAAACACACCCAGACCCAGAACAACAATATGTGGATCACACAAAGTGGAGTCCCATGTGGCAATCGAACCCACGAACTACGCTCTTGCGTAGCAGTCGGACGCACTCCCACCGCGCCACAGAGGCAGTCAAATATCACATCACGTAAAATTATCGTCAGTAAACCGACTTTACAGACAAACATTTTTTTTTATTTATTGCACTATTTGACTCAGAAATAGAAAAATAATCATGAGATCTGCGGGAAAAACCTAAAAACATATTAATTTATCCTGGTCCGATTCTTCGTGTTAGGTACTATAACTGTATCGAATACTTTTATAAAATTCTTATGTAACCTGATTCGAAAAACCATTTACCAAGACCTAGTAGTTCATTGCGTGAATATAAACCAGGCACTAGTACCAATAAACACCAAAATATCAGTACTACCGTATCTGTTGTACCGTGTTTCGAGCTCGTTAACTGTTGAAAGGCCGGAATAAACCCGGAATGCTATGATAGTGGCCCTGTGTAGTGAGTGAAATGATCCACTAACAAGCTCAATCGGAAAACAATCGAAATACAGGGAAAATGGGTGAAGTTTGTGTACCTATAAAAAGTGATTTGAGCGAGCGTCGTTTCACGACTTATTGGTGTAATGAGAGATTCAATTTGTGGAAGTAGGTACTTGAATAAGTTATGCTATTTTATATTTACGATAGAATCTTACTGAAAAATTGACATTTTGAGTAGGTACTTAGTGTAGGTATGGCTTTAAGATCCTTGCCGGCCCTAATTGTCAACCTCACCTTTACACGTCAGTGGTTCGTACGAATAACTGACGGCGTCAGTGCATCCTGCTAGGCAGCGAATGAGGTTCTGGCGACCAAGCAGTGGGGGTATATCCATACACCTGGCCGAGCCACTGGTCAAAGGAGGTCTCAACAGCCTTATAGTCTAAATAACTCTAAAAAGATTTGGTGCAGAAGGCAAGGGGAAACCACTGCACTACTTTCCCAAGAAAGTCATATGGAAGCAGAACTAAAGAGATCGAATACGCCATGCAATTCGGGGAGGCAGACGGTGATAAATGGGTTACCAGCCGTGCGGCTTTAGGAAACCTGCCACCCCAGGAAACTCAGTTACTGGAACTTCTATTAAACTATGGCAAATCCAGAAGACAGAAACCTAAAACCAACCAGAGAAACCTAAACCAACAGTCTGTATATCCCAGCAGCCCGCAGGCAAGATCAAAACGCCAACTTACGTAAAATGTGCGAAGAAATCAAGGCTAATCATGAGTGCAGGGACACATGAGGGTATTACAAGATACGCTCGATTACGAAATCTCTTTTAAAACTTGGGCTATTGAGAACTGTCGAGGTGAAGTATTCACAGAACTGGAATACTGCTATTCGTTATACGAGGACCATTAATTTCAAAATTTCGCTCGTAAGTAAACCCACTAATGAAGACAGAGAGCGGATATACTGAAAGAAGAGATCGAAGCAGCCATGAAACACCTGAAGAATAACAAGACCCTCCTGAAAAACGTCATCCCATTGAGACCATTAAAACCACAGGCGACGACATGGATAAACAGATATTCAATGTTATCTGTAATAAAATCTAGTAAACCGGGACTTGGCCAAAAGAATGAATGAATTACTTTTCTTATTTTATTATTAACCCAATTATTAATAAATATTGAGATAGTTTAATATTTAATTTTTAATACATATATATTAAGAAGTGCTGAACGAGTGTGTTAAACGAGCAACTGAAGACCAACTTATTCAAAGAAGTTCCCCCGAATAGGCTGGATTTGTAAAGAGGAAGGGAACTCGGGAGCAAATCTTTATAGTGCTCCAAATTATCGAAAAAGCCCGAGCACCCTTACTGTTTGCGACTAGTAATGGCCACATCGAGCAGTTCCTGAGCAAGATGGAACATGTGAGAACGACATAGTTTAACAATAAACAAAAGTAAGACGAAGATGATGTTTGTCTACCGTGCCAACTTCAACTCGCCGGAAGTCAAAATTGCGAACTGGGGTATGGTATAATCACACATCTAACTAGGAGCTCTAATCTCAAACTACAGGGGCTGTCTAAATGATATCAATCGACGCATGGCTAGGTCTGCTAACGGCTTGCTGAAAATAGTCAGGAGCAATTGCAATATAACCAAAGCCACACAAACACGACTTATCCAAGTACTGGTATACCCCATATTTTTGTACGCTGCCGAAACGAGGACGCTTAGAGAGATCGATAAAAAGAAAATAGACACTCTGAAAATGTAGTGCTAGAAGAAAATTATGGACCGACCAGATTAAATCTGCAATGGGCGGCCCCTTGCATGAGTGCACGCGCATCGCAGCGGACAAGGAAGGATAATATATTTATTCAGTAGTATAATAAAGCGGCGATAGCCTAATGGGTAAGACATCGGACTTGCAATCGTGAGGTCGGGTTCTAATGTATTAATTATACTACCTACATGAACCCACTCCTAACACAAGCCGTTGAGCTGAGCTGGAGGGGTTAACAGGATTAATCATAATCATATTTATTTTTGTTTCAGCATAGGTAGTTACAATAATGTCTTAACAAATGGTAAAGTATCACTATGTTTCACCTTACAGCTATGTAAACATTTTAATTATTAGACCGTGCTTCATAATACTGACCAGACATAATAAGCAAAATAACAACTAAAATTAAGTTCAATCTATACTAATATTATAAAGCTGAAGAGTTTGTTTGTTTAATCTCAGGAACTACTGAATTACCGCGTAGTAAAAATTATTTTTCTGTTGGATAGCCCATTTATCGAGGAAGGTTATAGCCTATATAACATCACGCTACGACTAATAGGAGCGGAGCAGCAATGAGAAATGTTGCAAAACGGGGTAAATTTACGCAGACGAAGTTGTGCGGGACAGCTAGTAAATAATAATACCAAATTTATTAAAAGTAGTGAATAAGTGGCGTATAATCATCATCATCATCATCGTCAGTAGAATTAAGTCGGTCGCGAGTGATTAGTACCTACCTACTATATACATAGACTGCAAGCATGAACTATTATTACTGATAAACCAGATTTGAGTTTTTGTGTTAGTGATGTCTAACCCAGAGTTCAGCCCGTTTGGCCGTAAACAGACAGGACATGGAAGTCCTCTACCGACGCCAGCGCAGCAAGTTGAAAAGCAATCTTTGCCCACGGAATATAAAATGCCCACTGAAGTCGTATCTACTCCGGAGATCCAGAAATGGATGGGGAGCATTGACACCCTTTTGAATGAAGTGTGTTCGATAGTCTCAGAAGGAAAAATGAATTCGGACCAGAAACTGCGTGTCACTATTCTTTGCCGTAAGATCACTAGTGGGACATCTCAGATGGCTGTTTTATATCAAGCATTGAAACAGAAAACAATACAGGCTCATACAATCATTCAACATCTACAGGAACAGATGGCAGTAGAAAGCTCTCTTCAGCAATTCAAAGAACTCGTTGAAAACAAATTAATACCAACACCGAACAACTCTTTTGCTGATATGGTAAAAAAAGGTGCCGATAATTTTATCCGTCCAAATAATTTGAGTTCTGTGGCCATCTATCCCAGCGATAAGACCAAAACAAGTGATGACACGAAATCTTTAGTGCAAAAAATAATTTCACCTGAAGAACTAAAACTACGCATCCGTGCCCTGAAAAAAGTAGGAAATGGAGGGGTTCTTATCAGTACGGAGTCTAAAAATGACATTGAAAAATTGAAGAAGTCTGAGAAACTTTCCTCTTCTGGCCTTACTGTAGAAGAACCAACGAAACGCCGCCCTAGGATTGCTGTCATTGGTGTCCCTGTAGCCCTCAGTGAAAAAGAAGTATTTGACTGTGTATTTGAGCAAAACCTTGCTGATAAGTTTCCGAAAGAAACGCGCGAGTCCTTTCTAAAAACTATCAAATTAAGTCACAAATCTTGAAAAAAAAGCCTCCCAACATGTAATTATATATTGGAAGTCCCGGCCCACATAAGAAAAACTCTGATCAATCAAAGACGCATTTTTATAAATTGGACGTCATGCCCAGTTAGAGACTTCACGTTAGTTACCAGGTGCTTTAATTGTCAGCAGTTTGGTCACGCAGCTAAGTTTTGCCGAGAAACCAGTCCCACTTGTAACCACTGTGGAAATTTTGGCCATTCGTCTAAGGAGTGCAGCAATAAAGATATTCCTCCAAATTGTGCAACGTGTAAACGTTTTAAAAAGAAATGTGACCATCAAACTGGGGATACAAGTTGCCCGGCAAGAAAATATGCAGAAGACAAATACATCAATTCAATTGATTACGAAACCGCCTATAATTAATTAATTATTTAGTAAGCATATAAACACCATCTATTTGGCTAATTTATTGGTATCATATAAACTATCCATATCTTTATTACTATTTAATAAAAATCATCTTGACCTAGAAATAATTGTATGCGCTGCATTAAAATCTTGAAACTGACATACGTAATATAACAATTTTTGCCCTCATTTACAGTTCAAACGATGCAAATATTTTTAGTGTAATAGATTATGTACAGCGTAATATGACACTTTATTTATATTCAGTTACTTTTACTTTTTATGAAAATATGTAGTTAAGTAAATATTATTATGCGATTTAGAAACATTAATTCCTATATGTTTATAGTTAACACCTGAGATACAGGTTTATAACAACATAACAATTTAAATTAATTAGACATATCACTATATGTAATGTTATTTTTAAGAATTAAGATTTGTCTATGTCTTTACTGCCCAATATGTGTATATTTTTTATAAAAGCTGTTTAAAATTACTTTTATTTATAATTTTATTTCAAAAATATGTATATGTAGAAATATAATATTTTATAAGTATGTTTATCAGTTGTCTGATTGCCATAGTACAGGCTCTGCCTAGTTTGGGATCAGATGACCGTGTAGGAGTTGTCCTAAGAAGTTATCATATAACTTGATATTATAATGTATTTACTGCCTTATTTTTGTATATTATTTTATAAAAGATGTTTACTTAATAAATTTATTATTATTATTATTATCCAAAAAAAAAAAAAAAAAAAAAACATTGTAATAAATTGTTAAAAAATAGGAATAAATAAAATGTCAATTATTTATAAAATCACTCACATGATAAAAAATTTTTCCACCAAATATGACGTCAGTTTTTTTTGGCGCTATTCTAATGATGATTTTTTCAAAAAACGGTTTTACGGGTGGGTATTGCTAATTTGTTTTTATATTGTTTCCTAAGTGGTTCATAATACTAAACAAATTCGAGAATAATTGTTTATTTAATTTCACAAATACTGGTATCTCTAAATTGTATAGTGAGGGCAGTATTAGTGTTTTAGGCTTTCAAAATGAGGAACCGCACCTATAATCCCACATTGCTAATTAACTTTACAAAAACAGTAGGTTGTATTAAAATCGGACTTATATATAGTTTTATTTATATATAGTATATATATGTGGCGCGGTGGGAATGTGTCCGACTGCTACGCAAGGTTTACGCGAGGTTCGATTCCCACACGGGACACCACTTTGTGTGATCCACAAATTATTGTTTCGAGTCTGGGTGTACTTTGTGTCCGTAAATTGAATCTTTGTAAAGTCCCCCGCGACACAGGGCTTGTACCCTAATGCAGGAGTCGTCTTTTTATAAATATTTTTTTTTAATATAGTTTCAACAATGATTTACTTTTGATTTTGCCTACCATAATATTCAGTCATTACTTTTTTACAACTACCCAATAAATAAATAGTATGGCATAAAACCTTACAAACAATAGTCGTAACAGTTTATGAGCTTAGGTAATGGTAGTTACAAACCAATGCTGTACATTCTGTACAAATAAGAACTTGCTTATTTTGGCCTATAGGGTGCGGTTACACTTACTTACCTACTTTTAAGAAGAAATAGATTAATTATTTAAACTCCTTTCAAAAGAGCATTTAAAAAAGCTGTAGCGTTTTCTATTTTATAAAAAATAATGTTCTACAGCCAATCTGCGCTTGTTTTTTATTGGGTGCCCTGCCGCACTCAGAGTCATTTAATGCTTATTATATCATTCGTAAGTAAAGATTTTATATGACTCAATTTGAATAAGGAATGATTTAAGTAATTATTAAGCGACTGTGAGTACTTCAGCAAGTATCGAGTTAAAGTCTCAAAAAATATGCTTAATACTGGAAATAATGACTTTGGAAGTTTAAGATATTTAAAAAAAATGTAATATAATTCGATTTTTAAAATATAGAAATCTAATTATATATACATTTATATTTTTTTTCATTACTAGCAATCATGCGTACCCCTCCAGCTAAGCTTATGGCTTGTGTTAGGAGTGGGTTCACGTCGGTAGTATAATGGGTAGGATTCGAACCCACGACCTCACGATTGCGTGACCGATTCCTTAGACATAAGGCTACCATCGGGAAGGAGAGATTTTTATTGAACATAACTAAGGACCATCTCAGTTACTAAAAAAACAACTGCACCAAAATCCGTGCATCCATTTTGCGCTAATATTCATATTACTGAAAGAAGGTATTTAGTGAGAAGTAGTCATTTTACAATCATTTGAGTACGATACCTCTCCCTCTCTATGTCACCCTCTAACAAAAAACGTAAAATTATATTAACTTTGCCATAATATCAGGTAGTGTGGCCGCACCCAGAAACTACATTTCCGATGTTATGTCAGTATTCAACGATCCACAAAGCCCTTCCATTAACCTTTATTATACAAGGGACATCAAGTAAGAAAAATGAATGCCTTATAAGGAAACCTTTTATTCCAAAAATATATCAAAGACTCAATGAACTTTTTATGGCGACTCAGTGGGCTGTAGTTTGTTGATAAAAATAAAATGTTCCAAATTCAATGTGTTGGTAAATCTGTTACTATTGACTCATGTTTGAGGAAAACCTCCTTTGTTCTAATTTCCAAAAAGGAAAGCGGAACTTTGTATTTTCCCTTAAAAAACAAAACTCTGTAAAAAAAAACAACAAAATTCTTTATTCACTAAGGATGCAAAACAACTCTTGTGATACGTCGTAAAACATGTACAAGTAATGTCGAGTTCGCAAACAATAGGTAAAGCCGGAGAAAAGAACCTGGTAATAAAAACTCGCGGCCACTCTTTTGAAATTGCCAATTTCGCAATGTTTGAATGTTTATAAACTTGATATATAGGTAAGGTCCTGCGACTAATATACACCATGTTAAAGGACTGATGCAAATTGTATTATCAAAAAGTTGAAACATGAGATAAACCAAAATCAGCCATAGTGGGTACAATACAGTAGAAGCATTTACTTACAACAAAGATACTCGTATTGGCCAAAGTACTTGTTGTTTTTTAACTTTCGCGAATTTTATACATATTAGATATATTTCGGGACTTAATCGAATTATTTATAGGTTCGACCCGTGACCACGATCGGTGCAATTCGATCGAAACGTCGGGAAAATAAAAGGTTCGTCCCTTTAAATAATTCACACGATTAAGTCCCGAAATATAACCAAAGTACTTGTAACGAATGTAAACAGTAATGTTGTAGCCTTTGAAATACTAAGTTGGACTGGACTGTGTATATAATTCAGCGGTGAGCACATTTCGTACCTTCTATTTACCAACAACATCGTCAAAGTAGTGGAGTCGCTGAAGCAGCTTTGCGAAATTCAGCAAATACTAGATATGGTCCCTAGACATATTCGGCTTCAACATGAATTAATACGAAATGAAGTTCATGTTTTGAGACTCATTAGGATTACATTATTTCTGCTGCATTCGGGTTTATTACGCCTTTGGTACCACAATTTATTTTTACTAGTATAAATCGAGAGTAAGAAATCAATACAAATAACGTTTTTCATGTACAAAATTAATAAACTTTAAACTTTTTAAGTTTAAAGTTTATTAATTTATTTTTACTAGTATAAATCGAGAGTAAGAAATCAATACAAATAACGTTTTTCATGTACAAAATTGATGTTATTATCATGTTAAATGTAGCTCGGATTCATAAAAATGTTACGTGAACAAGGTAAATGTTAAATGACATACAATATGTTTGAACGTGGGTAGATACGAGTACAAAATGAACGAGGCCTGAAAGCATAATACCTATTTGTACTAAATGTAGGCCATTTTCACAATAAAATAATATTGAAAATAAATTTAAAAGGAGCTCTACAATGTTTAAAAAAAATTACTCAAGACAAAACAAAAGGTCCCAAACTCGATGAGTTTATTTTGTTTCGTTGAGAAGTTCCTATGGCCGTCTTCCGGCTCTATCATCAGAACACAGAACAGCTCTAAGGTACCATATATTATATTGTCACCAAATATACACATGTACACCAAAAAGCCCAATCGGACACCGGGAAGTGATTATAATTTAGCTTCCAAGATTCGCGCCGAATACACAAACAATGCGAGTTAAATAAAAGCTTGTAAAAAACTCGAATTCAATTGCAATAATAATAAATCATAGACAGTAATAAAATTCATTCAACACCCCGTTGTCAGAAAGGAGGCATTTGCTTTTCTGATGCACTACACCTACGGTAATCCGAAAATGCAGCGGAAGGCATTATTTTATTGTTATGAATCGATTTTATGTTCTTAACATAAAATCGATAAATCGCCGAAATAGCGTTTTGATTTAATTTAGAATATAACTTGTCAACTTGGTAAGGTGAGCAAGTTTTCTTTCTACCTATCTTATAAGTGCTTAACTGATCTATGCATTTATGTTTGTTATTTTATACGGGTCAAGCAGAGAACCAACTTTTAAGAGGTCGGTTTAAAAAATGTATGAATGAAAACTGCCTTTACCTTTCCTTAGTCAATAATCAGTTCTTTTTTCACTCTGTAGGTATATAATGGAAAAGTTGAATGTAGTCATTCGAGATCAAAGAAAAATCGATCAAGTGAGAAACGCGTTTGGTTCATCGCGGGATTATGCGATGAACCAAATGTGGCTTGCTCTCTTTGTGCGTTGTTTTCTAAAAGGGTTATCTCGGCCCAACTTGGGAAATAAAATACGAAAACCTTTGAGTGTTCAAGTGTTCAATCCTCAATTTATGTTATCTATAATGAGTACAGTGTAGACATTCTTATATTTTTAGTAATAATATCGGTACAGTTTTTATAAAAAACATATCAGATTAAATAAGTGAAAAAATGGTTATGTCACACGGCTATTGGTTTAACGTGAAACGTCAATATTTACCGAGAGTGCTATAGATTTGTGTGCTAGGGCCTTATTCATTACCTTTATTTCGTTGTCGTGAAAATCTCGTGCGAACTGGCGCAGTTGCATTTCTAAGCGCAGCTCTCTACCGCAAGAAATGAATAAGGATAACTCTAAAGATTGTAAATAATGACCCTGTATATTAAACAAGGTACCTACTTAGTAGTTTCAGCGAACTGACTACCTATGCATATAAGTCAAATATAAACTTATATCGGCGTATTGTACTGCACTTACCCCTTTAAGATTAAAAGTTTAGAAAAGGCGATATACGCCTTTTCATTATAATACTTAACTGATAAACATGTCATGATGAAAAGACATATTCTGCTTTCTTGGTCTTGTAACTAAAGTACTTATTGTACGAACCGCTCAATTGAAATCAATTTAAACAAAAACAATATATTTTCTGATTTATAGTAACCTTATTAATAACTGTAGAAATACTGCAATAACGTTGCTAAATGGTTCTGTAACAGACGCTTTGGCAAAGTTTTACTCGCACATTGTGGAGTTAGGTGCACAAATCTTTCAGCTCGATTAAAGATGTCTCAAATAAGTGCTCTATCGAGTTGAAATAGGTAGTTCTCGTTTCTATAATCTTTGTTCTTGTCTAGTGCACGATAAACTCTGACATTCTTTACGTACAACGAAAACAAGGATATTTTCTCTTATGGTAATGGTAAATCTTACAATAGGCTGCTTGACTTCCAAGTCAAATCAGTAGGTATTTTTTTTTTTAAGATTACTAGCAATGAGGGAATGTAGGATTGTGGTCCCACATTACTAGCAATCGCTAGTTGGTTGGTGGCTTGTGTTAGAAGTGTGTTCACGTCGGTAGTTTAATGGGTTGGACCCGTGGCCTTACGATTGCGAGACCGATGCCTTAGCCTACCGCCGCTTCATTAAACATCAGACCAATATGCTTCATACAAATTTGTATGAGATACATCGTTATGAAGTCATATTGAATAATTTATTCTAAGTATTTGTTTTTATGACTATTAAAATTCATGAACACATAACATTTTTGACGAACATATTTGTTCAAAATATTTTAAGATATACTTTGGCCTGATTAGTAATTAATAGTGATTTTTTACATTGTTGCTAAGTTTAGAAAAAAATATTAGTCATGCAGTCTTGCACATATCTTCACATATATCGCACAGTATTCTAATAAACAGCCTTCACATGAAAAAGAAATCTGAGAAAATCGTATTTATACCAATATTATAAAGCTGAAGACTTTGTTTCTTTTTAAATAAATAAATAAATAAATACACAAAAAAACTTGCACTGATGAATATCCCATTTATTGAGAAAGGCCATAGGCTATATAACATCACGCTACGACCAATATGAGCGGAGCAGTAATGAAAAAAGTTGCGCGGGTCAGCTAGTTTTAAATATCTTTTTTTTTTTAAAGATAACTAGCAATGTGGGATTTTGGTCCCACATTACTAGCAATCCTGTTAACCCCTTCAGCTTAGTTCAATGGCTTGTGTTAGGAGTGGGTTCACGTCGGTATTATAATAGGTAGGATTCGAAACCGCGACCTCACGATTGCGAGACCGATGCCTTAGCCATTAGGCTACCGCCGCTCCTTAAAAATAAGCATCTGCGTTCTGAGATTAAAGAATATAATAAAATATCTGGGTTTTGAGATTCGACTTTAGCAAGTTACGATAGCTTTTCAGTGGTACAAAGTAAATGTGTAATACGAGGAGATAACAAGTAATTACAAAACGGGTCTCATCAAACAATTGCGCCGCGTTTACTCGGCTTTAATTAAAAAGCTCAACGTTCAAGTGGTCGGTAATAGGGCATCACAACACTGCACCCCACGTACATTGTGCGTACAAATACTTGAGAGAAGTACTCGCTAACCGTACGTAAGGTACTGTTTTTTTAAGGGGGAGTTATCTCAGGAGGGGTGTAATATACCTTGTATAACGGTCTACGTAAAAAAAAGGAAAATAAATGTTTTACAGCAAACACATAGGGCTGTAAAAATTCAACTGATAAATAATCCTCGAATTGCAGGAGACATTTTGACGTTGTGGTTCTGTGATTGAGTAAGGTCGTATAGAAAAATGTCAATTCAAAGTGACTACGGAAGGAGGGACTGGTAAATGTCAAACTCACATTGCACACCTCACTATCTGAAAAATATTATCTTCATTATGAATGACGCCATAGGTGTAGCTAGTACCAATATGCTACGCCGTAACCGCTACGGCAACAGTTACGGCGTAGCCCTAAGTTTACAATTAAGTCTATTAACCGTTTAACGGCCGGTCTCAATAATCTAACTATCGTTAGATTTGGCTACTAGAGCTATATATAAGCTACATACAAAATATGTCAAAATTCTACCTCTAGTAGCCAAATCCATCGATAGTTAGATTATTGATATCGGCCGTAAGTAAAAGTGACATTAAAGACGAATTCCAAGTAACTAGGAACATTCACACATTTCCCTACTTAATATATTATGTTTTCTTTTTTCTTTTCATGCTACCTTTTCCTATTTTGTGCTGTATTTTTCTTAATTCTATCATCACCCCTAACAGTTGTACTCGTGTTGATAGAACGAAACAGGAAAGTAATTTGCCAAAACCAACAGAAGACACTCTTTCAAAGCCGAATTCTTTAATAATTCAGAATAACGGATCGTAAATTCCATTTATTCTTTCAATTGAAAAAAAAAAACACGGCGATGCGAATGTTTCTTAAAAAACGTTTTTAGCTCACCGCAGCAGTAAAAATGTGTACGAAGATTCTCTTTGGCAGTAAAAATGGTACAGTGAGAATGCTTTAGATATCAAGGAAGTTATGTTCGAATAAAATTATTTGCTTGGGATTTTTTACTGCAAATCGATCATGAGGTCGGACTTGTTAGAGGGTCGATAATACTTCAGAAATATATTAAGCTATAAACTGAAGCGTTTTATTTGCATTTTCATTACTTAGTTACGGCTTCAGCAGAAAAATAAAACACCTAGCCATTTTATTGTTTATTAACAATATACATACATATATGTATATACAAGTAAACATTGACTGCCTCTGTGGCGCGGTGGGAGTGTGTCCGACTGCTACGCAAGAGGTCGTGGGTTCGATTCCCATACGGGACACCACTTTGTGGGATCTACAAATTGTTGTTCCGAGTCTGGATGAACTTTATGTCCGTTACTTGTATGTTTGTAAAGTCCCCCGCTACACAGGGCTTGTACCCTACAGCGGAAGTCGTATTTCTTTAAGTAAAAAAAAAACATATTAGTCTACATTATGATATCTAGTAGAAGTCAACATGATTGCTAAAACTCGTGGTACAAATAATCACATGCGTGTGTGCGTGACTGCTTAGCAACCAATCAATAATGTGACCGTAGCTACTTGACTGCTTAGCAACCAATCAATAACGTGACCGTTGCTACGTGACACTTTTTCGCGCGTGCACCCCATTATCGATTTATAAGACGTTATCACGTCAAAAACAGTTAGCAGCAAAAGTAGCACAGCTTTTAACCCAGCGAATACAAAGTAGACTAACATTTTTTTTCAGTTCTCTCATAAAACTAATTGAAATATTTAGTCTCCAGCTTTGCTTTTAAAATGTTTTATAAATGTAACAGTATTTAGCGACTTACCTCTGGCTATACATTGAGCGCCAACAATCGCCGACCATAATGCGCACCCTGGCCTCAAACACAGAATAGGTACATATGTACAGAAGACCGACTCCCTACAACAATCGAAAACAGGCTCACACAAACACTGTGCGTGTGTCCTCAGCCAAACCGTCAACAGAGACAGCGCACGTTATGATCTGCGTACCTGTGCATCTAAGTGTGCGTGGATTTGTTGTTTACCTGTGAACCGACCTTCTATACCTATACATTTTATGCCCCAAGGCAGCAGGTAAGGCCACAGAAGTTAGTAAAAGCAAATTCTAAACAGCCGTTTTGGAGAACGTATGTACAATACGCTTGAGTTCACATAGACCGCCCAATTCCATACTTCCTTGCCCCAGGCTGTGAGCCACAGTGGTGAATAACTGTGTATGTGTTTTGTCGATAACTACAAAGAATTCAAGTTAGACGTGGACCTTGTTAAAGTGATTTTTAGGAGGCGGGTATTTTCACTTGTAAAACGTTGAAATGCAACTTTTAGAAACTAGGCTATAATAAACAGATAAGAGTTTTCGAACTATTAGTTCGTTAATACGGTCGAAACGTCGGGCAATAAACAAAGGTATTTAGCCTTAAAATAAAATATTTACGCGATTAAGGGGGCATTACACTGAGAGAAATATTTATTTAGCGCTACGTACACAGCGAAACGATCGCCAGCCTCACTCTTCCGGACACAACCATTACTTCACAGTGCGCAGGAGCGTAGGTCAATATAAAGTAGAACATTCGTTCGAACGCCATGACTATGACAATATGAAAATGCTCGTTTTTGCATTTTTCCGCAACTTCAAGATTTATTTCTTTATCATATTATCGCATATCCTTAAATTTCTTTATTTTGTCTACTAGAAAAACTCTTTGACTAGTGACACATTTTTTTTCATGTCCTAATATTTAGGTTTTCTATATAAATTTTTGAGAGAGCCGAATCCTGTTTCGCGTAATCTACCCTTTAGACCCGTAGCTTATAAAATTCTATAATATTAGTCATCTGATTTACTCCTATTACGTGGACATCGATTTACGGCTGGTCTCAACAATCTATCTATCGATGAATTTGGCTACAAGAGGTAAAATGTTGACGTATTTTGTATGGAGTTATGTTACATAAATAGCTCTAGTAGCCAAATCCATCGATAGATAGAGTATTGAGACCGGCCGTTAATGTTAATTAATTTAACTATTGTTTGTATTGTTTTAACCAATATATAAATTGATTACTGTGCGTCTCGCAAAAAAACTCGAGCATGGCGTGTCTGAGTTCAATATTTTAATCTTTTAATTGTAAACGGAAGCCCAAAATAAACAGCTGTAAAATTGAAAATGAAATTAAAATGGTACCTAATCTTGTAAGGTAATTGTCATTTCGAATTACATTGTCTGACCCGGAGTGGTACATACGAAATTTTCCATTCATACTAATATTATAAAATACTAATTATTTTAGCATGGACTAGCTGAAAATTGAATGTGAAAACTCTGCCTGTCTGTCTATCTGTCTGTCCATTACCTTTTCACGCTTAAACTACAAAACCGATTTACGTCTTTACGTGAGGTGATTATAATAATAATAAATTCTTTATTATTTTTTTTTTATCTTGATTTTCACGAATTTTTAACATTCTCCCTCCCTTTGGCGAGATATCGCAAGAGAAGGATATAGAGGAGGACATTGGAGTTAGCAAATGTCAAAATCCGTCAAAAATTATGAAAAAAACATTTTCACATTTACTAAATTTAATCCAGTTTTAGATTTTTTGCGAAAAAATATTAGCTGAGATTTGCCGTCCCCCCTCTCCCTTGAACACCTCACGTAATTAATGGACGCCCCCCAACCAACAAACACGCGGGCGGAGCCGCGGGCGACAGCTAGTTAACAATAAATAAATGAACAACAACATTCTCCAACGTCATAAACCAACTTGAAGAGAATATAAAAAGAAAGCAATACTTTAATTAGGTAGACGTTAATTGGTCACAAAAACAGAGGCGTGACGTAATTTCTGTAATACCTCGGCAAGGCACAAGGAACATTTCCTTTTTAATCAGCGGGGTCCTTCGCCTTCCAGGATTTAATTAAGGCCCCTAAACATTTTACATTGGTAATAATTGTGCCCGGGGAAATTACAAATCTGTTTGTATCAATTAACATGAAGCGCTCAGCTTAGTAATAAGCATCTGTGACATTGAATCTGATCAACACATCCTGTAGCCATTTATATTTATGAAGTTCGGAATATTTTGTTTGATTTGTTTTGTTCTCGTGCTAACCTACATGCTTATACAACAATTGGATCGTAAAGTGAAAAAATCCATACTAATATTATGAATGTGAAAGTAACTCTATCTGTCTGTCTGTTACGCTTTCACACTCAAACAGCTAAACCGATTAAGATGAAATTTGGTATGGAGATAGTTTGAATCCCGGGGAAGAACACAGGATAGTTTTATCGCGATAGCCGACATCCACGCGGGTGGAGCCGCGTGCAAAAGGTAGTAAATTACAAAAATAAAAAAACCCGCCTGCACAAAAAAGATGGAAACAATATCCTCTACATCCATACTAATACGAGTATTATGAATGTGAAAGTAACGCTGTCTGTCTGTCTGTCTGTTACGCTTTCACGCTCAAACAGCTTAACTGATTTAGATTAAATTTGGTATGGAGATAGTTTGAGTCCCGGAGAAGGATATAGGATAGTTTTTATCACGATAACCGACATCCACGCGGGCGGAGCCAAGCGCAAGCTAGTAATTATATAATTTCATGCAGTCGGAGGCATTAATGAAACTCAATGAACTTAGTATAGCGCCTCCGACTGCATAAAATGATGTAACTATGTAGGGGATCTTGTTTCCATCTTTTTTGTGCAGGTGGGTTTATTTATTTTTTATTTGATACTTTTTAGTGGTTGTAGGATGTAATCGATGTTACAACTAACTTTTATCACAGCTGTTGTCAAGTATTGAAAATTGAAAAAATAATGGTTGCTAACTAACTTTTTTATTATATCTAACAGTCATACTCATGTTATACCTTTTTGAAATGCTTAAGATAATAAATATAATAATATCTTGGGACAATTCACACAACGCTTTCTGATCCCAAACTATGCAGAGCTTGTACTATGCAAGAGACTCTATTCTATCAATTATCACACGAACACGATCAGAGGTTTATAAATGTTGGATACTGTATGTTTGTAAGGTCTCCATAAAGAAACAGGGTTTGTACCCTAGTTTCAAGAAAAAAAAACATAGTTTATTCCAAAACGACTAGGAGCAGTTCATCTGACAGATTGTCTAAAGAGATTATTTTGTAGCTGTACATAAGTTTAAATGACACAGACGAATGTATTTTAAATCCCTATCCTAGGGAATTAATGCTAGAATAAACTTTGAACGATGTAAGACAGGTTATAAATTGTGGTCAGACCTTTGTATACTAAAGTGAGTGACAGATGTCCTAAGAGATACCCTAAAACGACTGTTATAATGTAATAGAAACACTACTATACTGTTTCTATTTCTGGCAGTGAAGACGGATTCCTTTTTTAAATTTCGAGATTATTCCACAATGTCCGCGTTTGCGGGTTACTGTCTACTAAAGGATACAAAAGCCCCTGTAGTTACATAACATGTATGAAGATCAGTTAGCCTCAGTTAACCCTTAGCGGCTAGAGGCACAAACACTTGATCTATTCACGCGCGCCGGCCGGGGCCTGAGCGACCCGACCAGATGAATTAAGATGGAAGTGCCACATGGGTGCAGTCGCACTCACCTGAAGCTACAGATTTATCACTTAACTTCCATTTTACTGGTTAGGGTTAGATTTAGTTTTTACTAGCTATTGCCAGCAAATTCGGACGTCTGGATGTCGATCGTGACAAATCATTCATTGCTCATGGGCTGTTTTTTATTGTGATTTTATTTAATCAATGAGTTTGTTTGATAAATAGTCAATGTTAATTATAGATAGGTATTGTATATGTTATTCTAATATACACCGTGATTTAGTAGTATTTTTGGAGCCGTTTTTTTTTAATTCCATATTAATAATCTTGTCCATAAAAATATCAGTTTAATAAAATACTAACATTTTTTTATAAAAAAATAACCTTAAATGGTCTTAAGTGGCGCGTGGGGCACTTTTGGGCGTTGTAAAACTATGAATAACATAATTATCTTAAGATCGTACTACCTTTCCTTAATATATAAAATAGAGTAGGTACCACAAGTGCTCATTTATTTTCCGCAAACGACATTAATTTCAAAAATATTAGTAGGATAATAAAGATTAAAACGTTAGTAGATAAATATATTTATCCCAACGTTTGTAACGAATAAGAAACAAAACCCAACAAGATACAATAGAAGAGAAGGAGGTGAGGTTTTTCAATTAGGTTCTATTTTGAACGCTGTTGCTACATCGTGCTTGCTACACATTGAGGTATTAATGTACTACGTTGTATATTATCTCGATGTTGCAACATTGTTTAATATCACATAGATATTAATTACATTGCATTCAAAAATAAATATATACCTAGATACATATACACTAAAATAAGTCCAAAATAAAATTGGTAAGGAAGTTTTGTAAAACACTTTGCGTGTAGTATTTACTTTTAATTAGAGTAGTACTTCGATTGCTGCATCGCCAATTACTGGATCCGCCCTTTTTTTTTTCGCGAGCGAATATTTATAGCCTGCTATTAACACAATATCTTTGCCTTTCTGACTTTCAACCAATGAGACACTATTTTCACTGAGATTATCCTCACTATCACTTAAATTCATAGCGAAAAAGCAGAGTAAAGCAAACTAAATGTTTAATAACGCAAACTAGAAATATAATGAGAGAATATTATAAATTCCACAAATCTATTCACTCGTAGATAACTGGTAAAATTATCATGATTGTCATTTTAAAGTGAAAAAGTTTAAAGTTCATTGCTATTCAATACCACAAAAGAGGTTTATCATCAAACACGTTGAAGGAGTGTTTATGTAATAAACCATCATGACTGTACCAAAGCTGACCATTTGAAAGTCTGACCAATTGAAAAGCTGACCTTTTGAAAGTCTGACATATAAAAAGCTGACCTTTTGAAAATCTGATCATCTGAAAATAAAGGATAAAAATATAGTCAAATTATTGTAAGTATTAACTGTAACATCTGTAGATAAACTTTAATGAAATAAATAAATTTATAATATTATAGTGTGATGGTATATTTTTACAATAGTCCTATAATTTTACCTTCTTGTAAGAAACTCTGCAACGTTTGCGGCAGATTTAAAATTGCCCGTACAACAAAGGAATCTATTTTAGTTAAAAACAGTGAAGCGGTACCAGAACCCAAATTAATAGCGTGTAAAAAATCATCCCTTATAGGCCGTCTATAAATACTTAACATTGTTTAAAGGATATAATTTAATAAAGATATTGAAGAAATCCATCACAGAATAACGAGATTAACGTTTTTCGATTAACTTCAAAGCAGACCCGAGTGGGTCCAGCTCAAATTATATTTATATTGCAATCCGAGCGAGGGTTTAAAGTGCCTAAGGGAGAGACCAGCAAAAATACATCTATTTTTCATATTACGCATTTCCCTAATGTTGTTTTTCGAATCCACGTTGATTTAAAAGCCTTTGTTGTTCGTCTTTTACATTTTCTTTTGCCCTGGCATGCTCGAGGCAGCGAAGTATTGACAAAAGAGGCTCACAGAAATTAAAGTAACCGTTACACCTGCGGTCTGGGAAGAAAATTCACAAAGAACAGTGGGATAATTGACAGTGTGTTCGGGTATGAAAATGGGAAAATAAAAAAAAACAAACGTACATGTTACTTGCTTGCAAATAAACGAAATAGGTACTACGTTCCATAGTCGCTTACCTATAACATTTAAAACTTGATATTACGAGGAATAATATTTGGCAAGCATTGCTGTTTACTCCATAACTCATTTCGCATCTAGTTTGGGGCTAATAGAATATTCATTTGTTTCGAGTTTCGCCCATTAGTATACTTGTGCGCTTTCCACTATACCAACTCGCTCAATTTTACTTATAAATTACCACAGTGAATTTTAAATGAAAAGCTCTTTACAAATTCAACCAATTATAGCTTGATATGACGGTTAAACAAAACTTTGAAAGAAAACCTGCCAAGTTTAATAGGAGTTGGCGAGTTGCACCCACAGAATTATAGAATAGTAGTCCAACGTTGCAGCACTGAACGCAATGAGTCCCTGAGGCCAAACGTCGTCGACGAAGCCAGCCAAAGAACCAAGCAAACAAAGTTTACATTCATACTTAAAATTATAAATGCAAAAGTAACGTCTATACTCAATAGTTATATTGGGGTAGTTATATCTACAAATTATATGTTTAATATTCCATCATCTAATTATGGTCTATACATCAAACTAGGAATGTCAGTGAAATCGGTTTATAAAAGTTTGTTACATTTTTAAGCCCTGGTTCTAGTTTTTGTAGAGAGTGATACCCAAGAACTGCCATAGGTTAAAATGTTAAAAAATCGATAAAAAGGCAAAAGTAGGCATCATGCTACGAGATTTTTTTTATCGTGATAACCAACATCAAACGTGTAGAACCGTAGGCAAAGGCAAATAAAAAAATAAACTTGAATAAATAACGGCTAATAAGATATTTTAACTACGTTACAATCCACTACTAAATATTTAGGAATCACCAAGATAATTTACTAGTATTTTTCTTTAATAGTATCGTTCTTACCAATGCAGAAAGTAATGTATTCTAACCGTATTCTCGGCTTGTTTTACAAAAACCTAAAACAAAGGCGTATGAGTGTCTGCAGAGCAAAGCAATTCGGAGCAACAACGAGAAACAAAATGAACATTTATTACCGCAATTAAGCCAAGATTTATCTTTCATATGTACAAGCGAAACTTTAAATTAAGGTTTAGGAAAAACTCGCTCTACAACTTATACCAAATCCATTGAGCCGCTTGGGTGTTGGCGTGATTGACCAACAACAACCAACCGTACCTACATCAATTTGGGATTACAAACTTCTGGGGCTAAAAGCTGCAAATTTCATTTCGTGGGAAGAGTGAGAATATTACGCATTAAGGAACGGTCAACATGCATAAGTAAAAGTTTATGTTAGTAGATGCAGTACGTGTGTTTGTCCTACTGTCTTGCAAAGATGGAGTGAAGGATAGACAGAAAGTAGTATTCATTCAGACGCTAGAGGCGAAAAACTACCTTCAAAATGACAGAGCTGTTTTTTATTAAACAAAGCTAAGAACCATCCCAATTAAACTACATTTCTAATTAAAAAAACATACATCCAAATCCACCGACACTTTGAGTGAATGAACGACACAGACAGACACACACAGAGGTACAGATTAAACTTATAACATCCCCTCTATTTCGGGGATTAAAAATATAAGACTTTATTTCCTATATTTTTAACCTTCGAAAAAGAGAGGGGGCAAACTACTTGGGAACTCCACAGATTCATTAGCTGGTAATCCGACGCTGTATAAACCTGTCTGCCGGTAAGACAACATCGGTTACATCGAAGTAAATGCTCCGATCTCGGCGCTTCGAGGAGAAAATTGTTACAATTGGATTAACTACTGCGTTCCATTTCATAGAAAGTATTTAAGATTGTTGCACTCCAGCTGTTACAGTTTAAAGGATTCATTTAACGTTTAAAAGTAACTGGGTATGATTTTGTGGTGTGTGTTTTTTGGGTATAATTATAAAAACAAGTAGTAGTAGAAAATTATTGATTTTCACGTCACGCCAACCCATTGCAGCATCAGCGTCATGCGGATCCTTGTTTCGCAAAGATTTAAGCATCATTACTCAATATACTCGTAACACAAAGATATATCTCAGTATATCGCGTTTTTCATGCTAATACTTTTTCGTAAAATCACATTTGCCCAGTCCTACATTTGCTACAGAGCCCTAAATATATTAAATATTAAAATGTGACGTCCAATTACAATGAGAATTGACACACCGCGTCCTGAGTAAACATTCGGGGATAGGAAAACCGCAATCGATATTAACCTTACAAAAATCAGTGAACCTCAACAAATAATTATTCGAATGAATCAATGCAGCTCATATTTATCAATCATAACAGTTAACTGGAGTTAATAGGGTAATTAACCATTCTACTATTTGCTTTACAGTATTTATAACGTCAATGACTCGAATAAAAAGCAGAATTCATTAATTCCAAATGATCGTATTTAAACCAGATGTAACGGTTCATGTCACCTCTGTTGTTGACTTGAGGCTTTAAATAAATGATAAATGATTACTAAAAAAAAATATTTTTAAAACTTAATACGGACCTCAAATGACTTTCTCGGAGACACAAAAGGCCAAAGTAAAAATACGATACATCACAACATTCTAACAAGTTGGCACCTCGCAGATCTTAACGTCTATAATGTAATTTGAACACGAAAAACTAGATACTTAATAGAAGTTCTGCTAAAGTTCTATCACCATCTGGCGCCAATTGGGAGAAGTGCCAAAACAAACTAACTGATAAAGTTACAGAAAATCCGATACGAAGTTCGGAAACGTAGAGCCATCTTCAAATGTATTTACTTACATTAAATAAACCAGCCGTCACCCAGCTTCATCTGGGTAGTTTAAGAGATACCTCAAGGTAGAAGTCCAAGGAAGTCGATTGACCTATATGCTATTAGGCAATCTTGAAGAATTTCCCATACTAAAATCTTTAGATGGATGACTAAAACGTCACAATTCTGAGTACTATCCAGTGCCTAATCCTATTTACAAGAGCTTCTAAGACATTGATTAATATAGAAAATTATCCCCCAAGTGTCAAGGAACGCCTACGATATCCTCAATCTACACACAATTACTGTGTGGGTACTTGCAACCAATAATTCTGTGCCTCCTGTGATGAGTGATATAAGTTGAGTTGTACTTTTTGTGATTTTTACATTGAAAATTCAGAAAAATTATTTCATCTACAAAAGAAGGTCTAGAAGAAGAAGTCTAACCTACTTAGATCGCGAACTAGATTTTTATAAATCTTGTTTTTGTTCTCCTTATAAGTGTCGATTATTTATTTGTTTGAGTTACGAAGGTATGATATAAACAACTTTGCAAAATACTAATATTCTGGTAAATTTTGTAAGACTAAAGAATACACGGTAAGCGTAGTGACTCCACTTCTTATATAATTATGTACTCACGCGACGACGCAGTAAATAGCAATTTAACTCGTACAACGCTATATGCCTAAAACTTTGTTCACCTCAAGGCTTTCGACTAAGAAATTCAAGCAAATATGTATCGTATGTCAAAGTTCGAGAGCTTCTACTTCTTTGACAGTCAGAATCGCTTTGTCACTTTCGCGCTTGGTAAGGCTAAGTTATGACTTTGATTAATCTGTAATGAACTATGTAAGTATTAGGTATCTTAGTTTTATTAGTCGTCAAAATACAACTATATGTACTACACTTCAGATCATGACTTGATATTATTGCCATGATATTACTTATCCATCCATACTATCCATACTTCCATACTAATCACATCACACTAATATTACAAAGGCGAAAGTTTGTGAGTATGTGAGTGTGTATGTTTGTCTTCACGTCTAAACGGCTGGAGCGATTTTAATGAAATTTGGTATGGAGATAGCTGACACCCTGGATTAACACATAGGCTAATAAATCGCGGGTAACACCGCGGGGCACAGCTAGTATTATTATAAATGTGAAAGTAACTCTGTCTGTCTGTTACGGTTTCACGTTCAAACAACTAAACCGATTTAGATGAAATTTGGTATGGAGATAGTTTGAGTCCCGGGTAAGGACATAGGATAGTTTTTATCGCGATAACCGACATCTACGCGGGCGGAGCCGCGGGCGAAAGCTAGTGATATTATAAACAAAGGGCCCTGATTTTCACACTCGAAATGGAATGAAAAACTGAAGCAGTAATCAAAAGGTGATTGAAGCAAGTTCGACATATAATGTATAACATATTCTTCGACATATAATGTGTGGTCAAATTAGTTCTATTCAAAGGACCAAGATTGTTACATACACATAATTCTGATTACTTGTAGGTACCTGTATAATCGGATTTTGCACCACAGGGGGTGTAATACCTCAGATAACTAAAGCAAATTGGTAATACATATCCCATAGACTATTCGCTGCTGAAATTAATCACACTTTTCTGTTACAAACATGTTGTATGATTAGGTTATGTTAGGGTCCGTTCCCACTTTTCGTATGTCGTCCGACACGCTACAATTTAGATATCATTCAACCCATTAAAAATCGGGTGGTCTAGTGGTAGAACATTCACTAACTAGAGCACCCAATTTTTAATGGATGTAATATTTAACTGATGGTGGGTTGTTGAACGATATTTAAATTGTCGGGTGTCTTATTCAACATACTATGTTGTGCCCATTGAGGCTGATGTATCCGATCTCGTCATATTATTGACCTCTTTTTTGCATCAGTACTCTAATATGGTGTATAATATAATGGTGGCAGCACCTTACCTGCATATACAGTTTATAAACAGAGAAACATTGTAAACATTGGCAACTTGAAAAGAGTGGCCACGAGTTTTTATTGCCTGTTCTTTTCTCGGGCTTTACCTATTGTTTGCGAACAGGCATTACCAGTAAATGTAGAATCGACTTTTCACAAGTGTAGTATTTTGCTTCCTAAGTAAATAAATCATTTTTTATTTAACACACGACAAGTGGGAACGGGGTATAAGTAACTATATAGGTACATCAAGTAAGTTATTCTACAAAAATAAAAGCATCCAAAGATACTAACTATATATATAAAAGGAGAAACTCACTGACTGACTGACATATCAACGCAGGGCCTAAACTATAAGGGTTAGAGACTTAAAATTTTCGTCAAAGGTTCCTTTTATATCGTAGGGGATCACTAAGAAAGCATTTTTGAAAATTCACCCCTTAAGGGGGTAAAACGGGGGTGCAAAGTTAGTATGAAACTTTGCTGTTAAAATACTTTGGTAACAATCTGACATCCACGCGGGCGAAGCCGCGGTCATAAGCTAGTCTAGTAATAATAAAAGAAAAGTTTAACCTTCTGATGCCAATCCCGAATTTTATTGTTAACAAGGAAAGAAAGTTGTAATTTGTTTCTCTTTTATAAAAAGTAGCTCAAATTGTTTAGAAAGTTTTGAACGCAAGCTCTTAAAAGGAAACCAAATTCTTTGATAAGTCAATAAAAACAAAATAAAGGTTTAACATTAAAGTGTTAAACCCATTACGGAATTTAATTAATTGTTTATACATAAATTTATTGGTTGAGGATTAAGCTATTAATTAATTTTCAACGTTTTATTTAATTTTTAAAACAGGGTTATCACATTTTTATATTATTTATGACGAGTGTGTTGTATCATATGTACCTATACTTATGATGTAACACGAGTTATATTATTAGTTGATGTTATATTAATTAAATCTTCGTGATCTAAAAAAATAAACATCAACCACGTTTCTATTTTTAGGCCACGATGATTTAAAAAAATATATAATCAAGTGACAGATGTATATCTAAAGAAAAGGGGTGAAAATCATCATAATCAGATTTCTAAAATATTATCTTCTAAAAAGGTTGTTTTGTTACCAGTCCACAAGATAAACATAAATCCTAAGCCGTTTTTTACGACCCCCTCGGGAGGTATCACGGAATGGAGCCTTCTTAGCTGAGACATAAGCTACCACAAACAAAACAGTCCATATGGTACAATTTTTCATAAAAAATGTGAATAAAAACTGTAATAAAGTAGCGACTGAGGACGTAAAGCTGTTGATCGTATGCCGTCAGTGTTATAATGAAAATATTAATAGATTTTGTTTGTTTCAGTTCAAACAGGTCATAAGTTGGTTATCAGAAATAAGAATCTACCACTCACGCAAGTTCAATATAATTATAACTTACTTACAGTAAATGAACGATTTTAGGAAAAAGTTTATAAATAAATAGTTAAGCAACTCACTTCACAACACATTTGTATATTTTTCCACAAAGCTCAAAAGATTTCTTGTACGACCTAAGCATTTGTTCCTTCCTTTCAATTACACCAGATTTAGAAAAAATCTAAACCTCAACAAAAAATATTGTATTATATTTTCCCAAGATCACGTATTACCTGCCGACATTATTAAATAAGACGCTGAGGTAAAAGTTCAGACCTACGTGCCCGCATTTTTCCAAACCGTTGTCACTGCCCCATTTATTTTCCTTCCCTTTGTTCAAATCGTCAATACAAATTTGAATCTGGGTAGTTTGACGAGACGATACAACTTTTGCAGGAAGAAATCAACAACGAAATTCAGCGACCCAAAAGTTATATTACACCTATATCAAGTTCCAAAGAACAATAAAGCTTTTCGGGAACTTGTGTCAATCAAGGCGAACGTCTTTCTTGAACATATAAATAGAAGAGAAGGATTGTAATAACACCTAGATCTACATATTTTAACATACTAGAGCAATCTGACACTTGTAATTCAAGGCACAGTTTATTGACATGGCTTTGATTCTGCCGTTTATTAGACTTCCATGACAGTATTTTCTTTGATATGTTCTTTTAAGACGCAAAACTGATCGCCCGATTGTTTGTTACAATGTAAACGTATTTATGATACTCGTTGAAACGTTTCAGCCTGTTAATTAAAGAATGTATCTGTGTTACTATGGCTTAATATTCGCAAAAAGATCCCTAACATGACTATGTGTTTATTGTAACCGTAGGAAAATGTGCTAAGAACGAATCGCTTAGTACTCTGCCTTCAAAATTTTCATCTAAAATTTACATCAGCCTAGTAACGATTACAAATAACCTTAGTAAAAATATATTACCTTTATTTTATTATCTTCTCAAAGAGTAATGAGGAAAAATGGTTTCTAAGTTATAATAACACTGGATATAAAGTAGCAAATGTAGGCTCGGGGTTTAAAATGTAAGACAGGCACAGCGTTTTGATCTGATTTTATTATTGAATGTTTAACAAGATGTACTATTTCCAATTTAGACAAATACGAGCAACACTTAACTGACATGCCATGTTATCATAAAAAAAAACCGGGCAAGAGCATTTCGGACCATCCTCAGTGTAGGGTTTCGCAGCCTTAAATAATTGCATCAGCAGAAGAGTGTATGTTCATGACACTTAGGCCCTTTTGTTGAGAAAAGCAGTTTTTCTGCTATAACTTAATAACGGTATATCCGATCATGTCCGAAATAATTTTAGTTTAAAGTATTTATAGGAAACCTTATAATGTTTTTAAAAGACGTGTCGAATGATCTGCCACACGTTGATGACAGCCGAAAAGAAAAAACAGTATCTGTTACAGTATGGTTGCTCCCCTAAAAATATTTATTTTTATTATTTAGCTATCAAACTAGCTACTTAGTTTGATAGCTAAATAATAAAAATAAATAGGCCACTAGAAGACACCTTTCCACCAAATTTTATCAATATTCATTGAGCAGTCCCTGAGTAAAATGCCTGTGACATATAGACGGACAGACAGACAGACGGACAAGACGAAACTATAAGGGTTTTTTGCCAATTTGGCTACGGAACCCTAATAAAAATCATTCTACCTAATTCGCTCTAGAAATGTATACACAAGTAATGTCGGTTTTGAACGCGTAAAGTTCCGTCGACATTGCCATTACATACACATTAAACAAGTCTAGGCTGAAATCCTTACAAATTCTTGCTTCATAAAATAATTCGCCAACTTAAATTGAGAGAGGCGTTGTTTACTTAACATTTACAACCCACACAAATTATTCAATCAAACTTCTAGGCGAGGTCATATTATAAGTGATGTCGTTCTAGGTTGGTCCTTTAATTTGTCTTGGAAAATTTAATATCACGCTTTTATTTTTAAACGAATATATAATACTTATGCCTCTGTGGTGGGAGTGTATCCGACTGCTACGCAAGAAGTCGTGGGTTCAATTCCCACACGGGACATTGTGTGATCCACAAATTGTTGTTCCGAGTCTAGGTGTACTTTGTGTCCGTGACTTGTATGTTTGTAAAGTCCCCCGCGACACAGGGCTAGTACCCTACTGCGGGAGTCATCTTTAAAAAAAAAAACAAAAAATCGTTTTTATTATTGGTAACTTTGCTACTGCATGGTCCATAGAGGTATTGCCTTTATGCGTTGGAAAGTACATTAACAGTCAGCACGAAAGTGTGGTTATCAGTTGGCATGTCTACGTAAGATAAGATGTTAATGCTTCTATATAATAGCTATCTATTAAAGAATGTTATTAGCTACGGGTCTTAATTCGAACATATTGCAACGGCCGTAGACACGGGTCCATCTACCCGTGAGTGGTCATGGGTAGACGGACGGACGGACGGACGTTGCAATACGCTCGAAACATCGGGCAATTAAATAAAGGTAGCTAATTAGCTTTAAAATATTTACACGAATAAGCCTCGTAGCTTATAAAATTTTACAATGTGTACAAATCGCGAAAATTTACGAACATAAATAGCTATCTAAACATGGTTTTAATGGCATTGAAATAGTTAACGAGTTTTTGAGCAAATCATTAACCAAATCATTTTATTGCAACTAAGTATACCTACACACTTGGTTTTAAATATTAATGTGTACTTAAAACTTAAGGGGGCATTACACTGAGAGAATTATTTATTTAGCGCTACGTACACAGCGACATGATCGCCGGCCTCGCTCTTCCGCACACAACCACTACTTCACAGTGCGCAGGAGTCCAGGTCAAAATAAAGTAAAATATTCGTTCGCACATATGTTAAACTACGAACGCCATGAATATGACAATACGAAAATGCACGATTTTGCATTTTTCCGCAACTTCAAGATTTATTTGCGGGATCAAATTAAGACATATCCTTAAATTTCTCTATATCATCTACTAGAAAATCTCTGACACAATTTTTTTCGTGCCCTAATATTAAGGTTTTCTATATACATTTTTGAGAGAGCCGAGCCCTGTTTCGCGTAATCTACCCTTAACCCATTTAAAGGATTGCAATATTTAAGCATGTGTTTACGATACAGATATATAGATATTACAGTACGCGTATAAAATTATATTAATTAACTAAATTATAGGTATGAAATAATTTACGATTTAATTTCAAGCCTTATAATAGGTATTCTGTAAGGCATTAGTAATGAACTAGAAACAGGCATGACGTTATTACGTATATCACGAAGTTAATAATTCTGTTTCGTGTTGATAAACTAAATCGCGACGATTTGTACACATTATGTAAATATATATATTACGGGTCTTAATCGCGTGAATAATTTAAGGTAAAATACTTTGTTTATTGCCCGACGTTTCGACCGTATTGCAACGGCCGTGTTCACGGATAGTAACAGTGGAACAAGGTATTTTTCCTTAAATTATTCACGCCATTAAGACTCATAATATATATATATATATATATATTTTCATAATTCTGTTTCGGTATGTATCTATCTACTTAACATTATATTTAGGACGTTTTTTAAAAATTTCAAGGCTACTACACATCAGTTACTAGTTAAGTACCCAAGTACCGAATTGATGAACAAGGTACTTTTTGTTGTCCTATCAATCAAAGTCAGTAAACATAATTTTATTTTAATTCCAAACTTATTGTCTAAAAACTTCAAACAAATTACGTTCAAATAAGTTTTTACGCTGTTAGCGCTTTTATCGATTTGTAGCCTAGTGTAGGTACAACTAAAATGGATGCCTAATTTAAACTTAGAAGGGTAACATCGTCAATAAAACTTTTGTTAATTACTGTTAATGTCTAACTTATTTTCTAAAACAAAACAGAAAGAAAACTAATAAACGGCTAAACTTAACAGACTAAGTAAGGGTTAATCGATCGTCAATATTGCCTGTCTGGATTCAGTATTAAACCAATACCTATTTCATAGGAACACTGTTGCTGAACGCCTAAATAATAACAGACGTTCACTTAATAATTAAACTGTAATTAAATGGAAACAGCGCTCTCTAGCGGCAATGGATGCACGACATCAATAGTCCACAGACTAAGAGACTTGTGTCTCGTGTCGTACTTGTCTTGTCTCTGAATGAGATTTCAGAGGCAATAATTCAATCAAATTTTGAAGAACATGTGGGCTTTAAATGCTTTATACCGAATTGAAATGAAGTACGTATTATCAAGATTATTGGAAGACTCGCTGATTCATCAGAAATTTGTTGAAAGGTTAATGTAGTTTGTCAGACTTCATTTAACTTTAACAATATTACAACAATGCAATTTATAAATTAAATTTGTAATAGGTACACGCTCGTCTACAATAATACCTCAAAGCGAAGCCAGCTTTTACGAACTTATTTGAAAATTCTCATCTAAAAATTTCACGCTTGCGATATTTTATTCGCAAACTCCGAAAACGTGTTCAGACCTAACTTGTCTTTTACGAATTCGGTGTACGAGTTCACCGAAAGTTACGCACCGCGTCAATTTTAAATGAACGCAATATGTTTAAGTAGACCGAATCACCAAACTCTTCAAGCTGTAAACATAAAACTTCCATGTACACCACTCAAACTGAATTCATAATTGATATTACGATGAGAATGTGTAACTTGCTTCTTAATATTGGATCTGTCTGTCTTCATAAATGTTAAAACTATCTACGACCTCTATTAATGAATTAAAACAATTGTAATCGTTAAACCAATTTATCTGAAACAGCAGTATAATCCCAAATTATACCGCTGTATTCCTTGCCAAAAATAATACGCATTAAATGTTGGAAATGAAAATAATTTAAACGGTCGCATAACTGTTACTTTGAGTCACTTAAAATAAATTTTAGCTGACATTTCGTATAATAGAATTAAAAATACTCTCCATTTATACATATCATTATGTTAACAACGGGTGTTTCGTAAACTCAAGTTTAAATAGATAGGTACCTCGTCTGCTTACTCACAACAGATTTAATTCAGAAATCCACGACAAAGACGTCTTCCCATGGTCCCTTTATCTTATTGAATAAAGATCAAGTTCGCTTGTGCTGTTAAATGTCGTTTTTAATCAAAGACCTTCGAACTTTTGTTTTGTTTTCTTGTTTGTTTTGCGATAATAGAAAAGTTCTTAATTGATACCACTCTTTGTTTGTTCTTTAAACTCGGTTCGCATTGTGAGTTCAATCGATTGGGTACCTTACTGATAGGCTAACCAAGCTTTTGTCGGCTCACAATAAACGCGTAAGAAAAGGATCGAAAGAAATAAGCAGTGTCACTATAGTAGTCAAAGTTGTCATGCTTTCTTGATTTGAATTCAACTAGCCTATGTACAAGGTAATTTATACAAGTTTGGTTTACTAGAAAGAGAGGAATTTGGATGCAGTATTTGACAAAATCGTATAGCCAAAATCAGTAACTTGTATAGGTTTTGGCTAGGCTTTTAAAGGCTAACCTTATATAACAAATCTATGCTAGATACTGCATGTACGTACCTAATAAAAAGTTTATTTTATTTTATGAATATAGTGGCCTACCTTCTAAATAGTAAGTTAAAAAAAATATGGTTTAGTTTTAATAACATTATATTATATTTGTTAGTAGTTTCTACAATTATTTAGTTTTAAAGCAGCTTACTAAGCTTACGAAATATTCCGATCTCACGAATTGCAGTGTCTACTCCAGCGTATTACTGAAGGCTTAAATCAGAGGGATGGTCGACTGAAAGCAACTGTTTACTAACTTATAACTTACTGCGATCACAAAGCCGGCTTACCTAGCTTCATAGTACAATCAAGACAATGTTTCCCTCAACCTCGCGTGTCTCAAAGTTTTAGCAACTTTATGCTGTGTGTGAAGTTATTTTACATAAAACTTTATTCTCACTTAACAAGAACACATATTTGAGTAAATAATACCAATTTTCTTTCATCTATTTTCCATTAAAACTATTTGATTAGCAAAAGCAAAACTTGTGGAATACATTCTTCCAAAACAAAGAGAGGATCTCGGTGATAAGCTCAAACTAGGTACAGAAGTTTTCAGTGCCTAATTCCCACAACATAACAAACTTCGTACGACAGGCCTATTGTAGTTGTACCTACTTACTGCTACCAATAATTATATAGAATAAGAAAACATATTAAAATATACCTACTCAGATTAGATATAACAAAGCAAAGGTTATCACTACCTAAATAAATACAGTACATCTCAATACAAAAATCATAGTAGAGATTCTCTGCACGTTCAAATAACAAGGAAACTATCGAAAACAAATCACTGACCAACCGTTTACAGTGAATGTTTTTATCTCACATTGTATGTGGAGTACCGACCCATTTCTTGATAGCCGAACGCCTCAACCTTTTCAGTATTCACCGAGCACTTTAAAAGTTCGGTGAAAATATTCAATTGGGCCCAGCGTGGGCCGAGTTGATATGTAAGTAAAACGTGCCAACAACAGAGACTGAGGGCCATACAAGACAAGCTCTGTGTGCTGTTTACTTACACTAGTATGTCAATATTTCTATTGTTGAGTATTTTACTCGTATTTGCCTGAATACTTGAGTAAAATTCGAAATACATTGTCATGTCAACAATAGGTATCTTTAAATTGGAATAGTCTGAAAAGCGGCAAAATTGATAATATAATTTAACCTGTTATCATTACAAATAATTATATTACTTTAAACAGATTGCGTACGGTATTAATAGGCGTATACAATTCTTAATTACCTAGTGTCAAAATAGACATTGATTAAAGGTATATTGGACCTTAAATTTGCTAAACGTTGACATAAACCTGATGTACAAACTAGCTAGTAAACTACAAAATAACATCTCAGGTAAACGATTGTTTTGTCTCCTTTTATTATAGACATTACTTTTAAACCCTCTTAACTTTATAACCGAAAATACCAGATAAGATAAACATTTTATTTGGACCGGTTAACTTTAAGTGCTACCAGACTATACGATTTGGTCGTAACCAACCGTTTAGATACGGCCGACCAGTGGCGTAAATTTATCGTCCACGCTTGAGTCGTTTTTTCTCAAACCCTCTCAGATGAAGAGATATTTTTTATCCAATGGAGTTGGAGAGAAAAATTAAATCCTATTAGATTACTAAGAATGCGCAAGAGCTATTGTTAGGACGAAAGCGGTCGGATACGACTAAACCCAGTGATGTGTTTGGCCTTTTAAACGTTGGTTTTTTAACTCTTCCACACGCTTACAAGGTTAAAGGGTAGGTGTCCTACTTTTTTAAAAAGCTCTGCATTTAATAAATATGAACACACTAAAAATAAAACGTTAAGTTTAATAAAATATTGCAAAGCAAAGGTTATACCGAACCTTGTAAGCGTGTAGAAGAGTTAAAAACCAACGTTTAAAAGGCCAAACACATCACTGGGATTAGTCGTGTCCAACCGCTTTCGTCCGAGCAGTAGCTAGTGCACATTCTTAGTAATCTAATAGTATTGAATTTTTCTCTCAAACTCCATTGCATAAAAATATTTCTTCACCATAATATCTCTTCTGAACGAGGCGTAATGTAATCATAGCACACGAATAAAGATTATTGACGAGTGACGAGGCACGTGCTTCACATACTATTCGCCGCCTTACTCACAATATGTGTATCCGCATAAAACAGTAAAATTCTTTATGTGTAGGCACCGTTCGAAACTCCAAACTACCAACACTTTGTAAGCACTTTACCTTCAACGTATTCATTAAAACCTTACAAGTAACGTCCGACAATCTCTAATGCAGTTTGCTTTTCACAGTACCTACACAAAATAGTCTCGTTTGGAGAATTTTGCGTCACCGAATAACGTATTTATAAGGAATTTATGCATGAATACAGGCCCAGGTATATGAGAGCTACAAAATCTCATATTTCACTGAGCATCGGTATTCGTGAAGACATCACATTGCCGTGAATACTTTATAACGACATTCAAATTTTGTACGACGCGTCAGCTTTATGTAGGTAGCTGAATATCGTGTGAGCATAAAATATAAAATGCTTAAAAAGTTTGAGATTGTTGGGTTCTGAAGTATAAAATGATAAATAAATAAGTCTATATTTACCTTCTGACAGTGTGTTTTGTTTCATTTGAACAAGAAACCTTAATTATAATCTTCTGGCATGTGATACGAACCTGTAACAAAGAATAAACAAAGTCAATACGCTGAATAAAGGAACAAAACATAAAACTACGTAAAGAATAAGGTCTGAAGGTTATATCTATTTATAATATTGCACTACCGTCACGTCCCAACGGCAGTTTGACAGCACGACTTAATATTTCTGGGCAATATATTTTCTTTGTATCCGAAAAATATATACAACCTACATATTTATGGAAGACTTAATAAATAATGAAAAAGAAAAGAATGTTGTCTACGTAAGCGAAAATATCTAAGGAAAATATATTTCGAAATCATATTGAGGTAAAAAAATAACACATTTTTATGGCTGTCACCATAACAACCTTAAAACAAAACTGTTTCCGTGTTTATTTATTATGCTTTAACAATATATATAGGCGGCTGTAGCCTAATGGCTAAGGCATCGGTCTCGCAATCATGAGGTCGCGGATTCGATTCCTACCCATTATACTACCGACGTGAACCCACTCCTAACACAAGTCTTTGAGCTTAGTTGGAGGGGTAAACAGGATTGCTAGTAATATGGCACCCAATCCCACATTGCTAGTTCACTAATAAAAAAATAAAAAAACTATTGTCAATAATATATTGTATTGTTAAAGCATATAGTATGAATCAGCTATGTACTTAGTATTGGTATAACATCAGATGCTATAGCAATACTAAGTACATAATCCGGGGATAATACAAAATCTATATTTATATGGAATAATATGGCATCAAAATAACGAATGGAGCTTATCTAATAACTATTTAAAGCGGATAAAGTAATTTACTGCAATGAAACCAACGCAATAACATCGTTCAATTATAATTGAGCATAACCATTGCGTATCAGTTTAGAAATTAAACTTCATTTTTGATTATATTCGTTTTATTACATTTAAACTTTCGCGTTGCATGATTATAAATATTTATTACTAGCTGTGCCCCGCGGTGTTACCCGCGTTTTATTAACCCATGTGTTAATCCAGGGTGTCAGCAGTCTTCATACCAAATTTTGTTAAAATCCCTCCAGCCGTTTAGACGTGAAGAAGTAACAAACATAAACACTCACATACTCACAAACTTTCACCTTTATAATATTAGTGTGATACGGGAATTAACGTTATATATTATTACATTTTTTTAAAGACAGCTCCACGTATGGTACAGGATTTATGTTGCGGGAATTTTACAAACATACAATTAACGGATACAAAACACACCTAGACTCGGAACAACAATTTTGTGAATCACGCAAAGCGGTGTCCAGTGTGGGAAACAAATCCACAACTTCTCGCGCAACAGTCGTACATCGAGTCGCAGATAAGACAGCCAATTTAACCTAATATATAATAATAATAATATCTTGGGACAACTCACACAACGCTATCTGATCCCAAACTAAGCAGAGCTTGTACTATGGAAACCAGACAACTGATAAACATACTTATATATTTTTAAATAAATACATATTATAGATAAGTAACACCCAGACACAGAATAAACCATCGTGCTCATCACACAAAGTTTTATCCTGGGTGGGGATCGAACCCACGACCTCTTGCGTAGCAGTCGGATACACTCCCACCGCGCCACAGAGGCAGTCGCTATATATACAATATACTTACTCGTATACTATAGGAAAACAAAACCAAACTTAACTTATGACTACTACTTACTGACTAGTCACTAAGTACTACTCAATAAAGTCGTAAAGAGTACTGAAATTCTCACACACTTATTTTTCATTAGACGTTAAGTCGACGACGAATGTACAATCCCCTATAAAGCTGCCGGATTAAAAACATAACAAATGTAACCATAAACCCCATATTTCTTTCAATAAACAGCAACATTTAAAGTAACAAAGTGAACAAACGCAGAATTCTCACGCGAAAGTTTTAAAATGGTGAAAATATCGTTGTAGTTCACACCCAGCCTTCTTGCAATGTAATTACTTAGATTCATGAAGCTAACAAGCTACGAACACAGAATATCAAGGATACAGAAGACAACCTACTTAGAAAACGCGCACACACTAAGGTTGAGATCATTTTATTAAGCGTACTTTGACTTAGCTTCGTTTAGGATAAATTTCCCAAAAAAAATAATATATCGTTTACTTTATAGACGGATTTTAATTTTCTAAGAGTATGCTAAGTTTGAGCTATGACCAATAATTTTAACGCTCAATATATACTTTGTCAAGATTTTTTCAAGTTTTACCTAGCTATGTATCTATACTATATATATATTTCAGCCATAGACATCGCATCGTACACGGACGCTAAATTCGAACAAAATTGACCAACGTGGTCTTCGATGCATGTCCATGCACGCCGACGTCTACGTTGGAAGTACGTATGAAGATTACCTTCTGTACTCTCTTTATTCTGTGCTACGAACTAGAACTAAGCTTGATTACACAGTAGCTGTGTTTAATTTTCTAATCCATTGGTACAACAGTAAACATTTAAGTTTGTGTTGCTTTAACATACATATGCTTTTAGAACTAGCTTTTCCCGTGTCATAATTAATGTTTATAGATTTTGTGATGTGTGAACTATATAACTGTAAAGTCCCAATAAAATTCGTTAAGTACTTTTTGCGAGAAAGAGCAACTAATATCCACCCATCCATCCTCACATACTCCCGGCTTGCAATACGGTTGAAACGTCGGGCAATAAACATGGTTTAAAAATTAATTATTCACGCGATTAAATACCCGTAGTATATATAATTTATAATATTACTAAGATTTTGATTTCGAATCTCGAAAGTGAAGTTCTCACAGCCGTTAGCTACAAAAATTCACTAAACCTGGGACGAAGAGAGTTTTTCAAGACTGATGTCCAACCTTTCAGGAATAAGAGAGGAAAAGAAGACCTCACCTGATCGGAGGATTGTCCCTTTGTGTTGGAATAAAAGGACAGATGGCATACGTAAAAGTTCAACTACCTACTCTATTCCCACTAAAGGTAAATAAGGAATATACAAAGAATAAACTACAAGCATTCTACAAATTGCCCTCGATACCACTACAACACAAATTGATGGCATAGAGATGTCACTCTTCTATACGTATGAAATTCAAAGCTCCATTTTGCTCTATGTAGATAAAGCAATATGTTTGGAAGTTTAGTGAAGCGCCTCTACAAGGCGACTCTACAATGTGGACTCTATGAATAGAGCTAGCATAACTAACGAGAAATAGCTGACTCACACGGCTCTATATTGTAGTATAAAGTGTTCACAGTAAATTGTTTACTGCCGCATACATTCCCCAGGGCCGTGTGGTGCCGGCTTAAGAATAGTACCACCCCATCTCTTCCCGTGGGTGTCGTCAAGGCGACTAAGGGATTTCACTCCGGAGGACGGGGAGCAGCGTCCTCTGCGTACTTAAAGCCTTACTGCGATCGCCAACCCGCTCGCCAAGCGTGGCGATTATGGCAATTACCCCCAGGATCTACTGGGGAGACCCGTGCCCAGCAGTGGGCCATCATATGGGTTGATATGATGATGACATTCCCCAGGGTAGGTTTACAATGTTTTGTTGCTATTTTGGAAATATGTAACAATAAATCAATGATGTTTTATGTAACTTCTTAAATAACATTAGATCATACTATGCTATTATAAAAAGTCGTAAAAGTAGGAAAGGTCTCATGATTTTAATATCACGAGCGAAAAATAGAAAAATGTAATCTGCTGCTTTCATCTGTTGACGCCGGCGATGCGACACTGGCATAAAAACATGGCCAATTGTCAAGATTTTAAGGAACCGCTTACTTAAAACATAATTAGAACATTAAACAATATGAATATATTTTATCCTCCGTCAATCACAGTAGAGATCTTCGATCTTCCCGAAATTAGGATGGCACCCAATGGCCTTAATTTTAATTGCAAGGTACGCAATTTGTTCCTTAATGGATCAGCTGAATCATCACAATATTAGTAACTTAAATATTTGTCTGTATCTGTGTATTTATTTATGTATGTATAGATATAAATGTATGTATGTACGTATATATGTATGTATTTTTGTAAGTATGTATACTATTGTATAGTTATATTGTATTTCAGTATTTATTTTATATTCTCTATCTAGCTATTTTTATTTGTGTGTTATTAATTTACAATTAGGTTACTGCACACATTCCATTTCTACATCACCGTAAGGTTGACTGGCAGAGAATGCTTTTAGCATTAAGTCCACCTTTGTACAACTTTGTGCATAAAGTTGTAAATAAATAAATAAAATAAATATATTTTAATGTTAATTTACTCCTTATTTGCAACAGTTACATTTAGTTTCTTAAAATCTCGACAAAGGTTGAACCGATAATAAAATTGATTATTTATCCTCACCATCCATCTCGGAATAGAAAAAAAATTAGCTAAACCGCAATGGAACTACCGATAATTTTTTAAATGTAATTTCAAACACTATATTATTCGCCACTTTCGACCTGTGAAAAAAATCCAATATCATATCGATCAATTATAAACCTACCTCCTATTTTAATACAATACAAATTCCTTTGAAAGTTTCTAGAATGTACACACACAGCTGTCACTGTGTCATAAGTACAAAATGAAAATAATAATAAATGAGTAAAGAATTGATCGATAGCCATAAATAAAATATTTACGACAATTCAAACAAACAAGTTTCTTATCCAATCTAAATCTGATCTGTATACACGCTGTAGTATTTTTACGAACGATATGACTAATGATTGCTATGTTTGAAGGAGTACCTGTCTAGACTAAATGCGACTCGCACACGCGATTGGGTTCACTGAAATTATACCTACTTATGTTATGATTATTATACTAAACGACTGTCCCGACTTTACACAGTTGACTGCCTCTGTATAAATAAAAAATAAAATAAAGCCTCTGTGGCGCGGTGGGAGTGTATCCGACTGCTACGCAAGAGGTCGTGGGTTCGATCCCCACTCAGGATAAAACTTTGTGTGATGAGCACGATGGTTTATTCTGTGTCTGGGTGTTGTTTATCTATAATATGTATGTATTTAGAAATATATAAGTATGTTTATCAGTTGTCTGGTTGCCATAGCACAAGCTCTGCTTAGTTTGGGATCAGATAGCGTTGTGTGAGTTGTCCCAAGATATTATATTATATTATATTATATTATTATTATATTAATTTACTAATGACAAACTGTCAAAGTGAACTTTACATTTTGTTGTGATTGATGATTTTCATACAACAATACGGCCCTTGCCGAATATCTTTCGGTAGATTTTTGTCTTAAGTAAATTAAAACCTACAAATAATCAACCAAATATGTGGAGCCGTTCTTTAAAATGATTAATGATAAAAATACTGCTTTTATTAGATAATATAAATGATAGTAACTATTTATTATACGGGAATTAACGCGCATTGTTTACCTTAAAATTGCTTGACGTTTCGACCAGGTTGCACCGGCCGTGGTCACAAGCGGACACCACACACAGTCCGCTTACACAGCGACACTATCACCGGCCTCGCTCTTCAAACAACCATTACTTCACAGTGCGCAGGAGCGCAGGTCAAAATAAAATAGAATATTCGTTCGCACATTATGTTAGATTACGAACGCCATGACTATGACAATACGAAAATGCTCGTTTTTGCATTTTTCACATATACTTAAATTTCTTAATTTTGTCTACTAGAAAAACTCTTTGACTAGTGACACAATTTTTTTTGTGTCGTAATATTTAGGTTTTCTATATAATTTTTTGAGAGTGTCGAACCCTGTTTCGTGTAATCTACCCTTAAGGGGAAAACTACTCGCACTTGGCCGGTGTTGGTTCAAAGTGCCCCCCCCCCCCCCACTGCCCTAGAACATGATCCTGGAACTGCGGATAAGTCAGTAAATTGTAAACACTGTGGATATTTTTATTTAATTAAGCGTGATACTAAGTTATTTTGAAAAAATATTTGTTGAAAAATATTTCATGCACTTTTTTATTACGATAAACAAGCTGACACCCCGCGGCAATGCCCGCGTGGAATTCAATTCCAAACTCCCCCAAAAACTGTATATTATTTCGGGATAAAAAATATACATACTTTATTAACTTAAAACGTAGGTATCTACTGCTTTGTCGGCCTCGAGCAAATATAAAACAACGTACCTACAATGTTCTAATAATCTATACTAATATTATAAAGCTGAAGAGGCTGTTTGTTTGTTTGAACGCGTAAATCTCAGGAACTATGGGTTCGAATTGAAAAAATCTTTTTCTGTTGGGTAGCCCATTTATCGAGGAAGGCTATAGGCTATATAACATCACGCGACCAATAGGAGCGGAGCAGCAATGAGAAATGTTGCAAAAACGGGGAAAATTTACGCAGAAATGTTGCGGGACAGCTAGTCATTAAATATAAATAAAACGAGATAACACTGTTCTACACTTTACCTACACAAAAAAGCTTTAGTCTTGGATAAAGTTAAAGGTTTCTTTACATAATAATGTTGACTGACGAAGAAAGGCAAATATGAAACATTTCGGAAACAAGAGAGCCTACTCACAAGGTTAAAAAACCAAAGAATAATAAATTAAAATGAAACCAGAAACTTATGTTACAAGAACTTTTACGTTATAAGAAAGCAAAGCGTCCGAAGTCTGAAGGCCAAAAACGGTGTATTATAAACTTTTAAGTAGATAGTAGATACTTTATAAATTTGAACCGGGACTTAAATTAGATTAATTCGAAATTTTCAATTAAGAATCCCTTTTAGCCTACTTAGTTAATTGTTTGGTAAGTACGTACTCAGATGAAGAAATTTTCAAGAGGACGCTCAAGGAAATTATTAAATCTATACAAGTATCTGTCGGTGGAATTCTCGAGTCAGATTGACTCCTCAATAAGTATTTTCAACATAAAGATGTTAACGAAAGGTTAACGAAAGCGTTAACCCTCGCAACTTCGTCTGCGTCAATTTTCCCCGTTTTTTGTAATTCATACAAAAATACTAACATCGCGATTTAAAAAAAAACTTTTCTATCTTTTCTCATACGTACCTAATATACAAAAAATATCATTAAAATCGATCGAGCTGTTTCGGAGGAGTTCGACCACAAACCGAACACGTGATTTTTATTCAATAGTAATATCTCAACATTTATGTTAATGACTGTTAAAGTGACTCCCAGAGGTCTTAGACAACTCACTTACTTGCGAAACAAAACATCAAGTCTTCAGCCAGGAAACTCGATAGAAACAATTTAATCCCATCTCTAGTTACATTAACCTTTCTTGATTGATGCCTACTAATCTACGAGTATACTAATATTTAAAAGCTGAAGAGTTTGTTTGAACGCGATAATTTCAGAAACCACGGGGTTGAATTCAAAAATTATTTTACTGTTGGATAGTTCATTATCGAGAAAGGCTATATAACATCACTCGACGACGAGAGCGGAGCAGCAATGAAAAATGTTGCAAAACGGGAAAAACTGACGCAGACAAAGTTGCGTGTGTCATCTAAGTAGTAAAACAATAAAATAGCCAAAACATATCGTTCGAAGTTAGATAACATTTTTTAGGCAATAAGTACTACGAAACCCAATCATTTCAAAATTGGACATGTATTCACGGGCTACGTTTGTTTGTAAACAAATCCAATGAAACTTCATCGTAGGACAGGCAAACATCGGGCTTGACATCAAGCTCGATGCACCGAGAACATTTGGAAAATACAGTCAGTTTCATGGCGAATCTACTTAGGTAGGTAGGCACGTTTTGCCATTATATTAATGGGAAAACGTAACTACCTACTATGTTCGCAACTTATAGGCAATTTCTAAGGTTCTAAGTTAAGAAGGAAAATTTGAGACTGATTAAATCAATGCATAACCATATATCACGCTTAACTACGATTAAAGTATATAGATTTGCAGCACAACATTCTTTCAAACGCATTTGTAACGTTTATGAAACTTTTTTACTAAGACCGAGCTTTTTTACTAAGACTGTATGAATCAATTATGGAACATAAAAGCGGATATAAAACGTCAAGTCACAGATAATTGGAACTGTAGAAAGGTAAAATGAGTTGCGCGATAGAAATCGTGCTTTGCCTCAGAACATACTCGCAAATACCCTTACGAGATAGTCACGTACGAAGTTCAATTCTACACCTGTAGGGAAACTATCCTCATGTGAATTGTTATATACTATTACCTATTTATAATATTGATATTATGTAGATTGTGCGTTGCTCTAAAATTACCTATGAAGGCGAACCACTTCGCCAGAAAAGAAACGTTTCAGTTTATGAGTTGACGTAATATTTGATGATATTTTGTATAGAAAAATAATCGCTAACTGCTTTTTCAAGTGATCTAAATAATGTTCATCGGCACTGTGCATATCATAACCATAAAAAATCGAAATAAAAACCGCTTCGATGCCAGCTGATATGCGTTTTGAAAGAGAACGCAAATACGAAAACATTGGAAAATGTGAAAGAACCGCGAGAAAAAACCACAACCGAAATCTAGTATTAGGTCCTTTTCATACGTTACGATTTTAATCCGGCGCCGGGTAGCTGGCGCCGGATTGGACGGCGAATAGCGATCGGATCGGACGGACGCCGGAACATGTGAAAGCTACCGTACATATGCCACACCGGCATTTAAACCGTGTGAAAAGCACCTTAATGTAATTTAATACTTTGTGATCCATCCTAACCTAAAGGCTTCAGGTGGTCCCTCATGCCAAAAACTTTAAAATCCACTGCAGCGCAGAATAAAAAAGTTTACTCACATAAAAGTCATTCAACCCATCGATCAGGCCACTCGCAAATCCCTTAAACGTTAACTTAAACCGCTAGAGACTTGCTAGAATAAAAAGTCCCCTATTTTCTTTCAAAATACTTTCTAACATCTTATACCGTCTAAGAAAGCGATCCATAAACAGTGTGCATTTAAAAATATTGGCGCACCCTAAAAGGCGTGTCTATTGTGTGAATATAAGTAGTGCAGATAGGTATTTACTGAGCGAGGGTGAGGTTTCAAGTCACGTTATATTTTACGGGCCCATCAAACGGCAACGTGCACTGCCGCGGAACTTGAAGAAAGTAGTCTCTACTTAACTTCCTTATTAGTTTAACCTGTATAAGCACATATAGGCTGTAACAAGTTGATATGACAATTTTCGAATTAATTTTGACAAAAACGTGGTGGTTAAAATTAATAAATGCATCCGATGGGAACTGGTAAAAACCACAATGCCGGATACTTACCCCAGTATTCGAAAAAAGATCTACAAATAAAAAATGTGAACACTCTAAGAATAACACTATTATTAATATATCAAAACATCTCTACTATCTAGGTCTTTCATCTTTACTATCAGCCTATTTATAGAACCTTAATTATTATTGGTTTTGAGTAAATTCTGTTTTAATAGACCTATAATATATAGGATAGGCCTAACGATAAAATCGTTGGCGGGAATACTTGCCTCATGTAGGGATAGACTTTTCACAGTGATTTTTTTAAAAAAGAAACAAATTCTAATCTAAATTTTAATTAACTTTCTAAAAAGTATAACGTTTCAATTATTTAAACAATAATAACACAACAAAAATAGCCTTCCAAATTTTAAGTTAGTAATGATTAGGTGAATTACATCTTTCTGGGTTAGTCGGGTTACAAATTATAGTCACAAGAGGTTGGAAAAACACCTAAAAAAGTATGGTTACCCCTAGAGCAAAGAGCGTAAAACCTTAGGGCGACTATCCGCCTAAGTAAATAGGGCAACTATCATTTTAGATACGGAAACTTGCCTTTTTTATTTGCGAAATAAAAAGTTTTTAACATTATAACGTTATAAACAGTGTAATCTAAACTGTAATGTATGCGAAGAAACAAAACAATATCTGAATCTGCGTTAGTAATAAAAATGTTTAATAGAAATTACTCATCAATATAATTTCGACGCCAGTCAAAGTATCGCCGCGGGAGGTTTTTGCTCACACTTACTATACACTTGCGCCTTCTCTGATGGTTTACATACAATCTGCTAGAAGAATACCATAGTAAAGCTCTTTCCTCCTTCTTTCCGATTCCGATTGTCATTTTGATCAATACATAAAAAAAACAATCGTAATAGCGAACTGCATCTATAGTATATTGGTAATGTGTGTGTGCCCTAAGGTAATAATTATTGAACCTTTTAAAATAGAAAGAAAATATAACAGAAACGTTGGGGTACTATGCCGAGTCCGTAAGAAGTACCTGTACCAATTAAAAGTCTCTAATGATTAACCCTTATTGACTTCAAAAACTTGTTATAAACAAGTTCGTGTTCTTACACTAGAAAATATCGCTTTAAAAAATCGCACCCGAATCTCAAAGATCCATGTTTTACGAATCGTTTACATATCGACAAAACGATTCTTCAATTATCCATCCTAAAAAAATATGAATGTGACGATTTCATAACATTCAATACTCCGAATGTAATATAATAACGCATAAACAGGCAGTACCGCACTCGCTTAAGACACTAATATAAATCTTAAAAGGCTCATCGCGTCGAGGAATTTTCCCATTAGATTTTATGGATTTCCCTCTTGTCCGCACATTAAATTATAACCGGAGGGTAAACTGAACCAAGGATTGAAATTTAATTTCACCATTCTACAGGAACATATTTCACTTTAAATGAAATTTAGTTTTGTGATTGGTGTTTCACAGATTGTTCGTTACATGAATGTAATGTAATGTAGGTAGTTTTGAGCAGTTGTTTGTTTAATTTGAATTATAAAGGAATCGTATTATCAGGGCCGGCCTAAAACCAAATGAAATGAAATTATATTTTTCTATATATTAATTATTTTTTTATATTTATTGGATAGTTTGTTAGTTGTAGGTATACATATTCATAGCACATGCTATCGTCAACATTTAATTACGGTTTTAAATAAGAGCCATTTCGCAAATATGACATAATTGTATAATGAAACAAATAGCCATTTGAAAATAGCTATACACGTAATTTGTATAAAACGGTGTGTGAGAAATTTATGACTACAAAAGAAACAAAACAGTTTGTAAATGTGGTACATTAACTATCAATATTCAAGATTGATCTAATTTTAACATGTATTCGATAGTGTAAAATTATTTCATAACAGGGTAAATGAAGCGCTTGAAAATGCTGACATGTAAATGCGAAATGCCTTTTAATCAATAGAGCGACAGTATGTTAATCATTACAATTGAGAATCTATTTACCCACGTCTAAAGAGCCACTACATTAGGAATTACGACAGTAAATTGATAGAACCAGATGGGCAATGTTTTGCTAGACTGATTTCATCAGTGCATTGAATAGGTTCTATCAATGTTATACCCTAGATGAAATCACTAGTGCAACAGCTCACATAGACGCGGTATAACGTACACCGAGTCTCTGTATTCGCTTCGCCAGTTTGTAATAAGCCATAGTGTAATGGGTAATATCAAAGGAGGTCATAAGCTTCACCAGAGAATATGGTTCAATAAGCTTGCTGTGAATATAAGGCTCATCTATGTTCATCACGCAATACGATAGAGTGAACGATTCTGTATTTCTGTCGTTCTCGAATGTATGGATAGTATCTTCACTGTGTACACACATGCTACTATCTCAAGGATAGATGTAAAACTCTTTCTACAGCTCAACCTACGTATATAATTAAAAAAATATATATATAAATGAAGTTATCTAATAAATTTCTTTTAAAAGTTTTGATTACACGTACATTTCTATTCTAATTTCCAACCAAGACAGTTGTCTGTTCCTCTTTTAAGTGCGCGACTGTTCCCTTTTCACTTAGGTCTCCAAACTTAAGCCACAAGTATTTATGCACAAGCCCATTTTATAAAAACAGTTGTAAATATATTCGTTAACAAATAAGCGTCTTCGTAAAGCAAATGAATCTTTATTAATCTTAATAAAAACGAGTATTACATATCCAGTAACACAGATAGAAGCAGCTACAGTACAACACACGATCACAGCTACCTACCTTTACCACATTGTCCCATTATACACAGTCTCCAATCTCTTGAAATAGTCTTACATATGTAGTATAAGATGAAACATCAGAACTGTAACCTTTCGTAACCTTTAACCATTAAGGACATCGCGATCGCGACTACAGCCATTTTTTCACACGCTATTAGCATTCACTCGACTGTAGTAAGTATAGACTTTGTGAAGTTCTATCTTTTTACCCTTCAATTACCTGTGACGTTGACATTCTGATACGCTGTTAAGGGTTAAATACATGAACTCTTTACAGTAACCACAAGAATATTATGATACCATTTTTTATATTTCACTGTCCCGAAAATGTTTTCTTTTGTTTCTCAAAGGTAGACGCCACCCATATAAATTGCAAACGTTCACAATTATTATATATTAAGTCACTCGTTAAGAGTGTCTAAAACATCAAGGGCACAATTTACAATCATACAATAGGTGGCAAACGAGGGTCCCGAGACCTTATTTAGCATAACAAAAGAGTAGGTATATATATTTAAAGAAGCTCTCAGCGGTAATTGCGTTATGAAGCTGTGTTGCAAGGTCAGGTCTGTAATAGCAGTGATGTTAAGTAACAGGAGTAACAAGCTGTGACTTACAAGGACGTTGGAATAGCAAGGGCGGAGCAGCAAATAAGAACGGGTGCATTCACTTACAAATGGATTATAACGAGTTTAAATAAACGTCTTTCAGCTAAGAGTGTTTTAAACGTAGTGATTTTTAACTGTCAGACGTTGTAAATGTTAAAACATTTTTTAAAGACGTTCTCAAGTGCTGTGTCTAGTGAGTGTTTTAACTTGATTTCAACGTCATTAAGAAACTAAGTAAGTATATATTTTTACTGTTATAGCTAGAAATTAATATCTAATATCTTAGGACAACTGACACAACGCAATCTGGTACCAAATTAAGCAGAGCTTGTACTATAGAAACCGGACAACTCATAAACATACCTAAATATTTCTAAATTTTATAGATAAATAACACCCAAATACAGAATAAACCGTCGTGCTCATCACACAAAGTTTTATCCTGGGTGTCGAGCCCACAACCTCCGGCTTAGCAGTTAGGGTCACTAAACACTAGACCAATAGGCCAGTCAATTTAAAATTATATTAGCTTTTGTTAGTATTCGTTATTTACGCGAAATAAAAATACTTATTACCTAGTATTTTTGGATGGTGTGAACTACCATTTATATTCATTTCAAAATTATTGATATTAATTTTCGCATGTTCATTATCTAGATATATAAACAAAGCTATTAGAAAAGTATAGGAATTGCATCATGGCTATATTTCTTTTTTCTGAAATTTTGTAGATAGGTGTGGAGATACTAAAAGACAGAAAAACGATTACTACCAACGAACGAACTGTTATTTCCACAAAAAAAACATATACAAACCTTGAAAGGCTTCAAAATAATTTATTGAGTGAACACTATTGATACGAGTATCAACAATTTGAGAACTCATACAAGAAATAGTATTAGTATACGACAGACACAACTCACTAACCACCCCAAAGTGCTATTTCCCTGAAAAGCCCAATATAAATAAATCAAAACACTCCCCTTCGTTTTGAAGCGAGGGCGTGACTATCAACGACAATTTTTCTCCGCAAGTAAGTTGGTAATGCAGCCGGAAAATAAATTCCAAAGGTAAATGAAATTCTGATGCAGCATTTACTGAAATTTAATTAAAGGCCTAGAGGTCATCAGCAGTATGATTTCGTATTTCGTTGATGTTTTCGTGCCTCTCCCTCTCGTTACAGAAATAAGTAAACAAGAAAATTAATTAACAACATCAAAACCCTGACTGCTATTTTTACGGTCGCAATACTTGAATATCACTGTCACTCTCACAATAAAATTGTGATCCAATGTTAAAATCCGCTAAGCTATTTAAATTATAGAGTGGGACAAAGTACTAAGCTGCGTCTACATCGACCGAGCACGGTTCCCGAAGCAGCCTCGCGAGCCAAATTAACGGTCGGTGTGCCCTTGGCTGGGGCTGCCTCGGGCGCACGGCGCGGTGTGTTTTTACCCGATAGGTATGTTCCACCGTAACATAAATTTTAAAATTATGGTATGTTACACAACTGTCCATTTCGAATGCTCGTGGGCTTCTGATGGCTCGGCCTGCCTCGTAAGGCTCGCCTCGGTGTTTCCGCGCAAACAACTGCCTGCTGCCTATCTATAGATAAACGTTATCGTTCTCAATAATTATTTAATAACATTAAGGTGTGGGTATACTACATATATTTAAAAATAATTGGTTATCCGTCATGACCTATCTATACTAATACTATAAAGCTGTAGAGTTTGTTTGTTTGAAAGCGATAATCTCAAAAACTATTGATTCGAATAAATAGTTTACTGTTGGATAGGTCATTTATCTAGAAAGGATAAAGGCTATATAACATCACGCTATGACGAATAAGAGCAGAGCAGCAATGAAAAATGTTGCAAAAACGGGGAATATTGACGTATACGAATACACCCCAATATAGATGACGTCAAATCTTCTTTAGTAAAACTTACGTTTCCAAGAATCACCATATAAAGTGAAAGAAGAAAACTGAAACTAATTTCAGCCGACATTTTCTCAGAATTAACATCTGGCGTTAAATACTTAATGTCAAGACCTAAACGCAAACGGGGAATATTGACGTATACGAATACACCCCAATATAGATGACGTCAAATCTTCTTTAATAAAACTTACGTTTCCAAGAATCACCATATAAAGTGAAAGAAGAAAACTGAAACTAATTTCAGCCGACATTTTCTCAGAATTAACATCTGGCGTTAAATACTTAATGTCAAGACCTAAACGCTAACGGGAAATCTTCACAGAGCAATTAAATTTTTTCTTGTGACTTTAAACGAGGTCAGAGCTTGAAGAGTACAGTTATTTCGTAGAACAATAAAAAGCTATGGGTAATACCAGTCAAAGAGAAAAGTAATTAACGTAAAACCTTGGATTCATGGGGGACATAAGATGCACCAGTATCGTATCCAGGGGAGGCTAGGGGCTCGACCCTACCTCCCCAAAATCATTCTCACATTCGGTCACCCCCCCTTAACTGGATCCGCCACTGAGATGTACTACAACGTTCCGCAACATTGCATCTTGAATCAGAGCAATCAGTACGAAAATAAATATAAACATCTTCTACTAATAAATTGAAAAATATAACACAAGACCGAAGGTATTACGTATTTTAACTATTTTTCGTTCATGAGTGTACTTATGTTTTTACATTTCAAAACAAAAGTCAGTTTGTTACTTTTTTGAGACGTAGGTAATTTTTTAACGAACGAAATCTTTTTTTTTTATGGCAACTATGCCGGTGCCGACAATTCTGTCAATGTCAGCTAAGCGATGGAGAACGATATCATTTGTTTGCGGGTAAACAAATAAAAGCGTAACATTTTGACATCGATCAAAAATCTATTATTTATGATTTTGTGAAGCTGGATTAAAGAAGTTGTGTTATATAGGTTGTTTGTATTTTGTAAAAAGGTGTTAAGTATAATGTTCAAGTTCTAATGTTGAATCAAGTAATCGAAAGTAAAACAAAAAACAACATATAAAGAGCATACAATACATGGTTTTGTAATTATGAAAATTATTACGTCTTATAGATTATTGAGGTGCACATAGTCGTTGCACATGACGTGTAACATATTTTTAATATTTTGTAATAAAAATAAAAATTGATTAAGAACATTTTATTTATTCCTTTTTTCTATGAAACTGCTACCTATTGTCCTTGTAAACATTTTCATCTTTGTAGAAAAATTCAAAAACAAAATATTCTAAACAATAAGAACAATTACAAACGTATACAGTGAAATTAGTCTCGAGAAATTTTTGCATATGTAGTGGTGTGTATGTTACTTAGATATTAGAGCGCGTTTCCACTATATCGTTCTGGCCCTTACAAAAATGTTTCAATATCCTAACATTACTATTTAATTTAATACTTATCCCTAGCAACACTCTGATTTTTGTTTTCAATAAAAACAAGTTTTTATTTTAAAGAAAAAGGTTTTGACTTTATTAAAAAAAATATGTCATTCAATTTCACGTCCTTGAGCAAACGACAAGGCGACTACCGTGAAACAATAAAATATCGTGTCGTTCTTTAGATGATAGTAGTTTAGCTATAGGTAAAAAGTTTTGACCATAATAATTACGAAACAAAACAAATAAATAAATCGTCACTTGATAGTGGAAAGTGGAAACACGCACAAAACCAGAATAAACCAGTTTACTCTGTCCGCAGGTGCCACGTGCAGTCTGACGTCAGTCGCTTGATACCGTTAGAACATAAAGCACGCATTTCATTAAAATTATTAGATACGTAGTAGTTTCATTGTGAAATTTTGTATTTGTTGATTGTTGTTATTGTTTGTTATTATTGTTAAAATATTTGTTGAAGTGTTTAATTTCAAGTGTGTAAGTGTTGTAACTTTATATTGATAATTCAAAATGGCTCCAGTGTTAAAACATGGTCGAGGCAAGCCTTTGACTTCTCAAACTAAGGAAGTTTTGTACTGTTTGTACAAATATTTCGAAAATGAGTGTAATAACAACCCGAGCAGTATTATGACCCCCACTCAATTAGTTGCTAAATCAACAGGAATTTCAATAGCATCCGTCAGAAAGGTAGTATCAGAAAGCAAATGTCGTCCTTCAGATCAGGAAGTAACATTTAAATCTCCTAAAAAGAAACCGAATCGTAAACCTACAATAGTAATCGATAACTTTGATCAGCAAGTTATCAGAAGAACAATTCATGACTTCCACATCACAAATAAAGAAGTTCCCACTTTAAAAACTTTGCACTCAAAATTGAAAGAAGATATCGATTATAAAGGTTGTGTCAGCACGTTACGAAAACACGTCATGTCATTAGGTTTTAATTGGAAGCAAACAGAAGATAACCGGAAACTTCTTATGGAAAAACACGAAATTAGATACTTGCGAATTAATTATTTGATGAAAATTGCTGAATATCGTGAACAACGCCGACCAATTGTTTACACCGACGAAACATATATACATACATCACATACCCTCTCGAAATCTTGGTCAGATGGAAGCACTTCAGGTTTGAAGCAACATATATCGAAAGGCAACCGCTTAATCATTGTTCATGCCGGTGGTATCGATGGCTTTATACCAAATGCATTGCTTATGTTTAAAGCCGACCAAAAAAGTGGAGATTACCACAACAATATGAACTATGACAACTATTCAAGGTGGATTCAAACTCAATTAATACCCAACTTACAACCAAATAGTGTTGTTGTTGTTGACAACGCACCATATCATAACTCAATACAAAATCCTGCACTGAATAGTAATTCTAGAAAACAGCAAATGATAGACTGGCTGACATTTCGAAACATTGAGCATTCATCCACGTTGCTTAAGCCTCAATTATATGAACTGATTCTGCAAAACAAGGCGAGATTTATAGAGTACAAGATAGACGAAATATTACGACAGCACGGTCATACTGTGCTGCGTTTACCACCATACCATCCGGAGTTTAATCCTATAGAAAATATACATATGGGGGATAGTGAAAACATATGTCGCAAAAAAGAATGTCGCAATGAATATGAAGGTTATAATGTCATTAGCTGAAGAAAAAATGAACGCCATAACTGTAGAGGAATGGAGAAAAGTTTGTTTGCATGCTATTGAGGAGGAAAGCAAATATCAGGGTAGAGACGCAGCTTTAGACACAATATCAGAACGAATCATAATTAATTTAAATAATTCATCTGATGAAAGCGAGGATGGGGATGATTGTGATATGCCTGGGGTTGATGAATTATTAGAATAAAACATTTATGGCCGGAGAACACCTAATTCATACACGTCTTCACTGAAGTGAAAACCGGCATTCAATGCTTGTAATGTTTGGAACTGGCTTGTCTGCCTCATACAGTTCCATAGATTACAATGCGGTGGATACACATTTTCACGACCGTATTAGTACGTAGTGCGTATGCGTAGACGTGCACGCATTTGGTGTGCTCCAGCCACAAACGTATATTACCTTTAAAACAATAAAAACTAAAAATAAAATGTTGTTTTTTTTATTTGCTGACCATACACTACTACAAACGCAAAAATTTCTTCAAGCTAATTTACCTGTACAATTTTGAATAAATTTTAAGAAAATTCGGTAATTTTGGTTATTGAATGGTTTAGTCTACCAGTATTAAAAGTATGCTCTGTGGTTTAGTCACATCCTTAGCAACATTGATGATGAATTGTCAAAAACGTAAACTTTCAGCGGGACTATATAATGTTTATTTTAACTATGAAAAATCCTAATTTGAAATAGGATAATTTTTAAAATATTATGTTGTTGCGATTTTTTTAATCATTAGTTAATACCATTGACGTAGAGACCAGGACTGCGCCATAACCTCACAAATTTGACCACTCTATAGAAAGAGACAACGCTAGTTTGTGGCCAATACCTGTCAAAGGCCGCACAAGTTTTTCTCTCTTTCACGCTTTGCAGTCAATATTTACTTTTTAATTCAAAGGAATGGTGTGGTCCACGTCTATACGTCAATGGTCAGTACAAGCACAAAAAAAAATAAAGCAAAAGGAATAACGAGTACGTTCCAACCGGGTATCCATAAGACATCTCTCTCTTTTTTTATGTCTATCTTATAAGTCAAAAACAGACTGAATACATCACCGTATCTGTCCTCTGCTGGACAAAGGATTTGCCTAATTAACGTCACTGTCACGTAGCTCTAACTTTCCAAATTCAAATATTCTATTATGCGTAGGAAATAGAGTCAGAAAATATTTTATAGCTGAACTTAAAAAGCTTTCAGTTAGTAATGAAATGAATTAAGTGCTCAAGGGTACTATTAAGAACGAACAAGTTTCCGTTCGCCATTCTGAGGGCAAGGTTAATTAAGTTAAATTCATACTACGTGGTGTAAAAGGTAAATCAATATTCGTGAACCTTAATCAAGTCTATCTGTTGTACTAAAATAAAATTGTAATTGTCTTCGTCAAAGGTTTTACGAACATGTCTTGAATATAAAATGATTGTGTTCTTTTCAAAGAATGTGTTTAGAAAAAAAAACTAAAAGCGCAGATAACCTAATACGCGTGTTATTGTGTATTATTGTTTATTGTGTGTAAAACTCATAGGAATATTAGAAAACGCCTAAAGCATATTAAAAACCAGGCAAGAGTATGTCCGACCATGCTCAGTGTAGGGTTCCGCAGCCTCGAATAAATGGATCAGCAGAAGAGGTTTTTGCCCTTTTGTTAAGAAACGCAGTTTTTCAGCAATAACTTAATGACGGTATATCCGATCATGTCAAAAAAATATATATATTAAAGTATTTATTAAGCGCTACCTTTGTAATTTTTTTTATATTTTTTGGTCACACAGTTCGAAAGTTCATGGGGGGACACAATTATGCAACTTTCGGAGCGATTATTTCAAAAAAAATTTACACAATAATATTTAGTGTAAAAGTTTATTAAAAACCTTAAAATGTTTTTAAAAGACCTGTCGAATTATGTGACACATGTTGATGTTTTCTGAAAAAAACAGCTTCTGTTACATGTATAGAGTGCATAAAAATATTTATATTATTATACTACAAGACACCCTTTCACTAAATTTCATTAATATTCATTGCGTAGTCTTTGAGTAAAACATACAGACAAGCAGACAGACTGACATTATGAAACTATAAGGGTTCCGTTTTTGACATTGCTTCGTAACACTAAAAATGCAAAAGCCCTACAAGTTGTATAACCAAGACAGCAGACATGACAACTGAGATCCATCGGATTTGATTGTCAATAAATAACAAAATAAAACATTTTGAAAAACGACAGACGTAAAAAGAATCAAATAAAACTTAAAAACCTCCGACTAACAATGATTCTACTAGTCATTTAATACCCATATTGAGGGAGTTGTGAAAAAATATGTAGCCCGCCATTTTGTGGCGGCGGCCATCTTGGACCGATTAATATCAAACATACTCGTAGCTGAACACTCCAAACTAATTCACCTTTAAAACAAAAAAAAACAAAATCGGTTCATTCCTTCTGGAGCTACGATGCCACAGACAGACACACACACACACACACAGATAGACAGATACGTCAAACTTATAACACTCCGTCGTTTTTACGTCGAGGGTTATAAACCGGTAGGTTACAACACCATACGTAATGAGCTGATTCTTTTAGTAAGCTTAGCTTTGACAAAGAATGAGCTCATTACGCATGATTATAGATTCGAACCTCGGGGAGGCCTTTATACCAGCCATGGAAACATTATTACCTGCGGTTGCACAAAGGTCTAAGGTGTTTCTAATTTATATGGATTTACAAAGCAGCTCGGCCACAGAGCTGCAGCCGCGCTGCCCCTGCGCGACAATTTCAGCAAATTTAAAGGCGCCTGAAGTAAAAAGTTATTTCAAAGAAAACAAATTGCGTGTCATAAAAATTAGTTAGCTGTCCTTTGACGTAGATTTATATATGTTTATTTAAGATAAAGACGCTAAGAAGACTAATTAAAATATGTAGCACCGCCATCTTTTAACACTGCTTTAATAAAAGGCGACATCGCTTTCACTGTATTATTAATTGCCTCATATTCTCCGCTATTAAATCTTCGCGACTGGTGCAGAATGTTTTATCAGTTTTTGCTATATATTATAAAAAAAGTATAATACTGACAATACCTAACTGATTACAAGCTTTAGAAACCCTTAATAGATTATCATTGTAGACCCTTGAACATTGGGTCAGAGCTTGTATGATATTATTTGTATATCATTGGTGAATAGCAGTACACCTACTCGCTTTTCCCGAAACGAAGCTTCGTAAATTTTACAAGTCATAAATTTTCTTATTTATCAAAGACTATCATTATTGTTATTCCAATTGACCAAATTCTACAAAGTGAAATGTGCACATTTATACTTTTTCTGATAGCTTATTTATCAACGAACAATTTTATATATATATTTAAATAGCTTTAATACATAATTCTAAAGATATATCGTTCGTATCCTTCCCGGCCGACGTCAGACGTCAATTTGACAGATGTTCCTGTGACAGATTTGCCTATTCAGTCATTTTTGCTGGGACATATTAGGGGATAAGCACAAATCTACATATTATTCACTCCAAATACAAGAAGCATTCTTATATACATTAAGGTATTTCTATATAGTAATTCAAAATACAAAGGTACCATTCCACCACGGTAGGGTTAAAAGTACTGCTACGTTACCTAATAATTTCGTTAATTATTCGCCGTTTGAAGTGTTGAGGGTGGTACCTCAATATCTCATTATTATTTTACGGTTGAGCGCTTGTTAAACATGACTGTGGGAGAAGTACTGTTTTTAAGTTCCCTTGATCACTACACCAGGACTTACAAGTAGGTAATTATTATTAATTGAGTAGCCCGACTCAGTATCTCCTCGGACAGATAACCACCGTGAAGCAATTGTTTTTTTTTTCTGAAACGTGGTGAAGTTGACGGTGTTATCAACAAGGCTGTCATATTTAGTCTTATTTTTATACTTACTAGTACATCAGAGATACTAGAACACCATATAAATGTGCCAATAAAATATTTTTCTTTTTGGTTTTTTGATATGTGCAGTCAAAATAGTGAGTTGCCACATAATTGATAGAGAGCTTGTAATTAGTTTAATCATTCAATCCTCATGATTAAAAAAAACGGGTCAATAAACTTTTACCAAAAAATATTAAGCCTTCTTCAAAAATAAATACAGAATAACAACAAAAAAAAATATTGTCTGTAAAGTCGGTTTACGGACGATTTTACAGACAATCTTTTTTACGTGATAACGTGATAAGAAAACATTGATGACATATTGCCATTTGCGTTGCTTAGCAACCAGTCAATAACGTTAGTTCTAATTTTATCGCATGTCGCTGCAATCGCCATTCGCTGTTGCTTAGCAGTCAATCAACAACGTGACCGTTCCTACATGACATTTTTTCGTGTATTCACCCGGTCATCGATTTGTAACATGTTATCACGTCAAAAAATAGGTAAACATTTTGAAGTTGTAGGAAATGGAGTATGTATGTTTGTGTATGCCGCAGTTATTATAATGGTAGCCTACTACCATTATAATAACTACTGCTGAAATTTGACCCCACCTTTCTGTTACACGTTTTGTAGTTCCATTATTATAAGTAAATGTAAATATTATTTTATTCACCTTCCTCGACTTTGAATAGTTCTTAGAGTAGGTATATTTTTATTTTGCGTTTCATTATTTCTGATCGGATACAATATGTAAATAATCATACAAAAGACAGCTCATATAACATCATAAGTACTTAAAGGAAAAACATGATAAAGTGATTTTTCTTAGTCTAATGTACCGATAAAGGCCGATAATATCGAAAGTTTTTTGTCATTCCCGATATATTGGCAATATTTACGGAGTAAGATACGTTTGTCACGCAACTGCTGTGAGCTCAGTGATCGATGGATGTCGAAATAACCGTCTTTATTCGCCCTATGCATGGAAATTTATTGAGGAAAGCGATGTGACTTGCGAGCGAATTGACTCCACTTCACAAGATCGATCTATGTTTGTATAAAATATTGTATGATGGGATAAACAGGTTACTGTCGGTATGAAATGGGTGCCTGAGAGCAATCCGTCAAGGCGCGGTCGGATAAAATAATAGGCAGTTTTAATTCTATTATAACTCTATCAACAGTACAGTCGCGATCTCGTTAAAGTTTCATGGCCACTGAATTGAAATCTTTAACCGAATAAATATTTAAACCGATCAAAAGATTGTAGTATAGCATCCTCATCAGAATTTCGAACACGGATTGTTGTTAGACTACTAATCGATTAACTAGCAACTAAAGTGTATTAGTTCAGAACATCTAGAAGATTAGTCTTTCTACAAACTTAATAGGTACTGACAATCGAACACCATTTCCATGAATACTAATCTCAACTACACTCTACCTGACCCTAACTTGTCCTCTTGAGGCAACTTTATCGTTCTAAATTCGAGTAATTATAAAGACAAAGGCGCTTTAGATGACCGGTTCACCTCAAAATCAATACGGACAGACCGCAGTCAATCTGCGGACGTGATACGAAATAATGATCGCATTATATGCTTAGGTACCTAACTATTAGGTTTCGCGCAAACTATAATATATAATATTATTGTATATAGTTTACCTACGTATTTTCCACTAAAAGTGTTCTTCGGTTTTAAATATCAACCTTCAGTGACTATACACGGCGCTAGGAAAGTGGTTACTCGCTGCACTAAATAAATACCTCTATCATCTGTTTAACAAATATATTGCAATGACCAAAAACTAGAAGTGACAGGGAAGACCAACTAAAACGTTTAGGTGCCACCTAAATCATTCCGTCACACAACCAGTGTCTTCAGATGCAGATATTTAAATAGTTGATTAATATTGACTGAGTAAAAACCTTTTTGGACACCTCTTAGTAATTGGTGAAAGCGGACATTAGTATTACAAATTGTGGCGGCCACCAACCACCTTCATTTGCGCAGTAGGTACCAAAGAAGTTGGCACGCAACTGCTGCCGGGTGGTTGTGGTTAGTGGCTAGTTTGCAATAAGCCTTAGACCGAAGTCGATCGCTTACACACGCCTCCTACACCCTTATATATGATTGAAGTTCACCCTAGTCATGTAATCATACATTAGGTTAATCTATACTACAAATCGCTAATCAATAAATACCAATTAATTAAGGCCTCTTCTCCATGTTGTATATCAAAGAGAGTTACTTAGTTGTGTATTTTTTTCATTTCAATTAGTTTCTTATTTAAAATAATATAAATAGGACTCAGTTCACGATGCCTACTTAGCCAACTGGTTAACAAACAAGATACGAAGGTATTTTGTTTGTTAACCAGTTGGCTAAACCCTAGATTGATTTTGATGATGAATTTTAGTTAGAGTCTTGCAGTTTAGAGAATGATATACCTCCCTAGATACAACGCAGCGGAGCCTTAAACAACAATATTTTTATAAACATCAGTCATCTGTATTTTTGTCATAGTTGTCAAAAAAAATATGAAATTGCGTACGACTGTTATGCAAGAGATTGTAGTTTCCATTTCTGTTCATTTCATTTTGTGTCATCCACACATTTTTGCTCCAAGTCTGTCTGATAATTTAAACCATACGATATAGAGTTGGAAATATTTGTTTACTGATTTTGGTGGAAATATATTATCCTGCACAAAGTGAGGTACCCAAATACTAAACCACTGTTAAGTGTTTGTGAAATGTGATATGACACCCGCCGGCACTTCCTACTACCGTCAGCTACAGCAGTATCTCACAGATCAAAGCATCACAAATGTATGTGTGTGTGTGTGTGTGTGTGTGTGTGTGTGTGTGTGTGTGTGTGTGTGTGTGTGTGTGTGTGTGTGTGTGTGTGTGTGTGTGTGTGTGTGTGTGTGTGTGTGTGTGTGTGTGTGTGTGTGTGTGTGTGTGTGTGTGTGGTGTGCGTTGTACAGTTGTATAAAAACTATAATTTTAAGCCTTTGAACAATTGAATGTTTATAGCAACTTAATGTTGATGACCGTTGATTGACTCAGCAAGATTTGCCTTTTATTCTGGCATGGCAAATTGTACTCGTACTTATGTTATTGTGTTGAAATTCTAACATCTTTTTATGACATGTATTTTTTACCCAACTGTAAGGAAGGGTTATATTTTTCGCGCGTATCTTGTATGTATGTATGTAATATTTACCTCATATCTCACAAACCACTGAACGTATTTATACAATTAAGAAGTCGTTATTTGTCTTGATAGCCCAAGTGTTCTTAGATAGGTGACGTTTGAAAAAAACAAAGTCTTGTTTGCATTTTTTTTGGGCAGGCGGGTTTTTTTACAGCCTATCAAAAGAGATACACAGGTAGAAGGTAGATACACTTATTAAGTCTTTTATACATCTGTAAACTTATTAATTACTGAAACCATGGTAAAGCTTTGAAGACCGCTCAAAACTACAAGGTTGCAATTACCATGAATGCACAAATTAGGATAGAACCATTTCCTAGTGTGTAATGATTACATGCTTCTTAGGTTTATCATTGATTTCATTCGCTAAATTAGTGTTATACGGAGGCCAGAGTGTAATGCCCTACTTTCCTCATAAGCCCGTATCCAAGTTGCTATCAAATAATCACATAAAATATTTCAGTCAAGCTCGAACCTGACCGTAATTATTTAGAGCAGGCCGACTCCTGGGTTCGATCCACAGAAACATTATTACCACTTCACTCTTTGATGGCGTATTTCGATCGGGTTTGGGGAAAACCATGACCATAGAATGTTATTAGAACACGAAAAACCTTTCTTTTCGTCATTATTTTGGACATCTAGTTATTATTAAATTGGTTTGTGCTATCCAAAATAATAAAGACCGTATTTCGTACAGAATAAGATTGCTTGTGGCGTGCATACCAGAGATATATGAAAGGCTTCTGTAATACTCCAATTGGAGGTGTGGTGAGGTGCGCTGTTTTGACTCTTATCTCTAAAAAAGTTGAAAACAAACAACCTAATACATCTATAATATAATTCAAATATAATTTGTATGTTTTAATTATTATTTATGTGAATAGTTTTAATTATTAATTGCACTTATTTTATTTTATTTTTTCTTTTTATGTTGCCTGTTATTACTTTTGTCTCGTGTGTTGATTCCAAAATAAATATATTTTCTTTCTTTTTTTTCTTTCTTTCTTATAATTTTAACTTACGCTATTCATAATATACACAATTAGACACTTTTTACTTAGCTTGTGACCACGGTGACCAGCTTGCAACCACGGTCGATGCAAGCCGGTCGTAACGTCAACCAATCTTTAAGTAAGATAAGATTTTACATGGCATGAACGCGTTTATTCCCGTGTCGAATGTTGTGAGACATATAACGTGAGAATAATCTGCAAGTGAAATTATATTTTTAAATACTCTATAAGCGTTTTTAATTTCTTATATTAAATGAGATATAAAAAACGATTCATCAAAATTTGCCTTTACATATTTAATACCTACTGAAAATTTACTGAAAGGATTGTAATAAATAATATTTAACATTTAAAAATCCACATAAAAATTACTCTACTATTAAAATAATGAAAAATTGGTCGTTATATTGAAATTAATCCGTCGGAAATCAAATTGTAAGCCGATACATTCTATAATTTCATTGATATTAAAATGAATTGGAATCGCGAGATTTATCATACAATATTGAATGGCTTTTATTTTACAAAATAATGTCCGTACATTTATATCTGCACAGTTTTAATGATGGGGATCCATCGTGTTTAAACTGCGTCCCCCATTACCCAGAACTGTAATTACAGAGCTGCACGGTCGTAACCGAGTATCCTGAATATATTCCGCGTCTTATTCCTTCAAACTCAAATCCATTTTAACAGCCGAGCTTTTGAATTTGATGAAAAATTTCAAATATTGTGTAAAAAGGTGGTATGGTTACTAGTATTATACTTAGTTATACAACATTATTTTTCCTATAGCGCAAAGCTCAGAAACCCCAATAAGATTTTTGCTTTAAGAAAGCGTATAAAAAAATTAAATGCAAATATTGAAAACTTATTTCATTATAAGCCAATAAGTTGTCTTAGTTAAGGTCGTTGCAGTATCGAGCTATGTATATTAAGCAGTAAGTAATCTGCAATTCATGTTTATTATTGAAAATAAGTGATGATTACATTTCTTATCACACTGTGATAATTAATGATTGATTAATTATTTAATTAATGATTGATTGATTAATTAATTATTCATTGATTAATTAATTAATTGCAACATTTACCAGGGTTCATAAACTACCTCATTAGAATAAGTTACTGATTCTGAGCAAACTACTTTTAGGTTTGCCCTTTACGAATAATAATGTTGTATTGATTAAAGTCATGAATGTAAAATTTTCGTCGTCTAAGTTTACATCCTTTCTTTGTCTTTGTTACGAACGTTGAACGATTCAATTCGACAATGAGATTTTGTCTCATTTGATTTGAATTGAATCGTTTATCATACAGGGGTCACAGACGTACATTATAATTAATCTTATAGGTTCGACATGATCAAAACCGAAACATATGTTATGAGTAGGTAAAAATTGATTGAAACGCAAACTGAATAAAAAATAAAGATTACATTAACAATTTTCTGAGCTCTAAACGACTAGTTATTAGTTCAATGAGTGGTCCTAATTACTAGAACCATTATTATTTTGCCGCAAAAGATATTGGCAAAATAAAGACAGATCTAAATCGAAAAACATAACAATAGCCAGTATCCAATTTAGCAACGGCCACAATATAACCGATCGTAGAACAAAAGCCTTTGTTTTGTGGACAATTCTGACGTCACTTGCTTGAGCCCGGTCGGCTATAGAAAGGTATATTTTAAGGCATTTGATACAGTTTTAAGACTGGTCAATAACATAAGTCACTTCATTTGATGTAGGACTGGTGTCTTTGTGCAGAAGTGACGTTGATTCGTTGTTCCGCTGCTGCGAAAAGTATAAACAAAGAAATTCTCTGCAGCATTTCTGACATTGCTTTAGTACTTGTAGATACTTACGAGTAGTATGGATGCAACAAAGGTACAAACTATATAATATGGCTACCTACATATATATATAAAAGAAAAAAGGGTCTGACTGATGTATAAGCAAACCGCTGACCGGATTTAGTTGAAATTTGGCCAATAGATAGTTTTTAATGACGTAGGCATCCGTTAAGAATCGATTTTTGTAAATTCAACCTCTAAAGGGATAAAACGAGAGTCGGAGGAAAGGGGAACGGGAGGAAATTAACATCGAACTTAACACCAGCGAAACCGCAGAAAAAGGCTAATAGGAGTATGTTTATAAAAAAATAGATCATTTTACCAAAATTAAATTACGTGCAACAATATTTAGTAACTTCCTCTTCTCCGCTTTGTTTTAATCTAAGTCCTCTTAAAGAAATTTCCAAAAAATTGGTCGACTCCACTGGTGACCGTAGAGCTGGCAACTTCCTCGCACAATGCATCAGCATTGCTATACAGCGAGGAAATGCTGCCAGCATCTGTGGAACCATGCCCAGGGGCCCCAATTTTTTAGATATATTTTAAAGTAATTTTTATAGGCATTTCTTGCCAAAGACTTTACAAATACAATAATTGCATTTTTGAAAGATAGAAAAATTTTTTTTTTTTTTTTTGCATCCAGACTCAGGAAAATTTTTTTCTATCTTTCAAAAATGCAATTATTGTATTTGTAAAGTCTTTGGCAAGAAATGCCTATAAAAATTACTTCAATATTCGGCCTGCGTCATCATAATTTGTTAAAATGCTCTCTGTAACGAAGCAATAACAAAAGCCGTGATAGTTCTTTAACTTCCGACTAGATGGCGCTACGGGGGCCTAACCCGTAAAAGCATTAAGAGATAGAAGAATTTGATATCTAGTAACATAGTCCAGATAGGTGGTTCGCTTCTGGCCCCGGTTTGGCTACGGAAGTCTCGGGTTCGATTCCTGAGTCTGGGTTCAAAAAAATTTTCTATCTCTCAAAAATGCAATTATTGTATTTGTAAAGTCTTTGGCAAGAAATGCCTATAAAAATTACTTCAATATTCGGCCTGCGTCATCATAATTTGTTAAAATGCTCTCTGTAACGAAGCAATAACAAAAGCCGTGATAGTTCTTTAACTTCCGACTAGATGGCGCTACGGGGGTCTAACCCGTAAAAGCATTAAGAGATAGAAGAATTTGATATCTAGTAACATAGTCCAGATAGGTGGTTCGCTTCTGGCCCCGGTTTGGCTACGGAAGTCTCGGGTTCGATTCCTGAGTCTGGATTCAAATTTTTCTATCTTTCAAAAATGCAATTATTGTATTTGTAAAGATATATTTTAGTCTTATTTAGTGTTAGTTTTTAGTTTTAATTAATTACCTATATTGTTTTTAAACTTCATGTACCTACTTAAATAAAGTCCTCTCCCTAGTTAATAATATTCTTATATTGTATAGGTAAACATCGTATATTTAATTGTACCTAATGCATTAACTGAAGCATATGTCTAATCAAAAATGCTGGTTACAGTAATATCTCCTTCCAAACGAATGTGATACATTCCACTAAAAAATCACGGTACTTTACCGAAATAATGTTTCTCAAACAGTAGGTAAATGTTTAAGAATTTGATACGAGTATATAAGCTTTCAGATGAAACGAGTTATGTAGGGGAGGATTCACATCAAACGTTTAGTCTGTCGTATACCGTTAGCAGGTCGATTGTCTTACTAAAGCTGAATATGAAAAGAATAACGCAACGAAAATGCTTTAAGCAAAACAAACGGTAACATGGTGATTAGAGTATTACGTTCTACTTTCGTATTCTACTCTGTTTGAAAGAAGTTTTAAATGTTGATGACTGTTTCAGAGATAGAGTCCTTAATCCTTATCGTCGGCGAACTGGCGCATACGCGGTGCGTTCAAAGATGTCCGCCGCGCATACGCGTTGATGCATTTCTAAGCGCAGCTCTCTATTTACCCTTAAGACAAGATTTTGACAGTTCACACGGCTTGACGCGAAAACAAAAAAAAAACGTAAATAAGAACCCAGGACCTGGCAGGTGACAATGAATTTTGTGTGTTGTTTTGCCTTAGATCAATTTAGTTACTGCTCTCAGGGTTATTTATTTTATTACGTATTATATTACGTCACACGATGGCGGCTCTTATTTCAAGTTACTTATCCATACTTCCATACTATCCATACTAATATTATAAATGTGAAAGTAACTCTGTCTGTCTGTCTGTTACGCTTTGACGTTCAAACAGCTAAACCGATTTAGATGAAAGTTGGTATGGAGATAGTTTGAGTCCCGTGGAAGGACATAAGATAGTTTTTATCGCGATAACGGACATCCACGCGAGCGGAGCCACGGGCGAAAGCTAGTAATATATAAAGATCAAAAATACTAAATTTTATGACACGAAATCAGAATATCTATGTTTATTCCTATATAAATTTTATTTTAATATAGAATTTCATAATTTATTGTGACCACGGCCAGTGCAATCTGGTCGAAACGTCAAACAATAAATAGTACTTGATTGGGTTAATTCTTTGTTCCCATACTTACAATCAATCATAAAACGTACCAACATAAAATACTTACCTACATATGAGGATCAGCTTTTCCTGCCCCTGTTTTATTAACTTATCCTCCTATGTCCTTAAAGTTGTTGCATTTCAATCGTAACCCAACCTATACCCACTCAAATTATTTTTTTACCTGTATCAGCTGAGTTTTCAATTCTTTTTCAATGAAGTACAAAACTCAGCTGTAATTCGGCAGCCGACTGTAAGTGAGTGATACGCTCGGTGTGGATCATCCATAAATGTTCAAAGGCAGGGCTGCCAAGGCTTAAGCATACATATTTTATTAGAGAACCCGAACAAAACGTTTAAGGATTGCGTCTGCTTAGATGAAAATGAAATTGTTATCGGAGAGTTCTTATTTTGTATCTTTATAACGTCTTATTGCTGATATAATGTTGTGAATACTCTGAAATGGGACTTTGGATGGCACTTTTACGATTACATTGGTACTAAAGATTTTAGGCAGCGACGGGAACGAGTCCAGTAAGGACACTGCAAATGATATTCGGTACCTATCTAGGTATATTTATAAAACTTTATTTTATAAGTACCTAGATAGAATATTTTATTTTATGCTTTTAGAGTTGATGATTTTAGCACAATAACGGCAAATTTTGATTCTTATTATCATTGTAATTTACTTATGGTCACTAATATATCACTAGCAATATACAAAAATGTCGCACATTGGCATAAACTAGTTGTAGGACAACAATAATTCATAATATAATGTAAGTACAAGAGTTCCAATGTAGCTCTCGTCTGATCCGAAATATAAAATATTTTTCCTATTCACAACTGGTTTTCAAAATCAAACTTTTGCGTCTTTTTGTTCATACGTGTTTCCGAACTTGGTAGGCGCTATAAAGTTCCACTTTTGGATCATTCATCAAAAACAATTATTATTGAATATCGAAGTTCGCATATAAATAATTTCCGCACAAACAGAATCGATAACAAATTGCTAAAGTTAAACGTGCAGTGCATGTGTAGGTACTCTAAGGCCCTTCGCACACAAGGCTATTCGATACCCGACGATTTTAGTATCTAAACGACTACCGCCATCATAACTCATATGTGTATGAACCTCAATGAAGTTTAGGGAGATAGAGTAGAAGTTTAGATAGATCGACTATGGCGCGGTGGGAGTGTGTCGGACTGCTACGCAAGAGGTCGTGGTCGCTTCGATTCCCACACGGGATACCACTTTGTGTGATTCACAAATTGTTGTTCCGAGCGGGAGTCGTTTTTTTTTTTAAAGATAGTAGCTTAGAGATTAAAATCGTCGGGTATTGAATATTTGCAAAGCCATGTGTACGAAGGGCCTAAACATCAGGGCTGTCGCGCGTCGAATTCCTGTGACTCCGGGCGAAGTTACAATTTTCGCGCTCACTCAACCTTAAGCGGGGCCGGTGGGGCTGCGAGGCAGGCGGCATTAGCGGAGGAAAAATTAGATTTAACCCCGACACCGTCGCCCGAGAGGTTTTACCTACACATCTATGTCCCTTTTAGCTACTCCGCTACTCCTCCCCAACAGTTTATCCATTTTATATTTTTCTCTTGGCCGCGAAGAATGAAGATGGTATATTTCTTAATTTAAGACAACGGAGGCGGACTGTGATAAGTTTGTTTGTTTTCATTTTGCGGGTTTTGTGTCAGTAAATTGGCTGCTGCTTTACTGGCATTCACCTTTTTAGAATTAGGGTGGCGCTTGCATCCATACAGAATGGTAACTGATTCCACAGATTGCTATCAGGTAGCTATCCATCATAGTCTCTATAAAATAAAAAAAGAGAGAGGTGTCTTTAGTTTCGTTTGTAGATCCTTTTGCTATATTTTTTGTGTTTGTAATGGTAATGGTTTAAAAGAAAACCGGGCATGGGTTTCAGAGCTATTGTCGTACGAAACAAATCGATTTGAATAATTACACCAGCAGAAGAGCGTAATTAACGGTATATCCGATCATGTCCGAAATAATTTTAGTTCAAAATATTTGTTAAGCTACCTTTTAGATTTTTGGTCACACGGTTCAAAAGATAAGTGGGCGGGGGGACACAATTTATGCAACTTTCGGAGCGATTTTTTCCAAAAATATTCACTTAATCAAAAAAGTTTATTAGAAACCTTAAAATATTTATAAAAGACTAAAAAAATATTTTAAGTTTCTGTTACATGAATAGAGAGCCCACCCCTAAAAATATTTATTTTTATTATTTAGCTATCAAACTAAGTAGCGGCTACTACAAGACACCTTTCGCCAAATTTAATAAATATTCAATGTGTAGGCTTTGAGAAATCGCCTGTGATATACAGATGGACAGACAGACAGACAGACGGACTTGATGAACTATGAAATATATGTTCGTAAACTTTCACGATTTGTACACATTATAGAATTTTATAAGCTACGGGTCTTAATCGCGTAAATATTTTATTTCAAGGCTAAATACCTTTGTTTATTATATTTTTATTATATTTAATGGCCGTGGTCACTGGTAGACTGGACTCACGAAACGTCGGACAATAAACAAAGGTATTTTGCCTTAAAATAAAATATTTTCACGATTAAGACCGGTAGCTCATAAAAACAAATCTATAATGAAACAATGAAAGTTCCGTTTTTGCCATGTTGACTACGGTACCCTAAAAACTGGAAGAACATAATATTTTAAAAATTGTCCTATTTTAAACTAAGATACACACACATATGTAAACAAGATGCAACATAACATATGTAAAATAAACAATACAACCTTTTACAAAAATACAAACAACCTATATAACACAAACTCCTTCAAGCTTCACATAATCATAAATAATAGATTTTTGATTGATGTCAAAATGTTACGCTTTTTCCGTCTAGCCTGTCAGCCCGTAAACAAAAACCTATGATAAAGAACTATGCTCCAAAAAATGATGTGCTTACCCACAATAAGGTTTCATTCAACGGTTTTGTAATGTCAGTAAAAATAATGAAATGTTACCTAATTATGTAACATCATCATTCTATGTAGCTCACTAATTTAAATTAATTACGGGCGTTTGCTGTTAACATTTTTGCATGAAAACATTTTCTCTAACAGTTCACACACATGGAGCGAGTCTTATATGTACAGTATTTTAAAATTCCATGATTATAAAAGTTTCGAGAGTCGCGTACACCAAAAATGACTGTAATCCCCAAATTACATAACTCCATGTCCGTGCGATGCAATTTATTTTAACTAAAAGTCTCAGTGGATTGCATAATTGAATTTGTAGGTGCAAAGAAAACAATTTTAAAGCCAAATTAACATTTACGCAATGGTTGACGGTTGGCACAAGTGCCGTGTTTACGACTCACCCTTTGTTCTGCAACTAAAAGGGTTAAGTTTAAACATCGTGGCTCTTAACCCTATCCTGCTCGCAGTACGTGTGAACATATGTTGAACAATATTTTCCCGCGCTCGGAGGCGACACATTGTTTTATAAGCGTGATCGTGTTTTTCCTTTTGAATATGTGGGGCGACTATTTTTGTACAAATGTGATTCTTTCGTATGAAAACGTTGGTGTAAAGAGGATTAACAGCCGGAGTGAGTCTATATTGTGTGTTGACATAGAGGTAGCGTGGACTAAATAATGAATAAGGAAATTGTATTCCTTTGTGTGTCATTTTTAACTTCCATTCGTTTATTACAAACACAATGAAATGCTTTTCTGTACATTGAAGATACGAGAATTTTTATATATTTGTGCTACTGAACTGTCATGTACAATTAGCTATATTGGAATCAGGTTTGTATGTTTATTTATTAGTCTGGTAAGCTTTTAAAAACTACTAATGACCTTATTACCCAATTTTAAAATAGATGGATAAGCCCATAGTTATATAGTGTATAGGGGTAAATTTATTGTAACTGTAAACAACTATTACAGAACAAAAGTTTCTTTAAAATTTGTCGGCTAATTATACGCCGAGGCTCAGGTTACTTAAATATAAATATACCTTAAGGTTTTTCTGACGATAAGGTGCTCTTCACCTCAGCTATTCCATTTTATACAACATCAACTTATAAGTCGAAAATTAAATAAGCAGCAAAGTAAATTTCGAGTCTTTTGTTCATATTGTGAACAAACTGACTGAAGTACCTTCGCCTTTTAGAGGACTTTATATATCTTAAAGACAATGAAATAAAACAAGTTCAGTTTCAACTGAAAACCTTGCGTTGCCATGCTGTCAAATTCAAAGTGTTCTGCAAAGAAATGTGTAAGATAAGTTGTTCGAACTTTAGTTTTCATAGATACATTTACTGATGCCTTTTAGAGATGGCGAGAGGCAATGCCAAATTGGCCTCACAAGTTTAATTTTTTTTATGTAATTTAAAAATAATTATAAAGATAAAAAAAAACCCGCCTGCTCAAAAAAGATGGATGGGATTGGTTTTTTTTATTTTTATTATTCATTTTTTTATTTAATACTTTTTAGTGGTTATAAGAAGTAACCGATGTAACAAGAATTGAAAATTGAAAAAAGAATGGTTACAAACCCTTTAGTGGTTTCTGGATTGCTATTTTATACTAAATGTTATGAAATAATAAAAATAAATAAACTAAAAAAAAAACTAACTTTTTTATTATTACAGTCATAGTCATGTTATACCTTTTTGAAATGCTTAAGATGAGCCCTATAATTTGATACCTATATTGCAGTATTCAAAACAGCTTTTTTTTCACACTTCTTTATTTTGTCATCTTACAGCCGCCATGTTTGTTTTTTCAAATGTCACATACAGTACGATCAACGTAACCTGACCGGATTGAAGTTAGGTTTTTATCACTTTTGCGTATGTCATAGAGATGCGACCCTAAACACCTTACGAATACGACTAAATATGTTTAATCGATTAAAAATACTAACAACATTTTTATTCAACAATATAAAAACACTATTTAAATGAGTTCATAAAAGTTTAAATTTAGAACAGTTTCAGTAAATACTAAAGAAACTTTGAAAAACAATTTCTTTACGAAAATAATCACATAAAACATGAGTTAGTAATACTAATTATGACAATGTAATGCGTAATCGCATCTCTAATTCTCTTGGTCTAGTTACCGCCCCCGCCCCCCGCTTCCTGTCACCATTTATGTACTTCCAAAAAATGCATCTGCGCAGCCACTTGTCGCCTACTTCAGTCCGGCCTAGTTACGTTGATCCAACTGTATCTATGAACACTTGGGCGCTAAAGACGAATCTTGTACGACATAATTGTATAAATCCGTTCAGTGGATTGTGAGATATCAGGTAATACATTCATAAATACCTTCTTACATACAAGATACGCACGAAAAACATAACCCTTCCTTACAGTCGGGGAAAAGGAGTCGTACTTTCTGCAACATCTACTTACTACTTTATACGAGTACATATTTATTATTTATTCATCCCGTGATGTGCACACACAGGATGATAGATTTAGCTATTTTTAGCAGAGACCGGGGGTAAACGAGACAGTTTAAAAGCTCTAACGGAACTCTTTAGCTATATTTTCTACACTCATTTATATACTTATAGGTATTAGCAACTGAGTGCACACAAAACCTCCGATATGTGAAATAAAAAACCGGGCAACAGCATGTCGGACCATGCTAAAAACGGATTATCTGTAAAACGGCTGCGCTGCACTGTGTTTAAAAGCCGATTTTATTACGAATTAATTCCTACTGTATTTTCATTTACTAATCTAACGTCCCAGGTTACATTTCTTGCTCTAAACATCTTTTAAAACAAAAAAAGATATACTTTCGATATTTTTTTAGTATTCATCAAAAACCCAAGATGACATTTTTTTTCTTCTATCGAATTTCATTTTTTTTTATTTGTCTTCCAATATGTCTTTTATTGTGTTGTTGTGTGTCATGTCCTAATCAATTGCATCAGTGTGTTTTTTTCCGTTTCATTTTTATAATTTTATACCATTATTCAAATAACTTTAAGCAGTTACTTAAAGATTGAAGCAGTAATAAAAAAATAATAAAATACACGTCCACAGTTCCTGTCCACTGGTACTGAATTTGTAAAAAGACTAAATGTTTTTTCAAATAAAATAACTTTTTTAAAACCTTTGATGTTGGTACATATAAAAATGAGGTGCTTAATTATACAAGTATGTATAAGGTTTATAAACGTACTACTCTGTCTGCAATCATTATAATAGGTAATACCTAAACAATACATTAACAACAGAGATACAGTATTTTCTTACTAAGGATTTATAGAATAAACTTAAAGTTATCACCTATGATGTAGAGGTGTCATTACTACAAGGCAAATAACTTTATAAACTCTTACAATAAAGTATACTTATTTATATAAAAATCAAGCATACTTTTCAGTAATTTTAGAAACTTCAATTTTGATAATTAATTCGCAATAGAATCGACTTTTAAACCATAGTTCACTGGAAGGATTTTCACCAAACTTCTAGAACTAAGAATTGGTTCTCAAATTTTCTGATAAAATTCTCTACCAAAACCGTATTTTGTTTGGACAGGACAAAGCTATAAGCAAAGAGTTAGACACTAAAATTATACAGAGAAAGGAAGAGAGGCATATGTACTTATATCCTTTTCTCTTTCATTGGTTAAAGGTTACTAACGTACGGACTCTCAATAACAACAGGCTGGTCAGTGTATCAAACAAAACCAGAAAAGTACGATGTCATCGAGAAACCATTCTGACATAATTGGACTGACCCGGAGCTTTGATTGCAAATACGAACGGATAATATCGACTTTGGTATTGGCCACAGTTTCAGAAACATTGACTAGACTTTTGCTGATCTATTAGGTATATCGAGGGGTATGAAAGGAACAATCAGTAATAAATTGCTATCTTTACATCAGATAGCAAGTAGGAATATCTACCAAATGCGAAGGGTTTGGTTGAGGTTACTCGATCTAAAATATATATTGGTTGACACAATTCTTTGGGCCAAATTCAAAAGGGAAAATGAAAAAATATATGTTCTAAGGATCCTGGCCAATAGTAACCGTGTTTTGAGCCCTTTTTGAAAATATTTTGGAACAATCTCTATATATTTTAATCGACTTCAAATAGGAGGAGGTCTGCAATTAGGATGTTTATATATATTTTATTATTATTTTATGTATTTTCGGGCATAACTCCGTCAAATATAGACGGATTTTCAAAATTATTTTTTGTTTGAAAAAAAAAGAAGAAAGAGGTTTATTCTGAAATAGTCCAATTTAAATTTCGTAAAGATCTGATGATGAGTTTCGGAGACAAACAAGGAAACTCCTCAATAAAACCAGCAAATACCCGTGATTGAAGTCAGTTAGATGTTTTCTTGTAAAAAAAAAAAATATTACCTACAATAATGTAAGCAATCGAAACATCAAGTACCTACTTACTTCGTTTTGTCTTTTTTTAAGCTTAGGAAACCTTTTCCTTATCATTTTGAACACTGTTTATTTATGCACAGCTTATACCTTTGTACATCGATAAGCTATGATACGTAGGATTACAGGGATCGTTTGTTCCGTTTACCCTGAATTGGATAAGTGTACGGACACACTTGCTAGAATTACTTCGAAAATTTATTTTAAATAATGTAAAATAAAACAGATGTATTGCATTACATCTGTTTTATACTCAGTTATTTTAAAATGTTATTTTTAGAGTTCCGTACTTCAAAAGAATAAAAACGGAACTCTTATAGGATTAGTTAGTTGTCCGTCCGTCCGTCCGTCAAGACCCTTTATCTCGGGAACGCTTGGAGGTATCGAGTTGAAATTAATGTACTCAGCGTATCCCTTGAAACATTGAAAAAAATCAAACTTCTAAGTTAACGCCAAAAAAATGTGCGACTGGAAAAACGTACATTTCAACACTTCATATATATTACGGGTCTTAATCACGTGAATAATTTAAGGTAAAATAAGGCTTTTCGACCGTACTTCAACCGTATTGTTAATCGCGAAAGTTTATCAACATTTATCATAGTCTTGTTTATAAAGCAATAAAATTTGGTATAAGATACCACCTTCACCCATCTGAAAATGGGTGGAGGTCGATTTTCCACGTCTTCCCTACCATAAACAATTCTTATTAACAAAGTAATTAGATTGAGGCAGGACAAACAAGGACCTTCGGACCTAAGTTAACTATTGTTGTAGTCCGCTGAGACGTATGAGATGTAATCGCCTCAGCATGCGGGCTCAGTGTGAATTGGTGTAATAAATAGACCAATGGCACAACAATGTTGTAGCATGAAAATTGCTACAACATTGTCATCTTCTTTAGTTCTACAAGCTACGTGCTTGTTATATATACATGGTGTAACAAAAAGACTTGGTCATTGATTTCAAGAGGTTCCATTTAGTTAGTGAGTACCTACCTAATTCAACATAATCTAAATATGCTGTGTGGTACCGGCTTAAGAATAGTGCCACCCCATCTCTTCCCGTGGCTGTCGTCAAGGCGACTAAGGGATTTCACACCGGATTTCACAGCGTCCTCTGCGTACTTTAAAACCTTACTGCGATCGCCAACCCGCTCGCCAAGCGTGGCGATTATGGCAATTAGCCCCGGATCTACATAAGTAGGTTTTACTGGGGAGACCCGTGTCCAGCAGTGGGCCATTATATGGGTTGATAGATAGGTAAATATCTACTGTGAAACTTGACTATCTATTTCATTACTAGTGTATTTATACGATTAGGCACTACATGAGAGTATCAGTAACAATATTTATGTTGTTGTTACGGTTTGAAATTAAACTCGAAGAACGGCGAAATATAAATCTCGCCGTTCTTCGAGTTTAATTTCAGTAGAACTTAAACTGTTAGCTTATTGTCTGATGATTATCAGTCAACAAGCCAATAGGTCTAACTATTTTTTTTTTTGTTTCTTTTTTTTTTTAGTGTGTTAAAATCCCCACGGATCCCAACCCGTCGAGAGCACGACAGGTGGGTATGTCGGACTCGAACCGACTAAAAAATCACACGTTCTTACGACTTGTAGATTCATTGCCGGAGATGAGGGTGTCCCTTACGGAATAGTTTCCTTCACATGCGGCGGACCTTGGCTAAGTATGTCGCCCCATTCATTGCTTTTTTCAATTAACTGCTTTGTTTCGTCGGTCTCGAATCGCGTCTCATGTTTGAGGATTTATCAAAAAAATCTCAATTCCTAGTAAGTTATTCACATTGTCACCTTCGGCAAAAGTGTCCATTAACTAAACGACACAAACGTGTGGCTCCTAAGTTCATTGTTCGGAATTAAACAGCCTATCGCCTTGCACGACTAAGGAAGGGATTAGTCGCTAGCTTCATTTCGCGGGTCAGTGAACACGATCGAGACAAGACAGACGATTAGTTTATGAAGGTTAAATTACATTCGAACTTAGTTGTACGAGCCATAAATTGCGGGTCTGTTTAAGTAAGACTCTAAAGGGTTGAAGAAGTTATCGCTGTACTTACTAGAGTAATATAGAAAAGTATAGATATTTTGAACGTGAATTTTCCAACGGTTTGTATTTTCGCTAAACATTTTACCGAAAAAGATAGGAGTTTAGCTGCTCTAAGTATATAGGAGAATTTCTTATTAAGTAATACTAGCGTTCGGTCTGATAGCTTAGCAATATCGGACAGAAAATTTGGTCAAGAAACTAGGAAAATAATAAAAATTATGCATATTCTTTGCTGCATTGTTGCGTAACTATCCATGAGTTTTCTTGTCTATTTGTACACATAAAAATATATCCGTATACAAGGTTATTTTTAGTGTAGCACAAAGCTCAGACACCCCAACAACGTTTTTACTTCAAGAAAACTTAAAAATAATTAAAAATATAGAAAACTTGCAGATTTATCAGCCATTTATGTTGTCTTTTGTTCTCCACAGTATTGAGCTCATTGCGTCGCATAGTACGTAATCCAAGGTTATTTTTTAAATAAGCGATGATTGCATTTCACATCACATTGTAAACAGGATTGGGACTGTAAGAATGATTCATGAATTAGTTTATGATTGATTCATTCAATAATTTTAAATTATAATGTGGTCCAAAAACTACCCCATTGGATTGTATTACTGATTCTGAGCAAACTACTTTCAGGTTTGCACTATACTAAGAATAACGTTGTATAAATCATTCGGAAGATATTGTCGGAATGGCAGTAGGAACCGTATTTTAAAGAATCTTTACTAATATTGAAAAGTTGAAGAGTTTGTTTGTTTATTTCTTTGTTTGAACGTGATAATCTCAGGAACTACTAGTCTGAATAGAAAAATTATTTTACTGTTGGATAGCCTATTTATTAAGAGAGGCTATAGGCTATATAAAATCACGCTACCATCAATAGGAGCGGATCAGCAATGAAATATGTTGCAAAAACGGGGAAAATTTATGCAGACGAAGTTGCGCGGGTCAGCTAGTGAATGATATAAGTGTAGGTACATACCGTAGACCTTTAAAAATTTGGTTTTATAGTAGGTATGTAAAGATTACCAGACTATTTGTAAATTCTGCTTTCGTCTTTCTTTCAAATTTATTACTAACCTAGCATAATTTATTTTTACTGGCCTGTTAGTCTAGTGGTTGGTGACCCTGACTTCTAAGCCAGAGGTCGTGGGTTCGATCCCCACCAAGGATAAAACTTTGTGTGATGAGCACGATGGCTTATTATGTGTCTGGGTGTTATTTATCTATAATACGTATGTATTTAGAAATATAAAAGTATGTTTTTCAAGTTGTCTGATATCCATAGTACAAGCTCTGCTTATTTTGAGATCAGATAGCGTTGTATGAGTTGTCCCAACATATTATTAATTCAAATAACCCAAATTTTGCGCACTCGGACCTAAAATATAGCGTGCGTGCCATTAAGTTGCGTGAGGAACTTCTATATTAATCACATGTGATGCAGGCTCTCCCCAATATGGCGCTAAAAGTATTGCGAGGTCCTAATCAAACCTTCGGGCTTAGCATACCCTTGAGAATCGCCGAAACTTCATAAAAACTACGTACACCACTCTATGGGCCTCAAATATTAACACTGAGAAGATAGCAACACTATAGTCTTGGCTTGGTTTCAATTATATAAACTCTCTACGGAGTCATGTTGTTGTGTTTACTTAGAATAAGTTTTGGTGCAAATTTATACATAGACATAGGGAATGGGCTGCGTGTTCCCTTTCATATATTAAGTAAATACAAGCTGCAAAGCGTGAGAGAGACAAAACAACCGTGCGGCCGGGTTGGCTCTTTCTAGAAATCTGATTGGTCCACGTCATTGTGTCATGTCACCGTTGCCAGTACAAAAAGATACAAGTACTGGCCGCACAGACGCGATGTTTCTTTCTAAAAAGTGGTCAATATAAGGGCTACTGTTTTTGTGATTACCCGCTGAGGCAGCACTAGCTGTCAAAGTTTAAATTATATTTAATTCTAATTAGCATGTGCGGTATTTTTTTTTTTTTTTTTTTTTTATTGTTTATAAAGAACATAAGTTTCCGAAACATAGAACTGAGACAGTTTAGTAAATATGCGTAAATTGTAATTTTAAAGCACATTCTTTGACCCATAACTCAAATTTTTCATAATTCATCTCAGGCCTTGAAAATAGTAACAACAATAGTCTAATTAGAAATAAACTTGCGTAACCCATCCACAAACTATAAAATTTGACCTAGAGCGGCGAATTTACACGCGATGGTCGTCATTATATGGCGCAGTCCAGTCTCTATGTCTATGGGTTTATTGAAGCAGAGCCGAATGAGAAATTTAGGCGGAATAACAAGCCACGAAAATATATAGAACTATTTATGTATTTGTAGAATTAGACTTTTTTTATACTAACTTTTCGTTTCAGCATCGCCTGCGTTTGTTTCATTTTAAGGGTCTACTGGTTGTTGCCTGCGACCTTATTCCTTGCCCTAACATCACGCTACGACCAATAGGAGCGGAGCATTGAAGAAAAATGTTGCCAAAACGGGAAAAACTGACGCAAACGAAGTTGCTAGAGTCAGCTAGTCTTATATACAGAGTGATTTTTAATATACTAATAAAATCCTGCTCATGGCTTTTTTACATAACACCAAATAACTTTGTCAGTCAGTTTTGAAAAATATTTAATAAATTAACCCTTAATCACCTACCGCTTGTTTTTAAAGTTATGACCTTAACCACCTACGGAGTATTTTATTGAAGTAAAATCTTTGTTTATTGTGAACTTTAGACTTTAAACCTGACAAAGAAACATCGATTTTGCCAAAATGACCAGAATGAAATATGGCGCAGAAATTAATTATAGTCTGGTACTACATAGGCTACGCTTTATCCTAGAATATGTGAAATTTCCACGGGAAGGTCGCTCTATTCCCTCATTTCTATAGTCCAATGGGACGGAAATCCGACACGACTGAGAAAGAATAGGCGCAGGACCGACTAACTTACTCTCCGAGGCACGAAGGGGTGTGGCAATAAAATAACCGTCAGTGGAAACGTTACTTAACCTCGCAGATATCTCGATCTGCTCGGTCGTTAGTAGGATTAATATATTTATTTGTAAATGAGAATGAGAAATTATTGTTTCTTCATTCATGAACTTCATCAGTTTAGCCTTTTAATGCGCCCCCAGGGAAAATACATTTCCGGGTGTAAGTGGGACACGTTGAGGCTTTCACTGGATTTTAAATTCACCAACAGCGGCGGGCGCGTTAAATTACATGTCAATTTATTTGTCTCGTTAATCGAAATGTATTTGTGTTTTTTACATGATCCGTTTTTCTTTGATAACTGTCAAAAATTTGACGAAATTACCAAAGGAACACACACTTTCGTGGACAGTACGTGATTTAACGTCATCGTTTAAGATTTTCATACGGCAGAGCGTACAATAATGTTCTAATTCAGAATATTGTTTACGGCAGTCATATTGGCTTTTAAAAAATAATATAATTCAACACAACGTCTCGAAACATCAAATCTTTTTGTATGAACATTTATTACGTCATTCTAGAACACTTATTAAAATAACTTAAACTCTAACCGTCAGCGAACGTGTTAAGTAAGTAAACGAATATGATTCAAACATTAATTCTATAAACATAGAACATTATTTGAACTGAAAATACCTACTATTTGTTTTCCAAATATGTCACAAAAGTCATGTAATTGATATAAATTGCTAAAACTTGACTTGTCACGAACGGTGTTGAACTAAATTATAATTTTTGACCAATAGAATACAACAGAGGAGGTTCTCATTTCACGCATAGCTCTTTACAGAGTAGTAGTCCGATTTCAACAATTATTTTCTTTATTGGTTGGTGTGTATTTGGACTTGGTGACAATGGGACTACCTATTGTCATCAAATCAGGATCTGTTGATTGAATTCTAGTGAAATCGTGGGAACTCTTCAAATATTATTGGTACACGTATTTAAAGCGGCGGTAGCCTAATGGCTAAGGCATCGGTCGCGCAATCGTGAGGTCGCGGGTTCGAATCCTACCCGTTATACTACCGACGTGAACCCACTCCTAACACAAGCCATTGAGCTTAGCTATAGGGCTTAACAAGATTGCTCAACCCATGTGCTAGTTATCATTAAAAAAAAAATATATATATAGTTATTCGTTCATTTCATCTGAGAAACAATGGTGTCGGTTCCACTTCACTAAATGGTTGGTGAAGTGGGACTGATAATGAAGACCACAGATAATTTACGAAACTACTCAATAATATATATTTCAAGGGCTTCAATTCGATTCCCTTAATAAGATTTTGCTGAGCGATTTATGTTCGTCACAACGCCTATGATTTTGGTAAAGTAACTATCGGGGTCTCTTTTCCGTATCCACGGCAAGCCCGCGCTTATAAATGCATCACCGCGCATGTACCTAGATGCATTTCTAAGCACACCTCGTCATTTAGCATTATGACAAGAGTTTGACAGTTCCGTATGGGCTTGCCGTGGATACAGAAAAAAGATCACGAAGAAGGACCCTCATGAACTCCTTAACAATTTAAAAAAAGTAGATATCAAATATGTTTAAAAAATTGATCATGCACACTGAATAACAAAAAAATCACTAACTTCCCATGTTTTAGTATAACTCCGGTGTATTTTAATCTAGAACAATGAAAACTAGCCAAAAGTATTTAGATGGGCTAAATAAAATGAGGCATTTTTGAGAAAACAACTTTTTTGAAGTCGGATTAAAAACATGCCAACTCATAAAAAAAATGACATTCAGATGTCACCCTATATTTGCGGTAACAATAAAAATGCACATGTGAGGCCCAAATTTCATTTTGTAGCAGCTGGCCCTGTTTGTGTGCGACGCTGTGACGTTGCGCGTCGCGGCGTGTGACGTTGACACGCCACGTGCTCCACAGATATGACGACACAAAACTGCTACGTTTTTCCGCATCAAGAAATACTTTATGGGCCAGAGTTTAAAATAATTTTCATTTTTATTTAATTAAAACTGCATTTTAGGTGATATAATATACAATTTATAAATTAATTTCTGTCCAACCCGAAAGGAGCGAGTAGGTTAATACCTACTCGCTCCTTTCAAAAATGCTACTAGTATAGTATTATATTAACTGTATAAACGTGAAACCGATTTTTTAATGAATATTAAATTTCACGATTTTAGTACCTACCTACCTACCCAATTTCTCCGAAATGTGTCAAATTTTAAGGTTAGGTATCCAAATTGTTTTTCTAAGGACTCATAACCATCAAAACAATCCTATTCACCGCCGCATGTCTTGCCACGTGAATTCTGTGAAGAAATAGGTTTAATTTTTTCGTTATGACCATGTTTTTTTAATATTTTATAAAATTTAAGAAAAAATAACTTAAATCAAATTGGAATATGATGCCCTACATTAATGGGTCGTACGGGGATTAAATATACACCCTGTATGTTTGGAATATAAACGGAAAATTGATAAAAATTGCTCCGTAGAATATGAGTGTACCTATTGCGCTGGCAAAAGCTGAACAAACATCCATACTAACAAGTTTTTACATTTAAGGTTCTTCGTAGAGATAGATACGTCATTTCGGGAGGAGGAGGATGGCAGTGCCGGATGCATTACGTTGTACTCTATATTTGCCAACGGCCAAGTGTAAGTTGCACCCATGACGGGGGGGGGGAGTATCCTAAAAAAACCCATGTGAGGCGGCACAAGAGAGAAATTCGATACAATATAAGAAATTTGGTGCACAAAACAATAGGCAGGGAGATAAACGTGCTCCCGTGCCCCCCCCCCCCCCTTTGGAACCGCCTATGGCTGTCCGTACCATAAACATCAGATAAGACGTATTAATTGTTAATTTTTCTTTGGCTACGGCAATCACCAATTCCCTAACCCTCAAAACTCCAATTCATTATGATAATAATAACTTCGTACCTATTCGCTCATAATAACTACGAATACGTAATAATCTATGTCCAATTAATTCACAATCATGTATACATGAACGTTTCTAACAACGTGTTCAATTAAATAACTCAGACATTAACAAGATAACCCAATTGAATTCTATTTACTCCTACATGACTAATATTGTGTTACAAATTGAGTATAACGGAAATAATCGCTGAATTCAAAACAATAAGAGCAAAATGAGATTTTGAGGTACTTAGAATAGAGATCAATATTTCATTAACATCGTGAAAACGAATTAACTAATAGTTGAAAGCACTCGTTCTCTTCAATAGCTTTTTGATTTAGCTGTTGCTGAATTCAAAGAAGTGGGAGGCATCTGCATAAATTAACAATGAGAGAAGAGAGAAGAATAAAGTAACACGCATTATCATATCTTTATATTGAGCAAAGATTAGTAAATATTTTAAGATAGACTTTCCATAGATCGACGATTTGATGAAAACCAGCTAGCATACCGGTGGACCTAAACAATGCAGGGAAAGTACCCTTAATATTTAAGTTAGCTAATTTTACTCAAGGGAAACAAAATAAAAATAACTGCATTTAAACAGTTACTAAAAGTGACTTGCCGGGGTTGGGAATTGAACCTACCATATGTTGAAAACAAACATCCTGGGTTTTTAAGACACCGATCGAAAGAATCAATCTTAAGGAACAAATCTCTCTAATAAATATTACATCTAAAATTTAAGAAAAGCTATGAAATGTACCAATAGTGCATTGGGAATAGTCAAATAGATCGAAATGTTCTCGATTCCCGGGTCTGTCAAGTGACTTTTAGAAAATCTTCGAATGCAGTTATTTTTATCTCTAAAAATAAAAAGAATATTCGCTTTCAACAAAATTTGCTAACTCAAATATTTGGTGTACTTTCCCTCCAGTAGGCATTGGTTTAGCCCATCCTGTATAACACGAAATGCACTTAGTACTTTGCTGTAATTAAACTAAACCTAACATAAACGTTCTTAATGACGGTCTGACTTGCAAAACTTTACGTTTCACCTTAACACGTCGTCTGACAAGTTTTAATTAGTTCTTCTTCTACATAAAATACTTTTTGGAAAAGGGCGACGTTTTTTCTCTAAGATTTTATTGGCACACACCTATTTTTAAATTTTTATATGCGGACGAAATCACAATAACTCAGTTTACCGCAATGTTCACAATCTCTTTTAATTCCGTCATCAAATTTCTCATGCGGATAGATAACATTCAATGTATAAAATTCATATTTACGTACCACAAATATTTTCTGCCTTTAGTAAAATAAGGTTCCCAGTACGTTATACAGCACAAAGTAAGATTTAATATCGCCTGCGGATCCAGTAAACAATTCTATATAGTTAGGAATGGAAAATGTTTTCGAATATTGAAAATTCTGAAATGTATTAATAAAGCATGATGTTAGTGCAGAATATATAAAATATATGGATATTTTTAGTTGGTAATAGGACGATTTTTTTCCAATATTTAACTTGTGTGCTCAGCTGTAATCTATTTGAGCCGAGTAATTCTCTATAAGTCTCTGCAGAGTTGTGAGAGGAGATAGCTAGTTTTAGCATTGTCTAATATGAATAATGTATCCTTCATGAGTTATAAACTGTCACATTATACTAACTTTAATTAAGCTTCTTATAAGACAACTCCCGTACTAGGGAACAATACCTGTGTCGCGGGGGACTTCACAAATATACATATAATCATTATCAGCGACACAGACTACATCCAGGTTCGGAACAACAATTTGTAGAACACACAAAATGATATTTTGGGACTGTACTCCTAAGCACAAGGTAATTACTTAGCCTAGTTAGGAAATACAGAAACTCAATTTATATGTATGTAAAATCCTGTTGTTTCTCATACTGATGTACTACCCGCTGTATTTACTTTAGATAAATAAACATTATTATATAACGTGTAGGAATCGGACCCATGGGCGTACCCAGGGGGGAATTTGGGAGTTGACCCCCCCCCCCCCTTCCCCGAAATTGCAATTTGGCCGGTGTTTAGCCAATCGCACCTCCCCCCCCCCCCCCCCAAAATGATCCAGAGTACGCCTATAATAGGACCTACAACTTCTAAGACAGCAGCCGCGGTCAAAAAAGAACTAAAACTTTATCTTAAATATTCTCATTCTACAGCAGCAGCAAGACCTGTTAAAGATCACCATCTGTTCTAGGAGCCATTATTTTCATTCCTACAAAGATTCTTGTTCATTCCGGCCGAGATTCAAAGAAAAAGCCTTTGTTACACACAATTAACTGCAGCGACGAGAAATTAATTCCTTTCTCGGGACCGACGATTCTTAATTTTTCTTTTGTTGGATTGTAAAACTAGATTAATCTATTCTGAAAATCTGGTATGTCGATATTAGTGAAATTCTTTGATAAAACAACATATTAACCACAGTGGAAAAGCCGTAGCAATATTTAATGAAAATGCGGATAATCTTCGCTGTTTTATGCCAACAGATATTTCAATTGCTATAAAAGGTTATGTTCTTAAACAATTACAATTACTTTTACCTAAGAAAATTTCAATTACATTTAATGTCGTTATTCGGTATGACAGTTACTTTTACCTAAGAAATTGCAAGTAGGGGCATATCATGATGTATAGTACCTATTTAAAATACCTGCGGCTTCGGTTATAAAACTGTCAGCTACAACAACACCTAAATCATTAGCGATTGTAGACAAGAAACCCTAACCTTATAAATTCAAGATCACTAAGAATAAAAATATTTTAAAATATTTCTAAAGTCATTTATTCAAGACTGCATCTAAAGAATAACTTCTTTCAAAGAAATCACAAACAACACCGTTCACTCTCTCGACAAATAATGAACGGTCTTGTGTCTCATCATACAACTTTTCATCACAATGTTCATATTTCATCTCAGTCATTTCGAGCGCCTCTTCGTTTTCTGCTGTTATTATTATCATGGATACTAAGGCTTCTATTAAACCTAGAACAGTGTACTCCTTTAGATGTTTTTGAAATATACTTGGTGGGTAAATTTCGTTTACGTCTAAGTTACATTGGCGTAGTACGGCAGCTAACGTTCCGTAGTAAATGTCCAAAACGTGATCGTAATGCTTGGAGATGAAGTCTCTGTCGGTAGACATGTATAAGAAGTATGATATGTCTGTGACTGGAGAGGCAATGCGCGTCAGCTGGTAGTCTACGAATATAACTTCTACTGGTTTCTCTCCCTGCAAGAAATATCATGTATTTAGTACTCGATTATTCTTTCTCTTGCACTAGTTGTTACTAAAATGTATCTTGCACACAAGCCTATTTCACTTTGCCTTCCTCACAGATTTAATACACTGTTCAAGACTACAAGTACTCAACCTGTAATATCCTGCCACTAAAAATCAATAACATCACCATCCAATAGAATCGAATATGAATTTTAATTTGTTTTGCATCGGAAATTAGGTGTCTGTGAAATTTTAAACTTTTCAAATGAACGTCCAATTGAAATATTGAATTCGATTCTATAATTCAGAGTTCAGATAAAATTACCTCGTTGACATTTGGTAAATCAATGACCCCAATATAAGTATGTCATTGTCAAGATCCAAAAATAAGGCATTCAAGGTGGATAACACATACAAATATTGACAACAAAATAGAAAGAGAAGAAATTATTACTTCTAATACCTATTCTCAACAATATCAGTTTAGAATAACAAGCATTTATATTTATGACTCTTACCATATATTTGAAAAATATGTTATTATTCCAACAGTCAGCGTGACAAATAGCACTGTATTTATCAGTTTGAGTACATTTATATAAAGCAGTAAGTATATATGGAGCAAACGCTTTCAATTTGGCTCTAAAAACTTCATCTATAACTACATCCACTGAAGCATCATAGAAGGCTTTCATAGACTTAGGTACTGGCCCAGGTTCAGAATACTGCACATCTTTAGAACAAAAGTCACTGATCTCACTAAACTTCTTCGGATTAGTCTTAGCTAGTGCAAAAGACAACGCATGCAACTTTGCTAAATTCTTCATCACTAATACAACATGTTGCAAATCCATTTTGTTAAGTCGATCCCGAAATCTCCATCCATCATAATATAAATCTTGAAAAGCGACAGCTTCTTTGTCATATTCGATGCTAGCAAATATGTAGTTAGGAAACTTTATTTTCAAACCTTCAATGTTTTTTAAACTTCTTTGCATTTCCAAGAGATTCGGTATGATATATAGGTAGAAGATAGATTCTCGACGGTAAAACTCTCTAAAGCATGAGCGCGTTTTTGGGTCAGGATGCCATTTCATTACTATGTGTATTTTTATTTTCTGTCCGTCTCTGTTTCCATACATATGTATTTTATAAATTCCACTGCGAAAACTGTCTATATCATCACATCCAAACACCACTTCGTAATCGATAATGTCCATGCAGCATATTTGAGCTAATTTATGAACTATGTCTATAAACTCAGGATGACAATGCGATAATTTTCTTTCTGGCATCTTGAACAATGCTGAACTGATACTGATGACTTCTACATATCTGTGGTGTTTTTACAACCAATGATGACGAAGTTATCTTTGGTAGTTATCGCGCACTTGAATTTATTTCAGTTGTGATAAACACGCCAAGTGGATATGCCTCTTTTCCGGTTATGGTTCCCTACTTTAATTACGTAACTTTGTTTTAAGTTTTTTTTGTTATTAAGTTCCTTTGAATAAGTTTTTATAAATAAAGTACACCACCATATAAAAACTTTTTGCACATTCATAGATATTGTTAGTTTGTAGGGCAGAGTTGCTGTACTTATAAAATTATTTAGACAAGTATCCATACCTACATAGGCGGATTTTTTTAGATATTGTAAAGATAAAGTTGTTTCTTAGAACAAAACACCGATTTCGTTTGTAACTAGAATTTTAATTGACGTTTTCATCAACAAAAAGGAAAATACTACTCATATTTCGTATTTTTGAGCATCAACGTAAATAACATATAAAACAAAAGAAAATACCATGCCAATTGGCGTTCTTAACTGCTATTTCATCGTTGTTGACTTACCGCATTTTCACCACACGTGTTGTGGTTTTCATGACGTGACAACATTCCGAGGCATCGCAATGTGAATGACGCAATGTTTAGCGGTGGTCATGTGAAGCTACGGTTAAGCACGGATCTCTAAAACAAGTCTGCATACATCTCAGATAAATAACCAGACTACAAGTCACACCATTAACCAGATTTAAAATGTTTAAGATTATTTCGAAGACAATTTCACAACAATTTATATATTTGCCGGCAAAAAACTCGCGAAAATGTGAAAATTGGTTATTATTAGGTCATAATGCTGTAATCAAACATTAACACCATCCAAATACGAAGTGTTACATGGAAAACATGCCTACTTTATCAAAAACTCCACCCAAGCTATCTGGCGGATAGAAATTGATGAAGACAGATTGTTTCACATTCATTGTTACCCGTGACCCATTTTTCCACGATATCGATATAGAATTTCAAACCTTACAAGTACCTGAAGAGAATAACAATACTTCAACAACAACAAATTGTAAATTTAACTAAATAGGTAGTAAAAACAGACTTATAAACTGGCCACAAAGACGCGCAGTATTGATAACAATCAGACTAGATTCTTGCCACCGTTTATCAGTGCTGCGATGTGGCGGTAACAAATGACGGACGTTTCGAGCGTTATCAGTGCGGAACGAGTCTCAACGAATGGCCACGAGATAAACTAGCCGCACACAATACCTTTTGTAATGTCACTCAATGGCCGTCCTGCCTGCAACGACTATCATGTGTATGTGTGAGTGCATCATACAACTGGTTTTATGCATTCAACGTCGCATTGTCCACCATTGTCGACTGACCACCAGCCGAGTCTTGGGCGTACAGTGAAATGTGCATGAAATGAAGCCCATTCTGCACGCTTCACGAATATAGTTTGTCGTATTACGTTTCATTTTTCCCTTTCAAATGATTGGATGCTGAATTTGAAAATGTGGAAGAGGAAAAAATTCAGACCCATTTTATTGTTTTGACTTCGTAAATTGCATTGCATACAAAAACGATAACAGATGTATTTCCAGTGTTAAACTACTGTAATATATTTACGTAAATTGAAGGTTATTATAAATCGCTTTGAAAACAGCTGCACTGAACGGAATAGGAGATATAAAAACTGACACGTAGACAGGCATTTAAGTAAAATAAATGTACTACAATGAAAACATCGCTTTGGCGCTTTAATGAAACAAACCATTTTGTGTACAAAAGATTTCTAACGACCACTGAAAATGAAGGTGTATTTTAGATACTCGTATTTACAGAACTGACATCGTAGTAATTACACTTCGACGGAATAAAGGTTGTATTCACCTTTGTGTTGAAGTCAAGTAATAAAGGGACATTACCCTTTTGTCCTAAACCACAGTCAAAAAGCAACGTGAACTGTAGGTACGAACCAAGTTGGGCATTGAATTAGATCTATATATATATATATATATATATAGATCTAATTCAATATATATATATATAGACCAACTTGGTTCGAACTCCATACTAGGGAACTCTTTGACGTCAGGTAAGCTCTGTTTTGTTTATTTGGTAACTTTTCATGCGTCGACGGGTCGCTTGCCCCAGGCACTTTGAATTATTTAACGATAAAGTCAAACTAATCATGACATTTAGTTACTTTCCGCTTGCTCTATTTAATGTTTGGTGGTAGTTAATGTTTCTATTAAAACGTGTGATGTGTGTATTTAATGTTTAATGTTGCAATATTATCATCATTAATGTAAACAAGCACTGCAGAATAACCATTTATGAATTTTAAACATTTATGGAGAGAAAACAATGAATGTACTTAATATTGGTTTCCAATTGACCAGATTATTGAGGTTTTCACACCGAAATAAATATGGTAATATTTGTAATAATAATTTCCATCAAAGGCCTTCCTTCGAAATTAATATAATACAAAGCGAAAGTAAAGTTGTTTATGGAATTTGGTTACCAAAAATAAAACCCCTAATCTTTCTTAACCGACTAATAACCTACTTCTAGAACTACATGTACAGTCGCGAAATAAAAATGTTTGTCACCATAAAGTCCAATTTTGTTTGAACCGAATCAAAGAACACTAACGCCACCATGTCAATGTTGTAAACTAATATTATGTTTTTAGTCAGATTAATAGTTATAACGCTTTGAGTTCAAAGCGTTTAATAAGTGACGAACATTTTCATTCTGCTACTGTAACTAGGTGACTGTGTGCAATAGAAGAATTTAACTCTTACTATTAAGTACTGGTTTAGATGACGAATATTTCTCTAAAGTGAATACCAGGATAGTTCGTACAAATTATCTTGTAAATCAAACATTCCTCCTATTTAGGTATTCGTACCTTTCTTTTATTCTTTCTTATTTTAACCCTTTCAGATTTTTTTCTTATTTTGCAAGTTTGTGGTTACTAGCCGATTTTGTACCTAATCTATACTTACTATTGTAAATCTGAAGAGTTAGTTTGTTCATTTGTTTGTTTGTTTGAACGCGATAATCTCAGGAACTACTGGATCAAATTATTTTTTTTTTCTATTGTTAGATAGTCCACTTATCTATTAGGCTATTTAGGCTATATAACATCACACTATGACCAATAGGAACAGGGCGTCAATGAAAAATGTTGCAAAAACGGGAAAATCGACGCATACGAAGTTGCGCGGGCCAGCTAGTATTCTATAATAGTGAACTCCTAAGATCCAACGATCTAAGGAAGTGACATTTACCGTAACAGCTTTCAATCGACGAGCAATAAAAACAATATTAAAATACATCCTGAAACATAATTCAGTGCGGGGGAAACATGTCTAGACGTTCAGGAAATCAGTTTTCCGTAGAAATTGACGTTGACGCCGCCGCGCCGGTTGCGGGCTACCCATGACTTATTTTGAGGTTAATTTTTATGTTGCTTGTAAATAAGAACATTATTTTTTTTTTTTCACCACGTATACTATAAAAAAAAAAAGATAACTAGGTAGACAATGGTCCCACATTACTAGCAATCCTGTTAACCTCTCCAGCTAAGCTCATTGGCTTGTGTTCAGAGTGGGTTCACGTGGATGGTATACTGGGTAGGATTCCAAACCGCTACCTCACATTTGCGAGTCCGATTCGATAATATATAATTAATTACCCACACTTGTAATGGCCTTTAATAACTAGTTCACAATTTTAGGAACTTATGTGATGTTTTAACACAAAAACCTTCCATGTTGAAGCATTGATCTAGGTGCTGTATACTTTACCACCATGTAATAAAGGAATGCCCAAAGCTCTATCTTCAAAAACCACATTAGCTAGGCACGGAGAATATCGGATACTACAAATATCGAGTATAATCGATACAAAAGAGCTTCAGCACGCTTATTATAGGAAACACGACCACTATCACCCACCCTCAATAGAACACAATGCCTTTGAAACGAGTAATCGTCTCATAGGATCATATTATAGGAAAATAATGAAACTTTCCTCATTGAGAGAGGCGGAATAAACACTGTTGCGTTAAAAGAAACACATTTGGAGCATTCTTACATCAAGATACCTCATATGTTTTGTAATGGAGATACCCTACCTATTTTATAAAATATCTAACATAAATCCTATAGTAGTGTATAAATTTAAATAAATGTATAAATTTTACAATTTTATACACAACTAACTGACCCGCGCAACTTAGTCTGCGTCAATTTTCCATGTTTTTGCAACATTTTTCATTACAGCTCCGCTCCTATTGGTCATAGCGATATATAATCTATAATCATTCTCGATAAATGGGCTATCCAACAGTAAAAGAAGTTTTCAATTCGAACCAGTAGCTCCTGAGATTATTGCGTTCAATCAAACAAATAAACTCTTCAACTTTATAATATTATTATAGATTATAATTTATCAATATTTTATGGCTAAATACCTCTATTACTGCCCGATTTCGACTACAGTCTGTCTGTATACCTAAATAACCACGACCGTTGCAACGCGGTGGAAACGTCGGGCAATAAAACAAATATTTAATTTTAAATTATTCATGAGACCCGTAGTCTAAACTCGTAAAACTATGTAAAAGAGTCTCAAACGATTGACCATTGGCACATTCATTTTTTTGTCCTTAACTCAAGTTCAATTACTTAATAAATTACCCTTTCAGTAGAAAAGTAATTGGTTTATTTTATATCACATTATTTTCACCTTTTTATCACCTTTGTACATTTTCTTTGGATCTCAATTTCTTGGCTCGGGCAGCACTACAAAGGGCAGTTATGAAAGAAAAATGAAGAATGTTTTAATAACTGTAACTTTGTCATAAAACATTTTAACTTTAAAGGTGCATGAGAACTTCCGCAATACCCTTTTATGTACTAAAAGCAAAAATGTTAACTATTCCTGAATATTTTCGGGTCAGTAGCAACCGAAGTCTTTGAGAGAATTTCAATTGAGTCCATTTGTCCCGAGCCGAGCTCTTTGTGCACGATAATGATATTTTGTTAGAACGAACACTACAACACGACGTATATAAATAAAAATAGACTTTAAAGCAATAAAGCAACTGAGATAACTTCCTTCGATCACTTCAGAAAAATATAAAACATCTTACGAATACATTTAAAAAGCACTCGTGCGCTACAAATTCATCTCGTAGGTTTACCCAATATCGTTTTTAAAATACTGCATAAAAAATTTACGCGCCATATTTTATAGGAATTATAGTCACACGGCAATATGCCTATCGTTGTAAAAAAAAGTTAATAAAAAAAATCTTTTTTATATGCAATTTCCTAACAGTGTGGTATTGGAATATATTTTATCGAAGTAGAGCCGGCTGTATCAGCTAGATATTATATCAAACCGTTTTATAAAATATAAATCATTTTTAGAGGCAAAGTGTAGCGGCGAGCGGCGCACAGGGACGTCTCCAATGCAATAGTGGCTTATTTCACATTCAAAGCTTTTTGAAACGCTTTTATGGGCCTAGTTAATATTTAAATATTTTATACTTACAACCTGTGTGTTTCTGACTATAACTCTTATTATTCATGAATGTATTTTTATTAGTTTATTTGATGTTTGTGTGCATTACGAATAATAGAATTTGTGAAAAAGTAGACCAGATTGTTGGTTATAACTTTTAAAATTTACGCATTGCATTAAATAAACAATTCGACATGGGAATAAATTAGGTACGTAGGTAACCTTATGCTTGACGTTTCGACCGGATTACACCGACCGTGGTCACAAACTGACTCTAATTGATCTGATCGATTTTTCAGATTGTTGGTGTTTTTGACAGGTAAACGACTATGTAGACAATTTAATATAATCAATGCATTTAACGTGTAAAAAAAGTCATTTAATAGTCTCTAACTCAAATACTTATTTCATTTTCATTTTATTTACAAAAATCAATACAAAAAGCAAAAGTGATCTGCGAGCCATAGGCCTCCCAAATTAAAAAAGATATACAAAAATAAATTAAATTTAAGAATTTGAAATTGGAACATTAAATAAACTTTACCTACCATTACGACCCCACCTGCAATTTTAATGATAGGATGTGTCTGTCATACAGTTAAAACTCTGAAGTTAATTACCCTAGAGATGTTTGCGGTATGCAAATGACCTGGTTTAGTCTTATAAAAGCATAGTCTATATGGTTTCCATGCCATTGCGTTACTTGCGAGCTGTGTACCGACATGTTAGGGGTGCATTAGGCCGCACAGAACAGGGGTGCGTATCGATTGGCGACCCCCACCCGACGCCCTCGACACTACACAATATTACTCTGCACTCCCAAACTCACCCTTTCGTTACATTTGCAACGTTTTCTTGTCGACCAAGATCATTGTTTTTAAAACGTTTTTACTAAACATATTTTGCATAAATAGTCATTTCTAGACGTACTGAATTATTCGATTTGTTTATTCATGAGTGATTTAAAATCTAAAAGACTTTTGAAATGTTACTATGGTATAAGTATGCGCATTGTTTTAAATTTGCTTATTAGACTATTAAACTGTTAAATTTAAAACAAAACTCACTTTTATTTTGTTCTAGCTGATTCGCAACTTCGTTTGCGTCAATTTTAACCATCATTGCAAAATTTTTGATTAGGCTTCCCTCCTGTTGGTCTAGCCTATAGCCTTTCTCGATAAATGTGCTATCCAACACTAAAACAATTTTTCAATTCGAACCAGTAGTTCCTGAGATATCGTTCAACCAAACTCTTCAACTTAATAATATTAAAGATATTCCCTTTAACTATAAGGAGAATAGTAGCTAGCTACAGAAATCAAGGACAGCTATGTTCGGCAGTTTTCAAACAAAACCCCACTACTACAACTGATTTTTGTATACACTTAGATACAGTGAAATAAATTTAGGTACCTACTGTTTATGTTGCGAGTTTTTAATACAGGCCTGTGGTTTTGCGGCAATCGTCGTTAATGAGACGAAATGCCTTAGTATGGATGGCGGGACTCAGACTGAACACCTCTATATCTACCACCATAGCCGATGCACAATTCAAAGCCCCAAAATCAAGCAACATTCATACACAGTAATACGCTGTAAGGAGCACAGGTTGACACAACAATCGCGGTGATTGCACGTAGACCACACTTCGTATTGTGGAGAGCATCCAGAATACACGGGGTCGCAGAGCCATCGAGGGCACTTCCAAATCACGCGACTCAAATTGTTTTATCTCTGGGACTCACCCTATTTTGTTAGGGATGCATATTGACTTGATATGACTGCAATTTTGTTTTTATTTTTGTGATGATTGTGGCTGAATAATTCGTCAATTTACAATTTATTCAACATAATATTACATTATTAATACAAAATGCAAAAGTAACTCTGTCTATCTGATTATTACTTTTTTTCACTTATAGGTAAATACTACAGATTTTTGTTTAAAAAAGTGGTTGTCTGTAAAGTCGTTTTACGGACGATAATTTTTCATGTTATCGTCATATGAAAACATTGATGACATTGTAGAAAACAATCATGCCTGTGAGAGCTTGAGTGGACCAACAAGTCATTAACCTGCCTTTTACACTGTGACTTAGACACTTTTTCGTGAGTGCAGCCGGTCATCAATTTATAAGACGTTATCACATCAAAAATCTTTATTATCAAAATATTTGGTTTCCCGACTCTTTTGTGTCTCAAGTTTAAGTAGATACATTACCTGTTATGCTAATCTATACTAATATTATAAAGCTAAAGAGTTTGTTTATTGTTTGAACTCAGCAATCTCAGAAACTACTGATCCGAATTGAAAAAAATTCTGTTGGGTAGCCCATTTATCGAGGAAGGCTATAGGCTATATAACATCACGCTACGACCAATAGGAGCGGAGCAGTAAAGAAAAATGTTGCAAAAACGGGGGAAATGTACGCCTACGTAGTTGCGCGGGACAGCTAGTTTATTAATAAAGATAACAATAGGTATAGCTTTTATCCAAGCTAATAATTCATAAAGTAATTTAAATGTTCGAATGCAATTATAAAATAAACAAACTCAGAACGAACAAGAAACAAACACGTTAGCTTTTGAAAGGAAAGCTCCAAAGCATTATAAGATTTCATTAGCACGCACACGAGGACACTTGCCGCACTTCATGTACGCCTACACTCACTAAATTGACCCATTTCCTTTAGCCTTCAGTTGCGTGGTAGGTGAGATGCACACACTACATTTTCTCTTCATTCGATGAATAACAAAAATAAGGTAAGTAACATAATTTGTGTGAATTCCTCCTGACTTGTCGTAAGCTTTTTGTAAGCGGTTTCTTTGCACGTTTTATTTATTATCACTTTTACATTTTGATATATGGATTCCACAGTGTCGCATTAAATCAGTTGGAAGCAAAATATAATGAAGAATGTATTAAATAGTTGTTTCCCTAAAACGATACTACCTAGCTTTAACTCATAGTTTTAAATTACCAAATAAATAAACAATTATAGTCTCTGCAAACAAATATCAGAGACTATAATAGTAGATTTATTTCCTAAGAGCACATGATTCGTTCTTATCGTAAACTCTCTCTCTGGATATCATAACATAATATAGGAAAGTTTTGTTCCATTTTCGTGTGTATTGGGTATTTGACTAAAGTCAAATCAGCCTCTTTTTAAGAAACGTCAAAATCGACCCGCTCCGTACAAATTTGAATGAAATACTAGCAGCAAAGTAAATAATTTGACCATAGAAAACGTGACGTCATACGTCACGTTTTCTATGGTCAAATCATTTACTTTTAGTGTTTATCTTTATGATTAAAAATTAATAAACACGTTTAATTAATAAATGAACATATTTTTCAGAAACTTTATGACACATTTTTTACATGGTTAAAATATTTTATTCAAATACCCAATTATATTACCGGCCTAGAAGTAAGCATGTGAAGTTTTGCATTTAAAATCGTATTACCTATAGAAATATCTAATCTGATCGCACAGTTTTCGATTTGTATAAGTCGTCGTTAGGTGGCCCAGGACCGACCGCGTACATCCACCACACAGATTGATCGATTCCCGCAATAGCCATTTAGCCAAAACCCCTCAACCAGCTCCTTTGCATTTTTATCTAAAGTTAAAATTTTTATCAAAAGGTTAGAAAGAATATCTGAAACTGTCATCTCATTCACCTGTAATTAATCTCGACCCTTGATATTAGATTTTTTATTTTTTAAGTGCATTTGCTTGTGAGGGATTAAATTTCCGAGGGGTTGTTTATTTCGAAAGGAAATAGGCGTTTCCAGCACTAGATTCCCGCGCAACTTCGTCTGCGTAAATTTTACCCGTTTTCGCAACATTTCCCATTGCTGCTCCGCTCCTATTCGTCGTAGCGTGATGTTAGATAGCCTTCCTCGATAAATGGGCTATCTAACAGTGATTTTTCAATTCGGATTAGTAGTTCCTGAGATATCCGCGTTCAAACAAAGAAACAAACAAACTCTTCAGCTTTATAATATTAGTATAGATTAAGTATACATTAAAGAGGTATGCGTTTACGTCTCAATTCTGTTTTTGAGTTGTATAAGTCTCATTCCCATACTTATAGTGCTCATGTTTCTTTATAACGGTTATATTTTTTTTTTGCTTATGACTAGGACAATTTGGAAACTGTTTTTTACTGTGTAAAAGTCTCATTCTTGAGCATGTTCTTAGTTCAGTTTTAATATAATAGACCGCCAGGGGGCGCTGCAGTACATGCATTTGTTACTCCAAAATTGTTAAGTTCATCTTTTTATTATTAAAACGGATAAATATTAGTTCCATTACAATGTAATGTTTACAGTCAAAACGAATAAGTACCAAGCACATTATGCAAATCTATAAAAAGTTTAAAAGAAAAAATAAGAAAATAACGGTTTAACAAAAAAAAAAATCAAACAAAATTTTAAAACCCCTGACTAACAGGAGGTAGAGAAGTAACCGAAGAAAATGTCTGGCCAGCGAATGGCAGACCCTGAGAGATTTTCTTCGGTTGACTTATCTACCTCCTGTTTTTGTTTACGTTCATCGTAGTTTTTTTTTATTCTTACCTTTAACCTTGTATACTAAACAAGTGTTTTAACGTTTTCTTTGTGTGAAGATTAGATTTCGGAGAATAGCCAACTACCAGGTCATAAAAAGTGCGATCAATATACTCTCACCCACATAATTCGATGGGACAGAAATCTGATAAGACCTGTGAGAGATTAGGGGCATAATTTACGGCTTAACGTTCTCTTAAAGGTACAGAGAGGTATTCTATTTTTCGAAAACTATAACCTACGCATGGACCAACGTAGAACTACTGCGCTGATTTTTTCAATCTAGGTACTCGGTCACAGAGTCAGGGACCCCTCAATGATAAGGATTATCTCTCCGTAATAAAGTAGACTTAAATCCTAACAACATGATTTCTCGCAGTTAGCAAACAGGTAAACAGTAACAAACCAGAAGCATTAATCAAAGCTGAACGCATCGAGCGCTAAATCAGCGTGATCGACCCAAGCCAGTTAACGCACAATTGATTTAGCAGTACCTACAATGTCCGTGCTGCACCAAAACGGCTCCCTACAATGAGAGAAAATAGACACACACACATAGACGTACTTACACAGATCTCGGTCGAATCTCAACCGAAACATTGCAATTTGAGATCGTCCATACGTGAGCAGCTACGTGTGCGTGAATTTGTTGTTCACCTGTGAGCTGGCCTTTTGTGCATGCGTATTTTGTTCTTGCAGTTTGCATACCACTCATAATGAACCAAACAACAACTATATTCTATGAATTGGTTGATTAATTGCACATATTTATGTTCAAATGACTGTTAGAACAAGGCTTTTGGTCAGAATTAAAGTCTTTCATTTGATACTTTGTTGATCAAAGTTCGACAAACGTTTTGAAGAACTGTACAGGAAATAAAGTCGGCTAGTTTGATTGCAAACTTAAAATAGTCAATTTATGGTCAAATAACGTATCAATTTGGAATAAAAGATTTGGCAACCGTTACAAAATTTTAAACTCTATCTATAGCCTCTTTTCAATCGACTTTAAGAAGGAGGAGGTTCACGACTATACTTTTTTTTTAATGTTTGTTATCCGATTACTCGCAGACGGCTAGACCGATTTAAATAATTCTTTTTGTGTTTGAAAGGGACTTTCAGATTGGTCCCATTGTCATCAAAGTTCAGATCTGATGAGGAGATCTTGGAGAAAACGAACGAATTTTTTTTTTTTTAAAGACGACTCCCGCAGTAGTAGTTTACAATTCACTAACACAAAGTACACCCAGACTCGGAATAACAGTTTGTGGATCACACAAAGTGGTGTCCCGTGTGGGAATCGAACCCACGACCTCTTGCGTAACAGTCGGAATACACTCCCACCGCGCCACAGAGGCAGTCAGGTACAGGTACTTTACTAAGTTCACCGATTCATTAATGCCTCCGACTGCATGAAATTATATAATTATGTAGGGCATCTTGTTTCCATCTTTTTTGTGCGGGCGGGTTTTTATTTTATTTTAAAAAAGTTTTTATTTCTCACTTTTTAGTGTATTGGGTTGTAGTTGATTTATGTTACAATTAATTTATACGGTAATTCGTAACCAGTCTCAGATCCTAATTCGTATTCTAGAAGCCAATTGAGGAAAATCATTTTGTAACTTTCGTCATCTACCCTTAACACGAAAATCCACTTATGCTACATTACCTTTATTATGTAGGTGTATACCAACAAGACTTCCTGTGCTCGGTTTCTTCATATAAACATATCATATTAGATATATTTTGGGACTTAATCGCGTGAATTATTTAAAGGTACGAACCTTTTAATGTGCTATTCGATCGAAACGCCCGACGTTTCGATCGAATAGCACATTAAAAGGTTAAATAAAAGGTTCGTACCTTTAAATAATTCACGCGATTAGGTCCCGAAATATATCTAATATGTATAAAAATCGCGAAAGTTTAAAAACAATAAACATATCATATTGAAATTATAGTATAGTACTTTCTTGTACCATTATTCTCACTAGCTAGGTTAACTTAGCTTCGCTCGGTGTTCTTAGAGTTGAAGATTAGGAGCAATACCAGTACCTGTAACAAGAAAATGTATTTTTGTAAAATTTGCTTTATGTATTATGTTTTCTTAAAAACATAGTCCAATTTAAGGTACTTTCCCTCGGTGTGGCATAGTTTTGGGACATCCTGTACACTACGAACGGGTCTTAATCATGTAAATATTTTAAGGTATAACACCACGGCCGTTGCAATATGGTCGAAACGTAGGACAATAAAAACGCTATGTATTTACCTTAAAAATTTCACGCGATTAAGACCCATAGTGTATAAAATTTATAATGTGTACAAATCCCGAAAGTTTATTACAAGTGTCACATTACCCACAACAGGTAAGTACTTAAAACTCCAAATCGGTCAAAAGAACTTTTGACCGCAGCCTTTCGACAATGGTACTTTTGACTGTTATTTCAGTCAAAGTACTATTGCCCAATGAAGCTGATCAAAGGTAGTTTTGAATAACAGATTTAAAACTCCTAAACAGTTGAGGAAGTCTCTAAAAATAACAAACAAAACTTACATTTTATGTTTCTGGCAACGCAAAGGGTCACAGTTCTAACCTAACCTAACCGAATCGATTCAGTGCAATAGGCACTTACATAAATATTTTATTTTGTAAAGTATTTCTAGCACTCGTTAGTTTTTATAGACAACTTAACATTTAATCAGTGGCTAAACCTTAGACACCACAATCCAACTGAGCATGAGGTAGCCACATTACAATAGGGCGACGTTTTTCAATACAGCGCGCCGTCTTGTAATACGGCGTGTTATTCGATATGGTCGCCCCAGACACAAGATAATAAACTACAAAGTTGTCGAGTGGTCTTACATTCTTTTTAAAAGTAGTTTTGACTAGAAGCGTCAGTCATAACCAATTTTGACCGGTAATTTACAGTCAAAAGCACTATTATCCAATGATTTTAAAACTGCCTGACCAACCTGCGTAGTCGAAATTACTTTAGTCTGTTTTTTTTAGTTAAAGGAATTTTTGACCGGTAAAGAGTTATGCCTGTGCATCTGCTCCACACGTTGGCCCCAACATCGGTCCCAACGCCACTCGTCCAACATGTGGATTTAGAAAATAGCCAATGGCCAACGTTGGGACCAACATGTTGAGCAGGTGAAAAGGTATTTAATGTACCGTACCTACGTAGTCATGTTACACAGACCTCGAACGCATCCATTGACACGATGAACTGTCACTATGCGGTATCGGTTAAACCCATTACTGTGTTCATGCATATTGGATAATAAAAACGAGTGATTGAGTAGCGATATATACGTCGAGTACAATACGGAAACATAAAACATGGAGAAATAAAATGAGCAGCATTAAAATATACTTAGGTAGACAGAAAAATCGGCTAAAATGGGACACAATTATGATTTTTATCCCACTTCCTATTAATGTTATTAATCCGAAAGTTTGGATGGATGAATGATTGCAACTCTTTCATGCAATAACTACTAAAATGATTTTGATAAAACTTTACATTAATGTAGTGTATATAGTGAAGCCTCGGGGAAAATCTAGTGAAGAATGAAATAAAATTTGCGGAACTGATTGTATTCTCACGATCTATCAAAACAAAATACGCTATACCTACCAAACTATACTAATATTATAAAGCTGAAGAGTTTGTTTATTTAAACGCGATAATCTCAGGAACTACTGATTGGAATTGAAAAAATATTTTACTGTTGAATAGCCCATTTATCGAAGTCCTATATAATGTCGCAAAAACGGGGAAAATTAACGCAGACGAAGTTGCGCGGGTCAGCTAGTTCTAAATATAGACAAAGCAAGTAAACTTGAAAATAAAAACAATTCCAGATTGTACGCAGACATAGATAGATAATGTAAACTTGAAAATAAAAACAATTCCAGATTGTACGCAGACATAGATAGATAATGTAAACTTGAAAATAAAAACAATTCCAGATTGTACGCAGACATAGATAGATAATGTAAACTTGAAAATAAAAACAATTCCAGATTGTATGCAGACATACATAGATAGATAACATAAACTTGAAAATAAAAACGATTCCAAGGCAGGTTTGCTATGCCATTAAGTATTCATCAAGCATACCTAGAGAATTTCTCGAACAGTTTTTTTTAGTTTACTACCTTTTATATAAGAAGTTCCTGAACAAAGGGAGTCTCATTTAAGAACTATTGGTGTTATTACAGTCTCGGTAACCATGATGTAAAAAATAAGATTATGTTGAAATAAATCAGATTACCACTTGACATTTTTATCATGTTTAAAAATATATATATATAGATAATATTGTAATCTCTGTTTGTCCAATTGTCCACTAACACGGAATAGTTTATCAGATCCAGCACCATTCGAAATGAATAGGCAAACAACCATAACAAGAAAAAAAATATCTAAATGGATATATTTATATATATCCATTTATGTCTATATCTCTACGCCAATGATTTATTTTGATTTTTTTATTTATCTCATTTTTTGTAATATGCGCAGTTTTGCACGCGCAACGACATCAATCTATTTAATTGTCTATTCTTTGATTCCTGCAGACCACTGGTTGGGAACCACTGGTCTAGGGGCTTAAGGTGTCTTAATAACAATTCAGGTAGCTCTCAAAATACAATGCTGTTAAAAAATCGAATATGCAATTCGATATTTTAACAGCATTTTATTTTGAGAGCTACCTATTCTCAGCTCGATCGAAACGTCGGTAACTGGTGCAATTCGATCGAAGCGTTGAGGAAGTAAAAGGTTCGCACCTGTTAATATTTCACGCCATTAAGTCCCGAAAACATTTGCAAAATATCCAAAGTTAAAAACAATGAATTTTCTTCAATTAAAATATGAATTAATATAAAGTAGCTAGATAATAATAATATGTGAACGTTGCTGTGTCTACATATTACCAGCTGTGTAACTATTCTGGGATTTGTCACGTCAGCTGCCCCAAAACTGAGAGCCTGTACGATGCAAAATGTCGACTGACGTAGCATGTGGGCTGTGGGCACTGGAAAATTATTCACAACTAGTTCTCGCCAGTGACCCCGCATTCGTTGCTTTTGATTGACTACCCTCCGAAAAGCTAATCTATTTTCCAGATGTATTCTACTCGTTTTAGTTTGTTGAAAACCCGTTCAGGTAATACAAGATACGGTTATGGGGGCATTACACTGAGATAATTATTTATTTAGCGCTACGTACACAGCGACACGATCGCCGGCCTCGCTCTTCCGCACACAACCATTACTTCACAGTGCGTAGGAGTGCAGTTCAAAATAAAGTAGAATATTCATTCGTACATATGTTAGATTACGAACGCCATGACTATGACAATACGAAAATGCTCGTTTTTGCATCTTTCCGCAACTTCAAGATTTATTTGCGGGATCATATTAAGGAATATCCTTAAATTTCTTTATTTCATTTACTAGAAAAACTCTTTCACTGGTGACACGATTTTTATCGTGTCCAAATATTTATATATTCTATATAAATTTTTGAGAGAGCCGAACCCTGTTTCGCGTAATCTACCCTTAACCCTGCATTCTGTTGAACATTTGTGGAATCAAGACTAGAAGAGGAACATAGAAGAAGAAAATAGAATTGAAAAATCGTTTTACATGTTTGGCTATTTAGACCGATGGGCTTACCATGGAACATAACGTCCGAAATTGTGGACGAAACGATTCATTTAACATATAATTATATGTTAAATGAATTGTTTTGAAATCGTGCTCAACATAAGCTCTAAGGCTGCAATTGATTTGAGAATAAATGTGTTTAAGTTATGGCAATAGTATTAGGTTATCTAATATATCTAATATATAAAATTCTCGTGTCACAGTTTTCGTTGCCATACTCCTCCGAAACGGCTCGACCGATTTTGATGAAATTTTGTGTGCATATTGGGTAGGTCTGAGAATCGGACAACATCTATTTTTCATATTCCTAAGAGTTTGTTTGTTTGTTTGAACGCGATAATCTCAGGAACTACTGGGCTGCACTGAAAAAATATTTTACTGTTGGATAGCCGATTTATTGAGAAAGGCTATAGGCTATATAACATCACGCTAAGACCTATAGGAGCTGAGCAGCAATGATAAATGTTGCAAAAACGGGTAAAATTTACGCAGACGAAGTTGCGCGGGTCAGCTTATCCGGTATCTATGAGAATCGGCCAACATCTATTTTTCATACCCCTAAGAGTTTGTTTGTTTGTTTGAATGCGATAATCTCAGGAACTACTGGGCTGCACTGAAAAAATATTTTATTGTTGGATAGCCCATTTATCGAGGAAGGCTATAGGTTATAATATCACGCTACGACCAATAGGAGCGGAGCAGCAATGAAAAATGTTGTACCTAAAAAAAAAAAAGAAAAAAAAAAAAAGGGAATATTTACGCAGACGAAGTTTCGCGGGTCAGCTAGTATAATATATCATAATTACTGTTCGAAATGATATTGTTCTGTGTCAGGATGGAAGGTCCGAATAAAATGCCAAATTCTGTAATGACGTCTTTATTACGAGTATATGACTAATTTACATATATATACACTATATCTCTGTACAAAACACTTCACTATTCCCAAACCAGCGCATCGGTGTATATTAGTTTGATTTTAAAAACTGAACTAAATCGCGTTGGCGCAGTCCTTTTTACACAAAAATCCCAAGGCACAGAAAACTTTCGTTGCATATGCACTGCAACATGTAAACAAACAACCGTTGTTAACATGTTGCAGTGCATAGGCACACACGTCTCACACACATACATAGTTTTTTTGTAAACAACCACATGTTTTGTTTATAAAACTACGCGTATTCTACGCGTTTTGCGAACGTTCTGGTTCGTTCGTGACAATATTGTATTGTAAATATTAAATGCAAACGAAAATTATTTCTTTGGCAATGTGATGTCATTCGAATTCAAAATGAGTCTTCTTTGTAATTACGTATTCGGAATTCAATTTGTGTGGCTTCAGTGCCAGAAACAATGATACAGAGCTCACGAAACGAAAATAAATCCACTACATATTTGTGTCCACTACATATACGGTGATTTGTAATATATCTACTAATAATCTCCTCCTCGTGGCTTCTTTACATTACACTAAGCAATTTTGTACTTAATATCACTTTTTCATCACAATCTGATTAGTGGTTTCGGAACGCATAGAGGATTATAGACAAACATTGATTTTTATACATATAGATAAATTTCAACCCTTAACTACCTACCAACCTGTTTCTAAAGTTGTGACCATAACCACCTATATACTATTTTACTGGAATAAAATCATGGTTCATTGTGAAGTTTGGTGTCTAACCCAAGGGAACCGTACATTTATCCGAGATAAAATACCCTACCAAAATGCTATTATTTTAGACTGTAATTTGTTTCTATGCCAAATGTTATCCGGATCTACTCAGATGTTATCTTATCTGGTAACAAACATTCATCTGTCCATCCAAACATTGCTAATTGCGGTAACAATGTCCTCACCTGCGGCATGTCACTTCAATAAATGCGGTTACGAAGCTGAGCGGTCCTTCAAATTGTTGAAGTCATGTCCCATCATAACCCTGACTCTCTGACTGTACTAAACATTTAATGAATGAATTTGAAAATGAGTGACAATTCGGACTCGGTATCCGAATATTTTGTGTCCGAGTCGTCAGCATCTTAGATTCACGATACCACTCACTTTTTTGCCGGATTTAATTTATAACAACCGTTGGTATAACGATTTTAACAACAATATAATCGCTGTAGGCTATACATGTGTTCGAACTTCTCAACTAGTTGTAAACGTTCAAAAATGCAAAATCCTCAGTGCACTTCGTTCTGCTGTTATGTACCGTTTAATATAGGAGCTCGAAAGTAATATAGCCTCAAGAAAAGTACAAAACAAGATAGCGTAGTCAAAAAAACGATTGATATGTTTTGCATATGATACTAGCTTTGGTGAATAAAATTATAACTTGCGTGGCAAAGGTATAAATTATTTGCAAAGTTTCAGCAACCACTTTTATATATACTATTATTATAAAGAGGAAATATTTGATTGTTTGTGTGTATTGAAAAGGCTCCAAAACTACTGGACGGATTTGGAAAATTCTTTCATCGTTGTGAAGCTACACTAACCCCAGGTGGTATAGGCTATTTTTTATCCCTGTATTACCACAGGAACAGGAACTACGCGAGTGAAACCGCGAGGCGTCCGCTAGTATATAATAAAGATGTAAGAATGTACACATGATATTGAAATTCAAATAGTTGTGAGCAGTCAGTAATGCAAAATCCTCAGTGCACTTGCGTAACTAAATACTTACTCATTCTAATACGTAGCTGCTACTTGCCTAATGAAATACAAGCTCAATGTAGCATGTTTTATAATACAACAAGAACAAAGATACCTTAAAAGTACATTAACAAGAGCTCTTCCTTTTTGAACAGGTGTACCGCTATTTACTTTCCTCATCGTATCGTCCTCGCAAAGCACTTTGTTTTCTTTCCCCCTGCCAACATCCATCCCATCTAAGTATAAGGTAATATTACGTAAAATGTTTTAAATACATTAGCGATAAATCTTCCAATTTTGTTAACCATTAATCACAAGATTCCCCAGATTTTAAGCACCGGTTCGACTCCCCTATATTTATTTCGAAGATAACATTCCCGACAAATTATCTGGCTAATTAAGCGTTGGAATTTCATGTTATCGAGTATTTCGTTAATAAATTCTCTTAGGAAACGCTAAGAGATCTGTTGCCGCATAATTAAGCGGAGTCGCAAAATCAGGAAATGATATCTTTTTGCCTCTTGGGTACAAATATAGCATAACAGAGTAATTTTATATACGAGAGGCCTAATGAGACGTACTGACGCAGACATCTATAGATCGCACTTAGGCTTAGCTCATGCTTTAGCATGCCCGAAGATCTGTAATTTCTATGCTTTGATAAGCGCTTGGGTAGTTAGCTAGCTCCGTTGAAATTGGCCCGCCGGCGCTGCTTTTGAGAAGTTATATTACGGCATAATATTATGCCTAACAACATTGTTTTATTTGGATCATCTGTTCAAGAAAATATATCTAAAATATATCTATATTTTATTAACTATTATCTGAAACCGGTGAGGCTTTGCTGTGGTTTTTTGGACCAGGAACCAACCGCGCGGGCGTCACCAGGACACCCTACCAAAATTTCACCTTAATCTAACCAATGGTTTCGCAACGCATAGAAGACAAACATGCAAACATATTTTTTATTTATATACAGGTTGGTAAATGTACCTTTAATAAAATGTAATAAGTATACAAATATCTTTGGGGAGAAGTGTTCGTACTCAATCACAATATTGGCAATTAAATTAGTGACGGATGAGTGATCACAACATAAGATACAATTCGGTTCGGAAAACGGCCCGTATAATTCCGGCCGGGTCTCTTAATTTAGAAGAACCATTGCCGATTTAACGATGATTTTTAGGACGTTTTTCCTGTTATGGTAAATAACGTATTAAATCTACAGGGTGTCCCAAAAGTATGCCACACGGGAGGAAAGTACCTTAAATACCGTATAGAGAACATTTTACTGAAAGAAGCCTTCATTTTGATTTGACTTTGACTTCTCGCCAAAGATATTTTTGGGTACGTTTGTAATATTCGTTGGAAATTCAATATTTTAGTTGTATAGGTTTCAAAATTACATGAGTCTATAATAATTATCGAGATAGATCTATCAAGACTCAACAAATGTTACTTCTGAAATTTCAGACAAAGCAATTTTATTTTAATTAGAGTTCGCCTACTGGTTGAAATTCAACCACAGCTCATAGATTTTTCAACCGACTTCAAAAAGGAGGTTTTCAATTCGACTGTATTTTTTTTTTAGTAGGTACCGATTCTATTGTCTAAAATATAGGTACTCCTTTCGGTTTTATTTTTGGTTTCATAAAAGAATCGAACCTCGTGTGTCAAACACAATAGCCAAACACAATTAATTTGACAGATTGACAATCGTGTCTCAATCGTATTTGATACTAGCTGTGCCCGCGACTTCGCTCGCGTGAAAGTCGGGTTAAAATTAAGGTAGTTTAGGTAACGAAATAACTTCTGTGTAAATATGTTGGAAACAGTCCTGTTGACTAAATACTTACTAAATAAAAATCGATCTGTTCTATTCTTTTAGATAGTTAGTTTGGTGTGCGGCTTAAGAAGTGGGTTTTCTGTTGTTTTTGTTTCATTCTTTCAACGTTATACCTACTTATTACCTAATAATTTTTAATAGAATTTATACGAAAATGTTGTTACTTCTCATGTGATCGTAAACTTGTAAAGCCTAAGTACTTAACTGTGATAGTTTTCCTTATAATTTTAGTATTTATACTACTACCCTGATTTTTTTCACATACCCAACACCAACCATTTAGCTGGCAGGGGGACATTTGACTCTAACAAAAATGTTCACTATAAAGCCTAATATTATACACAAAGGAATCCTTAAATCTAAAAATAGTCTTCACAAACCCTAAACGCTTTTTAAAAGACCTATCTAATGATACCACACACGATGGGGTAGGCAGGTGAGAAAAAAATCACATCCCCACTTTACATATAAGAGAGGTACCCTTAAAAAAATAATGATTTTCAAGATTTTGTTCTTTCACTTTATCGGCATTAGTAATTTATTCATGCAAAAGTTGCAACCTTCTAGCACTAACAGTCTCTGAGCTAAGCTGCGGACGGATGGACATAAGGGAACTATAAGGGTTCTGTTTTGCCATTTTGGCTAAAAATGGGGTATATTTCATATAGTGTTACAACGCAATACTAATAATAAAACTGCTGTAACACTTTAGTAAGAAAACAGAGAGCGTGTTATGTGCCCGCGAAAATGTCAGATATCCCTAAAGGTACGGTTGACAGACAACGACCCCCCTCCTCCCGTCACCCGAACTACTCACACTTGACCGATGTTGAGCCATTAATTATCGTTGAACTGATGAACACGTGATCTCCAACCATAACCCCAAAACATGATCCTCGATGCGTGACGTGTCCACCTGCGTGATGCGTGGTCAAACAAACGGACAGACAGACAAACATTTCTAAAAATCATAGCAATGTGTTTCTTTTTAAAACTTCTTTTACTAAGTATAGAACGTTATTGAATACAACGCCATCTACTTTCAAGAATGTTGCCACTCAGCAAGAAACAAATCCTTCATCTCAAGCACCTATACCCTAATAAATGTTTTCACAAATAAGGAATTATTTGATCACGGTGAACAATTGGATTTCATAGATGGCGCTACATGTTTTTTTTTTTACGTGTGTAATGCCTTTTTTTTAGACGAACATCATTTCTGGAAAATGTCGAATACTTTTTAATTATAATGTATTATTGTTTTTAATTTCTACTACGATTAATTCATTACTCTCCGCAGTGCATGCAATACCTATAATTAACTTACCTAGGTGCATAATTTACTTTATTTTTAATATAAAAAAATAATAACCAAAGTAAATAAGTTACTTACGGTCGAAAAAATAACTAAAACATTGAGAAAAATATTAAAAAAGGATAAAGACAATTTCAAAAAATACAAAAAGAACGTAATCAGACATCGGATTCGAGCCCGGGACTTCGTCGTCCAAGTCCGCTAGCATAGCTTCGAGGCTATACTGTTCGCTACTTACCACGTCAAAATAACTGTTCTTATGAAACTTAACAATGTTGTGTTTAGCTCCTTTTGGTTTTAGCGTGAAGTTATGTATTCCATGGGTTACAATTATAGATAATGTCTAATTGTGGAAATTTTTGTGATAAACCATTATAGTGCGACAAAAAACACGTTGCTACTCGTTCCCCATAGACGTTAGCGTAATGATTCATAGTTTAAATAATGTCCTATAGTATTTACTATAAAACTGCAAATTTTCATAAAGATCCGTCAAGTAGTTACTGTTTTATAACGAAAAATAGCTACAGACATTATCCCTTACTGCTTAGCTCCTATAGGAAAAAGCGTGATAATTTATAGCCTAAATGTTAATCTGCATCTATTAGATTGCACGTGCAAAATTTCAACCGAATCTGTACGGTAGTTTTTGCGTGATGCGTGTTCAAACAAACAGACAGACAGACAGACAGACATTTCTAAAAATGCAGCAAAGTGTTTGAATACTCTTTTCGAACATTTTCTAATTTTTTTTTTCACTAAGTTCGGCCATGTACAGACACGTGAAATTTACAGTTTTATTATATGTATAGAAGATAGATATAGAAGATTGGCTGTACTATACCTACATAAACCGTGCATATTTTGTTATAATTTAAAAATGTATGTATAACGCATATAATTATGTACTAGCTGCCAGCCCCGGCTTCGCACGGGCTATAAAATATAACCTATGACACTCACAAAGTGGTTTTCTATTGGTAAAAGAATTTTCAAAATCGGTTCAGTAGATTTACTAACAAACTCACAAACTTTACCTCTTTATAATATTAGTATAGCAGAATAAATAGTATAGATGAATAAGTTTCTGCAATTATTCTTCATAAATATATCACATATATACTTTAGCTATACAAAATCGAACGAACCTCCGTGACCGCAATATTCTTAAAAAGGTATCCATAGATTTCGCTTTAAGTATTAACTACTTGTACCTTACTTTAGCTTCTAAAGTGGTCCACCGGTTTTTTTTTTTTACTTTATTTGGGTTCACAAACAGTGACACAATACAGTTGTTATAGCTAGTAGGTAGATTGTGCCACTAACATCGTTGACCACAGATACATCAATGAAATAAATTTGAGAAGTGGTGGTCAAAGAAAACATACTTATCAGAATTACATTACAGTTAAATAAACATATAGAAATCAAAATAAAAAATAAAATAAAAACTACAGTACAGTTATCTATAAGTTAACGGCTTCTAACTCTTTGAGTTTATTTGTTATCGTTTTTTTGAACACACCTACGCTCGTGCATGTTAAATCAATTTCAGTGAAATTATTATTGTAGGTTTCAGTTAGACGTCGGAGAGGTATGCGTTTACTAGCATTGGTGCGATTTGCAACAGATGTATATAACTTATGCACTTTACGTTGGTGTGTTCTTATAGGTACTGGTTTATTTTTACCTGTACCTTTGTCGTAATATTACACAGATACACAGCATTGCTTATCTATGAAGACATTCTACCGCAGCCCAAAACACTATTTTGCTGGCAATTTGATTGCCTCTGTGGCGCGGTGGGAGTGTGTCCGACTGCTACGCAAGAGGTCGTGGGTTCGATTCCCACACGGGAAACCACATTGTGTCATTCACAAATTGTTGTTCCGAGTCTGGGTGGGACTTTGTGTCCGTGACTTGTATGTTTATAAAGTCCCCCGCGACACAGGGCTAGTACCACAGCGCGGAGGTCGACTTTAAAAAAAAAAAGAAAAAAAACTTACAGCGCGAGTGCACCAGGTTTCGCGACACGTATGACGAACAAATAAAGTTCGCCCTTCACGTCGAAACGCAAAACGCGACGAAATGTATTATGGAACCTTTTCCACGTCGATAAGTAAACGTTACCCTTGTCCCTACGAGTTATGAACCCTCCACAGAAGGGTACACAAGCGTATTTTTCCTGAGGCTCTTCAATACGCGCGCTCTCTTTTACGGATTACTCCAACTACCAAATGACAGAGTTAGTAACTGAATAAAGAGGCTATTAGTATAATGGGATTGAATCATTGTGTCACCGTGGTATTATCTATCTTTCTGATTGAGACTTGCCCTCGAAACTATCAACAGGTAGATGCCAAGTTGTCGTCGGAGTAATTGCTTATCGATATTGGGCGCACCGCTCTGACCTACTTTGTGCAATTAAATTTAGTGAGGCGTGTATTTATCGTCTATCAAATAGGTATATATAACAAAACAAAGACCATTTTTCAGTACATTTATCTAAATGGACTTGTTTTGTAGATGGGACACGCAACGCTCGAACTTTGAGGCGCATAATTGAGTAGGCAGAGTGTCGCTTCTAAGCATTCGTCCGTCTGTTTGCATTCCTCCCCTTCGAGCGCCCGGAAATATCGATTGTACCTGTTGTGCTCTCAAACCGAAGCGAACCCTACCTCTTCTTTGTCCAAATAATAGAAATTATAACGTAATTGGTAAAGGACGCAGCTTTACGGGCTTTTGAATTTGTTCATGTCAAAAGCGATAGAAGTTGCAGTACATTTTATTTTATAAAGTCCTGACCAACCCTAAGCCCGGTTCATTCAATTATAAAGGAATATTTGTTAACAAGTACTTTATTTAATTTTCTAACATCTAAAAGTTAAATTAGCATAATTTTATTTGTTTCAATGTTCGTATTTCAAATAGGACTGACATTTCGAATACGCAAGCGTCTGTTTTGACATTTGAAGATTATTATATTACAGATACGTACAAAATTATTTACGGGAATAATAAAGCATGTTTTCAGACATAACAAACTTTTTACGTTCGAATCAAGTAAAATAAAACTCAATATCTCTTTGACAAGTCCAAAGTGTCACTCACTCAAAGAGTAAACTAATACTACGGAAAAAGAGGGCCCTCTTGCAGTGTAAAAAAGCAAACCGTTTTGATTTTGACAGACGACAATGCGCCATCTGAATTTTGTTTCCAGAAATATCATTCATGCGGCATGGTATGCTAGGTATATCTGTAGGTTTTATTAGCAACAACTCATTTTATTAATTTCAACGATTGTTTTAAATGTTCTTATTTTTTTAAGAGAGGCATTTTTAAGTTTTATATTGAATATCAAACTTTAAAATTACTCTCAAAAAAAATGCTAACACGTCATGGAATCGTTGAGATTAATAAACAACCTTGTTGCTGATAGATGATTATTTGTGGTAGGAAAAATAAGAAAAGATGAGTTTTTATATTAATATAATATTTATTACATACCTACCTACTTACAACTAGGTTTTCTAAGAAAAGCACAAAGTCTAGATATTTATTCTAACGCGACATTATCCAAGGCCATATTTTATTAACACGGGATAGATTTAATTTAACACGGGGCCTATTCAACGCACTTGTACGAAATTATCACAGCCACAATTATGAAATGGAACAACAAACACGCAAACGCAAGATAACACATACATTATTCAATTAACTGATAGCTTTTGAAATTATCGCCTATGAAATTCATTTAAATAATACAACCAATGAATAAAACTTCCAATTCTTTGTTTGACAGTTCTCAAAAGATAACTTTTTTCTAGTACCATAAACAAACTGGACTCTTACTATAGAGGCCAGTATTATTTATTAGTGACAAACAACATTTTTTTAAGATATAGCATTTTAAAGACCATTATTTAATAAAACAAATATAAAAGCACTGTTTTATTAATTTCTTAAAACAAAATAAAACCTAAAATTTTGTTCAAAATGGTAACGCCATCTATTGAACTTGAAGGTAATTAGGTAGTGACTAAATATTTTCGGAAACAATAAACAGATGCCGACTCTTCAATTACTGATCTGTCACTTATACGACAGTGTCCCCACCCTGCACTCACTTTAGTTCGTTGCAATTGTCTAAAAGATCTTTAACCCAACAGAAATCCAATCTGTTGCTGCATGGTACGCTGGTTACGGACATTATTACTAAAGCTAATTTTATTTCTATAATTTTCAACTCTTGCCATTCCCTTACAAATAATTATGACGCGTAACAGATAAATCTTTAAATCCGTTTAAAACGCTTGTTATGTCCGCCTGGGGATAAAAGTTTTTCAATTTCCATTCAAATCTCGCCTTGACGACTCCCACCACCAAAATATTGTTCGTCATCTTTTCGTCATAATACTTGCCAAGTTCAGTGCTCAATCACACCTCGTGCGGTTCGAACGCGTTTTATTATATTATAAAATTGTAAAATAGAAACCGGTTCCTTATCGGCTGGCGCACTAGCGATCTAGCGACGCCCGGCCGGCTACTGTGAGTGTGCGAGTTTTTGATATGAACCTTACGACTAATGGCAAGTGAGCGAGATCAGGTTGACGAGATTGAAATAAACAACATAACAGATGCGCAAGCGCAAATAATTATTGATGAACCAACTCAATCTACAAATGATATTATGAATATGGAGACGACTACAGAACTAACAAATAAACGTTTACGGGGAGATGATAGCGAAGAAGGATGGGAGACGGTGAACAGAGGAAAAAAGAGAAAATCTTTAAGTGAAGACAACATCAGATCAGCGGAGATTGGTTTGCAGATATGCATATATTCCAAAGAAAAACTTCCTAAGCAGTTTGCACTAGCAAAACTCTTAAAACAACATGACATAAACGACGTTACAAAAGTTAAATATATTAACCCATTTAAATTAACGATAACCTTTGAAAACGAATTAAGTGTCCAAAAATTTATATCTTGTCCGGCTTTTGGCGAACTTGGATGGAGGAGACAAAAAACTTCGGAGGTGGCTTTATCTTATGGCATAATAAAAGATATTGAATTGGACCTAACAGAGGAGCAACTTCTACAACATATTCGAAGTGATCAGAAAGTTGTAACTGCTAAACGCCTAAGCAAAAAAACTGAGCAAGGATGGACATCTAGCGAAACTGTTCGGGTGGGTTTTACAGGATCTTCGTTGCCGAGTCACATCTACTTATTAGATCTTAGAATCAGTGTCTTGCCCTATGTTTACCCGGTAACCCAATGCTCGAAATGCTGGCGATTCGGCCACACATCGAAGATGTGTCCCGCAAATAAAGCCGTATGCCCCAAATGTGGTAGCAATAATCATCCTAACTGTGAAATAGCAATATTTAAGTGTATTAATTGCTCTGGAAGACATATAGCACTGTCAAAGGATTGTCCGATGTTTAAAAAGGAGAAACGCATTAGAGAGATCATGTCAGAGTTTGGATGCACCTATCAAAAAGCGTTAAGCGCGTATGTCCCACCTACACCTTTACGCCATCAACAACATTTACCGAGGAACGATAGTACTAGGGTTTACTTAACGGGTAGCAGGAGACAGAGCACTGTTCAGGATACTATAAGTATATGCAACACTCCATCGCGGGCTGAATCTTTGGTGACGCATGATCACCCGAGCGAGATCAATGACTCCCAAAATAAGCCGCGTACACGAAAACCCCGCAAAAATAAAAAGAAAGTCCCCTACTACATATCAAACAACGTGATGGCAGATATTTTGATTACAAACTCTGAGGACTCCAATGACAACCTTGAACAAGAATCGCCTGATCACCACAACGTCAACTCCAACACCTGTAACAAACAGCGTGAGAAACCCTCGTTCCAGCGCCTATGGGAAAATGTGAAGGACTTGGTAAATAATGTGAAACACGATTTACTTACAAAATTTAAAGACTGGCTACAATTATTCATGGACTGGCTTAACACATTATTAAGTAATCTAATACCCAATTCAACATTGTTTAAATCCATATTTAATTCAGTTAATGGATAAATCAAGTAAGATTTCTAAGTTAAATATCATACAATGGAACGCTCGTAGCATAAGGCCGAAACTACAATTATTAGAACAGTTGTTAATCCAGGAACATATACATGTGGCTGCAATAAGCGAGACATGGCTTGATCCGGATGCTCCTCTCAATATTAGCAACTACAGTATCTTTCGACAGGACAGGGACATTCCGTATGGGGGCATCGCTATTGTTATTCATAATTCTATCCAAGCACAACAGATTAATACTCAAAATAACAATTCGTGTTTAGAAATAATTCATGTAAAATTATTTAATTGTAATCAATTAGAACATGTTATTGCTATTTACTGCTCTCCGGATGTCCGTACGGATTCTCAAACGTGGGATTACTTGTTCTCTATAGAAAGGAAAAAATCTATAATATTGGGTGACTTTAATGGTCACCATACGAACTGGTCCCATAAAACAGACACAAGAGGCTCACAAATCTTAGATTCGATACTGGACTATAATTATGTAATACTAAATGACGGTAGCCCTACTCGTTTTCAACTAGTGGATGGCAATATGAGAAAATCTTCTCCGGATTTATCTATAATATCTGCCGACATTTCTTTGAAATTTGACTGGACGGTTACTAATGAGACACTAGGCAGCGATCATTTAATCATAAAAATATCTACTTCATTCTACTCAAATTTACAAAATCAAAATAAACGGAACTTTCGGAAAGCTGACTGGTTAAACTACAATCACTATCTTAGAACCAAATTCGAGAACTTTAATTTTTCAGTGTCTCATAATCCCCAACTGGCTTATAATATGTTTATTTCTTATTTACAAGACGCAGCTGATAAATTTATCCCTTATATTAAATTAAATTTTAACCCTACGAGTAAGTTTCGTCCAAAACCGTATTGGAGTCCCGAACTTTCAAAGTCAGTGGCGAATCGCAGACTAGCCCTAGCTAATTTTAGGCGCAATCCTACTCCTTCTAATCTAATTACTTTAAAAAATAGAATTAGTGCCTCCCAAAGACTTCTTAGACAGGCTCGACGTGATTCGTGGCAAAAATTTTGTTCGTCCATAGACGAAACAGCATCAGCAAGTGATCTGTGGCGTAAAATTAAATGGATAAAGGGTTATAAAACTCGTAGACAAAACATTGACCCAGATAATGCAAACCACCTATTACATAGTTTGACCCCCGATTATGTTCCTCATTGTAACCCCACATTTGTATCAGAAAATGTAAAACTTAACAGCAAAATTACATTACAAGAGATAAACAAAAGTATAAAAGCCAAAGATACTGCTCCTGGATGTGACGACATTTCATACAGTATGATCAAAAACCTCCCTACAAATGCAAAAGTTATTTTGGTAAATTTATATAACAGTTTTCTTACTAATGGTTTTGTACCTGGTCAATGGCGGGAAGTTGGTATAATTCCCATCCCTAAACCAGGTCGGGACCCTACGTCCGTATCAGGATTAAGACCAATTGCCTTAATGTCGTGTATCTGCAAAATACTGCATTCTATAATACAAAAACGGATGGAGTGGTATTTTGAAAAAAATAACATGTTTTCTGATCAGACTCTAGGATTCAGGAAATGTAGATCATGTTTGGACAATTTAAGCCGCTTAGTTACTGCAATTCAGACAGGTTTCTGCAACAACTGTGTCACAGTCGGTTGCTTTATCGATATTAACAATGCCTATAATAATATAGATATTAATGAATTATTATGTAAACTAGACTTTTTAGGAGTGGGTAATACAATGTGTACGTATCTTTGGCAATTCCTCCGAGAACGACATCTTAGAATAAAAATTAATAATATATCCCTAATTCGCACCACTGATCGCGGTTTGGCACAGGGCGATCCCTTATCACCCTTATTATTTAATGTAGCCACGATAGATTTATGCAAAAATATTAACTCCGAAACCATTCATATTTCGCAATATGCGGATGACTTTGTTGTGTACTGTAACCGAAGCATAATTAATGCATCCAACGAGTTACAAGCGTCCCTGGAACATGTTTATGACAATTTATCCAAATTAGGCTTAGAGATATCACCTAAAAAAAGTAAAATTTGTGTTTTCAAAAAAGGCTACTTTAGACAAAATATTACTATTAAAATTGACGAATCTAGTTTACAGGTAGTACAACACGTAAAATATTTAGGTCTGTGGTTGGATCGCTCTCTTCGATGGTCCAAACATATCGCCGAAACTGTGGAGAAAACCTCCAAATACCTTGGGATTCTGAAATATCTAGCAGGTACTAATTGGGGCATTCATCCGAAGCATTTGCGAAAATCTTACATTTCTCTCGTGAGAAGTCGGCTAGATTATGCCAGTTTCCTATACGGAGATAGTAGTCAATCCCAGTTATATAAACTAGAAAAAATACAAAATCGAGCAATGAGAATAGTTGGCGGTTTTATTAAAACGACACCTATTCACGTAATGGGTAGCGAGTTAGGTATACCGCCACTACACGTGCGTAGATGCTATTTAGCTGGCAAATTTCTGTTAAAAAATAAAGCGTTATCAAGCAACAGCACTATGCTCAAATTATTAGAAAACTTATTTAATTCTATTAACTCATGGAACAGAAACGGTAACCCTTTATTAATTTTAATCATGGAACACTTAAAAGAAACTCAAATTTATTGTAGTGAAAACTTAGAGATGTTTACGAACGATGTCTGGATTAGTTACATAGACCTCTCAAAAAATTTAAAATTTAACATTTACAATCAAACTAAACCTAAATCACATTATGAACCAACTGTTTTAAAAGACCTTTGCTCTCGATACTTAGAAAAGGAATTTACTAACTTTTACCAAATTTTCACAGATGGCTCTAAGGAAAAGGGTGAATCTGGGGCAGCTTTTTTCGATCCACAACAAAACTCTTATATACTTTTTAAAACTGGTTCTAGAATTTCAATAATGTATGTTGAACTACTTGCCATAAGTGAAGCTTTGTCATATATCAGTTCTATCAACCACGACAAGTTTGTCATTTTAACTGATTCCAAAAGCGCACTTCTACATGTGGCTCGGTGTACCTCGACTGTTCGAGGAACACCGATTGCCTACACCATTATAAATCAGATCTTAGAGTTGGAGCGAAATCATAAAGTCGTTCAACTGCAGTGGATTCCGTCCCATATAGGCCTAGAAAATAATGAAATAGTTGATACATTAGCTAAACAAGCTTGCTGCCAGGGTACAACCCTATCAGTTTTACCTTACTTTTCGGATTGCTTATACCTAGTAAAACAATATTGTACGAAGATATGGAAGGAGTATTTCGACCAGAGGTCAATTGAAAAGGGCATCTGGTATAAAACAATACAACCTGAGCCTATGACTATTCCTTGGATCAACAACTGTTCACTTAACAGACAGAACTGTGTATCAGCAATGAGACTACGCTCCGGCCACATCCCATCGAGGAAGTTTACTTTCCTTATGGGGATATCAAATTCATCCAATTGCGAAATGTGTGACGTAGTGGAGGACGTACAACATGTCTTGATGGAATGTACCCGGAACGACAGACTCAGGAGACTATTGTTCAAATCCCATAAATGTGAGATACCCGTAGGTAGATGTAACTCAATCCTCGCAAGCCCCTTGTCCGAGGCTGCTGGAAATTTATATAAGTTATATAATAACTACATTAGCCTATGTAAATAATTATAAGGTTTATTTAACGGAGCGACATAGTCAGATCTGTGACTAAGTCTCCTTAAACTAAGAATAAAAAAAAAAAAAAAATACTTGCCAAGTTGCTATAAGTGCCTCCGTATTTTTAAACTCTTATTTGACACGTTTTTATGTTCCGGAATGTCACTGAGCATTTGATATTTAATGACTTTTGTCGTCTGACTCAGAATTAGCATTTATGTTCTTTCTAATTTAGAATCTTGTTTTATTACGCTTGAATGTAATTCAAGTCATTATTACTTTTCTACAGTACCCATACCATATTATTAATTGTACCTATATGAAGTCAAAGTTATATGAATTACCATGTTTCATAGCCGCCGCCGGAGCCGTAGAGAACCGCCATTAAACATTCTGGAATAGTCCGCAGCTCAGATTAACTTTTTTTTTTTCTGCAAATACATTGTTAAAGGCGGACTTAATACCATAGCTTTCTCTACCAGTCAACCTTTGGGTGTTAAATAGATGTGTGGCAGATGCATATTGTCTAGTTAATTTACATGATTTTAGATAGAATATATCATACTTATATATTTCTAAATACATACATAATATAGATAAATAACACCCAGACACAGAATAAACCATCGTGCTCATCACACAAAATTTTATCCTGGGTGGACCCACGACCTCCGGCTTAGCAGTCAGGGTCACTAACCACTAGACCAACAGGTCAGTCCATCATATCAACCCATATAATGTCCGACTTCTGGACACAGGTCTCCCCAGTAGAACCTACTTATTATAGATCCTGGGGGACATTACCCCGCTGTAAAATATACATACCATAAATATATATTTAATAAATATCTGATCAAATAATTGTATTCGATCATTTCAAACACAAAGGATTAACCGATCAAATGAAATTATTCGATTTTACGCATACGAGTACAGTACAACTATAATTTTTAGTAAGCTCACCCAGCCCGCTCACGGTATTGAACGGTTAATCCATTGATTTTAACCCTCACAAAATTGTAATCCTATAAAATCGACCGTTTTCCACTGGCAACATTATTATGCTCTAAATCGTCAGTGTGAAGACACAAGTCCAAATCCCGATGGTACTTTAGACCGTGTCCCTTGAGTGCACTGAACAGTAAAGTGTCTCGAGTCTCCTCTCGATTCAAAGCTTCGTCTTGTAAAAGTCTATTCATCGTAAGACGGAGGTACCTAAGTAGTAAAATAGTCAAGTCAAGTCACATGTATAACTTCATTAAATCTAAGCAATGAATGTGAAAATGAGTGTGAAATGAATTTTCAAAATGGTGGCAAACCTGGCAAACTGAGTTATCAAATTCTGAAAATGAAACTAAACTAGACTAGAACTAGAGACTAAACTCACGGCGCGGAATTTCTCCGCGTCCGCCGCGTGCGCCGCGGAAACGCAAAGCTCAGTACAATTACATAATCGTTGAAAATGTTGATATGTAACCTCACGGCTCGTTTTATTTCAGCTGCGCGGATGCGTTTTCACCTTGTGCTGCCCCAGCAGAAAACTTATAAAAATTACCTGATCAGATCCCAATAATCACGTGAGGCTCGAAAGGCTTTGGGTTTGAAAAAAAATACAAAATATCACCAGTGAGAGGGTGGTGAGATATCACGTGTATTTCTCCCCTCCCCCTCCCCGTCGTACATGTGTTGAGCAGGAAAGAGGGGATCATTCCCTATAGAAGAATAGTCCAGATTCATATTTTTTTTTGGTTCCAGTGAGGCACTTTTGTCTAGTTAGAACCAAACATGGAGATGTTGGATCTACTGAGAGCGACAATGTTTTCTTCCCGTTACATCACTGGTTCAAGTGAAAGAACCAAGGATGGATATGGTATACAGATAATGAAAAAAGTATGCAATTTTCGATGATAAAAACATTCTCACTAGAGCCAATAATGTATTCATCTATTTGATTTACCTAGTTCTCAGTAGATCCAGCATCTCTATGTTTGATTAAAATAAGAAAAAAGTGTCGCACTGAAACCAAAATGGATCTGAACCATGGTTCTATAGGGAATGATCATGCTAAGTCTAAAACCTCACTGCGTGTGACCATAGTAAAGTGGAGTTGGGGGGGGGGGGGGGTTAAAATTTGTTTAAAAAATATCACATGGATAATGGACGACCCCTTGACTAAAGCCGCAAGTCTTGCGATTTTCGTCCGCCAGGTTTGCGGATGAAAAACGCAACCACAGCGGAATGAATCCGCGCAAATAATCTGCTTCGTTTGATTAAAAAAAAAATGCGTTTATCCTCCAACGCGGCGGACGCGGAGAATTTCCGCGCCGTGTGTTTAGCCCCTTAATATACCACCATGTGGAATAAATAGTGGGGAAGAGAGAGAGAGAGAGCAACTGCTGAGAAGATTTTGTCATAAGCAACTTATGTTGATAACTGTAAATTACAATACTTATTAGTATTCTATACTAGTTGGGAAATTTAGTTTTTTGTTGATTGTAGTCTACAGTAGGTACTAAATTGAACAGCGAACCTTTATTTATATGGCAACACTCTCTGTTGGGCTTAGACTTTACTTGTAAAACATAAAGTCAGGTTATTTCAAATATAAGGTGATATTTCTCCAGTCTACGTAAGTACGTAATACAATGTAAGCCCCATTATATTAGCAAAGAAACATTATCCAATGATATTATGATCATTAAGAAACGAAAACATTTATTTCAGCTGAATCCTAAGAGACGCTATTTTCTTATTTCGGTTTGTTCCATTACGACCAAAAAGTTTTGACCAAAAATAATGAAAGTTTCCTTTTAGTCCTAATGTTTTATTCTTTAGGGACTAATTTTCTGCTAATGAAACCTGAACTCTATTATTAAGAACACAAAGTTCAATTTTAGGGCGTATTAAAGTACCTATGTAAAATAATAATCTGCTATTCGTAATTGAAATACCGCTGTTTGCTGTACGAGTATAGTAATTAGGTATACCTAATTAGTGTATTATTATTTTAGTATTATATACTTAGATACTAATTAGAGCTACATTAGTGGCAAGACACGGATTTCAGTAGGTAATATAATAAAGGCTTAATGAATAATCTGAAACCTAATTTCATGAAATTTAATCTAGGTAATTATACTAGATATTATCTTACTGGTAAGACAGACCAACTTGCTCTGGTAAGTTATACAAAATTTCATTTCAATTGTGATTTTGTTTATATAAAACTGAACAAGTAAAACAAAAACGTATAAAATAATTCAATATTTATAAAAGCTAGATAATATAAGCTTTTTGTAAAAATAAATATATGCTAGCCAATACTATGTCATAAACACACCCATACAAAGTTAAGCAGAAATTCGTAACATCAAAAGCGGAATTTCAACATATCAAAATTAAACAGTTCAAACAAATTCTAACTACGAACACGAATACCGAAGCAGCCACTCCAAATATTTCATTTATTGGACGTGGTTCATTGATTTATCTACACACGATGCTCAGTTCAGTGAAATATACCAAAATTGTATCTCATAAAGCTCGGGGACTGCCATGTGCACAAAGGCTAATACCATAGCGGAACAACCCCCTATTTGCCGAGCGTCACCCCGTGACGACGCACCCTATCTGGGCGCACCACGGCACGACCCATCGACTATGGTAATGCATTATTTTTCAACTTTCAATTTATTGTATGATTATCTGGAAATGCAAATTTGAGCCTTATCGTACCGTGACAAAGTAAAAATTCCTGTAACATAAGCAATGATCCTAGACAGAAAATGAGTAAGTAGGTACGTATTGAAGAAACGTTAGACTTCAGATTTATTTGAAATGGAGACCTCATTCAGAGGATACTGGTAGACCGAAAACCTATCAAGTCCATTCTATTTATAAGGCGATATTTTGTATGTGTGTAAATATCATGAAATGCGTTGTGTGCCAATTTTGTTGACAAACTCGCCCCTAAGGACGTTTTATCGATAAAGCAAACCGTTTTTGTCGGTCCCTTGATAAACAAGAACTAGTTTTTATAAGTGTTCAAAGTAGATATAGTCTGAATTTTATTGACATATAAACGTGATAACGTATGATATGGATTGAATGGTGCTGCTGCAACTGAAAGCTTAAAGATTATAACATATTGGTAGGTATGCAATTTGAAAATCTAACACACGTTACAATATATGGTAAGAATGATTTAAATTACTTAACAGTTTATTTTACTAGTAAACGGATGAGAAGAAAAACACAATCGGCGAGAAATATCTTTTTAAAAATGACTAAAAAGGTATCAAAAAATATATCTAGCCTGTACCATTTTAATTCAAGACGCAACGTAAACTATTTACCAAGTAGACGTTAATTTTGTGTCAAAAGGGCCTTGAGTAACGAAACAGCCAAGTCACACCTTTTGGTAATAAAGACATGGCGTAAAGCATAGGAGACCTAGATACGAGTACTTTACGGGTTATGAACATAAATTAATTCACTATTCACTAGGCGTTAATTTTATACCAATAGGTCCTTGAGTAACGAAACGGCCAAGCCACACATTTTGACTACGGTGTAGGGTTTTCGAGAACTTATGACCAGGATTCACGCAGAATGCTATACTGTATAATGAGAGTTACAGAGTATTAGGTTAGGGCCTAATTATAGAGTTAGGAGCTTGCCTTTCCATAAGATCTGATAACTTTTTTAAAGTGGTAGCAATATGTACTTACTCGTCTTGACATCAATTTACATGAAAATGTTTTTGGTGGGATTTGAATTACTTTTCATTTTACTTTACTAGTAAACGAATGAGAAGAAAAATTCAATTGGCGAGAAATGCCTTTAAAAATGACAAAAAAGGTTTAAAAAATATATTTCGCCTGTACCTTCTTGATTTACGGAGTATTCAAGACGCAACGATTAATAATTATGTCATATTACCACATCGAGTATGTAATGTTTTGCGTAAGTATTAATTGTCGATCGAAATTAATTATCCCCACAAAGAAATTTCCATTCATAAAATTGCGCGCCCACCTAAGTACTAATCAACTAAACATGATCAATGTTATTAACATTCTAGACTTGTATAACAAAGTTGGGCGAAGAAGCTGACGATGTATGTCCGTACAGACAACGTCTCTAAAAGCCCCCAGGGACCAAATTTAGGATACCTTTGCCTCACAACATTGATAGATCGGTCCAGGTTGTAGGAATTCAGCCTAGAATCGACTGACCTAACTTACACCAATCTATTCTACTCAGCACAAAGTAGTGCCGTATTTTACAGAGCAAAATTGGCCGCCATTTTTTCCAGAAGTATCTGGAATATTCATGAGATGGAAATATCAAACTTTTTGAAAAATAAATAAAGAACTTCTTTTCTCATTATAAAAATATTTTGTTAGGGATATTGAAAATGTTGATGAAAAATAATCCGTCAGTCACTATTTGAATAGTGTCGATTTCACTGTATCTTTTACTATATATATCATCCAAACTAATATTATAAATGTGAGAGTAACTCTGTCTGTCTATATATTATATCTACACGCTTAATTCGCTGAACCGATTTAGGTAAGTTTGATACAGAGATAGTTTGAGACCCGGGGAAGGACGAAACCGACATCAACGTGGGCGTAGCCACGTGTGAAATCTGGTATTCTGTAAGATAATGTAAAACCTATCTTGAACGTGTTTACAACCGTGTCAAGTTGTGTTTATCATCCATACTAATATTATAAATGTGAAAGTAACTCTGTCTGTCTGTCTGTCTGTCTGTCTGTCTGTCTGTCTGTTACGCTTTCACGCTCAAACAGCTGAACCGATTTAGATGAAATTTGGTATGGAGATAGTTTGAGTCCCGGGGAAGGACATAGGATAGTTTTTATCGCGATAACCGACATCCACGCGGGCGGAGCCGCGGACTGAAGCTAGTACGTTATAAATTAAAAAGATAACAAATTATACTTATTGCAAAATGGCTTAGGTACATACAAATTAGGTTGATACATCATGGGATTCATTACAGCAGCGAAACGAAAACAAACCAATAATGCGCAACGCTCAATCTTAAATCGTCAAAAATTCAATGTGTCACAATCACTTCTTTTCCTTTGTATGTACAGGAGACACTATTTGGTATTCTACGGTCAACTCCGGGTTTGGTTTAACGTCTGATAATTGGCTGTCAAGTCAAATCAGTCTCTTTTTATGAAATGTCAAAACGAGAAGCTCCATAGAAATGTGTATGGAATAGGAACCTATGACGTCATAAGTTCCTATCGTGAAATCATTACTTTTAGTATTCATTTTCATGCTTTTAAATTCAAAAACATGTTAAAATGTAAAAGAACAGTTATTTTCAGAGCATTTTAAGATCTACTATTACCTGATTAGTATAAAATAATTTACTTTTATTGTAGTCAACTACCCAATTGGGTAGTAACCCCACCTACATTCAAAGTACATTATTTAACCAGACAAACATATGAAGAATATATGGCAATAGAGACAGCGGTGAACTGGTATCTAAGCACAAGCATATTCCTTCGTAATGGGCTAGTCTTTGATGAGACCGAAACCAGTTGGGAGACTATTTATTTATTAATATAGATTATTTATTTATTTAAAAATTCAAATGTCAGTCAGTCAGTTCAAGTGTATTGCCAACTACATACCTGCAAATAAGCAAGCACAATGAGCAAAACATTTCTGCTACAATTTATTCTTTCTTTTTTAGAGTTCTGATAAAAGATTATAGCAAAAAAATATAACGGCAAGATCCTAAAATAGCAGCTACTAGGTACATTATTGAAGGAACACAAATCTTAGCATTTATTACCGTTATCAACGTTTTTACGGGCGGCCCCATTCTGCCGTTAATGGAATTTCTTCCTGTCGCCATTATGTCCTGTGTACACAATAATAACAGAGTTATTAAGTTATTAATCAGTTGGGTAAGAGGTATTTTTCGGCTAAATAATATCGACTATATAATTCGTGACCTCAGCCTCCTTTGACCTATTTTTAGTGGGTAAATCAAATGACAAGCATTTATAGCATTTTACCCATGGATCATGTTATTATACTAATAGCAATTATATTTCTGATTAGTTTAAAAGTGCTTATATGCCTCTAGCACTCACACTATTTTCATAGATTAGAGTGAAACATAAAAAATACAGGGTGATTTTTAATATACATAATAATAACCTCCCACTCTTGGCTACTTTACATTACACCAAATAAGGTTATTTGGTGTAATGTAAAGAAGCCATTTAATATAATTTTTGAACCGACATAATTTTAGACCCCGGAGTAAAATGGATGTTTCTTTGTCAGGTTTAGGACCTATACTTCTTTCTTTTACTCCAATGAAATAGTCTGTAGATGGTTAAGGTCATAACTCTTTAAATAGGTAGGATGAGGTAGGTGGTTAAGGGTTAATATCTATACTAATATTATAAAGCTGAAGAGTTTGTTTGTTTGAAAGCGATAGTCTCAGGACTCACTCGGTGGAATTAAAACAATATTTTACTGTTGCATAGCCCATTTATCGAGGAAGGCCTATAACATCACTCTAGAAAAAAAAAAAAAAAAAAAAAAAAAAAAAAAAAAGAGGGGAACAGCAATGAAAAATGTTGCAAAAGCGGGGAAAGATTACGCAGACGAAGTTGCGCAGGTCAGCTAGTATTAAATATATTCCAAAAAGACATGGGTATTTTGTGAGTTTACTAGTATATAAGAAATCACCCTGTGTTTGATGTTGCTTGATTTACTACATAAGCTTGCCATTACCTATATAATAAATATGAAGCGATCATTAATTTTCGCCTGCGAAACAAGATTTACTATACGCCTGTGGGATAGCATTAAGAAGCCATTGGTCATTATATTCCGCCCATTTGGCACGACGGAACAGGCCTTAATGTTTATAGTGATTTACTTTACCATTTTATTTATATTTTTGTTATAACGTGCTTAAGGGTGGAGCGTGCATGCTAGTTACATGTCAGTAAATAGCTCGTGCAGCGTGTGCACAGATATGCAAGTGCAAAAGTATCTTTTCGTTCTTATAAAGAGCGGATTGTGCCACGATATCACCTGGGTCCTTATCACGTCCTTTTTTCCGTTTTCGCGGAAAATCCGTGCTAATTGGTGCACGTGCGGTGCGCTCAAAGATGTCCGCCGTGCATGCACGTTAATGCATTTCTAAGAGCAGCTCTCTATTTACCAATATGACAAGATTTAACAGCTCGCACGGACTTGCTGCGAAAATGGAACAAAAGAATATGAATAAGGACCTTGGGTGAACCATGGTTTGTGTTTATTTTTATTACAATGTTGGTGTATACGCTGTGTATAACTATCCATACTATCACAGTAATATTATAATGGCGAAAGTTTGCGAGTGTGTGAGTGTGCATGTTTGTTACATCTTCATGTCTAAACGGCTGGAGTGATTTTAATAAAATTTGGTATGGAGTTAGCTAATAAAACACGGGTAACACCGCGGGGCACAGCTAGAAATATTATAAATGTGAAAATAACTCTGTCTGTATCTTTGGATGTTTCTTAAACCACTTTACCCATTGTTATAAAATTTGGTATGGAAATAGTTTGAGATACAGGGAAGGACATAAGAAAGTTTTTATCGAGATAACCTATATAAACGCGGGTAGAGCCGCGAACAAAAGCTAATGCCCATCTACCATCATTTGAATTATCCAGAATCTAAACCGCACTGAATTCACAAGATGGATTACAGCCTGGCATCTCTCAGAGAGAAATCTTAAATACCAGCCGCGAGAACAAAGTCTTATAAAAAAAGTATCCAAAGTAGGTTTTGGAGCGTTACTCAACTACTAGCGACCCTCCGACATTCGCTTCAAAAAAACTTAGTCCTTATTTCCTAAAGATTCCTTTGCCTGTTGCTCCACAGTGAAACAATGTATCGCGGCGTCTCTCGGGGCCAGTAGGGCGCTGCACTACACTGTAACGTGCACTCTGCGTAACGACTTGCATTCATCGGACGTACTTTACTTATGTATAGGTGTAGATACAGGAATATCCAGGCAAGCTGAGTCAGTAGGGAATTGGTGTCACTTAATAATTAAGATTGATAATGAAGATAGGAGGAACTGTGCAAAACAGAAACACATTCGTTTCATAACAGCTTCTGAGTAATGAAAGAAATAATTATATGGAATACTTCATTCATCTCTTTTATAATATACTAGCTGACCCGCGCAACTTCGTCTGCGTAAATTTTCCCCATTTTTGCAAACATTTTTACTTGCTGCTCCGCTCCCATTAGTTGTAGCGCGATGTTTTATAGCCTATAGCATTTCTCGATAAATGGGCTATCTAAAAGTAAAACATTTTTTTCAATTTGGACCCGTAGTTTCTGAGATTATTGCGTTCAAACAAACCAACAAACTCTTCTCTCTCTTCTAATATTATAGTATAGTTATAAATGTTAGGGGTGGATAACCCTTATCACTTAGGGGCATGAATAATAGATTGTAATTTTCCCTTTTTTCTTCCTTTTTTTATAACATTTTTCATTGCTGCTCCGCTCTTATTGGTCGTAGCGTGATGTTATAACCTATAGCCTTCCTCGATAAATGGGCTATCCAACAATAAAATAAATTTTTCAGTGCAGCCCAGTAGTTCCTGAGATTATCGCATTCAAACAAACAAACAAACTCTTAGGGGTATGAAAAATAGATGTTAGCCGATTCTCATAGATACCGGATAAGCACAAAAAATTTCACCAAAATCGGTCAAGCCGTTTCGGAGGAGTATGGCAACGAAAACTGTGACACGAGAATTTTATATATTAGATACGGATTAAAAAAAATAATATAAATAATTATTTTTAGTATTTCCAAAAAAAGCATTTTTATGTCGATTTTATTTATGTTACGGGTTGGAATGTTTAGTCAAAAAATTGTGAAAAAAATGAGGTAATAACTTAATTAACTTACTTTATGAAAGGACTAACAAAGATAGATTCATTATACGTTTATAACATAATTTGACGTCTCTTTAATTTGAAAATAGAATAATTAACAAATAGTACGAGATCCGGTCTAAGAAATAATATGTATACGTTCATTTGTTTTTTGATCCTAACAAAGATTATATTAAATATTTTGTCGAAATCATAAATTCATAAATCATAAATGAGTTGTCTAGCTAAATCACGTGCCAATAAGGTGAATCAAAACCTAAAGGATACTTCCTGTTGATATAGAATCATGATTTTTTCCAAAAAGCAATGACATAAAACACAAATAAAGAATAAGAAAAAACAAGCTTTTTACTAATACTGTTGGTTAAGGAATAAAATAACCTTTAATATCCATAAGAAAATAAATATTTAACTGACGTGTGTATTTCAATAACGTCCGTTTACAACATTAGTGTGATTTCATGTCCGACAAACCCATTGCGATTTATTAATCTAGATAATATCTATCATATAATCTTTGTTATGATCAAATAACAGATGAGGGAATATATTTTATAAACCGGATATACAAAACATTCGTTAGTTAAAAGGGTGTTATTAACGTATTAGGAATAAGAAGGCAAGTAGTAGACCTCTTTGCTGTTTTTGAATCTCGATTTAAAAGGCTGTGCATTAACGACCTATGCTTGACTGAGTTTAGCGATTCGTAAGTTACTTCATTCACTTTAATTGTGACTGACCTACGCGTATCCTACTATTCCTATCATAATATTCTGTGGACATTGTTGTGGGTTACATGTTTAATTAATTTTCTTTAGTATAAATGTTACTGTAACACATAACGAGTATTTTTTTTTTGTCCCAATAAAAAATCACACGTTATCCATAACGTACAAAAAATATCATGGGACAAGGAGGTATATAGGCTAAGCCGCAGGCAGATTGACAGAAACGTCTCATCTCAACAGTACCTACCATAAAATGTCACCTTTTTGCATTTGTTAGCTTTATATCATCTTTAATAGTCAGTAGCCAAAATTATACGGTGCAAATCCCACGTACCAAATCTCAGCCGTCCTAATTCTAACTTCTAACACGCCGTACAAATCCCTTATTATACTATACAGGTGTACCCGTAAATTTAAGAAAAAAATGTTCGCTGAAATCCTCCCCATCTCTCCCTCAATGGAAAAGTCGTGTTTTACCTTTTTACTTGGCGTGTGTTCTTTACAATTCGTGAGTTCAGTTACACAGGCAAAGATAGGAATTAAAAAAGTAATTAGAGTCCATTAATATTAGAGCGAGAGATGGTGGAGAAGGGAATTGGGAGAGGAGTTGGTATATCAGTGGTATACAGCGAGCTTATTGATTGATTGGTTAATGGGGTGGAAAACAAGCATTTTGTACGTAGTTTTATTTGACTCAATACTAACAACAAGCGTCAACTCATGTTGCATGAGCTAGCAGTCTTTTGAATAATCGATATAGCATGTCATTATCTGTTTCTTCTAGATACTAATGTTATAAAGAGGAAAGATAGGCTCCGAAACAACTGGACCGATTTAAAAAAATCTTTCACCATTTGTAAGTTACACGATCGGGGAGTAACATAGGTTATATTTTTTTTATTATACAATTAGAAATCCCTACGAAAATTACAATGCAATGTGTAGCCGGGGCAGGCAGCTAGTTTGTTATAAAGGGACTTTTACGTTTAGCGTATGACTATTTTTTATTAATTGATAGGTAATCTGTGCTCTTGTCACGATAAATGGATGATTAATTTGGAGTCAGTCAGCTCTGTATAAAGATACATTTCATCCTAAGCACCTTGTTACTAAATCATCCATCTTTCTCAATTACAATATTACTAGCTGACCCATGCAACTTCGTCTGCCTTAATTTTCCCCGATTTTGCAACATTTTTATCTATATATAACTCCTATTGGATACAGCGTGATGTTATATAGCCTATAGCTTTCCTCGATTTTTCAATTCCACCCAGTAGTTCCTAAGATTATCGCGTTCAAACAAACTCTTCAACTCTATAATATTAGTACAGATTATTTAGAACCTACTTACACGATAAGTACTCGAAGACATTAAATTTTAACATTAGCAACACCATTAGGAATCAATAAATTTGTCAATACACAATAGGAGTTCAAAGACAAACAAAACATTTCTTTGTAATCAGTTACTAAAACCGAGAAAACGGCAAAGAAGCCCGATAAAAAGCCAATAGGTATATTACGAATAGAATTTCGAATACAGAATAAAATTACTTGCCTACCAAAAGCCTTTTAAATGTATTCTTACCTACAATTTTTCTTGAGGCACCATGCGATAGAAAATTCAAGAATAAAGCGAAGGCAAGAAGAGCCAAGGTGTATAGCGGTAACAATAATTCACGGGATAAAATATGAGGCAACACCCGAACCGCTTCCATCAGCCATTCAGAATATACGGTACATATATATGTAGGTGTCCAATAATTTATGACCACGATATAATACTTAATGTGTTCTTTGCTTATTTTGTTTAACCTGTTAATTTCTTTAGGGCGTCTAACGGTAAGACACAAAGGGCAAATTGAATGATCGTGTTTGCTAACAAATTGTGTGTTAAGATAATTTAATTCCATGCGAAGCTAAAATTCTAGGTAAAAATCTGTTTTCCAAATAATAATTTACGAAACTAATTTACTTTTTTTTAGGCGGTTATTTCAATCAAACTTACTTAAACAATTTGCAAAAATAATTAGTACCTGCTTATTTTACTAAATAGAATAAATACTTTGTACTTTTTTCCCAGCAAAGTACATAAATATCGATATAGCTATACTCATTTCTATTAAAGAACATCAAAAAAAAGTAAAACGATTTATCCATCACCTGCGACGGAATCCGGAACCATTGAAGCCTATAAAAGCATTTAAAGCTTCAGATTCTATGAATCGACATAAAAAGATAAAAAAGAAACTGAAACCTCTTTACAAAAAGGTATAATAACAACACCTTTACACAAATACGGTCGTTCTATTTTCATAAGGAAACTCCGACACACAAAAGCGCGTCGGACGGTCTATAAAGACTACGTCAGAACTCGGTATGCAAATGAGAGTCAAACCCGACGCCCGGCTATAGCCCGAGGCTTCCCGACGCTTCCTTCACCGCCAAGTTATCCGCTCAACAACTATTCCTCAGCTTAATTATAGATAATATTCTATAACCCGATGTCTTACTAAATATAGACAGAACAGGAAATTAACTGCCTTGACACTATTCTATTTATTAAATTATACTAAAACGTATTAGCTAGTACGTACGTACGTAGTAGCAACCTATACTTTTTTATACAACGAAATGAATAGACGGGCTGGTCGTGCGCCCTTAACAGTATCATTGCTGTAGTAATTGTCATCTGATGTCTGGTAAAACTGGTTTAGGATATCCGCTCAGAAGAGAAGAATAAATGGGTGACTCACGACGAAGACTGCAGTTTTATTTTTTACACGTAGATTTTAACATTGTGTCAGAAGTGGGACCCAAATCCCTGTTTGCAAAAAAATTAATGTCACTATACCAGCGCGGTACGGTTACATTATCATTCTCAGACATTTTTTTTTATTTTTTTTTTAAAAGATAACTAGCAATGTGGGATTGAGTCCCACATTACTAGCAATCTTGTTAACCCCTCCAGCTAAGCTCAAAGGCTTGTGTTAGGAGTAGGTTCACGTCGGTAGTATAATGGATAGGATTCGAACCCGCGACCTCACGATTGCGAGACCGATACCTTAGCCATTAAGCTACCGCCGCCTCATTAGTTCATAAGTTTCATTTGCCCAGTCATTACATGTACTACAATTTCCTTCAACCGAAACACAGAGATATGTTAACATCACTATTTTACGGAAGAATAACTGACATTGTTGTGGCCCCCATCATGACCACCTATTGACCTACCACTGGTAAAATATATCTATACCTGCCAAAACCATAGTACTAGGAAATTCGACCACTTTTCCATCAAACTTTGACTCCAACTTTGTTTGTTCCCTTAGAAGTAAATTTTATAAAATAAAGCCACATAATAGTAATGTTAAAGCTTGACCTAAACATATGTGAATTCCCCTTAGATGACGTTCATTAAGTAAATTGGATCTCATTGTTTACATTATAATGATAACTACCAACCGATCTTAATTACTCATCTACCCTTACCTGTTTGTTAAAATGGCTAACTCTGAACATGAAACTGACATTTGTGCATTTCAATAATATAATGATTATCGTACGACTCATACAACGTCATCTGCTCCCAAACTAAACAGAGCTTGTACTATGACAACCAGACAACAGATAAACACACTTATATATTTCTAAATACATACATATTATAGATAAATTATACCCAGACACAGAATAAACTATCATATTCATCACACAAAGTTTTATTTGGCATGGAGATCGAACCCACGACCTCCGGCTTAGCAGTCAGGGTCACTAACACCTAGACCAACTGGCCAGTCTTGACTGTAACCATCAATAAATCTATCAATGGCACAAATATCAGCATTGCTACTAGAGTTGGCTATATTAATAGACAGTTTACGGTAGATAAAGTACTAAGACCGGCTGTAAGCTGTTTATGATGACAATAAAAATAGGGTAAGCTGTCGAATATCAATAGTGTTATTGAAAATCCATTATGCCCAAAAGTATCCGACACATATATCATCCCGGTTAAACTGACGGCTCGATCTAATTAGAAAACGTTTTAGAATGATTTGTTCCGCTCTTTTACATCTTATAGAATATCATATCATGTGTATAGTTGCCAGTTAAATTACATTATTTATATTATGAGAGTTGAGAGCTCTAAGTCCAACTTACGGCCGGTCTCAATAATATACCTATCGATGGATTTGGCTACTAGAGGTAGAATTTTGACATATTTTGTATGGAGCTTATGTTAAATATATACCTCTAGTAGCCAAATCCATCGATAGTTAGATTATTGAGACCAGACGTAAGTTGACAGCAGAGAAAGTTTATCCCTTGATGTCTTTATATGTAAAGAAACATCAACTCAAAAACATAGTCTGCAAAGATTTAAATGTGTGTTGTGGCTAGCCTACATCAAAGTAATGTGTCCTTATAGCTTACCCTAAAACAGAACGTATGATTGCCGCTACCATAATGATATAGAAAGAAAATAATAGTAATTTGGATTAGACACAATTTGGAGCGCGAAAATCATAAAGTACGAAACATTTTTTTTTAAAGACCACTCCCGTAGTAGTCTACAAGGCCTGTGTCGCGGGAGACTTTACAAACATACAAGTCACGAACACTAATTACACCCAGATTCAAAATTACAATTTGTGGATCACACATAGTGGTGTTCCAAGTGGGAATCAAACCCACGAATTCTTGCGTAGCAGTCGTATACACGCCCACCGCGCCACCGAGGCAGTCTAAGTAGACAAAACAATACATATTTGAAGATGATTTATCAATTGTCCAAGTCTAAATGCTTCGACCTTTGTTAATCAAAATTAGTACAACACGGCATCAACCGCCAAAATACCGCTTTCATTGCGAAACAAAGCAGGTATTTGAACTTCATTAATTAATTATTTACCAAAGAGAACTAATACTAGTGATGTACCTACATATATCAAACCTTTTCCAGACAGTACTTCATAAGAGTAATAAATGTCGTAACATTTTTATACCCATTCAGAACATTCCTAATTCATGAAACTTGTAACGCAAGGTGGCACCTATCCTTATAAATTATTCCCGATCCAACTCCGGCTTCCCTTTGTTACGCATTACTTTTAAGAGCCATTTCAAAGACTCTTATGTATTACACTTAGGAGTTCAATACCAACATGACTTTACATAAATATAACTGAACAACGGTATAAGTTCCTGCGTAGAATGACAAACGTGACAAATGTTCAAGAACGTGACGTCGAGTAAATACCGCAGGTACAACACAAACATTAAGGGTAAACAATACAAACACAGTTTAAAGTCTTCGCATCTGGTACTTGATCAATATCCGTGTCCTTGACATTAGAGCAAACCACTCGCATCCGAGCTCTCAATACCTATTCATATCTCGTTATTCAATATTCACCCACCTTATGCTCGCCGAGGAATTATTCACAACTGGTATACAAGTAACAGACGTAGCACAGCACTAGTCCACGCACTAAATAATTCCGTTTAATTCAATATCCTCACTGTCAATGGAAAATATTTTCGTAGCGGTCTACAGTTGTCGAAGTGCTACGTGCTACACGGCGCGTAGCGGACGGACGTAGCAGAACACGCGAGCGACTCGACTGGCTGCCCTCCGCGAACACGGACACGGATTGCCGTACACAGTGTACTTACCGCACAGAGCCTTATTTTCCTTACCGAGCGGTTGGTCGACCGTAATGTAAGATTAGTTTTATAGCCACATGCTACACCTAATAACAAAAGCCTTGTTAATGAAATAGATTGGTAGTATTATTTACCATAGTATAATATAGAAAATCTCTCTTTTCATTATGCAATTTCTCTTAATGATTTATAGTTTGATGATAAATGAAATAAAGCTAAATTTTATTTTAATTTGTCAGTAATGAAAAGTTACTCAAACGAATGAATAAAATTTTAAGCCTGCTTTATAAGTTAGGTAACAGTTAAGCACTACAATCCCGTAACGTACAATTAGTTTCAGTATATCTTGTAAACATGTAAAAATATAATGATTATGGTTATTAATAACAATATGGTTACAAGTAAAAATAACTTATTTTGTATTTATTTTTTGTATTAAAATTGTCAAATTTATTAAAACAATAGCGCAAACTCATAACTTTAGAACAAACACATTAAAAATTCGAATTTCGAAGCGATGAAATTCAAACTTGGAATTCGCTAACCTAAGAATAATTCAACAACTTGAACCTCTGGTGTGTGCATTACTCTGTAGATCAAGGAGTCTTGTGTTGCGCAGGCGCGTGTGACGTCAGCGCCCCCCCCCCCTCGACCCCGCGCCGCCCACGAAGCGAACTGCACGACGACTGGTACATTCATCACCGCTACGATACAACGTGCACTGGGAACAAAACCATTAAATGATAGAATATACCACCTTTGTGCTTCGGTGCTATACAGCAATTGAATAATTGATTCAATGTTAAAATGTTGTACCATATTTCGCAAATGTTCGAGTATTGTAAAATAAGTATTCATTTTTGCCGATATTTGTGAATGTAATAAATATTTGTAATTCACACTTTCACATTGATATTGTTTATTTATCACTGTGTATTTTGTTGTCTACAGAACCATTGCTGTTAAAAACTAGTATGTAGATGGAGATAGCTTAAATAGCAACCTACTATATTGAATATAACATTACATTTATCTAATATTAGTTGTTCCGCGCAACTTCGTCTGCGTAAATTTTCCCGTTTTTGCAACATTTCTTATTGCTGCTCCGCTCCTATTGGTCCTAGCGTGATAAATGGGCTATCCAAGAGTGAGAGAATTATTAATATTTTTTCTATTTGTACCAGTAGTTCCTGAGATTACCGCGTTGAAACACACAAACTGTTCAACTTTATAATATTTAGTATAGACTAGCTGCCTGCCCCGGCTTTGTGGGTGTCATATTGTAGTTTCTTACATTGAGTTACATTATTGTAATTTTCGTAGGGATCTTTAATTTTTTTGACAATAAAGTATACCTTATGTTATTCCCCGTTATTGTAGCTTTCTAAAAGTGACAACATTTTTGAAATCAGTCCAGGAGTTATTAAGTTTTTTTTTTTTATTCGTTACATACACTAATACAAATCTATCCTCTTTATAATATCTACGAGTATATCTATACTAATATTATAAAGAGGAAAGATTGCTATTATTATTATTTTATTACTTGGTTATTGTGTTTTTTTTTATTGAACAACATTTTATAATAATAAATATTTGTTTTCTATGTATTAAATCAGAATATACTTAAAGTATGCTTATTAATTGTCTGGTTCTCATCATATAGTTGTTATCATAGTAAGTACAGGCTGTACAGGTTAAGCCTAGTTTGAAATCAAAATGCGGTTCATGAGTTATCCCATGTTATGAGATATTATAATTTTATGTACCTACGTGTAAACCTTTGATATATAATGTCTATGGAGCATTCCCTCGGTAAGCCTATAAAAAAATGAAACTACTATTTTTGACGTTTGACACTCGTTGAAAATAGCGCGCTAAATTACTACGATAGAGCATCTGATAGGAGTCTTCTTACCTGTCAAAAAGTACGTCCATTTGACCGTACTTTTTGACAGTTCTTTGCTTTAATTTTGATGCCGGATTAGGAATCTAGATATTAAATAATCAAAGGTGTAAACCTAACTCACTCTAGTCCGACGTCGTCATTTTGACGTTTTGATTTTATCAATATTTTTTTATGATTTTGTTATGGTAGAATAAGGAAGTTCAGATAAATTGGTTGTTTGTATCTTTGTAAGAAGTTTTTATTTTACCTACTTGTGAAAAATCTTAATTTGAAATAGGTTAATTTTTAAAATGTTATGTTCTTCCAGAATTATTTTTTTAATCATTAATTAATACAAACACAAAAAAGATATAGCAAAGGAACTGCGTTCCAACCGGGTGTCACCTCTCTATTTTTTTTTTGTTTTTCGTACCAAATCGTCGTGAAGGTCTAATAACACATACATCACACTTAACAAGAAAAGTTAGTTTCCTCCGTGACATACTTCTAACTCTTGTGCCTAACGTTGCGTAAGGACAAGAGAAAATAAAAATATTCAGACAAAATATAACTAAGTGTAAGTAGGGCGATTCCCCGAAATAATACCTTTAGTTTATTTTGCACTAGCTGACCCGCGCAACTTCGTCTGCGTAAATTTTTCCCGTTTTTGCAACATCTTTAATTTCTGCTCCATTTCTACTGATCGTAGCGTGATGTTATATAGCCTATAGCCTTCCTCGATAAATGGGCTATCCAACAGAAAAATATATTTTCAATTCGGACCCGTAGTTCCTGAGATTACCGCGTTCAAACAAACAAACTCTTCAGCTTTATAATATTAGTATAGATAATCATTGTCCTGTTGCAGAAAAATACGTGTACGATCTATTAAGTTTGACTGCATGATGTCGTGTGATGCAGCTGTTATATCTGTAACTATGAAATTCCAAGAAGGAATTTAAAGGAATCGATCTCCGCTCGGGAGACCCCTTTTTAGGGTTCCGTACCCAAAGGGTTAAACGGGACCCTATCACTAAGACTCTGCTGATAGTTAGACAGTTAAAATTTCCACAGATGATGTATTTCTGTTGCCGCTATAACAACAAATACTAAAAACAGAATAAAATAAACACTTTTTTTCCGCTTTGTTTCTTGGTTTTATAATAAAGTGTCTAATGTTGTATAGATAATAGTAAGGGAACCTTTATGCAGGAGTCCGACTCGCACTTGGCCGGTTTTTTCATATTCACAACGTACAGGTACACTTAGTAAAGACTTTCTTTCTGAAGGTTTAAAATCTATACTAATATTATAAAGCTGAAAAGTTTGTTTGTTTGAACGCGACAATCTCAGGAGCTACTGGTCCGAATTGAAAAAAAATATTTTTTTGTTGGGTAACCCATTTTTTTGTTGGCTATATAACATCTACAACCAATAGGAGCGGAGCAGTAATGAAAAATGTTGCAAAAACGGGGAAAATGTACGGATACGAAGTTGCGCGGGACAGCTATAAGTTACGTATAATTGTAAAATTGTAATAGGTAGGTATATTGTCATTATGAGTAGATAACATTTCAAACACGAGGTGAATAAAATCATTACTGTTACATTTACAAAAGAGTGCACAGGAGATTCTTAACAGCTTCTTTTATAATTCCATTGTATTCATAAAATTGACGTTTCTAAATTTATATCGTTTTATGAAATAAAGACCTTTGAGTTTAAGTTTGACTTACAAACAACACTAGTCAAGTAAAACAAAAACGTAAACGTAACCGGAATGAAACGACATTCCAACAGTTATAGAATCAATAATTGCATTTTTGTCCAGACCGAGGAATCGAACCCGAGACTTCCGTATGCCAAACCGGGGCCGGAATCGAACCACCTATCTGGACTATGTTACTAGACCTTATTGTATTTATCGGCAAGAAATGCCTATAAAAATTACTATAGTTAAAGAATCACCCAACTAATATACAGTCTATAGTAAAATATAGTCAAGTTTGTGAGTAGGGAGTAGAGCAATGTATTGTATATGGTGTCGAGACGCAGCTAAGCGGAATTCTATGAAGCTCATATATAGAAAGGGACGGTAAAGTTTTCTCTGAGAGCCCTTTCTATTTGGGGTTGTCATCGCACCCCCGCTGTTACACTGACCCTCTGCTAGTGACGGCCGGCGCAAGTTAAACACTTACGCCCTTATTCGTAAAATTATTATTATCTGCCTGATGTTTTATTCCTTTTACCACTTTTGAATTTTTCTGAAAAAGTAGAATACGAAAAACGTCGTATTTAGATTCAAGTTATCTTGTATATGCAACAAAATTATTTATAAGCATGGTTTTTTGCCTAAGTGTCTGAATGGAGTAATTTTATAGAACACTAACAATTTTCTTAATGAAAGCTAGACAGCTAAGATACAGAAACAGCACATCGCTGTTAAATTGTGCACTATAGCCACTTAAGAGCTTTTCAAATCCCCATAACTACTCCAACCGGTGAATACGATTTAGCAAATTAGTTATTTTATCGATAGATCGTTGTATCGACAGCATAGTTACTGAACTTTGCAAGATCTTATCTATACTAAGAAAGAGAGTTTGAGAAGAAGAAATAAAGAGAGTGTGTTTGTTTGTTTGGATAAATGCGCTAATATCAGGATCTACTGATTCAAATTGAGAAAATCTTGTAATGCTGGATAGCGCATTTATCGAGGAAGGCTATAAGCTAGATAACATTACGCTACGACTAATAGAAGCATCACTGTAGCATGTTGCAAAAACATTGAAAATTGACGCAAACAAAGTTACGCGGGTCAGCTAGTATCGCAATAGCTTATGTTTGTGGCACAGTCCAATCAAAAAGATTGGGGACTATTAACAGAAATGCGCCAGTGATCGCGTGATAGCGCCCCCTGCCCAAAGCTGCCGCGTCACCGTCACATTGTATCAACTACTATCAACTCTTGTCACACGCTATCAACTGGCATTAAAATACAACTCATTTTGTGTCAATAATTGTATTGAATACATGGTGTATAATGTCCTTTGTAACGGTCAGTAACCAAATTTGACTCTCTTCAGTTTTCATAAAGTAAGCATATGTATATTAGATATATTTCGCGACTTAATCGCGTGAATTATTTAAAGGTACGAACCTTTTATTTTTGATCGAATTGCACCGAATTGCACGTCGGGTAAATAAAAGGTTCGTACCTTTAAATAATTCACGCGATTAAGTCCGCAAATATATCTAATATGTATAAAAATCGCGAAAGTTTAAAAACAATAAGCATATGTATGTTAATTCCGCAAATATTATTTAAGATGATTGATCTTAGAAAAACTTTTGACACGGTTACACTTACAACCCATTGATAACAAGCCATTTGATTAGTTGATTTTAACTTTGACTAGCCTGTCAAAAAGACAGAAACAAGACGTAGGTGTTTCTTCTAAATAGCCGGATCTAAATCTGAAATTCTCTACAACTTACATTGAAAATTTGTAAAAGTACGTCGACGTTAACTACAATCTTTGAGTCTTCAACCAACTGACACTTTTTAATGAGTTGCCTTCACGATTAGACAGCTTGTCATGTTGATATATATCGCGCTCATAGTTGTGCCAGTTTTATCCTTATTACTTTTAAATTAATGTAATTAATGTTTGAAACATGCTTGACGTAAGTTACGAGGAAAGGTGTAATTGGTTGTTTGTTTATTTCGATCCCAAGATTGTAATTATTTTACGTCACAAGATATAAGGGCATTACTACAATTAAGAACAATTTCGCGATTTTAACTCCCTTCCCTGTTATCCTTAATAGATCTTATTTGGTTAACTCTTGTCCTGATGTACGATTGCAACACAAGTCGTGTGAGTCGGACTCGCACATGTCCAGTATTATTGTAAGAATCAACTAAACCCTGCGGGTCAATTCACGTATTTAAAGCAGTGCAGTTGCAGTTAAGTTTAAAGTGCTAAAAAAAGTGCTTTAAATACGTGAATTGACCCCCTGGACTGCTTCCACAAGATTTGTAATAGGTAAACTGGCATGTCTAAATTGCAACTTTATTAATAAGTACATAGAGTTGTAAATAAAAGCGAAGTTGTAATAAAATAAACCACTGTACTGCTGTTTTAATACCTTTATGGATGCCCTCAGAGGACCGACTTTTTGTTGGACCAAATTATGAGACTGTTTCACGATCGATCTGTTTTTGTTAGTTTTTACTTATTAAAACCGCCTTTTTGTGTTAAATCTGGGTCCTTGTTCACGTTATTTTTTTCGTTTTCGCGTCAAGCCAGTGCGAGCTGTCAAAATCTTGTCATAATGGTAAATAGAGAGCTGTGCTTAGAAATGTATCAACGCGCATGCGCGGCGGACATCTTTGAGCGCACCGCGCATGCCTGGCGCATCGCACTGGCTTGCCGCGAACACGGAAAAAATAACGTGAAGGTAGGTCCTTAACCTAGATTTGACAGGAGACAGAATTTGACCCGCGAGTATGGAATATATTCGTATGTCATATTTAAAAAAAAAAGAAAAAAAAATATACTGGAATTATGACATACGAATATGTTCCATACTCTCTGTTAAAAATGAACACTGATTGTGTGACTCGTGCAATCAGGTATAAAATCTAGATAAAATATAATGTGCAGCAACTCAATAATATAAGTTCATCACTTCCTGCGCTGTACATTCATAAACCGTTAACCACAAACATGCATACCTAATTCCCTAAATATTCAAATTCATCTACAGTTACCGACACGAACAGACAAGCTTGCACTGAAATATCGAAGTTTCTACCAAGTGTTGCATGTCTGGAGCAAATCCTTCAAACATGGACGTTTATTATGGCACATCAGACTGATACTCAACTTTTATTTATGACTAGTTTGTGTCCGCGACTCCGCCCGCATGGATGTCGGTTATCGCTATAGGTTAATCTTTATAAATTTCTGATATGGTTCGTCAATAACGTCATTGTTTCTTTAGTAGATACGAATACGTTCTTTCCTACAACTCATTTCATTAAATTCGATTAATAATTATACATTTTATTCATAACTAGCTTTAGCGCGCGGCTCTGTCCGGGTGGATGTCGATTATCGCAATAAAACTATCCTATGTCCTTCCCTGGGATTCAAACTATGTCTATACCAAATTTCATACAAATCGGTTTAGCGGTTTATGCGTAAAAAGGTGACAGAGTTACTTTCACATTTATAATATTAGTATGCATAAATACCTTACCTACCTATCGTACGATAATAACAGTATTACGAGTGCTATATAATAATAATAATAATAATATCTTGGGACAACTCACACAACGCTATCTGATCCCAAACTAAGCAAAGCTTGTACTATGGAAACCAGACAACTGATAAACATACTTATATATTTCTAAATACATACATATTATAGATAAATAACACCCAGACACAGAATAAACCATCGTGCTCATCACACAAAGTTTTATCCTGGGTGGGGATCGAACCCACGACCTCTTGCGTAGCAGTCGGATACACTCCTACCGCGCCACAGAGGCAGTATATCGAATATTTGTCTTTTTCTATTCCATTATGAAAATAGAATGAAAAACATAGACAAAGCATTCGATATATATAGTAGTAAGAAAAGAGACGTTAAGTTTTATACACCTACTAGTACCTACTCATAGATCATAGATTAGCAAATATGCTTCGCTGTATTCAGGTCAGATATTATGGATCGTTCTTTCTCTATTTTGAGGTTTGCATGCTCAATTAGGTAGATTTTATAAATTTAAAGTCTTGCAAGGCAATATGCAAAGTTTTACAGCGTTTTCTTACATCATTGTCTCGATTGTTTAACAAAACGGGCCAAGAGCGAATAAGACTCGCCCACGAAGGGTTTCGTACCATTATCTATAAAAACGGCAAAAAAAACCAAGTCTGTTGTATGGGAGCCCCTCTTAAATATATTTTTTTTAAATGAATAATATAACTGAATATTCTGTGAACATTTCAAGCGTCTACCTGTTACTGTTATCAATATTGACCAAAAACGAGTATAAAAAATTCACGTTGGCTGTATAAATATTAAATATTTTACTCTGTTTTTAGTATTTGTTGTTACAGCGTCAACAAAAATCCATCATCGGTGAAGTTCACTTTTACGGTGACTGTCTAACTATTACGGTTCATGAGATACAGCCTATATTATAATATCGAGCAAAAAACGGCAAAAATCACGTTTTTTGTATGGTATCCCCCTTAAACAATTCTTTTATTTTGTTTTTTGTGTTTTTTGTTATAGCGGCAACAGCAATTCATCATCTATGAAAATTTCAACTGTCTAGCTATCACGGTTCATGAGATACAGCCTATTTTATAATATCGAGAAAAAAACGGCAAAAATCACGTTTTTTGTATGGTATCCCACTTAAATATTTATTATATTCTGTTTTTTAGCATGTTTTTATAGCGGCAACAGCAATATATCATCTGCGACAATTTCAACTGTCTAACTATCACGGTTCATGAGATACAGCCTGGTGACAGACGGACAGACGGACAGCGAAGTCTTAGTAATAGAGTCCTGTTTTACAACATGGTTTGATATTCAACTAATAATCATATTAAAAGATTATATTAAATAGGTACGAGTAAGTATGTATGAATGAGACTCAAATATGATTCATTACACTCGAACTGTTGAATGTAAATATATCATACTAGCTGTCCCGCGCAACTTCGTATGCGTAAATTTTGCCCGTTTTTGCAACATTTCACGTCGCTATTCCGCTCCTATTAGTCGTAGCGCAATGTTAAATAGCCTATAGCCTTCCTCGATAAATGGGCTATCCAACAAAAAAAGATTTTTTCAAATCGGACCAGTAGTTCCTGAGATTAGCGCGTTTAAACAAACAAACAAACAAACAAAGCAAACAAACTCTTCCGCTTTATAATATTAGTATACATTTGCCACACTTAGACACGAGATCAGAATATAATTCGCAAACTTGTGAAAGTGGCAATTTTCTACAACATATTAAAAAATAAGGACATACGTATCGTTAACCCCATTCAGTACAATATGTACAATTTTGTGAGCAAATAGACATTGTAGATGGTTGAGCTGTCCCCAATTTTCGACCTGAATTCAGTGAAGCAATGTTTGCTAATCTATACGGCTTGGGTCGCAACTCGCAATCTCCTGCATGGTCGCCCACAACGAGTTGTCGGGTACAGAACTGCATATGCTGATTCCGACCTACTTTTACCCCACAATCTTTCTTGACAAAATACGCTGTTTCGGATATTTCGAATGCAGATGTACTTTTTAGATATAGGAAAACGTAATAACTATGTGATATAAGCTGCTCGTAACAGCCTTACAGGGTAGTGACGATTTTGCTATATTGCGACCGATTTTATTGATAAAACGTTGTATAAAATGGGGTACAATGACTAGATCTCTACATTAAATATTTTTTTATTCTGAAAATTTGATGCGAAATAGATCGAATTGATTTTGAATAACAAGACATGGAGGACAACAGGAGCGTGGTGTGATTAGCACACCCTCTTTATATTAAAAATATATATATATATAAATTAAAAAAACCCGCTGCACAAAAAAGATGAACCCCCCCCCCCTACATAATTATATAATTTCATACAGTCGGAGGCATTAATGAATCTCAATAAACTTTGTGAAGTGCCTCCGACTGCATGAAATTATATTAATACTTTTTAGTAGTTGTAGGATGTAACCGATGTAACAACTAACTTTTATCACAGCTATTGTCAAGTATTGAAAATTAAAAAGAATAGTTGCTAACTAACTTTTTTTAGTATTACAGTCATAATCAAGTTATACCTTTTTGAAATGCTTAAGTTGAGCCCTTTAATTTGATACCCATAATGCAGTATTCAAAACAACTTTTTTTTTCACACCTCTTCATTTTGACATCTCACAGCCGCCATGTTTGTTTTTTTTAAACGTCACTTTATCTAAGAACACTTGGGCGATCAAGACGAATCTAACGACAACATAACCCTTCCTTACAGTCGTGTAAAAAGTAATAAATTACAATCATGTCGATAGAAGCATCAAAATCACCCACAGCCAACTTGAGGTAGTATAACTGTATCCAACTGTGCGATAATAACCCCACGACATGAGTGGAAACCACCTGCCGAGCTAAGTATTAACAAGGAACCCCTGGGATCGCGTTGGGGAACTCGCCAGTACCTACGTACTCAATGATAACTTATCAAAACTATGATGACAGGTTAACTAACTACGTTCACAACTCGACACACCCGTAACTGCTAGTGTAATTTATGGTTTGGGATTGACAATTTAAGTGATGGAAGTATCTACATTATTAATTGTTGAGTAAAAACAGGTAGGTTAAGAAATGAAACAGTTAGGTACCTACTTATCTATATCTATACTTCTATTCTAATATTATAAAAAGGGAAAGATTTGATTGTTTGTTGGATTGTTTGTATTGAATAGGCTCCGAAAGTACTGGACGGATTTGAAAAATTCTTTAATCGTTGTGAAGCTACACTAACCCTGGGTGACATAGGTTATTTTTTATCCCTGTATTCCGGAACAATGCAGGTGAAACCGCGAGGCGTCCGTTAGTTATATATATATATATATATATATATATATACATTTTTATATATATACATATATAGGTTGGAGGATTTAAGCATCATCTGGCCATTTAGTAGTCTAGTCTAGTTGTCAGCCCGTTCAGTTGAAAGTGTCATTTGCGTAAAGAATATAGAATTAAGCATGCAAGCATACCATTAACCTGACTCATAGAGGAAGTGCAACCAAACAAAGACGTCTCTTCCTAAAACAAATTCACAGCAATTTCCTCAATTGAAAACAACGTCTCGTCGAAGTGAAGCGTGGAGTGCGTTCGAAATCTGTACAAGGCAGGAACATGGCGGCTATTCGCGACTGGTAATGAAGATTTATCGGCGACCTCGGAACGGCCCCGCAAAATACCCACTGACACGTCGGAATGCCGCGCGCTGTAATGGACGAAAAATATACTCGCTGGCAATTTAATAGCCGCGAAGTCAATTAACCATTAAACAAGGCAACAGTTTATCTTTTAGGTACCTACGTATTTAATTACCTATAACATTATTCCTCTGAAGGCAGTTAGAAACTGATCTTAGTCCTCTAGGAGACTCTAAAACAGTGTTTTTAGAAATATGTATGTTAACATTGTTTTTTGTGGTCTCATTAGGACGTTATAAGAGACTGTTGTTTGTACACCAATCAGTAGTCGTAAATTTTGTGTTTGAGGTAGGTACAGTTACTAACGCTGGGCATGTGATATGATTCAACAATGATCATCCATGCAATGAAGTCAAAAGTGCCTTATCCTCTTAGGTATATTTTATTATTGAACTATACGATTGCTAACATTTTATTTTTTTAATTTACATTTTTTTTTCAATTTAAATTTCTTTTATTTATAATTTATTTAAAAAAATTCAATACTCGCAACTTATCGTATGCATAGAAATGATCAATCATTACTAACTGTACCATTTATATTTGAACTTGTTTTGGTATTAGTTAAAATAATGGTATCCGTTCGAAATAGAAAATAAATATGAGTTGAAGTAGAATTAAGCAGTCATTACTTATTTAAGAAAATTGAACCACCTTAATGCAAATTTCGCTGACTCTCTTATATGTTTTAGCCTACATCTCTGGTTACTCTGGATTTAATACACTAAAACCTTCCTAGAAAAATAAGCAGTTGAATATTGAAAACTCCATCTAAATCGGATCGCTAGCGTTCGAGAAAATTGCGAACAATGAAGGCGGTTAAAAATTGTCCATATTGTTCCGTATTCATTAATGTAACAAAAAGAAAAAAACGTCACAAAAAAGGAAGGCCAACAACAATCTATCACCGCAAAACTGTACGAGCCATCTGGGAAATGACAATATTGTTTGAAGCTAATGGATTAGTAGTAAGACAAGTCAGGAATACATGCCATATACACATCTCTACCGCATAGTGCAAACTTTAAACATTATTTTTCTTGTAGGTACTTAGGTTGGTATACCTTGTTTTGATCAACACTAGCAACGTTGATGGAAGGTATGTTTTTTTTTATGAGTTGAAAAAAAATACCTATCTAAAAATAAAAATATCTACTCGCGGCAATAACCTCGGGCTGTGGAGCCCTTAAATAAAAAAAACTCATTAGTTTTGAACCTTTCACCTTGGAGCCTCTTTGAGCTCAGATCATAAGTTTTCTTGTTTTTAGGGTTCCGTAGCCAAAATGGCAAAAACGGAACCCTTATAGTTCATCACGTCATGTCCGTTTGTCTGTGTGCCCGTCCGTATGTCACAGGCATTGTAGCAATTTACTAAAAGACTACTGAACGAATGTTAATGAAATTTGGTGAAAAGTCAAGGTGTCTTGTAGTGGCCGCTTCTTAGTTTGATAGCTAAATAATAAATAACAAATAATTGATAGGAAATAATCGCTCCGAAACTTGCATAAATTGTCCCCCCCCCCCTTTAACTTTTGAACCGTGTGACCAAAAAATTTACAAATATAGCGCTTAATAAATAGTTTAACCTAAAATTATTTTAAACCTGATCGGAAATACCGTCTTTGAGTTATTACCGCAACACTGCGTTTCTCAACAAAAGGGCGTAAGTGCTATAAATATACGCTCTTTTGCTGATGCAATTATTCAAGGCTGTTGAACCCTACGCTGAGCATGGTCCGACATAATCTTGCCTGTTTTTTGTCTCTTAGAACTTCGATTCAAAATAATTTAAAAAATCAAATACCTACTTAGCGAAAAAGGTTTCAAACTCGTTTGTAGATACATCCACCAAGAAAAGAGGATGCATATGTCCGAAAACCTGACATCTGCACCACAGTACTTACCTAACTGAATGGAATCTTAAAATCACCGCTCTAACTAACACTTCTTCATTTTTTTTTTAATATTCTGAAACATGTCACCAAACTTAGTCATGACACGACATTTATGAACCTTTTCCTTTGCGGAAAAATAGATATGTTCAGAACAGATGATACTTTTATAGAACATAAATGAAGATGAAAAATGCGAGTTTTACGTCGACAGCACGGAAATTATTTGCCATAAAAATATCAGTTTGATGTTTCAAAGGGTACAGGTAAGATTATATTTCTTCTAGAATGCTGAACTTGATTTTACTTCCTTATTTTTTAAATCCTTGCCTTGCTTTTTACACAGCGTCGAAAATTGTTAGAAAGGATTGAGGAATATAATCTACAATAATTGTTGATAAACTTTCGCGATTTGTACACATGATAAAATTATATATACTACGAGTCTTAATCGCGTGAATAATTTAAGGTACCGTGTTTATTGCACGACGTTTCTACCCGTGGCCCGTGACCCGTTGCAATACGGTCGAAACATCTATAAACAAAGTATTTTACCTCAAATTATTCACGCGATTAAGACCCGTAGATATAATTTTATAATCTACAATGTCTATTGTTGATAACAACTGACTTTAAGGACTACTGTTGGCAATTTTATATCCTCGCACAAAACTAGAAGAGGACTGCATCTTGCTAAACTGTCATTTGTGGACCCATCATTTAGGTATGCATACAAGGTGCACCAAACCAATACCCCCGGAGGGAAAGTACCCTAAATATATGATTATCAAATTTTACTCACTCAAAAGAAAACATTCTTTTATTTTGACCCCGCTAAATGTAGAATCAAACGTTCTATGTTTTTATAATGCAAATTAAAAGGTTCCTACCTTAAGAACAACAAACTCTCTAATAAACAATCCATCTTAAATCTAAAAAAGATAATGTAAAAGACAAAGTAAATACAAGTTTGCGTAGTTTTTCAATTAGGCTAGGTACCTAACCTACACCTAAGTATAATTATGCCATCTACAATTTAAATTAATTATTTAAAATCATAAACTTAAATGGAACTTCTTCAACCCGAAGGATGAATCTTTTCATAAATCAATTGCCTACCTACCTTGAGCTAATTGATATAATTAGCTCAAGAATTACCTTCATACCTTTTAAGGTATGAAGATAAATTGTTTAAAACCACATTTTGATCTATTTGACCATTACTATACCAATAGTTAGAGCTTCTGCTTCATCTAGCCTTTGCCAGAGTAGCTACATTATAAATTATATTATTACATTTGAGGGTGTTCCTCAATTTTTAGATGCAATATTAATTAAAAAGAATGGTTCGCTATGTTTGACTATTTTAATCGGTATCATAAAAAATCGGATGTTTATTATATTTTCTAGAAATGGCAGATTCGATTCCCGCTTCTGGAAAGTGACCGTTACAAAACCTTTGATAGATTGATAGGTTACTCTCTAAAGTACACAAAAAAAAATGGACAAAGACAAATTACATAGGTACTTACAGCTAGTTGTACAAGAAGAAAAAATATAAATGTTTCCTTTGAGTAAAATATGGTAACTCAAATATTTAGGCTACTTTACTTTCAGGGGGCATTGGTTTGGTCAAACAAATGTGCTACCTACTCTGTGAGTGGACCAGTGGCCACGATCGGTGAAAATGTCACGTGAACAAATCGATCAAAACGTCAGTTAATCAAAAGTATCTATGGCGTGTAGCCATAGGAATGTAGGAATTTACTTGTACGTGCTTAAATGGACAATAATATATATAAATTACAATTATTAGGAAGTATAAACGTACGTGTGCTGCTAGCTAAGCAAATCTAAGACACCACTATTTGTATTGTAAATCTTTTGTTATAATCTATACTAATATTATAAAGCGGAAGAGTTTGTTTGTTTGTTTGTTTAAACGCGCTAATCTCAGGAACTAGTGGTCCGATTTGAAAAAATATTTTTTTGTTGGATAGCCCATTTATCGAGGAAGGCTATATAGGCTATATAACATCGCGCTACGACTAATAGGAGCGGAGAAGCGACGAGAAATGTTTCAAAAACGAGGAAAAATTACGCATACGTAGTTGCGCGGGACAGCTAGTTTAGTATAAAAGGGGAAATATTGTCATATAGAATTAGTCAGTCTAGTGAGTCAATAAACAGTCAATAACTAACATAAGATCTCGTCTCTTATTTGACTCAGACTCAGAGGAGACTCCGCTCTTCCAAGTTATTTACAAAATTAGCATGTTACAATCTAGACATTTTAATTTGCTTTTAATTAACATGCATTGATAAAGTTAAGAATATATATAGTATATAGTATTACTATTAGTAATACTATAGCATCTCGCTATAGTATCGTACCTATACTATCTGAAATTCACGAAAGTTTAACCAACATTATTATTTAAGTCTGTTGGTCAGACCATCTTTAAAAATACCTACTTATTATAAATAAATAAATAAATCATTTATTCGAAACCTACCCATTTTACATTTTTGTAAGCCTGCCAAACTGCATAGCAGTTTGTCGGCAGTGCATAGCAGTTTGTCGGCAGTGCATAGCAGTTTGTCGGCAGTGCATAGCAGTTTGTCGGCAGATAAAACACTAACTACTGCTAACTAACTGCTACAGTTAACTACTTTATTTTTTTTATTTATATTCTTACCTTTATCACTGCATGTTAATTAAAAGCGAATAAAAATGTCTAGATTGTAACATGCTACTACTACAACGTTATTCTTCGTATAGTGCAAACCTGAAAGTACTTTGCTCAGAATCAGTAACACAATTCATTGGGGTAGTTTTTGGACCATGTTATATTTTTCAATTAATTAATTAATCAATCATTAAATAATTCATTAATCATTCTAGCAGTCCAATCCTGTTCCCAATGTGATGTGAAATGTGATCGTCACTTATTTTTCAATAAGAACCATGGATTACGCACTACGGAACGCAATGAGTACGATAGCGCGAAGAACACAAGACAACATAAACGGCTTATAACTCTGCAAGTCTTCAATATTTTCATTTTCTTTTTTTATGTATATTCTTGGGTGCCTGAGCTTTGCACTACACCAAAAATAACCTTGCTTAATTTGAATGGAAACTCCAAATGTAATAACTGTACCCAAATTTAGTTTATTTTTTTTAAATTTTAGATTTTTTTCCTTCTTTCACGTGGCAACAACAAGAGACGCTCCTATTAAAATAATATACATTTTTAACCCACAAAAGTGCACGCAACACCAGTTTTTAATAATTTTGCAAGTTGGGGCACGTTTTAGCCACAGTGGGGTAAATATAAGGGGTCATTTGGGGTAAGGCCGTCAGTCAAAGGACATGCTGAGCTCACTGGCCGGCCTGTCTCATTCGATAACAATTTGCTTCAGCATGTGATTTATGGACTTAATACCGAGCCACGATTACTTACGGATGTAGCGATATTAACTTTTGATACTATGAGAAAATGTGCTAACCGCTGTGTTTATATATTATGTGGTACTACTTTTAATATTACTAAACTACATTTTTTTTAGGTTTGATACGGAGATGGGGCAAATCTAAACGAGACCATTAGCTATTGTAATATAGCAAGCCATGAAGTAAATTCTAACCTCGCATGAGTGTGAGAGATATGGCTAAATAAGTAGACATATCTATAAGTACGAGTAATAATTGTGTCCTAAGTAACGCGAACAATGTTTGTAACACATTTGTTTTAGACAGAATAAATTTATAATATAGACATGGCTACTTGCATAGCCATGTCTGTTATTCTATTATAAAGAAACTGTACCGAAGTACCTACTTCTATAATATCAATTTACTCTGTCGTTAACCATTCTGAGTTACAAACATTGTTCGCGTTACATAGAACACATATATTACTTATAGATATGTCTACTTAAGTAGCCATATCTCTTAAGTGCAATTATTTCTGTCTGAAAATTGAACGTTTATTTTTTTAAATTTAGTTTTGATTTAGTTGTAGGTACGGCAAAATAACAGTTAGATTAAAATTTCATGTCCCCGAATGAACTTCTAATAGTATCAGTACCATGTACCTAACGGCATTTCACTCAATACGTGAATATTCATTGTCTTTCAATGTAAATGAATACTACTACATATAAATAAACTAAAAATAACACACAAACAAGCTAACTCCCTCCAAAATAAATGTAGATGACGCTGCAATTTCCAAATCACGTTCCATTCTAGTCCTCATCATTGTACAATTGGTCATCAATCCTCGGTCGGTGCGCTCATTAGAAACCACATAAATCAGTCCCCCTCTTCCGACGCCGATACGATCTGAATGAGCTCTCCTTCCGTCTTATGTGTCCCTGGTGCTTCCCAACTCAATACACTGGCTTATTTTTAAACGTAGATACTTTCGCTGTACTGAATAAACTTTGTATTTTTGTGCCGTAAATAATGCACGGGTCTCCGTGCATTATTTACGGCACAAAAATACAAGCAAGGCAAATAAAAAGAAGTGGTTTTTAAAACAATGAAGACAAGGTATTACATAAATGACTGCGTAAACAGACATTAAATATTAGATTTCGTTCTTTGAACGGCGTTTTCCTAAGAAAATATTGTACCTAGTGCTATTTGAAGCAGTTTATTTTTTTAATACTTTCTCTCCTGAAACACAGATTTCATCCTAGTTCAGAAAAATGTTTATCTGTGCCGTTTGCTATTTTTTAAATGTTGGTTACTTAATACATTTTTATAGAAAATGGATTGATGACTTTATAGAGGTAATATAACACTATGACCCGAAGGAGCGCACAGACGTAGATATGATAAGAAAAGGGAAACCTAATGTATTGCAAATCTTCAATGATACATCAAGGAGATTTAGCTTTCATTACAAAATTAACCCCCATTCTTCCTTGATAATCGAAATTACCGTCCCCTAGATAACGAAAGAAAATTGCCAATTTTCAGTTTCCACCCCAACGGATGTGTGACTAAAAGAAATATGGCGAATGTATCCCCCTATTGTGAACACGATGATACAACCCTCGTGTACTGGCTAATTTAATTTTTCTCTGTTACCTCGAACAGTTTGCAATTTTGTACATTCCCTCGAAACAAGAACGTGCCGAAACAAGAAATCTTTTCAACAATAAATACGCTTCAAAACTTCAATTACGGATTTGCGGCTGGCTTTATTTGCCTCATTTTAATGTAGATATTAACTGAATTCGCCATCCATGAAACACGAAATCTCGTTCCAATTTTCCACAGTGCCGTGTTTATTATTACACGTAAAAGTTATTAAAAACAAACCAGCAGTGCCTAATAGTATTTATATAAATAGACAAATGGTATAATCATACTCCAGGATCAACAGACCTTCTCAGTGTCGACTACTTTTTATATTTATAGGTACAAGAGCTGCCAACAACACCATAATAAAAAGTTATTATTACCGTAAACAATCTTAAATATGCAAATGGCTTTTTGAAGTACCCTGAGCGGATAGGTAAGATATAAGCTTGGAACATTAACATAAACGGAATTACGTAAACTCGAAATGCAAACATTGTTAACTTGTTACGTTCAGCAATATTAAACAGGCGTGGTGTCGATCAGACTTAATATTTTACTGGTTGAAGAAATTGGCGGTAAATATACGGTTACTAAGTACTTATATGAAAGAAGTATCTACATAGTCAATCAGTCATAAAAGGAGCGTATCTTTCTTTGCATAAATTAAGAATCAAGCCGCAGTGAATAAATATATCTGCGAGTAAGTCATGTCCCATGAATGAACTAACAGTGGATCGACGACACATTATGCTATCCATAAAACAACTAATATTGAACAACATGGACGTAAATAGCTATAACTAGAATACTAAATCTATTAAGTACTTTCTTTCATAAAGTTTTGAACGAAATTTAAACCGAAAATACAGTTAAACCATATAAATTTTCCACTGAATTCGTTCAAAAGTCAATCGTTTGTTTCTTACAATGATATTTTATAGACCACGGCTATCTCCCAATTCTATTATCCACACCGTTTCACAAGATGAGCCTAATAGAAAACAAAATCAACCTTATATACATAGAGATACATATCTTAAAGGCTGTTACTTCGCTGTATAAAAACCAGGCACTGGCTTGGATTTTCAGCTTTCATCGTACAAAATGTTGAAATAGAGGCAATCCATCCAAAAATTACATCTTGACTGTTCCACAGGGATTGAGAGGCTCGGGAAAAGAATGATTATGCTCGCTCTTCAAATAAATATGGATTCTGTAATCTTTGTGGTTGTAGAATCGCTACAGAAAGTATTTGAAATTATGAGTTAAACTCGGCAAATTAATCGCTCTTAAGAATAGGTATAAATTCCTACATTCATCATTGTAATTCGCAATGAGTTTGTAAATAATAAACTAAGTATTTATAGTTTGTTCCGGCCCTCCGTTGACACAATCAATCACAGCGCTGCGGGAAATATGTAAATTTGTTTAGAAAAAGTTACGCGTCCAATCTACGGTATCCTTCATGGGTGGATTAGAGTGAGACGGCACTAGAAGGGTTTAAAAAGGTTTTTGTAAAAAATCGCTTGGTCGAGAACCCGCAGTCGGCCTCCAACTCATTTATCTTCATTGCGTAGCTTCTGATGTTACTTATAATGTTTATTGTTGAATAATTTTCTTTGTGTTTTTATGAACTGAATAAAACCTTTATCATAATCATTTTAACATTATTTCTATAATAATTTTATAAATTTCCTGTCATGTTCGGTCTGGTTCTGTTTCTCGTGCTCCGCTGTTCTGCTGAAAAAATAGAAAGAATTAATAAAGCGTTTAATATCATTTATTAAAACGTAGCCAAGTTTTCGGCTTACCTTGCTTTTAACAGTCCACAATCTAGAAAAAAACATGTGACAAAAATATAATAAAACGAACAAATGAAAGAGAACAGCAAACTCACAATTTTGATACGAAGCACTACAACATTAGGTATAACACAGCGTGTAACAGAAATGTGTGATTCAATACAAGGGCCATTAAGTACACATGATATTGAGTGCTTATACTTTTTATCAAATCAAAGCACCTATCCTAATAAATCGCAATTTTTTTAGGTAATCGCTTATATTTATAAATTAAACGTTCTTGACTTACAAAATACTAATTAATGAGACCTATGATTTAAAGGCTCCCACACATTACCAGTCCAGGCGAGCTCACACACTGTGGGATGGATTGTCCGCATTGACGTAGAGACCAGGAGTCCTGGTCCAGGACTACGCCATAACCTCACAAAATTGACCACTCTCTAGAAATAGACAACGCTACTTTGTGCACAATACTTGTCAAAGGCCGCAGGAGTTTTTTCTCTCTTTCAAGCTTTGCAGTCAATATTTACTTTTTAATTGAAAGCAATGGCACGGTCCAGGTCTTTACGTCAATGATTATCCGTCAGTCCAAACACTTTCATAGAAAACTGTTTAGTCTGTGGTCTGTTGCGATTAACAGTCTGATATCCGGCGGTCTGGTAGTGTGTAACAAGAGATCCAATACGTAACCACATACCTACTACATTTGCAACTGTTGAAATTTGTTCCCTCCTTTCTGTTTTTCTTTGCACCGGTTGTTCCTGTGACGGACGATGCAACTAGAGACCTGACCAGAATGTGACAGTCATACTAAAAGTATCGTATGCCGTAAGTTGTTCTATTTTGTGTAAATTTACATGAGTTAATTAGTATTAATATATTACCAGACTACGATTGTAAAGAAGTGGGGCTCATCAAAGTTCACAAATCCATATCCATATCCATACGATAAATGTGAAAGTAACTCTATCTGTCTGTTACGCTTTCACGCTCAAACGGCTAAAACGATTTAGAGAAATTCGGTATGGAGATAGTTTGAGTCCCAGGGAAGGGCATAGGAGTTTTTATCGCGATAACCAACAACAACGCGGGCGGAGCCGCGGGCGAAAGCATTTAAAAAGTTTTCGCATGTTGAGATATATTTTTTAAAATAGAGATCTTATCAAAGATCTCTAAATCAAATATTTTACTCACATCTAGTTTAAAAACAGTTATTCTTTCAATTATAATAATCTTAGTGAAATTGATGTAAGTAGGTACAGCCTACTTATTTATAAACATAGAATTTCAAAAAAATATTTATTAATGTTTTATCTTAGCAAAATAGAATGTTAAATCAAATGTAGCTCTGTCTGTCCACTGCTGTTTTACGTTTTCAATTATTAAAATTTAGATTGTTCCAAATCTCAGAAAGAATTTAGCCTTTTTTTAATGCCTATGCGACCGTCCGTCTCATACAAAAGGATGAGACGGACGCACTTATACGGCTTAAGACAGAAATCTCAAGGCGTTTAATTCATTATTTTTCGTAATATAAAACGAACGTATAGGTACCTATCTAATCGTTTTCAAATATCAAACTACCATTTATTCCTTGCCTAAACCCTAACAATGTAAGCCTTTAAGGTTATCTATAGGTACCCCGTATTATTATTGTTTAAACAACTGCTATCTACTTATCGAACAATAACATCAAGAATATCAAATTCTCGCCCCGTACCTTCATAAACTTGTACTAGCGACAAGTATTCAACTTCATAGTCATACCTACTAACATTTGCATGTGTAATGCTAATCTTCCTTTGCGAATTAGCTGACTATTATACATATTTAACATACACAGAAATCCGTTTATAATTATGTTATTGGAAATCGCCTGCAGTGCCTACTTATTGTACTTACGAATGAAGCTCGTAAATTAAACTTTTTATAATTTCGTTTTTTTTTTAGGTCAGTAGGTAGGTAAACTATTTTATTTTTTAGCCTTTGGACTATTTTAGATGACAGTGGAAACAATAAGGTCAATATTCAAGAAAAATATCACTTATTAGCTGACCAGGCGAATTTTATACCACCTAAATTGGATTGTAATCCAAAGTGACAACTTTACAGAAAGACACAGCTGTTTTTAGGGTTCTGTAGTCAAAATGGCAAAAAGGAACCCTTATAGTTTTGTCATGTCCGTCTGTCTGTGGCACTCCATACATGTAACAGAACATGTCAACGTGGGGCACATCATTCAACAGATATTTAAAAAACATTTAAAGTTAGGTTTACAGTTAGTTAACATTTAAGGTTTCTAACAAACATTTTTGATTGAGTGAATATTTTTGGAAATAATCGGTCCGAAAGTTGCATAAATTGTGCCCCTCCCCCCCTTCACTTTTGAACCGTGAGACCAAAAAATATGAAAAAAATTGTAAAGGTAATCGTAAAATTGTAAAATACTCAATAAAAGGGAGTAAGTGCCATGAACATACGCTCTTCTGCTGATGCAATTATTCAAGGCTGCGGAACCCTACACTGAACATGGTCCGAGGTGCTGCTTTTTTCTCATCGTTTTTATTGTAAATAATGTAGAATAGGCTAAAAGAACCGAAAAAATATAAAAACTTAAATTCTCTATAAAATTAAAAAAACCGTGCCCGGTTTTTTTAAATATTTAGAACAAAAACGTTGAGAAAAAATAATATACAAGAAGATAATGTAAAGTGAACTTTTGGCGACGGGCCAGAGACCGACACTCTGACGCGTATTTGTGACCCTCGCTTTGCTTAAGTAATACTTATATTGCTTTGTTTTGGGTTTTACATTCTTTAACTCAACTCGTAACACTTAAGCAGCCTTAAGGTTCATTTCCATTGAATATGCATCGCGTCCGATCGCGAGCCGCGCGCGGCTTAGGACGAGCGGCTGACGCTCGCGGCCGATGCGACAATATTCAGAGTGCGCGCGCAGCCTACGTCAGTCGTCAGCCGCGCGCGTTTGTGCATACCTTGGAAACGGCACCATTCATTCTCATACTCTGACTATTGTCGCATCGGCCGCGAGCGTCAGCCGCTCGTCGTAAGCCGCGCGCGGCTCGCGATCGGCCGCGATTTACGGAAATGAACCTTTAGGTCATTTAATTTCCTTGCATAATCTAAGAACACTGCTTCGACCTTTCGCACTCCCTGTTCAGCAGCGCACGGATAGTATAAGTATAGCAAGCATTTAGTTTTGTTTAAGATACGAGTAGCCCACAATGAGCTGTTATTCACAAAAAACTATTCCATCGTATAACCTGCTAGGGGTCCCAGTATGGTCAGGACCACCATCAGGGTCTACTATTACTTTGAAACTACTAAGTTTGACCCGCAAGTTTAGTCACAAAAACTACTTACATAAAACCGGCCATCCAGATTCGCGTACTGAAGCAGGCCACTCCGCGATAGCGGCGGTAAGTCCCCTCTTTGAAGAGTGGCTGGAGAGGTGCCATGGCGGTCCTCACCTACCGCCTGACGCAGGTACTCACCGGACACGGGTGTTTCGGGAGGTACCTGCATCGCATTAAGCGGGAGAAAACTCCCGGGTGTCACCATTGCGGTGACCGGCCAGAGGACACGGTGGAGGTGTGCCCCGCTTGGGCCGAGCAGCGACTTGTCCTTGTGGTAGCGATCGGCGGTGGCGACCTCTCGCGTCCGGAGCTCATTCGAGCCATGCTGCGGAGTGAGAGGGAATGGGAGGCAGTCGTCTCCTTTTGCGAGGAGGTGATGCTGCAAAAGGAGACGGCGGAACGCGTGAGAGATAGACGGCCACCCTAGGCGCAGGTCTGAGGACGACGAACAGTGGGTAGCTTGCCGTCCAGTGTGACGGTGTCCCATTGGGCCGTCGCCAACCGGGAGTGCGGGATCGTTCGAAAGAGTTACCGTGCTCCCGGAACACCAGGGCGAAAGAAGGAACACAGATGGGTTTTAGTCAGTAAGAGTCTGACACGCCCTCCCGCTCGTGACCACAGCAGGAGAAGTTATTTGATGATTTCCCATCTATATAAAAAAAAAAAGATTTGCGTATTGAAAGAGAAACTGTTCTGTTTTGTTCCTTTATCGTTGTTATAAGTTAACTGTTTTTAAATCATTAACATATTCCATTTATTAATATATTTTACTTTCAAATTTCAAATTTATTTTATATTATATTATGTACTAGCTGACCAGCGCAACTTTGTCTGCATATTTTTTTCCCGATTTTTATAGACCCTCGCTTCCAGTAGCTTTGCGTGATGTTATATCGCATTTCTCGATAAATGGGCTATCATATTTTTATATAAACAAAAATTTTTTTTAATTCGAACCAGTAGTCCCTGAGATTATCGCTCAACGCGATAATCTCAGGAACTACTGGTAACAAACAAACTCTTCCGCTTTAAATATTAGTATAGATTGAAATGGAGGATATTCTGTAAAAAAATACTAATAACAATTCATTCTAGGTAATATGGAAATTAGAAGAAAATAAATGGAGTACGAACGCACAGGGGGCAGTTTAGTTAATTAACCCTTTCGTACGGATCCCTAAAAATGCTAAATCGTGTTTATATACTTGTTTTGTTGATTTAATAAAACGAATTACTTTTAAGCTATACTTTATTTACATATGTGGCTTTACAGACATAGGTTGGGCGAGGTAAGAGTGACATATGGGTTAATTGGTAAGTCCCGTCACAGAATATTGGAGAGTACAGAAGGTATATAATCTCATTGAAAACGCTCTTGACGCACGCACACATAGATATCGCTCACTGACACGAAATCACGGAATACGTAAAACCAGTAAGAGCCGAACCACACGGCGCAGTACGGCGACGGTACGAGGCCTGGGTCCTAATTCACTATGTGTTTTTTCGATTTCGCCATTATGTCAAGATTTTGACAGTTAAAAGCGCGGGCTTGACGCGAAAACGAAAAAAAAGATAGTGAATAAGAACCCTGACCTATGCCGCTGCGGTGTCGTGCATATAAAATATAGGTATAGTACGCCACAAGGAGCAGCGCGGCGCTGCGCGGCACCGTGCCGCTCGCCCGCTGGACCAAGACGTGGCATGGAGGTGTGTAAGCGGAGCGGCGACAGAGTGGCACCGCAACTGTTTTCGCGGCAGAAGGAAATCTAGGTTTTATTAACAGACTGTACGTCCAACACTCGACTGCGGTGCTGCAACCGCCAGTGTGAACGCCTTTGCGCCGAATTATGAACTCGGCTCTGACAGAACGAGTTCCTCGCGATTACTTGTCCGTGAACGATGTCTATGTCTGCGTGCGTAGAAAACGTTTACTATGAAGTTTGCGTTCTGTAGCCTCAATTTTGCGTAACTTCGTCTGCGTAAATTTTCCTCGTTTTTGCAACATTTTTCATTGCTGCTCTGCTCCTATCGGTTGTAGCGTGATGTTATATATAGCCTTATAGCCTTCCTCGATAAATGGTCTACAACACAAAAGGATTTTTTCAATTCAAACCAGTAGTTCCTGAGATTATCGCTTTCAAACAAACAAACAAACTCTTCAGTCTTCAGCTTTATAATATTAGCATAGATTAGTAAAGATACAGATTTCTGATATAATTAAGGTATGGTCGTTAATACATTAACTTTTTCCCATACCTATACAATTGGAAAAAATGGTTGTTTATTACAATTACAACGTTAAAATGTTGATAAACTTTCGCGATTTGTACATATTATGAAAATAAATCGTAATAAAACCGTATTGCAACGGCCGTGGTCACGGGTAGACTGACAGCGTACCCGTGACCACGGCCGTTGCAATACGGTCGAAACGTCGGACAATAAACAACGTATTTTTATTTTACCTTAAATTATTCACGCGATTAAGACCCGTATTATATATATATATATATATATATATATATATATATATATATAATTTCATAATCAATTACGACGTTATCACGTAAAATTATCGTCCGTAAACCGACTTTACAGACACCCATTTTTTGTTTGAAATTAGGATGTCTATATATCGACATCCTTGTCAAAACATTGTGTATTTCTAAAAAACGGGATCTTGTTGTTCAAATCTGTTTTGAGATTTGCTGATAAAGTTCTGATCCACGTTCTTCCACTGTTCGGCACGTTTCTGTAAAATCATGCAAAACCATTTACAAGAAGACACGTCTGGAAATTGCGAGCGAATGTGTACTTTAAACGACTTTAGACCTTTTCATTGTTGTTATGATACAGTTTTAAAGATATATTACATTCCCCTCGGTTTCGCCCGCGTTATGTTTGATTTTTAAAGCTTTTGCCCGCAGCTCCAGACGTCGTTTATCGCTATCAAATCATCTCCATACCAAATTTCATCTAAATCGGTTTAGCGGTTTAAGCGTGAAAACGTACCAGACAGACTAGCAAGTCTGTCTGGTACGTTTTCAAGCTAAACCGATTATAATATTATATAGATTTTAATATTAATATGGAAGGATGGATGTGCTCTTCAAATGTTCCTATAAGCTGTATTAGCTGTAAAATTTTAGAATTACTAATTCATATTAAAATAAAATTACAAATATAAAATTACAAATCCGTACACTTGTAGCAACAAATATCCATTCATCCATCTTCATAAATTTTCAGATTTAAAACATTCATAGGATTACCTACCTACCTATAAATTTTTGAACAACCGCTCTACTTGTCAATTCCAATTTTAAGTGTAGCGCTTCAAACTAACATTTATGTATTCGTACCTGCCTATAAATTACAGCGCTACAAAATATTGTTTAATCAATAATAATTTTTTCGTTTTTTTTTTCTTTATTTGTCGCTATTTTCACATCTCAACACTAGAGTTCTCTTTGGCCCTTGAACATACACATACATGTTAAAGGAAACCACACAAATTAATCAAGAAGTGGTTTACTTTAGCCCGGGTAGTTAAGGAGCTATGCGCAATAGCCGACCGACCTCTTCTGCTCTAAATTGATTCCGTGCTCGTTGGTGGCCCTTTGTTATCGCCAATAGGTAATGGAGCTCAGCTTACACAACGCGCACAATGAATATTCCAGACGTAATTTAGTTTTCTATAGCTGCATTACTAAATTGTTGTGTTCTGAATACCTTATACTTTCAATGAAAGCTACTAGCGTCAGAATTATTATCGAGACAAAGAACGGCTTAAAACATACCCAATAAAAAAAAGTTTGTCCTTCACAAAAAAAAAAAAACGTTTCATCCATTAACAGGATTTTGGATTTGCCGTTGGCGGATTAGCAGCCATATTAAATTAAAAGGTCGCCAAAAATAGAATTCTAACTGTAGTGGCGAAATTCAATCAAAATTTCACGGGAAATGACCGAACACTGTGGATTTCAATTCGGGCACCACACAGATGAATCGTTTTTCAAGATCGAAACCCATTTAAACCACAATACTGGTAATCGGGTGGTAGCAATTCCAGTCAAAATTACGTTCCAACCGCTTTTCCGAACAGTCACTTCAACTGAAGTGGTTCGATGTTTAAAATTGATTTATTTCGGGCATGCAATATTGGGTGCGGTGTTGCCCGAGCTAAAAATAGAGTGCTTTATCATTTCCTGTGGGTGTCGTAAGAGGTCAACAAGGATTATGTCATTGGATTCTTAATGAAACTGGCTTGTGTATATCGACAGGAGGTATATATCCGAATTTTCGTGCCAAAGTATGTAGGTACTTATGGCGAATCAAGTATGTTACTATCTAAACCTAAACTTACCAGTAGTTCTAAAATGTATATTACGTGCTATAATTTCGGATAGTAATTGTAGATAGATAAAGTTGACACAATATAACTAAACACTGGTGGCACTTTACTAAGTTCATCGAGATTTATTAACGCCTCTGACTGCATGAAATTATATAATTATGTCTCCATCTTGTTTCCATCTTTTATGCGGGTTTTCTAATTTTTTTTTATTTATTGTTTTATTTAACACTTTTTAGTGGTTGTAAGATGTAACCGATGTAACTACTAACTTTTATCACAGCTATTGTCAAATATTGAAAATTGAAAAAAGAATGGTTGCTAACTAACTTTTTAGTATTACATAATTATGTTTTACCTTTTTGAAATGCTTAAGATGAGCCCTTTAATTTGATACTCTTATTGCAGTATTGAAAACCTTTTTTTAACACCTCTTTCTTCTTCTTTGAATTTATGGCAATCTAGCCGTTTTAACGGCTAATTTCTGCCAGTGTCAAGTATATAAGCGCCTATTACATGCACAAAGTCTCGTTCTTAGTCAATTATCACGTTTCAAATCATTTTTTACAAGTTAAGCTCGGAGCTGTAAAAATAATGGCCGGTTAGTTTGTCGCCATTTTTACAACTTCTAACACCTCTTTATTTTGACATCTCACAGCCGCCATGTTGGTTTTTTTCAAACGTCACATGTCTAAGAACACTTGGGCGATCAAGACAAATCTAAAGAAGTCTTAATTGTATAAATCCGTTTAGTGGATTGTGAGATATCAGGTAATAAAGAATATTACATACATACATACAAAATACGCGCGAAAAACAACCCTTCTTTACAGTCGGGTAAAAAGTAGCGTTTCGTGTACTTATTTTGGAGTGAAATATCAGAGCTAACAGCTTTATTTGTATTGGTATACGTGAGTACCTAAACGTCTTTCTTCATAGCTGAATGTACTAAACTAACGGCGATGTCAAATTACATTAATTTATGTATTTTGACACGCACACGAAGCTCCTGATTTTTGGTCACATAAAGTTTAATTAAAAAAAACACAAAGCACGCTTGTTTCTAAGTCATATTACATTTTTGGAACGAAGTTCCTCATGGCTCAAGGCGGCTAGGCGGAAACAATTAAGACCAAAAGTTGTAACGACACTTTTTGCTGTGTCGTTACAACTTTTGGTCGTAATTTTATTACAATCCCTTCACTAATTAATCGAAAGGAACTTCGTTCTATCTGGGTGTCCCTTGACACCTCTCAAGTTTTTTTTTCATAAATTCGCGGACGAAGACGCGGGTTGCAGCTAGTCTTAGAATAACATCTATGCGTTACGCCCCAGTTTACAGAACGATTCACCATTCATGCCCTTCGTATGTTTACGCTACAAATGCGGATGTGTTTGCACAAAGCGATATTTCTACAATATCCATTGTTATCCACAAGATTGCTTGCTTCGGAAGCTTTAAAGTTTGGGTAGTCTTGTACGATCACGGTATGAAATAAGTTTCTTAAATGTTCTCTAAAATTACACTGAAATTCAAAATTATAATAATTTGGCAAAGTATGAGTGGCAGATACTCCTGAGTGCTGCTAGTGTAAATAAGATACTGTAAGGAGAATCACACTGCTGTGAAGCTAGGCACTGACAGCTGCCACTACTTCACATCGAACAAGCTGTCATACGTCAAATAAAACGTCAACATAGCGCGTGGTCCGGCATGATCACTTTTGCTCGAGACATTGGCGCGTGCGGACGCGTCATTTGGTATCGTTCCCTTAGCGTTAAAATTCAAATTGTGATTTTGTGTAACGGAAACCAATAAATGTGTAGATAATAAGATTTATCAGTTGATTAAAGTTGTTTTTTTTTTTTAAATTAAAATGTTGTTACTTGCTTTTAATACGTTAAAGTAAACCATTGACGTATAGTACCTGGACCGCGTCCCTTTCAATTAAAAAGTAAATATTGACTGCAAAGAGTGAAAGAGAGAAAAAACTCGTGGGGCCCTATCTCTTTGACAGGTATTTTCCACAAAGTAGCGTTGACTCTTTCTAGAGAGTGGTAAATTTTGTGAGGTTATGCCGCAGTCATACGCTTGCGGCAAGTATGCGTCTCGAGAGGGCAATAACCACATTCTAGTACAGTGCGCAAGCGTTTTCAAGATCGATCCCAAAGTTACTAGAATACGAATATGGCCGTTTTAATCGAAACTTAACTGCAACTGAACTGCAACTGCACTGCTTTAAATACGTGAATAGACCCCCAGGGGTATACATCAATGAGGTAAACCCTTTTCATAGGCAGATTGACATTTCTATTCCCTCTAACCATGTGGCGTCACTTCTATCAAGTTGGAATAAAACCCTCAACACTCTTCAAATGACGAAAACGTGCATTTATTTTGGTACGGTACGTAATAGATTCTTATTTAATTTTAGTAGGTAGGGACTCTCCCTTGGTAGGTACTTAGGTACTTTGATAGTTTCGACTCCCGTCACAGTTGATCAAAGATATCTATTTCACGAGTAGATACACAACGGTTTACGACCTTTGAATCCATGCCAATCAAGCAACTTCGATCGTAATCAGAATTGGCCCCATTTACAAAGATAGTCACTTTTAACCCTACACGATTTAATCAACTTTATTAATATTATAAAGCTGAAGAGTTTGTTTTTGTTTGTTTGAACGCGACAGTCTCAGGAACTACTGGTCCGAATTGAAAAAATATTTTCCTGTTGGGTAGCCCATTTGTCGAGGGAGGCTGTAGGCTACATAACATCACACTACGACAAATAGAAACGTAGCAGCAATTTTGCACAAACGGGGAAAATTGATGCAGACGAAGTTGCGTTGGTCAGCTAGGATATTATTATTTTGAAAATTACTGAAATATTATTTTCTACCATCAAATGGTAAAATTACTTTTCCACAACACGACTAAATAAAATTGCTATCAGGACCTACTAATGGCAAACAAATTATTTTTCAGTAACAATCATAATTACATATCTAGATTTGAATTACCTGCCGCAGCGATTTGAATTACCTAACACTATTAGTCTGAAGAAAAACTAATTTGTAAACGTATTAATTTTGTGCTGGTAACAGACTAAGTAAAGCGGTGTTTACGTGACCAAGTTCATGTACTTATTCGATATATATTTGTTATTGCAATAACATACAGAATAATGTTTTAGTTTCTTCTATAATCTATTTTCAACCATGTTGGTGCAGGCCTCCTTCAGATTCCGACATTTTTCTCGGCCTTGCGCCATTTGCATCGAATTACCTCCTGCGATTCTCTTGATGTCGTCTTTCTAACGCATTTGTGGCATTCCTCGAGGCCTTTTTTAACCCCATGGTCATTCATCCATTCTAAGAGGGCTTTACCCCACGAACCTCGTTTTATGTTCGATCCACTTAAGTTACTAATTGTTTGAAAAAGTACCAACCTTACCTACCTATTTTAACTTACTTTCTAAAAAGTTTCTTTTAGTTAAATCGTGTGCGGGTGCTTGAGCAGCTTTGCGTGTGTTCAACCTACGTAACGTTGACGTCCGCTAGCATTTACTGTTGTTAAGCGAGCAAGCGTCTCTAGGCCCAAACGCCAACCCGTTTTTTCTGAACGAAGCCTAAAGATGGCAGAACTCCAGGACCTAACCTACCTAACCTAGGCTAATTAGAAGGAATCATTTTCATTTATCTTGTTCCATCATTACGTTGATATTTTTACAGCACGTGCAAAATTGATAATTGATTTTCATTCTTGGCTATAGTTTAATAGAATACAAAACCGTATGGTTATCAATCATTTGTGGGAGGAAACCTACATAAATGTTGATAAACTTTCGCGATTAATCACGTGATTAATTTAAGGTATAATACCTTGTTTATTGCCCGACGTTTTAACCGTATTGCAACGGCCGTGGTCACGGGTAGACTAACGAGTGAGTGAAACCTACATACTTATACGAAAGCCGAAATGAATGTAAAATGTTTAATAACAATTTAGTTGATGAATGCTAAGCCACTTTATTATTAAACATGTAATATCCATTTCTATTTTAGCAATCGTTTAGACGTGATATTATGTCTTATAAATTGATGACAGACTGGCCAGTGCGTCGGAACTGTAATCCGCTGAACCCAGTGAGTCGGGTAGTAGCTGCGGTGTGCGGTGCTGCGGTGCTGCGTAATGGCTGGCTGCTGCATAGACCTCGGAGAGATGCGCTCTGCTTACGAGTACCGTAGGTGCAGTGTGCTGTGCCTAGACGCTGGAGAGGCCGTAGGGATGACCAGGCCAGAGCGTTCGCTGCAGGCGTTTGGTATCCCAGTAGAGGCCGGATGCTGGGCTGGCTGTGACTTGATTACCGCTCATATCTATGGGAGTTATGGCGAGTGTGGCGATGATGATGCTGCCTGCTGCTGCTGCTGCTGCTGATGATGATGAAGGCTGCTTCCAATCACGTCGGGGTCACCACTGTGGAGGGCACGGTGTTAAGTCCCAACACAAAGGGAGGATCCTCCGACCAGGCGAGGTGATCATGCCTGGCGGGCCGCGGCCCAACGGTTAACGTTGGGAACTTGTATATATTGTTAGCAGCTGTGAAAACTTCTATATCGCGATTCAGGATTTTGAGGCGAGCTGACAAGTGTCAGTTTATTTATATTATTATATGTGGGTACCGCCACATGTCTAAAAAATAAGTCACGTTAATGATTGGTTGACATTGCAGTAACATGACATGCGATACAACTGAAACTAACGTTATTGATTGGTTGCTAAGCAACGCGAATGGCAATATGTTATCAATATTTTCTTATGACGCTATCACGTAAAATGATCGTCTGTAAACCGACTTTATAGACAACCATTTTTTAGTCTCACATTACAAAGTTTCATACGCTATGCTCAAACAATGTTCACATTGATTATCATGGACATGATTTCGGAATGCGTTCCTTCTGTTTACCTACAGAAGGAACGCATTCCTCCCACCTAATACCTCGTGTTACTACTCAGTGCGGCAGGGGGCGCCGAAAACGTCCTCCATGGTCCTCAAGCTATGGAACCTATGGGTGAACCTACCTACCAATTATTAATTTAACTACAATGCAGTGTTAAAAGGGAGTGAACTTTCTGCCAACAAACTGCTATGCAGTTTGGCGGATTGTAAGAAAAGTGTACTGTATGTGTATGTTGTGAATAAATGTTTTAATATTTTATATTTTTATATTTTTTAATTATCAAGCACGTAAATGGTCTAGTTTCCAACTAGTCAAAACGACAACTCTTTAAGAAGTGTCAAACCAAATATTTTATATGGATATCTCATACAAATAGCGGTCTATGACGTCCCTATTTTATTCTCGTCAAATCACTTCCATCAATGATAAAAAATCCAATTTAAATTTTAAGCAGAATTTAACTGGCAGCTGGTTGGCAGTTTTATTATCAGGTCTATTTACTAATTTGTCTTTTGGATTTTTTGTTTACATAGGTTGTTTATCTCTCCCCCTCCCCCCCCCACTTGACCAATATTAGAGCGCCAAAATTTGATCTCACTCCAACCTAAATCTGGCCTCGGGCCGGCACTACACTGCAGTATACCATCCGTGGAAATTTTTCAAAAGAATAAAATAACATAGTCTTGTGAACACAGGCTTATCCTTAGTTGCCATAGTATCGGTCGGTCGACACGACCGGCGGAAATAACCCGCGGCGATGGATTCCGACGTCGACGGCTGCAACGCAATAAGACTCGAGGGAATACCAACCTCCATATATCCTAAACGTAGCCATATGGAAAATGTTATTAAATATGTGACAAACATTTTTCCGTTATCCTGTGAATTACCTACGTAAAATTTTCCGACTCTTATTACTTTTGGACTTGCCTTCCCCGTAGAATAAAATTGTCTAAATGTAGGTAGTCTAACGTAACTCTCTAAGCTATCCGACAATAATAATAATAAATATATGTATAATATTTTTGTATACAACGAATAAGTGGAGCACGCCAGATCATAGTCACAGCGCAACTCGTATCCTTGTTCTATAGAATAGTTTATAATAACAATAGTTTATTTGGAACTTTATACACAGTGCATATGGAAACTACAGGTATCATACCTGTAGTTATAAATACAGATATGTCTCAAGATTAAAAGTGCTTATAACTACACCGTAAATAGTAAAAAATATATTTTTAAAAATATATATTTTTTATTATTATGCTTACACTTAGTTAGTGTGTGTGGGGGGGGGGTATATGTGTGTGTGTGTGTGTGTGTGTGTTTCTGCGTGCGTGAGTACGCGTGTGTGTGTGTGTGTGTGTAAATACTATTTATTTAGCAATTACTTTGTCACAAGATCTTTCCAATCTCGATAGTAAAGAGTAAGCAGCCATTCAAGGCAAACTTGTTTACACTTATGTAAATAAAGGAAGTGAAAAAATACTCAATTTCCTATTTAGAATGGGTAATTGTAGATTTTTGAGCTGATGAACCAATAATATCGACTGGCAATTGCTGTACTTCGCAGTAATATTTGGCAAACCCTATCAGATCTTCACTTCGATTAACAAAAGTTGGATCAAAACATAGTTCGGTATGTATTTTAAATTAAAAAAAAATGGCGAATGTTAAGAAATTGACAAAAGGAAAATAGTTCTGAAGTTCCCAACTAGAACTAATTTCACTTTGTAAATTTTGTAATGTTTCAACCAGAGTGGTTTTCTCGTTAAGAATTGCCCTTTGTGCTTTTTCTAATGATACCTAGGTAAACCCGAGATTTACGAATAGCACCTCTTCCGTGCCCTTACACTGAAACACAGTGCACAACGTGTTTGCATCACAATTTCATGGAAGAATAACTGCCACTGAGGTACCTAAATTATCCAATGATAATTTAGGTACCTACTTATCATCTTATGTATTTTTGTGTTTATATAATTATTATAATAATAATAATAAGCCCGTTAATCCGAAACCAGATCTACAAAATAAGAAATAATAACATAAAAACTAAATTACAATTTGTTTTTATCTAATCTTTAAAATAAAAGTTTTATAAAAGTTTCATAGAATGTCTCTGACTTCGGTGTGCCTCTTGGCATAGGCCTCCTCTAACCGCCTCCTCTCCATTGTTGTCTGTTATAAGTAACCCTCCTCCAGTTCGGACCTGCTGTTAATTTCAAATAGTAATTTCAGTATATATAATAAGCGGCGGTAGCCTAATGGCTAAGGCATCGGTCTCGCAATCGTGAGGTTTGAATCCTACCCATTACACTACCGATGTGAACCCACTTCTAACTTATGTCTTTGAGCTTAGTTGGAGGGTTTAACAAGTTTTTTTTTTTTTTTTATTACTAGTGATGTAGGACCCAATCCCACATTGCTAGTTATCTTTATTTAATACGTTTTTTTAATCATAGTAAGTGTAATAAGTCAAGAAATAAAAAATATAAAATATCATTTTTTATTTCTTGACTTATTACACTTACTACATTTTATATGTTTTTATTATTATTTATCTTTATCAAGCTTTCTATAATCTGCACCTACATATTCGTAGATATCTTTACATCACGCAAAGGTAGACTGGCAGAGAATGCTTTTAGCATTAAGTCCGCCTTTGTACACTATTTTAAGTGTTAAAAAAATTATAAAACCGGGCAAGAGCATGTCAGACCATGCTCAGTGTAGGGTTCCGCAGCTACCACTACAATGATAAAATACGATCTAAAAAGACAAAAAAAGGTCAAAAAAGACTTGCGTCCCTTTGTTGGCAAGCGCAGTTTTACGGCAATAACTCAAAGACGGTATATCCGATCATGTTGACAATAATTTTAGTTGAAAGTATTTACTAAGCGTTACCTTTGTATTTTTTTCATATTTATTGGTCAAACGGTTTAAAAGACCAAACACAATTTATGCAACTTTCGTAGCGATTATTTCCGAAAAAAATCATACTTATAATCGAAAAAGTTTCTTAAAAACCCTTTTTTTTTAAGACCTGTCGAATGATGTGCCACACTTGCTGAAAAAAAAATCTGTTTCTATTATATGCATGGAGTGCTCCCTAAAAATATTTATTTTTGCTATTTTAGTTATTTTTTTTTGACTCATACAAGACACTTATACTCTAAACTTCATCTTAAAATGCCTGTGACATACAGACGGACAGATGGACATGTCGAAACTAAAAATGTTCCGTTTTTGCCATTTTGGCTACGGAACCCTAAAAATGATCTCCTTAGTATAAATAAGCCACAGGGTGTCATTGAGACTACATCTTTATGTAGATAACTTGTAATTTGTTTCCTGAAGCAAATTACCCAGGTGTTTCTATAGGTCGTATTTCCATAAAAAAATTATCAAACTGTTGCAGTCTGTATAATATCTTGGGACAACTCACAGAACGCAATCTGAACCCAAACTAAACAGAGCTTGTACTATGGAAATCAGACCAACATACATAAACTGATAAACATACATATATATTTCTAAATACATACATATATTGTAGATAAATAACACCCAGATACAGAATAAACCATTGTGCTCATCACACAAAGTTTTATTCTGGGGGGATCGAACCCATGACTTCTTGCGTAGTATGTATACACTCCCACCACGCCACAGAGGCTATTCGTTATACTTTTCCTGGGCATTTTGACATGCTCTAATTTATATGTACTCTCATAAACATGAAGTACCTAAACCAATCAACAAACAGTTTTAATAAAAGACAAACAATGGTTAAAATACAATGAACTGTATTACGAAACGTCTCGTCCATTGCCCTAGTTCAAATGTTTTTACTAAGTAGGTGCTATTTGAATTTTAAATTATTTACTTCAAATCCTATAAATTCAACAATACGAGGTAGTAAGGAATCAGTTTGTGTGCAAGACAAGGTACAAATAGTCGTATTAAAAAGTGTTTTTCGTTTCATTTACAAAGGAGGTAGGTAAGAGTGGTAGGTTAATATATATAGGGCCGTCTTGGTCGGTACCACAAGCGTCATTTATTCTTTCGTGAAAAAGTAATGTTAACGCATCAGTATGTTTTGGTTGAAGGGCACTGTAGCAAGTGAAATTACTGGGCAAATGAGATTTACGAAGTAATGTCTCAAATGAGAAGCGCGGTGCAGTGACATTCAGATCTATGCCAAACAAGGAGTTGGGTGGCACTGATGACTGCCTCTGTGGCGCGGTGGGAATGTATCCGACTGCTACGCAAGAGGTCGTGGGTTCGATCCCCACCCAGGATAAACTTTGTGTGATGAGCACTATGGTTTATTCTGTGTCTGGGTGTTATTTATCTATAATATGCAGGTATTTAGAAATATAAGTATGTTTATCAGTCGTCTGGTTGCCATAGTACAAGCTCTGCTTAGTCTGGGATCTGATAGGGTTGTGTGAGTTGTCCCAAGATATTATTATTATTATTAATACTGATACTGTTATGGGCTATCGTGACGCTTTCCATCAGACGCACGACAAGCGCGTCTCTTCATTTCGTTGTTTAAAAAAAAATATGTACATACATAGTCCACGATAGGTTAACATGACAATTTTCTAATTAATTTTTAATACTTTACATAAAAACATAAGCGATATTAAAATTATTAAACACATCCGACAAGGACTGATGCCGACAAAAATAATATAGACACAATCAAGACCGGGCAGTGCCTAATCACCAAGGTCTTTCCTGATTAACCTCATATCCCGTTTGCCATGTCAATTTAACGCGGTCTATAGATTTAGACTTAGAATAAAATATACAGGATGTGCCACAGCCAGGTCACACGGAAGGAAAATACCTTAAATATTGTATACAGAACATTTTACTGAAAGAAGACTTTATTTTGATTTTAAAAATAATTTGCATACAAAGATATTTTATTTATTTTTATTACCTATCTGGATCGGGAATCAAACTCGCAATATATGTAAAAAGAAACATTCTGTACCCTGTGGGAGTTGTGTTTACGATACCAATCGAAAGGGTCAATCATTAAGATATATTTTTTTAATAACATATTATCTAATAGAGGAAATTTCAGAATCACATCGTCCTCTTAATATTTTACAACACTGTTTCCGTCTATTTGTTTTAAAAGTAGGTCATCATCTTCATGCTGATAGCGTTAAAAGTTATAAAATTAAATTTTTAATTACTCTATGTCCACCAAAACTTGACTGAAACTTTATTCAAAACTTGAAATGGGGTAATCTGATGCATCTGTGGTTTTACAAAAGTGTAAAATTATTGCGCTTCACAAGTTTTATACTTCCACTTTTAAATGTGAATAACGTCTTATAGAAAAGCAACATACTGAAACAGAATCGCCTCGAATCTCAAAAGTTTTTATTAATATACTTAAGCTCTAGGCATACTAGTACTGTAACATTTTTTTTAGCACATCTAATACACCTACCAACCTATAAGTTAGGTGGCTTAGTAGAACACTTTGTTCTCCTCAACAACTAGCTATATGTAATAATTTGGGCTATATTTGATGTATATTTACGAGTCGAATAAAGTTATTTGATATACTTAGGTACCTACTACCTTGCTGATCATTGTAAACATCAAAAACCTACAAAACATACTTAAAATTGATAGGTTTTTTTCTACGTCCAATAATGAGAAAAACCTAGGTATATTTAAAACACCCGAATGAATACCTGAATTTTAACAAATTTAGGAATCGTGTACAAACCTAGTTAGCTATTTAATGACAATGATTTTATAGTCTATTTCTTTTTCAGACGATGCCACCTCAAGTGGATCCTACCGTCAGTGGAGTACTCTTCGAGTCCGACACTCAGACCTCAGATCTCGGCTTGGACAAGGATGTTTCAGTGTTGAAGAAAGCTACTCCTAGAAAACATGAATATGTGTGGTTCAACATTTTCTGGTTTCTTTACCTCCATATCGCTTCCATATATGGCCTTTACCTAGTCTTCACTTCTGCTAAGTGGCAAACAAATGTTTTTGGTAAGTAAATTGTACTAGGTAATAGAGTAAACAAATTCTAATTAATTGGTAATTAATTTGTTTGTGTTATGTATATTGACTTGGAAACTGCTTCTAGAAATGTAACATTAGCTAATTACTGTTTGCGAAGTCTTATAATTAGCACATCTAGGTATATACTATGTTACGAACAGTTAACCTACGAGTAAATTCCATATCTTCAAACTTGACTATAAGTCCTATATTTTCGCTTTTACGTCCCAACCAACATAAAAATGTATTATACCAGCAAAACTAGTTTAGATGAGAGGGAATTGCAAATTGGACAAATGTAAAATTTACGTGTGATATGTCTCAGTATCTCTCCATTTAAATCCTCACACTCTAAGACGAAGGAGTTGCAATTGAATGCCAATGACAATTTTTAATTAAATAATAATAATTATTATTTACAGCATTCGCCATTCATCTCATGTGTGCTATAGGAATAGGCGCAGGATCACACAGACTCTGGACGCACAGATGTTTCAAAGCACGTACTCCTCTCCGCACAGTCTTAATGATCTGGCAAACCATGGGCTTCCAAGTAAGAAACTTCTATATACCAAAAGAATAATACCTTATTTACTTTCGGCCCGCTTTACTCCATTTTATATCTCCATCTCTATTTATCTTGACAATAAAAAGAAGGACAGCAAGCGACTTGGTAAAAACTCGCCTTGCATAAATGAGCCCTAATTCAACAACCTTTTCACGCAGTTGTGGACGTTTTTTCTCAACTTTCGAAAAGTTTGTACACGTACAGAAATTATATTCTCATTCCTCTGAGGACCTGGTATATTTTTCAACACAATGAGTTGAACTGCGGTTGACTTTGTGTTTTGTTAAACTTTTGTTCCCGCCAGGTAAACTCCCTGACGGTGCAGTAAAAGTAGAACACCGTAGTATTTAAATGATTTATACATTTTTCAAACTTTGACCAGCAAATGTTTGAAGTTAATGTTAGTAGCTACATAATTAGCTCGATAGTAATTTCTACCTTTGTTTCCTTCTGTCCATTGTCGATTATCACATAATTTTTCACTAATTTCGTTTGGTACCTACCTGCATCTACAATTTTTACAAAAACCAACAAAAAAGACGGAGTCACTTACCTTTATATTTGTTTATTAATATCAACGACCTCACCAACTCGTTAATTAACTCTAAGCATTGTTTTATTTACATAAAAGAGCACATATTAACCTTTTGAAACTTTCGCTTCTGAATATTCAGTTTGATCAAATGATACTCATTAATTATATGACTATTAAATAGGTGGTTGATGTTGTACTTATATTTAAAGATAGGTAAATAAATACCGTAGTAATTATCTCAATGTACTTTGCGATGATTAAATACAGAACATAAGCAGATATCTTAGTTTTTGGATGTTTGCAAATTCTTGTTCTAAGAAGTACGGTATGAAATACCATCACTGCACCACAGTCAGTAACTTCAATGAGACTTGCCAAACACACCATGAAAATGTTCTCTGTTCATAATTTATTATCATCGTCAGCCAATACATGTCAACTGCTGGAACTAGGCCTCCTTCGAGAATCGCTAGACTGACAGATTTTGCGCTTCCCGCATCCAGCCGATGCTTCCTGCGATGTTCACTCTGTCGTTCCAAATAGTAAAAGACTTATCCGCACTATTACCTTATGATCCACCACTCTCCATCTTCTAAATCGCATAATGTTGTACCAGGATTGCATATTCGAATGGGCCCGTGACCATCGTACCCACCACAAATACGCAGATACAGATGCTGATCCCCACAATGCTGAACGGGGACTATTCTTCTCTCACATGGGCTGGCTTTGCTGCAAGAAGAGTCCCGAAGTTCTAGAAGGCGGTAGAAGAATTGACTTGACAGACTTGTATGCAGATCCTGTTGTTATGTTTCAAAAGAAGTGAGTAAAGAATTAGATTCATCTTTCCCGTTGCAACTAGTCGACTAAAGGCAGCAGTATGCACCTCAAAACCATTTGATACTTCTTGCCCCATCTTAAAGTGCATATTAAAAAGATATCTATCTTGTCTTAGAGACGGCGCGCAATTTAAACAGTTTCTTCACCCTAGAACAGATGTAGAACATTGCTACAGAAACAATAAATACGAATTTACAGTACTAACTGACAAATAGGCAGAGTGATAGACATCTGTCTTGCCAAAATGAAATTTAGTAATGAACGATAGCTTATTCCCTAGATAAATAATTCCTCTTTTTTCCACAGACACTACATGAAGATGATGCCATTCCTCTGTTTCGTATTGCCTACAGTAGTGCCAGTGTACTTTTGGGGTGAGACGTGGACGAACGCGTTCTTCATACCGACTATCCTCCGGTATACCTGCGGCATCAACGTTGTATGGAGCGTCAACAGTTTCGCACACACCTTCGGTTACAGACCCTATGATAAGTAAGACCTTTTGTAATTTACCTGAAGGTAATTGAAATGGTTTGAGTAAATGGTCTTCTTTGTCAACCCGACTGGTCCAGATTAAATACTAAGGACTAGGTCCTGCAAAAGAATGAAAGCAGTTTCTGTTAAGTATCTGATATTGATAACAATATCAGTCAGTTAGTACTCGTAAGTATACGTGAATTTCCATGGCACATACAAATAAAAAATATCATGAGACATGCAAGTCATGCAACCGTTAGGTGTATATGATTTATAATTTTGGAAAATCGACCAATTAGCAACTGCTAGTTCATAACTAGGTTAGAACTGCTGTCATTTATCCAACGTGCCTTTACGCAAATTTCATTTAAATGAGTTTAGCGGTTGAAGCGTGAAAGCGTAACAGACAGACATAGTTACTTTCTCATAAGATTAGTTCGGATATCAATCATCTCATAAGAGTAGCTGAAAAGGAAAGGATTCTCCCACAAGCAAGAATTCAGCCGCAAGCAATAGTTCGTACCTACATAGCTAAAACTAGTGAACTATGAAGAGGCGTAGCTGCCGCCATCTGCCGTATTTTCAATTATACGGGGCCCCAAAACTTCAGCCCCCCCCCCCCCGTCACTTTGCCAGAGAAACAAATTTTAATAAGGGGCCCTAGGAGATCTAAACATCGATCTCAAAGTCTCACTGTCTTCAATGATGCATGCCTCTATATGTGACAAGTGACAGTAAGTGTGGATACCTACCCAGCTTGAATAATGTAATACAATCAAGTACGTGTGCTTCGCTACTAATTGACTACATTGTTATTAAGCAAGGAGTAAGCTGATTACGGGGAGATGTATGTAATGTACCTAGTCGTACCTACTATATGGGTATACCTGCCTGTAGACTGCCTCTGTGGCGCGGTGGGAGTGTATCCGACTGCTACGCAAGAGGTCGTGGGTTCGATCCCCACCCAGGATAAAACTTTGTGTGATGAGCACGATGGTTTATTCTGTGTCTGGGTGTTATTTATCTATAATATGTATGTATTTAGAAATATATAAGTATGTTTATCAGTTGTCTGGTTTCCATAGTACAATGCTCTGCTTAGTTTGGGACCAGATAGCGTTGTGTGAGTTGTCCCAAGATATTATTATTATTATTATACCTACCTCGAATATAAATTCTGAAAGCGGGTTAATTGAACACGGCCATTTTATGTTTCAATCTATATTTAGGTAGCTATATTTAAAAATCAATTACTGTTCCTTGATCTGTTTGCACTATCATGAAGATAGGTAATGTGGAATATTGATTTACTTTACCGGTCTTTTTTTTTAAGTAAACTAGCAATGTGGGATCGAGTCCCACATTACTAGCAATCTTGTTAACCCATCCAGCTAAGCTCAAAGACTTGTGTTAGGAGTGGGTTCACGTCGGTAGTATAATGGGTAGGATTCGAACCCGCGATTGCGAGCACGATGCCTTATCCATTAGGCTAATATTATAAATGTAAAGTAACTGTCTGTCTGTCTCTTACGTTTCTGTGCATAAACCTGAATAAGTAATAAAGAATAAGTGCTGAATCGATTTAAAAAAATGATATGGAGATAGTTTGGGGCTCAGTAAAAGCCACAGGATAGTTTTTATCGCAATAACCGATATCCACGCGGGCGGAGCCGCTGGCGAAAGGTGCTTTAAAATATTTTCACATATAGTACAAAACTACTTATTTAACATTACACAAAATCTAATTCTTGAAATAATTCTCACTTTGTCCTTTGAGACTTCTCGTATTAAATATTTTTCAAATACTACGTGCAGTAATTAAAGTGTCTGTCTTCCTCAAAATATTACAAAACATTTTTCTAATCACAGGTCATTGAACCCCCGCGAGAACATCGGCGTCTGGATGATATGCGTAGAGGGCTTCCACAACTTCCATCACACTTTCCCATGGGACTACAGGGCGACAGAACTTCCCCTCTACAACATGCTCACGCCCACAATTATGTTCATCGACCTCATGGCAAAGGTAACATATCTTTCTGCCATTTGACAAAGTGGTCTGTAAAAATAATAAATTGACGAGACCCTTGTGCGGTCATGGGGTAAAATTAGCCAAGCGTTTGGTTGGAATGTAAAGGACTTTCAAAGAGCAACAATATAATATAAAAAAAAAATTGGAGACAAACAAATACACCTACATTCAAAGATCAATGAGGAACGTTACCGGTACCATCAGGTCCTTATATGGCTTGCTGTTTTTACCCGACTGTAAGGAAGGGTTATGTTTTTCGCGGGTATCTTTACTAATATTATAAAGCTGAAGAGGTTGTTCCTTTGAACGAGCTGATCTCAGAAGCTACTGGTCCGAATTGAAAAAATATTTTACTGTTGGATAGCCCATTTATCGAGGAAGGATATAGGTTATATAACATCACGCTACGACCAATAGGAGCGAAAATTGAAAAATATTGCAAAAATGGGAAAATTTATGCAGACAAATTAGAGGGGTTAGCAGTGACGATTGAAAAAAACAAACAAGGCGACTGTGAAGTGTCAAAATAAAGACGTGAAAAAAAAGATTATTCCAAATATATCAAATTAAAGGGGTCGTCGTAAGCATTTCAAAAAGGTATATAATGATTAAGATTGTAATACTAAAAAGTTAGTTAGCTACCATTTTTTTTCAATTTTCAATACTTTGCAAATGCTGTAATAAAATATAGTTGTTACATCCTACAACCAGTAACAAGTATTAAATAAAAAAATATAAGTATTAAAAAATCAAAATACCCGCCTGCACAAAAAAGACGGAAACAAGATGTCCTACATGATATTATATCATGCAGTCGAAGGCACTATATGTTCATTGAGATCCATTAATGCCATGTAATTAAGGCACGTTAATCCGTTGGTCTTGCGTCTAAATTCTGGTCGGATTTCCGTCCTATCGGACTATGAGAGTGCACTCGTATTTGACCGCATACTTGTAGGTATCTCATTGTAATTGGCATATCTCGCATTATTGCTATTACCTACAAATATTGGCCGCAGTGACTGATATTGGTTAGGAGGACATTATTAAGCTATTGCATAGCTTTTATCGCGGGCTTTGAGCGCGGCGACCGAATCAAGAAATTCCGTAACGAAAATAAAACCTAACACCCCCCACTCCGCCTACCATGTGGCTCGGCCGAGCGTTCGCTTAACGTAGGTATATGTATATGGTACGACTGTACGAAGCTCGCACGGATTGAATAGAGAAAAAATAAAAAAATAATATTATAATTGAAAAACACCGCGGCAGTCCCCGAGTGCCACATATATTTTTATACTGATTTTAGTAGACTAGCTGTCTCGACGAACGCTTTGTATATAGTAAGATTAAAAATTATGTTTTTTTTTAGATTGGTCAAGCGTACGACTTGAAATACGTATCCCCGGAAATCATAAAGCAGCGTGCACACCGCACTGGGGACGGCACACATCACCTTTGGGGATGGGACGACCCTGACTTCACAGACAAACTGAAAGAGAAATACGGCGCGGTCAGCCACAGCGAGGACAGAAAACATGGATAATTTATTTTTCGCTCTCTGTTTACTTTTAACGAAGACTGTAGATAGAGAATAAGGGTGTAGTAAAGTAACAATTATGTATTTTCGTATTTAGTTTGATAAATTAGAACAATAAATATTATAAGTACATAAAAATGAAACCTGTCTTATTTATTCAGTCATCAGCGCTCAGCCTAAACCCTCGGACCTAGAAACTTGTTTTTTTTAGTGAGGTTTCTCTTGTGATGTACCTCTAAGTACGGATACAAAATATTAGTTTGTTTTAAAGGAATGAACAAACTTAACGCGAGCGAAGCAGCGTACATATATTTCTTGGAATTAGCTTTTTTACCTTGTACCTACTTATAAATTCCATACCCCACAGTGTGCACTTTCAATATAGTGAAGTGCGTATTAGTATCTATAGTTTTTTTAAATAAGTAAAGACAACACCCACATAAGGGTACAAGCCATATGTTGCGGGAGACTTTACAAACATACAAATCATAGACACAATACTTACATGGGGAATCTGAAAACCAATTTATGAATAACACAAAGTGGTATCGAACGAATCGCGCTCACGACCTCTTGCGCAGCAGCACACACTCCTACCGCGCCACCGAGGCAGTCATCATTTATTAGGTATCTATTGACGACGTAGCTACCCACTTTATTTTTTTAATCACCGCCTAAAAAGATAGATTTGCTTGGAAATAAATATAGGTAAGTAGATACAGTTTTCGAACCCATCTCTTCACACCGCAGGACGGGCAGCAGCGTCCTCTGCGTACTTTAAAGCCTTACTGCGATCGCCAAACCGCTCGCCAAGCGTGGCGATTATGACAATTACCCTTAGGATCTACATTAAGTAGGTTCTAATGGGGAGACCCGTGGTTGATATATACAGTTTTTATGTTAATTTAAAAACTCTATACCTACCTACCCATACCTACTTGGGTATTTGATTAAAATTCATTCAATCGTTAGCTCTTTAAACGAAAAGGCTTAGCGGTCATTTCCTATTTATAAATTAAAATTTTGAACACGTTAGCAACGCTACATTCTTAAATACAAAATAATAGGTATCCGTAGATACTTAACATTCTAAAGACAAAGATATCGATATGCTTGCTACAATGAAAGCTGCACCCCATCACTACACATAAATGAGTAAAATGAAACAAGCTTGAAATCTTTTTCCAATGGTTCGCAGCTGGCGCCGTCGTAAGCGATAAGCGAAAATCGATATTGGCCTCTTCCATTAGCGAGGTATAATTAATGCAATGCAATCATGTGCTCACAACAATACGTGTAGCGTCCAGCAACGACAGTTTTGTGAATGAATTAACCGCTTCATTACCAATAGCATGAAAACCTATTGGTCATCGAACTTACATAATTCGATGAATGATGCATGCATTTTGTTGTAGGGATTTTAAAAGATAAAATATAAGGTACTATAATGTTCGCTCAGCCCTTGGTGACCTGGTACCGTGGCTGTTCCTCGGGATCTTATATAGGACGTTCAATTATAAAGAATATTTCCCAGAACGAACACAATAAAAGTGTTACTAGCTAATATTTAATCACTATTTTAAAATAATAATAAATTATTTACGACCCGAATTGGTCGGTCATAAAACTCTTAGTCCAAGACTGGTTTTTATTTACTTCTATTGTAATATGTTCAAAGTAACCAGATTCATACACAAAAGTTACATCACAATATATATTTGTTTTTTTAATGATAGAAAAATTTGAAGTCCAGACCCAGGAATCGAACCCGAGACTTCCTTATGCCAAACCGGGGCCGGAATCGAACCATCTATCGTTAATCTATCGTCTTTAATAAAATAATGGAAAAGAAATGCCATAAAATAATGAAAAATTAGTGGTTCATAAATATTTGTTTAATAAGTAGTTTTTCTTATAATAATCAAGTCGCACGTTGCCTTTACCCTCTTCTGTATTTTTGTAAGCTGATGCTCCCACATTCACACCGTAGGAGGCTAATTCATATAAAACTTGATTAAACCTACTTTACGAAATATGGTTATTGCTTGCCTGAGTTTTATGATGTAATGGTTGCAGCAGTTTAATATATTGTAAAAAATGGCATTTAAAAAGAGTTGCCAATAGCTTTTATTGCTAAGTTCTTTTCTCAGTTTGCCAGAGTAAAGCCGACTCTGGCGAACTTGGCATTAAATGTAGTAAATGTAGCATTCTATTCCTAATTTTCTTCGACGTTCATAAACGTTCCTTTTGTAACCTAAATGAATAAAGTACTTTGACTTGACTTGTTTAGACATTATTTTATTACACGTTTTGAATGCAATAGTATACTATTTATATGAACAAGGATGAATTACAGCGGATTGTCAATTATAACGTGTTTGTGCGTCTCAAAGAAATAGCCAGTAGAAGTTGCGCGGGTCAGTAAATCAAAACGTAAGCGGGTTACCAAATTTAAAAAAAAATCATTTGATTGTAAAAAAAACAAAATGATTTGATAGTCCGATACTGCCATTTCACTGACCTTTAATATGTCTTTGACAAAATACCAGTAAAAGATTTTTATAGAGGTTGAACTTAAGTAGATAAACTGTTTTATAACATGGTCACACCTAAATTCTGTCAGCCAATTGTCAGTTTAATGTCATCCGTCAATATCGTCTTGACGTCGATCTGTTGTGTTGTTTTCAATGTTCGTAATAAAAACATAGCCGAATTTTATTATACTCTGTTTTATAACACCTTAAAGTGTGTTTAGAGGAAATTAACTACTACGAACTGAGAATTTTCTGTATGCGCCGGAACTACAGCATACAGGAGAACCAAACTAAGACTATTCTTATCTACCAAACAGTTCGATATGTTATCATCACTTGTAAAGGAACACCAAGCTAAACAGGCAGCTAAAAGAGTTGTACAAGGTAATTAGAACTGTTCTACTATTTTTTAAGGCATCGGTTTCGCAATCGTGAGGTTCGAATCCTGGCCATTATACTACCGACGTGAACCCACTTCTAACACAAGCCATAGAGCTTAGCTGGAGGGGTTAACAGTATTGCTAGTAATGTGGGACCTGCTAGTAATTGCTAGTTATCTTAAAAAAAGAAAAGAAAGAAAAAAAAATATAATAATAGTACATTATATACTGTATATTTTTTGTGACACAATTTATATAATTGTTTTCAGAACAAAAACGTAAAGAATGTATAGTTGCAGCAAATGATCTAACTCAAGCGCTAGTGGATCACCTCAATGTTGGGTTAGTAAGGTTTTTAATAAAATTACTGACACATTGCAGAAGTCACCTTTTCTGATTTTATTTTTATTACATACTGCATCAAATGACATAAGTCATCATTCATTGCCTTAGTGATGTGTGTCATTTAAAAAAATATATATTTACATTTAAAAGTATAGAATACTCATGGAGTAACATCTGTGTATCTGTCAAAATGTATTAAATAAAGAAGGGGCTTCAGTAGCAACAGGGTAAAAACCAGTGGTGAATTCAAGGGGAGGGCTCAAGCTCCCCCAAAATCTTTCACCATTTGATTCATGTAAGTGGTGTAACTATGGCCCTATCTGGTTCAAGTCCTCCCAAACGACAATCCTGGATCTGCCACTAGTAGAAAGAAGTGGTGCTACAGTAACAACAGAATAAAACTCTTAAATTAGTATACTGTATCTGTCTACAACTGCTACATTAATATCATACCCTTATTCTCTAGCGCAACTTTCAAGGGTATCTGTAATGAAGTCTAGAACATTGACGTAAAGACCAGGACTGTGCATAACCTCACAAAATTAACCACTCTCTAGAAAAAGACAACACTACTTTGTGGATTTTCCCGCTTTGCAGTCAATATTTACTTTTTAATTGAAAGGGATTGTGCAGTCCTGGTCTATACATCAATGGTCTAGAATACCTACATAAGTTTTTTTTTCTTTTATTTCAGTGTTGCCCAGGCATATTTGAATCAAAAGAAGCTGGATGCTGAAGCTAAACTTTTACATCAGGGTGCTATAAACTTTGCTAAACAAACACAGCAATGGTTAGCCCTTGTGGAAAACTTTAGTAGTGCTCTAAAAGAAATTGGTGATGTTGAAAACTGGGCACGGAGTATTGAAAATGATATGAAGATTATTACAGACACATTGGAGAGGGCATATGAGACAACACAAGAGCAGCCAAGCAATAGTAGCAATAGTAACCAATAAATCCATTGGCAAAATTTATACAGTAGTTGTTATTAAAAATAATATTTCCAGTTCACTGTTCTTGCTTTAGCTATATTGTAGCAAAGCAGTCTACCCGTGCGTCCGTACCACGGCCGTTGCAATACGGTCGAAACGTCGGGCGGCGTGAATAATTTAGGTAAAATACCTTGTTTATTACAAGGTATTTTACCTTAAATTATTCATGCGATTAAGACCCGTAATATATATATTTTCAAAGCAGTCATTGCTAGAATTTTGTGGATGGTGACAAGAAATTTTATTTTCGCTTCCAGCGAAGAGATTTGATAAAAAAATATTAGTTTTATTTTTCCTTACCTATCAATAAGTTTAAACTTAAGTAAGTTTAAAGTAATTTTATTGTCTCAATTTGTTAACTAAATAGGTATATACAAAATAGACGTTACAATAATAAAATCTACACTATATTTTTATTTGCTTTTCCTTTTTATTATTACATAATTAAAATTCCAAAGATTGTGAAGATGGATGTTGCAAAAATTACCGAACGGATTTAAACTCGCTACTAAAAACTAAATTATAGTAGTTTAAACATAAAAATAGCTGATTGGCTGTAAAAATCGAACATCATGCTGATGAAACAGAGGGCAAAAGTAGTCTACTGAATGAGTATGATTACAATTTACAATACTTATGAACGATAGATGGCGCATGATGCATTACTGACAAATTTGATTTGGGCTGCTGAGTCTCAAAAAAAACTTTTTAACAAAAAATATTACCGACTTCAAAAATAAATACAAGGCAACTAAAAAGCAAAAAATAATATACCTAGAATAACAAAAACAAATTAAACATTTTGAAGTTGGTGCTATGAAATAGTAGTCTTTATGTTTTATTCGGCACCAACTTCAAAATGTTTAATTTGTTTTTGTTATTCTAGGTATATTATTTTTTGCTTTTTAGTTGCCTTGTATTTATTTTTGAAGTCGGTAATATTTTTTGATAAAAAGTTTTTATTTCTCACTTTTTAGTGGGTTGGTTTATAATTCACTTAAGTTACAATAGGCTTATGTCATCTGCTCAAATCCTTTTACGAAATATTGCTTGCCCCGATGCAGGGCCGTTAATTGTTGAGGAGTTCACAATCAGCTTTATTACATTGTATAATAGTAGTATATCGAGATTAAAGTGCTACTCAATACCATATTAAAGTACTTAATTGAATCGCAAACTGTGAAATATTGAATACCACTTCACCAATTGGTGTTTTTTAAGAGTAAATGCACGAATCACTATGAAATATACCTAAATCACTGTAGGTGTGCTTTTAATATTTTAAGGGTTCCCTCGATTTCTCCAGGATCCCATCATCAGATCGTGATCTGATGGCAATGGGACCAACTTGGAAGTATACCCTTTCAAACACAAAAACAATTTTTCAAATCGGTCCAGCCGTCTTTGCGTAATCGGTGAACAAACATACAAAAAAAAAAAAAAAAAAAAAAAAACAGACGAATTGAGAACCTCCTCCTTTTTGAAGTCGGTTGAAAAAGTAAGTACTTATGATTGATTTTATTTTCTATTTATAATAGTTTTAAGTCATTATTTAGATAATGTATTTAGAATACAACATCGACAACGTTTTTATATTAATTTTTAGAACCTTTTTTTATGAAAGGATAGTAAATAATGTATGTCAAGAATATCACTGCAAATAATATATGGCAACTGGCAACATTGCCTTCCAAATGGCATGTCGCATCAGTAGGGATGAAACGAAACCTCTCATTCTTTGATACTACTATTGGTGCCAGAATCGAATGAAAGTATCAATATCACATCTCATCAATACTCTATTAAAGTATTAATAAATGTCATTACTCAGTCATTTTTTATGAGTCCTGGTGCTTACACCTGTCCCTTGAAAGTAAAACGGTTATATTTTATAATTTTACTAGATAATCATAAAGGAGCTGGAGGAAAAAGCAGTTAAATTTGGCTCGCGAGAGCACGCATGCACGGCGCAGGTAAATGCTTGCACTCGACGAGAGCATGCAGACCGCATATGCGAGGTACAGTTACTTTAATGTCTATATTCTCCCGTGGCGAGAATAGTTTTTAATATAATCGGCACGTGCCCAGGCAGTGCTACCCACTTGTCAATCGTACGATACTTTTATTCGATATGAGTTCTTAGTATCAAACTTTGGTGTTACCTGCTACTAGTACTACGATAGATTGGGAAGTATTGATACCGTATGAGTACTCAGTCGAATCGATTCATCCCAACATCCTTAAGCATCAATCAGTGTCAGTTTGCTGTGACAGCAGACGATATAGGATAGGGATGAGATATCAATACCAGGGCTTCCAAGTACGAGTATGTAAAAATACCAGGGTCGAAATCAGAAAAATACGAAAGTATTTGGTGGCATTTCAATCTAGTTTGTACCGTGCCTCAATCAAGACTTCAAGAGTATGGATTTCTGTTGATGAAATAAAAACTTTCCTTCTTTTTTTCTAGGACTGTCTGTTAAGAAAATTATATGTTTTTACGGTATTTTGTCATGAGCTATTTTTAAAAACAGTATTAGCAGGCGTAGTAAAAAGATTTATGTGTGTTAATCATGCTCCTTATTTATAAGGTAGATCGAATCAATGTCCTTTTTATGCATGTATTTTCAAATCGGACGCTAAAGGTGTGACCGCGGACAGCGATAGGGTCACGGCGCTGTCGGCTCGTTACCAAAATATTTGCATAGGAAAATGATTCGTGTAATCTTTAGAATAAGCAGCATAATCGTATCCGCGAAAAAAATATTTGGACCTCCAAGTATTTTTTCGCTGATACTATTATTTTCAAAGCTTTTTTATTTGCGTATACGATTGAGCTCCTTATTTATATATCGACACGGATCGATTTCCTATTTCCTATGCAAGTGCTAACACAAATACTTATACTCACAAGATTTTCCTTCCCGTACCAAGCCGCCGGCGCGCGCCGTACTTCGAAGCAAAGCTGGTTTACAAACCTCGTACGGTAAATACGTCTTCGCATCCCTATCAGCTGTCATATCATATCAGTGTCAGTCAGTTCTGTCACTGTCTCTGGCTGGTCCTCTGTTCTTATCTTATCAATCGTAATTGGGATAATTTTAATTTAAACTCTTGCGGCCGATACTCTCAATTAGTCTTATTCCGTTCGCCTTTAGAACTGTTATATAAAAACGTTTACATTCTCATTTTAATTTCAAATTTAAAAGGTTATTTCAATTTTTGTGTGTTTATTAAATATTGCGAAGGAATCATGTCGTCAGATTCAACCCCTCGAGTGCTTTCCATCCAGAGCCATGTAGTTCATGGCTATGTTGGTAATAAAAGTGCTGTTTTTCCACTCCAGGTAAGGCCAAAAAGAAATTATACATAGATAAAAATATACAACTTATTTAATGATTAAGTAGTATTTAAAATTTATTCATGCTTAACTGTGGCAAGCAATTTCCACGTAAAGTGTTGTTAACCTTTAATGTTCATAATGTGTAAGTAATTTAATGTTTATTGAACAAAAACCTTGTTCACAAAAGTGGTTTAATTCCTAAGTAGAATTCCTTTGCCTTCCTATGTACCCAATTTCATCTAAATTGCTACTAACTTCATCCTATTATTTTAGCTAATCTTGAAATGAAATGACAAACAATTCCTATGGAACTTCCACTAGATGATAACTGATATTTTATGAAATAAAGATAACTTTAAATATTTCTTGTTATTCTTTATATACAAAATTGTGTGTTACAGATAGGTAGTTTGTAAATAAAAACAGCAAAAAAATTGTCTTTATTGTATAATAGCCCCTTTAAATAATAAAAACGGCAAAAAAATCTTCTTTGTTGTATAATATCCCCCTTAAATATTTATTTTATTATGTTTATAGTATTCATTATTATAACAGCAACAGAAATACATCATCTGTGAAAATTTCAACAGTTCATGATATAGGTACAGCCTGGTGACATACAGACGGGCAGCATAGTCTTAGTAATAGGGTCCCATTTTACCCTTTGGGAATGGAACCTTAAAAATGGAGTAATGATTATAAAGGGAATAAATCTAATTTTATAAGCTACGGGTCTTAATCGTAAATATTTTATTTTAAGGTTAAATAACTTTGTTTATTTCCCGTATAGCTTATAAAATTCTATAATGTGTACAAATTGTGTAAGTTTACGAACATATAAATCTAATTATGTTTACTACATACAAGCTGCCTTTAATTTATCAATTCTATTTGTAAAGACCTTGACAGACATATTTTGTGCTACCTACATACCACCTACCTATTACATACAATTACATATTGAGTTGTATCAATGTTTATGTCTATTGCATCACTCTACGGATGATTTAAGTACCTAAACATTTACTATTATAAAATTATTGTAAGTACTCCTTATTATGGGTTTCTCAATCTGAAACCAAGAACTGAATAGACTACGTTTAGTCTGTGATATAGGCAGTTATCACAGGTTATTGAATGATATCATAACGACGCGACAGACACAAAGCTCTGTGAATATATTTTGATTACTTTATTACAGTTTTAACTTATATTCTGCTACAAAAATGGTTAAGTAAAATGGTAGATGGTTCAGCCTGTTTTCCATTTTACTTGCTGAGCCTAAATTAGAACAGTAGCAATAACAGGCATTCTTCTTGGTTTCTAGATCACCCAAGTAACAAAGTAATCAGCAAAAGTTGACCTCCCCAACCAACATTCTGGATTTACTTCTAGCTACAAGCAAACAAAATTTCATAATATTTAAATATATATATTTTTTATTAATTTTACAGAAGCTTACAGACTAATAATCTAGTTAACTTAGATTGCTAATTACAAGCTTCCACATATAGTTTACAAATTAAATATAACCTAGGTACTTACAAAATAAAAGTAGAAGTTGAACACTGACTTATTTAACTAAATAAATATGAGTATGTTTTAAACACTTATCACTTACTAGTCTTAACCATTAAAGTAGTCTGTGGCAAGTACATGTCTAATTTTTTTCGCGTTTGTGCAAATTAAATCAAAGTCATGATTTACTGTCTCGTTAAATGCTACGGCGCTACGCCGGCAAAATACATTTTGCCTGTAATTGGTTGTCACAAATGGCTCGTCTAATAAAGGGCGCTTTCTTAGTTTAGTCTATCTAAAATCAGCATCCCATTCCAATTATCTTTCTTTATCTTCTATCCAAAAGCCTTAGGATACTAAATATACAGGTTTCTGAGATCCTCACAGAATGCTTTATAAAAGCCTGTAACAGGAGGTCCCTTTCTTCAAATAAATTTGTTACATTAGTATGAAATGTATGTAATAAGTTTGTGTGTTGTTGCAGGTGCTTGGATTTGAAGTAGACTTTATAAACACAGTACAGTTTTCAACTCACACTGGATACAAACATATAAAAGGGAATGTTTTACAAAATGAAGATATGGATGCCCTAATTGAAGGCCTATCTGTAAATGAAGTTGACTATTATACACACTTTCTGACTGGATACTCAAGATCACCGGATTCTTTGAAAAAGATTGCAGAAATCATCAAGAAATTGCGACAGAAGAATCCTAAACTAGTATATGGTAAGTTGCCTTAATAACACAATCCAAGGCTGGGTCATAAATAGCAATATCTTCTCTTAATGGGGTGAAATCAAAATCTTCTACCTGGATTTTTCCACTTTAAGCAGTGGTAGTTTAATGGCTAAGGCATCAGACTACCAATCAAGAGGTTGTGGATTTGAATCCACTCCTAACACAGACCATTGAGCTTATCTGGAGGGGTTAATAGGATTGCTAGTAATGTGGAACTCACAATGCCACATTGCTAGTTAGTTTTGACTTAAAAAAAAAGAAACCATAGTCGTGGATTTGTCACCTTTATCTCAAACTAGCTGACCCATGCAACTTCTAAGATTTAATTTTGCAACGAATAAGATTTTTTCAATTCGGACCAGTAGTTCCTGAGATTACCGCGTTCAAACAAACAAATTCTTCAGTTTTATAATATTAGTATAGATTTCAAAAATTCTGCCAAGTGGCTAAATAATAGTAATCTAAAAGTATCCGTCTCCACTGTCCACCATTGTACCTATGTGTGCTTTTTAGTTAAACCTTGATAAACAGTACCTTCAGTAGGGGGCCCCAAAATCCTGAATTAGCTATGGACTAGAATGATCATAGCTCACAGCCCCATACTAAAAAATGCATGATTGATTTCCCATGTCATCTTGTTGTCCTTTAAGGCAAATCAAAAGGATAATGTTATAGTACATCTAATAGGAAAAGCCCAGAGATGATTTAGTTCTGTACATTAAACAAGATTTATCCTTATGTGTAATAAAATTGTAGGTATATTGTAAAAAGATTCATGTACCTACCTAGTACCTACGTATAGACTTATCTCACAATCCTATTGCTTATTTCAATGATTTTTTGTAAATAACTGACTGCCTCGGTGGAGCAGTGGTAGTAGGTACCTAGCAAAAAGTCGTGGGTTCGATTCCCACACAGGATAAAACATGATGCGATCTATAAATATTTGTCTCATCCAATCTCAGTGTATTTTGTATTCGTTAATTGTATGCTTGTAAGTCTTCGCCTCGAGCAGGCGAGGAGAGGCGAGACGAAGCAAGTGAATCATATACACTCTCGCATTCGTCCTGCCTCGCGGTGCCTCGTGGAATGTACAGCCGCCATGATGGTTCCGAGTCTAGGTGTACTTTGCGTCCGAAAATTCACTTAGCCAGATAAAAAATACCTACATGATCTTTAGGTTTCAAACGTATTTATCTAGTTGGCAGGTAATTGGGTTCCTACCCACACGTTTTCTTATCGTGACTAAATACTGTGTTTATCAGTACGTAAATAAAATTAGCATATTATCATAGCGATACCTGGCGATACAAATAATTCTGTTGCTGCACGACAACACATGACTCGAAAACATCTCTAAACGCGAAGTACACAAACACGTACTTTAATAAAATGGCATGTTCTTAGATATAAACATTATCAAACAGACGTTTAATAAAGATTAAAATGCTGATAACTGTCGCTTTATTCATCTTGTTTTTAAACTGTAAATAGGCCATTGTCAGCATAGTGACATAATTCTTAAGACTTGCGTAGTTCGTTAATTGACATAAATAAGCATATCGAATCTGTTTATTTAGTCAATGTAGTGTTTATTAACGGTAGATATTCTTTTTAAACGTCGTATTTAGCCTAGCACAGACATCTCATAGCAGAATTATGAAATCTAAGAGCTGTGAGGTCTCTATTCTGAGGAATGCCTATAGTACTTAGTCGTGGGTAATGGCAGGTAGGCATTTAGAAGGCCAGTTTTAGCGAATAAACTCGCAACAAATTGCGCAGACTGCGGGTGTGACTCCAGGGTTGGCCTGTCCATGGGGCGAACGGAGCGGCTGCTCCAAGCGCCATAGGTCAGGGGGCGCCGAAAGCGTCCTCCGACTAAGGAACCTATGGCGTCATATGCTATCAAGCCATTACTTCCCCCGTCGCGCGAGGTACCTATCTATTTACGTTGGCGGTTGGGGCGGTGCCGCGGTGTCGGGTTAAATGATACCCACCGTCGCGAGCGGTGGTCTCGCTCCAACCTAAATATGGTCTCGGGCTGACACTGTATGACTCCACCTTACAGAAGAGCGTAGTGAAACAGTTTAATGCCTTGTTTCTGCATATGGGTTTTTACGGAAGGGTACCTTGCGTAGTGACTTACCTACTTTAGTTCTATAGAGCTTATCGGGAAATCTATTCTAGCAGAATAGTACCCATCTAAAGCAAATTGTGCAATAAATAAACCTACTTAATTGGCTTGTTAGTAACATTGCGGCATGCTTAAGCAACTTTACTAGGTAGGCACTTATTGCTTTTCACGTACAATAGGGGGAATCCGGGAGGCTTGCCCAGGTGGGAGAGTTGAACCATCTTTCGAAATTTTATTTAAATTTAGTGCGATCTAAACGTCAATGCGTTCACTGGTCACCTGCGATAGGCCAATCACAAGTACGCCGCCATTTTGCATCATGGCAGTTTTGTTTGGCAGTGACAATGTAATACGTGTTTTTGTTGCTCTGGAGTGATTTTTTCATAATTAAGTAGTTTTGTGTTTGCTGTCTTGTTTATTGAGGTACGTATCTTGTGTTGCTATTGTTATATTACCAAATAAATATAGTTTGAGGTGTGCTAAGTATTTTTTCTCTACGAATGGAGGTTTTTCTGATCCATAAGCTAAATGTGAAATTAGTGTGAGCGGGAGAGTTGCACCATGGAGGGTGCGGGAGACATGCTCAGTGGTTCATATCTCCCTCTGTTGGAATTATAAACGTAGGTTTCGTTTATGTGTTTTTTTGTGTCTTAATTTTATATTTTCATTTACAGTACCTATATACCCGATGCCTTTTCAATATAAGACTCCAGAAAATGCAAGCAAACGAAAAAAATACACAAAAACAGAGTTGGAAAATGCCATAGACGAAATTAAGGAAGGCGTTTCTATAAGAAAAATTTCAATAAAGTATGGTATAGATAGAAGTACATTAAGACGATACAAATTAGATGAAAATAGAATTCATAAATTTGAAGATAAAAACAGTCAGTACAAGGCATCACAGGTATTTACAATAGCGGAGGAAACACTGCTTGCTAATTATTTATTGTCGTGCAGTAAAATGCATTATGGTTTGACACGAAAACAAGCAATGCAGTTGGCATTTGAATTTGCTACAATTAATTCAAAGAAGTTTCCTGATAGCTGGACGACGAATCATTCTGCGGGGAAAGACTGGTTTCGGGGTTTCCTTTGTAGAAATCCCGAATTAAGTCTAAGAACACCCGAAGCCACTAGTCTATCTCGTGCTACCAGTTTCAACAAAAAGAACGTCAAAGAGTTTTTCACAAATTTAAAAACAGTTCTCGAGAAATACAAGTTTGAGGCTCACAATATTTATAATTGTGACGAAACTGGGTGCACGACCGTACAAAACTGTCCAAAAGTGATAGCCAATAAAAAAGCTAAACAGGTCGGCCAAGTCACATCTGCGGAAAGAGGAACAACTGTAACCCTTTGTTTTGCCATTAATGCAATTGGAAATGTGATGCCTCCTTTCTTTATATTTCCAAGGGTTAGATATCAAGACCATTTCGTATCTGAAGGACCAGAAGGGTCAAACGGAGATGCATATCCGAGCGGTTGGATGACGACGAAAAGTTTCGTGAAATACCTCGAACATTTTACGAAATACTCTCGTGCCTCCAAAACTAATCGCGTACTCTTAATACTAGATAATCATGAGAGTCATGTAAGTATTGAGGCAATTACTTTTGCCAAGAATAATGGGATTACACTGTTAACACTTCCTCCACACTGCAGCAACAAATTACAGCCCCTTGATGTTTCCGTTTATTCCTCATTTAAATCTCGATACAACACAGCTATGAACAATTGGATGTTATCCCACCCAGGCAAGACTATCACTATCTACAATATCCCAGGATTTATTAGGACGATTATGTCTCAAGCATTCACCCAAAGTAACATATTAAGCGGATTCCAAAAAACTGGCATTCATCCGTTTAACCCCGAAATTTTTAGTGAGGAAGACTTTTTGTGTTCTGCTGTCACAGACAGAGATTTTCCTCAAGAAAAAGCATCAACAAATGAAGAAATTTTTTTAGAAAGTCAAATTGAAGTTGCCACTGAACTTGAGGTATCGTCTCAGCCTGCACAGAACGCTACATTTCCGATTAATTTTCCACAAGAATTTGAAAATAATATGGGTAATATTAACCACGATTCTATTAATGAGTTACCATCTCCTAATATTTTCGGAATCGAAAACGAATCTCTCCAAAATGTTCAAGATAATGCTTACGGAACCCCAAATACTTCAAAGTCAAACGTAACCGTAACACGTGCCAAATTAAGTCGTGCTAGGTCGGAGTCAAATCTATACTCAAAAAAAGAGGAAATATTCATAATTTTTCCAGAACCTCGTACGAGTAAACGGGCATTGTCTTTGCCATCACAAAATGAAATATCTTCCAATTCACTTAAAGCTGACCTATTGACTCAAAACAAACATGGCAATATCATTTTACAGTCACCTTCTACTGCATGTATGGAATCAAAACAGCATAATACCCTGGACCTATTCACAGCGTCACCGATGCAGTCCACTTCAAAAGATTTTAAAGTATTGATCACTCCAGAAAACGTGAGACCATATCCGAAGGCAGCTCCCAGAAAGATTACTCGGCGAGGACGTCAACCTGGCAAGACCAAAATATTGACAATGACACCTGATAAAGAAAATATCAATAGTGAGAATCTTACTGAAACTCAAATTCAAGAGAAACCCGACCCTCAAAATAACAAATGTGGTAATGATACGAAATCAAAAAATAAGGCTAAGACAATTCAAGCTATTGATGTGATAAGAAGACAAAGAATAGGCAGTATTACAAAAAGAGTTTTTGAGCAAAGTGATACAGAAAATGATGCAAACTATTGTATTAAACAAACTAGGAAGACTCAAGGCAACACTAAAGGCAAAAAGAATGTGAAAGCCAAACAAGATGTGAAACAAAAAGATAAGAAAACCAAACCAAAGAGAACCAAAAAAGAAGGTAAAAACAAGAAAAATGATAGCGAAACTGAATCAGATATCGACAATCCTGACACAACAGATCGTTGGTATTGCTTTGTTTGTCACACAGAAGATGTTATGACTATGCGTCTTTGTCTGTTATGTCATAGATATGTTCATGAGCTATGTGTAGGGCTTACAGAAGATATCGATCAATTCATTTGTCACGAATGTGATCAGAAATAGTTTTCTGGGCAATATAATAGATATTATCGATTTAACATAATTTTGAGACTGATCAAAGATTTATAAGAAGTGAATTAATAGTTTTTAAAAGTTTATAAACGCTGATAGTATAAGTTTGATAATTTGTTTTTTGAATTGATAATTAATGTTTATAATTTTATTTGGGTAAGTTTACTTGACAAAGATATTAATGAAAAAAGATATATTGATTTACAATAATTTTGAGGCTGGTAAATGATGCCAAATTATTAGAAAAAAGTTAGTAATCAAAAAAATGAAAAATAAGTAAAAGCTTATTTGTTTAAAAAGATTAATAGTTTTTGTTTTGTTAATTTTTAATTATATTTTCTATAAAAAATGTTTTTTTTTGTGGTTTCCTTGCTGGTAGTACGAAAAGACTACCAGAAAATGATAAAAGATAACTTAATAAAGCTATGATTGAAGCTGAAAATGATTTTTCTTTTCCCTAACATAGTATGGTCAACTCTCCCCATACCCCGGTTCAAGTGTCCCTGCTAGTGGGGAGACTTGACTTATATCTCATTTTTTATAAAAATGGCAATAAAATTTTACCTATGCGTTATATTAAAAAAACAATTATGCACAAATGTAGCTACTATAATAAGGTAACGGAAAAAACTTTAGTCGATTTTCTAAATCCGATGAACAAGAAAATATGATGGTATATGTAAAAAGTGGTTCAACTCTCCCGGATTCCCCCTACATCTTGATTCAAATCGATTTTCCATTTCTGATTGCTCACAAATTGTTACTAACTGACCTAGTAGTATATTTTCGAACAAGGTAATGTATTGTCCTCTTGGACAATACATTTTTATAGTCACTAGCATATGATAAATGAAAACAACAGACTACTCGTCATCAACTTTACGTTTATGATTAACAGCAACAGCTAGTACTTAATTTGTATATTTTTCATGTAGGTACCTATTTTACCTACACATCAACCTATCTGATGTCCCACTGCTGGGAACTATTATACCTACATCTTTGCTAAATTAAATACTGTGAAAATGATTTTCACAACTCCCTTTGTTATATTTTTCAGTATGCGATCCGGTAATGGGAGACAACGGCAAAATGTACGTCCCAGAAGACATCCTGCCAGTATACCGCGACATAGTTGTGCCATTAGCGGACATACTCACACCGAATCAGTTCGAAGCTGAGTTGATCACGGGGATTCAAGTGAAGGACATCGATGGCGCCCTGAAGGCAATCTTGGCGCTCCACGATAAAGGCGTGAAAACTGTTGTGTTGTCGAGCACAGACTTGGGAGATGACAATAGTATGATCGCGCTTGCTAGTGGTTCAGGTAATATAATAATTAGTTCAGGTAATGTCCTAATCTTTGCTCTTCTTAGTCGGGATTCTTTTCCCTGCTCAACGTGGCTGATTATGAGGTGCGGATACTTAAAAAAAGAAACAAAGTGTTCAAAATTTCATTTACGCCCGATGAAAACGGGCGTAAATGTTATATTCAATCTATCTATCGATTTGGCTAGAGATATATAAATTTGACATAAGCTCCATATGTCAGAAATTAACTCTAGTACCCAAATCTATTATTATGTAGATTATTGAAAGCGGCCGTTAGGCAGCAAAAGCGACATTTGAGATAAGTCATGATCATGATTTTATGTAATGTTTGCTAAACAATTGTTAAAGCCGGCAAACAATGCATTCAATCTCGAGGCTACTCCTTTCAAATTACCAATGCCTATTGCGGGAGTCGTCACTGTTTATACAGGTAACGTGCTACCAATATATTAGGTATACACCATGTTAGAAAACTGATAAAGATTACTATAAATAATCGGAACATTAGACAAAATATATCAACCTTAATGGATACAACATAATGGGAGCACCCACTTACAATAGTAAAACCGATATGTATATACCGATATTGGCCAAAGTAAAGCTAGATTATGAATCAGTACTTATTGAATGCTAATTCCCGCATGGCAAAATATCATACAGCAATACTAACGTACACGGCATTATTACCACTATCTTCGTCTATTATATAGAAGGTCATGAGCCTCTTTCATTAAACAATAGGGGTATATCATTATTAATCAACCGTGAGGCCATACCCATAACAGTTTATACTGTACAAAACATTCGCACGGATTTAAAATCCGCACCGCGTCGCGTTCATTTTGCTTCAAAAAAATTTAAATAAATAAATAGATAAAACCTGCACTCAGCGGGCTCCTGGCCTCTCCTAAAATATAATCCTGGATTCCTGGATTGCCTGCTCTAACCAACATCTATGGACAGTGGCCCACTGCCCATAGATGTTGGTAAGGGTAAGCATAATAAACAGTACAGTGCAAGTGATTGCCTTATTCGACGTATTCTCACTCTAATCGAAAGTTTTGTAACGTCATGCACATATGATTCATGTAGCTATAATTATATGTTTTTTATTATGTATTGGCTATTGTTTAAATATATTGATAGCGTTGCCTTATAGTTTGATAATATTGATAAGATGTAGGTACTTCATTCTGTATAAAATATACTTTTATCCTAAGCCGAGTATTATACATAACAACGGCTTATGATAAAAATATCTAGGTATATTTATGCAAGATACAGAATATTGCAAGATAATTTTCAATATTTTGTACGCATCATCATGTAATAAAGAGATTAAAACATTTTGTATCATTAAACAGATTGATGCCTTCACTAAAGATGCGTACCTACACTACCAAATTTATGACTATTTATTCAATATCTCTTTCTAGTATAAAGAACAATGACATTTTTTAAGGAGGTAGACTACTCACCAAAACACTGTACTGTCTATTTTTACCCGAAGTAACGGCTATGTTTAACAGTCTATCTATGTATATATTTATTCAAACGATGCAAGAGGGTAATAATGCCTCTGTGGCGCGATGGGAGTGTATCCGACTGCTACGCAAGGGGTCGTGGGTTCGATTCATTCGAAAACTTTTATCCAACTTTCTTTTTCGAATAAAATGGGACTGCGCAATACTGCGGCGTGCTCGATATTTATACAGCACGGTTTCAAGGTATATTAATTGTTTGACAGCTCACCTAATAATAATAATATCTTGGGACAACTCACACAACGTCATCCGATACCACTAAGGTAACCAGACAACTGATAAACATACTTATATATTTATAAATAGGTACATACATATTATAAATCAGTGGTTCTCAAATTTTAAATGACGGAACCCTTTTGGGAAGCAAAATACTTGATGGAACCCTACAATAAAACAATTATTTTTATAAGTGTATTCTTTATTAATCAGCATAATAAAAGTACAATGTATCAGTTACTAATTATTATTTACTTCACCACTTGGTAAGGACAATAATAGAAAACATTAAAAAAGAAAAAATCTAACTAGTGGGAGGTATGAAACTGTTTTTTTATTTTTCATCAATTGCTTGATATCAGGTTTGATGGAAGAAAGTTGGAGTCTCATATCAGCTTCGGCGTCCAGTCTATTGCGATATTTCGTTTTCGTGGCTGCGTAGGTAGAGAATCCTGTTTCGCACAAATATGTAGTTGGGAACGGGAGAAGAATATCCAGAGCCATTTGGCCAAGCATTGCATATTCATCTTGGATTCTGCACCAAAAATCATTAAGAGGCGTCGTTTTGAACAATGACTCCATACTTGTGTCTGATGACATTTCTAAAAGAGATTCATATATCTCATTTGACATGTTTTCAGGCTTTTCCAAGTTGGGTAAAAAAGGATTATGAATCCAGGAGTTCACTTTAATTTTTGTATTGTGTTCTTCGGGAAAATACTTTTCAAAAGATGCGCGCATCGAACTGAGATATTGGACCAATTCTTCAAACACATTATCTTCAAACATTTCTGAGTCGTTTTCGCTAACAAACTCACTGAGTAACGTAAAACTTTCTATTTCTTTCTTACCAATGCAAATGATCCAAAAATCTAATTTTCTTTTAAAAGCAGTTATTTTATTATAGGCCTGAAACACTGTTGTCTGTTTACCTTGCAACGATAAATTTAATTCGTTAAGTTTTTGAAAGATATCCGCCATAAAAGACAATCGGAACAACCAAGTTTTATCATACAAACGGTCCTTCAAATTAAAAGAAGTATCTGCTGAAAGAAACATTTGTAACTCGGCTCTAAGTTCAAATAGCCTTGTTAAAGTTTTTCCCCGAGACAGCCATCGCACTTCTGTATGGAGCAGCAGTGTTTTATGTTTGCTGCCATAATCTTCACACAATAATGAGAACAATCGGGATTGTAGTGGTCGTGATTTGATAAAATTAATTATTTTTACCGCTTCATCCATAACTAATTTTAGATTAGACGGCATTTGCTTCATCGCAAGTGCTTGTCTATGCAGAATACAATGACTGGAACTACAATTAGGCGCTTTATTTTTCATTCGTGACACTGCTCCTGCTGTTTTACCTGTCATCGCCTTGGCCCCATCTGTACAAATGTCAATGCAATTGTTCCAACTGAGATTATGTTCTTCAAAAAATATATTTATTTTATTAAAAATTTCTTCCCCGGTAGTGTTTGTAAGCAGCGATGAACACATAAGCATGTCTTCTTCAAAAGAACTTTTATATGGATATCTCACAATAACCAGCAGGATAGCCAAACCAGCGACATCAGTCGACTCGTCCATTTGCAAAGCGAATCGTGTATTTTGTAGACGTGTAACTAGTTCTTGTTTGACGTAGCTTGCCAGATCATGGATTCGTCGTGAAACAGTATCGTTTGATAGCGGAACAGTAGAAAGATGCTTTGCAGATTTTTCATCAAGCATACATTTTGTTATGTCTAATACACATGGTTTTATTAATTTCTCAGCGATAGTGTGCGCTTCACCTGCTTGTGCAATGCGATAGCTAACTAAATATGATGCCTCCGTGGCCTTTTCGTTGGTAGTTTGTGTTACATGCCTCATATTTTTTTGACTTTCTAATAACTGATCTTTTTTGCGAACAAAAAATTCTTTATTCTTGTCTTTAGTCTCGGGGTGTACGGTTTCTAAATGTCGACGCAATTTGGCAGGTGCCATGGAACTATTAGGAAGCAGTTTACTACAGAGCATGCAGAGAGGTGAGCCGTTGGAATCAACAAATCCGAAACTGATATAAGATTCATCATACTTCCTTTTTTTCGTCTTTGAAACCGTCGAGCTTGACGTCGTGGCACTCGTGGCATCATCTTCTGGATCGGTGATTGCTAAATTCTCCGCGCGCATTGCTTTTGAACATTCAGCGTCATTAGAAGATGTTGTTGGAACACGTTTAACACCTTTAAGCCAACGTTCCATTCTTCTTTATTTATAATGTTACAAGTCAGGATAGTGGGGTTTAAATAATGCACAATCGTTACTGCGTATAAGAGACTAAATTTAGAACCTACAGGGAAGAAATGTATAAAACTGAGACAACAGAATACAGCAGGCAGTAAAACAATGAACACTAGTTTCTCGCTAGCGAGCTTGTAAGTAGGTAGTAACTTATCGTTCCGAACGCTAATCATCAACTGACGACGCCAACGCGCGATCGCCGCTTTTATACTTAGTCCTAGACTCGATCTCAAATATTCTCGAAAATACTCGAGTCGGCACCTTTGATAAACAAAAAGCAAAAATAAAAACAGAAATTTAAAAATAGCGTTGTAAACAATATCGACTTTATCCTTTGAATTTAGAGACGAAAGTCGCTTGTTGACAACTATAGCGTCTAATTCAGAGGCGGCTTTTATCAAAGAGACTGAGCGCTTACAAGTATACTACCCGCTCGTTTTAAGTTTGCCGCTGGCGATAGGTATGAGTGTATGACGTTCGAAATTTTTTATTTAATTGTAACAATAAAAATTGTTTACGGTAGATATTTGGGTAAAACTATGACACATTATAAGTTTTGTTGTCACGTGGGGGAGGGTACGCGCATTCCACAGACCGGCAAACTTAGAGCGAACGCGTTGTACAAGTATAAAATTGTTGAGACCAAACTTATAAGATATTGTACCAGCTAATGTAACACAAGCTTATACAAATACAAATAAATAAATAAATAACATTCATAGCGTTTTGTCTCCGCGCGGCCGCGGAGTCCGCACAGCCGCGGAGCGACCAGAGAGAGGTGTTTTGATTTTTTTATTTCTAAATTCTTGCGGAACCCCGACAGAGGTATCACGGAACCCTAGGGTTCCGCGGAACACACTTAGAGTATAGCTGTTATAGATAAATAACACCCAGACACAGATTATACCATCGTGCTCATAACAAAGTTTTATCCTGGGTGGGGATCGAACCTACCGGCTTACAAGTCAGGGAACAGGCCAGTATTTTTCATTGCCTTAACGGTGGCGCCATCTGGGGAGCACAAAGAGGGTAGCCCCGATTTTATCTTTTAATTAGCGCATCGTTCATCAAATTAAGAACCGCTAACACTTATATTCTTCGCATTTCGTATTAGCGGCAGTAGCCTAATGGCTAAGGCGTCGGACTCGCAATCGTGAGGTCGCGGGTTCGAATCCTACCCATTATAATACCGACGTGAAACCACTCCTAACACAAGCCATTCAGCTTAGCTGAAGGGGTTAACAGGATTGCTAGTAGTAGCAATGTAACCCACAATCCCACAGTGCTAATTATCTTATTTAAATTAAAAATGGTTGTCTGTAAAGTCAGTTTACGAACGATAATTTTACGTGATAACGTCAAAAGAAAACATTGATGACATATCGCCATTCGCGCACCAAAAGTAAATTAATGATTTAGATTCAGTGATCAATGAAAAATACTTACAATATATTTTTGGTTATTGATTTTTCCCCATATTAACACTGCATTTTTATTTATTTCTTCCTCAGGAACGTGTTACAAGATTCAAATACCGAAGCTGGATGCGACGTTCACGGGCACTGGTGACTTGTTTGCGGCGCTCTTCTTGGCGTGGTCTCACAAAACTAACAATGACTTAAAGTTGACTTTGGAAAAGACTATATCCACGCTACAACATATCGTCCATGACACATACCAAAAAGCTAGAGGTTAGTACCCCATTACTAAGTAGGTACTGAGTCGATTTTAGTCTTTTGGGCTGTAAGCCTTAGGTAACCGTTCATGCTGCAGGAACAGGGTCAAAGGAGACAACCATTATTTTTAACAAATTTCAAAAAAGTTTGTTAAAGCAAAGTCAAAAGTCAAAGTACTTTATTCACTTAGGTTACAAAATGAAACGAATGAACGTCAGACTAAATTTGGAATAGAATGATCCTACATTTAATGCCAAGTTCGCAAGAGTAAAGCCATGAGAAAAGAACTTGGCAATAAAAACTAATGGTCACATGTATACAGTTATGCCAGTAAGGTGCTGCAACTATTACACCATGAAACTCACCAAGCAATAACCATAGTACCTACGTTAAGTAGGTATAATCAAGTTTTAAATGAATTAGCCTCCTATAGTGTGGAAGAGAGCATCAACTTACAAAAATTACAGAACAAGGTAAAGGCAACATGCAATTCGATTATTATAAGAAAAACTACTTACACAAATATTTATGAACCACTAATTAAAAAAAAGCCTATAAGTAAAAATAAAAAGCCTTTATGTAATTTTGGAAATCTATTGATCTAAGTAAATTAAAGAAGTGAGCAATAATCAAATTTTAGTTGTCAATTAATTAACAGTTAAGATGAAATAGGGTATTAAAAAGATTTGTTGTTTGTTATACCCATAACAATTTGCAATCTTATACATCTATAAAAATCTCGTGTCACAGTGTTTGTGGTAGAACTCCTACGAAACGGCATGACCGATTTTTAACCGCCTTCAAAAAAGGTGATTCCATGTTTGACCAGTCTGTATGTATGTATGTTAGCGATTTTCTCAAAAACTACTGAATCGATTTGGACGGGGTTTTCGCTATTCTACTGCATATTTTTTTGGAAAGGTTTTAGTGTAAAACGTTGTCCTAAGTTATAAGACACCAGAGTTATAGAACAAAATATAGGTGTGAGTCAGTAAAATTTGCATTCAGTGATGTACTTTCTCATTTTTTCCCCTTGATATTCATTTGAAAGAGGTTCATTTTTCATTAAAAAGTTATAAGGATTTTTTTTGTATATTTGGTAGGTATGGGAAAACGCAGAACAAAGACCAACTGGAATTTAGGTACCAAAGGTACGAGTAATCACAAACCTGACATGTTTTGTTTATTTTCAGATGTTCAACCTACAGGCAAGATTCCTTGCGCCCTAATAGAATTAAGACTTGTGCAGAATAAGGTTATTATTGAGAATCCTAAGATAAACATTACAGCGATAGAAATAAGCAAAAGTTAATGTAAGCGATTTGTTACATTAATTACAATGAGTAATATCAATCAAATTATAAGCTGGTTTTCCTCTCACGTTGATCATCGGCGTTGACTACAGTTGTCTCTATGTAAGATGGCCGGATGAAGTTGGCGACAAGTGATTACGCAGATGCATTTTTTCGAAGTAAATGATGACAGGAAGCGGGGCGGGGGCGGTAACTTAACCATATCATAATAAGTGATAAATACGTAAAGAAATTGTGTTTCAAACTCTCTTTAGCTTTATGTATTGTAACTGTTCTAAATTTAAACATATGTGAACTTATTTAATTAGTATTTTTTATATATTTGAATTAAAATTTTGTTAGTCTTTTTAATCGATTAAACATAATTAATCGTTTTCGTAAGTAATTTTAGGGTCGCATCTTTATGACATGCGGTTGTTAGATATGGGGCTATATCAATCCATGTGTTTGATATTATTTGGTATTGGGCTATATAGCTATGTGCCATATGTATTTAACCAATATCCTAAAACACACCATAGTAGATATCAATATCCAACACATGGATTGATTATATATATGACTATTTACATAGCCATATAGCCCCATATCTAACACGCAAAAGTGTTTTAAACCTAACTTAAATCCGGCCAACGTACATTGAGACAACTGTAACTGACACTGTATGTATATTGACTGCCTCTGTGGCGTGGTGGGAGTGTATCCGACTGCTACACAAGAGGTCGTGGGTTCGATCCCCACCCAAGTTTGTGTGATGAGTACGATGGTTTATTCTGTGTCTGGTTTCCATAGTGCTATGGAAGCTCTGCTTAGTTTGGGATCAGATAGCGTTGTGTGAGTTGTCCCAAGATATATAAAAAATATATATATATATCATGCGTCGGCTCCTCATACATAGTGTGCCTCAGCGCCGACGATCAGCATCAATGTAAAACTAACCATAAACGGGTGACAATGAATAAAACATAGCAAGTACCTAACTTACAATGGGTATCAATGTAGGAGTAGTTATTGTATTGATAATCGATACCTCCTACATAAGTTGTTGTATCCCGAAAAACGCAATTTTACAGCAGAAGATTGTAAAGGCCATAACAAATAAAACCGTGATTATTTGATTTATTATATCTACATGTTAAACTGTTATTTTTCCAAATTTTCACATATGCGTAAAAGTTACTACTTGTATGCAAGACTTGCTATAGCGCCTTTAGGGACACAGAACGATAAGTAGGAGGTATTGATATGTGAATTGAGTAGTGTAGGAAAAAACTGGATAAGCCAAAAATGCAAAAAAAAACCCTATTCAATGTTGAAAAGGGAGAAAAGATTAAAAAGTTTGCGTGTAAAAGAAAAAAAGATAGGAATGTTTTGATCTTTTGATGGCGTTTCGGTAAGCCTGGCCCTAGACGTTCGGTTTCCTGATCAGGAATTTCGCGAGACTAGCATCAGGCTAAGTTTTTTCTGCACGAAAAAAATAAGGTCGCGTGCGCTTTTTTGAGCATATAAAAGTTTCCAAATCTTAATCAGTAACCTAATCAGAAAACCTGACCGTCTGCGGCCAGGTTAAAAACTTAGGAACATTTATTGTCATATACGCAATAAATTTACATAAAAGACAATAATAAATATATAATATATTGTAACCAAATAAAGCCTACATTTTAAAATGAAAATATACCTACATAGGTATTTAAATATATTTAGTTAATATTGACCAATATTGAAGTCTTCCATAGATTAAGTTTTTTTTTATATTTAACGATATATATGTGATCGCACTTAGTGTTGTGTCACAAATTATATTTTTGTTTTTGTTGACTTACTCGTAAGCGATATAAATTATATTTAAAATATTATAGGTGCAATACATGTGAAAATCGTTGTTTGTTGATGTAAACTGTAAATGCAATTTATTACATAAATGTTATTGCTGATAATATACATCGTTTTATTATGACCGAAATTATTAATTTTTAAAATACCTCGAGAGTATCCAAACTAACATTATAAATGTGGTAGTAACTCTGTCTGTCTGTCTGTTACCTTTTCACGCTTAAATCGCTGAACGGACTTTTGGTATGGAGTCGCGATAACCAACGTCCACGTAGGCTGAACCGAAGGCGAAAGTTAGCGTAAAATGTTTCGACTTTATTCATAATATGAATTCAATTTTGAGATACTTAGCGTAAAATGTTTCGACTTTATTCATAATATGAATTCAATTTTGAGATACTATCTTATGGTACATTGTCACCCTCTTATTATTGTTTCTCGTCGACGTCGTAGAAAGTAACAATATTTATTGCCTCATTTGGCGTGGTGATGCATTCGTAGCAGTGCCGAAACTAGCCCCTCCGGCGCCAGTGGTCTACTTCTAAAACTGTCTATTTCGCATCATTACCCACTTCTCTGTTTGACTACTTCGCTAACTGCCTACTTAGCAAACAGCCTGTTTCGCATTCCGCCTACTTTTCAATTGAACTACTTCGCAAACTGACTACTTTTTTCTTTAATGTCATCTTCGGACAGTTAATAACATAATAGCAATAGAATGCACATTCGTTACCTCTTGCTAGAGGAAATTACTGGCCACTTTATTTTTGATATATCCTTCATTTATTTTCCTTTAATGACAAATAAGATGAAATAATGTCATATCAATGTCATTGTGTATTCAGTGCGTTAGTTTAATAAAAGGGAATAGTATTTTTACTGTTTACGTAATGGATTTGCAATTTACTAAGAACCAAGTCGGTCGTCTTTCCTTGTTACAAGAAGGCTACAGGTACAATTTTGAAAAAACAAACAAGTCTGGCAGTACACTGTGGCGCTGTGCCAATCGTAGTTGCTGCAGTAGTACCATTACATTAGACCAATCAAAAACTAAAGTCCTCAGATCAAGCGACAAGAACCCTCATACGTGTTTTCCCGATCTAAACAGAAACAGAATTCTATTGGCTATAGAAAAAACAAAAAGTGATGTCTGTGATAATTTTGATCCAATCCAAAAAAATTATGAAAGTAACATTGAACATTTAAAACTTGATTGCTGTGTTCCATCATTTTTGTCAGTAAAAGATACGTTATATAGAGCCAGAAAAAAAATTCTAAATACCGATCGTTTAATATTTTCAAACATCCAGGAAGTTTACGTTCCTAGCGGTTTGGCGAAGAAATTTTTAATTTGTGAAGACGGTGATATATAGAAAAAAATTTAGTTTTCTCTACACCCTTGGCGAAAAAACAGATGAAGGGAAAACCTGGCAGATTTTATGGTGATGGCACGTTCCGTTGTGTACCGTCACCGTTCTATCAATTATACACTATCCATTTTGATTTGGGTTCCACGATTGAAAGTGTTAACGTGAAACCAATTATTTATGCGATGTTACCTAACAAAAGTGAAATAACATATACACGCTTTTTTGAGATCCTAAAAGAAAAATTAAAGGTTGAGATGACAGATTTCAAATGTGATTTTGAAAGTGCGGTTATAAACGCTGTGCAGACTGTTTATCCACAATGTAAGGTAACAGGATGCTACTATCATTTTCAAAAAGCCATTTGGAGAAAGTATAAGCAATTAAAAATACAAGGCCATGGTGGACGAAAAATGGTAAGATGGACCACACACTTGTCTTTATTGCCGTCACATTTAATCGAAGAAGGGTGGAGGGTTATTTTGAATAATGTCCCAGAGCTTACTAATCCGATTATGGAGTTCAAAATTTACTTTGAATCCCAGTGGCTGAGAAAAGTTTCTGCGGAGATCCTGAGTTGTGCACACCAATTGCATCGTACAACAAATGTTCTAGAAGGTTGGCATAGGCGTCTCAATGCCAGGATACCTAAAAAGCCAACTTTCTTCTCATTTGTTCATAAACTGCGCAAAGAGGGAAAACATTTCAATTTTGAAATTCAAAGATGTTTGTTCCACCCTTTGAAAAAAAACCGCAAGAACTGTGATATACAATTTGATCAAAAATTAGAAAAACACGTGTGCCAATTAGAAGCTAACGAAATAACAATTATAGAATATTTACAAAAAACTGTTTATATGCGATTAAAATTTAATTAGTGTTTTTAAGTTTTTCTTTGTTATTACATTACAATTTAAGTTTAATTTCATTTTAAGTTTGTTTGGTTAATAAAAATAATATAATACAAAACGTAATGAATAATTTTCTATTTATCAGTACTTTGTTCGTTCTTTGACAAGTAGGTAGTTTGCGAAGTGGTCTCTTTGAGAGTAGGCGGAATGCGAAATAGACTGTTTGATAAGTAGGCGATTTGCGAAGTTGTCTTCACGAAAAGTAGTCAAAATGAGAAATAGACTGTTTGAGAAGTAGACCCCTGGCGCCGGAGGGAAACTAGCCTTTTATGCATCCGCCCTTGATATTATATTGGTACTGAGGGTTATTTCTGCGCCCTGTGCCTGAGCACCGCTGGACCACCCTAGTTACGGCACTGATCCGTAGTAAAAAATATAGAACTCCAAAGGAAATGCACATTTTTCAAGTTTAGTTTAAAACAAAATTATACATTTTGAAAATACCTACGAGTAAAAAATTAAATAACATTTGATTTTTTACTCGTCGGATTCTGCAATTTACTGCCCTGAATTGAACTCAAATATTTTTGTGCATGTGACAGGGCAGCAAATAGTATACAGAGCCGAAAATCTTTTCCCAATCCGCCTAGCCATCTCCATCTCCGAGAAAAAAAACCGTTTTGGAAAAGCATAAGCAGAGGTGCCCCATGGCGGTCTAATACATTAAAAATTAGCTAAGAACATGCCCTAGAAAGCCAAGAGTAACTTGCCAAGATTTATACAACGCAAAAAACCGTTTCGAAATCGGCCTAGACGTTTCCGAGAAAAATTGTAACACAAACGGATATATCGTCTCCGTGGGCCGTCGGTAAAAAGACAACTTCCAAAATACGGTACAAGCCAGGGGAACCTATAAACTTACAAAAGACCTAGACTCGCAACAACAAATTGTAGGTACAAAGTGGGGTCCCATATAGAAATCGAACCCACGACCTCTGGCTTAGCAGTCAGGGTCACTAACCACTAGACTAGACCAACACCCCAACTAAAGTACCTAAATAGGTAAATACTAATAATAAAACTCAAGTAAATAAGTATCAAAAATGAATGAAACTGCAAAATTTCAGCTTTCTACCAGTGTAGCAGGGGGTTAATGAGGGAACGAGTCAGGACTATCATTTTTATTTATAATGGCTTACAAAACAAGCAAAAGTTTGATTTTATTTGTCAAAAATTTCCGTATCGATTTTATTTATCAACATTTTCTGTATGGATTTTATTTGTCAACATTTCCTGTATCGGTTTTATTTGTCAACATTTTCTGTATCGATTTTATTTGTCAACATTTTCCGTATCGATTTTATATGTCAACATTTTCCGTATCGATTTTATATGTCAACATTTTCCGTATCAATTTTATTTGTCAACATTTCCTGTATCGATTTTATTTGTCAACATTTTCCGTATCGATTTTATATGTCAACATTTTCCGTATCGATTTTATATGTCAACATTTTCCGTATCAATTTTATTTGTCAACATTTTCTGTATCGGTTTTATTTGTCAACATTTTCCAACTCTTCCTTTTTATTATAAATACCCACGGTGACTACAATAAAAGCCATCAAAAGTATATGATATATCCAGTAAATAGAGTTATAGTATTTGAGCACCGTCTCGAAGTCTTGTATAAATAGGCAGGGCGCGAGGTAGATTAGGCAAAATAAGCGCGCGAATGAGAAACCAATATTCCACTTATCTCTAATCTGTAAGTTGAAAACCATTATTCAGTCGGACGCCTTATGGGAAGTAATAAGGAAATATAGCACTCAGATTTGTCACACGTCATTAAAAACCTACTTCCTAGGACTATATTCTTTCTAGAGACATTAGGTAACTACTTACTAGGATTTTCCAACACTTACAGCGTGTTTTTTTATTGTCAGAGTCGATTCCCGGCTAGGATAATGATTTTTTTTTTGCAAATTTAGTAATGCACATTTAGTTAATATCAAAATTTAGTCATCGACCGCGACGTTCACTAAGATGATCCCGCCAGATTTTATTCACAATGTAGGTAATTCATAGAGTCAAACAATACCAACCGTTTTATCAGGTCCGTACATTGAACAGTACACTGATTCTAAATAGCAATGAACCCAAAGTGTGCTGGCGACAATCAGTTGGCCCATTGATGGGCCACACCACGTTGACCACGCCAGGAGTGACAATATCTTCCTGCAGAATAAACTTCATTATTCGTAGATGAATGATTGTACCTTTGCACATGTATCTTACAACCAGTGGCCTATTTATAAATGCAAAAGTTAGTATGGATTTACCAGTGTTCACCCCTTCCCCAGACGGACGGTTGATTTGTGTAGGTACCGAATCTATCATAAGCATGCTACATCCGGAACTGCCCATGGATGTACGTGCCTATATTAGATACCCAATCAGGCCAGAACGGTTTAACAGATCTGGATGAAATTTTGCACAGATATACATTAGGTATAGTCTGAAATAGTACATAGGCTACTTTTATACCAGAAAATGTACAGTTCCTGTAATATTTCTACGCACACGAAGTCGCGAACAACAGCTTGTCTGCTAATCTATTGTAAGTACCTAGGTATGAGTAAGTACTCATAGGTAAGGTAGGTATATATATAAGTGCGTATATACGTATAATTCTATTATAGTCATATGAGGACCTACCTTACTTCCTTATGGGCATTTAGAAAATACATATAAGGATGCGCCCAAAACCAGTAGCGCGTGGACATATCCCAGCCTTTCAGAGTGTCCCGCATTTTCGGCCCGAACATTAACTTATCAACATCGAAGGATCGTAGTGTGGCAAAATTATATTCAAGGTTCAGTGCCACCTCGTTTTTCGTGGTTCTATGAAATTGAAGAAAAAAATAGCAGGTAAATAAGGACAGTAAGCCTTTTTGGTTGAAGAAAAAGTGAGGTATGTTAAGGACACCCAGTTGAAACGTAGTTCCTTTTGCTATATATTTATATTTTGCTATATATTATGTGGTTGTAAGTTATTTAGTAGTATTTTTATATAATATTTTCCTAAGTGATCGAGTAGTGCCTTAAAAAAAGAATTTAAAACAGCACAAAAAAAACGGGGCTAGTGCATTGTCGGGCCACAATGTAGGGTTCCGTAGTCCCCCATCCGAATAATGCGGCTTAAAAGTGGGTTTTCTGTTGTTTTTGTTTCATACTTCTTGTTAGTAGTTCAAAAAGTATTTTTCAATGGAATCTGTACGAAAATATTGTTACTTCTCACTTGGTCTGCTGTTTATTGTAAAGCCTACGTATAGTTATTATAGTATACAAACGAATCTCTAAATCGAAAATGGTCTTTACAACCCGTAAGTGTTTTTAATACACCTATCTAATGATACCCCACATGGTGTAGGTGAAAAAAAATTACATCCCTACTTTACTTAAAGGGAGGTACTCTAAACTTAAAGGGAGGTACTAAAAAGTTTTATTCTTTCACTTTGTCGGCATAAGTAATATATGTATCCATGCAAAATTACAGCGTAGCAGTCTCTGAGCTAAGCTGCGGACGGACGGACATGGCGAAACTATAAGAGTTCCGTTTTGCCATTTTGGTTACGGAACCCTAAAAAGCGAGACCTTTGGTTCGATCGACTTCGTCTTGTGTGTGTAAATTCCATTGAAAATTATTATTACAGTCCGTCAAATCTAAGAAGTACCGTTTGACAGTTCTGACAATTGAATGATAGGGATGGGATGAAAAAATCGATTACTATAATATCCGAACTTTAAGAGATCGATTACTATAATATCCGAATTTTAAGAAATCAATTGTTATAATTAAATAAAAGAAATGTTTAGGATATTTTTTTATTCACTACTAGTACTAGTATCGTCGTCTTCGTCATCATCGTCATTTAAATTAATGACCAGTTGATTGTCCATTACATTATCAAAGTGTACGTCTCTTTCGAAGTCGTCCATTATTATTTTCTTTGTTTTTTGTACTACTTTACTCCAATCTTCCTGTGTAACTTGGGCACATGCTTCCTTTAATAAACCTTCCATTTTCTTGACACTGAAGGGTGGTTTTGTGTTGTGTCTTGCTGCATAACCTGTAAAACAATAATGTAACTATTTGATAGCAGACGAAAACCATTGTTTAAATTATAAATGTTAGAAGTACTCGTGTTATTATTATAATATTATAAAATATTACCTTTAACTTGGGCCCAAATCAGTTCAATGGCATTATATTGGCAATGGTACGGAGGAAGTCGTATGACTTTGTGCCCGTGCTCTTTGGCCAATTGGTCAATTACATATGTCGGTTTTGGTGGTTTATGCAATTTCACTAACTGTAATAATTCAGCTTTTAATAGTGACATGTCGGCATCCACTCCTTTTCTTTGCAGCCATGCCACCAAATCTGCTTTCTTATTGGCTGACGTAGGTGCTTTATCAATTTGCACAGAGTGGTATGGGGCATTATCCATTATAATTGTGCTGTTAGGAGGGATATTCTGTAATAAATTTAAGAACCACTCTCGGAACCTTACTGCGTCCATTTCTTCATGATACTCTTTAGTGCTTTTGGATTGGAAAGCTAATAAAGAGTTTTCCACGAAGCCTGTAGACGCTGACCCAGCATGGCATATTATGAGGCGTCCACCTTTTCCTATCGGCACCTTCGAGCACGAAGCTTCAGAATCATCAGTCCATGTTTTCGGCACAGAATGGTTGGAATTTAGCCAGGTTTCGTCCAAAAATATTACATTATCCCAGTTTATAATTTGTTTAACTTCGCGCAGGAATGTTAGTCGCTGCATAATTATGTCATGTCGCTCCATAACAATTTTTCGTTTGTCAACTTTTTTGTATCTGAAGCCAATTCCTGTTATTACCGTTCTCAACGACTCTATGCTTCCCTTATACAGCCCGGCATCTTTTAAAGTTGCACATAACTTTGCCAATGTTGGAAATTCGCCTCTTGTAAAATACATAAATGTAATAATATATATGGTTTCTAATAGCATGACTATCGAATTCATCGATGCCTGTCACAGGTTTATTTCTTTTTCGTTTTTTCGGTGTGTGAAGTACGTTACTGTCACTCCCCGAAGGCCCATATTTTTCACTTAATATTTTGCCAACGGTGCGGCTACCAATACCGAGAGCTTCACCGACGCGATCCCGAACTTGTGTAACTGGCAGTAGAAGTCCACCATTTTGAGATTCACGCTCAAAATACTCGTGTAATTTCACCACCAATTCACGAGCCTGGCTGTTCAAAGTACGTCCTCTTTTCGACATTATTAATAAACACTTGCTTAGTTCGGAGTCCAGTATAAATATTGCCAAGGTAAACGGATAAAGAATGATCAGTCCAGAAAAGTAATAGCCAAGTCACAAATTGTAAAACACAAACGAGAAAGCAAGTACGCGCACAGTCAGCTTCCAAGATGGCGAGAGACTGCTGACGCCGAACCGACCGAGCGGACCGCGTGCGCTTGTAGTTGGCAGTGTTGCCAGAAAAAAAAAAATTGTAGAGACTTGGACACCTGCGATTTTGCCTATTGACCTAAAAATAATTAAATTAATTTATTTTAGGGTATCTGTGTATTCAGTGCATTATGCGGTCGCGCAGTAACGTCGTTAATTTATAACATCAGGCAACAACATTTTTGTGAATGGGTTCTACATAGGTACCTTATTTTTATTAGTTTTAGACGTAGAAATAAGACTTAGAAGAAAAAATTGTAATTGTAAAATCAATGGATGTGCTTGTTAAAAATTTGTTTATTTCTCTGTAATATGCAAACCCATACTATCATACACAAAAATAAATGTAAAAAACACTATCCCTGACTCCATTTACTATTTCGACAGCGTTAGCGCGAGAAACCCCGACTTATTTGGGCGCGAAAATCAAAAATCGACAAATCGCTTTCGACAACTTTTTAAAGAAGCAAATATATTTGATTTATAAATACGTATTTTTGGTGAATGGGTTTTATCTCATATTTTACGATTACATAACTATTTAGTTATGTAATCGTAATATGTGAGATAAATCCCATTCACATGAAAAAATATTTGTTTGGTTGTCAAGTGTAATTTGTAAATAATACATTCGATTTTTCGTATATGTAAACGATTTTTTTGCATACAAGTGTATCCGAAGAGTCGCAACACTACGTGCAGTGACCTAACTACGTAACTTTGTAATGAGGTCAAGAATATAACTATTAGAAATTATTTACTGTGTAAATATGTGTTATTTTGCTTTGTTTGAAAGTTTTCAATTACATTTAGATATTAAGAATTGTACATTTTTAGATACAATAATGAAATCTTTCTAAATTCATGGTTTTATGAAAAAGGTTATCGAAACTGAATAATGTACGTATGAACAAAGTTGTTTCGGTTTGAAAAATATGAAACGTCAAACGGTACCTCTTAGATTTGATGGACTGTAAGTAGGTATAACGTTTTAAGTATGAAACAAAAACAACAGAAACAAAACAACAACTCCTTATAAGTCGCATTTGCATAGACATGCTCTTGCCCCGTTTTTTGTATTTGTGTTCATATCATGGGTGTACACGAGAAGGGGGAATTTGGGTGTTGAAACCCCCCCTAAATCGTAAAAAGTGGGTACATAGTACACATTTGGACGGTATTTAGACTTACAATAGCTTACTATAGCAAAAAGTGTCATTACAACTTTTCGTATGATTTTTTTCCGTCTAGCCCCCTTTCATAACGCGCGATAAGGCAAAAATTAAAAAACCCGCCCCTCCCGAAAAATGATCCCTGAAACGCCCATGATTTGTATAGGTGGTAGGTACTTACGCAAGACTTATCAAACTGAGCTTTGTAGTAGGTCCATGCCCGGGCAGTGGTATGCATTGCGCTGGATATACTCCGAATCCACATTCAGTACAAACGCTGGTACACAACAACATAATGATTTGGTGATACAAGTAGTACATTACTAGGTGCGGTATGTTGCATAGGAAGCGAACATCCGCGCCGAACGTTTCATAAAATTTCGTGTCATGATAAAGCTGAAAAACAAGAAGTTTTGCGAGATATGAGAATTTAACCAACATATACCTATACAACGAGATTTCATAATTGTTGTAGTTAATCTTTGAAAATACTAGTTCTATTTGCTGAAAGAATATTGGCTGATTAACTGCTGATTTATTACGTAAGCGTCTACAAATAAGATCATCGCAGATTTAAAAAAAATATGATTTGATCGTCATCTTATATGTATAGGTAACGCAGATAGCGATGTTTTTTTATAACATCTATAAGTTTGTGTATAACTCACTAACTAAAAGAGTGTCTCTTAAATAATAATTACAGGTACAAGTTTATATTTAGTTATACCTAGATTATTTCTTTTGTAATTGGTAGGTACTATGGGACTGACATAGTCATGCTTATACAAATATAGATTAAAAAAAAAACGTCTAGGAATATTATTTTATTGATTAATTTAGTTATTTATTTGACTCATAAATACTTAGATTGACTTCTCGTTGACAATTAGTAACAGAGGCGAAAGGTTAGAATTTTTCAGAGATAACTCGATACAAAAAAATATCTTTCGTGACACGGTTCTTGGGGGCGTAATATTAAGTAACTATAACTCAAAGGGAAGTCAAAAAGAATGGTGTTCTAAGACCTGCCGTCACTGATGAGTAAACAAACCATCGGAAAATCGAGTCTTTTTTTTTTTAGGTACCTAGTGAGTGTAAAAGTGAATCAAACCACATGCATATTACACATAGATAGGTAAGCTATATCCTAGATTAAGTACTCACATTAGGAGGGAAATGTGCGCGCAAAATCATAAAGATCAGTGCGTAGGCTACGGCTTTTTTCAGTTTCTGTTCAGTTATTACCCTACAGTTCCCCATGACACCGAAAGGTGTTTCAAAATGATCATGAAACATTTTCCTTTCGTAGTAAGGGCCTGCGAAAAATTATTAAATGTTTATTTTAAAAAAAAATGTTGCACAAATAGCTTTTGACCTAGGAAAACGAATTTGTGATTGCGAGGAAGACGTTACACCTAAAATACAGGGTGATTTTAAAATTTACATTACACCAAATAACTTCCTAATATATTTTTTAAAAAAACCTATTAACCCTTCACCACCTACTAGCTACTACTCACACAACCATTTACCACACATCTGTCAGACCTCGGAGTAAAATCGATGTAAGATACACCGATTTGTTAGGTTTAGGCCCTAAACTTCGCAACAAACAACAATTTTAGTCCAGTAAAATAGTCTGTAGGTGGTTAATGTCATTACTCCAAAAACAAGTAGTAGATGATTAAGGGTTAATATATTAAATATGAAAAACTGATCTTACAAAGATGTTTAGTGTTATGTAAAGAAGCCACGAGCGGGAGGTTAGTAGTATATCCAAAATCATCCTGTATAAAGTAAGTGTACTTACACCGACACTGATGCCTTTTCGAGCAGATGATGCCTTTTTAGATAGGTACTGCAAATTTATGAAACTATAACAAACATTGTCCATGGCGTAGTTGTTACCAAGTAAGCGTACGGAAAAATATACTAAATATACATAAGCAGGAAGGCATAGAGTAGAACACTAGAATGCATAGGTATATTGCAACGGCTGTGGTCACCGGTAAAGGTTGCAATACGGTCGAAACATCGGGAAATAAACAAGGTAATTTACCTTAAATTATTCATGCGATTAATACCCGTAATATATATAATACCTTCTATTCTACCTACAAAGTTAGTTAGTGTTGATAAAAAGTTTTACCTTTGTGTAATCCAATAAAGAAATAAGCGTAAGCAATAATTCTCACAGCGGAGGGTCCCTCAAAATTCTTCTCATTTAAAACATTTTGTTTGATTGAGCTATCTGTAGGTATTTCAAGCGACTCGTTATTTTGAATTGCCGCTGCATGAATTTCGAAAGCTAAACCCACGAGTCTCAGCGCAATCGCCTGATGTATCCACATGACATAAGGCACTCTGCTGACATCCGTATTGTAATACATATAAGCTAGATATGTCCATGTATAAGTTAAACTTAGCTGGTGTATGTAACTAAAAAATAAAGTATACATTAAGTTAGTAAAAAAGCCTTTCTTTGTAAACAAAATGCTTAAATTAAAAATAAGCGGCGGTTTGCCTAATGGCTAAGGCATCGGTCTCGCAATCGCGGGTTTTAATCCTACCGACGTGAACCCACTCCTAACACAAGCCTTTCGAGCTTAGCAGGTTGGGCAACATTTGACTCAACTGGTCAACTGCGAGTCGCTCGCTGGGCGAGATTCAACAGCAGTACACCACCACCGCGGGGTGCCTGCCCAGTGAATATTGGTCCATCTTCACGAGGACTTCTGGCCGAAGGGTGTCACGTACCGATGTTTTCGTGGAAGGTTACGTAAAACCACGCAGCAAAACACGACTCCGTCGTCGTCGCAGTCTCGGTGTCGTGTATAGTGATAATTTAGTTTTAAATATTATATACCTACCTAACATAAGTATTAGTTTATTAAGATATCTTTTTTATATAGGTGTATTTGTATGATATGGGCCTTAGTAGCCTGAAATAAATGGTTAATCAAATAGGAGTCTTATCAAATTATAAACAAAAATAATACTTACCGTTTATCGCAACATTTGATTATTATGATATTACCCCAAGTAATGAGAACTGAGAAATAAATATGTGAACCACATAATAAGTACGCGACAAGTAAACCGAGGCCTGTTCCAAAGTTAAGTTTCGTGTCTATATCCTGGATATGTTTGTAGTGATTTCCTATTGAAATACATATTGCTAGCGTTGCATAAAACAACACGTCTGAAAACAAAATATCGTCAAACATTTGACGTTCGACTGCGGTATTTGTAACTACTTATTTAAATTCTGTATTCTAAATAATAAAACTATTCACATTTTTATTTATTCGAAAGTAAGTATCATTAACTTCGAATTTTTGTTTGTTGTGATCTGACCTGAAATGTGACAATAATTGACTTCAAAAATGTGTCAAAAAATCTTCATCAAAATGTGATCAGAATCTATTATATCCCAATTGACTGACCATGAAGGCTTACATAAATTTAGTTAAGGCATTATTCTCTATGGTTAAGATAAGGCAGCCCACTGGCCTCTAGGACTCTGTTGAGATGAGGCCAATTACGCCCGTATACGTACGCACGTAGGTGAGGTACACGCATTACAATCATTGCGTTCACATGATTCGCGCGAGAGGATTTTACCCGTGCGTAATCGCATGTCATTCGCCGGAATAACGACTCTGCCGCTTCTTCGCGTCATGATACTCAGAGCTCCGTGTTGCGATAAGTATACGCTCGAAGCTAGCGAAAGTGGACGGACTCAATAATATATAATATATTATTAATAAAATAAATAGAAAAGTGACGATCCACGATGCCACGATCTGTCGACACGATGAAATGAGAAAAAAAAATCACATCACTATGTGGTACCCGAAAAAAAAAAATTAACGTTTTACTTTTCCACTTATTTGGTATAACTAATATGTATATTCATGCCAAATTACAGCTTTCTAGTACATACAAAGCCGTTACAAAATTACATTGTAAAATTTGCAGGAACTGTCAAATGTGATGTGTTATATTGGCCTTACTACAATAGCAACACTGACCAAAGCCTTTGCTAGAAGAATGTCAGAAAATTAAGTTTTTATTTTATTTTTACTTTAAATTCACTTTGACTGTCCTGAATCCGGCCCAAACCCTTAGGTACGCGTGTTAGAAAAAGCTCTCACGCACGTGTTTTGCGTCATGTCAATGCAATAACAAATTTGGCTCGCGCGTATTACTGGCGTGTAATTCGCCTCATCTGAACAGGCTCTATATACTAACTACTATAACTGCGTACTGTACTATACAGTGACGCAGCCTTATTGAGCCAGAGCCAGCGACATACTGGTTTTATCCCAGCATCCACCGAGGGTGCCCCGAGATCCGCCAAGAGTAGGTACTTTTGTTCCTACTATATCTAGATGATCCACTATCAACCTACCCACTACCCATAAGTCGTGTCATATGATCCCAACTACTGCGCTCTGCAGATACCAAGCAAAGTGACAAATAATCATGTTTCGTATCCGTTCAGAATCGCTGATCACCAGTCATTCTGGCAGTCACGATTTTTATGAGTAACATTTTCGACCGTATAGTCTACCCGTGACCACGGCCGTTGTGATACGGTCGAAACTTCGGGCAATAAACTAGGCATTATACCCTTAATTATTCACGTGATTAAGACCCGTAGTATATGTATATATATTATCATAATTTATTTTCATTATAGTAATTATATAGGCATTTCTTGCCAATTTATACATAAATACAATAATTGCAAGATAATATAGATAACAATTTATAGAAAAATTTGAAGTCCAGACCCAGAAATCGAATCCGAGACTCCCGTAAGCCAAACCGGGGTCGGAATGGAACCACCTATCTGGACTATGTTACTAGACCTCAATCCTTTTTTCAAAATATTTTTGGACTTAAAATTTTTCTACCTTCCAAAAATGCAATTATATTTGTTTGTATTTGTATTGTATTTGTTTTCATTGTTTAGAAGTTATACCCATTTCTTCACTTTAAACAATATTTGAAAGTTAGCATCGTCATATACGGCATTTGTGCGTGTTAACACCAAAGAGAATTGATCACTTGTTGAAACCATATCAAGATAATATAGCACTTAGACATCCAATATTATAGACTTGTAGAAGAAAAAAAACAACAAGTGATTAAATAAACAATTTACTACACATAATGTAGGTTCACAATAAAAATATTTTCTAACAGAGGTATGTAACAGTTTGTCTGATGCAGACATAGCCGGTGCCTATCGACATCACAATATAAACCTATGTTCAGCACATAGGCGTACCCAGGGGGGAATTTGGGATTGAAACACCCCAAAAAATTGCAAAAAGGTAGGTAAACATTTGACCGGTGTTTAGTCGATATTACCACCTGATTCCCCCCTCCCCCACCCTGACAAAATGATCCTGGGTACGCTAATGGTTTAGCATAAACAAGCGATCTATTAATAACAGTTCTCAGTAAATTCGGCAATTACTATTTTGCGAAATAAATAAAACTTTAAATGCATCATAATTCGTCTCCGTACAATCTGGAGGCGTTCAGTTGAAGAAAGAGGCTGCATCAACGTGTGGTCATGGTTGGAAAGATTTCCAAGTTGTTTGATAAATTGAACTGGATGTTTCTAATCAAATATGGACCTTAATGTCATTGCAAAAAGTTCATTTTGCCTACAATATGTGGCAACAGTATTGCTCAGAGCAATCTATACCTTAATTTGAAATATTAAGGTCCAGATTTTATTGATCCAGTGAGTGGAAATCTCTTTTGCTAGTCCGTCAATCACGAGGAATAACAGGACATCACAAAATGCATCATATTTATTCAACATTATAATCTAATTTGGCATACCGGAATGTTGATTATCCCAAACTACTTTGGCCTTCAAATTCATAAAGTATACAAATGCAACACAATATACCCTTCGAAGTGCTAACTAATAACTACATCTCATAGCCAATATTTCATTATCATGATAATAATTTCTACTTTTTATTCCAAGCAGTATTTTATTGCGAAAATTAGAAAATAAGCATCATTAGAAATATTCGTTTATGAGGAAAATATATGATGTGAAGGAAAAGAACTACAGTCACATATTATAATATCTATTCTATGTAAACGTTTGAAACATATCACAATAGAAAGACTTTTATCAAGAAAACAACTAACCTATAATACTGTTAGCTATACAGCTATTACATTATACCATATAAATTACTTACTTCCATTAAAAATCAATCATTTTAGTGTATTTATAATTCATTTGACTAGCATCTAACGTCTATAACAAAACAATATTCCGAACAATTTGTAATTCATTAATTAATTATACTTTACGCTGGCCCTGTGAAGCCATGGTCGATATTGTTAAAAAGAAGCAAAGCAATGCTAAAATACATTCTGTAAATGTAATGCTATCTCTTTTCATCCTTTGTATTCAGTTATGATATTTAACCCTTTCGTAATCAGACCAGATGACTTTTAAATCGATTAACTTGAATCGATTCACCATAAATGCCTTTATTGTAGCACTTCTTTACATAGTACAAAACAAAGTCGTTGTCCGCTGTCCGTACGCTTAGATGTTCTGAACTATGCAATGAAGTTGTTTTACTACCATTCAGATAACTTCTTACGCATGATCTTAGCCATAGGCCGTCTTGGTTGGTTTCAGTTATTCTTCTGATATAGTAATAATGTTAACGCATCACTGTGTTTCGGTTGAAGGGCACTGTAGCAAGTGTAATAGGGTAGATGACTGTCAAGTCAAATCAATATCTTTTTAAGAAACGTCAAAACGATGCGCCTCGTACTAATTCATATATGAAATACAAAACAATGACGTCATTCTTTTGTATGGTCAAATCATGTAGTTTTAATGTTTGTTTGGTGTTTATAAATTCATAACAACATAAAATTGTAGAAAAACATTGTTTTTCGGAATATTTAGTGTAAAATAATTTATTGTAATTGTAGTCATCTACCCAATTACTGGGCAAATTACGAACTAATGTCTCAAATGTGGAGCGCGGTCCGGTGTCATTTAGATCCTTTGCTAAACAAGGATTTGGGTGGCACTGTTACTGTAATGGGCGGCGCGTGACGAGCGACCATGAAGCGCACGACCTGCTCATCTCTTTATTTCTTGTATTAAAAAATGCATATCTATACTAATATTATAAAGCTGAAGAGTTTGTTTGTTTGAACGCGGTAATCTCAGGAACTACTGCCCCGAATTGAAAAAATATTTTTTTGTTGGGTAGCCCATTTATCGAGGATATATATAGGCTATATAACATCACGTTACGACAAATAGGAGCGGAGTAGCAATGAAAAACGTTGCAAAAACGGGCAAAAGTGTCGCATACGAAGTTGCGCGGGACTGCTAGTTCTGTTAATGAGAAAACTCCGTGCGAGCCGCTTCTCTAGTATAAACTGTAACTGGCCACTCGTAGTACAAATAAAACCTTAATGTAGGCCTGATTTCGCGTGTCATCTAATTTGGTCGTACAAAAAAATTGTGTTCTGTTGTACTTAAACACGTAACAATATATTCGTACGTACGCTGATGTTGAAGGTCTACGAGTCGTATAAACCGATTTCGCATAGTAGTTTTGCAATGTATAAATTACAGTATTAATCTATACTAATATTATAAAGCTGAAGAGTTAGTTTGTTTGAACGCGGCAATCTCAGGAACTACTGGTCTGAATTAAAAAAATCTTTAAAAAAAATACTGTTGGATAGCATAATTATCGAGGAAGGCTATAGGCTATATAACATCACGCTACGACCAATAGGAGCGGAGCAGCAATGAAAAATGTTGCAAAAACTGGGAATATGTACGCATACGGAGTTGCGCGGGTCAGCTAATTAACCTAATAAAGTCTAAAATCCAGGGGGTTTCATTTGTGATACCTGTATGATATGTAACATATGACTTTCGGTGACAACTCTGTTTTTATAGAAGTTTCTATAGTCTTCATTGTTTAGCTCTTATTCGGTTCTGTAGTAATCTGGTCTGGTATTTAATGTGATAAAACAGGGTTATTTACGATTTGAATTAAATGTCTCAATTTTCCGTTGCAACATACAAGACCAACTTACATTTCACCCTGATACCCATTTCTAAGTATTGCTCAGCTTCTTATTATAAACTTACTAAATAAGAATAAGGAAAAACCATAAGATAAATATACCATATACTAAAATAAAGAATCATGGCAACGAACACAACACCGTTTTGTTTAAATAAAAACTAAATCTGCATCAGACCCAAAACAATTAATAACTAAAATTTGCATTGCTATACAATTATTATAAAACATACACAACATACAAATTTCATAGTGGCCAGGCCATAATAAATCTTCTATGGAATAAATACTAAAGTAATTCCCACGTAAGTTGGACACTGAACATGCTTTATTTTTTTTCTAAGTATTGCCTTTACAACTATTGTTATTAATCACACCTAAATGTTGTTAGAAAAGTATTGCCTCTAAATATTATATGAAAAGAGATTTTTATTAGATCTACTTACATTTGTCTCTATTTATTTATATAAATAATGTTTGAAACTTATGAACAGTTGGTTTGGAACACAATAGACAAGTGTTTATATTTAAGTACCATTATATAATAAATAAAAATATTGTTCCGTGTTACGTTATATTAAAAGGAACTATTCGTAATATTTAACTTAAGATAACATTGCGTAAGAGAGCAACCGGAGACAACACAAACGTAGGTCGTAGAACATTTCCACTTTTGTGCAATAATCAGAGTCGTAACCAAAGTGCTAGAATCTCTAATTACGATATAAATCGATTAATTTGAAGCTTCTATAATTATACGCACAACGAACGATCCGATCGCTCGAATCGTCGAGACAATCGCTAATCTATCGACCGAGTCGACCGATCACTCGTCACATCACGTACTTTAATTTATATACTTTGATCTATCGCACAAACACATATAATAGTCGCTATGCTTATCTACTCGAATTATAAGTTATTAAATTTTTACAATACCTACCACAGAGTTAAATACAACATCCAGAACGTTACGTCGATAATTACAAAATTCAATCGGTGCAAACGATTACAAAAGTTTACTATTTATCCACAATCGAAAATCACTGAAGGTAAACGTAAATATATATTTTATACATCGTACTCGTTCAAATTTTTATCTGTCCTATCACATTAATTCGTACAACAACAAAACTCGTCGCATACTCCCACCTCGCATCAGTTCCGCTCCAGCGTTGCGTCGGCGGTCCACCAGCGGTACACCGGCGGTGTTCCAGCGCCACCGACGCTAGCGCTCGCCGCTCAGCGCTCACTTGATGAGCTGCGCGGCGCTCTTGGAGCGTCGGAACATCTTCGCGCCCTTGTTGGGCGCGGACAGCTCGTGCTAGTTGGTCCCGTTGGGCGCCGGGGGGGGCGGCGCGGGGCGCGGGGGCGCCTCCTTGGCCCCGTCCGTGCCGTAGATCTTGCCCGCCTTGCGAGCCATCGACGCTAGCAGCTCTACCGAGCATTTGTGAGCGGAGCGCAGAGAGAGCGCCCATTCTTTCAGGCCGATCTCGTCCTGTGGGAGATACATGTCAATGGATAGAGAGTAGCGTGGCAGGTTGATATGACTGGCCGGATGATCTAGTGCAGGGATTTCATAACTATTTTGGGCAAGAGACCCCTTATCCAAAATTAACTACTACCTCAGACACCAATAGCCAAAAAAAACTCTTATCAACTTAGTGAGTTTTTATAAGTACAAGAATGATACTTCCAACTAAAATAGTAGTCATTCTCATAATAAGGATTCTTCCTTATCCAAAATAAATTATAAATTGCTACTTCAGACACCCATAGTCAAAAAGAAATCTTATTAACTTATTGTTTTTTTTAAAAGCACAACAATGATACTTCCAATTAAAATATTAGTCATTCTCATAATAAGGATACTGCCTTATCCAAAATAAATCGCTACCTTAGACACCCATAGCCAAAAAGAAATTTTATCAACTTGTTGATTTTTTTAAAAGCAAAACAATGATACATCCAACTAAAATATTAGTCATTCTCATAATAAGAATACTTCCTACTAAAATATTAGTCATTCTCATAATAAGAATACTTCCTACTAAAATATTAGTCATTCTCATAATAAGAATACTTCCTACTAAAATATTAGTCATTCTCATAACAGGGTATCCCTGGTCTAGTGGTTAGTGACCCTGAAAGCTAAGGCAGAAGTCGTAGGTTCCATTTTCACACAAGATAAATCTAAAATAAATTTAACCAAATTTTATCTTAATCGGTTTAGCTGTTTGAGCGTGAAAGCGTAACAGACAGACAGACAGAGTTACTTTCTAAAGTTAATAAAAAAAAAAAATATTGTCCTATTTCAAATTAATATTTTTCACACAAACATATATTACACACATCCACTTTGACATAGAAGCGAAATTTAAAAAATAAGTTGTTATTTTTATATAGCAATTTAAACTGACAGTAGTTGCTAGACCTTTGGTACTTTTTGTTGAAACATATATTTTAAAATTTACATAATAAAAATACGGCAGTATGTCAAGTTGATTTCTAACCGCCAAAATATGTGAAGAAGAAAGTTTCTTGTTGGATTTTTTTTTATTCAATGTGAAAACTGACATTCACGCAGCCGGAGCTGCTGTGCAGAATATTTATTTTGTTCGACCAGTGATAATACTCAGTTCTATTGAAGCAGAAATTGATAGTAAACTGTTATGTAAAATTAAACTAATACAATGAAATAATACAACGATCAAGACTTGTTCATCTTAAACCTACTGGTTTAAAACCTACTTGCCTTAACCTTGTATTACCATCTCTAAATTATAATTTCCTCATTTTTCATCAAATTCTGGTACACCTATACAACCTTTTACAAAAATACAAACAACCTATATAACACATCCTCCTTATTTTAGCTTCATTATAATAGATCTTTCATAAATATTAATCATAAATAATAGATTTTTATCGACGGCATAATGTAACACTTTTTTCCGTATAGCCTCTCAGCCCGCAAACAAAAACGTACGATAAGGAACTACGTTTCAATAAAAGAAAAATAAAGTACTTACAGTATTAGTGAGTACAATCTTAGTATCATTCCTGGTTCTAAGCACGATGCACTGTTCCCCCTTGACAGACACAAAGTCAGAAGAGACCTCTTCGACAGTATCAAGCAGTATCATCTCAGGTTTAGCGCTGTTTTCCAGGTGTAGCTCCAATCTGTTGGGGTACAGTTTGGCGTAGCGAGTTTGCCACGCGCTTGCGAATGGGCCGCCCAGCTTCTTTATGTAACCATGTAGTATGCAATCTGATTCTGAAATAAGGAAAAATAATAGTGATTAGTTTAATGTGCATTATGCTCCTCGTCACAAAAAAGACACATTACTTTCCAGGGCATCTTTTCCGCCATATTTAAAGTATTGGTCTCGCAATCGTGAGGTCCTGGGTTCGAATCTTACCAATTATACTACCCACCTGAACCCACCGCTAACACAAGCCGCTTTTTTTAAATTGAGCTTAGCTGGAGGGTTTAACAGGATTGCTAGTAATGTTTTCCCACAATAGCCTAGTTTACTACGTAAACAAAAAAAACAAAGGAAATAGAGACCGCACTTGTGTCTGCACACACACTTGTGCACTAATCTCCTGCGTAGTTAGCTAGTCCTTGCTAAGATTGGACGCCATAACCGGTTAGGAGACCATTATGTTCGCATACAAGTAAATGGTATTATTTGTTTCGTACCATTGATAAGCAATACCTTTCTCATCAGCATCAAACTTCTGTTTCTGCTTGGCTTTCTTCTTCTGCTCCATCTTATCAGCCTCCTGGTTGATGGTCTCGAACACTGTCTCGGCCACCTCGCTCTGCCAACGCTCAGATATCACCAATGGGAAGTCCTTGTATTGCATTTGATCGGCTTCCGTCAACTGTAATAATGAATAGAAAATATAAGTAAGCAGGCTCATTGGGTAAACTACAAACTTATCAATGATTTAAATATCGCTAACATGTAAAAATACCTCGTATATAAAGATAACAAAAGCTTAACATGCCTACTTTCATTTAAAAGAATGATTTTTACGCACGCGTCCTATATACGGCTCCTCTATGTGCGACGGTGGCAAACAGGCATACCCTGCCCAGGCGCGGATCCAGGATCTTGTTCTGGGGACACTTTGACTCAACACAGGCCAAGTGTGAGTAATGTTGTTCGTAAACGCGGACCAAATGTAAGACGAACACTTGAACACTCATAAGTCTGAGGGGGGAGAGGATGCTTCTATTGCCCCCCCCCCTCCTTTTGGAACCGCGGCTTGAATATTAAGCCGTTAGATTATGTCGGGAAATAAAACAAAGGTATTTACGCGGTTAAGACCCGTAGCTTATAAAATAACTATAATGTGTACAAATCGCGAATGTTTACGAACATATATTGCAGTAGTTCCTGAGATTATCGAGTTTAAACAAACTCTTCAGCTTTTTATTATTAGTATAGATAATATTAAAGTACTAATAACTAGCTAAAAAGCCGTTATTGACATCTAAACTAATATTTTTTATGAAAGTAACTCTTTCTAACAAATTCAAACCGCTGAACTGATTTAGTTGAAATTCGGTTATGGAAATAGTTTGAGTTCCGGGAAAGGACAAGGATAGTTAAAATAGCTATAATCGACATCCACGCGGGCGGAGCCACGGGCGAAAGCTAGATATGAATAAGGGCGTATAACTGAAGGTATAGCTGTACCTTGATTCCCTTGGTGTCTTCCTCATCAAAGCTCCCAATATCGAAGGCATCGGCTGCATTCACTTCTCCGCGCGGCGGGATCAATGGTGGTGTATACTTTTGATGGTACACTTGCTGCCAGTCGATGCCGGCGAAGAACACGTGTTCCTTTACTTCGTCAGCACTGGAATATATATAAAAATGGGATGTAAGTGATTTTTTATAATGTATTTATGTATAAGGTGATAAAGAGAGACACTCGTTTAATTGGCAGTCAACAGCAATAGTAGTTTTTTTTATACAACTTAATGAAGAGACGAACAGGTCGTGCGCCGGATGGTCGCGCGTCACTAGTCGCCCATAACAGTATCAGTGTCACCCAAATCCTTGTTTGGCAAATATGTAATGTCACCCACCAGGCTTTTTCTAGCTGTCCCGCGTAACTTCGTATGCGTCAATTTTCCCCGTTTTTGCAACATTTTTCATTGCTGCTCCGCTCCTATTGATCGTAGCGTAATTTTATATAGCCTATAGCCTTCCTCGATAAATGGGCTATCTAACAGTGAAATAATTTTTCAATTCGTATCAGTAGTTTCTGAGATTACCGCGTTCAAACAAACAAACTCTTCAGCTTTAGATTAGTACTTTCAACAAGGCCCTTTAATCGAAACATAGTGATGCGTTGACATTACTATTTCACGAAAGAATAATACTGACACTGTTCTGTCTATGGCTTAGACTCCATTGAAATAGTTTTTTGACATTTCGTTTTTTATTATTATCTGAAATTTGTACAATCTTTAATATTTTGACTGTATAATACGAACCAATCTTCAAAGATATGTCTACATGAGGGTCATTACATCATACACAACTGATTTCTCTCTTGATCAACCCTAGTAACAAGATTAAATCCACAAGTATATTTTCTTACAGACGTACGCAGAGAATTTCATTGTTAATTTTATTTCAAGGCTATCGATCAAAAGGTTTTCTTATGACGCTCGTTCAGATTTTAGATTATACAAATGTACCGACAGATTACAGATTAAGAATTGATAATAAAACATTTAGTATTAAATTGTCACCTATAAACATATAATTTTATAAGTACAATATCTCGTTTATTAAAAAAATGTGGGAACTCGATATATAAGGCCGGTTGGCGATGACTTTAATGGCACAAAACAGTTACATATTTTCATCTGGGGGTATAGTACAAGATTGAAATGTGCCTATGCCTATTTATTTAAGCAAATAAACTATTGGCTTAAGAGACTTCACAAAGGTGATTTTACTTTAAAATATGTAATGATTATATTATACTTACCCTCTTCCCTTGCAGCCCAACCGTTTGTTAATATCTCTCTGCAGCAATCCTTCAAGCAAGCTCTTTAGACTGGGGCTGAACGATTCCGGCAGCTCAACGTTCTGGAATACATTGTAATTCTATTGCAGACATGATTCCATCTTTTACTTTTATCATATAAACTAATATATAAATGAACTAACAGTGCTAAGCTATCATCACTAACATTATAGTAAAGTTAAGGATGTGGGAGGTAATCTACAAAACTGCCACTGCTACGCAAGAGGTCGTGGGTTCGATTCCCACACGGGACACCACTTTGTGTGATCCACAAATTGTTGTTCCGAATCTGGGTGTACTTTGTGTTCGTGACTTGTATGTTTGTAAAGTCTCCCGCGATACAGGGCTTGTACCCCAATAGGTTGTCTAGCTAAATCACGTGCTGTTGATCTACAATAATAAAATTTTCTAAAAATCAATGACATAAAGCACAAATAAAAGAAAAAAAATAAAACTATTAAATTGTAATCACATCACAAGAAAAAACAAGTTTGTATGGTACACTCGGTGAGGAAGCCCGACTTCACTAACTGTTTTTTATTTTATGATTATTTTTTACTAATACTGTTAAATAAACAATAAAATAACCTTTAATTTTATAAAAAAAAACCGACGTGTGTATATTAATAATGCCAGGTTACAACATAGGCAACCCATTTGCTATTTATCAATCTAGACAATATCTAACATATAATCTTTGTCAAGATCAAATAACAGATGAGGGTATAATATACTTATATACTCTATGATCCGGATTAACAAATATATTACATTTATTAAACTGGATGTTAGAGTTAAGTAAGAAATACTTTTACAGAATTTAATTATGTATTATATATATAGTAATTATGTAGTTTTCAAATATAAAACACATTTGAAACGCTTTTAATTTGGAAATCAAATTATCAACCACTATAAGAGCAAAATTGCAAACCATGATCTGATAATCTAACATTTAGCGACGTGGAACAACGCCATAATTTGACCAACTGGCAGTCTGTTTTCGCATTTAATAATATGAAGTTCAAAATGATTTGTTAATCTACAGCCGTTATCAATACGACGTCAGAACTATTGTGGGCGTATAACTAAAGGCCAATATCATGTGTTTACGTCTGCCAATACCTATTTATATTACTGATAGTTTGGATGTATGTTCCTCAATCAATCGTATGGACTGATGTATGGGGAAATAGATCATTTATCTATTATGCAATTGTTGCAAGTTACATCTACCATGTTGTCAACCGAATATAATATATTTGGTTCTCCTTCGGGTGACTAATAATTTTCTTTTTTATTTTGAAAATATAATGTAAAGACAGACAATACGTTTGGTACATAAAATGCAGTTGAGGTGAGCATCTGAAAGTAAGGTATTAGGCATACATGTTATAAAAACTGCCTATTTGTGTCTCGTGTATATTATTTTTATACGAGAACTACTCAGGATTTTTTTTTAATTCTTAGCAACATTAACTGGCCAGTGGCCAGGTTACAGGATAATATTTTGTTATTTAAGCAACGAACGAAATAAGCAATAAAGATTAAGGCACCTGTGCCACCAACGGCGAAAAAGCGAGTAGCGATTTTATAGCTAATGAAACGTACATATATAGATCCGTGTAAACAAAAGATATACAGATATTAATAGTTGATCGCTGACCGTTCACACTGCCTGCTTGTCACTCTATTCTGCATATCTTTTGTTTGACGACGGGATTTACAATATACATCTATTGTACGATTTTTGAGCGATAAAATCGCTACTCACTTCTCGCTCATCGCCGCTAGTGGGACAGGTGTCTTACAGTGAATCAATTTAAGAAACTTTAATTCAGTAGGCTTTAACTACTCGTACAAAAGCTAATTCAAAACAAAAATCAATTTGTTACCCAGAACAAAAAACTAACACTGTCACTAATATACAATAGAACAATAGAATAAGTTAAAAAAAATGAGTGTTACCATAGTGAGCGTCATCCGGTCTATCTCGTGCTTGTCCTTGGTTTTGTGTTGGCGGAATGGGGAGTGTCCTTTGAGGAGCTTGTACAACATGCAGCCGAAACTGAACCAGTCGGCTGAGGAATCGTAGCCGGTGCCCTTCGATAGAACTTCGGGAGCCATGTAGCCGTGAGTACCACTGGAAACCAATAGAATTATAAATGAATATAGTTTACTTTTTATGCCTATAGACGCCCATTTTGAGCAAAGGCTTCCCTCAACTGTTTCCACAACTAAAAATACTGGACCACAACCGGACAGTTTGGACTTGGATTTGGACCCGGCCATCGGCATCTATTTTCCCAACGGTTATTGGTTGTAATTATAAGTACTCTTTTGAATAACTACGCCAGCCCTACCCATTTCTTTCTTAATTTACGCCTTCAATAAGTTTATGACTATTTAAGACAAATTAAAAACAACAGAGCACCAGGTGAAGACAGAATTACAACAGAGCTTTTGAAAGCGGGTGGAATACCGATACTGGAAGTCCTTCAGAAGCTCTTTAATTTCGTCATACTTAAAAGTACTACGCCTAAGGCGTGGAGCAGAAACGTGGTCGTTCTTATTTTTAAAAAAAAAGGATAACACCCTGCTGAAAAATTATCGACCGATATCGCTTTTGAGCCATGTCTACAAGTTGTTTTCGAGAGTCCTTACGAATCGCCTCGCGCAAAGATTTGACGACTTCTAGCCAGCCTAACAAGCCGGTTTCCTTAAAGGTTTTAGTACTGTAGAAATCATACACACATTCAGGTTATACAGAAGTCCCAAGAATATAATCGGCCCTTATGCGTGGCGTATGTGAACTACGAGAAAGCCTTCGATTCCATTAAGATTTGGGGCTGTGCTACAGTTTCTTTAGCGGTGCCACATAGATTATCGATATATCGAAGTGCTGAAGTGCTTGTACAAAAACGCCACTATATCTGTCCGAGTACAAATCCTAAACTGTTCACGGTCGCACTGGAGGATGCATTCAAACTCTTGGAATGACGAAAAACATCAGAGAGAGTACATAACTCACCTTCGATTCGCAGATGATATTGTAATCTTGGCAGAATCGCTGGATGAGCTTATATAGCAACGTGCTCAGTGACCTTAATACAGTTTCTCAGCAGGTAGACTTAAAAATCAATATGGAAAAGACGAAAATAATGAAGAACATCCATGCAGTGCCAATCCCGGTCGATGTTGGAAACTGTACCCTCGAAGTTGTTGACGACTATGTGTACCTGGGACATACAGTCCAGATAGATAAATCCAACTTCGACAAAGAGGTCAATCGACGGATTGGGCAGCGTTCGGCAAATTGCATAGTGTTTTCTCGTCCCATATCCCTCAGAGTCTAAAGACAAAAGTCTTCAATGCGTGTGTTGCCAGTGATAAGATGCGGCACCGAGACGTGGTCCCCTAACTGCTGGCCTGATACAGAAACTCAAAGTAGCTCAACATGCTATGGGAAAGAGCTATGCTCGGAGTTACCCTGCGCGACAAAATCCCTAATGAGGATATTCGCAGTGGAACTAAGGTTACCGACTTAGCTCAGAGGATAAGTAAGTTGATGTGGCAATGGGCAGGCTACATCGTTCGCAAAACCGACAATAGATGGGTACAGAAGGTTCTTGAGTGGCGACTACGAGCTGGAAAACTCAGTGTGGAACGGCTCCTCAAAAAATGGACTGACGACCTGATTAAGGTAGCAGGGAGCCGTTGGATGTAGACCGCTCAAAATCGGTCGCTGTGGAAGTCCTTAGGAGAGGTCTATGTTCAGCCGCGGACGTTTTCAGGCTGATGATGGGTTCATGATTTTGATTTCGATGAACTTGCACTGTTCCCTAAGTTGGACTAAATGTAAGCCTATAATATCCAATACTTTTGAAGAAATACGTGGACAAACATACATACATTTTTTCATTTTGTTTGTAAATTTGTTTAATAGATAATCATATGTGAAATCATCATCACATTCGAATTATTATAAAACTTTTTTGAAGTCTGTTATAAAAATATGAATACGGTACGGGATACGGGAAATGTTGATCCAACATTATTATAAAGTGACGACCACAGCACAGCATCTAACAGTGATCAAAAACCAGTTTTAAAAACATTGTTAATAGGTAATTTTGAACCTATTATACTCTATTTATCAATGCCGGCGACTGAGATAAATATTGCTAGAATTTACATGACTACATTAACTAAGTCCTCTATGCAATAAGTAGAATGTGTAAATACCAATGTGATAGTAATAATAGTCACTGTTTGTAAACAAATGCAAATAAAATATGTAGGCAACAATACAAAAGTACGTGGTCATAATGTACATAAAATTGTTTTATTACAGGTTTTGAGTACAAAGTAATAACATCTTTATTTTCCTTGTTTTACAGATTACTAACATTCCTCATCACTGCATCTATTAATAGATATATTGCAGTGTGACGAATATCATGTTAAAATGCATTTAAAGACAAAGTTCAATATACACCAATCACAAAGTGAAACGAATGCATATTCAAAGAGGTACACAATTATCTACAGATTACACCGAACGAGTAATTAAAACAATTGTCACTGTATTACGTCATTGTCAATCAATACGAAAACAAGACAATAACCACAGTGTACTGTAAATAATGTCAGTACTTATCCTCAATTACTTTATCGATATTGTGACTTAATTATAGTTTTGAACATGTAACGTAACTTAGTAAACAAGTAATGTCGTCAAAATACTAGAGTTTATGTAGGACATGTATCCCATCAAATGGACACGGATCCTGGCTTGAAGAACTAGGAAATGTGACGTAAATGTTGATAAACTTTCGCGATTTGTACACATTATAAAATTATACATACGACGGGTCTTAATCGCGTGAATAATTTAAGGTAAAATACCTAGTTTATTGCCCGACGTTTCGACCGTATTGCAACGGCCGTGGTCACGGGTTAAGCATTCACGCGATTAAGACCCGTAGTATGTACAATTTTATAATATGACGCAAGTAATTGACTCACGGTCAAATTATAAAATGCAAGCCAAATATCGCTCAATTCTTATGGTATCCTTGTCACTTTAAGGTGCTAGCGACAGAAATACTTTTAAGAACTTATTAAAATTAGATATTACTTGAATGTTTTGGAGTCGTGCTCATAGACTTCCAGGAAGTGTATGTTCGTATCGTATTGGCAATCCTGAATGCCAAACATCAGGTACGAAGTCGAGGCGATTCAAGATAAGTTATGTCTAATAACCATAAGTTTCTATCTATTGATTTCCTTACAACAATATGTGACAAACGTGAGTGACAGGTCCGCTTTCTTGCTCGATTTCGAAATGTCAGCAACTTTGGACAATGTTTCATAGTAGTACCATACGATATCATGGTCTGATACAATAGTCTGCTTCTATTACATTAGCTGACCTGCGCGAATTCGTCTGCGTAAATTTTCTCCGTTTTTTACAACATTTTTCATTGCTGCTCCGCTCCTATTGGTCGTAGCGTGATGTTATAGCCTACAACCTTCTTCGATAAATGGGCTATCCAACAGTAACAGAATTTTTCAATTCAGACTAGTAGTTCCTAAGATTATCGTGTTTAAACAAACAAGCAAACTCTTCAGCTTTATAGTCTAAGTATAGATTAAATAAAATTATATACTTACACGCTAGCATGAGGTTTCTTTTTCGAGAAGTCGCATGCGAGTCCAAGATCTGATATTCTGACGTGTCCATGTTCATCGAGGAGTATATTCGCCGGCTTCAGATCTCTGTACACTATGTGGCGTTTGTGCATGTGTTCCAATCCTGTTCATACAAAAATATATTATAGTTAATACATTTCTCGTTGTTAATTTTGTTTACCAGTGGGAAAATGGAGAAAATGTTAAGGCAGGCAGTGATTACAAATGGCTTCTGTCCAGCAGTAAGACAATAAGGCATTATACAGGGTGTCCCAAAACAATATATTATGCTATAGTGTGGCCATTAGTGCTGTGCACTCCCTGAGGTATGCACGGCGAGGTGGGGGGCGAAGAAAAAAGTGCATGAGTTCACATGAGGTCGATACATGTCGGACAGATCTTACGATATCAGTTTGCATTTCTAAGGCAAGACTTGTGGCGGGACGTTGCGTTGGTCGGAGGCTATCTATCTGTAATATATACTTACTTTGTTGATTAAAATGTAACCCAAATATACTCATATTTTATTAAAAATATGCAGGTGATAAATAAGAATTGAAAGTTATAATTCACAACAGGACTTGTTTTATTAAACATTTTTTATATTTACAAACAATTATATATTCTAACGAAAGTTATTCTGACATAGATTCTGTTTCAACTTCATCTTCCATTTCGTCATCATCTTCATCTTCCTCTTCGCCACCGGAACTTGAATCAGAGTCTTGCAAATTTATTATGAATGAATCGATAACATTATCGAACCTACTATCGCGACTCCAGTAATCATTTTCATTTTTCTGGACATGATCGTCGCATTTCTGCCATTTTTCCGCCGTGAATTCCGAAAACAATTTATCCAATAAGATTATCTTTTCGTCTAGAGAAGAATTAATATAGTTTTGGGCTATGTTGTTTTTAATATCAGCCCAGACCAACTCGATTGGATTTAAATCTGGATGGTACGGAGGTAAACGCAGAACAGTGTGTCCACTGGCTTTCAGGAGTTCGTCAATTCTATACACGGGTTCTTTTTGTGTATTTTTGATAAGAAGTAGCAGTTGAGCCTTTGACATGGTTCCTGAAAATTCTACATTATGGCGTAGCAACCAGTTCTGCATTTCACTTTTGAGGCTTGATATAGTTGGTTTCTTCTCAATCTGAACGCTGTGGTAAGACGCGTTGTCCATTACAACCACAGAATTCGGCAGCAACTTATCTTTTAACTTTTCATCTACCCACTTATAAAAAGTAGGTCCGCTCATATCTCCATGATAGTCACCGGTTCTAGCATCGGATTTGAATATAGTCAATGTATCATCCACTAAGCCATTTCGACACCCAGCGTGGAGTATTACTAGTCGCCGTCCTTTCCCAATATCAGCATGAATACCGGGTTCTGACGATGATTGCCAACATTTGCTGGCATGGTGACTGGCGTTGATGTATGTTTCATCAAGAAAATATATGTTTCGGTTTTCCGTTCTGTAATTTCTGATTTGTGTAAGATATTTTTTCCGCCACACTGTAATATTAGGCTGCTCTATAAGGAGATGTCTCTTTGATTTGCATTTTTTGTAACGGTAGCCCATTTTGTGTAAAAGCTGTCTTAAATATTCCCGTCCACAATTCAATATGCCATCCTGTCTCAAACTTGATAGTAACTTACGGACACTTGGTATTTTTTTTTCAACTTCGTAAAACTGATGAATTTTTCTTCTGATAACTCCAAGGTCAAAATCATCCACAACGTGTTTTTTCTTTAGAACTTTTGGTTTTTTTGGCGATTGAAATTTTAATTGGCTTGAATTTTCAATTGATAAATAGCCCGCAGAAATCACATTATGTACGGTTCTTTTGCTGTATCCCGTAGCCTCCGCAACGATTTTAGCAATATTCACGTCATTTTTAAATTCAAAGCTTTCTTTGTCTGCTTTTCTTTTCTTAAAATATTCAGCCACCTTAAAAATGACAGTCTTCATATCACGAGATAACGCACGACCCATCTTTGAATATTTATCTCGTGTGCGTCTGACATAGACAGTCCGATACAAATAACACTACCTGCCGTCACAAGCGTTGACGGCGCACTGACAGCGCAGCAGCCGATTCTAACCCCCCCGTCTCACCGCGCGCATACCTCAGGGAGTGCACAGCACTAATGGTCATACTATATAAATATAATCGCCTATCTAAACCGAGAATCGAACTCGCAAAAAATTGTAAAAAGAAACACTCAGTATTTTTTCGATCGGAAGGGTCAATCATTATCAATTAAATGGAAAGAACACATTAAAATTTTAGATTTAAATGAAAATAATTACACCAAACTGCAATTTACAACAAATTTAAATAAGCAAATGCTCAAAGCGTTTCCAATAGGAACGTATTACAGAATACTGTAATACGCAAATTGGCGCATTTATAATATCACTATTTGTCGATTCACTAATATTTTGAATAACATGAAATATTATATCTTTCATATTAATAATTTTCAATGGTATTTGTACGAAAATTAAGTTACTTCTCATTCAATCAGTGTTACTCGTAAAGTTGTAAAGCCTACTTGGCTGTGATAGTTTTCCTTTTAATTTCACTATATATACTACTACCGATATTTTTTTTCACATACTCAACATCAATCGTTTACCAAGCAGGGGACACTTTAACAAAAAAATGCATTTTAAAGCTTAATATTTCACAAATGGATCTCTAAATCTAAAAATGGTCTTAACAACCCCTAAATTGTTTTAAAAGATCTATCTAATGATACCCCACAATGGTGTAGGTGAGAAAAAAAAATCCCATCCCCACTTTATATATAGGAGAGTTACCCTAAAAAGAAATGTTTTTTAAGATTTTATTCTTTCACATTGTCAGCATAAGTAAAATGTGTATCCATGCAAAATTACAGCCTTTTAGCACTAACAGTCTCTGAGCTAAGCTGCGGACGGACTGACGGACGGACATGGCGAAACTATACGGGTTCCATTTTGTCATTTTGGTTACGGAACCCTAAAAATGCAATAGTTGGGCCTAGCGTCGTGATTAACTATACAAATTGTATTTTGTTAAATGTAAAATTTTATAGCCTTTCCTTTATTTAATGTTATAAATAAATAATTTCCATGCCTTTGGATTGGTGCCATAAAAATACAGCATGGTGCTTTTTCACAATAGGCGGGCTCGATTCGCGGTTAACAGGCGATTATTTAAAAATCTTTGAACGCAGTTCGATTTATTTTTAAAATCAAAATGAAGTCTTATTTCAGTAAAATGTACAAAATCTATAATATTTAAGGTACTTTCCTAAGTGTGGCGCAGTTTTCGGACACCTATATATATGTAACTCAATATCGCTTTTTATCTGTCAATATTCAATACAGAGCGCAGACTGTAGGGCAGATGCTGTCAAAATGATGAAAGTAGATGTCTGTCATATCAGGAAATGTGATATGATTTTGTTCAAATGAGTATGAAACTAATCGTACATTGTCGGACAATAATCATATTTTGTATATAATTATTATATAAAACTATAGAATGTTTTGGCCTTGTTTGTGCCTAACCGCGATTTGACTGCCTCTGTGGTGCGGTGGGAGTGTATCCGACTGCTACACAAGAGGTCGTGGGTTCGATCCCCACCCAGGATAAAACTTTATGTGATGAGCACGATGGTTTATTCTGTGTCTGGGTGTTATTTAGCTATAATATGTATGTATTTAGAAATATATAAGTATGTTTATCAGTTGTCTGGTTTCCATAGTACAAGCTCGGCTTAGTTTGGGATCAGATGGCGTTGTGTGAGTTGTCCCAAGATATTATTATTATTAACCGCGACGGTTTTGAACATATTTTCAAACAACCTTATCTTTTGCCTCTTATGTACAATACATGCAATGGAAACTTTACTACTAATCTATATATAATATTATAAAAGCGAAAGTAACTCTGTCTGTCTGTTATGGTGGCTACACACGATCACTTTTAACTGTCAGTTTTGACAGAACAATCAAAACTGACGCTCCTTGTTGTTGTTTAAAATGTTCAGCTAAACCTGACAGTTTAAAGTAATCGTATGTAGCCACTATTACGTGTTCAGAGCGAACATAGGAACATTAGAAGGATAAATACGCGTCAAACACATAACCCTCCTCCGCAGTCGGATAAAAACTAAAAAAGATATTGGCATTTAAACCGCTAAGCCGATTTAGATGAAATTTGGTATGGAAATAGTTTAAGTCCAGGGGAAGGACATAGGTACGTATTTTTATTGTTTTTCTTTGAAATATATTTTATAGTTTTTATTTATTAATTATAAACATTAAAATAGTAGAAACGTCAAAACAATTTTGACGGTTTTGATACATATTGTCATAAAGATCGCATTTGACAGATGAGATCTTTATGACAACATTAATAATTAATATTATATAAATTATATAATTATACTAGCTGACCCGCGCAACTTCGTCTGCGTAAATTTTCCCTTTTTTGTTTTTCTTCTTTTTTTTTTACAACATTTTTCATTGCTGCTCCGCTCCTATTGGTCGTAGCGTGATGTTATAACCTATTTAATAAAAAAATATTTTTTCTGTGCAGCCCAGTAGTTCCTGAGATTATCGCATTCAAACAAACAAACAAACTCTTAGTGGTATGAAAAATAGATGTTGTCCGATTCTCAGACCTACCCAATATGCACACAAAATTTCATCAAAATCGGCCAAGCCGTTTCGGAGGAGTATGGCAACGAAAACTGTGACACGAGAATTTTATAAATTAGATTATAATAAATTGAGGAAATGTGGATATTTTTAGATCATAAAACCCGGGCAATTCATATCACTTTGCAAATCATTTTTTAATCAAATTATCACTAAATAAAAACCGGACAAGAGCATGTCGGACCATGAAAATTCGATTTGAATAATTGCACCAACAGAAGAGCTCATGACACTTACGCCTTTTTCGGCTCATTGACGGTATATCCGATCATGTCCGAAATAATTTTAGTTTAAAGTATTTGTTAAGTGTTAGATACGGGTAGAGTCTCACAGTCAGTCGTGACCACGGCCTTTGCAATACAAACAAGACCCTTAGCTTATAAAATTCTATAATGTGTACAAATCACGAAAGTTTTCGAACATATTTAGCATAAAAATGCTTTAAAAATTACTAAAATAAATTTATATTATGTATTTGTTTGCATTATCACCACCGAAATAAACAGTTACTTGTCGAACTCAGCTACAGTATGAACGGGCTTTTATTCAATTGATAAGAATATCGAAAAGGAGCCGTTACACGGACACTAGATGTCTAAAATAACAACTCGATTACACACAGATTACACATAAGTGATTGTGTGCGTGCCTCAATGATATATGACTGCAATAATCATATTAGCGAGCGGCTTTGGCCGGTAGTGTCACTTGGGTGGCCTTCGGGACACAAACATGTATATTCTATGACATTTACGTGACAGTATGTGGAGATTCGGACATGCGAATAAGTTGAGGAATAAATTTATCTTTACAAATACAATAATTGCATTTTTGAAAGATAGAAAAATTTAAATCCAGACTCGGGAATCGAACCCGAGACTTCCGTAGCCAAACCGGGGCCAGAAGCGAACCACCTATCTGGACTATGTTACTAGATATCAAATTCTTCTATCTCTTAATGCTTACGGGTTAGGCCCCCGTAGCGCCATCTAGTCGGAAGTTAAAGAACTGCAATTATTGTATTTGTAAAGTCTTTGGCAGAAATGCCTATAAAAATGACTTCAATAAATTTATCTTACTTAATACTAGTTAAATGACAATTCCCGTCCTGCAGTAGATAATAAGACTAGGTCTCAAGGGACTTAACACATCCAAATCATAGGCACAAAGTATATTACACTGGAATCGAGCACACGACAGCAGTCGCGCGTTACGGATCTGTATCTAATTTTATTGTAAGTCGTGAATCTCTTTGAAAGGAATTGGGATGATGATTACAATGAAAATAAATTAATTTTTCAGTAATCATGGCATGACTGATGGCTGAAGTGGCAGTGGGCTGGCCATATTAGTCGAAGAACCGACAATCGTTGGGATAAACGAGTTCTTGAATGGAGACCTCGTCTCGGTAAACGTAGTATCATCTCCATTATGAAGGTCACCAGCATGCAAATTACAAAAAAAATGATAAATGCTTATAATTTCGCCATGTCCGTCCGTGCTTCCGTCCATCTGTCTTAAGCTAAGGTCAGAGGCTGTTAGTGCTAGAAGGCTGTAATTATGCACACACAGTCATACTTATTACATATCTCACCTATATGTAGGGATTGTGAAGACCATTTTTAGAAATAGGGATCCGTTTGTTAAATATTAAGCTTTAAAGGGCAAATTTTTGTTAGAGTCAAGTATCTCCCCCCCCCCCCATCTAAAAATGTGAAAATAATCACGGCAGCAGTATATGGAAATTAAAAGGAAAACTGTGACAGCTAAGTAGGCTTTACAACTTAACGAGTAACACCAGACCAATTGAGAAGTAATAAAATTTTCGTACAGATTCCATTGAAAAATACTTAAATAACGTTGTTAGTATTAAACAAAAACAGCAGAAAACCCATTTCTTATGCCACATTATTCGGCTGGTGGACTACGGAACCCTAAATTGTGCGTGGCCCGACATGTACTTGCCCGGTTTTTTTCCTTACAATAATATAACAGTGAAATTTTGTACACTATCTTGTTATCTAATCACCTGAAACCACTCAGATTGTGAGTAAATAAATTCAGATCAATTCCCTGATCAAAATTAGATTCCACAGTGTGGCTAAGTTCTTTAGGCTTAATAAGACATATTTCCTGTTTAGGTAAATAGGAAGCCTATACGGTTTAACAAGAAATAGAAAAACCTTTTCTATGCTTACCTAATATGACTTCAGCAGCATAAAACTTCATCTCGGCCTCGTTGAAGACGCCATGCTGGGAGAGATGGTAATGCAGATCGCCTCCATTCATCAGATCCAGAATGAAGCACAACTTGTCTGGAGTGTGGAACGCGTAAGTCATGCATACGATGAACGGGCAATCCACCTGAACAAAAGTAAAACAAATTTGAAAAACAAAAATATGCCAATTGCGGTGAGATACGCTAAATCGATGACCTGTAAAGTATTTGTAAAAAAAAGAAGGTACCAGATTTTGCTCGCGACTTATCAATGGTTTCATATATACCAATTACACCTATCCAAGGAAGCAAACATTTTGCTATAAAATATCACATGAATTTCCACAGCACTTTTCACTATGTTCATAGGCGCCATAACAAAGTTCAATCTAATGTAGTCGCTAGACAGCACAACAATAGAGAGCACATTCCTATGTAATGCATAATTTATAGAGAATACACGGCAATATAGGTGCGCCAGCTAGATGATGTATTTCGATGCATTACTACTACCGTAATGGATTCTCCGCGTTGCACATTGCCTAGTCAAAACACGTCCAAGAAAATCATTTAGCGGCTGAATATGTAGAACATGGGTTCGCGATGAAATACATTACACATAGTACACTAGTATTCCAGGCACAAGCCTTGTTTATAGCCTGAATTTACATCCTGCGGTTACAATAACCGGATAGGAGAGATATTTTTAGACAAAACATTGTATTTTCTATTTTTAGAACATGTAGGTATAGGTAGTTCTTAACCTTAGTAATTTGTCTGTAAGACTTATAAACAATTTCTCCTGAAAAGCTTTTGTCCGCGTGTTATTTCATTTATTTGAATATGGTTTTAATGAAACTATGGAGCAACTACAAACTTGCCCGATGTTTAGGCAGTTACTTCAAATCTTCATCGCTGTAAATATACATACCTAAATTCATGATTAGACCATTTAACTTGCACAAATAAATTGTGTAATATGGTAGTATATGAATGATAACAAGTGCATCGTACATTTAAATGATATGCGTTGTGTATGATGGAACACAGTATTGTTGGTTGTTCGAGTATACTGATATGAACAATTGTCGGTTATGTTTACACGAGTCTAAATACTAGCTATAATCTATCTATTCTGCGTTTAACTTATGTAACAAAAAGAGTAAAAAATTGCGCGGATGGGTGTAAAATGTATTATCACGCTAAAATTCGTGAATGGAATTAGATCAAACTAGAGCCAGCGGGTCAAATCACGTATTTAAAGCAGTGCAGTTGCAGTTAAGTTTCGATTAAATCGGCCATTTTCATATTCTTGTAACTTTGGGATCAATCTTAAAAACGCTTACGCACCGTACTAGAATGTCGTTATAGTACTCTCGAGACGTATACTTGACGCAAGGGTATTTGCGATCGATCCCAAAGTTACAAGAATACAAAAATAGCCGTTTTAATTGAAACTTAACTGCAATTGAACTGCAACTGCACTGCTTTAGATACGTGAATTGACCCGCAGGTCTATGTACAAAGCTTAGATCTATCTATCTTACCATAAATGTTAATATCACTAAATAACATACGAAGATCACGCAAAGAAACGTCAAGTAATGGAATAGGAAGTCTACGGCGTGATCGTTTAAACGCGTCCGGTCGATTGGTCAGCTCCATGAAACTTTCAAAACAATCGTGCACTAACATATCACATTTATATTTGTATTTACAAACTGGGGGCGATGTAAACTCGAATAGGAAATTGGCAAATCGAATGAAGGCTAGGGTGACAAATATAACTTGAGAATTACGGCCACGGAATGTAAAATAGCATTGCGGCTTCACTCACAAGTACTACCTACAGTATAAAGTGGCTGATTAAGGATTTTGGTTCGAAAGGGGCTTGCTGAGAAACCTAACATTTTGATGGTTTGGAAGAGGTCTCTTTATCCACTGAGGGTAGATTTTATCAAGGACATATCTAGACAAGAGGACTCAGATACTTTTGAGGGTAGCAACATCCAATATAACTAATAGATATGACAACAGTAAGGCTGCCTTTCTGCCTGATATGTGCAAATATAACTCGTCAATGTCAATAGGATCGCTTGATTTTCAATTTTTATGTATGTAAGTACTATAGTTAAACATCAGGTTAAGCTACAAGTGTTGGTGTATTAGACACATGTCCATGGCCAAGCCAGCCTTAAACCGTCGTTAAGTTACAAACACTATGACAGTGAGTTAGAACTGTCAATATACAGATGGACATTGATTAGAGGAACCAATTTAATTCTACAATGAATGATGGGGGACATGCAGTCCTCAGTATAATTATGTTTGTTGCCCGCGAGCGCTGTATCTCTCCATCCCGAATACTCCTCTGTATATTTATGTTTGGTTTGTTGTGTATCCCCTTAATACTCTAACGATACTTTAAATAATGTACTCTTTAGCATTATTTTTTCTTGTAAACAGAAAGAAGAACTATTCACCTTGCAGCATAAGAAAGGCGACTTATTAACACAATACTGTCTCACGTTTCGTTCTAGGTGAAAAATAAAGCCAATTTATTTTTATTAGGTATATGTCATAAAAGCTATTGAGCACTACTATTTAGCTCAATAATTCGCATCATTTGACGTTTCGTCTGCCGTGGTGATTGTCGTAAAACCGTACAAAATCACGGAGGAGGTTCGTCTCAGCAGCGTAAAGTTATGGATGTAGTAATGACGAATGTCGTTGGTAAATGGTACGTGTGAGGCAAGTTTAAAAGCAATAAACCTCAGTTGAAATGCCACCATATTATGGCAGACGGATATATTTAACTGTGCACATAACGATGAATGCATTCTTTGTTCACACGGTTCTGTAGTCGCGCGATCGGAGCTCGTATTGATTTTAATATAAATGCTTTAAAAACAATGTATTTGTTGTCTCTATCAGCAGGATAGGACATCACCCTTTCTCTGTCACTTATTAGGGTAGTTGTCAGACCAATCTCTTCATATGAAACGTCAAATAACTCGGATAGTAGAAAATTGTAAAGGTATTATGACTAAAAATCCCTATCGTCAAATATCTATTGTATTACTTATTCGTTTATTTTTGCCTGATTAGTGTTAAAATAAATAATTTAGCTATCATTGTAGTCATCTATCCTTGGAATATTTTATACTAGCGGACGCCTCGCCGTTCCCGTGGGAATACGGGGATAAAAAATAGCCTATGTCACCCGGGGTTAATGTAGCTTCACAACGATGGAAGAATTGTTTAAATCCGTCCAGTAGTTTCGGAGCCTATTCAATACAAACAAACAATCAAATCATTCCTCTTTATAATATTATAGTATAGATAGTATAGACTAGCTGACCCGCGCAACTTCGTATGAGAACATTTTTCCCGTTTTTGCAACATTTTTCATTGCTGCTCTGCTCCTATTGGTCGTAGCGCGATGTTACATAGCCTCGATAAATGGGCTATCCAACAGTAGATATTTTTAATTGGAACCCGTAGTTCCAGAGATTATCGCGATCAAACAAACAAACAAACTCTTTAGCTTTATAATATGTGTATAGATTAAGTGAATGGTTAGGTATAATGCTTCTGAAATATCTTTTAGTAAGTATAATGATACATCGAGCACGTTATAATGATAAATCAATCAACTGGAATGCTTGGGCTACGGTTACTGATTTACAGCTTCATTAGTATTCATTTATGATTAAATTTTACATGAGTTGATAGCTATTAGTTTATTTTTGCCTATTTGACTATCTAGGTCATAATATTTACCAAATATGAGCTCATCATAGGAACGATTACAATAATAAACATCTGGAACAGTCCCAATTTAGTTATAGATTATACTTCAGTTCCAGATTTTCATAGAAACTGATAACAGTCAACTAGTTGTTAGTAAGTAGTTAGGGATAAGATGAGATGAAGCGTGTCCGTTTAACGATAACCGAGCTCACATCGTGTATGACTCGACAGACAGTGTGGCGCCATCTTGCCATCATAGCAATGAGGGTTACAAGACTTAATATGAGATTCTCTGATGTGTGTAGTATGTAGGTAGTCAAAGTTAAGCTTAAGGCCGAAATTACAACTACCAACGTGGGATTTAGATATTGTTTGGATCTTTTTAGACTGTATGATTAAAAACTCTTTTTCTGATGGGTGTAGTACTGTAGGTATTTCAGACGTTATTGAGATATAAACTTATAATACACTAGCTACCTGTCTCGGCTTCGCAAGGGTGTCATATCATAGTTTTTATTTTTTACATTATTGTAATTTTCGTAGGGATCCCAAATTTTTATGACAATAAAATATAGCCTATGTTACACCCCGATAATGTAGCTTTCTAATTGTGAAAGAATTTTTAAAATGGATCCAGTACTTTTGGAGCCTATTCAATCCAAAAAACAATCAAATCTTTGCGCTTTATAGTATTAGTATAGATTAAATTAAGGTAATATTAAATTAAATAATATTATTAAGAAGCGTTGTGTGAAAATAAGAAAATGACAGGGGACTTAGGTCCTATACTGTAGTGACCTAAGTCCCCTGTTATTGTCCACATGATAGATTTTACTCTAACGAATAGGCTCTTATATCAAATTAAATAAGACGTATTATAAGGAGATAAACTGTTTATACGTATATTTATATGCAAGAATGTCCTTACAGGCTGAACCTAAAGATATACACTTGAGCATTTACTAGTAACGTTACGTCGAGCATTCGCTGTTGTTAAATTTACTCGAACCACACTTCGAACATGATGCTAGATGTTTTGTTACAACTTGATTTTAGAAACCAACGTTTTAGTGTAACGTTTTATCGAGCAAAGGCACGAGCGCAGATTTCGGGAGTGTATGTAAGAGAGAAATAAATGTTCACTAGCCTTACATAATTTACCTGTAATTACGTCGAACGTTATATTACATGGAAAAACTTTAGGAAACTGAGCATTTGCCTGTATTGTACCATTCGTAAGAATGTTACATTACATTATAATGCTCTAGCAAAATGCTCAAGTGTATACTCACCTTAATGTGACCTGAAGTTCCGCCAATGAGCACGCTCTATTAGTTCTCCTAGCTACCAGGATCTTATCCGATACAACTCAACTAATACAAAGCACTGTAAAAAGTCGTGCTCAAATTCCTATAATTATATCTGAATGAACGGATGAGAAAGCCTTCACGGAATACCGCCTTTTCCACGTGAACGCCGATCCATTCGGTAGCATTCATTGGCTTCGCGGAACATGTGATGTACGTGAAATAAATGGATAAGCACATATTTAAAGAGCAACGACGAACTTACTCTTGTGTGCTATAAACAATTTTTCACATGCTTGAAAAATTAAACAAGTCTGCCATTTCAATTTTGTTTATTTTAACCACATCTGCGCTTAAACGGTTGAATAATAAAACAATTATATGTTATTGGTGAATACTTTGTAATTTGGTGTCTACTCATTCATACGTAAACTGTTAGAACTGGACGTATATGATCGGATATCAATAAAATTTGTCATCCACATCGGACAGTCCCTATAAACCAGAGTTTGCTTACTCGTAAACATAAAATAAAAAACGTTTTATTACCGCAGAGCATATATAAAGTTTTAAAACAAGGTCACAGTAAAAGAAAATTCATGTCGAAAGTTGACTACATATAAATGTTGTAACAGAACGACTGACAGTTTCTCGTTTTATATGAACTTTGCTTCGGAAACCAACGGCCTTGTTAAACTTTGGGGGAAGCCTTTTAGGTCACAAAGATTAAAATTGTACACATGTTACATAAAGGTGTATGTGCTTAGTTCTGTTTGTTTTACATATATAAGTAACATAGGGGACCTGTAAGTGCCAGAATATAAAATGGAAAATACTGTCGGTCGCGTCGAAACAGCGAAACAAAATGCAGCGGAAGCGATTGTACTACGATGACAAATTGAGGGCGATCCAATTCGTTTCAGTCCAATTGGCTGGATATCGTTTATGTCCCCGATACCATATCACGTATAAATGTAGGTATATCACTGCTATATTGCACCGAATCAAAGCAGCTTGTAATCGATAGAAGCAATCGGATAACGTGTTTGTTGATATAGATCTACTTAAGTGTTAATATGTAAGTATTGTGTAAAATTAAAAAACCTTAATGACCAACTATTAATCAATAAGAATATCCAACGGTGTGGAAAGTTTGTCTGTCAATATAGTAGACTAATGGCTGAATACTCAAACTTTACACTGTTGTGAGTGTTTGTGTTTTATGTAAAACCTCATTGGTTGTGAGACACGGGAACTCGCATGCTATTACTGTCATTTAAAGGTAAACAGTAGCGACAGAATTACTTATGAAAACGACTTAAAGTAAAGTATTGAAGTAGGGGTAATACTTGCCCATCAACTGGTACATTACATATTTTTTTATACAACGTAATAAAAAATACGAGTATGTCGTGCGCCTGATGGTAAGTGTCCCTCTTGCCCATAACAGTATCAGTGCCACCCAAATCCTTGTTTGGCAAAGATCTGAATGTCACCGCACCGCACTCCTCATTTGCCCAGTAATAACACTTGCTACAGTGCCCTACAACCGAAACACAGTGATGCGTTAACACTACTATATCAGAAGCATAACTGATACTATTGTGGTACCGACCATGCCGGCCTATGGCTTAGATCTACCACTCGTCACATAAATAGCTTTATACAACCCCATGAAAAGTGACTGCGTATAATCTGAAAACGCCTTTTTAGGGTTTCGTAACCAAAATGACATAGATGGTCTGTCCGTCGGTATGTAACAGGCATTTTACTCAAAGACAACTGATGAATATTGATTAAGTTTAGTGAAAAGGTGTCTTGTAGTAGCCGCTACTTAGTTTGGTAGCTAAATAATAAAAATATATATTTTTAGGAGGGGCACTTCATACATGTAACAGAAGCTGATTTTTTTTGAGCAAACATCAATGTGTGGCTTATCATTCGACAGATCTTAAAAAAAAAGGTTTCTAATAAACTTTTTTGGTTAACTAAATATTTTTGGAAATAATAGCTCCGAGAGTTGCATACAATGTCCCCCCCCCACCCTATCTTTTAAACTTTCCCTATTGCTTAACAAATACTTTAAACTCAAGTTGTTTCGGACATAATCAAATATACCGTCATTGAGTTGCGTTTCTCAACAAAAGGACGTAAGTGCCATTTTCATACGGCAACGGCTCCGGGAACCCTACACTGAGCATGGTCCGACATGCTCTTGCCCGGTTTTTTCAAAATAACATATTCGATGATGTAAGAGGGTAACGCTAAATGCTTATGATTAGCTAAATGCCTAAATGGGTTTATCATTTAATCGAGTTTGATTACGCTAATCAATGCTAAGCCTTCTGACCTTCACTTTGTACACATTTTTGGTATAAGTTGATTAGTAACTTGCTAAGTTACTTAAAATGATGCACTTCTAAGGCATGCAAAACTGATTTTCAGACTGAAGATATATCTAAACACTATATGTTCGTAAACTTTCGCGATCTGTACACATTATAGAATTTTATAAGCTACGGGTCTTAATCGCGTAAATATTATATTTAAATTACAGGTCTACCCGTGACCACGGCCGTTGCAATACGGTCGAAACGTCGGGCAATAAACAAAGGTATTTAGCCTTAAAACAAAATATTGACGCGATTAAGACCCGTAGCTTATAAAATTCTATAATTTATGTAAACACTCTTCAATCTGACGATTGATACTACATCTCACTTTAGATTTTACAGTTTTTCCTGACGGAAGTCGTCAACGCAACTATACAAACTAAATAAAAGTCATAAACTTCGCTACTAACGCCAACATGATAAATTTCAATAAGTTAGTTTGAAGTCAGACATTCGGAAACAAACATCATAAATCCTTTTGCAAGCTTGTGAAATAACACTACGGAAAACTACATACATTCATAGGAACACCGTCCGAATTAAAAATTGGAAGAACAATACTTAGTTGACTTATTTATTCTAATAAGGAGAAGTTATTGCACCCCCTAGTGAACCTTGGCTGCCATACTCACTCGCAGAAATCAAAATCAAGTTAGTTATCCGGAGTCTTCTGTAAAGGAAATATCACCCTAACCGGGTTGGTTTAAATTGAGGGAAGAAACTCGTTGAGCCCTTCATCTCTTTAACATTACAAGTTCAAAAACATTCAAAGTAAATTATCGTTACCTATAGATATTACAGTTATAGCAGCCAAGGCTTTCTAACGGAGTTTGCGCACATATACTTACTCGCTCTACGTATTTTATTGGAGACTACTCCTTGAGACTGAACCGCTCATATCCACTCCACACATAATATATATTTATTACGGAGGACGTTGGCTGTCCGCTTTGCGACAGCCTCTAATCGGAAAAAGTCATTTACTATATACAAAGTTCGTCTGCACGACGTAAGTTTAATTCTTGGATATAAGCAAGTTCTGACGATACAGTACTAATATTATAAATGTGAAAGTAACTATGTTTGGCTGTCTGTTACGCTTTCAAGCTTAAACAGCTAAACCGATTTAGATGAAATTTGGTATGGAGATAGTTGGAGTCCTGGGGAAGGACATAAGATAGTTTTTATCGCGATAACCGACATCCACGCGGGCGGAGCCGCGGGCGAAAGCTAGTACCAAATAATAATGCGTACTTTTCAATGTACGTATCGTTCTTGTTTGTAATATATTCCGTGCCAGCAAAGTAAAATTAACATAATTTGCATAACAAACTATTATACAGTTTGACTAGTTCACGTTATTTGTGCGAACAATTTTGGAAGATTGATTTAGTAACTAACACGGGTACAATAATCAAGTTTTTAGTTGACGATTATTACAAATTCACGATGTTATAACAAAACATATTCATCAAAATTTAAATCGTGAGGCTCAGACGAGGATAAAAGACGTCTCCAAATATTATCTAATTTATTTTTCTCCTGAACGGTACCACTTATACATTTATGTACTCCACTTTGTTGATATTCTATAGAATCAACTACAACGCGACACTCGCATGGCATTGAAAAAGAACTTGCACGGGAAAGTTGTCATAGAATATTATATGAAAAAGCATTTTCTTAGTCGTATGTAACAAAAGAGGAAGGTTGTTTAAGCGAATGTAGAAACACGAGAAGTCGTATACTATCCAAGGGTGTCAACAGCACAATAAGCTTGAGAAAACAATATAGGAAACAATATAAGATAAACCTTATATAAAGAGATTTTAACAAACTATAGATACGATTGTATTGGTATTAACGTGTAACAGAAAGATGTAGTCAAATTTCAGCATTAGGTTTACGGCATAAGTAATTACTACACCTGCCGTGATGTCAAATCTTATTGCAATAGTTTTATAAAGCATTTTCTTTTTGTCAAAACAGGCAGTGTTAGGTGTGTGTTACACTTTGTTTTACATTGCTTGATGGAAATCAACACAATTGATTTCGATTACAGTGGGTTCTGAGCGGTAAGTACACTTTCTAACTATATAGCACTCTTAAATCATTGACTTTAAACCCATCTTACTAATATTTATAAAAAAGCAAGTTCATGTTACTACTTCATACGATTAGAAACGTAAATCGTATTAAATCACTTACTGAAATTTCGTAGAAAAATACCTGAGGAAGCTGGAAAAAGAAACAGTGAATACTTTCGACATGCATACCACAGTAACGAAATATGATGCTGAAGTAGCCTATTTATATAATAGTAAGAAACCTGAATGATATAAGATTAGTATCACAAGATAAAATACGATATAGTAAACAGCGACAATCGTAATCATTAGATACTTGAACGCTAGTTGAAATAGTAGCAGATGTTTTCGATTTATTGAGGTAAACAAAACGCTCGGTTTCACCTGTTCCATGTATTTTTAAACGTATCGGCTACTGTTTTTTCTGGATGATATCATCATCATTAAAATGTTCCAGCTTATTCCGTATTGCTAACACATGTTCTTATAATTTACGTACATAAGAAAGTTGTATTTATATTTACAAAGTGATTCGTTAAAATGAAACTATTAAAAAGTAAACACAAATGAAACTATGCACGGAAAAAAGAAAACCTCTTTTTACCGACAAGAGGGCAAAATAAGGCCCGTCACATGTCAAGTAGTACCTAAATGTTTTCCGCAGTCTAAGCAAGCTATAGATAAGATATCACTAGCATATTCCCGACTTCATTTTAAAGCCACAATGTTGAGTAGATATTTTCTCCGCTCTCAACTCAATACAGTAATAATTACCGGATGAATTTCACACAAGATATATAGCCTAAAAGGCGTATGGTACTAATATGGAGATGGATGCATATAGATTCCGAAATTCTCCGTATCCTACCCTTTATCAATAAACTAGCTGTCCCGCACAACTTTGTATGCGTTATTTTATCCCGATTTTGCAACATTTCTTATTGCTGCTCCTTATTTCTCCACTATTTAATGGATGTTATTATACACATAAACCTTCCTCTTCAATCACTCTATCTATTAAAAATACCGCATCAAAATCAGTTGCGTAGTTTTAAAGATTTAAGCATACATAGGGATATAGGGACAGAGAAAGCGACTTTGTTTTATACTATGTAGTGACTAGCTGACACGCGCCACTTCGTTTACGTATATTTTTTCCGTTTTTGCAACATTTTTCATTGCTGCTCCGCTCCTCGTAGTCGTAGCCTATAGCCTTCCTCGATAATATTTTTTCAAGTCGGACCAGTAGTTCCTGTGATTATCACGTTCAAACAAATAAACTCTTCAGCTTTATAATATTAGTATAGATGAATAAGTGTACCTATTTAATTCAGTAGGTACATATGAGCCATGAGGTTAATATTCATTTAATGACGACGACCGTACCGAGTAACGGACACTGATAGATAACATTAATCCAATAATAAATCAACATGTAGATCAACTATTTATGACGCCATTAACATATCTAAATACATAACACCCTATGACGAAATATTTGAACGGTACGTGTTGTTTGCATTAGCAGCGTGGTGTGATAATAAACAAATCAATGAGAGTTTTGCTTTGACAAATACTTATTTTTCGATGTAAAATTTTATGGGTTAGCAACAGGAGCACTTGGGCAATATCAGTACATAGAGATAGTAAACTCCTTTTTAGTAAATCGCGCAGAGGAATGGGCATGTGTACGACTGGATCGTGATTTCAATTCCCACACAAGACCCCACTTTATGTCCATTGATTATACGTTTTGTAAAGTCCCCGCGACATAGGGTTCATACCCTGGCTGGAAGCAGCCTTAAAAAAAAAAGAAAACACTGAATAGGGTTCCTCAGAGTATGTCCTATAGGATAGACTCCTGCTCCATGAACCCTTAGAGTAAAATTTTAACTAGGTAGCAATGAAAAATTACCCGATTGTGTAAGACGTTCTGATTTTAGGGTAAGTAGGTAATACGGATTCGCTCAAATCTCCCTCAAACGGAGGGTACCAAAGTCATGTATATCATACTTCATAAATAGATTAATTCGTTACTCATCTCAATAAAAATAGTGTTAATTTCTAACTTTGCAAGCCTTGTCTTATTTCTACTGCATATTTTTTATAAGCTTTTCATCCCCAGAATGAGCATACATACAGGACCTGACAACAATAGGTACGCACGCCACCCGCCGGTGATTTCATTAAAACCAACGATCCTCCATTCTCGCAGTTTACCATCTTCATAGAAGCAAACAACATCGTTATGCATCCTATTGAATATAACGATAGATATAACATAAACGATCAATAGAAAAAATCTGAATCATCATTCGAACGCTCGCTCGAATCTATTGATTACAGACGAGCATTGACCGGTATGCGTCAGTCATGAAATCATATCTATACATTTACTAATGGCCGCGATTTCTGGAATCTTTTTGGCATAAAGGATGATTTATGTTGGACTGAGCTGTGAACGTACCAGATCGGAGCCGTGGTACACCAGAGAACATGTATAGAACGTTGATCAACGAGGTACAGCTGAACCTCGTATATAATTCAGACCCTACCTTTTAGTACCATTTCAAGGGTTATGGCATGGCTCCAATATCAGTATAACTAGCAGAACTATAAGAAAAAAAAAATCATCTTTAATGTTGAGTTATTTTTAACCCTCGATGCAAACAGAGGGGTGTTTTAAGTGTGTCCAGTCCAAACGAGTGGACAGATTTGGATGCATTAGAAATTTAGTTTAATGGGGATGATTCCTGTTTGATAAAAAAACCGTTCAGCCGTTTTGAAGATAATCAACATTTAATCTTATGTGTCGGGACTTTTTTAATGTGTATACATTTGATTATTGCAGTTCAGCTCATTTAAGCACAGGCATTCTGGCATAAGTTACTTCGAACGTGGTTTCGCAAGTGAATATTTTGCTGCTCTCTTACTCATCATCTGGTACATTTTCTATGTAACTTTCTAGGACAGCAATGAAAACTGTTAGGTTGACCCCATTCTTAAGCGAGGCTAAACGGCACTTCGGGTAATTTAGCCAACATTCTACATTTTGGTTTTACACTCAAGGTCTAAGTTCATCTCACTGTACGAAATACCGTTTTATAAGAATGAATAAATTCCTGACATTTCAAAAAGGCAATAATAAAACATTTCTTCCGATTTGGCCGCTGGATGCTATCCCAAAAATTAATTAAAATCGATATAAGGTTTTGGAGGTTTTTGTGGGTGGATCGCAATAGGCGAAGTAGGTACTTTTGCATGTAACGTAGGCGGGACCGAAGTTAGCAACTTGATATTAAATTCAGTTTAATTCGGAAACCCCAACAAGTTATATTACTGCTTACAAAGCTTCACAGTCAGAACAGTTTGAAATACAGACATACCTTATTAACCCAATCCACTTGTATACGTCACTTTTACCTTACTGGCTAGTTATCATTTTATTGCTTTCTGAACCTTATTAAAAAATCGATAGGTAATTTAAAAGGTTTTATTTTTCAATAAATAATTTAAATTTGCACCTCAATGCATAAAAAAAATCAGAGAACGATAATATTAAATACATTGTTTCCATTTTTTGTTAGATCATCTTCAATCATTTATCCGCAAATAAATGCTTCCGTGAGAAAAATATACTGTAAAGTGTTTTCTGACATGCAATTTTAGTTGAACGCTAGTTGCTAACTCTTGAAATAGCATCAAGATCTGAGGCTTATTTGGCCTAGGACGGCCAATAGTGACAAAAATGGTTGTCTGTAAAATCGGTTTACGGACGATAATTTTACGTGATAACGTCAAAAGAAAACATTGGCGACATTGTAATAAACAACCATGCCTGTGACAGCTTTAGTAGAGCATGCGCCCGACGGCCACAACACTTCAACTTAACAGCAGGCCGAATCACCATCTCCATTCGGGTTGCTCAGCAACCAGTCAATAACGTGACTTTTTTTAGACACTTTTGCGTGAGTGCAACCGGTCATCGATTTATAAGACATTATCACGTCAAAAAAATGTAACCCAAGAAGGGCAAATGTACCTACAGACCGGCAAAATTGAGGGCACAGGGCGCACCCATTCCCTATCGCGCGATGTACTTAGGTAGTACCAGTGTACTGATTTGACCCCCCCCCCTGCCCGTCGCGCGAGGTAGTTAGGTGGTATCGAGTGAAATCATTTGCACCCACCCCCTGACGTAGAAAGGGGTGTCTGGCATGGTCAGTGCCTAGGGCGGCCAACACTGCAAATCTGCCTCTGATCAAGATCATGGAAGAAGACTTTATCTGAGCCTTAGAGGTCGTCCATTAATCAGGTGAGGCTCGAAAATGGGGGAGGGGGTGCGGAAAAAAATATAAAATGTCACCAGGGGGGAGGGGTTGTGTTGAAGATGGCACGTGTATTTTTTTAGGGGGATCCTTAAACCATGGTGTCTAGTGACTCTTCACACTTGACCGACTTTAAATCAATTGCCCCCAAGGGTAGTACGAGCAACTCGCAATTGACTGCGAGACTCAAACTCGTGTGAAATATGTTGAGATATTTTTTGTAGGTACCAAAAACACGTGATGTTGGATAGGGGAGAAGCGGCTAGTATAAAACCTCACTACGTATTACCGGAGGGATGGGGGGGGGGGGTCAAAAAGTGGCATGACGTGATTAATGGACAACCCCTTACTGCTTGTTTTTGAAATGAAAAAGCTTGTAAAAATAATGGTGAGGTTTATTTAATACGAAACGATATGATAGTGTAACAACTAATTGTCTGTACAATAATGTAAGCAAATATTTTTATAGTGCCACCTTATTAAGACTTGTAATTGGTTCTCCAATAACTGAGTATTTATTATATTAACTATACTTCTAAGTACCCATTTAAATAAATAAAAGAACTATCATTTATTAGTATAGTTTATATGTAGGTATAATACATGCCTATTATTTATACTAATATTAAAAAGCTGAAGAGTTTGTTTGGTTAAACACGATAATCTCAGAAACTACTGGATAAAATAAAAAAAACATTATAAGCCAATAGTGTCGGATAGCTCATTTACTGGACATAGGAGTGGAGCATCAATGAAAAACATTGCAAAAACCGGGAAAATTGACGCAGACGAAGTTTCGCGGGTCAGCTAGTGTGTATACATATATAGTGGAGATAAGTCCGTGGTAATTCGGAGTGGGCCGCTAGCGATCAATGCATATTCACGCTGACACAAACTAAAAAAATAATAAAACCAAAAGTCTGACAAACGAATCATCAGTTATTTACATATTACACCAATTCTATTTACCTATAATCGGGAGACATAATCCGTTTGTAGACACTACATATAATCGTTTATACCTACTTAGGTATATATTTGAGATAAAACCGATTCTGAAGACGCAGTTTAGTCTCAGATAATACGTGAATTACGCATTAAAACTAATTTATTTAAGTCGCAGTCTCATTGCAAAACTATTTAGCAAACTAACATCATAAGCAGAACTCGTATTGTATCCATTGACGTCACATTTGGTTAATAACATGAAGGATTTTGTACCTACTGCATACAGACAACAGTCTCTTAAAAATATGTACAATAATCTAATCGCTGTATTGGCCAGTTGTGCTCATTTCTTATCTGGTACTTCAATCGATTTTAAGTCAATTTCTTTTGTATAGGAACAATAGCATAAAACAGTTTTGTAATGTAGAACATTGTTAAAGTGGCTTATTACTAGAGATCTGACGCAAAATTGAAGCTGCCTAAAATGCGACTTATTATAGTGTCATTTTAAGCTGTCACACTGTCAATTAGTAGTTCACTGAATTTGAATTTGCAAAACAAAATCAGACACCCCGAGAACAGTAGGTACCCCGAGCGCATACCACAGATTGATTTTACTATTATACAATAGACGACTAGTACTAGTTTTAGAGCGCGTCTCGTCCCGCGCGCGAATATGATCTATTTTTAATATGAGATTCGCAGTTTTGCGCGCGCAACGACGTCATTCCGACGTCAGTCTATTCCATTAGAGTTTCTGCCCGTTGTCTAGGGGCTGTAATCCTTTCTTATATCTTATCTACTTTTTATACATAAGGAGATTTAACAATTATCTACACTCATACACCATTTACAAGTAGTATGACCAAATGCGAAGGCAGGACTTGACAGAACCCTATCTCTTTTTAAGACAGGTTAAATGAAATAGAAGAAAACACAAAGCAGTACCTAATTAATAGTGAAACATTAGGACAAGCAATCTACTAGTTAATAAACTCGACAGAGACTGCAAATTAATAGACGCTTAGATACAGTATTCTCAAAGATATTTTGTTTATAAATGGGTGTAGTAGTCTAATAGATTATAAGAATAAGCTACCGTTTTAACATCCCTATTTTTATCCAAGTTATTTTTAGAAAACAGGTGTGTCTATTTTAAAGAATCTTTACTGGTTTTAGCTGTATGGATACCCCAGGGTTAACAATAGCTGCAGTTTTCATTGAATATCGAGACAATTCTAATATATCGGATGTAGTTTTAAGCTGATGCAGCACAGTTGGACAACGTGCAGGGCAGTACTCATTCGGCTCAGTTTATAAAATAAAGTAACAAAACGAGACGAGCTTTTGTTAGATTTTAGTCGATATTTTGTCCGATTTATATTTTTACGAAATTATTTAAAGTACCTGGCTTAAAAATTGTTTGTTTGAAACGATTTTTAAGCGGATAAAACATTTAGTAATCAGTAAGAACTATTACTTTTATTACTGTTCGGCTTGAACATCGATCAGAGAAACAAACGAAATACAAGTCTAATAGTTATTCTTAGATAAAGCAAAAGTTACTTTTATATTGTGAGAATACAAAGGATATCCCTCAAACAGATAATTAAATTCAAATACCAGTGAACGTGAAGCATAATACAAACCGCGCAATAACGCGAAGAAAGGGCGACAAAGTCATAAACAAATACAAAATGTAATAAACCACTCACCCCGGTGCTGACTAGCGAGAGCATAATCCTCTCGTTCAGAGCGAGTGTCTCCCCTTGCTTCATTTTTATACGCTTCTTGTCGAGGCACTTCATAGCGTACATTTTCCCCGTATCCGCCTTCCGACAACCGTACACCTGTACATATATACAATATGTAAATAAGGTATTTATCTACCGAGCATAACGTTCTGTTGCCAAATTTTATCTGCTGGCTACATATGCCTAAAAGGTTATGTTCAAAGAGATCGTTACTCTTTGCATCATCGTGTATAGAATTTATTATATTTCTGTCAATTCTCAACGACAGCACTCATTCATTTGTATACAATATCATAGCCAAGCAATCTCAGATGTGTATTTAAAAAATGATAAATGTTTACATTCGCGTATACACAAACTACACCACAAAAGAATGTAGGAAATGCTTCTCATTTCATTTATAGAAATATGTACAAGAATAACTGAACAAATCGTTGAATACAGGTCGCCTGATACTGATCTCTGTTCACTGCGTTTACAAATACAGAGCAAGTGAAATAATGCCTACACGAATAGTGTTCAGAATGCAATATTTTGTAGAATATTTGCAATATAAGATTATTGGTAATTGGTATAATAATAATATCTTGGGACAACTCACGCAACGTCATCTGATCCAAAACTATGCAGATCTTGTACAGACAACTGATAAAGATACTTATATATCTCTAAATACATACATACTATTGATAAATTACACCCAGACACAGAATAAAACATATTGCTGATCACACAAAGTTTTATCCTGGGTGGGGATCGAACCCACGACCTCCGGCTTAGCAGTCAGAGTGACTAACCACTAGACCAGTCAATGTGGTGATTGTAATAAAGACTATCTCTATTAGGTGCTAAAATAATTCAAGCGTTAAAATCCATCACTATGCCAGTGGGGAACCAAGACGGCTTTATTACACCTACGAAGCGGCTTTCCGTTCTCTGAGATGAATATGAATATAGTAAACGTGGTGCAAGCCCAGAATGCTAATGATATTAGGTTTGGATCCTACTTCGAGACTTGCGTAACTAACTTGGTACTTTGATACTTCTAATTTCAATTGTCTTACCTCGCCGAAGCCGCCTCGTCCAATAATACGATGCACGCTGAAGTCGTTCATTGTGAGCTGTATGTTTAATTCTAAATTTTTCCATTGACAAAATCTTGTGTATTTGTCACTGTAACAAATTATGGCAACATTAAACTTCTATCCAAACTTCGACGACCATCAAACAGATGACGGCAATTTACCTTTCTAAGAAATTTTTAAATGGCTCCCCTCGTAGATGTTGGAAGATTTCCTCAATGTAGGGCTAAAATAAACAATTTGTTTATCATTAAATCTCTCTTTACGAATCGAGTTATGTTTTTCAAAGTCAAATATGCGTACCTCAAATAGATTCGGTGGCACTTCATGCTTCATTAAATATTTTTGTACATGCGCTACACACTCTTTAGAATAATCCTGAAAGAAACACATGTTTGATTTAAAGAATAATAAAATAAACACGTTCGAGGACGATTCAAAATAGTTAGAGGCTAAGTAAATTGGGCTACATTAACATTAAAGGAGTATTCGTTGGTTTCTTCCACTACATTATACAGCAGAAGATTTGATTTTACAGGCTAAAAACGTATGATTAGCAAGTTGTTTTTTGTTATTGACAGAAATACGCCGATATATTACACCTACATTAAACATCTAAAAATAATAATATTCATTTCCAGTAAATAGACTAAAAGTAAAGAAGATAAAAATACTACACGTAAAAGTTTCCGCATATCAATTCAGTCAAGAAGTAACTGCATTTCTAGCTGGGAGTTTCACATTGGAGTCTCAACTGTATAAATTATGAGTCAGTGCATCTTCGAGACTTGGAGGATCATAAAAGTTGAAAACCTATTTGACACGTGAAGGAAAAACTTTTAAATTTGTCGCTGCTACCGTCACAATATCCTTAGTGGTTATATTTCCCTTAAAAGTATTAAAAGAACTTATAAAGGAGAGAAAAACAATAAAGAATATCTGGCAAGTGACATTTCGCAAGCTTCCTTCGACGAAAAAGACCAAAATGAGTTATTTGTATTGCACGTTACCACAACGTCTATTTTTGCTTATAAGGTATTATAAAGGCAACGTTATCATTGTCATATTGCATATCCGTACAAGTTATGCAAATCTCAGCCTTAGTGAAATTTAATTTAATGGTTTCTCTTGAAAGTGGTGAACTTAATTGTCAATGGAACGTTGGTATTAAGACTCTGGTGTATGTAATAAAACCTAGCGAATCCCGAAGCAGTTGAGTCTATTTCTCAACAAGTTTGATTAGAAATCAATAGAGCAGTCCTCATCGACGTGTTTGTTTTTATTATCACCCGCAGCGAGAATGCGATCTTTGATAATAGCAACAATCTAGACTGGCTTTTCTTTCTTTTGTACGATACTTTTGAATTTGAAGTGACTTTGAAGAATATTTTTTGGAGTTCAAATGCTTCTTGTTATTTATAGTAATGGTGGTAAAAAAGTCCCTCACTTAATCATGATTAATAAACCTATACCACTATTTTTATATATGTTTGGCTATATAAAAATAGTGTCTGATTTAGTTATCAACATGATTCCGAATTTAGCAATGGGGTACTAAGCCTCGTATCTCTTACTGTAATATTTGTAGGTAAAGGTACTTATGAACCTAGAAAATTTCAGAATGTTATTTAGCAGATCGCTAAGTCAAAAAATTACCATTACATTACAGAAGGTTGAATTTCAAAAACAAATATCCGACGATAAGCTATTTATTATTATTGAAGGCTTATGCGGATGTTAGTGGGCAGTCAGCCAACACTACTAACGAGCCTCATTATACAAACAACAGTCGCTCTAGCCGGATACAACGCTTAGGACCTCTTGTTTCGCAATTTCTATACTAACCATGTACACCTTTTGAATTGTAAGCTTTTAAAGAGAAATACTCGTTGGAAGGGAAACAGACGTCTATATTTATAACGTTGTACGCTTGAAACTTTGCCGAGTATCATCTGAATGGTTGTAGTAGTTTTTCATTCGCAGCAACCCTTTTCTCTCCAAACAGATTCATCCAAAACTTTCCCGACAAAAATGTGAAACTAACATTCTCGAAAAACATCAGCGCCATATGTGACTTTTGGCAACAAGGTCCAATAACAGAGTTGTTGGCCACCAACTGTATACAACCTTCCAAGTTGCGAATAATACCGCGATGTTAGATTACAAACTATTTGAAAAGCAAAACCACGGGCACATCGGTGTGAAGCTTGCAGATAGTATCACTTTGTAACCACACATTTCATTAGATTTAAAGCTTTTACATAATTGAAATATGTTTCGAACTCAAAAGGGCTCGCGTCGGCATCGTGGCACGACTTTACAAAGAGCAGGTAGAGTGAATGAGATCGATGTGATTTTCAATGAAGTTGTACATTCTCAGTTTTTATTACTTCAGCTTTTATGTCGATAACGTTTTTGTTAATTAAGGGTAGACTAAGCGAAACAGGGTTCAACTCTGTCAAAAATTTAGATGATAACTTAAATGTTAGGACACAAAATTGTCTAACTAGCCAAAGAGTTCTAGTAGATTATATAAATAAGTTTAAGGATATGTCTTAATGTTATCCCCTAAATAAATATTGTAGTTGCAAAAAAATACAAAAACTAGGATTTTCGTGTTATCATAGTTATGGCGTTTGTAATCTAACATATGTACGAATGAATATTGGACTTTATTTTGTCCTGCGGACTGTGAAGTAATGGTTGTGAGCGGCAAAACAAGGCGGGTGGCCTTGTCGCTGTGTGCGTAGCGTTACATAAATATTTCCTAGGTGTAATGCCTCCTTAATACAAGCCTGTAACTTTGCATTTTGATGTCTATCCAAATATGTGATACAATCACAGTTAAAATGGCATGAATTTTGGTATATAACAAAGCGAATATTTGACTTTACCCCACGATTTTATACAACGATGCTTTTACAAGCAAAGTTCAGTGAAAATCTCCTAGGGTAACGGAGATAATCCCAAGAATTAAAACCGACCGGTCGACGAGAGGAGCGGCTGCCGTATCTCCCGAATAAACATACTTATATACTTACGTACTAAAATACCTGAACTTTTACATCAGTTTAAACGTACGGTATCAAAATGCTCATTATCCTTGGAAGCAGCGAGTTTGTAGAGATTATTAAAACAGCTAATCTTAATGTTGTCGGTGTGAATATGGCATAACGCTGGTGCCTGTTTGAAATAGGTCACCGATTCGTGCCTGACTACTGTCGATTTTAAATGGCGAATAATCGAATCGGTAAACAATCGTTCATCTGCTTTAGGCTTATAGAGTAGCGTATGGCTTCTACTAATAATACCTACAGTTTTTGCATACTCACATGTGGATGATTCGTGCCTGACTACTGTCGATTTTAGATAGCGAATAATCGAATCGGTAAACAATCGTTCATCTGCTTTGGGCTTATACAGTAGCGTATGGCTTCTACCGAAAATACCTACAGATTTTGCATACTCACATGTGAATGTGCTAGTAGTTCTTTCATAATAAAATTGTCATAAATATCTCTCGCGATCCGCCGCCTTTCTTCTACACATTCTTGCTTTTCGTATAATTTAATCTGTTGAAGAAGTATAAAGTTTACATACCAGTTTAAAGTTCATGTTTATTCAATGACGAAAACAAGTATAACATGGCTTATAATTTACCTCTTCATAAAATTTTAATTGTGGCACTGGTTCCTCTGACGTCTGTTCACAGAATTCCTTAAATAATAAATAACCTGAAACAAAAAAAAATCGTTAACAGATGGACATATTTACGGTCAAGCCTGTCTGCATTAAAGGTTTGGTTTGGAAAAAAGAACTGGTATAAATAGGTATTAAAACCTACAGAATCCACTAAAAGTGGCTTAAAAGAGAAGTAAAGTCAGCTTGAGTCCATGGCACATACCGTAGTACATGCTAACAGATTACTATTCTCGTAATAGTTCAATACACAGCATAAAGATACCAGTGTATTGAACTACTGCTACAGTATCTAATCGAGCAATGAAAATGTGCTCTCTGCGAGATAAACGCTGAAGTTAGCCGGTCTTTGCCCACCATGAGAGGAATCTTCGCAATAGTGGTAAATGGTTGAGGTTTTATAAAACAAACTATAGACTCTATAAGTTTGAAAATAAATCATTCATATTTTTATTTTATTTCAAAAGCCTCTCAACTCCTGAATGGCTTCCCTATCAACCAATGAAAATGCACTCTCAGTATTAACATTGTTTGTTTTTTCTTATCAGGTTCAATGTACGATAAAAGAGGACCAATCGATTTAGGCCTATTCAAAATACTTACTAAGTTATGACATTTTTTTTTAAAGAAACTATGCGGGTTTGGGCCCCACATTACTAGCAATCTTGTTAACCTCTCCAGCTAAGCTCAAAGAATAAATTTTATCAGATTAAATGTTTATGTGCAATCATTTAGTGTGTTATGTGAAGTTACATGTAATGGATAGATATAATAAAATATATACTTAATAGTATTATAAAGAGGTAAAGTTTGTGATTTTGTGGGTTTGTGACGTTTGGTTTGGATTGGGTAATCTCTGGATTTACTGTTTTACTATAGAAAGCCACGTTATTTGTGAGTATCATGGGTTTTATAACATCACGCTACGACCCATACGAGCGGAGCATCAATGAAAAATGTTGCAAAAACGGGGAAAACGACGCAAACGATGTACGCGGGTCAGCTAGTGGATTGATAAAGGCGAACCCTCCCCTGGAACTTTTACCTTTACAGGTAAAAGTTCCAGGGGAGGGTTCGCCTTTATCAATCCACTAGCATTACTGATGTTGAAATCTATTGTTTTGTATAACTGACGAGCATTTGCCTCTAGTGTGATAATCTATGACCACAATCGCTCTGCCAAGAATGAATCGACGAAGAAGAAGTAACAATCCAAGATTCGATTGTGAGCATTTGCCTAAATCAGTTGTTGGTACATTGTCGTGTGAAGCGGTTTATGCTATTTACGATATCGTAATTTATTGCAAAATTATTTTTGTTTGATCAACAGGTGGTTGTGGTGGACCGTATATCAAAAACGATGATTAAGCTATACATTGTTTCACGAGTGTAACAAATTGGATCCATAGTTACAGGTTACGCACTATAAACCTCAGTTCTTCTCACTCACTGATGTAATAGTTAATGAACTGTTACATTACAGGCGAACGCTCTCGATGAGGGATGATCGATCTGATTCAGTCAAAGTGTTGCACATGATGGCTTGCTCACGATATCACTAGGTTTGCGTCAAATGCATGATAACATCAATGTACAGCAATCAATATTAATAAACAACAAACATGCGACAATAAGCGTAATTGCAACTGATTACACAATCTAATACAGTCGCTTAAACAATATATAAAAGTACCTACATATTAATTACTAGAGAGTTCCGTAAGTCAGTGGCGACTGAGCAAATTAGAAGGATCTGCAAGGCTTAACAACGATAGAACTGACGGTCCACAGATAGGTGACCGTTTTCGAAAAATATCAGAACTCTCCGTGACAAGGAGAACACATTATGCCATTGGTCAGGCGCCTAATCTGTCACCGATCGTGTCGGATTACCGTCCTATGAGAATGAGTGAATATAGTGCACTTGTATCTGCGCTGACACTAATGCACTATATCACCTGCGTAGTTGGCTATCCTCTGATAAGATTGGCCGCCTGGACTGAAGTGTATGTGAGTGTGTGTTTGTTACTTCTTCACATCTAAACGGCTGGAGCGATTTTAATAAAATTTGATAAGGAATTAGCTGACACCCTGGATTAACACATAGGCTAATAAATCGCAGGTAACACCGCGGGGCACAGCTAGTAATATTATAAAGCTGAAGAGTTTGTTTGTTTGTCTCAGGAAATACTGGTCCGAATTGAAAAATTAGGTTTTACGGTGTGACAGCTTATTTATCGAGGAAGGCTAAAGGCTACGGCCAATAGGAGCGGAGCCGCTGAAAAATGTTGCAAAAATTGGGAAAATTTACTTTTAGTTCATGTTGCGCGGGTCAGCTATGATATAGTGTTCTATATATAAGCTTAAACCATTTTATTTTTGAGCCAATGTATTCACATCTACCTACCTTTCCGTGTTTATTGAGTTGTGTTCAAATGTTTGTTTCATTTGTGTGTCATTTGATAATGTCGCTTGGTAATTATTAAAAAGTGTGTTTTTAGTTAAATTCTCATGTAAGTGAATGTAATTCTTTATGAGAATAAAGTTTCTTAGACCCGAAACCGTGGAAGATGATCTATAGTATAGATCATCAACTAGTAGTAGTAGTATAGATTCTATACTGATATTATAAAGATAAAGAGTTTGTTTGTTTGAACGCGATAATCTCATGAAGTACGGTTTGAATTGAAAAAAAATATTTTACTGTTGGATAGTTCATCTATCGAGAAAGGCTTTAGACTATATAACAACACGCAACGACCAGCGGAGCAACAAGGAAAAATGTTGCAAAAACGAGTAAAATTGACGTATACGAAGTTGCGCGGGTCAGCTAGTATTATTAAAAGTACCTGATGACCGACCGAGCTTCGCTCGACATTTTTTTCTTAAACGTCGTTTTCTAAAAATTAAACATAGCTAGATCGTTTTTTCGCCCCCGAAACCCCCTCCTTACTAAATTTCATGAAAATCGTTGGAGCCGTTGTCGAGATTCAGTTTATATATATATATATATATATATATATATATATATATATATATATATATATACAAGAATTGTTCGTTTATAGGAATATATATAATAAGATTACAAATGTAATGTCCTACACAAAATTAATAACATGTCTGATCTTATGTGGACAATCCTGACGGTTTTATCATTTCGACGAGACAAGAATTCTATCCCACCATAATTATGTGACAAGGAATGATTTCGCCAAGGCAAGAACATTTTAATAAATCAAGAGCCAGTGACAGAGCGCAGCTGAATGTAGCTCTCTCTGCCGAGAGATTAAAAGACAATCAACAATGAATGTCAAATTCGTGATCGAAGTTAACATAGAGATGGTTAGATATACACAGCTTCCTGATTTGGAGTACTAATTTATTTAAGAAGAAAAATAGTCTAGTAAATGTCTTAGAATAAATGAGGAGGTACTTACTTCAATACCTAAATTAGGAAATGAAACATGACGAACCTACTGAAAACTTTGCGTTACGCTAATGTTCGTCAAATAATATTTTTTTCATTAAATAAATAAATAGCTTCTACTCGCGGCTTCCCTCCGTCCCGTATCGAACCGCAATCAAAAGTCATCCTCTAACTTCCAACTATATTCATATCAAATTTCATCTAGACCAGACCAGTATCTTCGAAGAATACCAAATGCAAACTATATTAGTATCTAGATTTAGACACAGATCTCACAGCAGTGTGTCAGCCTGAAGCGGCGGTAGTCTAATAGCTAAGGTGTCGGACTCGCAATCGTGAGGTCGCGGTTTCGAGTCCTAGCCATTATACTACCGACATGAACCCACACGCCTAACACAAGCTTAGCTGGATAAGTTAACAGGATTGCTAGTGATGTGGGATCTACAATATTCTTCAAATAAATCTATCTTAAAAAAAAGTACAGTAAATTATGAAATAAATCATTTATAGAAATTGAAGAAGGATATGTATGATATGATCTTGATTTACTTTTTAAACGGTTAACGAACTTGACATCACGGCTACTCTTTTTAAATTGCCAATGTTTTTAATTTTCTTCATAACCAAAAGCCATAAAATATAGTAAGACTAAACATGAATGCACTCTAAAGGCGACAATATTTACTTCATCTATTACTGAAAACGTCATTAAAGTCATATTTGTGTATGTGCCAAGAGAGCGTGTTTTGGCGAATTTCCATAAGAAGCTTTCACTGAAGAGCTTTATCAATGAAGTATTTGAGTCTATTCAACGGCAAACGTTTCAGAGTTGTGCCAATATTTACAATAATTTATAATAATTTCTTACTTGAAGCAAGGCAAAACTTGCTTTTAGTAGTTGAATGTTAGGAAAGTGTTAACAGATTATGCACCTTTTAAATGTAAATGCCGTTGCATGATTTTCGATGAAATATAGCATATATTTACATAATTATATTGATATATAACATAATTATATTGATCGTATCTTGATTGATATCAACATTCAGACACCTGATAATCAATAATCGCCACACAGCATAACAAATATTGTAAAAAGATAATGTGTGTATATATTATAAGATCACTTTCTTAATAATTGAAGATTTCATAAAACAAAGCTACAACCCATCCCGATTAAATTAATTAATAAAAAAACCGGGCAAGAGCATGTCGGACCATGCTCAGAGTAGGGTTCCGCAGCCATTATCTATAATAATAATATACATAAAAATGAATCCCTATTTCCCTTGGTCATGAGATAACTAGAGAACGACTTTACCGATTTCATTCATTCTTTTGTTTTTAGTTTTCTAATACTCTAACGGAGGTTCTTATGTAAAAAATGCGGTACGAAGTTCGCCGGGACAGCTAGTTACAAACTGCATATGAAAAAAAACGATTTGAATAATTGCGTATTTTCATGGCACTTACGTCCTTTTGTTGAGAATCGCAATTTTTCGGCAATAACTCAATGACGGTATATCTATAAAATAATTTCAGTTTAATGTATTTACGCGCTACCTTTGCGATATTTAAATATTTTTTGGTTACACTAAGGGATTTGATTGGATATCATCTAAGACCGAGCCTAAATTTGACTATCTAAACACTTTCTATTCAATCTTTTCTGACAATCTTTCGCTTTATCTTCAGGTCCCTGTCATTATTTGTAATGGAAAGTACTCATGATTACCAACCTATCATTTGCCATCAGAGTCCCAGTCCCTACATATAGGTTTCATTATCAGATCAGCACCCGTGACCATGACCGTTGCGATACGGTCGAAACGTCGGGCAATATCACAAAGGTTTATCCTTGAAATAAAATATTTACGCGATTAAGACCCGTAGCTTATAAAATTATATAATAGATCGGCATATTTTTTGTTTTTTTATAATACTTTTTTTCATTATCATAATATTGCATTGTCGCGTACAATATATATTGGACTAATGGACTTATTATAAGTACTAGCTGTCCCGCGCAACTTCGTCTGCGTAAATTTTCCCCGTTTTTGCAACATTTATTATTGCTGCTCCGCTCCTATATAGTAAAATATTTTTTCAATTCGTATAAGTAGTTCCTTAGATTACCGCGTTCAAACAAACAAACAAACTCTTCAGCTTTATAATATTAGTATAGATGTGACATTTCAGCTCAATCAACCACTAAAATTGGAAGCTACAACTTATACCTACATAAGAATAGCAATTTAATAAAAATCTTGTAAAAACTGGATCCAAATTTGTTAATCTGTTTGGGTGCTACGACGATTCACAATTATAAAAACTTTTTTGCGTCTAGGGTTTCTTATTTCCTGCCTGTATACACAGATAACAAACCACAACGCATCAAAACACTGGTTATTTCGCCAGCTTTATGTCAAACTACTGTACGTGTCGGTGGATTTGTTCAATGTAACGATAGTTAGAGCCAACTTGACAGAACTACAAATCTAGAGAAGTTACAATGGAGCTATGTATTGTGAACCTGTATTAGGTTTCCTCGTAATGGGTATCTAAGAACCTATTCTATATCATACCTAAAGTAACTAATATGACTAAGTAGAGTAGTTTTATCCTAGATAATATTAAACGATTATTCGATGGTAAAACCATACTTATCTAAGTTCTAGTTTACCTGAGAAAACCAAAGGCCGTCAATCTAATCCTACTCGACTCATTAAACAGACGTTTATTTTCTAATAGAATTTCAACGCCAGGGAAATACGCTTTAATGGATATAAAATCTATATAGGTATTGTCTATAAAGGAACGAGCGTCGCGCACCCCTACAATGTCCAGTTCAGGGCATCCGATAAAGTTATTTACTGCAAGTGGAAATGGGGCCACCGTAAATTGCGTTTGCAACTTGTTCCCTGGAGCCTTGGTGCAATATCGCCTTCGCGACCAAGTCCAGACATTTTAGACTTCTAAGAACTTACAGGGACGTTTTAAAAAAAATTACTACCGAAAGTAATGATCGCCTGAATATCTCAAAAAGTAAAGCTTCGTTATCGAATAATGTATACTTTTGACTGTCTCTGTGGCGCGGTGGGAGTATATCCGACTGCTACGCAAGAGGTCGTGGGCTCGATCCCCACCCAGGATAAAACGTTGTGTGATGAGCACGATGGTTTATTCTGTGTCTGGGTGTTATTTATCTATAATATGTATGTTTTTAGAAATATATTAGTATGTTTATCAGTTGTCTGGTTTCCATAGTACAAGCTCTGCTTAGTTTGGGATCAGATAGCGTTGTATGAGTTGTCCCAAGATATATATAGTATTAAATAAAGACTAGCCAGTTACTTAGCAGATAGATACATTAATTATGACCGTAAACGTTCACTTGCTTCCAACGTACGATCGAAGAGATCACACTTAGAACCGACCAATGTTCTTTGAAGCACAGAAGCGTGACATTTTCGATAACGTTCATATTGATGGTTTCGAATGTATCAACGGTAATCGAAATCATCAACACAAATTATGCGTAGTATGTCGTAATTTAAATTTAATGTAAGTAAACTATATTTTTCTTGACAATTACGTTTTAATATCAACAAGAATATAATGTTTCATAAATTATTATTACAGGGTAGGATCTTAATCAGCAATTTCCTGCAGCTCCGTTCAGTATATTTATTAAGTAGAAACGCGGCGCGACAACTGTGCTCGCAAAGATATAGCGTCATAACATTAATTCCGGTCATGAGCCAGTCGACACCATAAATCACAATCCGATCTACGAGGGCGGGTTCCATTGACGCCTCCGAAAAAAACGGAACTCGCCAATGAACTCTACGTACACAAGTATAACGGCTAACTAGTTCAAATTGTTCATGTCACACGTAAAAATTACAGAGGTCGTTATAATGCGACAAACAGAGCTATATTTCTATTAACGTCATTTATATGTGCACACATGTCTAGGAACTGAAACGCTAATTGTAGGAGAAACAACTATAAAGGTTCATTTCCGAGCATCGCGACCGATCGCGAGCCTTTAGGCTCAAGTAAAAAAAATCAAAACGCAACAATGGCTGGAAAGTTTCAACGTTTTCAGAAATTCCTTTCAATGGCATTGTCTTTTGATTCGCTGCGAGTCACTGATATATAGGCCAGATAAAGATACTTTAGCACCCACGTGCTTTATCTTGTTGAAAGCGCAACCCTTAATCATAGCCTCTTTTGAAACTTTAAAAAGACGAATCTACTTTCTTCATACTTACAGCTGGACACAATTCAATAGATGTGGCTGAATATAGAAATTGCAACATTTGGGAGTTTGAATCTTGTAAATTCATACTTAATAGGACATACTTAAATGGTAAGGTATATCTATGGGGACGTTGTTTATGCGTGTAGATAATATATAAACTAGTACGACAGATAATAATGTGAACCGTTGACGGACCCGGTGAGGCTGTTTTAACAAGCTTACAAAGCAATTTCCTTGTGAAAATAATTTGAAGAGCCAATATCAGTATACAAAATGTAGCTACCTTTCATATATTGCAGGGAATAGAATGTGCATAATATGCTGAAGTTTATAATAAATGTATATATATACCTCGTCGCTTACCCAGCCACTTATGAACCAGTTCAATTACATCGCGTGGACATTTTTCTCTATTAATAAATTGTATAAAAAGGAAACATTATGGCAAATAGTTTGACCTTAAAACGGACGAATAAATTTGCTTTGAGTACTCTTAATTACTAATAAAGCGTTTGCATTATTTGAATAACTTACATTACTACGCAGCATTACGTAAATGCCTCTAAAGCAAATATTCCAATTACTAGTGATATATTACAGTTTTTATTGCAATACCAGTAAGGGATAGATCTGTAAGTGTGCCATAAACCCACACGTTTTCTCGAGAGAAATCTTCGATATCGAAGTCTCACTAGCGCCCAGTGGACCTAGATACAGATGCAGTAGACAGGTACAGATTGACACTTGTGTAAACATCAAACTTCGCTTTAAGCCTCCAATTTACATTCACCGTTTTAATATTGTACATATACGTCAGATGATCAAAAGTGATGAGAAGTTGTAGGTACATCATTGTTGTGGAGAAAGGAAGAGTTTTAACTATGGTGGATAGGGCAATATCTCGCTCCAAAAAAAGAAAAAAAGACTGCAACTTTCCTAGACTACATTTTTTATTTCTAACAGCATCAGCTTCTAGTTAGACCAGATTCGGCTGAATATTAATGAGTGTCTAGGCGGGGCGACAATTCCGGATGTCGTCAATCGAACGTGGCAGAAATATTCTACTGTTAGACCATATCGTCAGGACATTATTTGATAGACTAAATTCAAATTTAAAAATTAAAGTCCTAACTTATTCAATCACTCGGCAACGCCCAGGCCAAACCCTTAACATAGAAAGCTAAATATTTTGCAGAGAGGTTTATTTTATGACAAGGGATAAAAAAAGTATTTCAACCAACCAGAGGTCTAAGAGAGTCATACTGGTGGAGTTGCTAGCTATACTTAATCAAACTATATATTTAAGAGAACTAAGGCGGCAACCGAATCATCCCTCAGAGATGTGGTGTGACACTTGATTTTGACATTCGGTTCCAAAATGTAATGTTACCAGAATTCATTCAAACTCATTAGGATTTAGTACCTAACGGGCCTAGTAGTAAAGAAAATGCGAACGAGTAAGAAGAAAATTATCCTTAGTGACATGAGACAACTTCATTAGAGGCAAAGCAATTGTACGCAGAGCGGCAATAATCCTGCGTGCGCAGCTATGTGCAGAACCAACGACGCGGCCTACCCGCCTCGCTTACGTTTAATCTTGTTTACGATACAAATCCCCACAAGAAAGTTGTTACGAAAGTGAATTTGAATTAAACTTGTCTGGAATACTTAAGTCAATGCCGTACTTTCAGCGGTTGCGGCATACATTCAATACAGAATTAATAAACACGCTTCACACTATTTTTATCTGTGTTGTCATGTTAGTAATATGAAGATGAAGCTGTAACTTCGGGCGTTCGGAACGTATTATTTTATTGAAATATTTATTATTATTAATCTATCTATAGGTACTTAAAAAGTTTTTTACCACATTTTTTTTTTTAAACCTGACGTAAAACGTGTGTATCTATATCAGCCTGGTGATATCGTAGCGCCGAAATGTACAATACCACGTGTCAGTCATGTGGTATTGGTGGATGCGGCCGAAACGTTTAATGGACAGATTTGAATATTTTTTTCTTATAAATCTGGTTTAATATGAATAATTCTTAATTATGTTGTTTAGGTAATATCTGTTCAGCCATTTAGAAGATAATCAACTTTTAAAACAAATTTTAAAGCTCCGTGTCGTAGGTACTCAGGGAGATTTGGACTAATCTGGGCGGTCAAATTTTATGAAAGTCATCATTCAATAAAAATCTTCAAACCACTGAACGGAAACTCATAGAGCATTGAAAACACACACAGTCAACAACCCAATACAGTGTTATTTTCAAAGATTGGTAATACTACCTATTTTATATCAAAGAATTAGACTTTGTCCGAACATTACGATTGTAATCTTTGGTACACAGTAGATTTAAATGGACCATTGGGAACGATTTTATAGCTAGTTCACACTCGTGAACATTCAATGCAAGCGTGGACAAAGGGTTAGTACTAAAGACGATTATTTTACTTTTGTTATTTTACAAAGAGCACAAAACAAACATCAAAGGCGAAGAAAAGCAAACAGTCGTGTGATCGCAAGACATGAATGCTCTTTCAATCTACGAACCAATTGTAAAAGCGCAGACGTAAATCGTTTATGAAGAAACGGCTCAAAGGGCCCTCGTGTTTATACAACATTGTCATTCTTTTAACTTCCCCCAACCAATAACGTCACGTAAGTTACACAAATTCTAAAGTACCTATTTAAATGAGAAAGGTTAAAACTCGAGAAATATTTAATTGGTTCTTTTAAACCAGTTCAACGCAAAAAATCTGATATTCCGTAAAATGAATCCAAACAAAGTTGGAAAAACTAATGAAAGTAAAAATCGTGTAGTTATCTATTCACACCCCTGTTTTCTCGTGGTCCTATTGCTACTTACGGTTGTGGAAATGTTCCTCCTGTATATATGTCACGGTCAAAGTTATTAATTTAGTTGTTATGAATAATCACTAGGCATTATGCATAGTAGGTACCTACCCATTTTAGGTTAAGTGATTATAAGGCTTGAATTAAACACATCATCTAGAGAATATGTACAGGTATTGGGCCTTACTATACGTAAGGCCAATTTATTAAATTACATTTGACAGTTTATCAAAATATTCTGTAACGTAACCTTGTAACACACAATATTATTATGGGGTTGTTAAAAAAAATGATTGTCTGTAAAGTCGGTTTACATCATGAGAAAACATTGACGATATTGTAATAAACAACCATGCCTGTGACAGCTTTAGTGGACACGGGCGCATACACGCGCATTCGCCCAACGGCCACAATACTGCAGCCTATCAGCAGGCGGAATCGCTATTCGCGTTGCTTAGCAACCAGTCAATAACGTGACTGCTTAGCAAGCAATCAATGACGTGACAGTTGCTACGCAGCCAATCAATAACGTGACTCTTTTTTATGCATGCATCAAGTCATCGATATATAAGACGTTGTCACGTCAAAAATCAGAGAATCAGATCACACAGGGCAAGGTTTGTAATAAAAATACTTAATTGTTTATGTATCCCCTTCTATACAGGTTGTAGACAAATAGCAATGGGACCACAAGAAAACCGGGGGTAAAACTATGTAACCAAATAACCATCACATTTACAAGCGATATTGACGATACACAACAGACAATAAATTAATCAGAATGGTATACAAGCTATCATAGAGTAATTACCCGTTTAATGAGCTTGGGAAAACAACGGCTACAGCTGATCAAAACTAATTACTCCATACGATCGCATAACCGGCTCAATACGATGCGTGTTTTAGAAAATACTGTTTTTTCTGGTTATTGGACTTATTACGATACTGACTAAATAGTAAACTTTTTAAGAATAATATTCTGATATATTATATCAAAATATTATACCATATAGGTACTTAGTAATCTATTTCAAAAATATTTATTCCCGGTTTTTGTGTCTATTCTCATAGAAAACTGTCATGTTTTCGAAACTGACAATTATGCTAACTGGGCATAAATTATCTCCCTTACAAAGTTATACTTATAATCAAAGTATTAAAAAAAGCAGCGGTACTTTGGCTAAAGCATCGCTCTCGCAATCGTGAGGTTATGAGTTAGAATCCTACCCATTATACTACCAATGTGAACTCACTCCTAACACAAGCCATTGAGCTTAGCTGGAGGGGTTAACAGGATTACGAGTAATGTGGGACCACAATCCCATTTTGCTAGTTATCATTAAAAAAATATCTAATTGTAATACTCACCTAAAACTTGATTGAATATTTTGTCGAAATTTACTTCATTCTTCTTTTCCATATATTTGTGCATAACACTCCGTACACTGTAACAAAAGAGCCATATTTTAATAAACAACATCATAATAATGAGTTAGGGCGTTGTTGTTAGAAGTGACTTAGCCGCTTTTAACAACATAAGATTCGTCAATAAAGTATGGGTATAACAAAGCTACTGAATGGCGACTTAAATAAAATGTTAGTTTATCGTTTTGTTTACCGTGTGACGGCCACGAAGACATTTTTTTTTGTGTAAGCATGGCTTTGAACTTTTTACGAGCCAGTCGGTGACTAGTGAACTTAAGTGTGGCTAGGTCGTATTTTTCTAGATACATTCAGACTTAGTTATGTATGTTAAAATTATATACGACTAGTCTTTAATATTTCGAAAATGTTATACCTACAGTTTTGCCCGTTACCTTACTATTCCAAATATTATGCATATTTTTAGTAATCGTCTAAAACAAATTTTATTTAAGAATTAGAGTAAGTAAGCTGTAAACTAAAATATTCACAAAAAGTAGTGCATCCCACTTTTCACCTTCGTAGTAGGTACTTAATTGACTTCTTCAGCAGAAGGGTGAAAAATCAAAATTTAAAATTTTGAAAAAACCCAAGGGTGGCGTAAAAAATAATCAAATTAAATCAATTAAACCGAAAAAAATCCTCGCGTCTACCATTTACTGTCATGTCAATATTATTCGGCATGTGACAGGTCAGTGAATGGCACCGTCGTAGAACAGTAGTGGGTTTTATCTAAATGTTTAATTTTGCTTTTTATTTCAAACTATTTAGAGATTTTTCATAAAATATACTAGGTACCTACTAACTCGCGTTGAGAGTAAACATTTTACTGTAATGGAACTAATATATATATAGGTAATCATTTTAATATTAAAAAGAAGAGCTTGACCCTTTTTTCATTAACATTAAATTTACAATAAAACTTAGCTAAGAACATGCTCGGAAAGGAGACTTATGCAACGCAAAAAACCGTTTCAAAATCGGCCCAGCCATTTCCGAGAAAATCGTAACAGACACACGAACACACACACAAACAGCTCTACCCTGAAACGCTTAAATACCGTTTCCGTGGCCGTATATGCGTGCGGTATTATGTTTACTTTACCAAAAGAAGTTGCTGATAAATTCCTGGCTACCCGTGTCCTGGAGAAGAAGTAGAACAGGAATCAAACGAGGACCCCACAGGATATTCACTTTGACTTATTTATCTGCTGTCAGAATAAGCCTAAAATTGCAAAGCCGTAATCGTAACCCATAGGAGATGCTATCATCACTAGGACTACATTTATATATGGCATTCCGTTTAATAACACCAAATTTGAAATAAAAAGCGCGCAGCATGGTTTCCGATTTTGATGTTTCCGAAAAAATTAGAGGATGATTATCTAAAAACCATTGAGAGTATTCAACAGCTTATTTTTTTTTACAATAATAGAATGTTTGAAAAGAGCCAATTTCAGGGTCAGCTTTAATGGGTTACAGTTTTTAGGGTTCCGTAGCCCTAATGGCAAAACAGAATCCTTATAGTTTCGCTCTGTCCGTCCCCAGTTTAGCTCAGAGACCCTGAGTACCAGAACGCTATATTTTCGCATGAATGTATTACATATTAGTTACGCCATTTTTTTTCCGGGTACCCTACACGGCTACACGTAAACTAGGGATGTGATTTTTTTACGCACTCTCCGACCAGGAAGGTGGGGTTTTGCCACCTTCCTCCAATAGGTCGGAGAGGTATAGGTTCTTATACCGTATTATTGTGCTGGGTTGCTACGGAACCCTAATTTGTGCCAACAGAACGAAACTAATTACATTCAAATGATGACAGTATGGACTACATATCCCAAAAAAATCAGATTATCTGGCCTCGGGCCGGCATTGACAAAGTCCAATTTTAGGAAAAATATATGCTTGTAGTGTAAAGGGGGCCAAAAATTTTATCAGATGATCCACATGCCGATTTTAAGGAGCAATTAGGCTATTTTTAGGGTTCCGTAGCCAAAATAGCAAAACGGAATCCTTATAGTTCCGTCATGTCTGTCTGTCTGTCTGTCTGTATGTCACAGGCATTTTACTCAAAAACCAACAATGAATATTGATGAAATTAAGTGAAAAGGTGTCTTATAGTAGCCGCTACTTAGTTTGATAGCTAAATAATAAAAATCAATAATTTTAGGGGGGCACTCCATACATGTAACAGAAGCTGAAACTTTTTTTTTTAGCAAACATCAACGTGTGGCACATCCTTCGACAGATCTTTTAAAAAAAAATAATGTTTCTAATAAAATCTTTGAACCGTGTGCCCAAAAAATATGAATAAAAACCAAGACTTTAAACTGCTTAAAATTATTTCAGACTCATGTCTGAAATGATGGTATATCCGATCATTCGGATATACCATCATTGAATTATTGCCGAGAAACTGCGTTTCTTAACGAAAGGGCGTAAGTGCCATGAAGATACGCTCTTCTGGTGGTTTATTATTCAATTTTCTTTTTCATACGACAACGGCCCCGGAACCCTACGCTGAGCATGGTCTTGAAATTTAATTAATTGGTCTGTACAATACAGCAATAATGATTGTATTAGAAAAAAAACTGTAACCCATGAAATCGGCTATTTTGAAACTTTCGATGATTGTAAAAAAATAAGCTGTTGAAAACTATAATCTCGAACGTTTTAGGTATTAGATACATAATCATCCTCTATTTTTTTCATTAAAATTTAGAAACCATGCAGCGCACCCACCTTGTTGTTTTCATATGGAATGACCCATAACAGAGTTTCAAAACCTGGAGTTCTGTTGCCTTAACCAGAAGTGTCGACGGACATAGGGTCTATATTCTCACATGACATCTATGGGTGTATATTACGAAACGAAGACTTGTTAATAAAGAGTTTTTCTATGTATACTTCAAAAAAAGTCCCAAATATATGAAAAATCCATACTAATATTATAAATGTGAAAGTAACTCTGTCTGTCTGTCTGTCTGTTACGCTTTCACGCTCAAACAGCTGAACCGATTTAGATGAAATTTGGTATGGAGATAGTTTGAGACCCGGGGAAGGACATAGGATAGTTTTTATCGCGATAACCGAAATCCACGCGGGCGAAGCCGCGGGCGAAAGCTATAAATTTCATAAACATGAGTACTGAAAAAAAATGTATTAAAGCGGTTTGTATTATAGGTTCGTCATGTCCGTCCGTCTGTCTGTCTATATGTCACAGGCATTTTACTGAAAGACTACAACGAATATTGATGAAATACCTATATATTTTTTTTTTGTGGCTAGTTTTCCTAGAATATTATACCATTTTGAAATCTTGGTTAGTTGTTTTTTTTTCACCACGATGAGTGAGAGTGTACTTACTGAAAGTACAAATTAAATCTTTCTTAATTTTAGGGGAAAATAATTTCGGTTGCTTTTTGTGTAAAAACTACAGGCATTCTGGGATTTTTAAGAATTGTGGCGGATAGCTGTGCTATTTAATTTGCCGGTACGAAAAAAATAACTTAGTAATATATTTGTGATATTGTAGACATGGTAAGTACATACTTAAAATATAATATATATAATAAGGGGTGTAAATTTTCTAAGGATTTCGATTTTATTTTATAATTTAAAAACCCTTTCACCTTTTGGCGCCCGCTTATCGTAGATTTTTAGGACAGATCATCAAAATTTGTTGAATATTTGGTAACACAGCGTGATCTCGTTTTGTAGTATGAGCCAAGGGCATAAGTTAGTACTTCCCTACTTGATCATTATACTTCATTTTTTGCATTTCTTTTTGTAATTTTTAGTCTTTAGCCTCGATATGACACGATTTTATGGCAATCGTGACGTCGTTCACGGCGTTTCCAATAGAGATGCCACGAATAGTGATATGACTAAATAACGAATATTAGGCGAGTCTCTTGGCAACACTTAGATCCTTTCATGGGTGACAGGTTTAAACTTGCTACTCACTAAAGTGTGATGACGAAGCGCTGTGTAGGGATGTCGATTCTTTCCGGAAAAGATCGAGTATTGGATCGATTCGGATCGGACGTTGCGGCGAAAAATTGATTCACAAAATATAGATTTTTGAGAAATCGATCTTTTTCGATTCAGCTTCTGAGTTTTTATTTACAAAATAAAAGTGAAACCATATTATTGACCCTTCAGGTCTCCTCTCAGTATTTTGTGGTTAGGTTTCAGTGTTCTCAGTATTTTTCAAATTATCCATATAAAATTCCCAAACCGAAAACTTTATTAACATTTCTCCCATATACTTACTTAATGAAAAAAAAAACATGTACAGTGTAGATACAGCAAAAAGTCGTCAGTTTTGCGTGACAGGGGTTATATTATAACTAGCTATCCCGCGCAACTTTGTCTTCGTAAATTTTCCCCGCTTTTGCAATATTTATCATTGCTGCTCCGCTCCTATTGATCGTAGCGTGATGTTATATAGCCTATAGCCTTCCTTGATAAATGGGCTATCCAACAGAAAAAGATTTCATCAAATCGGATCAGTAGTTCCTGAGATTGCCGCGTTCAAACAAACAAACTCTTCAGCTTTATAATCTAACTAGCTGTCTGTATGCAGAAATTTTTCCCGTTTTTGCAACATTTCTCATTGCTGCTCCGCTCTTATTGGTCGCAGCGTAATGTTATATAGCCTATAGCCTTCCTAGATAAATGGGCTATCTAACAGTGAAAGAACTTTACAATTCGGATCAGTAGTTCCTGCGATTACTGCGTTTAAACAAACAAACAAACATACAAACAAACTCTTCAGCTTTATAATATTAGTATAGATAAATAAAATTCTCGTGTCACAGTTTTCGTTGCCATACTCCTCCGAAACGGCTTGACCGATTTTGATGAAATTTTTTGTGCTTATCCGGTATCTATGAGAATCGGCCAACATCTATTTTTCATACCCCTAAGAGTTTGTTTGTTTGTTTGAACGCGATAATCACAGGAACTACTGGGCCGCATTGAAAAAATATTTTATTGTTGGATAGTCCATTTATAGAGGAAGGCTATAGGTTAAAACATCGCGCTACGACCAAAAGTGAAATAATTTTTCAATTCGGATCAACAGTACCTGAGATTACCGCGTTCAAACAAACTCTTCAGCTTATTATATTATAATACTAGCTGTCCCGCGCAACTTCGTCTGCGTAAATTTTCCCCGTTTTTGAAACATTTATCATTGCTGCTCCGCTCCTTTTAGTCGTAGCGCGATGTTATATAGCCTATAAGCCTTTCTCGATAAATGGCCTATCCAACAAAAAAAGAATTTTTCAAATGGGACCAGTAGTTCCTGAGATTAGCGCGTTTAAACAAACAAACAAAGCAAACAAAGAAACTCTTCCGCTTTATAATATTAGTATAGAAGTATAGATTAGTATAGATAATATATTTTTTGACTTCACGGGGTTAAATCGTATATTATTTTACTGTTTTATGTGATACAGCAAAATGACCGTAAGTTTCACGTGCCGGGGGTTCTATAATAATATATTTTCAACAGACATTTGATATGTTGTTTAAAACAACATGTTATAAATGTTGATAAATTTTCGCAATTTTATTTATGTTCGTAAACTTTCGCGATTTGTACACATTATAGAATTTTATAAGTTATGGGTCTTAATCGCGTAAATATTTGCTTTTGTTTATTGCCCGATGTTTCGATCGTGTTACAACGGCCATGGTCACGGGTAGACTACCCGTGACCACGGCCGTTAAAATATTCACGCGATTAAGACCCGCGGCTTATAAAATTCTATAAAATTTTCGCGATTTGTACACATTATGAAAATATAATAACGTATACGAGCACTGATTAAGGACCACGAAGATCTGTTCGCGAACGATGTCTATGACTCACTCTTTAGACCCAAGAGCGTCCTTGTCCCCAAGTTAAAATATGGGTTGCCAAAGGTTCATAAAGGTAACGTCCCATTACGCCCGAGCGTAAGCCAAATCAACTCGCCTACTTATGATCTAGCGAATCAGTTTTCTTCAATATTGCAACCTTTAGTGGGTAAAACGATATCGTTTGCAAAGGATTCTCGCCATTTTGTTGACATCATCAACAAGAAATGAAAATGGAAACAGACGAGATGATGGTGATTTTCGATGTGGAGTCACTATTCACCAACATTCTCATTCAGGACTGAGGACACGTTATGTAGGGTGGTAGGCAAGAAATAGAACAATTTGCTAAAGACTTGAACTCCATACACCCTAAGGTCAGGTTCACTTTTGAAATGAAGATGAACAAATAGATACCCTTTCTCGATGTTAAAATAATCATTAGAGACAATGGTACCTTGGCACAGACTGTATACAGAAAACCAACAGGTACTTACATGCTGACTCGCACCACCATCCAACACATCTGCAATCCATGGTATCATTGCTGACAAATAGAGCATATAACATTTGTGACTCTGAACATTTAGGATTATTACTCCAGGATGCCGAGAGAAGCGGTTAAAATAAAAAAAAACAGGTCAATTTCAACCGAGAAGATTGATACTGTTTGTCAACATCGTGGAATCCCGTGATCAGCAAGTGTTGTGTGTCGAACTACCGACAGTTCCGGAATATTGTGTGATAAAAATGAAGCGAGGGTAGTTTCTTAAAACCCGTGCTTCACGGAGGCGACGCTGAGCTGAACCAGTCTACCCGTGACCACGGCCGTTGCTATACGGTCGGGCAATAAACAAGGTATTTTACCTTAAATTATTCACGCAATTAAGACCCATATATATATTTTCATAATCACTCACAGATGTCCCTAAAAAACAGAAAACTGACATCCAACTCTGGGTACTGCCCTGCATTAAAACAGAAATCCTACAACAATTTCAAAATAAAATATGCATTACTACTCAAAATGTCTGTGTAAGGAGCACACAAAGATTGTGTGTCTAACCATTTAAATAAACTGGTTACCCCCCTGACCAAATGCAAGAACAACCAAACAAACAACATCTGAAGTGTAGCACACCTCAATAAACTAAAGAAATTCACAATTTACCATAGCAATTTTAAATAAAACACAGCACAATACGAGGGTGGATTGAAAAGTTCGCGGCCTCAGCAAGAAAACAATATAAAATATAAACAAAAGTAATTTTATTTTTCCACGTAATCTCCACTTAACTCAATGCACTTCTTCCATCTGGTTTCCAACGCCTGTATGCCGGTCATAAAAAAAGTTTCTTCAAGGCCTTCAAAAAAGTCACCCACCGCGGTTTCAACCTCCTCATTTGATGAAAATTTTTGACCTCCAAGGTGTTTTTTAAGGTTTGGGAATAAATGAAAGTCCGAAGGTGCCAAATCAGGGGAATAGGCGGGATGGGGCAGTAATTCAAAGCCACAATCACGAATTTGAGCCATTGATTCAACAGACGTGTGAACGCGTGCATTATCCTGATGGAACAACACTTTCTTGCTGAGTAGTCCTGGCCTTTTCTCTTTGATCGTTTCACGCAAATGACGTAAAAGGGTGCAGTAATAAGCAGAGTTTATAGTCTCACCTTTTGCAAGGTAGTCCACCATGATGACACCCTTAGCATCCCAAAAAACTGACGCCATCACCTTGCCAGCTGACAAAATTGTTTTGGCTTTTTTTGGAGTCGGTTCATCAGGTTTTTTCCACTGCTTGGATTGCTGTTTTGACTCTGGGGTGTAGTGGTGTACCCAGGTTTCATCCATTGTAACAAATCTGTCCAAAAAATCTTGTGGATCAGTCTCAAACATTTCCAAACTGTCGCGAGAAATCGTGAGCCGTATTCGTTTTTGTTCAACTGAAAGCAATCTGGGGACCCACCGCGCAGAAACCTTAGAAAATCCAAGTTCATTGACTATGATGTTTTGTGTTCGTTCATATGAGATGCCAATAGTGTCAGCAATCTCCCTGATGGTCAATCTCCGATCTGCCAATATCAGATCACAGATTTTCCCAATGTTTTCTTCAGTCGTAGACGTCGTAGGCCGGCCGGAGCGAGGGTCATCTTCAATACTCTCTCGTCCGCGTTTAAATTCTGCAACCCACTTTTTCACAATCGTATACGATGGAGCAGATTCCCCCAATGTTGTTGACATATCTTCGTGAATCTCTTTTGGAGTCAGTTTTTTTTTAAACAGGTATTTGATGACCGCACGTTGCTCAATTTTCTCCATTCTTTAAAAACGCTGCACTTAGGCTCACAAAATTCAGTCTAATTTAAAAACAGATAATGCTATTGTGACAGAATTTTACAATGTGACAACCAGAGAGTAAACAAATCGAATGAGGTCAGTTACATTAAAATAAGTCAAGTATTTATGTGGTAGGCCGCGAATATTTCGATCCACCCTCGTATCTTAATCAGAATGTATTTTTATCACAGGACTTCATGACCTACTTTTGTCATTGCACACCCTCACCCATTAAATTATTATTATTACAGCACTTGTTAACAAAATCTAAGTTTTTTTTTTTTTACATCATAACTTGCTGTATAAATTTTAATTTTAATTTAAAATTTTAATTTAAAATTTAATTAGGCAGACTATATAGTTTATTATTTAGTCTGCCTAATTAAAATTTATACAGCAATTTAATTGTGAATTGTTGACTGATTCCGTACTTATTATAAATTACTGCCACTGCCTCTGTGGCGCGGTGGAAGTGTATCCGACTGCTACACAAGAGGTAGTGCGCTTGATCCCCACCCAGGATAAAACTTTGTGTGATGAGCACGATGGTTTATTCTGTGTCTGGGTGTTATTTATCTATAATATGTATGTATTTAGAAATATATAAGTATGTTTATCAGTTGTCTGGTTTCCATAGTACAAGCTCTGCTTAGTTTGGGATCAGATAGCGTTGTGTAAGTTGTCCCAAGATATTTATTTATTATTACTTTTTAATTTTTTGATAACATTGTCAATAGTTAAATAACTAATGAAGTCTGTTTAAATTCCAATTGCAATTCAAATATCCAATGTGTTGTAAAAAAATCACACACAGTGGTGGTACAAAGAAAATAAATAATTAATAACCACATGAAAAATTTAATCTACTAATAGTTTACTTACAATCATTTGGATTGGTGTCATAAAAATACAGAATAGTGGTTTTCCTAAAAGGGGGTTCAATTCCTGGCCCAGATAGGTGATTATTTAAAAATCTTTGAATGCAGTTCAAATTATTTTTTCAAAATTAAAATGTATAATGTACATTGTTCTCTCAGTAAAACATTATTTTCAGAATTAGAATTCATTTGTGAACTATAGGTACAATATAATATTAAATAAGAAAAATAAAGGAACACTATGTTTTGTCATTAGGACATACAAATTATTACCTAATTACAATATTGTAGGTAGTGTGCATAACTATTGTCGAGGACAAACATTTCATTATACAACCTACTACCCATATACACATTATTTCCCCTCTTAATAAATCTCAATAATTGTTTTGTAATTTGTAATTATATAAACACAAATATAGTTATATATTTAAGTGTGTGTTAATATATTTGTGTTTAAGATTTTAGTCCATAATAGTGTCCTTCATTTTGAGGAGAAAAGTAGAGAATGTAGTGCCTTTGAGAATGAGAATATTCAAACCAATAAAAAAATGAAAGTACCTATATGCATGTAGACTTGTAGTTACATAAATTGTCTGTACTCTTTGAAAAATCAATTTAAAGTGAATAGTAGTAACAAAAGTAAGTAGTAAATGTCTCAAAGTATATATATACTGAAGAATCCTTTGAGATTTTTGGGGGAAACTGAAATATGATCAAAACAAACTTATATAATCAAATTTTCGGCAATGTAAAATGCCACAGCTAAGTTTATAGAGAAGTTAAATATTTTTTTCATTTAATTTTCATTCAAAGGTTATTATGTTTTCAAATGGTTTCAATTGTTTGTTTTCAAGTTGAAATAGAAACTTGTTCAACTTATATTTATTTATCAATACTTTATTTACCAATGTGGATTCAAATTCTAGCAAAATAAGTACATACTACACTTGTGATAAACCATGATTGGCTATGGTATAAAGGCTAACACATTGGTCTCGTAATTGTGACATTGCAGGTTCAAATCCTACCCATTATACCGCCAATATGAACCCACTTCTAACACAAGCTATTGAGCTTAGCTGGAGGGGGTTAACAGGATGTGCTAGTAATGTGGGACCACAATCGCACATTGCAAGTTATCTTTATTTTAAAAACAAAAGTTCTCAAAAGTAGAAAGTATCAATGTGACTTGTCTGAATACTGAAGTGCTCATATACACTATTTTAAAATACTGCTCTTGTCTCTGTCATGGTCAATGTGAATAGTAGTTACAGAAATAATCAGTGCCAGATTCAGGAAGAATGCTTTTAAGCAACAATTCCTAAAGTAGGTTCCATAGAAAAGTTACTAGGGTTACGCAAATTATTTGAACTAATGATGATTTGTAAGCCCAGAAAATTTTATCTGGATTGCCTTTGTGAAAAAAAGATCCAATCCCCTTAGAAATTTCCTGGGTATGATATGGGGTTCCATAAAGTAAAAGGCATTTGGTAGGTGTTGTTTTTGGTAATGTACTTTTGGTTATAATTTAAATAGATTGCAGATTAAATAATGAAAAAGATTCAATGAAGAGGTATGGTATGTATTTAATTTTTTTTTTATTATTCCTTGTTTCTTGTCATTATCACAGCATACAATATTTAATATCATTAATAAATCTATGCTAATATATAAACAGATTTATGTATCAGTAAAATACTATATTTTGCTGAAATAAAATTATAATCATAAGCTAAATATGAAATATGCAACAGAAAGTATAGTCCACATTTTAATTCTTTCTCTAATTGGTAAGTAAAAAATTATCTAATTGGTACTGTTATATTTTTGAACTATGACTTCTGCAGGTACCTGGTGAGAGCATTGACCTCCATAAGTGTTAATGACCTATATTCTTAAGTTTAGTAAAAACAGAAACATTGAATATTATGAAATTTGCATTATTTATCGTAATAAGATTAAACAGAATTTCATCCTTGTTATTTTTTCAGTCAGATGTTCCTTTATCTGTATACACTGATTTATCATAATACATGACGGTTATTACATTAGTTTATACTTGTCTTTATAATAATGATTATTTGCTTAAATGTACATACCTAAATGAGTAAAAAAAGAGAACAATCAAGTTAAAATCAATTTTGTAAACAAATTCGTGAGACTTTCGATCGTGTAAACACACTCCGCTTATGTGCTGTCTCGCCATAGAACTGCTCATAATATTACCTTGGGTCTGGTAGAACAATCTTTTTACTAGCTCGGGCTGCTGGAGTGCATTTCGACTTCTCCATAGCCATCAAGTAGCTGACGTCTGCCAGTACAGCCTCGAGGTCCGCCATTTTGAGTCTGAATTTATCACCTTCACCAGACAAATAATAAATAACACTGGTCCGCAACACAAACACTAACTAAATCAAGTCGACTTTCAACTGATAGTCATAACTTTCCTCACATCGCGACTGTTCACCGTTTCACGGAATTTGTTGATGAATGGTGACACATGCTGATCATTCACATTCGCAGAATATTTTTTTATGAACATAGGATCACCGAACTAGTTCCAAATGATCATAAGCAAAAATATTTTATATATTTTTTATAATTTATGTAAGAAATATTATACACTAGAAGTAACTAACAATTATTGAATTGCAATCGCTAAAATGTAATCCAAATCCAACACCCGTCCGTCACTCCGCGACTACACACACATCGGAACTAAATACTCACACAAATACATACGTATGTAAACACGTACGTAATGAACGAAAAGTTGTTGCACACATTCGAATATTTTGTCACCGTTCGGAAATATACAGAAACAGAAATAATAGTAGTATATATTTTTTTCCAAGTAACATTGCGATCGTTGACGATAATAACCAAACGATATTGTTTGACTACTCATTGACCTAAGTTATGGATATAAGCAAAAAATATACAGTGGAGTTGTTTTAGTTTAATATTTTACCCTGGCGATTCAATGCCAATCAGGTTGCCTAGAGCTTTCAAAGAAAAAATGTTGTGAATTTGTGATTGACGATGACAATCAACATGTCGAAGGAAAACCAGGGGCCCATATCGTATCACCCTAATAAAATATATTTATGATATTAAGCTTAATTATCAATTGTTCTGAGTCACTCCCTATGGCTCTCGGTAGAGAATCTTTGCCCTATGGGCTCTACTTTTACGCTCTATGGAGCTGTCAGTTCAGCTGTCACTGTGTCAGTCAGTCAGTTGTTGTGTCTGTTATGTCAGTGTATCGAAAATCTTATAAAAATAATGATTAGGGCATTTTGATGCGGCAATATGAGTTAGCCGGCGGTGTGTATTGATGAAATTTCAACATAAACCGTGTTACTAAATTAATCATGATGTAAGTATTCCTGTTTTACAATCAATAAATATGTATTCTAAATTGGAAAATCAATTTGCGTTCCACATGGAAAATGCGTACTTATGTAAATACTTACCAATTTTAAAAATTATATTCTGTAGTAATGGAAAATACAATTTCGTTAATTATTCATTAAATGTAAGACAGATGTGCGTAACTTACTTTATATGAAGTTCAATTGTGAAAATCTTAGTCATTATTGATATATTTTTTTAAATATTTTCAGCAACGCGATGGAATATTGCCCTCCTAACGTTACCCTCGGCGAGATATGGGTGGACCATGGGATATCTCAATGTTTTATGGAGACAGTCTCCGCTGTCTTCATTGGTGGATTTCTGCTTATTTTTGGATTTATACAGATTGTTATGTATAAAAGGTATGTGAAATATTCCTATTAGTTTAAAAATAAAATCCCACACTGCACTAGGGAATCTGATTGTCGCTTGGTATAACCAAGCATAACTTTATTTGTTAATACAGGGAAAGTTACATAACTGCATTCCTTTTGTCTAGTTTCAGTTATGAGGGAGCCTATAACCTTATTAGAATTGTTTATTGTTTCATTTTTAGGTTATGAGATGATAATACACATTCTTATCATCATATGCTTTTAGTTAAAGTTTGGTAACTACTAGAATTAAATTATATTTTAGGTGATAATTGCTAATAATTAGTGGGAATGAAGATATATGTAATTATTTTTCTTTTTTTTTTTCACAAAGCACCTTAGATCTATGATTATGTTTAAAATATTTATATACCTACTACCTAAATCATTTTGAAAATAGAGCATTTTTTTTTTAAATATTTTTGTTCTTAAAAGATAACTAGCAATTTGGGATTATGGTCCCAAATTGCTAGCAATCCTGTTAACCCCTCCAGCTAACGTCAATGGCTTGTGTTAGGAGTGGGTTCCCATCAGTAGGTTAATGGGTAGGATTCAAACCCACAACCTTATGGTTGCGAGGCTGATGCCTTAGCCATTGGGCTACCATACCTACATTACATTAAGTATATACTTTCAAATAAACATTTACAAAAGGTTTTAGAATCATGTTTGCCTCAAAAGTAGGTGAATTATATTGATGTCACAATATGTTGCAACCAATGATTATTACTGCTGCCAGATGCAGGCAGCAGTGATAATGTTAATTTTCCAAAATTGTATTAGGTATTAGATATTTTGCATCTTGCATGTGCAATAATGAATAGGTAGGTAAAACTGTAAAATTTGTTTTAACATGCTGAAGAAACTGGGCTCATTTAAATGAAATTTGATTTGTAGGTAGCTTAAGAAAATTTTTAGGCTACCTTTTATTGTGATCCAATCCACAAGAAATAGCTAGTAAATTATACAAAATTCTGTTTATGAATCTCCTTTTTAATACTAGTACATGTAGAGAATCATTTTCATGTTGTTTTGTATACAGAATAACAATTGAATGCCATTTCCAGACATGACCTTGACCTTCACACATGTGATGGTTTGACCTTTACACCTTCTATCAGGTCACAGCTATATTTTATATCATACTTTATAATTTGCATAAGTATTCAGTTTTATTTATTTTTGGAATGTATGTTCTTTAGTTACGAAATACAAATTCTGTTTAAAATTGTATGATTGAAACTCAAACTTGCTTTCTCCTTTTCCTTTGTGATGATGACAGCATGAAAACGTAACCAATGTCTATTACGGCTGCTAATCTTATTAGAGATTAGCCAACTATGCCGGAGATATAGTGCACAAGTGTATTCTTCACTCCCATAATCCGATGGGACGGGAATCTAACATGACCGGAAAGATATTAGGCGCAGGACCGATGGCTTAGCCACAGTATAAAAAGCATACAGTAGGACAAGTCTAGAAGCTCGGTTGGTCACAAGTCAGCAATATGTATTGATATCAATTTAACCAACATCTAAAAATATGACTGCACTGGATACTGAGACCATGCTGTATGTGTGTGTGTGCCGTCGTCTGCTCTTCCTTGCGTTGCGCCCCTCAACCCTCCACGATTATCCCGTCTAGACGGCTTCGTCGAACGACTGTATGAGTTTTTCCACTGTGGCTTAACATGCTCGCTGAGGGAAGGAGGCGTGTGACGTTTTTCAAAAATGGACAGCCTTCTATAGAATGTTGCCTAACTTCGCTGATCTCTCAATCTGATCACTCGCCTCGCCACGCCACTGACGTAGGTACCACTATTGAGTCACAGACTCCTCACTCAACTTTAAGACATTACCAAAAGTATTTCCGTTGTTGCAATTCACGTTAATGTGATAGTGCAACCTCTTGTATAGAGTTGCATTTGAGTATTTGGGTTGTCGAGTTGTCGACCGTTAATCTCTTACTACGGCTATTTTCCTTATCGCTATGACATCATTTTGCTGTACAAAAAGCCACCAAAACGATTATCTATCTTTGAATCAAACCAATAAGATAAATTACTAAATTCCAGAGATACCTATACAGCGCGGTGTAATTACGATAACAAAAACAAAACCAATTGCACACGATATTTTGCTCATGCTCGCCTACATACAGTAGGTTAATTTCTATCCCGGAAAAATGTAAAACTTCCACGCAAACGAAGTCGCAGGCGAAAGCTACACTCACTGGAATATATATTTAACATACAGATAATATTATAATCTATACTAATATTTTAAAGCTGAAGAGTTTGAACGCGGTAATCTCAGGAACTACTGGTCCGTTATTGTCGAAAAAAATCTTGTTCTGTTGGGTAGCCCATTTGTCGAGGAAGGCTATAGGCTATATAACATCACGCTATGACCAATAGGAGCGTAGCAGCAATGAAAAATAAATCGGGGAAAATGTACGCATACGAAGGTGCGCGGGACAGCTAGTGCATAATAGAGAGTACTTTTTGCCTCCTCTTTTTAGGGTTCCGTAGCCAAAATGGCAAATGACGAAAGTATAAGGGTTCCGTTTTTGCCATTTTGGCTACGGAACCCTAAAAAGAGGAGGCAAAAAGTACTGTTGAGCTTACTATTTGCCCGTAAAAAATGTGTTTATTTACGACATCACATTAGAAATCTATAAAATTATTATTACTTACTGTTTCTCTACTGTCCCGCGCAACTTCGTATGCGTACATTTTCCCCGATTTATCTTTCATTACTACTCCGCTTCTATTGGTCGGAGCGTGATGTTATATAGCCTATAGCCTTCCTGGATAAATGGTCTACCCCACAGAAAAAGATTTTTTCAATTCGGATCAGCAGTTCCTGAGATTGCCGTGTTCAAACAAACAAACTCTTCAGCTTTATAATATTAATATAGATGTGTGATTCAAGAGGAAGGTTTATATGTATGAAACATATAAACCTTCCTCTTGAATCACTCCATCTATTAAAAGAAACTGCATCAAAACTGCATCAGTTGCGGAGTTTTAAAGATCATAGGGACAGACAGACAGAAAGCCACTTTGTTATAAACTATGTAGTGATTGCATGTTAAACAGTATTTAACGCATCTATGTTTGTTTGTTTGTTTGAACGAGGTAATCTCAGGAACTACTGATCCGAATTGAAAAATCTTTCACTATTAGATAGTCCATTTATCGAGGAGAGCTATAGGCTATATAACATAACGCTACGATCAATACGAGCGTAGCAGCAATGAGAAATGTAGCAAAAAACGGGGAAAGTTTACGCAGACGAAGTTGCGCGGGACAGCTAGTCAGTTATAAGAAGAGTGATCAACCTATTTTACTGTATCTATCATGTTTTATCGGGATGGTATAATAGCTTGTTTACAATAATTATCATTTACCTATAAATAGGCATTATTTATATCCTTATCTGGGGGAATTTAATTACGGGAAATTATTTTACCTGAATTAACTTTTACACCATACTGTATAATGAATATTTAATGTTTATACGCCATAATCGAATTTATATTTAGTCAATATTTTGATCAGATTCGTCACAAAGTCGTCCCCCAACCGTTTCCAATCCTGACGATTCTGGGCCACAATTATCCATTTGGTTCAGGTCCTTTGATAAGATGGTCGGTTCATCTGGTAGAAGGTCATGTTCGTTACTCGAAAAACTTTTTTCTCCACCGGCTATCGGTTCTTCGAGACCCATAGTCACTTCAACTTGCTAATTCTTCATGCTATCGGATATTTTAGTTCTTGCACTCGAATTATGTGAGGATCAACCGTAATTGTTTCTGAATATTCGTATCGGAACTATATTATTCGTATGAGTTTTACATACCCTAGGTAGTTATAAAGAGATACTGATAACACCGTGACGTTTATCAGTGAACTCAAACAACGATTGTTTTAAATGATGCTATCTATTGTAGTAAAAATGATTGATAATTTACCGTTCAATGCTGCTTATTAATTTACTTGAAAAGTTTCTTATTTAACACTGTGTAAATGTATATGTTAGTGTCTCATTGTTTTCCCATAAAAAATGTAACCATGTAACCTAAAAGTTATGTGTTGTAAACTCTAAGTTAGCCACAGAATGAGCTGTGGCTAATTTCGCCGAGACGGTCAAGTGCAGACGCATGAGCAAAGACATAATTTATGTACGAGTATCTATGTATTTTGTTTTCCTGTTGAGGTTATTATTAAATATTTGCTGTACTTACTACAATAATATTACAGTTTCTTAATATACCTATAATTTTAATCAAAATACAAAAGGGTAGGAAACTGATGGATGACTCAGGAAATCTGGCGTTGATAGTTGAATTACCACTTCTTATATTTTACAATTCAAGGAATCATTTTATTATTAATCTATTTCTACTATGCGGCGGCGATAGACTAATGGCTAAGGCATCAGTCTCGCAATCGTGCGGTCGTGGGTTCGAATCCTGGCCATTATACTACCGACGTGAACCCACTCCTAACACAAGCCATTGAGCTTAGCTGGGTTAACAGAATTGCTAGTAATGTGGGACCGCAATCTCACATTGCTAGTTTTCTTTTTAAAAAACAAAAAAAATGTGATGATGTACGAAAATGTGTAAATTATCGTTTTACAATTAAGTAAACGGCTGAACAGATTTTAATGTAATTTTCCAAGGCGGTAGGTTGTATCATGGGAAGACATTTTTTTATTCGATAACCAATTGATATGTAGTTATGGAGAAACGCACAAAAATAACATTCTCAAATGTAATTGGAGGTCTATTCAAGGATCATGCGAACCATTGATCCAACCCCACCTAAATTGAAGCTTGCATTACATATACTTAAAAAAAAAAAATGAAATCTGTGACTCAACAATAGATGCAAGAATGAAATCAGACTTAATTTTAAGGAGTCACCCTTAAAATTAAGTCTGATTTCATTCTTGCATCTATTGTTGAGTTTTTGAGCTAACTCAATATTGATAAGATTAATTTGCCATTTGAAATTGTAGTTACGGTTCCTTGTTAGATGACCCAATTTATTTACGTCTACAATTGTGCATAAATATACCTACCAATATCAACAAATATAAAAAAAACCGGACAAGTGCGAGTCGGATTCGCCAACCGAGGGTTCCGTACAAATATGTAGGTACATACATTATAATGAATAGTTTAGGTATCGGTTCTTGCAGTTTTTAAAATAAACGGCTATATCTTTTTATACGTTAACTTTGAAGTTAATTTTTCACAGCTTCAAGGGTCTGTACCTGAGTATATGGTTTTAATTTCAACTCCATACCCTCACGCGTTCCCGAGATAAAGGGTCTTGACAGACAGACGGACGGTGGGACAACAAAATGATCCTATAAAAATAGCAAAACTGTTAGTGAATATTTAAATAAAAACGTTATTGTATAAAGAATACCAATAGCAACTTAATATAAAAAAAAAAACTAAATATCGTGAAATTGTTAAATAAAAAACCGTTATTGTATAATAATTTCAGACGACAATGCCTAATGTTTTAGTGAAATGTGTAGATTATGGTAAAATTTATGGAACTCTCTCGAAAAAGAAACGATAGGTATAGGCAGCTGTATTAGTTAACATAAACATGAATAAATGCGCATAAATTACGGAAATACTACATTATAATAATAGCAGCGGTTTTTAACGGCTCCACACTACGGACATGGTTGTGAATAAATGGCGACCACGATTGCGATGGGTTTGAATGTTTGCATTCGAATCGAATATTTATATAAAGATTTTTAGCCATAGAAGCCTAAAGCATCTAGAGCTCAAGTCATGCTCTGGTGATGATGGCATAAATGGTAATCGTATGTTAATGAGGAAAAAATAGAATGAAAAAACCGGGCAAGAGCATGACGGATCATGCTCAGTGTAGGGTTCCGCAGCCGTTATATTGCACCAGCAGAAGAGCGTACGCTTATGGCTCTTACGCCCTTTTGTTAAGAAACGCAGTTATTCGGCAATAACTCAATGACGGTATATTCGATTATGTCGAGAATATTTTTAGTTTTAAGTATTTATACCTTTGTGATTTTTGGTCACACGGTTTAAAAGAGGGGGCACGATTTAGGCAACTTTCGGAACGATTATTTTCTATAAATATTCTCTAAATCAAAAAAGTTTATTAGAAACCTTAAATATTTTTAAAAGACCTGTCGAATTATGTGCCACACGTGGGTGTTTGTTAAAAAAATGTTTTTCAGCTTCTGTTATTTAAAAGGTTTATATTTATTATTTAGTTATTGAAATAAGTAGCGGCTACTACAAGACACCTTTTCACCAAATTTCATCAATATTTATGTTGCGTAGTTTTTGAATAAAATGACTGTGACATACGGCCGGACAGCTGTCTGTCCGGCCGTATGTCACAGGAGGATATGACGAAACTATAAGAGTTCCGTTTTTGCCCGTTTGGCTACGGAACCCTAAAAATGGTAGCTAGTTGATCGCCAAGTTTTTCAAAATTTAAAAGCACGATGGGGTACAACCCATCGTGCTTTTAAATTTTGAAAAACTTACAGTAAAAGTCTTCATATTAGGGAATATAGAAGTACATAAATAAAAAATAATATAATGTTTGTTTCAGGTATGCCACAGAAGTGGTCGACGTGAGATCTTCGCGGCTATTCGCCGTGCAATTGTTCTTCACGTTATTTGTACCTGTGTTGGCTGTGATACGATTCATTTTACAGGCGTTAGTGTTTAAAGGAGGAGCTGTTTATGGGTACATGGTAAATATAATTTCGATTATCTTATTAGTATCACGATCACGACTCAACCACCGTGTAAAACTTTTAAGGAATCTAGTCGCAATCCCCCGAATATTTAAGGAAACGTTGTTTGACTTTGAGAAGTGCTCAAGTATTTATCTCGCCACCAGAAGCGATTTTTTTTTGAGGTATTCCGAAACAAAAATATTTCTTGTTGGACATGTTTCTTTGTACCTATAATACTAAGTAACTACAATCCAAGCTAAGCGGAAACCGAAAGTAATGGTGTTCTAAGGGCCCTCCACCACTGATCGCCACTAAACACCTTAAAGTGACAGCGACAGCATGAGACTTGACTTTTAAAAAAAAGAGACTATGATGAGCTATTGACCCACTGCGTTTAATCTTACTGAATGTTATTTTTCGTTTCAGATAGTAGCGTTAACAGTGACTTTAGTAGTGTTTCCTCTATCGGCCTATTTAGCAGTAATTGAGAGGCGGTTTCTACTGCCCTCGGTCCCTCCAAGGGGCCATGGGTTCGTGTTACTCGTGTTTTGGGCGATGATATTCGTGTCTGAGAACCTTTCATTCTTGAATATTAACAAGGAAGGATGGTGGTGGCATTTGAAAGAGTGAGTATATTATGTTATTAAATCTTATGGCTTATGCTGACATTTTATTTTGTTTAGTTTTATGGTCATTTTAATTAATTATGTATTACTTAGTATATCTATTTATGTATTTGTATAATATGGGCCTTAGTAGCCTGTAATTAATGGTTATTATTATTTATAGAAGTATTGTTGAAACGGAATCTCAGAAACTGCCGTAAAATAGCTATCGTATCTAGGGTTGTCACCCGACTTCGTTTGCGTCATTTTCCCCCACAACATTTTACAATATACACAGTAGCGTGATGTTGTATAGCCACAAATAACCTGGCTTTCTATTGGTAAAAGAATTTTCATAATCGATTCAGTAGATCCAGAGATTATACAACGTCACAAACTCACAACATCACAAACTTTACCTCTTTTTATTTTTATTAGTATCGAATATAAGTTATTTCCGGTAATTGTACTATATGCTTTATGTTAGCGCTAAAGAACGCGAAAGCGAAAATATTTTATTTCGCATTTTTTAACTTAAATGTAGACTGTAAAGACAATAAAATAAATCGTACTTTATTTTGTAGCTGCGAGCATTGTACTTTATTTACGACATAAAAAGGTGACAGCCCTAATTGTAAAAGGGTTTCGAGGAAACCGAGGAAATTAGAAATAGCTGGTTGCAAAAATCTTAATTTATAAAAAAATATATAATTTTGTTTAGTCTTCAAGACCGTTTGGAGATGGCGCTGTTCGTCGGACGCTACGTTTCTTGCATGATAATGTTTGTGCTTGGTATGAAGGCGCCGGGGATTATGCACCAGTTTGAATACCTTGAAGGAGAGGAGGAAACTCGTAGGAATATACCACCTAGGGTAAGACTTTTTGTTTACAAGCAAAAGTATCATGGTATGGGCTTTATATAGAAACCGTATTCATACCCTCTGACGTAGTATTAATAGGTTAATGATTGTCTCTGATGCTATGGAGCTCTTCACCCTGTTTTCGCAGTGACTCTTAACGCCTCGTCTTCGATCACATAGTGACTTCTATTAGGCCCGCTAGAATTTTAGATGTAGTTAATTCATTACAAAATCCATGATGTGATTGTTCCTTCTGTATTTTCTTTTATAAACTGCCGATTAATCATTGTAAATAACAGTCCGAAATATTTATTGTTTTATTCGCGGATCCCAATCTATAGACAGTTGATAATTTTGCCGGAATGTTTATAAACAGCAGTGTTTACAATTTTCTGGTGACAATATAGTTGCAATAATAACTGCTTATCGTTATTTGTTTATACTGGGTGGCGCAAAAGTACTGGCACTAAAGAAAATACTTTTTTTTTTTTTATATGACATTTTCTGTCATTCTGTTGTTGAAAATTGCGTAGTGAACAAATGTAAAATACACTGAAAATAAACATGGACCGTTTTACTTCCCAAGAACGTGGAATAATTGTGTCAATGTTCTTACGGAATAATTCATCAGTGATAAGAACACAACGTGAATTTCGTCGACGATTTCCCCACCGTCCGGCACCGATTGGTCGCACAATTCGACGCTTTGCCACACGCCTTGAAGCAACTGGCTCAACATTGGATAGACCTAAGTCTGGGAGACCAAGAACAGGCTGTTCAGGGGCGACGTGCCACGCAATTGGGCATTTCCAGACGGACCCTGCAGCGTATTTTGGTGAAAGACTTTAAGATGTTCCCGTATAAAACTCAAATGACTCATAAGCTGCTGCCTGCTGACCACCGAGCTCGTCTAGATTACTGCCAGCGCGTCATAAACCTCAACCTTGAAGAGGATGATTTTCCTTCAAAATTGGTTATGAGTGACGAAGCGCATTTCCATCTCTCAGGGCATGTCAATAAGCAGAATACTCGGTTCTGGGGCACTGATAATCCGCGCATTATTCAAGAAACACCTCTACACCCACTAAAAGTTACTGTATGGTGTGGCATCTGTGTTGACAGAGTGATCGGACCCTATTTTTTCGAAGACGCTGGAGGCAATGCGATAACTGTCACTGGAGAACGCTACAGAATCATGTTACGTGAGTTTTTGATACCCAGTTTGGACGAATTGGGGCTGGAGCACATCTGGTTTCAACAAGACGGCGCTACGGCACACACAGCGCGCGACACTATGGACTTAGTGAGGGACGCTTTTCCAGGCCGAGTTATCTCTCGTTTTGGCGATTTGCCTTGGCCTGCAAGATCACCCGATCTGACCAGTCCAGACTTCTTTCTTTGGGGTTTTTTGAAATCTCGGGTGTATGTGAACAAGCCACAGACTCTCGCAGCTCTAAAAGAAAACATTCGTCAAGAAATAACGAACATATCGCAGGAAGTGTTACGGCAAGTTATGCAAAATGTCATAAATAGGGCTCAAATGTGTATCAACTCTGGAGGTCACCATTTAAAAGACATCATCTTTAAATCCTAATGGTACGAAATTTAATGGCACAAATATACATTTAAAAAAATCTAAATCTAGTTTTCTAATTTAGAAAAAATGTTATAGCTGAACCAAATAGGGTCTTTACTTTTGCGCCACCCAGTAGTAGAAAGATGTGCATTTTTATAGATTCGTTCCTTATAGTTCGTAAAATATAGCTTGATACCTGTGACGTTTGTCAGAATGACATGTAATAGGTATGGGACGTCTTTCGTATTTTATCGATATTTATATGGAATGAGTTTATTAAAAAAAATACATTTTAACGATATTGAAAGAAAGAAAAAAGGAAATGAAAGATGAATTTGAAGGTATTTAAAAGTTTAATTGTCAAATGGTGTACAGCCGAGATCAACTTCCAAGTCGAATTCTGATTCATCACTGGAGCAGTCCTGTAGATTAATAATTAATTCTTGATCGCATATGTTGTCAAATTGAATATCGCGCTCCCAATCTTTTTGAATCACATTTTTTGTCTTCTCAACTACCTTTTTCCAATCATCAGCATTTACATGTACACAAGCTTCATGTAGTAATGTCAACATTTTGTTCGCTGTGAAAGGCGGTGCTACATTATGTCTGGCAGCGTAACCTAGAAAAAAAAGGTATTCGATCAAACAAAAAACCTACTACATTCTTTGTAAGCTTTTTATATATGTTTTTTTAGATTATACGAACCTTTGACTTGAGCCCAGATTAGTTCTATTGCATTGTAATGGCAATGATATGGTGGTAAACGGATGACGGTGTGGCCCATTTCCTTTGCAATTTCGTCTATAATATATCTTGGAGTGGGGGGCTTATGAATGCTTACTAATCTTAGCAATTCTTTCTTGAGCATGCTGTTGTCGGCTTTTACTCCTTTGTTTTGCAGCCAAGTAATAATTTCAATTTTACGATTGCTTGTCGTAGGCGCCTTATCTTTTTGTACTGAATGATACGGAGCGTTGTCCATCAGAATAAAATGTGGTTCACTCAAATTATTTAGAAGAGTTAGAAACCACTCCTTAAATTTTGTAAAATCCATTTCTTCATGGTACTCTGTTGTTTTTACTGATTTAAACGCCAGTAAACAATTGGGCACAAAACCAGACGATGTCCCCGCATGAGTAATTATTAATCTTTGTCCTTTGCCTTCGGGCACCTTGGTGGTAGACTCCGCTTTATCGTCTGTCCACGATCTTGAAACAGTGTGGTTTGCGTTGAGCCATGTTTCATCAAGAAAAACCACTTTATTCCAATCTGTTATATTTTTGACTTTGCGCAAAAAGTCAATTCGGGTCAAAGCAATGTTTGTTCGCTCCATTAAAATTTTTCTTTTATCGCTTTTCTTATAAGCAAAGCCGATTTTTTTCAATATTTTGGACAACGATGGTGGACTTCCTTTAAATAAATCCGCGTCTTTAAGCGAAACGGATACTTTTTTTAACGTGGTAAATTCACCACGTGCGTAATACGCATATATATGATTTCGAATTGCGGCAGCATCAAAGTCGTCAATTTCGGTGACTGGCGAAACTCTCTTCCTTTTTTTATGAGGAGTCGATAATATTTTACCTCCCTCATCTTCGGCCACCATCTCCTTTGACGATTCTCCATACTTTTCTTTGCTAATTCGAGACACTGTAGCTCGTCCGATACCAAGAGCGTCAGCAACTCTATTGCACACTTGCTCCAACGGTAGTAGCGGTCCGCCATTTTGATTCTCGCGCTCAAAATACTCACGCAAACGAATCACAAACTCGCGACTTTCGCTATTCAAAACAGTTTTTTTTGTTCTTTTCGGCATTGTGGTGCAAAAAAAAACAAATAACTAGAAATAACAACAAAACTTAACAAAGCAACAGTAATAACGACAAAACAATATTAATCACGTAGCGGTAGCGTATACAAGGCGTGGGCACTCGTACTGACTCAAAAAAGATGGCGCCCGCTTGATCGCTGCATGCGAAAGCAGTAGGTATTGCAAGACTAAAAAAATACGAATTCGTTGTGAAAAAACGATTAGATATAATCATTTATACAATTTATATTAATGAAATTGTCATACATTTATTTTATCGATATTCGCTGGCCAGTCGATTACACATCCCTACCAGGCTGCGAAAAGAGTTTACGAAGTAAGCTAACAAAAAAATATAAATAATAAAATATAATAAATATTTTAAATTACCTTTGTTTATACTAGTATCTCCTTGATAACAAGTTCTATTTGAAAAAAGTGTTCTAGATTTCTATACAAATGTCTTATTAATATTTAAAAAATTAAAACTTTTCCAACAACAAATTTATTGTAGCAGTCTTTTAAACGTAGTCTCTAAAGTCACAGGTATCAAGCTATATTTTACGAACTATAGTAACCATAAATTCAAAACCAAACTATTCAAACTCTTTTTTCCTTAAGACAATTAGGAACTTTTTATTCATTCTCTAATGTATCTGCTAATTCTGAAGTAACAAATATGTCAAACTAGATGGTCTATAACTTTTCGGTATTTTTAAGTTAGGTTAAGATGTCATGTCCATATCAAAATCATTTAATATCAAATGCAGAAGAAAAATATATATTTAGAAAACATAAAAAGGTATTTTACTGTGTTTAGTGTGATTTCGAAATATTGATTTTTACATAATATTTATTTATCACATAAGACTTTTTATAAACTTGATGGTTAATGAGTAAAAGTAAACAGTCTGAAAGGTTTGTAAACAATATAATTTGGTGAATAATCGCAATTTCGTACTTATTTGAAGATAGTTCTAGTGAATAGATAGATCTAGATAGCAAAGTGAATCATCTTCCTGCCTCTATCTGTAATATGTACTTGCTTCTATACACATGTTCGATGTTCGCTCGTCATAAGTTTTGTTTTTTTTTTTTTAAAGATATTATTATTAATCATCATACGATAAGAATAGTTCGACTTTCTATGCGAACGTAATCAAAGTTGCAATATCTAGCAATGTGGGATTTTGATCCCACATTACTAGCAATCCTGTTAACCCCTCCAGCTAAGCTCAATGGCCTGTGTTAGGAGTGGGTTTACGTCGGGGTGCTGTTTGCCGGAAAACCTCCTCGTGGTGCACCCCGGACAACGTGTGCTGGTGGATTCGCGGCTTTTCGCGAATCCACCGTCACACGGCTAATGTTCTGGCAGAGTAGGAGGTGGCCTTTCCCTGGGCCGCCCGGAGGAAGGGCGAGGGGCGGCGGGTTCGCCGTCTATTTATAGATGGTGAACGCGGTCTGATGCAGACCACCGACCGGCCCGACCCGTAACCCTGAACGGACAGGAACGGGAGCCCACATTGTTGTGGGCTGCGGGGAAGTAAACCCCTTTAAAAAATACCCTAATCCTACGCTTGTGGTGCCTGGCAATGGGATGAATGGCTGAGGGGATCTCAGTCCCAAGGGCTACCCTGACGGAGGTCATTAAACTCAAACCAATATGTCGCAAGTCAAAGATAATCAAAAATCTACCCAGGAGGGTCCCGGGCGCATATCGCTCGGGGAATCCCTTGCGGAGCCAGCCGGCTCCGTCAGTCCCACGTACTCTGGGGGGGACAACTTCCGACAAATCAGCCCGTCGCCGAGCTGTAAATCCGGCACCAAGAATGGCGCAAAGGTCGCGCCCCATATGGAGTACCTAAAATCAGGTTTGGAGTCTCCACTGGTCACCGTTTCAACGGAGAGCTTAACGCTTAGGAATCGTCGCGGTTCTGGGTCCTCCACCAGCGACTTGGAGCTGTTGGGGGACAGGAACGTAACCAACGAAGCTTCGGCGGGTAAGAAGAGACGCGCTACACAACACCAAAAGCGCCGCCGTTCACCCGAAGATGATGCAGACCTCCCTGAGGTAGACCTTAGAGTCCCTCGGAAGGTGAGGTCCTCCAGTAAAAGAGGGGGGGCAAGAACGCGTTCAGTGACGCCTTTCTCTCGCCCCCAAACACCCGTGTCGTTAACGGACACCGAAAGAGTAGCAGGCGCATCTACATCTGTGTTCTCCAGACGGGAGGCATACATGCGCGGTCGTACGGAGGGGGAGATGGTCGCGGAAACTCACGTGGGACAAATTTTGGAGAACCTACGCGCGGCGGGAGGGGATAGTACCCCGAAAACCGCCGCGGACCTCACCCAAACCGCGACTAAATCTGTGGCCCTGATAGTGCAGGTTGCCACTAAATCGAGGAACCTTAAGGGGACCTTCGCCAAGGGTCTAAAGGAATCTGCCTCCGTGCTGACGGAGGTCGTAGAAACGCTGGCTCAGCGTGCCACGGCCACTGAGTCAGAAACTGTGCTGCGGCTACTGGCAGACAACGCTCGCTTGGAGGGGCAATTGAGCGAGCTTCGTGCAGAGCTTGCACAGTTGAGGGAGGATATGCGGTCGGCAAGAGAGGGGGCTCCCTTGGCTGCCATAACACCGGCTTTGCCATCATCTGCCGTTTCGGACCATGCTCATTCTGTCTCGGCTGGTTCCGCGACGGCTGGTCCAACACAGGCAACTTCAGCCACCGCTTCCGCGGCACAAGCCTCTTCTGCGCCGGATACGTTCTCAGACGCGCAATGCCGGCAGTTGACTATTATGTTTGGGACGCTGATTGACGCCAAGCTCGAGACAATCAAGGAGCGTCTCCCCCCCGAGCCAAACTGCCGGCCGCCACTGGCGGTGAGTAGGCCGAAACTCTCACAGGGGTATACGGCAACACCTCCCACGCCCCTACCCTGTTCCGGGGGACGCGTGGACTCGTTCGCCGCAGCGGCTACCTCAAAGGCACCGCGTGCATCTCCTGTTCAACCAGCGGCAAGGCAAATGCAAGCCGCGAGGTCCGCATCCACTGTACAGAAGCGGGGGGTTACTCAACCCCAACTCCTCCCTGAGCGGTCACTTAAGGGTGTGCGTCGTGCGGTCTCGAGCGTACTCAAAGCGCCGGAGACTCCACTTAGTGCTCCGGCGCCCGCCCCTGCTCCCGCCGGCACACTCTCTGGCGAGGAATGGCGTACCGCCGAACGCAGGAAACGTCATGGGAAAAACAAAAAAAGCGCAGCTCAACCAAAGGCTGCTCTGCCAGCCCAGCCCAAGAAAAGTGGCAAGAGGAAGCCGAAACTTACTCCGCCCAAGTCGGCAGCCGTCGTCGTGACGCTGTCGGCGGAGGCGGAGAAGAGTGGAAGCGTCTCCTACGCGGAGATTTTCCGCCAGGCGAGGGTGACCCTTAACGCCAACAATCTAGGCGCGGGGGTTTCCTTTCGCCACGCCCAGACCGGGGCCAGAATCTTAGAGTGTCCCGGTCAAGACGGCGCGAGGGTGGCGGACCTCGTGGCGGAGACGCTGCGGGAGCTTACCGCGGGGAAGGATGGCGTAAAGATCGCCAGGCCCACGAAGTGCGCAGAGCTGCGCATTTCGGGCCTGGATGATTCGATCACGACCGAAGATATCCGAGAGGCCATAGAGACAAAATCTCAATGCGCCTCCGGATCCGTAAAGGTCGGCGCCATCCGCCCCGGTCCCGGTGGAGTGGGTGCAGCTTGGGTGCGCTGCCCCGTCGCCTCGGCCAAAGCCCTGGCCGAAGCGGGCCGACTCCTCATAGGCTTCTCCTCCGCCAGGATCACCGTCCTGGAGGAGAGGCCTGTGAGGTGCTTTAAATGTTTGGCCACGGGGCACTTGCGAGCCAGGTGCACAAGCGGTTTTGACTGCAGCACAATGTGCTATCGCTGCGGTCAACCGGGACATAGGGTGGCAGAATGCTCAGCCGCCCCCCACTGCCCCATTTGTGCGGCGGGCAATCTGCCCGCCAATCATATGATGGGGCGGAAGGGATGTAAGCCCCCCGTTGCTTCCAAGCCACTCCCGGGCAGCAGCCAATCGACCCAGGCTGCCCCCGGAGCTCAACCGCCGACTGAGGTGGAGGTGATGGATGTGGTGCCGCATTCCTAAATGGACAGCGATAACTTCTCCATCATCCTCCAGACGAACCTCAACCACTGCGCCAATGCCCAGGACCTTCTCCTGCAGTCCATGGCGGAGTGGTCGATAGGTGTCGCCGTAGCCGCGGAGCCCTACTTTGTTCCTCCCCGCCCGAACTGGGCGGGTGACCGGGACGGCTCCGTGGCAATCGTCAGCTCCGCTGCGCTTCATTCCCTGCCCTTGTCGATCAGAGACAAGGGTTCGGGATATGTTGCTGCCGACTGGGGAGGGGTCACGCTCTACGGAGTATACTTCTCCCCAAACCGGAGTTTTGCCGATTTCGAGGTCTTCCTTACCAACCTGGAGACCTCGATACGGCGGTTGGCACCTCGCCACGTACTGGTGCTGGGGGACTTCAACGCCAAATCTACGGCGTGGGGGTCACCCAGCACGGACGTCCGCGGTTCGGCGGTTGAGGAGTGGGCGGCGTCGGTGGGTCTCTGTCTCCTAAACAGAGGAGCCACCAATACGTGCGTTCGACAGCAGGGGGGGTCGATAGTGGACCTTTCGTTCGCTACCCCTGCCGTCGAAGCGCGAGTAAGGAACTGGGTCGTCCTGGATGAGGTTGAGACGCTCTCGGATCACCGATATATCCGATTGGAGCTCTCCCGGTCTTCCAGGAACCAGGACTCAGTTAGGGGTCACACGGCGCGCAGAACGCCTCGGTTTCCGCGGTGGGCTGTGGGTGCGTTGGACAGGGACCTGCTGGAAGAGGCGGCCATCGTGGCATCGTGGTCGTCTCCACCTCCGACCGAGGAGGTGGACGTCATGGCTGGCCGCATTTGCAATGCGCTTACGCATATCTGCGATGCGGCCATGCCCCGCTCACGACGTCGCACCCCGAGGAAGGGGGTGTATTGGTGGTCCCAGGAGCTTGCCTCCCTCCGCGCCGCTTGCATCAGTGCGCGGAGGTCCTATACCCGCAGCCGGACTCGTCACCGCGATGTCCAGGAGGAGAGCCAGCTTTATGAGGCGTATCGCCAAGCGAGGGACGCCTTTAAGCTGGCTATCTGTCGCGCCAAGGAGAGGGCGAGAGAGGAGATGCTGGAGGGTCTCGACCGTGACCCCTGGGGTCGCCCATATCGAGCGGCGCTGAACAAGCTCCGCTCGGCGGGCCCCCCCCTTACCGAGACTCTCCAGCCCAGCTTCCTTGCGGAAGTGGTCGAGGGCCTATTCCCGCTGCAGGCAGAGCACGCGCCCCCGGCGATGGTCTCCGAGGATGAGACCGATGACCGGGAGGCCGACACAACTGTGCCGCCTGTCACCGAAGCGGAGGTGGGCGCGGCTGTTCTTCGAATGCGTTCGAAGAACACCGCCCCTGGGCCGGATGGGATTCCCGCCCGGGTATTGGCCCTGACCCTCGACCACATAGGGGACCGCCTCAGGGGACTGTTCGACGTGTGCCTGGCGTCCGGACGGTTCCCTGACTGCTGGAAGGCAGGGAAGCTGGTGCTCCTCCCGAAGCCGGGACGGCCTCCCGACTCAATTGCGGCCTACAGGCCTATCGTGTTGCTGGACGAGGCGGGGAAGTTGCTGGAGAGGATTCTCGCTACCCGCATCGTCCGGCATTTGAACGAGGTCGGCCCCAATCTGTCGGACGCTCAGTACGGCTTTCGTGCTGGGCGCTCGACCATTGGGGCCATTCTGCGCCTGAGGGCCGCATCGGAGGAGGCCGTCGCCGGTGGAGGAGTGATGTTGGCGGTATCGCTCGATATCGCCAACGCCTTCGGGTCTCTGCCATTCAGCTGCATCAGAGAGGCGCTCCGGTATCATGGAGTGCCCGTGTACCTGAGGCAGCTAGTGGCAGACTACCTCGAAGGCCGAAGGATTCTGTACGAGGACCGAGAGGGAGAGGCAATCCGCAGGGACGTCTCGTGCGGTGTTCCACAGGGCTCTGTATTGGGGCCCCTCTTGTGGAACATTGGCTACGACTGGGCCCTGCGGTGTGGTTTCCCCCCTGGGTTAGGGGTCATCTGCTATGCGGATGACACCCTCATCACGGCCCGGGGTGGGAATTTTGAGGAGGCGGCGCGCCTGGCCAACCTAGGGATTTCCCGAATGGTCGGGCGCATCGAGGCGCTGGGGCTTAGGGTGGCCCTTTCCAAGACGGAGGCCCTATTATTCCATGGGCCCCGTCGCGGTCCACCTGCTGGCGCCTCGATTGCCGTCGGCTCGGTCCTCGTACAGGTCCGGGCCCAGATGAAGTATCTGGGCCTAGTGGTAGACGGGCGGTGGCTCTTCGACGAGCACTTCCGCATTTTGGCGCCCAAGCTCGAGGCTACGGCGACCGCACTGGGGAGGCTGTTGCCGAACCTGGGCGGGCCTAGTGCCTCGAGTAGACGGTTGTACACGGGGGTGGTGCGGTCAATGGCTCTGTACGGCGCACCCGTGTGGGCGGCGTTCCTGACCGCCCAGAATAGGGTCCGCTTAGGGAGACCCCAGCGGACCATGGCAGTCAGGGCCATACGCGGATACCGCACGGTGTCTGCAGAGGCGGCGTGCGCATTGGCCGGCACACCCCCGTGGGATTTAGAGGCGGAAGTGCTCGCCGAAGTGTATCGGCGGGCGGTGGCTGTTCGGGCAGGGGGTTCGGTGCCTCTGCCCGAGGAGCTACGCGCTTGGCGCGGTGAGGCACACCGGGCAATCATGGCCCGGTGGCAGGCCCGGCTGGAGGCTCCACGGGCAGGTGTTCGAACCGTGGAGGCGCTCCAGCCGGTCCTGGAGGAGTGGGCAGGACGGCAGCACGGGACCCTTTCCTTCCGGCTAGTGCAGGTCCTTTCCGGGCACGGCTGCTTCGGGAAGTACCTGCACACGGTTGCTAGGAGGGAACCGAGTCCCGCCTGCCACCACTGCGACTGCGGTGAGGACTCGGCGCAGCACACCCTCCAGCATTGTCCAGCTTGGGAGGGGCAACGTCGAGTTCTCACCGCAGTGGTCGGAAGTGACCTCTCGCTGCCGGCCGTGGTTCTGTCCATGGTCCGAAGCGAGGGGTCGTGGAATGCGGTCGCATCCTTCTGCGAGGACATCATCTCGCAGAAGGAGGCGGCGGAGCGCGTCAGGGAAGAGAGCTCCCTGGCGGATCCGCTCCGTCGCCGGCGAACCGGGCGTCGTCGGCGCGCATATCTGCGCCTGATGCCGCCTTAGGTGGGGCTGCGGGCGGGCGTACGGGGTTATCTGCCTCGCCCGCGGCCTTCCGTGGAGGCGCGGCACCCTGTGTGCATCCAGGGGCCGCGTAGGTGTGAAATGCCCGGAACGCAACAACATCGCGTCCGGGCATTGCCACTGGGCGGGCCGCCGACGGCATAACAAATTCCGGCGGCCCGTTCGCGAAGGTGGCGGGAGATACACGGCGGGTTTTTTAGTGGGTGCAAACCCCACACTACCTCCACCGTCTTCCCCGGATGGTGGAGGTGTTCGTCAGGAATTTTTTACCGCCAAAAAAAAAAAAAAAAAAAAAAAAAAGGAGTGGGTTTACGTCGGTAGTATTATGGGTAGGATTCGAACCCGCGACCTCACGATTGCGAGACCGTTGCATAAGTATACATGTAGGTACATATTTCAGCAGATTTTTATTGCGTTTCTAGATCACTTCGTGGGTTTAAAATCACTTCTAAAAGACGAATTGGTCATTGTAAAATTAAATTAGTACAATCGGATGCCTTTCAGAGTGATTTTTTTTTTTCAGACTGTTTATTTGTGAAATCAAACCAAAATGAACGAACTGGCGAAACATTTTTACCTTTATTCACCCGTGAGAATGTATTTTTTTCTAGATTTTTTTTTCATTATTTTTCAAAAAAATATATAATATCATATAATTGATATCGGTAGATTCATAACAATAATAATAATTTAAAAAAGGTTACAGGCCTTTACCTAAAAAACTGGTTTTCCGTTGAGGTTTACCATGTGTTTACCAGCTGAACGATTTTTCATTCCATTTTCATTCCACATTGCTAGTTGTAGTTATATTTAATAAAATAAATAAATATGTAACCTAAGAACTATTGCGATCAGGCTCAATCTTTAATCAATCAATCTATCTAAAAAAAATAAAAATAGTTTGGGTGCTATATGCAGACAGACCCACGGGCGTCTCACCCTATTATTTGATCTTTAAATGTGCTGATACAAACTATGTAGACATAGTATGGCCTATGCTAGGCACATTCAATTATTTTTTCTAAAGATTTTGAAATTTGATTCATCTGTGGCGCGGTGGGAGTGTATCTGGACTGCTACGCAAGAGATCGTGGGTTCGATCCCCACCCAGGATAAAACTTTGTGTGATGAGCATGATGGTTTATTCTGTGTCTGGGTGTTATTTATCTATAATATGTATGTATTTAGAAATATGCAAGTATGTTTATCAGTTGTCTGGTTTCCATAGTACAAGCTCTGCTTAGTTTGACATCAGATACCATTATGTGAGCTGTCCCATTATGTTATATTATTATTTCTAACTATTATTTATCTTACTTGGTGCAGGATGAAAACCGTTCAACATTCCGCAATGTATTCTCTAAATTGCGAACTTTGCTGCCTTTCCTCTGGCCGAAAAAGAGCCCGTGCCTTCAAATATATGTCTTTATTTGTGTCATGGCGCTCATTGCGGGAAGAGTTGTAAATCTCTTCGTGCCTATCTACAGCAAACTGATCGGTAAGTAACGTAATTATAAAATAAATATTTTTTTAAACCTGTAAGCAGTTAGATTTTAGAAGGTGAAAAATCGCCACCAAAAATGCTGTCGTATTTATAATGGGAGTACACATGGGGGAGTGGGGGGCGCTAATTGCAAAAAGGTCGGTACACGGTACACACTTGGCCGATGATTAGATTTTTTTTTAAAGATGACTCCCGCAGTAGGGTACAAGCCATGTGTCGCGGGGGACTTTACAAACATACAAGTCACGGACACAAAGTACACCCAGACCCAGAACAACAATTTGTGGATCAAACAAAGTGGTGTCCCGCGTGGGAATTGAACCCACGACCTCTTGCGTAGCAGTCGGACACACTCCCACCGCGCCACAGAGGCAGTCAAAATTATTGTATCACCTAACCTACACCCCTCCCTCCTCTTACCCCAAAAAATTACGTCTATTCCGTTTTGTTAGACTATTACTTTGATTAATCGAACAGTACGGAAAAAATATTCCGCTTTTTAGATTAATTTATTGTTTGATGTAACTATCTGGAAGTTTGCAGATTTATTTTGCAGGATTATTGTTGTAGTGCCACTCAGATTTATTTTCTGGATTCTTACTAATAAAACAGAATGTTTTTTTCCCGTTCTGTTAGATTAATCCAACAAAACTGAATATGTTTTCCCGATTGTTAGATCAATCTAACGAAACGGAATATTTTTTCTGTACTTTTAGATTAATCGAACTAACAGTCTAACCAAACGGAATAAACGAAAAATTATCTTGCGTACGCCCTTGATATGCATTATTAATTGTATTAGGGTCTGCTATTCATTCAAATTTACTTAAGACTAGCCTAATTATATCTATAAGTAACCCAGCGACCTTTGAACATAGCCACAAGCAGCAGCGAACGGGCACAGTGAGGAACAAGGACAAATATATTGAAACAGTTCATTAGAAACGTTTTGTCAACGTGTGTCAGCTGCTGCCGCTTGCATGTATTGTTTTGTCATGTCCAACGGTTATAATAGTTTATAGGTATGATAGGTTACCAGGATATTCCAGAGTATTGATTCTCGATATTGATCCACCCCATGAGGTCCCTCGGAAACCAAGATGAGACAAAGTCTTTTCCGAGATGTTGAAAATTATGATTTTGGGGTCATTCAGTTTTACGTAAAAGTTTTATTCATTTTCAACTCGCCCCTGCCGCTTGACAGCAAAAGTAAGCAAAGCTCACACACCCTCCCCCCATGTAACGTAAATATTCGGTTTTTATCGCACGACGGAGAAGGAGGGTGCGTTTTGACTTTCATTTGTCTCAAGACGCGCCAGATCTGCAATAAATATTGCTGACATAATGTCATCAACCTCTCAACCCCTTTGGTGTTTTAAGTAATACTTAAATTACCCCTTTTGGAAAATGCTCGGCTCATTTTACGAACCTTTTCAAAACCATTGATTCGATTTGTTTTTTTCTGGATCGAAACTAACTCGAATTTGTATGTCACTATATAGTATAAAACAAAGTCGCTTTCTCTGTCCCTATATCCCTATGTATGCTTAAATCTTTAAAACTACGCAACGGATTTTGATGCGGTTTTTTTTAATAGATAGATTGATTGAAGAGGAAGGTTTATATGTATAATAACATCCATATATTTTATACCCGTGCGAAGCCGGAGCGGGCCGCTAGTTGTTAATAAACTGACTATTAACTCATTGTGTGACTTGTCACCATTTGTCACAGAACCGTAGGTACACTATACGATAACCATATACAAGAAAAGTGTATGGGTTTTAATTGTCAATATAATAAATAAATAAATAAATAAATATATTATTTACAGTGGACAGTATAGCACCCACAGCTTCAATTTTCCAATGGCAGTTGGTAGTGGTCTACGTGATTTTGAAGTTCCTGCAGGGCGGAGGTACAGGAGGAATGGGCTTCCTAAACAATTTGCGATCATTTCTCTGGATAAAAGTGCAACAGTATACTACTAGGGAATTACAGGTAACGTTTATATGTTTATAATACGTTTATAACTTTAATAGTAATCACGCGACCAGGATATCTATACTGGTTTAGTAGTAGTAGTAGTATTATAAAACAGTCTTCAAGCTTTTTTTTAATATAACGCTTGATTCAATTCGTTTCTTTAGTATTAACAATTAATTATTTGTGGCTACTAATTATCTACTTAACCAATATTTTAAACTGTGACCTAGCTGGGTCTTAAGTCTCAAAACTGATGGTTGTAGTGTGGCAAAGGAACCTAACGGTAATTAACTTTCAGACGTACTCCGAAGTATTCCTTTGGCAGTTACATCTTGAGATTGATCCTTGATTACTATGTGATATACTTAAACCGCCCGCTCATTTTCCTAAAAAGAATGCAAGATTTATTGTAGCTATAACAAAAATAATGCCATAATTGCCTCAAAAAGAAAATTTGAAGTTTCACGACAGAGTTCAGAATAGTTGCTCTTTTGCGACCCAGTACCTATGTTAAAAATGTTGTACAGATTAAGGAATCGATTTAAAACTGAATCGGTTTTAAATCGATGCCTTAATCTGTCAACATTTATTTTTCTCATAATTTAAAAAATACTAAAATATAACTAAAACATGTTTGTTTTTAAACATTCGCGATGTTTACACATATTAGAATATTATCGGGACTTAATCGCGTGAATCGGTGCAATTCGATCGAAACGTCGGGTAAATAAAAGGTTCGTACCTTTAAATATTTCACGCGATTAAGTCCCGATAATATTCTATTATGTAAAATTCATTTGTTTGTTTTAGCTAGAACTATTTAAACATCTCCACGACTTGCCTCTCCGATGGCACTTGTGCCGTAAAACTGGCGAAGTTCTCCGCGTAATGGACCGAGGGACGGACTCCATAGACAACTTGCTCTCATACATTCTGTTCTCTATAACGCCCACATTGATTGACATTGTGGTAGCTGTCGTGTTCTTTGTGACACAGTTTAATGCTTGGTTTGGACTCATCGTGTTCTCTACTATGGTGCTTTATATAAGTGAGTCATTATTATATAATGTTACCCTAATATTCATTACTTTTGTTTAGTACTTGTGTAAATAGTAAGTCAATCTAGTTCGATTGTTGTATTAAAGGCCTTTCCTTACTTAGGGTAATTGGTAGGTTCTTCCTTCCTTAATAATCACCATCTATGCCTATTAATATTATAAAGACGAAAGTATTTGTATTTTTGTATGTAACGAATAAACTTAAAAACTATTGGAGCGATTTTAAAAAATCTTTCACCATTAGAAAGCTACATTATCGGGGAGTAACATAGGCCATATTTTATTGTCAAAAAATGAGAGATCCCTACGAAAATTCCAATAATGTAACTCAAACTATGAAAAACTACGATATGAGACCCGAAGCAGTATGCAGGCAGTAAATAATATATTTATTAATTACCTTTGTCTTATACTCTGGACTTGTGACTACATAAAACACAGATAGAATTCACTAAAAGGGAAATGGAAGTGAAAAGAGGAAATTTAGAATAGAGAGGAATAGAGAGAGAGAGGGAAAGAAGTAAATGAATCTATAATAACTACAGAAAGTTGGATTTTTTATAAGCTACTGGTCTTAATCGCGTAAATATTTTAAGGCTAAATACCTTTATTTTATTGCCCGACGTTTCGACCGTATTGCAACGGCCTTGGGACGGGTAGACTGGTTCAGCTCAGTGTTGCCTCCGTGAAGCGCGGGTTTTGGAAGCTTGATTACTATCACTTTTGCTTTTTGCGGAACTGTCGGTACTGGCACACGAACAATATGGTCAAATTATTTTTCTTTTGGCAAATTGGGCTTTACATTTATTTGTAACAATTTTTTTTTTATTGGGTTTCGCGTTAGAAAATGGTTGGGAAACACTGTTTTAGACCATAAACCATTCAAGTACCCAGTTAACATATCTAAACAATATTTTTTATATTACAGTTGCAACAATAGTAGTAACGGAATGGCGAACAAAGTTCCAGCGCCGCATGAACCTAGCCGACAACGCGCAAAAGGCACGTTCAGTAGATTCTCTTCTCAACTTCGAGACGGTCAAATACTACGGGGCTGAGTCATACGAAGTCTTGTCTTATAGAGAGGCTATTAATAATTACCAGGTAAACAAACGACCCCCATTCTTATCTTTTGAAATGTAAACTCTTTTATTTTTGTTGGATTTTTTTTAAGATTAGCGCGAGAGTTAATCCTGCGGCAACTTTGGGCACCAGGCCCGCAATAATTTAGCTGTACTCAAAGTCAAAAGTCAAAGTCAAAATAACAAAGACAATGTAAAGTTCCGTAGCTGCCCAACACAAGTGGGAAGTGAAGTGGGTTTTCTGTTGTTTTTGTTTCATACTACTAACAACGTTATAAGTTAATGTTCAATGGAATTTGTGCGAAAATTTGTTTACTTCTCACTTGGTCTGCTGTTACTCGTAAACTTGTAAATTCTACTTAGCTCAGATAGTTTAACTTCTGATTTCATTATATATACTTCTACCTTGATTTTTTTCAAAACCAACCAGCTGGCAGTGGGGGTGACACTTGACTCTAACAAAAAAAAATAACTTAAAGGCTTAATATTTCACAAACGGATCCCTAAATAAAAAAATGGTATTCACAACCCTAAATATTTTTAAAAGACCTGTCCCACACGATGGAATAGCTTAGAAAAAAATCACACCCACTTGACGTGTAGGGGAGGTACTCGAAAAAAAAAATTTTTTCAAGATTTTATTCTACCACTTTGTTAGCATAACTAATATGTATATCCATGCAAAATTACAGCTTTCTAGTATCAAGGGTCTCTGAGCTAAAGCTGGGACAGACAGACAGACGGAGGGACAGAGCAAAACTATAAGGGTTTCTTTATCCCATTGTGACTACGGAACCCTAAAACACAATGTTTGCCGTCTATTCGTTTCGAAATCATTGATCAGAAACTTTGGTAGAGTGGTCTGGGTACGCCAGCATAGGTTCCTGGCCCAAAAAACCACAGCTAAGCGTGGCTGGGTCATTTATTTAAAAGAATAAATAATAATAGACCGTGGCGAATCCAGGATTACAGTTTGAAGACAGGGAAGGTCTTGACATTGTCAAGGGTAATTTGATGAATAAAACACTAAAAAGCACAAATACACGTGAGGATTCGGATACATTTTGGCAACTGTATCTGAAGTCCCTTAAACTTTGCCTGGATCCGCCACCGATAATAAGCAATGCTTGCATGTTTTTCAAGTGAGACTACAATTGTTTTTCAATTCTTTTGTCCAAAAAATCAAGGCTTCTTTCTGGGTCTACACACACTTAATATCTCTTTCATAGTTATCTCCGTAAAATGGAAATTAGTTCATCTATAGCTCATTTATCGAAGAAGGCTATATAACATCACGCTACGGCCATTAGGAGCAGAACAGTAATGAAAAGTGTTGCTAAAACGAGGAAAATTTATGCAGATGAAGTTGCGTGGGTCAGCTTTTATGGAATAAAATTAATGCCAATTCTCAGTTCTTGTTTGTTTCTTTTTCAGGCAGAGGAATTCAAATCTTTAATAACATTAAACATGTTGAACACAATGCAAAATATTGTTATTTGCAGCGGTGAGTGGCATTTATTTATTTTAAACCTTTTTTTAATACTATGACGGTGGCAAATAGGCATAAGATCCGCCTGATGGTAAGCGGTTACTGTAGCCAATAGTTGCTTGCAACTTTAGGAGAGTCACGGGGGCGTTTCCGACCCTTTAAATAATGTATTTGTTTCCTACTTGAAGAACCCCATACTGTAGTCTTTTGGTAAAACCTCTGGGAGGAAGTGCCTATTAAGGCACCTGTCCCACCAACGGCGAGATGCGAGTAGCGGTTTTATCGCTCAAGAAACATACAATAGATGTATATTGTAGATCCCGTCCGTGTAGCGCCTAGCGAGTTCTCGCCGGCAGTGTGAATGGTCGGCGGTCAACTATTAATATCTGTATCTCTTTTGTTTACACGGGATTTATTTATTTATTTATTTTTATAATAATAATAATAATATCTTGGGACAACTCATACAACGCCATCTGATCCCTAACAGAGCTTGTACTATGGAAACCAGACAACTGATAAACATACTTATATATTTCTAAATACATACATATTATAGATAAATAACACCCAGACACAGAATAAACCTTCGTGCTCATCACACAAAGTTTTATCCTGGGTGGGGATCGAACCCACGACCTCTTGCGTAGCAGTGGAATACATTCCCATTCCAAGTTGTACAAAGGTGTACAGTACTCCAAAAGTAATAATGCGCATAGAAATCTTCGGAAATCTTCGTCATTGTTCGGCAACGGTCGTATTACCCGAGCGTCGAAAGACGATATTTATATAGAGTGGTTAAGAGCAATTTCTCTATGCCTAATTTTATATATTATGTGTTTTGTGCTAAAACAGATTTGATTTACCTGTAACGAAATTTGATTCGATAATTCCATGTAAGTAAATAGCGAAAACGCTACAATCATTGTTGGAGTGATTAGTTTTCAAGTGTCTTACCGAAGTTGGTGTAATTATGGAGGAAAAGGTTTAAATAACATAAGGTTTTATTAGAAGGAGAAAAAAACGTTTTCAAATAGAGGTTTACATAAAATATAATCAAAATCTCAGTTCAAATTTGTTTACAGCACTAATCATTCCAGAAAAATAATACAATTATAAAAAAATTAATCAGAATCGAGGAAGACCTCTATTCCCGACATCGCAGATTCATCAGAAGTTTCATTATGCTCTTGTTCATTTACACTTTCCTCACTGCTATCACCTGTGTAAATAATCAGTTTATCGGAATAACTATCGATTCTTGGCTCAAATTTTCTATATTCATCTTCGCATTGAACCGCATGATCAGAAACTTTTTTCCATTCTTCTGGTCCTATTTTATTGATTTTTTCTAATATAGCATCTTTAACTGACGTCACAGTCATTGCAATATTTCTCTTGGCCACGTGTTGCTTTATTTGGGACCAAATATTTTCAATAGGGTTAAAATCGGGATGATATGGTGGCAATCGTATAATTTTATGCCCATGTTCCTCCATTATACGGTCAATGGCAAATTCTGTGTAATTTTCTTTGTATCTTTGTATAATTTTATACAAATCGGGTTTCAGTTTCTTTGGGTCATGCGGAATGTTGTGTTGTTGTAACCAAGCTGTCATTTGTGGTTTAGATGTGTTTGAGTTTGGTGGTTTCACAGACAGCTTATTATGATATGGGGCGTTGTCTATTACCAACACACTATTAGGAGGCAAGTTGGGAATCAATTGATTGCGTAGCCAAGTTTGATAACGTTCCGCGTTTATTTCTTTATGATAGTCACCTTCTGAGTCGACACATTTATGTAACATTAGAGCCCCTGGGACGAAGCCTTTTTCATTGCCTGCGTGTACAATAATTATTCGCTCTCCTTTGGAAATGGGTTGTTTGATACCTTTTTTGTTGCTATCTTGCCAAGTTTTACCCTTAGTATGTGATGTGTGCACATACGACTCGTCCATAAATACTATGTTTCTACCAGAACTCCTCAGCTGTTGTATTTCTCTGAGATATTTGATCCTTTTTAGGCGTATATCATGTTTTTCCATAAGTAATTGTCTGTTATTATCAGTTTTCAGAAACCTAAACCCCATGTCTTTCAAGATCAACCTTAAAGTCTCGGCACAGCCTTTGAAATTAATAGCTTCGATCAACTTTATTCTTAAATTATTTACAGTTGGGAGTTCTTTCAGCGTCAATTGAAAATTGTATATCATATTACGAATAACACAGTAGTCGAAATCATCAAGTACCAGCCGAAATCTACTTTTAGGTCTTCCTTTTTTCGGTGTAGAAAATTTCTTTGATTGATTATGTTTTTTTTCGTTTAAGATATTACTCAAAGTTCGTCGCGAAATTCCTGTAGCTTTTGTAACACGGTCTTGAATTTTTTTAAAATAACCATCATGGTCTCTGTTGAAAACATTGGCTTCATTTAAGAAATAAAGGTACACATTAAATACCATTTGCCGTGCTTGTGAATTAAGCGGTTTTCCACGTTTAAATTTATCCATTTTGGAAGAATTCGTCTGAAAGAAAATGGCATGGGCAGAGTTAGGTATATATTTTTTATGCATGTTTATCTATTTATTTAATTTAAATAAATCTCATTTTTTAAATGTTTTTCTAGTACTTAATATGTATTTAATGTAGGTATTTTATTTTTTTAATATTAAAAAAACGTGAAATATGTTATTTATTTTCCTTTTTTCAAAATATACTATTTAAATCTGAATAAGCTAATTAATGTTGAAATTATATTTACCAAGAAGGGTGTGTAATAGCAGCTCTATATATTTCCACAAATAGAGAACACGTGCAGTCACTACCAATATATAAAGACGACTGACAGACATTTCGCTGACCGGCGACAGCTGCCGAACGCCCGATTTGTTTTCGATTGTGCACACATGATATTGACTCCTATCTCTTTTAAACAAGGTGCAAAATGCAAATGCCTTGTTTAGGGCTCTTACGATTCCATGATTCGAGTGTTTCCGGGAATACGACAATTAGCGAAGATCTGCATGTGCATTATTAATTTGGGAGTACTGTACTTAATGTTAAAAGCATTCTTTGCCAGTCTACATAAGGGTCTTTTCTACGTACGGGATAAGTACGATAAAATCGTTATATGCTTTCTCGCCGTTGGTGAAACAGGCGCCTAAACCGCACATGATAGTGTACATGCATGCTATTCTTGGCCCGATTGTAGAAATAGAGGTCTTAGATATCGATTATCTTGAAAAGATCATATTGAAATTGGATTGTTACGTTTGATCGACCCGTATGCTACATGCGTGATTGGTGACTTTCAACGATAGCGTCATAATTAGCCAATCACTGCACTGTACCGTTGCGTGACCATGAACTACCTATACATAATGTGATTACATGCCTAATACAGGCCTAATCTACAGATAGGGTTTGTTATAATGCAGTGTTATTATCTAAAGTATAATTGGCACGGTGATCAAATCCAAAAGAAAATCGCGAAATCAGCCTATTTATAAGTTGTTGCTACGGTCAAGACCGCTTATAATAACTTTTTTACGAAAAATGAACCGCTACCAAAGAAAAAAAAAACAAGCACAAGACCGAATGCAAATTTCGCCGACTCACTCCTATGTTTTAGTCTATATCTCTGGTGTTTTATAAAACTTTTCCAGAAAAATATGCTATCGATCGGTTAAATACTTTCTATAAAAAATACGTACATATCTACGGGTCAAACAGAGAACAAACTTCTCGCTCTGCGTTCGGGTCTGGTTTACCGTTCTATAAACGGTACTTAATTCTCTCACTCTAAAGAAGAAGATTTTAAAATCTTCTGCGTGGTTGGCTAATCTCTATTAAATGGGGTATATGACTACTATACTAAAAGCCGATTTAGTTGGTCAAATCCCCGCGGGAGGGGTTTTATTGATTACGGTAGAGTATCACAGTGTGATCCCTCAAGGATTCGACTGAAATTATTTTGTGCTAATCGTGCAATACATCCAAAAGTGTTCCAGAAAAAATATATAGTTTATATTTTTTTTTTTATGTTAATAAATACTAAATTTAAATTTATTTGCCCGTAAAAATGTGACGCCGCCGTCACCAGGTCAAACAAACGTTTTAGACAATACAAAAGAGACCTAGTGCAAAAAGAAGATGTCAGTCAAATGGAGAATATTTATTCAATTTGAATATGTTTCCTTTCAGGTTTGCTTGCCGGATCATTGCTATGTGTGTCAATGGTTGTTAAGACGCATGAACTGACTGTTGGTGATTATGTATTGTTTGCCTCATACATAGTCCAGTTGTACGTGCCATTGAACTGGTTTGGCACTTATTATAGGTAAGTTATTTTAATAAGTTTATCTTTTCTCATGTGGCGTCTAAGGCACTTGTCCTACCGCTAGTAGCGAGCAACTATTAACTATTTTATCGCCCAAGAAACAAGAAACGGACAATAGATGTATATTGTGAATCCCCTCCGTGTGAGCAAAAGAGATTCAGTATATATAGCGAGTACTCGCCGACTGTTTGATCTGTATCCAATATAATATCTGTATCTCATTTGTTTACACGGGGTCTGCCAACGTATGTATGTTTCTTGAGCGATAAAGTAGTTAGTAGTTGCTCGCTACTCGCCGGCGGTGGGACAAGTTCCTTAGTCTTATAAGATAGTCCGCTCTACAGGATGTCCCAATATTATGTCATACGGAGAGAAAATACCTTAAATATTGTAAAAAGAACATTTTACTAAAAAAAGACTTCATTTTGATTTTCAAAACAATCAGAAATGAATTCAAAGATTTTTAAATCATCGCCTGTCTGGATCGGAAATCAAACCCGTAAAATATAAAACAAGAAACATAGTTATACAATTCCGATGCTGTAGTAGCAGAACATTCATTAGAACACACGATTTTTAACAGATGTTGTGTTGTTGAACGATGTTTAAATTGTCGCGTGTACGGATCCAACACACGACAAGTGGGAACGGGCCCTAAGTGTTCTTCGGCCTTGATACGTCCTAATCTAAATAAATTAATCGGATAAAAGTGTAATGTAGAAATAAATAGGAAGTAACATACCTATCACTAAAATATATAATAAGTGTTTTCTAGATTATATCAAAGATAAAAAACATAATGGCAATTTCATGAGGGATATCTCACGATAAATAGACAGTCAATATTTATTATAACTAAGAGATAAGGCATACGTGACTTGATAATAAGGTGTAATACATCTATTTACTACAACCTTCACTCAAATTTGATGAATGGAGATCAAAAAAGCCTACGTCATTTTGTAAAGAAAATATTATCTCAAAGTGTGTAATGGAATATGAGTCCTTGATAGTTTGCATACCGGGCTACGTAAAATGTAGGGTTCCGTAGTCCGACGCATCCGCACTCTACGTATAGGAGACGTACAAGAATGACAAGTAAAAGTATGAAATCATGAAAAAAAATACCTGGAGGTATCCAGTAATTTTTTTTTAAGATTTCATTCTTTTACTTGCGGACGGATGGACGGATATGGCGAAACGACAAGGGTTCCGTTAAGGCATTTTAGCTACGGGACCCTAAAATATCCTAAATAAAAATATTGCTTGATTGAAATTAAACTTGAAAAAAAGTTATTAAAGGATGTTATTGATTGCAAAACCTACTTTTGTCCGAACAGAGGTACGGCCTTTAGGTTTATTATCATAAATGTAATAGGTATGTAGATATTAAATGTTTTAATTTATCAATTGGTAAATTTGACACGAGCTAATTTTAATTGCTATCATATGCCCAGATTATGTAATAGCCGATTAATACAAATAATCCAATAATCTTATCTTTTAATCGGTTCTTCTAAGTATCGGCCTCCACTTTTGTTTCCTTACTTACTTGTGGACTTTGAACTGCTGTCGATTTAATATTTTTTTTTCATAAGACGGCTCACACAGTAGCTCTGGGTCGCGGGGGACTTTACAAACATACAAGTCACGGACCCCAAGTACACCCAGACTCGGAACAACAATTTGTGGATCACACAAAGTGGTGTCCTGTGTGGGAATCGACCTATATACGCGCCACATATACGACTGGCTTTTTGTAGGGCCAATATAGGGCGGTTTCAATGCTGAGCCTAAGCTAGACAAGTGGCATAAACCCTAATTGAATAGAAAGACGTCATTGCGCGCGCAAAACCGCGAATATGAAAGTTCATTCTGACGTCTTTCTTTTCGCAATTATAACTTTTAAACTTACGCGTGCTGACTGACCTTATAACCACGGTCGGTGTAACCTGGTCGAAACGTCAAGCATAAGGTATATAAAAGTCGGGTAAATAAAAGGTTCGTACCTTTAAATAATTCACGCGATTAAGTCCCGAAATATATCTAATAAGGTATACCTAGTTCAAACGCGTTTATTCCCGTGTCAAATCGTATAATTCTATTATATTAGCCTTTATGCCACTTGTTTAGGGGCTCATGAAGTTAATGTCTAAATGTAGTCCTCGCTGTGAATTCCTACTTAAAGTTCAAATATTTAACCTTGATGTAGTAACCCTGGAGAGGATATATATTTCTATGACATGCGGATATCCAGGGAAAATAATAAATTATCTTCATGATACCCATATGTTTGTAAATTAATTTTCTGAATTAAATAGTATTTATCCATTTGAAATGGAGTTGTAAATCGTATGCATAAGCTCACACTGTTGTCTTTTGTTTCCTGCATACTACTTAAAAGTCTTTTTTAAAGAGGGCTACCGTTTGGATATATCCCACTATTTCCATTGCGGTTTCGCCGCGTGCTGGCCGCGTACACGCGTTCATTAACTAGGCTATATTCAAGTACGCGGCTAGCACGCGGTCACCTCGCGGCGGCCGCGCTGTCTAATAATTCCGAAGAATTTGAATCTTATGGCCTAGTCAAATAAAACTTTTTGTGTCGTCTAAACGCAGCTTTAGCGCACCACATGTATTGTGAAAACATCCTTACTATTTGCGATTGTCGTAATAGAAATCAGTGGGTTACACCATACCGTTTTTGTGCTCATTAGCTAATATTTTCCATAATTCATCAATTAGAAATAAACCAGCATAGCTCATCCACAATCAAATTTGACATCTCGACTTCCTGACTGTACACTTTAGAGGCAAATTCGCACGCGATAGCCCTCATTGAACAAGTCTGAGCAGTTCTCCGTTTACTTTGAGCCTACCGTAAGAGACTCCTTTTCTTTTTACAGGGCAATTCAAAAGAATTTTGTTGACATGGAAAACATGTTTGATCTGATGAGGGTTGAATCTGATGTTTGCGATGCTATCGGAGCCCCAGACCTGTTGGTGAGGCGAGGTGCCGTCGAGTTCAAGCATGTGTCCTTTGGTTATGGACCCGAACGGCTTGTGTTGAATAATGTCACGTTTAAAGTACCTCCTGGCAATACTGTAGCCTTGGTAAGAAATAATAACCATTGTTTTTGAAATTTGGATAGATGGAAGTTAGTGACACAGTCACGCAAGGACGGCTGAACGGATCTGTATTAAAATTGGCAATAGAGGTACATTATAGTCCGGAATAGCACATAGGCTGCTGTTTATCACGAAAAAATAAAACCTTTTTTTCACGCGCGAATATAATTCGAGATTTAGGTAAATTTGCAGTCATGTCACGGCCACATGTAACGTGCGCGTTGCATAGTGCCTTTATGCATCTTGCATTTAGTTCATTCTTCAAGTTTAACGTTTTGTACATTCATTTAGTACAAAGCACTACATTTTAGCGCACTGAATCGCACTTTCATTAGGCCCGCTAATAGCCTTAACGATTAGCGATATATCACGTTCCAGACCCTTTTGCAGTACGTTCTGCTCGCAATATGTCCCTTTGGCAAAACGTCTCCTTCGCCATATGTCCATTAACTCTATTGTAAATTGTAATTTATTGTAAATCTCATTTTTTTCTTGGGAAATACTAGATTTATTTTTATTTTGTTTAGGAGTGCAACGATTTCTTAAAAAATGCGATTAGGAAACATACGTTGCATGGTTTTGCAAGTGATCAAAATAAAAAAAAAATGGTGTTTTTCTTTTTTAATGAATTATCACATGAAATCTTCAAAATCATGAAGTTTTCAACATCTAAGTCTCTCAAACTGTTTTTGCGCATATATGTATTTACGTTTTATTTAATATCTCAAGCTTAAGAAAGTGCGATTCGATGCGGCTAGATGTAGTTCAACACTAAATATCTATCGTTTTTAATTTTCTATACCATATTGCATTAAATGTGATTGGTATACGAAATTACTTACTTTTCTTTATTTATTTATTATAATATTATACTACAGGTGGGCCCCAGTGGTGCCGGCAAATCCACAATAATGCGTCTACTATTCCGCTTCTATGACGTGAACGAAGGAGCGGTGTTGGTAGACGGACAGGACGTACGCACCGTCACACAGGCCTCTCTAAGGGCTAACATTGGCGTCGTACCACAGGACACTGTACTCTTTAATAATTCAGTCAGGTTAGTAAGGCTGAGAAGATGTTGGGAATCGCCAAAAAATTTATATACACAGAGGGTTGGCAGGTCGAATAGTCAACAGAGATTACGCACTTTGACATATGCTGGGTCTGTTTGTGTGTGGACATGTTGTTGATCTATCTAATCTATACTAATATTATAAAGCTGAAGAGATTGTTTGTTTGTTTGAACGCGATAATCTCAGGAACTACTGGTCTGAATTGAAAAATTATACTGTCTTTTGCGAGTCTTTGCACCTGAATGCCCGGATTACTTTAAAAGTAGATATACACTCAGACCGGTCTGAGTGTATTTTTTTTTGTAAATTATGATTCTATTTTATTCGTAAAGTAACAAAAATAAAATAAAACAATAGTTACGAATTACCATAATACTGTCCGTAGACATATTTAATTAAACAAACACAAAAGGAAAAATTAAATTAAAAAAGAAACATATTTTCAGCGATCAATTCAAAATAGAGAAAAAAATACAAATCTTTTCAGTTAATAATCAAAAGCGATTTTACACAAAACAAAAAAGCGTAAAAAATGATTTTAAATTTATCAACTTTATAAAATTACAGGTATAACATTCAATATGGAAAATTGACTGCAACGGCTGCAGACATTATTTCAGCGGCGAAGAATGCAGACATACATGACAGAATTCTTACATTCCCCGATGCTTATGATACACAGGTAAATATTATAAACGCAGGTAAGCGAAACTGTAAGACATGACTTTACAGTTTCGCTTACCAGCGCTAAGCGCTTCAAAAGAGAGCAGTTTCGCTTAGAAGCCTTTAAATGCCTTTAAAGCTTAAGCGTGGGCTAAGCGCTTAGTGTCAAAAGCAATGCTTGCGCGCGCGCCTACGACATTCATATCAAACAGATGTTCTATTAAAACTATTGTAAAATAAACAATAGTTTTGGTGCAATATAAACCTTATACGTAAAATCTCAATAAAACCCTTAACACATTTTTTTCATCACAGTTTCATCCATGCATTGATGGCTTTATACCTGTAACATATAAATAAAAAAAACAATTACGTTATATTCTCTTATAGGTTGGAGAAAGAGGCCTTCGACTCAGTGGAGGGGAAAAGCAAAGGGTAGCAATCGCACGAACTATTCTCAAGGACCCAGCAATAGTGCTCTTAGACGAGGCTACATCTGCCCTCGATACAAATACAGAACGAAATATACAGGTAACAATAACATATTTCACACCTTACAGTTAGTAGTTACAGTTGTGTAGTTGACAATTATATTAATTTATCGTCATCTCTTTCCAGGCCGCGCTAGCGCGCGTATGTGCGAATAGAACAACAATAATTATCGCACACAGGCTGTCTACAATCATCCATGCAGATGAAATTCTAGTATTGAAGGATGGAGAAATCATTGAGAGAGGAAAGTGAGTGAGATTTTCGCTATTCCGTTTTGTTTTACAGTATTGCCTGTGAATACTTGTCCTTGTTGTTCACCATTTTTCACCATTTTGTGTCGCTGCTTTTGTGGTCGTTAGAATGCTGGTAGAAGACATGAGGAAGGTCGTTAGAATGCTGGTAGAAGACATGAGGAAAGACGAGTGTTGAGTCACAATAGATAATTAAGTCTCAGCGACTTTCGGACTATATATATCTGCCTCTATCTAGATAAGAAAGACAAGAGTGAGACCATGATATGAATGGTATTTTTTTGGGGTAAGGAAAAAGTTACCCCAAAAAACATAGTATTTTTATTTGGTTGGGTTAGTAGTAGTTGGGATAATAAGAAATAAATTTTTTGGGTAACTATTTCATAATAAATTACAGGGCCGGTAAATGGTGATGGTAATGAGAATACTGAAACTGATGTAAAAATCGAATTTGGGATGGAATTACAGGTGTATTTTTTATATTCCAGCCATGAAACGCTGCTGTCTCAAGCCGGCTTTTACGCGCACATGTGGCAGCAGCAATTAGAGAATCGTAACGGGAACGGCAATGGGAATGAAGACGGTGGTGAGGGGAACAACAACGGTCCTGCGGCTATTCAGCCCGAAGCAATCAACGCTTTCGCCCACGGCCATGGACACTAATTAACTAAGGAAAAGTCCATACGTAACGAGACAGGGTGCTAAGTCGGTTCGTGGATCAGAATTCGAATAAAATGGATTCTTTTTGTCAATTGTTTGGCTTGAAGACGTTAGCATAAGGGACATGACAGACCGCTCAAAGTGAGCGTTTGTACATTTTTGTATTGTGGAATTTTCTATGTACATTATACAGAAGCAAACTAGTAATTTACTTATGTACAAGTTGACATTGTGATGATGTAACTATATTGTACCTAGTAGTATTAAATTGTGATGGGGGAAATTTATGTGCTATTTCAGTGTTATTAAAACTGTTTTTATAAAAATCTAGTTTTTTCTTTCATATTAGGTTTTTCTTATATATAAAAGGAGAAGCTGTCTTACTGACATGTCAACGCAGGGAAGGGTTATGAACTTGAGATTTTGTACTTTGATTTTTGGAAAATTAACCCCCTGAGGGGTAAAGATAAATTTAGAGCATCAGGGACGTAATTAATAAATAAGATAAATTTAAAGCATCAGGGACGTAATTAATAAATAAGATGATAAATTTAAAGCATCAGGGACGTAATTAATAAATAAGATAAATTTAAAGCATCAGGGACGTAATTAATAAATAAGATAAATTTAAAGCAACAGGGACGTAACTAAGAAAATTTAGGGCATCAGGGTCGTAACAAATAAATGAGATAAAGAGCATCAGGGACGTAACTAATAAATAAAATAAATTTAGAGCATCAGGGACGTAATTAATAAATAAGATAAATTTAAAGCATCAGGGACGTAACTGATAAATAAGAAAATTTAGGGCATCAGGGACGTAACAAATAAATGAGATAAAGAGCATCAGGGTCGTAACTAATAAATAAAATAAATTTAGAGCATCAGGGACGAAATTAATAAATAAGATAAATTTAAAGCAACAGGGACGTAACTAAGAAAATTTAGGGCATCAGGGTCGTAACAAATAAATGAGATAAAGAGCATCAGGGACGTAACTAATAAATAAAATAAATTTAGAGCATCAGGGACGTAATTAATAAATAAGATAAATTTAAAGCAACAGGGACGTAACTAAGAAAATTTAGGGCATCAGGGTCGTAACAAATAAATGAGATAAAGAGCATCAGGGACGTAACTAATAAATGAAATAAATTTAGAGCATCAGGGACGTAATTAATAAATAAGATAAATTTAAAGCATCAGGGACGTAACTGATAAATAAGAAAATTTAGGGCATCAGGGACGTAACAAATAAATGAGATAAAGAGCATCAGGGTCGTAACTAATAAATAAAATAAATTTAGAGCATCAGGGACAAAATTAATAAATAAGATAAATTTAAAGCAACAGGGACGTAACTAAGAAAATTTAGGGCATCAGGGTCGTAACAAATAAATGAGATAAAGAGCATCAGGGACGTAACTAATAAATAAAATAAATTTAGAGCCTCAGGGACGTAATTAATAAATAAGATAAATTTAGGGCATCAGGGACGTAACAAATAAATGAGATAAAGAGCATCAGGGACGTAACTAATAAATAAAATAAATTTAGAGCATCAGGGACGTAATTAATAAATAAGATAAATTTAAAGCATCAGGGACGTAACTGATAAATAAGAAAATTTAGGGCATCAGGGGCGTAACAAATAAATGAGATAAAGAGCATCAGGGACGTAATTAATAAATAAGATAAATTTAAAGCATCAGGGACGTAACTGATAAATAAGAAAATTTAGGCATCAGGGACGTAACAAATAAATGAGATAAAGAGTATCAGGGACGTAACTAATAAATAAAATAAATTTAGAGCATCAGGGACGTAGTTAATAAATAAGATAAATTTAAAGCATCAGGGACGTAACTGATAAATAAGAAAATTTAGAGCATCAGGGACGTAAAAATAAATAAGATAATAAAGAGCATTAGGGACATTACTAATAAATAAAATAAATTTAGAGCATCAGGGACGTAACAAATAAATAAGATAAAGAGCATCAGGGACGTAACTAATATTTTTTTTATTAAATAAAAAGATAACTAGCAATGTGTGATTCAGTCCAACATTACTAGCAATCTTGTTAACCCCTCTAGCTAAGCTCAAAGGCTTGTGTTAGGAGTGGGTTCACGTCGGTAGTTTAATGGGTAGGATTCGAACCCGCGACCTCACGATTGCGAGACCGATGCCTTAGCCATCCATAGCTTCTATAAATAAATAAGATAAATTTAAAGCATCAGGGACGTAACTAATATATATTTTTTTTTAAATAAAAAGATAACTAGCAATTTGTGATTCAGTCCCACATTACTAGCAATCTTGTTAACCCCTCTAGCTAAGCTCAAAGGCTTGTGTTAGGAGTGGGTTCACGTCGGTAGTTTAATGGGTAGGATTCGAACCCGCGACCTCACGATTGCGAGACCGATGCCTTAGCCATCCATAGCTTCTATAAATAAATAAGATAAATTTAAAGCATCAGGGACGTAACTAATAAATTTTAAAATTATTAATTAAATTAAATAAAGAAAACAATAAAATGGTTATTTTACACCGTCAACCGTCAAACTCGACGACATTGTGCCAAAGTGACATTTTGCGAAAATGACATGTGCGAAAGTGACATTTTACGAAATTGACATTTTAGAATGTGACAAAATGCGCCGAGAGGGTTATTAGGGTTTTTACATTCTTATAAATTGACTTTAAAATTGAACTGTGTTCTTGATTAATGGAAATTATTTTAGTCCAACCGATCGATGCAGTTAATTTGTTGATAGAACTAAAGCAGTGTTTGGTCGATCGATGCGGATTGATTTGTTGATCGAACGAAGATTACTTAGGTGAAAATGTATCGATGCTGATAAATTTATTGAATCAACGAAGTTTAACTCTATTAATGCAAATAAATTTGTAACGATCAGGGGGTTAACTATCTTTATAACAAACGAAATAGGTAAAGGGATATAAAAACTTACATAGTTTTTCTTTAGATTCTTTCATCTCCGCTTGAAGTTTTCGATTTCTCCTCTTGTACTCCATAACAGTCATTGTGGGTCGATGTCTTGCGAATTCTATAGTCCTTATAGAATATTCTGTTAAGTGTTCATAATTTCTTATAGTATTGGCGTAATCGGAAGATATCTTTCTTGAAATTTTTTTTCCGTGTTGTATAGTAAGAGTGTCTGTTACACGAAAGTCTTCTAAGGGTTCACGATAGTTTAATCTATTTTCTGAACGAGAATGAAAAGCTAGCGGAGAGTGAGTTAGGTAGGTGTAATTCTTATCTTGATGCGATTCTCCTATCGGCCTGGGAAGAAAAATAACGTTGAGTACGGCCTCGGTTTTACTGCTAAAAATATAAACTATAATAATGGAATGTTGCAGAAGTATTAAGAAATGAGTGCTGTGCAACAGCACTTTCTACTGGTGGTAGGTCTAAGGCACTTGGCCCACTGACGGCGAGAAAGTGAGTAGAGATTTTATAGCCCAAGAAACGTATCTAAGTACATACGTATGTAGATCCCGAGTAATCAAAATATACAGATATTATTAGTTTATCGCTGACCGTTTACACTACCGGCGAATATACTCGCTCTATACTGCAAATGTACATTGTAGATTCTGCCCATATAAACAAAAGAGTTGTTTACACGGACGGAATCTACAATATACATCTTTTGTACTTTTCTTGAGCGATAAAATCGCTGTTCGTGGGTCAGGTGCCTAAGCTATAGGCCATCTTGGTACTACCACAGTATCAGTTATAGATCCGTGAAATAGTGATGTTAAAACATCGCAGTGTTTCGTTTGAAGGGCACTGTAACAAGTGAAATTACTAGGCAAATGAGATTTACAAACTATTGTCTTAAATGAGAGTGCAGTGCGGTGACATTCAGATCTTTGCCAAAGAAGGTGGCACTGATACTGTTACTGGGCGACGCGTGACACTACCATCAGGCGCACGACTTGCTTGTCTCTTCATTTCGTGGATGCTAATATTATTCACTTTTCCTATAGGGACGGACGTGCTCCTTAAGATAGCGTTAAGTACAAATGTAACAGAATGAAAATTAAAGAAAATAATCTCGGCCGCTATTAATACATAACATAGGCATTAATTCCCTTTGTTTGAATCTGAACAGTCGCCGCGGCCCGTGGTTGTAATGCAAAGACTATGAACCGATGATAAAAAGTTAATCATGCACGACTGATTATTATACCAGCGCACAATACAAAGGAAATTTGGCACACAGCTAGTATAGGTACCTAAGTTATCATGAAGTAGTTTAAGCCTGCCTGTCTTTGAAGAGAAATATTAACCAATAGGTTTGCATAATATCTCGGCTCCAGTGGTAAAGTCCTATTGGTTAATATTTCTGTTTCTACGCTCAGCAACCTCGCTCCGCTACAACGGACAGGGATTTCCAGCAGCGGGACGACCAGGAGCGCAGTGCAGCACATTTCACACTGCCAGAGGAAATTCAAACTTCTAAACCTAGCCGTAAGTTTTATATTTGCATAGAATTTACACTGCGTGCATGCCGCCGCAGCCGGACGGCTCCTCGCACATGATTGCGCACGCGGACGGTGGCGCTTGGATGCCGTCGCGTCCGGTCGGCTTCGCTCGGCTGCCGCCGCGCGCGCTCATGTATTGTATTCTAGTCGCTGCGAGCATGCTAACGGATACGCGAGCATGCGCCCGGGTTCCGGCAGATCGTACCGGTCGGGCGGACGCGGTCGAGTGCTCGCGCGTGCTCGCGCATCCACTACGATGCTGCGCTTCTGCGTCGCCCGCTTGTCGGAAATCGTACATAAGTGTCCGCTAATAGCGGTTTTTTTTAATTTCAACCCCAAAAGCGGAGAAATAGTGTGACCTTTTAATTTGATAAACCTACTTCTAGGTATAATGTTGAAGATTAATAGCGAATACAGGATTTTCACGAAAATGCTAGGACGATTGCAACTAACAATGATGTAAGAATACTTAGTTCTCACAAACCTGGGAAATACGTTCCAAACTCCTTGGATTTTTCACATTGTTCTCTTTAATCGAATGAATTTTACAAAATTGTTACGTTTGAATGTTCATATCATCAAACGTTGAGTAAGTATTCATCGATCTGGTCAGACTACATCATGATGTGACCAGTGCTTATTGTGCTATATCAGGAAATGCCACCATTTAATGATATGGTTAACCATATCACGAAATGTTTAATTCTACGATCCGACCACGACATCTGGATTTTCACACACATCCCAATCTGATCCGAAACTAGGCAGAGCCTACACCTACTATGACAACCAGGCAACGGGTATCTATTCCAAAATACCTACGTAGGTACATATTACACTTAGATAGCTAGAAACCACACAACGATTTATTCAGGCTGAGAATCGAACCCACGACCTCTGCAGCAGTCAGGGTCACTGACCACTAGACTAACAGTAACAGTCCAAAGATTGTCCTAGGATTTTTGCAATATTATCCTATAAAATTGTTTTTATGTTATCCGTTATTTTGCAGGATTTTTGCTAAAATTCTGTTTTCGCCTACGTTAAATCGTAGGATAATCCTACGATTTAAAGTAGTCCTCACTTACCTATAGTTTTTCAAAGTAGGTCCTTCATCATCGCTCTTTAACGATACGTCTTCGAAAAGGCGCTCAAGAATTGATGTTTTTCGACGTGTGTCTCCATCTCCGCGACTCATGCGCCGTGTTTCAACACGACCAGCGTTTACTATTATCCTGTATCAAAATTTGTTAGGTCAAAAGACTAATGCGAGTCACGGGCACAACTTTGCAATTTACTCTTCACTGTGTGTTGCTGGCATGGTTGCAATAGGGTAGATGACTGTTACGTCAAATCAGTATATTTTTAAGAAACGTCAAAACGATGCGCTTCGTACTAATTTATATGACATACAAAATAATGACGTCATTCTTTTGTACGGTCAAATCATGCAGTTTCAATGTTTCTTTGATGTTTATAAATTCATGACATAGTAAAATTGTAGAGAAAGATTGTTTTCCTGAATATTTTTGCAAATGCTTATTTCCTGTATAGTGTAAAATAATTTATTGGTATTATAGTCGTCTACCCAATTGCTACCGCTCGTTCGGAGCCATTGTAGCCTGGGAGCACGTGGGCACGCGCCCCTTTCCAGACGGTTGTTTTAGGTACTGAATTTCTTGTATTGTATCGAATTTGTTTGCTCATTTCCCCCCGAATCGATTTTTTTTAGGAGCCTCCCACCCCTCCGTCGTACGTGCCACTCGCACTTGGCCGGTGTCAGGGGAAACTAAATGCAACCCCCCAGTCCTTGTCGTAAGCATGTTAAATCCGGCACTATCTTGAGCCACTCGTGCCCCCCCCCCCCCACCTAGAATCAAATCCGTAGAATAGATATAGCTGTTGCACGCGACTACGTAGGTACATACGCATGAAAATTTAGAAATACAAATTTATCCAACGGAATATTTATCCGGGCTATAAAGTCTATGTACTATTCCAGAGTATTATCTATCTTTATGCCACATCCACATTCGATTACCCTTTGTGGTGTGATTGAATAACAAACATCCATCCATACCTACGTCCTAACTTTCAATCAATCAAATCATTTATTTGCTAACAATGTACGTGTACCAACAAAATAAGGTCTTAACACAAATTAGTCCCAATACATACCTACCAAAGTCAATTTTTGCATGCCTTACCATGCAAAAATTTACTTTTAAGCTAATTTCTACTTTTATAAGAATAAACATTTTTTTTATGAAAATTAAATTTCGCATTTATAATATTAGTAAGTAGTTATAGAAGTATAGATTATATCCAATCGTAAAAAATAATTAATATTATTAATTACTTTTTACGAATGGTTCATGGGTCGTCGGCAAGTAACCTTTCTATTTCTTTTCGGGCATCATCTTCAGAGTCAGAACTATCTCCGTCGTCATCGTTTTCCATCGCTTCGATCCTACGCACCAGTTCACCCGCACGGACAAATCCAGTGGCACGTCGATGTATCTTATTACAAATGTTTGTAGCAGAAGTCACTACAACCTTCCTTTATAAAAAAATGTATCAGGAAAAATAAAGCAAAATTTAATAAATGTATTAGAACATTACTTAGGTAACTACTTGTTAATCGCGTTAGGTTTGAATTTCATTAATGTATGACCTAAATTAGGTACCTATCTACCTATTAATATAATAATTGCATTTTTGAAAGATAGAAAAATTTGTAGTCCAGACCCAGGAATCGAACCCTCTCGGGTTCCGCATGCCAAACCGTGGCCAGAATTTATTTTTTAACGTAATAATTGGAAATAAATGCCTATGATAATTGCCCCTGTTACTCCCCCCTTGGATCCGCGCCTGGTTAGAATGGTTAATATTTGCCTAGCTGGCGTCTATCTATCTTTGTTCCAAATTTAGGTCCAGATCCGTTAATTGAATAACAAACATCCATCCACACATCCATACACCCAAACTTTCGTATTTATAATATTATAGATTAGTATACATTTAGCGATTGATTTTTATTAATATCTATAGATTATTTTGTATTTACTTACTTTTTCGGCTTGGCAAGCGCATCCTTTGCAGCAGAACTTTATGGAAGAAATATGTAAAACAATATTATAATTATTAAAAATAGCTTGTTTAAAACATAACATACTTACGAGTACTACAAAAATACCGGAGAAGTGCATGTCGGACCACGCACAAGTGATATTGAATAATGCGGCTTAAGAAGTGGGTTTTTTACAACGTTATACTTAATAATAATTTTCAATGAAATTGGTACGAAAATTTTGGTACTTTTCATTTGATTAGTGGTTATTCGTAAACTTGTAAAGCCTACTTAGCCGTGATAGTTTTCCTTTTAATTTCTCTTTAGGTCCAACGTCAACCATTTAGCAGGCAGTGCGGGGGGGACATTTGGCTTTAACAAAAATTTGCACTTAATAAGCTTAATATTTCTCTAAATCTAAAAATGGCCTTTACAACCCCTAAAAATGCTGTTTGTTAGCTATGTTAGCGTTAAAGTGAATGCCAACAATAAGGAAGCATACAGGTTGATTACCAAACACCTGTCTTCCAATAACTGTTTGTGGCACTCATATGAGAACAAGCAGGATCGGTTTGTTAGAGTAGTTGCTAAAAAATTGCATTTTACATGCAAGCCTGAAAAAAGACTAGGATAGAATCTGCAGTAAACTTAAGTGGAAAATTAAAGAGCCTTTCAATCTATTTGTGCTTACATTAAAAAATGACGAGGATATAGATAAAATATTTAGTATTCAAAATGTCTTAGGGTGTAGTTGAAATTCAGGCCCAAAAATCACCAAAAATAATTCTATATCATTATTTGATGAACAGCTAAAGAAAATAGCGCTACAGATGCTATACCCAAACAGCGGTCATGAATAACGTTCTAAAAATTATGAACTGGAACTCAAATGAACTACTTCAACATCAACACGAGTTGTCTTAGATAGAGAAAACATTGACGTGTGTCTTATTTCCGAATCCCACTTCACAAAATCATCTATACAAAGTATATCACGCTATTCACCCCAACAACTGCGCAAGGGGTGGTAGCTCTGTGATCATAAAATAAATATTTCACATTATCAAAGCATGATATGGGAAGAAAACCAAACACTATGCGATTTCAGTAATATAATGCCCTCCAATGTATGCTCTAAAAAAAGGAAATATAAATAGATACTAACAAATATCATCAATGTAACTTGCAGGCTAAAGTTTGTCCCTCCAACCAGGAAAGTAGCAGAAGTAATTATGATCGTAAGACCTGGGAACCCCCCTGAGGAAACGACATCGTCCAGGCCTACTTCCCTATTGCCTGTTAAGTCAAAATTATTTGTAAAGCTCTTGCTCAAAAGACATTTGAAAAGCCCTTAATTGAGGAAAAGAACCTAATACCTGACCATCAATTCGGCTTCAGGGCGAATAACATTCAACAATAGACCAGACACACAGAATCGTAAACATTATAGGAAAGAGTCTAAAAGAGGCTCTGTTATCTTCTTAGATGTTGCGCAAGCATTTGATAAAGTGTGGCAAAGGCTTGATATATATAATAAATGTCGTGCTGTCCAAACAGTTTGCCTAGGTATTACAGTCGTATATATCAAACAAAATGTTCAGGATGAGACAGGAAAATGCCTATTTCGAACTTAAGGATATAAAAGCTGCAGTACCACAGGGAATTGTCTTAGGGCCGGTCCTGTACCTATAATATACCTTTGATTACTAAATTACTGAGGAATGTAATGAGTTCAGTGTTACATGCAGTGAAGCACTACCGAAGAAATCTCGCAAAAGCCATTTTTTGGCTTTTGCGAGATGAAAATATCAATAGGATAATCTGAATGAATAAATAATAATAAGTGAATCTGTAATCTCAATCATATTAGAGACAAACACAAAAGCTGTATCAATGAAAAGATTTAAAAAAAATATATTTTGGATGAGAATTGGGTTGATAGTGAGACAGAGATTGCTTCGAGGGTTCAAGCTTGCCACTATATGTATTTGCATATGGCTGCCGTTTCAAAGTAGATCCTTTTATATTCCCTGTAACACAATATACTGGATGCTGGAAATTTGGACACAGAACAAACTGCCCAAAATGTGTAGGTCTACACGACAACTGTGAGATACCAGAATTTCAGTCTTTAAACTGCAGCGGTACTCACTTTGTAGCACCATCCTGGAGTAATAGTGACGGTCAGTGGAGAGGACCTGTGGTTTATTTAGTTCAACCCAGTGATTGAATCCCGCATCCAGCAAGTGTGTCACTATTGCTGACTTGTTTGTCTGTCGCATTTTCACAGCCGCGATATGTTCCTTAACCCTTTCCGCTATTGTGCGTTTGGTTTGTATGATGTAGGAACTATCACAGCTGCAATCCACTTTGTGTGGATGTGTGCGGACTATATACAGTCTTAATGGAGTATTTCTGCACTACCTACTGTTCCAACTTTATCCGTCACTCCTTTCACGTACGGTAGAAAAGCTGAAGCCCTGTCAACCCCTGGTCGGAAGTCTCTAGTCTTCGTACGTCCTGTGCTTCCTCTGTATCCGTTTCGATTTAGTACCTCCTGAACATGTGTGAGCTCACTTTCTAAATGTTCATGGTCACAAATGTCATATGATACCACGGATTGCAGATGTCTTGGATGGTGGTGCTTGTCAGCATGTAAATATCTGTCTGTGTGCGTCGGTTTTCTGTAGACAGTGTGTGCCAGGGTACCATCCGCCTTAACCATTATTTTCACATCAAGAAAAGCCTGAAGCTTCAAATTTGTTTATCTCCATTTGTGTATGGAGTTCATTGTTCTACTTCTAATCTACCGCCCATCATGATGCAATACACGTCGTCGACGTACCTCTTCCATAGTTTAACCTGGGACAGTTGCAGCTCAATTGCTCTTTCAAAATGTTCTATCTAGATGTTGGCCATAACCGGCGCCACTGGGCCCATGGCCACTCCGTCGATCTGGAGGTAGTGTTATCCGAAGAAATTGCCCTCTAGGCAGTTTTTCAGTAAAACAATATACTGGATAGGCGGATCGTTCGCGCTGCTCTCGATGACCTCAAGACAGTCTCAATACCTAACAAACTTTTAGGAAGTATATAAACAAGTCCTTACGCCCATAAGTCTATGGAGTGCACCTTTGGGTCTGCACCCAAATATAACGATCTCCACCGGGACCTACAAGTGGAATTCTTAGATCAAAAGATTCAAAAATTCGCAGAATGTCACGACAAAAGACTTCATAGCCGTGTAAATCTAGAGGCTATCCAACTCCTCGATTGTAAGGACATAAATGAACATAAGGACCGAATGATATTATACCTCTGCAGACGCCAAGTGTCTACAAAATTGATTGCAGCTGCGGTAGTTCGTACATTGGCCAAGCAAAGCGAATTATAGCGAAAGGCTAAAAAAACACATCGCAGCAGTGAAAAACCGGCAAACGAACAAATCGGCAATTGCAGAACATATACTGCAATCGAACATCAATCACTGGATTGAGTTTCATCGTCCACAAACCCACTCCACAGACAGCCATTTTTATTCACGAATTGTGCGTAAAGCGATTGAAATTAAAAAACATAAAACTTTCAATCGGAAAGAGGGTTTAAACTATCCGTGACGTGGAATCCAGTGATTCGTAAAACACAACCTCGTATTGGTTCGCAGACGGTTAACAAGAACCAAATCAGTGTAGTGTGCAGTGACCCTAACTTTTCGAGAAATAAAAAAGTGAGGGTAGATGAAGATTCATCGGCCTGACGGAATCTTAACATCCGCTTGTGACCACGGCCGGTGCAACCTGGTCGAAACATCAAGCAAATTTTAGTTATAACAAATGGAGAATTTGGTAGTTGCTTAATTGTCGGTACACATAATACAATGAATCCCAGATAAGAAGTAGAAATGTTGTGAAGCGCACTTATGGTGTGTGGAAAAATCCTTTCCCTGTTTTGTCAAAAAAAGTTATATTGCATTTGTCACGGGTTCAGTCTGTAATAGTGGCGTGTGCGGTATTGCAGAACCGGGGGTAGTTAGAAGCGGCGGTAGCTTAATGGCTAAGGCATTGGTCTCGCGGGTTCGAATCTTACCCATTATACTACCGACGTGAACCCACTCCTAACACAAGCCTTTGAGCTTAGCTGGAGGGGTTACCAGGATTGCTAGTAATGTGGGGACCACAGTCCCACTTTGCTAGTTATCTTTAAAAAAAAAAAAAAATAGAAACAATTTTACATTACTGTGCGAAATAATTTAATAAATGACAAATGTACATATTGGACAAGCTCGATCAAGAGCCACCCTATGGCTCTTGATCGAGCACACTGGAGAGAATTAGAGGAGGCCTTTGCCAATAGAAACCTAACCAAGCTAAGTAGCAACTACACACCAGCAACCAGGAACAGAACAACCCTAACCCGGCTGGTCCCCGTGGGGTTGACAGACCAACACCCCCTAGAAATGTATTAAAATTATCTATAAACCAAACATTAAATAAAAAAATATACCTTGCAACGATAAACGTCAGAACGCTAATGACGGACACTAGATTGTACGAACTAGAAGAAGCTATACGGTCTTTAAAATGGGACATAATTGGACTTTGCGAAGTGAGAAGAGCAGGAGAAGAAATACGAGAATATAGAGAACACATTTTTTACTATTATGGGAAGACTAAAGGTATGTTTGGAATGAGATTCTTAGTAAAAAAATACCTGAAAGAAAAAATAATCAGTTTTGAAGGAGTATCAGACAGAATCGCTGTTATTAATATACAAATACCTAAGTTTAAGCAACCTTCGTCCGTTATACAAGTCCATGCACCCACCGAACAAGATACAAGAATAGCAAAAGACCAATTTTACAGCGACTTAACCCAAATAATGCAAAAGGTAAACAAAAACGTAATCCTAATGGGAGACTTCAACGCTAAGGTAGGCTGTAAAGCCAATAAAGATGAATTCGTTCTAGGAGAATACAGTAATGGAGCAAGAAATGATAACGGACAACGTCTCATAGAATTCTCTTTTTTGCAAACAACCTTAAAATAACAAATAGCTTCTTCAAAAAAGCAAAGACAAGAAAATGGACATGGTTATCGCCAAACGGCAGAGAAAGAAATGAGATTGACTTTATTCTTACAAGAGATATCAGAATTTTCTGCGACGTTGATGTAGTAAATAAGATGAATTTTAACACAGACCATAGAATAGTAAGAGGAGTCATACGTTGTACAAATATCAAATCTAGAAAACATATTAACACATCATCGAAAAGTATGACTACAACTACACTTATCCCACCAAATGTTCTGAATGAATTAGCAAGCGATTTGAAACAAATAGAAATATATAAAACATCCCAAGAAAAATACAATTTTATTGAAGAAACATTAAAGAAGGTAAACTGCATACGTACAAGAAAAGACAAGAAACACAAATTAGGAGAAGAAGCGTTACAATTAATGCCCAAGAGAAAAGTACCGTGCATATTAGAAAGCGAAGTTATTGCAGCTATAAAAACGCAAAAAGACGGTAAGGCACCTGGTGACGATAAAATCGCAAATGAGTTACTAAAGAGCACCGTATCTGCAATATCCACACCTATAACGTCTCTATTTAACGAGCTATTGAAAAGCGAACAAATACCAACTCAATGGACAAAATCTACTATAATCTTGCTACATAACATGCTATAATCTTGAGACCTAAAAACGAAATAAATAATTACAGACCCATAAGTCTCATGTCACAAGGTGTTTTCTAAGATAATTCTTGCACGAATGTCAAAACGTTTAAAAGAAAATCAGCCAAGAGAACAGGCAGGGTTTCGCGCCGATTATTCTACCATTGACCATAATTATACACGTAGTAAAACAGATAACTGAAAAGTTTAACGAATACGGTCAAAGCTATTATATGGCCTTCGTTGACTACAATAAAGCTTTCGATTCGTTGAAACATAATTATATCTGGGCGAGCCTTAAAAATCAGGGTGTAGAAAACAAATACATAAGAATCATAAAATAAATTTACAAAAATTCTACAGCAACAGTACAGCTCGAAAAACAGAGCGAAGAATTTCTTATACAGAAGGGCGTCAAGCAGGGAGATCCGCTGTCCCCAAAAATTTTTACAGCTGTGCTAGGAAATATCTTCAGAAGTATAGACTGGAAAGATTACGGTATAAATGTGAACGGAGAAAAATTAACCCATTTAAGATTTATAATAATAATAATAATTGTTTTTATTTCAGAAAAAATCCATACATAAAATGATAAAATACAAAGAGTCAGCGTCAAATTATAAATTAATGTCAACACAAAACAACAAAACATAAATCAAAAATCAAAACATCAATCAATAATTACATAATAAATTCGATAGTCAGCTAAAATTAAAATAAGTCAAAAAACATAATTTAAAATAAAATAAATAGGTCATTCATTGATAATTTCAGTCCTGTCCCATAGTAACACACATCCATCTATGTTGTATAGGACAGTCTGCTCGAGAGGCAATCATTTTCAGGATGCCGTTGCTGCTATCTCTTAGGCGACTTAATAAGGATGCTACTTTTTTGCGAATAACCGCTTGGTAGCCATCCGTATGTGCTTCTGCAAACATGAGAGATGCGCTGCAGTAGGGAGGTAATCGCAACAACATCCTGAAAATGTTGTTATACTGAACACGCAAGATTTGATTAGATTAGATTTGCTGACGACATAGTAATATTCGCAAATAGACCAGGCATCTTACCAACTATGTTACAAGAACTAGACAATGGAAGCAGGGAAGCTGGACTATCAATGAACCTAACAAAAACAAAAATAAATACAAATACATTTAAAGAAAATATAGAAATAGGACAGCAGAGCATCGAGTATGTTAATAATGTAATATAAGACTAAGTGACAGGTGAAATACTTCAAAAATAAGGAAAAGGACAAAAGTTAATGACGTTATACTCAAAATAAAACGTCTCAAATGGAAGTGGACAGGACACATTATGAGAACGAAAAAAGAAAAATGGACGAAAGACATAATGGAATGGTAAACTAGAAATGGGAAAAGGCACAAGGGACGCCAAATAAAAAGAAGGGAAGATGACCTACCAAAAGGATGGCGAAGACTCGCTAAAGACAGAGACGGGTGGAAAAAACTAGGGGAGGCCTACGTCGACAGACAGCCTGACCAACTGGTTGCTAAATGAAATTATAGAACTGCACTTAGCATATTAATATAAACTAGTATTTATGGAGGCCTATGTCGACAGACAGCCTGACCAACTGGTTGCTAAATGAAATTATAGAACTGCACTTAGCATATTAATATAAACTAGTATTTATTTATTATTTACATTTTTTTCTTTAACTTTATCTAACTTAATTTTAGATGCTATAAACTGTAACTGTAATAATTTTGGTCGGTGAAATAAAGGCTTTTTGAATTGAATTGAATTTGAATTTGCCAATAGGCACTCCGACATTAGAGACACAATTTAGTTGCATTTTTGTAATTGAAATCATGGTTTTATTACTGTACATTTTCGGAGAAATAAAGGCTATTTTTATTTTTATTTATATTTTGCTTTACTGTTGAGATTATAAGATTATATAAATACAATTGGTAAATAAGTATTTGGAAAATAAAACATGTTATACTTTTATTTAAATTGTATTCATTAGTAACATCATATTCATTAATAATCGTTACCGCCAACATTTTCAATTTTGCAACATTTTGTTTTGATTTTTTCTTTTTCTAAATGACTTTTCTTTGACCCTTGTGATATGAACATGCAGCTGTCTTCCGTTTTATACAAATTGTTATATTTATAAAATTATTTTTGGTTTCTAATTAGGTTCAAATGGACAATGTACACAGAAATAAAACAATAATCATAATAAAAACCATTTTCAAATCAATTACTACGTATAAAATAAATTTCAAGTTCGATTTCAACATAAACATTTTAACCAAGTTTTAGTTCTCGTAAAATGAAATATTTGAATGCCAGCTCGCTATCAAGTAAACCTTTGGGTACCTAATTACCCTGCAGATACAACTATGAAATTGATGATTGTGAAACACAATGTGAGTTATCCAAAAGATTTATCTTCCAGATAATTTATGTGTCGTGTAACAATTTAGCACTTCACTAAGAAAAATTTATGAATAATTTCTTTGCAGTTTATGTTAACTTAAAATTACTTATTAGCTAGATATATGTTAGATTGTAATATTTTAAACCCCTGTCACCGGTACACTAAAAAAATAAATATTCTTTCACTTTGTCGGCGTGTATCCATCCAAAATTACAGCCTTCTAACACTAACCGTTTCTGAGTTACGAGCTGCGGACGGACGGACGGACGGACGGACATGGCAAAACTATAAGGGTTTCGTTTTGCTATTTTGACTTAGATAGAGCCCTAAAAACTTAAACAAACTGTGGAATCTGAGGGGCCTTGCGACTTGTAACACAGGTATACAAATACCTATCACGGGCACCAGTCTGTCACAAATGCATTTAAACAATTGTATTAATCCAACTTCTGTATTTTATTTGTGAAGAGAAATAAATAAATAAATAGGTAGGTATGTACAACGTGTAACAGAAAGGTACCAAGCAGATCAAAATATTTACGAGCGTAAGCAACGTACCACGATCGGTCCATTTAAGTGTGACCGTTTTCGAGCATTGTCACACGCCTCCGGGCCTCTGAGAGCACGTTAAGCCGGCGTTCCTGCACCCAATGTCTATCCGGTCGTGTCGGATTTCCGTCCCATCAGGCTATGAGTGCAACATGTTCAGGAATGAAACTTATATAAAGCAAAAAAACGGTTTCCAAATGTCTGAGAAAAGCATCTCTGAGAAAAAAAGTTTTGGAGAAACATGACACAGTAGCGCCCCCTGGCGGTCTAAAAAATAATAATATTCAAGACCGCCAACTGTTCCCAGCTAAGTGTTAACTTAGCTATGAACATGCTAGGGAATGAGACATTTACAACGCAAAAACCGTTTTCAAATTGGCCCAGTCGCTTCCGTAAAAAATGGTAACAGACACACACACAGACATACACAGAAACACCTTCGTCCGTCTCCGTAGCCGTCGCAGATAGATTTAGGTATGTCGGATTGCAACGGGAGTTGCAACACTTACGCGATACCTACACTGTCCGTTGCACTGTAGTCCACCGAGTTTTGGCATCATGGTGTCTACCATAGACTACCCACTGCTAAGATAACCACACCTTTTCGTTACACGTTGTATTTAAAATGTGTCTATTAATGGAATTAGTTACCGTATTAGCCTCACATCTTCGTCGGAGTAGATATATCTCCTGAAAGTAAACGAATATTTTATAAAGATATGCTTAAGGCGCGAGTCGAGCATAAACGTTAATCTAAACGTTATTGGTCCGTTTGGATTTGAGGGAACCTGGCATAGATGCTCGTCAACTATTTGGATTTATCGTGTCATTCGAGTACCTACCTACCTACTATGACATGGTTTTTTTTTTGGTAACCATGCCGATGTTGACAATTGGAAAGTTTTGACATTCCATAAAAAGAGACTGATTTGACTTGACAGTCGACATCCCTATACTACCAATGTCATGGACAGTGAATGGTTGGTGAGCTTATCCCCATACTGTCATTTGTGGTCAAGACTCGTGCCGATATCTTTATCTACTGCACACGTATATTGCATACTGCATACCTAAATTGTAAAAAATTGTAATGATAGTGGGGTGATTGTTAATTGTCTAGGGAGGAGAATTGGGGGATGAAATTGCCATATTGCCAATATTTATTTGTACTTTGAGTGAATTCCCAAGGGTATCATTATATTTATTATACAATTTAGTAGTAAGTATATGAAGATACATAGATATAAATTGTTTTGTTATACTATCGCTTTGAATTTAACCTGTAAAGGAAGTTGTAAGAATGAAGTAAATAAATAAATTTAACGAATAATGTATCATTTACATTTGTAAATAGCAATACCTTTAGTATTATAGGTAGTTGTAAGTTCCCCAATGTACACACATATTCAACAGTCTACCTGCCCTTATAGCCAACCCGGTCTCCCCTACACATTTGGCCGGTGTTTGGGCAATCGTACCACTTAATCCCAAAATTACAAAAACCCTCCCCGAAAAATGATACTCAGTAGGTATAGGGGAGGGCGGGGCTGAAAGTGCCGATTTTGACTAATTCCTGGATAAATCGGTTAAGACTAATGCTACGGTTAATGGTTCTAGGCTATCTTAGGTGAAATTTGATATAGATTTTAAATTTATAATTAGTTTTTGTGGTTTATGAACGGTTTTACTTAGAGAAGTATTTCTTTAAGCAGAGGTCGTAAGGCACAACTGACCCCTCGCTGGGGCAAGTTGTGCCGCAGCTGAGGTCGGTTGTGCCGTTCATAATGTTTGGTCTTTTATTCAAGTTTAAATGTTTCTTTTAGAATAAAAAACATAGGTTATGATCGCTTTTTGTTTATTTTAAATTAATATTATAAATAATCAACCTTTTATAAAACTTTTGTGTTTTTAAACTATAATAATAATAAATTTATTAAGTAAAAATCTTTTACAAAATAAGATACTTAAAATTAACAAAATAAACATTATTTTTTTCTCTGAAACAGAAAGTATCTTCTAAATCTATAAAAAGAAGAAGAAGGTGGAATATTTTGAACACCAAATTTTGCTGCACACTGGTATGCCAGTTGTCTCACTTCTTCAGGTAGAAGTCCGAAGTAGATTGTTGCACTTCTTCGGATATAGGACGACATTGCGTCTCTTGTTTCTCATTAAAAACTAGTCTTGGTTTATATCCAACTGTAGGAGTAACTCCACTCTTTATTTTCTTGACATATCATTGTAGCGTTGTGTGACAAATTTCTAATTCTCGTGCAACGGTTTTTAATTTACGCCCGTCCTTAATGACCGCATCAGCAGCCCTCCGTAGAAGGTCTTGGGAAGTGGTTCCCCTTTGTGTTTTTCTCTTGTATGTTCTCATCCTATCAAACAAAACAATATAGGTAAATTAAAGGTTAGTTTGGGGTTAGTTGTGCCGCGGCACAACTGACCCCGACTGTACGGCACTTTTTACCCCGTTTCAAGGACATTTACTTTTTATCATATGCCGAAAAAACATTTTGCACAAAGCGTTAAAATTGCATAGACTAACATTCCATAATAAATTACAAACACATTAGATAAACTACTTTAGCCATAACGCTAAAAATGGTCAATCAAGACCAAAAAGTATAGACAAAAAAATATTTACTCACGTGGTGCTGGAGGATCATACACGCACTGCCGCTTGGTTCGCGTCTCCGGCGCACCTAAACTGGCCGCCGCACATGCGCTTGATCGCCATGACGCCGGACGTAATACGAACATATAGCTATCTCTTTCCATTTTTACGATATTTTCATCGGAACAACTTACCCCCGGCACTTTCAGCCCCGCCCTCCCCTACCTATTTACACCGAAAGTCTAGGTAAGTTACATAATTTGCTAATCAGCAGTCTAACCGCACAGTTTTTTTGATTTTATCTAGAGTTTATATTCATATTAAATTCGATTCCTAACAAATAAGAAATTATTGAAAATATTTTCTGTTGCTCGTAGTTACTTACTTTGGAGGTTTTCCAGTTAAATGTTCAAATCTTTTACTAAACTCAGTAATTTTTTTAACAACAGGTCCTGCAAAACTGACGGTGTCCCCAAATTCTCTGCAATGGAATATTCGATTTAGTCTAAGAACAATTTATAGGCAGGTTAAGTTACATCTTTAAATGTATAAACACCTACTTTAGATATTCCTCGATTTCTTCATCATCTTCCGAGTCTATGGAGTGTTCTGTAAGTAAATATAATAAAAATATCAAGAAATTGATAGGGGACATATTTATTAAATAACGGGTGCTCATGCATAATTAGTTCAACAAGTTACTTTATAAAAAATACAATCATTAATAGACAGGTGGTCAAATTTGAGCAATAGCCAATTTAATATGGCGAGATGGCGTAAACATTGCAATATGCCATATCCGATTGCATTGGTATGGCAAAAATAAAGTCTTTTTTGTATGTCAAATTTCAGCAGAGGAAGCTATATATTTGTTGTGAAGCAACATCTGTATCTATACATACAAATTTTGGTTTAGATCTTTTCAGTTTGTATTTTCTACAAAAATTATGCATGCATGCCTGTGCAGATAACGACCCTTGAATTTGACCATGACTTTCTGTTTTATACTTTGTATATTATAATTGATACGAATGCGCCGACCCGAACATGTTTAAAGCGTCGGAGCGTCGGATCTAGAGGTGGGCAATCCCCATTCACATGCCAGGGGCGCCAAATGTCATTAATGAGGCGTCAAATTCATATTTTGTTGTGAAGCGGCACTCAGACGACAACACTGGTGATGTTTAGAGTTAAGTGAAACACCCCGCCGCGTGGCCGACCCACCCATACTTGGGCGGTTTGCACAACTAACAAATGCACCCCATATCTCAGAAGGTTCTTACCAGAAGCATCATCTCCATAAACATTGTATAAAGCCTCATATATATCTTCAGGGACGGCTAAGCTTTTGGGCGCCTTATCAAGTATTTGTGGTTCCTTGAGACGGTTTGCTTCTAGGTCACTCTCGAGACAATAATCACCTTTTAGCAGTCTGTGTATTATAAAAAATATATATATTAGTTTTACTGGTTGACTTTTATTTAAATTTTAAGGCGTTATTTTTTTTTGTAAGGCGATTCCCGCATTAGGTACAAGTCCTGTGTCGGGGGGGACTTTACAAACATACAAGTCACGCACATAAAGTACTTACACCCATACTCGGAACAACAATAATAATAATAATAAAAATGATTTATTCACTTAGGAAGCAAAATACTACACTTGTGAAAAGTCGATTCTACATTTACTGGTAATGCCTGTTTGCAAACAATAGGTAAAGCCCGAGAAAAGAACAGGCAATAATAACTCGTGGCCACTCTTTTCAAATTGCCAATGTTTAAAATGTTTCTCTGTTTATAAACTGTATATGCAGGTAAGGTGCTGCCACCATTATATTATACACCATATTAGAGGACTGATGCAAAAAAAGAGGTCAATAATATTAGAAGAGTACACGAGATCGGATACATCAGCCTCAATGGGCACAACATAGTAGGAGCATCCACTTACGATGTAACAACAATTTGTGGATCATACAAAGTGGTGTCCCGTGTGGGAATCGACCCCACAACCTCTTGCGTAGCAGTTGGACACACACCCACCGCGCCAAAGAGGCAGTCATAATTCGGTGAATGTGAGGTTACTCATAAACTTTTTGTCAAGTGCCGAAATCGGCACCTCTATAGCTACATCGAGGCAGGGGCGTAGCTACCGTCATATTACCCGTTTTATTATGCAGGCCCCCTGGCTATAGAGGACCTGAAAGTGCGTTAGTAATTATTGCCCAGTGCCAGCGACTAACACTGATGATGATGAGTCAATACAGAAGATACAAATATTTTATTTGCGAATGTTTTATGATTAAAATACAAATTTAAAGAGTATAAAAGATGAGCAATTGTAAGGCTTTTTTTTAATTTAATATTATTTTTCAAGATTCATTGTGAATTAGAGTAACTTGAAATGGAACGTATTTTAAAACACCAATCAGCGCCTAGTGACGTCACCTATGTTTTAACACGACTTGTTTAGTATGGCGGTAAACGTTATTTTGTTGCAAAATAATGAATTGTGCATATTATAGGAAGTTGGGTCTTTCAAGGCAGACGCTAGGAATGTGCCAAAAATTACTGCTGACATAATCGTAACCACAGATAATAGATCTAGCTAGATGCCACATGTTCCTGTGACCATTATACAGATATAATGAAAACAGAGCGTGCCACTTTATCCCCACAGCGCATGACGTCTCGCGAGCGTTTTAGTGATGAACCTACCATAAACAGAATCGTTTCAATCGTAAGACATCATTCATCCAACAGAGTATCGATTTTAAATCGACCAATTCGATTCGATACTGCTGTTTTGAATTATTTAATTTGAAGTTTTTTTATTAAAAAGAAAATGATTAAGGTCAATTATTTTTTACTCACGCAATTTTTACGCTTTATTTCAATAAAATCATGAAATAATTAACAAAATTCTTTCGTTATAATGTATTCATTTTTTTTATTTTGTTTAAAAAAAAATCTGCAGTTTTTAGTTCCAACAAGTTAGCACAAGTTTATTATCTAACTAACTGGCGCCCGCGGCTCCACCGAACTTATACTAAATTTACACTTTGAATGAAATCCCACATAGAAACCGGGATAAAAGCAACCTATGGGTTCTTTGCCGGGTTCAAGCTATCTCCATTAAATTTCTGCCAAATAGGTACAGCTTACCCGTGAAACAGTAATAAACATCCACACATCCATCCATCAAGTCTTACTAACTTTGCATTTTTAAGATTACTAGAATCATTCTTATAAATAAAAATAAAAACACGGGTAAAATTAAATGACATAAGCATTTTATTCATTTTTAATAATTTAATATACTTACTTATCTAATCAATTGTAGGGAAGATTAGGTGGGATCAATATAATTTTTACACTAAGCCAAAACTATTACCTGTTTTTAACGATTTTGATTTTTTGAATATCACAGAATGCCTTCTTAGAGTAGACTAATAATAAATTGTGTTTAAATGCTGTATTTGCATTTATGTATAGTACTTTGTAGGTACTTTAACACTTAAAACTACTTAATCACAAATGCTTTAAATTTTTTATCATTATAGGAGCTAATTAAATCAGTAATAGGTCTTACACATATTAAAGTAAAGGATTGAACTATTTAACATTATACAGATATAATGAAGGCCGATTAAGTAATTGTGTAAATTACTTAATCGGCCTTCATTATAAAATTTACAATCTTTCTTTTTGAATGGCCAACCTTGTGTCAGAATTATTCAGATAACCCTTTATGACATGACCTAACGACTGTTAGCGAGATGATAACAGCCTGAACCGGGTTTTTCCGTGACCTCTGAAGCACGGATACGTTCAAATATAATATCACTATGCTATACGACTTCAAAATGTACTTAAAAAAAGTTGGAAACGAAATAATCGCGCGAACAGCGTAAGCCCACAAAATTGAAGGATCAAAATTAAAGACCCCCAATACGCTCCAAACCCTTTCTGTACCATTTAATAAAATAGTAAAAAAAATGTTGGTTTAGATTTAACTGAATTAAATACCTCATAGTTACTAAATTATTGACCTTGAAACAGGACGAGTTTAATATACATTTGTCTTTTCGTAGTATAACTCAAAAACGTAAATAAATCATTTTAAAATTAATTTCAGCTTAAGGAGCAACAAAATTACTTAGCGATGAAAATATACATCTCCCTTGATACGGTCTACATTCTTCGACGAGTTTTTACAACTTATAACTGCACAATTAGGCATTTCTTGTTGCAGTACACGCGACGTCATGCGGCCGCGATCGAACTTTGAATAATGTCAGGCGCGAACCAAATGGCGCCGTTGCACTGATTGGAGACACGCTTTGACTTACTACTGACTGATTCTAGCTATATGTGTGTTCTGAGATCGTAACATTTTGACGTGATAACGTCTTATAAATCGATGACCGGGTACGAAAAAATGTCACGTTATTGACTTGCTAAGCAACGGTCACGTTATTGATTGGTTGCTAATCGGTCACGTTAATATTATAAATACGAATGACTTACTTTAAAGTGATCCTCACATCATCGAATAACTGTTATTCGATGTTGTAAAGAATAAATTGAAATCTACTTTCACAGCTCGCTTCAGTTTTTTTTTTTTCTTGTGGAATAAAATGGAAACATTGGGACAAAACAAGTCAATACGACGTTTTTTCTGACTATTGATGGTATTTTTGTCACTACCTGATGTTGATAGATAGTCCATTTTAAATCGTATAAAGTATCTAAAGTACAAAAAATATTTCAAAAAGTCAAAATTACCGCGAAACAAGTACCTAGTTTAGTGACTGATCTGAGTGACAGGCACGACACAACTACATTTGTGACGTCATCAACTGTTGGTCCGTTTTCGCGCGCGATTTGAATCTGTTCATTTGAAACAGCTGTTTTGCAAAAAAATGGTGTTTTAATTTTTTAATTAAAGCAAAAAAATGGTGTTTTAACTTTTTAACTGACTTGAGGTCTATTCAACATATATTTTTTTAAAATAAAAGTAACAATAAAAATATTGCATCTTCCCTATTACAAGTGCGAGGGACTCGCAAAGACCTCTCACCAAGTTTTGATACAGGGTCCATCAAATGCAAGGTACGCCCCGGCATCGAGGCTTTTTAACTTTTTCCTAATGGAAGACAACATTTTTATTTTATTTAGGAAACAAACAGTCGCATACATTTTTTACATTGTAATAATAATTATATTTATTGTAGAACCTAAGTACACCTACACCCAGGCTGGGAACCACTATTTATGGATTTCACAAAACTCTGTCCCGAGAATTGAACCAACAATCTCTTGCACCGCCATTAGTTGTACAATGGTACAATGCCCCACCTGCGCAGTAATTTTTATTTCGAGTCCAGTTTAAACTATCACATTATCTATCACTAGCAGACACGCGCAACTTTATTTGCGTTTTTTTTCCCGTTTTGCAACATTTTTCATTGCTGCTCCGCTCCTATTGGTCGTAGCGCGATGTTATATTACTATAGCTTCTTTGATAAATGGGCTATCTAACAGTAAAATATTTTTTAATTCGGACCAGTAGTTCCTGAGATTATCGTGTTCAAACAAACAAACTCTTCAGCTTTATAAAAAGATCCTCAATTTTTTACAACTGTCGCAGTATGGTACAAGTCCTGGGAGGCGAAGACTTTACAAACATTCAATTCACGGACATAAATAACATCCAGTCTTGGAACAATTTTAGTAGATAACACGAAGTGGTGTCCCGTGTGGGAATCGAACCCATGACCTCTTGCGCAGTAGGTGTACACACCATCGCGCCACCGAGGCAGTCATTCTCATTAATTTGTAGGTACTGTACTTGTGATTTTTCTAGTACCTAATTAAAATATTGAATCTCAAACCTTTTTAGGTCAAAAGCAGATTCGACTTCTCCAGGGTATGGCACATCCGTTAGTGGCCAGAAATAAATTTCTTTCGGAAGAGGCTCGGATGATGCCTGAGGCGAGATTTCACCCACGTCATCCTGTAAAAACTCTTCGCCGCCACCACCCTCTTCGCCGCCAATTTCATACTCGTAAACTTCCATATCAAAATCCTCATTTGGAGTCGATATAGGACTAATAGTACTAGGCCCTCGTGTGTCTGTTGGTGTCTTCTTACTTCTGCAAATTTAGAGGGTTTAAAAAAAAATTTTTGACTTTAAAAAAATAAGTATAGAAAACTTGAATATTAGGACAAAAAAATTAAGTGGCTACCCAAAGAGTTATCTAAGAAAAAAATAATTTATGGATATGTACGCATGTGTGGATATGCGGATCGTTTACCGCGTTTGGCTCTCTGATTGGTTAAGAGCTTGAAACAGACCAATCGGAGTGCTAAACGTCCTAAACGTGTCGATCGCGTTAAAGTAAACCAAACTCGCACACGTGAGTGCAAGTTTAGCTACCGCTGCTACAAGTACTACAGATGCTACGAATGCTACGAGAGCTACACAGTGTTATGCGCAAAAAAGAAAATATGTGTTTTACAGTTTTTTTAAAAGATAAGTACCTATTATTTTATGTGGGTGGTAACTATTCATCCTTCACCCCACTCTCCCCACAACCTCATAATTGCGTGTCTGATGCCTTAACCACTAGTTTATCGCCGCTTCAAAGATGCGTAAGAAAGCGAATATTATAAAACGAATTCCTTGACCCTCTAGAAAGAGAATACGACTGCGCAGCCTATACCTGTCTCTTGTATATTAGATAAGTGACATAATTAAGTCTTATGTCACACAGAGCGTAGACAGGTGTGGGCTGAACGATAGATTTGTCTCTTACGCTTTGCAGCCTTTATTAACTTCATTAGGGTCCCTCACTCAGTGACAACCGAACAGTTCGAGACATCTGTGAGGTTTAGAAGCATTACCACTGTCGGTCCATAGATGGGTGACCGTTTTCGAAAAATGTCACACCCTTCTGTCTTCTGTCAGACTGCCTCTGTGGCGCGGTGGGAGTGTATCCGACTGCTACGCAAGAGGTCGTGGGTTCGATCCCCACCCAGGATAAAACTTTGTGTGATGAGCACGATGGTTTATCTGGTGTCTGGGTGTTATTTATCTATAATGTATTTAGAAATATTTAAGTATGTTTATCAGTTGTCTGGTTTCCATAGTACAAGCTCTGCTTAGTTTGGGATCAGATAGCGTTGTGTGAGTTGTCCAAAGATATTATTATTATTATTATTATGATTCTGTGCCTCGAAGACCATGTTAAGCGGTCGATCCTACGCCCTATCTCTATCCGGTCGTGTCGGATTTCCGTCCCATCGGGCTATGAGAGTGAGGGAATAGAGAGTGCACTTGTATCTGCCCACTTGTGCACTAGAATACATCATGCGTTGTTGGCTTGTCTCTGCTGAGATTGGCTGCCCTAACCGATATCGGTTGGTTAGGAGACCATTATTTACTTCTAACGTGGCTGGAAGGAAACGCTCAGTCCAGTTTTACCCGACGAAATAAACATAGTGTAAAGATATACACATGCAACATACCCTTTAGGTGCAGGTACCACAGGTTCAGGTATAAGCGCAAATACTTTTTTTAACATTGGTATTACAAATACATTTCTTAGAAAAGACCTCAGTTCGGCTAGTTCAAATACTTTGTTCATTAATTCCTGAAATGTAAGTACAGATATAGTATAGTTATAACTATTTATTATGAGGGAATTAACGCGCATTGTTTACCTTAAAATTGCTTGACGTTTCGACTAGGTTGAACCGGCCGTGGTCACAAGCGGTTTGCAACCTGGTCGAAACGTCAAGCAATTTTAAGGTAAACAATGCGCGTTAATTCCCTCATAATAAATAGTTATAATCATGCAACGCGAAAGTTTACTTAAACGGTGTATACAAGGTGTAACAGAAAGGTGTGGTCATATTTAAGGGTTGGTACGTGCCCATGATAGCTGCTGAGTGCACATACCTAATTTTATCAAAATCGGAGTACCCAAAAAATATTTATTGTTTTTTCATTCGTTGATTTATGAATGAAAAAGTTATTAATGAAAAAGGTATGACTTAAAAAGTTCTATGCCTTAATAATTCAATCGAATTTTGTACCATTGGAGGTATAATTCTTATGTCATACGCCTTTCACTATTGAATTTTGGCAAAAAAAAAAATGCCATAACTATGTAGTAATGATGCAACCAGCTATGGAACCATGGTAGGTGCAATACTGATAACATACTGGCGTAATTTGACCACACCTTTCTGTTACACCCTGTATATACTAATATTTCAATATTTTTTCTGACATCTCCTGAAATAATAATAAAATAATCCTCATTTATTTTCACGTATGTCAGACATTACAGTTCGAAACAGACGAGACAGTATAAGTATGTTTGCATACTGCAAGAATAGTTCTTAGTGTGAAAAAGTAGATATTTTGTGTATGGGCCCTAAAATATAATAGATAGGGGCAAAAGTATTCTCGTATTTTGAATGTATTGTTAGTAATCAAACCTCTTGGGTTGTACTGAATGTAACTGGCTGGTTTTAATACCATTAAATGTTGACATTCTGAAGTTGCAATAAATAAAAAAAACTAGCTTCCGCCATATTTAAATTGTTTTTCAAGCAAGCAAAATGAACGTATGTGACGAAAACATTCCGTACATTTTAAAGTTATGTTACAGAAAAGGTAAAAATGCGAATGCCGCGAATAAAATTTGTGCGGTTAGCGGATCTAATGCGGTATCAATACGAGTAGCACAAATATGGTTCAAGCGTTTCAAGTCGGGAAATTTTAGGGTAAAGGATGAGGCTCGCTCTGGACGGATAATTTCAGTGGCATCATTGAAAAAGAGAGCAAGATCGACATAATTAGTAGTTACGATATTGTTGAAGAACCGGATGTTGATCACTAAACAATTTTACGTCACTTACAAAAGTCTTGGTACAAGAAAAACTAATGAAAAACACAGAGTTTCCATTTGCGATTCTTTGTTGAAACGTAACAATTCCGACCCTTAAACGGTTGATTACAGGTGATGAAAAATGGGTCACTTACGATAAGAATGTCCTAAAAAGATCGTGGTCGAAGTATGGACAAGCCCCACAGACCGTGGCAAAGCCCGGCCTGACTCGGAACAAAGTGATGCTGTGTGTATAGTGAGATTGGAAAGGAATCGTCTACTATGAGCTTATGCCGCCGGGTAAAACTATCGCTTCTGACCTCTACTGTCAGCAACTGATGAGGTTAAAAGAAGCCATTAAGGAAAACCGGCAGAAGCTGGTGAACAGGAAGGGCGTGGTGTTCCATCATGACAACGCCAGACCGCACTTATCTATAGCCACTTAGCAAAAATTGAGAGTGCTTGGCTGGGAAGTGTTGATGCATCCTTCGTATAGCCCTGATCTTGCTCCATCAGATTTCCACCTGTTTCGGTTACTTCCAAAGAACACTGTGAAAACTACCTGTCAGAGTTTTTTGATCAAAAATTCAGCAATTGGGGGATCATGGCACTAACCTACTAGATGGCAACAAGTCATTGATAAACGCTTATAGATTAACGGCAGATACATATTACTTTTGCTCCGACCCATATAACAAATTACCCAATTCATACAAAGATTTAAATGCAAATCAATTAAAAAAAAGTTAAATGAGCTTCTGACAAAAAATGCTATAATAATATTATTGTGTATCTCGATGATCGTAATTTGGTAAAATTTGTTAATATTATATAATCATTTTGTTTATAGTTCTGGTAATATTGTGTTTGTACTTTAATTTTAATAATGAACAATAATTATCCGTTGCTTTGAGATTTTCTTTCGATTTGGCATAATTTATTACGAGTCTTATTCGCGTGAATAATTTAAGGTAAAATATTTTTTTTCCGACGTTTTTTGCCGTCGTGGTCACGGGTAGACTCACACGGGTAGACCAGTCTAAACGTTACCACGGCCGTTGCAATATGGTCGAAACAAGGTTTTTACCTTAAATTATTCACGTGATTAAGACCCCTAGTATAATTTCATATTGTGTAGATACAAATCACGAAAGTTAATTAACATTTATTACGTAATGATTTTATTTATAACTAGCTCCCGCGCAACGTCTGCGTAAATTTTCCCTGTTTTTGTAACATTTATTATTACTGCTCCGCTCCTATTAATCGTAGCGTGATGTTATATAGCCAATCGATAAATGGGCTATCCAACAGTAAAAGAATTTTTCAATTCGTTGCTGAGATTACCGCGTTCAAACAAACTAACTCTTCAGCTTTGTAATATTAGTATAGATTTTAAAATTTTAATTTCAATAATGTGTAATAATTATTTGTATGTCTAAATCAATGGACGAAGCATGTTGACACTATTTTAGTTTCAAATATGATGTAACACCAATTGAGAAGTTGACCACAAGAAAAAAATATTATTTTATACAAATTAGGCAATATAAATCTTAAAATGCTTTGAAAATAAGTGTTTTTTCACAATTTAACATTTGTTGGATTTAAAAGCATGAAAACGAATACTAAAAGTAACGAACTGACGATAGGAAATTATGACGTAACAGGTTGTTATTCCACACACATTTCTATAGAGCTTGTCGTTTTGACAAAAATAAATCCTTAATCGTGGTAATCGGCTAGACCGCCCATTTTTAGCCAACTAGCCGACTAGTCAAAACAGTCGGCTAGTCGGCTAAAGTCATAGTTGTCCCATCTCTACTCTCGGTGTATTTATCAAGATAATTATTACCTATTATTAAGACAAAAAGTTGTCAATCTGCAAACGGCTGAATGGTCCTTTTGTTCCCAGTAGGACCTTTGAAGGAACTACTAAGACTTTTTAGTATCAGTAGTTCCTTTGCAACAGCTAATTGAACAACTGAGAGTAGATACTTAGTTATTTTAGCAATTCTTTTAAAAGAATATATATTACATCTATGTGCTTAAATAATGGTCAAGGTGCCGATTGTAATATTAAAAGAAAGAAAAAAAAATTACCTCATAATAAGTCTTTTTGATGACACTAACATCTTCAATGTGCAAATCATAGAATTCATTAGTATTTTTATTTATCGATACCCATTGACAATCCATGTTGAAAACCCCAGTTTTGTAAATGATTATTTCGGACGTAGGTGATTCGTACCATGTTGGTACATTTTCTATCTTTTTAAGAGTTTCTTCACCTTCGATTAGTTGTCCAAACGCTACATATCTGTGCTCCATCCAAATCGAAGATTCGAGTATTACAAAGAATTGTGTTGAACAATCTACATGCCTGCAAAACATCACATTTCGTTAGAAGTGTGGCTACTAATAGAGTAGTTTACGAATAAATATAAAGTTTAAGTTTTAACCCTTAGCTGGAGTCGGGGGTCAAAATTGACCCCACGTGTCGAATTTCGCGTTATAACTTTGAGTTCTAAGGCCCTGCAATCCTGCGCATTCGAGTAATCTCATTACGTCGCGGGGTGCGGCGGGTGACGGACGCGCGTCACTCTAACATTACTGGAAGTGAAGGTATGTGCTCTCATGGGGTCAAAAATGACCCCCGACTCCGATAATGGTTGTATTATTATTATTTCATTTTGACATGTTTTTTATTTTTTACAGTAAATTATTAACATTATGGCTGGTCTCTTGGGCGACGAACGTATTGCACAGCTACTAGAAGACGAAAGTGATGGATCAGACTCAGAATCCGTCCGTAATACCGCAATGCCTACATGTGAAGACGAAGACATCAGCGACTGTGAGGAAGCGGAAGAACTCACCTGTTCTGAGGCTGATGAACAGGAGACAGACAGTGATACTGACTCTTCAAGTTCAAGCGGTGAAGAAGAAGAAGAAGAAGTAATACGAACGTCGGATTTTTACAGAGGTAAAAACCGATTCCGAAAAAAACCGATTAGAAGTTTTTAGAGTTTTAGAGGAGTTTAGTTTTATGTTGTCATTTTTTTTATTTTAGTTGATCTCAAGAAGTGTTCCTTTTTTTTGTTATTTAGATTATGTAAGAAAGCGATATAAGAAAAAAAATCTATATTATTATTATAATTTTGTTAATAACGACTTTCTGAAGTTGACACTATTAAAATGATTTTAAAAACTTAACTAAAGTTCATACTGTTAAAAAAATTAATAGTTTATAGTACAAATTATGTTAAAAACTTGATAATTAATTAGTCAATAAGTTGCTTTAAATAAAATAAAAAGAATAATTAAAAATATATTGATGGTTTTAATATGATACGTTGCAACTCTGCTGGGGTCATTTTTGACCCCCGACTCCAACTACGTTGCCTAAAATAGCGACTCCAGCTAAGGGTTAACACGTTCGGCCAAGCAGCAGCCTAACCCAATTTCCACGTTGTAACACAATACTAAGTAGGTAGGTATGCCATTTAATTTGACCCTACATTGCAAAACCTATTGCTCTCCATGCAACCTAAGGTCATTTGAGACTAAACTAACTAACTAACTAACTAAAACTGTAAATAATACGTTTATTTAATTGGCTTTACACAGATATGAATAATTAAGAACGTTTGTTTTTAGTGAGACTGTATCCTCAAAACTAACTCGTATAGAAAATATACATAATCTACACAAAAATATTTACTAAATACTTACGATAAATCGATAAAATTATCAGGTTCAACACAATCAAAACAATGTTTCAATGGCAATGTTTTCGGACATGGAATTAAAGACCACTTAAGACCAAACTTGTTCAAGACGGCGGCAGATTCCGTGACCGTGAACCATGCCTATTAGTGTGTTGCTATTGAGGACGGTGTATCAAGGTTGCTTTCTGTATCTACCTACTCTTATTTTGTGTTTATAATCAATTACCTGCCATCATTAGCCATGCAAAGAACCCCACGTCTGTCATGCGGCACGATGAAATTTTCGCAGGTTAGTTTTGTGGGGCTTTTTAGGCCGTAACCTCCGCCCTGTATCCAATTATCTTTAACAATGCGGTGTATTGGTGTCCCTGGGTAACCACCTTTCTTCGTCACACACATTCGTATGAAATTTTGACATGTAAGAGGTACTATATCGGAATATAACTGGAAATTGACGTAAAAAAATATTAATTTTGAAAAGCAATGTTTTTATGATTACCTATTTGATATCCAACTACACAATTTCACTATTGGGTATGTTTGCATTTCTAGACTCAACCGAGTATTTTTAAAATCTACAAATACTATGGATGTAGCTTGAAGGTTTTACGCTACTCTTTATCGCTATCCTAAACTGCGTCTACGGAAGGCAATAAACTAAGGTGAAGAGTTAGTAATTCTATGGAAAAAAAAGAAAAAAGTGTGCTGTTTTGTTCTATGACGTAATTTTCCATAGAGCAAATGGGAACTACCTAAAACAGCGGGCTTTATATACCTATTCAGCCATTCATTCATCCAATCGTATCATACCAGTTTATAAGTTATGCAAATTTACCATGAATATCAAAGGTCCTATTGGTATATCATCGATGGAAATGTGCATATAAACACATGGTCTCTGAAAGTAGATAATTTCGATGATACAGATTAGTGGGTACTAGTAGGTATAGCTGTATGTTTAACGTTATTCTTCGCATAGTGCAAACCTGAAATAAGTGTGCTCAAAATCATAGTCCTCAAAAATCTTGTTGGGTAATCTGAGCTTTGCGCTGTACGAAAAATAACATCGTATATCGAATACGAGCTGTCCCGCGGAAATTCGTCTGCGTAAATTTTCCCCGTTTTTGTAACATTTCTCATTGCTGATCCGCTCCTGTTGGTCGTAGCGTGATGTTATATAGCCTATAGCCTTCCTCGATAAATGGGCTATCCAACAGTTAAATAATTTTTCAATTCAAATCAGTAATTCCATAGATTACCGCGTTTAAACAAACAAACAAACAAACTCTTCAGCTTTATAATATTAGTAAGATGTTTAATAATTTTCTTACCCCGTAAGAATAAACATAATCGGAAAACTGTCGTATTCCTTCTTGGAAATAGTCGAGATGTAAAGGTGCACGATAATCGTATCGGTCGTCTAGGTATTTTCTTAATTCGATCTCTCCGCCTAGAATTTTGCCGTTAATCAACACAGCAACTTGTGACTTAAGACAATATGCTAAATCTCCGTACTGCATTTTTAAATCGGTTAATACTTTCGGCCATTCTACACTGGTTACACCTGAAACAATAGATCTACAACGTTATGGTATTGTGCAAACCTGAAAATAGTTTGCTCAGAATCAGTAACGCAATTCATTGCAGTAGTTTTTAGACCACGTTACATTTTGCAATTAATTAATTAAACAATCATTAATAAAGTTACTAATAATTGTAACAGTGCAAATAACCATAGATTACGTACTACGGGAAGCAAAGAGCACCATAGCGCGAAGAACACAAGACATGGACACAATCAGTGTAGTGTGCAGTGACCCCAACTTTTCGAGAAACAAAAAAGTGAGGGTAGACGAAGATTCTTCGGCCTGACGGAGTCTTAACATCGCTACGACAGTCCGCTTGTGACCACGGCCGGTGCAACCTGGTCGAAACGTCAAGCAATTTTAAGGTAACAACTTGAATGGCATATAACTCTGCAAGTTTTCAATATTTTCATTTTGGTTTTTTATGTGATTTTTGAAGTAAAAATCTTGTCGGGGTGTCTAAGCTTTGCACTGTACAAAAAATACCCTTGTATATATCTGTATCTATCAAGGTAACGTTGGAATAGTACACATTAAATACTTATTCGTAGTTCTATCTTTGTGCATCTATGGAGTTTATATGCCTATTTGTCTATCAAGAACTGTCTTGTCATTGTTTTATTACTTAGGTACAGTATACGTTTTTGAACTACATATATACTTGAACTTATAATTACTTTTGAACAGTTAATATTGTTAAACTAAGTACCTAATGATGCCATGGACAAAATTGTATAATGACAACGAGCTGTCGAAGCTAATTTGCCAAAAATCATCTTTCTTACTTAAAACATGAAACTAACAAATACTAAACTTCTACACATTTTATTTCTACAATATTTGTACTAATCGACAAACCCAAACAAAGATACAGAAAAAGCAAGGAAATCTAGAGTTTGCAAGCTTTTTCCGTGTGTTTAGGGTCAAGATATTAATGTTTACATACTATTATGTCTATTAATGTACTACGCACCTCTTATAATAGGAGAATCAAATAGTTTCTTTCTATACGTGCGCAATGCAGTCACCACGTGGAGACAATAAATAAATTCTTTTGTAACTCTGTTCCCAATCACTATAAATTTAACACGAGCCCCTTTTTCAACTTCATTTGTCTTCTCTTTTTTAAGGGGGATAAATGCAGGGTTATGTACAGAATTGTGACCATGTTTGTACGTGTTGGAATATTCAGCTCTGATACGATTTTTCCATGGATGTTTTGATGCTATTTTTGGTTTTACAGGTAACGGTTTATTAAATACCGACATTTTTGACAATAGTACTTTTTCTGATTGAATGTGAAGTATTTTTTTCTTTCATTACCATGTGTCAATTTGATTTAAGTGGCCTTTACCATGGTGTAATAATATTCTTCGCGAAGTATATTATTATACCATGGCCTTTACTAAAATACGTAGCAATTTTTTTTATTGCTCATGATTCATATGACCTTGCCCTTTTAAAATATGATAGGCTAGAATCCTGAACCCATTTTAGAAAATGATTATTATCAGGCATTCATATAGCAGTCACTCATTAAACTTCCACTATAACAGGCACGGATTCAGAAAATAGTTAAGGGGGGGGGGGGGGCAACATGTAAACCAACCGACTAAGTGTGAGTCGCTCGCATGACGATGCATTTGATTCAACACCGGTACACCAACTACGAGTACCACCCCCAATTGCATCAAAAGACACCGGTACAGTGTCAGATTCCCCAAAAAAGTCGTTCAGTTGAGTCGAGGGGGGGGGGCAATTGCTGCTGTTGCCACCCCTTGGATCAGCGCCTGACTATACAAAATTATCGTAAACATAAAGTTCGGCGTCTCGACAAAACGAAGCTACTCACGAAAATTCACCTTGATAGTAATAAATTTACTCAAATGTGCACTGGAGTTTATTAATTATACAATTTGTATCTATCTAAAAATACGAAAATTATTAAATGTTGTTCTTAATTTTGTGCTTAGTTGCTAGCTAACACTGAATACTTTTGTGTTCGGTGTGTGTAACAAACAGGAAAGTACTCAGGCAGTAATACCAGCGAAGTTTTGTTACCGGTAAGGGACTGGAAGTCTTTTTGCCAAATTGGTATTTAAGGCTCATACGTATTTCTAAAGTATTAAGTAATTTTCAGACCTATCTGCTGCTACCATGTCCATAAAAATGGGTAACATTGAAATGACGGGCGACGTAATAAATAGATTCTATTTCGGCGAAAATAAAACATTATTATTACCGTATTAGTTTTTATTATAAAATATTAATTAATATAGATGATAATAGCATAACGAACTTTAAAAATTATAAAAAAAATCACATGTATAAGTAAATACTAAAAACATTTTCGTCATTATATTTAGCAACATACTTAGGTAATCATTGTAAATAGTCGTTTTCTTCAGTTGACAACAGCTTTTTTTAAATTGTATCTTATTAAGCTTAAGCTTGCGGTTTCACCTCTTTAGAACTCGAGTTTCCTTCAATTCTTTCTGTAACTTTTACATCACAAAATAATCCCAACTGTCTTTGTCCAAGAGTTTGCTGGCTGGACGTTGATGAATGAGTCAATGAGTCTGGATTTACATTTTTCCCGAGGAATTCTTTAAAATGAACGGTCGTCGTTAGTACAGCCGTTAACTTCTCCAAATAAATCTAAGCAGGTACATAAAAAAATCAAATTAGCAAACCCCAAAACATTTTAATAGTTGGTGTTAAAACTATTATAGGTATTCATCGATTGGCGCATCTTTATCGTTTCTTGGTACTTTTGATTTTTTAATTGGTATTGTGTAATGGTCATCGATGGTCGTATTTTTGCGAATTCTATAGTTCTCAAAGAACGTACTTGTCTGATCGAACATCCTGTTACAAAATCATTAGGCGTCTTGCTTAGCTTTTGATTAAGGATTAATTTGCTTGAGTGTGGCTCCTTACGAATGGGTTTCTGTCGCGGAATATTGGAACATTTCGAAGGGTATCTGTGGAGTGTTAAGGGTGTTCAGTTATTAAGGAGGTACCTTTATTAATATAGTCGTTGGCTCCCCCAACGACTATATTAATAAAGGTACCTCCTACGCCTGCCTACGCCGTACGGCACTCCGAGATATTTTATGAATTACCGTAAATCAAACAGTTTGCAAAACAAACTGCTTGAGTTTAAAAAAAATGCTTTTTAAATAAATATAAAACCTACTATAGGAAGAAAATAAGTAAAGCTGGTTGTAACAAAATGATTATTGCACAAAAAATGCCAAAATTTTGAGGAAGCGGGAACTGAGTTGTAGTGATCGCTTTATCGCTTTGATAACTAGATGATACATAATTTATGGTATTTAATAAACTCAGAAATCTTTAAAAGATAAGATAATATGGAAGTTGGCTAAAATCACGATGACAAAATGTAGTGGTCAAGGATAGCAGGACGAAAAAGGTTAAAAGATCCGAGATAAATACTAACCTAAAGACCTCAGAGTAACTGTTCGTTAATTCAATGTTCACGTCACTTAACCTAGACTGTCCGCTTTCCGAGTCTTCCTCTGGTGGAGACGAACTTTGTGGCTGGAGATTTTTCTTAAGAGACATTCTAAGATCACACAATTAGTAAAAAATAATTTAGGCGTTTATAGAATCAAAATAGGTTCAAATAATAAGTAACACTTAGAAAATTTAACGTTTACCTAATCAACCTTAGTTCACCGTCGGTTATTAAACCTGTCCTGAAAGAAAACGTTAAAGAGATTTAATTAAAAACTTGAATGAAAATCATCTTCCTCTTTTGGAAAGAGGAACTTTTAATTTTTAATAAAGAAAATCAATGTCTAATTTGTATTCAGACATTCGAGTATCATGAATGTTTTTAAATTTTAAACAATTCAATATCATTTAACGTACTTTTAAATGTGAACAGATACCTAATTACCCAGTCAGACTTAGTCTTATTTTAAAATGAAAATACCTAATAAAATAATGAAACTAACTGTATGTTCTTTTCCTTAATGTCGTTTAAAATCTCGAACTTATTAAGTCCACCAGCTATTTTATCGACGACAGGACCTCCAAAACACAGTGTGTCTGTATTCTCCCTGTAAAATTTATAATTATATGTAATTAAATTAGTAGTTTTCGATTTAAAAAAAATAAAAAAATACTGAAATATGTAGTTATTCTTACTTTATAAATTCCTTGATTTCATTTTCGTCGTCTTGATTTAGGTAATACTCTGAAAGTTGGCAAGTAAATATACAAAACAAATAAAATAAATAAAAATTTGATTAATTTTTACTGTAATTGGGAAAAAACATTTTACCAGGCACATCATCCAAATTTTCGGCATTTTCGAATAAAGTTTTTAGCATGTCTTTAGGTAGAACATTTCTCTGAGCATTATAACTCTGTTTTCTTTTGGTATTGTCTTTTTCTAAGTCACTCTCGAGACAATAATCGCCTCTCAATAGTCTGGGAATAACACACATGCAATATCTTAGTATCAAGTACCCACATAATAAAAAAATCACATTACCCCATTTCCGCAAGCAGATTTGAAACTAAGATTTATTTGTGGGCCAAAAGACGAAACGTTTACTTTCCAAACATAGTCGTTAGAAAGAGAAAATCACTGTACATAGAATTAAGTAAATTAAAACTAACTTTTTCAGATCAAAATTTGAATCTACTTCTCCAGGATACGGCACATCTGTTAGGGGTATGAAGAAAGGCTTTGTTGGCTTTGTAATACCAGGAACGATTTCTACACTATCCTGCTTAATGTAGGCTTCCTCTATAAATTCGTATTCGTATTCCTCGACATCAAATTCGTCGCTCTCTACACCGTCGCTTCTAATAAGCTTATCAGAGTCATTATCTGTTTCAGCTTTTAACGTGTTGACTTTTTCTTCGGTCTTTATCATAAAACTGTGAAATATGCGTTTAAATAGTTCAAATTAACAAAAAAAGTTAAAAGAAAACATAAAACGACTATAATGTGGGTGTGAGTCGGTACTTTACCGTTTAGCTGGTCGAAGATTTTTAATGTCATCTTCTGCCAAAGGTTTCAATATTTTTACTGGAGTCTTTTTTTTGTTTGAAGTCACGAATACTCTTTGTAATATGATCTTAAATGTGAAACAATTATTAGTTTTCCAATTTTCTAGTACTTAAGTAATTTACCTTACGATCCGTTATAAACACGTAAATTTTACAATTTTAAATACTTACCTCATAAAATATTTCTCCAATTGTATCAAGATTTTCAATATGTTTATCTATATATTCGTGAGTTCCTTTCTGTATCGGGATTTTGTGAGAATCAATATTGAAAATTGCTGCTTTATAAATACTAATTTCAGAAATTGGAGATTCATACCAGGTTGGAATACTTTCTATCTTTTTTAGAGTTTCTTCACCTTCAATAAGTTGTCCAAAGGCTACGTATTTATGTTTCATCCAATGAGCAGGTTGTAGCAGCACAAAGAATTGTGTCGAACAATCATTATGTCTGCAATCATAACTTCCTTAGTCTGTATTAATAACTATTATAAAAACATTTATAGTCTCTCAAACTAACCTAACTACCTACATGCGTTGATATTAAAATAAATACAAGGTAACCAGAAAACAAAAAATAATAAATATATAAAAAAAATTAAAGTTGGTGCCAGGAAATATTAGTTTTTAAATTACCTTGTATTTATAATGTAGACATCCGAAAAGAAGGGATTTTTGGAAATTCGTTCCCTAAGGGGATGAAACTTTAAAGTTGACGGAGTTTCATAATTCATAATCAACTTAAAACCACAATTTTATCCCTTGGGGATGGATTTCCAAAAATCCCTTCTTTTAGGATGATAATCCCTTATTCATAATACAAGGAAAACGATCAGAGGGAGAAAACGATTAGGCTGTGCATCAGTCCATCAGTCAGTCAGTCAGGACAAATAATTTTATCACGTACTTACATATAGGATACAATTTAAAAATTGAGATACCACAATTTTTTTTAAACATTCCACCATTCACTGTTTAGGTAAGGCCAATGCTTTCCATTTCAAACGTTTTTATCAAGATTATTTAAGTGGCCTCAGATTACAAGGTATAAATCTTATGACGCGCCTCTAATACTTAGTATTTCCTCTGTTTACCTGCCATCATTAGCCATACAAAGTACCCCACGTCTGTCATGTGGAACGATGAAATTTTCACAGCATAATTTGATGGGGCTTTTTAAGCCGTAGCCGCCGCCCTGTATCCAACAATCTTTGACGATGCGGTGTATGGGAGTTCCTCCATAACCACCTTTAGTGGCCTCACACATTTTCAAAAAGTTTTGACATGTAAGGGGGACTATATCGTCGTATAACTGAAAATAGTAAAAATGACAAAAACCGCCAGTTTTAAATTTGACGATGTCTTATTTATTATATTTTAAGACGTCACATCTGTAAATGCAGCTTTTTTTATCAATCCTTAATCAGATCAAGCGGCTCACCTAAGTGATTACTATTCCCCATGGACATCTGTCACACCAGAGGCATAGCAGATGCGTTGCCAGCCTTTAAGGAAAGATCCTTAAGCGTCCGGAAATACAGCTGGAAATAGCAGATGATTCCACAAGATAATTGTGCGTGGCAGAAAATAGGGTTTGAAACGCAATGTGGTGAATTGCCAAGTGTCGAGATGGTGAGGGTACTTGGGTGTTTGTCACGTTGTACGGTGCCGAAACTCAGGTGTTGAAATTAGTCCGAACAATTCCTCAGAACACAAATGAATGCAGAAACGACGGAAAACTTGAATTCTTTTTCCGAAGAGGCCCGAGCGTTCCTGCACCACGCTCCGCATCCTCGTTTGTAAATCTAATTTGCCTAGTAATCAGGGCGAGCGAAACGAGCCCTAGCACTATTCCACAATGTATGCCCGTTTCGTGGTACCTACCATTGACTGAGAACTTATCACACTTTAAGGTTTGGGCTATAGTAATTTCAGTTTGTGTCTAGATGTGTTATCTAATATAAAAATATTATTTTATATACATTAAAAAAAGTGGAGCTAAAAGCTAATTCTCTTTAAACAACTGTCTTAAAAATTGTTACTTGGTAGAAAACTTCGCGAGCCCTCCTAAAGCACCGCTATTTGCTAGTTAGGTAGGTACACTTGCGGCAGTACTATTTTACCAAACACAGTAATGTGTTCGCATCATTATATGACGGAAGAAATTGACGCTGGCGGTACCCACCAAGAATATATATAACTTACACGTATACTAGGTACCTACATAATATACCTACTTTATCTTACCATAAATATCAACGTTCCAATTGGTTTACTATCGACACAAATTTGCATATAAGCGCATGGTCTCTAAAAATAAATAATTATTATATGAATGGGTATTGGTAATATAATAATATTACCAAGCATCTTCTGTTCCAGATCTATTCATACTTACACCATAAGACTTAATATAATTTGTAAACTGTGCTATACCCTCTTTTTGGTAGTCTAGATTCAAACTATAATTGAACTGAGATTGAACAAGCTGTCTTAGTTCATTCTCTTCTCCAAGGAATTGGTCGTCTATAAATACAGCTACTTGAGATTTTATACTATGAACAATGCCACCAAACTGAATTTTCAAATCATTGCATACTTTTGGCCATTCTACGCCCGTTACACCTAGAAAAGTAGGCAGGCATTAGAGGATAGGACAGATGAGATGGACATAAAAGAGAGATTACTATATTTCTTAGAAAAGATAACTCCAGTAGGGTACAACTAGCCGGTACCACGCAGCAGCAGCTGTGTGGTACCGGCTTAAGAATAGTACCACTCCATCTCTTCCCGTGGGTGTCGTCAAGGTGACTATGGGATTTCATGTCGTAGGCCAGCAGCAGCGTCCTTTGCGTACTTTAAAGCCTTATTGCGATCGCCAACCCGCTTGCCAAGCGTGGCTATTATGGCAAACACCCCCAGGATCTAAAATGGGGAGACCCGTGCCCAGCAGTGGGATATTATATGGGTTAATTTGGTATGGCAGTAAGGTACAAGCCCCTTGTCGTGAGAAACTTTACAATAATAATAATTTATCTATTGCTCATAACATTGTTACAGCATTATGGTACAATTCTCTGGGACCCCACACTAGGATACCATGTGTTATGGGACACAAACGGACACAAAGCACATCTAGACTCTGAAGTCTGAACAACAATTTTGTGGTTCACGCAATGTTATGTCCCAATCGATCCCACAATTACTTGCGCAGCAGTCATACACACTTCCACTGCGCCACCAAGTCAGTCGAAAATAAAAATGCATAAAAATGCCGTGTGGTGCCGGCTTAAGAATAGTACCACCCCATCTCTTCCCGTGGGTGTCGTCAAGGCGACTAAGGGATTTCACTCCGGAGGACGGGCAGCAGCGTCCTCTGCGTACTTAAAGCCTTACTGCGATCACCAACCCGCTCGCCAAGCGTGGTGATTATGGCAATTACCCCCAGGATCTACATACTAGTAGGTTCTACTGGGGAGACCCGTGCCCAGCAGTGGGCCATCATATGGGTTGATATGTATGATGTATGTATGTAAAAAAATGCCTATGCTTCTTGCATTGGCATTTTTTTATGCATAAAAAAAATAAAATGAAGCTATAAACTAATAGGTACGCACCTCGTATTACAGGAGCCTGAAAATGCCTTTGCCTGTACTTATATAGTCCTTTTACCAAGTACATACAATAAATAAATTCTTTGGTAACTCTGTTCCCGATCACAGTAAATTTGATGCGCTCTCCATCCGGCAATTTTCGATTTCCCCAAGAATTATGTGACAGTATTTTTTCTTTAAAAAAGATATCAGGATTTAAAAGCGACATTGTAAAAATTTAGTTATTGTTTACCTTTCAGTTTATTATATGTCATAGCCATGGACTACTAGAAATATTTTATTTTACTAGACTGCCTATGGCGCAGCTAAAAATGAAGGGTTATATGTTTAGCAGTCTTCAATATATAAGTATTTACCACGGGCGTGCCCAGGAATATTTTTGCGGAGGGATCAGTACAGGGTAACACACAGGCCAAGTGCGAGAGACGCTCGCACTAAGAGGAAATGGAATTGATTCTACAACTGCCAAATCCTACACCTTATAACTTCATCGCGTAGCGTCTTTCAGCACCTCCCTAACATCATAATATGTGCTAAGTTTAATATGTGGTTAGGTAGGTATATAGCAATTTCTATAGCTATACGACTTTTTATAAAGTTGTCCAATATATACTGATCTTCAAATATATTTCCTATTACGAATTTAAGTGCTCTGATAAGATTAACAGGTAAATCTAAAGCTTCCTTAACTAAAGGTTTAAAATGATTGAAGGTAAAAATAATTCTAGCAGGTTTTTTTACCACTAGCTCCTATTTTTACTTCTGCTGTACCTACTCTAAAAAGGAGATCTTTCTATGACGGCATTGGTATCTCCAAAAGTAGTACTCTAAAATCCGCTTTACTGCACTGTATTTAATAATATCAACTGAATTCCCGCATAAGTCAAAATTTGTCAAGTTCGCCGAAGTAACTAGGAGATCCGTGTTCTGTAGCCGTTCATATATTGCTTCACGTTCTGTTTAATATAATGAAAACTGGAATGTCTATTTTGTCTGGGCTTTATAGTAGGTATGCCGAATCTATAAGTGGTAACAAAAACATTTGACCACGAAGCATTGATACCTACTAGACCATTTGACCTTGCGAATGTTAGACAAAACATCAAAATAAAATAACCATAACAAACTAATTAATAAAGCGTTTAAAAACATTGAAAAGGTTAAATATAATTTGTATATGTCAAATGGTCTTAATTAAAGTAGATAAGCATGGTGATTTAACGACAAAAGACACATAATTTAAAAAAAAAACTGTGGCACTCGGGGACTGCCGCGGTAAAGCTATTGCAAAGCATTTTTTATCAACTAAAAAAACAACAAAAAAAATATATTTTATTTTTTTTTAATAAAAAAAAAAATTTAAAAAATAATAATATGTAAGTAAAATAATAAAAAAAAACTAAAAAGTATCACCGCCGTGCCGGTCGGAGTGGGGTGTGTTAGGTTATTTTCGTTACGGAATTTCTGGATTCGGTCTCCACGCTCAAGGCCCGCGATAGAAGCTATGCAATAGCTTAAAAAAAAAGTGGTATAATGAACACATTTGCGTACCTCTTAAGTACTCGCGTGATGTTATATTTTTTTAAACCACTAAATGAAGGGACGAGCATGTCATGAGCCTGAAGGTAAGCGCCACGCTACACAAAAGTTGGTAAGACATAAATATTCGAAATAAAACTTCTCGTATGATTATGAAACTTTGGTTTTATTTAATGTTACTTATCAATATTCTTACAAAAATATCTCTCGAGATCAGTCTTTGATAGTTTAGTAATAAATCACTTATTTATTTTTTATATGTCTACAGAAGAGATCGGATTGTCAACAGAAAATAACAAAATTCGTCTTATTATAATCATTATTAATTAAAATTAATCAAATAAACAAACAAAAAATAAAAATGAGGCCTTTCTTCATATTTATAGAAATTTTAATAAAAAATGATTGCCAGTTACAGTTAAAAAAAATATTTTAAAAATGTATGCAGGAAAGATATTCTATTCCTGTGGTCATTTAACAAACTACCATATTATTAAAATATATCTTCGTCAGAATCCTCCCACATAAATCTAGTCGAGCGTTTTTTTTGTGGCAAATCTTCTGATGATTCATCAGATGACATATCAGAAATTATTCTTCTCTTTTGTGGTCTATGCCTTTCGTTAAATGTTTCAATTGAAACATTTGGTGTCAGTCTATCTGAAAGTCCAGGGGAATTTGGCTCAGTTGGAGCATCAGGTGTACCTGGTATCACGGGCGGATGAGGCATAAACGAATTCTCAGATAAGTCTGAAAAGTCGGATGGTGCTGCTGAATTAGATGACAAATTCTGCGATGACGAATTAGGATCAGAAGTGATTGTATTTCGAGATGTGCTAGGCAATATCGAATTTCTTATTTGCTTTATCTGTATTTGACCTATTTCATAATGTTGACAGATATTGTGAGGGGCACACACCAAGCAACTTAGTCTTCTCGCGTGGATTATTTCAGGCTCTTTGACACTCCATGATAATTGGTGGATTCCTAAGGTACCTTTGAAAGGTCTTGTAGCGCTATTCTCAAGCAGTTCTTGAATTTCAGGTATTAGTGACTCATTTATCTTGTAGATCTCAATTCCTTTACAATAGTTACCCAAACATGTCAACAACTCATCCAAACTGGCCACATCATGACCTCGTGCAACGTGATTGTCACACGTCCGTTTGATGCAACCTCCGACTCCGTCGGGTGCACCTTTGCCATGTCCTCGTTCACTGTAATGCCAAACGATGGAATCAACGCCAAACGCTTTAGATAAATATGTTGCTACTAAATGAAACATGGATTTGTTTCGATATTGCGTCGACGGCCCGTCACTTAACATATGCAAGGTTTTTAAGTTTGGAGACAACTCCCCAATTCTTTTTATCATTGCCTGTAAATGAACACAGATGAGAAGTGGATCATGCCGAACATTTTCAGAGACGGTGCAGAAAGATGTAGTTTCTATATAATTGTTTGGAGGTTCTAATTCGGTAGAATAGTAAACAGAAGTATGCAACGATAATTGTAGTTTCGAGCTACCAAAATGGGCAGATTGTATTTCTTGTCCATATTTACACTGATAATTTTCTGAGAAATCTATGTGAAGAAGTCCGTCGTTAGGCGTTAATTGTGACTTTATATTTTGAATGGCTTTAAATTGGTGTTTTATATAAGCAACGTGCTTCATGAATGTCGGCATATTATAATTTAATAATTCTACTAGAGCCTTCTTTGTGGTTACTATTTTTTCTTTGATGGTTTTCTTGCATTGTTTTGCTTCTCCTTTTACAACAACAGTTGTAGTTTTCGTTACCCATCTCTCATATGATATGGTATCGTTATCGTCAAAGTCATTATACTCAATACTGTTAACTTTGCAAGCATCGCACTTTCGTTCGAGGCAGAGTACTTTTAGAGCGTTATTGCAGCACATAGACTTCATTAAGGCAGAAGCAGACACATAAGAAAATATTTTTGAATGATGTAGTGCACGAATTATATAATCATTATTTGTATGTATGGCACATAAACAAGTGTTCCTACTATTAACTTTTGGAAATAATACCCAAAAAGGACGACTTCTACGGAATGTTTCATAGGAAATAGATAAACCAGTCTTATTCACAAATGTCTTATGCAAATTCAAAAGTGAGTCATTTAAAAAACGAATTTGTTTTTTGACTTTTCTTCTTGTAATTGTGTCTTTTTTACCAGATGTCAACCTACTGTGTTCGTCTTGTAGTAAAAAATCATGGACAGCTTTTCTAATCTTTTTAGACTTCATGGATTTTATTATTTTACTTCCTCTAGCACTTCCCTGTTGATTTCCGAGGCTCCTCTTAGTTCTTATATATCTCATTCGGTATTTAGCCATTTTAGACTCCAACTCTAGAACTTTCCTTTTCAAATAGTTGTTTTCTGCAACAAGTATTCGCCTATTATGCGAAGCTATTAATCTGCCTACACGTACGCGTGAAAACGAAGGAGTCGATGGAGGTGTGTTCTCTTGTAGAAAATTACCTTCTTTCTTCTTCATTTTTTCCTTGTCGCGTTTTTTTTTAGCTTTCTCCCTCCATATTTTTCTAATCTGTCTTTGTTCTCTTGGCGTATAATCTTTGACAGTTTTAATTTTACCCTGCTGTTTGTTTCTTTGGTACCTTTCCCTATTTTTCTTCCTTCTTTCTTCAAGGGCTGCCTCATCCATTTTAGCTCGAGCACGGCGTATGCTAAGTTTTTTCTGTTCGCGCCTCCGTTTCTTTTTTTCTTCCTCAGATAGCTGTTCTGTTGACCGACTCCTTCGTGGCATAGTTACTGTAAGAACAGACACCAAGCATCATGCCTTGTAAGCAAAACCGTGCAGCAACCCAGTGCATAATGTGGAAGCATTTAGAAAGAAAGAAATAAAGAAAGAAACTTGACATTGAAGAAATAATTTCTGAATTCTTGTTAATTTTTTAAAAAGAAAAATTATGAATATATCTGTATATCTGATAGACGTGGAAGGCTGAAAAGCATGATTAAACATAATTTATGGTGTTCAAGTACTAAACTGTTATAAACCACCAACAAAACACTTAGTTTTTAATATAAATTCAATGTAATTCCATTACAACACTTTACCTGTAGACATAGCTCCCTCCTGTAGACACTTAGTCTACAGCAAAGATGTCTACAGAAGAGACACATCATTAATAAATCAAAGATGGCCGTCTACATACTAAGATTATAGTTTGAGCATCACAATATTTGTTTAAAACTCCCTTATTCATATAGTGTCGTAACATTTTTACAAATTTGTATAAAGTACTTACTCAGTTATAGTTTGCACAGAAAAGAAACACCGATGTCGACCAAAAACTTGTGTATTTGATTAAAATAATGTATTTCGCCGTCACACGTACTCTATGTCACAATAACGACCGAGCAAATGAAAGAGAATACAATGCCACCAACTGAATAAAAAAAATGTTTATCGATGCGTTCATTTTTAACTGATTTCTGCTAGTTTTTTGTGTCCACAGAAGAAGACTTAAAATCTGAGAACAACATGTTTACTCGTATAGTTAAGAAATTAAAGTAGACATTTTTGACATATGAATGAATGTATACTCTATGATGTAACTTATGTAATGTAGCAGAATAAAAGTAATAAAAGTATGGGTTTATATTTTTAAACTTCACTCAAAGTCAACTAATATTCATCCGAACAGTCCACAGGAGGAGATTTTTGCTCAGATAAAACGATAAAAAGCAATGAAAATTCGAATAAAGCGTGATTTTTTTACAATATTTAATTAGCTTTCCATTGGAAATAGCCAAAAAAAGTGCTAAATGTTAGTATAGCACGAAAATTAAAAAAATAAATTACATGAACATATTTAATCCCGTTTTTGTGTATGACCCAAATACTTGTTTGGCAAAGATCTGATGTTCATCACACTGCTCTTCATTTGAGACATTAGTTTGTAAAACACAGGCACTTGCTACAGTGCCCTTCAACCAAAACACGGTGATGTGTTTAACATCATTATTTCACGGAAGACTATCTGACACTGATTATGTTGTATGATTGCGTGAACGATGCTAGATGCATCATCTTCTTTAAACTATTAAATAAATGTGTTTGTTTGTTACGCTTTCACGCGAAAACTACTCAACCGATCATCATGAAACTTTGTACACATATTCTTGGAGGTATTAGAAGTAACATAGGATTATAAAAAAAAAAGGGAAAATTTACACAGACGATGTTGCGCGGGACAGCTAGTATTATATACTTTCTTATGTGGTAGCAGCAATCATGTTTCATTTGTTGGCATTTAGTTTCGTTGTCTGTCTCTTCCCCATCTGAATCCCGTCATCAGATCCTTACAAAAGAACAAAGGCGAAATTATATCTTATGAAATTCGTGCCATTATGATATTTTTTTAAATATTAGATGCAATGAGCCTTACCTACATTTGGAACTGTCGATTGGGTAGATATGTACATAATTAACTTAATTTTGAATGGACTAATAATGACCTCAAATAATGAAAAGTAATTTTGAGTATAAAAAAGATTAAGTATTTTCTTATTTTCAGTTAACTTTGGAAGACTGTTTAATTTTTTTAAATAAATACTAACTTATAATTTGTTTGTTTTTACGTAACTAAAAATATTTCCTATACCTATGTAGTGTTTGACCAAGGTTTTGAAAGGTTTTTCCTTTTAAACTTCCGTAAATATGTGAGTCAGGCCGTCAAATTAACACAGTTTTCGTTCATATCTTCCAATCGGTTATGTAGTAACATATTTTTATAAAACTTGTAAGTAAGAATTAAATATGTTTAGGCCTTAACGGACTGACGCAAAGACTTCTCTATATAAAAAAAAAGTATGTTGTGGACTGTAAAATAATATTTTTATTTTAATAAATAAATTTATAAATTTATTTATATTTGAATTGCTGTAAGACTATAAATTCGCACTGTAGTAGGTATGTTCCTAGGAACCAACTATTAGAGAACCGAATGAACAATAATTGTTCGAATTTTATTAATAGTAGGTAAAGTTATATCTAGTATATAATCGATAGACTGTTGTTTACGTCAATATAAGTTTTTTCCTAATCGTTTTTCAACCAGTTTTGGTAAATTATTTCGATCGATGGTTTTTCAAATCCAGGTACCTATTTATAATTTAAAAAACCGAGCAAGAGCATGTCGGACCATGTTCAGTGTAGGGTTCCGCAGCTGTTACTACATCATGAAAAAATACGATCTGAAAAAGTGCACCAGGAAAAGAGCTTATCTTCATGGCACTTACGTCCTTTGTTGAGAATGATCATGTCAGTTGAAAGTATTTATTATGCGTTACCTTTGTAATATTTTTCATATTTTTTGGCCATACGGTTTAAAATATATAGGGATTATGGACACGATAGGGATGTTGACTGTCATGTCGAATCAGTCTCTTTTTATGAAATGTCAAAACGACAAGCTCTATACAAATGTTTAAGGAATAACAATCTGTGACGTCATAAGTTCCTATCGTCAAAGCATTACTTTTAGTATTCGTTTTCATGCTTTTAAATTTAAAAGCATGAAAACTATAATTTTACATGTTTTTTAATTCAAAAACATGTAAAATTATAAATAACACTTATTTTAGGAGCATTTTAAGATCTACTATTAATTACCTGATGAGTATAAAATAATTTACTTTTATTGTAGTCAAATACCCAATTTTTGCAACTGTCAGCGATTATTTCCGAAAATATTCACTTGATATTTTTTTTTTCTTTAGTAATCTTAAAATATTTTAGAAGACCTGTCACATGATGTGTCACACGTTGATGTTTGCTAAAAAAAAACAACTTTTGTTTCATGTATGAAGTGAGAGAGTTATTTATTTTTGTTATTTAATAATTAAACTAAATAGCGTTTTACACAAGACACCTATAATCCAAATTTCATCCATATACATGAAGTAGTTTTTGAGCAAAATGCCTGTCACATCCAGACGGACAGACAGACAGAATACAGTCAGACAGACAGAATACAGTCAGACAGACAGACGGACGGACACGACGAAACTATAAGAGTTCCGTTTTTGAAATTTTGGCTACGGTACCCTAAAACACTTAAGACACCTATATAAATGAATATCTAAGGCTCACCGTTCCGCACATCGTGGTCTTTGTAAATAATCGGACGTGCCATAAAGATGAACATATTTGTGTCTGTGATTGCACTATGTGCGTTTATAATTGCGCAAGTTTGTACTCATAAAATATTTTCTACAGAAGTGTTAAGTTGTAGTAGCAACAAGAATGCAATTCACGATTACCCATTCAACGTATACGAATTTTCCGTGAAAATCCTCAAATCTATTTGTCCTATTGCCACTGACAAGAATTTTGTTTTTTTCCCACTTTCTGCATGGATTACATTGGGTGCCATAGCCGAAGGAGCGGATCCCGCCACAAAACACGCTATATTTCAATTATTAGGACTTCCAAACGACCCGTGCATACGTCAAAAATATTACCCATTGGCGGCCAGTCGTTTCACATTTAGTGAAGATATTAATATTTCAAGCACGAGAACTTTGATCATCGACGAAAGATTATCAATTAATCCGATTTATCACAACTTTGTTTCCCAAAAGCCTCTCCTCGAAGTGGTGTCGGCGCCGCTGCAATCTGATCCAGAAACTGTGCTTGAAGAAATTAGGCGCATCACTTCAGCGAGGTTAACAAACTTTGACTTAAGCGGGAATTCTGTTTTGTTGGATATAGTGCAGTACAGTGGACTTTGGACTACTGCTTTCGAAGATGCAGTCGTAGAAAAATCTCCCTTTTACAATACAAATGAAGATAAAATTGGATACGTTGATTTGATGAAAGTTAAAAAGCCGGCCAGAATTTTGACATTAAAAAAACTAAATTTGAAATGTTTAGAATTACCAATGGGTCATAATGGTCGATATCGTCTAATGTTCGGTATAGTACTTAAGGGCGATGTTGTAGAAATCATTAATAATTTTACAGGCAGATTGTTTGTTGAATATTTGCACACCCTTAAAGAAAACTACGAACCGATAGATATCGCCATTCCACGTTTAACTATTACATCTGAATTTAATGTCAAGAAGATTCTAGTAAACTTTGGATTGAATAGCCTATGGATGGATCCAAAAGCAACCGGGTATGTCATTATTCTTTGATTTTTATTAAACACTAACTTTTCCCCGCGGCTTCAGCCGCATTATGTTCAAATTTATTGTTTGATTGTAAATTACTGTACAGTTTCATAAAAATCCGTTTAGTAGTTTTTTTATGTATGAAAGCAACAAATACTTATTCTTTCTTATTTATAATATGGTTGTATGTTTCTTAAAAACGTGTCACCATTTAAATTTTGATGATATTGTTGCCCAAGCTAGTAATCAAGTAGAGATGTGCCAACTAGTCCGCGACTAGTTGATACATATCTACTTCATTACTAGACTGGGCGTGAAAGCTGACTATCCGGCCATATTTGTAGTCGGCGATTAGAACGCAAAAATCGCCAACTAGTCGGTTGGTTACATGAGAGATTCTAGAATCTCGTAGGCTTCAATTATTTGAATAATATAATGATTAAGGGTTTGGCAATTTTGCAACTGACTAGTCGGACAGTTGGCTAGTCGCCCAAGGTCATAGTCGACCCTATAATTACAATAGCAGGACAATTTTATACAATAGGAAGGCGACATTCTACAATAGGTATTTGTTTCATGGCTTTAATTACTTTTTGTTCAGGTTCATGTCAGAGCCAGCAGCATTACCAAGTGCGTACGTGCAACGCGGAACCGTCTCACTCGACAAGGCTGGGTTGAAATCTGCCCATCATGTGCGTCGAGCTTCTAATGAGACTTCAACGAGTGACCCCCCCGACCATTCATATCCACATGAGTTTATCGCCAACAGGCCCTTCCTAATGGGACTGTTCGATACCAAAACCTACAGTTGCATCATGGCAGCAGCTTTTACACAACCTACTTATAAAATTGTAGCAAAAATGTAAACTAGGTAATACCTGCATTGGTCTTTTATGTTTTGTCTACGGCAGAAAGTGGTGAAAAAATATACCGGCATATAATAAAATAGCAATGATATGGTAAAAAAAATTGTTTAAAAATAAATGCTTGATATAAAACATTCAATATGTGTACGTAAAAAGTTTATTATATTATTTTTTGTCTTTTTAATTAAGAAAAATAGTAATGTATAAAACAGTCGTTTAGTTATCTCCTTCAATAGCTTTCTTTACTGATGAAAATGTTCATACGATGAAAATGTTCACAGGTTCCCCATTCGATCTGCAAAGGAATAATCATATTCATCAGCTTGATAACGACCACCGCTGAATATACGTCTCTCTCAAAGACTCAATAAAATAATAACTGTCTAAATTTAATCAAACACTTAAAACTAAGAACAGAAATTACTAGTTTGAATCTAAACTTAGGCTTCATTTAGATTTAAGCTGGATTGATATATTTTTCTTTCTGCTTTTGTTTGAAATTTTTAAACAAGGCGAGAAAATATAAAGACAAACAGTAAGAGGCATAGGTCTATGGTAGGTATACTTACTGTTCAGCGATTGTTGCAGCTGTAAGTCTTCCCGGTACTTTCGATTTTTTATTTGATATTCGGCTATAGTCAAGTCCTCGTTTTGAGTGTTTTACAATTTTAATGGACTTCGAATTCAAGTTTATTGTTAGTAGAAATGTTTGTTGTCCACGGCACTGTTGTTAAACCAGAACGGCGGCGTATTAATCACGCCGCGCAGGATAAACGTGCGAGCTTGTACACGACACGGTTTGCACCATGATTCATAAAAACTGACGACCGCATCTACACACGGCGTATCAACCGCGGTTTTTTACGGCGAAAACCGTGTCGTTATCCACGACACGGTTTTCGCCGCAATTAACTTTAAAGCGTCTTCTAGACGGTTGGAAATAAGTGCACAAATCAAGGTAACCTTCCTTGTCTCAAACAGTGTAGACGGATGTTGTGAAGCATGTTCCAGACGGTTGGAAACAAACGTACGAACTAAGGTGACCTTGCTAGTTTCCAACTGTGTAGACGGCTGTTGCAAACCATGTACCAAGTAATTTGGTTTACAACATCCGTCTACACTGTTGGAAACTAGCAAGGTCACCTTGGCGGGAAGCCTTGTTTCCAACCGTCTTGAAGACGCTTATTGCGTTCAAACAAACAAACAAACTCTACAGCTTTATAATATTAGTATAGATTTTTGTCGTGTTGTAAATAATGAGGAGGGCTCATATATTGAATGCCTTTGGTTTGATGCACATCACAGTGACATATTGTTTCTGTGTGTCCCTTTTCACTACAATTAAAGATAGTAATGGCTCTGGCGGTCTGAAAATATGGTGAGTCATTATTTTAGGATTTCACTTAATGATAAATCTGGGTCCTTGCCTAACACGAGTGTCTATACATGCCTAGGCACTGCCATGATGCGTCCGCGACTTACAAAAGTTCCAAGTTTGAAACATGAAGTGAAGGTGGGAATTGCGTTATCCTAGAATTTACATCATACGCAAGTCGTACCTAAGTGATTCATAAATTGTTATATTTAGAAGAGTAGTGCATGACTATGAACAATCAGATTTTTTTACAAGTAGTGATGTTTATGTTTAGGCACTTTAGATCGATTTCTTCAATCGCGAATTGATCGCACTCGATTTATGAAACAGATAACCGGAGAAATGAGAATGCATTTTTGTAATAACTACCTAGGTATATGGTTTCCTTTTTAGATTTCCAAGTGATCCTACTGCTAAGGAAACGGGGATCGAAGCCACGCGACACAGACTGTTTTTTTTTCGAAATTTAGCACCATTTGCTCAATTACGATAACGATGATTTATACAATCTCTTCAGCTTTATAATATTAGTATATATAAGACGTATAATGTAGGTATCGTACCCACTAGGTACCTATCTATTTAATATAATAAGACGCACGCAAGTAAGTACCTCCCTATAGTTTTAAAATGCCGTACCTAATAATACTACCTAATAACACAGTACTTACAATTTTTAACCAAAACTAGTACTTATTAATAATGGAAAATACGAACGTCTATTATATACACCACTGCAAGATCTAAAAGATTGTGTTTTCAGTTTTTATTTGTAACTAGCTATCCTGGCGAACTTCATAATGTGTCACATAGCCTTTAGATTAAAGTGTCTAACGGGCCTCTACGTGTTGGCTTCGGCCCCACGCACGCCTCCCAAATGACCGGGACTCCATAGTCCCGTGATTTTGAAACGACATACATAATAATAATAATAATCATTTTCGGCTATTCCCAGTAGTACTACCATGTAGTCCTACCAGTAGTACTTCTGGGAATATTCATCCCATTAGTCTTACTTTAAAAACGCAGTAGTGCTACTGGGACTATTCATCCCATTAGACTTACTTTAAAAATGCAGTAGTACTACTGGGAATATTCATCCCATTAGACTTACCGAACTGTAGACCTAATATTAAACTAGACTAACCTTCTTATTGAACTTGAATCTATGACCTAAGATAAAACATTAGCGTGATTGACAGCTCATTACATAGTTTGAAATTGTATCAAAGAGTAATAAGTATAATATTTATAATTTTACATACCTAAATTGATTCAATTTGAATGTCACGCGAGTCGTCGCTCGCTATCGTTGCGTATTATACTTTACAACTTTGCCGCTTCGTGCATGCTGCGTTGTATGTCGGCTGCGGCCCGCTCTGCGATGCGTTACGAACCGACTTGCACAACGTTGCAACGTTGATAACGAGACGACATTTACTATTACTTTAAATAAATAGGCATAGTTCGTGAGAATCTTTATGACCGTTCAGGGGGGCGATTCGGTAACTGTTCAACATCCTTACATCCAAGAGTTCAACGATGAAACATCCGATGTAAAGCGTTTCGTAGTCTGTTATAATGAAATTACAGCGAAGCGAAGCGATCATAGCGCTATCTCGTCCGCGCGACAGAATTTAGTAATAAGGCTTAGATAAATGTATGAATTTGGTATTCGCGATGCCAAAACATCCTCGCCTTCGCCGACATCCTCGCCCTCGCGCTCGCTTTTGGCTGTCAAATGGTAAAGCTTTAAAATAGTAGCTTTCTCTCGGATGTGCTGTAAGATGCAGACCAAATGTGGTCTTTATTTCACATAATGGTTCAATATATTATACGTGGGTGTTATTATTATAATTATATCGTCGTTGAATTTGTGGCTTGTTAAATAATAAAGTATTATTTTCAGACTAGCTGTCCCGCGCAACTTCGTCTGCGTAAATTTTCCCCGTTTTTGCAACATTTTTCATTGCTGTTCCGCTCCCTATGGTCGTAGCGTGATGTTATATAGCCTTCCTCGATAAATGGGCTATCCATCAGTAAAAAATCAGTAGTAGTTCCTGAGATTATCGCGTTCAAAGAAACAAACAAACTCTTCAGCTTTATAATATACTAGCTGCGCCCCGCGGTTTCACCCGCATAAGTCTACATTCTGTGGGAATATCGAGTTAAAAGTAGGCTATGTGTTGAGAGATATATTGTCTCTAGCTGGAATAATGTATGTGTATAGCCATTAATAATCACACCAATAATTTTACGATTTCATATTCACATTTAATCCGCATACCTACTCCGCAATAATAGTATCGCACACTCGATTTATCATTGTTGTAACGTTTAAAGTATTTGTCCAAATAATGTAGTGTGAAAAACAAAGTTTATCTATTATATATATCAGAGGCAATACAAATATTTATTTTGATATAGATCAATTTGTTACTAAGAAATATGTATTAGAAATAAATTATCAATTTCTATTGTAATTATGGTTCACTATTTTGACGATAATTGCTTCCACATAAGAGAAAGACATATATGCTGTCGCGGACTTTTTTGTATGACTATTTATAATAAACATATCGTTGATACATTATATATGTGAAACTTTAACGATATTTGCGGCGCACCCAAAACATGTCGCCGATTGTAGAATTTTTTCCTACTTACTTGACACTTATCGTTATATTTTGGACAATTTACACAATATCTTTATAAATTATAGCCTATGTGTTATTCTGATGTATAAGCTAAATTATTGTAAAGTTTCATTAAAATCCATTCATTAGTTTTTGCGTGAAAGAGGAACAGCAATCCACACTCACAAACATTCGGCTTCATAATATTAGTAGGAAGTATAGATGAGTTATGTAACTATGTATGTGACATATATAAAGACTAGCTGTCGCGGCTTCCCCCGCTTTTACACGGTTTACCCCATTATGGGTTGATTTTCGCTTTCGATCAAAACGCTAAAATACGTGTTTCTTTATTTATAACCAAAAACAAATTTTCAATATAGACGAACACCAATTTTCACAGATCTTATTTCAAACTGACGGAGTTTTATACAATCTTGCAATCCCTATTTTACCCCCTTAGGGGTTGATTTTCCAAAAAACGCTGAATCTGATATTTTTTGATAATAATGTAAAAGATAAAAAGAAAATGTTACACATCAGTATTTAAAACTGACGGAGTTTCATACAATCCTGCTACCCCTATTTTACGCCTTTAGGAATTGATTTTTCAAAAACGTTGAAACACGTCTCACTTTATTTTAAATAAAAAAGCCATATACGAAATTTAATAGATCTTACTTGAATCCTGACGGAGTTTCATAATTGTAGTTCTTTATTTCAAACCCAAAATCCAAGTGCAAAATTTCACAGACCACACCTTAGTTAGTTAGTTTTACCTGGGCGAATAAGAAAACCGCACTTAGCCTCCGCACAGACCACACCTTAAACTTAAAAACTGACGGAGTTTCACACATACTTGCAACCCCTAGTTTACTCCCTTAGAGTTTGATTTTCCAAAAACGCTGAAACACGTGTACATTATTTTAAACGGAAAAGCTAAATACGAAATTTCACCGATCTAACACAAACCTGTAATCCCTATTTTACTAATACACCCTATTTGATTTTTTCATTATAAGATTTCTAAAAATTTGTCCCTTAAGGGGACAGAGCCAACAAGATAAAAGGCATCAACTACCAAAGTTTCACGTTTGTAACCCTAGCGGTTTAGGCTCTGCGTTGATGAAACACAACTTGGGACAACTCAAACAACGTCATCTGATCCCAAACTAAGCAGAGCTTGTACCATGGCAACCAGACAACTGATAAACATACTTATATATTTCTAAATACATACATATTATAGATAAATTACACCCAGACACAGAATAAACCAACGTGCTCATCACACAAAGTTTTATCCTGGGTGGGGATCGAACCCACGACCTCTTGCGTAGCAGTCGGAGACATTTTTTGGTATGGAGATGGTTTGAGTCCCGGGGAAGGACATAGGACATATATTTTTATCGCTATAACCGACATCCTAGCGGGCGGAGCCGCGGGCGAAATCTAGTGATATATATAATTTCTTGTATGAGGAATCTATACATATTCACATCACAGCTTAGATTTTCAAACATTAAACGAGAAAAATAACATAAAGTAGGAATCTAGGCCTATAGGTTATCTGAAAAAAGATTTATTACAGCTACATTGGCAAAAGATAAATTACATAGAGAATGTATTAACTAAAACACTATACTGAACATCACAAAATCTTAAGTAAACCATTAAGTAAATATAACTGGTACTCAATACAACTTAACATAAGTAGGTACTTAACCTACCTGATGACTTAGCTAGAATACCATAATCAAGCAGAAACTAAACAATAAGTCATGAAATACAATAACAACAAAACATGAAATATAACAATTCATGACATTTAATTATGTTGGTTTTTATATATATTGCTTTTATTATATATAACAATATTTAACAAATAAAAAGTTACTTGTACGAACATTAAATGAATAAAGAAATTAATTTATATTATTACAGAGTAAAAATTAGCAACAGAAACCAGGGAAAGCTAGTTAGACTTAAAACAGTTGCTCTCACTCAAGATATTGCCTATTCAAACAATAATGGTGTTCATGAATTACAAAGTTCTTACAAATTCTCTCAAAATTCCAACCCATGTCCAACAACACTTGGCTGTAGTACACCTTTGTACCTGACTGATATTAGTAGTAATAACCAATAAAACAAGTCAATATAAAAAAATGATTTATTTAAACACAAATACAAATAATATATTTTTTTATGAAGACAAAGTATTTCTTTGAGCCGTCTACCACCGAATTAATACTCACAGCTTAAATAGTAATTTAATAAGAACACTGTACCTACTGTATTAATTGTTGTACAAAACATAGCAAAACTTAACACCGGTAATAGATACATAACAATTTCACAGTGCATGTTTGTTTATTTCAATGGGGCCTCAATATCACACTTAGCCTCTTGATTGTTCACTGTTAACAATGGTTCACAGTTTATATTAAATGCAACATGTGATTTAATTTTTTGATGCATAGGTATAAATACCGATGTCGTTGAGGACTTTTTTGTTCTGGCTTTGATTTTAAGCAGGTCACTGCATTAACAATATCTTCTATAACACTGTGTTATCTTTTTATATCCATCACTGCAAGTAAAAAAACATGTTATTATTACCACCATTACAACTCATCATAATGTAAGAATTACACCTAAACATAGACAACAGATAAAATCCTAAGACAAACTTAGTGAGTTCAAGTTTCTACATTTCTTTCAATTCTTTTATAAAGTAAACATGACTGCCCGTTGCGCATGAGCATTAGTCATGCTCTGCAAATTGATTATTCTGTTTGTCAATTTCTTAATAGCATAGTTATAGGATTGGTTACTATAACATCTTAACTTATCATAATAATAAACGTCTTCTAATAATTGAAATCAACTTACCTTCGACAGAATTAGGCCATTATTATTTGGTACAAGAATTTTATCCATTTATAGGTTAGGTTATTATTCTAACTCTCCATAACAGCGTAACGTAGGTACTATGGAGATAAGCTTATTCGAAGAAATATTTGATCATTAAGATTTAAAAAAGTATAAACTTTAAACAAACAAAACAAAGGAAAGTAAAATAAAATTGTGAGTAGTTGACATATTTATAAAATAAATGCTGACAAGCAGTGTGGCCAAACGACTATGTGAATTTTCTCCCAAAATTTATTAAAATTCCCCCCAAAAAATAGTTTCTTGTGAAAAATATCATCAAGCAACACTAGTCAAGTGTGGATCGCTCGTGCGACGGGGGATGGGTGTATTTTAATGGTTTCTAAGCTAAAATATGCTACTAAAACAGCTTAATAAAGATTATTACGATTCGATTTTCCCCCCATGGCCGAAAAATCTGCCCAAATTTGCAGGGAATCTATCCAATCTGGCAACAGTACTAATAAGTGACCAATTGTCATTTGCTCAGTGTTCACGTCAAAAAATATAACTTTATTATTTTCACATATCCTAAACAATTAAATTAATAAATTGTGCACTATCTATTAAATACCCCACACTTTATAGTTAACCATTGTGTATTTAAATTCAATGAAAATCTAATAAAAACTCTAAAATTCGTCAGTCGAGATTCTCGATTATAAATAAAATTATATGAATTTTGAAATATTGCAACATCGTAACATCCTAGACAACATCCGTGCGTTATCACAACCGAGACATCGTCGACGAACATTTGGTTAATTACGAATTTGGTTTCTGACATCCATGCTTACATCCGTGATGTCTAGGTTGCAGCATCGGTGAGCTCGTCGTTGTAGACATCTTTGATGTGACGCTTAGAGAATCGACCAGCTGAACATAGGCGCGCGGGCGATTGCGCAGGTACGAATGCCGGCGATCGTCTTAAAATACGTTACTGCGCAGTGACTCGTGCAACGCGCATATCGGTCATAAAGATTCTCACGAACTATACCTACCGTATTCACTGGTATTATTGTTTTTAAACTTTCGCGATTTTTATACATATTAGATATATTTCGGGACTTAATCGCGTGAATTATTTATAGGTACGAACCTTTTATTTACCCGACGTTTCGATCGAATTGCACCGATCGTGGTTATTTATTGTCCCGGGAAAACATCTAGGTACATCCAGCGCGGACGGGATCCGTTCGTACGAAATCACGGGCGTCCGCTTGTTTTAAAATAAAATCAAACTCATAATCGAGATTAATTTTATTTTAGAAAGAGAATAAAAGAGACCGAGAAGACTGACCACCTCGTCTGAACCATCCTAAAAACAAAGGAAACTCTACTAATTCAGTAAACACCCGTATAAACATTAATATACATTATATATGTATATAACATTACGTACATATCACGTTAAATCAACAACGGCCGTGTATTCCGACACACTATCAAATCGAATCGGTTGATTTAAAATCGATACCCTGTTGACTGAATGTCAAAATGATGTCTTGCGATTCTGTTAATTGTAGGTAAATCACTAAAACGCTCGCGTGACGTCTGTCACGGTGGGGATAAAGTAGAACGCTCTGTTTTCATACTTTTGCATCTAGTTAGATCTATAAACTTTGGTCCCACTATTAAGGCAGTTATGACGGTATTTTCTTAAATTAAATAACGGTATGGATGCTACGATAATTTATAACTCCACCTATAGGAAAAAGTAGATTACTTTTTGCTATAGGTGGAGTTTACCTATGTGAAACAATCATAACTGATAATTCCTTCTCACCACCATTTCCCGATAAATTATCCTAGCATCCATACTGTTAGGTAAACTCCACCTATAGCAAAAAGTAGACCACTTTTTGCTATAGGTAATTATCCTAGCATCCATACCGTTATTTAATTTAAGAAGATTATAGCGTATTGCTATATTTATTTTGAGTCAATGAGAAGCGAGATGAAGGGTTGTAGATTATATTGACTTGACTTAATTGACTAACTTAATGAATCTTAAACCTAAGTATTTATACACGTAAAAATATAGGAAGTAATATTATAATAGGAGGGCGATTTGTTTATTCAGCGCCTCTTAGCAGTACGTGTAGATTGCGTAATTTATAAATAATAAAATAGACAATTAGGAAGTGCAATCTAAACACGTACTGGTGTTTCATTATTTGGTATAGGAATATACTATGGCGACTGCCATAGATATTCCCCCTTTTGTAAAAAAAATATACATTTGTAAAAATTATACATTTAAAAATTGTAAAAATTATAAGTTGAAAATTGTACAAAAAAATTGAAATATCTTATTAATTATATCTATTTCCGACAGTCTTAAGCAGCATTCGAGTCCCTGACGATTCGCAACAGGTTCTTCTCTATTTTTGCTCCGATTGCTCGGTAGATAAAGTATATACTGAGTATTAGTATTATTACAACTGCGGTGAATATGGCCACCATGATCCACGTGCGGAGGTCTTGTAGGTCCCCAGATAGCTTTGAATGGAGTTTTGTAATCTCCTCTGGGATCGCGGCGTTGTTCTGCACCATATTCACCTGCTCTTTCTCGTGACTGCTTGTAGAACCCATTGTAGTTGGAAGTCTTGTAACTCGAATGAATGACTGTGGTTTTGCATGTCTTTATATACTACGATTGGAATCTCACCGTTGGTCGGGAGATTCGTCCGGAACGTGTTTTATTCGGGCAGTTCTTATCTTCTAATTTTTTATCTTCTATGTTCTTTCTAATCGTGCAATTTTGATCTCTTATCTCGTTGTCGTTTATCATAAAAGCTGGTTTGAGACGATCGATTGACACGGAGCTCTGTCGTCCGTTTATCCAGATCGTGAAAACCTTATCATTACGACTAATAACGAGATAAGGTCCATCATACGGAGGTGTAAGACTTGGCCGTAAACGATCGCAACGTAAGAAAACATGTGTGCATACTGATAAGTGTGGATGCACAAATATCTTATCGTTCGTACTCTGCCTATGTGAAACGGAGGTTGCTTTTTTTTAATTTCTTTCACAAAATCGGCGTATGTCGAGTGATCGCTTGTTCCGAAAAATGCTCCAGGTAGTCTTATTGTTGTACCGAGGACTAGTTCAGCTGCAGAGTATCCGGTATCTTGCCGTAGACTGGTACGGATACCGAGTAAAACAGTTGCAAGTTCTTTTGTCCAATTCGTTGTATTTCCTCTTGCTATTAATGCTGTTTTCAAAGTCCTGTGCAGTCGTTCTACCTTTGAGTTTGACTGTGGATGGTATGGTGTGGTTCGAATTTTCTTGATACCCATGAGTTTAGCCAAACTTTTGAATATTTCAGATTCAAACTGGCGTCCCTGGTCTGTGGTAATGTATTCAGGGCATCCAAATCGGGCTATCCATCCTTCATATACCATCCTAGATATAGTTTCTGCAGTTATATCGGCTATGGGAAAAGCCTCTGGCCATGAAGTACAGCGATCTATCATTGTTAATAGATAACGCTTATTTTGCGACGTAGGTAAAGGTCCTACTAAATCGATATGGAGATGAGCAAATCTTCCTGTCGGCATGAATTTACCTAGAGGTGATATTGTATGACGATGTATCTTCGCTCGTTGACATTGTAAACATTTCTCTGTCATCTCATTGATATCTTTGTTCATATTTTCCCATATGTAGTTTGCTGAAATTAGTTTTCTTGTAGTGTTCTTTCCAGGATGGCTTAAGTTGTGAAAACTCTCGAAAATAGTTTTCCTAAATTTGAGGGGTATAAATGGGCGTTGCTTTCCTGTTGATGTATCACAGAAAATCTTGATATTCTTATCTCGGAAATGAATCAATTTGATATTTAACGATTTATTGGCTTGCAAACGTTCCATCTCGTTATCCTTGCGTTGCCATTGTCCTACCTCGTGCCAATCAATTGCAGAAGGTAGGGATATCGTTTCGATAACTCGGGATAAAGCGTCAGCTACAACATTCATGTGGCCGCTTATGTATTGAATATCTGTACAAAACTGTGATATATAATCCAAATATCTTATTCGTCTAGGGGTGTCATCCAATGATGGCTTCTTAACGAAAGCATGAATCAATGGCTTATGATCCGTGTAGACAGTAAATTCTCGTCCCTCAATTAATCTTCTGAAATGTTTTATAGCCATGTAGATACCGAGTAACTCTCTATCGTATGTAGAGTATTTCGTTTGGGCTTCACTTAGTGATTTTGAAAAGAACGCTATTGGTTCCCGTTTTGCGTTTCTTCGCTGCTGTAGTACAGCGCCTACGCATTTCAGACTAGCATCAGTCATTACAGCGATTTGGGCGTTGCTATCAGGATATGCCAATGTAGTTATTTGACGAATGTCCTGTTTGCAGCATTCAAACGCGTGGTTAGCTTCAGTATTCCATTGTATAACAGTCTTGTCTTTTTTCTTGGAATTATGCAAGTATTTATTTAATGGCGCCTGATGTTTCGCTGCGAGAGGCATACTACTTCGGTAGAAGTTAATCATACCCAAAAAACGTCGTAATTCCATCACCGTTTGTGGTTTAGGGTAATCGTTTATTGCTTGAATTTTGTCCGTAGTAGGCGTCAATCCTTGGCTCGTTACATGATAACCAAGGAAATCAATCTCTGCTTTGGCAAATTCGCATTTATCTGTGTTTATTGTTATGCCGTTTTCGTGTAAGCGCTTGAATACTTCTTCTAAGTGTTCGTAATGTAATTTAATATTATTTTTACAATTTGCCACAAAAATATCGTCCACGTAAATATATACGTAATCTAAGTCGCGAAATATGGAGTCCATAAATTTCTGGAAGGACTGTGCAGCGTTTCGTAGTCCGAATGGCATTCTTGTGAACTCAAAGAGTCCGAACGGGGTTATAATTGACGTTTTTTCGGGTTCAGCTACGTTCAGCGCGTGAAATGCTTTTTTTATATCAATTTTACTGAATATCGCTTTTCCGCTTGCTATGTATGTAAAGTCGAGTAGTCTGGGTAAAGGGTACCTATCCGGTACTGTTATTTTGTTCAGTGCTCGGTAATCTCCGCACGCTCTCCATTCGCCATTCTTTTTCTTGACCAGATGAAGTGGCGATGCCCATTGGCTGCTTGACGGTCTGCAAATTCCCATATCCATCATGTTTTGGAATTCCTGTTTAGCAATCCTGTATTTGTCAGGAGGTAGCGGACGAGCTGGAGTAGCTACTGGAAAACCCTTTGTAATGATTTGATGCTGCACCTGATGTTTGGGAGGTTGGTTCATCGATCTAGGCTTAGTGATACCTTCATATTTCTCTAACAAGCACTTTATCGGTTCTGGTAGAGAAGAGTTTATCGATCGGATTGTTGCAATATTTGCTTTCAATAATCTTGCGGGCGTCTTAAGGCCTGTGTTTTTATCAATTAATTTTTGTCCGTGTATATCGACTAATAATTGATAATGTTCAAGAAAATCAGCTCCCAAAATTGGCATGTTAACGTCGGCAATGGTAAATGTCCATTTAAAACTTCGACGTAGTCCTAGGTTCAGCATTAAGGTGCGTTCACCATATGTGTTGATAGAGCTCCCATTGACAGCGAACAATTTGTATTCGCAGGCTCCGCTATTCTTGTCTGTGCGGTTTATAACAGATATGTTAGCACCCGTATCGACTAAGAATCTATAACCACTGTTAGAGTCAGTTATAGTTAGACGGTTTGATGGGTGAATTGCACAGAGACCCGTCGCATTCTGTGCTAGTTCTAGTTTTCCGAATGCTGGTTGTTTTTGTTGTTCCATGAACATGGTTGCGTACATTTATACGCTTTTTGTTTGAAACGTCTGTGATAAAAACAAAGTCCATTACTCGCCATTCTATTTTTAGACCTTGACCGTGTATGCGAATTGTTACGTGAATGGAATCTGCCGTGTTGCAAAGGTCGGCGTGAGCGACCGTTTTGCAACTCATCAATTTCAATTCGCATAGCTGCAATCTGTGACGTCAGGCTTGTTATTAAATTAATTTCTGCGGTCGCCGATCGTGACGTACTTCTATTATATCGCATGTTTTCGTGAATTTTATCGGCGAGGTCGCATAATTTATCTAATCCTAACTCTTCGGATACTGCTATGATTGACGTAATTTCTGCTGGGAGTTGTCGAAACCACAGTAGGCGAATTGTATCTTCATTGATCTTGCCGCAGCCTGCTTCCTTTATTTGTCTTAACAATTGAGACGGTTTCTGATCTCCGAGGTCCATTTCTGAGAGGAGTTTGTGAAATCGTCGATGCTCGCTTTCTTCGTAACAGCTTATCAGTCGGTCCTTGATAGTGGTATATTGTTTTTCCGCTGGAGGGCTTGTCAGTATATCACTAACCTGGTGTATGACTTCTTTTGGTAATTTTGCTATTACCATGTTATATTTGTACTCTTCCCCCTGTTTTTGAGGTGCCATAATTGCCTCGAACTGGGCGAACCATAGTCTTGGTGAGTCGGTCCAAAACTGTGGTAATTTTTCTGAGACGGATATCGCTGCTATCGTCTCAGCGCTAGCGTCGCCCTTGATAGGAGAAGCTGGTGGGACCATGGTAAATTTTTGTTATTCCGCGTAATACTGGCCTCTTGAAATTTTAGCTGGTGAGACCCGCTTGTGGGAAGCCAACAAAAATGTGCCGAAAACGTACTACACTAAATTGACCGATCCTATGCCTATTCTGGTAATCTATTGTTTCGCTAGATTCGCTGCTGAAAACCAAATTGGGTACCGATCGACTCGGAATTATATCAGCACTAGCTAGCAATAGATCACGTCGGGGTCACCAATTATAGCGTATTGCTATATTTATTGTGAGTCAATGAGAAGCGAGATGAAGGGTTGTAGATTATATTGACTTGACTTAATTGACTAACTTAATAAATCTTAAACCTAAGTATTTATACACGTAAAAATATAGGAAGTAATATTATAATAGGAGGGCGATTTGTTTATTCAGCGCCTCTTAGCAGTACGTGTAGATTGCGTAATTTATAAATAATAAAATAGACAATTAGGAAGTGCAATCTAAACACGTACTGGTGTTTCATTATTTGGTATAGGAATATACTATGGCGACTGCCATAAAGATCGTCATAGCTTTTAGTTACAAATTAGTTGCATGCAAACTAAGTCCAGTGAACGTATATGATGAAATTCATCTTATTTTTATCTATGTCTACGGCAACAAAAAGTGCTGAAATTATAACGGCATTTAATAAAATAGTGATAAAAAGGGTTAAAAAATTATATATGTTAAATATAAGTTTATGTATATTTAATTATGAAAAAAATTATATAAAACAAAATTTAATTATGAAAAAAAAATTATAAAATAAATTTAATAATGAAAAAAATTAAACAAAATAAAATTCAATTAAGAAAAAAATTATAAAAAACAAAATTTAATTATGAAAAAAATTATATAAAATAAAACTTAATTATGAAAAAAAAATATATAAAACAAAATTTTATTATGAAAAAATTATATACAATAAAATTTATATAAGTAATAATTAAATTTATACCTAATATAAGTTAAACAGTAGATAAGTTATCTTCTATAATCGTTTTCTCTTCTAATGGTAATGTTCAAGATCATGTCAGGTTTCCCATTCAATCTGCAAAAGAATATGTTCAAGAAATACAAAAATTCTCAGCTTAAATATAGATTTCTATACTTGGTTTTTGTTTCAAAATTTTGTTGGAAATTAGGAAAAGCAAGAAATGCCTTCATAAAAACTTTTTACAAAAAAATAAAAACCGACTTATATATGCCAGGAAATGTAGTTTATGTTTCAGGCACCAACTTTAAAATGTTTACTTATTTTATTGTTGTTGTTGTTGTTACAGTTATCTTATGTTTAGTTTGGAAGTCGGTTTTTATTTTTTTGGAAAACAGTTTTTATTTCTCACTTTTTAGTGTATTGGCTTGTAGTTGCTCAAAACAAACTGCAAACTGCATATTTCTTTCGTCCAGGAACAGAAAGTTGAATTCAGAAAATGTTGAAATCCTAAAATGATTACTTTCCCAAAATGAAGATTATTTTTAGTTTTGCAAAATGTTGAATTCTTATAATGTTGAAATATCAAAAAGTTGAATTCTCATAATGTATACTTTTCCAAAGAAAATTGTTTCTTTGTTGAAATAAATAAATTTTCAAAAAAATATCTCGTATTGAAGGAAATACAAATTAAAAATAGGTGGCATATCTTTCTGTACCATACTTATATTTAATGATGACTGAAGACGTATAAGAAGTACCAAGTGCGCAACCTCTTTAGATAACAGTGGTGACGGTACTTTCAAAACTTCTCCACGTCCTTTTCGTCAACTTTACATAATTCATCTAGACATATTTTCAGACCAAACAACAATAAACGTGTTCCCTGTTATATACGCATTTCTACCAAACAAGACACAAAAAACTTACACGAGATTATTTAACTTAATAAAAACAAATCTGCCCGTCGTCATAAAATCCTATAAATGTGATTATGAAGTTGCCCAAATTAATGCCGTTAAAGCAATTTTTCCAAATGTTAATTTATCTGGATGTTATCAACATTTCAATAAAGCCGTCTGGAGAAAGGCAAAAGATTTGAAAATAGCAAGAGTCCCAAAACCTACAAATGACGATAGGAGTGCACGAAATATAGTTAGAATTTGCTCTAATTTTGTCTTACTTCCACCCTTTTCTATGCCACAAGCTTGGAGTGCTATTAAAAATGCTGCACCAGATACAACAAAAATGAAGTTATTTTTAAAATACTTTAAAGAGACATGGTATGACAAAAATCACAATTTGATAAGTTGCGCGGCAGACACTCATCGAACCACCAACAGTTGTGAGGGTTACCATAGTCGAATAAATTCGAGATTACCTCTAAACTTAGTATTCTGTACACTTTTAAAAGAAATACAACATTAAGACAGCAAAATCGAAAGATATATGTTATTTGTGCCATTTAAGAAGAACAGGCGGACAAGAGATATCATTTTCGATAGAAAATATTTATCCTTATTAAAAAAGCTGGAAAGAAAATCAATATCCCCAATAAATTTGCTTAAAAAAATAAACTTCTTTAAATTAAAACTGGGTTTCAAGAAGTAAAGAAAGAAGACAATTATTACAGACGAGTATTTACTTTTTACCCTTAACTTGACAACGCACAGTGCAATGTACATACTTTAAAAAAAAATATTTCTCGCTATTTATAAAAATCTATTTAACAAAAATTTTCAAAAATGTATTGTAAAATCTAGTAGAATTGGTAGAAAATTATTTTACTGTGATAACATTTCAAAATATGTATCAAAATCAAAATGGCCGAAAAGCAACCAGCTGTGCGTGTGACACGGGTAAGTTTTATTTTTTTTATTCAACTTTTTCTGCGAAACTTGGCAATATTATGTCTTTGGTTGAAAATAAACAATATATATTATTCAATAAATGTATTTTTACGTAACTAACTATATATTTACTCATACTTTTGATTGAAATAAATGAATGTACTTTGCACTGCACATTGCCAAAGAAGCGCTAAAGTACATAGTGCGGACAACGGTAACCACGATGTACATTGCCAGGTTTACGCAATATTAAGTTTTTGGTTGGCTTGATGGTACCTTCCGGATATTTTTGTTGCATTTTGGTGTGAGAGCTTGTTTCAGCTTGTTTTTTTTGTTTTACCTACAGAACTTAAAATTAACTCGCTCGCACAAGATCTTGGCTTTAGTCCCTGCAAAAAATGCATGCTCTGATGATAGTTCCACGTCTGATGAAGAAACAAATGTTTATATAGCACCATCTCCAGATACCTCTGATCCACCTTCTATTGCCTCTTCGCTCGAAGCCCTTAATTTGCTAAATAGTTCGACAGATAAAGAAGAAAACGATATCGGTATACCACTGACACCAATACTAACTGAGGTTTTTCCATCGCCAAGTACGAGCAACTACAATCTTTTACCTACATTGAACTCCAATCAGTCTTTATCATCCCCAACTGCCGAACACACCCCTCCTCGTCCCATCATCAGTCAACAACAGCAGCCGTTTACCAGATTTAAGCGCAAAAAGACGACAAAAAATGTAGTGGTCAAAAAAGTAAAGATCAAGAAATTTGTTTTAAATTATCATTGGTCCAAAGCAGTATTTCGACATGCAGCTTGTCTTGAAGAAAACTTATATGACCTTCATCAGACAGTTATGGACACAACACTGGATTACTTTTATTCCTTTTTTTCACTGGATATAATTACAGATATTGTTCATAATACAAATCTATACGCAGTACAGCAGCTAGGGCGATCTATACAGGTTACAGAAGATGAGTTACAGAACTTCCTAGCTATCCACATCATGATGGGTATAGTGCAGATGCCAGCTTATACTGACTATTGGGCTAAACGGACAAGATACCCACTTATTGCAGACCTAATGCCTCTCAAAAGGTATCAACAAATACGTCGGTATATTCACTTTGCTGATAATACCTTAGAAAACTAAGACCGCTATTTCAAAATTCGCCCCATAATGGAGAAGATCCGTCAAAATTGTTTGAACGTTGAAGAAGAAGGGAAATATTCCATAGACGAAATGATGATACCCTACAAAGGTCGTAAAGCAGGCAAACAAAAGCAGTATGTAAAAATGAAACCTAAAAAATGGGGATTTAAGAATTTTGTTCGAGCGGGAGTTTCGGGTATAATTTACGATTTTTGTCTTTATGGTGGCGATGATACGTTTCGTGGAATAACATTTACGGACAAAGAAGTTTCGATTGGTTGGTAGATTGGTAGTGATCGCATTGTGTCAAACTATAAAGCAAAAGCCAGCGATTATATACGCCGATAACTTTTTCATGTCACCTGAATTGACGCATATACTGCGGAAGGAGTATGGGATTTTGAGTCTTGGTACTATAAGGACTAATCGTCTCAGAGGCTGTCAAGAATTATTGCCAACTGACCAACAGATGAAGAAAAAGAAACGAGGGTCTAGCGCTTAAGTAGTCTGCAATAAAAACAAGTTGGCAGTGGTAAAGTGGAACGACAATAAAGTCGTCACACTTATTAGCTCATATATAGACTCCCACCCTATCGAAAGTATCAAGCGTTATGATAAAGACCAGAAAAAGAAGATAGATGTAGAATGCCCTCAGGTAGTGAAACACTACAACAAACATATGGGAGGCGTGGATTTGGCAGACATGCTAATCTCTTTATATAGAACCCCTTTCAAAAGTCATCGTTGGTACTTGGGAATATTTTCACAGCTTATTGACATGTGCATAAATAATGCTTGGCTTTTGCATAGACGTGATGGTAAAAAGAAAACATTGAAGGATTTTAGATTCGAGTTATATGAAGGACTGAGTAAGTCTGGTAAAATAGTAAAAAATATAAACATTACGGGCGACATAGGCGATGACCTAAAAATTCATAAACCAGTTTCTATACGTCCGACAGATGATATAGGTCATTTTCCGGAAGCAGGGGATGAAACAATGCGTTGCAAGTATTGTAAAACTGGTAGAACGACTGTCTTCTGTATAAAATGTAACGTACATTTGTGTTTTGTTGTGGGTAAACAAAAACGTAATTGTTTCCGTAATTTCCACTCAAAAAATTAATTTGCTTTTAATTATTTTTGTTTTAATTTTCAAAATAAATATACCAAAATTAGATACAAGTATTTTATTATGAACCGGGCAATGTGCAACACAACGTACAAATAGTACAATTACAATATTTCAGCATATTTGGCGATGTACATTGTGATGTACATAGATTTTCTCAAAACCTAAGATGTCTAGATTTTTTTATTTATTTTTTTTCATTTATCTGACCATAAATAAGACCAAATATAACAATAGAAAATCTTTTATATAGTTTTTTACTTCCTGCCAAGTTATGGGTTAAATGTTTTGATGAAGTGTCATTTGAGTTAGTAAGTTTCAATAAACCCCATAACTAAACCTTTTACTGTTTCTTTTTTTTTCCAAAATATAATATAACATTCTGGAAGTTCAACTTATTGCAAATTCAACATTTAAGGATTTAACATTCTGCAAATTCAACTTTTTGCAAACTCAACGTTTTAGGAATTCAACTTTTTGCAAATTCAACATTTAAGTATTCAACATTCTGCAAATTCAACTTTTTACAAATTCAACATTTTCGGAATTCAACTTTCTGTTCCTGGAGGATTTCTTTTTACAAAATGGTGCGTTTTGCAAGGCCACAAGGCCGTTGATTTTTGAGTTTAGAGGCGAAGAATCAGGTATCGAACACGGTACTCAAATCGCAACCCGCAATATTTATTAATGAAGTTTCGCTGATCATCTGTCTATGTCTTCATCATCAGTTCCATTTCACTCAATGGCGTTTTTTAAGAGTAAATGCACGAATTACAACGAAATATACCCAAATTATTATATTCCCTTCAAATATTAAAGGCACTCCGCCTTTAATATTTGAAGGGTCCCCTCGATTTCCCCAAGATCTCAACATCAGATCCGAACTTTGATGACAATGGAACCAATCTGAAACTATACCCTTTCAAACATAAAAATAATTTTCAAATCGGTCCAGCCGTCTGCGAGTAATCGAATAACAAACATTAAAAAAAATATTTTGATTGTTTTTGAAAGATATTGAAAAATTTAATAGATATAATGGCTAGGTGGCAAATCGAGCAGATAAACGAGAAATATTAACGAGAATTATAATAACATTCGAATTGAGAACCTCCTCCTTTTTGCAGTCGGTTAATAAAAACAAAAAACTACACTTACTGTTATGCGATTGTTGCAGTTTTAAATCTTCCCGATACTTTCGATTTTTCATTTGATATTCGGCCATTGTCAATGATGGTCGTCTTTTTGAGTGTTTTACAATATTCATGGACGCCTTTACTCCGAATTCAAGTTTATTCTTAGTAGTAACGGGATTGACACATATTTTTGAAATATTTTTACCGTGTTGTAAATTATGGGTAAAACTGCTGATATTATGAGTGCTTTTGAGTTGACACACATCACGTTGATATTTTCTTTCTATGTTGTGGTCCCTTTTTATTAAAATTGAAGGTGGTAACTGCTTTGGAGGTCTGAAAATATTGTGAGTTTTTTACTTTAGGATTTCACGTAATAAAAGATTCTGAACGGGTCCTAAACTTACAAGAGTATCAATACATACCGTAACATACCCTTATAATGCCTTGATACGTTCGCGATTAACCATATTTGTAAATCGCGAACGTATCAAGTACGTGCCAAGTTTTCGAGATGAAATTTGAAGATGTGAATTGCGTTAACCTTTATGGCTAGTAACAATTAGTAGTAGTAACAATTAACATTTAAATTTCAATCAATAAGCCTATATCGCTCCACTGCTAGACATAGGCAGAGGCTCATGTCCAGCAATGAACCGATATAGGCTGATTGTTTGGATGCGGAAGGCGAAGGACCGGATGTGTTCGGAGAGCCTAATTTACGTCACAACATCCGGACCTTAGCTTTCTGCATCCAATTAATTCCAGCGACTTTCTGTAAGTCGTCGGTCTGTCTGGCTGGGGGTCGTCCTTACGTTTACCGAGTCGCGGTCTCCACTCTAGGACTCACTTGCTCCATCGGCCATCGGTCCTTCGGTAAATGTGGCCAGCCCATTGTCACTTCAGCGTGTTTAACCTGCGTGCTATGTCGGTAAATTTGGTTCTTTATCGGATGACCTCGTTGCGAATTTTACTCTTCAAAGGGACTCCAAGCATACTCGCTCCATAGTCCGCTGTGCGACTTTTAAATTTGCTAGCTGTGTGACTAGCCGAACCAAAAGTGTCCACGACTTAACAGGTACCGTGGGTCATAACAGGTAGGACGCATTGTATATATCTTGGTTTTCAGGCATTGCGGTAGAGGCGAAGAGAAGACTCAACGAAGTTTGCTAAGCGCTGCCCAACCCAATCGGATCCTCCTGTCGACTTCTTCCCGATATATCTTAGGTAGATATATTCTTGCACAACTTCGAACATTGACCCTTCGTCATAAATTGGTATCGACAATACATGATTTTGGTTTTTTCCAAATTCATGCCGAGACCAACACGTCTAGAGGCTGCACATATGCCGTGCAAAATCTCGCTAAGCTGCTCCAGCGACTCCGCTACTATGACGATGTCGTCGGCAAACCGAAGGTGCGAGATGTACTTACCATTTTTATTTATGCCCTGTCCAGTCTAGTCTAGTACGTCTATAAGACGTTCTGACTTCAAGAGCGTTGGTAAAGAGTTTCGAGGATATGACGTCTCTCAATTCAATTCAATTCAATTATCTTTATTGCAATGACGTGTATGATCTCTCAATCTGGACGGTCATGGTGGCGGTGTCATACAGGTATCTCAGCACCTCGATATATCGCCAGTTTATACGGCACCGTCATTAATAAATTTACATTAAAATTAACTTACTTATAATTCTCGAATGTACTGATAGATAAATCAGGTTCATAGTCGACCGCTACGTCACGGAACATTTGGTGTAGAACTGATGATTTGTACTCATTGGTTGAGGATGGTTGTAAGCTAGCTTGTTGGTTAGGTTTGACGTCGATTCTCCTAAGTTAAAACGTAAACTTAATGTTAATAAGTGTTGTTTAAAATAATGCTAATTATAGAAAAAGGGAAATATCCCCCCCCCCCCCTCAAGATAAGGTCATGTACTATGCGTTTCAAATGAGAAGATAATCGCGATCGCGACAACTTCACTCTGTGCTTGTCAAAATTGTACCGCTAGCAACAAAAACTCCAAAGTCGGGTAAAGTACGATTGTGTATTAAGGTAATGGAACGGACGTAATATTTATTTTCTTTGAACTATGTAGGTACGTACATAACATTTTTCTTTATTATAATATTATTAGTGTTCTTTATTATTTAATAAACTTTAATAAACAGAATAAACAGAAATAAGTAAATAGGCAAAATATAAGAATATTTTACTTTTTAGTGCCCTTTCAGTCACACATAATATTTTTTTAACTAAAACATAATAAATAGTAAACTACAGTGCTTCTAAATGGATCATTAGAGTAGGTAGGTACTTCTGTGTAATACTAATGACACCTTTTTACGAATCATTTAAATTGCTTACCTTACGTCATACAATGAAGTTGCAGTCGTAATGCGAAACAAAATGTCATCATGACAGTTATCAACTCATTTGAAACGCATAGTAGAGATTTCTTAATCCCCCCTCCCCCTCAAGAACCTTACATAATTAATGAATAGCCCCTAAGCTTATTTGAGGTTTCCATTAAAGAAGTAATGAATCGTAATCACTCTGTAAGTTCCTTTTCCACTTCTATTTCATCCACTTCGTCTGCTTCTGTAACGTGTTTTATATCCCTTGGGAGAAACATTCCGGTCTGACGTCTACAAATCTTGTGTATAGATGATTGGTCGACACATAACTGGATGCTGGAGTTTGTAAACCATAAAATTAAGTAACCAATACATTTAAAATTTACTAAGAAATAAAAGCATCCGATACACTGACCTCGATATATCTGCGTTGTGCCCCGCAACACCCCCCACGACTATACCATATTGATTTTATTTTATTGCCTATGGTTGGCAGAAAAGCCAGCGGACTTCAGGAATGTCGGGGGCACCCAAGCCGCTGCCTACCGTGGACTGAAAACTCTCTTTAAACCTCGTTTGAAGAGGGAGATGTCGTAGCGCTCGGGAAACACCGCAGCAGGTAATTCATTCCAGAGTCTACACGTATGTGGAAGAAAATAACGCTGGAATCGATCCGTACAGGACTGTACTGTTTCCAGGTGGAATGGATGAACCCTACTACGATATCGAGTCGTGCGATGGTAGAAATGTGACGATGGCACCATGTCAAACACTTCCTCAGAGCACTCCCCGTTCAACAGACGGTAGAGTACGCGAAGTGCACGAAAGTCAAGCCTCTGCTGTAACAACTCCAGTCAGTCCGTGAGATTGGGATTATCAACGATCCCAATAGCTCGCCTTTGACGGGAGTCAAATGGATCGAGCAAGTATTTGGGGACACCCGCCCAGAGATGAGAGTGCGGCCGGACCTGCGCTTTATAAAGCACAAGTCGCTGTGCCGGCGAGTAATACCGCTTCGTTCTGTTGAGGACACCCACCTGTTTGCTCGCCAATTTAGCTTTACTTTCCAAATAATCCCAAACTGGACTTTGCTGGAGATTTCGACGCCGAGGATCCCAATGCTCTCGGAGACTATGCTATGCTCTCGGACAAATGGGTCCTTCTTAGCAGTGAACGCGCATAATTGTGTCTTTGTGGGGTTGAATCGAACCAGGTTCCTTTTACCCCATTTGGAGACCCGCCCAAGAGAGTCCTTCCGAGGGACGTTCAGTTGGCTGGTATATCGCTCATCACCCGTGCTGTCATCTGCATACCTAGCAATGTATGTTCTCTACGGACAACATATCATTGATATGCAGAATGAACAATGTTGGAGAGAGCACCGAGCCTTATGGGACGCCAGCGTTAATGGTTTTCAGGCCAGAACAAGCACCATCAACAACGATCGTAATGCTCCGATTGTCTAAAAAGCTAGCAATCCAACTGCAGGATGCCTTTGAAGTCATTCGCCAATTCACAGTACAGCGATAGCCTTCTTGTTGGTTCTAGAGGCGGCGTTGAACTTACGTTTCTCGACGTTCAGGTTCAGATCCTTATGTTTCCTGGCATCGTTTCAGGATATGTACGAAGACTGTGCACCAACGGGAATTCGGACATAGGGAATTAATCGTTCCATTCCCTGAAGCACCGTATCCGTGATGCAGTCCGCGAAAGCGTCGGGATCCTCTGTGGACAAGCATAGCTGCCTCCAAAATTCGCGGAGTCCATTCCAATCTGCTAACTCATATCGGTAGACTCTGCGGGAACTATTCGCTGGAGAGCGGACGGGTCGCGCAATAGGGGCTTCGCTGCGGATAAGGCAGTGGTCAGACGATCCAAGTGGAGCATCGACCACCACCCTGCATCCGCGAGGATGTGTTGTCAGCAGAAGATCCAACATGGCCATGTGGCTCTCAACGTTTGGAATACGGGTGGGCTGTATTACCAGTTGTGGGAGACCATAGGCCGAGGCCATATTTAAAGGAATATTCTCGGGTTCGGGTCCCCTACTGACCGGTACGTGGCCGACGGTAACCATTGCCTCCGGGTCTTCCTGGACCCCCCGTCAACCCGTCACGCTCTACGAATCAGCTGCTCTGCGAAGACAGCTCATGCAGGAAGGAAAGTAGAAAGAAGGGATATCGGCTACTTAGCTGTTTGGTCGGAACAAATAGTTGCTATACGATCAAAATAAGCCAAGCTGTGGTACCTACCCGGTCGCTAGATGCTACCACAAGTGTCAGAAAAGGAAAGGGAGGACAGCGGACACTTATGTGAGTGCAGTGATTGGCGGCTCGGGAAGTTGGGGTCGCGTACCCGAAGCCACCTGTATCGCAACCTGACAAGTTACGATCAAGCGGCCCCCTGACTAAATATAGATGTCTTCGGCTGCCGCCGACAACATAAAGGGTATGTTAGTTTGGGATCAGATAGCGTTTGTGAGTTGTCCCAAGATATTATTATTATTATTATTATGTTCCGTTATACACCGTGAGCACTTTTCAATGCTTTTACTGGGGAGAAAATCGTTCCGTTATGACTGACAGTATACTGCCGCAGTATCCTTGGGAAATATGTGACGTCATAAAACTTCGCCATTTTTGTACTGTGTGCACTGGTGTTTTCTAGGTAAAGTGCTCTCAATAATTTGTACACGTGATCAACAGCAACCAGAAATTTCAATTATTTCCATTGATTCAGACATTATGTATTAATTAAATTGATAATTACCTTGAACATTCAACTTTTAAATATAACTACTTTCAAAAAAAAAATTCTTACTTATGATCATAAAAGTTGTACATACCTATATAAATAATTAAAGGTAGATGACAGTATACTGGACTGCGTTCCGTTTTAAACAGTAACCAGTTTAACTAACTATAAAGGAACGGCTTTGCAGTATACTTAATTGACATCACACCTTACAGTGCTCCAGTGCATATTGGAATATACCCTAAACCAACTCGTGGAACGGCTATTTGTATAAGTGTCAAAAAATTCACAGGACACACATTCGATTCGGCACAAGAAATTGCTATCACTTTGTACGAGGTAGCCAGGCCTGCGTACTTGTACACTATAAAGATCAGTAATCCGATAGTTTATGTGGGTACTTACTGCTTACTCGTCTTTTTACTTTCTTTTGTAGCCACTCTATAAAACAAACAACAAATTAAATGCACATGTTGATGTTTTTATTTTTTATATTCTGTTAGAACAAAGAACTTTTACTTACCGAATCATTCTTATTGTTTCGTCGGAAAGCACTTCGCTGAAAAGAGAAAAAAAAAACTATTGAAATTATTGAAACAAATTAATGTATAATACTCATTCATTCTGTAAAGATTATATTAGTTATGTGGATAGCTTCTATCGTATTACGTAACTGACGTATCTACATTCACAGTGCAGAAACACAAGCCTTTCTCTAAGAGTAAGGGCTGTGTATTAGGTAAAGGGGTGGACTCATCGTTGTTATCCATCAGAGCAACTGAGACTTAGGTAAGTAAATTGCAGAAAAGAAGGAATTAGCAAAAAACGTTTTCGGCGAAACTCACTCTATCTTTCCTTCCAATAAATCTTTGTGTGATAGTTGGTCTAAAGTAACCATATTTTTAACAATACGTCCCGCAAGGCTGACTTTACTTAGGTTATCTCTGCAAGTAGAAATTAGTTCTTATGTCAAACCTACCTAGTTACTTGAGGTTTGAATTTGTATAGATTAGTAACGCCTTGCGCCAGGCAATGCTGCCAATTATATATATATCTAGTATGTACAATCTATTGGCGAATCCAAAAATTTTTTTGGTAATCCTACCGCCAGAGACTTATCGCTACCGCCGCTGAAGAAATGTAGGTTTTATTAAGAAAAACCACACAAACATCGGAGGACGCAGATGGCTCAGGAGGAAGGCTACCCCCAGGATTGGCCACTCCAATTTAAAATTTGTTCTAAAATCTATGTATTTTAAATCAGAAAAAAATTCCATTGTTACCTGTATACCTCTTTTGTATGAAAATTAAATTCTGGCTTTGAATCTGCAAGTGAAAATAAATTCTAATTATGGTACAATAGAGTGAGTTCTTCCGTTTTCTTTTTCCGTTGTATCGTGGTTCTATTGACGTATAGAAATGGACTGCGCCATAACTTCACAAAATTGACCACTCTCTAGAAAGAGACAACGCTACTTTGTGGACAATACCTGTCAAAGAGACAGTGCCGCACGAGCTTTTTCTCTCTTTTCCAGGTTCATACGTTAGTTAATTTCATACGGTCTATACGTTAATGCGTGGTTCAAATAAACTTATTTTCTTCTTATTATTATTTGTAGTTTATCGGTATCTATCGATCTAAATAAAAAAATATCTATATAAAAATAAGAAGATTAAGGGTAAAAGGTAGATAAGAATCTCGCGCATCAGGTACCTATCTCGCGTATTACTTACTGCACGATACTTAACTACCTTTGTAGGTAGTGGCTATGGACTTAGTCACTGGTATACAACATATAATTATGCCACTTATGTACATACCTACACACATAAAAATATTTAAAAAAAACCAGACAAGAGCATGTCGGACCAGGCTCCGTGTAGAGTTCATGGCACTTACGCCCTTTTATTGAAAAACGCAGTTTTTCGGCAATAACTCAATAAGGGTATATTCGATCATATCCGAAATAATTTTAGTTTAGTGTTTATTAGGCGCTACTATTGTGTTTTTTTTTATATTTTTGATCCCACCGTTCAAAAGTTAAGGCGAGGGGGGGGGGCACAATTTACGCAACTTACGGGGCGATTATTTCCAAAAATAATTACTCAATCAATAAAGTTTAATAAAATGTTTTTAAAAGACCTGTCGAATGATGTGCCACACGCTGATATTTGTTAAAAAAAAATCCGCTATTTATTTTTATTATTCAGCTATCAAATGAAGTACTACTTTAAGACACCTTTTCACCAAATTTCACCAATATTCATTGAGTAGTTTTTGAATAAAATGTCTGTGACATACGGACGGACAGACTGACAGACATGACGAAACTATACGTTTAAGTGGAAACTTTAGACGTTAGTTTGTAAGTTTCATTTGTCCAGCAATTTAATTTGCTGTACTGCCCTTCAACCGAAACACAGTGCTGTTTTACATTACTATTTCCCCGAAGAATAACTAACATAGAGGTGGTACCAACCAAGATGGCCTACCAAACAAACATCCAACCATCCAAACTTTCGCATTTATAATTTTAGTAAAGAAGTATAGATTGTGTAGGTACCTACCGGAAAGTAGTGAATCCGTATCGTCAATGACGTAATCGAATAATTTACTAATCAATTCGGCAGGGACAGATTTGGTGCTATTTCCGTAGAGCTTGGCTTTCTTTGGAAGCTTTTCCAAGTCACTCTCAAGGCAGTAGTCACCTCTCATAAATCTTTGGGCAAGGAAATAATATGAATATAGTGTACTAGCTGACCTGCGCAACTTAGTATACGTTAATTTCCCCCGTTTTTGCAACATTTTTCAGTGCTGCTCCGCTCCTATTGGTGGTAGCGTGATGTTATACAGCCTTTAGCCTTCCTCGATAAATGGGCTATCCAACAGTAAAATAATTTTTCAATTCGGACCCGTAGTTCCTGAGATTATTGCGTTCAAACAAACAAACAAGCTCTTTAGCTTTATAACATTAGTCTAGATTTCAAAACATTACAGACAGACTATTTATTACTGTCTGTATGTTAACGATCACAACAATTTATGAGGAAATGGATATTATTAGAAATGGACTTAACGAGGAGAGGGAGAATCAGCTGTGAATTAAAAGGTCCCGATGAATATATGCTAATAGTAGCTTTCGCCCGCGGCTCCTCCCGCGTGGATATCGGGTATCGCGATAAAAACTATCCTATGTCCTTCCCCGGTACTCAGACTATCTCCATACCAAATTTCATTTAAATCGGTTTAGCTATTTGAGCGTGAAAGCGTAACAGACAGACAGACAGACAGAGTTACTTTCATATTTATAATATTAGTAAGTATGGAATAGTATGGATGTGCTATCTAATAGTTCATTTTTTAACATTAGGTAACTATAATGTAGATCACTCATTACCTACAATCTTATGACCCCTACAGTTAAGCTGCATTGCTAGTGCTTAGGACTTGGGTCTAAGTTTATATTCACTATACTCTCTTTTACAAATCCCTCAGTTCCATTTTTAAGATGATTTAAATATCAACAACATTAGGCTCCGTCCGTCGCTTTGATTGCATCCATTCATCATTTCTAAATAGCTACGAAAAAGATAAAAAGCCGACTAACTTTTCCAGATTGTATACTGAATCCACTTCTCCAGGGTAAGGTACATCTGTTAAAGGTAAGTAAAACGGTTTCTCAGGCATCTCAAGTATACTAGAACTGCTTTCTGCAATAAATGGCTTTATTCCTGAGGTACTTTGTGATAATATGTTTTCTTCATATCTTTTAAGCTCAATAAGATCATTGCCTTCTATAGTTCCGCTTCTAGCGATTGTGCCGTGATGACTGTGCGGATTAGATTGTTCTATATTAGTAGGATACTACCTGCCACCCTCGACTATAGTCTAAATGTATTTAAGATTAAAATTCTGTACAAGACCCTATACAATTAGGTAAGATTTTTGGGTATAGGTACAAAAATATACAAATATAAAGCGTGTAAAAAGTTACCAGTTATATTAATAGGTAGACATCTGCAAAGAAACAATACTATTGGAACGAATAAACTTACCTTTCTTTTTTAAAGATATCGCTAGCAGCTGCTGCAATAGAAAACTTATGATAAAGAAATTCCTCGATGTTTTGACTCTTTTTTGCGATTCTTAAGTCTATTTCCATAAACACTTTTTCAAGTAGTACCTAAAAAGTACCAAACCGCCTTTAGAAAACCTTAGGTAAATTATTCTCCTGTCTTTAAACAGAATCAGAGTCACAATATATACAGAGGCTCTAAGATACGGACTATAAGATAGATCAAATCCTGGTTATACTACTACATCAGTTTAGCGTCTAATTATCTGTATCTAATAGGTATCTATTTTTCCTACCTTTTCAACCATTTGCCCAATTGTAACCAGGTTTTGAATATGTCCTTGTATGTAAGCATTGATGTTCTTATTTATGGCTATTTTCTGACAGTCCAAGTTCAAAATTGCAGCTTTGTCAATTTTGATATCAGACATTGGTGATTCGTACCATGTTGGAACATTTTCTATCTGGCTAAGAGTTCTTTCACCATCTATAAGTTGACCAAACGCTACGTATTTCTTTTCCATCCAAGGAGCAGGTTGTAGTAGCACAAAAAATTGTGTTGAACAATCAATATTTCTGAAAAATAGGGTTGGTTGGCATATGGGCACTAGTAACACCAAAGACACAGAACTTGGTGTTGATCTGAATTTAGAAAAAGTTACTGACAATAAAATTTTTCAATGCAGTCGTTTGTCCACTGCGTTTGCGCAATTTACCCGTTTCTTCTGTCGAGCTGCTAAATTTCAGAGAAGAAATATGATTCTTTCAATTTCGGAACTTTATGGGCTGAATACGGAAGTATAGGTACATGTAGGTATAATAGTGCTATATAAGATAATAGATATACCTATACTTCAAAAAACAGAAAAATATGGGATTGGTATACCTGCCAGCATTTGCCATACAAAGAACACCACGTCTATCGTGAGGAACAGTAAAATTTTCGCAGACTAGGTTGGTAGGATTTTTTAAATTGTATCCTCCACACTGAATCCAACAATCTTTGACGATGCGGTGTATTGGACTTCCTCCATAGCCACCTTTAACTTTCTCACACATTTGTAGAAAATTTTGACATGTTAGTGGGGCTATATCAGAGTAAAGCTGAAAATAAAGTTAAAGTAGAAACCAGCACTAGAAAATCTCGCTACTACTAACTTATAAACTTGATCCAAAGTACTGCTAGTAATTAAAATTTGGTTCTGTGGTTCTCCTAACGTTATCACTGGTAGGACCTAGACGAAATGGTTTTGAGATGTACTAAACTTTCTTGGACAGTACGTGATTTTACGTCATAATTTGAGATTTTGATACGGCAGCGCGTACAACCAGGTTCAAATTCAGAGTATTATTTACGGCAGTACGGTGAATTTTATAGGCGAAAATTCGTTACAATGTAGGTAGGTACCTTGTGTTACAACACACTGAAAACTCAAAATCGTACTGTCAGCAGACTTACCTTTTTACGTTTTCATAAATTTGTTCAACTATTAGTTACAAAACGTATGAAAACGATGACGTGATAAGACAATGTCTCGAAACGTCAAATCTTTTGTATTATTTTTTTTTCCCTTATTCTAGAACAAAATCTGATCGTCCGCGAACGTGTTAATATTCAAATGACGCAATAAAAATACCATTTAGCCCTTCTTCATCACTTAATTTTTCCAGGAGATTCAATGTACCTACCTACGCAATTACAGTTGAATAACTTGCTAGCTTACCATAAATATCAAACTGCCGATTGGTTTTTTATTTATAGAGATTTGTAAATAAGCACATGGTCTCTGAAAATATAAGCTCATTGTAAATGATCACTGCCGAGTGAATTTTTCCTTAACTAGACTAGGTATATCTAGACTTTAGACCAGTGGTTCCCAACCAGTGGTCCGTAGGAATTAAAAAATGGTCTGCGAATTATTTCAAATTTCGCGTACAAAATTCAAAATTATTGATTAAAAAAAAAAAGTAGGAATGTATTTTACTAAAATAATGTAGCCAGCGGATTAGTCCTTGAGAACAACAAAGAACTAACAGTGGTCCCTACGAACAATAAAGAACTAAAAGTGATCCCTGATCAAGAAAAGGTTGAGAACCACTGCTCTAGACAAAAATTACATTCAAACGGTGTCGGGGACATTCTACTTACATAACTATAGTTGGATTAACGTATCTTAACCGGATTGAAGTTAGGTTCTTATCACTTTCGCGCATGTCATAGATTAATTTTGTTTAATCGATTAAAAATACTATCAAAATTTTAATTCAACAAATTTAAACTTTTATGAACTTATTTTTAAAGTATTTTTATAAATAGTTTAAAAATGAGTTCATTAAAGTTTAAATTTAGAACAGTTACTGTAAATAGTGTGTACTGTAAAAGTGCTGGCTCTTAAACAGCTAAAAAATGGAAAAGCCCCTGAAGAGGATGGCGTTACAACAGAGCTGTTAAAGGCTGGAGGTAAACCCGTACTGAGGGAGCTCCAAAAGCTCTTTAATGCTATCCTGTTTGAAGGGAGAACTCCGGAGGCGTGGAGTAGAAGCGTAGTCGTCTTGTTCTTCAAAAAAGGAGATAAGACCCGGCTGAAGAACTACCGACCTATTTCTCTTCTAAGCCGCGTCTATAAGCTGTTCTCAAGAGTCATCACGAACCGCCTTGCGCGAAGACTTGACGAATTCCAACCACCGGAACAGGCTGGATTTACCACATCCACACAGTGCGGCAGTTTATACAAAAGACCCAAGAGTATAATCAGCCCCTGTGTCTAGCATTCGTGGACTATGAGAAGGCCTTTGACTCGATTGAAATCTGGTCCGTTCTGGAGTCTCTGCAGCGATGCCAAGTAGATTGGCGATATATCCAAGTGATGAGATGTCTTTACGAAGCCGCAACAATGTCCGTCCAAGTACAGAATCAGGAAACAAAACCTATACCATTGCATCGAGGAGTGAGAAAACTGTTCACAAATGCAATGGAGGATATGTTCAAGACGCTGCACTGGAAAGGGCGGGGCATCAACATCAATGGTGAATACATCTCTCACTTGCGATTTACAGATGACATTGTCATTATGGCGGAAACGCTGCAGGACCTGCAACGGATGCTGAATGACCTGGCTGACTTCTCTGTACGCATCGGCCTACGGATGAACTTGGATAAAACCAAGGTCATGTTCAATAAACATGTACTACCGGAACCGATAGCGGTGCATGGCGCCGTTCTCGAAGTTGTTCAAAAATATGTGTACCTCGGGCAGTCATTGCAGTTAGGTAGAAACAACTTCGAGGACGAGGTGAACAGGAGAATTCGGTTGAGTTGGGCAGCGTTTGATAAGCTACGTCAAGTCTTCTCATCGTCGATCCCACAATGTCTAAAGAAGTCTTTAATCAGTGCGTCCTACCCGTCATGACATACGGAGCCGAAACGTGGACACTGACGGTACGGCTAGTCCACAAGTTCAAAGTCGCTCAGCGGGCTATGCTCGGAATTTCTGTTATGGACAAAATCAGAAATGAGGTGATCCGGCAGAGAACCAAAGTTGTCGACATAGCCCACCGGATTAGCAAGCTGAAGTGGCAGTGGGCTGGCCATATTTGCCGAAGAACCGACAACCGTTGGGGTAAACGAGCTTTTGAGTGGAGACCACGGCACGGCAAACGTAGTGTAGGACGCCCTCAGGCCAGGTGGAGTGATGATTTACGCAAAACGGCTGGCAGGAGCTGGATGCGAGAAGCCGAAGATAGAACAAAGTGGCGTACAATTGGAGAGGCCTATGTCCAGCAGTGGACTGCGATAGGCTGATGATGATGATGATGACTGTAAATACTAAAGAAAGTTAAAAAATAATTTCTTTACGAAAAAAATCACAAAAAAACATCATTTAGTAATACTAATTATAACAATGTAATGCGTTATCGCATATCTAATTCTTTTGGTTTAGTTACCGCCCCCGCCCCCGCTTCCTGTCACCATTTACTACTAAAAAATACATCTGCGCACTACCACTTTACACCAACTTCAATCCGGTCAAGATACGCTGATCCTACTGTACTTACGGCCACCGACCACCATTCGGCTACCTATTCGAAATAACTGTTTGTTTAATAAATAGGTAAGTATTCCCACCCCTACCTATCTACCTGTAAAGCTTTTTCCGTCAGTAGATACCTACACAACTCTCACAGGCGGCAGCTATAGGTAGGTGCCTACATACTATAAAGGCGCTATTCTATTAGGCAAGTTACATAAACAAGTTGCAAATTGCATACAACTTGTACGAGGTATTTGAACTTGTACAAAAGATTTAAATCAATAGTGTTTTGTTCTTGATGGTACGAACAAGTTTCCAATGCAAGCAACTTGTAGGCACATGGGACAACTCACACAACGCTATCTGATCCCAAACTAAACAAAGCTTGTACTATGGAAACCGGACAACTGATAAACATACATAAATATACCCAGACGATAAATCCACCCCGATAGATAAATAACACCCAGACACAGAATAAACCATCGTGCTCATCACACAAAGTTTTATCCTGGGTGGGGATCGAACCCACGACCTCCGGTAGTCACTTGTATACAAGACTTGCCCTAATGGGATAGCGCCTTAAGGGCGAAGCATTTTTGGAATCGCCTTATGGGCGCTTCCAAAAATGCAAGAAAATTATAGTGTACTCACCCCGGAAGACTTGATATAATTTGCAAACTGTTGTATCCCTTCTTTATTATAATCTAAATATAAACGATACACGTATTTAGTTTCAACAAATTGTGTCAATTCATCTTCGCCCCCAAGGAATTGATCGTTTTTAAGTACAGCGACTTGGGATTTTAAACAGTAAGCTGATTCACCAAATCGAATTTTCAAATCGTTCCATACTTTTGGCCACTCTACTCCTGTTACACCTAAAACAAGATTATATACCTTCAAAACAACATAATAAGAGCTCTGCTTTTTGGTCATTATTTGTACTAGATACAAGCATGAGACAAGTGTGGATCCAATGGATCCAGAGCGTAGGGAGTCGCATAGTCGTAATCCAACCATGTCACGCTTTAAAATCAAGTGAGTCTATTAACCAAGACCCTCATACCTTCTCGATTTCTATCATACTTAATGACGCTGCCTTTACCTAAATACATTAATATTGCCTGATTAGCAGCAAGTTTATTCGTTTAGCTAATTTCATGCGTAATCGTCGACCACTCGACACATCCGCCACAGCACCTTTAGTTATGTGATCATCAACATGATGATCACATAAACCTATAAGCTACATGTCCGTCTGGATAAACGCGTTCTTCTCAGAAAACTTGTGTTAAGCCACGGATACATTATGGAACATTTTGTCCCGTAAAATGACGCTCAACATTCGGTCTACGTGACGCTGCAACGTTGCATAGTGTTCTTCCGCTTCGAGGCAAGCGCACGTGTCCTGCGTCAGTGTCGCGCCATTTGTCACCGAATGTCGCGTAGAGTGTCGTAATCGCGTACGCAACGTCCCTCTCTGTAGTGTGGAGAAATAAAACCGTGCTTTCACTTCTTGAGCTTCACTAAAGTCGTTTTTTTTATTGGATTTTCCTACTTTTCAACACACCCGAAATAATTACTATGTACAAAGCACTAATTACTATGCACGCCACAACCTCCTCGGGCGACATTTCTATAAAAACTGACTAGACTAGTGTGGCCTACAAAATGTTCCGCGACATTTATCTCGGCACTTCCACGTAGTTGTTGAGGAACATGTTTAGCAACATGTTGCTCCATTTGCCCCATAGTGTGTCCTTAGCTTTAATAATCCATGAATTACATGTTTCTTACATAAGTGTGAAATACATTCAAAACGTGGCTCCTAAAGTCGTAGGTTGGTGTACGCACCTGTTATTATAGGTGCTTCAAAATGCTTCTGCCTGTACTTAAATAGCCCTTTTACTAAGTAGAGGCAGTAAATAAATTCTTTAGTAACTCTGTTTCCAATAACTGTAAATTTAGTACGGCGTTCTTGACATGTTTTTCCAGTTTTGTAATCTTCTTTGGGAGGAGGATATGTTGGATTATTCACGGAATTGTGGCTGTATTTGTATTTGTGACAATATTTATCTTTGATCCGATTCTCCCATGGATGATGGGATGGTATTACTTTTGCAGTAGATATTATTTCCGTATCAAGGCTTGACATCACATAAAATAAGTTCAAAAAATATAAAAGTATAAAATATATCAAAGTACCCACCAAATATTTACATTGTTATAAATAATATTAGACCCTCAAAACGAGAAGAAAATAATGGTCTGTGTCTGATTCTGTAATTCAAAGAGAATAAAAAACTTCTTTATTTGTCAGACTCTTGTCAGACCATTCCACAGAGTAGGTACATTTGTCTTGTCTCTTACTTGCAAACAAACCATGCAAATCGAATTTAACAATTTGAATAAGAAAGCGTTAAGGCGCAGCCCCACTATGTCGTAACGACAGATTATCGTGTCGTTTAAAGCGTCGTGGCTAGTGTATTTGAATGGAGATGTTCACATAAAGGACGACACGAGTAACTGCCGTCCATGACACTTTTGCAGATTTTCGGAACGGCTAGCACTATAGTCGTAAAACTATAAAATATCTGATTGAATCAAGCGTCACATGGAAATCCATCTTAAGTAGATTATTAGGGAGGGATCCCCCTACCCTTTCATTTTCTTTTCCTTACTACTTCAATCGTGATGATCCTTCTATAATAATCTACGATAAAACATCGTCAACGGCATAGTGTCGTTGTTGTGACTGTCTATCGTACCCACGATTAAAAATATCGTCTTGTGGTTTACAGTTATATATTCATAAAGGGGTGGTAATACGCCAGTGGCCAGCACTAAACTTTAGCGCACCTGGATGGTCACCCTAGGCGCTGTGGCTAGAGGCACGACTTGACAGAGTCACCTGATTCATGACAACCTTTTGAACACTTTAATTTTCAGGAAAAAAAATATTCTTACACGTAGGCGTACCCAGCTTTTGACCCAGGGGGGGGACAACCAAATTTTTGGATCACATCTCTACTTTCAGTTTGCGCGCCAAGTGTCAGGATTAGAGCTACGAGTTTAAGAACTGTTTTTTTAAACATAAATTACACCTGTCACAGCTCCACAATAGGGGAAGGAGAGACCCCCTCCTGATGAGCTAAGTCCGATCCGGAGGAGAATAGGATTTTAAAAGGGGCATTTACGCTTGCTAGCTCGCAGCATACCAAGTCACTGCGCGACTCAAGTATTCAGTTAGGTGCCAATGAGCAAGTTAGGGCCGCAGCGCGATCTCAACTTCGAAGTGCAGAACCCAAATTAGAGAGCTCAAAGCCAAATCCTGGGCTTTGACTCAATGCTCAGAGTTTTGCTTTGAGTTAATGTAGAGATACCTATATTTTTGGGCAGCGTGAAAACCGATTATTTTTACCTAAACTGGTGTTCTAAATTCTCAACATATACTTTCTCCATAATGAGTTCAACCCGCACTTGTTGATGATTCCATTTACTTACTAGAAGCACCGACTTAGTACTCAGTGTAGTGTTCCGCAGCCTTAAATTATTGCATCAGAGCGTATGTTCATGGCATTTACGCCCTTTTGTTAAGAAACGCAGTTTTTCAGCAATAACTCAATAACGGTATATGCGATTGTCCGAAGTAGTTTAAAGTGCTTATTATGCGCTACCTTTGTATTTTTTTTTCATATTTTTGGTTACATGGTTCAAAGTTAAGGGGGGGGATTTATTGAGTAGTCTTTGAGTAAAATGCCTGAATATTAATTTAGAAAGTGAGTTTACACATGTTCAGGAGATAATACAAAGAGTAGAGACTCCCGAACGGGGGTTGACAGGGCTCCAGCTTTTCTACCGTATGTGAAAGGAGTGACAGATAAAGTTGGAAGAGTACTGCAGACATACTCCATTAAGACTGTTATTTAAAGTCCAAGGTAGCTAAGCACCTACGTACTCCTAAGGATGTAATTCCTCTACAGACACCTGGCGTCTACAAAGTGGATTGCAGCTGTGGTAGTTCCTACATCGGACAAACCAAGCGCACAATAGCGGAAAGGGTTAAGAATGTTCCTTAAGCCTTTCGCGGCTGTGAAAAACCGACAGAAAAAAAGTCAGCAATACACTTGCTGGATGCGGGATCCAATCACTGGATTGAACTACACAAACAACAGGTTCTCTCCACTGACCGTCGCTATTACTCCAGGATGGCGAGGGAAGCGGTTGAAATAAAAAAAACAAGTCAATTTCAATCGAGAAGATAGAAGCCGTTTATCAACATCGTGGAATCCCGTGATCGGCATGTGTATATGACGTGGTCGGATCGTAAAATTAAACATTTCGTGATGTGGCCCACCATATCATTAAATAGTGGTAGTTCATTATATGCCCAACTTAAACGTACCATAACGTTTAGACGTCAACGTTTGATAAGTTTCATCGACGTTTGGCCATATCGTTAATGTAGGGTGTCCATAATAAAAAAGGAGTACCTAATAAAAATCTCAATATTGAAGAAAATCTTGTGAGTACAACAATCAATTTTTGCGATTCTACGCAAAACTCTAGTTCTGACTGAGCTCGTCATTTTACGAGTACCATATTCACTGGATAAACTAAATGGCATAGCCGATGAAATGAGATGACGGTGATGGTGGTAATGGTGGTGATGTTGGTAAAGGTGGTGGTGGTAATGGTGGTAGTGGTGATATCGGTGATGGTGGTGGTGATAATGGTGGTAAAAGTGGTGATGGTGATGGTGGTGGTGGTAATGATGGTGGTGATAGTGGGTATGGTGCCGTTGGTAATGATGGTGGTGGTAGTGATGGTGGTGGTGGTGATGGTGATGGTTTTGGTGGATGGATTTTTCACATTGTTCTCTTTTTTCGAAAGAATTTTACAAAATTGTTAGATATCTACGTTTGGATGTTCATATTATCATACGTTGAATATTCATCGATCTGGACCACATCATGATGTGACCAGTGATTATTGTGCTGTCAGGGAATGCCACCATTTAATGATATGGTTAACCATATTACGAAATGTATAATTTTACGAACCGACCACAGAGTAAGTAATCGCTTCGTTTTAGATCCGACTACGACATATACACCGCCGAACAAACATTACACGCCAGTGTGCAGATGTCATTGTGTGTGGAAGTACCGACGGTTCCGTAATAATGAGTGATCAAAATCAAGCGAGGGTACTTAACACAACCCGCGCTTCACGGAGACGACGTTGAGCTGAACCAGTCTAGCCGTGACCACGGCCGTTGCAATACGGTCGAAACGTCGGGCAATAAACAAGGTATTTTTCCTAAAATTATGCACGCGATTAAGACCCGTAGTATATTATAAACATTCGCCCAGTTAGAAAGAAATGTAGGATCGGGCCTACCACGACCTTCCTTTTCTGAATTTCATACCCGAATTAAGTTAATTACAATATTTTACCTGAACTTAATTAAGTTTTAGCGGGACTTGTGTATAAACTTTATCGACAACAGTTGGTATGTACTTAGGCATTCGGCTTCCGGTGCCCCCCCCCCCTACCGCCACTGGAAGCCGAATGCCTAAATCCTCCCTGCCCCCTGGGTACGCCCATGTTCATATACATTCTGGGTCATCCTTTAAAATAACAGGAGAAGCAAAGCGATCAAGTAAAAGTTACGAGAGTTGTGAAAATACTAAAATGGTGGTCCGCGCCCCACTCAGGATTTATTTATTTATTTAAAACTTTATGCACAAAGTTGTACAAAGGTGGACTTAATGCTAAAAGCATTCTCTGCCAGTCTACCTTAGGGTGATGTAGAAATGGAATGTGTAGGTGCAGTAACCTAATTGTAAAATAAGAACTTCCTAATTATTAGCGTTTGGACGAGCATTACTTTAGTTTTATAAGGAAGAAAGTTCTTGAGACGATATAACGCCCGCAAAGTACCCGTAACCTTTTGACTTACATTTGTTATTTGAGTATGCCAGTTGAGGGTGGTATCAAGGAAAATCCCGATTTAGGGTTCTAGGGTTCTAGTGGAGGGCAGCTAGAACCCTACAGCTAGTCTAGGGAGACTATCTATGATTAAGCACCCTATAAGCGACTTTATAAGCTATTACAAGCTCATGCATTGCTGCGTTTTTTAAGAGAGGAGGTGACTCGATAGATGCGCTCGCCCACTTCATCCTTGCGCTCTGGCCTTAGTCTACTTAATCATCAGCCAAAGCCTTGCTTCTACATCATGATATATCTACGGGACATACTTTGCCAGAGCCAACGGCTCTGGCGTAGACGCATATGATATTTGCGTATTTATTTATTCTGCTGAAGCGGCAAACCTATTGGATTACATCAGGCGCTCGTTTAGCACTGTAGATTAGTTTAACGGGCTATTAGTTTCGACAAGGCTGTACTAAGGACACTTGATCCCGTTTCCCCTGATTCGCTTCAAAAAAATATCTACTGGGTGGGATCGTACAACTTGTTGGATCGATTCAGAGGCTAGGTCTTGATGTGGCTCTGCACAAGTCTAAGACCCTACGGCGGGAGCGTCAGTAGCCCTAATCAGACGGCAGAGGGGAACAAACAATGCTAACGTCCAAGGAATATAATCGTGAGTTACTTGCACATATTTGCAATTGTGTGTCGCTGGCACGGGGGAGGGGGTGCAATTCAAACTCACTGTCGGGGCCCCTTCAGCAAGGGGGCCCCGTATCATTGATACGACGGTAGCTACGCCTCTGCATTAATTCCAAGGGACAGGTTCTGCATCAATTCCGTATGCCTGTTTACCACATTATTTGCGACATCCATTTAGTATAATAATGCAATTCCTAACGCACCTTCGGGCTTCGTATCATTGATACGGCTGATATAGCGGCAGCTACGCCCCTGGTTCTGTTTTGGCAAATAAGACTACGTAACACTGAAAACGAAGTGAAATACATGCTTCTGTAAAACTGAAACAAAAACTCAAAAGACATTATAAAGATTAGCAGTAGAAGTAATTTCATTTTATTATTTGTAAATTACCGGTAGGTACAGGCTTTACTTATTTATGGGATGATTTCGTAGGACCTCCCAACTCCTTTATAAACGTACCTAATCATCTAAGCATATTTTAAGGCCTTCATTGAGATTTTATCAATGGAACATGGAGTCGTTCGGAGCCCCCCCAGGACCTCTATCTGTCGGTCTGTTTGTTCCGACTAGTCGCCGGAACGGCTGGACGGATTTTGACGAGACTTTCACTGCCACTGTTTTTATTATCACGCTAACGTGTCTAGGGAGAAAGCAACACTGAAACTTCACGCGGACATGTCGCGGGTACAGCTAGTAGAACAAAAAATAATTTTATTACCGCAGTCTAATGGGTAGGTATAATATTTTCATTTTATGTAAGAAGTTGGTTTTGAGTAATCAGTTTTCGAACTTTAGGTCGGTCTGCTGGCAAACATTCACTTGTTCACAGATTTTTTGTTATTTTCGTGAATATTCACTAAACTGAAATAGTATATAGGTACTAATATAATGTTATAAAGGATAATTTACAAAAAGTTGCTCTCACTATCTCTCACTTTAATTTATTCTAATCAAATCAATTATTAAAATCATGGAGCTTGCCGCCGCCCCCTTTCACTCACTTTCTTATGCCACCCGGGGCCATGGCCCCCACGTTTAGTATAAAACATTGTAATGTTTAGAAGTAACTTTTTTGTGTACAGAGTTGTAAGTTATTATTTTCGGAAATAATTACTCTAAAAGTTGCTTAATTTGTATTTTGCCTCAAATATTTGAGGCAAAATAGGGCGAAATAACGTCAAAATTGCCATTAGCTCAAAACTTTCCGTAACATTATTTTACTCTTTGTTTAAAACTCAAAACTATAAATGAAGTTTTATACAAATATGAGGGTAGCACGGTAGCCTTGATCTGAGATAGTAGCATTACCTTGTGTCAAACCCATTGACGTTAGACCTGGACCGCGCCATTCTTTTAATTAAAAAGTAATTAAGGACTGCAAAGCGGGACACCCGGATGGAACGAAGTTCCTTTATTATTTTTTATTATGTACAAAAAACCTGTATACACTTAACAAAAATCGCGACACCACACTGTTCAATGCGAAATAGAAAGACGCAACTGGCTTGCTTTCTATGAAAGAGAGAGAGAGGGAGACAGACAGAGAAACAAGCGCACGCCGCACGGCTTACAACTGTAGCAAAAAGTGTCGTTACAACTTTTGGTCTTAAAGTGTCGTTACAATTTTTGGTCTTAATTTTTTCCGTCTAGCCCCCTTTCGCAATGCGCGATAAGGAACTTCGTTCCAAAAAACTCGTGCGGCATTTGACAGGTTTTGTCCACACAGCACTGTGACATACACACGTTGTGAAATTGTGAGGTCAGTGCCACAAAGTAACGTTGTCTCTTTCTAGAGAGTGGTCAATTTTATGAGGTAATAGCGCAGTCCTGGTCTCTATGTCAATGGTCAAACCACAGTTTTTTTTTTATGGTAACAATGCAATTGTCAAACTAACTGACATAAATGTGACATTTATGACTTATGTCAGTTTAGAACAAATCAAAACAAATGTTCCAATTTTTAAAAATATTTCCTTTGAAATAACAGATTTATAGAGAAAAGTGATAAGAATTAGACAAAGTGATATGTAAAGCACATATCCATTAAAAACAGTCAATTGTGTGGGGCAGCAAATGCAGCCAAAATGAATAATAATCACTCACAGACATTTTCAGTAATTTCTGGAGATCTATGCAACCTTCTTTATTTAAAAGAAAATAACACAGAAAAAGTAAATTCTCTCATAGATGAGTTGAATGCGAAACCTTACAAAGCGGAATTATTTGTTCGAAAACATGTAAGTATTTAGGTTACCTTGCGTTTAGACACCTTTGTTTCAATAACTTTTTTAAAATAGGTACATCGTTATTCTCCACGTTGTCGTTAGCTGACTAATAGGTGTAGTTAGTCTCACCTACTACTAATATAAACTAATGTAAAGATTTTATGTTGGTTCTAAAAACTTTTAAATTATATTTAGCATACAGGTAAATTTTAACCTGATTAACTACTTTTTATTGTGATAATCAACACTGAATCAAGTGAAAGCCAGTTCGAAATAAAATATAGTATAAGCCGGGGGTCACCATGTGGTGGGCCGTGGTCTGGATCAGGACTGGCAACTTACTTGGTGAGGACCTTAAGAAAACAGAAACTTGTATTATTGAGTAAGAAACCTCACAAAATGTATCCTACGCTATGTCTTCACTGCCATCAAATTGACAATGAACGAGGGAAGTAACAAAAGCTACTCTGTAGAGGAAATGATTGATTTACAAAATAACACAGTATTAAAATAGAAACATTTGGAACTTCCACAGATAATAGATCTAGCTAGATGCCACATGTTCCTGTAACAGTATGAAAACAGAGCGTGCCACTTTATCCCCACCGCGCATGACGTCACGCGAGCGTTTTAGTGATGAACCTACCATAAACAGAATCGTTTCAATATCGTAAGACATCATTCATCCAACAGAGTATCGATTTTAAATCAACCAATTTGATTCGATACTGCTGTTTTGAATTATTTAATTTAAACTTTTTTATTAAAAAGAAAATTATTATTTCTTTTGTTTTAAGCTATATTCAAAAAGTATCTGCTTATTTTAATTCGTGGCTCCACCGAACTTACACTCAATTTACACTTTGAATGATATCTTAGGGAACCGGGATAAAAGCAACCCATGTGTACTTTGCCAGGTTCAAGCTATCACCATAGGTATCAAATTTCTGCTAAATCGGTCCAGCCATTTTCCCGTGATATAGTACTAAACATCCATTCATCCATCCATCAACCCTCACTAACTGTGTATTTTTAAGAGTACTAGGTTTATTCTTATAAATAAAAATAAAAGCATGGGTAAAATTAAACGACATAAGCATTTATTTATTTTTTGTAATTTAATATATAATCAATTGTAGGGAAGATTAGGTAGGATCAATATAATTTTTACACTAAGCCAAAACTATTTTTAACGCTTTTGATTTTTTGAATATCACAGAATCAGCTTTCTTAGAGTAAACTAATAATACATTGTGTTTAAATGCTGTAAATAGGTCTAACACATATTACAGTAAAGGATTGAACTATTTAACATTACACAGATTGCACAAGATTACCACAAATCGGGAATAATTCACAATAAATTTTCTAGAAAATAAAAACATACGAACACAGGTAGTAGTTATGTACTGAACCTTATATTGAGATCAAAGTTAACAGTATCACAGAATAAGCTTTCAATATAAAATTTACAATCTTTCTTTCTGAGTGGCCAACCTTGTGCCAGAATTATTCAGATCACCCATTATGACATGACCTAAGGACTGTTAGCGAGATGATAACAGCCTGAACCGACTTTTTACGTGCCCTCTGAAGCACGGATACGTTCAAATGTAATATCACTATGCTATACGACTTCTAAATTTAGTTAAAAAAAGTGTGAAATTAAATAATCGCGCGAACAGCGTAAGCCCATAAAATTGAAGGATCAAAATTAAAGAACCCCCAATACGCTCCAAACCCTTTCTGTACCATTTAATAAAATAATAAAACAAAATAAATGTTGATTTTGATTTATCTGAATTGAATACCTCTTAATTACTAAATTATTGACCTTGAAACAGAACGAGTTTATTATATATTTGTCTTTTCGTAGTTTTGGTTTTTAAATTTCTCGTTAAATAATGTAAACGTATATCAACGTAATCTATACTAATATTATAAAGCGGAAGAGTTTGTTTGTTTGTTTGTTTAAACGCGCTAATCTCAGGAACTACTGGTCCGATTTAAAAAATCTTTTTTTTTTGGATAGCCCATTTATCGAGGAAGGCTATAGGCTATATTTATATAACATCACGCGACGACTAATAGGAGCGGAGTAGCGACGAGAAATGTTGCAAAAACGGGGAAAATTTACGCATACGAAGTTGCGCGGGACAGCCTTGTTGCCTTTATTAAATTAACTTAATGGTTTTCAGTAAGTGCTTGATGAAACTGATGGATGGTTATGCAATTATAAATATTACTAATAATAAAAAAAAAGTTAAAATTTTGTGATTTATTTATTATTTCTCTTTTAACTATTTCAGCAACTTTGCATACTTGTAAACAATCCTTTGAGGAATACACTACACCACCTTTGTCCATAAACATAACTATGTAGTTATTACAAAATAATAAAAAAAAAAAAAAAAAAAATACAAAATAATAAAAAAATACATAAATGCATTCTCGTTCCTCCGGTTATCTGTTTCATATATCGAGCGTGATCAATTCGCGATTAAAGAAATAGATCTAAAGTGCTTAAACATAACATCACTACTTGTAGAAAAACGACAAAATCCCCTGTACCACGACATTTATTTGTTGTTGTTTTTGATTAATCGTTTGAATTTCATTGCGTACTTTCAACGTATGAGACAATGACATATCACCTGATGACATCCATTTAAACTGCAATGTAAAACGAATAGAGTAAAAATACGCCAATGAGAATTTTTCGTTGTAGTATTACTCAAAAACTTAAATAAATCATTTTAAAATTATATTCACCATAAGGAGCAACAAAATTACTTAGCGATGAAAGTATACATCTCCCTTGATACGGTCTACATTCTTCGACGAATTTTTACAACTTATAACTGCACAATTAGGCATTTCTTGTTGTAGTACACGCGACGTCATGCGGCCGCGATCGGACGTTGAATAATATCACGTGCGCTCCAACCAGCGCCGCGGCGCTGGTTGGAGACACGCTTTGACTTTGACTGACTGATTCTAGTTATATGTGTGTTCTGTGGGAACTTCCTTCTTTAGAACTCTGGATAAAATTTGTGTGTGCTAATGAATACCCTAAATTTAAAAAAATGCCTTAAACTTCTTACGATGCTTGGGTAAACATATTTGTGAAGAAGTATTTTTTAAGATGAACTTCATTAAAAATAAATTTTGATCTCAACTTACTGATGAACATCTCCAGGATTTAATGAGCTTGCACCAACAAATAGTTTTAGGCAAAAAATTATATTTTTCACATTCTTAAGTACCCACCAATTGCTGAATTCCCACCAATTGTTGAATTCGCACCATTTGCTGAATGTCAAGACGACAGATTGTAAGAAACCACATTTAAAAAAAAAATCATGTGTAAAAAAAAAACTTGTTATTTATTTACATTACATTTGATTATTTAATAAACTCAATTAGAGAAAGCCAGACCTCTGAAGAAACTATTTGGTGATTCCTGATATAAGCTATAAGTCCTACTTTTGAACATAGTTTCATTTAACTTAATTATCTATAAGATCTGTAATTGTTCTATATATGCCAAATAAATTGAAATGATTATGATTCTTTTGACATTACAGGATGCTGCTCCTTTGGTAACAGCTCTCTGTCTAAATGTGAAGCCTGCGGATGAGTTTTTGGCTGCCAAAACATCACATTTAATTAACAGTATTATAACAAAACAGAATCTACAGTTTGGTACAGATTACCTATGGAAAGTGATATCTTGGCATGTAGAATGTCTAAAAAAATGTTCTGAAATTGTGCTGCCAGATATTCTGCATAGTTTCCAGTGTATATTACAGTTGAATCCTTCAGCTAGTCATAAGGTTTGTAGAATTCATTTTCAAAAGGCCTTTTACCATTTAGACTGTTTAAGTTAGAGTTATATGGCAAAGGAACATAGGTTTTCAATCAACAAATGTATTATAGCAAAAAAAGCACTTGTGGTAGGTATAAATCCATGGTCGAAAATTTCAAATCTCTTGGTTATAGAATAAAACATCGTGTGATGAGCACAATGGTTTATTATATGTTTGGGTATAATTTATCTTTAATATGTGTGTATTTAGAATTATATATGCACTGGACCTTTATACTGGTTTTATGGTCCAAATGTGTCTATATGACTCTCAGATAGGGGGCTTGCATCCAGATCCAGTTGTGGATTAAGCAAGCATAGGGCCTGTAAATGCCTTCTATCATCGGTCCATTGATCTGCTAGAGGGGTATGTTATGCTATACTAAAAAATAAATGCTTGAGGATGACAAGCTTACATTATGTAGAGTCCGTAGCAATTGGAACTCTTTAAGGTTATTCCAGCACTGCTTGCATTCAAGCATTGTGAACATATAATAAGTAAAAATTAAATATAATTTGTGTTAACAGTTTACAGATGACCTGATCGGCAGCCAAGGAATACTGACACAACTTATAAACCCACATAAAAGTACATTGACTACACAAAATCCTCTTCAAATACATTTAATAGCACTGAAATGTATAATTTACCTTGTCTCAAGTAATGAAGAGAATAAAGCAGAGTCTAATGTCACTTCTGAAATGAAGGATCAGATCTCTCAGTTAGTTGTCAAGTTTCTAATGCAAGGGTATACAAAGGCTCAAGATGAATTTTTATATTGTAAAGTAAGTATACACTGATTATTTTTGCTGTTCTAGTTCTATTATAAATGAGAATGTTTGTGAGGATCGTAATTACGGGAGGGAAGGGGTTTGCTGTTGCCAGTGTGAGTGTATTTGATCATCACCAAAACGCCGGGTGACTCACACTTGCGTGGAAGGGTGGAGGGGAGGGGGATGGGGGGATGTGCAGTGGTGAATGTATTGATCACCATCAAAACATTGGGTGACTCACCCAATGTTTTGCATTTTTGCACCAATGCATATCCAGTTATGAAATGTCTTATTGTCGAATGAAATCACAACATTGTTGCATTATTATATGTTATCATTTTTGTCCTTGTTCATTCTATGCAAGCAATTACGACATTTTTTTTCTGAATTTCGAAAAAATATGTTTCCGCGGAGCCCTGGTAACCAAAACAAAGTTCCCTGGAACCCAGTTTGGGAAACCTTGCTCTAAGGTATATTAAACTTGAGCTTAATAGTTGAAACTATAATAAAGTATATTTACATAGTTTTGGGTCAACACTGTGAAAACAAGCAGAAATGAGAAAAACCAAATATAATTTCGGATTTAGAAAGCCATAGCAATAAATTGATATTCAATCATTATCTTGAAAATAAAAATGAACTTCAACTTTTGTGCTTCTTTGACAATGGTCTGAAAGAGACTTCTTTTTGAGTTTCCAGTTCCACAAAATAAAGTATCTTAATCTCATTGTATGTTTATTACAGGTAGTGATATCAGCTCTGAGAGTACTATCACAGATATATTTCAATGATCCAAATATAAGCATACCTTTACCAGAAGTAATGGGAATTTGTCGCTATTTTGCTTTATATGGCTTAGTAACACAAGGAAATAGACCAGAAAAGATAATGCCTGCGCAGCAGACCATAGCAATGTCTCCAGTTACACATAATCATAATCCAAAAGGAGGAAAGGTAAATATTTTTTGACTATTTTTGAATGTTTTGTTGATCATTCATTTGCCTAACATGTATCTATTTTATAAATGCAGATACTCAAGGTGTAGAAATGTAAAAAAAAAATTGTTCAATTTCAATAAGGTTGGTTATGTATAATAGTTTGGCTATGGATATGAGCGGCTAGCAGAAATTCGGGCGTGTACTATGCAGTAGGAGTGCCGTAACTAGTCTTTTACATACCCGGTACGAGCTATTATGCGCTCGGTGCGAGCTTATTGAACTGCGCCCTTGGTATTGGTCTTGATGGTCATTTCTGCGCCCCGTGCACCACTGGCACCGCACTAGTTACGGCACTGATTGTGAGCGACAAGAATAAACTAATTATGTTGCCATATATTTGTCCTTGTTGCTCACCACGTCAGTTAGGTCCTATCACTTGTCAGTCATGTCCCTGGCCAATCCTCATACCGTTACTTTTTAATTCAACTTTAAACATATTACTTTTTTGTTACACATTCTAGAAACAAAAACTGAGAAAGCAGAGGAATAACGCAATTGAAAGTTTAAAAAAAGAAATACCGGTATCTGACCGCAGCTTGATGAAAGATGTAGATAATTTCGAAAACAACTCGGCATATAAACCAGCCAGTAAGAATTATTTAGAACCTCAGAAAGCGAAGAATTACTGGGCTTTGACTAGTGACTCTGATATGTCAGATGTGGAGAACAGCAGAGAAGTGAAAATGATTGCATTGAAGTCCAGAGTGAGGCAGAGTGCTGCCAATTTGCTTTTGGTTTTAGTAAAGGTTAGTTAAATAACTATTACTCATTTAACACAAGCCAACATTTTTATTAGATATGTGACAACTAGTCGGTAAAGTGCGCCGACTATTCGGCTTCTTTCTGTATGTATGTAATTCTCAATTAAATGTATGTAAGGGAAATTACATGTAATAAAGACCTTAATTATTTATTAGACCTTAATTATTATTTTTATTTTATAATCAGTCTTATACATTTTGAAATCAAAGGAACCTTTCCTTTCATCATCAGCCTATCGCAGTCCACTGCTGGACATAGGCCTCTCCAATTGCACGCCACTTTGTTCTATCTTCGGCTTCTCGCATCCAGCTCCTGCCAGCCGTTTTGCGTATATCATCACTCCACCTGGCCTGAGGGCGTCCTACACTACGTTTGCCAAGCCGCGGTCTCCACTCAAGAACTCGTTTACCCCAACGGTTGTCGGTTCTTCGGCTAATATGGCCAGCCCACTGCCACTTCAACTTGCTAATCTGGTGGGCTATGTCGATAACTTTGGTTCTCTGCCGGATCACCTCATTTCTGATTTTGTCCCTAAGAGAAACTCCGAGCATAGCCCGTTCCATAGCCCGCTGAGCGACTTTGAACTTGTGGACCAGCCGTACCGTCAGTGTCCACGTTTCGGCTCCGTATGTCATGACGGGTAGGACGCACTGATTAAAGACTTTAGTCTTTAGACATTGTGGGATCGACGATGAGAAGACTTGACGTAGCTTACCAAACGCTGCCCAACCCAACCGAATTCTCCTGTTCACCTCGTCCTCGAAGTTGTTTCTACCTAACTGCAACGACTGGGATGTAAGGGGGCGTATCACCATCTTTCGCTCCAAGCCAACCTCACCTGCACGCGGTACATCCTGCTGTACAACGAACGAGGCTCTGGCGACCGGCTGGTGGCGGTATAACCATCCCAATTTAAGGCGTAGCTAAAGTAATAGGTCAGTGACGGGCAGCAGCGTCACTGATGCGAGAGCTACGCCCTGCGATCGCCAACCCGCCTGCCCAGCGTGGCGATTATGGGCATTACCCCAAATGCACAAAGCACTAAGGCCACGGCCCCCAGTTCCCGGCAGTCACGCTATTCCTGGACATGGTGGCGTCCACGGTAACGGCGTGGCGGGGGGTGCTAAGAATCTCCGGGCTACGGAAGGCCACCACAACCGACTGACCCTGGCGACGTATAACGGACGCACGCTACGGCTAGACTCGCATCTGGCACAACTTGAGGTGGAACTTGGGAAGATTAGGTGGCATATCCTCGGGTTAAGTGAAGTCCGAAGAGAGGGAGAGGACACCATAACCCTCGAGTCAGGCCACCTTATGTACTTCCGCGAGGGAGACCAAAAATCCCAAGGTGGTGTTGGGTTTCTGGTAAATAAGTCCCTTTCTGACAACGTTGTGGAAATGTCTAGCGTGTCGAACAGGGTAGACCGAGAGGTATAGCCTCAAGGTAGTGCAAGTGTACGCACCGACCTCGGCACATCCAGACGACGAAGTGGAGGATATGTTCGACCTTTCCTTTGGTAATAAAAAATATCATTTGGCACTGTTCAAAATCATTCATACTCCAGACTTTCTTTTTGACATAATTACATTTTATTTAAAGTGAAAGACTTTAATAAACAATACTTATAATAACTTTATATAACAAATATTTTTTACACAAAATGTCGCTCTGACTTGCCTGAAAGCAAAAATAAAAAAAACGCAAAGTCAACAAAACAGGTTCAGAACAGCTGTAATAAAGCGAAACGTCACGGAATACTTGTTCGGCTTGGCCGAGTAGTCGGCCCCTTTAAACCGACTAATCGGCTAGTCAGCCAAAGTCATAGACGGCACATCTCTAATTTTTATGTATTTACTCAACATTTTATTTAATTTTTTTCGCTTATTTTTTGTTTGGCTATAGTAATACATTTATTTATTTAATGTATCTAAATAACATGTTTACAGCTAATTAAGTCATCATCAATTGGTTAGTAATATAGCCATTTACAAGTATTTGCGTATTGTGTAAAGATCGTATCTATATTCCAACTATTGACGAAACAATATGACATATTCAGAAATCGCACATATTCATTTAAAATTGTTAGGCTGAAATATCAAATTTAAGCATTCATAAAATATAATGTGTTTATTGTTTGATATTAATTTTAATATGTATGCTACGTCATACATACCCGGCCTATAACATCTACACTAATATTATAAAGAGGAAAGATTTGTATTTTTGTATGTAACGAATAAACTCAAAAAGTACTGGATCGATTTTAATAATTCTTTTTAGAGAATTTTTTTTGTTGGATAGCCCATTCATCGAGGAAGGCTATAGGCTATATAATATCGCGCTACGACTAATAGGAGCGACGAGAAATGTTGCAAAAACGGGGAAAATTTACGCATACGAAGTTGCGCGGGACAGCTAGTAATAAATAAAAACCAATATATCAAGTTGTCTTATCCATGGGCGGATCCGGGATCATTTATCGGGGGATGTTTTCGTAATTTCGGTGGTGGGGGGGGGTTTATGTGGTGCATTTTCAGTGGCACCCCACTGGGGAGGGGTTTCAACCCCCAAATACACCCCTGGCTACGCCAATGGTCTGACTCACATTTTTTTTTAGGTAAAAGAAAAAAGAGACATATTTGGTTACTGGTGGGCCTTATTACCAGATTGTCCAGATCCCAATAACTGGTCTGGAGGAGACTCAGCTAAGACCACTCTTGCATACTGTGCTGCCACTGACCCTATCGCTAGCAGTCGTGCGAGTGTACTTAGCGTTATACTGGCTCTTTTATCTGGCTCCAGGATGTATTTGTCTCAAGCAGAATCCAGGTATAGTAATTTATTTTATGAACAGGTTTATAAGGGTACTTCCTACTTGCGAATACCTGTTATTAGTCCAATTTATTAAATTAGGGATCAACCTCGAATGAGAGATTTTGGCATTCTAAAAGTTCTCTCAAAAGTTTTAAAGAATCTCGTAATGTAGAGAATATTATTTTTATAATAACTAGATTGCTTCCCTTTTACCTTTTAACTTATTAAACTATTACGACGATTAGGTAAATAAAAAGTTTTTTTTTAATTTATTGAACATTTTGCAATAACCAAAATATAAAAACTAATACAACAATACAATCTTAAGACTAAACTGATTTAACTTAACAGTCAACGACGCTATTGGTGCTAATAGCTGGTATAGCGTGCCTACTTCAAATGACCTTAGAGGTCATTTGAAGTAGGACCTTATATATTGTCCTTTTTAACCAGTTTTTGTAATAAACTCAAAATTTATAATTACCTCAAATTTCAGCAAGAAAGAAAGCTCCTCATTTATTCCATTCTCAGAATCTCTTGGTTACATGATCACATGTATGCATAAGGTGTTACACGGCATTCTTGAAAGCGAGCGGAGTCACGCGGTAATCATAGTAGCGTTGAAGTGTTGCGCCGCTTTGGTTCAGGCAACACCGTACCATAAGATGAAGGAAGGTCTTATTACTGATCTTGTTATGTCTACGAGAAAGTTTCTGGTGCATAGAGGTATGTCCGTATAATTTATTATGAATTTATAAGTATTTTTATTGTTATCATGTTTAAAAAACGGAAGTGTCCCACGATGATCATTGTCTATTATTGTAGGGGAAGATTTTATTTATCTTATTTTAATTTTTTGATATGTTTGGCGCCCTATTGGCAATCGCATATTTTTAGGCTTCATCACTTTTTGGTTGGTCCGTTAGTCCGTTCGTCTGTCTGTCAAGCACTTTCTCTCGGGAACCAGTGGAGGTATCCAGATAAAATTAAACCATATACTCAGGTCTACAGTCCCTAGAAGCTGTGAAAAAATTAAACTTACAAGTTAACATAAAAAAAGATATAGTCGTTTATTTTAAAAACTGAGAGTCTCGATTCCTGAACTAACTATTTATAATATAGGTATTTAAATAGACCTAAAAATTTGTATGAAACTCTCAAAGAGGGAGTCCGACTCGCACTTGTCCGGATTTTTGGCTCTAGCAGTCAAGACAATTGCTAATGGAGCGCCTAAAATATCAAAAAAATTAAATTACATACCACTTTTGACAAATATCCCGCTGATTTTATGTGTTCCGTTTCATTACTGTTGCTTAAAAAATAGCGAAACATAAAACCAAAATATTAGAACACATATTTTATCTACCAAATCGTGTTGAAGATTACGGTTTTAGAAGAGGTCTGAATCCAGGAAGTTGGAACACTATAAGATTAATTAGATATATGACTTTTTTCAGATGTGACATTACAAGTGGGTGCGCTTATTACAATGGGATGCGTTCTTTCTGTTGATCCGAAAGTGGATGAAGTTATTAAAGCAATAGAGAAAGATGCAGTGCCTTCAAAGATATCTACTAGTATGAGTTCTTCTAAAGTAGCTCCCAGCACAACCATCAAGTTTGATACCGAGGAATGTGATGATTTTGAAGAAGGCTACTCAGATGATGAAATGTTTACAGCATCTGATCATGATACTGAAAACAGCGAAGAGAAAGAGGATTTAGAAGGTCATCATTTCAGAAGTTGGATTCTTGATATTTGTTTTAAGAATATGGGGTGGATTTTTAGAGGCAATGAAGTGGTGGTAAGTTAATTTTTTTTCTAGAATTTTGTATATTGTATTAATTAAGACTGTGGTTTTCCTACTCACCGTAGTCCCCCACTTAGTATAAGTGTGAAGTCAAGAGCCATAGAACTAAAACTATTTATATGTGGCTGGATACCAGCACTTGGTCCCTAACTTGTGGAAACAAAGTTAGACTGAACTTAGATATGAAAGCTATAGCTACGTTTGGTGCCTTATTTTGCATTTTTATACCTTGTTTATCATCGAATGGTGGCCAAAATGGCAAATAAAGAACGAAGACACTGGACATATTTGATAGGAGACCAGTAGTCACTAAATTAATTTTGAACCATTTTTAAAAATATAATGTCTAAGCCAACTCTGTAGGCTCTACAGTTGTGTGTATTTTTATCCTGTACGTTAGTTCCGATTCGCTGTTATGTGACGGCGAATTGCAATGTTAGTTATCTATACTATCTATACTTCTATACTAATATTATAAAGAGGAAAGATTTGATTGTTTGTTTGTTTTGAATAGGCTCCGAAACTACTTGACGGATTTGAAAAATTCTTTCATCGTTGTGAGGCTACACTAACCCCGGGTGAATAGGCTATTTTTTATCCCTGTATCCCACGGGAACGGGAACTACGCGGGTGAAACCGCGAGGTGTCCGCTAGTATTTAATAATTATAGCTATTTGAAAAAAATAATTGAAAAATTAGGTATATTTTTATGTAAAGATATACCTAACTTATTGTTATTTGGTATAACAAAAACATAAACCGGTAAACTGGAATTTATTTTTTAATTGCCTCATTGAAGATAGGTGACCAAACTTTTCTAGATTAGGCCAGATAATGTGGTGTGCAAATTATATTTATCAAACCAGACAAAACTTACCTCGTACCTAAACGACTTTTAAAGTTAGATAACCAATACAAATAAGATATTATGACTATGTCACGTTACGGCCTATTCAACCCGGATCGATCTGGAATTTGTTTTCGTGTTAAGATAAAGCTTTTTCGTGTCTTCACGTGTCATTTCACATTTACTTAAATAATTTTAACTATATGTTTCTTGTTAAAACTGGATTTTAAACTGGTTTGTGACAAGCCAATCGACCCTTGCAGATGTCACTACGATAACTCCGAAAAACTGTAACAGTTTTGTACACAATTATCGAGGTGATTAAGAGAGAGGTTTTTGGTTGTTGAACTTCACTATGATATACCATTCACATAAAATAGAAGCGGCGGTAGCCTAATGGCTAAGGCATCGGTCTCGCAATCGCGAGGTCGCGGGTTCAAATCCTACCCATTATATGTACTACCGACGTGACTCCACTCCAAACACAAGCCATTGAGCTTAGCTGGAGGGGTTAACAGGATTGCTAGTAATGTGGGACCAAAATCCCACATTGCTAGCTATCTTTATTAAATATAGATCTAAATTTGTACATTTCGGCGTTAAAATGTTCTATCTTCTTTTATATTAAGTGAAAGAATATAAAGTAAAGAAAAAAAAACCCTTGTACAATAACGTTCGAGAAATAAACCTAAACATTAAATTTTAGCTCTGCAAGCCGTCAGCTATACCAATAGTGCTGGAGTCTCTACAAGTACTATCCGCGGTAGCGTTCCACCACCTTCAAGAACTACTGTATCCTCACATAACGCTACTGAGTGATATCCTCAGTGAGATGCTGCAGCATGAGCATCAGGACGTCGTGTTACAGTCTTCTAAAGCAATCAGTATTATTGGAGACGGGATTCAGAAATTAGGTAACTTATTACTTTACTAAACCATTAAGAATTAGACTTAGGTTATTATATTAATATATTTATAAACTATCAATGACCGATGATACGTCATATAGCATTTACCATAAATACTCATACGATACTTAACTTTGAGTTGTGCTCAAAACTCAGAGTGTAGTAATTTAGATTGGTTAAGTATTTAAGTAAACACAATGTGACTAAAGCCGTGTAAAATGTTTACTAACAAACCAAATTCTAAGGTTTTCACGTCACTGAAATTTTCGTAAATTAAATATAAATAACAACAATATTTCACTCTTTCATGTTCACTTTACCAACTGTTTATGTAGCTCAAAGTAACTACGGAACATTTAATAGGTTATAAATTTTACCCAAAATAGATAATTTAGCAACTTTCAACAAATGACAACCCCAACTTTGACATTTTGACTATTGTTGTTAAGCCACTTTGTTATTAAACATTTCACATCCATTTCGGCTTTAGTATAGTTATGCTCGTCGCATTTTACCACTAAAAGAATTATGTGTAACTTAGGCTCTACCTACCTCTACACCAAATTTCATTGTTGAATATTGTATCGGATATTTGCTGATGGAAATCAAAACAGATAGTTATACTTTCGCATTGTTTTACTATGGATTAATCGACTCCTGCCCATTAAACTACCGATGTGAACCCACTCCTAACACAAGCCATTGAGCTTAGCTGGAAGCCTTAACATAATTCTATTATTTTTATTGATTTAGCCTCCCTTTTTCTCTTCCACTTCTCTCTGCCTTAAGCTGAAGGTGGCTAGACTTTTCGGTGGTAATCGAATTCGTCTCGCCATTTCACCTGGGTCTGCAGCGATGCTGGTTTATGGGCTCACTTTGCGTTGATTTTGGTCTACATATCTTCTGATATAGGGGAAACATGTGCGGCCCATTATAATAAAGTTTTGAAAAAGAAATTAAAAAAAAAAAATACTTTCAAATTACAGAACTCCAAGAACAACCACCACCGCTGTCTCAATGTGTTTACATGTGGTCCAATCTGATAACACCGCTGTCAACTGTGTTACAATGCCACGAGAATTCGCCCGCCAAAGCTATGGTGTGCGACTGTATTGCTAATATTGGAGAGAGGAGCTTTAAAGAGCTACCGGTAAGTAGCCAAAAAAGTGAAAACTATATCAATGACTATTTTGCAGGATATTTTAATCCATTGAAATGTTATATTTTGTGGGCTTCTTGTGCAAAAGTCAGACCAGGCAATGTTATTTTTTTCAATAGTTTGCCCGATATAGTGTTAAAAACTTAAAACATTAGCACGGTTTAACTGGACATTAACCCCCTGCCTAACGCAACTCCCATAGAAAAAAAATATTTATAGAAATTTACGGACATTGACATATTCGAATGACATGGTTGTTAAACTGAAACCGACATTGTCTTTAGATAGAGTTCAAAGAGAATAACACTTTGTTTCATAGAGTTATTTGCTATGGTCACTAGCTTCGTATAACAAAGAGAATTTAACACATCGTTTATAATAAATTCTCTTTGTACAACGAACAACCTAAAACGAAGTTCCTTAACCACCCATTGACACACAAGCCTCTACCATACGTCTGTGGGACCCCAGAAAAGGTTATTTAGGGTTGTGTTTTTTACCGTAATGTTTTCTGACTTTGATTTGTTTTCAGTATATCTCATTTCTTACTTATAAAGTAAGAAACTGCTGTCCCGCGCAACTTCGTCTGCGTAAACTTCCCCCTTTTTTTTATAATCCTATGTTACTTCTAATACCTCCAAGAATATGTGTACAAAGTTTCATCATGATCGGTTGAGTAGTTTTCGCGTGAAAGCGTAACAAACAAACTTACATTCACATTTATATGTTAGTAGGGATAGATATTATTTGGCAAATAAATTAACCAATAACCATTATTATACCAGGAATCCAAATAAACTGACGGCGGTTAAACGAACCCTAACCAAATCATCTAGATTTACGCATATCATGGGTTCAGATGTGTACAGTAGACATCCGAATAACATTATCGCGGCTGTTTGCTTTTGGATTGTGTTTATTAAATATCTTCTTTCATTATGTAGAGAAAATTATATTGACCAAGTAGCCGCCGCTAGAGCGGCCTGATTTATTCAATCACTCTTGCCAGATCTTCCGGCGATAGGTTTCCTGACGGACATTCTCTTTGAGGGCTTCAAGAGTCTGAGGCTTGTTGACATAGACTTGTGACTTCAAGAAACCCCACAAAAAGAAGTCTAGAACAGTTAAATCGGGCGAACTTACCGGCTAGTGTAAATCACCAAAACGAGAGATTAGGCAAACCGGCAACTATCTACTACCATCAAAATATTTTTTTTTTTAATAACCATGTAAAAATATATTAATCTTTTAATTTAACGTGTTTATTAATTTTAAATCATAAAGAAAAACACTAAAATAGATTATAAGGGAGGGATCCCACCACCCACCCTCGATCTGTGAATCACCACGATTGAAGTAGTAAGGAAATGCCCTTAATACAACAATCGAAATAGATTGACAGACCGCACTCAAAAAGAGAGACCTGTAACAAAGAAAATTAGTGACAGGTACTCCTCAGGACAGTTTCTCGTTTCTCTCAGTCGGTGCCAAACTGTCCTGAGGATGCCTCGTGTAGAGGCGAAACACGTGTCGAAGTTTCACTTCGTGGAAGCGGAATATTGCAAGTCAAGGGTCCGGAGGTGCCTACCACTCGACTTGGTAAGAGTACCTGTCACTAATTTTCTTTGTTACAGGTCTCTCTTTTTGAGTGCGGTCTGTCAATCTATTTCGATTGTTGTATTAAGGGCATTTCCTTACTACTTCAATCGTGGTGATTCGCAGATCGAGGGTGGGTGGTGGGATCCCTCCCTTATAATCTACTTAAGATGGATTTCCGCCATGTAACGCCTGATTCAATCGGTTATCTTAAAACACTAAAAGTAAATATTTTGTGACGTCATATGCTACCATTCCATACAGATTTGTACGGAGCGGGTCGTTTTTGACGTTTCTTAAAAAGAGGTTTATTTGACTTCAGTCAAATACCCTATTATACCGCGTTCTTGGGGAGTATCGCGAATTATATTTTAATGACGTGTATTTTGTATCTATTTACTTCGCAAATGTGAAAGCAGAACTAATATTTACCGCAATTTGAAAAAAATATAGGAACATCTTTTCTTCTGTACGTGTGTTTGTTACGTAACTCCTAATTAACGGCTGGACTTATTTGGATGGAATTTTGTGTGAATATTTGAGTGGGTCCCTGGATGGTTTGAAAATACAATTGAACCCAATTCACGTAAAAAAAACCAGGCCAAGCAATACGAAGTTCGCTGGGACAGTTAGTAGGTACTTTATAAACTTTGACATGAGCTATTTTTGTGTAGGTGTATTAAATGCCTTTGTTATTTTGTTATGTTGGCACTATTACTGACGTATTTGTCCGCTCCAAAACGAATTTTACACTATGCTTTGCTCTATGTTTGCGTAAAGATAAGCGTTTTCTAAATTGCTGGTCAGTTGTAAATGGGATCCCTTCTTTTCTCATAATGTTCTTTGTCTTAATATACTTCGGCATAACGATTTTGGCACAATTTGTTTTGGCATAATAATACTTCGGCCTAATTTTTTATGGCATACCTTTTATGTTGGCACAATCATGTTAAAGACTAATTTGTGTTGGTATAAATTAGATTCGCATAACGTTAGTAGGCCTAATAACTATTAGCATGACGTTAGTAGGCCTAATGACTATTAGCATAATAATATTTAAGCATATAATTAATATAGGTAAATAACAAAAACAATTTTTATGCAAATTATTTATTACACATAAACTATGAAGATCATAGAATTTCAATTAGAATAATATAGATTGGGTTACTTTCTTCTTTAAAAATGCGTAGGTTAGGTTAGGTTAGAACTGTGACCTCTTATGCACGAGCCGAGCGAGCGAAGCGAGCGTGCCGCGGCAGCGGCCGGCGAGTGCCAGAAACGAACATGCTCTCATGGGCAAGGATATAAAAACCAAATAATTATCATTAAATCAACTTTTATTTATTACAATTACTAAAAAAAAAACCATTAAATTAGCGTAAATAAATTTATGTTTTAGGATATAATGCTTAAAAAAGTTATGCTATAGAACTTTATGCTTAATATATTTATGCATTAGAAGGTTATGCCTAATCATTGTTATGGTTTGAAAAAATATGCCTAAAACATTATGCGTAAGCTGTTATGCGTAATTATATTATGCGAATATATAATTATGCCTAACAAAAATATGCTAAGTTATATTAGGTCTTAAAATTTTAGGCAAATGGATAGGGAACCGTTGTAAATCTGTAATTTTTTATGGGAACGTCAAAATCATATTTATTTGTTCGGGGACTTATTACGAAGTTTTATATCCTCTTTGCTAACCCCTTCTTGACATTCCAATTCTCAAACATTTGCAACCCCAAATGTAACTTTTCATTTGACAATTTTGAGTAGCTAAATCTAAATCGCGCGCCTACACATGATAAGGCTACTGCTGCAGTCAGCAGAACTTAAAAAAACTACCTACTTTACATACACTAAAAATAAAAAAATGTATTCCTTTAATAAGTAATGTGTATCTATGTAAAAAATACAGCCTTCTCCGTCTCCACTAGTCTCTGAGCTAAGTTGCGGTCGAACAGACGGACATACATGGCGAAACTATAAGGGTTTAGTTTTGCCATTTTGGCTTCAGAACCCTAAAAAGGGAATCGCGAAAAAACTAGTACTCGTTAAACTTGGGGCAAAATGTTGTTTAATTAGGCGCAACAAGTAGCCAACTGCAACACCTTTTCCTTTGACTACTCACCCTCCAAACACCCTGTATATTACTACATAGTTATTATCTATTTTAGAGACATCTGCAGTTGCTATGCTGCACGTTACTGATAGGTTCGTGCAGCGACGAGGAGGCGATGGTACGAGCAGCCGCTGTGCGCGCGCTCGCCATGCTCGTCATGTACCGGACTTTGAGAGAGGTCAGTTCTACTTTTTAATCTGTGATTATATTTTTACCCGACTGCGCAAGAAGGAGGGTTATGTTTTTTGAGTGTATGTATGTATATTTTTTTGCCTTGCTCTTAGCGTATGTAGATTTTAGCTTGAGAGGTATCGTTAGATTCGTCTCAATTGGGAAAATGGCACTGGGTACATTAAAGTTATTAATAGAAAAAAATAAAATGGTGGTTTGTTGGCGCCAATGTATTTCAGTTATTAATGTTTTTTTTTGGTTTTGTAATAATTTAGCTTGTATTATTACGGTTTTCATATTCTTTCGCTGGTCTTTAGGAAGATTACAAGGAGATAAAGGGCCTATCATATTTAAATCTAAAATGAAATAGGATTTATACTGCAGTCACGATTCCTGCTCTATTATTATTGAATATAAGAGGGCTCGAGCCGCGTTGATATGGATACAGGCAGGAGGAATTATCTATATCTTTCGGCTATAAACGAAACTAGATTTTTATAAGCATATGCGATCAAAGACTTTTTTGTATTTGCTTTATAAGTAACTAGCTGCCTGCTCCGGCTTCGTACGGGTGTCATAGCGTAGTTTTTTATACCTTAAGTTACATTATTGTAATTTTCATAGGGATCTCTAATTTTTTGATATAAAATATAGCCTATGTTACTCCTCGATAATGTAGCTTTCTAATGGTGATTAAAAATAAATAATCGGTACAGTAGTTTTTAAGTTTATTCGTTACATACAAAAATACAAATCTTTCCTCTTTATAATACTAGTCTAGACAAAGGTTAGAAATTAAGAGTACTTAGATTTTTAAGCTATTGCATAGCTTTTATCGCGGGCTTTGAGCGCGGCGACCGAATCAAGAAATTCCGTTACGAAAATAAAACCTAACACCCCCGACTCCGCCTATCATGTAGCTCGGCCGAGCGTTCGCTTAACGTATATGTATATGGTAAGACTGTACGAAGCTCGCACGGATCGGGACGACAATTTTTTTTTTTTTTTAATTGGATAAGCTGATAAAAATGCTATGCAACAGCTTTACCGCGGCAGTACCCGAGTGCCACACATTTTTTTCTTTTCTTAACTTTCTTTTTACCTTTTGAACAATGAATCGCATTCAACGGTGCTTTTTAAAGGGACCGTTTACCTGCTTGCGTCGTTACGCAGGTAAATGGTCCCATTGCATGTCAGCGTTGCAAGTTTGTCACAAAACTCGCAACATAAATTATGAATGGGACCATTTATTGTCATGGTTACGACGTGCAACAATGTTGACTTAAAAATAATTGAAGACTTGTTTAAAATTTCATTATATACTAGCTGTCCCGCGCAACTTCGTATGCGTCAATTTTCCCCGTTTTTTGCAACATTTTGCCACTCCGCTCCTATTGGTCGTAGCGTGATGTTATATAGCCTGTAGCCTTACTTGATAAATGGACTAACCAACAGAAAAATATATTTTTTAATTTGGACCAATAGTTCCTGAGATTACCGCGTTCAAACAAACAAACAAACTCTTCAGCTTTATAATATTAGTATAGATATATGTTTTAAATAGGAATTATCTATACTAATATAAAATTGTAAAATAGCTGTGTCTGTACATTTAAGATATTTAAAAAAATACATTGTGTACCAAATTTGAATTGAGTTCAAATTTGGTACACAATGTGGTCCAGTAGATTAGACGCAAATTGGCTGTGACAGACGAACAGACAGAAACACGAGTGATCCTATAAGGTTTCGTTTTTTTCCTTTCGTGGTACGGAATCCTAAAAACTAAGCTAGATCGACTAAATAAGGGTTTCTGAATTCAAAACCATGCTTAGTTTTTTTCGTGTCTGTTTGTGCTTTGTTCGGGGTTGGTGCAAAAACTACTGAATAGATTCTATTCAAATTTTGGAAGCATAATCTCCTATGTCCGGATTAAGTTATAGGCTATATATCATCACCCTACTTTCAAGGACCTGAGCAATAGCGTATATTGCCACGCGGGTGAAGCCGCGGGCATAAGCTAGGTTGATTATTTTTGTACGTCATACATATGTCAATAAAAAAAATATTTTATCTCCTCTCTTTCAACAAAAAAATGAGAGTTGTAGTTAAGTTGAGATGTAGAGTTGTACAGAAATTCTCGTTTTTTTTAGGATATCGGCTTCGTTAGTGACTGTGGTGAGAACATTCTCAGAGCGTTGGCCGAACAGACGCTTGTTGTTCGAATAAAAGCTGCCTGGGCACTTGGAAATCTTAGCGATGCTCTTGTCCTGAATATGTAAGTATATGCATAATTAAGTATACAGCTGTCTAATGCTTTGTTATTACCTTAGTCATGGATGAGACAGGCGGCGTAGGTAGAATAAACACAAAAAGCCTAACAGTTATAACAGTGGTTCCTGAGTTCATTTCTTTGCTTGAATACGGTACTGTTATAGCAGTAATCGGACTATCAGTGATGAGTAACCATGACGTAACGTGCTTCGAGATTAAACTGCAAAAGTTTTATGAAGGTTTTAGGTAAGTAATATTACGAGATACAGGGTAATTTTACTATACTAATAACCGCTCTTGGCTTCTTTATATTATCTTCGAGAAAAAAAAATACAAATTAGTTTCATCAACTACCACCTACCTTTGTCACACAACCATTTACCACACATCTGAGAGACCCCGAAGTAAAGTCGATGTTTCTTTGTCAGGTTTAGGGCCTAAACCTCACAATAAACAATGATTTTACTCCAGTAAAATAGTCTGCAGGTGATTAAGGCCATAACTCCACTTGTTAGTGGTAGGTGATTAAGGGTTAAATGTATTCAATATTTTCCAAAAGTAATATAACAAAGTTATTTAGTGTTATGTAAAGAATCCACGAGCCTCCCGTCCGTGGCTTCTTTACATAACACTAAATTATTAGTATATTACAAATCATACAATATAGTTATTTCAAAAAAAAGAAGTAGATTCCGCGCCAAACGCTAAGGAATCTAGCTGAATGACAGCCTCTTCTCTCTCCTCCTGGACTATAAGATATTAATTACCATTGAGCTCTGGCAACAATAGTTAAGGCGACAACGCAACTGAGCCCTTAGACAAGTGGCATAAACTCTAATCATATAGAATGACGCCGTTGCCTGTGCGTATGTGAGATTTGCAGTTTTGCGCGGTAATGACGTCATTCCGATGTCATTATATTCGATAGTCATTCTATTCGCGTTTATGCCACTTGACTAGAGGGGCTGGATACTCACATAAACCGGCTACTTACTGGACGAAATTTGGAACAGAAATAGATGCCTGGAATTGCACATAAGCGGTAAAACAGTTCCCGTGGGATAAATTTGCATTTAAATTTTTTTACGCGAACGAAGTCGCGGGCAACAGCTAATTTATTTATATGCCGTGAGGGGTTCGTGACTCATTGGTGACTGTGAAAATCGAGAGATAAGCAAGATAAAACAATGTTTCCACTGTCAACCCATAGATGGGTACCCGCCTTTGAAAAATGTGATATTCCTTTCCCCTCCTTGTCTCGAAGAGCACGTCAAGCCTTCGATCCTGCGCTCTTTTTCTCTTCCGTCGTGTCGGATACGGTTATGAGATTATTATTATTGTACCTATTGTTAACAATGATTCCTGTTCTCATAGGGAGGACCCCAATTCAGAAGAAATAGATGATGACCTTTTGGTTCGCCTCCTAGAGGTCAGCGTGCAGTGCGCAATGGACAACGATAAGGTAACAATAAGTAGTTATTTTTTATCCGTTATGGTAGACGTCAGTCTATTATTATCATGGAAACTTTTTGTTCCGTTTTATTTGTAATGACGACAATAATCATTCATGTTTTGAGTGTTGAGATGATGTTACATTGTGTAGTTATTAGTACTCATTGTATTGCTAAAAATATTTACTAAATTATGTTATTTTTGATATATTGGTTGCGTCAATTTGATAGTAACGTTAAACAATTTAGTCTCCGGGGGGGCTTTTTTGATTAATTATCTTTAAGGAGGCAAATGAGTATGACCTTACTGATGAACTATTAAATTGTTACGTTAGCAACTCCAGGGCTGTCACGTATATAGTGCGTGATTGTCTGTTGGAAGTATATCCAAAGAAATTACAAGAATAGACAGCCAATAAAAAACTTACCATAACGGGGCGTCCATTAATTACGTGAGGCGGTTAGAGGAGGAGGGATGGGAAGCCGAATCTTAAATATCACGTGGCCTTAGCAAGTATCACGTAATTTTTGAGTCACAAGAATCCGTATTAAACTGACTAATATTAAATATAACGTCATGACTCAGACTTGACCAGTGTTAAGTCAAATTTAAAATCTCACGTGACATTAGGGAGGGGGGAGGGGGTCAAGCCAAATCTCACTAGAGGGAAGGAGAGGGTCAAAATTCCGGTCAAATAAAGAGAGTATCGAAAGTAATGTTCATAGAGAGTGCGGTCGACGCATATAGTGCATAGCCATTTCCACAGGCATGGAATCTCGAAACGCTTGTCGAGCACTGCTCCGAAGAGGTCTGAGATTGTTGTCCGTCAACTACCTGGGCCAATTATGTTTTAAGTAAAAAAGTGTTGATATGGCAAACTAATGCACACAGATAATTTGAATATTGCAATGTCACACTATTATAAAAAGTCATAAAAGTAGGAAAGCATGATTTAATGATCACGAGCGAAAAAAAGAAAAATGTAATCCGATGTTAACGCTGGCGACGCGACACTGACATATAAAAACAAGTCAATTGTATTGTATTTTAAGGTGACGCTTTGTGAGCGCTTGTAAAACTGCCTTAGCCCATTTTTGCGCGGTAAGGATTGAGGTTACGTTAATTTTCACCATAGCTATTGTCCTGCCAAAGGTACCTGTGTTTAGGATAGTAATGTTGCTTGACCTTGGGTTTACTGCCTGATATAGGGGTTTAAGGGAAAGTTGTAGAGGCCAAACACAATGATATCATATCGTTGAGGCATTGGTCTCGCAATAGAACACTAGTACTAGTACTGCCTTTGAGTTTAGCTGGAGGGGTTAACAAGATTGCTAGTAATGTGGGACTCAATCCCACATTGCTAGTTATATTTATAAAAAAAAAATACTAAATGTAATGACCGATTTGATTAGCGAATCGATTTAATCGATACAACTGTTTGAAAGAATGATTTTGTTGGAATCCTATCCATTTCGTAGTATTACTCATTGGTGTGGGAATCATTTCATATTAGGTATTACTTATCTGTAAGGATGCAAACATGCGTATGGCCCCTCTGATAACCTATTGAAGTTATGTTAGCAACTCCAAGGATGTCACTTGCGTGTATTGTGCGTGTAATCGTATGTCTATAATATGTCGAGTATATAGATACGATGACATTTCAATTCGTAGCGATTCGGTTTAATCGAGATATTCTTATACACTAATATTATTAAGTAACTATGTTTTACTGTTGGGTTTTCACACCAAAGTCGCGACGGGCAATTTGATGAAATTTTGTGTAAAAACTAACTGTCCCAGCGGACTTCGTACCCTCCCGACATTTTTTTTATCGTTATTTTCTTAATTTTCATTATACGTAAGAACCTTCTACAGTGTATGTATTAGAAAATTAAAAAATGGTTGTCTGTAAAGTCGGTTTACGGGTGATAATTTTACGTGATAACTTCATTTGAAAACATTGATCACATATTATTTATTTCCATTTGTATCGCATGTCGCTCCAATCACCAAAACATTGATGACATTGTAATAAACAACCATGCCTGTGACAGCTTTAGTCGACCCATGCCCGCGCAGGCATCCGACGTCCACAATACAGCCTGTGTGCCAATTCAGCTTATCAGCTGGCAGCAGGTGGAATCGCCATTCCCGTTGCTTACCAGCCAGTCAATAACGTGACCGTTGCTACGTGACACTGTCGTTCGTGCACTCCGTCATCGATTAACAAGACGTTGTCACGTCAATAAAAAGGATAACTACAATCGGTAAAGTCGTGACCGAGGAAAATAGAGATTTATTTTTATATATATGAAATGGTAGAAAGACAGGAGAATGACATAGGCTAAGGTTTTAAATCGTTATAACCGACTTCCACGTGAGCGATGCCGCAAGCCAATACTAGTCAATTATGATTAGCAAATCAATCGAATCGTGACAGTTTAGTAGTTTATATAAATGATAGATAAATAAATCACATAGCACGTGTTGAATTGATTTGACTATGACTTGTACTTAACGATTCATATTTATACAACAATCTTCCTTATCTATGGAAAGTTTCCTTCTTATCTACATTGGACATTAGTCTATGAATCTGAAATGAGTTGTGAATCATTGCATTATAATTGCGTAAGATTTTATACCATGAATGTGAAATTAACCAGTCGTTAAATCAATAAGGACGTTTTACAGGCGGCTGTTGATTTGTATCAAAATTTAATTCTGTACCTATTTATGTATTCGTGGGTAATTGGGTATACTCGTTTAAGTACTTTATTGGTGTTGCTATTTATATTATACAGCTATTGCTGTTCATAGTCTTAAAAATAGTAATTGGTTTATTTATACTATACAACTTTGTGTCGATGAAGATACCTGGATAAATGATGAAAGGGTTTCTGAATACGAATCCTGTTTATTTGTTCGAGTTCCACGCAAAACTCCTTGAATAGATTTTGATTATAGCTGGTTTAAACTAGACAACTGACTTAAATACTTTTTAAATGTATGAATTGAAATGAATAGTAAAGAATTAAAAAAAAAAAAAAGATTGATAGTAATGCAGGCCCGTACCACCATACGTATAGACCTGGACCGCGCCATCCCTTTCAATTAAATAATAAATATTGACTGCAAAGCGTGAAAGAGAGAAAAAACTCGTGCGGCCCTGTTTCTTGACAAAGCAGCGTTGTCTCTTTCTAGAGAGTGGTCAATATTGTGAGGTTAAGGCGCAGTACAGGTCTATATGTCAATGGTGGGGCCCAATCCCACATTGCTGGTTATTTTTTATTAAAAAAAAAAGTTCATTCTAGTCGGCACATTCATTTACACATATTAGGTTTCACCGCCGAGTGCCGATTTATTTAAGCCCGCTTAAGTGTATAGCAACTCTCACGCGGGCACACCCGCTGGTAAAAGCTGTATTACTGTAAAGATTTTGATTCTTGAACATTTGTTCCGTAGCAATTTCGTTCAAATTATTTGTAGTACGACGTCACCAAATGATTATAATCCCATAAAACAAAATTAAACATCCGTAACTATCAACATTTTATAATACAGGTGAAAATGAGTGCTACACGTGGTCTCGGCAACCTTCTACGCCTTATTAAGAATGAAAATTTGCTGAGGAGCACGCAAATAAAGACCTTATGTGAAACAGCAATAATGAAGCTTTTGGATTGCGCGTGCAAGGTGAACAATATGAAGGTTAGGTGGAACGCTTGCTATGCTATGGGGAGTGTGATGAAGAATGAACAGCTGTTTACTTGCTTCAGTGGATGGCAGGTAAGAATTTTCTGGAAATTTTGACAAGATGTTTCATGCGAATAATGACGTAATTTAGCCGCTAAAATGAAAGTGAAGAATTACATAATTAAGTTAAGTTTGTAGTCTCTTATTGTTCTCTCTATTTTACTCTTCTTCTCTTCTCTGTGTTCTTATCTCTGTAGAAGTTTTAGATAATGGAATAATTTTCTTAGCAGAAATGTATAATCAAAAGACAGAGACGCAGTGTGATTTACTATAATGTAATAAACTGTTTGCGTATGAGTTCTTAATAGTAGTGAAATTTTTATACCTACCAAAATACTATTACAATTTCATCATTGTAGATTTAATTTAAAAATAAATCTTAGTACATGTACGAACAACAAACAAATCAGTCATATCGGTCGTACCCTTCTCAAGTAATGATCTATCACACATTGTATTTAGCCTTCTGTGTCCGCGACTTCGTCCGCGTATAATTGCAGTGCTACTCACTCCTTATACCTACTCCTTATACACATTAACGTAATGATAAAAGCCGAAGTTACTCCTTACATCATCAGCTGTCTGACAGTGAAAGTGCCGTCAAAATCCGTCTAGCCGTTTCGGAGATTAGCCGGAACAAGCAGACAGATATACAAAAACTGTGTGTGTTTTGTTATCAGTACCTCCGTAGTACCTCCTCAGTATTCATATGCAATTAGTAAAAAAAACTGTTATTTTATGTATAGATGATAATAATAATATACTGGGACAACCACACAACGCCATCTCAACTAACCAAAGCTTGTACTGTGGCAACCATAAAACTGATAAACATACTCTGTAAGATATATTTTCACATTAAAGAAGATAAATTTACAATGGAGCTACATACTTACATTAAAACTAGATTAGATACTCTACGAGTTAACTATGTTAAAAATAAATTAAAATAATACTAAAAATTATTAATTATTTACAACTTATCAAAAAAAACTACTTAAAGGGGTTACATAAAAAGGGGAGGTACAACCAGTATAGGCGTCGAAGAATTTCTTCCCATTGCCACGTTGTATGGCAATGTTGCCAGCTTTGTGCATAGAAAAGGCCAGCCTTCTAGTCATGTGATGCACTGATAACAAAACATACTTTTATATTTCTTAATGTATATAACATATTATAGATAAATTACACCCTGACACAGAATAATCCATCGTGCTCATCACACAAAAGTTTATCCTGGGTGGGGATCGAACCCACCACCTCTGGCTTAGCAGTCAGAGTCACTAACCACTAGACCAACAGGCCAGACGTATACATATGTGATATTGTTATCGCAGGGCCAAGTATTCCCAAGTTTCTGCAGTCTAACCCAAGACTGCAAGAACCTAAAGGTTCGCATCACGGCCGCTACGGCGCTGAGGGCGCCCACGTCGCGCGAACACTACGCCGCGTACTACGTGCCGGTGTGGCGGGCGATACTCGCCGCTATGGAGAATGCTGCTAACGTCGATGATTTTAATGAGTATAAACATAAGGATAATCTTATTGAACAGGTGTGTAAATAACATATTTCTTTTTTTTTTCCTTTTCCCTCCAATATTAGTCGGTAGATTATGGCTCGCACATTATGTGCATACGCTAGTTTCAAGTATAATTTCTTTCAAGTTTTCTTCTTTCAATTACAAAGTCTCGTTCTTGTCCAGTTATCACGTATTTCAAGTATATTTTACACTGTTTTACACTTTAAACGCGGAGCTGTAAAAATAGCGACATGTCAGTTTGCCGCCAGTTTTACAGCATCTTTCTTTCGACTTTTGTTCGGTTTAAAAAAAGGCCGATTAGTTGCCCGACTAGTTCGCCAAACCCACTAGCTTTCTTTAGATTTTTTTTCGTTGACAGGCCAACTAGATTTTTTCTAGATTCATGGCTAAATGGGACGTAAAAAGCGAGCGTAGAATGACTAATGGAAAAGTATAGCAAGAAAAAAATAAGTTGAGATACGCGCAGGACTTTTATGATGAAAATGTTTTGTTCCTCCCAATACTGCAAACGATTAGTTTAGTAGAAAATAAAATTAAACAAAATCGTTAGGAACAGATGAAAAATCGTAAAAAGCAATGACGATAACATCAGGAGCTTCTGCCCGCTCACTCTCAACCTTGCATCCTGGGCTTTTATCTTCTATCTCATTCTCTTTATTAGCAATAAAATATAGCCTATGGTACTCATTTATAAATTATCTTTCTATTAGTGAAAAAAAAAGTCGGTTCACGGTACAAACATACAAAAACATTTTATTCTAACCTTTTCTCTTTCTGATATTAGCATAGAAGTGAGATATAGATATATTATTTGTTACAGTTATGCGTAACCCTCGCCCATTTATGCTGCCTATTGACCCAATCGGACTTATCAGAGATACTAGACCCATTGATCTTCCACTACGACTGCGCTAAGACCCTCTTCACACAAGTATGTCACAAACTGCCGCCGGAAAACGCGTCCTGTCTGAAGATACTGCAAGCCGCTAAGTATGTGACTGTTGATTTGACAGCGACTAGTGATTCTCAAATGCAAGCGTTGGGTATGCTACAGGATATATTTATATGGGATTTGTAAATATTAAAAATTTAAAAAAAAATGTTAGGACTACTTACCATCACACACATAGCCATCTGATCCTAAACTATACTAAAGTCGAAATGGATATTAAATGTTTAATAACAAAGTTGCTTAGCAACCATTCAATCTTTAATACTTTTGTTAATAGTTGCTAAGCAAAGTTTTCATTAAACATTTCTCATCGATTTTGGTTTTAGTATAGGTAGACTGCTTTTGCACACAAGTATGTCACAAACTGCCGCCGGAAAATGTATCCTGTGTGAAGATACTGTAAGCTAAGTGCTATTAAAGTAAAATTGTGCTAAGTACTGTTGACTAGACAGCGGCTAGTGATTCTACAGGGGGATGCTACACGATATTGATAAACTTTCGCGATTTGTACACATTATGAAAATATATGTACTACGGGTCTTAATCGCGTGAATAATTTAAGGTAAAATACCTTGTTTATTGTCCGACGTTGTGACTTGTGTTAGGAGTGGGTTCACGCCGGCAGTATAATGGCTAGCCATTATTAGACCGATGCCTTAGCCATTAGGCTGCCACCGCGTATTAAAGGATCGCATCTCTATGTCATGCGCGAAAGTGATATGAACCTAACTTCAATCCGGCCGACTTACATTGAGTCAACTGTATGTATCTAAATACAATAAAATGATATCGCGTACTTCTACAATACTTATCGTAGAACTATTTTATGATAATTAAAAAATGTATATGTGTTTAAGTGGACTTAAAACGATGGGACTTTACCCCCATAGTTTAATAATAATAATAATAATAATAATCTTTATTTCTCTAAAACATGGTACAAGTTTGTTCAATTTTGTTAGGCTCATTATAATTATGTGACAAGAAAAAAAATCCTCTGACCACTAAACTAGGTGAAAACCTGTATCTTAGAGGTCAGTGCTCAGTCCGTATCTTACATGTGGTACAACAAGCCTACGGCAAATACACTCGCGAGCAAAAGTATGGAATCACTTGCTTGAATTTGATTCCGCGCGATCTTGAGTACTTAATAACTAAATAATAATAATAAAAATGATGCCATTTTAAAGGTTCATTAATTAACTTTAAATTGATACCAAAATCATTCAAATAACGCCAGTACTTAAGAAGTTATCCCGGGCTACGTGAAGAAGTACGAAAAAAGATACGTTTCAATTGTTTGACCCGTCGCGAGTTGCGCGCCCTTCATCCCCTATAAAAGCACGTGTTATCGGTTTTTTTTATCAGTTAGCTTTCACACGTTGACCGGTACACATCTCCGCAACTTTGGACCCTTGAACTTCGAAGACAATGGATACAACACCTACAGAAGCCGCCCAAATCGTCGCCCTATTGCAAGAAGGGCTTAGCCAGCGGGCTGTCGGACGTCAGCTCCACATAAGTCAGTCTTGTGTTTCGAAAGTCTACAAACGCTTTCTGGAGACTGGTGGCTTTGTCCCGAGACCAAGATCTGGACGACGCCGGTGCACATCGGAGAGGGATGACCGCTTTATCGTGTCAACTTCTCTCCGAAATCGGCATTTGACTGGTGTTGACGTCCAACAGGAGCTCCGAAATGTTCGCGGGGTCGCTGTTAGCGAGTGGACAGTTCGTCGGAGACTCAAGCAAGCTAATTTAACCCCAAGAAGGCCTGCCACAGGCCCTAAACTGACGGCAGCTCATCGACAAGCCCGCCTTCGATTCGCTCGTTCCCACCTTGATTGGGAGGTTGAGGAATGGAGCCGTGTACTGTTCTCGGACGAGTCCAGAATGTGTTTGCACGGCAACGATCGAAGAGGTCGGGTCTACAGGAGGCCTGGGGAGCGATTTGCGCAGTGCTGTTTCGCTGAGACAGTGGCTTATGGAGGCGGTTCTTGTATGATGTGGGCCGGCATTTCTTTCGACGGTAAAACGGAGCTTGTTTTCGTGCCTGGCGGGGGACGAGGAGGCGGTCTAACTTCAGACCGGTACATTACCGATATTCTGCTGGAACATGTCGTTCCCTATGCGGGATATATCGGTGATGACTTCGTCCTCATGCACGATAACGCTCGTTGTCACACTTCTCGTGCCACAACCGAATACCTAGAGGAAGTCGGTATCGCCACATTGGACTGGCCAGCGCTTAGCCCGGACATGAATCCAATAGAGCACGTGTGGGATGAACTAAAGAGGAGGGTTCGATCCAGAAATCCTACTCCTTCAAACACACATGAGCTCAAAACGGCTTTGATTGAAGAGTGGGAAGGTATCCCACAAGATACCATACAGAAGTTCATCAAGTCCATGAAGAACCGTCTCCGAGCTGTCATTAGGGCGAGGGGGGGGAACACTAAGTATTGACATTAAGTTTTTAAGCGAAATTAAACTTTTATTAATTAATTTTTGTTGTTTTCTTCATTCATTATTTTTCCATTATCCTTGCCTATTCCTACCTCCTTCACTTAATCCAAGATAGCTCCACAAATAATGAAGCGATTTGAATGAATTTGGTATCAATTTTAAGACTACATTTTAACCTTTAAAATGATATCATTTTTATTATTATTATTTAGTTATTAAGTACTCAAGATCGCGCGGAATCAAATTCAATCAAGTGATTCCATACTTTTGCTCGCGAGTGTAGTATGTTCAAGAAAAACATAGTAGGTAAGAAAAGTGATTACACTATAAAAAATAAAAAAGTTTAACAAAGTAACTGTAAGTGTGTGTGTGTGTGTGTGTGTGTGTGTGTGTGTGTGTGTGTGTGTGTGTGTGTGTGTTTGGGTGGCAATTATAGGTGTGTGCGCGTGTTTCTTGTAGAATATAAGTCTTTCGTGTAGAGTTGAATATAGTTAATAGTTATCTCTGAATGTACAGATAACTGTTGTATTAATTACATAAACGTTGTTTACTCGAGTTTATGAACAGTAGATATTACTCTTACTATTATGGATTTCAGTCAGCTCTGTTATAACTTACTATGATAATTATATAGCTAAGTTGTTAATGTTATGTCACTACTAATATACGTGAATAAAAGAGTTTGCACAAACATACTTGTAATAATAATGCTAAGGCATCGGTCTCGCAATTGTGAGATCGTGGCTTCGAATCCTGGCCAACTACCGACGTAAATCCAATCCTAACACAAGCCAGAGAGCTTAGCTGGAGGGGTTAACAGGATTGCTAGTAATGTGGGACCACAATCCCACATAGCTAGTTATCTTTTTTAAAAATAAAAAATAAATAATAATTATAATAGTAAGAAGTACTTACTTGAATTCGTATTTATCTATGAAAATAGTTAATTTTACCCTAAACAGGCAATAGTAAGTCCGAAAATGCTCTGAACAAAAACATTTGTTCACAATTTAACTAGTCATCAATTGAAATACAAATTCATGACCGGCCGGCAGTTAGGATCTCATAACTGTGTATTCCATACGTATGGCACCAGGCTCAGATCCAAGGGGGTGGAGGCAATAGGGTCATTCGCCCCTCTGTGACTCGACTACCATACCTATTCAATCGCAACTTATTTATAAGACTTTCTACTTATCACAATAATACGTTTGAGATATTTCGTGTTAAATATTCTTTTAAAATTTGGCTATTTTTTGCGTAAGTCTGTATACTATCTGAAACCGATTTGTTTAAAATATTGATGCGTTTCTGCACAAATCCTTTACGCAGTTCCACAATCTGGATATCTATTATTAGAAACTAATTATGTTGACAATATTTACATGTTCCTTAATGGCATACATTCAAACTGTAAACATTAAACTGTACATGAAGTCAGTTAGCCTCGTAAATGCTAAACTGGGTCACAACCACAAATTAAGGAAAACCATTCAGTGTTGGATGAAATTATTTCTGTAGCTTTAGATATTTGTCCAATATTTGGTAAAATCAATTCCTGCTTGTTGTTGAGGTGACAACACATGTCTGCTTACCATGTGGGCAAAACGAAATAATCTCATTTTGCATAATCAGATTAGAGCAAAAAAAATGAATTACGTTGTAATGCAAATTATATCACGTACCAATATTTAGGTAGTATGTAAGTATTTATTAGACGCTGTAAGAAATAATTTATATTTTTACATGTAGCAATAATCTCAATAAACTTTGTTTTATAACAGTATTTGTTTTATTGTTTGGGTCAATTGATCCAAATCCTTGCGGCTGAAATGATTAAGTAAGTTGATTGTTTTGACCTACGAAATAGTTTCCTGTGTAAACTCACTCTGTTAAACAGATTAGGATGAAATTTATCTGACTGGTCTTCATCTAAAGATACATCGTATTATGTAGTTGACATAATAATAATAATAAACCTTTTATTTAATGCAAAAGTGCGACTATATACATATTAATGTTATTTACACGTAATCTATACTAATATTATAAAGCGGAAGAGTTTGTTTGTTTGTTTGTTTAAACGCGCTAATCTCAGGATCTACTGGTCCGATTTGAAAAATTCTTTTTTTGTTGGATAGCCCATTTATTGAGGAAGGCTATAGGCTATATAACATCGCTACGACTAATAGGAGCGGAGAAGCGACGAGAAATGTTTCAAAAACGGGGAAAAAATACGCATACGAAGTTGCGCGGGACAGCTAGTTTACTTATATTTTGAAAAATGCTTAGAATTAGGTAATGATATATAAAAAGAAGTTTGATTGCATGAACCCTTCTTCAAGTGAAGGTGAAGGCCTCCTCTAAAGAATACCATGTTTCCCGCTCTTGGGCTATTTGCGGCCAGCAGGGACCAGCTGTTTTTTCCAACTCGTCTGCCCATCTCGTGTAAGGTCTGCCTTGAAGAACTCTGCCGATTGGACCCTTCCACGTTGTTACCCTGTTGGTCCATCTCTCGTCCTGTAGCCTCGCCACATGTTGACATAGTCCCGCAAAATTAAGTCGATTGGTGGGCGGAACTGTGACCAATACGTAGTTGTTTATAAACAACGAATGTCTTACGCACTTCCAATCAAAGTTGTTGTAATAACAGTTTCATTGTTCATGATATGATTACGATAACAGGATGATTGTAAAGGTTATAACTGTACATTTGTGATTATATTCAATCACAATTGCAAGCTTTTCAAAGATATCAGTTGATTTCAAAAGAACTTATCTATATCGTTTATTTCAAAATAACAAAAAAAAACCGTAAAACTATGAGTACTTATGTAGAAATTCTCACTTTAGCCTATCGTACCTACCAGGTGTTTTGCAAATTTTATTGATTTACCAATTGCTGTAGTACTTTTCTCGTAAAAGATATAAAGATACATGCAAACTCAGTTCATAATTATGTATGAAACATTTATTTCGGCCTACTGATCTTCAAAGAAGTAGATGTGAATAATAATATCTTGGGACAACCCACACAACGCCATCTGATCCCATACTAAGCAGAGCTTGCGCTATGGAAACCAGACAACTGATAAACATACTTAAATATTACTAAATACATACATATTATAGATAAATAACACCTAGACACAGAATAAACCTTCCTGCTCATCACACAAAGTTTTATCCTGGGTGGGGATCGAACCCACGACCTCCGGATTAGCAGGCAGGGTCACTAACCACTAGACCAACAGGCCAGTCAATATGTAGGTATTATTGTATAGTTGTTGTGGCCTAATTATTAACATTGCAAAGCCAAACAAAATCATTTAATTTCCCTTCAATACCCAGTACCAGTGTACTTGACACGCTTTATATAAAGAGGGTAAAGAAACCTGATTAAATTAATATTTCGCTATCTATAAATCGATGACCTATCTAATGTGTGAATATTGATAACAATATGGCTGTAATAGTCACGCGCTGACATGACATGAACAAGGTTCGAGGCGATACTATCGATACTAATAGTAAATTGATTACCGATAATAAGATGTATTGAGAAAGAATAATGAAACGGCACGTAGGTAAAATCATCTCTGTTAAGTTCTAAGAGGAAGGAGTAAATTCGATGCCTTAATCACTAGGTCCTACAGAATATTACCTACAGTAGCCTATTAAGTTAAAAAATAGGTAGGTATACAAAGAGATTCGTAACCATAAATTGATATCCACTTATAGTCCATTGAAATGTTACATTTTTTAGGCCTTACCTTGCGTTTTTTAGAGGACGCAATTTTATTTCTTTGATGTGTAGGGGGGGGGGGTCAGTGTTAAGCTAAAACCAAGTTTGTGGGGTCTCCACCCTTGTCCCACGGCCGCCATATTGAAAATAGGGGTTCAAATGGTAAGATAAAATTGCGTCCTCTAAAAACGCAACCCCAAATGTAACTTTTCAATGGACTATTATAGGTACCTACTTAAATGTTTTTGTCTCGGTGACATGGTCAGTCAGTCTGGTTCGAGAAATCATAAAGTCTAATGAGGTCTCCCCTATACCGAGCGCTTGCCAACGATAAAATTGGTTGGTACCTATTATACTTTGGTATATTAGTACCTACTTACTCAATTATTCAAAGAGATCTTACTAAACTGGTCCCAATCCATATTTTATGTAAAGCTATATTCTGTAAACAGGCGCAGATCCGCCATTGTGGACAATGATCAGAATGTGATTTTTATTTACATTAAACAAAGTTATACATGAAATATACATTTTACTGAGTAAGATTACGTGTGGCATTATAAGCACAAAGATTCTTTTAAATTCTAAATAGGTACGGGTTTTAAACAGGGCAGACCTAGAGCAGAACATGCCGGGGAAATGCCCTGAGCGTCAAAAAATAAGGGCACGGAAAATTATTGGCACCTCCCCTCCTAAAAAGCTAAATGGCTAGATCGGGCCCTTTTGAATTCAGTGTTTCCATAAGCACCTATGCTTAATAATGTTTTACAAGTTTGGTAAATGTTTTAGTTTTCTAGAAGAAAAGGTTTGTGCCACACAAACATTATTATTTCGCCCTTCTGTAAAGTAGACTTTACGGTTACTTAGGTCGAAATAACTGGTCTATTGGGCTGAAATTCAAGTCCAATAATAATAAAGAGGTAGGAATGAAACACGAAAGTTGATCCCATCTACGTCATGGAGAATTCTCAACAAAGTTTCTTCGTAATGAAATCTAATGGCCACTGTCGCTTATTTGTATATAAATGAAAGGAAAATTTATACTAGATTCCTTAGTGTAACTTGTCTAGGCATTTTACGAGTTTTACTAAAATATAGCTGTATGTACCTTCGTACCTACAACCTATTTAGTATTTTGAAGATAACCATCATTTTCTATTCTCGAAATTACTGGGTTTTGTGGTTGTTTCAATTTGAACATTAATAATATCTTAATAATAATAATATCTTGGGACAACTCACACAACGCTATCTGATTCCAAACTAAGCAGAGCTTGTACTATGGAAATCAGATAACTGATAAACATACTTATATATTTCTAAATACTTATATATATTATAGATAAATAAAACTCAGACACAAAATAAACCATCGTGCTCATCACTCAAAATTTTATCCTGGGTGGGGATCCAACCCACGACCTCTTGCGTAGCAGTCGGATACACTCCCACCACGCCACACTGTATATAAGTATTAGCATTATCATATCACATAATAAAGCACCCTCTCCATATTACCTTATACAACCATGGTACAATTTTGATTTTAAATTTTGAATCCCGTTTCAGCCCTTTAGGGATTATATTTTCAAATATCCACTCATAATTGATGTCTACGTTATATTAACCATCTATATGCTAAATTTCAACCTTATCCGTTCAGTGGCTAGAGCTGTGCGTTGATAAGCAGAAAATTATTTTAAAACTTGTAAAAAGTATACTTACCAAAAAGTACCTATAAGTAGGTAAGTACCTACGTTATTTTTAACTGTTTGATATTTTTATCGTCTAACCTCATTCAATTTGTAGACACTATATCTTTCTAGATAAAGCAGACTGGCGGCGCCGCGGGAATTCATATGGGTTTGGTACTTACTTAGTTTGGAAGACTTATAAGTTGTAATGTAGCGAGACTGCAATGGTTATTGCCCTGAATTTCGAACTTCCATCACTTGGAATTCATTGTATCACAAATCGTATCTATTATACCTACTCGTATATTACCCACCTATTGGGTAACTACTAGGCTCATTCCGGGATAAATGCCTCGATGGGCTAGGTGTATCGTTTTATAAAGTAGGTATGTATTTTCCAAAATTGCAGTAGTTTCACTTGTGTGTGCTATTATATCCGCAGCGAACACGAAAAAAGCTTCAATATTAGTAACGTGAGTATTTACCGCGGCGTAACTTTTTAAGAAGTAATTGAATCCGTTCAATTCTAAGTATTATATATTAGTATAGATATAGATTAAATTATTAAATAAAATTACCTAAACATAGGTTGTGGACAGATTATTCTTACCTCTTTTACCTATGTAGGTACCTACTTATGCTATTTCCCGATTTCTTGCTTTTTATAAAAGTACTTATTTGTTCAATTTTGTTATTTCGACTCTTGCAAAATAAACAATCTGGAAACTTTGGCAATAGATAGATCTCATTTTCATTATTGACTGCCTCTGTGGCGTGTGTAGTCGGATACACGGCCTCTGTGGGAGTGTATCCGACTGCTACGCCAGAGGTCGTGGGTTCGATCCCCACCCAGGATAAAACTTTGTGTGATGAGCACGATGGTTTATTCTGTGTCTGGGTGTTATTTATCTATAATATGTATGTTTTTAGAAATATATAAGTATGTTTATCAGTTGTCTGGTTTCCATAGTACAAGCTCTGCTTAGTTTGCGATCAGATAGCGTTGTGTGAGTTGTCCCAAGATATTATTCTTATTATTATTCTTGTAGGTTCACAAATCAAACCCTGGATCATTTTTCGGGGAGGGCTTTCGTAATTTCGGAGTTCGGGGGAGGAGTTCAACCCGCAAATCCCCTGGGTACGCCTATGATTCCAAGCATAGACGAAGTTTATGTCCTTGATTTATATGTTTGTGATGAAAGTGTCATGGAACTTAGTGCGTGAGTTGTAGGTAATATTCATACATTTCCAAGATTATGTGAATTTCCTGATCATGCTTTTGTTTGAAAAAAAATAATGAGTTTGTTAAAAGTAGGTGCCTAACTATTTAAATAAGCGCTAATAGTAGCGTCAATTACCAACGCATGCTTCACAAATTGCCGCGTTTTTGTCGACTAAAACTGTTTGACTTTCCTACGTACCTTTTGACCGATTTTTTTTTTTTTTGTGTTCCAGTGGATTCGAGAATGGTTTAGAGTCTCACAATTGAACTCGATTCACAAAAAAGAGGGGGTACGAAGTTCGCCGGGATAGCTAGGTCTACCTAGATAACATGTGCGATATGCAGTAGTTTTAATCCAATCATCTACTGCATACAATGACAAAGATTTTCGCAACAGACGCAGTCACCCCTAAAGTTGATGATCATCAACGGGATTTCCAAACTTCGGAATGATATTTATGGCAAATCTGGCTAGTGATTGAATAATTTGCCAATAAATTTTCGAACAGGGTCGCGTGATCCTGACGCGAGTTAAACATTTTTTACCCATACCAAAAAAAGTGCACAATGCCGCTATAGTTGTTTTCACTTCAAAAATATCGAGCAAACAGGTCATCCAGGTACTAATCGACTACTGCTGCACTAGCCATACGTGTCTTGTTAAGACCTTAGATAGGTACCTAACTTGCGTTTAGGTTATTGGTAAAGTACCTACCTACATATAGGTTAATTTACCTACCTCATTTATAAGCGTGTCTTGTTATGCCCTACTTGTACTTAAATACAATGTAAGCTGGACTGGATAGACTTTAATCACCTATGAGTATGATCTAGTTCAATCTAGTTGTACCACCGATTAGGTTAAAGTGTGCAGCTACTGATAATAACCTAATTAGTCCGGTTTTAGAGGGCATTGACGCAAATAGTAATAAATGCTTAACCAGAGATATAGAGGTTAATGTTTAGGTCTGGTCTTAATTAGGAGTATCAGTAAAGCGTGCGATCTGTATACGGATATAGGATGTAGGTTTATTATTGAAGACATATTTAGACGATAATGTCTATCGCATTTGTTTATTAATAGTTCAAGTTGAACTAGAGGTTAGTTGACTTGAAAAATACTTACCTATCTATCGATTATAGGTAATCCGTGTGAGATGTCCTCGTGATTGGGTTTCGCTTCTCGGAAGTAATTAAATATAATGTGACACAATAGAAAAGAAAGAGATGAAAAGAAAACGTTTATTAGCTTTGCACGTAAGAAAGTTCTAGTACCTACCTATCTATGTTAGTGAGTACCTACCTGTTTTCTATAGTGTTACTAGGTATCATTTGATTGGCATAGAGTGTATGTTCGTAAACTTTCGCAATTTGTGCACATTATAGAATTGTATAAGCTGCGGGTCTTAATAGCATAAATATTTTATTTTAAGGTTAAATACCTTTGCTTTATTGCCCGACGTTTCGACCGTATTGCAACGGCCGTGGTCACGGGTAGACTGGTTCAGCTCAGCGTCGCCTCCGCGAAGCGCGGGATTCGGAAATTACCCTCGCTTGATTTTTATCAGGGCTGCAGCTTTTCTACCGTACGTGAAAGGAGTGACGGACAAAATTGGAACAGTACTGCAGAATTACTCCATTAAAACTGTATATAATCCGCACTCCAAGGTAGCTAAGCACCTACGTACTCCTAAAAATGTTATTCCTCTACAGGCACCTGGCGTCTACAAAGTGGATTGCAGCTGTGGTAGTTTCTACATAGAACAAACCAAGCGCACAATAGCGGATTGGGTTAAGGAACATATCGCGGCTGTGAAAAACCAACAGATAAACAAGTCAGCAATAGCAGAACACTTGCTGAATGCGGGGTCCAATCACTAGATTGAACTACACAAACCACAGGTCCGTGACTATTACCAAAACGGCGGGAAGCGGTTGAAATAAAAAAAAAACGAGAAGATGGATATCATTTTTCAACATCGTGGAATCCCGTGATCAGCAAGTGTACACACCGCCGAACAAACATTACCTACACGCCAGTATGCAGATGGCGTTAGTGTAATGTTTCGAAGTACCGACAGTTCCGTAATAGTGAGCGATAAAAATCAAACGAGGGTAGTTTCCGAAACCCGTAGGTACTTCACGGAGGCGACGCCGCGACGCTGAGCTGAACCATTCTACCCGTGACCACGGCTGTTACAATATGTTCGAAACGTTAGGTTATACAACAAAGGTATTCCTCTACAGCCTTACAATAAAAGATTTACGCGATTAAGTCCTTATAAAATTCTATAATAGTATAGAGTGCACACCATAAGCATAGATATAGGTACCTACTTACTTCTAAGGTTTTCGTACTTTAACTGCCCAATTTTGACTTAGATTCGCATAATAGTAGGTACTTAGATATTGCTTAGATAATCTCGGTAACGGTTCCAACGATTTTCATGAAATTTAGTATGTAGGGTATTTTCGGGGACGATAAATCGATCTAGGTAGGTTTAATTTTTAGAAAACGTCGTTTAAAAAAATATAAAATATCGAGCAAAGCTCGGTCATCCAGGTACCTACTAGTCGATAACAAAACCAGGAATATAATAAACTAACACATAGGTAAGAATTATGATTATTACGTAACGTTCGACATAATCAGAAACAATAAAAGTAGGTACCTACCTATCTCAGTAACTACTTACTAATACATTTTAATATTGAGTTGGTTATTCCGAAGACTTTCCTCTTAACTTCCAACTGTTTGTCTCTGAAAGTTTTGTTTATAGGAAAAATAAGGTAGAACAATCATAACAAACTAGTCACCCACCTCCTACCTAGATCTAAGCACGCCTCAGATGCGTGATGCGTGGAGCCAAGATGACAGTATCGTGTTAAGTCAAACATTTGTAAAGTTACACGACACGACAGATTCTTAGTTTATCACCTATTGTATACCTACCTACTATTGTGCTAAGCTCATGTTTCTGAAAAGAGTAGCTACAGTTTTTCCACTGGAATAAAATTGCAAAATCTCGAACATTCAGAGCCAATTTGACACGCATTTAATATTGTCAAAAACTAAAGTCGCTTTATTTTTACTTATAAAACTCCAAGGCACTTCAGCCACAATACCGTCGTAGCAACTATTCTAAATACTTACCTACTACCTAAACATCGGCTAACTTTATGCAGTTCGCATAACGGGGCGCCCCGCCCGCTTAAACATGCTATTTGACGCCTTCTGAGCGTGACGCCCGGGGTGCGGACCCAGGATTGCCGTATTATTTCTAACCTGACCCGACACCGTGTTAGGTTAGGAATAGCAAATTATTATTAATATATGTACCGGCGTACTTCGTACTGCCCCGTTATTTTTTTTGTTATTTTCATTGTTTTTACGTAAGAAACTTCAACAGAGTATTAGAAAACTAAATGTAAAAAAAAATCGGTAAAGTCGTTCTGTAATTAATTCGTGACTCAGGGATTCATTTTTTTAAACCTAGGTGTATAGATATTTACGGGGTACGCTGATTGGACCTATAAATTGTTTTATTGAAACTATTCAGATTGAAAGTTGTTTGGAACAAAATTCAATAATATTTTGCTTTTCTTAACCTAACTCGGCACTCGGTTAGGATTTCCGGGCAGGTTAGGAATAATGCAGATTACCCTCTCCCTAGATCCGAAATCAAGATTATTCGCTATATCGGTAATGCTATCATTAGATACTGCGAATGATCTTGTTTTGGTCTAGGCACGAAAGGAGAACATTCTATCTATTGATCTAACAGTGCAAATTATAGGTACTAAAGTTGTTGATCTAACGAAGCTCACCCACGGCCGCGTCGCGGTCCCGTCATGTGCCTAAACCGTGCAGTTCACGTTATTCACGAGGTAGGCCGATAAACCAATTGATACGTATATTTATTTTTCTTTGAGAACAGAGCAAAAATATTCCCAAAACAGTGCGTCACTTACTGGGTTATCTCTTTACGCTCTCTGTACGTTTGTAGTTATTTTTGTTCGAACGTTTTCCATTAGGTATTACATCAGTGTACGACTGTACCTACGTCTACGAGGATAATTATAAACATTTTATTAAAGTATTCTATTTTTATCTGCGAATTTTTGTTATCCATACACGCATTATACAATGAATTATACAAATTTGTGTCATATCATTTCGTTATTTATATCTAGCTTTTCCCACGTCTTCGCCCACGTTATATTTGATTATATTCAAGTGTATATAAAGTTACAGTAAAATCGTTTCAATAATTTCAGCGTGAAAGAGTAACAAATATCCATCCCTCTGACAAACTTTCGGATTTATAATAAGTAGGTAGTAGGAGTTGTTTGCAAACAAAGTTTAAGTGGAGACCGCGAGTCGGTAAACGTATGGTAGGACGACCCCCAGGTAAGTGGATCGACGACCTAAAGAGGGTCGCTCGGATGAATTGGATGCGGAAGACGGAGGTCCGGCTGTTGTTACGTAAATTAGGAGAGGCTTATGTCTAGCATCTATCTAGATACAGGCAGATTGATTGAGTAGGATTAGGTTCCAAAGGATTTTAATGCAGTTTCTTTTGCTTTTGCAGCCTTTCAGGAACCAGACGTAGCAATTAGGTAGTAGTAGAGCTATTACCTACATACTTAGTTACTCAGCATTTGCTTTAAAGGGACACAAGGAAAACTAAATATGCCATATATGTCCTACCAATAATCTTTGTTTGCTAAACACTAGCGGCGGCAAACTAGTTAGTTTATCTAATAAATTGGCCACTTTTGTCAATTAGTTTTCCACATATCGTATTGGTAGCAAAATGTTTCACGTTGAGAATTTTGGGAGAATGAAAATTAAATGATATATGAAATATAGGAGGTAAGGAAATAATGGCCATGATGATCATAATACCTAAACAGCTAAATACGATGTCTCATGAATTATGATACCTAACTGATTATTAACATTTGATTGGACAGTTATAAATATAGCAGGTAATGAGCCTAATTCATGCCAATAACCTACACAGAATTTTGTTCTTACTATGAGTAAGTAGGTACTTGTAAGGTACTTCGTTCTGGTAAGTACTTGGTTCTGCTATTTGTAAGAAATGTTCGAACCGGTCAATCCAAGTAACAAAATGCCACCTGAATCAAATAAATATTACACACACATTACACATTAGTACCTATTTTGTGGCTGTATTTGATCATTACATTTCGTATATTAGTCATTATTTGAGGTTACTCTTTTATAGCAAGACTAATCCTATCTCTGTTTTTTATTACGGTTTAGATAGAGACAGTTGAACAATGCAGGTAAGTAGCTGCTTAAGCGTAAATATTTAGACACACCGGTTAAAAGCGGACAACAGTGAGTGCTATTTCTACAATAGGTACCTCGGTATAAATGTAAGACATGATCTTCATGACTTAAGAATTAGCGGACTCTTAAAAGAGCTTTGTCGTGCATAAATTTATTTATTTACCACGATAATGTATTTTGAAACCTGCAATTCTTTTGTATTCTACTAATACTATATTAGTCTTGTTGACGCTAGTAATTGGATTCTTGTCATGTTGGAGATGTGTTTAGGTATTGTTTTAAATTTTAATGCGTTTCTGAATTTCGTCAAAGGTGTTTGTTTACGTTTGTTTGTTATTAGTCTAAATTAATCGTAGGTACCTCTGGTAGACTTCTATATTAATTTTGATGTTTACAAATAAAAGTTTTTGTATCTAGGCCCCAGATTATAAATCAGTTTTACTTAATAAGAATCTGTCATTTAGGGTAACTGAAATAATAAAAAACAACGAGTTGAACTCCGGGAGTGCCGGCAGAAGTAAAATCTTGAACATTATATTACATACTGATGAAATTTGAATAATATTTTTCGATCTTACTGATGTCAGTAAGATGTAATAATAAAAAAAATATGAAATAAATGATCACAAATCAAAAAACCAAAATCACAATTTAAAATAAAAAAATAATCGTTACTCGGACTCGAACTGGGGCTTCTGGTTTCTGGGCCGCCCGATTTCCCACCTAAGCTTTAATAACATTGTAAATGGTGGCGAAATTTACCTTCGTATTCTAATGATATTGTAGCAGTTTTTCATTGCTCACCCTCCATTTTACGAATTTTACTGATTGATTGATCTATTATCACAAAACTCAAAGCACTGAAAGGATTGCTTCGAAATTTGGTATGAGTTATAATGACGTTGGTATTCGCTAAGAAAGAGGTTTTCCGAAATTCACCCCGTAAGGGGATGACACGCGTGTCCAAATTTTGTATGGAGAAACAAGATCCACGCGGGCAAAGCCGCGGACGAAAGCTTGTGTTCTATATTCAGAGTAGACAGAAATCTCGTTAGACATAAAAGTTACGGTTTTATTTTCAAATCAAAAATGTATTAAGTAGGATTAACACCTCTAATCTAAATATAAAATTAACGAATTGTTGACCTAATTAGAAATCGCATTACTCACTAATTATGTGTATTTATCTACCTATTTAATAACACTAATCCTTCGCCGTCTTATCATTAACTATACTAACATTACTGTCCCGCGCAACTTCGTTTGCGTAAATTTTCCTCGTTTTTGCAACATTTCTCATTGCTGTTCCGCCCCTATTGGTTGTAGCGTGATGCGATATAGCATATAGCCTTCCTCGTTAAATTGGCTATCCAACAGTGAAAGATTTTTTTCAATTCGGATCAGTAGTTCCTGATATTACCGTGTTCAAACAAACTCTTCAGCTTTATAATATTAGTATAGATAATCATATCTATATTTTAAATTATTAGAATATTCTTCGGTTATCTTTCTAGAAATTGATTTCTCGTGGAAGTACCTTCACATTTTCCTTGTTATACTTTATAAATAAATTTATTTATTTTAATCATGGTGATAAATAAATTAAAAACCGGACAATTAAAGTTGGACTTGCCAATCGAGGATTCCGTACACATTTGTAGGTAGGTACTTAATCTGTGGTACCATACGAGTAAATAGTTCAGGAATCGAGTCTGGCATTTTTTTTAAATAAACAGCCGTATCTTTTTTTTAGAAGTTTGTTTTTTTACAGCTTCGAGGGACTATAGATCTGAGTAAATGGTTTTAATTTCATTTCGATACCTCCACCCGTTCCCGAGACACAAAATGATCCTAAAAGGGGTCCGTATTTTTTCCTTTTGAGGTACGGAACACTAAAAACAAAAACAGTAGGTACCTACTTATATATATATACTGTCACCATATCTACATCTTTTCTGTTGGGCATTGGTCCAGGTCAATGATAAGGACACGTAGTAATTTTCCGTGAATATTGGAAACAAACGTTTTATTATTTGCTGACTGCCTCTGTGGCGCGATGGGAGTGTATCCGACTGCTACGCAAGAGGTCAAAACTTTGTGTGATGAGCACGATGGTTTATTCTGTGTCTGGGTGTTATTTATCTATAATATGTATGTATTTAGAAATATATAGGTATGTTTATCGGTTGTCTGGTTTCCATAGTACAAGTTCTGCTTAGTTTGGGATCAGATAACTTTGTGTGAGTTGTCCCAAGACATTATATTAGATATTATTATTATTTACGCAAACTTGAGGCTTACAGCATGATTTTTTTAACAACAAAACATTTTTTTACTTGATAGGCACTATGTTTAATTGACAACCGTACCTACATTACATAATAATAAAAATAACAAGGCAGGGCCTGATGCAGAAGGCTGTACTCCTCGGCACGGGGCGCATTGTGAGGAGGTTCCTCTCTTTGAAGCCCTAACCACTGGTATTTCGGTCCCTGTACCCGGTACCGATGGGTCACTATTTTATATATTTTTAAATTAATATGTCTTTTTATAATTATGTACTTAAATATTTAAAAATGAAATAAAAGAAAAAAAATAAAACTAATATTACATATTGATAAACTTTCGCGATTTGTTCACATTATGAAAATATATAGGTATATTACGGGTCTTAATCGCGTGAATAATTTAAGGTTAAAATACCTTGTTTATTGCCCGCCGTTTCGACCGTATTGCAACGGCCGTGGTCTACCCGTAACTACGGCCATTGCAATACGGTCGAAAATTAACTTAAAATATTATAAGGTAAACTTATAATATTTTAAGTTAAATCTGAAGGCTATATCTATAGCTGGATGTTTGTCGCTCGTTCACGCAAAACATACTGAACTAATTTTGATGAAACTTCACAGTACCTACACTTAATATTTATATTTTAGAATATTCTCAAAGCTTAACTTAAAGTTGATAGACACAAAGACAAAAATGAAGTATAAATAAAAGTAACTGATATTTAGCGATCTCCGTGTAGATATTAAATACCTAACCAGTCCATTTATTAAAGACTAGTGGATGCCTCGCGGTTTCACCCGCGTAGTTCTCGTTCCCGTGGGAATATAGGAATAAAAAATAGCCTATGTCACCCGGGGTTAGTGTAGCTTCGCAACGAAAAAAGAATTTTTCAAATCTGTCCAGTAGTTTCGGAGCCTATTCAATACAAACAAACATTTAATCTTTCCTTTTTATAATTATAATATAATTAGTATTAGTAATAAGTATTTAGTATATATCATAATATGACACATGCAAAAGAATTCAACGCGTGTAGACATTTGACACTTGAAACAACGGATACCTACATGGCTACATGACGACAGTTAGTACTTTATATGTTCACTAGCTGTCCCGCGCAACTTCGTATGCGTAAATTTTCCCCGTTTTTGCAACATTTCACGTCGCTACTCCGCTCCTATTAGTCCTATTAGTCGCTCCTATTAGTTTCACACCGGAGGACGGGCAGCAGCGTCCTCTGGGTACTTAAAGCCTTACTGCGATCGCCAACCCGCTCGCCAAGCGTGGCGATTATGGCAATTACCCCCAGGATCTACATACTAGTAGGTTCTAATGGGGAGATCCGTGCCCAGCAGTGGGCCATCACATGGGTTGATTAGTCGTAGCGCGATGTTATATAGCCTATAGCCTTCCTCGATAAATGGGCTATCCAACAAAAAAAGATTTTTTCAAATCGGACCAGTAGTTCCTGAGATTAGCGCGTTTAAACAAACAAACAAACAAACAAAGCAAACAAACAAACAAACAAACTCTTCCGCTTTATAATATTAGTATAGATTTAAACCAGGTCATTACTTGTCTATATTGTTTAATGATAACGTCGTCGTAGAATTCAGACAAATAAAACGACAAAATAGAAAATTTATTTTGAAACACCGTTTCTGCAAAGTTTACAATTTTACAATAGGTAACCTACCTACACTAGAGTTGCTAAATATAGATTTCATTGGATATTACGTAAATCGGTTTTATCATTATTAGTATGTCGTTACGTATTATTATATGTTATTACCAGTGTCTTTGTCAAAAATTATGGTGTTTTTTTTAAATTACTGGTTAAGTTTATGACTCAAAAGTTTTGAGTCAAAACTATATTGGCCTTTCCGATTTCAACCATTTAGCTCCGTAGTTAATAAAGTGCTGTACTAAGTGTATGAGCATTTCTCAAAAAAGTATTTATTATTCAGATAAAATGAAGTTGAAATAAAGTAGTGTTTTTAATTTGAAAGTACACTTTTGATACCTAATTACTCGTATGAATGCTTACAAAACAAACCTTTAAAACTAATCTTGTTGACGTGATAACGTCTTGTAAATCGGTGACCGGCTGCACTCACGAAAAAGTATCACGTTTCGCTCACGTTTCGCTTGTTGACTGGTTGCTAAGCAACAGGAATGGCGATATGTTTTCAACGTTGTCATGTAAAATTATCGTCCGTAAACCGACTTTACAGACAACCATTTTTTTTAAATCTTGAAAATTGGATATAATTTATTTCATGCAACATTCTCTGCAGTAAATCTTTATGTCTTAGGTACTTGCTTTCGCCCGCGGCTCCGCCAGCGAATATTGGTTTTCGCGATAGTAACTATCCTATTTTATGTCATTTCCTGGACTCAAACTATTCCCTTAGCAAATTTCATCTTAATCGATTAAGTGGTTTAGGCGTGAAAACATAACAGACAGACATACAGAGTTACATTTACATTTATTAAATAATATTAGTTTGGAGTTTTAGTTTGCCTGTTACTTTCCTTCTGGAATGAATTAATGAAAAAGAATATTCTGAACTGTCTAAGTAAAATGTAGTCCTATAAAATGATATCCTGTTATATTTAATTCAGAATGGTTTAATGTTTTTCGTATAATATTCATAAATGTATTTTTTACAGATCAATTAGAAAGTGACTGCAGGGAATCACATTAATTGATACATTAATTCGAGGAAGCCTCGTTAAAGTAGCTTGAACAAGTTTAACAGTTATGAAAAATATAATACGGTATGGATGACATTGATAAGGTGTAGGTACATTTTTTAGAAACACAATCATTTTTCCATTATATTATTTATCATCATACGCAACGCAAAAAAAAAACATAATAGCGGCTTACTGAGTAAACAAGTACAATAAATATAGATGTTTTAGTGTACAATTACAACAACAACAATTATTGTAATAGTCACACTCATCCGCTGGATAGCGGTGTAAATAGCAAAGTTGCATCCTGCGTCTTTGGCACCAGAAAAACCCTAAAAACGGCTGTGCAATAACATGTTTATTTGTTCTACATTGATAGTCTTACCTAGATATAATATGCGGCAGATTGTTAGACGATTCTGGAATAAACCCGTATCCAAAACATATTGATGCCAAACAAAATGTATAAAATATACGAAGGCCAAGGCTATGATAGACCAAGTTGTAAACATATTATGAAAAGGTCTTTTTACAAAAAATGTTATGACAAGGAGTACCTACCTAATCTTCGAGATTGCCTACTTTTATGTTTTATCCTTCCACCAATCAGTTAGCCTGTATCGGTCCACTGCTGGACGTAGGCCTCTCCTATCCTTATTCACTTAAATAAAATATGAGAAAAAAATACTTTGATATTTATCAGTCAATAATAATAATAACCATTTATTTCAGGCTACTTAGGCCCATATCATACAAATGCATACATAAAAATTTAATATATTCAAACTACAATTACACAAATACATAACTATAAAAAACAATAAACGAATACATAATTATTTCTAATTAAAATTATACACGACACTGTGATTGAGACGGCGCGGGCGGGCGTCTTGTTTCCCTGCATGGTGTCACGTAACCACGTTCCACGAAAACGTTAGTACACGACACCCTTCGCGGCCAGTCCTCCTTTAAAAAGATAAAAGAGAAGAACTCGCACCATGAACGATTTGAAGTTGACGTCATGGCGCAACTCCAACTTCTCCACCCTCAAGGTCCACTTCGTCTTGATCCGGAGGTACTCCGCAAGTTCCTCTGCCTTTGTAGTGTGATGCAGACGAGACACATATAGCTGCGTCGTTGGTAATACAAATGTCCATGCTAATTAAAATCAATAGGAACAAATTACCAAAATATCAGAAAAAATAATAATAATAATAATCAGTACAGAATAAAAATGGCGATAATGATTAAAATCAAGAGAAACACATTACGAGGTCCTAATAATTTTGACTGTAGTAGTCAAAATTATTATTACACGATTAACAGTAGGTGTGAAAATTGCTTAACTTACATTTGGTGACTTCACGTATGAATATAGACTGATTAGGTACATTGTTTTTGTTTACATGTTATTTGACGGTTGGCAATAGTTGGCAGTAATATAAATTTTATTTATGAATCTGATATTTTTTGGCTTTCAACAAGTTGCTGGTTTTAACTTTTTTTGACAATTTGTGAGGCTTAAATTTAATATCAAATTTATTTATTTTTTAGTATATATTCCTTTATTACTTTTGGGGTCCACTCTTAACTTTCTATAAATAGGTCTTCAGTTAAATTGTAATTTTCGATATAATCACTTGCTGGAAATAAATGGTAATGCTTTATTTTCAGGACAGATATAAACGATAGCACTTTTTTTAGAAATGCTCGTAAGCAAATAAATAGAAGTAGGTAGGTATTAGTTACTAATGATAATAATATGTCTTATAGGTAATTTGTAAAGCAACACTGCTACAGTATCTTGTCCACTCGTGCTAAACCCGACACGTGTTGCGGAAACGTGATTTGATACTACAGATGTCACGCAACGCACTTAAACAAATATCAATAAAATAATGAGTTTTAGTTTAACATAAAATCGATTAAGTATATAACTCAAGGTATCAGGGTTAATAGAATAACAAATTTAAAGAAAACTACATATAAAAAAAATATCATGCCACCACGTTTGATATGAAATCCAAAACCATTATTTAAAAAACGTCTGTGAACTAAAATTTATTTCGTTTGCCGGATATTGAAATTAACTTGAAACCGAGTTTCTATACTCATCAGAAATATTACTTAGCATAATAGGTACTTTGTAAATTATGAACTTAATTATTTTTTAGATATGTTTGATGGAATGAAAATGGATCGGTTTATAACAGATCCATTTTCAAGAGTCGACTGAAACAAATAATAACTTGGTAATCATTTTTAAATAATTTGATTTGTAAAAAATATTAATAGTACCGGGCAAGAGCATGTCGGGGCATGCTCAGTGTAGGGTTCCGCAGCTGTTTCTACACAGAAATGAAAAAAATACGATGTAACAAAAGTGCGTTAGCAAAATAAGGGTATCTTAATCGTACCTACGTTCTTTTGTTGAGAAGCGCAGTTTTTCGCTAATAATTTATAGACAATCCGATCATGTTAAAAATCATTTTAGTTGAAAGTATTTAAACCTATATAATTTATTCTCCCATAGTTTTTGGCCATGCGGTTTAAAAGATAAAGGGGGGAGAAGAATTTTTGCAACTTTCGGAGCGATTATTTCAAAAAATATTCACAAAAGTTTCTTAAAAACCTTAAAATGTTTCTAGAAGACCTATCAAATGTTGTGCCATACGTAGATGATTGCTAAAAAAAATCAGCTTCTGTTTCATTCGGAGCACATGAGACAGAAGCTGTTTTTTTTTATTATTTAGAAATATTTATTTTTATTATTTAACTATTCAACTAAGTAGCTTATACAAGACACCAGTGCTCCAAATTTAATTCTTATATATTGTGTAGTTTTTAGGTAAAATGCCTGTGACATACGGACGGACAGACAGACAGACATTGACGGACATGACGAAACATGGGTTCCGTTTTGTCATTTTGGCTATCAATTTAAAAAATATATATTTTTACCTACAATTAAAAAATCATTTTTCCTCAATTTCCATTTTTAAAAACACGATAGTACATAAACGAAGAATGATAAAATGTTTAAAAAAATAATTTAATCGTTTTTTTTGTGGCGGCTTCTTGTCACCTTTACATAAAACTTGCCTTCGTTTTCCGAAGCGTTTAGGACCAATCAGCAGGGTGTTTTAATTTCACTTATTTAATTTCTAAATAGTTATAAATAATTATAGATTTATTAACCCTTAGGTAAAAACAATGTGAATCCAATTACCTACTAATTGGCTTCACGTTGTTTTTTACCTAAGGGTTCGCAATTAGATCAAATAGCTGACAAAACGTGGGAGTCATACATCCCCATTGAAGCAACCTAAGACTTCAAGATGATATAAGTGTTGATGTTATGTATGAGATGTTAATTATATTTTCGTCTGGAGTCCACAGTCTGCCTACTATTGTTTATTAAACATTCACTTCTGAGAATCTGGTGGGTGTTATCATTCTGTGAACCATTTCGTTGTATGAAAAGGGGTCAATTCTGTTGGTGAAATATTCTTTGAAAATAACTAGAATTTAGTTGCCTGTTCATATTAAAACTTTATGAAAACGCAACTAAAGTTGTGAGTAAATAAGCGCTTTTTTTAATGACTCGATGACTGAGTATGATTCTTAGCTTGGAAGACCTTCTAGATTCACGCGTTTTATATTTTGGAATTGGCACTAAGTTCATTAAAATTTTGCTGTTTTGAGTAAAGACAGGACAATCACGAGTACGATAGAACAATTATGAGTACGACAGGACAATTACGAAAGTAATTTTTCGTCGTACGCTACAGTTCTGGGTTGTCGAGTCATTTACTTGTGCTTTCTTTAGGTCGTTGTTTATAGCGGACATTCAAGTTTCAAAGGCTCTTCCAGGGGAAAGACGTTTCTCTTTTTGGTTTTCAGACTCAGAATCAAATGATTCTTGAGTTAAAGTTAAGAATTAAAAGGTTTTTTGATTTTGTCTTGGAATCCAAGAACGAAATATCAATGAATTAGAAGAGTTACATGGTGTGGTTATCGTAATAGTTAAAGACGAAGATAATTAAGATCAAGGTCCGGATTACACCAAAGCAGAGTCGAGACAAGAGAGTAGAGACCACCAAATGAATTTCGATATTTACATTTCTTGTCTACTTTTTGGCAGAATCAGAGTTTAAGACAACAGGGCCTAATGAAATCTGATCTCAGTCAACGCCGCTCGAATAATACGAGTTTAGTTTCTTACATGCAATCCATTATTGCTTTGCTTATTATCAGTAATTACGCTGTCGTTTATATACGTACTCGTAGTCTTTTAAAATCTTTAGTCTTTTTAGAGTTTGTTCAACTGTTTGTTCGTTAGGTAGCTATTTCTTCACGAGAATTGAGTTTTAAATCTGTAGAAGCAGAAGTACAAAACTGTTGCAGATGATTGCAAACATAGTAGATAAACAATAATTTTATTAAAAACTACTACTATTACTTGAATTGAAATAATAGTGAAAAATGTCACTAGTTTCATCAACAATGCCTAGGTAATGCATTTATGACGCCGCACTGTAGTTACAATAAAGTGCCATCTTTAAATCCCAATTTATGAAGATCCTTTGAAGACACGCAAACCACTGTTGGCATTATTATGCTCTTATAAAAAATGAGGCAAAAAAACCCACTTACGAGAAACAGTCTTGTAACTAGTATTAAACCTACTGATTATCCATAATTCAGTACCTACTTAGGTATAACCTTATGATAATCTTATCTATTTGCAAAGATGACATTAGCTTTACTTAGGCAGCAATATCTACTATTAACATTCGAGAAATTTTACCTAATTACTTAAGGGTAACTCATTACTATAATCTCTGAACAAGATGGCGGCCGAGGTACTTATTACATAAGTAAAAATAAAATTTTAAAGATGTTCAAAATAAGAGACTAATATTAATTTATCACCGACAACAATATTCTGTAAATCAAATTCAGATTAATGGTTTGCCTTAATTATCTTGGCATGTCTCCGATTTGCTGTTTCAAGTCTTAGATTAAATAAATTATTGCAAACACGTGTTAGTGAAATGCAGGATTTTATCATTTATTTGTTTTGGTTCATATCGTAAGCTGTTTCTGGATTTTACTGATAAGCTTTGTAGACTAAATGTTATCTTATCATTGTGCTTCCGCGTGAATTGTTTCATCTCAAGAATTAATCCTGCCGTAGGTTGGTATGGTAATGGCTAGATAGTTATTATTTTTTTTATAACTCTGTCTAGCGTGTAAATTACCAATTTTTCTTCTTTTTGAGTAAGTGACAATAACATAAATGATAAATAGGATAGTACATTTTACGTATTTAAAGATTTATTTTACGAGCTAAACGCAGACCTGTAAAAATGATCCTAATTCACTTTGGTTCCATTTTTATAAATATTTTTCATGAAACGATATTCTAATGATTCCTCAGAACTAGACCATATCCTCTGCCTATTATCAAAATGGCTAGCTTACTATAAATAAAATCTTAATCTCTTAGAATTTAGAAAGTTTTATGCGAAGAATGATCAAGCGAATTAGTTACGAACGGATACATTTTGTCCATAAGTTTGTTATCCGGATTCTTAATTTATTCTTGAAGTTGGTTTCTTTCCTTGTTCTGGTCGATCAGGGACATACATATCTCAAAAGCCTTCAAGTAGAAGTTTAAAAGTATTTTGTTAAATAATAGTTTCTAACCTACTTAGCCCCTTTCTTATTTTTGTTAAGTGTTGCAACTTATTTCATAATGTTATTGTTTACGAGTAGGTATGTCAGAAACTTTGTTATCACAATATGTCATAGTTCCCTATTTATTTACTTATACTTTTAAGTTTGTTACGTTATCATCTTATTGTAGGTATGTATTCCAAATTCACCCGAATTGATTTCCGACTTATTTTTATCCTCATTATTAGTAGGTACTACGTAACAATTAATTTTAATTTATGGCATGCTCTTATTTCTAATTTTGTTTTGCAGAAAGCGTAATAAATTTATTATCGGACTTTGTATAGTTATTTCTTCCAACTACTTAAGTAGGTCAAGATCTCTGATTGTCACCGTATTTCTTATTTCTCGCGAGATCATAAGTTTACGTAGGATCGTTGTTGCCTGTTGGTTAATGGGTAAACTTTGCAGGGGCTCGATCCCCGCCCTCCGTTGTACTTTGGTCTGGAAAGAGGACAGTGACGTCGACCTCGACGTACTCAGACGTATCAATAGCATCGACGCATGCGTAATCGTTTGCCTATGTGTGAGTGAGTGTCTGGCAGAGCACGCGGTCGGTGCGTGCCCTATAGCCATCTCGCTTGAACCACATATCTGCATCCTCTTCTTAGCCCACGAAATGGCCGGGGGCACGGGTACGTTTAAAATACCTCGGCGGTGAGGGTGAGCGTTCAGTCGTGTTCAAGCTGCGCTTCAGTTCAGTTGTAACTCTTGCACCTTGTGACGTTCGCAACTGTTGTGACTACTTTTTTGTATTGTAGATTTGTGCAGGCTGTTAGCTAAATTGAAGCCTTGACTACCCGTTAGCTGCAAGCTGTTGAGAAATTTTGATTGTTGCTAGGTAAGTTGTGAACAACTTTTTGGAATGCATTTTTACTGAATAAGTATAGAGGATAAGTAAGAAATGATTACCAAATAAGGATTTAAAGGAAATGATAATAAACTGGAACGGAAAGATCTGGTTCTGGTTAACTAACGGTGTATAGCTAATGGCCGACTTGCGACGTCGAGCGCTTTCTCTCTCGACGGATCCACGGGTTTAGCTACGTCAGTGTAGAAAAAAATCACTTTCCCCTTTCTATGTTATTCTGACGCTTAATTATTAATTAACGACCTAATTGTTAAAAAAAGTTCTCTATACTTAATTTAGAAGTGTATAATAAATGAAGCATTGCATGAAAATATTAAATAAGAAAAAAGCAAACATAACTGGAAACTGAATTTCTATTTCGAGTAGAAAAATTGTAGGTTTTTGTAAGTTTTAATTAACAATTTATATCGAAGAATGTAATGTCCCGCTTCGTCGACCTCGTAAACGTTAACTTGAATCCTTCGATTCGTGTCGTTAATTTTCTATTGTTGTTGCTACTTTTACCTGCTCTTTTTCTGACTGTAAGGAATCTTTTTCAAACTCAGAGCATTATATTGTAACAACAGGTTTTATGTTCTCAAACAATGGCATTTTATTTTAAATTATCCTAGTGTGCAGGTACCTATGCGACGAAGACTGATTTAGGACTCCTTTCATATTATTGGATGAACTTTTATTCTGTTTTAAACAACATTATCCGAACCGGAATAATTATACATACATAATTAAAATGCCGAAAGAAGGAATCTGAGGAAAAATGCCATAGATATTTTATAAAGGGAAGTTTTAAAGAAACGGATATTGGTTAATAACAAATAGATAAAAAGCGGAACATAGATAAAATTCTACAACACGCTTGAACAGTTTTACGCTGCTTATCGTTGTCCCTATATGACATAAAAAATAAATTAGGTAACGAAATGAAATAAACCATTAAAAGTAATTAGGAAATTCCTCATTAAGCACATCACATTTTTAATCAGACTTTTAAGGAAATCCCTGCAGTACTTGCTTTTCGATAAAGAGGTGAATCACCTCCCTCATCAAAGTATGGAAAATTACCACAAAAATATTTTAACCTTCAGTATCGTTCAGCTGTTCAAATATTACCTACGTCACAGTTAACGAGGCCTCTACCTTTATAACGGTCACTGCACATTATTGGGATCGATACGGCTATGTTCTCTGAAAACGTGATATAATCACGTTTCAATAATACCAACTCTCTTATAATATACAAACCATTATTTCTTTGATTTGTCGATTGCCAATCGATTTCCAATTAAAATAAAATTGGAAATCGATAGTTTCAGAATCAATAAATTATTTCTGTTTATTAGAACAGAAAGAATTTATTGATTCTGAAACTATTAGTTAAAAACATCTCAGAATTACTTTGAGATATTGATTTTCTTCCAATACATGAGGAACGTTCTTAAACCTTACATATCAATTTTGAAAAATAACGTTCCAAATCAATCGACCCATAAAGGAAGATCTATGTTGTAACACACCGTCAGCAACACCCAACATGTTAGTCTGTCAAAATGAAACAAAATTTACAATTTCCTTGGTGGAGTTATAACTATCAATGTTTCGGCCAAGGTTTTAAAACGTCACAGGTCTCGTGAGTCGAACCGTCTAAAAAAAGTAAACACAAAGTTTAAAAATAGAATTACTTACTTAACTTTTATAGTTTGATTGAAATACTGATCGTAAATAAACACATGAAGCATGTTTACGACCAAAAGTATTCGTATTCTCTAGATTGACAGTAGGTACACGTCATTTGAATTACCCAACAGTTGAATGTTGTATTATGAAACGATGCAACGACCAGAAATGAGGAAATCGCTCTGGGTATTAAATTTATTTGTTTCTGTCAATCTGTGAAATAAAAAGCTATAAAAATCATATTTTTGTATCAAGAAGGAATATTAGTTAATTATTTATTTAATATTAAACTGCTTACTGTTTAATTTGTTCGGCTATGTTATGTACCTATTCATCATTAATTTAAAATACGAATACTTTATGAAGTATTCTTCCTCATTCTTGTAGTTTCCCGTTTGTTGTCCCCAAAACATGCCGGAACAGATTAATATTAAAATCAACAAGGCTATTTTTGTTAGCATTATAAACTTTATTTATTGGTTCTAATAAAATACTGGTCGCCTCTTTAAGGACAGTAATGAGAAAGGTCATAACTTCTAAATAACGTTATAGGTAAATTGAAGCTAATATTTAACTTATGTTTAAAAATCCTTGTTATCAACAATCATGACATGAAGTTTTTGGCTGCAGTAATTGAGGAACGTTCCTGAAACGTAAAATATCAATTTTGAAAAACATAAGTGTTTTTTCGAAAATTTTATTTTAGCGTTCAAATTCTTTTATAGCCCAAAATACAGTCAGTACAGGAGTAGATAGTTTGCTTCAGAAAGCGAAATAAAAATGTTTACTAAACTTAAACTCTTTTGTCGACAGAATTGAAAAGAATTTGAAGATTTAAAAATGCTCGCCAACCCTGCTATGGATATGCAAGTAGAGGAGACGCCAGTGGCCCTGCAGCGCTTGTGGAACCTGACCCGTGCCCGTCTTACTGGCACGTCCACTGCGTTGGATGTGGCCCCTGAACTTGTTGAAACTTTGCCGCACGCCCAGGTACATTATAATGGAAAATACATATCAGACAATCTATTTTATAATATAGAATACTATTTCCGGACTTAAGCTGCTTTTAGATATCTCTTATACGTTTTATATGATATATAATCTGTGTCATACGCTATCTCGGAGTAAGTCAAGGGACATAATAAGTTGCCCTATTTTTTTCTTATCACACAGGCTATACTTACGATTTTTAATTTATCCGAAATAACATTACAGGGTCTTCGTCTTACTAAATTTTAAATAATGTGAATTTTAGGAATTGGAAGGTGGAGTCCCTAAAGTGTTAATACCCGTTCCTGCTGACATTGAAAGTGATGGCGAAGAGGCTTTTCCGGAGATAGAAATATCCGTAAGTATTTATGGCCCGGAAATAGATATACCGACTTAAGAATAGTACCACCCCAACTCTCCCGTAGGTGTCGTCAAGCGACTAAGGGGTTTCCCACCGGAGGACGGGCAGCAGCGTCCTCTGCGTATTTTAAACCCGCTTGCCAAGCGTGGTGATTATGGCAATTACCCCCCAGGACCTATATAAGTAGGGTCTACTGGGAAGACCCGTGCCCAGCAGTGGGACATCATATGGGTTGATATGTATTTATGTCGCCGAATCTAAAGTTACAAAGTCCAAAGATGTAGAATTAACCGTTAATCCAAGTCTAAATTTACAGAATGTGATGTATGCGTAAAGAATGTTGGCAACGAATATAGGGCGGGTCTTGTCGGTTTCCGACTTCGAGATTATGTACAATTGAAAAACGTTTCAGAGTTAAAAATAGATAACTGTTCGCAGATCTCACGAGACTTGATTTCTGTTCCGTTAGGTACACAATGTTGTTTAACACTGATGTTTACGTATGTGGTGAAATCGCACTTTGAAATGTTTACCTACGTGCCAGTGCTACGATTATTTTCAATAGATTATGCATCTGTTGTTTATAAATTTCGTATGTGTCGCGTAGTTCTTATCATTGTCGAGTCTCACGTCTAGACATTAATTATTACCTAATGAGATATAATGATAACAGCTCTCAAATAAACGTCGTACGTAGTAGACATATTGTCTGCACTTGATAGTCTTCTGTCCAATTTGGCAGTTATTACGCTTCACTAACTCATTCACTTGTTAAAGGTTGATAACATAAAGTTGATGGGTTTCCTATGACAAAGATTAGGGAGTTGTCTTGGCCATAAGCAATTAGGACTCTCACGGCTATAATAAAACCATTGTCGCGATTCCGATTACAAAAATGCGGAATTTGCGAAGAACCCAGTAAGTAGGTACAATCTAGAAGAACCAACGAATATTAATGTTCTATAAATACGACCACTATTCTTGCTGTAATTTACTTTGCCTTCGGCTAAAGATATCGATTGTAAACATATCAATTTATTTGATTCTCTATGTGAACTTCGTCCATTACGTAGTTGACTACGTTCTATCTGATTTAATATGGAGTAATAGGGGTCAATGAGTTTCAATTGCCATTTGAAAAACCTATAACAATATGATAGATTTATTAGCCTTCAAATGCAAACTTATTTACTTAGTCAATATATTTTACGTACCTATTAAAATAATATGTTTACTAGGTTCGCATGTTATGCAATAAATATAACAGCCGTAGACAGATACGGTCTAAAATATAGAATAACAACTACGACGTTGCCTTTCCACATCACAATATTGGCAACAATTATTAAGAATCACATGGGCGCCAGTACAGTGCCAAAGTACTGTTACATGGATAGACCGACTTCCTTTATTCTTTCACGCGACGGCTAATAGTTCGGTCATTGTACTCCACAAACTACAAGAAACATCTATTACCTGATAAATTACTACAGTCAAAATGTTTACAATTAAGAATACTTGTGACCAAAGTGAAGACTTGTTTGATTTGTTTGAAATCGAAGATCAAGAATCGGTACCTAATATTACGGAGATTATAATTAAATAAGTTGTAGATAAGTAAGCCAGTGCAGCGTAGTAATTAAATGATATTTTTTTAGGAGGCGACTGATGTCTCTAGCAAAGATTATTGGAGGCAGAATGCGCATAAGGAAGTGTTTCTGGATGCAAGCACTCTGGGCGATGTCCCTGCAGTGTACCGCGTTCCAGCACTGGCGCCTCATCAGATGCCTGTTATTGGCGTATACATCGACCCTCGCGTCAGAACCGGCTTCCGATACAAAGTTAGACCGATGCAGGTGAGATGAGAATTTTGATTTTGATCTCTATGTCTCTTTAATTCACTAAACGCAGGTCTATAAGGAATCGTCTCACAGTTTGTTTAGGAAGTGTTGATGATTGCAATGTTAACTACGAGCATGTGCTTGCAATCTTCCACATTTCCTGGCTATTTATAGCTGTAGTAAATGCTCGTGTAAGTGACGACTATTCCTTATATGACTATGTTGAATGTTGCTTAATCATCGGCGAAAATATTATCGTAAATCAATCTGGAATCGCTTTTGTATCATCAATGTGGAGCACACCTTCGGAACCAAAAGGAAAACATGAAGATCCATATAATTCGGGCAAAATTATTTATTTAACTGGACTGTGAAAGAAACGATTATGCCGATGAAAGAAATACTGATAAGAGAAATCGAACCTGGATAGTTTTAACAGCAGGCTTTAAACGCAGTATCACGCCAAATATCCTTTCTTCGTGCTTATCAACTGATGAATTATTTTAAAAACTATTTTCATTAATTCGAGTTTTTGTTTGATCAATGTTGAATCTGAAAGAAAAGTTTATGAAATCGGTTGTGGTTAATACTGAACATTTTTGCAAGAATAATCCTTTACAGAATCAGGAGGATGGTGAGTTACTTCATGTCTTACAGAGATGTTCATGGAACAAGTGAATATTCTTGATAACTAATTGGCTAAACTCTTACATTTCATTCAAAAAACTAACAACAATTAAAAAACAAATAAAAGAAAATTCGCTAAGTTCCATTCTCATAACCACAATCGATAATTCTAATAAATAATGTTATTAGATTAATTAATAAGCATCTTATCGTTCATGACTTATTTTTTTAGTCCACATCGCGTGATACATAAGGTTGTCCTAAATTTAGCCACTATTCTAAAATCACGAATCAAGACTAAAAAACGAATTTAAATTAAATTCACTTTTTATCATTACTGTAGTTTACCAAAACATTTCAGTTTTCAAAAGTAAAATAATATAATATTGACAACCTTACAAAGCGTCTAAAGCTGCTGTTAGATCATCCATCGTCGGTTGTTTGACATCGTATGGCTGACCCAAGTTCTAGAACATTCGCTAGTCGGTTTCAGCAGTCCAGATCAATTTGGTCAGATTAGATTACCCGGGTGTTAGTTCAGTGAGTAGTGGTGTCCGTTGCTGATATTTCAGAGTATAAATCTCATCAACGATCAACACCGCTAACTTGCATTTGTATTCGCCACTGGTTGTGTGCACTTGCCGTTGTAGGCGATGGTATGTGGATCGTCCAGTTTTTCAGACCCTCGCCCAGAGCGGCGTTCATACAAACTTCAAGAACTTCGGAGAGACCCGACAGGTCAAAGTGACATACTGGCTGGCCGCATGTTATGTCCGCAATAGGTAAACCCTAAGTATCATTCATAAGGGCATTACGCCATTGTTAATCATATCAATATTCTATTTCAAAAAATATCTTGCCTTTTGTGGTCTTGATATGATTATTTTTTCATCTCATTGTATCATTTTAAAATGGGGAAATCAAAATTAATCTTTGATACATTATGTACATTAACATACCCTTCACTATTAACGCGAGGCACCTGAGCTTTAATGATTCGAAAAAATAGTCGTAACCGATCACCTTATATTATTACAAGTCAGTTATCTTGATATAGTAATGTATCAGTTTAATGAAAAATATGTTATTAATTTTCAACTTTTGAACTAATAATACAATTTTAATATAATTTCTAAATAATTAAAATCAAAATGGAAAAGGATTGTTTCTTTAGTTACTTTGTTGACGGGAAGAAGTAATGTGACGGGTGATTTTCCAGGTCTTGGATGCTCCTCCACTATCAGTGAAGCCGAGATACTTGTTCGGAGGCAAGGCCCTTACTCTGCAATCTATTGGACGTGGATTTGCCCGACGACTGACATTTGAGCCTTTGAACTCCAAGCTCAATGATAATGACAACTACTTCTGGACCGATTCTAGGCCTGAAGGATTTGTGTTTGAAATTGAGGCTGTTTCTGTCGGAGACAAGTTTACTATCTACGATGCCAACCATGAACCTCAGGGCGTGTTGGAAGTGGTTCAACAACAGGTAATTTTTAAATGATATTATATTTATTCCGGCAGATTGTTTTCAATGTTTTTAGAACAAGTTCTTACACATGTACTTCATTTGTTTTTCACAGAAAAGTCAAATAGAAATTGAGCAGAAGATACACGAAAATAGTTCCATTGACAAGAAAGTGAAAATCAACACCCTATGCAAAGTAGAATGGTATGAAAATGACGGAGCTACTAAATTGGTCCCTGTTACTGGCGTGGCTATTGTGAAGAAGGGAAGAGGAAACGCTACTGTGTCTCGAGTTGTGAACGTTGCCATCGGTATCAAACAACTGAGGAAGGGTTACGAACTGAAGCCTGGCATAGAATCATCGTCCAGAAGGGTTACTGTCAATGGAGCTGATATGAAAGACATTCCATGCCAATATTGCATTGTTGGCTTAGAACGATACGAGCTGCCTGTTGTTGGTAAGTAATAACATTATTTGATTTATAGGTTCTATACATTTTAGAAAGTTTGAAGTTAGAGCGTGCTATAATGTTTGTTTAATTTGTAGGGACATACGTGGACCCCCGCATCATTCCTGGATTCAACTATCGCGTGCGTCCCGCTGGCAGCAGAAGGCATCTCTTCGAAGGTCGCAGTTTGTTGCTTCAGTCCATCGGTATGGGCTACGGAAAGCGCATCACATTCAAACCTGACACCCTCAATGAGCCTGAGAACTATTTCTGGTCTGATTCTCATCCAGAAGGACTCGGCATGGAGCCACGTGCCATTCAACCAGGAATGAAATTCACCGTCTCAGGAAATGGGGTGTGTATTTTATTAGCTACGTAAAATTTTATTGATTTAGAAACTATAACTTTATACATTTTTATATTCTGAGTCACTGGGGTATATAGTGAAAGCATGTGTACAAAAATAAATAAAAATAAACTTAACATCTTTTGGCAAGAAGCCATAGCGGATGTAAGCTCGTGATGAGTAGACTAGATTCAATTTGATTTGTTTGTTTAGATCTATTTATATTGGTGTCAGAGTTCAAGATACTTTGGCAGAAGGACAATTTCTAATTGCATTTTACTTTGGCTTCTTGCCAAGAATACATACATGTCGATTAAACAACCTTGGCATCTGCTTCTATTTATATTTATGTTTGTTATGTTTCACAGGGTCTGTTGGGTGAAGCTAGCGTATTCCGCGCCGATCTGCCTCAAGTAGAAGAAAAGACTGAGTACATAGATGTCCCAGGTAAACGCGGCAAGGCAGTGGAGAAATACATACACGTGGACGTCACATGCCACGTAAAGCTGGCCACTACCGGTGGTGGATCTGTGGACTCAGAGGTGCACTTAATGAAGGTGTCAGGAGTGGCACTCGTCCGTAAGGAGCCAGGCCAAGCCGTCGCCAAACTTACAAAGGTCTTCAACGTCGGTCTGGACTCGCAGCTGAACCTACTGTTCGCTCACTCACAGACCGAGCTCACCTTCCATCCAATCCCCTAAATACATCTCGGGAACCGAATGGTGTTGCAATACAAGTGGTGGCCCCCATATTTATGTATTGTAATACCAAACAAACTACCTGGCGCGACAGAGGTTACGTCATATGCCAATCGATTGGTTTCGAGTTGCAACTGAGAGGCGGTCAACTTTTGTTGGATTAATGCCGCTGACAACTTGGTTGTACTCGTTTCAACTGTAAGGTTGTATTACGGAGCTGTTCAACATCCAGCTCTATTTAACATCACTTTTAGCTGCTGCTACTAGCTATTATCGCACATCAGAGAAGACCTTTAGATAGACCAAAAGTCTTCAGTTAGATCCCACCAGGCAAGATCTGCCTATAAAGATGTTGTTTTAAAAACTATCAAAAGACAACACTATAATCAGTATTGTAAGAATATTTAATTTGTATGACATTTAGAATTCAAAGTAGATTCTTTAAATTTTGTACCGGAGAGAGTAGTAAAAGACTAGTGTACTAAATGAGTTCATCCTACCATTTCGGCACATAATTTAAGTTATTTTCTATTCGAATAATGTAATGATTTTAATTAATAAATCTGTTGGATAAATAAATAATTATTTTATTTTTTTGATATCTAAAATCCTACCCTTACTGTAGTCATAAGATTTAAGATATTATTGTAAAAGCCCCAAATAAGATTTTCCTGCTCCCTAAAATCCGTGGTAAAATCTTAACTGTTCTTCACTTTTTACGAACATATACTACCACTCACTTAGCAAATTAAAAAACCGGCTTTAAAACCGGGCAAGTGCATGTCGGGCCACGCATAATGTAAGGTTCCGTAGTCCGCCCCCCTCCCCCCATCAGAATAATGCGGCTTAAGAAGTGGGCTTTCTGATATTTTTGTTTCATACTTACAACGATATACCTACCTAGTTAATAAGAATTTCCAATGAATTTGTAGGAAAATTTAATTACTTCTCATTTAATCAGCTGTTACTCGTAACCTTGTAAAGCCTACTTAGCTGTGATAGTTTTTCTTTTAATTTCACTAAATACACTACTACCGATTTTTTCCACACACCCAACACCAACCATTTACCTGGCAGGAGGGGGAGGGACACTAGACTTACAAAAATGTTCACTTTGAAGTATAATATTTTACAAACGGATCCCTATTTAAAAATGGTTTTCACAACCCCTAAACGTTTATATAGGTTTTTAAAAGACCTATCTAATAATACCCAACCCGATAGGGTAGGTGAGAAAAAAAAATCATATCCCCACTTTACAATTACATATCGGGGCGGTACCATAAAACATTTTTTTTCAAGATTTTATTCTTTAAATTTGTCGGCGTAGGTAATATGTATGCCATGCCATGCAAAATAACAGCCTTCTAGCACTAACAGTCGCTGAGCTAAGCTGACGGGCGGACGGGCAAACGGCCATTTTGAACCCTAAAAAGGGAGACGAAACGGGTAGCGTGGAGCTGCAGATTGCCCATGAGAACAAGACGACGCGGTGGAGACATTTTGCTGTCTTGGTCTTCCACGTATAATCTCATATCCTGGGTTCATACTCATGATCTTTTTCTGTGAACACGGCAAGTCCTTGCATGCGCCTTGATGCATTTCTAAAAGCACCTCTCCATTTCCTATATTATATGACAAGTTTTTGACAGTTCCACGTGGACTTGCAGTGTTCACGGGAAAAATATCATGAATAAGGACCCTGATTGCAGTGTTATTCTGTTCTTTAAACCCAGGATTGCTATACGTTAACCATCACAATTTATCTGCTGGAATATGCAAACTCCACCTGTATTTTTCTAAAATAATTATACTACATTTTTATAGATATCTATGCAAATACGAGAAGTCCATGACTTTATTACAAAGACAAAATAAAATAATCAAACAGTTCGCCTTCGAAATTGAACAGTTGTCACTTTATTGAGTAGGTGATTATTATATAGATACATAATTAGACACTTATGCAAATGAATAGCTGAACAAGTTTGAACAACACACATTAACACGGTCTAGGGATATTTCATACTCAAATATAGAACTTAAAAATTAAAGCTATAGAACTTAAAAACTTTTTAACAACAATTTATTCGTAATTTATCTCGGAGTCGTTTCTAAATTCAAATTTAAGATGTTTTTTTGTTTCTGTAGCATCTTGATGATTAGGAATTGCATAGGAGAGCGAACTTTCAGTGGTTGAAAGATTTATAAAAAACTAGCTGTCCCGCGCAACTTCGTATGCGTAAATTTTTCCCGTTTTTGCAACATTTCACGTCGCTACTCCGCTCCTAGTAGTCGAAGCGCGATGTTATATAGCCTATAGCCTTCCTCGATAAATGGGCTATCCAACAAAAAATAATTTTTCAAATCGGACCAGTAGTTCCTGAGATTAGCGCGTTTAAACAAACAAACAAACAAACTCTCCCGCTTTATAATATTAGTATAGATATAAATTACGTTTAATAATACTTTATTTGTCATTTGGAAAATGAAATTAAGTATAGTATAGGGAGTAGAAGTATAGGGAGGAACGGATAAGGTACGTTGCTGTAGGAATGCTGGCAGCTGGGTCAATTGAAGGTGACGTCGCTGAAGCAATAGGGACCCACCAAAACGTTATTTCTAGATTGTGGACGCGCTAACGTGTCACATTCTAGTCGGTAGCGGAGAGGAACCGGGGGCCAAATTGCATCACTACCCCCCAACCTAGATCTATTTTTGCATATTGCTGCAAGAACTCAACCAAATGTAACTGCGACTTAATTGTTCCAAAGACAACTTGGTGGAACACCAAGTGGTTGAGACTGACCAAACTGTTAGAAGACTCCAGAAATACCACTCTGTGTCCCAACCTTATGGAGAGGTAATCGTTCGAAACCACGTGAACTAGGAACGATGTTCACGGATGAATCCACGCTCGGCTTCTATCCTGATTCACAAAGAGCGTGTTTAGAGAGTTGCTGGGCGATGGAGCAGACTTCACCAACCTCAGAAAGTCGACCCATACCAAGGAGGCACATGGCTGAGGCAGGAATTCGCTTTGGAGGAAGAACATACCTGGTTTGGATACGGGGCAATAAGATGACTGAAAAATATTGCAATCAGGTGCTGGGACCCATAATTTTGCCACACAGGTCACAAATGGGCCAAGATTTACGACTTAAGCATGACAATGCTCGGGCACATACTGCTAGATTTGTATCCGCTTGTTTGCAGGATCATAATGTTAAGGCCTTAGAATGGCTATCGCAATCTCACCTGACCTAAATCCCATTGAGCATGCGTGGGACATGCTTCAAAGTAGAGTTAATGTGCAAAAAAATATATGTATTATGTTTCCTGAAGAAATAAAACAGCTACCACTGAGCAGGTTTACCAACATATTAAAAAGTAGTCTATTGGACACTACTGGTTAGTTATAGAGTAAGATCCCAGAGCGATAAGACACAACTTATTTTCACATAAATGAAACCTCATGTTCTCAGTAGTGTCTTATGTGCTCAGAATACCTGCGCGCTTGTGGAGCTTGTCGAGTGACACCTGGGCAGGTACCAGGTGTGAAAGGTAACTAAAATTAATAGTTACCTAACTTAAATTTATATAGCTGATTTTTAAATATATTTTGTAGAGTGTTATTATAAAGTTATACCATAAGCGTCAGACACTTTTCGTGGGCCAGTACTTTTGTCAGACGCTTTAAAGCTCTACAAAAAATAAATTAACTTAACTTATTTTTACATGTCTGACATTTAAATATGTTGTTCAGACAATTGTTACGAAGTTATATTTAATTAGTCAGACAAAATTGATTGACCAAACACCCCCTAAACAGCAAAATTATTCTGCCGTGAGTATGAGCGCGAAAGCATTATAGGTGCGTTTCGGAGCGAGTGAGACGGTCTTACTAACTCAGTTCCCCTTCTCTCATTCGTGTAATTCTTCTGTGTATTGTGTATGTGTCCTTTGGGTACAACCTAATAGTATACAGCAAAGAGTAAACTAATACTACGGAAAAAGAGGGCCCTCTTGCAGTGTAAAAAAGCAAACCGTTTTGATTTTGACAGACGACAATGCGCCATCTGAATTTTGTTTCCAGAAATATAGGTATGGTATGCTAGGTATATCTGTAGGTTTTATTAGCAACAACTCATTTTATTAATTTCAACGATTGTTTTAAATGTTCTTATTTTTTTAAGAGAGGCATTTTTAAGTTTTATATTGAATATCAAACTTTAAAATGACTCATGAAAAATGCTAACACGTCATGGAATCGTTGAAATTAATAAACAACCTTGTTGCTGATAGATGATTCAGTTATTTGTGGTAGGAAAAGAAATGAAAAAAGATGAGTTTTTATATTATTATAATATTTATTAGGTACCTACTTACTTACAACTAGGTTTTCTAACAAAAGCACAAAGTCTAGATATTTATTCTAACGCGACATTATCCAAGGTCATATTTTAAACAATAAAGTGTCCGTTGTAGGATAAAATTAAATCTATAGATTTAATTTAACACGGGGCGTATTCAACGCACTTGTACGAAATTATCACAGCCACAATTATGAAATGGAACAACAAACACGCAAACGCAAAATAACACATACATTATTCAAATAACTGATAGCTTAGGGCTTTTGAAATTATCGCCTATGACTGACTAATTATTACGTTAATATTGAAATAGAGACGCAAAAATTTTATATCGGAAGCTGTACCGTAAGTATTTTTCATATATTTACTCTAAGACGCATGCGCATAATGCTTTCGCGCTCATACTCACGGCAGAATAATTTTGCTGTTTAGGGGGTGTTTGGTTAATCAATTTTGTCTGACTAATTAAATATAACTTCGTAACAATTGTCTGAACAACATATTTAAATGTCAGACATGTAAAAATAAGTTAAGTTAATTTATTTTTTGTAGAGCTTTAAAGCGTCTGACAAAAGTACTGGCCCACGAAAAGTGTCTGACGCTTATGGTATAACTTTATAATAACACTCTACAAAATATATTTAAAAATCAGCTATGAAAATTTAAGTTAGGTAACTATTAATTTTAGTTACCTTTCACACCTGGTACCTGCCCAGGTGTCACTCGGCAAGCTCCACAAGCGCGCAGGTATTCTGAGCACATAAGACACTACTGAGAACATGAGGTTTCATTTATGTGAAAATAAGTTGTATCTTATCGCTCTGGGATCTTGGACTATTACGTTACACAAGCATACCTACTAAGTAGTTTAGTTAATTACAATTGAAGTAAACGTTTATTTAAAAAAAAATAAAGATTATTCGTATTGCTTATTTTGTTATTACTACGAAGTTTATATGTTATTGTATAGATGGCGTAGCCTACCAAATTAAAAGTCGGTATTAAGATTCTCCTGTGAAATACTCGACTGTGTTTTTTACTCGATGCCAATAAATCAGGCTTGGTGTCCAAACCAAGTTGGGGTCCTGATTTCTTTTTGTGTTTTATTTACAAACCCCCAAAATTTTACCTAAACCTTAATGAAGGTTTAACACATGTAATAATACGTTAATAGTTGGTAAATCATTTTTTTTTAAATATCCCTGTGTTAATGTGTTTACTTAAAGCAAAGAAACATTACAACATCTAAGTAGTATATATAGGGTTTACCTTATACTCTACTACCTACAAATATGTTATGAACGTGAAGCCCAATGAAAATGCAGGTGAAAGTCATTTCCTATAAAAGTGGTGGCAAAAAAGTCTATGGGCTATAATCATCTACAGCAACAACAAAAATATCATCATCTACAGCATTAACAAAAATATCACATACTTACTCAATGTCAATACGATAAAAATACAGCAAAAGTTCCTTAGATTAGCTGTAAAGACAAAAAAATAGAGAGGTGTCTTAAGGACACCACATGTTTTTGTGTTTGTATTAACTAATGATTAAAAAGAAATTGAAAGAACATAACATTTTAAAATTGCCCTTACTCAAATTAAGATTTTTAACACATATATGTGTCACACAGAGCCAGTTTCAGATAGGTAAAATAAACATTGCCTAATAACAGATAGGAAATAGTACATTATGATAAAAGTGCGGTAAGTTGAAAATTACAGCCGAGGCGATATTGCTAGCCCAAGCCGTAGGCGAGGGCGACAAGAAAGCAGAGGCTGTAATTATCAAAGCGCATGTATGCCTTGTTCTACTGAGTAACTATTTAGAGGGTAACTACTTCCTCTACCGTGGACAGCATTACCTCCAGATGACTATGGGTAGACATTAGTCCAGTAGCACCGGTAATGGCCAACATCTGGATAGAGCACATAGCAGAAGTTGTCGACCTGCACGCGTTTCACTTCAAGCTCTGGAAAAGATACGTCGATGACGTATTCTGTATCATGATGGGATACAGTTGCACAGTAGAACAATTTGTAAAACATCTAAACTCGATCCACCGTAATATCAAATTCACATTTGAAATGGAGGCAGGTAGGTCGTTGCCTTTTCTTGATGTGAAGGTATCGGCGCGACAAAATGGTACCCTCGGACACACAGTATACCGAAAATCTACACACACGCCACTTACAGTCCGTTGTAGCTTCTTTAACAAACAGTGCATATGACCTTTGTGACCCCGAACACTTGGAGGGTGAACTTGCACACGTTCGGGAGGTACTAAGAAGCAACGGATACAAGCATATCCTTCAACGTCCAAAGAGCAGAAAACCCGATGTAAATGCAGACAGACTGCCAGCTTTCATGCCGTACATTAAAGGAGTTACGGACAAAATTGGAACAGTATTGAAGACTTACTCGGTTTCGAAGGTTTTACGAACGGTAAAGGATGTTATTCCGCTCCAAACACTTGGCGTGTACAGGATTGCAGTTGCAGTAGTTCCTATATCGGAGAGACCAAAAGGTAAATCGCAGACAGGGTCAAGGAACATATCGCTGCTGTAAAAAACCGTCAAGTTTACAAATTTGCTATCGCTGAGAATTTGTTGGAATCAGGACCAAATCACTGGATAGAATTGCATAAACCACAGGTACTCTACCTCCACCGATCGGCACTATTATTCAAGAGTATTACGCGAGGCGGTTGAGATAAAGAAGTACAAAAATTTCAACCGAGAAGATGGATACCGGCTCTCACCATCTAGGAACCCTGTTATCAGCAAATGCAATCGTAGCCGTAACGACACCGCGCCTCAGTGTAAATACGTTGTAAGTGTAGTGTGTCGAAGTTCCGACAGTACAAATTATCAAATTATCAAGACCAGGCGAGAGTAGTTGAAAAAAACCCCGCGCCTTACGGAGACATCGCTAAGCAGCCATCAGTCGACCCGTGACCACGATCGGTGCAATTCGATCGAAACGTCGGGTAAATAAAAGGTTCGTACCTTTAAATAACTCACGAAACATTAATTAAATTAAAGAATTAAATGTTTATTTATTATATTTCCAAAAGTTATTTTTATTCTTAATATGTTGACCACTTTTCTGACATTAAAACTCTTTGCTAAGATTTAAAAAAGTACCGTTAGTCTTAGACGGAGCATTTTGATAAACCGTGCGTTTTACATTACAAAAACGCACAAGTACGTAATGAGATACCATTATGATATTGAAATTGATGAAATAAGAGACCCTTAACGAGCAAATGTGTTATACTTTTACACAAATAGAATAAACCTATAAAACTCAATCATAAATATTCTTATTCTAATCTATTAGGCATATATCATATAAATAAATAATAGACTTTTGACCGATGTCAAAATATAGCACTTTTACCCTCCTAGCCTCTAAGCCAGCAACCAACAACGTGTGATAAGGAACTACTTTCTATTCAGTTCTTAGTTTAGAAGATTAGCCACCTATTTCTACGCAGTTTCAGGCTGGGGCGGCAGCTAAAGCGGCTGAAAATTTGAAAATTCTAAAATGCAGGGGTCTCGGCAGCGAATATAATTATATTTGTACCATTCGGCGTCGAGACCCTTGGCCCATGGGATCCCAGCGCGAACAAAAGCTTCAAAGAAATTTCCAAAAAATTGGTCGACTCCACTGGTGACCGTAGAGCTGGCAGCTTCCTCACACAATGCATCAGCTGTGGAACCATGCCCAGGGGCCCCAATTTTTTAGATATATTTTAGTTTTATTTAGTGTTAGTTTTAATTAATTACCTATATTGTTATTACAAAATGTACGAAATAAAGTTGATAAGAAAATGTTTTTTTGGAAGAAAAACTTTACACAGTAGTAGTTCACCTGGCGAACCTTACTGTACTTACACTTAATATATTGGGAAGCAAGTTGAATAAAATCCGTTCCGCTACTACTAGCTACTACTACTTGATTTCTTTATGTCTTAAGCAGCCAAGAAAACATTCTTGGACACTAAGTCGTTGCAATTTAGTTGTCAACATTTCGTGGTGGATACAATCGGAAGCCTTTGCAACTATCTTTGACCGTCAATTAGTAGCGTAAAAAGGTGGATGTAATAAGTGCCATACCTGAAAATATTAAATCAAGCCTAATAATTATACAAGAAAATTCTCTCTTCATGTGGAAAAACTGTGCTGCTTTCACCTGCCCAGTCATAAAATAAAAGACCAATAATTTGTCATTGCTTCGTAACTGAGAGGGTAAGTGTAGTGACATCTAACGAATATTACAGATACTATAAAGAAATGAAGCTTATAAATTGTAGACGTTGGACGGCAGTAACTAATACAACGAGACATCCACTAGATGGCACTGTTCTTAGTTCGATTTATGAGATCTTTGCTATACTCGTTTACAGAAGACTCGTCATAGTGAGAAAAGTTTTAAACAGATGGCGTTAGTGTATTTAAAAATATCATAAACTCAGGCGGCGCGGTGTTTGACGAATAAAACAGGTTATGACTCGTGTGCGGCCATACCTGCTGAATCTGCGTCGAAGCCTGATTGCTGAACTCCAACTGCTGGAATAGTACTTAACTATTTAGCAATTAATAATTAATGAATATGTAGGCGTATTATATATTTTTTCATTGTTGATATCAGACAAGCCTTCAGTTATTGTTACTTTGGGAGCGGGATTTATATCAAATGAAATATTTAAAAACTTAAAAGCTCCGAAATTAAAGGGGGACAAGCCAAGTGAGGCTAAAACTTTTTGAAATTTTAGGAGACCGATTTAATTTTATTTACAATGCGGTAATCGATATTTGTACTAAGTTGGTTTGAATGTTTGTAAATTTTAAAGTTATGATTAGGTGCAATAATTTTTTTTATGACTTTATTTTTACTATCATTGTTTTTTGCTTATTTTAAGTTTTCCTGCGATACGATGTAATCTTTCGCCTTCTGTTCCTAAACTCCTCCCTGCAATAAGGTCCCTTTGAGTAGAGAAACTACTTCTGAAATGTAGAGTTCAAGTTGAAGCGGTCAAACGCTAAATACAGAATACGAAATACATTGTGTACGTAATTTTATATCAGTTGATTGCTGTTGTTGGTGGTTTTCCTCTTAAATATTGCAGACACTAACCAGGCTTACAAATTTTCCATTAATACCTACATACTTATAAATTGTAAAGCGGGAGATATAAATGTGAAAATACCCACAAAACCCCTGAACTACTGAACTTAACACCTTCTGGGAATGGTCTATAATTTCTAGCCTACTAATTTTATGCACGAGATCTATATATTTTTTTAATCTGCTTCCATGTACTGAATACTGCTACCAACAGTATTTAACAAATGTAGAAATAAAAGTTCAAGAAGAGCCGACACTTTCAGCAGCTGTCCAAAACAATCTTCTTATACTTATCCTGCAGGGTAACAGTATATCATAATGCTGTTACCGTGCCTTAATTAGTATAGATCTCGTGCATAAATTAGTAGTCTAGAAATCATAGACCATTCCCAGAAGGTGTTTAATGCCGTTCAGTGCTGCGACTATCTCGCCGGCTGTGTGGCCGAACACTGGTAGAGACGGAGATACGCGCAGAGCTTAGCGGGAATAAAATAAACGCAACTCGGCGACTCGACCGGCGGACGTCAACCGCGCTGGGGGTCTCGATACCTCACGCTACTTATTTAGTTTTAAGAAAGACGCGATGTGCCAAATAATAACTGGGAGACAGTGAATTGGTGCGCTAATACGATTTGTAACACGAATATATAACGAACGGTGTACACCATGGCTAATTTTAAGTGCGCTAGTGTTTTATTATGGTGCATTTTGTACAGTGTCACAAGTTTTAATCTGGAACCGAGGATTCCTGTGATAAAGTTCGGTGAGCCGGGCTCATATTTCGGATTTTCTGTTGCGGAACACCTCACCGTCAAAGGTGATGGATCACAAACAAGCTGGTGAGTTTTAACCCGTTAATTTAACTAATCGTGTTGTAGAGACACGTAATGATGTCATATGTGAAGGTCGTCTCCTTCCATATGCTCTATCCGAGTGTTGATCTTCGTTTCTGTGAACGTAACGTAGCGAAAAAACAATGTGTTGATATCAAAATTATCAGCAGTGTTATCATGAATTTATGAAGTCATTGTAAATTGCCAAGCCTGTAGTTTGTTACATGCTGAACAAATTTGTTTAATGAGTAATTAAAGTGGAAAGATATTGAAATTCTTTAATGTATTTACCTATAATTAAAACAGTAAGAGTTAAAAATTATTCAAGTGGAAGTTCAAAGTACTTAGTTAGTACCTACACTTCTTACAATAGTCTTGAAATAAACAATACGTAACAGTCAAGGGTTTAAAATATAAAAAAGAATTGGTCATACCCAATGTTGGTACCTGTTACCTGTTTAACGGAGACATTTTTAAAAGTGTCAAAAAAAGTATGTAGAGCCTTTGAGAGTTGTTTTTGTGTTCTCAGGTAGGAACACAAATACAATTTGGACTTACCTATTGCTGTATTTACAACAAAAATGTCTATGTATATATAGGAACATAAGTATTGTACTTAGTCAATATGAAATTATTTACATATAGGAAGGTAATTTAAATAAATAATAATAAAATAGGTAAACATTCCAAAGTAGTACCATGTAGGTAGGTACTATTTAGGAATGTTTACGCAATCATGCTTCCATCGTTAAAAATAATATTTATTCTTTGATAATCTACTTTTTACTATTTTAAAAGCAAATTAAGACTGTGTGCAATATTTCCGCGGTAAAGGTCATTGAACTATTTTTGCTGGATATTTTATGAATGAACTCAGCTCACATTATCATAATTAATGGGTATATTAGCTAGATTGTATGTATGTTTATACTAATTTACGAGCTGACCCACTGAGGCGCCAGGCAGAGCGTTGCACTCAGCTGTCGGATCTAATTCTGCACCGTCACGTGTCTCAGATAATTATGTCACTGATCGATACTTCTTTGCGAATCTTGAGAGAGCAAAGTCTAGAGACAGATGTGTAATAAATAATAATAATAATAATAATATCTTGGGACAACTCACACAACGCTATCTGATCCCAAACTAAGCAGAGCTTGTACTATGGAAACCAGACAACTGATAAACTTACTTATATATTTCTAAATACATACATATTATAGATAAACAACACCCAGACACAGAATAAACCATCGTGCTCATCACACAAAGTTTTATCCTGGGTGGGGATCGAACCCACGACCTCTTGCATATAATGTAAGATAAAAAACAGAAGCATGACAGATATCATTAATTTGCTTCAGGAAATGATTTGGACAAAAATTATACTATGCAACTTATGAATTTAAATCTTGAATCTATACTAACATTATAAAGCTGAAGATATTGGTTTAGTTGAACGCGATAATCTCAGGAACTACTGGTTTGAATTGAAAAATATTTTACTGTTGGATAACCCATTTATCGATTAAAGCTATAGACTATATAACATCACGCTACGGCCAATAGGAGCGGAGCATCAATGAAAAATGTTGCAAAAATGGGGCAAATTGACCCAGACGAAGTTGCATTGGTTAGCCAGTAGCATGATAAAGACCGAGAGATATTTAATATGCAGTAATATCTATCTATGAACTGTTAGTACAAACGGCAAAATAAAGTTGCTATAACTTAAAGAATCGGGGACAATTCCTTGAAAGCGGTTAAGGAAAATTCACGGTTGCCAAAACCGATAAGCAACTTGGCAAATATAATACATATATTGTAGGCATTTTTACACGCTACTTTTTTATCAATCGACCTGTATCGGTCCACTGCTGGACGTAGGCCTCTCCTACCTTTGCCACAACATCCGGTTCTCCGCCTTCAGCATCTAATTCATTCCAGTGAACTTCTTTAGACCTGGCTGGGGGTCACCCTACATTACGTTTACTTAATCTCGGTTTTTACTCTAGGACTGGAGTAGCGAAATGAAAATTTGATTCACTACTACAATTGTCAAAGCATCATCTATAAATATAAAAATAATATCTGGTCGAATTGAAAACTTTGAGGAAACAAATAAAATGAACTACTACTATCTTAGGAATTCACTGTGATATATCTTATTTGAAATTATTTTTATTTCATTAAATTTAAACAAGTCCACTTCTAGGTCGTATACATCGTATACAGCGTAGTCGATACAGAATAGATTATAAGCCGCCACATTTCGCAATTTCTAATATCTACCTAATGCAAGCGCTAGACGCAATTATATTTTTTTCTCTATAATCATCAAATAAAACATCAGTTTACGACATCCGCTACAAATTACAGCAAAACATTTTTACGCAACTTATGCCATCGTACCTTACCTACCTACAAAACCTGTTTTGTTACTAGCTAACTTTATATCAATATTTACGGTCTAAGAAACTCTCAGTGTTAAAAGATTTTATCTTAGGAACAGGATGACTGAACGACGCCGATTAGTCTTTTACTTTTCACAAATCTAGCTCGGCTTTATTTGAATCTGGACGAGCTCCAACATATCTAGCTGCGGTATCCTCGACCCACTCTTATTTATATCCTGACCGAGATGTCATAGTATGATTTTGCCAATAATTCACACACCTATTACATGAGCCATACAGTTCAAATTCATTTCAACAGTTACTTCTATAGTTATTTATTTAATCGGTTCTGTTTTACCAATTGACGCTATCTTTCCGATTGTGTTGTGATCTTGTCGGATAGTTTTTTGTAGACGTTGTTTTTTTCTGTAATGAATTGATGTTAACCTATAAATAATCAGTCTGAGAACGGGTATGTTTATGATGGGAACTGGGAACGCAGGTTATTATAGACATGGGACGATTCAGTTTGTTTATTTTATTAAGGTTAATGAGTCTTAATATTGCCTTATCCGAATTGAAACTATCTAGAGTCTTTACTATGTAGGTATCTAAGTACTTTAATAATAAATGTGTTCGGTAAGTAAATCTCAGTTTTTTATTTTTTATTAATAAATAATGCTTCAATTGAATCAATTCAATGCTGCAATAAATAATCTGTAGGTAAGTTTCAAAAGTTTGACTCAACGTTCTATAAGAAACCGTAAAACCCCTGTCATGTGAGACAAAGATTTACAAAACAAAAACCTGACTGCCTAAAATTAATAACTGAAAATAAAAAATCTGACATTTTATTTTTTCTAATTTTGATGTAGGTACTCAGTGTCATTCTCACAACTTAGACGAAGCTAGCGATACCTCTCAAGCTAAAATCTATCAAGCTATTTGGACTCTAGAGCGTGACAAAGAAATATACATACACTCGAAAAATAGAACCCTCCTTTTGCGCAGTCAGGTAAAAAATGATTACATATATTCAAAACGGTAATACGGCTAAGAACTATTCCAATTAAATTAGCGTTTCAAAAAAAAAAAATAACATCCAGTTCCATCCATACAATACCACAACAGACACAGGTATAAACATTAAACTTGTAACTCCTGTCCTTTTGAATCTAGGGTTAAATATCAAAAAATATTATTAGAATACTATTGTATGTTCTCAGTATTCTCTTGACTATGGAAACCCTTCCCGAAACTGCAGAAGGTAAAAACACAGTAAACATTTGGCCGTTGTTAGTCAATATTGTACCACCTAAAATCCCCCACAATACATCTCAAAAATTATCCTGGATACGTCCATGATTACGACATACTGTCGACGCCCTTACCAGACATAATCTTACATTACAAATAACATAAATCTGAATGCACGATACGAGAGATAATATTTGTACTCTTATCAATGCTTGAAGTTTTATATACGACACATCGTTTATAATAGAAACGTTAGTGTGTAAATTATCACTTCGTGTATTATCATAGACGTCAGTCTGAGTCTGTCTTATGTCCTACTCCTTACATTGTAACGTGAAATATTCCAGATGTCGTATCCTCATCTTTAGAGTATAAAGTAGGCACTACAACTATTTTATACTCTGCTACTTTGTAAGTTAACGACTCATGAATTATTGTTACAGTAAGATAACATTTCAACATTATTTATTTATACAAGCAGCATTATATTTTAAGGAATCCGGCCCATAAGGCATAAACCTGCCTTACTATACTAAAAGCTGAAGAGTTTGTTTGTTTGAACGCGATAATCTCAGGAACTACTAGTTAGAATTAAAAAAATATTTGACTATTAGATAGCCCAATTATAAAGGATGGCTATAGGCTATATAACATCACGCTAAGACCTATAGAAGCGGCAAAATTTACGCATACGCAGTTGTATGGGTCAACTAGTTTAAAATATTTAGTCTTCTTATGCATACCCGCGATCGCGCCTGCGTTGTGCAGTATGAAAAAGTCCTACCAAGTACCTAATGTTAAATAATAATATCTTAGGACAACTCACACAACGCTATCTGATCCCAAACTAAGCAGAGCTTGTACTATGCAAACCTGTCAACCGATAAACATACGTATATATGTATGTATTTCTAAATACATACATATTATAGATAAATGACATCCAGTCACAGAATAAACCAACGTGTTCGTCACACAAAGCTTTATCCTGGGTGGGGATCAAACCCACGACCTCTTGCGTAGCAGTCGGATACACTCCCACCGCGCCACAGAGGCAGTCTATATTTTTTTTAACCTAACTATGTCGATAAATTTATTTTTAATATTCTCTTCAACGTGTCTATTCTCATTAAATATTTTAATGATGAATATGTAAATACTATCTTCAATAACTGCATATGCTTAGGTAAGTACTATGTTCAAACAGGCAGTAACCGGTGTGTTTAAAGACACGTTTTACATGTAATTTTAGCCAATCAGTTAATACCAGTCTCCATAAGTATTACAAGTTAATGTATGCATCAACCATGACTTTATAAATAAACTAACTCCTCCGTTCGCGTAGATGTTGAATAATGCGATAAAAAGTCGACATATTTCTAACATTATTTTTAGAGGATGAATAGATAGGTGCACAAAAAAAAAATCATCCAAATTATATCTAGACATAACCTATAACCAAGAAGTTTGGAGCCCCGAGACATCTGGCATAACTGGCCTGATGGTCTAGTGGTTAGTGACCCTGACTGCCGGAGGCCGTGAGTTCGATCCCCACCCAGGGTAAAACTTTGTGTAATGAGCATGATGGTTTATTCTGTGTCTGGGTGTTATTTAACTATAATATATGTATGTATTTAGAAATATATAAATATGTTTATCAGTTGTCTGGTTCCCATAGTACAAGCTCTGCTTAGTTTGGGATTTGATAGCGTTGTGTCAGTTGTCCCAAGATATTATTATTATCTACAACAGCCGTGTGTGATATACCTATGTGAATACGCGGGCTTACTGGAAGGGACTTAATGAATAATGTGAGCTTGATATAGCTGTACAGCTGTTTGATGGTTATCACGATAAAATGCTAATGTCCATCCGTCAAGTCCCCAAATTGAGTATGTCATTCTACTTTCAGCTTCAAGCTGCCTCCTTATTTATTATAATTACTTAGTAAATTCGCAGATTGCCTCCTGTATAAAAAGGAACATTTACTTCTGTATAACTACTTGATATTAAGGAAATATGTACGTTTGGGAAGACCCAGAACAACTATAGGCAAGAATGTTTTATATGTTGGGAATTTAACCTTAGTGGAAAAGGAAAGATTCTTGGTATGTGCTCGTACTTGCGTTCCTTGACCATTCTTGAACGTTCATCAATCTTTATGTATGCCAACACCATAAATTAAATTTAGTAATATACGTCCAGTGTATTCACCGATGTTAAATCTAGTAATATACGTTTATTGCATTCACTGATGTATAATGTTGAAAATGTATATCTGCATTTCGAATGTGGTCTCGACTCCTAAAGTCGAAGATCTACCAAGTACGTGGGTGTAATACGTAACTTTCCTAGTTTACTCACAAATAAAGACATTTTCTCACTGACTGACGCGTTATTGTACGTGTTTGTTTATGAAAATAGTGTTTTTTGTACCGTTCCGAAGATATACACGCCTTTATTACGTTTACTTTAAAAAATGACTTCGGTTCGGGTGAACTCGAGCATTCGAATGTTAGTAATAAAATTTTTCACGTCGGCATGACACTCTGTTTACCATTTTATGGTTATTTGTTGTTAAAATATGCTTCGAGTACGATACTTTTGTGTAAATAGTAGTTAATAGCTGTGCTTTCGATTGAATAATCCTATTTGTGTGTGGGGTTGTCCCCCGACTCTCCAATTAAAATGTTCACACGTCTCTCTCAGCGGGATGCCTTCGTAACGACGTTCAGTAAAGTGAACATGTTTAGGGTAATGCGGGAATTTCAATAAATGTTTGAGAACCGATTTGTTACAATTTAAGTTTAATTTTGTGTGTGGTTTTAAATGTTCTTATATTTTTTCGGATGTCGAAAGGTCCGTTATTATTTAAATGTGTCTCCAAATAAATATAATATCCGTATGTTGACCCGCTTATTTGTAGTTATATTGAGATATATACTATGATATATAATTTAAGTACTTATAAATATATCAACCTATATGCTGGGCACGGGTCTCCCTAGTAGAACCTAGTTATTGTAGATCCTGGGGGTAATTGCCATAATTACCCTGCTTGGCGCGTGGGTTGACGATGGCAGTAAGGATTTAAAGTACGCAGAGGACGCTGCTGCCCGTCCTCAATGTGAAAAATCCCTTAGTCGCCTTGACAACCCCCACAGGAAGATATGGGGTGGTACTATTCTTAAGCCGGTACTACACGGAAAGTATACTTTAAGTAGGTACTTATGAAATATGTGTTACATTATTTTTTTTTATTCAATTCCAGGAAAATAATAACTATAGTAGACTACATAACTTAAGAAATATTTCCGCTAGATACAGGAAAATATATCTACTTACGTACTGAATATAATCTGTGAATGGAGGAAGACAGCTGTCCAACTTTTTCTTTATGAATGATAATTTCTACATAATCACAGTCCACTGACGAGAGGATGTCAGTTACTTATATGGTTATTCAGTAGTTTACAGATACATATTTCTACATCCACCGACAAAAAAAAAATACAAGCAATCCATTCACATTTCCAATGATCGTGAAGTTCCAATTATGGCCTATACTCAAGATTTATTAGACTTTAGAGTTAAACTATTTGTTAATGGTATTATCTCCTTATCGTTCTAATATGTACATAAAGGTAACTCTTGAACACCTCAAATTGTGTCCATTATTGGAAAAACCGAAACGGGAGACAGTTAGTTTATTTATTTTTTCGTGAACGGCATCTGTCAAAAATAGCGTGTCCAAACAAGACTGAATTTAGGTGAGGAATTTATTGGTTATTTGGAATGACTATTCTATTTATATTTCATGTTGACTTACGAAACGCTTAAACTTGGAGATTTGTGGTGTTTTGCCTGTTGAGCCATAAAATTACTAAACCAACTACCTATTTAAGTTCTTGCAATACTTCTTTTTATTTGACGGCATTCAATATTTTTACGATTTTGGTTTCTAGAAGATTGATGGTTGAACAATGTAGTAAGGTCACACTTTACCATTTCCAATTGTTTGAATCACTTGAAAAAACTGTTTGATATCACAAAAAATTAAAAACTTACTAGGTACTTACTATAACGTATATCTTGATCTAACAAAGTTACGAGGTTCGTTGAGCTTTAAAATATGCAACATTATGAAAACTATGTAGGTATGTTTCTAATATCGTATTTGCTTAGTGCTCTTAGTTTGGGAGTAATTAATTTATTTCAGAATTTCGAGGTAAAAAATAGTCGATTTTCAAAAAAATATTTCTAGAAAACTACAAATGATAGATAAATGGGGCTAAAACAAACTTTCTGGTAAATGATTAGATCTATCCGATTTTACAATAAAAAGGGAATGTCTGAAAAATTTCAGACATTCCCTGTGACGTGTTTCAGACGGCCGTGTGGTGCCGGCTTAAGAATAGTACCACCCCATCTCTTCTCGTGGGTGTCGTCAAGGCGACTAAGGGATTTCACTCCGGAGGACGGGCAGCAGCGTCCTCTGCGTACTTAAAGCCTTACTGCGATCGCCAACCCGCTCGCCAAGCGTGGCGATTATGGCAATTACCCCCAGGATCTACATACCAGTAGGTTCTACTGGGGAGACCCGTGCCCAGCAGTGGGCCATCATATGGGTTGAAATGTAAATGTAAAAATGTCTGAAAAATGGGGTTTGAAAAATGAAAAATGGACACAAAAGCAATCCTAAGTGAAGAATTATGGCAGCTCTATGCATTTCAAAGATAAGTGTGGACTTGTCAGTTCCAAGATAGCGGCGATGCGTAAATAGTGGAAAGACAGGAGCATTGCCTACGATCTTGATAGTGACATAGACCCGTTTCTGTCAGTAAATCTTACACTACATAAAGGTTCTAAGGGATATTTATATTTACAACGTAGGTAGAGGTACAGTACCTACATTATTACATTTGATTAGTTTGCCATATCTATAAATATGTTTTTTTTCTTTAATGGTGTCGCAAAAATTTAAATATTCTATGCGTTTTTAACGGAGCATATGCAAGTATAACTATAATTCCATTGTTATTACCTAACCTAGTGACTTACAAACTGAACTAGTTATGTTATCAACCTAGCATAGGTACGCTTTCGCACCTACAAGTAAAAATTACTGACAAGTATTATTGTATTTGTATGGAATTTCCGAGACTTTGGTCTAAGGCATGTTATTCTATACTAATATTATAAAGCTGAAGAGTTTGAACGCTATAATGCCAGGAACTACTGGTTCGAATCGAATTGAAAAAATATTTTTGTGTTGGATAGCCCATTTATCAAGGAAGGCTATATAGGAGCGGAGTATCTATGAAAATTGACGCAGATAAAGTTGCGCGGGTGAGCTAGTATTAGATACGTTATCGGCCTATTAACTTTTTGTTTTAACTACCTATACTAAGGTAGTAGGTAGAAGAGACTAATCAAAGCCTTTTTTCAAATAAATGATTTTGTGCATTCCTTAGAATCCCTTAGTCTTGGTAATCTCTAATCTTTCATTGGTACTGAAACAGAGAATATTTCTAAATGATTGTGAAATTAGTATTTAAATAAATAATTAAATTCAAAAAGATTTCGTTAGTAGACCTCCTGTGTAGTGTCAGTTTGTTTTTAGTTTGCCCGGAGCAATAGAATTAGGTATATTATGCCAGATTGCAGTCCCTAGATAAACAGTGTACACTTCTATTGCATTTCAAATTATACGTTCCATAAAATGATTAGGCAAACTTTGTTGCTCGATATTGCCCAATGGTAACTGTTACTGGATCAAATGGTAATTAATAACGAAGTCGGCAATATAACAGACAGTTTCGTTGTCATTATCTTTATGATGTATCTCAACCATAATTATTGCGTTGTGTGAATTAATTTTGACATGGCCGATGTTTGGTTGATATGATAAGTTGTCAGTTTTAAAGGAAAGTTTAACAACGGCTTTAAACATTGGCCCCAAAGTCGTTCCCAATGCCACTCGTTAAGGCGCTTCCCCGTGCAAAACCCAGCGCTAACTTTTGCTATTTTGCTCTTTATCTAAAAAGAAATATAAACTATTAAAAATACCTAAAATTTCTACATTATTTTGACTCCAAATTGGAAGATTTGTTTTTGTTAAACGATTATAATGTTTATTTAATCCCCTCACAACGAAACCACAGAAATGAGAAAAAAATGCATCTCCTTGTAAAGTACAATTTTCTTTGATTTGCTACTTACACTAATAGATAGGAAATTTAATAAAAAACATTTTTTTGTAATTTTTTTTTTAAACGAGCCAAATTTTTCTTTATAAAGATTTTATTCCAAAAACTGAGCACATTAGCTACGGTGCGGTGAAGAGGGAACAAATGCTCAAGGTTATTTGGTCAGGGTACGGTCTTAAACGTGTGGATCTAGAAAATAGCATAGATGTAATAATTATGCCATAGACTTGATCACAAGTTTCTGCTGAAATTTGATCACAACTTTCTGTTCCACGTTGTCATATATCAAATCTCACTACAAAAGAAAATGTACGTCAGCTACTAGTGTTTGTTCATCAATAACCATGTGCACGAAGAATAGATCGTATTGTTAACTTCTCAGTTTATTGCAACAGAAATCCATTTCCATTTATAACAGTAGATACTCGTATATAGAATAAATCGTAAGCTTCGCTATGTGCCGTGATATTCTTATTGACCAACTATTTCTGTAGAGTATTGAATTCCATAGTGCGGGTTTCATTATAATAATGTTACCTAATAATTAAAATAAATTATTACAAAACTAAAAACTTGACTTTTTAAAATTAATGACTGAAATAATATGGCGCCAAAAAGATTTTTTTATTTTTTTTTAGAGTTACTCAAAACTGAGACGAATTTAACCTCTCGAGCAAAAATCCACCAAGCCATTTAAGCTCTAGAGCGTGCCAAAGTAATATACATACCTACATACACTAGAAAAAAAGAACATACACAAGTGAAAATTCTACCTAAGTAATATTGTAACTTAATAAATGCTATTGCTAAGTTAGGCACAGCAGAATCGGCCATAATCTGTGCGCAAATCGAGTATTGTTTATAGCTGATACCGGAGATAACATTTAGATTTCATTTGAGATTGCTATTGTTGTACATGACCAGTACTGTTCGGTTATCAAACGAGTAAATATCTAACTGTTACACTTCGATGTTATACCAGTTAAAGATTTCAGGTCAAGATAAGAATATAGTGCTTATGTTTTAATGTTATTGTTTCGTTCTGTGACCGTCTCCACGGGCGAGAGAACCTCGGCGATATTATCGTCGTGCCACCTATTTCTATATACTCCCTTAAGGGGCGTCTAAACGGGCCATTTTTTACGGCAATTTGTGGCGGCAATGCTGTGACCGGCAATATGGCAGTAGGTACTATCCAATAATAATTTGATGGTTGCCGGACGATCGCTGAACGATCTATTTTCCACAATGTTGCCAATTTTGTTGTTGTTTCAGTCGCCCTCTATTTTATTGTTGCCGGGTTGTGTAGCCCGTTTAGGAGACTGGATCATGCGCCATACAATTGTAGACATATTGCCATTATTGGTCGAGCAATTAGGTGCCAATAGTGCCGCCACAAATTGCCGTAAAAAATGGCCCGTTTAGATGCCCCTTTAGAGTATGGCGATATAATCACGGCGGCGTTGCGACTAGTGGCTGAGTGCGAGAAAACGTCATGGTATCGCCGGGCGCTCGCTGCGGAATGTGGCGATACGTTGGCGGAATAATCGCTTGTTCGTGGAGACTACCCGACGACACTAGAGCGGAATCGTAGCAATTCTCTCTCCCGTGGAGACGATCCCTATAGGGTTGACTGACAACGAAATGAGTAGCTAATATTGAAAGAAAGGTTTTAAAGGTTTTTATTGAAACTAAATCTCGGACCACTGAGTTCCGAAGATGTTTTGCGAGATTTCTTGTCCTTGTTTAATGTGTATATATGTACGTAGAAACGAAGATTACCTTCTGAAGTATAGATCAAAATTAATATCCCCAAAAGGTAGCACGTTTAATAAAACTAGTGGTCGTCCAGTGGTCGAAACTCGACCATAATTATTAATGTATATATAAATATATATATTTTTAATAATAGCATTTCGCACTCCTTCTCTATATCCATACTAATATTATAAAGCTAAAGATTTAATTTGTTTGTTCGTTTTAACGCGATAATCTCAGGACCTACTGATAAAATATTATACTTTGATAAATTGAAAAAATATTTTACTGTTGGGTAGCCCATGTATAGAAAAAGGCTATAGGATATATAACATCACACTACGACCAATAGGAGCAGAGCAGCAATCAAAAATGTTGCAAAAACGGGGGAAATTGCCGCATACAAAGTTGCGCGGGTCAGCTAGATAAGTGTAAGCGAAATTTCATACAACTCTGTCCGCACAATTCTCGTTAAAAAGGTTGTTTATGCTTCACGTATTAATATATAAATAAATATACTTGGCTATTAATTAAGTAATAATAATAATAATATCTTGGTACAACTCACACAACGTCATCCGATCCCAAACTAAGCAGAGCTTGTACTATGGAAACCAGACAACTGATAAACATACTTATATATTTCTAAATACATACATATTATAGATAAATAACACCCAGACACAGAATAAACCATCATGCTTATCACACAAAGTTTTATCCTGGGTGGAGACGGAACCGACGACCTCCTGCGTAGCAGTCGGATACACTCCCACCGCGCCACAGAGGCAGTAGTAGTAGAAAAGTATAATAAGTTAACATGCAGGCAAGGTATTAATGGTAAAGAGTCCGACTCACTTCCGCAACGTTTCAAAAAATGATTAATACGAGCGCTCAGTACCATCCATTCAAGATCAAGTACTCATAAGTGCATCGAGGCAGGGCATCACGTCCGCCCACTGCGGTGCGTAGGCGCAACGACGCCATCAGTTCCCTAACAAATACATGGTCGGGCGGGAGAGCGGGTGCTTTGCGGTGTGACTACGTTTCTCACAAAGAAGGCTTAAGGTAATAAACTTGCGGCACTAAATATGCATGTATTATACCTAAAAACATACCTAATTAGAGACATATAGCATAGCAAAAATCGACTTTGTTATATATATACCTTGAAGTTAAAATAACGGTCGCATAGATTTAGGCACTCAAATTAACTTTTAAAATCGGTTACAAGTTTTTTTTAACCAAATGAATTGAAAACGGTTGACGAACGATGAACCTCTGGAGAATTTGCAAAGCGCTGCATCGCCTTCGCATCTCCAATCTGAAAACATAATAATATACTCTACTTACCTAGTACCTACAGAAGAAAAGTAAAATTACTCAACATGAGGTTATTTATTTAGTTTAATGGTCGTCATGCTATTTTTTTTTCTTATTTTATTTGGGGACTTTTGTCCGTTTAGGATATGTCAGTCCCATTAGGCTTAAAGGTTACACATTCATTTATATACACACATCAAAAGTGTCTAGGGATCAACATTATATTTTTGCAATAACTTTTCTCCTGATTGTTTTTTTTTTTTTTATTTCTTTAAGGATTCATCAAATAAAGTGTTTTCGTTTGTCACAGTAACGATAAACCAAGTCACCTTTGCATTAATAAAGAAATTTGCCATTTTCCTAATAAAGGGATTTTTGACATTTGCACCACTAACATTAAAGTTCGAAAAAAAGACTGAAATAACAGTTTTCTTTAAAATTTTATTGGGTAACTTAAACAATTAATAATCCATGTTTCTACCGCGAACACTAACAACACAAGAACATCGGTTTGGCATACTCAAAATGAGTTCATCCAAATCACGCTGTGGAATGGCCGCCCATGTTCGTTGCAACAACAAAAAAAGGTCTTCTTGCGACTGGATACCCTCCATATTCGGCAGAGCTCTTCTCTGTAGCATATCCCATGCATGCTCAATCGGGTTCAAGTCTGGCGACTGAGCAGGCCAGGGCAGGACATTGATGTTAGCTGCGGCGAGAGTCTGTCTTACAACTCTTGCGGTGTGCGGTCGTGCATTATCATGCATTAACTGAAATAAGGGACCGATTTGCACTTGTAGAGGAACGATGACGTCTGATACAATCGTCTCAGCATAAATTTGAGCGTTGAGGTTGCCTCTGATCCAAATCAACTCAGTTCTTCCGCCGATCCAAATACCCGCCCATACCATGATGGTAACACAGCACCACTATAAGGATGGACTTCCTGGCAGGATTTTAATCGCTGTTGGCGTCCAGGGGTTCTCCAGTGTCGTATACGTCTTGTATCCGGTCTCATACCAAAACGAGACTCATCAGAAAAGCACACGAAACGCCATTGTTCTTCTGCCCAATTTCTGTGTTCAAGAGCCCATTGATATCGAATCCTACGATTGTGCATTGCTATAGGTGGTACCCGTAGCGGTCTTCGGGAATGAAGGTTCACTTCATGCAAGCGGTTTCTGACTGTTTGGTCGCTAATTAAGTTCCCTGAAGAGTGATGAAGCCTCACGGCTAACATCATGGCGGTTATTGTTGGACCTCTTCGAGTTAAGATTTGAATGTATCGGTCTTGTCTCCGTGTGGTGCAGCGATACCGTCCTCCATGGCGCTCAGCCACGGTACCAGTGCTTCGGTAACGTGTCCAAAGTCGACTGATAACACTCTGACTTGTATTCAGAGCTAAAGCCACAGTACGTTGCCGGGAACCAGCTTCTATCATTCCCACGGCTCTGAGCATTTCTTCCCTGCTTAAATGACGTCGCCGCTCCATAATAACGTTGGTTTTAATCAGTAGTAGGGAAACAGTAGCACTAATAATGTCTTCAATGCGTTGTATGTTTTTATAGGGAAAATATTGACAGCTGATTTTCATCTTTTACTCGAATTTGATTCACAGTTCCTGATTCAAATTATGAAATGCACCAAAAAGGATCCATATAAATTTATAAAATCATAAATTTATTACAAAGCCACATCTCAATCTCAAGAAATCCGCATAAAAATGCTTGATCCCTAGACACTTTTGATGTGTGTATGTACAATAAAGACTAAAACACATAACCATACTATGGGTTATTACACTGATACAAGGCTAGCTTATAAAACATTTTAGCTTTACTAGATGTTGGTATGCGCAGACAACTCTGAATTTTACCAACATTCAGTCGATTAATATTAAGTCGTCATGCTCTGATCACTGAAACTGTCGCAACATGCTTTTCAGATGTTGATTGCAAATAAGTAATTGTGAATAAATGAACAATATCAATTAAAATAAGTACAAAACACACAAAACATGAGCAGATCTTGTTTCCGTCCTCTGTGGCGCGATGGGAGTGTGTTCGACGGCAACGCCAGAGGTCGTGGGTTCGATTCCCACACGGGGCACCACTTTGTGTGATCCATAAATGGTTGTACCGAGTCTGGGTGTACTTTGTGTCCGTGACTTGCATGTTTGTAAAGTCCTCCGCGACACAGGGCTTGTACCTTAATGCGTTAGTCGTCTTTGTGAACTAACCTTTTTAGTATTATGGTCATAATCACGTTATAACTTTTTGAATTTCTTACGAGGAGCCCTTTAATTTGATTTTCATATCGTAACATCCGAAACAACTTTATTTTTTACAACTCTTTATTTTGACATCTCAGAGCCGCCATGTTGGTTTTTTCCAAACATCACATCTAAGAAGACGTCTTGCATAACTCCGTCTAGTGGTTTAAAAGATATGAGGTAATAAAGAATATTACGTACAAACATTCATAAAAGATACGCGCGATAAACATAACCCTTCCTTGCAGTCGGATAAAAAATCATTAATTTCAGACTACAGAAAAGTGATTTAATTGAAGGAGCCAAAAAGTTGGATGTAAGGAAATTACTTATGTACTAAGCGTAGGTATCATAATATAAATTTAAAAGGATTTATTTGATTTAATAATTTTCGACATTAAACGTAAGTACGTATCTACTGAATAATAAGATAATGACAGATTCTTTTTGAAATCTAAGCATATCTTACAACATTTATTTCTGAAACAAAGTAAACAACAATAAAAAAATCAAAACAGAAATCTATGCCATAATATTTGATGGCAGTCAAGTTACCAAAGAAATAAGTGATCAATCTCAGAATATCGTCATCTCTAGACACTTAATTATCACCATACATGGTTTTATTTAATAACGGTAATAACCACTTCTGATTCTGACATACTAAATCTAAATAATATTGATGATGATAATACTATGAAGGCAAATGTGGCGCTAAACTACGGCCATACGGGAAGTGTATGAACTGTTAATGAATAATTTAATTCAATGATAGCTCATTTTACTGTTATTTTTTTCGTAACTGGTTTTATATTGTATCGCAACTACAATCGAGTGTTACATTTAATGAAGTATACATAACAACCCATTTATAATAATAATAATAATAAATTCATTTATTACAGGTAAAACTTACGTTAAATTACAATTCAATCCATAATAAAAATAAATTTAAATCAATTAATCTATAAATTAAAGAAAAAGTAATAATTTAAAAATAGAATGAAATAAAAAACCAAAATAGAAAAAAAAAATGATGTCCCACTACTAGGCACGGGTCTCCCCAATGAACTCACTTATTATACTTACTTATTTATAGGTTGGCAATCGCTGTAAGGCTTTAAAATACGCAGAGGACGCTGCTCATCCTCTGGTGTGTAATCTCTTAGACAGCTTGACGACACCCATGGGAAGAGATAGATGAAGTATGATTTTTTGTAAATCATATCTTCATACCTATTTTGGCCATAGTGGCCAGTTTTATAAGAGACTAGCTAACTAGGTATGCATAAGAAGTCATACAAGTGTGCACTCTATTCCCTTACTCTCATAGCCCGATGGAACGGATATTCGAGACGTCCTAAGTGATAATTTATGTTTCACATACCTACCTACCCCCGGTTATGCAAATAGAGATAGATACTACCTTCGCGACGTGCTTAAAAGTCTTTCTGTCGCCACTATCGCCGAGTCTAGGTTTACTTTGTATCCGTGACTTGTATGTTTGTAAAGTCTCCCGCGACACAGGGCTTGGAACATAATGTGGGAGTCGTCTTTACAGCATACTCTCACAAAAATAACATCGTCTTAAACCTGAGTAGCGTTTGAGTATTCAGCCCATAAGTGATTAACAGATCTTTGAGCCTTGATGGTAAATAGTTTCTATAGCCTATGCTAGCATCAGCAGTCGTGACTATGTGCCTTGTCACTCCCATATGATACGAAAGAGATAGCAAGGTCAAAGTTATTAAAGCTATCAGTCAAGCTATCAGTGCCTTAAGTATTAAAAGAAGTTCTTAACAATGTAGTTTATAGCCCAGACAGACCCGTACGCCGCCAAAGTGAGGCGAATCATTGAGAGCAATTGATATGCAACAAGCGAGTCAATCGCACGGCAGCTGCTATATTGCATTAATCAATCACTTTGATTATTACACTGTATGAATAAGCTGTTTTGTACTCTCAAATGTACCTACACCTCCTTCACTCATTGGAAATAATATGTAATCCACGCGTCTATTGTAAAGTATCTCTACGTAGGCATTTCTGGAGGATAATATAGTAGGTACTAGATTCGCTACTTTATCGAATTGTGTTTAGGTTTATTTTTAAATACATGGATCGCGCATTTCTAGAAATCTTGTTGACCCTTCCAGCTTAGCTTATTTGCTAGTGTTAGTAGTAGGTAAATATAATAGGTGGGTGTCTAACCCGCGATTTCTCGATTGCGAATCCAATGCCTAACATAGTCTTGCCTTTTGAATCTATCGGTAAATTATTCGAATTATTTGGGTATAGGTAGGTATCTATGCATTAATTAATCGTGTTTTCACTGACAGTAAGTTAGTTATAATTTAAGTACAAATAAACGGGCAAGTGCATGTCGGGCCACGCACAATGTGGGGTGCCGTAGTTCCCCCCCCCCCCCCCTCAATGCGAATATTGTGGCTTAAGAAGTGGGCTTTCTGTTGTTTTTGTTTCATACTTACAAAGTTATATCTATTTAATACTATTTTTCAATAGAATTTGTACGAAAATATTGTTACTTCTCATCTCATATGATTTTCCTTTTATATACTATCAACCATTTAGCTGGCAGGGGGGGGGGGGGGGGGCGCTTGACTCTAACAAAAAATTGCACTTTAAAGCTTAATTGCCATTATGGCTACGGAACCCTAAAAAACGGGTAAAACTATGTAGAGCGTTTCCTCTCTTAGGTAAATATCTATTACTGAAGTATGTGCACACATACTAACGCGCAATTTATTCGCGCGTGTAAAAATGATCAAAGTTTTTGTATTCATTCACATTTCTGTACTACTTACAAAATGTTTAAATCCATCCGTACGTTTCACTAATGCCGGAAAGCCAGATTGGATGTTTGTCAGAGTGTAGCAGTGGTCGATATGTTATCAGACATAACCCAATTCGCACCATCTGCCCCTATTCCAATAGATATCATTATGATACTCTACTATCTTTGGTTGTCCCATATGTGACAAAATATATTCGACAGCAATAATGAATTAGCCTATTTAATTTAAAATTTGCCTAATTTTGTTATATAGTAAGTGTTTTAAATAGGTACATTTAATTTGATATACGAAATAGTTATATATTTAAAATAATTACTAAATTTGAGGTACATTTTCCCCTTTTATTAGGTTTATATTTCTCTTTTTTTAATATTCATCTTTATTTTAAATAAAATACATATATTGGGGATGTCGCTCGACAAATATAAAAACAGTAATTTAATCATATTGTTAATATTCTTTTGAAAGTATTTTCCTCTTAGTAATACATTTTATTAAACACTAACAGACGCCTCGCGATTTCACCCGCGTAGTTCCCGTTCCCGTGGGAATACAGGGATAAAAAATAGCTTAAGTCGCCCGGGGTTAGTGTAGCTTCACAACGATGTAAAAATTTTTCAAATCCGTCCAGTAGTTTCGGAGCCTATTCAATACAAACAAACTATCAAATTTTTCCTCTTTATAATATTAGTATAGAAGTATAGTTATAGAAGTAATAGATATAGAAGTATAGAAAACTAGTTCATATTTTTTTAATTATTTTTTTTCATACACATTACCATTGTTTTAATAGCTCAAAAAATTTATATACATAATTATAATACATCTAACAATTAAACAAGATATTTACAGAATTAAAATAAAATAAAAAAGGAGAGCAGAACCGTTTAGGCGTCAAAGAATTCCTCCCCATCGATGACAACAGGTAACGTTCCTAGAAGGCCAGATTTTTTAAAAGTATTAAATAAAGTGTTAAATTCTCTTTAGCTTTAACTAATCAAAGATCAAATTAAAATTGTCAGTGTGAAAAGAAATGGTTTTCATCGTACTACAAACACGCTTTGTTACAAAGCGAATACCGAGAGTACAAAAATTTGGTCGGCACGCTCGCGTTCCGAACTGGCTCGTTTCTTTTATTACTTTATTTTTTGTGGCAGGTCTTTATGCGGCTGGAGTTTTATACTTTTTTGTTGTGGTCCAACCTTGTACGGAGTGCAGCCTTCGTTAGCGCGTGCAAGGTCATCGACGCAGTCACTTAGTCGCCCAGTCATCCTTCATCTTTGTCCACGCAAAGCAAAAACGAATAAAGTTCACAGTCCACTTAACGTCTGTCTATTTTAAGTAACATTCAGCTCCATAGTCTAAATTCAGTCCATTCGTCTCGCTCGTTACGAAAACCAGTCAATCAATTAAATAATTAAAAACGTGATAAAATAAAAAGCTTGTAAAACATTTACGAGTATCCAATACGATGGCAATTATATCATCTATGCATTATTGCTTAATTAAACATTAAAACATTAATTTTATTCAATCTTTATTACTTCGTCCGTAACTGGTAATAAAGATAGGAAAGGTACGGCTTGCGTTATTTTGTCCCCTTATCACATAAAGATAAATGCACAGATAATCCTGCTGTTATCGTTAGTATACAACTCCCTCCGTTTGTTCAAAACTCAAGGTTATCATTGTAGTGAAAATACTGCTTTACCAGACTGTTGTTACGCGTAGGTGTAGGTAGAATGACACGACAAGCAACCTATATGGATAAACTACTGACTGTAATACATAATGTCTTTATGCCATACTAATATTATAAAGCTAAAGAGTTTGTTTGTTTGAATGCGATAATCTCAGGCGTAGTTTCTGAGATTACTTTGAATTAGAGAACTATTTCACTGTTGGATAGCCCATTCATCGGCAAAGGCTATAGACAGTATAATATCACGCTGCCACCAAAAGGAGCAATGAAAAATGTTGCCAAAACGGGGAAAATTTACACAAACGAAGTTGCGGGGGTCAGCTAATATGATAAGTAATGAATAGCTAAGGCACTGTAGTCATATAATATAGTAGTAACATATATGTCTATATCAATTCAATTATGAAAACTATTGTAGGTACTTACAGGAAAGTAAATAATGTTCTGGTAACGAAAACGAATGTGTCGTAATTTGTATTGTCATTCGTCAAAGAATAACTTATAATTTAATGATTGGTTCATTGTTTTTCATTGACTAAAACATACAGTTGGAGTTATAATACCTTGTCTGCCCGTAAAAATGCGTTTACAAACCATGAGTTGATTGTAAGCCGTCCATCTTCAATTCATATTTGTTCATGACGAGTCGTTGTAACTCGCGCCGGCAAAGTTCCATTTAAAAAGCGATTTAGCAAGGTAGGCGACACGACATGATATTTTCTCCTCAAATGAGCTGAGTTCCCAGGCTATTGTCGACAAGCCGCCTTTTAAGGAGACCCCGCACACCACTACAGGCGGATCTCAAACCAGATTCTTACGTTTAATCTCACCAGTTTTTCGGACAAGTTGTACTTACGCTGATAACTTTATTTATTATGAAAAATATTTTGCGGCAATTTTACCCCTTTTTTGGTTAGCTATAATTATATCCAAGAATGGCTATCGGTAGACGTTACATGTGAAAAATTATTTGTAATTATTGGATCATATAATAATATGTTATTTATTTAAGATTGCAGATACCTAATTGCGTTTTATGTAAGTATGTAATTTCGAAAATATGTTTGGAAGGACGTGTCGTTGGTAAAATTTAGGTACCATAGTGCCTCACTTGAATACGCTTTAGAAAGAATATTAAGTATTAATCTTTGACGAAGAGTTAGCGGCTTTGGAGGCAATAAAGTGTTCTGCGAGATATAAATCGCAACTCCCTGTGAAGGCACAGCCGCGGCGTGCCGAGGGGCGCACATTCCCTCTAATTGGACGTCTGCCCGGCTTCGCCCAGTATGGCATCAGACCTCAGTACGACACTGACCACTTTCACTACCTGCCATACTTCGAGTTCTTTTGCGAACAAACTGGATTTTTACTGACCCATAAAAACAACATTAATTTTAATGTAATCTTTTCCAATATTGAACATATGCTGCAACATAAATATAATCTAAATCAATGTTTTTACTGCTTTGACATTAAACCTTATGCCATTATAGGTGAAGATGTTTTTACTAACGAATATTAAGAATCTCACATCCAATTCATACATTCCCACTGTGTGTTTCAAATGAAATATGAAAGGAATGCTATAAAATAGTTGGTGGGAACTCCTAGGATGTCACACGAATTTTATGAAACGATTAATTTTATTCATTAGTTATGTATTAATGGGACTATAACTTACAAAAGCAATCTGCATTGTCCAAATGTCCGCGTCCTTAGAAACAATAAATTCTGTGTTAGAATTTTAGAAGCGATGTTATAAAAATTCCTTAAACTTACATGACAATAATTCTTTCGTTGCATTTTATGTTTTGGTCTTTTATTTTTATGTTGTGAGTCGCGCGTGATTGAAACTGCGTCGAAGGAACAATAGAGTGTTATTGAAATAACTGAAGCTGGCCACTGTAGCTGTGGGCAGTAACCCGCGGGGTTATTGTCAAGAGGTTTTATTTCGTTCTCAATACATACAATTGTATTAGTTCAAGGTTGCCTTATAAGTCATTGACTTCAAACCACTTCAAGATTCGTTCCGCTGCCAATTTTCTAACATGCTTCACATTTAGAAGTAATATATCATGTTTTAGAAATTGTTGGAACGAAGATTAAAGAGACTATAGCTCTCTATATTCTCTATCGTAAATATTATTTACGTAACGAGAATGGGGAACAATAAAATTGAAGCATAATAAGATTTCTAGTTCGGACGGTACAAAGAGGTCTACATATCGCGTCGACTCGTTTTACACCTAGTTAGGCGTGCTTCTCTTACCGGCGGCGGTGGGCTATTGTGTTGCCCCTCTTGTAATGGTAAATAGATGCCCCGAGGCCAACTCCTGCACATCATGGGATTGGCTCTTAGGCTTGTTAGTGTTTTAATGTTGCTATTATTACTGGCTATTGTTAGGTATCGGTGTGGTTTCAGTTGAATAGATGCCTCATAAGAAGTTGGTTTCGATTGATTTATTTGAAAATGCCTAGTCTTGCAATTTCAGTCTTAAAATAGATTCTTTGAACGATTTTATAAAGCTTAATAAAAACAAAATACTCTCATTAATACTGCCTAGTAAGAAAAAATAATAATAATTGTTTAAGGTTTGAACACAATATTGAAATAAGTTCGCTTCCACCGTTTTCCAGCTCCAAAAGTTTTTAAGTAACACCTCGTTCATAGATCATTATCCTAACAAACAAGGGGGTCAGGTAGCCCCTGACTGTGCGGAGTCGTATTTAGGGGATCTGAGAGGCTTAGTTTGTCTCGAGTACTTACAAGAACAATAGGGTGTTCTTTCCTTCGTATAAAAAAATGAGCGAAGCCTCTTGTCTCTGATTGTAGGGGCAAAAATGTATATTCATTGGATTATCGACACTTCAGAGCATTATATAAAAAAATTGAGTCGTAGTTTCTTTTCTATGTTATCGAAAATTTTAGGTAGCCAAGTATAAGGGTTACAGTTGTAACTCGTTATAACTATAAAATTGCTCTCCGTCTCAAAAAAAGACGTCTGCACATACACTACACATATATATTTTTAAGACGACTCCTGCAGTACAGTATAAACCATGTGTCGCGGGGGACTTTACAAACATACAAGTCACGGACACAAAATACATCCAGACTCAGAACAACAATTTGTGGATCACACACAGTGGTGTCATGTGTGGCAATCGAATCCACGATCCTCTTGCGTAGCAGTCGGACACACTAAACCGCGGCACAGAGGCAGCCATGTGTCATTATTGTAAATATTTTTTTGTTGATATTTTATTGCTAACTAAAAGTAGTTTAGTTCGTATGTAGCGATACGACGACAAAACCGAATGGGCGCGGAGACAGCCGAGCCTTGCCGAATGAATTACTAGCACGTAATTTTTCAGCAATAGTAAGTGTTATGACACACAAAAATATTCAAATGACACCTATTAGGCGGCCCATAGACAGTCAATCTAAATCGCGATACCTACGCCATTTATATCAATGAGTGCCGCCCGTCAGTCATCACTCATCAGATTTAGCGTTGGTATTGATATTATCAAAGCCAATACAAAACAAGAAAATCTAAGTCATAAATATTAAAATATTCCTGCAAAAGGCTAATTTATCGAATTATTGGTTGTAACGTAGTCTATACTGTGTATGATACAGCTATTTATTAAGTGGTATAAAGTACCTAAGTGGCATTTATAAATTACCTTTAGGGAAATATTTGAATCGATACTAATATTATAAAGCTAAAGAGTTTGTTTGTTTGAACGCGATAATATCAGGAACTATTGATTCGAATTGAAAAAATATTTTTGTGTTGGATAGCTCATTTATCAAGAAAGGCTATATAACATCACGCTACGATCAATAGAAGTGGTGCAGCAATGAAAAATGTTGCATTAACGGTGAAAATTTACGCATACGAAGTTCCCAAATGTACTCTGTGGGGTCAGCTAGTTATACAATAAGGATCATAGATATCTTTTGTTTTTAAACGGCTGTTTGAATACACTTGTGATGGTGCCAGTACAGATGTCAATTGTAAGTGTGTGAATTGGTGGTTTTTGTGGAAGTATCTATGTGTGTGTGTAGACAGGAAACGGAGGATACGTTTATTTATTCATCTGTGGATATGAGTTTTTGATAGCTCCCACCTAAATTGTTAATAGCAATATAAATGTTTACAGATATCTTGAATATTTTGAATTTACGTAAGCATTTGGCTAGGCTATATAGTTCCAGAGCCTAGGGGAAATTGAATATTTTATCGATAGGAATAAACCTAATTGAATAAAATCTTAAATTTCTCTATGGTATACTCGAAAATGCATTTATTGGTATACGATTTTCAACAGTGAGCAATACTCTTAATGATGATGATGATCTTTGTTATACTAGTAAGTAGGTAAGCTACTTAGAATTTAGAAATACACGAACCTTACCCAGTAATATAATGCAGCAAAATCTTTAAAATTAAACTCTCTAATTTTCTAATGTCCACACGCTGTCAGTAAAACTTGTCAATCAAGGTCGCAATTATTTATCTAACATGATTAACGGGGCGGATATTAATTCATTATGCCTTGGTACGAGTTGTCACTGATAAGTTTAAGAATCTTGTTCCATCAGCCAGACTGCTTTCATAAAACATGATCCGAGCTAGCGATGTCGACATGAGCTATTGAAGCTTAAGTAGTTATTGGTACTTATAGAAAAACAGATCAGTTTTAACGGAATTCCGATTTGAATTTTAAATGAGGCAACAGATGAAGTATTTTTTCATTCATTTTAAAAGATAACTAGCAAACCTGTTAACCCCTCCAACTAAGCTCATTGGCTTGTGTGAGGAGTGGGATTCGAACCTGCGACCTCACGATTGAGAGTCACGATTGATGCCTTATAGTCATTTCTTGCCAAGAGCATGAAAGAATAGAGAAATTTGAGGTCTAGTAACATATTCCAGATAGGTGGTTCAATTCCGGCCCCGTTTTGGCTACGAAAGTCTCGGGTTCGATTCCTAGGTCTGGACTTCAAATTTTTCTATCTTTCAAAAATACAATTATTGTATTCGATGCCTTAGCCATTAGGGTACCACTGGACATACTCTTTTACAAATCTACAAAAGCTAGTGTAACTTGAACTCCTCTTTACGTTTATAAACTTATACTTATTTGTAAAATAAAATAATGATTACTATAACTATAAGAAAAAAATCGAGTGTTTGATTCAATTTGATCGTGTATATCAAGCCTAACAATGTTAACTGACAGCCCTATATCATCTACGTCACATTAGTCGTCAGTAATTGGACAAACCGTTCGACTGTCAGTACGTAACCTTTTAAGGCTTGACTTATCAGGGTTACCACAGCTCATCTGTTCAAGGTCTGACCTTTTGTGCATCAGATATACTTATCCGTTGATGTAATTTGAAATAATTGATCTGTTTGTTGCTTTGTAGGGTTGATGGTAATAAGTGTGCCCTTGAACCTTCGTTGAATTCTTAGAGTTCATGTAGGAATTGTTCGGGTATAAAATACATTTGAAGTAATGTAAGACGGTAGCTACGTCTTTCTAACATTTATACAAGGTGCGTCGTAATTCAGGAGCATAGTAGTAGGATATATATTTTTTTACATAACTAGCAATGTCGCACATGATAAGCAATCTTGTTAACCCCTCCAGCTAAGCTAAATTGGGTATGTTAGGAGTGGGTTCACGTCAGTAGTATAATGGGTAGGATTCGAACCTGCAGCCTCTCGATTGCGAGTCGGATGCCTTAACCATTAGGCTACCGCCGCTTACGTAAAATTATCACATGGACATTAAGCCTAGCCTAGGTTTAAGCTACAAGTTATTAATGAGCAAAGCGCTATCAAAGAATTTCGAATTATATTGCACCCAAAACGTATTGCTACCACATGCGTTGTTGCTGCCTTACTTCACCGCGCGGACCTAAAATCTTGGACCGGCTCGGACCACTTTGTTCTAAAGGTATTCCGAATTCTGCGTACATTTGTGTGTTCCTCAAGCGAAGAAGATTACTAACAGCTTTCCTTCTCTACTCTCTGCTTTTTAGGGTTTCGTACCCAAAGGGTAAAACAGGACCTTATTACTAAGACTCCGCTGTCTGTCTGTCACCATGCTGTATCTCATGAACCGTGATAGTTAGACAGTTGAAATTTTAACAGATGATGTATTTCTGGTGCCTAATCACACTAATAATATAAAGGTGAAAGTTTGTGAGTATGTGAGTGTGTATGTTTGTTACTTCTTCACGTCTTAACGGCTGGAGCGATTTTAATAAAATTTGGTATGGAGTTAGCGGACACCCAGAATTAACACATAGGCTAATAAACCGCGGGTAGCATCGCGGGGCACAGCTAGTAACAAATAAGTATTAAAAACAAAATAAATATTTAAGAAAGGCTCCCATACAGTAAACATGACTTTTTTAGCTCGTTTTTGCTTGATATTGATAACGGCAACAGGTAGACGCTTAAAATATTCACAGAAAATTGTTATATGATTCCCTTTAAAAATAAATAATTTAATTGAAATAAAATTACTATTGAGGGGGGGGGCTCCCCCTCTCCGTCAGCTTCTACACAATATACATGATTTTTTGCCGTTTTTATAAATAATGGTACGGAACCCTTCGTGCTTCTTTTTGACAAACTTAACTGTCAACGCAAATCCAAATGACTAGCTAACTTGGCGCTATTTACTATTCTATAGACCATTTAGATTACCTGTGCTAAAGGTATTTCACATGAACAGGCAGTACAAGACCGTAGTATTGACGTACCGTCCACTGTAACATGCGCTTGCGTTTAGACGCATCAAACTACCGACTTGTTTCACTACTGGAATACGAGTTGATTGCTGTATTTATCTCCTAACTGTTTCTAAAGTGCAATTAATCATTCAATGCTTGAGAAATTGATGGCTACAGCAATAAAATTAAGGATTATATATTTCTAAAGTAAGTTATTGCTAAGTATGCTAGTGCATCCCTGATTACCCGATTAGGTATACTAAGAATATTTCTGTCGCTACAATTCACCTTAAAATGACAGAGTCGGCATGAGATTTAAAATTTAAGTTCCTTTTCAGTATTTTGCAAACTCAGTCCTTCGATAATTGACATTAAAACCCTTAACCTTTTGGTTTTTCTTCAGAGATTTGTCAGTAAACAAGAATTCTTAACACACCTTCTACTTACTTGTTACTACTCAATGCCACATTGCTAGTTATCTTATTTAAAAAAAAAAAAACAAAAAACTTGATTATCCCATAAATTATTGTTGTAGTGTGAGTTTAAATGTTTTAATTTAAATGCCATTTTCATATTACGCTATCGCGAATATCTAAAGACCAAAGTGGGTTGATATCTTGAGAAAATGTATAGCGAGTCCAATTAAGTTGTCGGTTCGTGCAAGGAGTTACTGCGGTGACCGGTGTCACCATAACTTGGTCACATTATGAACAGTTAGTTACATGGCGTTAACGGTGCCCGGCGTAACCACTAAGGATTGAATATCACCTCTGAACGGTATCTATTAGGTTTAATGTTACTACATGAATCTTAAAGATTTATTTTTACAATGACTATCTATACTAATATTATAAAGCGGAAGAGTTTGTTTGTTTGTTTAAACGCGCTAATCTCAGGAACTACTGGCCCGATTTGAAAAAATCTTTTTTTGTTGGATAGCCCATTTATCGTGGAAGGCTATAGGCTATATAACATCGTGCTACGACTAATAGGAGCGGAGCAGCAATGAGAAATGTTTAAAAAACGGGGAAAATTTACGCAGACGAAGTTGCGCGGGACAGCTAGTTAATAATAATTATGTTTGACTGGCCTGTTGGTCTAATGGTTACTCTGACTTCTAAGCTGGAGGTCGTAGGTTCGATCCCCACCCAGGATAAAACTTTGGGAAGAGCATGATGGTTTATTCTGAGTCTGGGTGTAATGTATCTAAAATATGTATGTATTTAAAAAAAATTACGTATGTTTAAAAAATATTTATAGGTTGCCATTGCAGGAACAAGCTTTGCTTTAAATGTTATTATGTACATTAAGCTAGATTACCTTACGAACTAATTATATACAAACTATTAACATTATTTACAACTTACCTAGTAAACTACAAAAAAAAGGACCAAGCATAGCTACAGTGTAATCACTGTAGCTATGCTTAGTTTGGAATCCGATGACATTGTGTGAATTGTCCCAAGATATTATAAATATTGTAATTATATATATTACTAGCTGACCCGCGCAATTTCGTCTGCGTAAATTTTCCCCATTTTTGCAACATTTTTCCTTGCTGCTCTGCTCCCATTAGTTGTAGCGCGATGTTTCTGAGATTATCGCGTTCAAACAAACAAACAAACAAACTCTTCTCTCTCTTCTAATATTATAGTATAGTTATAAATGTTAGGGGTGGACAACCCTTATCACTTAGGAGCATGAATAATAGACAGTAATTTTCCCTTTTTTCTTTTTTCTTCCTTTTTTTTTATAACATTTTTCATTGCTGCTCCGCTCCTATTGGTCGTAGCGTGATGTTATAACCTAGCCTTCCTCGATAAATGGGCTATCCAACAATAAAATATATTTTCAATGCGGCCCAGTAGTTCCTGAGATTATCGCGTTCAAACAAACAAACAAACTCTTAGGGGGATGAAAAATAGATGTTATCCGATTCTCAGACCTACCCAATATGCACACAAAATTTCATCAAAATCGGTCAAGCCGTTTCGGAGGAGTATGGCAACGAAAACTGTGACACGAGAATTTTATATATTAGATTTTTCTTTTCTTAATTCATAGTAGGTACGTGAGAGGCAGACCAAACATGTTTTAAATTGCAGAGGTCGGGGACTATATTTTTTAAAATTGCGTTGGCAATAAAGGACTCTTGTGATAGTATTTTATTCCGACATTTTATATTAAACATAGCTTATATTATATTAGTTAGAGTAAATAAGTTAACACATTGATACAGGTGGTCACGTCACCTTGACTTACAAAAACACATTTACGTAATAAAAACCTAGAAAGTAATCCGCCCAACGCTTTACCATCCGCGGTTTAGGGTTGCCATTTGAGTTTAATGAAAAATTAAATGATAATGCGTCATCAAAATTGATACCTACTAATAGGGTAGGTATAAAAAATACCTGCCTGGTATTTCTAGGGGTACAGTGAGTCTGAAATGAAACTATATATGCTGGGTAGGTATTTATAGTGGCTATAATAATAATAATAATAATATCTTGGGACAACTCACACAACGCTATCTGATCCCAAACTAAGCAGAGCTTGTACTATGGAAACCAGACAACTGATAAACATACTTATATATTTCTAAATAAATACATATTATAGACAAATAACACCCAGACACAGAATAAACCATCGTGCTCATCACACAAAGTTTTATCCTGGGTGGGGATCGAACCCACGACCTCTTGCGTAGCAGTCGGATACACTCCCACCGCGCGCAGCTATATATGCTGGGTAGGTATTGATTGTGGCTATCATTACTAAGAGTAGATTAAAGGACTTTAGGATCCACAAATAACGTACAAATAATGAGAAATTAAGTATTATATCAATTGTTAGTGACAATATTAATAGAATAACAACATACAATATTGACTATATTGAATGTTCTGCCAAGTCCATTCAAAATTATTACTAATATTATTTATTACAAAACCTAACATCTAGTAACCCTAATCGCCTGCGACTAGTTTTTCCTACTCATTGAGTCTCGCGCAGATCCGTTACTCGATGCATGCGCAGAACTGACCAGTTTTTAACTATTTACCACATTTGTACAATGTTATTCGTTTTATATAACTGTGTTTCTAATGGCTTTAAGTTTTTCTTGACTGGTATCGAGGGCGCATCCATTATAGACCATGAATCAGGTACGACGATTGTACTCGTGTGTACCGTTTCAGTACATTTTTTAATCGATTTATCATTTCTATCGTTTACATTATTCATAATTTCATTGTGGAACGATTGTAAGTCCTTGAATCGATAAAATGAGAATGAAATTGTTGTTAATGTTATTCATAGAGCTATTTATTGAATGTCTATTGAAATTTATTTGTATCTTTGTGGAGTGCGTGTTCGTAGTTAATGGATACATAGGGCGATTGAATAATTGATTTGTTATCTACTTAATTAGATTTTAGTGTTTTGTATTATGCCAATAAAATCGATTGCAACTTACTTGTTTGTTCGAAATTCCAAAGAAGAGAGATAGAGAAAAGTCAATGAGGTATGAGTATGTCTACTTCTTTTCTCCGAAACGTAACTTCGTAAACGAACGGTTTATATTAGGTAATTTTTAAGAGGCATTTCGCATTCACTAGTTAGTGATCTGCATTTTCAAGCGCTTATTTACCGTTATGAAATACTTTTACACTATCGAATACATGATAAAAATAGACCAATATTTAATATCTTTCTAACGCATTCCATACAGTTATTTCAAATTTGCGAAACGGTTCCTAAGTCTGATAATACATTTTTGAACACAAAACGCTCGTATCTTTATACCATTTTCGTGAACTAAGTAATGGCTTGTGAGGTTTTATATTGAACTAGCTGTCCCGCGCAACTTCGTCTGCGTAAATTTTCCCCGTTTTTGCAACATTTCTCATTGCTGCTCCGCACGCTGGTCGTAGCGTGATGTTATACCTATAGAATTTTTCAATTCGGATCAGTAGTTCCTGAGATTACCGCGTTCAAACAAACAAACAACCTTTTCAGTTTTATAATCTATACTAATATTATAAAGCGGAAGAGTTTGTTTGTTTGATTGTTTGTTTGTTTAAACGCGCTAATATCAGGATCTACTGATCCGATTTGAAAAATTCTTTTTTTGTTGGATAGCCCATTTATCGAGGAAGGCTATAGGCTATATAACATCGCGCTACGACTAATAGGAGCGGAGAAGCGACGAGAAATGTTTCAAAAACGGGGAGAAATTACGCATACGAAGTTGCGCGGGACAGCTAGTATTAAATAATAATATCTATACTAATATTAAAAAAGCTGAAATGTTTGTTTGTTTGAACGCGATAATCTCAGGAACTACTGGTCCGAATTGAAAAAATATTGTTTTGTTGGGTAGCCTATTTATCGAGAAAGGCTATAGGCTATATAACATCTCGCTAAGATCAGTAGGAGCGGAGCAGCGATGAAAAATGTTGCAAAATCGGGGAAAATTGACGCATACGAAGTTGCGCGGGTCAGCTAGTAGATTAAATATACAGAGTAACTGCATAGTTAAATTATATCTATACTGGTATCATAAATGCAAAAGTTTTGATGTATGAATGGATGTTATTTAATCGCGACAGCGACGAAAGATGAACTTTAGAACAGAGACAGATCATAGTCTAAAATAGCACATAGTCTACTTTTATCCAAAACGTTTTTGTGGAATAAACTTGATTTGAAAATTTTCACGCGAACAAAGTCGCGGGCAACATATAGTATTATTTAAACTTACAGGCTTACAATGCTCAGTACATTTACTTGTGCCTGAGTCAGTTTGTAGCTGTATCTAATAAATTATAGAAGACCTCAAGGTTGAAATAGATTAGTATGCATTAGCGGGGCTCGTTATTCATAATGATGCGCGTATGATATCATTTTATGGGCTAGACTTAACGCAATTATATAGAGAGGAAACGTATTGGTTAGTGATAAAAAGCTAACGAGAGATGCGCTGATATTTTAGTAAAGTAATTATGTTTGTTTTTTATTCTAAAGTGATCAGACTGACTATTCATTAGAGCAGCGGGTCAATTCACGTATTTAAAGCAGTGCAGTTGCAGTTAAGTTTCGATTAAAATGGCCATTTTGTAACTTTGGGATCGATCTTAAAAACGCTTGCGCACCGTACTAGATTGTCATTATTGCGCTCTCGAGACGCATACTTGACGCAAGCGTATTTGAGATCGATCCCAAAGTTACAAGAATACTAAAATGGACGTTTGAATCGAAACTTAACTGCAACTGCACTGCTTTAAATACGTGAATTGACCCCTTGAATCACGAGTTTCTTTGCTCAAATCCATTCACCTAACCTATACCTAATAATTCAATATCAGACTACAGCCTTATAATTTTTCGATTTCTATTGCCAGGACACAGACCTCCTGTCCAAGAAAGATACTGGAAGTCACTTTCAGAAATTTTGCTTCACATTCAGATTGTTCTTGTGGACTTTTCCTTCCTTAACAGATTTTGAGGCAAACAATGTTACAGTTCTCATAAAAATACCTTATATGCTGGTAGTTTATTTTACTTAATTTGTTGTTGTTTTGTTTCCACTATTGCTAACAAAAACGTTCTTAGTCATCAACTGTCCGTCTTGAGCTGTCCCCCATAGGTGATGCAATGGGCTTGAAGATGTGCAGATTGTTTGGAAAGTTGTAAACAATTTACAAGTAAGGTGTGACTTTTAAGTGATATTTTATGAATTTCTTTTCACCAACTAATTGGATATTAAAACTGAAGATCTTCCGCCTGTTTGTATCATAAGTTTTCTATTTAAAAGCACAATACTAAGCTTTCCAACAGTTTCTAAGGAATGATGACGCTGTAAAAGTTTAGTTAAGCAGTTAAAATTTACTGTCGGTCAACGTGGTATATGCTTGTTAAGATTACTTGGAATGACCTTGCCTATTACTGTAACTGCTGTGAGGTGTATCCAAGTCTATTTACAAACACAGATTTTTTTTTTGATCGTAAATAACTAAAAAAACTTAGATATTTTTATATTTATACAAGCTGACCCGCGCAACTTTAAAAACCTGCGTAAATTTTCCCCGTTTTTGCAACATTTTTCATTGATGCTCCGTTCTATACAACAGCTATGGAACAGTGAAAGAATTTTTCAATTCGGATCAGTAGTTCCTGAGATTACGACGTTCAAACTAACAAACAAACTTTTCAGCTTTTTAATATTAGTATAGATCAATATAATTATATCCAACTTAACCGAATGAATTAAATTGCATTGTCTTCATATTTTAAGTAACTTATTTAAAAGAGCCCTTTTTATTTCATAAATTTCTTTAAATTTATTTAAATAAATTTATGAAATAAATTCTTAAATTCTCGTTGAGTTATAGGTATTTTTAACCGACTTCAAAAAGGAAGAGGTCCTCAATTCGGATGTTTTTTTTATGTATGATGGGGTATAACTCCGTGCTATAAACGGATTTTCAAAATTATTTTTTTGTTCGAAAGAGATTTATTCCGAAATGGTAGTAAGATCGTAGATCTGATGATGAGTTTCGGAGACAGATAACGAAACTCCTCAGAATGCCAGCAAATCAACCGTGATTAAAGTCGGTTAGATGTTTTTTTAGTAAAAAAAGTATTTTCTTTGGAATTCACTTCAAACATTCAGTTAAAGGTCTCTAGTAGATCTAAAGATCTATAGTAGAATGAATTTTTGATGTAGCTAATTCGTATGTCAGTAAGTTTGAAACGAGAATTTTCATTTTGAAATAATTTAATTGAGTAAATCTTCTTTACTTAGTTGTCTTTATTTATTGCCAGGATTGGTTTAAAAAATAACACTGCTATTACAAAGACCGGTCGTATGACGTCATCCTGGAGTCTTCAGTTATTTTTGGCTCATGTGTCGTGAGTATGGTATGGGGAATAATTATTTATGTTCATTCTTTTTGTGGAAAAAATATTGTGTTTTGTTCTCATGCGGTTATTCTTACCATGTTAAGAATGTTGTCATTCGGTGAGGTCTTGGCTAAGAATAGCAATAGGTCATCATTTCTTGTGGGTGTTGTAAGAAATACTAAAATATTGAGTGATACATGTTTTGCCGCGTATTAAACAACTCTAGTAGGTATTAAATTTATGATACTAGTTACCTACCTAACTTCAGTTACTTATTGCTAGGGAAGAGACGATTTGTTCCTGATTCGTCATATTCCAAATTGGTCATCTTCCAAACACGACACTTTCCAAACTAGTCATATTCCAAACTAGTCATATATTAGATTCGTCATCTTCCAAATTTGTCATACAATGTACATTTGCCTGCACAAATTAATTCAATAAATCCTTTGTGGTAAATTTTATGATAAGAACCTATTTATATGAGTGTTACTTGTCTATCATGAAGTTAATGTCATTGTCACTTTATTATTTATATTGAGTGAATATAATTTTAATGAAATAAAAAGATGGCTTCTAATAATAGTACGCACGAAGAAATGCATTTTATCGCAAGTGAAAGAGGGAAAAAGTTACTTTTGTATTCTGGATACAAATACAGTCTACACAAAAAAAATAAAAATGGTACTGTTACATGGAGATGTACAAAAAGGGGTGAGTGTGCAACTTCCATTACTGTAAATGATAATAATGTCGTCATGAGGCAGCCTAACCATGTATGTAATCCGGAGTTTATGAAGTTAGAGGCTGACAAATGCTTTGATAATATGAAATTGGCAGTCACCAATAATTTCGCACCTATACCAAAAATATTCGAGAAAATTGAACAAGATTTTATAGAACTTAATGGAGAATCTTCTCTGTCGGAGCTACCGATATGGAAAAATAAAAAAAGTACTTTATACAATGTCAGAAACAGATTTCTTAATGTGCGAAAATACACATATGATAAAGTAAGCGATGTTTTGATCCCAGAACAGCTATCCAAAGATTTTTTAATTTGTAGTGACGGACTTGACGATAAAATTTTAATATTTTCATCGCCCACTGCTTTGGACTTTCTATCAAAGACTGAACATTATTACGCTGATGGTACATTTAAGGTTGCGCCACCCCCTTTTAACCAACTCTATAGTCTTCATGCAAATTTGGAGTCAAGTGTTATAAATTCATATTTTGTACCACTCGTTTATGCGCTTTTACCAAGCAAAAGTGAAGAGATTTATCGGCGTTTATTTTTCCTTCTAAAAGAAAGGTTTGGTTTAAATATCACCAAGTTTAAGTCTGACTTTGAGTTAGCTGGTATAAACGGTTTTTTATCAGTATTTCCGAACGCAACAGTAACAGGATGTTATTTCCATTACCAAAAAGCCTTATGGAAAAAATCTAAGGATTGTGGAGCATTCGCTACTGAAGAAGGCAGATTTTATACAAAATTATGTGCAAAACTAGCTTTGTTACCTAAACAATACGTACCGGAGGCATACTTAGAAATATCTCACTCTGCCTCAGATTCAAACGAGATAAGGTTATTTCATAATTATTTTGTAAATTTTTGGATGCAAAAGATCACTAGCAATTTATTTTGTGTTGATGAAGATAATTTCCGCACAAATAATGCCGTAGAAGGTTGGAACAACAGAATTAACCATAGATTAAAGAAAAAAGGTTCATTGTATTTATTTATAAAAAAGATGAGAGAAGAAGCACTACACCAGGATATAAGAATAAAATATTTTTTTTTACATTCCAACCAAACGCACCGCCGACGAACTACAGAATTAAATAAATTTACAAAAGAAAAGGAGATAGTACAGGATTTTGTAGATAAAAAAATAACTGTTGTGGAGTGTCTGAGTAGGCTATGTGAAGTATAATTTTATTAATGATTTATTTTCTCTAAGGAGAATACTTGGTTATTTTATTGCAAAGAAAGTGTGTTTGCTTTTAACATAAATAGGTACATTTTAAATCTTAAAAAATGTTTTAACAAGAAATAAATTTAGTTACTTACATTATTGTTACTTTGGTTTTTATTAAAATTCAGTTTGACTGTACAATGACAAGTTTGGAAGATGACGAATCTAATATATGACTAGTTTGGAATATGACTAGTTTGGAAAGTGTCGTGTTTGGAAGATGACCAATTTGGAATATGACGAATCAGGAACAAATCGAAGAGACACGTTTAGAATTTTGTCGACATAATGGCATCAAGAGTTTTGGAAGGGTCAACAGGATTGCTCGTAATGTGGGACGTAAATCCCACATTGCTAGTTTTCTTTTTTTTTTTAAATGAGTGCTAAGGTCGCCCAAAAGAGAGGATTTTTGGTCTAACAACAGTTATCCTAGGAAAGCCTCTTGTTTTTGGAATCCGTTATTCACATTGACGTATAGACCTGGACCGTGCCATAACCTCACAAAATTGACCACTCTCTAGAAAGAGACAAGGCTACTTTGTGGACAATGCTAGAGACAGGGCTGCACGAGTTTTTTCTTTAACCAATATTTACTTTTTAATTGGAAGGGATGGCGTGGTCCTGGTCTATACATGAATCTCTGGACGATATACTTTGTTTTTTAAGTTAACTTTATATTCTTTATACAAAGTAATCTTTATACCATAAGACTCTGTTATCACATCACAGCGTTATACATTAGGATTATGTTCATAAGTTGTTTTACAATGGCCGGATAGCTGGAGTCGTTTCGTTTACGATTTCTCGACAATATAACTTTTACAACTCGCCATACGAGTCTTTTCACGTTATGATTGACAATAACCTGTGTTATTGCACTTTTATGCGTTTATAGGAAAGCATAGAGGTCATTGTCTTCGAAGATGCTTGCGTTTCCAAATACCAAAGAAGCAGGGAAAAGTTATAGTGATATAAGGCTTGTGTTTATGTAGTATCAGACTTGCAATCGTGATGTCGCGGGTTCGAATTCTACCAGTTATACTATCGAAGTGAACCCACTCTTAACACAAGTTATTAAGCTTAGCTGGAGGGGTTAACAAGATTCTTAATCTTCTTAATATCTTGGGACAACTCACACAACGCTATCTGATCCCAAACTAAGCAGAGCTTGTACTATGGAAACCAGACAACTGATAAACATACTTATATATTTCTAAATACATACATATTATAGATAAATAACACCCAGACACAGAATAAACCATCGTGCTCATCACACAAAGTTTTATCCTGGGTGGGGATCGAACCCACGACCTCTTGCGTAGCAGTCGGATACACTCCCACCGCGCCACAGAGGCAGTCAAATTGATAGTAATGTGCTTCCCCACATTGCTAGTTATCTTTTTTTTTTATTAAAAAAAATAATAGTATACCACAAGATGATTTTGAATTCAGTTTCCAAACTTCAATGGGGAAAACTTGCATGAGTAATATAAAATAATAAAAAAATATATATTGTTTCAACTTACTCTATTTTTAGGTATATTTCGTACGTATCATAATTTCGATTACCTTCATAATTTGATTATTAATTTATTTGTTTAGGTTTTAGTAAAAAAATATGCTCTAAATTAGTATTATTAGATTTTGAATAATATTACAAATACAAATACAAAATTATTTATTTGCTAAATACAGGTTACATGCTGATGTTACAAAAATGAATCGACCATTAACTGCATTTTACCATGACAATGGTGTGCAAATATTAAGAAATATCTAATTACAAAATATTAGGCAAATTATATCAATTGATAGGGAATCAATTAATCCACTGATTTCATAGTCCCTCTGTTTAGTCGTCATCGAGCGTTACGTACTGTTATTACCAGTGGAGAACCGGGAACCTTGGAGGGTATCTTATTCTATCCATTTCTAAAAAAAACCATAGGATATCTACATACACGATAACACCTCTCCATTTGCGTTGGAAATAAAAAAGAAGAAAGCAACATAACGTTTACATGGCCAAAGTCTTCATTTAAACAACATCAAAAAGTAAAATCCCGTTTATAAAACTACCTTAGTAAATAGCTTTCAATATGGTGTTTATTTCTAATGAAACCTGGCTTTTATGGAGTGGATAGCATAGTTTAGCGAAGTCAGCCTTTTTATGGGCATCGTTTGGACCTGAAACAATTACGGATATACTAAAGACTATGTTGTAAACATCACAATGGCGCTTAGTACTAATTCCTTACGAAGTTAATCACGAGCAAAGCGCTGTCTTTCTTAACAACTTTATTACTTTCATCAAGAACTTGGGATTAAGAAAATTTGTAGTATAGTTTGGATGATAGGTAGGTAGGTCTTTAGTAAAGCTCTTACAATTTACGGTCTATTAATATAGTATTAGTATAATGTGCCTTAAGTACTGATTGCTGTGAATGGCGTTGATTATCTTGGTCACTGTCATTTCGCATCTATAGATTTGAACGGATATTTTTTTTGCAACTTTATCAATTTTATCAACCTTACAATTATAAAACGTTTTCAGATGAAACATCTACAGCATAATTTATACAATCGAATTGGTTCCTAACGTTGAAAATTGTTTTTTTCACCCTACTACCTACTGCCGGTCCCAGTACTTCCAGTATCTACCGCGCTAAGCAATCTATAACTACCATCTATAGTAATATTATAAAGCTGAAAAGTTTGTTTGTTCGTTTGAACGTAATAATGTCAGGAACTACTTACTGGTTCGAATTGAAAACTTCTTTTAGTATTGGATAGCCTATTTATCGAAGAAGGCTATTGGCTACATGACATCACGCTATGGCAAATAGGAGTGGAGCATCAATGAAAAATGTTGCAAAAACGTGGAAAATTGAAGCAGACGAAGATGCGGGTCAGCTAGTATATTAAGTAACTAGCCCATGTCTGTACATAAATATAAAGATAATGTAATATGATGGGTCTTTATAACGGTAGCAGAAGCCAAACAATCCGCCAAAACTGTCGGTATGTTTGTACGCGCATCACGCAAATACTTCTGCACCAAATTGGATGCGGTTGTTCACGAACGTTTATCGCAGGTCTAATCTGGTAAGTACATGTTTTATTTAATAAGACTTTGACATTCGGACGAAGTCGCCGGCGACAGCCATAAATAGATATTTAATGTAAAATTATACAAAATATTTATTTACATGCTTCTGTAGTAGTCGCGTGTTTTACCATTATATGTAACAATAATTTATATTAAAGCCTTATCTACGATAGTTGACCCGGGCAACTTCGCCTACGTAAGTTTTTTCCGTTTTTGCAACATTTTCCTTTGCTGCTCCGCTCCTATTGATCGTAGCGTGATGTTAAATAGCCGATAGCCTTACTCAATAAATAGGCTATCAAACAATCAAATAATTTTTCAATTCGGACCAGTGGTTCCTGAGATTATCGCGTTCGAACAAACAAACAAATCCTTCAGCTTTATATTATTAGTATAGATTTACTTAAGAATATATGTACCCACTTAAGATAAAATAATACAAACGTTGTAGGGTTCATACCCCTGACGATGCTCGATATATTCGTTACGGGAAACTAAGTATTCTCCCATAACAATAAATCGACTCATACATTATGTATCTGTGGTTCACACAAAGCAATAAATACATTTTACGTGGCCACTAGGGAGCGTCTTATGAATTTTATCTCAGGATTTATTCTTTCAAAGAGGATTGTCTATGCTTGAAGTGATAAGTTCACTCAAAAATATTGCATTCTCATTCTGAACCTACTCATTAAATATATAAACAAACACAAACAAAAGTTAACTTCTAAAAAGATTTCTTGCGTTTGAAATTATGAAAGTAAATGCCACTTACGAAAAAAAACTGTAAAAGAACTGGTAATCTAATTCATTCATGGAAAACCGAAATCCCATCAAAAACATTTTCATGTAAATTGACACCAAGACGAGTAGGTTAGCCACAGATTTTGATTACTGTGTAGAGTTTGTAGAGAACTTAAGACTAGGATTCACACAGAACGCTATACGTCATGATGAAAATTAAAGAGTATCAGGTTAGAGATCAGGGGGCACTCGCGGGCCCCCTGATTCGAAGGCTTTTTGATGGTATCCAGAGCTAGCAACATTTATTCAATCCATTCGTTTACGACAATTTATCAATGTAAACGAACTAGTAGTGCTTATAAGTAAAAAACTCATAATAGCAACATTCGAACCACAAGGTTATTTTTAACTATTCATTTATTTAAGTATCAGTGACTCATTTTGGTTAGTAACAATTTATACTTATTTACTATGTTAGTAAAACAATAATAATTTAATAATTTAATTTAACTAAGTACCTATTGAAATAACATCAGTAGGTACACAGTCTATCGCCACACTACTCCATGCGAAAGAGAACTGCAACGGTTAACATACCGACAGTCTAGTCTGCTGGCTATCATGTTTAGGATGCTATTGGTACCGCATCTCACTCTACGCACCAGGGATGCGCACCTTTTCCTCATTGTAACTATGAAAATTAAAAAAGATTAAGAAATTAAAATTAAGAAAGAGACACATTATCATATTAACATGTAGAGTATAGATTTACATGTTAATATGATAATGTGTGATATATGTCTTAATAGCTAAATGTCTAAACAGATCTCAATGAAATTTAGGTAAGTAATGCTTAATGACTATGAGTTTTGAGTTCAAGTTCAAGATCAATTATAGCATAGGTACTTAACTCTATGTATGTTATTGTGATGAATTCATTTTCAATTTATTGTTAATATGAATCATATAAGGAAACTATTTTAAATGGAACATATTTATTGGTGGAAAATTTTAATGTTGATCTCAATATTTCCTGGATTACTCATTCCATTAATATTATATTGTAAATGGATACATAATTATATCCTGAATACAGACTCCCATTTTCCTAATTTCTAAGGAAGATTATAAGATGAAGTCAACTATTTGAGACTGTTAACGAAACGCCATTTAATACGTTATCAGTAAAGAACAAGCTCAAAAGATCTTATCAACTTTAACTTGGCAGAAATAAAACACGAACATGCACTGTGATCTTCTTCAAAATGTAGAGGCACATTTTGTAGTATAGATACTTGCCTACATTTGCATTTAGGTACGCATTTAATAGAACAATGAAATTAACATAGTGAAAATTAGAAATTCTAACATCGGAGGCGTTACAAAAATACATGACGACAGCAAACTGGTCTGAGTCTCCCACGCGAATTCCTCGCAGGGCAGTGCAGTCGGCAACCGCAGTACTGGCACTGCCAACAGGCCAACACATAGCAGAATTCCTCGCCACACCTGTCCTCATGCCTGATCTTTAATGCGACAACCGCACGCGTTTTATCACCACGCGAACGTTTTTATATCCCCCATAATACTTCTAAGAGTGCAAGTACGGGTACTTAGGAGGGCTTATCTCGAAGTTGCTTTTGGAATATTAATAGAATTCCGCTTAGCTAATGGATGTATCAAGTGATGTTACAATTTCTGTTTTATTACATAAGATAAGTTATTTACTACCGACGCGTTGTATACATTCCCATTCCTAGTGTTGCAACTTTTATAGTTCCCTTACATTTTGTACCTACTCACACTTAAAGTTGTATTTGAATTTTTGACACTTTAATCTTAGGAATCTGGTATAACGTTAATACAGTAGGTCAATATTATGAAAAAATGCAGAAATGAAATGAGGTTTGTGTCAGCAATTCATTTAAAAATCAAATAAAAACTAGTTCGCAAATTCGTACGGCATTGATCTCGTTCTGTCAGTTGTAATATGTAAATAAACCACTAATTTATAAATGTAAATTAAAAAAAACACTAACTGAAACTATTTTAAACGAACCAACAGAAAATTCTCTCGGTGTTATGTGCTTCCAACATCAATAATCATTATTGAAATATTCTTATTCAAATTGTTTATCCAATTAACATAATGCGATTTGACTTTTGGAGCGAAATTAACCAACATATTTTAGCTAAGTAGAAACTTCAACTCGATATTGGAAAATTAATTGAAGATAATAAATAAAAAATCTCTGGAATTGAAAAGCGAAAATGTACTGCGTATAATAACTATGTTTAAAATTAACACAGATTGGTGGCACGGCTGTTAAAGAGAGCTAAGTTGATATTGTGAAATTTGTTACGAGAAAGTCTCCTATTTGGGCATTTTCTTGAAAATCTACGAAGCGTGGGTGACCCGACCGCCTTGCATATGCCTTTTGTTGTATAACACAATATCATACAGGTTTATGTATAAAATAAACATTAGTTTTGTCCCGCGGAAGAGTCGGTCGTGAGGTCGATATTCAAATCAAGTTGCGCCAACTTGACGTGCAAGTTAATTGAAATGTATAATGTAAATACATTTATGCACATAAATAAAACATCCTGACACTTATCTGAGGAGGTTAATGTACTCTGATTCATCCGCAAAATTCGATAGCTGGATTTTAAATCGGTATCTTTTATTTCTGAAAACAAGTTCGCTTCGCACGTGGCTCTAATTCAAAAGGATTTTTTTTGTAAAATAACTTACTCAATTTATTTTCAGTTATTTTTTTCTGATGTACGTCGACGACTATGACTGGTATAAAAGAATAAAATAGTAATATTAATAATCTGTACCTATACATTTTCATTTCAGTAATAATGTGCCAAACAACATGAATTCATCCCCTATTTTAATTTAAGCATTAGATAATGACTTTTGTAAAAATCGTTTATAGTGCTCACTTATATAATAATAGGAAGCTTAGTAAAACTTTTAAACGCAGCAATTGGCTGTACGTTGATAGTGTAATCAGTTAGCCATTCATCCAATTAGATTTGGCTTATATATACCTGCCTATATCTATATTGAATGCTGTGGTTGTCTTTTTCGTTATACCTTAGTTGCAAAATAGGCTTTTATAAGTTTGAAACCCATGCATACATCATCTCTGATTATAATTTGAAAATTGCATTACTGTTAAAGTTAAAATTAATATCTTAAGTGCAATGGTAGAGTTACCCCACGCATTGTTAGTGCAGTACCACGGCACAGACCCACGATATGATTTGACCGCCATAATTACACGTCATAAAACGCCTGCAGGTACGCCTACAAAATACTAACAGGGCAGAAGGTAACTATCATACAAGGCGTGCTCAACACGCACGCCAGGCCAGGGGCGTTGCAATTTGCGTTGGTAATTTTACCCCGTCCTCCCGTGCCAGCGACACATACTAGCCAGGACCACAGATTATATACTATAGAACATTAAAAAAAAAATAGGTTGGTTTAAAATACTATTAAAATTACCCACGTATCAAGTTTATAAACATACAAACATTGTAAAAATTGGCAACTTGAAACGAGTGACCGTGAGTTTTTATTGCCTTGTTCTTATCTCCGGCTTTATTTTTTTGCGAACTTAGCATTACCTGTGCATGTAGAAAGATTCATACCGTATCACAAAACAAGTATTATTTTGCATCCTAAGTGAATAAAGAATTTTGAATTTGAATTATGTATTCCACCAAAACATTTTTATGTAAATTGGCGCCAAGTCATTATTATCAGATCATTATAGTCTTAAGTTCCGTGACTGTCACTAAAGCTTCATACAAAACGCTATCATCCGTAAACTGACTTGGTTGTCTGTAAAGACAACCATTTTTTTTTTCTAGTCAAATCACTTCTTTTTATGATATGATTAATGATAAAAGGTCTTATTTAACACATCATTAAATCGAATGGAATCATAGTTTAAATGCTAGTTTTATTTACTAATTAGTCTTTGGGTTTTGGGTGTGTTGCGTTACTTACGAAGGTTGCCTTCTGTATTCTCGGTATTTTGCGGTATAACTAGCAATGTTTGCAAGAATAGCCGATGCAATTCCAATTAAGTTACGCCCTTACACCTTCACACCGCCCACGATGGCCACGTTGTTTTAGTTAAAAGGCTTTGATTACATTTATACGCTTATAATTTAAATAGCAATTATTTAAACGGATAGTTGACTTTACTACACTCTTGAAAAAGCTCAAGAGTAGGTTGACTATTTTTATGCTAGGTGATTTTTTTAGTGCAAATGATTATGAAGTAAAAGTTCTTCTTAGGTTCTTACCTAAGAAGAACTTTTACCGATATAAAATAATTAATAATTAATAATTTCGCCGATAACACCTACTGGCAAGAGCCAGTAGGTGTTATCGGCGAAATTTTACTTACCTACTCGTAGATGTAGCATAACAAATATTTCGAGAAGTACTTAGTAGGTGTTTCAAACATTTTAATTGTACAACTGCTGAGTAATGGTTACGTAAGTAATATTTATTCCCATTTTCATTCATTGATCACTCTTGTTCACAAAGAAAACAGAATTACGACAACACCGAACGTGTAAATATGGCATATATTTATATAAAAACTTTATCGTCGAAATTACATTGATACCTACTACGGCATTAATGATTAAATGTTCGCCGCAAAAAGTAACACCACTGCTTTTGGAATCCCATTAAGACGCACTTCATGGACCGAATCGATGGTGGCTACAACGATAATCGATTGCCGAAGAAGCGCGCTCACCGCAATATCGTATTATTAATCATGAACTTATAAGGAGCTCACTGTAAAATTTAACATCGTTAATAAGCTCCGCAACTTATTAACGATGTGAACAACTATTTATTATACGAACAATGTCCAGAACACTCTGTAGGTACACATGAAAGCTTTTACGCAGTCAAAAGCCGTAAAAATTGCAATCAAGGTGATAATATAAAATATTCACGAGTGAATTGCAGTCATAATTAAAGATTGGATTCTCTTGACATGTTGGATTCCGAAGTGAAATGGTGAGATGGAATCTTTTTGATGAATCACTCACTGTATGTAAGTAATGGGTTGAGGTATACTTTTGAATGGCAGTTCCTTTATATTTTTAAATAATCATTTTAAATCGCTGTTAAATTGATAGAGGGCTAAAACCTCTTTTTCTCTTCTGAGACTAAAACAACTGGTAGCTTTTTTTAGTTTAATTTATGGCAATCTAGCCCATTTAAGGGCTAATTTCAGCCAGGGTCAAGTTTTTATTGTAATATCACTTTATCTATTTCAAGTATTTTTACATGTTAAACGCGGAGCTAGTAAAAATAATGACAGGTCAGTCTGCCGCCATATTTACAACTCCCGGTAGCTTTATTGTTCTTCTCTTTCTTTACTAATGCGCGGGTAACTCGAGATATCTTTGACTCTGAGAGTTAATATTACAACGAATTAAGTCGGCTTAATGCATTCCAACTTGATTTGTCCAGAAAATAAATTGAACTTGGACGAAAATAGTCGACTCGGCCACACATTCAGTTTGTGTGTATTTTTGGTGCAACTGAAGATAAAGCTTTGTTTCTGAAAATTTTGACGTAGTAGGACGCACGTCCGTACAAATCTAGAGATTTGTGAGGTCTAGTATTGTTAAACCAAGGTCAATTACTTACACCAGTAATTAATTTCGAATACCTGAGCTTACTAGTTCTTTGGAAACCAAGAAAAAGTCAATAAATATGATTTCTTTTCGTTTGATACCACATGTTGACGTTGCATTTCATCAAAACATAACATTCACTCATTTCGTGTTTGCCAACGTTATTAAAATCATTATTTTACAGTGCAATTTTATAGCTGAATAGTAATTTATTAGTGTTTTGTTGTAACATAGCACAAATATATTACTTTGATGTTGCAAGACAGTCGGACGTGCGTGCGATTCATAACAAAATTTTATCGTCGACTTTACGACTTTTTCCTAATATGATACATGATTAAGTCTTCAAGCGGGCCTATGTAACCATATTGCCCAAATACTTGTATGATTTCTAAGGTGACCTCACTCACAGATTTAAATTTCGAATCAGTAAACATGATAAATGTATTAAAAGCACAAGTTATACCGCAGTAAAAAGGTACAGAACTGCTTTGAAACAAACAAGAAACACACAAAAAACCGGGCAAGTGCATGTCGGGCCACGCGCAATGTAGGATTCCGTAGTCCCATCCGAATAATGCGGCTTAAGAAGTTGGGTTTTCTGTTGTTTTTGTTTTATACTACTAACAACGTTATTTATGTATGTATTTTTCAATGGAATCTGTACGAAAATTTTGTTACTTCTTACTTGGTCGGCTGTTCCTCGTTATGTTGTAAAGGCTATTTAGCTGTGATAGTTTTCCGTTTAATTTCACTATATATAGGTACTACTACCGTGAATTTATTCACATACACAAGATCAACCATTAAGCAATCAGGGGGGGGGGGGGGAATGACACTTGACTGTAATAAAAATTTTCACTTATCAGCTTAATGTTTCACAAACGGATCCCTAAATTGAAAAATGGTCTTTACAACTCTGAAATGTTTTTAAAAGCCCTATCTAATGATGCCCCACATCCTAAAAAAATTCTAATTTTATTCATTCACTTTGTCGGCATTAGTAATATGTGTATCCATGCAATTATAGCATTCTATCACCAACAGTCTCTGAGCTAAGCTGCGGACGGACGGACATAGCGAAACTATAAGGGTCCTGTTTTGTCATTTTGGCTACGGAACCCTAAAAAGACGATCCATTTTCAAGTGTCGGTACTTTTTGTGTATCTCTGCACTAATGTGCAGAGATACACCAAAAGTTTGTAAGTTTGTAATAATTCACAAACTCGGCCCTCGGGCGAGTACTTACATTTGACGTCACTGCTTCCGTCACGCATACATAAACACTCATTTCTTTTTCTTTCATTTACTACAGCTATAGCAAGGACCGGTCTATTCTTGGTACTCAATGATCGGACTATCTCCGTAACAGATATACCGGCGCTTGATCATTAATTAGTCTAAAAGGTTCTTAATAAAGCGATTTAAAAGCCATCGAACGGCAGCCCTTTATGAGTTTCATTTAGATAAAGCGATTTATTGATGGTGCGTTACTTATATCAACTTGAAGTAACGTATGGGTGTTTATTGGACAAGATTAATTTATTTCTTTATTTGTTTTTGGATTCTGTTTATTAGAGAAAGTAGTATCTACAATAAGTTTGAACGTCACTCTGTTTTCGACGTTTTTGTGACAGATCATGTGTCACATTTCCGTTAATATTCACGCAGTTATATTTTCGAAAAACCGGGCAAGAACATGTCGAATCATGTTTAGTGTAGAGTTCCGGAGCCGATGCCGTAAAAAAAAATCCGAATTGATTAACAGCAGAAGAGCGTACGGTCATGGCACTAACGTTTTGTTGAGAAATGCAGTTTTTCGGCAATAACTCAATGACGGTGCCGATCGTGTCCGCAATAATTTTAGTTGAAAGTATTTGTTAATAATTTTATCATATTTTTTGGCCACACGGTTCAAAAGATACGAGGGGTGAGGGGCAAATTTGTGCAAATTTCGGAGCAATTATTTGCAAAAATTCACTAAATCAAAAAAGCTTATTAAGATAAAAACATTTTTTTTCAGTTTCTGTTACATTTATTATTTACCTATCCAAGCTAAGTAGCGGCTACTACAAAATACCTTTTCACCAAAATTTATAAATATTCACAGTGTAGTCTTTGAGTAAAATGCCTGTGACATATGGACGGACAAATAGACAGTCGGAGATGTCGAAACTTTTATAAAGGGTTGGCACTAAGAACATTTCTTTTCCACCTATTGCTGGTAAGGATACATTGGTCAATTTCTAATACACCAAGGGTAAAAATCAAAATAAAGTGCTACGAAACATTTTGTAGGTGAAGTTGGCGTAGTTGTTATTAATAAGTGATGAGTTGAAAATAAAAGCCATAAGAAGACCCCAAAGCCTTTCATATCCAAAATCAAAACAATCCGTTTTAAGAGTTTGATCAAATATTGGAGGAAGGTTCCATAAAGTGTGATCGGTCAATGTATCCCTAGATTGAGTTCCCCCAGTCACGTCCGTTAGTGACTGGCGTTAAGTACAATAGCTCTTCGGGGTGGTCACATCAAATAAATTAAAGTCCATCTGACACTAAACGAATGACGCTTTCATTATTTCTATTTCTCCCTCTTTTCATTCCATTTTCTTTCTCAGATTCAATTACGGATCTATTCCAGAATACGAGAACAGTAATACTTATTTTAAATGTGATACTCTGAATAGATGGGGAAGAATAATGTTGTGTACTGAGTGACAACTCAGCAGTCGAATACCTATTATGAAATATTTTGCCTAAAATACAAAATAATAAAATAATAATAATAATATATCGGGACAACTCACACAACGTTATCTGATTCCAAACTAAGCAGAGCTTGTACTATGGAAACCAGACAACTGATAAACATACGTATATATTTCAAAATACATACATATTATAGATAAATAACACCCAGACACAGAATAAACCATCGTGCTCATCACACAAAGTTTTATACTGGGTGGGGATCGAACCCACGACCTCTTGCGTAGCAGTCGGATACACTCCCACCGCGCCACAGAGGCAGTCAAATACTACTAAAGTAAAAATTATCACTGAATGTACTGATTTTGGTGAGTTTCTAACACCCTGATGGTGGCGGTAACTAAGGCATAGGACTCGCAATCGTGAGGTCGCGGGTTCAATCCTACCTATTATACCGACGTGAACCCACTCCTAACACAAGCCATTGAGCTCAGCTGGAGGGGTTATCAGGCATTGCTAGTAATGAGGGACCAACAACCCTACATTGCTAGTTAACTTTAAAAAAAATATGGTGTTTATTGCCTTGTATAGCAGTAGGACTTTAAAAACTATTCTGTATTTATGTTATTTATCCAAAAAGTACAGTGAGCTACATAACTTGCTTAACAAAAGCAATATTTCAAGTCAACAAAGCATCAAAATTAATGGAACAAACTACAGCGTTTAACCTCTTTTTAATCTACGGTGACTATCTTGTTTTATACAGAATGTTGACTATCTCGTTTTATTGTGACTATGCGGTAGCGGTAGTATTTATTTTTAGTCGCCGCGAATTATTTGCAAATGTTAAGCGACTTATGTCAGTGACATATGTACATAATTTTAGTTTAATCTAACTTAAACTAGTAGTGCAGTACACCCTATTCCCGAGCGATCCATCACGCGACCGGCTCCATAACTCACGCGTGCGAACCAAAAGCTATTGTTGATATAAACATTGTTTTGTTTATGGAAACCACACGTTCAACTAAACATAGTTCCTTAAACATTTTATTGTATGTATTCCTTGCTAATATGTATTTGTTTCCTTTGTTTTAGGTAAGTGTTCAGTGTTCAAGGTAACATCAAGCTGGAATTTAAAAGCAGTTATCACAAAATAAGGAGAGTTCAGAACGTAAACTTTCTATAACACATACACGAACGGAATCTCTAACGGCCTTACAAACAAAATGGTCTTGAGTGGTCTTTTACTCCGCATCTATGAACGATATCTATGTGTGCGTGGCTTGAGTGAGGTATGTATAAAGCTGTCTGTCTATTGAAGCGAAGCGAGGCTGGGGAGTAGAGAATCTAAGAAATATATCCAATAGACTCTGTCCGCTAGAGCGGAGTGGAGATTTTATGCATTTTCCTTTATTACATCATATTTTACTACTGAACGGATTTACACAAATAAGACGTTGTTTGATTCGTCTTGACTGCCCAAGTCTGCTTAGTTATGTGACGTTTAAAATAACAAACATGGCGGCTGTGAGATGTAAAAATAAAGATATGTGAAAAAAATATGTTACGAATACAGCAATATGGGTATCAAATTAAAGAGCTTATCGTAAGCATTTCAAAAAGGTATAACATTATTATGACTGTAATACTAAAAAGCAACCATTCTTTTTCCAATTTTCAATAAGTACTTGGCAATGGCTGTGATAAAAGTAAGTTGTTATATCCTACAATTAATTAAAAGGGTTAAATAAAAATGTAATAAAAAAAACCGCCAATAAATTTTTAATAAAAAAAAAAATTGTGCAGGCAGGTTTTTTACAAACTCACACCCAGACTCGGAACAACCATTTGTGTTTTAAATCGCTCAAAGTGGTGTCCCTTGTGGGGATCGAAATCACGACCTCCGGTTTGTAGTCAGGGTCACTAACCACTAGACCAAGGGTCAAGTAAAGTATTGGTTAATAATTTCACCTTCTGGTCTTCTGGCTGCGTTTCAGTCGTCAGAAGGTTACCTTCTGACTCTCAGTATTTTGTACACTTGTTCACCCTTGAGGTATACCCACGTGGTGAGAATTAATATTCATGATTAATAATTTATTCTGATCATATCGGTGTACAGTCATGCTGGTCTGTTTATCCCGTAGGCTGAGAATGGAACAAGAATTTATTGTTCCGTTGTATTTAGGCGACGGAACATAGACTCTTTTGTTACGTTAAGTCTTCACCTGGCTGTTTGCGTTTGCTTATAGGTTAGTTTAAAAGGAAAAAAATATTTAGGTTGAAAATTGATACAGTATTGACTGGTGTCTTGTAGAATGATATAGATTATTACTGATTTGTATCTAAGTTAACTTGATAACATTCGTCAATGTCAAATAACATAAATACCAAAGATGTGCTGAGGGAGTCTTTAAAAAAAATATATCGAAAAAATCCTTAAAAAAATGATTAATTGGTAGGTGGACCTAAAGTTTGAAACTTAGGAGGAATCGGTTACAAATATAGTTGGAGTAGTAATAATTCCGTAAGCAAACCGACCAGATTGGTAACATAGATTACACAGGTTACAATAAAAAAATATATAAGTATAAAGTTTCGCTTAGTAGTGTAACCTAAATACTTGCAATATTATTACCTCAGTATTGTAACCAGGCTCTTATCGTTTAAAAAGAAATCGGTGATTTATATTATTGAATTACCTAGTACAGTATGTTATGCATCATCATTTTTATCTACTGATTCATTGAAAGTAGGTGTGCAATGTAGGTATTGTTTTGTTTTTATTGTTGATATCATCACTGATCTTGTATGGCAACTAAACGTGCCGATAAAGCATTGAAATCAATACAGCAATATACAATCGAACAGAGAAGTTGAAATTAGGTTAGAGTTTCTTAATAAAGAACAATTAAGCCTCTTTCTACCCACTCAAGCTAAGGGGATAGCTAAAAATATTAAATTTATGTTATTTTATGTAAATGAAAGGCGGAGTAGTGCTGACCAAATGATGCAATATACAATGTCAAGAGGAAGAAGTATTAGTACAGTAAACATGTTGACTAGCTTTATCTGTTCAGCTTATTTATGTAACCGATAAGTTGACGTTAAAATATGAGAGGGTCCCGAATAAACTCTACGAGCTTTCGATGATAATAGGTCGTTGAAATATCGTGTATCAAGTTACGGTTATGTGATAGGCAGTACTTTTAGTTTTGACATCTGCGGTGGTTGTTAAACGCCGTTTACGCGCGAATCGAACGTTAAACTCGCGTGTTTGCGTTCGACAGCAGCATCAAGCCGCGACAGATTTAGCCTCTACACTTGTGAAACTCTGATTCTGCTTTGCGTTTTGGGATCATCAAAGATTGAGTTATAATTATCGCTTCAATATACTTACTTGGAATATTTTGTTATAGCTATCACTATGATGCTTCGTCGTTTTTCCATGACTCGCTGCTCTTGAACGTGGTATAAAAATATATCCCAGTAATTCTTGTTTCCTAGTAATGGCTTCCGCATGTGTGACGGTGATGACTTACGAAGAGTTTAGTCACTACATCCAAAATCTTCGTAGTTTAACTACCTATTTAATATCAAACTTTTAAATAGTGACTAATCGCTGATGCTAAATGTAGAGTGTGCTATACCTAGCCCTCACTCGTACAGTTCTCTATTCATCGTTCGCAATGTTATTCTAATTCACAAGGTAGGGCCTGAGAGGTGGAGACCAGACAAAAGATTTGCGAACATCTCCCAATAAAGGTGTTTCTATGGAAGTCCTTGAATATTGTCATTCACGCTATTGTAATTTCAATGGGTCGAGCTACAAAGCCCCGTTGTGCGGAAAGAAGCTTCAAATTACGGGAATAGAGGCAATAGTAACATAAAAAAAGAATAGTTATTTAATAAAATGTTTTGCAAAAAATACTTTCATATAAAATTATATATATTCTTCTGGGTCTTAATCGCGTGAATAATTAAAGGTAAAATACCTTGTTTATTGCCCTACGTTTCGACCGTATTGCAACTGCAAGATCTTTATTTATCTAGTAGGTAGTGTATAAGTCTACGGAATAAATAACTCTATTCAGATCATAATTACAAAAAAATCGTTGTTTGTAAAGTCACTTTACGGACGATATTTTTACGTGATAACGTCATAAGAAAACATTGATGACATATCGCCATTCGCCTTGCTTTGCAACTAGTCAATAACGTTAGTTCCAATTGTATCGCATGTCATGTCGCTGCAATCGCCATTCGCTGTTACTTAGCAACCAATCAATAACGAGACCGTTGCTACGTGAAACTTATTCGTGGGTGCACCCAGTCATCGATTTATAAGATGTTGTCACGTCAAAAAATTATCCATACTTAGTTCATTACAGTGAACATAAGTCATGTTTGTAACAAAAGAATAATTGACACCAAACCATTGATGCTGTAATTAAAAGAGAAAAAAAAAGACTTTTATTTTAAAACAGAATCCTAAATCAATAAATAAAACTTATCTCACTTGCGCATACTGGCCGTAAACAACCGTTTTTATTACAAATATAAAAGTCAAGAAGACAAAGTGTTCTAATAACTTTCGTATACTTTACTTTCCCTGGCCCCATTGGCAGAAGAGGCATCAATATGAGTGAAAAGAGTTTGTTCTGCATCAGTGCACAAACTTCCCTCTGTAGTACGTCAAATTGACACGAGATCGGTCCGGTACGTCACGGTGCGTTCTACTTTCCGCCCTGATGCATTCAAGACCACGTGCCATATTAAAAGGGACGCGTGCCGAAACTCAAATGATCTGGAAGCATATTATTTGTTGGATCGTGATTGATTTCACGGAAAATCTACTTTTGTAACAAATTCTGTTTATGATTTCCGCAATGGATTGATCCTTAGGAATATTTGATGTTCAATTAGTTCGATTGTTTTCGACGATTTAAGAAGAAAGTTGAACATTAATATTTTTTAAAAGCTGGGTAACATGCCGCATGCAATTATTATATTTTCTGCACAACAAAATTATCAAGAAAATCACCAAATGCATATTTCGCTGACTCGCTCCTATGTTTTATTTTATATCTGTGGTGTTTTAAAAGATAGGACGTTTTATACACTAAAACCTTCCCAGAAATATATGCAGTCGAATAGCGAAAACCCCATCCAAACCGAAAATCGGATTACTAGCTTTTGAGAAAATTGCGAACATACGGGTCAAACAGAGAACCACCGTTTTGAAGGCGGTTAATAAGAAGACTGGAAAGGCATTAATTACTTCCTTAAGTACTTTTTGGAGCGTAATGGAAGTGCAAGGAGTTTCAAATTAGACGGAATCTAAACTGTACCTATGTAAGCAAACAAGGTTATACCACTACATAAATCCGTGGATGATAATAAAATCTGTATTCCATATTATTAGAACTTTATTGCTTTCCTTGCGTTTGATATTCACAAAGCAAAAATATTGGATACGTACATCACAATGTGCATAAAATCTAATACAGATCGAGTATTATCGCTAGAAAATTTCACAAGACATCGAAGCTGGTAAATGTTTTTCTTGGCTCATTCAACTGTTTATGGAGTAGATGTGTAAATTACCTTGTTGAAAAGGTATCTACTGTTTCTTCATTTTCTGAAATGTTTGCTAATGCCTAATAATATGGTACAAACTCCGAAGAGACCCAGATTGAAACATCACAAGCTTTAGTATAAACATTAGCATCAATAGTTTCGCAAGTATCTTACAAGTGTTCATAGTTTGTTTACGATATTAGAATTTGGAGTAAATCGTGAGTAGTAGTAGCCATATCGGTATTTATGCCAGTATCAAATACTTACTCGTTCTATTTTTTGGCTTATTTCTGGTAGCGTCATTGTTGTAATAACCCGCGAAATGTTCTATTGTTCAAATTTTCCATGCCACACGCATTTGAATTAAGAAATTCGTTATGAAATTGTTTCCGCCATTTTGTAACAGTCGTTTCAAAATTCGAAGATGTTTTATTGTAACATTATTTTATCTCAAGTTTCTTAAATACGGAAAGGCTGTAGTTAAGAAAACCACTTCAATCGGTTTCCATGAGATTTCGTATACCTGTTGGAGGACGTGACTACTCATACTAAACCACTAACAGTAATATGTCATTATTTTATTTGTTCTCTGAGATAGACAAATGAACTCCAAACAGAGACGAATGTTAATATAGTTGCCGTTAGTTTCGAACTTTAGATGAAAGGTGCCGACGAGGTGGCGGAGAATACCGAAGAGTTCCGAAGCTTGCCGAAGTGAGGTTATAAGTACATTATATAGGTATATATTATGTGAATAAACAATGATCGGGGCGCTCCCGTAGTACTTTATCGCATCGCATTGCCTATCCGATGTCAGTGCATTTCCTTGGCGTCGCCTGGCTTGTTTAATTTCACTTAGCGATCGGCTCTTGTTATTGTGGCCTAGATACGAAGGAAAGCGGCCCTGCCCATTATCTAAGGCTCCCTAACACGACAAACTTGTGTATTTTCCGTCATTTTGATGTGAAGTCTGGTTCCTATTCAAGATATTCTTGACCACCTTGTTTAGCAACCAGTTAATGAGGCACCCGTTTCTTGAATAGAATTTAGATAGTCGTTTGTATATTCACACTACTGTGATAATCTTGTCGGTTTCTTTATATTTCAAATAAATTGGACCTATTAGAATACGTCTAATGAAATATATATGCCAGTGTGCCTTTGGTCACTTTACAGTTTCGAAATAAAAATAACTCTGGAATCTTGAACAGTTTGTAATAATTTTGACGCGTATTTAATATGGCGGATACTGCGGACACATTGTAAACAGACAGATAAATTAAAAGAGATCACCGTATGGTTGTATGAGTCAACAAAAGCAGATGTGTTTCTGCATGCCATAGTCGGCTATCAATGACATGTGTGAAGTATGTCTGCACCATCGCACACAGCCTCACCTCGGCGCACGCGACGATTGACAAGCCGTAATAACTGGTACAAAATAAACCACGATACATGCTTGTAATTTGATGCCTTGCAATTTATTTAATTGTTTTATATCGTTGGCCCAATTTTTTTTAAATTTTATTGAAACACTCTTTCTTACTTCAATAAACTCTTATTGAAATAAGCACCAAGACTTACGACTGTTTTTTTTTTTACTTTATAGACTGGTTGACTCCTCATTTGTAAATAATGAGTAGATTAAAGAGAGTTGGGAAACTGACGGAAAACTTAGCTGTCATCATTTTCACAGCTCAGCATTTAGCAGTATGGCTGAAAAATCGGCCAGATTTTCGAATAAGAGTAGCCTGAAATAAATGGTATTATTATTTAGTATAAAACGTAACTTCAACGTTAATTTATTTTATGAATAAGCTCTTATAAATTGTCTAACGCAGCAATTTGCTGCATAGGGCGACAACAAATTAAACTCAGCAAGACAAAGGACGCAAAATAAAAAAAAAACACTAAAGTTCCGGCGTATTCGAAATTTGAATACAAGCGATGGGGCGTGAATATACTCTAATTGTGCGCACCTCAATTTTGAATGTTGATTGCGTGTTCCTGTATTGTTTTACACGCTTTTGTCTATGCTTTTGTTTTGGTACTGCTTTAGTCTATGATTGCTTCAAGTCAACCTTTTTGGTCAGAGTACCTACATAATACTCGTATCAAACGATTGTTTAAACATTTGTTTGACATTGAAATGGTTTTAGCATATGCAATCAATTGCGTATATTTGTGTATTTTGTTTGAAGTATAGGTAGGTATATCTCTGGTAAATTGGATAAATGAGTGTCAATAACTTAATCTTTTATGAGCACACCTGTAAGTTGTTACCACTAATACCAATGTTAGGTACATTTAAGGGTAACTTTACTATTCAGGAAATTGCAATTTTACGAGCGACGAGTACTTATATTACATGAAGTAGACCACTTTTGCGTTTCCCGGTCGATATTTAGGAGCGGCAGTAAACTCGCAACAATGCATTGTGGGCACTTGACGCCTACTGTTACACCCTGGTTTGATGGCTTTTATGTGCCTAATGTATGTCGTTGTCGTATATCATCGTTTATGTTTAACTATCATGAGTTTTATGTAGGCTATTGTAGCCATAATTATCCTTTGTTAAATTAATAACAGACATTTTAATAATACCTACGCACCTACTTGCTACCACTTAGGTAAATAATTAAAAAGTTTAAAACAAAAAGTTCACATTTTAAAGCAGTCAAACTTTTGGTTACATAAAATTACTGGCTGGTTTTGCGGGCTACTATCAGCTATCAAATTTTAAATTTAGAATAAAGAACAAAAAAGAAAATTTATTAGATTATTTGTTAATTATATTTAAGCTTTTTTCCGTGATTTTATTTGTTATGTGGTTAATACATTTTGTAGCTTGTTTAATTTATGTATTTATCAAGAGGAATTTGAATACCCCTTCAGTTAAGCTGTCGCTTGTCAAACGTGGTTTTCTATTAACTTAAATTTATTACCGGAGCGACAAATTTGCATGCACCAAACGGCTGGCGCCTGATTGACATTCAAGGTTAGATCGTTGCCAATATTTTACAAACGTGACTGGGGACATTGATTTTATCATAGTAGCATTTCGATAATCGTTACTACGCTATTTTGGGTTGCAGATTTCTACTATTATCGATTACCTTTCTAATGCAGATTACCGATTTACCGCGCTACGAGTACGTGTTATCCTTTTCAAATGTTACAAATCTACATCGTTTAATATTTATAAACTGTATCAATGTATTAAATCGTAGGGAATAAATCGATTTACGGTAAATAAGAAGAGGGTTAGCCGCAACTGTTATTCTTTAGCAATAAATGTAGGTACTTTTAACTTGATGCCTTTAGGTAAGTAGGTATTCTACATAAATGTTTGCCATCAGACGATTGCTTTGTGAGGTATTCGAAATAACTAACTATTAAGATACACATAGTGACTAAATTATGAAGCTATGTACATAAATAAATAATACTAGCTGAGCCGAGAAACTTCGTCTGCGTAAATTTACCTCGCTTTGCTACATTTTTCATTGCTGTTCTGCTCCTATTGATCGTAGCGTGAAGAATTCCTCGATAAATGAGCTATCCAGCAGTAAAATATTTTTTCAATTCGGACCAGTAGTTCCTGAGATTATCGCGTTCAAACAAACAAACAAACTCTTCAGCTGTTTAATATTAGTATAAATAAGTATTCATGTAATATGGAGTTAATTCGGTAGGTACTAGTAGGATGGAATTATAAAAAAAAAAACTAGTGGTTAATGACGCTGACTTCGACCCCAACCAGGATAAAACTTTTTATTCGGTCTGGGTGTAATTTATCTATAATATGCATGTATTTAGAATTAAAGTAGTATGTTTAACAGTTGTCTGCATGTCTATATGTTTATATGTTGTTGTGAGCCCTGCTAAGTTTGAGATCAGATGACGTTGTGTGATTTGTCTCAATATATTATTATTATTTAGATATTGACTTGGAATAAAATGCTATTTGTAATAGTGGTTTTCTATACTAAGACTTTCGAAGTAGCGTTCCACTCAAAGATATTATCGATTTACTTATTGTTCTTTTGAAATGGCGCACCACCTACATTTTTACCCGACTGTAAGAAAGGGTTATGGTTATCCTTACAAAAAGGTATAACATGATTATGTCTGTATTACTAAAAAAGTTACTTAGTAACCATTTTTTTTTCAAATTTTATACTTGACATTAGCCGTGATAAAAGTTAGTTGTTACATCCTACAACTACTCAAAAGTATTCAATAAAAAAATAAAATGAAAAATCCGCCTACACAAAAAAGATGCAGGCGAGTAGCGTGTTGCAATACCGGGTTTCGAATTTTGAATCACACCCTAAGCAAACACTAGTCAATACTAAGTTTCGAAAACGGTTTTGTCGGATGAGTTAGCACTCTTTTTTGCGGGAAGTGAGTCACGCTCACAACCGATGCGCATCCAATCTAGTGAGAATTCAAATAAGTAAATTTGACCCTATTTATCTTGTCTGGCTATTATTAACTTTTTTTAGATGTTTGTACCTACTATAAGTTCTGCTAGCAATAAATAAACGAGACTGTCCCTGTTCTTAAAGAAATGATTGCAACATCCGTGGCTCTGTGGAATGAGCGAGAGGAGGCTCTATTTCTGAAAGAATTACTGCCCATATTTCGTGTAATATCTCCACAAAGTAGTAAGTAATGAACCCGCTATGTAGTCAACTATTTTAAGTTTATAAAATCCAAAAATATCTACGCTATTTATGATCCAACTAGTTCGTGATAGCTATCAATTTAAAAGCTGGATATACCCCGGTCTCGCCATATACGGACAAGTTGGCCTGTCAGCGTCTATTGCAGTTCCAATTATAAATTAATCCATGCCCCAGAATCCGGGTCAGTCAACAATTATCCACGGTGCTAATGTCATTGGTAACACCCGGCTAATTTAAAGTGCTAGTCAACTAGTCCACAAGGTAACCTACCTTACTGTAATAGTATACGTTTACAATTGGTACGTGTTAACCCATTGGCCTAATGGTGCGAAGTTTGCGAACATTTTAAAGGTTAAAGAATCGTTTCTCTGTTCTGAAGGTACGAATTGTAAGAAATACTGCTCTGAAGGTATAAAACTACAAGAAAAAATAACCTTAAATACTTATAATCTCACATCAATTTTATTATTTTATGTAGTTATTTTTCATTAAGATAATCACAGAATGGAAGATTTAAGCGAAATCAGAATTTAGTTGATTACAGATACATGATTTCAGATTTGTTTTAATATTATTTTTCTGTATTTAGTACCTATTTATGTTTACCGTATTTACTGTCTATGGCAGAGAATTCAAGGTAGTTTAAAACTGAAAAAAGAATAAGTAAGTAGGTATAATATGGGTATAATATAATGAAACTAAATATAGCCCATAGTTAATTTACACAGAACTGGATTTAGCTTAGACCTTGTTCATGAATAGTTTGTTGCAAACCTGTCCTCCACTTCACCCACACATTTATGTAGGCATAAAACTTAAATGCGGCCCTGTAGATACTATCAGCAAAGATAGTTATCACAGATTTTCGAAAGGGGTTATAATTTTTTCATCAAATACGAGCAAAAAATCAAATCAATCAAATTATTTTTCTGAACAAAGGTGATGTAGCGATGATGGTCATAAGTTGATTCTTCTATGAAAACTCAGTTTTATCATGGGGTTCAATGGCTTACATCATTATGGACAGCAGCTCGTCCCCAAGTAGGTATACTTGGGGACACATTATGAACTTACCTCTCCAGTGACGTCATGATTCAGGAAGACAACGTAGTTGCTATAATTGCTGTTGATCAATGTTAAACTAAGCTCGCTAATGCTAAGTAGGTATAGCATACTGAGACCTCAGATCATAAAATGATAATGACTAGGCCGACCAGTCACCCCAAGTAGCACCTGTTCACGAGTTTGACGCATGGGTCAGCCATCATCCTTCGCTATATTGGAGGGAAGGAAGCCGACCCGACCCATACCGCCACCACAAACAATGACATTTTAGTGAGCATGACGATCCCTGACAATATAACCGTGACAGACTGACAGAGACATGGTAACCGTACAGCGTAGTTTCGGTTTATTAGTAAACGTTTGATTAGACTTTTAGGGGTGGTACCTATATATTTTTATTTATATATGTTTACCTATAGTAGAAAAAGTTGATGATTTGATAAATGTTCAGCTACTTTTCTTGCCTTCTGTACATGTCTAAGCTGCCGTTAATGCATTAGTTTAATAAATAGGTGGATACAATTATATTAACGACCATTTTACGGCAGCTCAAGTTGTAAATTGATTGTAACATAACCTCTTTTCAATTAACCTTTGTGGTAAAAATGGGGACATAGTACATGGTTAATGTGTTTTCTCTAATTAAAATGCAAAGTGATCACTATCAGATATGCATTACGGGGAATGAGACAGAAGTAAACACGAGTGATCAATAAAATTAGCAAAGTACCTACGTGTCTGGAATTTGTCAGTTTTATTGCCCGCATTAAAATTTGATTTAGTTAAAGATTAGAGTGATTCGAGATACGTATAAATGTTTAAGATAACGCCTGCACCATGTGCAGGTACCTATGTTTTATAAGGAAGACAAGGAAAATATAATATATTCAGAGTCGGAACAAATACTTATATAAAGACACTAGCTGTTCCGCGCAACTTCGTATGCGTAATTTTTTCCCGTTTTTGCAACATTTTTCATTGCTGCTCCGCATTGGTCGTAGCGTGATGTTATATAGCCTATAGCCTTCCTCGATAAATGGGCTACTAATAAAGCTTTATAATATTAGTATAGATTATAATATTAATATAGATTAGTATAGATAAAGATTTGCTCCGTAAGAGAATAGAAAGCCACAAAATACTTGCATTGCAGTAACAGTTGTACGCTCCCCATCTCAGCTCCGAATGAGACAGTCAAAGTCAAAAACTATTTATGTGACGCTAAGCAATGTTCTCCATTATTATGTTTGATCATTTACAACCAAAAAGAGAGAGGTGTCTTATGAACACCCGATTTTAACGTAGTTCCTTTTGTTAATTTTTTTTTGTGCTTGTATTAACTAATGATTTAAAAAAAAAATCTGAAAGGACATTCATATTTTAAAAATTGTTCTATTTCAAATTAGGATTTCACACATATATTACACAGCCAGTTTGTCTTAGGTAAAATAAACATTACAACCTTATACAAAATACAAACATCCTACCAAACCTCCTTAATCTAGCTTCACTTAATCATAAAAAAAAACATTGATAAAAGAAAAACGTCAAAATGATAAATATATTTTTTAAAACTACAAACAACCTATATAACACAACCTCTTTACTCTAGCTTCATATAATCATAAATAATAGATTTTTGATCGATGTCACAATGTTACGCTTTTTCTTGCCTAGCCTCTCAGCCCGAAAGCGTGCGATAATGAACTAAGTTCCAAAAACATAAAGTACCTACTTTCACAGATGGTACCTACATTAGCGGTACAGAGAGAGTTGCTTCGTGGTTTCAGTTTTCAATTACCCCAGTCAGTATAGGTACCTACCTACCGCATGTTACATGGTCACTTCTGTGGTCCGTACTTCATAACGATGTAATCACGCAAAATGGCCATTTAATACCAAAAATGGCGCTATATAATGATACAAATCTCACTAAGGTACTTTTAATACCATGCCCATTATATTTTATTTTTCACTCAGCGAATTAAATCGCGTGCTTAACTTCAAGGACTGGTGAAATATTCGCAGTACTCTTTGTATGGGTTTGCACGTAAATGTAACATGATATGGTACTTTTGTTTTGGGTGTGACAGGCTTGCCTTAGTAGCACGCAATGCCAGCCAAATAACGACTCTTTTGATTTATTCCGTGAAATATAAATAATCCGTTACTGTGAAAAATTAAACGTCATAACATGACTAACTTCTATTTTTGGATGGACATTGTTTAGAAATAATAGGGTGAAAATGACTTTACATGGGCTTCCCATTTTAAAATTAAACGTAGTAGAAGAATTAATTGTTTTACCATGACAGCCTTCAGCACAGTTGCGTGTTGTAAGACGACAACAGAAAGAATTATGATATTAAATGTGATTCGTTTATTGCATGCATCAATAAATCATTATTAATCAAGATTTTTATTACATTTTTCATTACTTTCATTTACGAATGCTATGTTAGCCCGTGACTCCACTCGCATGGCTCCCTAAGAGCTTCCAAAAAATCCTTTCTGGTTCCTGGTTTCCGTCATAAAAGAGATCTTTGGAAAATTTCAACTTCTAGGTCCAAGGACTGAATGAATAAATATATAAAGAACTATCATTTTTTATTCACATTAAAGGCATGACAGTGTTTAATATTTGCCTTTATTCATTTGAATGTTTTATAAACTGTAATTTTAATACCTTTTTAGAGTTCCTTTAATTGATGTAATTCTTTAAATAAAAAACAAAATAATAATTTTTATAGGCATTTTTTGCCAATTCCTTTACAAATACATTAATCTATACTAATATTATAAAGCGGAAGAGTTTGTTTGTTTGTTTGTTTAAACGCGCTAATCTCAGGAACTACTGGTCCGATTTGAAAAATTCTTTTTTTGTTGGATAGCCCATTTATTGAGGAAGGCTATAGGCTATGTAACATCACGCTACGACTAATAGGAGCGGAGCAGCAACGAGAAATGTTGCAAAAACGGGGAAAATTTACGCATACGAAGTTGCGCGGGACAGCTACTACATTAATATATGCGCATGCGAGGGCCCAACTCCCGAGCATCAAAGGATAGAAAAATTTGAGGTCTAGTAACATAGTTGAGATAGGTGGTTCGATTTCGGCCCGGTTTAGCTACGGAAGTCTCGGGTTCGATTCCTAGGTCTGGACTTCAAATTTGTCTATCTTTCAAAAATTCAATTATTGTATTTGTAAACAAAATAATAACATTGAAGATATATTATCTTAATTTATCTTACAACCACTATTGAGTTTAAGTAACTAAACATGTGCCATGGCTCGCTGTATCTCTATAAGTAACAGTTCGTATCCTGCGCTTAATTAAGGTGAATGTAACTTATGTGGTGCTGTCGGTGTTTATTGATAACAACAAACTTGCAGTGTTCAGTTGTAGTGTACTCTTTAGGGAAAGAATGCAACTTAAACTGCGATAGTCAGAGGCAAAAGTGGCTTAACACATTTAGATTTACAAATACTTGATAAATACCTCATATAAAATGAATGGCCCGTAGCTTCCAATGTTACCATTACGCTGTAAAATATAGGTACAAAATGAAATAAAGCCAATGCTAGACGAATTCTAATATGTATACGTTAATGTTGTTGATGTTTAAGACTTTAATTTTATTATCTACTTACATATATTCCCAACTAGCTTTTGCTTTTTTGTTCCGTTCGCGTGTATATTAGTTATTGCGATAAAAACATATAGGTATTGTTAAGCTCTCTTGGCATTAAGTAACAGAATAATATTAGTTCGTACTCTATTCTACTTTCTCGTTTATTATTTTAGTACAGATTAAAGGTTAGAATATTTAGTTGGTACCAACCTACTAGATGATTAATAGGTGAAAGGGTTTGCCATCTGCTTGATACTTTACGTAATGTTTTGATCTTTAAGACCTGCAATTTATTACCGCATATAGCTTTAGGCAGTATTGTTCCCACTTGTATTGTTCTCATCATTGTATATCACGTATCTGTCTACAATAATATTGTTTTATTTAAAACCAGCTTTAGCTGAAAGTGAGAACATAGATCAGAAGATACGAGGAAGGAAAGTTGCCTATATAATTCTCGGAAATTTTCTGATACTTCCTTTCATAAAAAAACGCTTGGGAAAGGAGATAGGAATCTTCATACCAGTCAAAGATAATATAATTCCAGCACATCATACGTAAAAACCTAAAACTCAAAGTGACAATGGGACATCATCCAATCCACTCTGGTTTTATTACGGTTTTTACTTTCACTCAGAGGATAGGCCGTGGCCGGTATCCCGCTAGGTACCCCATACCCGTCGTATACACGTGACCACAGCCGTTGCAATTCGGTCGAAACGTCGGGCAATAAAACTAAGCCTTAAAACAAAATATTTACGCGATTAAGACCCGTAGCTTATAAAATCGCGAAAGTTTACGAATATAGCTATGTGTACATTTTCTTTTACACACAAATCTGGTATTTTAGGGCCGTACCTACGCGTTATTATTATAAAAAGCATTAGAATTCCCTGTTGATTTATCCAGATCGCTTATAGCCCAAGAGTTCCTTGTATCGCAGCTGTCGCGCACAAATTCGTGGAACTAACGTCTGTAAAAGTTAGAAATGTGGTATTTCCCCGGAGTAATAACTAGCGGGCAAACTTTTTAATAAGTCATCATTTGTGCTAGCTAACATATACGTTTTTTAACATGTCCATTATTGTCAAGCATTTTAGTCTTCAGCATTCAGCATTTTACTTTTCTCAAGGCTTTCCTACGGTCGAAGTAGTAGTAGTAAAATAATAATATTGTTACAGCATTGTATGTAACATTATCTGTGGTCACAAATAGCTAGAATTAGGCTTGTAGGTACAAGGAGTAGATAAGTTTCTGTTTAGCAACCGCGATAGTCTTTGAATATTTTTTCTGACATTGAAATAATCCCAATTTTAATTTCAAATAAGTCTAATCTAAAAAAAATAAGATTTAATGACATAAAAATGGTAGTTTTGGGGCTTATTTTAGTGAATGCTTCGTTAGGTATTTCCGTAATTTATCTCGATGATATTTCTTAAATTTAAATGGTCTAGCCTAGTCCTTACGTTTAAAACAAATGTACCTAGATATAGATTGGGAACCTACAACTGCCCGTTATTTTTCTATCGCCGTGTTTGTCATTAACAACTTCCTCCTTTAAAAAAAGATAGTCAATGTAAATAATACTCTTCTGATATAACAGTTTGATTGCATTGTTAATCTCGTGCGCAGTCGGTCTGTTCGTTCTCACAGGATGTTTACTCCAGATTTTATTGTGAGAGCATACACTCCTTGTAACTACTAAATGTCAGACGGTAATAATAACCTAGCAACTCGTAGAAAATAAAATAGCATAACAGCTATCATTATCCAGATTTCTTGTAAGTTCTTCGAAAAAATTAATCTCATTTATACTACCACTAGCTTTCGCCCGCGGCTCCGCCCGCGTGGATGTCGGTTATTGCGATAAAAACTATCCTATGTCCTTCCCCGGGACTCAAACTATCTCCATACCAAATTTCATCTAAATCGGTTTAGTAGTTTGATCGTGAAAGCGTAACAGACAGACAGACAGACAGAGTTACTTTCACATTTATAATATTAGTATGGATTTGATTCAGAATTGTCACACTCTCATAAAAGCTCTAATAGACTGGCTTTCCAACTCTACTAATATTGTAAAGGTGAACTGTATGTGTAAGCTAAAGAATACCTACCAATAAATAAAAAAAAATATTGGTAGGTATTCTTAAGCTTTCGTGCCCCGGCCGTACACCACAACTATACCTTACCATAATGATTACAACCTATAAACCAGCCAGAAGAAATTATTTGAATGCTAGTGAAAGCTGAGCTTAGATTAGTGCCCATTGCACCCCATCTCGCACAATGGCCCAATCAGGAGGCTAAGTGCGGTTTTCTTGTTTGCCCAGGTAAAACTAACTAACTAACTGCACCCCATTTCTTTCCGTGGGTGTCGTCAAGGTGACTAAGGAATTTCACACCGGAGGACGGGCAGTAGCGTCCTTTGCATATTTTAAAACCTTACTGCGATTGCCAATCCTAGGACTAATAAGTAGGTTCAACTGGGAAGACCCGTGCCCAGCAGAGGGATATCAAATGGATTTATATGTAGTGAAAGCTGTATCAAAGCCCACTGCGTAGTTTAGAAGATCTAAGAGTACTATATGTATACTATACGTAATACTATGTAAAGATACGAGGGTTAAAACAACGCGCTCGGCTTTTACGTCACGGGATCAAATATTTACTACATAGTCCTAGCAATTGTGTTATTATTTAAACAATGTGACAAAGTCGTATGCACAGGATATGTCCATCACTAGGCTGTCCCAAGAGAATTGTCATCACATATAATAAATAAACATTAAGATACTTTGTGACCACACCGACGATGTACGATTACATTAAACTTTTAAATTGCATTGCATCGTATGTAAGAATGAATGATGTATCGTATTATACTGAAGAATGGTTCGAGATTATGAATGAATTTGTATTACTCTCGGAAAAATATATTACTTGAACTCTATTGTTTAAAAATAAACTGCTTAAAGAAGTAATTTTTATAGGCATTTCTTGCCAATTACTTTACAAATACAATAATTGCATTTTTGAAAGATAAAAAAATTTAAAGTCCAGACCCAGGAATCGAACCCGACCCGTAGCCAAACCGGGGCCAGAAGCGAACCACGGCTACGGAAGTCTCGGGTTCGATTCCTGGATCTGGACTTCAAATTTTTCTATCTTTCAAAAATGCAATTATTGTATTTGTAAACAGCATATTATGTTGAATATATTAAGTAATTAAGTATTTATTTATGTACGTATTACTAGCGATATTACTGTAGTATCGTAGTAGTGATACTACTTATTCTGTGGCGATATGCGCAAGTAATAATTAAGTAAGAAAAGCTTTTTATGGTTTTCTTTACAACGCATTATGATAAAAACTTTTTCTGTTCGTCGATCTATTCAGGGCTTATAAATAGCTGAAAGTAATAGAGTTCAAATTCAAATTTAATTATATGTAATTAGTTTTAATAAAATTCCTATATTATAAGAAAACTGTAAAATTTAATATTAAGGAAACAATTGAAATAAAAATATTCATGAAAGTAGATGGTATGATTTTAATAGGTTAAAAATTCTTATAGGACATACAAGTGACGATCTCTCTCCTTTCAACATCCATATGAGTAAAACAATCAAAAGCTACAACGAGAAATAAAAGTCGTAGGACGGATAGTCGGATTAAAACGTCACATAGCATGTGTCGAGGATGAGTGCAATGAACCCTTACATTTAATGCTAGGTATTAGAGATGTTATTACATACACGAACGAGTCACTAACATCTGTGTAATATGCGTTCTTGGGATGCCTATTAATGCTGGCTAGAGTTACGACTGGATACTCATTTGGAGATCTGAAATGGTGTTATACATATTTCTGCAAGTGTATGAATTTAGTAAAAGGGCATTGGTAGTAAGTAAGTGAGTCGGACTAGCCTAAGGCTAAACTTAAAGGGAATGTAATTGAGTATATGGTTTTAATTTCAACTTGATACCTCCACGCGTTCCCGAGACAAAGGGTCTTGACAGACGGGCGGACGGAGCGTGCCAGCTGAATTCAAAGTGTTCCATAGGTTATGCCTAGTACGCACCTTGGCTCTACATTCCACTCGTGCTGCTAGGGCAGAGCTATATTATAACCAAATATAACTGACTTCAATAAATGAACAGTAGTTGAGACAAATTGACAAGATTGGCAGATTAAAATTGAAATATGTAGTTCTAAAAATATTGTTCTGGCCAGAGTTATAGACAGCGGCAGATGAGCGGACATGGAAAGGAAGGAGGTTACAACTGAATAATATATACTTTAGTAGGTACTGGTAATAGGAGCATAATGTGTAGACTTTCACTACACCTTTAATGATATATTGGTATCCGTAGGTGTGTGAGATTATAAGATCTCTATATCTCACGGTGCAGGTACCTACTTCGGGTAAATAACGCTCACTTTCAAATTCGTGAACGGTTCGTTTATTCATATCTTAATAATACATTGCGTGAACTGCCAATGTAATCAAATAAGGAATTTTTCCAATAACTTTAAACAACAATTTCGAATCTAATATTAACAAGACGTATCTGCAAAAAATGTTTTTTTGTATTTAGGAGCCATTTTTCAATAATTTTGGTACTGGTAGTCAGATTGACAAAACAATTACAGGTGTTCATATGACGAGACTAGCAACTATTTTAGTTTATACACAGAACAATGGTTTAATATAAAACAATGGCGAGTAATTAAATTAAGCTGCAATCCCACAGATAAAGATGGACAGACTCACACGCCCACACAACATTTTTCCGTATCTAATTAATATGTGAACACATTGCCTGTTTAGTTTAAAAGATTCTGTTAACAGATAATCCTAATTTCGTTTTACAACACATTCATGTAATATGGTTTCCGATTTCTATGAATATTAATATCCGATTACAATTCATTTATCTCAATTTATATGACAATTATAGGGTTATGACAAAAGCGTGACTAACAAATTGTTTTTGAAAGCCCAGCAGTCGACACCGACCTGTAGAGCGCCGGCTATACTGGTTTCAAGGTTAAAAGGTTCAATAGCTCTCGATTATAAATCATTCAGGCCCAAAACGTATCAATACGATTGATGAGTTTGAATCAACAGGTTATCAAATGAATGGGTTTGTATATGAGTAGGTAGTAGTATAAACTGTGAGGTCCATAAGGCGCGCTATAATTATCGAGGGCAGCGATCCGCGAAATGGATTGTACGGCTGGGTCGACGCAGGCGCATGCACGCGCAGCCGTCACCACGCATTACAATAGTCGATACGCACGGATGGAGGCAACTCTTCAAATAGCTGTGAAATAGGAAAGTTTAAAAAAAGTGTAAAAACTAGCGCGACACTCTTTTCTTTATTTTTCAACTTCAATGGACGTCAGCCATGCACTATAATGTGAACAAAAAGTCGCAAGTTCCTTTAAAACCATGGTCACGTTTACAGTAACTTAGTCATTATGAAGTAAAAATAACTTGATGTTTTGTCTTTAGAGAAAAAACTTCACACGTAGGTATAAAGGTATAAATGCTGCATATGCATTTTCTAATAGCCCTGTAACTTTGTCTTACTTTCAATATAGTTTATAATTTCGGATTTGGATGAGGAATCGAAATATTCCTAAATATTCTTATTGTCAAAGCCGTAAGTTGTTTTACAGTATTTTTTTAATTTTCATAGTTCTCTCCTAAAAATATCTCTTAGGCGAACCAAGTCGGAAGCTTGTGGAAGTAAACCAATTTACGTCTAACTTAAAGTCACACAAACAAGATTTAATTTAATTAACTTTGTAATGACTCAGTTAATTGCATCACTGAGTGGTTTAGGCTTAACCACATTCATAATTTTAGTTTGTGACTTGTTTATTAACTCATTGTACTTAAAAATAAATCATCTGAGATGTATTTTGTTATTATTTTGTATTAATAAGTGAACACACACTACACTACCTACCTACACTTCGTTTGGGCGCGGCTAGCGAGAACCCTGAGGCGGTGTGAGTGCGCTCAATGAAATTACTTGTCTTCAACTTGTGTGGTCACTTGCAATTATCTGAGTAAACTTATTTCACCCGTAGGTACCTATACTAATAACTACCTACGCAACCATTAATTCATTTTTTTTCTTTCAAATATTTATTGTATCATGATAATTGTTTTGCTTTACGTAAAAGGCGTGGTTGTCAAAATATTCCCAATGGCGCCATCAAGCTTGTATCGTAACATTTCCCTAGAGTGAGGGCCTTTCGCTTTGAATAGAAATCGTAAGTCATTAATACTTCGGTCAGACTGACAGCGGGACGGAATTTGAGATATACTATATTATATGCGCAGTCATCGCAGTTGAATTGAAAACAATAAGTTTTGAGTTATAAAGATTATAAAGATGTTGAGAGCGGAAAACATCGGTAGTAATATGAAAACAGCATGAAATTAACAAGTGAATTTTATATCTAACTCTGCTCCGCCTTCTATGTGACCGTACCTCATAAATGATTAGGCTCTGTAGATATTCAAAACGTATTAAGAATATTAAAGATAAACGTCACAATATGACGTCTACCATCAACATTGATCTCACGTAGTCGATGATCATCTTTGAATGACAATAGCTAGCTTAATATTCCATTTTTGTACTCACTATCAGATTAAAACGAAGTTAGACGGATAGTCACCAAGCTACCGATGTACATATACTTTAGAACCTACGTACCTAAATCATAATACCAATAGCAATGTAAGCCCGTCTTTACTTAGAATTTATGGATATTGCCGCCTTAAACTGCAAACAGTTGAACATGAACTAGTATGATTTAACTTTAATATCCGTAAACCGTAACCTTAATGGTTTGCTTTATTATGTTCAAAGCTTCGATCGTTTAAGCTTAACACAAATTACTTTCTTCAGTTCTATTTGATGTGTGATCTCATTCAGTTATTATAGTTCTGTTGTAGACATAAGTGTTGCAAACAACTCCAAATGGTTGCGAAGCCACTGTAATTAAAATCGCAGTCTAGACGTTTGGTGATTCGGCGAATCATAACGAATCATTAACTTGCAACAAAGCTCAAACAATCTTTTGTCTTGGAACTTATGAAGCTCAAAGAGACATAACTCGTTTTATTTACGAAAATATGACTCAAGCAAGAGGAAGTATACTGAATGACTCATACTCGTATTTCTTGAGGATATGACATTATAGAGAAGTGTATGGCGTGGCGTAAGTGTCCACGGCTGCAAAATAAACTTTATGAATATAGTAGGAAACTCAAGTGTATTTGCACAGAAGTTGGTCTTATCTTCAAAGTGATTTCTTTCAGACAATCTTTGGATGGAATTTCTGATAACAAGCGGTAGTTGATGACGCAAGTACTTACAAAGAATAAACTTTAATAAGTACTTACTGCATAATCGTGGAATGATAAACATTTAACTACAAATATTTACTTTTGTATGGGATAGGGCACAAGGAGTTTCTTTGTACGACTGTGGATATACTCGTACCTATCAAAATCGCAGACTTAATAATTTGACGCAGGTATCAAATTTTGGGGTCACTGGAGCTCATTCGTTACATAATTGCTGTAGGTATTAAAAAAAAGGACCGGTGAATCGCGCTGATGAGCAGTAATCCATGGTTTACATTGCATTCTACGGCACGGTTAATATACTTAATTTAAAAATTGTACAGTCCCTTAAATAAAATGTATTTCTACATAACTCTGCTGTAGGTTCTTCAAGAACTGTGTCTGTAACACGCGGAATACTTCATGATGTTACTAACATTAAAATTTTAGCTAAGTAATTGGATTTATTAGATTACAGTCTTAAGGTGTTCTTCTATACTTATATTATAAATCTGAAGAATTTGTTTGTTTGAACGCGGTAATCTCAAAACTACTAGTCCGAATTCAAAAAGTATTTTTCTGTTGGGTAGCCTATTTATCGAGGAAGGCTATAGGCTATATAACATCACGCTACTACCAATAAGAGCGGAGCAGCAAAGAAAAATGTTTAAAAACGGGGAAAATTGACGCATACGAAGTTGCGCGGGACAGCTAGTCTGTATATATTGGGAGCTTTAAGGCTATAGAAATGGCTACGTCTAGATATATCCGTGAAATTCATTTTAATATTAGGCACCTAAGTGTTTACCAGGATGCCTACGAAATATGAGATCTATCGCCAGAAGTAGCTACTTAAACCAGCTTTACGTGGGTTTTGTTCAAATGCTGACAGTTCTAAATAAGTACCCAAATAAAGAGTGGGCGATATCTCTTCAAAGATTGATGTTTCTATTACAATCAGAAAGCGCAGCCATTCATTTAATCAAGTAAAATGTTTTGTATACTCTTTTTGTTTGTTATGATCACGCTACGCTATGCTTGTATACATATACGAGTAAATAATAGGGATTGCCTTTAGAAAAACAAAATCTATACCTCCCTGTATGCGACATTTGGAACTAGCGTGATTTAAGGTAAGGTTTAATTTTGCCTAGAAAAATATTTGTCTCGATCTTAAACTGTACCAGTCATGGAAAATTAGTACAAAAACCTTAAAAAATATTTTTATGTACAGTTTTTTGCAATTTGTATGGTAAGTAGACACTTCTCATTCAAACTGTCTCAAAAAACGTTTATTGTTTGTTTATTTATCTATAGTCGGGTCGTATCGCTCTCGGCAATTTCTCCCATTTACAAGTTAATGCCATCAAAATAAAATAAAGCAGCAAATAACCATCATTTGTACGAATTGACATACAATAAACATTCCCAAGTGGGTCCATTTCGTAGTAACAGGAAAACTTGAAGTATTTGTACCCCACGAAACTACACAAAATAATGATGTCTGAAATCGGGTTCATCGAATCAAAATACAACCTTAAACCCAAAGAATGAAGTTCCTTTTTGATAGAGTCACTTCTTATGGTGTGCAGTTTGTTTTGACTGCGAAATTTAGCGAAGTTTTACAGGCAGAAAGGTCGTTGCCCCGTGACGTCATCCTGAACAGCTCAGCCCCACCGCATCTTATTTCAGGTGAAGTTGAAAGGACGTTGTGCTCGAATATTTACGTGTACCGTATACTTACTACGCTACGTTAAAACGGGTTAGCAAGCATTAGCAAGTTTGCCTCTTTGTAAACAAATTGTTGTTAAAGACGCAGTAGCTAGAACTACGATCATTATGCACATACGAATTGTGTAGTAAATATACCTACTTAAGGTCTGCACATTCGTTTCAACAACAGTTTTATTATTTTGGCCTTTAACGTGGGCACGTGATTGTTTGCTGTGATTCAAGGATTGAGATACATCTAGGTAATATCTTCTGCTAAGTTTTAACACTACCAAAACTTGTTTTATAAAGATCAAGATGGAGTGAGGTATGAAAATGTGATACCTTCAGGTACTAGTACTTGATTGAAGTGCCCAGTGAACAGTCTCATTATTTTTTCTTTTTTTTTGAATGTGGGATTGTGGTTTCACATGACTAACAATTCTGCCAACCCCTCCAGCTAAGCAGAGTGGATTGTGTTTGGAATGGGTTTACGTCGGTAGTATAAGGGGCAGGATTCGAATCCGCAACCTCACGATTGCGAGGTCTATGCCTTTCCCATTAGGCTACCGCCACTTCACAATTGAAAGTAACTACTTACATTTTCATGAGCTATCCTACATAGTACGCGTCTACAGTAGGAGCTACATTTTGTTTTAACTGCTAATATATCCTGACAAATTGCAAATGTGTACACTATTACACGTTCATAACTATGGTGTATACCTACCTATTTAAAGAAATTGAGCAGTTGTTCTTGTTAGGAATGCAGCTAAAATTATTTACCTTTAAACATATTCTAATATACGCTAGTGTAATGTGTGTAAAAGTAATAACTACGTTTTATTAAAAGATGATAAAATAACAGCCAGGTCATTGTTCTCATCTTACGCTCAAAAGGTTCTTATCATAGCGTCCTGTCCTAGTATGTACGTCTTGTGTTTGTCGGCACAACTCCAACAGCTTGTAGAACTAATGAGCGCGACTGACCACACTAATTTCCACTTCATATAATGTTTACTATGAGAGTTCCCACGCGTGTTCTATCTATTTACAACCTATTGATATTTGTTCAAATCTAATGGGTAAATATTTAAATTAGCTTTACTATAAACAAACTTAATGTTACCCTCGGTAACACAACACCGAGGCGTGCTTATAAATGCTGTCTTTCATCTCGCCTGCCTCATAACCGTTCCATGCTCTTACGTATGGGTGCTGTTAAAAAAAAAGGAAATCGACGGATGCACGCATCAGCTTGTATTGAAGGACATTTTAATGAGCTACTGTAATACGATACTTATTACGCCTCTTACTTTGAAAACCTACCATATTTGTATGTATACCTACGTAACTCGGGCTTATGGGAGTTTTGTATGCGATCGGATTTGTACAGGATACCGATTAAAAAAGTGTATTATATAACCCAGGGCTATTAAATTTATAATGTTACCTGTGAGGTTGTGTGATCGTAAAAACTTATGACTTGTAATGGCAAAAAGTATATTCACACTTCTTGATAATTAATCGAGTTCTCACGGTCATATAGGTAGGTACATAATGTGATGCATAATCATTGTAATTATGAGTGCGTATCTGTCATTATAATTATAATAAAAGTAATTCTAGCTTATCGTAAGCTTGTTAATCTTTACAATAATTTAAAATTAAGTTATGTACTTACCTATCTAATCCATATTTATATAATAAACGCGTTCATGCTAAATTTAGACTGGATCGCACGAACAGTGGTCACAAGCTGACCGTCGAATATGTGTACCTATATCACGCAACGCATGTTACTCTTTAAGATACCTATATGTTAAAAACCCGGTCCAAAAAATTAAGTAATTCTATGTATTGTGTAATTCTTTGTAGCTATAAATTATCGCCTTTATTCCAAGCACATGTTTATCTATTAACCATTGTTTACAAGTAACGTAAGTAAAAAAATAATAAGCAAGATAAGCATCATCGGGCGGCTGCCTTCAGATGGATAGATTAAATAAATAAAGGTTATAATACACCAGCTAACGTAATAGAAAGTGCCACAATTACGCTGTTTACACACCATCAGAGTTTATCAAACTTTATAGATTGGATCTTGGACAACTCTACTATTATTATATTTAAATCAATTACTATAATTATGTTTGTGTTGCAAGTACGTCTAGTGGGCGTCAGACTCCATTCAACTATAATTAATGGCTCTGTGATAAGCGGCAAAACACTTTAGATTAAAATAGAAGGGCTTATTATACACACAACACGCATATTAGTGTAGGTATAGTGTTTCTTAAATGTTTCAGTCAATCAGACGCCAGAATAATATGACGTGAAATATTTACTTTTCGCCTACGTTAAGATGAAATAAACAGGCTTTGTGTCTGCTACTCGTCATGAGGAAGGTGACGGTACCTAAGTGGTTTTCACTGTTTTAAATCAAAAGTATTTTTGTAACGAGAAATATACCTATTAAAAATACTTAGGAACCATCTCCAGGGCTATATTATCGCCGTGCCACCTTTTTCTATTCTCTTAGAAAGTGCCTCCACACGGCAATGCGAGAGCGGAAAAGAGCGGAATCGTCGCGATTCTGTCGCCCTTGGAGACGGTTCCTTAGTACTGATGAAGCTCCCGTCCATCTGCAGCAGAAGGACAGATACGCAAAATGTGGTTCACTGCTAATCTGTCCTCCTGCTAATCTGGGATTTTGCTATTCCGGGATTTTGCGTCCTTCTGCTGCAGAGGGGCTCCCGTGGTTCACTGTTTTAATCAAATGTGGAGTCTTCTTGGGTCGGAAAGAAGGTTGAAGCTACTGTAATGACGTAGATCGGACACGGTGACCAATCTCATCAGACACTAGCAGGACTAAGTAGGAGATCGCAAGTCTTAGCTTTGGTGCAGGGTCCACGGCTTAACGTGAACTCCGATGCACGGAGAGAAGTGTGACATTTTTCTAAAACGGACACATCTATGAACCAAGCGTGATAACATCGCTTGTTCTAGCTTATCTCTTGACAGGTATTGAAAGTATAATACGAAATACCAACACTATTTTAGTCTAGGTCTTCAGGATAAAGGCAAGCTAGATTTTCGTTAGAATGTTGTTACCTGGGCGTTGAAAGCAGTTATTTTTTATGTTCGACTAGTTTTCACCACAACTTGGAATGGGCTTTCAATTTGAGGGGCACGTTTACGACTTTCGCTAAAGAGATTGCAGGTAACAGCGTGATTTATAGTTTGCCTGTGCTCATCTCACCAATGGAATGGGATGTGAATATCTATCAAACCTACAATATGCTCTAACTTGTTTCAAAAATCTTATTAAGTTTTATATTATCGGTATTGTTGTTGTAAAAGTTAGAATTTTATAAACGGGTCCAATGATGTTTTAAGTAAAAAGGTGTAGATAGGTTACATAAACAACATTCGATCTTTAAAAACGGAAAACTAATACTTAGAATATTGCAATTTCACACACATAAAAAGTCGTAAAATTAGCAAAGCATGATTTAATTGATACTAGCGAAAAATAGAATAATGTAATCCACTGCTTTCATCTGTTGACGCTGGCCTTAGAGCAAAACTTAACAGCAAGGCGGCGCGCGGCGATGCGACACTGACATATAAAAAGTAGATAAATTGTCTAAATTTTAAGGTGCAGCTTGCTGAGGCGTCCGAAACTTATCTACACCTTTTTACTTAAAACATTATTATACGTGGGATACTCGCAAAGTTTTGAGAAACTAAAAAACTAACTTCTATGGATAAAATATTTTAATTGAAACTAAAAACGTTTTTTTTTTGCAAAACTCCCTGAATTGTCATATAAAGCTCCATAAACTTACGTACAGTATATAATCCAATGACCAAGTACCTAAGTATAAAGATATTACAAGGTAGAGCAAGCTAACAACATAGTACCTGACAGATTCAGTGTAGTATAAATTCCGATTTACCGCAGAGATAATTTGTGGACACTTGTTTGGTTAAACTCTACCACAGTTTGTCATAAAGCTCTTGTGATCTTCAGTGACGATACATTTTGAATTTGGAACAACGAATTTTTGTTTTAAATTACAATCATAGAGTTTTTAAGTAATATCTATTTAAGTTGATAAGCTTTCGCGATTTGTACACATTATAAAATTATAAATATTGTACTGATCCGTGACCACGGCCGTTGCAATACGTGCCAATCGTCGGGCAATAAACAAGCTATTTTACCTTAAATTATTCACGCGATTAGGATCCGTAGATATATCTATTTAACGCGAAAGATATAAAAAAAAACGTGCCACATTATCCTCCGGTTGCAAGAAGTTATTAAATAAATTTATTGTAGTTATTATCATAACAAAGAGAGAAGTTGGTTACATCCCTGATAACCTAACACCTTTCGACACAATTGTGTGAGGACAAACTTTGTTTAAGACTGGAATAAACCTAATTGTAAGCAGGTCAATAGCATTACACAATATTCATAACAAGTTAGTGTATACTCCCAACTAACTACTGTTCTTCGGAGGCAATGGCTTTTTCTAATATTCATAACTAGCTGACCCGATTTGTACACATTATGAAAATACCTGGATAAAACAAACTCTTCAGCCTTATAAAATTATTATAGATAAGTTAGTGTATACTCCCAACTAACTACTGTTTTTAACAGGCAAAGGGTTTTTCTGAAATAACTCGATACAAAAAAATAATGTTACTGGATACTTCGCTAGCTTTTTACTATAATATTTAGTGTCTACAATTCAAAGGGAAGCCGATACAATTTGTGTTCTAAAGTCCCTCCGCTACTACTGTTTTTATTAAACCTATGTATTTGTATATTTAACAATATTACGTGAATATAACAAATTAATATTCAAGGTTTTTATAAATTCACATTCCACACATTCTTGTACTCATAAATACTGGTAAATCTAGTGTGATGAGGAGAAAAAAAAACCGGGCAAGAGATTGTCGGACCATGCTTAGGGTTCCACAGCCTCAAATAAATGCATCAGCAGAAGAGCGTAGGTATGTTCATTGCACTTACGCCCTTTTGTTGAGAAACGCAGTTTTTCAGCTATAACTCCATAACGGTATATCCGATCATGTCCGAAATAATTTTAGTTTAAAGTATTTGTTAAGCGGTCGTTGGTTAAGCGCTACCTTTGCGATATTTTTCATATTATTGGTCACACTGTTCAAAAGTTAAGGGTCTTAACTAGTCTTAACTTTTGAACCGTGGACACAATTCATGCAACTTTCGAAATGATTGTTTCCAAAAATATTCACTTAAGACAGACTGTCAGTCGGACATGATGAAACTATCAGGGTTCTGTTTTTGCCATTTTGGCTACGGAACCCTAAAAAGGTTGGCTCTACTTTGATATAAATTTATTAAATGAAGAATTGTTACAACATTTGGCACTCTCATTATACAGCATTTCCTTAGCCATTTTAATTTTTTTAAACTTTAACGCCGCAGTAACCATTAATAGAATTAGAATTCTAGACTGCCTCTGTGGCGCGGTGGGAGTGTATCCGACTGCAACGCAAGAGGTCGTGGGTTCGATCCCCACCCAGGATAAAACTTTGTGTGATGAACACGATGGTTTATTCTGTGTCTGGGTGTTATTTATCTATAATATGTATGTATTTAGAAATAAATAAGTATGTTTATCAGTTGTCTGGTTTCCATAGTACAAGCTATGCTTAGTTTGGGATCAGATAGCGTTGTGTGAGTTGTCCCTAGATATTATTATTATTATTAATTTACACACTGAATAAAATGTTTGAAATAAAATACTTGTAAAAATATCAGTGAGGTAAAGGTTTTAAAAAAAATGTTGTCTGTAAAGTCTTTAAATAGATTTTACGTGACGACGTCATAAGAAAACATTGATTACATATCGCCAGATTACATAACATCGATTACGTATTCATGTTGCTTAGCATCCAGTCAATAACGTTAGTTTTAATTCTATCGCATGTCGTTGCAATCTCCATTAGCTGTTGCTTAACAACCAATCAATAACGCAACTGCTTAGCAACCAATCAATAACGTGACTGTTGCTACGTGACACTTTTTCGTGCGTGTACCCGGTCTTCGAGTTATAAGACGTTATCACGTCAAAAACAAAATAATGTTAGGCGGCAGTTCCAAGTGAGACTTCATTTTGTTTTTCGTTTTTTCAAAGAAATTATAATTTTGTTATGTGCAAACAATCATGGATTTGTTTTACGGAATAAAGATTTTCGAAGTTTGAAGTCCAGTAGGTAAAAATGTGCATTTTAAAGACATGTGAAATAAAAAAATAATTATCTTCAAAACAGCTAAGCTGATTTTTTTAAACAACCCTGAGATTTAACATCCCTATATTTTTAACAACTTTCTAATATAAAATCCCCAACAAAATCGGTAGTAATCTTTCTTACTTTTATACTTAATGGGTATCACACTAATTATAGCTAGAGTTTTTATGAAAACAGCCTCAAATTGTGTTAACTATATTGGTTGTACTACCATTCCCATTATAAGGTCGAATTAATTAGATCTAACTAACAACTTTACTGCCTATTAGATAGATTGCAACTTGTAATTGATATACTTAGGTAGGCTATTGTAAAAGGTTTCTCATCAATTAGGTACACATTGACGCTTGTGCCAATAAATCGGTAATGTGCCTTAATGGATTTTTTTATTTTTATGTCAAAATTGGCAACCGTGGGTTAAAAAATTTACCTATCTTTTAGATTTTGATAACGTTTTTGATTTAATATTTTATAACGAATAGACATAGTGAATTTATAATATAAGTACCTGGATGACCAGATGATACTTAAGATTGTGGACTTTTTGGGATGGGTAAAAAAAGTGAAACTCGCGTCAGGACACGTGACCAGATCGAAAATTCGTAAGACGGAGGGAGAGCAATGAAAAACTACTACAATATCATTAGAATACGAAGGTAAATTTCGCCACCATCTAAAAGTTATTATAGCTCAGGTGGAAAATCGGGCGGTCCAGAAACCAGAAGACCCCATTTCGAGTCTGAATAACGATTTTTTTTCCCCTTTTTCATTTTAATTTTTGATTTTGGTTTTTTTGATTTCTGATTTATTATTTCATATTTTTTTATTATTATGTCAATAAGTTTAAAAAAATATTATTCAATTTTCATCATTACGTAATACGTTGCTTTTTTTAACAACGTTTTCTAACAATGAAACCTAGCGTTTGACTTATTGTCCCTGAAACTCCCTGCATACTAAATTTCATGAAAATCGTTGGAGCCGTTACCGAGATAATTACGTATACCTAATTAAAGATAATTAGGTATAAGATAACTATGTATACCTCACATATACGATTACGATTCTTCTGCATTACACATGCGTAAAAAAGTTTTTCGTTAAGTAGGCACTGCCTACTATTTTCTTAGAGATAATTCTGCCAAATACATACTTATTACTTAAAATGAATGAATTGCCCTTGACACTAATTTCAAATATTTTCTTTTCCAGGTAAGTCAGCATCTCCATAAAATCATCAAAGATGTCAAAGGTAAACAAATGGAGCCTTGTATCCGCGGGAATGTGCGTAGGCGCACTGCGTACGAGAACCTATAAAACTTGCACAACTCGACTCATGTATCGAATCAAGATCAAGAGCAACGTAATACAAACAATCTCAAGTATTCTAAATTTGAAAGTAATCTTCGTTATTTTGAAAACCTTCTAGTCATGCAGTTGGATAAGCGTGGTTTAGTTGTTGAGTATTCTTACAAAGAGGCTTTGTTGAGTTGCGCGAGATTGTGAAGGCGTGCGGGATGAAGTAAATTGACCAAATATTGTAGGTAAAGGCAATAAGATAAGCGATTATGAAGTACTGAATTATGTTATGATGGAAATTATGGTGTTTCGTGCGTTGGTTGGTTACTATTTTTAAGCTATTGCATAGCTTCTATCGCGGGCCTTGAGCGCGGGGACCGAATCCAGAAATTCCGTAACGAAAAAACCTCACGCTCCCCACTCCGACGGGCACAGCGGTGATACTTTTTACTTTTGCCATCTATCAATGAAAAGCAGAACTTTTAATGATTTTTTTTTTAATTTAAAAAAAAAACTTTTAAGAACTAAAAAAACAAAAATTTTTTTTAATTGCTTTTTTTAAATTAAAAAAAAACATTTTTTTTAAAGAAAAAAAAAATTCAAACATTGTTTTTTTATAATTAAAAAAAAACACTTAAAAATATATATATATATTTTTTAATTGCTTAAGTTGATAAAAATACTATGCAATAGCTTTACCGCGGCAGTCCCCGAGTGCCACATTTTTTCTATACTTTTGGGCTGCCAAGTGATACAGATAATCACAGGCACCATGATGCGCTACATAGAAAAAACAAATAAATCATTGCACTGACAAGTGACAATAGTCAGCTCCTTTACGAAATTCTGCCAAATAACAAGTTCGGACCAACATCGACAGATTTCCCGTTTAAATGGTTCTCATAACTCTTTCTCGTTCTTTAGCAACGAGGAAAACGTTAAAGAGACTGGCTAAAAAACGTTTCTTTTTAGATTTATTTATTCAATTTCAGCAACGTTTGTAAAATTGTTTCTCATGAGAATAAAAGTCTCACCTATCGTCTATATCATCTAACACAACATCAGCCAATGTGCACGTTATATAAACAGATCTCATTTGTCAGTACCGCACATTTAAAAGCCCCACAGATTGCATTCTTGATTCGTCACTGGCCGTAATATGACGAGCGCATAGATCAAAAATGGCCGCCCCGTTTTCATTGACAATATCTTTCCCTTATTTTAGGGTATTTTATTACTTACGCACTGTATGTACGCATTATTATAAACAACTAGAGATCAGCTGGTTTTAGTGCCTATCTGCATTATATACATTAATGTAAGTAATTGTCAAACTACGCGTAAGCTAATGCCTTAAAATATACGTTATTTCGGTTCTGCTGTTGGAAATATATCGATCAAGATAAAAAATCAAATGTGACTCAATAGATAATGATTCAATCTATACGGAAAAATTATAGTACTTACCTACCTACTTGTCAATGCGCAATTGCTTCTCTATTCAAATCATAAGGTAATAATTTGGGGATTATCATTGGAATTGTGCAATTCGAGGGTAGCAACACTGACGTAGTGCATCATTACCATGGCGCCACAGTTCTAAGGATTGCAAGCTGTAATGAGATACATACATATTATAATTTATGTATGTAGACGAGATTCCTGCTGCGCTGTGAACGATGTTATTGCTTTGCATTAGTTCTGGTGAGTAAACTAGATACTCTGTAATACCTAGACATGCATAATATCGAATTATAATTAACGTACAGTCACCAGCAATTTATTAAAATGCACATTTATTCAATAGTTTTAATCTTTACCTAATAATATATATAAATGTGATAGATATGTGTTAGTCATTCACGGCTGAACGGATTTAGGTTAATTTGGATTATATGCACAATATAAGAAGCTTTGAAGATTAACTCAATACGTGAGTCGGAATTAAATAGGTATCCACGCGAGCCAAAATCTGGACGGCTAGTATCAAAACTCTCCTCCTCCTTGTAAGAAATCGAGTAATTCAAGTGTGACATGGTTAGGTATATCAAATATCTTCGTTTTTGTGAGGTCGACGCTCTCAGTTGGAATAGCAATTAATGATTCACATTTTGCGAAAACGAGTTCTATTAAAACTTAAATTTAATTACATAAAAGCTTTAGAACTCGTTTCTTTAACGTTTAGCCAGTTCATTTCTCAGAGCCAATTTAAATTGAAAATGGCTAGTTACACGAGACATATCTTATTGACATTCTACGCAAAAGTGTTCCGACATCGGATCACTGTGAGAACGTTGCCGTATAAGTCGCTTCGCACTTTATGACTTCTTGTTACTTTACACGATTACGGGCACGGCAGTACCGAAGCTATTGCATTTTATACATCCATTGCTTCGAAACGGAACAGCCAACATTTGCTAACAAGCCGTAGGCATCCATGTTTATTGAACAAGTCCTTTATTCGATTTGCATTTTCTTCCAAACGCCCTTGTAGGTTCAAATACTTAATCGAAATTCAAACCAACGCAGAATGCAGAGCATAATTCCGTTTCTTGTAATGCAATAACTATAAATCAGAGGCTATGTGAACTTAAGCTTGAAATAACATCCTATACCTTTTCCACATCTGTTCAGAACTAGTTTTTGCACAGAGCTTCACCCACGTGAATCGCTGAAGCTTTAAACTATCTCCATACCAAATTTCATCTAAGCGCTTTCTAACTAACAAACTATTCTGTTTGTGTACCTAAATGAAGATAAATAGAGAGGTGTCTTAAGGACACCCAGTTGGAACGTAGTTTCTTTTGCTATATCTTTTTTGTGTTTATATCAACCATTGACGTATAGACCTGGACTGCGCCAAAACCTCAACCTTGCGAGACCGATGCCTTAGCCATTAGGCTAAGCCTTAATCTAATCTATTAAGGCTAGCTTTAGCCATTACTTTCACACATATATTACACGCAGCCAGTTTGATATAGGTAAAATAAACATTACAACCTTTTACAAAAATACTATAACAACCTAAAAACAATTCACAACAATTTACAAATTAAAACAAATTTATTAAAAACACAAACAACCTGTAAAACAATCTCCGTATTCTAGCTTCACTTAATCTTATTAATAGATTTTTAATTGATACAATAATTGCATTTTTGAAAGATAGAAAAATTTGAATCCAGACTCAGGAATCGAACCCGAGACTTCCGTAGCCAAACCGGGGCCAGAAGCGAACCACCTATCTGGACTATGTTACTAGATATCAAATTCTTCTATCTCTTAATGCTTTTACGGGTTAGGCCCCCGTAGCGCCATCTAGTCGGAAGTTAAAGAACTATCACGGCTTTTGTTATTGCTTTTTCTATCTTTCAAAAATGCAATTATTGTATTTGTAAAGTCTTTGGCAAGAAATGCCTATAAAAATTACTTCAATTTTTAATTGATGTCAAAATTAAGCCCTTTTTCCTTGTAGCCGTTCAGCCCGCAAACAAAAACGTGCGAATAAGGAACTACGTTCCAGAATCTTTCAAACCAACGCTAGTTATAAAGGTGTTTCAAGCTTAAAGTGGATAACAACTGCTACTGGGTTATTCGGATACTTACCAAATACGCACTCGCTCGTGTCAGAGTCCGTATAACTATTGAATATTATGTAAATACTCACTACCTTAACTTAACAACATCTCTAATTCTTAACCTATTTTTGTGTTTGGTTTTCTTCTGTTGAATTTAGTATTACGTGTCATAGAACGAGACAAACAGTATTTGACCAATCGACTTTCAAGTTATGTTTGTTAAGAAAGATGTTTAAGCGATGAATAAATTACATTAACAGTTTAACTTTTATTTATTCTGCGTTGATAGCCCTATCTGTAATCACAACGGTTAATAATCATAAATATTTAAATAATCTCTCAAGGCACGGGCCATTTGGTCCTGTCTCATCCTGCAACAAACTCATAACCTCTTAACGATACTTTATAGAGCTTTTCAAGTGGTGAGATCAAATAAGTTTAAGCTGCGGCATCTATTTGAGGTGTTAGAGTAATCTCGAGTGGTTCTGATGTCGACTACCAGGCCTCGAGAGCTTCCGGTCAAGTGGTACCACTTCACATATTGAATATATTTAGGTTCTATGAATTAGTACCCATCATTTATAAATAGGTACTATTCTGTAAATGTATGTGTAAAATATCAAGTGTAAATACCAATTACACTCTGTCGAAAAGTGTTATCTGGTAGCTAGGTATATTGTAGTAAAAAAATAAGTGTAATGTTCAAAGAATTTTACGCACAGAAACCATTAATTTTAGGACAAATCTTTTGAGGGTGTGAGCTTTCTTGCTGAAAAATTGATTTAATTAATTTGATATTTTTATAGATTGTATTTCATTTACCAGTTTGGCTAATCCATTTTGACGATGAACTTATTTTAAAAAGAAACTAAGAAAAGTATAAAGTTTACTTAAATGGGAAATGGGAAACGGTCTTCGTTTCAAACTGCACTTCCTCACTAACAAAAGCGTTTATTGGTTTTAATATGACGTTGCATTTTATCTGTTCGGGTATAGTTGTCGACCACCCACTTGGGTATCAGAGTATTGAGATTTGAGATACAGTTTCCGTGTTCTCCCGATGAAATAAACAAATCCATTGTGTGCTGTTGTGATTAGAACCGTCTGTTTGTCTGGCCGTCGTTATTCATATCCGTTCCGATGTAGATTTGTACTAATCTCAAATGTAAGCCGAGACGCCTACTGACCAAGATTCGTGCATTGATCTTTGTTTCATATATTCTAAGAATGTGTTTTGATTTTTAGGTTAACTTAGACAAGAAAGGTTGAATACGGAATACTCAGTGACTGTCAAAGTAGGGATCGTAGTAGGAAAGTTAAAAAAAAATCACTATGGTTTTCTTTCTCTTTATTGGCTTTTTTAGGGTTCCATGGCTGAAATGGCAAAAACGGAATAATTGTCATGTCCGTCTGTCCGTCCGTATGTCACAGCCATTTTACTCAAAAACTACATAGTGTATATAGATGAAATTTCGAGTATAGGCACAGAATAAGTAATAGTACTACGTAATATACCTAGGTGTCTTGTATATGCCGCTAGTTGGTTTAATAGTTAAATAACAAAAATAAATATTTCTAGGGTGGGCACTCCATATATTATGTAACAGAAGCCGATTTACATTTTTTTTGAGATATTTGAAGATTTCTAAGAAAGTTTCTTGAATAAGAAAATATTTTGAATGAATCTTTCCGAAAGTTGTAAAAATTGTGCGCCTTTAGCTTTTAAACCGTAAGGCAACAAAATATGAAAAAAAATACAAAAGTAACGCTTAATAAATACTTTTAACTTTATCGGGTATACCAACTTTGAGTTAGTGCCGAAAACCTGCGCTTTTCAACAAAAGGACGTAAGTGCCATGATACTCTCTTTTCCTGGTGCACTTTTTCATATCGTCATTTTTCATATGACTGCATTGTACATGAAGCATGGTCCGACATGCTCTTGCCCATTTTTCTTTCTTCTTTTTTCAGTGACTCTATCTTCTATCTACTATCTACCGCTTTATGCATTTTTCTGGCAGTTGTCATCTCATTATAACCGTTTTTATGCTTAATTTTAAGTATTAGAGTCTAGTATAGTATTGTTATGTTTTAGTTTTCGTAAACAAACATATTTTTAAGCTATTGCATAGCTTTTATCGCGGGCTCGGGCTTTGAGTGCTGCGACCGAATTAAAAAATTCCGTAACGAAAATAAAACCTAACACTAAAATAAAAGTTAGGTATATTAATTGTGTTGTAATTAAATACATTTAATTGAAAGATCTTCTTCAGTTCCTGGTAATATCATGAAATTTGAATAGGACGAATTTCTTCTATGAGAATCTGCAGGAATATCATTCCTGCAGACTCTCATCTTTTATTACAAGTTCCATGATTCGATACTTAATCAATGTTTACAAAATAAAATGCATACTAATATAGGCTAACCGATTTTTATAGTCCGGTTTTACGTCCATTGATAATATGATGAAACGTTATGGTTTCTGTAATCAAGGCTTATCTAATAGATAAGAATTTATCTAAACACTTATCTTTAAGGTGTTAATCAATAGATCACATCACATACAGTTGGATACGGACATAAAATAACGCTCTTTAAAAGTTTTCTCATGTGGAATGTGAACGAGAAAGCCCAGCCGTTATGATGGCTAAATAAAAAGTACATATTGGTATGTTATGGTAAACATTCGTGCGTATTCACGTGGTGTGTTTGACTTCTGTGAAATTCTCATGCGTAATGTATGGCGTTAAACGCAATGGCACGCCACCCTAGTCGGCACATGTGATACCGCTTCCCTTCCCCATGACTCAGTGCCGCAATAATGAGAGTAATTGCCTCTTTTCTCACATCGTGATTCATTATTGAAGAAACGAGACGTGGCATTCAATTTTATTTGTTACGATCTTTTTAATTTAACTGTGAGTTACATACAACAGCCGCTGAATAAGTGATTAATTGCGGTACAATTGAAAGATTTTTAAACATATCGCACTCAGAAACAAGGCGTAAGTTTACATTGCGACATAAGTCATTAATGTATGATGAATTAGAACGGCGATGAGCGAACTGTAAAATTTTCAACGCGGAACTGACACGGTTTTTTCATCATAACTCGTGTTATGACTGTAACTAATGGAAGCCATAATAAGCTATTTATATGACATCAAAACAAAGAGTAACTGGCGGCAGCATTAATACGACCGTAAAGGGAAGTAGGGTCCCGATTAACATCTGTAAGCAGATACATGTACATCGTAATCTGGCGCGGTGTGCGGCGGCTGCGCAGGTCGGAGGTCGCCGCGTCCTACTACCAACCGACGTTCTAACAGTTTTACAATTCAAATGTCGAGTCCATTCGATTTAAACTCGAAAGAGCCTCGTAGCAACGTGTCGACGTGATTATGTCGTTTGTCTCTTTAATTTCGATAAGATTCCATTTTTATATCATCACTTTATCTTTTATTAAACGTTTATTTTGATCGAATCTGACATATTTTTTACTTAGTGAAAAATGTTTACATTATTTGCTTTTTATACCGATTGGTTGCATGCAGTACTTTTTACTACTTATGTATTTAATATAAGTTTGTAGTTAGATGGTATTTCTCTTCATGTCTTTAATTTGGTACCGTTATGCTTTCAAGTCAAATTGGCACTATAATCTTGATGAGATCATCGCCCTGTAAGATGAGGTTTCATACTGTTTTATAATTGAGTTGGTGTATGATGATTGCGTGAATGTTCAGATAGATAAAATCTGATTTCAAAGAAGTACACGTGAGATTTATTGAGTCTTGAATAGCGTACATGGCGCTAGTATTAACGAATTGAATGTTTCACTAAACACACAGCTTAGTGCTATCTTGTGACTAATTTTGTTCTTATGAAACAGTCAACGAATCATTGAATTGAAACTTGAATCATCAAATTGATTCTAATTTCGGAATTTATGTGTTTGAATCATAAACAATTTGTCGGATATTTTCCGCAACTTCTGAGAAACAATAATTTAAATTATCTTTAACTATTAAATTGTTCAATAATAAATGTATTTATTGTTTTTGAGCACAACGGAACAAGTTAAATTTTAATTTGCGGTTTTCTATCTGAATTTAATGGAACAAAACAATGTAAATCGTTTCCTTCGTCCAGCGTCCACATTTGACATTTTGAATAGTTATATATGACGAAGCGGTAATTTCAGCGTGTGTATAGTCGGTCCCTTAAATAACACCCTGACATTTGTATCAAAGGTCGGTATCAAACGTCGCTCTTTGTTAGGTAGTAACGCCTAACAAAAGCTTCTATTTACATAGTTTCTGAGCACTAATAGAGTTCTCAATGCAGATGGAAAAGGTTAGCTAAAATATACGTAGTAAGCAACGTTTCTTTTAGCCCTTTTAGGTATGTCTGTTTGTGCAGGAATTTCCACAATAGGTATTCAATTTAGAGAATTTATTTCGGCAGTATTTCCTATTCTACTATTCAATAATAAATATTGCGAGTTGCGATCTGAGTACCGTGTTCGATACCTGATTCTTCGCCTCCGTCAAATTATGTAATAGAACTGATGGTCTAGTACCAGGTGAACTCCTTAAAAATCAACGGTCTTGTATCGCAAAACGCAACATTTTGTAAAAAGAAATGAGCAGTTTCGATTACGTTGGTTTTCTTTCCATAATTAATATAAGGTAACTAAAAAGCAAAAAATTATATAGGTACAACAATAAAAAATAATTAAACATTTTGAAGTTGGTTCCTAAACCACAAAACTAAATTTCCTGCTACCTTGTATTTATTTTGGAAGTTGGTTTTTATTTTTTTGTAAAACAGTTTTTATTGTAAAACCAAATCATTGGGTTATTTGAAAAAGTGAACAATTTTTAAAAGAAGATTAGGCAGCAGTTCATCCGTGTGGACCTTGCATGAGAAGAAACTGCTTAGAAGCTTCGCATAATGTATAGTTCTTTTAAAATAGCACAGTTAAGTAAATAAATCTAGCAGAATTATTTCGTTATACTGACTCATATTGACAGTTTATTCCAAGCATGTAACCTCATAAGCGTCGCCATTGTGTGCAAATTTGGCCACACAGATATATTTCCATACACACCTCTGATTTATGGGCTCATCTATTACCGACTGCATTATTTTGTGATACTTCATTTGAATATTATTTTTGAAGTCGGAACAATTAACGGAAATTTATTCTTTTTCCTGTTATAGTGCCGCTACCCATTCATAAGTAGATGTAGTCATAGGTGTTTTATTGGTGTGAAGTCATTATTCAATTATTTCTTGACATTGTTGAGGTCATTTCCGACTCGGTCATAAATACGGCGCACTTTAGCCACAGATAACATATGTACTATATATATACATAGCACAAAACCACACAGGCTAGGTCATTAAGGCTAACAAAACCGCAAACTAAAATAGTTGTCGAAGACGCCAGTTTTCTGGGGAGTGGGATTACTTCGGGAGGGAGTTTACGTGGTTCAATTGTCTAAATACCCGCCAAATGTGTACTGTGTACTTTTTATAATCTCGGGGAGATTTGGTGGTTGAACTCTTTGAAAAAATTACATATTTTTTTATCTAAGACGATTAACTATTTCACGTCTACATTGCACCTAGTAGTACCTATCTATCTATAGGTATGAAAGTAACTGTTACACGTATCGTATTATGAGCATTAACTCAAAGGCACATTTACGTAGGCGTATTCACAATCTGACAAAACTAATCCAGCAACTACTGTCAAGCAGAAATTCATCTTTGTGGTATTAGTGTCTGAGTATATTAATCCGGGTCTCCCCAGTAGAACCTACTAGTATGTAGATCCTGGGGGTAATTGCCATTAATCCGGAAAACTTATTATGATTCAGCGACATACATTCATTATATTTCAAGAGAGCTCATTTCGAAACTAGGCCTGTTATTTAGTGAAACAAAGTATATAAACGAGCTGACCGGCCGATTAGATTGCAACACTGTCTTACGTCAGAAGATGTACGCCTGCCGGAATGTGCCAAGAGCATCACCATCAACTTTGTCTGTGTAAACCATGTATCACATCGTTACATTGTATTTTTTTCTAGAACCGACTACGATAAAACTAAATTCTTATACTTATACTTGTTTTTGAAACGAGGTGGAAATGTAGGTATAGAATATTTTCTTACATAAAATCAGTAGTAAGTGGACCGATTCGTCTATAATTTAGTAGAAAATAAAAAGTAACGAGTAGCAATATCGGTCTGCCTTCTACAGATATTGGTCAAACATCACACAAGAAGAACCTGTATTTTATTTATTACAAGGCAAACTTCGTAGAGCTCCCTTTATTTGTATGCTTGTCAGTTGAATACACAGACCGGAACTAATGTTTTAAATATCCATTGACCGAAGCAAAAATAGCACCGAGTCACCGGCAGTTCCTTCCAGTATAGTTCCGTAGTTCCCCGCCTGCATTAACGTTAACCTAGATAAAACTGGGAAAGCGGCCCTTCGGTGAATTTATGACTTTCTATTTTTCGATAGTGAAGTCGAATCGGAAATTCGGACGTGGGCGAACGCGTTTCGTAACTAACGGCGGGAGATAAAGACATCTGGTTAAGAAATGGGGAACAATCATGACCACAGAACATTCAATAACTAAGCCTAAGACCATTAAACAATGGTTAATTAACGTAATCTCGTAGTTATGGGTAAGGTAGATATCCGAACAGTAAATGAAGTAGCAGTCGCCGGTAAAATTAAAGGTGAATACCGATTTAGTTTGGCGCACGCGCAGGATAATAAATCGTGTCCAATTAGCGAGCCGCGCCACGTTATCGCTGCAAAGCGAAAACGAGCACTTACTGAGACGCCTACCGTACTGAGAATGCGACACAGTCAAAGTACGCTTCCATACCATCCATACATATACTACTATAAAAAATAAAACGATATGATATTATTACCATCCCGATTGAGCATTTCTCGGAAACTTTTCATAAAATGATACTTTAATTAATGAGGCACGCACGCAATAATGAAACTCTTTCTTTGTCCTTTTTTATACTGAACACCTTATAAGCCTGTATCTTGATATATCCGGTCAGATTTGGGCGTCGCGCGTCGTAACTTTTTTAATATCATTGGCCGTAAAATGTATCAAACAGCAAAGGGTCAGGGGATGATATTTACGACTGTGGAACTCCTCTAACAATAGCTAAACAATAGAGAACACGATAAACTACCCATCTATTTAATTTTGAGTAGATACCTTTGTCATGTGTTTTTGTTTGTGGTCATTTCCATAAATTATAGAGGATGGTCCGACTTGTTACTGTCTTGTAGTGTAAGAATGTACCTGCTATTGTTATGGTAAACAGCTTCGTGACGAATAAGTCCCGAAAGGGATTTAGTAACCGAGGTATACCTTTAACTTAGTGGGTTGATGAATGAAAAAGTAGATTCTTTAGAAATAAGCTTTAAATACCAGAAATACAGCGACAAAGATTGATCGTTCTCTTGAAAAAAATCGTATGCTATTGTCACTTTGCAGTAGATAGGTACAGTTGGCATGCGCTTTTAAGCATAACGACAGTTTTTGATTCGGCGTAACTTTCTGAAGTTGCCTGGCCAAAAGGCTGCCCCAAAACTATACGTCAGACACGTTTGAATTTAAAAATTGCAGTGATCAGTAAAAAGAGAATTGGAGATGTTCTAAAATTACTAAAATTCATGTGTGCATTTATGTTGGCATTGTTTTACGGAGTTTTGTTAGTGTTTACAGGGAAGTCGGTCAAATTGGGTTACAGCAAAGTTGGTAAGTGTGACAGTGTCTTTATAATCAGTTATTCAAAGCATAGTCTGTTTACTCTAGGATTTTAGTAGGCATAGAAGACCAACACAATCCAACAGCTCTACGTTTTAGGTAAAATTAATTAAGAATTTTCTGCAAAACAGATAACCAGTATCCACGTTAGGTCCCAATTAGCGGTGAAAGACGAGTAAGGGCTAATTCTCTCAGCGTATTGTCCAGGCTCGCAACCAATCAGTTTAAATTTCTCCAAGTAAGGATACGCCATATAAGGCCGGCTTTATTATCTCGAGGGCTCGCACAAAACATCCGCTAATTGGCTGCAATGTCATCATAATATTGCGGATGATAAATGATGCGTCGGTTGAAGGTACGTAACGTACATTCTACGTAATAATTAATGGATACAGAAAGTCATTTTGTTATTCAAAAATAATTTTATTTTATAGCATACGTGAGATAACCAAAAATGTACTTGCTTAACTACTGATTATGTGATTTGATATAATATGGTATACCTGCGTGGATCATATCGGCTTAGGAACTGAGTTTTCTTTTTAGTAGGGTAATGCAATAAATGTAAAATAGCAAAATAGAATGACAATGGCATTGTGACTATATAAATACACTGATCCGTAGCAATACACTTTGTATTCTCAAATACAATCTGAACATCGAAAAAATCTGCACAGACATCGCTGTATCGCATCTATCATATCCTTGTGACAATCTCCCCCATCCGAGGCTATTGACCCGGTCCACTGACCTAGTTCACACGTGATCATAGCTCAAAGACCATTGAACGCTTCAGATCTGCGCGCGCGTTTCATTCGCTCAATTGCTCCTTCCTGCTTGACAATGTTGTTGGCAAGGCCGACCATATGACGTTAAATAGATCTATGACATATTTTTTTACTCTATTTTATGCACTTGACCGAGTTTTTTGTATTGATCCAAGACAGACAAATAAGGGTTCTTTGTACACATGAGTCATATCTACATTAAACATGAGATGTGTTTTTATTGCACGCTGAGTAATAAATTCGAACATTACTTGTCTTAATATCTCATTATTATCTATGTAGGTAGACAAATAAAATAAAATATTATTAAAAAATTCTGCGAAACAGATTGTCAGACTTTTATCTTTCGCAATCACGTTTCATTTTTATTTATCTATGTTATGCAAACACAGTAAAGTACTTTGCTTCAACATCAAAATATGGATTTAAAAGATGATGTTTTAATATCCGGGGCTAGAAATAAAGAGTAATAAATCTGTTGAGTAAGCAGATGTGGTTTATTTAGACTCTGCACGTGTAAAATGCACATCGTATGCGTATGCGCCGACCCGAATCGCGAGTTCATACTCTCGCCGCTCTAAATTTAAACAAGAAGGGATGACGTTAGAATCTAATACCAGGGCGTTATTTCTGTCACAGCATTGCAGTTGTAAGGGTACGAAGTAAATTTAGTTTAGTTGCGATTTTACGTGTCTGTTTGGTCTACGTTTAGTATAGAAATAAACCAAGTACTGATAAAGTACCTAATTAAAGTTTGGAGTAAGTAGAAATATGTATATTTACCAGTGGCGGAGGGTTCATAGAACATTATTCTTTTCGGTTTCCCTTTGCACTGTAGTTACTTCATATTTTAGGTACAAAGAACCGTGTCGGGGTACCTTAGATTTTTTTTAACCCTTCGCTACTGTTATTTACTATACTATGGCCAGCTCTTTCTACTGTTCTAAGATGGCCACGGTGATATCCTGCTCTAATGCGAAGAAGTAATGTTAATTAGTACTTAGGTACTAGACATGATGAACTCAAAATCTTCAAATATTCTCACTGAACTTGTTTTTGCACTTTGTTTAATAAAGGAATTATTATAATGATTACAAGGCAGAAAGGTATAGCCTACATACCTATTCATGGCTTCATAGGTACTATTCAGTGGAGGTGGTCATGTATTACACAATACTAATGAGAAAAGTAATGTCTAGTTACTACAATTACTGACCACAGATAAAATACAATGTTACCTAATACCACAGTGACCACAATTCTCATTATTTAAATTCCAGCATTAAAATATAGAAAGGCTAATACAAAAAGTTACATTTAGGTAGGTTTTACTTCCATGTGCAGATTATTCTTTAGGTAACATTTATTTTATTTGGGTAATTCCTTCCTCAAGTAGGTATTAGGCTGTTTAAGTACCTACACGAATATCATGTGCCTATAATAAAAACATGTCATCGTAAAAAATCTATGTCGTCTTAGAGTATTCTGAAACTTTGATTATTATTATTCATTGCAGGCACGAGTTTCTTTTGGTGACTTGAAAGAATTCCACCTTATAACTCGTAAAATATCTTTCTTAACTAATTCAGCTAGGAAAAATAGCAAGTAAAATATATTTTACTAAGAATCAAGGCATCTAATTAAAACGTGTGTGAATTTATAATGTTTGTGGTTATGATTTCCTCTCCAGTGTGGATCAGGGATCGTCAATGGATGCATCAATTTAACTTCGGAGATTACTCATTCCTTACATTATATATGACTGAATTTCTCAGAATTAGTTGTTTAAAGAAACGTGATATAGAATGTGAGTAATGTTAAAATATTCCTAACAATAATGACTCATTTCATCTTACCTCAAAAATCTGTAATTTAATAACAACAAATCGATCTTTAACCAACATGACCAGCGAAAATGATGCCCTTCTTAATTATTTACGTTTTATGTAATATATATATGTTAAAAACACCAAAAAAATTTTGGGATTGGATTTCGTTTCGCGTGCCAGTGTTTTCGCCAATTGAAGGGCAAGAAATAACTCAACTGTCTTCTTTGCATCACTACGTTTATTCGCTTATTAAGATATATTAACATAATTTTGGTATAGCCAGAGAGAAATATTATTTACTAGCTGTCCCGCGCAACTTCGTCTGCGTAAATTTCCCCCTTTTTTTATAATCCTATGTTACTTCTAATACCTCCAAGAATATGTATACAAAGTTTCATGATGATCGGTTGAGTAGTTTTCGCGTGAAAGCGTAACAAACTTACATTCACATTTATATATTAAGTAGGGATTTACGAGAGTTCTATACTGAAACAAAGAAAACAAAAAGTTTGAATGACACATTTTGGAAGTATTTTAGTTACCGCCAGGTTACAAAATTATTACATAAACAATATTTGGGACTATTGACATTTACTGATCACTGTTACTGAGTGCAGCGTGAGAACTCATAGCCCTGGGTAAATATTAGTCTGCAGCGCATACCGTGGCCGTCGCTTCCCACTGGGTAAGTACCGGTACATTTCATTACATGTAAAGGTGTCTTTGTTAGTGCTAATCGACAGTGTTTAGCAAAGTAAAGACTAAGAAATAGTCGGAGAACAAGGCAATGTTCATGAATGTACCGATACCATCTATTGTCCGATTAGATCTGTTTAACCTTACAGTGGTATTTAAAATGGTTGGACTGCGGTTCCCTGCAGAATGCATGGAGCTTTAGATAAATACTGGATTTGCAAGGGGGTCAAGACTCGCCAACTACTTACGCCATTGATTTATTATTATATAGGTTAGGTTTGATTGATAGTGGGCTAGTTATGAATATAACAGTAGAGTATACAACACTTAAGGCGGGAATAAGACCAAAGTGAAATACATAAAACATGCAGTACCTATTAGCGAATAGGGACGAAGTAGATAGAAAATACATAAAATCATCAATGAATTTGGGATCTATCGTATCGTAACCCATTTTACAAACAGTTCCGCAATAATAATATTGACTTGTTAAAGTAGATCAGCATCAGCTACATATAATAAACACATCGCGGTTAGTTTATTTTTATGTGGCGAAACTTTTTTAACGTTCGAACTAAGATTTGTTGGTATTAATAATAATCAAGTGTACTCGTTACCCATGGAAATACTTTTATCGCCAGCACTATATAGGTAGATAATTATGCATAGTTGGAATAGACGAAAACGGATTGGTACATACAGAATCAACCACTTTTGGCGACATTGCATTGCATGTCCTTTTTTTTCCTTTTTTGTATAAAAGTTAACTAGCAATGTGGGATTGAGTCCCAAATTACTAGCAATCTTGTTAACCCCTCCAGCAAAGGCTTGTGTTAGGAGTGGGTTCACGTCGGTAGTAGGTATAATGGGTAGGATTCGAACCCGCGACCTCACGATTGCTAGACCGATGCCTTAGCCATTAGGCTACCGCCGCTTCAAAAAGCCGCTTTAAAAGTTCTACTACTATAGTTGTCATTAGTTTTCAATTCAATTAAAACATCGTGCACATGCCTGATTGGCACGTCAATTAATTTCTCCAAAATACGACTACCAGCACTAATAGTCTAGAATCATTTTTCTTAAGAAGGGGGGTGTTGTCACCTCTGCGTAATAATACCAACCTCAATGGTTTAATACTACTCTGACCAGTGTGGTCAGTATGCTAAAAGTTTTGAGAAAAGATTGAGCTGTACGTGTAATATACTTGCATTAGCTTGAAACGTATACATTTTACTTTAGATTAAAGTCAGTAAATGTCTTAAAATGACCTCTTACAAGCAATTTTCTAAGCGGAGTCCTATTTTATGATGGTCGAGTTATTCTCACGTAGGGCTGTCATCGATCCAAATAGAACCCAAGCAAGAAATTCCAAATTCTGTCTTTTGATGATTAAAATGTAATACTGTTTTATTAAATATCATCTTGGAAGTACAAAATGCACTTGGATTACCAGAAAAATACCTCTAGTTGTTAATTCACTGCCTTGTAAACAAGCTTCATAGGATCAGGTGAGAACCCTATTCTTCATCCGCGGTCTCGTGGTTCGTAGTCTCGCCCACAAAACATTTCCCTAATGTTATTTTACTGCTCATTAATTTGTTTAATGTTTCTAGTTGGAAACAAACAGAATATTCGGAGTAGGTACCTGTTACGAATGAATTAATGTCCAAGTCTTCCGGGTTTGTTTTTAGTTTGATTTTATGTGAATGTATATGGGTGTGTGTCGGTATTGTTTGTATTGTAGTTGCAAATAGGCAATTACTATTAAGTACGTATCCATTATTTGGTGTAATGGCACTAGCTCTTGTCCACATTTCTATTGGTATATCGCCATAAAAACATCCTATATGTTAAACTAGATTATAACTGTTGGTATGACAAACTATATCCATATCGGCATAGATGTTTTTGCATAAATTAACGAACATGCAAACTTTCACATTTAGGATATATATTGTGTACTCGTCATGTCACTCTATCGCCACCACAGACGGGTTAAGTTATTTAAACTATTGTGTGACCGCCACCCGCCGCCACACAAAATGCTGTTCTGCAAGCAGTCCGATTTAACAATTGTGAATTAAGAACTATAGCAGAAAACAGCCCGAGAGCATGTATCATCACCAACCTAACCCTAACTCTTTACATATAATACAGAGCGCCTCTGCCATTTCGTGACTTCGTCTTCAGGAGAAGTAGTCTCAATTTCCAAAATAATCCCAGAAATATTGCACAGAGCGATTAGTGAGGTTTATTTACTTCCCTGAAGCGATAGCCGCCCACAACGGCACAACTTGAGTAATGCACACCATGGACTATTATTTACCCCGACAGAACAGGTTTGCGATAATCAGCGAGATGGTCCTCTCCTGCGTGCTGTGCACAGTTATACTCTATCTATGATTTATTGTTTTACATAAATTGTGGGACTGGTACGTAACACCGTTGCTTTATTAAGCTTGTTCTATGTATAAGCACGTTGATTGTAAACTGAGAAATCGAGGCAGGCTTCGACCTCTTATGTTAACCGTCATAAGTTAACATTAGTTATGGTACAATTGCTCAAACGATGTCAGAAAGTCTACTACCTACGCTTAGGCCTTATACTTACACTAGCTGTCTCGCGCAACTTTGTATGCGTCAATTTTCCCCGTTCTTACCACATTTTTAATTGCTGCTCCGCTCCTATTGGTCGTAGCATGATGTTATATAGCCTATAGCCTTCCTCGATAAATGCCACCTACCCAACAGAAAAATATTTTTTAATTCGGAAAGTTGTTCTTGAGATTACCGCGTTTAAACAAACAAACAAACTCTTCAGCTTTATAATATTAGTATATAGGTAGATTAATATTTTGTACTTAGAAGATATCAAAACCCCACTTTGCAGACTATACCTGATGAAACCATGCTTGAATAGAAGACAGACTACCTTTTCGAGGTATAATAACAGTAGATTTGTACAAATCATGCTAAAAGGCGTTCAAACAACAAAACAGTAAATGGGAGTTAGCGAATGGTTGCGTGTGAAAGTCACAGTAAATATGAAGGATACGGCCACCGTCTTGAAGCTCTTATGACCGATGTTCCAGTGTAAAATACGCTGAAACTTTTGTTTGCCAAAACCGACTGCTTAAAATCGATTGAGTAAAAATTATACAGTCTTTATGTAACTTCCGCAAATGTGACGAATCCGACGATGGATTACATAAGGAAAACCATCAAGCCGTTTGGACTATAAAGTGTGCCAAAGAAATGAGCACACGTTCACACATTTAAAAACTGTTACCCTACTTCTGGCTCAATAAGGTAAAAAAGCATCTGTGGTATTAGATAACGCATGATTGATTAAAAATAGACAGATCAAGCCGGTATAGGTACTAGTTAACAGTCACAGTAGCGTTGCTTGTGTAAACAATTTCTGTACCAAAATAAGCAGCAAGACTACCTACTACATGCAAATGTTCCAACAATATTGTATTGTATTTCGCGTAGATACCAATGACTCTTTACAGCAGGGGAACACCCACCAAATACCTTTAATTTTATGGAACCCCAAGTATGATACTTCTCACTCCATTTATTAGGTAAACCAAATGAAATGAGAACTGTCATAACTGGACACATTTTTAAAAATATTTTGTAGTGGCCTGGTAACTTTTCTGGAACCGAGTTTGGGAAAACCTGCTTTACAGTACCTACTTCAATTAATTTTCTGTTTCACACCCCCATGAAAAGAAAGATTTTGAAATGATGTCCGCTAGTATGCGAGCATAATTTCATGAAGCTTTGAATTTGAATTTTGTAAACATACGAATTAGACGTTAAAAGAAAAAAGGTGATGAAAATATGCATGAATAATTTTATGTCAGTATGCATTTCAAGCCGAAAACAACTTTCAAGCTGCCAAGCATCTCGTCTTTTATTTCCAGTTGTCATTTCTTGTTTAGAGAAGATGAAAGGGTACTTCCACAAGCACTTCCACAAATATCTTCGCGTAGCTTCAGGTGTAGTGTCGTGTTAACCCTGTTTATTTAACTCTGTTTCCCTACCGAATACGGGGAACAGTTTCAATTTGTTCCCTTTGAACAACTTTGTTATTATTTATCTGCGCTTAGTGAAAGGCAAATGGTTATGTTCACCATTACTAAAGCGCATTAAGTACGCTGTGTTATGCTAAGCGGGTGAATAACTTAGTGTGATTGTTGTATCCTTGCACTTGCACCGATTCTTGTAATTGCTTGTTGGGTTTGGTGGATTGTGATGTATATGAGGCAGTTCTATGGTCTATAAAAACGTATTTATGTGTTCCAATGAAGCAATTCTATTAGAATTATGCTTGACGTAAAATTAAGGATTAGAGTCTGAGCACGACCGAACTAAAATGTATCCCGCTGGGCGGTGTAATTCGTGAAAATGAAAGCTTTTGAAATAAAAACGTAGTTCAGTTTGGAATCTTGATTCCAAACTGAACTACGCTTAGGAACTTACTTAATTGAGCCGATGGGTACGTGTGAATTTCATAGATCTTTGTACTCGTACTTTCACTATTGTTAACAAATTTTGCTTTAAAACGAATTAAATATTTACTTAGAAAAATGTTTTAAAAACTAAACCGTGTTGACAGCAGTTTAGGTGTAATTTAAAGACCGCTAAACTTTAACATAAAGGGTTTTTAAAGACCGCTATTGTTGGAATCTTGATTCCAAACTGAACTACGCTTAGGAACTTACTTAATTGAGCCGATGGGTACGTGTGAATTTCATAGATCTTTGTACTCGTACTTTCACTATTGTTAACAAATTTTGCTTTAAAACGAATTAAATATTTACTTAGAAAAATGTTTTAAAAACTAAACCGTGTTGACAGCAGTTTAGGTGTAATTTAAAGACCGCTAAACTTTAACATAAAGGGTTTTTAAAGACCGCTATTGTTTCATGTGATATGCTACGTAATTCATATACACTATTCTAGTGTTGACTGTCAAATAATATTGTCCATTTTAATAGGTGTTATACTTATTTGGATCCGAACTAAAATGTATCCCGCTGGGCGGTGTAATTCGTGAAAATGAAAGCTTTGGAAATAAAAACGTAGTTCAGTTTGGAATCAAGATTCCAAACTGAACTACGTTTAGGAACTTACATAATTGAGTCGATGGGTACGTGTGAATTTCATAGATCTTTGTACTCGTACTTTCACTATTGTTAACAAATTTTGCTTTAAAACGAATTAAATATTTACTTAGAAAAATGTTTTAAAAACTAAACCGTGTTGACAGCAGTTTAGGTGTAATTTCAGTCAAAATTCAAACAAGAGTGTAAATTAATATCTGTTGAACTACATCTTCGTCTACCAGGAGGTCATAAACACAAGCTAGGGTTACAAGTTTGTAGTAAAATTGTGTTACACGAAGATAAATCGTCACATGACACCGTCGGCGACAGCGGTGTACAAAACATGTAGATGTAGATACACCGATACTGGGACTTACAATCCCGTGAATGAGCATGGCTTGTTAATATCTTCATTAAGTATGCATTATACTAAATAGTATAATTTTACGAAGGCTTATTTGCATTATTCTATTCCGGTGTCAGAATAAGTATATGTATACTGCATAGGTATCTAATATCCAGTACGTATCTACATGCAGAACATAGTATTTACGGGTAACTAGCTTTCGCCTGGGGCTCCTCTCGCGTGAATGTCGGTTATTGCAATGAAAACTATCCTATGTCCTTCCCCGGGACTCAAACTATCTCCATACTAATTTCATCTAAATCGGTTAGGCGGTTTAAGCTTGAAGCGGTAATTGTCTATGCAGACATATTCTAGTAATTTGTGATTATTTTTTGTAATGTAATTAAGACGCTACTCATAGCGTGGTGAAATTTTGATAAGCCAATACGGAAGTAAGTGACATGCAATTAGTGTTGTATGCACCAAAAAATGCATTCCCGGCAGATCAATGTTGCTAGTAATTAAAGCCTTAAAAATTACTAATAAATGCTAAAGTAAAAGGGTATAACTTTAGCTACACGATGATTAATTAATTAAACTAAATGTATAATATTCATGTTTGGGGCGTATCCCAAACAGTAACAGACAGAGTTACTTTCACAATATATTAATATGGCCTACGCTTATGACTGCCTTTAAATATATATATAGTTAATACATAATTATTATCAACATTTCGTATAGATATTGCCAGTCAGAGGTCAAATCATAACCGTCGTTTAATAATCAAGTTGTAGACATTTTCACAATAGAAAATCCATTACGTCACGAGTCTTCATCGTGTAGAAAGCGGGTCAAAGGCCTACCATTGAAGCATGTATGATATATGAATGATGGTAAGCACGCTTGTGACACTTAGAGCTGCAAGCCATGATAGAGACACGGTTCCAACACAAAATACTAGAAACAAAAGGTACAAAGACATCCTCCACCTCATACAAAGCGCAAGTAGTCTGTAATGCTGTGTTCATGTCATGAACGATGTCTATGTGTGCGTTGATCAAGTGAGGCACATATGAAGGTTGCATTCTGTACTCTTAGTATTTTGTGGTTCAAGTCTCAGTCACGATCCTGAACGAACGACAACATAAAGCCTCTAATGAGAGATCGCGCCACCCGATATCTACGTGCGACTTGCGCGTGCGCCAACAAGAAACACTTAGGATATTTTTATTTTTGCACATCCCTTCATTAAACAAATTTAGTTGATTCGCTCTTATAATTGAATAAAAAAATACATTTAAAAAATAAAAAAATCTTGAAGAACTTAGTAAAGTGCCTCCGACAGCATGAAATTATATAATTGCGTAGGGGATCTTGTTTCCATCTTTTTTGTGCAGGGTTTTTTTTTTTATTTTTTTTTTTTATTTAATACTTTTGAGTAGTTGTCGGATGTAACAACTAACTTTAATCACAGCTATTGTCAAATAGGGAAAATTTAAAAAAGAATGGTTGCTAACGAACTTTTTTAGTATTATAGTCATAATCACGTTATACCTTTTTGAAATGCTTATGATGAGCCCTTTAATTTGGTACCCATATTGCAGTATTCAAAACAACTTTTTTTTCACACCTCTTTATTTTGACATCTCACAGACGCGATGTTTGTTTTTTTCAAAAGTCACATATCTCATCACACACTTAGGCGGTTAAGACGAATCTAACGACGTCTTAATTGTACAAATCCGTTCAGTGTATTGTGAGATATCAGGTAATAAAGAATATTACATACATACATACAAGATACGCGCGAAAAACATAACCCTTCCTTACAGTCGGGTTAAAAGGCATATTAAATAACTTTTTAAAGGAAATAACGGTAGAGTTCTATTTGTAATTACAAATACAAAACATTATTTTTCGTAACCATATCGCACTGTGTTACGTAGAAAAGACACATAAATTAATTGTCTTATGAGAATCATGAGCCATTGTCTTGAATGCTACTTTGTTATGATCATTGACAGAGACAAACACATATCGAATCCCATACTCAACCGTTCAATGGCGTCGTGACATTGCAATCTAACCACTTTCTTTGTTGCATCACAGATAACATAGTTACAAATTAGAGAGATATCCGGCTCCCTACAACGAGCGAAAACTGGCTCACGGACACAAAGACACGCACGAATAAGGATCTCGGTCGAATCGTCAACCGAGACTACGCCCATTATGAACTCCGTACGTGCACGTCATTTTTTTTTGTTGAGATGCGAGCCGGCTTTCTCTATGTATGTATTCTATGACACAATTGTGAACTCACTCGCACACCTACTCCATCATTCAACCAACGGTAATAAATTCTAAATGTCACCGAAGATGATGTATAATAGATTCATCGCCCGAGGTGTCTTTCGGTGACAATCAAACGAATAGAACCCTACAGGGTTTTATAAAGACCGCTATTGTTTCATGTGATATGCTACGTAATTCATATACACTATTCTAGTGTTGACTGTCAAATAATATTGTCCATTTTAATAGGTGTTATACTTATTTGGATTTATCGTGTATTCTTTTGGATACAATTTAATTATACATAGGTACTACAAGTTAATACCTAATGCTAATAAAAACTAGCGTGATAATAAATTGCATAAGTACTGTATACTCACGATCATTATGTACAAAGAAATTGCTATATATATATATATATACATTTATTTTAATAATCTGTACTAATATTATAAACAGATATCGAAGAAGACACAAACACATATCGAAGTTTGTTTAAACACGGTAATCTCAGGAACTACTGGTCCGAATTGAAAAATTCACTGTTGGATAGCCCATTTATCGAGAAAGGCTATAGGCTATATAACATCACGCTACGACCAATAAGAGCGTAGCGGCAATGAGAAATGTTGCAAAATCGGGGAAAAATTACGCAGACGAAGTTGCGCGGGACCGCTAGTATTTCAATAAATTGGTACATACTATACGTCCTAAGTCCCTTGTGTAGACATGCGCTATTCAATACTTAAAGCATTTCTAAGTGAAGGAAATTGTGTATGACCAATACATTGCGGCAATTGTCGGCCAAGCATACGTTTACGTCAAGTAATTATGTACGGAGTTAATTGAGAGGTTTCACAGTGAAGTCGTCGAACAACTGGAGAAAGCGGTGTTTATGATTGGAGAGAGGTAATAAACACCATTGTTTATAAAACAGTAAACTCCCATTGTCTGTTATGGACGGCGACACGCTTAAGATTGTATGGGAAATGATGAGGAACTGTTTTCAGTGGCATTTAGTTATGAGTGTGGCAAATGTCATAACGACTAACGTGGCAGTCTTCAGAGATGTAAGTTATGATAGGATTACCTGAAATCTTTTTATGTGGTCGTTGTGAGTAGATTCTCTTTGAAGAATAAACGTTTGTAATCAGTTTGAGAGCAGATCCAATCTGAAGAATGAAATGATATCTTGTGAGTCTTATTTTATAGTCTTCATCCTCCTTCGTGCTACGTAGTAATATGTAGTTAGTATTCTTTGTTCGCGCTATGGATTATAATAGTGCCTAATGCGGGGGCTTTCCTTTTAACATTTACTTTACTAACAAGCGATACTAATAGAGTACAAATACAAGAGCCCGCTCTGTTCAACATCAAAGGAAAATAAATAATCCCTTTTCCTTTGTACCAATTTGTATTAGCCAAACGGCTTGACTACTGGTCAGCGTACAAATCTCATTGCACTTGTTTGCTTATTTCCATACAATTTGCGCCACACAGGTCGAGGCGCGTGCCCTCTGCTTCAGCGAACAATTCCGTCTCGACTCGGCAAAATAACCACTTACTGGTACAAATACAGTGCATTTTATTAGTTCAGTTTCTACTTAAGAAGTTATTCCGAATACCGCCGCGCCATTGTGCCACGGGAACATTGACTTTATAAATCATTCGCCGAAAATTACGCTCATAAAATGTTTTAAATTGGTCTGAAAATCTATAGATAGAACTCGTTTTTGGTATATTGTACCCTTCAAAAGATTCATAGCAATGTTGATGGTTAACAATAAAATAGAAATGGCATCTATATATTCCTGTATGGGTTTTAATGGGCACTAAATTACCGTTTGTCGTTTGGGCGACCTTACAAGTTGTTAGAAGAGCGACCTCATGTAGGCACTTATGACAATAAACTTGGACAATGGGCGGGACTGTGTTTGCGGTGGAAGATGGACCACCGGCGGCGAGCGCTCTCCAACCACTCGGCCTTTAGGTTCCTGTCATCGGGCTTGTCTCGTACACATATTTCGAATTTAAACGCAAATGGTATACCTTTTTCTTCGATTGTGTAACTCCTTTGCATCAAAAATTGTTGGAATACATTTGCCATAGAATATATTTTTTAAATTTTTAATTGGTTAACAATATTTTTTCAGATACTGTTATGTTTCTTTATTTCCAGGCCTGCAATCGATCTGCAAACAACTTATTCATGTTTACTGATAGCTTATATGCAGACGCTCATTTTTTTAAAAAGAGGTTTTATTCCGGTTTCACAGATCTTTTTTTTCTCTTCGTGTCATTCTGATCGAAGACATGCATTTTTAATGCGAAGGTATATCCTGTTTCATACCGTATGAACCACATACCGATTCACTTATAATGATTCGTTAAACCACGATAGCTATATCAGTTTCTTGTTGAAGTACCTTCTTACTGTACTTTATTTATAAATTTTGCTATTTTTATATTCAGAAAATGTGACGAGTAAGACAATTTGTCACAGTTCTGAAGAATTTCATTTACATTTAATATTATTATTGTTAAACGGCGCGGTGGGAATGGGTCCGACTGCTACCCAAGAGGTCGTGGGTTCGATTCCCACACAGGACACCACTTTGTGTGATCCACAAATTGTTGTTCCGAGTCTGGGTGTACTTTGTGTCCGTGACTTGTATGTTTGCAAAGGCCCCCGCGATACAGGGCTTTAAAATAAAGGGTTCCGTTTTGCCACTTTGGCTACGGTACCCTAAAAGTGTGTTACTTAAGCAAATAATAATACTTTATCCCGCTATTTACTAAGTTCTGTTTTTTTTTAATTCTACTTATTACGTGGTTCACACACATGACATGGTTCATAAATATCTTTTAAAAAGTTTAAAATTGCATTGCACAAATAATTTATGCACATAGTTACATTTTATTGAACATTATTGCTTTAATGGAATGGTAGCCATTCCAATAATTTTATTTATTCATGTAATATATAAAATTCTCGTGTCACAGTTTTCGTTGCCATACTCCTCCGAAACGGCTTGACCGATTTTGATGAAATTTTTTGTGCTTATCCGGTATCTATGAGAATCGGCCAACATCTATTTTTCATACCCCTAAGAGTTTGTTTGTTTGTTTGAATGCGATAATCTCAGGAACTACTTGACTGCACTGAAAAAATATTTTATTGTTAGATAGCCCATTTAGCGAGGAAGGCTATAGGTTATAATATCACGCTACGACCAATAGGAGCGGAGCAGCAATGAAAAATGTTGTAAAAAAAAAAGAAAGAAAAAGAAAGAAGGGAACATTTACGCAGACGAAGTTGCGCGGGTCAGCTAGTTTAAATATATATTTCAAGTGCTTGAATTCATTTAGATCAAGTCTATCTACATTTTACCGTAGAAGCGTTTGTAGGCGCGTGTAGGCATTCATTCTGTGCTATCAATGACGATCATCTCTTTGCGACTAGCAGGGACTATGTGACCAGACAAAATATTATGTATAATCCACCATAATGTAAAGAACGGCTCGACATTTATATTACATTATATTTTTCAAAATTTAAAGCTAATTATAGCTATAAACACTCCTCAAGAAATCCAACCATATTGCATATTCAATTCTCCTAAATTCGTCATTCCAATTTGAATATTATCTATAGAATTGCAACATTTTCTGCCTGTATACAATTCTACTCTACCAATATTAACACAATAAGTCAAAACTCTGTCTAATTAACTTATTATAGATTACTAACTTAGTAGCCATAAGTCCGGTCTTTGTAATAATGGAATTGTCATTCCAACGTCTTGTTATTTTAACTATGTACCTACATAATGCTTGCTAGGTTTGTTTCGGCCGCCGTCGCTCTTTGATCTCTCAATAAGTAAATGAGTAAATCGAATGCTGCCGACCGGCTGTAGATCACATTTAGCCTCTCGTTCAATTGAACTATGAACGAATGTTTGCTGATGCTTTAATTTTTATTAAGTTCTTTGATACATAGGTATAATGGCGGTCCCATTTCATTTAAATCCATGTTTTCTTACTACCAGACATATCAAACAAAATTAATTTAATTTAATAAAATAAAATGTAATAAAATTTTATCTTCATCGAACTTTTCTCGTATGACATCACCAATGTCTCGTTTGTCTTCTTAAACATTTACGATTGAGAAATCTGGCTTTACAGTATTAATAAATATTAAATCCCCTATACCGCTGTATTCATTACTTTAATTTGCGTAAAAACTCTAACTTGATATCCATGGAGAGACGCAGCCGAAAACACAAAAAATGTTGATCCACGCTACCTTTTAAGTACTAAATATTTTTTTAGCTTTCTACCTGCAAATAGTTACAAATACGATGATAATAAAAGCGTGCTCCTAGCGTGTTCTCAAAATATCAAAGTGACATTTAAACATTCACGAGTCAAGAGACCGTAAAGCTCTCAATGGAAGATTGATGATCGCCCACGAAATGCATTTTTATTGTAATGGGTAGCTAAATGGTTGTGCAATACGGTTGTACTATCGGTCGATGTCAAGGATAGATAGCTGGCTGATGGGAATTTATCGCCCTTCACAGTAGGTGCGGCCAAGGATACGATGGGTAGGTTGAGTAGGAGCGGCATTTGTTCCATAGATGTTTGCATTTCACCGGTAAATGGAAGGAACTTTCTTTTGCAAACATAATGTCTTACATTGTTGTAATTTTATCATTACGCCAGTCTGTCTGTAAAGGGTCTGGCAGATGTGTATTACGGCTTAGTTTTATGGTAGTCAAAATATTTGTAACTAAATAAGTAGTACTTACGTCCAATTGCATTGATGAAATTATCTTAGTCGTGCATCTTAGCTAGCAGACTTGTATGGAGACATTATAATGCTAACATAAATCACTTAATTTAACTGGCATGGCGTGTGAAAATTTCAGAACGCTAACTTATACCCATTTAGGTACGATATTAAATGTATACGTATATATAGAAAAGTACCTAATGGGAGCTTTAGAATTGGAGGCTGTTAGTTAAGTAAATTGTAGTGTACATAAACGAATAAACAATTATTGGTACATTATTTATTCGTTGGACTAAATAGTCAAAATGTGGGTGTTCGACTACGTAGCCCTTCACAAATGATGCCGCGATAATATGATGATGTATTAATATAACTTACTTGTGGTTAATTTTATTATACTATTACTTTTGTAGCGTAGGCGTATGCGCACGGTAACCCCAATGGGGGCACGATCGATGATGTGGGCACAAAAACATAGGTACTAAAATCCGGCTCACAGCACAACAAAAAATCTACACACACATAGACGACGATGTACGGCGATATCAACGTGCGAAGCCTCGGTTGATGATTCGACCGAGTTCAACTGAGGTCTATGTATGTGTGCGAGAGCCTGTTTTTACCCGTTGTAGGGAGCTGACTATCTGTATCTACCTAATTTATGATGTGGGCGAGTGCCGTTTCTCCATAAATGAGCCCTTTGTGCTGTAAATTGGTCATGAGGGCCTGACCGATCGCCTTTTGCAATTATAAAAATAAATCGTCTATTCTGTACCCGCCCACGGAATCTAAAGTAAAACAGCATTGTACATACAAAGATGGAACATTACATACATTGTAGTGTAATGTACGCGTCACGGATTCATTTTGATTGTTCTAGCAAACGACTCTAAAACTTTTCTTCTTCTTTGGTTATGACGTGATTTAGAAGTCTTACGTTTGTTTGCAAACTTTTAGTTTCAGTCATATGTTTTATTGTAATTTCTATCTTTTTTTAAGTATCTGCTATTTCTTAATAGACAATACCCGTACTAGTTTGTACCAGTATCCGTACACGGGGGTATCAAGTTCTACCAAATGTGTGACGTAGTGGAGAACATACATCACGTCTTGATGGAATGTGCGAGGAACGACAGACTCAGGAGACTATTGTTTAAATCCAATAAATCATTTAAACAATAGTCATTATAATGTAGATGTAATTCGATCCTCGCAAGCCTCATGTCTGAGGCTGCTGGAAATTTATATAAGTTATAAAATAAGTACGTATATAGCCTATGTAAATAATTATTAGGCACCTACATATAACGGAGCGACATTGTCAGATCTGTGACTAAGCCTCCATAAACTAAGAAATACCCGTACTAGTATCAGAAGTCTTGAATTATTTACTAATGCAATAATTGTATAGACTAGGGTGCCTTTACAAATATAACTGACACAAATTTATACAAAGTACACCTAGACCCAGGACTTATAATTTTAGATCACACAAAGTATTATATTTACTATACTACTACTACTGTACTAGAATCAAAGTACTGTGCCTTTTGCAGAGCACAACGACTTCTGTACACGAGCCACAAGGCAGTCACCACCATACCGAATCATCTAACTCAATATAATTTCATTAGTCTTTCCATAATATTTTCCAAGCAACCAGTTTAATACGGTTAAATGAGAACGCGTCGGGGTTAGCAATGATTTATGTTCATTTAAATGCATAAGGGCATATAGTAGACGGAGCTTGTATGTAGAATCACAGGGGCCGCAGCCCGTGACCAATGTTAAATTGAATATGAATCGGTTATTTGCTATCGAATGATCGAACACGGCGCGCGCCTCAAATCGATTCGACCCGAGATGATAGATCGATAGAATATCTATTTGAATGTATTTTATACCTATTTGTAATTGTACATTTTGACATGTGAGATTAATTATAGAAGTAGAGGAGTAATTATGATATAATTTCATATAAAAGATTTGAGTGACTGGTCGTGAGGTTCCTAGTTAAGTTTTTAGGGAACTGAAGAAAAATACCTATGTAATTTTAGCACTCGTAATATTTATAATTAGAATAATCTTCTAACCGATCTCGGTTACGGCGGCCAATTTCATTAGAGACGGAAACCCAACACAACTGAAGCGAGATTAGGCGCAGGACCGATGTAATAACGCGTTCTCTGAGGCCCGGAGAGTTTACCCATCTATGGACCGACAGCAGTAACGTTTCTTATCCTCACTGATATCTCGATCTGACCTATTGCCACTGAATCATAACTGCCTATTCATATTTGTCTAAATCTTGACAATGTATTTCATAAACAAAGACGAAATTGAATCATGGTGACTAGTGTCTAGATCCATTAAAGCACAGAGATCGTTGCAATGTTAACAAGCCTTATCGGGAAAACAATGAGTGTTCCACAGGCATTACGATGCAAATGTACTGGCTCTAATTAAGCCATGACTGCCTTTCGAAGGGAATCGAACCTGTAATTATTTACGCTAATTTAATCTTATGCATCTAATTTAAATTTATGGTGGAGAGTGACGCGTAATATCCTTGTAGTGCTTGGTGTTTATTTTTAAATTACATATTCTATGGTTATTTTGTTACGTACTATGTACTTTGATATTTAAATAGGTTTACCGATTAAAATCTTAATGCTTTTATAATTTGTTTTGACTGGTTTATCCTGTACATATCTAGCTTTACGAGTGAGATAGAACTTGTAGTCTAATAAATATTTACTGCTAAAGTTTAAATAAGTACCCATTATGTGTTCCGTGAGCTTTAATGTATAAACTTATTTTACTTTTGTCAGAGAAAGTAGTAAAGTAGTAATTCAGTAACAAGCAAACGTAAAGCCATAATCGTTAAAAAATCGGGATAAAGCAAAAAAACTTCAAAGCAAAAGTCAGTTCGATCCGCCCTTATAATTAAGTTGTCTTCTTTAAGCCTCTTGTCGCGCTTGCTCATCATGTCGTCACTGAGGCGTCCATGCGTCGTCATTATACCACGATAATGACGTAATGAATGGCCACAAATGTACCGTAATCTACAGTAATCATATTCGTCTCGTTACCGCTCATTCTCAATGGAGGATGACGGCTGTCTGCGCCAGCCTTTGATTCATAAATGTGAGGATAATGATAGACTGATAGTATACCCGCTTCGTTAGAGCTACTATCGTTTTTATCACATACTTCTGAAGATGCAGTAGTTTATCTATTGATTTATTACTTGTAATCAGTATTGGAAGAAACGAAGAACACGTTAGATAACATTTTGAAATGTATTTCTTTTTGTTTGTTACAGGTTGCTAGTCGGTGCACCTCTCGGAAAAAATCTCCAACCAAACACGACGAAGTCTGGTGCGCTCTGGAAATGTGCTCTAAATCCAGTACCAACTGACTGCACCCAAATCATTACAGATGGCAAAAGGAGTGAGTAAACTGTAGAACAAATTGCTATGAGGGCGAAACTATTCATAAGACTGCATTGAAATCATGACTTTCAGTAAAGACATTGTTTCATAGCATTTTACATTCAAAATGATCTCCAACAAAATATTATAGGTACAATAATATTTAACAATAAAATGTACATATCTAGTTTACGTGTGAACGTAGAATTTCATTCACAAATAGGTTATAGTCTAGATTAGATAAAAACACGAAGTATGTTATTCACATGAAAACAAATTTGTCATATACACAATCTAGATGAAAACCATATTGTAGTTAGGTGTAGCGACACAATAGATATCGAATTCTCACACACTAGATATAGTAAGAAGGAAACGCTGGAACACATCGATACTCAAGCATTCTACTCGATAAAATAATCGATATAAGTTTTAACTAAAATGTTGTCTTTTGTCGGTGGTGCCCCAAACAGCGATGTACGGCAAGATAGACACGAGTAAGTGAGCTGTGGTCTCAACCTCCTTTTATTCTTAATCATTTTGCTCTTCGACTAATCGACTAATCGCTGTATTGTATATTTTGATTTACTAATCGTCAACTTTGTCTGCTCAAGTTCCAGCTGGACCGTCATTAATGATACTGCAACGCATGAACATCACTAACTTAGCGGTTTGAATTTTATTTTGCGACACATCACATCTTTAAAACGTATTTGGGATATATTTTCTGCCATACAAAAGTACTTATTACATAGACTGTAAATAAGAAAATATATCCTTATACGGTAATATAAAAGCACTAACTGCTTGCAATAGCACTCAATCACATGCTTGAGCTACAGCACTTTAGAAAGTACCGTCATTCTCATTATGTATAAGTAATATTTGTAAGTATAATAACTACCGACAAACCGTTATCTAAAGTAGATTAAGCTCAACATATTGAGCTTAAAACAATTAAAGTACACGAATTAAAGTATGTTTGAAGTAGAAATCGGACTTAACAAATTTAGAGCTTTTAGAAGTGTTCGTATAAAATAGCTTCGTAAAGAAGTAGGCAGTTTATTGGAAAATAAGTTTAATAACTTGGACATCTATTAATCTAATGGTAAAATTGACCATTTAACTTGTAACATGAAACTAAAGGTGACTGGCTATAATATCTAAACACTAGTTATTAACTATCACATTCGGACTATAAATGTGCGGAAAAATAATGCACTACAAAATTCTAATAAATTAATCAAGTCAAAACCTATCTATGTCTGGTTTTGCATATTAAAAACGTCTAACAAGAGACTACAAGTAACGCTGGGCGAAATAACTTACATATTAATTAATTAATTAACATAATGTAGTCTTCGATAACGTCCATTAACCTGAGACCACAAGTTTGAGCCGTATCTTCACGTTGATTGTCACATTGATTCATTACAGGTTGCAGGAGTATATCGTCACCTTAGTGCATACACACCTTGATTTATTTCACATCTGACACTTTTAATATCGATATAAACTTATTAAAACCACTAAAATATTACCAGCTCATCCCCTAATTTATAGAATTGTTCACTATAAATGATTTTAGATATTTTCTAGTAGTTTTGTGGTTTTGATCTTACCGATATGGAAAGTTTCAAAGATAAGAGTTGTTATATCACTTACGATCGATCAATAAATAAACAAGTTTCGTTATCAAGTATGGGATGCATGTTTTATGATATGCACGATGTTTGTGCAGCGTGATACATAACGTATCCTTTCCAACGCATTTGCAAGATTCCTTTGCTGTTAGTATTGAGAACTCCGTTCTTGCATTACACACGCCTGGTTGCAATGCTTTGCATTTGCCGAGATATCACCTTTATCGTTTTCAGTTTCTTTGGGATTGAGTTTGAACGATTGTTTTGAAGCAAAAGCAACAACTGCACTACCAAGTTGCCTTTGTTTAACGCGTTTTATTTTGCAATTTGTATTTACTTATACTCAATTGCGGGTTGATTTTTTATTAATATAATGGTGTTTATAGTTGAGTATTTTACTAAGAATTTGTGTCTAATAGAGCTTAAAAAAATTGTGCTAAACATTAGTAATCGTAATCCATTTGAAGTAATTTGTGATCTAATTTTGTTTAAAACTATAACTGTACTTATATTTGTTCCATTTGCTGAAATTCAATCGAAGCTTCCTAACCATCTGCCTGCATAAGAATAAAGTAACTAACTAATTTGACAATGTGTAGATTTGGATTCCGATCACCTGGCTGCCCCTTATTCGGATGAGATCAAAGAAGGCCAATGGCTTGGAGTGTCAGTGAGGAGTCAAGGTCCTGGAAAAAAGGCAGCCGTTTGTGCTCACAGGTCTGTAAATTTACTTCACATAGTTTGATGAAAATCTTGAGCTAAAGGTTCACAGATAGTGATGGACCTAACAGACAATCACCACTCTAAATACCAATATGTGTATGTATACGTAAATGATACCTAACTGCTTAATTTTATGACATTTATAGATATCGTTACTCTAGTCGTATATTGTAATCCTAGCAGTAACAGCATAAGATTATAACAAGAATTGAGTTGTTCATTCGACGCTCCTACTATAGTATTCGATATGTTGATAGAGTGCAAGTCCGTATTCAACGTTAGTATGCTAATTTTAAACGTTGTAATGTTTCAGATATATCCGCATGCAAGGGGAGTTGCAATTCGGACAGGGACTATGCTATACACTTAGCAATGAACTGCAACTCGTTGACGTCATGGAGCCTTGTAGAGGACGATCTGTTGCCAGGTAATCTAATCTGATAAGCTGCTACATAATAGACTATTAGACTATTAAATTTAAAGTTGGTCAGTAAAAAACGAGTTATAAAAGTGGTATGTAGTTTAATTTTACCTTTGCTAAGTTTCACACAATACATTTTGTTTTAATTAGGAAATTTAATGATCTCATAGAATTACCCAATTTAGGTCAACATTCTGTAAAATTAAGGTCACGTGACATAATACGGTAAATAGTTCAGTGTCAACCACATCCCAATTGAGTCACACATTTTGTCGAGTATAAAGATTCTTAGTTCTGACAATGACTCTCTTTTTTCGTCTTTCACGCAGCCTATATCCAAAAATGGATAGCGTTTATTCCTTGTTATAAGTTCTTAGTAATGTTCACCTTTATACTGGTTTAAAAAAGGACACTAGCACTAAGGGATAGCCGAAAAACATGAACAAAAGTGGGTACACCACATAGGAAGTGTCAGTCTTCGGTGGCACGACGGACGCTCGTTCGGCTGGTACCTACCTAAAAGTTTCTCACAGAACTGCTTTTTTAACATTATTCATACCCGTTTCAGGGAACATGAAGAATATGGCCTCTGTCAAGTGGGAACTAGCAGCTCGCTTACGGATGACGACACGTTGATCATGGGCAGTCCAGGACCATACACCTGGAGAGGCACGATCTTCGCTCAAGACACCAGAGACGATGTGCTAGAGAGGGACAACGTTGTTTACATGGCACCTGTTCAAGATGGCGTTAGTCCTGTCGAAAAGTATAGTTATTTGGGTAAGTCGCTAAGACATTACAATTGTACGAAGTATAACAGGAACGTGTGGTCAAAAGTTGCTACGAACCCACGGTACCGGGGGAAGAGGGGGGGGGGGGGGGGTTATGCCGAATTTGATCAAAATCTTAACATGATTTTCACAATCAATAAGTGATCAATTAAATGTAATATAAATTTCAAAGTTCTGTAAGTTGTGAAAAAAACGTTCACACTATTAAGTATCTAATAATTTAATTTTATAAAGGGGATATTTTTGCCATACATCGTCGTTACTGCATTTTGACTAAAAGGAAACCCATATTATAATAATGGAATTGAATATTGCACCACGGTAGTTGCAATGTTTATGCCATATAATATCCGCTGATGAAATTTGAGGACGCCTTTTTGCTACACGTTGTATATCGGCTTACTATTATGGTTTCCCACCTTTCTATCACCCACTTTCTCTTTCCCTCTAATGGTTTTATTACTTTAATGTTCCAGGTATGTCAGTGACAAGCGGTAGCTTCTTCGGCAATAAGGCATCATACGTGGCTGGAGCTCCTCGCGCTCACGGCACTGGACAGGTGGTTATCTTCAGTAAACTCGCCACTGAAGACTGGGGCAGAACAGATCTGAATATTCTCAACTTTACGCTGATGCTGAAGGGCGAACAGTTCGGCTCCAACTTCGGTTATGAAGTTGCCAGTGCTGATGTTAATGGCGATGGGTAAGTTAAAAGTTTCAAATAACATCGTAAATAATAATATAATCTGTTCGAATAGTTACTGAAGTTATTTGTTTTATTGTTGCCCAATGTGACTACTATGAAACGTTTTAGTGTGTATTGCTAAGCAAGAGGTCGTGGGTTCCATTTTCATGTGTGACACCACTTTGTGTGATCCACGAATTGTTGTTACGAGTCTGGGTGTACTTTGTCTCCATTAGTATTATGTTTGGAAAGGCTACCGCCATACAGGGCTTGTATTCTAACGTGGGCGTTGAGGTTAATTTCCGTGATATTCAGATGAGGTGATCCGTGAGATTATTGCGGCCCATGCGACAATAGTTAGAGTATGAGAATGTATGGCGTCGTTTCCAAGGTCTGCAACAGACACGCAGACGACTGACGTAGACTGTGCGCGCACTCTGACTATTGTTGCATCAGCTGCGCGCGGCCGCGATTGGCCGCGATGCACGAAAATAAAAAGAAAAGCCTATTATACCTGTATATTAATATTTAAGAGTCTTCATCATGTGCTCAGAGATTTTAAAATGTCAACTTTGGTGACAATGTATTGATTAGGTACGTCAAGCAACCGTTGCTTGATCTTAATGAATCAATACATCTTAGTTTTATGCTGGTTTCAAGAATTTGTAGCAGAGAAAAGCAAACCATATTTTTATTTATGTATCTCATATCGTGCAAGATTCTTAACCTACTAATAATAATAATACCTACTCACATATTTTCAGACTACCTGACCTACTTGTTGGAGCTCCTTTCTACTTCGCTCGGGACGTGGGTGGTGCCGTTTACTTGTACCTCAACGTGAACCAGAGCCTTCCTCAGAAATACAACGTCAAGTTGACAGGAAAACAGGAGTCCCAATTCGGCATCTCTATAGCCAATGCTGGAGACCTGAACAAAGATGGATGCCAGGATATAGCTATAGGAAGTCCTTATGAAGGGAATGGAGTGGTGTATATCTATATGGGCGATAGGGAGAAAGGTCTAAACTCAAAACCCGATCAAGTGATAACCGCTGAGACGTTGCCAGTTGTGATGAAGACCTTCGGTTATGCGTTGTCTGGTGGAGTTGACTTGGATGGCAATGGATACCCAGACTTATTAGTTGGCGCATACGAAAATGTAAGTAATAATTGTACCAATAAATGTCCATTAACAATATTTACAATGCTAAAATTACAAAACTATTGAAAAAGATCAAAATAATCAAAATCTCTTGGTTAAGATATTGTGGATATGCTACCATAAAATTCGGGCGCTTTGATTTTTAAATCTGTATTTGTATGTATCAGTGAATTTCACAATTATATTTTGGATATTTCGATGACTTCTTAACCTTTCCATTATAGGTGCTTATGATAATATTGTTGACCCGCGCAACTTCTACTACGTCAATTATTCTTGTTTTTGTAATATTTTTTATTGCTATTCCGCTCCTATTTGTCGTTGCGTAATGTTATATAGCCTATAGTCTTCCTCAATAAATGGGCTATCCAACAAAAATGGATTGTTGAAAATTAGACTTCCGGGTAATTTATCCCGGCCTCTATCCAAATACAACACTTATGAAAAAATACTCTAAGTGTCCTTTATTACATTTTCAGAGCAGCGTCGCTTTAATACGAACACGACCGATAATCGACATCAAAACGTCGATCCGACCATCGAACACAATCATCAACATCGATTCGACGAAACGTGGCTGCGACAGTGACCCCAGTGCCAATTACACATGCTTCACCTTCCAAGCGTGCTGTATCATCGAGTCATTAGTCAAGACCACACAAACGAACATACACAAACTGAACTACGTCATCGAAGCAGAAACATTCCCCGGTGGAAGAAAGTATTCTAGAGTATTCTTTGATACTGATAAAAATAATATTGTGAATAAGACTATCATGCTTGGGAAAGACGTTGAGGATTGCAGAGACCATATTGTATATTTGAAGAATAATACAAGAGATATCCAAACGCCTATTAAGGTAAATAATTCTTAATTTATATATTTTTTTCTAAATATAGCAACATATACCTACCTACCTTATATTTGTATATGTAATGTATTGGTCTTCATTTTGGTTACGGCGACTAATCTCATTAGAGACTAGGACCAACCAACTACGCAGGAGATATTTCTAGGGTACGAGTGTATGCGTAGACACAAGTGCACTCTCTATTCCTTCGCTCTCATAGTCCGATGAGACGGAAATCCGACACGACCGGAAAGAGATTAGGCAAGGACTGACGGCTTGACGTGCTTTTCGAGGCACTAATGGGTTTGAAAATGTTTGAAAACAGTCACCTATCTATGGACCGACAGTGGGGTGTGGGTAACGTTGCTCAACCTCGAAGATATCTCGATTTGCTCGGACGCTGCTAAGTCAGGGGGTTCCCTGATTCAGATATTATACGAACAGATAATCAAATCCAACATTTTTTATTTCAAAGTGCAGTCAGTCAAAATTAAGGTACTACTATTACCCTTCATTTAAAGTTAATTTGCCCTTTTGCACCTCAGAAAACAACAGTAGTTAAGTTGATTTTCTCTCGCAATATATTCTGAAAGTTACAAGGCTCAACCTTAACGCGCGGTTTGGTGACACAAGAAGCTTTTTCATGACTGGTAATTGCTTAACTTAATTGGCTTGGCTTAATTGGCCTACCGTATCGCAAAAATAATTATTTAGCATAAACCTCGTATCGTAAGCTGGACTCTGAATCACGCAGATGTACGAATCACAGATAAAGGCTAAATATTGCTCGTCATTTAAAAACGTTCAACGTTTATAACACAACCATTATTCTTTCTTTCTACAGTTCCAAGTGACATACATGCTGGTACACGCCGATCCGCAGTATTCCCCAGAAGGCATCCTTCCCGACGTAGACCAGTATCCAGTCCTGAATGCGACTGCCACCACTATGTTCAGTGCCAACTTCCTCAATGATTGCGGAACTGACGGTATTTGCGTCAGTGACCTGGTTGTAGATCCGAAACTATTGTTGCCTTTGAGTGAGTATTTATTAAATAATATTTTAATTTTTCATTTTGGAATTTTATCTTAATATTCCCACCACAGGCAATTTAGCTTTGCTGGAAGGGTTAACAAGATTGCTAGTAATGTAGGACCCACAATCCCACATTGCTAGAAATCTTTAGAAAAAATTGCCAAAAGGTTCATAGCGCATTTCAACATACAGTCTTAAATCATAACATTTTATGGGCTTCGCCGTAATCGGGTAGCCAGAGTGTTCCAGCTGCTATTACAATATCAACAGATCATGTTTTGCACTGTCTTCTACTGTTTCTTTTGGCATTGAACTTGGGAACCATTCCTAGACGCAAGATCGCTTCATTAGTGTATTCATTAAATCATGACCAAAAAATGGTAGTGTGTAATTAATAAATATACTAAACACAATACTCGTTTCTGATTATGATCGTTCTCTTTACAGCAAAGGACAATAAAACCTACGCACTGACATTGGGCCAGGAGGAAGAGATCAAGTTGTCGATAGCTGTGGACAACTACGGCGAGTCTGCTTATGAGACGCAGTTGTTCGTGAGCCATCCACCTAGTTTGCATTATATTGCTGTGAACATTAGCGTAAGTTAAATTCTTTGCATTATGTAAAATGTTAATTGTCCTCAGTTATATTGCGATAAATAAAAAAAAACCGGGTAAGCGAAAAATTGCATCAGCAAAAGAGCGTTTGTTCATAGCATATACGCCCTTTTGTGGAGAAACGGTTTTGCAATAACTCAATAACGGTATATCTGATCATATCCGATTTTTTTTAGTTTAAACACGGTTTAAAAGTTAACAAAAGGGGGGGCACAATTTACGTAACTTTCGGAGCGATTATTTAAAAAAATATTCACTCAATCAAAAAAGTTTATTAGGAACCTTAAAATGTTATTGAAAGACCTGTCCATGCGTTGATGTTTGCTGAAAATAAAACAGCTTCTGTTACATGTATATAGTGCCCCCCCTCCCCTAAAAATACCTATTCCCAAATGTCATCAACATTTATTGAGTAGTCTTTGGGTAAAATGCCTGTGGGACGGACAGACAGATGGACATGACGAAACTATAAAGGTTCCGTTTTTGTTTAAAAAGGTTTTTCTGATCCCTTCGCATCACACAGTCTAAGTGGTATAATATAACTTAAATTAAACTTTGGGAAATAACCACCAATGTACATTGTACATTGGTGGTTATTTCAGTTAAACTTTCTTCATCCTTCGATCAACAAAGAATGCGTGTAATATTTGACGTGAAGTTATCGAAGCACCTTCACTGATCATTCGATTCTGGATCTTTTTTTTTACTCCGTAGGCCTGTATTTGGGCACAATTAAATTCCCGACGCCTCATGTATCTATACAACACTTAGTCTTTTTATACATATGTATTCGTAACCAACCAAAAAAATATTTTTTTTAACAGGACAAACACGTAATCTGCACAAGTTTAAACAAGACAACGGTGACATGTATGCTAGAAAATCCGTTCAGGAAGCAGCCAGAAGGTTCTCCTCCCATCACGATGAGGTTCGACGCGCGAGCGCTTGAAGATAACGACCAATCGGTCGTGTTCACCGTGTGGGCTAACTCCACGTCTAAGGAACTGCATCATGGGAAAAAACCTGTGGAGGTTGAAGCTTTGGTTATTAAGAATGCTGAGCTGTTGATTAAAGGGTAAGAATATAAAAAAAAAACATGTGAATCCGGTTTTCATTTGTTGTTACCAATGATAACGATATTTAGAGTTAACCAAGGAATCTTATTTAATCTCTTTTCGTGATACATTTATCAAATCCTTTTTTTGGAATGCATAAAGGTGTTAAGGTGGCATTAGTCCCGAATTCGGCCTTTTGGAGCTCTTTTCTTTTTCAGTCTTTGCTATGGAATTTAGTTTAAAAGTCGGTCCTAGGTTGAGTTCGTCAATATTGAATACGATGTAATACGGTGATAGCATGATATGTGAATTACCTAGACCCTATTTACTTAGGATACATTTTGTAAATTTTCAGTGTGGCGCGACCCGAACAAGTGTTTTATGGAGGAGAAGTAAACGGAGAATCCGCTATGCAGTACTTTGATGACATCGGTACCAGAGTTGTACATACTTATCAGGTAAAAATACTGCATAATTGTACAATAGGTATTAACTTTACAATAGGTGAAAAGTTCCTTTAGTACTAAGCTAACAATTAATCGGTTATTTGACTCTTGACACCTATGATTATCAATCTTAAAACACATAGCAATAAGGTCGTTTTTCCATTACAGATATTTAACGAAGGTCCATGGCATGTGTCGTCGGTGCAAGTGGTAATTCAATGGCCGCATCAGCTCGCGTCGGATGGCTCTCAGGGCAAATGGCTGCTGTATCCTGAAGACGTTCCCACTGTTGATGGAGAGGCTGGTAAGTATATTTTCTTCTAACAAAATAAACTACCACCAACTTACCAATGTTGTTGTTACCACACAAAACAAAGATATGACTTTTCTTTTATTAAGAGAGTTCCTATCAATATTAATACGAAAAACAAAATGCAAAAACGGGTTGTCCTTCAATAAATTGACAGCTTGGTTTGGAATAATGGAATGTTTTTAACTTAATCACGCCAGAACGGCTGAACAGATCTGGATTTAATTTATTATAGAAATAGAACAACCTTAAATAGCACATATATTTTTTTATCCCTGAAAAGTGTTAAATTTCCACGCAAATGAACTTGCAGAGCATGGCTAGTATTACATTCATATGAAACTCCAGTCCAGTTGTGTGTAATAACCATATTTATGACAACTTTCAGATCAAAACGGTGAATGCTTTGCCCGAGACACCAATCCTTTAAACCTAACTAGCAGACCTGGTGCTCCAGAGCCTTACCTCGAAAACTTAGAAATGGACCCTTTCTTCTCGACGGGCAAACTTAGCGTCAGTTCTAGCGAGAAGTCACACAACGAGACCAGAAGGAAGTTCGTGGAGTACAGCAGCACTAACAAAGTGAGGAGAAAGAGAGACGAAGATGCTGTGAAGGCTGAAGCGTTGACTGATAGGAAACATGTTATTAACTTAGTAAGTATTTTTTTTCTTAGTTCAATCAGATTTTGTAGTATTCCATTGCCAAGATCTTCCATTCATTCCATCATACTGACTTTGTGGCGCGGTGGGAATGTATCCGACTGCTACGCAAGAGGTCGTAGGTTCGATCCCACCCAGGATAAAACTTTGTGTGATGAGCACGATGGTTTATTCTGTGTATAATATGTTTGTATTTAAAAAAATATATAAGTATGTTTATCGATCGGTTGTCTGGTTTCCATAGTACAAGCTCTGCTTAGTTTGGGATCAGATAGCTTTGTATGAGTTGTCCCAAGATATTATTATTATTATATTAATCTTATCATCATTAGTTTTATCTATTTACTTAGTCTCATATGTCGATTTCAAAATATTTCCGTGCCTTTGCGATTTTCGTCAAATGACAAAAATTGCAAACACAAAGAAACCTTTTACCGATCCCGTGATATTTCGTTGAAACAAACGATATGGTGCAGGATACAAAGAAATAGAATAACAATCCTGACTGTTTATAGTTCAACTAATACCAACTATGATATTTATTGCAGAACTGCCAGCAGAAGACAGCAAAATGCATACAGTTCCAGTGTGTAATATACAAACTGGGTCGTATGAAGACGAGCACCATCAGCGTCCGCGCCAGACTCTGGAATGGCACTCTCGTCGAAGAGTTCGCTCGCGCTGCGAGAGTCAACATTGCTTCTACGGCATATATCAGTATACCAGCACATTTCAATATTCATCAGAATAAACAGCATGACGATAAAACTACGGTAAGCTATAAAGCTATGTACATATTGTTTCTGTTAACTGCCTCGGTGGCGCAGTAGGAATAATGTATGTCTGTTGCGCAAGAGATCAAGACAGTCATCCTGAATTCGATCTCCACACGGGACACCAACAATTCTTGTCTGAAGTAAAGGTGTACTGTGTGTTCGTTAATTGTATTCTATTTTTTATTTTTAAATTTGCTCGTGACATAGGACTCGACCCTGCTGTGAGAGTTGTAATTTTTAGGGTACCGCAGCGAAAATTACAAAACCAAAGCCCTCAAAGTTTCTCTATGTCCGTACGTCCGCAATTCAGCTCAGAGACTGTTAGTACTAGAATGTTGTTAACTTGCATGGATAGAAAAAAAAATAAAAAAAAAGTATTGCAAAGTGGGGACGTGATTATTTTTTCCCACCTACTCCCATCGTTTGGGGTATTTTGAGATAGATCTTTTAAAAATATCTAGGGGTTGTGAATATCATTTAGGGATGACTTTTTTTATTAGACTCAAATCACCTTCCTCCCCGCCAGCTAAATGGTTTGATGGTAGCTTTTGAAGATGGGAAAACATACAGGACCAAGCGACAAAATTATCGAACAAATTTCATTGGAAATTTCATATTATTGTGTATAACGTTACAGTAAACCCACTTATTATACCCCATTATTGTGCTGGGCAGCTACGAAACCGTACATTGTGCATGCCCAACATGCACTTGCCCGGTTTTTTAAACAATAAATGTATTGTCATTGTCTGTGGCAATGGCACCCTGCGCTCTGGTACTCTAATGCACAGTAATAATACAATTTCGAAAGTAGTGAAGAAGGAAGAATGGAGGAAGAAGATAAAAATTGTAATCTACTCTTATCTATGTATACAGGTGGAGACGGTTGCCTACCCAGATTTGAAGATAAGTGAACCAACGGAAGTACCATTGTGGGTGATAATCATATCAGTGATAGTGGGCATCATAGTGTTAATATTACTTATCATCGCTTTATGGAAGCTTGGCTTCTTCAAGCGAAGCAGGCCGGACCCTACGCTGTCCGGCAACTTAGAGAAGAACAATCACGAGTCCAGCCCATTCATAGGGAGAGACAGAAATAGTGTTCGATAGCCCTTAAACGAGTTTTACATTGTGGACAGAACTTCAAGTGGCCCGTACGCTACAAAAGTCTAAAACAAAATTCATAAGACCCAATGCAGTTTATACTATTGAGCCTTATGAATTACAGTATGTTATATAAGTGAAGAAGTTGCGTTCATAAGGCTTAATGCAGTTTTCATGCATTGGACCTTATGAATGATAGTGTGCTACTTATGTGAAGCAGTTGCATTCATAAGGCCCAATGTAGTTTACATACATTGGGCTTTATGAATGACAGTGTGTTACAGACGCGAAGAAGTTGCGGTCACGCAAAGTCCGAGGAGGTCTAAAGTCCGTCCTCTATGTTGGCCTTTGTTCCCTACACAAGAATTTAGTATAATATATCTCTAACTGTGATGTCTTCTTAAAGGAAATTTGTGTAGCGATGATCTAAAGTAATGGTTCTACGTTTTGTTGATTTTGAGCATGGAAATATTGTTTATTGTAATGCATTTCTTTAGTGTGTAATGGATATGTGTAGATTATTTGTTTGTGAAGGGTGTAAGTGATAAGTGTGGCCGGCGAGGTCTTCTGTCATGGGAATAATGTTAAGGTTAGTTTATTTCGTCGTCTGACTACATTTATTGTTTCCATCCTGTACGATTTAAAATGTTTGGAGAATCTGGCGAAATATGCTCGAACAAACACTACACTACAATTTTTAAAAATATTTTTCTTTTTCTTTCTGCTCAACATTGAAGAGCTGACTATACCAACTTATACGACTTTAAACCTTACGATTTTATTACTGAGGTACTTATATTCCATAATTATTTTACTCGATTTTAACCGTTTGATCCGAAATGACGCCAACAATCATTGGATAGTCTTTTTATAACAACATCACTAGGATGTTGTTAGCACATAATTAATTAATTAGTGTGAAGACTTGTACATCAAATCCTTTTTTCTAAACTAAGTAGGTTTAATAAATAAAAAATGTCGAGCATTTTGTCAGATTTGTTTTGTTTTGTATATACGTACATATTATTTATAAATAGTTTAAATGTCTACTTAATTTGACTATAGACTAGTCACAAATTGTAATAATGTTATAGTGTAGATGTAGGCATTTAATGTAAGTACATTTTGTAATATATCAAAATGAAAACTGGAGGCCTAGTCTAATTCAATGAAAACGAAGTTTCGATCAAAAATGAGGTGGTGATATACAGCGCCAGGAACATCTATTTAATCCACTCGTTCCAGAAAATCCTCTATGGGTTCTAACTTCTTGTGCTTATCCAAAAATTAATTAGAACAGTTCCCGTAAACTTAAGAAATTTAAGTAAAATAAAATTAATGAATTTCGTTTTTAAGAAAGAGATTAGGCCGACTGTTCTCAACGATTTGCAGACATTGTAGTGGGTACATGAATGTTATCAGAATGGCATTAAATGTTTTTACTTTTGATAATTTTCAAGTATGATTAGAATAACATTATGGCGAATGAGGGGTGTCTTTACACTGGAGTCGTTCGACAAGTTCATTCAATAAAGGAACAGCCCTCCTAGACAAGTGGCTTAAGCGACGTCGAAGAATGACATCACAGCGTCATATGCGCGGTTTTGCACGCGCAATGACTGATGATTCTATTCGATTAGCGTTTATGCCACTCGTCTAGGGGCTCTGATTAATAACTTTGCCGAATAGAACCTGCCGACCCGACTATGTGTTTAGCACATCTCATGTAATTTCAGACAACATAAACTAGTGTGGAACTGCCGAGGGAGTATTGCTCTTAGGGCAATCGGTGTATTTAACAGCTAAGGAATTTAGGTAGATAAATACTGGTGGGTACTTAAATAATTGTAAAGCTTTTATTTTTACAATTTACAAACTTAACTTAATTCACTATCATACACATAAATTATTATACATGATTCGCTGATTTGTTATAAATAAGTACATAGGTATAAGAATTGTAAATATTATAGTTTCCATGTCATTAGATTTTATACAAAATTTTCTATTTGCAAGTAGAGGCATACATTTACACTTTTTATATACAATCGCCCTGTATCACTGCCAATGATCGTGTCACCTAGATTTTTATATGTTTTTAATAAAATTTTGACCACCTAAATAACACTGGTTGTGATTATTTCTGTTATAATTAAAGCTACATTATATAAAGGTTAACTATCTAAAATGACTCGCCCTTCATAGTATATCAAATTAATAAATAATATATATACTTTGTTGTACCTATGTCTACGTATCCTACACAAAATAAAGATGGTACAGAAGAAACGCTCATGTATGTATCGCGGCTTTTATTGCACGCATAGTTCGATATGAGCGTGCGTCAAGAGCGTTTTGTATGAAGCATTCGTTCTGTACAATATTCTGTGTATACTTACCTCATCGAGGACACGACGGAATCGAAATGCCAAAGTCGAATCTACTTAAAAGGACACAAAGTCCATATCAATATGATTTATTTCGACGTCAAAACCACTGGAGGGTAATGTTATTTTAGATTAGTGCACCTGTACCTACTTAATAGTACAAAGATTGAATAAAATTGTGCCATTTTGATATCCTCTTTTATTGCAAAAGGACCTGGACAGCCTTTTTAGACATAATACTACTAATCGAGATTCTTTATTCATTATATTTAGTTTGAAATAAATCAAATTCAAGATAGAGATAGTAAGTGCACATAGCCCAACAAAATACCTACTTATTCACCTCATCTATTAGCGAATTATATAAAAACTAATAACCAATAAATGCAAGTTTGGGTAATAGGACTAGGATGAGAATTGATTAGGTACAGAATTTAGCGCGGCATCTTATAATAACTGACGTGCGATGAAGGCGATTTCTGAAACAATGACAATCTATATTAAGTGTTACATTTCTATGTTACTTTTTTTGTCTAAACGAACAAGGTAAAAAACCCAATTGATTTTAAATGAATACAGATTTAGGATTTTGGTATGTTTAGTTCTTGAATGGACTAAATATACCTAAATCTTAAACCTGTGTTAGTTAAAAAATTATTAGGTTCTTTAATTATTATTATTTTTTCCAAAAGACGACTCCCGCATAAGAGTACAAGCCCTGTGTCGAAGGGGACAAACATACAAGTCACGGACACAAAGTATACCCATAATCGGAACAACTAATTTAACTACACGGAATTTGTAGATCACACAAAGTGGTGTTCCGTGTGGGAATCAAACCCACGACCTCTTGCCGAGCGGACACACTGCCACTGCACCACAGAGGCAGTGTTGACTAAAACAGGCATTTAAGAATCATTTCCAAGCAAGTTTCTTTTCTTTGGTAGGTATACAGTTAAATAGAAGCAATAAATGACAGGCATCTCCTAAAAACCTTACCGTCGTAAATGAGTATTAGGTAAGGCTTTATTGCCACTGACATGCTTGCATTGGAATCTAGTTTTAATTCATTTTTTTTACTGACTCTAACTAGAAATATGGCCCGGAAGAGTCCTCGACAAGCTATATCGAATAAATATTTCCGTATGATTTAAGATTTATCTTTATACTACACCTTTCGCATTAAATTCCATTACTCTGAAAAACTGATGATAAATCTAATTCAAAAAGTTATTAATTTTTTTACTTAATCCACTTACGTCTTTTTTAACGACCGTACAGCAAAAAGTGCAGAGCGATTTATCTTTGTCGTTGACGTCATTTTTTTGCAGACACGGCTGTTCCATTTCTCCTGTAACCAAAAATGTTGCCATAAGTTTTAACCTTTACCCTTTATCTACAGTAAACCTTTTCGTGATAAGAAGTTGTAGCGGGTAGGGAATTACCAAATATTACATGTGACGTATGTAAGTACGAAACGAATGTAAGTGTATGACTTAACCGCGCTACGTTTCATAGCATCAACAATAGATACTGTATAACGGTACCGGTTCCTTATGAATTAAGAGTATTTTACCAAACCTCATATAGAACAGACGTTTCATAAATGCTTACTTTTGTATACTACGTTAGAAAGGTAGTGTTGATGCTACATTACTGTAAAATTTCATTAAAATCCAAACATCTTTTTATTAGTTTGTGAAGATAGATCCTTAGAAACGTATAAAGAGATTGTAACGTAAAACACTTCCTCACTTAAACTCCATAACTTAACAAAGCAATGAGTTTGATATGCGGAACTTAATCAAGACCAAACGTAATCAAAACTAATGAAGTCAATATCGACAATGATGAAGTACAAATAAAGAGCCGAACCCAACATTACTACTTTGAGGTCATTTGGATCGACGTTTGAGATTGAACAAATCGTTCTTATTGCATCAGATTACAATAAAATTAGCCTCGGCTCTACTGACTTCATAAGGTACTTCTACACGGCGCAAGTAACTCGCATCATACATGTACTTATTAGTTATTTTCCGGATTTCATATCTCTATATGTAAATTATCCGGATATTTGTAATACATAAAACATGTAGGGATATTAACGTTGCTTGCCCAGATTATTTTTATTTGTGAAATATTATTAGTGTTTTTAATTAACACGAATTATAATTTGACTCAGATTTAATAAATGTTAAGTCTTGAACTTAGTTTTCATATCGTTTTAACCCAGTGAAGTTTCTGTTAGACGAGTTAATATTTGCTGATTTACCTGTTAGACGCAATCCAAAAGAAGAGAAGAAAGAGAAAAGAGAGAATATCTGTTAGAAGAGAGAGAGAGAGAGATTTGCAATCCAGTCTTCGCTATGCACCTATGAGTCTTTAACTACTAAAATAACGAACACCCCCACCGTCCGGGGAAGACGATGGAGGTAGTGTGGGATTTGCACCCACTAAAAAACCTGCAATGTATCTCTCGCCACATTCGCGAACGGGCCGCCGGAATTTGTTATACCGTCGGCGGCCCGCCCAGTGGCAATGCCCGGCCGATGTTGATGTGTTCCGGGCATTTCACACCTATGCAGCCCCTGGATACACACAGTGCGCCTCGCCTCCAGGGAAGGCCGCGGGCGGGGCAGATTACCTCGTACGCCCGCTCGCAGCCCCACCTAAGGCAGCATCAGGCGCAGATATGCGCGCCGACGCCGACCGGTTCGCCGGCGACGGAGCGAATCCGCCAGGAAGACACCACGCTAGGAACCCACTCCTAACACAAGCCATAGAGCTTAGCTGGAGAGGTTAACAGGATTGCTAGTAATGTGGGACCACAATCCCACATTGCTTCTTTTTTAACAAAAAAAAAATTGCCAAGTGTTTATGAGAATACAATTGTGACTTTCTGATTCCCTTTAATATATTTATAGCCTTTGGACCTCGCAGGCTTCCACTTTAGTCATTGAATCATCAGCTAAAAACTCTTTATTTATATTAAATATCAAAATTCTTGAAAGCTGTATCTGCTCTAGTTAAAGAAAACAGAGTTCTATTATACCAGTGTAAAGTTGATTGTCGAGATGCGTGATGTAGCTGCCCGCGAGACGAAGGATCTCAATCTTGCTGAGCTTCCTGTCAGGCGGCTCCGTAGGGATGAGCAGGCGCAGCGTGTTGAACGCCATGTTCACGCTGCTTGGAAATACAAACAGTATTTTGATAACAATTCTATTAGTAAGAGAAGTTAGACCTATTGTTATATGGCTCAATATTTTAAGCAACCATTTTAAGTACCTACCTACTTATTAATTATCTATTGGAATTATTTTTGGCACTTGCAGTTAGGGTACCCTAAATGCAAAGTCAGAGGTCAAAGATTTTAATCCTCATTTTTACTCAGGATAAATTTTGTGTGGGTGTAATGTGTGTATTTTGAAATATATAGGTACATGTACCTATATCTATAAACAGTTGTCTAGTTAAGATAGAACATGCTCTGCCTAGTTTGGAATCAGATGACCGTGTGTGAGTTGTGTGGGTCTCCTATCAAACTTTTACTACATCACAGTATATATAAAAATAACTTGATGTCGTCTTTCTGCGAGCAAAGATGGACCCTAGCTAATTGCAGGATTATATTACGATCATCAAGAGGACGGAAGAAGTTTGACATTAAATTCGAATCATTACGACAGCTACTGTTCTCTCTGTTGTTGCTCACCTATTTACATTATAAGTGTATCTATTAATTCTAAGTACAGCTATCAAAAGTGCCAAGTGATGGATTACTTAGATCTTATCTTGATATAAAGCGTACTGCTAAGTTCGGCCTTGTCAATTAGACATCACTTTCCTTTGGAAATAATCTACTGAACCGGTCCGTGAATTCAAAGTCATTTTTATTAACTAACATTATAAATTGGTACTGTGTTAATACTTTATGTTGAGTTTTATGTAGGTAGGTAATTCATCATACAAATATTGTACTTTAGCGTAACTCGTATCTAAAGCTTTCAAAGTACTTACGTCTTAAATATTAAAACATTGGCCAATGAACTATCATTAAATATTAACTAACATTATAAATAGGTACTGTGTTAAAACTTTATGTTGAGTTTTCTCTAGTTAGGTAATTCATCATTCAAATATTGTACTTAAGCTTAACTCGTATCTAAAGCTTTCAAAGTACTAACGTCTTATATAAAATGCTGGTGAAAAAAAAAACATTGACCAGTGAACCATCACTGGCCAAGTTAAATATCTATAGGTATTCCTCGCCTCAATACCTACTAGGCATAAAGTTATATAAGTAGACAACTACCTAAGTAAGGATATAGCACAGATATTACCTTATATGTACCTTATATACCTTATAAGTATCTACAGATAAATGTTCTTTCCGACTAAAAATAGGCATTACAATCAGTTAAAATTATTTCAATGCGGAACCTATATCTAACGGCAGATTCATATCACATCCGCTACTACACAGGCACTTCGCTCAATTACAGTACAAAAAATATCCATATCATTAAAGGTTAATTGTAAATGAGATCATATATAGCAGTATATATAACTAAATTAACATCTATGAATCTATCAATCAAATCGAAACAAGTAATATCGATACTAACTTTTGTGTTCGGTCTCTCTCGCGCGCATTTGCCTGGCACCTCTGCTTCACTGCTGGCTGCACATCAATATTTTGATACGATGTTACCGAGAACATGTGTTGTTCCCAAGACTCTTCTGTGCACTGATAGTTTAAAAAGTTCTCCATAGTTTTGTATCTATCGGAGATAGTATTGATGTCGGGACGGATGCGGGATGCGTACTAATCCTCGGTCGTATGGCCCCACTAATAAGTATTCCGATGGATATCGTTCATGAAGGAGTCATTTAGGAAGAACAGCGCGCGCCACTGCTCCGCTTATTCGATAATTGTATAAACAGATGGCTGCCGATGAGACAGGGACGGACTTCACATGTGAGAAAGTTTCTAAAACAGTTTGTTGTTATTAATCAAAATAGTTAAGATGTTTGGGCAATAATGAGAATAAATAACATTTATTTGGTAGCCATAAAGCTTAAAAGAAACCACAAAATGCAGTCAAATTGCGGATCAGTACTTTTTGAGAAAATCGCGAACATACATTCAGGGTCACATATAGGGTCAAATAAAAAATCACCTATTTTAAAACCAGTTAAAGATAAACAAGTTATTAGTAAACTGATAAATACAATGCTTTAAAACTATACCAAAAGCTGCTTTAAAGCACGTCCCCGTAATAAAGTTGGGCTGCTTTTTAAGTAGGAAACACACAAAGCATTTAAAAATATTAAAATAAACTTCACCTGGGGTCAATGCTAAAATGATTTGTGTTTTGCAAATAAAATAAATTAGCCGCTAGACTGGTTCAAAAGATCAACAAATTACAATAAACGTACAACAAGTGTCTGTCATTCGTCTATAAAATTAATTATATGGACGGATGACTAGGCGTATATTCATCATTTATATAACAAATTAAAGCTATTTATTTTCTATACATGTTAAACATAAGTAGTCATTGGTCTTATTATTTATTTTAAAAACAATATTAGTAAACAATATATTTAACATTTCAGTGAAAATAGGAAATAATAAACACATATTTCACCCTACAAGTGTTAGACCCGTTTCAATATTGATATTGAAACGGGTATTACATATCTTTTTTTTTTTTTTTTTTTTATTTATTAAATCACATATTAACACACACTATACAAAATTAGAACACGCCAAACTGCGATTGCAGTTTGTAGGCGCTCGCTCAAATCAGATTATGTACTTATAATACAATGTGTTGCTACTTATACTAACTTTTATTTACAAACTTACTGATAATAACACAATTACAAATAAAAATTTAATTACCTACTATACTATCCCATGTATTACCTATTTATGCTAAATACAATGTACTTACTTTCACACACAATATTCATCTATATACATACTCACACGCATACGACGATTACATATTTTGAACCCACATACACATTTCACAGTTATGCACATTAAAAAAGACATAGAATATTCACAGACTTACTACATACTTAGTTGATCACACCGATACCAGCCCCGGGCGGGTATCGAACCCACGACACTGCATCACCTTTCTTATAGTATCCCAGCATTTCTTTTAATTTAGTTTTCAATTTAAACTTACATTTTATTTTCTTATCATCCCTTAATATCTCATATGTATTACACAACTTTGGTACTATGTATTTTCTAGTTCTTTGACCATAATAATTAATAACCTTAGAATTTAATAACTTTCCCTTTTTTACCGATCTTACACTGTATTTATATGTTTTCTTAATTTTAAATTCTTCTTTATAGTAAGTTTCTAATGCTATCAAATAATTTACTTTAACATCTATTGGCATTATTTGGCATTCCAAGAAAAGTTGGTTATAATCACCCTTACACCTATCTTTTGTTTTTTTGTTTACTAACATCTTTAAAAATCTAAGTTGAATTATTTTTATTTCATCTAAATATGTTTTAAAAGTTAACCCATAACAGCTCAGCCCATAACTAATAACTGATTCTGCTAGTGCATAATAGACCAATAGCAAGTTATGCTTGTCTAGTACTCTCTTTAAGTGGAAGAATTTGCTAAGTACTGCCCTTAGTCTACTACCCACCAAATCAACTTGTGGTCTCCAATTAAACCTTTTATCTATAGTTAAACCTAGGTATTTAAAGGTATCCACCAACTCCAACTCATTACAAGTACACAGTGAGCTCTTGTGGAGACACTCATAGGAATGACCAACAATTTTAATTGAGTTATGTTGTCTTGCTGCTACATTGTAGGGTGAATATATATGCATACATTTAGTTTTGTTACTGTTGATTATTATGCCATTATCGTGAGCCCATTTAGTTATGTTATCAAAATCCTGTTGCATGTGAGTTTCTAACTGCTTTAAGTTTTTGCCGGCTATTGTAAGACATGTATCATCTGCATACATATACACCCCACAGTGCTCCACAACATTTGGCATACTATTAACATGCATTATGTACCCCACCGGACCATACACAGATCCGGTAGGTACACCTAGGGTAATGTCCGCCTCTGCGCCCCTTGTGCCATCGACAAGGGTACAGAGCGTTCTGTTTGTCAGATAGCTTCGGAAGAACTCATTTGTCGGACCACTAATACCGCATTCGTTCATGGCTTTTAATAACTGGGTGTGTTCTAAAGTTTCAAATGCTTTTTTAAAGTCAATAAATAATACTAAAATTTGGTTTCGGTCGTTTAAGCTGTTATTAATGTAATCTGTAAATTGCGTTAATACGGTATTAGTGCTCCTCCCCCTTCTAAAACCATGTTGACAGTCCGTCAGAATGTTATATTTTTCCAAAAAATTACTTATTTGCCCAACTATAACTTTTTCTACAATTTTATTTATAACTGATAAGATAGCTACCGGCCTATAATTTGTATATTCAAGATGGCATCCTTGTTTATAAATAGGTCTAATTAAGGATTTTTTTAACTCATTTGGGTATATACCCTTTGTTACACACATATTAACGAATTTTGCAATAACACTACATATATTATTTTTTACAATTTTTAGGTCTTGTACTCTTATTAAGTCCGTACCCGGTGCCTTGGCACTGTCAAGCTTGTCTATGATTTTACAGATCATTTCCGAGTTAACTTTTCTGAATCTAAATGTCACATTGCTATTCTTTACATATGAATTCCTCTCTAAAAATTTGTGGTTACATTTATGTTGTATTTTTGCTATTTCCTGTGTAAATGATTTAGAAAATGTAGTACATATATTATACATATTATCTGTTTTACCTAAGTATTTTATAATCACACTATCAATAGTCATTTTCTTTTTACCTATCCATTGATTTATATTGGCCCAAATTTTCCTACAGTCCCCTTTACAGTTTATTAATTGATTTCTCCGGTGTTTATTCTTCGCAGCACTTATTTTTCTATTTACTTTATTTCGAATTTTTGTATATTGCAATCTTTTATTCATATTATATGGATCCGCCTTCCAAATACGAAACAACTCATTTTTCTTATCGATATTACGTATAATTTCTTTATTTATCCACGGTTGGTTCATTCTTTTTTTTTTAAATATTTTAGTAACCAAACAATCAGAATAAATGCTTCGAAAAACAAAACACAGTTCACTGTACAAAATAACAGGGCAATTTATTGATAAAAAATTCTCCCACCTGATACCTCGAAGTTTTTCTTCGACTAGTTTATTATTTAATACCTCCCGTGTTGCAATACTCGTATTGTTGAACTGATCGTCGCGTTGATGCGTTTCTCGTTGAATTCTTACTCCCGTCATGTAGTGATCCGATAGTCCAGCTGCAAATGTGTGCGTTGACTCACACCTCCATGTTCCATTCGCTGCCGCGCGCACAAACACATGGTCAATGCACGACTTCTGTATTTGTCCCTTCACAATCGCTTCGCGCGTTATCGCACTCGGCGGTATGACTAACTGGAGGCCATAACTACACAAGGTGGTTTTGTAGTGTTGTGTAGTAAAATCTTGCTTGTCGTCAGATACGTCGATGTTCATGTCTCCAACAATAATAATATTTTCTTGCCTGGGGATATTTTCAAGGAGCGTATCTATGTATCGGATGAACTTTTTTCGATTTTTGTCCGGTGGTCTATACAATGAAATAAGATACATGGATATATTTCCGGCAGATACTTTGCCAATTATTGTTTCTACTTCCGGGCTATATGATTTCTCTTCCGTAAAGTTTAACTCTTGTTTTACATAGACCAGTAGTCCACCTCCTCTTTTATTTTCACGCGTTGACCCGTAGGCGTTATATCCATCTATCTCAAATATAGGTATTTCTTCTTTTTTTATATTTATTTCTGTAAGTACTACTATATCTATCTTCCATTTTGTTTCTGTTAGCAATACCAATAATTGATTGAAATGTTTCCTCATAGAATTTATATTGACATGAACTATATCAAAGTGTTTGTTTTTTTTATTTAGTATGAATTCACTCCATTCTCTTATTAAATTAAAGTTTTTAAACTTATATTCTTGCTTTCCTTCATGTGTAACATCGAATTTTATATATTTGGGAATCACGTAGTGTGGCACTGGCCTCATTCGGTGGGATTATTGTTGCGAGGTGTCGGTCATTGCTAATAGTTGTTTGATGTCGTTCTCGCATCTTACGTTATAAATCTTTTTGTTGGTTTCACTTACTTTGGCTAAAATTTTTGAGTTTTGTATCCATATGAATTTAAAGGATGCTTTCAGTTCATGTTTTGCTAACCAAAACAAATGTCGTGTGCGCTTTGTAAGATCCTCATTTATGTAAATATACTCTTGGTTTTTATTATTAAATATGTCATCGTTTGTTAAACGTTGCTTTCGTGCCTTTAGCCATTGCTCTTTTGCTTTTTTTGAGCGTAGTGTGATTATGAGTGGCTGGTGTCGAGTATTATTACGTGTGGTTTTTTCTACACCTACCCTCATAGCCTCTTCTATCTCGTTTGCATCTAATTTAAGCTTATTAGCAATCTTACTTATCGTTATTTTTAAGTCCTCCTTTTCTTGTTTCTCTAAGCCTACTATCTCGATATTCTTTTCTTTTTCTTTTTGTTCTAATGCAAGCACTCTTTCCTCAAGCGCCTTATTGCATTTATCTAAGTAGGTATTTTGCTGTTCTAGAACTTTTTTTTTTTTCTTAGCCTGTTGCTTAAACTCGAACATTTCCTGATATTTTTCGGAATAGAAATTTACAGTGCTTTTGATCTCTTCTATGTCTCTCTCCATTTTGTGAATGATGTCCAATTTTTTGTTCATATCACGCAATAAGTCTTGCAGTGGTAAGTCGCTGCTCGCCTGCTTCGTAATTTCTTCGGGACGTTCATTTTCGTGGTCGCTTTTTGAGCAATCTTCGCAGCATTCGCTATTCAAGAACTGTTTTATGTTCTTCACACATTTCTTGTGAAAGATTCCACTGCATTCACCTTTGCACTTTATCACGTCATCCTTGGATGTAGACAAAAATAATTTGCACTTTTTGCATTGCACCATATTTACTTCACTTTATCGGTAAGTATTTAGTTTAAAAAATATTATCAGTAGCTCGCGCCGCACGTCCGTACGTTGAGCGAAATGACGCGCTGTGCTGTGATCTGCTTACTTTCAAGTACTTAATGCTGATTGTAGATCACATGCTGAAGTTCGTCCCTGGTATGGCGAATGGGTGACTTGTCATCGAGAATGTAAAACGCGGCTCGTTCCCCGAGCTTTGTCTCTGTTGCTTTAAGCTAACTACCGCAATAAATATTTTTAATGGCGGCGATGATTGTCCAAACTAATTCTCTTTTTTAATTTGTAACATTAAAATACGTCATGTTTTCATAGGGACACATATGTTCAAACTTGATGGTCTATCCTTTAGATAATTGTTCATGGTGAATCTTTCAGCAGTTAATTGATTAAACCCTAAATACTTATCAAAACAATATTTAACTAAAATACCTAACCACCTTTGAAACGCTTAATAAATCTGAGGATTTTTTTCTGACTTTTCAACAGTAACTGTAACTTTTCAGGGGTTTAAAAGGGCTTTATTAATAACCCTCACAGTGCAGTTTATGGGCCGAGAACTCGCCTAAAGTTCAAACAGTAAAGATAACACGCAATGTGGGGTTGTGGTCCCACATTCCTAGGAATCCTGTTAACCCCTCCAGCTAAGCTTAATCACTTGTGTTAGGAGTGGGTACACGTCGATAGTATAATGGGTAGGATTCGAAACCGCGGTCTCAATTGCCAGTCCGATGCCTTAACCATTATGCTACCGCCGCAGTACTTCATCCAGATTATCATCAAGTTTAGAATTCCTAACAGAAACAAAAACTAGCTAACTAGAAGTTCAGATATTCTTATCATAAAATAAAAACTAGCCCCAATTTTAATAAACCTATAGGTACTAATATTATAAAGCTGAAGAGTTCGTCTGTTTATTTGTTTGTTTGAACGCGATAATCACATAAACTACTGATTCCAATTTAAACATTATATTAGTTATAATAGCCTATTTATCGAGGTAGGCTATAGGCCATATAACATCTCGCTATAACTAATAGGAGCGGATCAGTAATGAAAAATGTTGCAAGAACGAGAAAAATTTCCGCATACGAAGTTGCCCGGGTCAGCTAGTGAAAGATATTCTATACCATGTGGGTTTGGTTTTTCGGCCAAAACCACCCTCTTAATTGTTATTCCCATATCTAAATCATTCATTAGGCTACATGAGATACTCAATTCATTCAGAATGTTTTGCGTATGTTTGCGTCTCAAGGGGATGCGTGTCGCGGTCGTGGGAACATCGGCTAATTGGTTAAATTATACGGTATGAGTATGTCGACCGCTAAGGACTCATTCGTATTCATTTACGAACTGTTACAGAGTTCACACGAAAAAACAATAGAGAACATAATAGCGTTCAAATTGTGTTTATGAAGATAAAGTATTTTAGGCATACTTATAAGAAATAAGGTAGGTACTATTATTGTATTACTTACTCGTCTACTAGGTACCTTTTTATGATGGACTTTATTCGAAAAACCATATCCATACTAATATTATAAATGTGAAAGTAACTCTGTCTGTCTGTCTGTCTGTCTGTCTGTCTGTCTGTTACGCTTTCACGCTCAAACTACTGAACCGATTTAGATGAAATTTGGTATGGAGATAGTTTGAGTCTCGGGGAAGGACATAGGATAGTTTTTATCGCGATAACCGACATCCACGCGGGCGGAGCCGCGGGCGAAAGCTAGTGTAAAATATAACCAAGTATCTGGTATATACCAAACTCAATGAAACTTATAAAATAAAGTTTGTAGACCATGGATGAGTGAGATGAGACAAAGACAAGCCCGCCACTTCGTTCGCATGAAAATATTGAAGATTAATTTTATCCCATGGGAACATTTTTTCGGGATAAAAAGCCCAAAAGTATACTATTTCCGACCATTATCTACCTTTATGTCAAATTTCATACCGATCCGTTTACCCGTTGAGGCGTGATTGAATAACAAACATCCATTAATCCATTCATCCATCTACACATCCAAACTTTTGAAATTTATACCAATTTATACATTTTCTATACAAATAAATAAAATTAATGTGTCTATTTGTAATATCATAAAAACTTATATATATAGTAGTCTTTGTGTTTTGTTTGGCACCAACTTCAAAATGTTTAATTTGTTTTTGCTATTCTAGGTGTATTATTTTTATTTCTCACTTTTTAGTGTTTTTGTTTGCAATTCACTTAGGTAACAATAGGCTTATGTCAACTGATCAAATCCTTTTACAAAATATTGCTTGCCCCGATGGAGTTCACTCTCAGCTCTATTACATTGTGTAATAGTAGGTAGTATGACAAGAATAAAGTGCTACTCAATACCATATCAAAGTGATTAAATCACAAACTGTGAAATATTGAATAGGTCCGGTCATCATGTGTGGTCTTCATCATCAGTTCCACTTCACCAATTGGTGCTTTTTAAAAGTAAATGCACGAATCACTATGAAATATACCTAAATCACCATAGGTTTGCCTTTAATATTTTAAGAGTTCCCTCGATTTCTCCAGGATCCCATCATCAGATCGTGATCTGATGACAATAGGACCAACTTGGAAGTATACCTTTTCAAACACAAAAATAATTTATCAAATCGGTCCAGCCGTCTTTGCGTAATCGGTAAACAAACATAAAAAAATACAGTCGAATTGAGAACCTCCTCCTTTTTGAAGTCGGTTGAAAATAACAGTTTTTTTACTACGAGTAAATGTAGTTATCTGTAAGGTAAAGCAACGTTACTTAACAAATCAATAGGTACATGAGTGGCCGTTGTTTGTAAACGTATCCAAGTTCCAACTAATCAGTTCAAAAAAACATTTTAACCTAACTGAATGTTATCTTATACGAACACATCTCCACTTTCTAAAACAGAGTTTTTTTGTTATTGAACATCACTAAAGAAGGTCATGAATTTATTCAAACGCACGCATAAATATTTGACAACCAATAAATATGTCAATACTTTTTCATTACTGATACTATTTTGTTTTATATTTTAAAATCTTAAATACGCTATTGTCCAAATATTGCGGATAAATCTTGTCGATTCAAAACCTTTAATTAAATATGTTCTTTAATTGTAGGGGAGAGATTACCGAATCGACAGAATAAACATTAAATGTTTGACAGGTCTGAACATTTTGTATGGAAATATTTTTTCTTTTAGTTTATTTTCCAATGTTTTAATACATATTACTTATCCTATTCCGGACGAAGACAAATCCAGCCGTTCTTGAGTTATAAATGGTATAACTAACACGACTTTGTTTTATATATATAGACTTTTCCCTGTTTAGCAATATTTTTCATTGCTCCGCTCCTATTGGTCGCACCGTTATGTCATATGGGTATATGGAGGAAGGGTCTCCATAAACGGCTGGCATACAGTTGGGATAATGGCTATCCAACAGTCAAATAATTTTTCAATTCGACCCAGTACTTAGTTTATCGCGTTCAAACAAATAAACTCTTCAGCTTTATAATATTAGTGTAGATTTATTTATTATACCTAGATAAATTACACCCAGACACAAAACAAATAATCGTGTTTACACACAAAGTTAATCTGGGTAGGAATCGGACCCACGACCTCTGGCGTACCATGCCTGGGTCACTAACCACTAAACCAACAGGCTAAAGTAAAAAATAAAGCCACAGTACCTATGTCTATCTCGTCAGAATAATCTAAGCTTACCTAAATTATAGATTCATTCATTGAAATAATAATTATGTAGTAACGTACTACCTCAATGGTTCCATTATTCTAACGTAACTAAATTATTCCACTCAAATTATCTCATTAACTACTCATCCCAATAGGATATTTTGCCGTTGACCGGTGAAGCAATACCTGGTGATGCTCAGAGGCTGTTGGTTTAGTGACGACGTCACGCCCCCCCCCCCCTCTTCTACAGCGGCGGCGGCCAACCGGCGCGGGCGCACCACGGCCGAGACTTTCTCCTCGCGACACCTCTGCCGGTGAAACGAACGTCGCCGCGAGTCGCACACACAACAGCACGCGAGTCGACCGCCTTCGACGTTGGCGCGACAATTCACCACCTACCCACTTCCGCGTCCGAACAAACGCTTTCGCTCCGTAAACAGTTTCATTCGTGCGGTCTATTTGTGTTTGGTCACGTTGACAAAGACAGTGTTTGCAGTGTCGTGACGGTTCAAACCAACAATTCGGTTTTTAAATTCTAGTGATGATTTCTTATAATTAGAGGTGAGTTACCTTTCTACTACTCATAGTCCGTTCTATGTGAGATGACATTAGGTGATAAGGTGGGCGCAACGTTAGTAGTGAATGCAAGGACGCGACCACTGGCTACTGGACATCAAAGCCACTTTGCCGGTCACCGTCTCATTTAACCGATATACTGATACTGAAGAATCCGTATTTTAGTCTAAAATGAAACCAACCTATTAGCATAATAATTGAAAAGATAAAAACAATAGTTCAGTGGTCCTCTTTCTTTACATTGCTAACCTCACACCTACATTAAACTGTTGAACAGTTACATTAGATGAACAGTTAAGTCCGGACCGGTTGGGTTTGGCCGGCATTCAGAGATCAGCTGATTTGATGGATTAAGATAAAGTTTACAGTACCTAACCAAATCATCCCGTAAAATATTTAAAGGCCAATGCATTGCATACATTACAAGGCTTTTAATGTTCAAGGATTTGATGGTTATGTGCCTCTGTTTCGTAATATTTGATGTTGAAATTATTATGTTTCTATCGTTGAAAGAAGACGTTGAATTATTAAACTAATAGACGGAATTTGCTTGCACAAAACTTGTAAGTATTGAATCATTCATAAAATATTATGTTTAAGCCGAAGTTTTGTAAGTAGGTCGTCCTAATACAATTTATACGCCGTTTCCTTCATGCAGATATAACAAAGATACGTGACAAATCTTGAATAAGTTGGCAAAGACCATTGTTAAGCAACTCGTTGAATCTTTACAGAATACACATGACTTTACTTTGTCAACAAAATCCTCATCTAAATATTGTGAAATTATGTATTACATTATTTATCTAAACTTCTCTTCACTGATGACACCATGATAAACATGTATACATTGCTTCATGCTTCTTCTATTACAATTTGATATTTGATATCATCTGGATTGGTTTATCCAGGTTACCAGGTATTGGGAGGTCCGTAGCTACTACGTGGGCCGGTACTGACAGGGATCCGGTCTTATTCCTTGTTATCAGATATGTTGAAGCGTAAGCAATCATACAATGGTAAAATATAATGTCATATATGTCTAGAAAAAAAAAATTATCAGAGAAAAAACAAGAGGTTTGAAAAAAGTAGCACTTGGCTCTTTTTCTCTTCTACATAAACATGGTATATTAAACGGTTCTCTATTTTTATTCCTACGATTTTATGTCATAATTTAACATTGCATAATGTTTATACTCCTAATATTAGTTACGCATAATTCTCATGCGTCATAACTTTTTTAATCATAATTTTTTAATCCTAATCACTATAAGCATAATATTTAAAACGCATACTATGCCAAAGCATAACTTTACTTACGCATAACGACGCATAACCATAACTATTATAAGCATACAAACTATATGCCGAAAAATTAACTACAAAAGTTTTAATAACAATATTACACTATTTTATACATTGCTATCGTCAAACATGTAGGCGCATAAAATTGTACTATCTTCGACGGAGCCCCGCTTCGCGGGGCTCCTACTTTTGGGTGGTTTAAAAAAAAAAACCTAACACGAAGACTAAGGCGGGAGCTCCGCTTCGCTTCGCTCCCGCCTTAGTCTTCTAACCTAACCTATCCGAGTCGGATTGCTCTGAGTCGGGGTGTTAAAGATAATTAATTTCGACCTAACAATATTATGTATTATTTTCATAATTATATCAAATTTTGATTATGTCAAGAGTCGATTATGCTTTACAACTTTATGCATATCAAAGTTATGAATAAATATAATAGGATATATAATATTTATGCTTAATAACACAGTATGCTAAAAACCAGTTATGGCACACTATTTTTATGACAAAGAAAATTATGCCTAATTTATTATGACAATTTTAAATAGGACAAAAATCATTATGAGTAAAAAAGGTATCCCATATTAAACACATGCACACATACTCACACATATACACACTTCCTTTTTGTTTAAAAATTGTTTTTAAACTTTTTGTAATTTTCTTTAAAAATTTTGATATTAAGTATGTAGTCATAGATTTTACTTTCATTATAATATTGTACGGGTAAATATAAAACAAAAAATTTATGACCAGTGTATCTAATACACGAGGGATCGGAACTGTAACTCCTTCATACAGGTTACTCAGTAACCTAGTTAGGAGCGCAGAACTGCACCCAATACCATTGTAGAAAATAAATATAATAATATAATAAACTTAACTTAACGTTTATTCGTAAGTTACAAAAGCCAACATTGAAAGACGAGTAGGTGTTAGTAAAGACGGAACTACCGACAATACATCAGTATTACACGAGATTATAGAGACACGAATATCCGTGAAGGTTTTCCCATGAGTTCATTTCGCATAAAGCCTTCGTGAATCCCAACAACAACGCATACATATGCGATCACATACGATTGTGAACGTGAAATAAGTGTGATTCATTACGTACAGGATCTCCGTTGACATCCTGCCAATGACCCATTACAATAAACGGCATGCAGTATTGGAGGTCAGTCATCGCATAAACAATAAATGCATCAGAACAGTTAGGCTTATGTCACACTTTACTATACTTAATCTTTAATGACATGGTTGTTTCACTTGTATCTAACCATGATAGCATTTTCAAAAAATTATACACACGTCCATCATCTTATGTAGTTTTTGCTTGAGTTTGAAATTACTTTTCTAGGAATTAGGTATGCCTCATTTATAGTTGTTGAGATTCACAGGTAGAATGTTTGCGTCACTATTTAATAGACGTTTCTCCGAATGATTACATTATTAAAGATGTTATTTATTTTACTGTTGCTAGTTTCTTTAAAGTTTAAAGCAATTTTAAATTGAAATATTAGTGTTATATAGAATAGATAGATCGCGCTAATTATACCTGTTAAATAACTACTTATTTGTGTATAAATAAATTAATTTATATTAGGAAAATGGAAAATAAGACAGCAGTGAGTAAAACAAAAAAAAAACCGGGCAAGAGCATGTCGGACCATGCTCTGTGTAGGGTTCCGCAGCCTTAAATATAACGACAATTTATGCAACTTTCGGATAGATTATTTCTAAAAATATGCACTCAATCAACTCAGTTTATTTGGAACTTTATAATATTTTTAAAAGACCTGTCTAATGATGTGCCACACATTGATGTTAGCCGAAAAAAACAAATTTTCAACTTCTGTTACATGTATGCAGTGCCCCCCTAAAAATATTTATTTTTATTATTTAGTTATCAAACTAAGTAGCAGCCACTAGAAGACACTTTTTACTAAATTTCATTAGCATTCATTGAGTAGTCTCTGAGTACAATGCCTGTGACATACAGACGGACAGATAGACAGACAGACAAACAGACAGACGGACATGACGAAACTATAAGGGTTCCGTTTTTTGCCATTTTGGCTACGGAACCCTAAAAACTAACATAGCGATAGGTATAAATAAGTACTTAATCGATATCTAACTACAAAACAATGTTAGTGTAATAAATCAAGTAGAAAATTTAAACTTTTTTTACGATAGAATCATACACATAACTTTTTTGACACGCAGTGCATTAACATAACCGTTATATCTCCATGCAGTTCGTCCACGTCATAATACAGGGGTGCTCAAATACTCGGTAGGTTAATACAACAATGTATTTTATACGCGTAACATCCAAAGTAGGTACTTAAGACATCTGATGCGTCTGAAGATAGTATTTCACTAAGAGCGTTCAAAGCTGACTGCAGTTTGGCAAGTCGGCCTTGTCTGCAAATAGGTCAAATTCACGCGCCGCTTGCCCAAGCGCAATTATACATGACCGACCATTATTTTATTTAATAATTCAAACACTTATCGGTCCATCATGAGAAGTAACAAAGCGTGTGATGAGATTTAATTGCTCAGCACTGTAATTGTTAACTCACATTCAAAATGTGTACTTAATAAAGCAATTGACAAGTTAACCCTGTAACTGTACATAATCGTTGCATAAGAACGGTTACCTTTGAAGATATAAACACACGTACCTATATATCACTATCTATGGCATAGTGATCTTATATATTTCTATAAGTAGGTAAGTACGTTTTATATTGATTCAACGGAGACTCCAACTGCATAATGTATTTTCTGTAACCAAATTTGGACCGGGACACCTAAAATTAACTACATAATTCTACTTATTGTTTTTAAACTTTCGCGATTTTTATACATATCAAATATATTTCGGGACTTAATCGCGTGAATTATTTAAAGGTACGAACCTTTGATTTGCCCGACGTTTTAGTCGACCCGTGACCATGATCGGTGCTATTCGATCCAAACGTCGGGTAAATATAATGTTCGTACCTTTAAATAATTCACGTGATTAAGTCCCGAAATATATCTAATAATAATACCTACTCTACATTTACCAACTATCTTATATCGTTCTTCATATATCATAATCAACCCATATGATGTAGAATCTACATATATTTTAGCGGGTTGGTGATCGCAGTAAGGTTCCGAATTACGCAAAGGACGCTGCTGCCCTTCCTGCGGTATGATATCCCTTAGGAGCTTTAAGACCTATGGGAAGAAGTGGGGTGGCACTATATAGTACCAGACAGGTCAAACGGCATATATCGTTCTTAGTCAGTAACATATCAGACAGTTATGAAAATATATATATTACGGGTCTTACGGGCCATGGTCACAGGTGTCTACCTGTGACCATGGTCACGGGTAGACTGGAGTCTTCCAGTCTACCCGTGACCACGGCCGTTGCAATACGGTCGTAACGTCGGGCAATAAACAAGGTATTTTACCTTAAATTATTCACGCGATTAAGACCCGTAATATATATATTTTCATAATGTGTACAAATCGCAAAAGTTTATCAACATATCAGACAGTTCTTGAACTTCGTTGGGGGCATCTAAATCTAGCCTTTGTTTGGAATACTAATTGTACCTACTGTTCTGTTTAACATGCAGTCGTGGTTCGTCCTCTGTTACATAAAAATATCAGCACGATTTTACATTGTATTCGTCCCTTATAAGTAGATATCAAAAGTACTAGTTGGTACCTGCTTACCCAGATATTGTTTTATCTGCATTAACTTTGAAAGGTTAATGTAATCACGTAGATTTTGGTTTAATGATTCGATTAACCATATTCGTAGTAGTATAGTAGTAGTAAAATTATCAAAAATTCTGCATCAAAATTAATATTGTTTAGATATGATTATGTAACTAAGAAACATAAAGCCGAAAACTTAATTTTAGATATCCTGTCACTGTCATTTTAAAGGTAAATAACGTTGCAACAGAAGCAGTATTGAGAGAACGTATGCCTTTTACTTTGAGTAATTCCGCACATTTACATTTTTCAACCGACTTCAAAAAGGTGGAGGTTCTCAATTCGACTGTATATTTTTATCATTAGACTAGCTGACCTGCGCAACCTCGTCTGAGTAAATTTTCCCCGTTTTTGCAACATTTTTCATTGCTACTCCGCTCCTAATGGCCGTAGACTGATGTTACATAGCCTATTCCTCGAATAAATGGGCTGTTCAACAATTTTTCAATTTGGACCAGTAGTACCTGAGATTATCGCGTTCAAACAAACAAACTCGTTAGCTTTATCTATACTTCTATACTAATATTATAAAGAGGAAAGATTTGATTGTTTGTTTGTATTGAATAGGCTCCGAAACTACTGAAGGGATTTGAAAAATTATTTCATCGTTGTGAAGCTATACTAACCCCGGGTGACATAGGCTATTGTTTATCCCTGTATTTCCACGGGAACAGGAACTACGCGGGTAAAACCGCGGGGCGCCCGCTAGTATATAATATTAGTATAGACAGTATGGATTACCGTTATTATGTTACTTAAGTACTTATACGAATTTCGTACCTATTGCTCAAAACATACTGCAATAATATCTTCACATCTCAACATACACATTTTGCTAAGAACTAGGTGACGTCCTTGTGATATCTTGTCATTATAAAAGCTAATGAGACAACCACATAACAGACTACCAATAAAACTATTGGACTCGCTCGAATGCGCAGCGATAAAGGGCTTTGTGAGTTTAAGTTCTATCGGATATTGCTGATTATAACTGTTTGTTTACATTTAACTCTACAGTAATGATCTACGCAATCATTATTGTATGCCAAATAGGTACGTATTCATGGAACCTATTCGTAGTTAAAGTGTACTATTCAACAGTGGATTAACATATTCTGTAGATGAAATTTTGAGACTGTCTATTATCTGTAAAATCGTCAGTCTTAAATAGGACGTGTGTTTTAATCAAAAGAATAAACAAGAAAAATAGAGATTGATATATGACCGTTAAATTGTCGAAGATGCATTGAGTTGTTACGAAAGATCGTGTTACCACAGAGAGGTTCCACATTAGGAATTATTCAGATGTTCCAGATAGTAGAAAATATACATAGCGGTGGTTCTAATGAGCGTCGTGGTTTTAGAATTCACCTACACACATAACCATCTGTAGGATGATAGGAATACCTTTCATCTAAATAAGAAGTTCTAGTGGTGTACCAAAATGTATTTACATATACCTTTATATATTTTTGTGCACCACTAGCAACAACTAATGCTACTTCTTATTCTTATTTTCTTCTTTGCTCCTTCTCCTAGGGTCGTCTATCCTAATATTTGGGTTGTCGGTTGAGAAAATTTACTTATTTTTCCACGATCACTAGGCAGAAAGGGATGATCCTCGTCATTATTGTTTTTTCCAATGACCTACAGAATATTTAACAATTTAGTTTTCATCTGAACGCATAGCATAACCATATCAGCTCATAATTTATATTTTAGGTTTTTAAACTTTCGCGATGTTTACACATATTAGAATTTTATCGGGGCTTAATACATAGTTATTAAACTTTCGATCGAATGCACCGATCGTAGTCACGGGTCGACCCGTGACCGCAATCGTGGGTCGGTTCGTACCTTTAAATATTTCACGCGATTAAGTCCCTATAATATTCTAATATTATTTTTTGTTTTTTTTTTTTTACGTACAGATGATACATATAAGCTACCTGTAAAACAACTGAAACAATAATTTCCTCACTGTTCAATAACTTTAGCATAAACTCAACAGAAGTTTTAGCATGAAACTGTATCTTCGTACACCTTTTTATATATATACGAAGATATGCCTACCTACTAATGTTCCTGCTAAAGCATGTTCCAGGGACTAAGACCTTAAAAGTGACCGTGCTTACTCGTCATAATCATGAGGCATTTGACTACAAACTTAACAAAATACCATAACGCAAATTTTCGATTTGAATTTCTGATTCGTCTGACTAATCCAAGATGAGTTAGATTTTGCATACGTTGTAGCTGATGTGTATTTTAATATGAGCAATCAAATAACTTTCCATATAAGGACAATGATATCGGAAGATATGTAAAATGTATTTGAGATTGCCCTTGATGTAAGTTTTAATAACTTCCTTGTACCATCTGGTTAATCAAATCTGGACAAGTTTGTAAACAATATCTATAAAGATGAAGAATATACAAAGACAAAGGAAATTTATTTTGAAACATATTTTATAGTAAACATTTTAAAACTATAAATAAATATAATTTGACCAATGATGATAAGCGATTAGTTTTAATGATAAGATACTTAATACTACTACTTAATACAGAATACAATACAAATAGCTTAATCACTTAAAATCGGACCAGGGTATGATCAAATACCTGTAATATATAACTCTATTATATTGAGAGACTGCATTAAACTCGCATAATAAGTTTTTTACACTAGATTAGAGTAAAAAGCTAAATATGCGTAGTCAACATGAAATAGTTGCTACACCATTAAGCTAGAGTCAAAAAAAACCATAAAAGATATATTTCTCCTGTCTTATTATCTCCCTTCTGAACATCCATTCAGGCGAGAAAGAAAGATAGACATACAAAGAAAATCAAGGTAAAGCTACACTCATTTTCTTCTTAGAATTCCAACAGCCAACATTGTAATCAACAAAAAGTATACAATATATAAAGTAAAAAGTATAAAATTTGAGTAGGTATATTAGCGATGCTTGGTCTCTCTGTATACCTTAGTAGTAAGTCCTATGTAATTTTTCAAAGTACTTGTCAGAGATTGAAACAGGAGAAGAGAGACAAGGACTTCATATACACGCTCAATTCGAGATTATAAAACATTGTCTGCGTTACCAAGCAGTTTGGAGATACCTACTCTTTGTATAGAAGATCCCGTTGAATAGATATCTACTTATATGGCGGACGATAATTGTAATTAGTTAGTGCTTTTTTGTATTTTAGCCGAATATTTAATGCCTATTTTTATTTTTATTTTATTATGTTTTGTTATCTACATTCAAATACAGTGTAATTTTGTTTATGAATAAATGATTATGACTATGACTATGCGACTACCTCAGCAAAGCTTGAAAGATAAAAAAACTCGTGCAGAAAAGAATCAGGTAGACCGCATAGTCACGTTGTCTCTTTTTAGAGAGTAGTCGATTTTGCAAGGTTAAGGGGAGTGCTTCAAGTGCAGGAAGTGTTCGGACACTTAAGACACTCATTTTGATAAGTGACAAACCGCCTTATTACAAAGAAAAGACCAAATCAAAGTTTAAACCAAGACTTTCAAGTCCAGGATATAGTACAGTACTATTGGTCTTATTACAAAGCTTAGATAATCCGTGGACCAGCTGATACCAAAGGATCTAGCAATCAGCCACAGATTATAATCAATTTAGTTCATTCATTGTTCTTATCATTCAAAAATAACGTTCCGTTTTATACCAATATAATTTGAAAGTATAGTTTTCATTGAGAATAAAATATTTAGACGTTCTATGTAGCTAAATTATTCGCCAGCACTACGTAATTTTCAAAATATTAACCTGACATAAAAGCCCTCGGCCTGCAATTTACGAAAAATCAAATAAATTCTGTCAGGATCGGAACGTTACACAAGTAGTTGTCATTAGTACTAAAAATGTAAACAAATGATGATAACCTAAATTTAACTAACTCAGACATTATTAGGGATGTTAGAAGTTTAATCTGAGTAACTATAGCGCCCAAACACTTAGAGGAACTTGGATGCGAGTTTTTATTACAAAGCTAGTTTCATTGGAACAGGTCTTAGCATGGAAGGATACTTACTCAATAAGATAATCCATTTTTGATATACTTACTGTTTTCTTTGTTGCACTCGTTGTTCTGAATGTATTGGGGGAAAGTATGCCTAGATTCAACATAGGTACTGAAGCTTCAGCTGAAGCACAACAAACAATTGAAACAAATTTTATGAATATATTTATTATTTAATATCAGTGAGCTTGCTATGAAATGAAATTCTCAATTATCTACATAGAATCATTATTTATTAGATACCATTTATTCTCCCTAAGAACAGAGTTCATTTTCATGAGAATCATAAATATAATTATCTAAACTGTTAGGTAGCACTTAATAGTTATTCCATTTGACAACAAAATGGATGTTAACAATTTCAATAACCTGTAACCATTCTGTATTCCCTGTTCAAACTGTTTGAAAAGGAATATTGAGTTGATATCCCTTATTTCTATTTAGATGACTAGCTTTCCCGCACAACTTAGTCTGCATAAATCTTCCCTGTTTTTGCAACATTTCTCAATGCTGCTCCATTCCTATTGGTTGCAGTGTGATATTATATAGCCTATAGCCTTCCTCGACAAATGGGCTATCCAACAGTAAAAAGTTCAAAAGAATTACTGCGTTCAAACAAACTTTTCAGCTTTATAATATTAGTATTTTACAATAAATTTTAAATTGTATGCATTTTTTGTATAATATATAAACAGTGATCAATAATATATTTATATAATAAAATTGATAATTCTATATTTAGATCCACCTTATAGTTCACTAGTAAGTTTTAGGTACATTATACATAGAATCATTATTTATTAGATACCATTTATTCTTCCTAAGAACATCGTTCATCTATCAGAGAATCTTAAATATAATTATCTAAACTGTTAAGTAGTGCATAATACTTATTACATCACAATTTCAATAACCTGTAACTAATCTGTACTCTCTGTTTAGTGTTTAAACTATGTTTAAAGGAACATTGTAGCAATGTATTAACTAGCTGAGCTCTTATAAACATAATATTCAGTTCTTGGTACCTAACTATAACCTAAGTTTACATCTGTTTCTAGTGATAGGTATACCCATGGTTACACTTTACCAACTAAATTTTAAATTGATCAATGTTTATTTAGTTCCACTATAATATGTATATTATTATTATTATTATTATTATTACTTTGTTTTGTGCATTTTGAGTAAATTCAACATTGGTTTTTGCCGCACTACTCCAGACCACCTATCAGACATTCCAAATGTGATTTTCCAACTTCAATATAAATAATGTGACATATTATAAGTGGAATGCATCAGATTGTTTTACATAGAGCACTAGTTAATGATACTATTGTCGAACAAAAATAATCTGTGTTGATCTTCAACTTTCCACACTGCGTAGGTACACTTCACGTCGAGTCTGGTTGACCCAAACATTGCACAGACCACTTTAATTTTAGGACATCTCTGAGTTCTGTATATTAAATCTTCTCTCTCAATTCCAAGCTGTGATAAATGTTTTGAAAAACAATAATAAGCATGTATTATTAAATCTTTGGTCACACATCGCATTTCACTCGATTTTTGCGTTTATTTTGTTGCCACACCATATTTAGTTAGTTAATAATTTAAAGTCACTAAACACGCATTATTCGTCATTAATAATTGAAACTAAAATACGCAAAATTGTAAATAAAATAACCTTAAAATGTCAAAATTTTTGACATTTTAAGGTTATTACCATAGTTAAACTAGGGTGATCGAAAGACTAATCTATAGACCAAAGAAGATCATCGATTAAGCGATGAACCTCGTTTTGTAATAAAGATTTTCGTAGATCCATGGTTTAAACTAGGATTTTCGTCAAACCAGGTTTAGTCCAGCTTTTGGAATAAGGCGGTAGAGTTTACATATTTAGTTGTTACACTTATGGCCAAAGAGACGTGGAACATAGACTTTCAGCCGTCTTTTAACCAGATGAAACAAATTTTGTATCAAATTTTATTGATTTAAGTATTTTTCATAAGCCTTACTCTTTTGATAACCGAACAAATTTACAAATTTTAAATTTCAACTGATAGTTTTTAACATAGAGATTATGTTTTGGCAGGTTTGCAAACTTATTTACATATGTTCATGACTACCTGGCAAGGTATGAATAGGTAAGTCAATATAGCTAACTACACCAATCTGATAACCAATGAAAATTGGTATCAAAACAAAGATAATTTAATTATGAAACTAATCATCATTTATGCTTGCCTGCAAAAATCCGCTATTCTATTGCCGTGCTTTAAAGTTTTAATAAAATCGAAAAATATATATCCGTAACCACTTTTCGATTGACAAGTTATCATAGTCGTGTTTATAAATAAATAAAATTTTATAAAAAATATATCTCATCTGGTTATCAGATATGTGAAAGTCGATGTTTATCATCATCACATAAATTTAACGAAGAATCATCTATTCTTTATTTTGAGTTTAATGATAGAACCATGGTCAAATAATAAAACGTATGATCTAGATAGAATACTGCTGCAATAAATATAAGCAATCTGGTGTTTTATATGTAAATCTGTAGTCTAAGGCCGCACTTTATGGGATTACAACGGATAATGTAATTGGGTTAACTGTTTATTACATATTGCACCTGCTACATGTACCTATCTAAAACTTCATAGTTTTAATAAAACATAAGTTCTTATGATACACTTAGAAAGCCCAAATGAATGTTATTTTCCATTCCGAGTTTGACCTCTTTAATGGCAAGGCCTTTGACTAGACCATTGGGTAAACTTACTTATATCGGGATGATCAAATCGCATCGAACGTGGTCGTGGGTCCCACGGTGACCATGATTGGTAAGTACAATTCGGTAGAAACGTCATATTATACCTGTATGTAGCTCTTGCTCACGGCTTCGAAATCGATCATTTTTCCGAAAAAGTAACCTTTGCGCATTTCCATCTTTATAGTTGGGGAGCCCAAGGTTTAGTACCTTGGGCTCATGCATTTGGATTTGCTCTTGTATGAATTAGTAGATTATTATGATGCGAAGAAAAACGGTTTAGGATGGATATCATTTCAAAGTTGACGAGGGGAATTTCAAAGTCAAAGTCAAAGTCAAAGTCAAAGTCAAATATCTTTATTTCGTAAAATCAGGTTAATGATTATTTGAAAACGTCAAATTAAAACATACTAAAAATTTTATAAAATTGTTTGAATTAAATTATAATAAAAATTTAATGTTTGAAAAAAAAAAACAAAATGAGGTTAGGTGGCAGTTCCAAGTGTAAAGCTCATGAGAAGAAGCTGCCAAGAAACTCATGTGCCACTCTTTTAAAATCATCAAGTTTTTCTTTACAAAAATAAATTTTACTGAATGAACCATTGTGTTTGGTGAGTGTAATCGTTTATAAAATAAGGATAACTAAATAATAATACTATTTGTAACTCTAAAATGAGTATATATAAACGTATTCAGCAAACACAATACTTCACTTCTTACAAAGTAAATATGTATCTAAACATATAATCTTAAAGTACATTTTAATAGCCTGTGAGAGAAAGCAGTTCAATCCCAAGCGTTTTTGTCTTCCATATAATCAATTATTGAGTAGTAACTTTTCATACACAATTTTTTCTTAATGGTACACTTAAATTTATTACGACTTAATTTTTGAATATCGCTAGGGATTTTATTGTAGAAACGTATACATTGGCCCCGAAATGATTTGTTTACTTTTTGTAACCTTGACGCTGGTACAACAAGTTTATGTTTGTTCCGCGTGTTAATATTATGTATATCACATTTCTTACAGAAACTATCAATATTTTTGTAAACATATATAAGGTTTTCATAGATATACTGACATGCAACAGTCATGATATTGATTTCCTTAAATTTTTCTCTAAGTGAGTGTCTACTACTAAGATCGTAAATTGATCGAATAGCTCTCTTCTGCAGAACAAAAATGGTTTGAATGTCGGCAGCATTCCCCCACAGTAGAATACCGTACGACATTAAACTATGAAAGTAACTAAAATAAACTAATCGCGCTGTTTCAACGTCTGTTAGCTGACGAATTTTTCTAACTGCGTACGCTGCAGAACTGAGTCTATTAGACAATTCACTTATATGTGGGCCCCACTGAAGCTTAGAATCTAAAGTAATTCCTAAAAACTTTGTGGTCTCTACAGGGTTCAACTCATCTTCTTTTATTTTTATAGTGGTTTTTACTGGTTTCACGTTAGGTGTTATAAATCGAATACATTTAGTCTTGCCCTCGTTTAAGAGTAAATTGTTAACATCAAACCAGTTAACCACTTTTGAGATAGCCATATTTACATCTTCAAAGTCTTTTTGCTGGCGTTTTAATTTAAATAAGAGTGATGTATCATCTGCAAACAGGACTATCTCATGATTATTCTTTACTAAATATGGTAAGTCATTTATGTAAATTAAAAACAACAACGGCCCGAGAATAGAACCCTGTGGGACTCCCATTTTGACCACAGACCCCGGGGAGCGTTTACCATTAACATCAACTTTCTGAATCCTGTTACTCAGATAGGACGTAAGAAGATTCAGAGCTGTGTTTTTAATACCATAATGTTGCAATTTCCTGATTAATGTTTCATGCAGAACACAGTCAAATGCCTTAGATAAATCACAGAAGACGCCTAAAGCATCTTGCGATTCCTCCCAGGCGTCAAAAATATGTTTTAAAAGCTCCACACCAGCATCGGTTGTAGAGCGACCCCTAGTGAAACCAAATTGTTTAAAGTGTAATAATTTATTTTTGTAAAAGAAGTTCTGCATCTGATCATATATTATTTTTTCAAAGATTTTACTAAATGTTGGTAGTACTGATATGGGTCTAAAATTAGTGGGGTCAGACATACTACCCGATTTATACAATGGTATTACTTTACTATATTTCATTAAATCAGGAAATACACCACAATCTATACATTTATTAAATATAAAAGCCAAGTCCTGCGCGATAAAAGAAATTATAGACTTAGTAATCACAACTGAGTTACTCCAGAGGTCGGTAGTCTTCTTAACATTAATAGAATTAAAAGCTTTTATGACATCTATATGTGTAACATAATCAAATTGAAAAGTGATGTCACATTTATTAACATTTTTAATCAAGATAGACTCAGCAACAATAGGTGAGGAATTCAATGACTTTGTAGTGGAGACTGGAATGTCAGTAAAGAATTTTTCAAATGCAGTGGCTACTTCTATGTCCGATGTGATGGTTTTACTATTTATTTTAAGACAGTAATCATTATTCTGACTTCTGACTCTTCCGGTCTCACTATTTATAATATCCCAAGTCATTTTAGTTCTATTATCACTGTTTTTAATTTGTGAACTAAGGTAGCAAGCTTTTGCTGTTTTGCAAGTCTGCCTAAATGTTTTAGCATAATTTCTTACATAAGCTTGAAATCTTTCACAACAGTTATACTTTCGTTCATCATACAGCTCATATAATCTTTTTCTACTTTTATGTAGGCCGACAGTAGCCCACTCACTAAAAGTTGCATTCCCCTTAACCATAATCGTTTTGGAAGTGAAAACCGAATCGAAATTATGACAAAATTTATTAAAGAATGTTTTATATAAAATGTTAGGATCACTGTCCTCATTCAACAGTGGAGGGTTACAAATGAGGCGGCTTTTGAAACTTTCAAATCGACTGACAGTTTTAGGGATAACAGTTATACATTTTTTAGTTACTTTTCTACTTTTAATATCAAAAGAAATAAGTTGACCAGAGTGGTCAGAATCCATTTGATTAATTACTCTCTTGTTATCTACAATAATATCTGTGAATATATTATCTAAACATGTGGCTGTAGTGGCAGTTATGCGGGTAGGCTCTAAAAATAAATTACACAGATTAAATGATTTGAATAGAGCTAAAATCCTCATACTTGAAGTAGTATTCTCTAATAAATTAACATTAAAGTCGCCACATATTATTACATTTTTATTAAGGTTTGTTACCTTATGCAAGACTTCATCCATAACATCTTCAAAAATATGATATTGTGCTGAAGGTGGTCTGTACACAGTCAATACAATAAACCGCTTCAACTCTACACAGGCTATTTCTATGCTACGTTCAACAGAGAAGTTAACAATATCACGGCGTTCTTTGAATTTAAGATTTTTATTTATTAATATTAGTGAACCACCATGTATAGCCAGTTCCCTGCTGAACGAGCTGCCTACCTGGTGATTGTTGAAATTAAACATGAACTGATCGCTCTTTAGCCAGTGTTCAGTAATACATAAAATATCAATAGCTTCAGCATTCATGAACAATTCCAATTCCAAGTCTTTTCCTGTCATTCCTCTGATATTCTGATGCACCAGGTTAATTTTATTAATATAACTATTGTTCTGTTTTGACATAACAGAATAATTTTCAAGTGGTAGTGCACAAGTATGTGTGCAAGAGGTACTCTCTATTGTCTTAAAATTTAATTTAAATTATTTGGTATGTCAATATTATAATTATTATTTATACATAAATTATCATTATTAATGTCAGGTGCTTTAGCCAAATTGTTGGCTGAGTTAAAATTAATGTCATAATTTTGTTGCTCAATAGAAGCAACTTGAGTAGCCAAATTCTTGGCTGAAGTATTAATATAAAAAGATAGCGAAACAGCTATCTGTCTTTTACAACTATTTTTAAGATAATATCTATCTTTTGTCAAATAAAAATATTTACTAACAAGTTTGTTAGTGTCTATAAAATGAAATTTATTATAAAAAGGTCCATTAATTTGGCATGTCAGTTGATGCATAAGGTTATTCAAATTATATCTAATAGAATTTTCTTCCTGTGATAATCCATTACTGAGGGGAAATGAAAACATAACAATTTTTTTTACATTTAAATTGGACAACTCCTCAAAATAATTTAAAAACCTATTTTTGTTTACATTTCCCCTATCACCGACAAAAATAATTATAGTGCTGTCCTGACTAAAATTAGATCTTAAAATATTTTCCATGATATTACTATAGGACAAAGCAGGCGTGCAATTATTGATGATTCTAGTTTGTCCCGTACTCAACTTTGACATTAGGGATCCAATGCCCTTACCAATTTCATCACTATACATCATAATAGTACTTAATTTAAAAGAACTGCTAGTTTGTGCTAAGTTATTATGGAGTGCTGGCAGTGGAGAGGGATCAAGTGCTAGCGATTGGCAATCTAGTGATAATCTACAAATTGGACTATGCCTACTTATTAAAGGAGTTGATTGCTCATTGTTGCAGTTGCAAGAGTTGACCAGCTTACCTATAGCCAACACCTGCTCCCTGCTCTGTTTTGCAGTTACTTCATATTTCATTGTTAGAGTCTGTAATGATTCATGGAGGCGGTCAATCTCTAATTGCATAGCCCGTGTATCCTCAACATACTGCGATGAGACATTGTCCAGCTCTTGTGAATACATTTGAACCTGATCGATTAGTTGCAATCTCTGTCTATTTAATGCCATGCTATCAATAAAGAATTTGTGTTTACTAATTAATTTTTTTGTTTTTGTAATATATTTCTTAATTTTTATATACTTTTTAAGCATATTTCTGCTGCATTTAATAACCTTGACAGATTTATTAGACTTTTTAAATTGCACGGGCCCATCCTCTCCGGTAAGATCGATAATAACTGAGGAATGTAAGTTACCAACTGCAGCATCATTTATGACCGGGCCAACCAATTCACTGAACAAGCTATTGTTACACTTTACAATATGATTATGTTTATCTGACTCAAGTTCTGATATTTTGTTGTGCGCTTGAAGTAGTTGTCGTTTCAAGGAGGTTATGTGGTTAAGAGTCAGTGTGTATTCATCCATACAAGCATCAAAGCTGTCTACTGTGCGTTGGAGTTTGTCCCGGTCATTTAGGATATTGTTATATTCAGAGTGCAACTTTGCCAGTTCATCTCTCAACCGTTCATTCATGTTTAAAACGTCTAACAGTTCTATTATATATGTTCTATTATATAATTGGCAGATAGATCTTTGAAAAAAATCTCTTGCGCCTGGAAAGGGGCAAATAATAATTTAAGTATAAATATAAGTAATAAATAAGTTTAAAGTAAGCCATAAGTTTTTTGAAAATTATTAAATATTAGATCAGTGTGTCTAGGATATCAAGCTAAACCATCATCATTCTGTATGACAATCTAATGCGCTCGAGTGAAAAAAATATCAATAGAGACACTTTGGATATTTTTTTCACTTAAAATTTTGATCGACTGTCCAAAAAGACGCGCGTTACTCTTTAAAGAGCTAATATTCAGCAGTAGTACCTACTCAACAGGCTACGAGGTATCCCCTCTTATGTTAATCTGTCGCGCTCCAGTAAATCCAAAAATCTCTTACTGGGCTCCCCTATTATTATGCCAAATTTCATAAATAGCTCTCCACAAGTTCTGTTGGGATTGAGTAACAAGCATCCATCAATCCACAAATCATCCGACAATCCGCAAACATTCGCGTATATAATACTAACTTTCACGCCCGGCTCCGCCCACGTCAATGTCGGTAATCGCGATGAATCTAGATATCCTATCCTTCCCCTGGACTCAAACTATCTCCATACCAAATTTCATAGAAAATGGGTTCAGCGGTTTAAGCGTAAAAAGGTAACACAGACAAAAAGGTAAAAAGACAGATAGAGTTACTTTCGCATTTTAATATTAGGGTGGATTAGTATTCTATTTACTTAACACTATCCTGTGTTAAGTAAATATAATACCTAGTTATGGAATGATTTTCATGTCTGATGTGATTAGATGTGACGTTTACGAAAATGGATTATAAAAGATTTTAAGTATGTTAATTGATATTAACTAAAATATGCTTATGACAGAGCATTACTAAGCCAACGCGCGACGGATCGCCGTAGTAAAGTTATATCATAAGCACGCTAAAAATATCCATTCTATGTAGGTATATGCTACATCTGAAATACGATAATGTACCTTTAAAATAACTCTGACCATTAAACCCATTCCAGAGATATTTGTCTTAAAAGAAAATGTCACACAATATTTAATTAAAATCGAAATGACAGTTGACACAAGGTTCGCCTTGCTCGTGAACTTCCGCGAAAATCATTAAAAAACAACTGACACTTTACGATTCAGGTGGACTAGGTCATTGACACGAAGTTTTTTTTTTTGGCTGCGTTAATATGCTGTTCTGCCAATTAAGAAATTATAATATTGTTATATTTGTTTTAGCGTAACAGGTTTTACATAATATGTTATATAAAATATGTATATTATGTAAACGAAAATAATATATTATATTTTATAATACCTACATTCGTTTGCAAATAAAAATATAAAATGTCACTGAGTCACATGACTGTGATTTGGACTTATGAACTTGCTTTAAAAATAAAATATTTAAGTGTGACGCATGTGTGATACATTTAAATGTTTTAGGTTATTTCTTAAAGCTAGAACACAACGAATATTTTTTTTACCATTATTCTACACTAATTAAAAGCTGCATTTCACTCTACTCTACCTACAGCCTACTCGAATCGCAACTCCTTGAAGTTTCTCCTTGTGGGCTATGTATCCCATAAAATAATCTCTGTTGGATGTAATCATAGTAATCTATCTTGTTACTACGATATATAAAACCTCCTTGGGTATTATTCAACATAGTGGCATAGTAACAAGGCCAATGAGGACATTCTGTCTTTTTTTCAACATTTGAAAAAAGAACAAACGTCATTTATCATTTCGTATTAGTATAATGGCGCGAACTTTGGGCGCGAAATAAAAACTAGCAAAAAGCGGTGCTTTATGAGCGCTCGCGAAGTTAGTTTTTTACCAAGTAATAATTTTTAACACAATTATTAAAACATAAACTTAAATTACTTTATCAAAGTCCAAACCTGAAAGTGTGATAGTTTCTCAGTAAATGGTACCACAAAAGTGCATATGTTGTGGGATGGTGTTAGGACTCGCTTTGCTCGCCCTGATAACTACTAATTTATTGATTGTACGACACTGGGGTATATACAATTGGGAATTGTATGTAGGTACATACAATTCAAAATGTTTGTAACGTGTGCTTTATGTCTATTGCAGGTTCTATAAACATAATATGGCCACGCAAGTTAGCGTGGGCAGACGAACCTGGCTCGGGCTGGTGTTGGGCACTGTTCTCGTCATAATCACACCAAGTTTCTGCGATCCAGGTGAGTTCTTATCAATTTTTTATAGTTATTAAATTACCTGAAAGTATCAGTTTAAACTGTTTCGTTACTGTATGACAGACTGACTTTAATTAGGTACCTTTTTAATAATCAGGTTCCTTAGGCTATTAAAAATATGAAGACACTGTTAGATATGAAACGTTGATGTTGACGTTTGCAAACTTTAGACAGATTAGCGGTTTCCATTTAAAATTTCGAACTAGGAATCTAGACATTATAATTATAACGAAGCCCACAGGCATAGTTTGTTTTGTGTACCGAAGACGAAGACCCCCCAGAATGAAATCCTAGATCCGCCCCTGCATATGGGCTAAATTCGCTTATATGAAAAAAAAAGGAATACTTAAATTGCTTGATTGTTTTAACGAATGTGGACTCCCAACTTATTTGGTTCATTGATTATTTTATTTCATCGTAATATTTTGGAATTAAGTACAAGGAGTTATGGAGGGGTACCTTAGCCGGCAAAAACACTTTCGTAACGTAAATAAAAAGCATAAGATTTTCGTGTTACCCGAACGGATTTTAAATTGAGAACAAAAATGTGAAGTCTATAAAATGGCGCCGATCTTTTGTTTGAAGAAAAATGTTTTATAATAAGAACGTTCCTATCTGGTGTCCCACGACACCACACCGATTTTTTAAAGCTTGACCTCACTTTTATATGCAGACGAATTCCAATTAGAGGTCATCATCGATTGGTTAGTGTATAAAGTTACAGTTTTAGGCAAACCAAGTTACAGGAGTAGGTAACGTGGTGTGGTTTATACCAAGCAAACGATAATATTATTGCTCAAACGCTAAGCGGATGTATAAAGCAGGCGTGCATATAGCCCATACAATCGGCAACACAAATTATGCCATCTGTCATCATAATCGAACAAAGTAATCTAGTTCTTAAGTAAACCAAATAGGATCTCCATTACCATACACTTATGCATCCGGTGGTAAATTGTTTATCTATGCAACAAGGATATGGACTGGTTGCTATGTGTTTTTATTGTCACCAAGTACCATCCAGCGTGTGGATCAGTCACGAATCATTATTATGAATGCGGGAATACCTTATCGTTAATGTTCATAGAACTTTTAAACAGGATTTAGCATTGAATTGTTTGTTTTATTATATGAGGCTAATTGCCGCACTCAGTCATATAAAGTTTATTAAACCATTCAATTTTAGACGTGAAAACGTCTTATAAATTGAGGACCGGATGCACGCACGAAAAAATGTGACGTAGCAACGGTCACGTTATTCATTGGTTGCTAAGCAGTCACGTTATTGATTGGTTGCTAAGCAACAGCGAATGGTAATTTGTGGTCGTCGGGCGCTTGCACTCGGGTCCACTAAAGCTGTCACAGGCGTGGTTGTTTATTATAATGTCATTAATGTTTTGGCAATTGCAGCGACATGCGATACAATTGGAAAACAAAATAAAACAGCTGTCACAGGCATGGTTGTTTATTAGAATGTCATGTCAATGTTTTCTTTTAACGTTATCACGTAAAATTGTCGTCAGTAAACTGACTTTAGAGATAACCATTTTTTTATGGCAAAATTAGAAAATAGAATGATTCTATAAACAACTGTGAGTACGCCAGGAAGTAGGTACTATTAACAACCTAAGGATGAGTTAATAGGTGTTGACCTATGTTTATCCTTGCCTTGGTACATTATTGCTATGCCTGGGGTTGCTTGTAAATATTAGTAACCATTTTATCATAATGTTACCCTAAGTTAGACTATGAGATGTTTGCTGTCCTAGTTTCTTAAAGAATACACCGAAACAATATTCCAATTCGTTGCGTGTCTTGATTTTTATGAGATCAATCTTTGATACTAGTGTAGGTATATAATAATCCAATTTTATTGATTTCAATGTAGGAATCTTTGCACAGTAACATGCAGTTTTTGGGGTGCCGTAACCAAAATAACCCTTATAGTTTCACCATGTCCGTCCGTCCGTCCGCAGCTCAGAGTCTAATAGTACGTTGTAATTTAAGTGGGGATGTAATTTTTTTCGAACATGCCATAGTGTGGAGTGTCGTTGATGTCGTCAATCTTTTAATAATATTTGGGTTATGAAGATCAGTTTTAGAATAAGGGATCCGTTTGTGAAATATGAAGCCTAAAAGTGCAAATTTTTGTTAGAGTCAAGTATCCCCAATACTACCCAGCTAAATGGTTGTTTTTGGAATTGTACAAAAAAATCAGAGTAGTAGTTTAAATAATGAAATTAAAAGGAAAACCATCACTGCTATGTAGGTTTTACAAGTTTACGAGTTAACAGCCACAAGATGGACTGACGACATGATTAAGGTAGCAGGGAGCCGTACGATGTAGACTGCTCAAAATCGGTCGCTGTGGAAGTCCTTTGTGGAGACCTATGTCCAGCAGTGGACGTTTTTAAGCTGATAATGATCGTGATGATGATGATGTGTAACAGCCGACAAAGTGAGAAGTTACAAAATTATCGAACATATTCCATTGAAAATTACTTAAAATATATAACGTTGTTACCACATAGTATAAAACAAAAACAACACAAAACCCACTTCTTCTAACGCTATTGTGCTGGGCAGCTACGGAACCCTACATTGTGCGTGATCCGCCAAGCACTTGCCCGGTTTTTATTACCATTTGTAGGATTAATGTAACTATACGTGAAAGGATTTGTAAATAATGGAAATCGTTTTATACACTCTTAGGGTTTTATTTTTTGAAATAAAACCTATTTGGAATAATAGTAAGCGAAAGTTGCAATTCATATTAAGCGCAAGTTGCAAGTTAAAAATGTCCTCAGGTAACTCGATACTAAAATATGTCTCGCTCGATACGGTTTTTGTACCTATAAAATTAAGTAATAAGAGTTGAAAGGGAAGTCGTACAGAATTGTGTTCTAATTAATGACTCTTGGCCACTAGAATTCATTGTAGGTAGGTACTAAACCTATCTAATCTTAAGCCATACGTTACCCTGTGGGCAATTCATGACGCATTATTATAAAGTTAAGCAACCGATAACTTGAGCCCATAAACAATAGCAATTAATAGACATCGGTTAGATAAGTATTTCAAGATGTTGTAAATAATATCACCCTTTGGTAGATATTCAACATACGCACTATATTTTTGAATGTGTATAATATTTAAAAGACGTAGCTAACTGAAGTAGAAATTCAATACGACTACTCTAGGAAGTTATATTAATTTTTCGACTTTCAACCTCCATAACTTACTTTCGTCATAGTCTCTGCTCATAGTCCTCAGCACTGATGTATAAGGTACCTTCAGTTGTGGATTAGGGTAGGTTTTATCAGGCAAAACATTTAAAAGCACACGTAAACTTGGAGAACTCAGATACTTATGGGAGATATGGGGTTTGAAAATTCAGTCCATCCACCTCTGTCTCTGATCTGGAGCTACTTCTCGTTACATCACAGCTATTTTTAGGGTTCCGTGTTTACTACGGAACCCTAAAAATGGTTTTATTTTCGCCATGTCCGTCCGTTCCTCTATCCGTCTATCCATCTGTATGTTTACAGGCTAGCTCGAAGACCCTTAGTACTAGAACCAAGAAAGCGGTAACTTGACATGATTATACAAAATTATTAGTTACACCGACAATGTGACAAAAGCCACTTTACGTGTGGGGGAGGTCCCCATGACAAAAAATCACCCCCACCCCCCTGACAAATTTAACGAAATTAACAGAAAATTTATCACAGCTAAGACTAAACAAGTTTACAAGTAATAGCCGACCAAGTGAGAAGGAACAATAATATTCGTACAAGTTGCGTTGAAATTTATCTTTATGTAACATTGTTAGCAGTATGAAACAAAAATAACAGAAAACCCACTTCTTAGACCGCATTATTGAGTGTACATTGTGCGTATCCCGACATGCACTTGCCCATGTTTTATTTGCGTACGACACTGTTGTAGCAAATTAATCCGAATGCCTCTGAAACATAAACGTATATAGCATCTCGCGACGCGGTGCAGAATCGCATCGATTGCAGATATCGACCACATATCACTTAACCGTTTCGCCTATTTTTTTCGTTCAGTTGCAATGAGACGCATCAATTCGACATCATAGACGTGAACTGATTATAGTGCCGTGACACCGAGATCTTGACATTTTAGGCGCGTGCGGACAGCAGTCACGACACCTCAGAACATTTCCCCGCGACCTTGAATGACTTCCTCTTCCTGTAGGTCAAGGTTACATAGATATTAACTTAAATTTAATTATTATTACAAATTATATAGATTGACTTTTAATTCATTTAGGACGTAATAAAATTTGATGTGCTCTATATTCTTGATGAGTTTTTAAATCTTAAAGGAAAATGTGAAAGAATCAATGTGAAGATCTTATTTATTTTATTTTGCTATTTAATTAGGTAGGTACACTTTAAACATTATGTTTAAATTAAGATTAGCGAACATAATTATCTACCGAACCATACATGAATTCAAATCTTGGCTACGAATAAAATAATGAAATACTACGCACATGTGTAGAGTTAAAATATGTAATATAAAAAACAATTATAAAATAAAGAATTTGAAACCCTCTGAGATGATAAGTTCAAGTACATGTGACGTAACTTATAATTTGATAATTGCGCCTAAAGCCCTTGACTCACACTGAACTTGCGTAAAACAACCTCACACTCACATATACCTCTACCCTAACATACACCTACATCGAAATTTAAACAAATACTATCAGTTATTGTTTTTAAACCATCGCGATTTTTATACATATTAGATATATTTCGGGTCTTAATCGCGTGAATTATTATTTAAAGATACGAACCTTTTATTTACCTGACGTTTCGATCGAATTGCACCGATCGTGGTCACGGGTCGACTGAGTAAGTTGACCCGTGACCACGATCGGTGCAATTTACCTTTAAATAATTGTACAATGTACCTTTAAATATTAAGTATTAACGATTAAGTCCCGAAATATATCTAATAAATACTATCAGGAAGAACTTTATTTAATTAAATTTACTAAAACCGCAAAAGCTTATCAAATGAAAACTTATCAAAAATAACTAATACATAGATACTGTTTTTTTTTTTATTAAAAATATTGACTACCAAGCGGTTTTGCACACGCTATGGTAGCTGTACCTGATCAATACTTTTTGTATTAAACCTATAATTTGTACGTAATCCGTAACTCCTTCTTGATTTCCGTCTCAGCCAAGAGCAGCAAGAAAAAAACTGCACGTATCAGTAAAAACGGGGCAGTAAATTACAGCCACACACAGTTAATTGATAATTCCAAGAATTATAGGTACTAATAATAACATCATTTGTGTTCACTGTCGGTAAATTTCATACAACAAAGACCATCCAACCAAGGATTGACAGGTACTATGTATCTTATGTATGTATTAAACACGTAGTAATACTCAATAGTAACATAGACTATAACATATAAAATACGGCATGCACATCTGTTCAGACATATCGTTTAATTCCGGGACAATTTTTGACATTTAAATGCCATTGCACGGTACAACTGTAATCACTTGCTTCCTCTACTTAAAGGCTACTTGCATAATATTTTCCGGACTTAGGATTATGGAATTTAGAGCATTCGAAGATATATTTTGAACAATAGGTAGGTAGCTCTTTCTCAATTGGTCTTGATAATTTAGGCAGATTTATTATAACACCCGATATACAAGACGAATCGATAAATGTATATAAATTTCCTATTATCCTGTCATGGAGTAATTCCATGACAGATAATAGGACATTTTCTAAAACTCAGTAGTAGTAGGTTCTGACTGAGTTTAAAAACCTTTGTATAACTCGGCTTCTAGTCAGCGTATCAAGTTATAGACCCGCAAAAATAAAATAATTGTGAAATAAACGTGCACCAGTTTTTGCGTGATGTGAGACAAACAACCAAAAATCAACAAAAAAATGGTTTTGGCTTTAATGTCGTTCTAAAAGACTAGTCATATTTAGTATTCTGAAATAGGTATCCCCTGTGTGGAGACATCGGCCAGTTACAATTACAACTGATTATTTGTTTAACTGACGAGATATTCAGGTCACATGAGAAATAATGCCTACGGTCTATGATACGTAATTAAGCAATGTCTAAACCCACTATGCATATAAAGAGTATCCTAACAAACAAAATACGGAGACAGTTCACTGTTCAAATAAACTAAGTAGCCAAGTAAACGGAGAAGCGTGTGTGAACGTACGGTGCGAATGCAGCGCGCGTCGTCTGCCACATGTCGCGATAGTGAAAGCTGAAGGCCGTGGTAACGTAATGCCTCGAGAACCGCTATTTAGATGAACATTACGGACGTATCCTCTCCGAATTCACTCTCATAAACCGGCTTTTGACATCGCTATTTGAGTATAAATATGTAATTATGTACGTACGTTTGCCGTCCCAAAGTGGGGCAACTGTAGCAACGATATATTACTTTCCATGGATAGTGACTCTATCCACCTTTGTTATAGGTATACATATATATGTATCTATAAAAATTAAATGTTTTGATAATACTTAGCATTGCTTTTATCAAGAATTATGAAAAGAATTGGGCATACACCCACACACCAAGTGACATTTATGCCAGTCAGATATAGGTAACAACTATGAATAAAATTATTGTTAAGAAAATTCGCATGGCGGTAGTCTGTAATGTGAACCAGATTTTAAAACTGATATCTAATTTTCACTGTATTCACTTCCTCATATTTTAAGATTTTCCTTGACCTTAATGGTTTTGTTGCCCTTGACGACGCCTATAAATTGATATGTATGCAATCGATACTCACTTGCAACAGTTTTTTTTTCTAGTAAAAGATAACTAGCAATGTGGGATTGGGGGTCATTTACACATTATTAGCTATTCTGAGAACCCCTCCAGCTAAGTTTAAATGCTTGTGATAGCAGTGGGTTCGAAAACGCGACCTCACGATTGCGAGTCCGATACCTTAGCCATGCCTAATGGCTCCATGGACCACCGCTTCAAGTTAACGCTTCAGTTATATGGTAACTCTTGATAAATGCAATTGACGCGGATATTGGCTCATCCTCAAAGCCCAAACAGACAACAAAATAAGTTAAGTGATTATCTATGCTTTTTATTAAGGAACATTACTTAAATCATTTGTAAATGTTAAAGCCTTACTTAAAGATATTTGTCAAAAGTAACTAGTGCTTTATTTCAGAGCAGTTAACGTGACTGCACTCTCATTAAGGTACGAGGAAGCAAGACTATTTCAATGCAATCGTAAGATAAATTATGAGACATCGTGTCAAATTATATGTGCAAAAACACACACAACAGTACAATAGCACAGGTAGTACTATGTGGGCGTTATCATACATTACAACCAGACAGCTCTTTGAACAAGTATAAAGAGGACACGTGTTTTGTAACCCTGTAAAATCCTTACGAAATTAATAGATGTAGTTCTTTTGAACATCTTGTTAAACTAATTTAAAAGCTAGTGTAAATAGACGGCAATAAGATTGGAGCTCTTAGTTAGGCAAGGAAAAAACCTGGGTAAAATTTCTACATTTTCAAAGCGTTACTAACATGTATATAGGTAGGACAGGTAGGTACTATGCAAATAAAGTTAAGAGTTTATTGATAGCCTGTTAATGTATAAGCTATGGGGATAAATAGTAATTACATAAGTTATTAGTTAGATTTACAATGTATTACACGCACATACTTGTTGCTAATTAGTTAACGCATGTGATAATCACTTCCTTGTAGCATCTATTGAAATACAAGTACCTACTTTGCAGTTTGTTGTAGGCATATACTTAATTTATTACTGCTATATCATTAGGTAAACTCAAGAAATCACGAACTCAAATAAATCCAATCCCATTCGTATCGATATAATATTTGAGTAATGATTACATATGCGTAATGCTAGGGTTATTGTGCATGCGAACTTCTTACTAAAATATATTCTGACGAGTTCTGACAAAATCATCTAAACAAAAAATTTTTGTTGTTCATATTGTTGTCCTGTTTTTCAATGAGAGTGTTTACAGTGTCAGCGACGAACACGCTTGACAAGACCTGTAAACATTACTTTGTTGAATCAAATTCGTCAGAACTCGTTTTCATAGTAACTGTAGCTTTAACCACACACTCACCAGGTAACGAATCAATAAATTGTTAAAATGAATCATCATGTAAAAAATAGTTTCCTTTTTATTCAGCACTACACATATAAATACACAAAGCTTATATCTCATAATCTATTTGAATTCAATGTTCACCGACGAACTGTCCTAGAAACATGACAGTGATCAATGGCTTTTTATTTCATCAGCTAAATATTTTTAACACATAATTTAAGTGCAATTAAGCGTTGCTTATAGAGATTCTTGTTATAAAGACATGTTTTCGATGGTATTTTACGATATTGGTACTTAGGTACTTTATCAAAAAATATGAAACAGATACCAGTTTTATTTTACTTTAATTTTAATTTTTTATAACACTTTATTTCAAAAGATAACCCCTGAAATAAGGAAAACACCCTAATTTGGAACCTCTTGAGCAGCATTCTTACGGTGTATGTACCTACATCCCACTGTGCTACGACCCGACACAGTCATAAAGCTTCAATCAGGGATAGCAATTAGTTAACGAGATACGTCACATTAACTGTGGCTATTGAACATTTGATACTGTGATCTCATTTTAGAACAAAAAATTTTTATTAGTACAAAAACATGATTAATGTACGTAACGTACATAACTATCAAGTTAAATGCCCTCTGGATAGATATACCGGATTTAGGTTTTTTATATTAAACGGCACATGGAGTCATCACGAATTGCAAATTGTCGAGCGGTATATTTTTTGTGGTAAGCAATATCATTTAATAGGGCAATTAGGCGGTAATTGGTTTTTGTAATAATCCAAATATTTAAGCAGGTATCGTCATCTCTTCACGAGTACCTGGCTTTTTATACGGGGTATTATTACTTATCTGCTTTAGAAGTAGGTGCTAGCATTGTTTGACGACCAAGTGTACGAGTAACTTGCAAATCTTGCAATAAGAATACCGGAAATTACGTAAGGTAGTTGAAGTAGCCAACTAGCCACTACCTTTGAAAACTAAGTAAAAAAGCAAGTTTAGTAACATATAAAAGCCTTATTCGAGATTGCAGTGAGCCACTTTCAAATTAGAGCCACTACTAACAAATTGAAAATAGGTTAAAGTTTCATAACTTTATAAAAATTTAATCATGTGCCTACTAAACTCTAAATTTAATTTTCTACGAAGTTAAGCGTATAGTTCATATCTATAGCTGCTTTGCCAATAGGTTTCCTTCGCTTGAAATTTGATCCGATCAATATCTTGGAACCAGTATAATAAACATGTCACACGCCCTGTTCACACTTGCTTTTATACTCATTTAATCTCGAAAGCTTTCAACACAACGACACTGTGCATATGATTGTGACGCAGCATTCCTGATACTTACGAAACCAGAGCGCCTACAAATAGAGATCTCAAATGTACTGTCCACACCCACTGCCTATCACACACAACATGCAATGACAGCCTTTGCATCGTTACGGGTCTCATAATTATGTACCTTTCCTTTTCTGTACATGTAACCTTTCCCTGTCTAGATGTGTTTCTAGATAAATGTTTGATTTAATTAGACTACAGTCGAAATAATGGTGGACAGATAAATGTATGTCATGCTACTGAGTATTGTTGCGTGTTGGAATTAATGTACATTGGAAAAATACAACGTCATTATACTACCTAAAAGTTTGCTAAAAATCAGCAACTTTTGACATACATATATTTTTTTCGGCCGAGTTTTATAATTGGATAGGAATAAACATTTTTACAATCTTTTAGGATTTCGACTCATCGAAACACCTGAGAAAGGTTTAATAATATCATGCAACTAAAAAACATGTGTTAGATAAAAATATTTCAATATTTCGTAGCCGGCATGTTCTCTAAAGGATCGTCTCCACAGGCGAGAGTATCGCGGCGATTTCGGCAGCGAATTGTCGTGACTTGTAACGGAAAAGCCGCGTGTCCGCGACGATGATCGTCCCTTTTCGATGCGGGACACCTGCGTTTGACAGCGTGCTCGTTGCGAGACCGCAGCGATACGATGACGTTTCTCTCGCACTTAGCTGCTCGTCGCAACGCCGTGATCAAATCGCCGTGTGGAGACACGTTCTAAGAGAGTATTTATATAGAAATAGGTGGCACGACAATAATATTGCCACGATTATCTTTCCCGTGGAGACGGTCCCTTACAAATTGAAATCTAGAATTGGTTACACCCATACACAGCAAGGATTTGAAATTTACAATGAAATACCTGTTAGCCGATTATATGCCATACCTGATGAATTATTCGAACATTATAAAGCACACACATCGGCATCGATTTCAATTCATCATTCACTTGTCTATTGCTTTTCCAGTTACACACCTGCACCAAGACTGTATTTATTGACACATATACAGCAATGCTTTGTTTAATTTATTACTTTGATCATATATCATTACGTATGATTGAATCGTGAACTAACCTTTTGGAGAACTTCAAACTTTATTGGTTAGGATAAACATGACTGATTTATTTGCTCGATCTATCTTTACGTTGAAATATGTAAATTTACTTTAAGCTAGAAGTATAGTGTGAAATTATGTTCAATATTTTTGTAAATTATGATTTATAACAATTCTCTATTGAAATTACTTTATATAATTATATATACTACGGGTCTTAATCGCGTGAATAATTTAAGGTGATATAATCTTGTTTATTGCCCGACGACGTTTTGACCGTATTGCAACGGCCGTTGTCACGGGTAGAGTGCTGTGGTCACCAGTCCACCCGTGACCACGGCCGTTTCAATACGGTCGGCACGTCGGGCAATGAACAAGGTATTTTACCTTAAATTATTCATGCGATTAAGACCCGTAGTATATATAATTTTATAATTATTAAACATTGATATTACTTTATTTATGTCTACGTTTTTGGAAGGCGACTAGACAAATAACTTTACATTAAAGTTATACGTATTACAAGCCCACATGCTTAACACATTGTAAATGGTAACACATTGAGTAATAACTAACCAAACATCAGTATCAAAACTACATTTTGTATAAGTATCTATACATTACTTATCTAGCCTGTATTTGGCATCCAATATATTACACTTAGCAGCAAATAAGGCTTCAAGCACCACAGGTGGTAGACATAAATAAATGTACAAGCAAGAGTTTTGCTGGCACCCGTTGTATGCGAATTACTTAAGGTATAGCCTTTTTAGTCAAACATTATCTTCATTAATAATAGGTACTCAATAAACTATGTCATGTTGCAATCCTATAGTAATTAACATCAGTTATTGCACTGACATAATATTTAAACAATTTTTCAAGCATTATTGCAATATAAATTGCTCATGAAATATACATGTGCTAAAAATGCTTGCAGGTGTCCCGGCAATAAGCGTGCTATTGCCTTACATCCGTTTTATATTTTATTGATATAAATAAAGTTGATATATTTTTTTAGTGGATAATAATTTTCTCAAGGTTGAAAATGTTACCTTTAACTGATATATTGTACGTAACCCGAAATAAATTTAACCATTATTACTTTCCTTTCTACATCATAGACTAATGAAAACTTAAACTCAAAACTTAGAGACACGTTAGGTAGCGTGTACTAGGACATAATAATACTTGGTAAAAACTGCACTACAGATTCATTACCTTCGTAAAAGGAAACTTGAGTTATTTATTAGACTGGCGCTGTAAAAGTAACATGAGTTTCAGTCTATTCATTTGTCAAAAATATTTAATAGTTATTGCAGAAAGCATTATGTATGGTATGTATTAAGTAGACCAATAAATAAAAACGCCAATTCAATTGGTACTATTGGTTAAGTAATAAATCAATGTCTAACTATCCGTGATTAACGTGTCTTATTAATTATAATGTGGAATCTTTTAATACGTTCTGTGTAACCAGCTTCACTAAATTGAAGATAATGTGTTTAAATAATATCATTATGAAAGTTGTAGTTTAACGAATCAATGACCCCGTCCATATCGCACAAAAACAGCTTGTGATGTCACTTTTACTTTAATATAAATAATCAACTCGTTATTAGAGTTCCGTACACAAAGGGTAAAAACCGGCCCCTATTACTAGACCTAACCTAGACTCCGCTGTCTGTATGTCAGTCACCAGGCTGTATCTCATGAACCGCGATAGTTAGAAAGTTGAAATTTTCACAGATGATGTATTTCTGTAGCCGCTATAACAACAAATACAACAGAATAAAATAAATATTAATGAAAGGCTCCCATATAACAAACTTCTTTTTTTGCCGCATTTTGCTCGATATTTTAATATTATTTGTATAGATAATGGTACGGAACTTCGTGCGCGGGTACGACTCGCAATTGGCCGGTTTTTGACTTTCATTCAACCCGGAAAAGTGAGTTTTTGACATACATGAACTACGTCTGTTAAAGCAGATTGCCATCGTAATATATAACGTGGTTTGTATTGCGTTTGTTTGTGTCGTGATATTAAATTACTGTGGTACTACTTAACCATTCAAAAATCCTTCCCATTTTGGCATTTGAAGCTATTACGTTATCATATGTTGAATTAAAGCATGGCATTCTTGATTAAATTGAGACGTAGGTGAATGGATGTTTACTACAAATTTTATTTCATATAAGCTGTTATAATTTACGTATAAAAAGTTTACCACGATAATCAACAAAAGGCTGTCATTTATAATTCAGATGTATTCCGGAATGTAATTTAGTCAAATATAACGAAAACAGATTTGTTTTAATTCGGACCAGAATTTCCTGAGATTATCGCGTTCAAACAAACAAACAAACAAACAAACTCTTCAGCTTTATATTATTAGTATAGATCTACGAATATTGCGGTGACATGATATCCCTACGATTTCCGTTTAACCCCATCGATTTGTTGGTAAATAATTCACATCGTGCATGGCTTTAACTTTAAGCTTTACTGTCGTAATTTATCCAAGAGTATGTGATTACTCGATATACTTTACGACTTTAAAGCTCTGAATGCGTAACTAGCATCTCATTTACAATGCATCTCGGTTACAACGAACAGTGCAAGGCCTCAAACGCACGAGTACCTAACTAGTACAACCATCCGCAAAAACATGACTCTATATACATACATTTTAAGACTTAATTAAAATGTTAACCAATAAAAATTCTTAGCCAAGCAATGAGCCTCGCCCAAACCACCCATTGAGGTGTTGAGTCTAATTGATTGGTCATACTTAATACTATAATTGAAGAACATGACTATATTTTACGTATACCTGATTAATGCCATGGCATTTTACTTTGTAAAGGTTTTGTATATTATTGAATCATAAGTTGCCTACATGCTAGTAAATTACGTATTAATGCTTAATTTATAAAGACATATTCTTTAAGGTTTTTTGTAATTTAAATCCTGGTATATAATTAATATACTTGCTTGTTTTCAGAGGTTTACTACGAGAAACAGCGCTACGATGGCTGGTTCAACAACAGAGCTTACCCCGATTGGGGATCAGTTGGTGAGTTTTATAAATTATCTTCACAGTATAAATAATGAAGTAATTTCATCCTAAGGTAACTCGATAATAGCTGGACACGGTTCTTCATACGTATATTAAGTAGGTACCTAGATACCTACTTAATATACCTACGTAATTCAAAGCAAAGCCAAAAAGAATGGTCTTCTAAGGACTTCCCGCCATTGGTACTCGTAAATATTAATACTATAGATAATGGTACATACTTTAGGTTGGTCTTTAGGCGACTCTTAATGTAGGTAGGTATCAAAACTAATATACCTAGTCTAGCCATAAATATTGTTACGAAGAAAAAACATTTTTTTTTATTGCAAATAATATTTATTACTTTTACAGTGTGTTAGTTTAATACATAAATAAAAAACAATTCAAAATATAAAAAGCTTATTCGAAGTGGTCTCCATTGGCTGCAACACAGTCCTTTAAACGTTGAGGCCAGTTATCAATAGAAGCACGCACTCTTTCCATGGGAAAATTCTTCACTGCCAATCGTATGGATTGTTTTAGGGACTCCAAATTATCATGGCGTTTAGAGCAAGCCATACTCTCTGAAACTGACCATAAATCATAATCCAGCGGATTAAGATCGGGACTAGACGACGGCCAGTCTTCAGCTCTGATGAAGTCCGAAACGTTCACTTCCAACCAAGACTGCGTGGACCGAGCTTTATGACCCGGCGCTGAGTCTTGTTGGAAGGACCATACTTGGTTATTGAACATGGTGTTGTTAAGGGGTTTAACTACCTTCTCAAGAATGGTATCTTGATACACTTGTGCCGATGTTTTGATACCTTTTTCACAAAAATATGGCTCAGTCACTCCTTCATAGCTAACACCCCACCAAACCATTACTGAAGTCGGATAATGCCCACGTTGCACTCTGTCGACTAATTGGGAAGCTTCCTTAGAGCTTTGAGCATAAATACGGTCATTTTGTGACATGGTTCTGGGTGCTATCTTCATCTCCCGAGATAAAATCTTTTGCTTTCGGACAGGATTTCTTCGAATTCTTTCCCTTACTGCTTTGACCACCATTATCGTACGAACACTACGTGGACGGCCAGATCTTTTTCTGTCACAAACAGAGAAGGTCTCATTGTACCTATTAATAGCCCGGTACACAAACATTTGACTAATACCAAGCGTATGGAGAGTTTTAAAAATTACATTCGGCTACATACCAACTTTGTGTAATGCAATCACAGCGATTCGGTTTTCTTTATCACCCCACTCCATTTTAATATAGCAAAATATTGTACAATGTATTGGCGCCAAAATTAGAAAATACAATGAACAATCCAAAGAGTAAACTAATACTACGGAAAAAGAGAGCCCTCTTGCAGTGTAAAAAAGCAAACCGTTTTGATTTTGACAGACGACAATGCGCCATCTGAATTTTGTTTCCAGAAATATCATTTATGCGGTATGGTATGCTAGGCATATCTGTAGGTTTTATTAGCAACAACTCATTTTATTAATTTCAACGATTGTTTTAAATGTTCTCATTTTTTTAAGAGAGGCATTTTTAAGTTTTATATTGAATATCAAACTTTAAAATGACTCATGAAAAATGCTAAAACGTCATGGAATCGTTGAGATTAATAAACAACCTTGTTGCTGATCGATGATTCAGTTATTTGTGGTAGGAAATTATAAGAAAAGATGAGTTTTTATATTAATATAATATTTATTATGTATCTACCTACTTACAACTAGGTTTTCTAACAAAAGCACAAAGTCTAGATACTTATTCTAACGCTACATTATACAAGGCCATATTTTAAACAATAAAGTGTCCGTTGCAAGATAAAATTAAATCTATAGATTTAATTGTATATAACACCGGGCGTATTCAACGCACTTGTACGAAATTATCACAGCCACAATTATGAAATGGAACAACAAACACGAAAATCCAAGATAACACATATATTATTCAAATAACTGATAGCTCAGGGCTTTTGAAATTATCGCATATGAAATTAATTTAAATAATACACCAATGAATAAAACTTCCAATTCTGTAAGGGTTGTTTGACATTTGTCAAATGATAACTTTTTTCAAGTACCATAAACAAACTGGACACTTACTATAGAGGCCAGTATTATTTAGTAGTGACAAACAACATTATTTTAAGATAAAGCATTTTAAAGACCATTATTTGATAAAACAAATAAAAAAGCACTGTTTTATTAATTTCTTAAAACAAAATAAAACCTAAAATTTTATTCAAAATGGTAACGCCATCTATTGAACTTGAAGGTGACTAAATATTTTCGGAAACAAAAAACAGATGCCGACTCTTCAATTACTGATCTGTCACTTAAACGACAGTGTCCCCACCCTGGAACAATCGTATAAAAATGACAGATTCCAAATTCAAATGTAATATCTTTCTTATTTTTAATTGTAACAGTATTTATGGCCAGACTAGGTATACGTGCACACTCGGTAATAGAAACATCTATGATATACTTGACAGGATAAATCTCTACAGTATTTTGTCGACGAGAAAATACTCATGGGCCTCATGGGTAACAATGGTATGTCAAAACATGTCCGTGTTTTAGATTCACGGTAAGGCTGCGTCAGACGACGCAAAAAAATAAGTTTAGCTGAGCCCTAAGAGCTAACGGAAATCTGGCGAGGTGTGGCGAAAAAAACCTCAGAGGATAACATAAATAATGTAAAATAAATCCCATTTTGAATACATACCCATTAAACTACCGACGCGAACCCACTCCTAACACAAGTCTTTGAGCTTAGTTGGAGGGGTTAACAAGATTGCTAGTAATGTGGGATTGGCTCCCACATTGCTACGTATCTTTTTTTAAAAAAAAGGTAAACTATTTTTCGCGGCACGGGTTGTCAAATTTGCCTTTTTCAATCGTATGCCATAAAAATGGTGTTTCTTTTCAATTGTTACTTCCAGTCGTTAGGCTTCGCCAAGTATTCACACTGTGACTAAGACCCATGTACCTATTGCATTGTCAGGTTATACACGGTCGAATTCAACCTCTTTGTCAGCTGTCATTGTTTAACTGACGTTAATCAAGACCAATTTTGGTTTAGCAGTTTGATTTATCGATATAACCTTGTTCTAATCTCTATGCCATTAGTTGATTGAGTAAAAGTAATAGATAGCTACCGTTGTAAAACACCTGTAACGTTGCTAAGTATTTATTTAGCTATTAGTTACTAAATGCTAAATATGTTTTACAATAGTACTTACCAGGCACTCTTTGTAACCTGACTTCTTAAAGGATTTTATAATTTATTTATCAAATTCATCTTAATTGGGGAGTGGCAGAGGGTTATAATAAAATGTCTCTAAAAATACAAATTTTAAGACTTTAATTAAAACATAATATTTAATTCTATCTTGTCTCTAGTCCAACAAATTATATCTTAGACCTACAAAATATTTTATATATGCATACTCCAAGTTCTTGCTGAGAATTTATTGACGCTAAATGCGTGTGATAATGTACTTAAAAGCAAGATTTCTTAATAATAATGCGAGTCTTTATGATTGTGGTGTGTACAATACATTATGTTCGTAATGTGTGGGACAATTTGGCACTTAAATATAGTCATTATTGTGTCAATTTGAGTTTTATGGATGTAAATGATTACAATTATTAAACACAAGTTGAAGCGTCCATATACAAATCGTATCAAAATGTAGCTATAAATTAGGACTATTTTATGTAACTGTAATACAGCAACACTCTTAATTATCAGTAAACAGAATTTACTGAAACTTTGTTTCGGAACAGAGAAAAAAAAATGTAATTTAACAAAAAGAGTGACTGAGTTTTTAACTTCAGTTACTACGCCTACGCCTTGATGCATATACATATGTAAAGAGGTTTTTTTTACATCATAGTAAAAGAGACCGTTTCCGTATTTTAAACAACCGTCCTGCTCAGTAACTCTTCATAAAATAATGTATAATTATAGTAGAAAGCAGACACTGTTGAATCGAGTTACTTCGCATTTCCGAGATGACAATAATATTCAGCTTATTGTTCTCCTTGTAGACAAATATAACTTCACTATGTGTATGGAAGACAAAGCATTAAGCTTTTGAATGCATCCCAAAATTAATACTCGGTGCAATACATACAACTGCAATCAAATCACCGACTGTTTGCGGCTTTATGGCTGGCAATGCATCTGCTACGCCTTTGGTGTTGCATATTTTCATGGGCAGTAGAAATCACTAACCATTACAATAGCCGCTTGTTCATTTCCAATAAAAAAATCTTACAGTAATCACTGTAAGTTCTGAGATTTTTTAGAGAATGACAAGAGCACATGAACCACTTTTTATGTACTTATTTGTGACAGAATTTATAGAGTCTTCAATGTAAGTATGCTTATCAGTTGCCATAGTGCCGGCTCTAGCTAGTTTGAAATCAGATTGCCGTGTGTAAGTTGTACCAACAGGTTATAAAAAAAAAACAATTAAGTAACCAACTAGTCTAACGCGACCACCAGCGGAAACACTCCAAGATGATACATTTTACATAAATAAGTGTACTAAATAAATGACTATAAATGGCTTCGTATTTTAAATTTGAATATCTTTACCAGGATCTGTTTCATTAAGGGGTACCAAATACAGTCACTTATGATATTCATCTCATTTCGTATGCTAGCTATGTCACATAACTACCAGGAAAATATATAATTGATTTTCAAATTAAAACTGAATTAAGCCTAGGGCTTAAGTGACGTTAAATACCTATTAATAACTCTATATAATATATGTGTTTCATGTGTATTTAAAAAATAGCTAAAGGGGTTCATAAGCTCATCGGGTCTCTGCAAATTTACTTTTTCGTACTCAAATGTAAATTTTGATTGCCTCTCTGTGGCGCGGCGGGTCCGCAGTGTGTCCGACTGCTACGCAAAAGTTCGTGGGTTCGATTCCCACACGGGACACCACTTTGTGTGATCCACAAATTGTTGTTCCGAGTCTGGGTGTACTTTGTGTCCGTGACTTGTACGTTTGTAAAAGTACCCCGCGACACCGGGCTAAAAAAAAGTAAAAAAAATATGGCTGCTATATCTACTTAGTATTTGGGCTGCTACATGTCAGGATACTATCATAATCATATTATGGCGCATTGATAGTAAGTACGACTTTTGCGCAAGAGTTCGCGTATGCGATTCCCATACTCCCGTATGGGAATCGAATGAAACTTTATGCGATGCATTATCTGCTCGGAGTTTGGGTATACGTTATATAGCCGCAGGTATACTTTGAATTTATCCCTATTGCCATACAAATAACAATGACGCAATTTAGTATTAAGTTTAGGTAACAACTATCGCTGCTTTGTAATATGATAATAACTGACATCAAGTCCTAGCTAGCAATAATTAGAGAATAACTAAAACATATTTGAACAAACACAGCTGTATATTCATTGGTAATTCAGTTATCACAATTTTAATTCCTGTAGAGGTGGCGATTTAAAGGGGCGGTAGCTTAATGGATCTGGCATCGGTCTCGCAATCGTGAGGTCGCGGGTTCGAATCCTACCCATTATACTACCGACGTGAACCCACTCCTAACGCAAACCTTAGAGCTTAGTTGGAGGGGTTTCTAGTAATGTGTGACTCAATCCCACATTGCTAGTTATCTTTGAAAAAAGAAAAAAAATATATATTTGAATAAACACAGTTGTACCTACATATTCATTGGTAACAGCAACATAAATTCGACTGCGTTATCACAATTTCAATTCCTGTATAATAACTAGAGGCTTATACCATTATCTGACTCCTCATGATGATTATACTTCAATGTTTAATAATAAAACTTTGAATTGATGATTAATTTATAAAGCAGTAAATTAAATGCATGATCATCAATCAATTCATGATCCATGAATAGGCTAATACAATTCATGAGCAGCCAGTGTCTTTTATCTTCATACATAATAATCAATCTAATGTAAGTATCAATTCATATTTAAGCACGACAGTACTAATCTTTTCAATTTACTTAGAATTCAATTGACTTTTAGCAAGAGTTAATTATACAGTACAATAATAATAATAATATTTTGAGACAACTCACACAACGCTGTTTAATCCCAAACTAAGCAGAGCTTGTACTATAGCAACCAGACAACTGATAACCATACTTATATATTTCTAAATACATACATATTATAGATAAATAACATCTAGACGCAGAATAAGTCATCGTGCTCATCATTCAAAGTTTTATCCTGGGTGGGGATCGAACCCACGACCTCTTGCGTAGCAGTGGGATACACTCCCACCGCGCTACAGAGGCAGTCATGTTTACAATACTTACATAACTACACCTACCTATAATAAAACACTTGTAAACAAACTTATCTGTTTAACATATGGTAGGAAACTATTAAATAAATATGTAGTCACGTGTCTACGAAGTTATAAGCTTGTTAGTAAAAGATATCAACGCGCGCGTAGTACATTTAAAAGTTGACAGCCATAAAATTATCAGGTTTGTTAGTCGGAAAATTGTATGATAAAGAAAAATAACATTTGTGCATAATTTATATGCTACGAGTTTTAATCACGCAGATATTTAAATATCTTGGTGATAAAAACCTGTAACCCGTAGCTGTAGGTTTAATTTTAAACAAAAGTTGAACATTTTATGGTTAATTTTTTTTAAATCCCAGTGTTTTGACCCAGTTCAGTCGTCTATGTTGTTATAATACAGTCAATAAAATAATCTACATTATAATGTCTACGCTTTTATTCCCCAAATATGCAAGCGATACTCAAATTTTGAGAAAAAAAAATTGAGTTTCGGTCGTAAATTCTTAACCATTAAATGTTTAGGAAATTGGAAACAAAACTCCGTTTATAACAAATGCAAAATTTTGTCAAAAATCGATTTAACGAACTTATTAGATTTATGTTGGACTGCCGCTGTGGCGCGGTGGGAGTGTGTCCGAATGCTGCGCAAGAGGTCGTGGGTTCGATTGCCAAACGGGACACCACTTTGTGTGATACACAAATTGTTGTTCCTAGTCTGGATGTACTTTATGTCCAGGACTTGTATGTTTGTAAAGTCCCCCGCGACACAGGACTTGTACTCTACTGCGGGAGACGTCTATATAAAAAAACAACAATGTTGAAAACGTGATTACAAACAAAATATCCATACAAATGTTGCTACTTTATAATCTGTCATTCATGGACTTTTCCAGATTCGCTCTTTCATTAATTTATGCCAATTTTAATTTATTCTTTTAATTAAATACCTCCCATTTATAATTTACATTTGTTGATTGAGTTTAAACAAGAAAATTATTAATAAACAGGCGCTTAGTTACTTGTGTATCAGTTACTGCTGTGACCTCTTGCGTAAGTTGGTCAGCTCGTGAATCAACTAATATAAGATAACAAGCCACGATAAAGGCCTTATGAATTTGTCATCCATAATTTCACAATCGATGACTATCTATACGATAGATACATATTGACACATACGTTTTATGACGTATCTAATCCACAGATCATGTACACCGACATATTGGCTTTCATTTCTATTGAAATTAATTATGTTCTGCATGATAAATTAATTGAATTAGACAATTAATCTACAAGTTAGTATCTACAGCCTGTATGATCATTTGTAAAATTTCTTGCAAGTTAAAATGAATTGCAATAAATGTAAAATGAAATTGTTCATCATCACAGCAATTATTAAATTAGAAAGTTCAAGTGCATGATTTTGCTGAGGATGTTAAATTACCTAATTTTTATATTCATCTCATCAAGAATAAACATGTTAAACAAATCATCATTACACCGTCATATTCTATGGGTTAGTATTGAATTCGCATACTGTGTAGAGTTATATTAATCTAATACTTTACTATGTAAGTATTAAGTATTTAAACAAAGTTTAAGTATTGTAATAAGAAACATTACAATATTTTCTATAAACTACGTTCATTATTTAAAAAGCATTCAATCATACTTAAACAATAAACAAAAGCCATTACGATTATTATCGAAATTTAAATCGTAATAAAATAACAGTCTTAAGGCTTTATTATCGTATCGTGAGCACTTTGTACTATCGATAATCGAGAGATAATCGCTATGATGAGTAAAGCTTACAAAGGCGGGGTAATTTGTGTATGAGGCGAAATCTCCTCGTTCCTAATTCGTGGATCATGCAAACAAACGGGCGAGAGTTACGCCACCACAGAATCACGCGCCGCATAACGTGGTTCAAGTACTCATATTATTGTTAGCACACTTGAAAAATAAATATTATTATATTTCGTGTGTGAGATCAAAGTACCTATTTAATATAACAAATGCCCCTTTGACTGTAGGGTTATGTAGTGGTTCACGATACAACTATGAGATGGTCACTGCTGAGAATATATCATACTAGCTGTGCCTACGACTTCGCCCGCGTGAAGTTCAGTACACTCCCTATATGATAATAAAATTAGCCTAACAGTGAAAGTCTTGTCAAAATCTGCCAGACATTTGGGAGATTAGCCGGATTAAACAGATAGACAGAGAAGAAAATTAAAAATTGTGTTTTTGTTATAAGTACCATAATTTACTTTAATTTTATTTATTTGTATAGATAAATGAATGCATTGCCATAAAAAAAATCACCATGCCAGTAGTAGATATCCTACAGCGGGAGTTTCAGCAAATGGAGGATATGGAATTCATCTCTTATTTTATTAAAATTATTTCGCTGATTTTTTAGTTAGATAGCTAATAAATCCTTATTTTCTTATATCAAAGGTTACATTCCCAACGTTTCTGCATGTCAATTAATTACGAGAAGAATGAACAAGTACCTATTTCTTAAGTTTTTGGCCTAATCAGTTTCATGCTTCGTTAGATCATTACATTCCACGTCGTAACTTTAACATATCATTATAATATTGAGTTGACAGTTTGAAATTGCTTAACAATTTTGTTTTTATGATGTAACGAGAAAGTAGAAAGAAATGTTAATTAGCTTTTCAACTAAGAACGAATCAATCTACTGTATATAATGAAAATATCTGCCAATGACAATATTTGCAAATCAAATAATCTGATCGATTTTAATATTTTCCAATTTATTTTTGCCTAATGAAGAAGCATACCACGGGAGATCACAGTCAGTTTTTTTTGCAGAATTTTGACTCTACGGCCTACTTATGCACAAAATACGAAATTTAATTCCCTATTTACAAATAAATTATAATAATATCTTGGGACAACTCACACAGCGTCATCTGATCCCAAACTAAGCAGAGCTTGTACTATGGCAACCAGACAACAGCTAAACGTACTTATATATTTCCTAAATACTTACATATATAAAATACCACCAAGTAGCTTATAAAATACATTATTAACTTTTAAACAAAGAACTTTGCAAAGTCATGAGCTTTCTCTTTTAATTTTGTTACTATTCAATACAAAATATACTACGGTCTGAATCGCGCTATTATAATAGAAACAACAAGAAAGGGGAAGACTAAAATGACAATAGATAACAAAATGTCAATAGATGGCGCTGTATTTAATTTTGTTACTATTCAATACAAAATGTACTACGGTCTGAATCGCGCTATTATGATATTTGCAGCCAGAATCATAAGTACAAAATGAAACGATGTTAAACGATGCATGGCCTTTCAGTGGGGAGCGTGAGGTTTTTTCGTTACGGATTTTCTGGATTCGGTCCCCGCGCTCAAGGCCCACGATAGAAGCTATGAAATAGCTTAAAAACTTTTTTAAAAAAATATTACCGACTTCAAAAAAAAGCAACTAAAAAGCAAAAAATACTAAACAAAAAATCTGTTGCAATAACACAAAATATCCCAGTAATATGATGGTATTCTAAGTGTATTATGACGAATCCGTTACGCAAATACTTATTAAGACAATAATATAAACACTAATGATTTCATTTTTGTCTTTTGCTCTGATACTAAATAAAAAAGCGGTTTCTTACCAGATAAACAAAGCCTCGGGCTTTGTTTTCTGGTAAGAAATCGCAGCGAATTAATCTGAATAGAATATTAGTCGGAGTCTCATTGAAGCAAATATTAAATATTAAGACGGTAAACAAAATAAAAAAGACTATGACGACAATTATTTGCTAGTTTGCCTCCAAATCTAAATATTTATCAAAACATTGATCTGGTTTATAATAAGTAAAACTACGATACATTCTTTAGTGTATAAAATAGCGAAAGAAAAGCATTAATTTATTAACTAACTATCTATGCCTTTTTATACAAATTGTTTCATCCCATTTATGTTTTCCATATAAAATATATATGTTTAGTTATTGATTTATGTTACAAAAACATTGAACACAGAAGCCGCACTTCAGACAGGTATAGATCGTGACTCGCCGTATAATTTATGTTAAAATCTGCGAGAGGCTCGCAAAATTATTACATTTACTGGTGCCTTCAGTTTCCACTGTGAACCAACTATCAGAAATGGCAGTTACACCAATAAATCATAACAAGATAAAAATAACATAAGCAGTTTCTAGAAAGTGAATTCAATGACCTGTCAAAATGATTTAACGTACATTATATATATCTACTTAAAAGTGTTTTTATTTTGTCTTACATTTGTGTCAATTATTGCAAATTGAAATAATTGACTATTCGGTATTAGTCTTTAAATAAGATGCCTAGTTTATGATGATAAATTTTAGCAATAAGGGTACTCTCTACTCTACTCTCCCTTATTGCCAAAATTAATGGTAAGATTTATTCCACCCAACCTTCTTCATATCAACCCATATGAAGTCCCACTGCTGGGCACGGTTCTCCCCAGTAGAACCTACTTATTATAAATCCTGGGGGTAATTGCCATAATGACATTACAAAGATTTGGTATTACAAAGAGTAAATGTGTAAGACTTTAAATACTTTTTGTGTAATGTTGTATTTGCTTATTTTATTATGGCTATTATCTAGTAATGGCATGTAAACGTGAAGATTGCATGCAAGATGACTTTGAAAGTAAGTCTTAAATATGCGGTAGAAGGCGCAAAGTATTACTTGCGTTAGCAATTAATTATATCGTTTAAGGTAAACACTTGATCTTACTATAAGCGTGTTTCCTGTCACTTTCCTTTGTACGCTTCAGTTACAACAAAATATGGTAATAGTGGAAACTAGTGTACGCTCAGTACTGGACATTCCCAAACAAATTATAAATCAACAAAAACATTGTTGGAAAAATTAAAAACACGATAACCCTTAAAGATAATTCAAAATTGTTGAGTTTTATACATTCATTAGCTTTTCCGCCCAGCTTCGCTCGTGTTATATTTGGTTCGATAACCTATGTGCTACTCGTATGTACTATTTAAATCCACTCAGGCGTTCGGAAGATACGGTAATAAAAAAACACATAAAAATACATACTTACGTAAAACCGTAAAAAACTATACACTCCTTTTTAGGGTTCCATACTTCAAAAGGAAAAAAGGATCACTTTGTTGTCCTTCAGTCTGTCTGACAAGATCCTTAATCTCGGGAACTCGTGGAGTTATATCAAGTTAAATTAATACCATATACTCAAAAACTTGATTTGACTGAGAAAAAAATGAACTTCTTAGTAAACGTAAAGACGATAGGTACCGTTTATATTAAAAACCGCGAGACTCGATGCCTGAACTATTTATAATATGTACCTACAAATTAATACGGAACCGTCGGTGGGCGAGTTCGACTCACGTTTCTCCGGTATTTTTTAGACTATCTATGTAATAAATTAGGCTACTGCTATAATTCTATAACAATAAAACCGTTTGCCAAACAACTAGGTTAAACTTTACATTCAAGTATACTTGATATTTTGCTAATAGTTGAGTAATAAACATGATAAAATCAAGAAATAATATCTAATGAGAAAACAAAGGCCAGGTAACGGAATCAGTGAATGTTCAATACAGGAGTAACGAAAAGGATTACTCAATAGGTACAGAGCAATCTCCAACACCGAGGGCTTTGCATCGCGAGAGTGAGCGGCCACCATTCACTTCCAGTACCTACTATAAAACCAATTATGAAACTTATCTGAAACCTGACTGTAAAGTGATCTCAAGTATCGTAACCAACAATTTTATAATTTCTTTAAATGGCCATATCTATAGCTGGTAATCATATTTACTTAAATCTTTATTGCAATAAAACACGCGATGAAACAAAACATCACGATAATAACTCATGCTACAAAATATTTTCTTTTCATGGATCAATCTAAAGAATCGGATTTCATTTGGGTGAATCGAAAGTAGATCTAACAGGTGGCTTAGACAAGATATTATTCGATTTGTCGAGAGGTCGATTCCAAACGATCGTACGCAAAAAAATAAAACAAATGTCTGTGATCTCCACAGCAAACGTAAATTCTTAAAAAATAAAATCCGCCATTTTGTTTCGTTTTCTACATGATCTCACCGTTCGCTAGATTAGTGATCAATAGAATGGAAAAAATGCGAGAAGTGCAACACATCGAATTGGATTGACCACGTAACATATTTCAATTCCATACATTTTGAACCTACATTTCCATTAACGACATCGCTATTTGAATCTGACTTTGTCTAGGCCCCCAGGTCTTTATTGTTCTTTATTGTTACCACAGTCATTAGAAGATCCATTAGGTGAACCTCAGAGAGCAAATTATCCTTTTGCTGATGAAACCCGAAACACCACGCAAAACTAGAGACTATTAAGTACATAAAACTTTTGCTCTCAAATATATAGTTTCAAATTGTATTTTTAACCTAGAGAGCAAAAACGGAAATGCAATAACACACCTTAAACAGTTATCGCTTAAATCTTAATTTTACAGCTGCATGTACACATTCATAACATACTACTTCTACTTGGAACATAAGCAACTTTCTTCTTTGACAGACGTCACTTTAGAACCAATAGAAAGGTTATATATTACCGTGTTCACAACAAGTGAAAGAAATTATGATTAGTATGTTTACTTTCATTGAATGTATTGTATATAACTATACCGTAATTAATCACTTCCAGTTTAAACCTGTTCACCAGTAAGAGAATTGAATGCTGTAATCATCTTTGTCCGTAATCATTTTATATTACACACTTATTTTATTACTGTAATTAATATATACTCGTAAATAGGCGTGTGCAATTATAAATATCCGCGTAATATAACACTCGTGTTATAATTTTATTATAATAATGATCTCTACTATGATAGCACGAGTCTAATTATATTTAATATAGCTAAATGAGCTATATAGTTTAGATATCTTGGTTTTGTAAGTAGGTAATTTTAAAAGTAACAAGTAGTTTAAAACCACATCAGCCGAGTGATAATTGTTCGTGTGCATGGATTTTTAACATAAAAATAATAACTCTTTTGTTATATATTTTATCATTGTTTTAATAAACATAATATAATGTGTGGTTCCTGGGGAGCTCGCTACTTTCATATGGTATTGAAAGTAGCGAGCTCCCCAGGAAGAAAATTAAAAGTAATTTTAATAAAATAAACCAACTTCATATGTTAATTGAAAATAATAAAATTCTTAAACGAAATTAACCTTCATTTTTTTGGGTTCGATGGAAGCACTCATAGGATTTGTACTAAAAGTTTGAACTTGTCGATATTACGGATAATCTTTTTAGGGTTCCGTAGCCAAAATGGCAAAAATGGAATCATTATAGTTTTGAATTCTACCCATTAAACTACCGACATATACATTTTACCGACGTGAACCCCCTTCTAACACAAGCAATTCGGAATTGTGACATTACTAGGTATTTAAAAAAAAACTACATCTAATGTTTTCTGCCAGAATAGAAAAAGACAAATCATTCGCTGCTCTCGTTGTTAATTTATAAATATTGTAATTATCGTGACTTTGTTTTATATTTATAGATAATAATGTATTTATTGTCCATTGTGTTGTTTGTCTGGTTGCTATAGTAGAGGCTCTCTCAAGATTAGGTTTAGATGATCTTGTGTGAGTTGTCTGATATTAAATAAATCGTTCAATATTGTTTCAATACAGAGATCCAGTCAAAAATAAAAGTGTGTGAACATGTCAGTTGTGTTAAAGGTTAGGCGCTAATAACAAAAATTAGATTAAACTGGATATTTTTTTTAGTTCTAAAAATCGTACTCCTATCATACATGATGGATTTAAATTTTTTTAACGAATTGTACTAGCAATGTGCGTCGTACATTACCGTGTAACCACGGCTGGTGAGTCACCACTTTGCAACCTGGTTGACGCAGTGCGGTGTGTTTGTATAGATTCCCGAACTATTTACACCCCTATAAGTTTGTACGGAACCATCAGTGCGTGAGTCCCACTCGCACTTGGCTGGTTTTTATCTTATTCTGTTAAAAAGAGGCTTAAAACAACAACAAATCTAAATCTACCTCGTTAATATTCCATAACATGAATTGTTTACAGATAGCAGACTCACACGAAAGACACCAGCCGCCTACGCGGATGGAGTTTACATGATGGCGGGTTCTGACAGGCCTGGTGCCCGAACCCTATCCAGGTTGTTTATGAGAGGACAAGATGGCTTGCCTTCACTCGCTAATAGAACGGCATTACTTGCATTTTTCGGTAAGAATACGAATAACAGAAATAATAAGAAAACCAGAACAGAAAAGTTGATAACTTTGGGATACGTTGCATTAAAACTGCACCAGTCGTGATAGTGAACCAGTGATAGCAGTTATCTGAACTGCTATCACTGGTTCACTATCGCGACTTTGGAGATACTCAAGGGATCCATCTATGATTCTATGACATAATATATAAAGCTTATGTATCGTCGTAGCATCATCAGTCATGCATGTTATACTTGTTTTAGGGCAAATCGTCACAAATGAAATAGTCATGGCTTCAGAGTCGGGCTGTCCAATAGAACATCATCGAATTCCAGTCGACAAATGTGACCACATGTATGACCCAGAATGCATCGGCGCCAAATACATGCCGTTCCTTAGAGCTGCTTACGATCGAAGTACCGGCCAAAGTCCTAACAGTCCTAGAGAGCAGGTGAGCCTTCTACGGAATTTGATTGAGTCATCGGTGTCATATGAGCCATTAGTGTTGAACAAAAAATAATACATATGTATTACTACGGTAATTGATATTCTTTTTTGTTCAGATGCCTAATTGTATGTAGGTAGTGTATTTATGTGTTGGTTTACACTTTGTATAATTTAACTAGGCTTTTATCTAATAAATGAGCCCACTAAGGTTCTTTTCGGTGTAGTTAAAGTCAAATAGAATACGCATCACGTCACTTGTTCCCCTTATTTAGATAGAATTAACTCCATTTCGATGTTTAAATACTATTAAGTAAGTACTGAACTCCCAGTTTTATAAATGTCGCGTATTAATCAATAAATCATACTGTTATAAGTACTACGGGCGTGATATTAATAGTCTTTATGTGACCTAGAATTTAAATAGGCCTATAATCACTTAAATAGGTGCTTTTAAGGAATCTGATAGAGTCATTGATGTCATGAAAACTATTAAAATGCTTACACGTATAATGATACCATAATTAGCGCTATTATCAAGTGAGTAAGCTCTACATTACTTGCGATTGAATAGTAAGCTATAGGAGAATATAAAGCTGAGAGCATATTGAACTAACATAAAGTTATAGCCGTTCATATTCTATTTCTGTTATACTAGTAGGTGCAAGCGCAAAATAGAATCAATATTATTTGACAAATCGTAGACAAAATATGTGTTAGTTTATTATTTTAGTAGTTAAAGGTCATATACTCATTACCCAGTAACTAAACACGAAATCTTGAAAAGTACTTGACCTAAGAAGTTGATATTTGTCAGGTTTTTAGTTTGTTTATAGGATAATTATGTTAGCTAAGAAATAATTCAAATACATGTGAAGACATTATCTATGGTCATGCCATATATAGGCTAGTTTCTTAGGTAAACAAATAATCCCAAAAACAAATTAGTAAATAAAACTAGCATTTAAACTAACGATTAAGTCCCGAATAAGTTTTGGGTTGAATAGTATTTTTTATCATTAATCTATACTAATAATATAAAGCTGAAGAGTTTGTTTGAACGTGACGATCTCAGGAACTACGGGTTCGAATTGAAAAGAAAATACTTTTGGTTAGCCCATTTATTAAAGTAGACTATAGGCTATATAACATCACGCTACGACCAACAGCAGCAGAGCAGCAATGTAAAATATTGCAAAAGGGGAAAATAACGTAGTTATAGTTTCGCGGGTCAGCTAGTCATATCATAAAAATAAGTGATTTGACTAGAAAAAATAGTGAATTCATAGTCCGGTGCTTGTATAAGATTTCCACAAACAAAAATCTGCGTTATGTATTTTTTTTAAGTATTGTTTTTTTTTTTGACTAGTTATAGCTTTTATTAGGAATACTTAGTCTTGTAGTTGTAGTTCAAGTGTAACATAGATAATTATTATGTGCAGATTACTGATAAATAACTACAGAAAACCTATTAAAGGCATTAGCATATTAAGTAGCCTAGTCTAGGTTACCTATTATTTGTAGGAGTACATTATTGATATTATGATTAAACCGAAAACAAGATAATACGTCCAATAATATTGTACAGTTGTGTCGCTTGTCTTCTTATAAACAATGCCATAAACTGCAAAAGTTGCATAATCTTTAATATCCGTAATATAACGATTACTTTCCAGTACATGCACTTTTTAATTGCATCTAAATACACCACAAATAAAAAGCTCTTAAGAAACAGGTATCCAATAAAAACAATAATATTTCCTTCCAGGATATGAGAGTTCTTAAATTAATTACCATTATTACACAATAAAATCGAGTAGGTACTGCTGAATGCTGCTGAATGTATGGTAGGAATGCACTACGAGTAATATTAAAGAAAGGTTACATTGAAATTTTTCTCCAATACCACGATAAAAACATGCGAGCATTAAAATATAACTACTATGACAACATTTTTATACACAATAAAATAGTGTAATGAAATTCACATAATTGATTTAAATCTACAAAAACGTTTACGTAAAACAGAGAAGTTTTCTAAGAATGGCTGCACATATTTTAACTATTTTGTTTAAAATTATTGTCAGGATATGTTTTATATGGAAGAAAATGTATGAAAACTCGTACGGAAAAATTACACTCGTGCCAAACTTGTCGGGCAGCTAACTATGAAGTAATAAGTAGTTATTAAAAAGCTACAAGTAATTCAAAAGATACAGTTCTCTCATTAGTTTTTTTTGTACCAACAGTTTTCATTCCTATATTTAATTCAAATAAGACTATGATTATGAATGATTTACCACGACAATAATAAGATGCGTAACTCAACCAGTTCAATCTTACCATCCAAGCATTGTTTACACATCAAACATAGTTTGCATAAGAAGTTCAAATTACGAAATCACATAATTTTATGTGCAATGTAAACTAAGCCTAACCTCCAACACGCCGTACTCATCGAAGGCCAAATTCCAGGCAATAAAACTTAATGGTACTATAACCCAGATACACCCATCAAATGCAACTGCTACAAATACGTCCCAATGAGTGCACCTTACCTTAAAGCTGCTAACCACTTTAGGAATGTTAATCGGCTTTAATTGCTGCAGGTTTGGATAGATAATCTTAGATATAGGTAATGCAATCGTCACATTAGTTAAAGATAGCGGCCCAGAAGTTGTTGGCATGTGCTTGCAATGTCCACCTAATGAATAAACAAGTGTTTTTATTAAGCTTTGAAGTATCGTACCTATAAATTACATACTACGAGTATTCCGTTTTTTTATATATCTAAGTTGCACATAGATCTACTGAAATGTTATCTATCCATTTTTAAGAATTAACCATCCTTAAAGTTTTTGATGTATTTGTAGCATAATTAGTTTCATGACATTGATATTTAATAAACACCAGATTTTTTTTCCAGAACTTTTATGGAAAGTACCATAAAATTTCTTAAAAAAATCTCAAAAATCAATCAATTTTATGTGCTACACAAATATTAGAAACTCTAGTTCTAGGTCACATTAATAATAAACCTAGCCTGCAGAATCTTTTTAATATGTACATGTCAAATTATTTAGAAGAACTATTTATCAGTCACAACAGATTATCTCTAAGCAAATACTTAGTGTGTAATGTTACGCACGACTCAATCACAGGTAAAACATACATGTTCGACTCGGCCTCGGTTGGCAATAACATTATGTCATATTGTTGCAGATAAACCAAATAACGTCGTGGATCGATGGCAGTTTCGTGTACAGTACTAGTGAGGCGTGGGTGAATGCAATGAGGTCATTTCAGGTGCCACCTAGCAGCCACGCCTGCCTCTTTACGTACTTTCCTATACATATAACCCACCATAACTAAATTATTTATTAACCAATAAGTCCTTAATTGCTAAAACCTTTATATTTAACAGAGTGAATTTCAGTAGGTAGATATTTTGAGTCAGAAACCTAATATGTATACTCAAGTACAGATAATATGTATACAGAATGGAAGCCTAGCGAACGAAGGTGGTATGCCGATGCGGAACACAAAACGAGTGCCGCTGTTCAACAACCCTGTACCGCATTACATGAGGATGCTCAGTCCTGAAAGATTATTTTGTAAGTATACTGGTAACAGATATAAAAAGTAAACCTGACTAGTCAAAGGCAACTAATTGCAAGACGTAATTATTTCATCATTGTTTTAAAAAAAATGGTTGTCTGTAAAATCGGTTTACGGACGATAATTTTACGTGATAACGTCATAAGAAAACATTGATGACATTGTAATAAACAACCATGCCTGTGACAGCTTTAGTTCCAATTGTATCGCATGTCGCTGCAATCGCCATTCGCTGATAGGCTGGTGCTATCAGCGTATCAGAAGGCGGAACGTGATACTTTTTCGTGCTTGCAGTCGGTCATCTATTTATAAGATGTTATCCCATGATCAAAAAACTTAAAGGCTTATACATATTGCGACACAGATACATACACCACACACGGAGTGCAAGAGTGCGACATGTAGGTACTTTTTAGTATAATGACTGTGAATATCGTGTATTGAGCGAGCTACATAAGCCAAATAGCAAAATATTTCAAACTATATAAGATCAAAATTAATAAGACAAATGTGCGGTCATTTGTAACGAGGAAGGTCGCGCGTAGACTAAAAGATCTATGACATATTGTAGAGAATTGTAACTAAATTAATTAATAATAATTTATTTTTTTATTATGACACATTATCTTTAGGACACTATTTGTCAAAAAATAAAACTTACACATATGTTTTGGGCATAGGAAGCAATTTGGCATCTTTTATTTCGTTTTATTTGGGACGATTTTTTTTTAACGGTCAATCAGAGCAACCCCTTTTTTAAGGCGGTTACAAAAAGGACGGTAGTTTAAAAAAAATTACAATGAGCTTGGAGTTCTTTCCATTACTGTGCCGCAACTTAACCAAGACGCGGGAATTAACCAGTTTACTTCGTGCACTGTGAAATAATAACAGGCTACTAAGGATGAGAATTACGTGCAACAAGAAATAATTATACCATGAACGAAAATGTATTGAGTGCGGTCGAATCGACTCCGCGCGACGGTTAAATTCGACGTGTCTATCCAGCTTAGTCTAATGCACTTTTCTAATTCTAGAGTCTTAAATATTAATACTTATTCCAAATAAGGGAAATCATTAGCTAAATACAAAGCCTTCACTTCCTAAATCGAAGATATTGCGTATCTAATTTGTGCTAATATAGCACAAATTAGATACGCAATATCTTCGATTGTATTAAAAGCATTCATTATGACTATAAATCAATACAATATCGCATTAAACTTGTGAATCAATTAAAAACTATGATAATAATATTATATTGTGGTTTTATGATAACATTAAATGAGTTGATTGTGAATCAATCTAGGTCAACTAATAAATCAGTAATTACCCCTCTATTGCTTCTTCGGATTAGGTTTATATAATCATAGATAATGTAATATAATACAAGTATAAATGAGAGGTGCAGTAAAGGTATATTTTAAATATTAAAATTAAATTATTGGTTGTTACAAAGCTTAAGTACGACTCCAAAATTGATAAAAGGTATGATCGCAAAAATATAGCCAGTTGTGATGTGACTATTATTTATAGGAGACAGAGTGGTCTAAATATCAAAATAGTGTAATATAGTTTATTAAGGTCACTTAAAACGGGATAAGTCATGATTACAATTTTGGCAGTATTAGGAGATCCTCGAACCAACCAGAACCCAGCGATGGTGACATTCGGCATTCTTCTACTGCGGTGGCACAACGTGGTGGCAGCGAGAGTACATAGAGAACATCCTGACTGGAGTGATGAGCAGTTGTTCCAACGGGCCAGACGAATTGTCATTGCCAGCTTGCAGGTAGGCACGAATTATGATGACTTATAGCTGATTTGCCGACTTTAAATGTCATATCATATACTGTGTCGTTCTATAGCGCAAGGTACCTTCTAGGGCATTTCATAAGTTTAACTAGTTTATATCCGTGGCTTAATTGCGACGAATTGTTAAAATCGAATGTATCTCGTTGTTTTCCAGTTTTAAACTATCATCATACATAGTTAGTTTTGGCGAAATCCTACAGCGGGTACTTAAGCGATACTCGTGTGATGCATTGAAACATTTTGATGTGTGATAAAGTCAAAGGAGTTTATGCTCTTAGATACTTTTATGAACATCTGACAGTATTTGGAATAGAAGAACGATTAATTATGAGATAGGTATTCGTACCTGGTCCAGAAAAAATCATTGGCACACCTAAGACACTAGAAAAAACTTTAGATAGCTCCTCGATCAAATTCTTCTATTGATAAATACATCTTTCCACTTTCAGAACATAATCCTATACGAATATGTGCCAGCCTTCCTGGGAACCCCTCTGCCCCCCTACCGAGGGTACCGAGCGGACGTAGCTCCAGGAGTGACTCACGCCTTCGCAGTGGCGGCCTTCCGCTTCGGCCACACCCTTGTGCCTCCAGCAATACTGTTGAGAGACAGGAACTGTAGGTACGGGAGAGCACCTGGAGGACATGATGCGATCAGGCTTTGTCAGACTTGGTGGGATGGTAATGTGAGTATCTCATGAATAATATAATATTAATGTCTAGTTCCTATAACCTTGTAATTTTTTTTCCGATTTTAACCTAACTAATTTTCTATTGTACCTATATTTTATTCTTCCGCCAATGACATCGGGGTTCGAATGCTACTACTGTATTCTACTGACGTGAACCCAGTCCTTACAAAAGCTATTTACCTTAATAGTAATGAATGCGATTGCTAATAATGTGCGACCCACACTACCTAAAATCTTTATTAACAATCGAGGATATATAAAGTATATATATATAGCAAATACTTGAAAATTCCTTGGATTGATTTAGTAATCATAGTCCATCTGTCTAGACTAGTCAGTTAGGCTATATCTAGTCTCTAAAGATCTAAGAGCTATGAAAATAATGTATTTGATAGATTTGATAGTATCTGTCGGTCTGATAAAAACTATTTTATTATACTTCAGGATGTGATGTCTCAAGTTCCAATCGAAGAAGTGCTAATGGGAATGGCGTCACAAGTATCGGAACGTGAAGATGCTCTGTTGTGTTCTGATGTACGCGACAATTTGTTTGGACCTATGGAGTTTTCGCGAAGAGATCTTGGAGCTCTTAATATTATGCGTGGAAGGGATAATGGTCTACCCGATTACAATACTGCCAGGTATATTTTATTTCAGAATACGGACAATTTACTATTTCACAATTTATTCTGTAATTATATAATATTAAAAAATATTAAACGAAATAAGTCGGAACTTGTTCGAAAGTGACCCTCATATTATTTAGACCCAGCTAATGTTATACCAGAATATTTTCAAATCCGTTTAACGCTTTGAATATGATTCAGTAAAAATGAAAATTTGTTTTGTGATTGATTACAGGGAATACTATGGACTACCTAAAGTAAAAACATTCAACGAAATAAATCCAGATCTGTTTGAAGGAGACCCTGATCTGTTACAAAAACTCATTCAAATTTACAATGGAAGACTTGATAATATAGACGTTTATATTGGTAAGATCAAAATCTAAGAAAATGAAAAATATTTAAAGGAATAACCAATTGGTGTTATATGTAGATGAACTTCTTGTGTTTCAGGCGGTATGTTAGAATCTACTGGACATCCAGGAGAACTGTTCAGAGCAATCATCATAGACCAATTTACAAGAATCAGAGACGCTGATAGATTTTGGTTTGAAAATGAACAGAATGGGTAAGCATTTTTGTTACGTGAACCAACTTATAATTTGTCGAATTGTATCTAATAAAAACTATACAATAAGTAGTTATTGTATGACAATGTATATTCAGGTATCTAACAACTGTAAAATAAAAAGAAAAGTAATCGTCGACGTTAATTTTTAGGAGTTTTCATGGATTCATTTTTTTTTTGTTAAGGTCTTATGTAACTGTACCTGAACTCACAGACAAGTTATTATACTTGGTGTATTATAATAACTTCTTCTTCTTCATTAGTCCGTGAACTCAAATTTATGATATTGATTACCAATGATTTCAATCCCTTGGGCTTACAAAAGAAATCTCGTCACACGGAAAATAAAAAACTTTTTTTTATATTTTCAGTATTTTCACCAAAGAAGAAATCCAAAGGCTTCGTCAGGTCACAATGTGGGATATAATAGTGAACAGCACCGCAGTAGGCCCTCACGACCTTCAACGTGACGTGTTCCACTGGCACACTGGGGACCCTTGCCCGCAGCCCTATCAACTAAACGCTTCTAAATTACCACCTTGCAAGTACCTCAAGGGTTATGATTATTTTGAGGTAAGAAGTTAATGTATTGGATTTTAGGATTGTTCAAAATTTTGCAGTGCATTTATAATACCCGCAAACAAGTGTTTGCGGGTATTATAATTGCACTTCAAAATTAAAAAACAACAATGTATTTATACATTATTATAAAAATACATTGCTGGTCGTTAGTCTCGCTGAAAGTTGGTAAAGAATAGCTTAACCCATTTATGTATGTCTTTGTTTTATTTGCTACTTTTGTCGGCTTTTGATGGTTTAGGAAAAAAATAAAACCAAAAAAACACAAACACTTGTCATAGGGACATATGAACATATGAACATATGTCCCTATGACAAGTGTTTGTGTTTATTTTGGTTTTAATTTTTTATTATTAAATGTATTTTTATAATAATGTATAAATACATTGCTGGTCGTCGTCGTGGTAAATTCACACCAATGCAAATCAGACTTAAAAACAATATATTTTGTATTTATTAAGAAAAATACTATGTTCTAGGGTAACGAGTTTGCATACATCTACACGTGCTTGATACTAGCATTCGTGCCCATACTATGCGCTGGCGCCGGGTATGGAGTAGTCAAGCTACAAAACAGCAGGCGAAGAAAACTTAAAATCCAACAGGAACATCTGAAGACTGCTCAACAAAAAGGTACATACAAAATTACTTGCCGGTATTTTTATGCACCCCCTTCTCTGCGAAAAGGTATTGAGTGGTACATAGCTGAGAGGAAAGGAGTAAGTAGTCGTCACCAACCATTATGAATGAGTTTCAGTGAAAAATGGATTTTCCCTTTCGTTTATATATTTTTATTATTATCTTTGTACTCTTTTGCACCGTGAATATAGGTCGAACATTACTAGCAATTCTGTTAACACCTCCAGCTAAGCTAAATTCACACTTCTATGAAGATTGTTGTCGCGAGTTAAACGGAGTCCGTACCATATAGCCGGCTGTCTTAGTGGATACCACTAAGACAAAAGTGAAATAGTGATAGTGAATAGTGCTAACACATCACTGTTTTGGTTGAAAGGCACTGTAGAAAGTGTAAAATCTGGGTAAATGAAACCTATAAATGTCTCAAATGAGGAGCAGTCATTCAGTTTGTTTTTTAATACCTATATAGGGTTGCTCTTGGCTTCGATCATGCCTGATGGAAAGTATTGTGTAACGTGCGCACCCAGAACATACGCACTCTAGTTTTAAAAGTGTCCGGGTTATAATTAATTAGAAACACTGACGCCGCCAGTAAGGAGTTACACTTTAACAAATGTACGCGCGTACCGCTTTGTGCGACAGGTTGGTATAGCCAATGTGTATGGTAGCTTGCAGTGCGCCTAGATGTCCAATGATGGAAAGGAGACGGCGGGATCAGTGCATGGAGTTCTTGTGAACACTCACCGTGGTACAATCTGTAAAACACTGACAATAAGGCCATTTGTAGTCAAGAGACAGACTTTGCCAAACAAGGATTGGGTAGCACTGATACTGTTATGGGCAGACGCGCGTGTCGCATACCATCATGCGTACAACCTGCTCGTCAGAAATACCTTTAGTTCTACATTTAAAAAGTATTTTATTTTTGTATGTAGCATTTTTTTCTATTAGTTTTTTTCTTTTACAGGGTCAGTAGACAAAATGGTATGTCGTGAATGGGTGCATGCGTCATACAAACGCATAGTGAAACTTCGATTAGGTCCAGAACCAGCACTGCATGTTACAGATCGCAAAGGAGACAAACTTCGGACCGTTCCTTTAGATCACACTGACCAGCTTACAGTTCTTGAAAGTCAGGTAAAAATAACAAAACATGAAAACTCACTCACCACTCAACACATAAAGACAAATTCAAAAATCTTTCATACTAAGGTCACATTATACTGCACTTGTGAAAAGACATGATTCCATTGCCATTGCTTTGTAAAGCCAAATTTACGAAACATTAAGTAAAACCCGAGAAAAAACAAGGTAATATCAACTCGCAGTCACTCTTTCCAATTGCGAATGTAAAAAATATAGATTAGGTGCTGCCACCATTACCTTATTAGAGGACTGGTGTAAATAAAAGTAGCACGATTAATAAAGACACAAAAACAAAACAGCATAATAAAAACAAAATGATATATAAAAACATCTTATATTTTTTTAGGAAAGCAGACAAAACAAGCGTCCTCTAGTCCTGATTCGAGCTCCTCGTGAACACGATCTTGTTCTTGAAATGGACTCCTTAAATTCACGTCGCAAATTTCTTGTGAAACTGGACACATTTTTAGCGCAGCATAAGAAAGCACTTAATCTCACTCAAGTAAGGGATTTATATTTATATAGTATATACTAGACAATAATCAAAAGCAAAAGCTGGTGATGGCTGAGCAAGTTTCATAGATATTGCTATTGTTAGATCCTTAGATAGGTTGATAATTATGGAGGGAGCCTGTGGGTTCCCTTCATAATTATCAACCAAACCTCCTCGGTTTAAGAATTCAACCATTTATGGAGTAAGGGAATATCTTGAATTCAATAATCGAAATAGATTGACGGACCGAACATCCTCAGTTAAAAAACGATGGAAACATGCAACAAAAGAAATTTGTGACTGGTACAATCACCAACTTGAGCGGCAGGCACCTCCGGAAAATGAGTGCTGGTTTCCTTCCTTTAAATAATGAATTACTAGCTGTCCCGCGCAACTTCATCTGCGTAAATTTTCCCCGTTTTTTTTTAAATAATCCTATGTTACTTCTAATACCTCCAAGAATATGTGTACAAAGTTTCATGATGATCGGTTGAGTAGTTTTCGCGTGAAAGCGTAACAAACAAACTTAGATTCACATTTATATATTAATAGGGATTGATTACCGCAATATGACTCCTGAGTCGATAAATAAATAAAAGATAGAAAAAAAAATTATATCTTTCAAAAATGCATTTATTGTATTTGTAAAGTTATTGGCAAGAAATGCCTATAAAAATTACTTCAATATTCGGCGTGCGACATCATAATTTGTTAAAACTCTGTAACGAAGCAATAACAAAAAGCCGTGATAGTTCTTCAACTACCGACTAGATGTCGCTGCGAAGGCCTAATTTCGCGAGCAACAAGAGATAGAAAAAATCTAAATCTAATAACATAGTCCAGATAGGTGGTTCGCTTCTGGCCCCGGTTTGGCTACGGAAGTCTCGGGTTCGATTCCTGAGTCTGGATTTCAAATCTATCAAAAATGCATTTATTGAATTGATAAATAAATAACCAAATACATTCCCTCGTCATCTCGTCACATTTCCATATCAAACCAACATAGGGTATTAATCTGACCACCTCAGAATTTGGTGACATTTAGTACAAAGGTTGTCCTTATAGAGATTAGGAAAAATACCAATTAGTTTTCAAATATTTCAAACGGTTTTAAAATTAAGACTACTTAAAGTATCCTAAGATCCGCGGATAAAAAACGTTACCGACTTATTTTGAAGTCACTATAACTTTTTTCTTAATTGAGATGAGAGTGGATTTATTTTACTCAGTTTTGAATGCTCGTTCTTGATGTTACAACTCAACACACTTTGTTATAAAACTTTTTTTTTCAACTCCAACTTTTGATTTTATTTTTCTCAAAAAATGCATTTTTGGTTATTTATTTTTTTATTCTTATAAATATATTCTTATAATAGTTCATACTTTTAGTAAGCAAGTCTCGAATATTTAAATAATATTTACTCGAATATTTCATAATTAAATAATAATTTAAAAAAAGTGTTTAAACTTGCTTTTGTACTTTCAAGGGTCATCGTGAACAAATTTTGGCAACTGCTGAAACGAGAGAGAGGAGGCAACGTAAATTAGAACACTTTTTCAGAGAAGCTTACGCCATTACATTTGGTTTAGCTCCTGGTGAGAAGCGAAGGAGAAATGAAGATGCTGACCCAGAAGTAAGATAAGAATGACATAATACCATGTTAAATCAAATTTTGAATGCTTACCATTGGATCGAAAATGTATGAAAAATCACCAATGATGCCGTAATTAGTAGTAATTTAGACTTTTAATTTTTTAATTTTTTTTTTCAGTCTATAGTCATGAGGACATCATTATCAAAAAGCGAATTTGCTAGCGCCTTGGGCATGAAATCAGATGCAGTTTTCGTCAAGAAAATGTTCAACATTGTTGATAAAGACAGCGATGGAAGAATTTCATTCCAGGTAGCTTACATTTTATTCTTTTTGAAACTTGCTATTTCGATTGCCTCAGCGGAGATGTGGGAGTGCATGCAACTGCTGTGCCAGAGGTTGTGGGTTCATTTCCCACACCACCATTGGTGCACCATTTTGTGTGTTTCTAGTCTGGGTGTACTTTCACATTCAACACAAAGATTTTTTCTAAGATAAAAGAAAATAAATGTGTCAAAGTTTTGTATAAATATAAATGGATCAGTCTAGAATAAATTTGGATTAATTTCAATAATGAAGGAAATTTTTGACCAAAGTGGTCAAAAAATTCCAACATATAATTTTAACTAACAAACTATAAAACGACGATATCATTTTGCAGGAATTCTTAGACACAGTAGTTTTATTCTCCCGTGGTGCTACAGAAGACAAACTCCGTATTATATTCGACATGTGCGACGACGATCGCAACGGTGTAATAGACAAGGGTGAACTCAGTGAAATGTTACGGTCTCTTGTTGAAATCGCCAGGACGACGTCGTTGAGAGATGAACACGTCACTGAACTTATTGATGGAATGTTTTCTGTAAGTATTACTGTGAAAATAAAGATTTGAATCACCACGAAATGCTTTTACAAAACTTTGGGCGAAATTATTTGAATGTGCAATTCAGCTTTATTATACTTGAATTCGAAAATTATCAGTATTTTCTAATTACTGCCATATTTATATTTTAGGATGCCGGTCTTAAACACAAAGATCACCTTACATATTCGGACTTTAAAGTTATGATGAAGGAATATAAAGGAGAATTCGTCGCCATTGGCCTAGACTGCAAAGGTGCCAAGCAGAATTTCTTGGACACATCCACGAACGTTGCCCGAATGACCAGTTTCCATATTGAACCTTCTATGGATCAGTCCAGGTAAATTCTTTCGTGTCTATGTTGTAATTCCTAACACGCAAACGGCCAGTCTCAATAACTTAACTACTCTTAGCTGGCTGTTATATAGCTAACACTAACGATCAGCCGTAAGTAATCTAAGTCATACAATTCAATCTAGCATTCAAAAGAATGTCCCTGGAGTGGACGCAAGACCGGCCTCTTGTCTATTATTTATAAACACTATTTAAATTATTTTTTACACAGAAGTACTACAGGATCTAAGCACAAGTGTATTTTGTGCTTAGTGCCCTTTGTACACAGTTTATAGAAAGTAAGCTGCATTTAAAAACATTGTTCACGGACTCGGATTCTCAGACCAGCTTGGACCACTTTGTTCCGTAGGTCTTCGGAGATTCTGTGTCCGTGTTTAGTAAGTTTACCGTCTGCAGGTACTCTTGGTGTTTTATGTCATAGGACTAGTTTTACCTATACTTTATTTTCAGACACTGGCTTCTACTAAAATGGGATTATTTAACAACCTTCCTCGAAGAGAACCGCCAGAATATATTTTACCTATTCGTCTTTTACGTAGTCACAATAGGACTGTTCGTCGAACGATTCGCTCACTATTCCTTCATGTCGGAACATTTGGACTTGAGGCACATTATGGGCGTCGGTATTGCAATCACTAGAGGATCTGCAGCAGCTTTGTCGTTCTGCTATAGTTTGTTGCTTTTGACAATGTCCAGGAATTTACTGACGAAATTGAAGGTAACGTAAACACATATTTTATAAGTTTTAGCGTAGTTTCAAATAATGTACTATATCTCATAACAGCATCTAGCAACTGGTCAATAGATGCAGTTAAACAATGATAAATATATTTCATCAAAAATTATAGAAAATATATTTATTACATTATTATTTGAAATTATTTATTTCATTGTCATTGATTTTTAATATTTGTGTAACATTTAAAATTATTTAGACTACATGAAGTGGATTTACATATTGAATTGAAATATTACATTTATCATTACAATTGCATTAAACTAATAAAAACAATAAATACATCTTTAATAATGTTATAAATGCGAAAATTTTAATGTTGGGATGAATGTTTGTTATTAAATCACGACACAACGGTTTACCTGTTGTAAATTTGGAGCAAAGATGTTTTTTATACTTTTGGAAAATGTACCTTTAATGACATTTGCAAGATTAATACAAATCGGTTGACGTATTAATCATCAAAATTAGCCCACGCGTTTGGTCTATATTGTGCTACCAACACACATACATACAAACACACATCACACTCTTTTGCGTCGCGCAGTTGGATAAAAAAGGTATATTTGACTTTACTCATTATATTTATTTTCAGGAGTTCAGCATCCAGCAATACATACCACTGGACTCAAGCATCCAATTCCACAAGATAGTTGCGTGCACGGCATTATTCTTCTCTCTCCTACACACTGCAGGGCACATGGTCAACTTCTATCACGTCTCGACGCAACCGGTTGAGAACTTGAGATGTCTCACCAAGGAGGTTCATTTTACTTCAGATTTCAGACCTGGTATCACTTATTGGGTGTTCCAGACTGTTACAGGTAATTTATTAATTACCACCACCTAGCATTACTCTTCTTGTATCTGGACCTGTTCTAGGTTCGTGTTGTCTAAGATGACTATGTGTGAGATGATTACTTTCAGGATCCCAAAAATTCCTATTGCCCTATTCCATATATCTGTGTTACCTGTTCAGGTCACCCTAAAATGAATTTGACTTTTGACAATGCACGGACCGTCACGTTAACAAAAGAACGACTGTTGCCATAATGATAAACGGAGACAATCTCACCGCAAATTCCTTCTTTGTGTTTGACAGTTTTGTCAGTGCAACTACGCAATCCCTATGTTTCATCTAACTCCTTTCTTACAGGTGTATCAGGCGTCCTACTATTCGTAATCATGTGCATTATCTTCGTATTCGCACACCCAGTGATACGCAAGCGCGCATACCCGTGGTTCTGGCGCGCGCACTCTCTACACGTGCTTTTATACGCCCTGTGTCTAGTACATGGACTTGCAAGGTTAACCGGCGCTCCACGCTTCTGGATATTCTTCTTAGGACCAGCTGTTATTTATACCCTCGATAAGGTATGTTTTAAACTTTTATCCGACTACGACAATCTTTTCTGATATAAAGTTTTTCCCGAATACGACAATCTTTTCTGCTATAAAGCATTACCAGACTACGATAATCTTTTCTGCTATAAATTTATACCGGACTACGACAATATTGTCTGCTGTAAAGTTTTACCCGACTACGACAATCGTTTGCTTTTGCTATCAACTCTTTCTGCAATTGTTGGATTTTATTTTTGGATTTATTTTTTAAACTTACCAGTTCTTTAGCACAAACAATCGTAACAAAATTATGCAAAACTAAACATATTTGCTTTACCGAATTCAGCTATTTTTTTTTGTAATAAAAGTTCTCCAAAATCTGATCTAAAGAACATATTATATGAACATGTATATAACTTTGTAGACTTAAACAAAATATAATTTATTATTTTTTTTCCCAGGTCGTGTCCCTTCGCACAAAATACCTTGCACTGGATGTACTAGAAACAGAGATGCTGCCGTCAGATGTAATCAAAATCAAGTTCTATAGACCACCAAACCTCAAATACTTGTCAGGTAAGAGCTAATATTACTAATATTTTAAATACGTCATATTTTATTATGTTCAACCATCAACTACATAAAAAAACAATATTATAGCAAGTTATTCTTTCAGGTCAATGGGTCCGTCTGTCTTGTACAGCATTCAAAAAGGAAGAATTCCATTCATTTACCCTAACGTCAGCACCACATGAAAACTTCCTCTCATGTCACATCAAAGCGCAAGGACCCTGGACGTGGAAACTCAGGAACTACTTCGATCCTTGCAATTATAATCCTGAAGATCATCCTAAAATTAGGTGGGTAATCTTATTTCTTAAACCCTTACCTGGTGTTGTGTAGAAACTAGGTATGCGGCATTATTTCAAAACCATATTAAGGAGTTTTATCACTAAAAAACCTTACCAGACTTCATAGTCTGCTAAGGTTTTTTGTGATAAAAGCCAAAAATACCTATATTTTTAGCAGACTATGTGCTATGTATGTTTGTTTTGTATGACATGGTAGAAAATGATGGTTCTAAAGAACAGTTGGTTGAAAAGGTCTAAAAAGATGGTTTTACAAATAAGAAGCTTTACCTAAAATGTATACGCTGTTAGAGTTTATACCCATAAAAACCTGCTTTTTGGAGTTAAATGGAAATATTTTTAGAGTTCAGTAAAATAAGGTCTAGTCATTAACCGGCAGACGATAGACGTAAGAAGACTAAGAAGAGAGAGAAGACTAAGACTAAGACGGACGGGAAAATATGCAGCGTCAAGATGTCATATTACCCAAATGTTGAATCTTATATAATTTCAGTTTACTCAGAAATTACAGGATTTTAATGTAATAAAAACTCCATTCGCCAGGATCCAAGGTCCGTTCGGAGGCGGCAACCAGGACTGGTACAAGTTCGAGGTGGCGGTGATGGTGGGCGGCGGCATCGGCGTCACTCCCTACGCCTCCATACTCAATGACCTCGTGTTCGGTACCTCCACCAATAGGTACTCTGGGGTCGCTTGCAAAAAGGTAACGCCATACTATTTACTAATTTGTTAGTACTTAGGCCTGCCTTATGATATGTACTTATTATAAATTAAACTGATTTTATATTTATATCTATAACTAGCTGACCCGCGCAACTTCGTATGCATCAATTAAAAGCCTATAGCTTTCCACAATAAATGGGATATCCAACAGTAAAATATTTTTTCAATTCGAATCAATAGATCTTGAGATTATCGCGTTCAAACAAACAAACTCGTCAGCTTTATAATATTAGTATAGATAAAATCAATCAATACTTGAACAAAATTAAATCTAAGACGACCACATTTTTGCGATTCAAGTCAATTAAATAACTTGACCAAAATAAAGATGAAAGAGAAAAAAGTGGCGGTAGCTTAATGGCTAAGGCATCGGTCTCGCAATCGTGTACCTCCTTTGAAAAGTTTCCTGTTGTTTTCTTTTCGAGAATTCTTTCTATTGACTTAAGGAGTTCTTTGGGCATCCTATAACAGTACGAAAATGAATACATTAAAAATAATAAAAATAATAATATTAAGCCTTTTTTCAGACATTGTTAACAGTTAGTTAGTTAACAGTTAGTCGACATCGACAACTTCGTCTGTTTGTCCAATGGCAAAGGCCTCCTCCACTCTTTTCCATTCTTCCCTGTTTAGAGCTGCCTTGCAAAAATATATACCTAATTATATCTCAATTACTCCTAATTAAAAAAACCGTTGGTTTAGAATTTACCAGTGAAACAAATAGAGACACAAACAGCAATTTATATACTATTTAAAGATGTGGCTTTGATTAATAGGGTACATTATTTAAACATGCTGTTTTATAACCAGGTATACTTCCTATGGATATGTCCATCGCACAAACACTTCGAGTGGTTCATCGACGTGCTGCGCGACGTCGAGCGCAAGGACGTCACTTCGGTGCTCGAGATACACATATTCATCACGCAGTTCTTCCACAAGTTCGATCTCAGGACTACCATGCTGGTAATATATATATATATATATATATATATATATATTTATATTTAAGTACTCTGTATTGTGAATTGTACTCATTTATTTAAAAATGAATGTATAAGATATTTTTGTTTCTTCATTATTGATCTAAGAGATAATCAAAATGCATGAGATCAAACGGATAAGACCAATGACCGAAACTTCGTGAGATTAGTTGAATCATGATGTGAGTCAGAATGTTAGTTCCGAACTTCCGAGTCTGGGTGTACTCAACCGTTTTAATTGTATATTATTTATAAACTCCCCTGCAAAATAGAACTTGTACTACCTAATGCAGGAGTTGTTGTAGTCTTTGGAAGAAAATAAATTTAAAATAAAATACACCAATATGTTGGTTCTTTTGGTTTTCCAAAACTAAGGCATTCATTACGAATACATAGACTGAAAGGCCAGCACTGACCAAAATATATTACCATTAGCTTATCTAGCTGACCCGCGCAACTTCGTTTGCGTCATTTTCCCCCCGTTTTTCCAACTTTTTATATTGATGCAACGCTTTTTTTGTTCGTAGCATGATCTTGTATAGCCTTTGACACTCACAAGTAACGTGGTTTTCTATTGGTAAATTTTCAAAATCGGTCAATACATCCAGAGATTACTCCCTTCAACCTCACAAACTCACAAACTTTACCTCTTTTCAATATTAGTATAGAAGTATAGATGTGCTTTTCTCAAGTTTCGTCAAAATCCATTCATAATTTTTTTGGGCGTAAGAGCAATAAACCTCCATCCATCTTCACAAACTTTCGGGTTTGCTATATTAGTATGATTAAAGTAAACAATGTTTTTCTTTGTACAGTACATCTGCGAGAACCACTTCCAGCGTCTATCGCGCACATCGATGTTCACGGGGCTGAAAGCTGTTAATCACTTCGGAAGACCCGACATGTCTTCCTTTCTTAAATTTGTGCAGAAAAAACATAGTTACGTAAGTAATTTTATAAATATACAGTTGGGTCAACATAACTAGGCCGGACTGAAGTAGGCGACAAGTGGTTGCGCAGATGCATTTTTTGGAAGTAATTGGTGACAGGAAGCGGGGGGCGGGAGCGGTAACTAAACCAAGAGAATTAGAGATGCGATTACGCATTACATTGTCATAATTAGTATTACTAATTCATGTTTTTTTATGATTATTTTGGCAAAGAACATGTTTTTCCAAGTTTCTTTATTATTTACTGTAACTGTTCTAAATTTAAACTTTTATGAAATCATTTAAATAGTGTTTTTATATTGTTGAATTAAAATGTTGTTAGTATTTTTAATCGAATAATCGTTTTCGTAAGTAATTTTAGGGTCGCATCACTATGACATGCGCGAAGGTGATAAAAACCTAACTTCAATCCGGTCAAGATACGTTGATCGTACTGTACCTAAAGATTAATAGAATTAAGATGACAAATGAAACTTTTTAGTACCTGGATGACCGAGCATATAAAAACATTGTGAAGTGTAATGAACAGTTTTTTTTAAACCATGAAAACGAATACTAAAAGTTTTGATTTGAAGATAGGAACTTATGACGTCATAGGATGTTATTCCATACACATTTCTATAGGGCTTGTTGTTTCGACATTTATAAAAAGAGACTGCTTTGACTGGACAGCCAACATCCCTATTGATTTATTTAGGAATTATACGATGACAAAAGTAATAAAACTTTGATATTTTCAGTTTATTTGTTATATTTAACCTCCTCAATGATTTTTACATTTTTATCTATAGGCCATGAAATCTGTTTATTTTTTTTTTACATTTTTTTTTGGCAATATTTTAATGTAAAATGAATGTATTAGTACTGAATCTCCCCTATCAATTTGTCGACAAATTTGAAAGTCACCCATCTAAACAGCATATTGTACCCTCCCTTTTGTCGCAGTTGAGTAAAAGGAGGTGTTTTCTGTTAAAGTTGTGGTTCAATGGTACCTATATATCTATTAAAACGACTACTTCCCAGGTATCTAAAATCGGCGTGTTCTCCTGTGGGCCGCGCCCTCTCACCAAGTCTGTGATGTCGGCGTGCGAACAAGTCAACAGGACGAGACGTCTTCCATACTTCATACATCACTTCGAGAACTTCGGATAAATACCTATACTCAATGCTTTATTTGTTACTCTGTGGTCTCTTTAAGAGTTCTAAGTAGGGGAATGTGGGGCAAAATGGCAATTTGTCGACTGTTCGATTAAAATATATTTTTAATTAATGATTTCAAAATATAATGCATTTTTTTATAACCTTTTGGTTTAATCTTCCTTTTAGTTTCTTCAGATTAATGGTCACTTTCATCATTATTTATTTTAGGTTAGCTATTTTTTTAATTCATTTAAATCCATGAGAAACTTTCATAAGAAAAATTATTATTTAAATAGTATTACGTGTAGACAGACATTTATTTTGACTTCAGAAATAAATTGACTGTACGTAAGAATACAATGTGTAGGTATAATAAAATCACTGAAATTGTATGCATATCGATTCTGACTCACAAAATTAAGCAATCAAAAAAATTAATTGGCATAAATTTCAGGTCACCTCACAAAACAATATCCTTCTTTCGTAATCTTATAGATTTCAATGAACAATTAAATTATACATAATAGATTCGTTAGTCTTGATAATAATTGGCCATTTAGCTTGACATTCGCTTACGAAATTCTTAGTCTAGATCTTGAAGGTATTTTATTGGTTTGATACTAATTAAACAATTATAACCAATCAAATTCATAGTGAAATTTAAATATAAAATATTCTGCTATTTAGATTAAAACGTAACTTATTTATTTTTAGTTTATTATCCTTTTACAATTTTAACCTTCTACCATAAACATTGGTTAACGTGGATTAGTTCCATACAGTTATCAATTCGCTTACGGAAGCTGGTTTATTTACTTCAACTTTTAAGTCCGATGTAGTCATAATACAATTTTATGGACAAGGGTTTATATGCATATTTATAAGATTAAATACCTTTTTTTTATTGCATGCGTTTCGGCCGTATTGTAGTAGTCGTGCGTTGCCGTCAAGAAGGTGGTCTTATGTAGTCAGTTTCACCCTCACATCCCTTAGTTCTTACAAGTATCTTCCACCTTTAAAAATCAATAGTGTATCTTTACTATATTTCTATATATTTTTCCTTTAGTATTTGTAGTAGAGTTGCTTTAAAAAGTCATTGAACAACGAGGTAATCCATGTTACACAATGTATATTATTAGAGAGGAACGTATTTAACTATAATGGCAGTACAAAATCACCAATCGCGCATTTGAATGTACAAAACCATTAAATATAGTTTACTAGAATATAATACTCATTGCGATCAAAATTGTATTATTTATATGATGCGATGTTCTAAAACGAATTATTGTAATTGTAAATAATGTATAAATATGTATTGGCTTAGTCTAAGATTAATTGTGTTGAATTGATTGTGTAATGTAAATAAATAATTAAATGTATTTTCCTTCTTTTATTTCGTTCAACTCATTCTTTTGGTTTATTTCACCTTGTTCACCTGGATGATATCACCTGGGTGTACAAAGTGGACACTAGTTTTCTCATATCACCTTGAAATTATTGCACCCAGGTGAATTGAGTGGACGTAAGTGGTGTCCTTTGTCCACCAGTGTGCTATATTCGCCCAGGTGAAGAATCGAGACTTTTTTTTAATATTTTGGTGGACTTTATTCACCCCACGTTCCACCACGTTCTAGGTTGCAAAACATTTAAAATGAAAGTAATTTGAGTATTGGTGTCTACAGTAATTTGATAAATTTAACATTGGTAATCATGCCACAGTCCACCAAAATATTTAAAAAAATCGCGGTTGTTCACCTAGGTGACATCATTCCAAGGTAAACAAAGGACACAACTTACGTCTTCTCAATTCACCTAGGTGATATCAACTGGGTGCATCGGTTCCAAGGTGATATAAGGACACTAGTTATGTCCATTTTTTTGACCCACTTTGTTCATCAACTGGGTGCATCGATTCCAAGGTATTGATTATAAGGTCACTAGTCATGTTCACTTTGTTCACCCAGGTGATATCGCACAGGTGAACAAGGTAGAATAAACCAACCTTTTTACTCCTTTTCTCTATTTCCATATTTGAGAGAAATTTATATTTTTTTATTAAGGTTTAGTTAGGTTTAGTCATAAGTACCCTAACTTATTTTATGTTTTATTTTTATAGCCTAGGTGTTATCCTAACGAAAACTACGTAACTACGTTACTATAAAGCTTTGTTAAAATCCTTTTCGTAGTTTTTTGGGTGAAAGAGCTACAAACAACCGCTTCAAGCCATCCTCCCACCAAAACTTTCGAATTTATATAAATAATAGAATACTATGCGAATAATGTCCGGCGGAACATCTCAAGATGATCTAAATGTTACATTTTATTGATAAAGCATTTTGAAATGCCTCTACAACTATTAGTTAATTAATACTCACTGTACACTTTTTGTGGATGAATGATGGAGTCATTGCATCATCAACTGAAATTATACACATTAAGTAGAGGTTGGTAAGTATCTTACATAATTACAGTGTGTACTGTCACTTGCAATTTGTAACAGGATAAACTAAGTTATAATCACTGTCAAAGTAGTTTTAACGTAAATATAGCGTGTCAAACAAATTGACGACGTTGCTTTAATAAGAGTAGATAGTAACATAACCGTTTAATCACACGAAGGTTCAAGGTGTTGAGATGTGATATGACAAAAATGAATCAAATACATAATATATTAAAGCGGCGGTAGCCTAATGGCTAAGGCATCAGGACTCGCAATCGTGAGGCCGGGGTTCGAATTCTACCCATTATACTACCGACGTTAACCTAACCTAACATACACAACTGGAGGGGTTAACAAAATTGCTAGTAATGTGGGATCCAATCCCACATTGCTAGTTAAATATTAAAAAAAATATATAAATAAATAAATAAAATAACATCACAATAAACAACAGAACCTAATTTCTTTAAAAAATAAGCTACATTTATTTCGATGTATTCATTTGTTAGATTTGATAACAAAGCGATTTACGACGTTTTCAAAAGTCATATTTGTAAACCGTGGCATTAGGCACGATTTATTGTCTTGATCTTAGAAGATGCCAGATAACCTGATAGCCTGATAGCGATAGACATTACAAAGTTGCAATTATAGAAAATTTATTAAGTTTCAGTCTTTATATAACAAATATTGTGATCCCTTTAGTCAATAATGCATTTAAATAGCTTAAGGGCGTCCTAGTCGAACGCGCATAAGTCCACTGTTTAAGATCGTAAGTCAAAGCTTAAAATTAATACCAATTCGTTTTATCATAAGCTATGGCCATAATTGAAAATAAATTAATATATCGTCGTGACGCTGTGTGCGTAGCGCTAAATAAATAATTCGCTCGGTGTTATGCCCCCTAATTATGACAAAACAAAAACCTAACGCTTAAATTATTAACAGAGATATTTTAGCGCCATAAATCCGCCAACACAACAACGACTTTAAGCTAAAACCTATCAAGCCATTTAGGCTCTACAGTAATTTATATACATTTTTATACTTAATTCAACTATTAATTTGTAAAAGTAACCATTCAAAAGATACAATCGTTTTTTATTCCTCCATCGTGACTAACTGGCACCAACCTACTTAAAATATACAACTACTATGAATGAGGACTTTTAGTAAAATAATTATAAAACTAGTATACTAAATACCATCCCTTCTAATCACTGAATAAAATGTGGTCCCTAAATTGATCGACTTATGTTCACTTTGAGTTTACATCACAATGGAATTTGGAATTCTCGTATTGGTCTAGCGTTGTAAAAATACTTAAACGATTGTAAAATTGACCTCTAGTTTGTTAAAGGTGAATAAAGGTGGTCCCTCGATTGAAGCTTTTATCAAATATATAGAGAATTACCCACGAATTACTATTCTAAACAATGAGTAGGCAGTATGAACACGACACAAGCTTGCATACTAAGTACTGCGGAAAAAGTCTCCTTATAAAACAAATAAATAATTATTATTTCCACTTAGGTATCAAATACCTACTCTGTAAATACCTATCCAAATAACAGACAGAAACCTTATACATTGTATCAGATATTAATTACAACAATATTTAATAACACTGTGTGATTATTCTCAGACCTTAGTAGTAATTTATTTACGAGTGTAATTCGAGGCTCCTCGCTCTTAATTCAAAGTAAAAGGTACAGACAATAGCCTTGCTGACTCGTGACACACGAGCGTCGCGTGCGCATTGCTGATCGTGCACTCATTTTAATAGAATTTCGTTTAAAATTTGAACAAAATGTATTTGTGCATTAGCCGTAGTAATTAGTTATCCATACTATTACTTACTATTACTTACTAATATTATAAATGTGAAAGTAACTCTGTCTGTCTGTCTGTCTGTCTGTCTGTCTGTCTGTTACGCTTTCACGCTCAAACTACTGAACCGATTTAGATGAAATTTGGCATGGAGATGGTTTGAGTCCCGGGTAAGGACATAGGATAGTTTTTATCGCGATAACCGACATCCACGCGGGCGGAGCCGCTGGCGAAGGCTAGTGTACAATAAAACTGAAGACTTAAGTTGTTGTGCATTTATAATATGTCAGACCTTGGCTATAGATAGTACCAATACCTAATTTCATTCCGTAACAGTGAGATATAACTTAACTAGCTGTTCCTCACAGCTTTGCACGTGTTATGTTTGATTTACATATATAGTTTACCAGCGGACATCCGCGACTTCGTACGCGTGGATCTAGTTCCCATAGGATGATGTATTATACACATAAACCTTCCTCTTGAATCACTTTAGCTACCTATTGCTGAAAACTGCATTAAAATTCGTTGCGTAGTTCCAAAAATCTAAGCGCAAAAACATCGGGAGCGACTTTGTCTTATACTACCTATGTAAAGAAGTGCCATTCCAGACTATAATTTATATATCTGTGCCAAATTTTACTCTGATCTGTTCAGCCGAACGTGATTGAGTAACAAACATCTATCCATCCAAACTTTTGTATTTGTAAGGAAAATATTTATTAAATGCGGCTTAAATATGGATATATCTAACTTTTAGCGTCAGCTATTCTAGTATTTAATTTTACCAACGTTTTAAACGAAATAAGCAAATAAACCGAAAATGTTAAAGTTCCCCACATTAAAGTCATATTCCCTCTAAACACGTTTGCTTAAATCAATTAATCAAATTCGTTCACAAATTAATTAGTGCCGGCATTTATATACTGCGGTTATGTTCATAAAAACGTAAGTTATGACTGCTTGCTGCTACGCTTTACAAATTAGTCATAACCATAACTGTAATATAATTTATAATTGCATATCCCTTTCTACGTGACTGTGCACAATTGTACATAACTAAACATGGTATGATTTAAATATTTCCAATATGCTATTCGTGGTAGTAATTTCGCAAGTCATTTTAAATACATAATTATTAATAGTCGAAAGCACAACTACCAACCAATATGCATCTGCAATCACCAAAATTTAATAGTCTTTCCAAAAAAAACTGTTTCCAATTGTCCACTACTATATAAGAATACTTATAAACATTTTTCTAACTCTTCCACACACTTATTTCTGTATTCTAATATAAAACAATATTAAATTATAACAAAGTATGCTTTTTGATAAACGATCAACAAGTTTTTTTTTTTTTCTTGAAAAGACGACTCCCGCAGTAGGGTACAAGCCCTTTAGAACTTTACAAACATACAAGTCACAGACACAAAGAACAATCACACTCGGAACAACAATTTGTGGATCACACAAAGTGATGTCCCGTGTGGGATCGAACCCACAACCTCTTGCGTACTAGTCGGACACACTCCCACCGCGCCATCGAGGCAGTCAATTAATGATAAACGAACGAAAACCTATTGCCGTAACGCGAGCAATTGGAGGTAAAATTACAGTTGCAGTACAATTCCCAAACAAAACATTATACAGTTACATACATGCCTATATTATAGTTAAAATAACTTACCAGGAATTCCTCATCAATAGCCTTAAGCTTAAAACTGTAACTGATAAATATGATACACGATTTCACGGCAGTAAACTCGCGCTGTATTACATAAGACAGAACATAATAAGTAATATACCTGTACCTATATCGTCAGGGAAATACAAGCAATAGAACAATGTAATACTCCAATGCCGCGTGTAACATTATTTCTTTAATATCATGTTCTTCACTTGATCTATCTGTGTGTGTGTTATTTTGAGCGGCGCGTGCGAACAAATCACCGCGGTCAAGTAATTAAGGCCATAACTTTGTGTATCATATTGCACAGACAGTGACCGTACATAATACCGTGAGTATAGAAGGCATCCTTCATACGTACTTCACTAGAGTGTCGCGTACATTGACATCATCCACCGATATGAATCAAAGACATTGGTTCACTTTGTTTGGAACACCCTGTTTCTACTTGTCGGGTGTTGGATCCGTATGTGGCTGAACATTTTATATGAAGCTGTTCACACTTGCGACAAAAAAAAACAAAAAAACCCAGGCAAGTGCATGTCGAGCCACGCACAATGTAGAATTTCTTTTTTCAAGATTTATTCTACCACTTTGTGTGTGCCTGAAAAACGTCCACTGCTTAAAAGAGGCCTCGCCCAAGGACTTTCACGGCGAGCGATTTTGAGCGATCTGCATCTAACGGCTTCCTGCTAGCTACCTTATTCAGATCGTCAGTCCATCTTGTGGGGCCTTTCCTACACTACGTTTTCCAGCTCGTGGTCACCACTCTAAGTATCTACATGCCAAATTACAGCTTTCTAGTCGTTCTGAGCTAACCTGGAGATAGACCAACGGAGGGACATGGCGAAACTATAAGGGTTTCGTTTTGCCAATTTGGCTACGGAACCCTAAAAACGTTGTGATATGTTGTCATTATTGACCTTATTTGTATTTTTTTATGTAACATACAATGTAATAATACAATGTAGAGCACCTGATTTTATACGAATACGACACCCGACAGGTAGAAACGGGGTGGAGGAAGGCGTGCCCTGTGCGCTATCCACGTGTGTTGCGTCTAGAGCGTTTTCTATGCAGGTTGTCTTCTGTAATCTCGTTATTCTGTAAAGACAGTGACCGCCCGTGTTTAGTTCAGATCACAGTTGCTTCACAATGCACACGATGCGTGCCGACCTTCAGTGTTCCCTTCATTTCTTGCTAACTCCTAACTTACTTAATGCTGGAAAATGTTCTGAATAAAAGCAGCTTTCAAATAACTCATCCGCTGTGACTGCACAGATGGCGCAAGCTGTGCATCGAAGTGTTGCGGGTCGATCCTCGGACAAGACAAGAGATGCATAAATCCTTATTTCAAGTCTAACCATGTTTACCATTGTTTTCAATATACGGGGTTATGTTATCCATGACCCATTTGTAATCTCGATTTGTCTGTTCGCTTTAAAAATATTTGTAAATTTAAGGAAACCATTACGTAAGTAAATTTATTACGAACTTTACTTACTACTGCTAAACGTTCTTGTTTGGCTAACAGTTAGGTACACGCATGTTTGGTTTTGTAATATTTGTCTTTTTGACAGTCACATGGAGAATTTGAAAGAACATTAATACTAAAAGGCGGTTTGGTTAAAATAGTAAGACTATATTTATAATCTAGTATTTAATTATAGTCACTGGTGCATAGCTTCGTAGTTTATTTAGGTACGTTCAATTTGGGTTTACTTACCCTTACGTGGAGCACGGCTGCTTAAAAAATTATCACCATATCGTTCGTCTTATCTGTCTTTCTTATTAATCCCAATCCCTCTTTATAGTTTACTGTTACTATGAATAATATCTGTATATCTAATATCGTGGGACAACTCACAAAACGCTATCTGATCAAAAACTAAGCAGAGCTTGTACTAGGGAAACCAGACAACTGATAAACTTAATATAGTTAAATAACACCCAGACACAGAATAAACCATCGTGCTCATCATACAAAGTTTTATCCTGGGTGGGGATCGAACCCACGACTCTTGCGTAGCAGTCGGATACACTCCCACCGCGCCACAGAGGCAGACAAAATGTTAATATGACCGAATGTTATTATGACCAACAAAATACGCTCTAAGCATCTCTCAACGTTCAGAGGTAGGTAAGTGTTGGTGTGCCATACATGCGACGTAGTTTAGAACACAAAATTTCTCATTCTTTCTGGTTTTTAACTACTAAATCATGACAGCCATATAATTTGCGAGGCAATACTTAATTATTTTGTTGTGTATTGATACGCACAGCTTAATTATTACTTCGTTGGTGAAATTCTCGCAAACGTTATGGTGGTATTTATTATTATATAAAACAGAAAATACGACTGCATAAAAGGTGAAAAAATATAACCTATGACACTCCCACAATAAGACGAATTGAACGATATCTCAAATGATGAAATCCATCAAGCCGTTTGGACCTTTTAGTCTGGTAAAAATACTTTTTTGAAATAAACGATTGAATAAGTTTTACAGTTAGTATTCAAACGCAACTCAGGTTTAAAACAGTCATTGTGTATCATATTTTGATAACGTTATAAAATTACATATACTACGGGTCTTAATCGCGTGAATAACCTAGGTCTACCTGTAACCACGACCGTTGCAATACGGTCGAAACGTCAAGCAATAAACAAGGTGTTTGACCTAAAATTAATCACGCGATTAAGGCCCGTAGTATTTATAAATCGCGAAAGTTTATCTTTATTTACACCATTACGCTACTGACGTGAAACTACTTCTATTTGATGCATGGAAAATTCCCAATCCCTAATCGTCCGGTGTACGATGGGGCCAATGCGGCATGTGGCATTAAAGACACCATTGTGTATATTGTAACCGTGAATGGGGCGGCAGACCTTGTCGGTGACGAGGACTCGTTGGACGTTCCCCCTTCTGCACCCTGGGTACATATAGAAAGTCGCCGTAACGCCACAAGATACGAACGCGGGCAAACTTCGTGAACCCGCTCTAAAGATAAACAGATTATCACAGATGGAAGGGTTAACAAGATTGCTACAAATGTGTGACCTGAATTGCCTGTAATTTTATTTGAAAACAAAAACCAGTATGCAATTTTGGTAATAAATAAGTTTCCTTGTTACATTTGAGTAATAAAAATAGTGCTATATGGTTATAATAATGTAGGTACATTCTAATCTTGCAAGGAAATTAAGACGTTATGTTATTTATTGGTCCAAATATGAAGTGTATTACAAACAACATTGCACAAAAGCCATATAAATAATGACTTCTTTTGTAATGATTAATGATTTAGAACTGGGTTGTAACATAAAAGAAATGTTGAAAGGTGCAGAATACGTGCAGAGTAGTACCTACTATACAAATATTTTATTTTCTTGTCACAAGAATTCGTAGCGGTCAGGTCTCCACGGTCTTCATACAAAAGAGTTCAACGCAATCACGAAGTCATTTTTCATGCGAAATGTGACAATCCGCGACAGGTCAACATGGCAATTTTCGTATTCATTTTCAGAGTTCCGTAACCAAAATGACAAAAACGGAGCCCTTTTAGTTTCGTCATGTCCGTCTGTCTGTCAGTTCGTATGTCACAGGCATTTTACTCAAAGACTACACAATTATTATTGATTAAATTTAGTGCAAAGGTGTCTTGTAGCCGTTATCTAGTTTGATAGCTAAATAAAATAAAGAAATAGGGGGGGGGGGGTATTTTTACACCACACATGTACACACAATAGACGTTGTTTTTTTTTTTGATCACACATCAACGGGTGGTACACCATTCGACAGGTCTTTCAAAAACATTTTAAGGTATCTAAGAAAGTTTTTTGTTTATGTGAATATTTTTAGAAATAATGGCTCCGAAAATTGCATAAATTGTGCCCCCCTATCTTTTGAACCGTGTGACATGATCGAATATACCGTCATTGAGTTATTGCCGAAAAACTGCATTATTCAACAAAAGGGCGTAAGTTCCATGAACATACACTTTTCTGCTGGTGCAATTATTCAAATCGGATTTTCTCATATAGCAACGCCTCTGGAACCCCCCCCCCCCCCACTGAGCATTGTCCGACATGCTCTTGCCCGGTTTTGAGTACATAATTGCTGGTAATAACGTACGAACGATAGCGTAATAACGTAGCAAAATTCATGGATAGATAGATTATTGAAAAGAGCCGTAAGGGACCGTCTCCACGGCGAGAGAATCAATCGACGATTCGGCTCTTTTCCACTCGTTGCATCGCCGCGATAACATCGCCGCGCCATGTGAGACACAACCTAAGAGAGAGTATGGAAATAGGTAGCACGACGATAATATCACCGCGATTCTCGCCCGTGAAGACGGTCCCTAAGACGACACGGAAGTACCCCGTCTAACGTCTTAGGCCACTTACAATAACAGGAATTTAATTTGGTAATACAGTCGATATAGCTTCTTATTAAAAGATCTCGAAAAGAAAATAAGTAGTAGGTAACAATAACATGCCGAAAGATGATTCACAAGATTTCCAAGATTAGCTGGACTCGGAACAAATATTTGTACGAATAGATCACACAAGTTCTATACCAATTGTGTGACAATTGCTCACTACAGCTTCCACTGCACTACAGAGGCAGAAAGCTTATAACAAAAAATGGTTGTCTATAAAGCCTACGCACGATAATTTTATGTGATAACGTCATAAGAAAATATTGATGACATTGCATATAACCATACCTGTGACAGCTTTAGTAGACGCAGGCGCAAAACGTTAGCCTATCAGCAGGCGGAATCACCATTCGCATTACTTAGCAACGAGTACATAACGTGAGCGGTGACGTCACACTTTTTCGTGAGTGCAGCTGGTCATCGATTTATAAGACGTTATCACGTCAAAAAAAACTTGAGAGGTGTCAAGGGACACCCGGATGGAACGAAGTTCCTTTCGATTAATTAGTGAAGGAATTGTAATGTTTTTAATTTTTAATATTTTTTTTTTTATTATTAACAAATATAATGTAATATAAACTTAATCATATAGTAATAATTATTATAAGAGAGAGAGGGACAGACAGAGAAACATGCGCACGACGCACGGCTTACAATAGCAAAAAGTGTCGTTACAACTTTTCGTATGATTTTTTTCCGTCTAGCCCCCTTTCACAACGCGCGATAAGGAACTTCGTTCTAATATTAACTATGTGAAACTACAGGTAAACGTAGTCCTACAAATCATTATAACAAATATTGGGCTGACCGTAGCATATTGATCGTGACCAGATATTATACCCGACGTAATAACACAGGTATTTCATTCCTTAACCATCACCTTGTCTGATAAACGTTATGTTATGTATTATGTTACTTTAATGTCAGTGTCCTAAAAACATTAAACAAAAAATCACCGCAAAATATGCTTATAATGTGTTATTACTTCATTATTTATGGGTAGAGGAGGTTGTCAGCGTCGCGTTATGTAGACGATATCTACATAATTGCTGTTAATTGCGGACAAAGTGAGGTAGTGGCACGGTTGGGTACCAGTTACCTAACCTCATGACATAGCGAACCGTAAAACTGACCGACAAACAGCTGTATCATGACGTATTATCAAACCATAAATTTATGTAAGAGACCTTGTTTTAAAAGTCTTCCAGGTATAAGTAATTTAATCAATGATAGCCGTAAGGTACCTGTTCCAAGCGTCTTATGGCATTTTGACGTAGGTCCATTCAATCATAAGCGGACAGTTTAATTGCCAGCACTTTAGCAGCCTCGGACCATAAACGTCTCATTGTTTGACACAGGTTTGCTGTAGTGCCGCAGAGGATTTGAGACGTAATCACTGCTCTAGGCTGGCGGGTTGCTGATCGTAAAGCCTTACATTACAGCGGGTCAATGTTGCTGTCAGTCACTATATACATAGATGCATTACTGTATTTATAAATCAGTTAAAGAACTTGTGTCTAAGAAATTCTAAATTTCGATTGTTGTAAAATCAAAATATTCATAAACATAGATACTTGCGCTCCTCAAGTTATTCAATTCAATTCAATCATTTATTTGCGAATAATGGGTTAATTGAGATCTTATATTATTAACAATAGTATCAACCATGATTAGCATAGCACCATGCAAATGTATACTTAATTAGGTATATTTCTATCAATCAAATTATAGTAATTATATTAGAAAATTAATGTAATATAATTAGTGGCGCGGTGGGAGAGTATCCGACTGCTACGCAAGAGGTCGTGGGTTCGATCCCCACCCAGGATAAAACTTTGTGTGATGAGCACGATTTATTCTGTGTCTGGGTGTTATTTATCTATAATATGTATGTATTTAGAAATATATAAGTATGTTTAAAAAAAAAAAGTTTATCAGTTGTCTGGTTTCCATAGTACAAGCTCTGCTTAGTTTGGGATCAGATAGCGTTGTGTGAGTTGTCCCAAGATATTATTAAAAAATATATATTAGTGCTTATGTGATAATGACATTTTATGTCAGTAGATGAAGAATAATGAATATGTCAAATTAAATTATGTATTACTCTCTTAAACTAGTTTATCCGCCAAATAGTCATTGACAGAGTAATATAAAGTTAAAGTTACTGGAAGGTTTTTCATAAAGTTTAGTTTAAAAGTAGTCTGTACTAAATTTCATGAAGAACTTTGTAGTACTTTTAGAGGTCTATACTTACTTATATCTTATGAGAGATCCAATCATAGCAACCTAACCGGACGCTTTAGCTAAAAAGGTTAATGAAAACATGTGATAATCACTTTATCAAATCAGAGAAGCAAACAAAAGACCCACCGACCAACATCTCACTTAAAACAAGAACAAGTACTTCATCCATCATGTTTGTAATTATGTCCGCTGCATGAATTAACCGACTTTCACAGCCCGCGGCCCTCTACACAAAAGCTTGTAATAAAATCTATTCAAACACAAGGTTCTTGATCTGAACAATATGAACCGACCCCTGACCTATTAAATACTTAAACATATAGAAACTTTACATGTTGCAAAGAAATTGTAAACGTCAGTCAGAGTAGGAGTGTAGGTACTACAAACTCATTTTACATTTTATAAATAGGAGTCACATTTGCAATTAGCAAATGTAACATTTTATAGAGTTCTGCATTATAAAATTCTGTAGAGTTGTAAAAATGGCGGCAGACTAAGCTGACGTTAATTTTACAGCTTCACATTTGTTATGTAAAAATACTTTGTACATGCAGACATAGTGTGTTGTTGCATTAAATACTTGACAGAAATTAGCCTTTAAATAGGCTATATTGCCAAAAATTAAACTTAAAAAAAAGAAGTCCGTTCCGTGAATTTATACAACATTTGGAAATCAACGGAACTTACAGAATTGATATGCCATTGACATATGAATACAATAAAAATAAATCAGCCTAATCAGTTACACCAATCTCAAGTGACGCTTTGTCATACATATGGCAATTGATTTTATTTTAATATTGTTTTGAATATGTGTTTGTTCGTTAGTTTCTATTTTATGCTGCAAAGAATCAATTCGATTTATTTTATACGACAGGAGGTACGTTAACGCTATCAAAACGGCGTCGGGGAATAAATCGAAATTGTTTAACCTTCAAAATATCTACGCGATTAAGACCCGCATAAATTGTATAGCCTACATCCCGAAAAATGCAGTCAACTAATGTTGCCATAAATAGTTATTTACCAAATAAACTTGACGTTCTCATAAACGCTGATTGTCAAACAAGCCGATGCAAGAAATACAACATCATACCTTGCACCATGTACAGCGAATTAATATTCATGTTTTAAAACAAAAATGTAAGTAGGTATTAAAGCTTGCAACACTTCATTTTGTGATTCAAAAATACCGCGTAGCTTACCGTATGTGATGTAAGTAGTGATTAAGGATTTTATGAGCCGAATGATTAGTACAACCATCTGCAACATGATTTATCGTATTTTCATACCAATTCCAAAACAAAAGATTTCAGTTGCAAAACTGTTTCTTCTTTTTAACCGACTGCGCAACGCAAAGGAGGATAATGTGTTTATCAGCCTATATATGTATCTTTCTTTGTGACAGTATAAAGACCAAACACGTATGCCGATTTTGATAATCCTTACGTCAGTCAATTGTAGTCTCAACCTTGCGAATAACACTAAATACATGACAGTAAATTAAATTCAATATGGTGATAACGAGACGCAAAATAGTAATAAGAAAAAAATGTCGACAAAACCGTATCTGTACCTGCCTGTAAAGGTATTAGACCTTTACAGGCAGGTATGTACATAGGTGTGACAATGCATTTGTATATTATACTTTTAATATATAATATATAATCTGAATATCGGCAACGGGGGCGATAAATCGATCTAGCTAGGTATCATTTTTAGAAAACGTCGTTTAAAAAAAAATCAAGCCAAGTTCGGTCAACCAGGTACCTATAATTATCATTTTAGCTAAAATTAGTTATTACATCCTAATGAAATCTTCTTCTATCTTTCTTCTTCTTCTTTTATTATACTTACTTAGGCACATGCTGTATCTCCCTATCGTAACGCAACTAATTATCATGTAGTGTAAAATGTTACAGTAGTTTCATGTATAATAATTATTGACGAGAATGTACGATTGTGAAGTTGTGGAGCAACTTGCATTTTGAACGATTGCAGCCCAAAATAACCAGTTGACTAACAACGAAGAGATGCAATTTCAGAAAAGATAAGTCAGAACTGTAACGTATTAGCATTGTACCAAATCCATAAATATTTGCAAAGAAGAAGTGCGCCCGGCTGTGTGCAGCCGGGCGCACTTCTTCTTTATCGGTACATAGAAAGCTGAAGAGTTTGTTTCTCCGGTTGAAATAATCTCAGAAATATCGATAATCTATTGGTTTGAATTGAAATATTGGCTATATGCTATAGCGTAATGTTATATATGTATAACATTACCAGGTGGGTATATATAACTACCAGAGGACTTTATTTTATACTACCTGGTAGTTGTACATACTGTTATATATTTAAATGTTGATAAACCTTCACGATTTCTTTATGAAAATATATATATTACGGGTCTTAATCGCGTTAAAATTTGAGGTAAAATACCTCGTTTATTGCCCGACGTTTCGACCGTATTGCAACGGCCGTGGTCACGGGTGGACTCTACCCGTGACCACGGTCGTTGCAATACGGTCGAAACGTCGGGCAATAAACAAGGTATTTTTCTGTATGTATAGTTATACCAGGTAGTCTATCTATGTATATCTATACATTATAATAAAATTGTAAATTTCACGTGTCTGTACATGGCCGAACATAGTGAAAAAAAATATTGGGAAATGTTCGAAAAGAGTATTTAAACACATTCCTACATTTTTAGAAATGTCTGTCTGTCTGTCTGTCTGTTTGTTTGAACACGCATCACGCAAAAACTACCAGACAGATTCGGTTGAAATTTTGTATGTGTATTCTAATAAGTCTGGATTAACATATAGGCTATAATTTATCACGCTATTTCCCATAGGAGCTAAGCAATAACGGATAATGTCTGTAGCTATTTATCGTCATAAAACAATAACTACTTGACGGATCTTCATGAAAATTTGCAGTTTTATTGTAAATACTATAGGTCATTACTTACACTGAATCATTACGCTATAGTCTATGGGGAGCGAGCAGCAACGTATGTTTGGTCGAACCATTATGGTTATTAATTTTTTTTCCTTCCTCCCATTTTTTTTGTTTAATTTAATATAAAATCATCAAGTCTTAAAAGAAACTTATCCAGTTTTGAAAATAGATTGCGTTTAAATACAAATTAAAATGAATCAGGAAAATTGATTTAAAAAAAAAAACTGAAATTCTTACGTAGAGGGATATGATTATATGATGATCTTAATTTGCGACAGGTTGGTACACCCATTTTTTAATTCACCTATGTAGACATTATAAAAGAATATTTAAATCTTCTAAAGTGAGTGAAAAAAAAATTGAATTAAGTTTAGAAATAGTATTTAAACACAAAAAAGATATCTGAGTATATCTTTTAAAAACGTTTGAATGTTGTCTGTTTGTTTGAACACGCATCACAGTACCGCGGGAATGCAATTTTTAAAAACAGGATATTTTTTAAAAACATCACTAGCCCTATTTTGCGGGGGACTTTACAACACGGACACAAAGTGGGTGTACTTTAGACTCGAAAAAGCTGAAAGCATAGGATTTTTTATAATTTGTCTTCTAACGGTCTGGCGCTATAAACTTTGTCGCCCTTCATTTTGCTGCACTGGGCATTTGCTTGGCTTGCCCTGCCATAGGTCGGGCTCTGCTTAAAGCTAGGCCCTAATATCCATAGATGCCACAGAGTATTGTGGAGCATGTTTCCAATATGTTTTAAACAGAAGTTAAATTGTAATTTAAACTACCTTAACATAAACCCAACTTCCACGCGAACGAAGTCGCGGGCACAGCTAGTATGAAATAAAGTCGCTTTCCGCTGTCTGTAGGTACGCTTAGATCTTGTAAACTACGCAACGGGTTTTAATGCGTTTCTTACTATCATTTAGATAATTTCTTCCGGGTGGTTTATATGTAGGTTTAATAAATATTGTGTGTAGATAGAGAAAAAAACTCCGTGCGAAGCCTGGGCGGGCCGCTAGTCCATTATATTGATTATCTGGTTGGTAACCAGATCTAAACACTAGAATTAAAAGGTAATTTTAATCGGGCTAAGTTTTGAAACTACAAGGTGATATGAAGCGAGCCTTGATTGATACATTACTTCAAAGGAACAGCCTGTCTAGATCGTGCTGCCGATTTAATAAATTATCTTGTAAGTAATTGGTCGGCATGAAAAGTGCGATATATGAGATCACTTTATTTAAAAAGATGCTCTATAATCTTTAGAGGCATCAACTCTAAAGATTAAAGAGTAGCCAAATAGGCTCTTATAATTTATCATTATGAACTACCTGCAATGATTACATTACTTACAAACTTACAATGTTGTTTTATGTAAAAAGGTAGTATAGGTTACAAACGCTCAGCCAGCGGCACCTTAGATTCTAGACAATTGACCAAGTGTTTATATGTCAGTGTCGCATCGCATTTCATTTTTCTTATTTTCGCTCGTGATAATTAAATCATGCCACAGTATAGATATTTTTATTGTGATCATGCTTTCCTATTATAACGACTTTTTTTAATAGTGTTACGTTACAATATATAAGCTATCTATGTGTGCATTAGTTTGCCGTTTTTAAAGTTATTTAAGTGACCTATTTACACCTCTTTAATTAAAACATCATTGATTATTTAACTATATATGAATTTGTCAAGACTAGCCCACTTAGTTAAGTCATGAAATTACTAGAAGAAAACAAAACATTTGCTGGTTAAAATACTGTTATTTATTTACTTGTTATGAATAAGGGAGCTGGTGTATATTTTTCCTTCTCCTAAAATCTTAAATTGTAAGAAACTTTACAAATAAGCAATTAACGGGTACACACTTCATGATTTAAAGCTGCGTTATTGTTGTATCACACAAGGATGTGAAAGAACGAATCAACTATATGTACATTTAAATGGCGATTTCTCCGACAACAAAAGCGTATTTCTCAAATGAAAGAGAAAGATAAGTTTTAATTGCTTCACTTTTATCTTCGAAATCATTGTTACAATTTATTCAGTTAAAACGGAGTGTGCAAACAAGGCAACGATCCGTGTCTTCACTCATAAGTCGTGTGTTGTACGCTCTGTTTCCTTGGCCGACGGTTATATAATACTAGCTGATTTGTATATGAATTCATGCAAATTAATACAGACCAATTGGTCTCGGTGACCTCTCTGTCAAAACAAAAAATACCACAGTTATCTTAACTTATAATATACAATTATATGATGTGATGGGAAACTGAGTCGGAATTATAGGTACATAATACATAACCTAATACACAACTAAAAGAGTCATCATAACATATTTCTACGTCGTGCGCCGTTAGCGTGACCCCAGCAGAGGTCATTATGAAATTAAAATACGAAACTTAATTAAAATTTATATAAAAAAAACATGTAAAGTCATGACGTTGATGTAGAAAAAAACTCACACATTTATGTAATAAAGTTTAGAAGTAATTAGTGAACTATATCTATCAAATAGTGTGACCCATTACGTGGCAGTGAAAAATTAGCGGGAAATGATCAGCGCGGGTGTTCCGCACGGGTGCGCCGGCGCCGATGCTTGGATAAAACACACCATATTTCCTGATTATACACTCTCGTACTAGGAAGTTCATTGAAAATTAGCAATTACTACACTATGTAAGTGGGTAGTATATAATATTCAAACCTATAACAATGATGTAGAAACTACTGAAGTCATTGATGAGATTACTTTTATTAGTAGGTAGGTACAGGTTTTATACTTTTAATGATATATCATTCCTCTGTTAAATTTGTTTCAAAAACTTGTAAAACAAGCCTGCAAGGTGCTAAGCTGGTTGTTTGGCCATCAATATGAAAGCTGCTATATATTTATCGATGCCCGACTAAAAAGAAAGAAATGACTAGTCGTCCCTTTCTAACACGCTTTCGTCGACGCTGGTGGCTGCGACGGCGACGCCGAGGCGGCAGCGGTGCGGAGCGCGACACTGAGCGCAAGTTAGTTTTCAGTGATCACGCGGCGGCGGCGCTCTCTGCCGGCGACCTCCGAAGTTTCGCAACATTTCCTAGTGCTAGTGATGTGCTAAACTAATCCGAGTATCCGCCGGAAGTCCACGGCGAGTAGCGAGTAGTGTGACGTCACCGGGAGTCTCCGCAAGGGCATCGCTCCGCCGATCTCTGCAGGTGAATACGATCAATTAAATCTGTGGATGGTGGCTGCGGTCGCGCAGTCGCACGCTGCGGCCGCAGCTCGACATCCTTGTCCTCAATTAAAACAATTTACGGCAGTTCTTGTTTAAATATTACAATTGTTGTCCCGATTTGTATATTATTGTGGCAATAATTATGTATGTAATTTATCACCTACTCGTACTTGAACCGAAATATCAATCATTGTTGATCTTTGCAGCAGCACTGTATAAAATCTATAAAAGGAGATAATTATATCTAGTAATTAGTTTAACAATGCTTGCTTGTCGACGAAACAATGTTGCGCTAAGCCTATGTTCCGTAGTTAAGTATAAATGTCTGCAATAGTGAACGTTTACTAGTTAGGTATGGCAGGTTTATTGCGATATATATCTATCAAATGCTTTAAATTAAAGCTAATTTATGCAGGTGCTTATTTAAACCACAAAATATGACTTCAACATAGATCAAGTCATCTTGGTTATTACTATTAGGTAGGTACACACGCAAAAATACCCTTGAAGTACACACGCTAAAATCTTATATCAATTATCTAGCTATCTTTAACTTATTTTCTTACAATTGACAGTTATTTATTTGCCAACATTTGAAAGGGTAAACGTACATAAGTACATACAAAAACAAGAACTTTGCTACTAGAATGGTGCTTTTTTTCGAAGTATAAAAACTAACAATCTAACTATACCTTAGCAAAGAAGAAGTGTCGATCTCTATTACCTACTGGATGTCACTTTCAATGACTTTAAAATTGCCATGTTGTATTAAATTAGCATGTTGCCTGTATCCTCTTCTGTAATTTTTGTAACTTGATGCCCCCATCCACACCATAGAAGGCTAATTCATTTAAAACTTGATTATACCTACTTTATGTTCTATGGTTATTGCTTGCGTGAGTTTCATGGTGTAATGGTTGCTGCATCTTACTGGCATAACTGTATATATACAAATATATTGTAAAAATTGGCATTTAAAATAGTGGCCATGAGTTTTTATTGCCAAGTTCTTTTCTCACTGCTTTACTCTTGCAAACTTGGCATTAAATGTAGAACCATTCTATTCCAAATTTTGTATAACGTTCATAAGCGTTGCATTTTGTAACCTAAGTGAATAAAGTACATTGACTTTGCCTCATAAGCCTACTTTAATAACTATTCGTTTGGCGAAGCTAGTGCCAAATACTCATAGCAACTAAATTATAAATGTCCCATTCGGTCACTGTCTCTTTAAGTTTAATAGTATCTACAGATATTACCTATAGTGTTTTGAACTCGGCGGCTAGTATACATAGACAAACACATAAACAGGCAGAGGATGTTTTGTTAAACATTGCTTCAAAGCGAGTACGTAAGTATAAAAATCGGCGCGCGACCGTCGACTGATAGTTTACTTTGTCACAGCGTGTCAAGACAAACTGACCGCAGCCGGAGCTAATATGATTTAATCAAACTGTTGTAAGTCTGTCCCGAGATTAGATCTACTTGGTTGTTTTGTAAGAAAGCCATGGGTTCGAGACTGTCGTAACTTGGTCCATAGCTTATCGTGTCTACGTAACCTGTTTTCGCCGTCTGGAGATATCAGCTTACTTAAGTTATTGTAGTCTATGGAACAGAGTCGAGGGTATTTTGTATAAAAAAAAGCGGCGGTAGCCTAATATCTAAGGCATCATTATACCACCGGCGTGAACCCATTCCTAACACAAGCCTGTAAGCTTAGCTGGAGGGTTTAACAATTCCGCATTGCTTGCTTTTTTTTTTTTAATGAAACGACGAGCATGCCGTGATCCTGATGGTAAGCGTCACGAGTCACCCTTAACAGTATCGGTGCCTTTGTTTGGCAAAGATCTGAATGTCACCGCACGGCGCTCATTTGAGATATTAGTTCATTTTGTCCAGTAATTATAGAGTCACATTATTTTTGGCATCCCTATAATTTATAGTTACAAATAACCGTATTCAGCAAGACATATTTTTGTGTCGAGTTACCTCAGAAAAATGTTAACCCTTCCTCATAAAATTGAGTTTTAATAAACATGTAGACGATGAAGAACCTTGTACGAACATCGGCATTTCATTTGTTTATGAGCATAAGTCATTAGCGTGCAGTAGCAACAAAATGTTACAACACAATAACTACAAATTACTATAAAAATATTACATCAAATATATTTTTTTAGTATCTATAGGTACGTAATAATCGTGTTCATCGATTTATATTAAACGCCATAATATATCTATCATAGGTTTGTAATGGCTAAAATTAATCATATCTGCAGAATTGATAACTTGCTTAGTAAATACTCGTAAATATTCTTCATGTTTGTATAAAATGCCGATATCTACCTATTTTTCCCTCTCGGTAATTCTATAATAAACTAAGTAAAATATTAATAAATTGTAATTGTGTCTCTATCAACTACATAGGTATGTTAACAATTCCTTGCAAAATAAGTTACGACTAAGTGCATCTTACCTTTGAAACATTGCACAACGCACCTCATAGAAACAACAAATTGCTGATAACATACAAACATCGGTCGTAATCAAACTAACTGTGGCGAAACATCAACAAAGGATATAAATGAGCTACATTTCTATTTAAATATGGGAAGCAAACTAAAGAATTACTACTTACCGAAATCTATACTAATATTATAAAGCTGAAGAGTTTGTTTGTTTGAACACGATGATCGCAGGAACTACAGGTCCGAATTGAAAAATTATTTTACTGTTAGATAGCCCATTTGTTGAGGAAGGCTATAGGCTATGTAACATCGCGCTGCAACCAATAGGAGCGGAGCAGCAACGAAAAAAGTTTCAAAAACGGGGAAAATTTACGCAGACGAAGTTGCGCGGGTCAGATAGTAAATAATAAATACAGGTTGAAAACTATGGAGCCTGGGACCTAAGTCAGTCACATCATAGAGTTACGTTCTTAATTATTATTAGAGACGAGTAAAATGGACGATATCGCAATCAGTACAATGTTTTAAATAATCGTGTTCTCATAAGCTCTACCATACATTGGCTTGACACTCATGCCCTTACAGTTAATACCCTAAAAATAAACTTTATCACCTGTTCGCTCTGCGCCATAGCTCAACGAAAATCACCCATTGTTTTAAAAACAATCTCTTAACATACACAACTCGATACCGATTGTTATTTTCATCACTCACACAGTACACCAAACTAAATTCTTAGGCATAATCCTCGATAATCGTCGACGACCTTCTTAAATTCAAATCACTCACCAATACTCTAAGCTAGCTTATTTTAAGTCTGAGATTTGACTGTTTTGGCCAATGTTTATAAAAATCCTATTCAAAAATAAATCCTACAGGTAAACAACAACATAAGACATAAGGTGAAACATAAGACTAATGGAAAATTCACGCAATTGCTCGAAATATCAGTTCAAATGACTCACTAGGTATTTGTTAGTATTTTTTCCACCCATATTTTAAATCATACTCAACCATTATATTGTGCATTGCACATGTTACAGTTTATTTATATTTAAATTATGTAAATACACGTAACAGTAATTACTCTTAAAAACATTTTATTGACGCTACTGAACCGTTTACGGACCATTTTCTCACGCAACTAAAATTATATCTTAAATGCTAAGACTCCAATCTCTCACAATCTTCCTTAAACGCTGAGAGCTTTAAGTTGCTTTAACACCTAATAATATTGATCTGAAGCAAAACCACAAGCAGATTTGAGCTCCACGATGACATAAACTAGATGTAAATTATTATAAAACGTTTTGTTACTTATGGCAAATTAAGTTAATAAATATGAATTCGTAGAGATTTTTATTTAAATTGATGTGTACTTACCAATATGTTTTGTTTCTACGAAAGAACATGGTCGCCAGAATTTCGCTTGTCTAGTCAGGTTCTGCTGGGTTTTGTCGAGAAGTCTTTGTGTAACTTCTTTCTCTTTGCAAGAAATGTTATGGAAGCAGTTGTATTTTACAATCAACCTTAAACTTTCGAACAGGTTCCAACATTCCTACAGCACGGGGCGGGCACGGGCCGAACAAATTAAATAAAAAACACAAACCATGTACTACATCTACATTTAACCTTTCGATTTGATAAAACGTAAATATTGTTACTTTTAATACGTGAAAGTTGACCTTTACCTCACCAATTGTGTTCAAATTATACGACCGCCGAAATAAACCATATCGACACGAACATCAATAACCTAACCTCTGACCTAGACTTTTTACAAATTAATCTACTATTCTCGCCGCCGATATCAAGCTGCGAATTATTGTTTAAGGGTAGGTCAGTATGAGAAGTATTGATAATAAACTGCAGTATGTGTTTCTGCATAACATTTACAACTCTATATAAATCTGATAAGGACGATGTTTGTTTGTTTTAAAGCAATGTCGCACCTAGCCTCTTGATTGTGCGTACGTTGTATTGTGTCAGTTCTTTTCACTCCGTCCAGCCCATACTCTCCCAGAAGCCCAGCATTCCCCGCAGGTTACTGCAGGCTTCAGGGAGGGATGACGGTGTTTTTAGGAACTGTGCTTGGTGTTCGGCCACACTGGTACGTCTTTTCCATGATTACGTGCTTGAGCGTTTCCTCATGTTCCATGCATCCTCTGCACAATGGGATATCTGTGGTATGGGTATCACTCAATGGTGTACAGGTGCTTGTTGAAGGGACAGTCGCCCGTTAGGATGTCTATTGCTTTTCTCAGGTTGTCCCTGTTTAGTCTGATTACATTCCGAGTGTACTTACTGGGCACTATTGGAATCGCCTCTTTCGTTTGTCTGCAACCGCTGTTTTTTTTTCGGTTTAGGCTTAGTAATGGATGTTCATTTTAGAGCCCGGTCTCGCTAGCTCGTCCGCCGCGTCCGTCGTGTTCAATTGAGTTGCTGTGTCCCTTTATCCATTGCAGGGTCACCTCATTTTACTGGGTAATGGAGTGACCCTGCTAAGGACTACAGCTAAGGTCAATATTTAAATATCATCAGCAAAAAGCTCAAACAGTTCATCGCCTATTTTAAAAAGACGCTAAAAGTGTCCACCGGGGTAACTTACTTTAAATCAGTCTAATAGATATTTTGGTGTTTACTGGCTTGGCAAAATTAGTCTATACCCCAGTGTCACAGTCCAACTCATAACAGATGTAATTTATTTAAAAACTCTTCAAGTGTCAATTAGACAGTATTATTCAGACAGGATTTCTGTCAGGATTAAATCTGGTAGGATCCGAATAGTCCGTGATTACCTCAAACCGGACATTAACCAACAATGCAGTCCAATCTATATACTCTATGACATAAACACTTGGCTTCTGGAGCTCGAACAATAACTCTGCCGTCACCTTTGTTATGTGTTTACTCTTTGGTATTCTGTCCACACTGAACGGGGAAAGACTATGACAATGCATTCGTACCTTTCTATGGTAATAAACTGTCCATATGACCAACGGCGTACACTAAACACGTGCGTGTCTTTTTAAGTTTTCACATAGGTACCTGCCGTTATTTGTGTCATAACTTAAGTATTTAGAAGGTAAGAAACTTTCTCTTTGATTGATTTTCCTTGTTACTCAAATCAAAATTAGCGACAGCTGAATAATTTAAGGTAAATTACCTTGTTTATTGCCCGACGTTTCGACCGTATTGCAACGGCCGTGGTCACAGGTAGACTTGCAATACGGTCGAAACGTCGTAATATATATAATTTTATAATGTGTACAAATCGCGAAAGTTTATCAACATTTATGGGTTTTCTGTTGTTTTTGTTTCATGTTTACATCGATATATCTACTCAATAATATTTTTCAATGGAATTTGTCCGAAAATGTTGTTACCTCTTATTTGATTAACTTGTTTAGTTTCCTTTTAATTTCACTATATAAACTACTACCCTGATTTTTTTGACATACCTAACATCCACCATTTAGCTGGCAGGGGACACTTGACTCTAACAAAAATTTGCACCTTTAAGCTTAATATTTTACAAACGGATCCCTAAATCTAAAAACCGTCTTCTCAACCCCTAAACGTTTTTAAAAGACCTATCTAATGATACCTCTCACGAGGGGGTAGGAGGTACCCCAAAAAAATTTACCATAAATTATTCTTTCACTTTATCGGAGTAAGTAATATTGTATCTATGCAAAATTACAGCCTCCTAGCACTAACATTCTTTGAACAAAGGTGCGGACGGACGGATTGGCGAAACTATAAGGGTTCCGTTTTGCCATTTTGGCTACGGAACCCTAAAAAGGTAGTCATTACCTTGACATTACTAACTAGGATAAATGAATAAAGCACATTATTGTCGCCATCTTAACATTTAGATAATTATCATCATGCCATTCCTATCCACTATCATCACTTCAACGTGTAATACAACATTGTAACACCCTCCATTAGATATGTCGTAACGTAAAGATTTCTGCTGCGTTTGTAACGCCCGCCAACTTAATTATTAGATAAGCATGTATTTAAACCTTTTAATAAAAGACTAATCAACCGTCCGCCTACTGAGATGCTTTATTAATGAAGTTATTCAAAACCCTTTGTTTTAATGAGAATGGGGCTCTTTATTGAGTTCAAAGTAATTAAAATATATAGTCGTCTGGTTGTTACAAACTTTCGTAAGTTATTTGTCTCAAAGACGTAGGAGATTAATGTTTCAAGCCACTATACGAACCGAGGAAAATCGTTACATGAATTAGAAGTGTACAAGGTCATAAAAACATTTATTTAAAGTAAACTAGCTGACCCGGGCAATCTCGTCTGCGTCAATTTTCCCCGTTTTTACAACATTTTTCATTGCAGCTCCGCTCCTATTGGTCGTAGCGTGATGTTATTTATAACCTTTTCCATCCTCGATAAATGAGCTATCCAAGAATAAAATATTTTTTCAATTCCAACCAGTAGTTCCCGAGATAAGAGTATATATAGAGTCTTCCCGAGAACAAACAAACTCTTTAGCTTTATAATATTAGTATAGATTAAAACGGTACTGTGTCAATTACATGAATCAGATTGAATATTAAAATTTATGAGATTTTCAATTGAATTAATTTTCAATAGATTTAATGAATAGGGGATAAGTTTGCATTTTTCTCACCTGGGAGATTTCATGTCATTATTTTTTAGTTCCACTCGTGTAACTTAAGTAGATGTCCTCGACAGCTGATTGTATATTGTTTTTTCTGATCAAATCTTTCAACAATAGTGTGGAGTCTTAGAGAGTAGCGCGTGACTAGAGCTGGCTATTGTGCATGAGCAATATGTCTGTTGCCTGTTCACACAATCGCGTCACAAATTAGATAGGTACAGACAACCGGCTCCCTACAAGGAACTAAAACGGGCTTACGCGCATATATACGTTCATATACACAGATCTCGGTTAAACTCAGTGAAATCGTTAACCGAAATAACGCACACTGATATCGCCTTACGTATGCTTAGATTTTTTGTTGAGCTATGAGCTGGGCTTTTGTTTACCTATGTATTTTGTGACTGCGTGTTCAGTTTCCTAAACAATGAGTTATAGTTTCACACGTACGAATACCAAGACTAACCACCACATAATATGCTCAATACTTGTCTATGTATATAACATACATTATTTGCATGTTACTAAACAAATACAGCTTTTTATTTACACACGTGACGCTATTATCATCACGCCCTGTCGTGTCAATATTGAAGAATAAATTTCGAAATATTTTAGCAATATAATTTGCAATAGCAGTAAAACAAATATTTTGCACGTATATCTAGTTTCTACGAACTCATTCTATAAATGAACTGCCCTTATACCTCATTCTTCAGCGCTGTTTATTGGCCATTTTCAACCGACTTCAAAAAGGAGGAGGTTCTCAATTCGACTATTTTTTAAATGTTTGTTACCTATTACTAGCAGACGGATGGACCGATTTTAAAAATTATTTTAGTGTTTGAAAGGAATACTTCCAGATAGGTCCAATTGTCATCAAAGTTTGGATCTGATGATGAGATCTTGGAGAAATCGAGGGAAAATGGGGAATATAGTATTTTGGGCATATTTTGTTGTAATTCGTGCATTTGCTCTTAAAAAACAGCATTGAGCGAAATGGAACTGACATTAAATAGTTCTGCTGGCCATATGTGGACCAGCGGAACTATTTAATAATAAATATTGCGGGTTGCGATCTAAGTACCGTGTTTGATACCTGTTTCTTCGCCTCCGTTAAATCATATAATAGAACTGATAGTCTAGTATCAGGTGAACTCCTCAAAAAACAATGGCCTTGTATCGCAAAACGCAACATATTGTAAAAAGAAATGAGCAGTTTAGATTATGCTATTGTAACATAAATCAACTACAAACCAATACACTAAAAAGTGAATATATTTTTTTTTACAAAAATGTATAATCCGACTTCCAAAATAAATAAAAGGTACCTAAAAAGCACAAAATAAAAATAATATCTATAATATCTTGGGACATATCTTGGTGCCAGGAAATATAGTTTAATGTTTTAGACATCAACTACAAAATGTTGAATTATTTTTTGCTTTTTAGTTACCTTATGTTTATTTTGAAAGTCGGTATTTATTTATTTGTAAAAACTTTTTATATATACCATACAACTCATACCTAGTTGTATTCACGCACCTCATATTTACAAGAGGCCTTAGTTCTCAGCTTCTTCAGTCTGTTGTATTCCGCTGACTGAGAGGAACAAATACAAATGTTGGGTACAGTAACTTCCACTACAATAACTAAGTAGTATTCAAAATCAGAGCTGAAGCATCTATGATTTTGCTAGCTTCCGTCATCGCCTCCAATCGATCTACGCCTATAGTGCATTTTTTGCACAATAGATGTAGATTAATTTTGCAACCCCAACGCCGCAGTTATATTTGCAAAGTTCTTAGCTTATGAAAATGGAACTGTAAGATTCCATTGCATTCACTGCACCTAAATACAAAGCCACATGCAGGTCAAGTTAAGACAAATTGTATAAAAATAAATAACCAGTTTACTCAGTCACAAAACTGCCCCTAGAAACAAGAGCGACAGCCGGCTTAACAACTAGTCTGGAATGTAGTTATTTCAATAATATACTATAATGGAAAGGATGACGTTATTGACTAAAGAATTATTTCGGGCAAGGCCGGCTGATCGATGTAGTTGAACACTCTTGCGCAAATATCGCTTAGGTAGGGGCTAAGTATATAAGTTCCAAAAACATTACCCTCCTTTTGTCGCCGTCGGGTAAAAAATAAATAAGGAGACAATGCCATTTTATGTCCTGACCTGACCCTAGACAAATGGCATAAACTCTAGTCTCATATTAAAAATGTTCTTATTAGTGGTTTTGCGCTCCCAACGACGTCTTTCTATTCGATAAAAGTTTATGCCACTTGTTTAGGATCAGTTCAGGACATGAAATGGCATTGTCACCTTATTTTTTTTTTACCCGACTGCGACAAAAGGAGGGTAATGTTTTTGAAACTTATATATTAAGACAGTTAGGTACTAGCTGTTGTCCGCGATAGATTTCTTTTTAAAATTTTATAAAAGAAATCTATCCCACAGGAACTATCTACCGGGATAAAAAGCCTACGTGTTTTCTCCAGTTCCTACGTGTTATCTCCAGTTCCTACGTGTTTTCTCCAGTTCCTACGTGTTATCTCCAGTTCCTACGTGTTATCTCCAGTTCCTACGTGTTTTCTCCAGTTCCTACGTGTTATCTCCAGTTCCTACGTGTTATCTCCAGTTCCTACGTGTTATCTCCAGTTCCTACGTGTTTTCTCCAGTTCCTACGTGTTTTCTCCAGTTCCTACGTGTTATCTCCAGTTCCTACGTGTTATCTCCAGTTCCTACGTGTTATCTCCAGTTCCTACGTGTTTTCTCCAGTTCCTACGTGTTATCTCCAGTTCCTACGTGTTATCTCCAGTTCCTACGTGTTTTCTCCAGTTCCTACGTGTTTTCTCCAGTTCCTACGTGTTATCTCCAGTTCCTACGTGTTTTCTCCAGTTCCTACGTGTTATCTCCAGTTCCTACGTGTTATCTCCAGTTCCTACGTGTTTTCTCCAGTTCCTACGTGTTTTCTCCAGTTCCTACGTGTTTTCTCCAGTTCCTACGTGTTAAATTTCATCCAGATCCCTTAAGCCGTTCTGACGTGATTGAGGAACGACGAAACATTTCAACACAAATTTTCGCCTTTATAATAGTAGTACTTTCGCATTTATAATAAGTAGTGTTATATCTGCGAGGTTAAACAACAGTCCATAGGTGGGTGACCGTTTTAAGAACCGCTTTTACCGTCTCTTCTCTGCCTTATAGAGCACGTTGAACCGACGGTCCTGTGCCTATTCTCTCCCATCGGGTTATGAGAGGGGGGGAATAGAGAGTACGCTTATGTCTGTGCCTACACTCGCGCAATATAATATCTTCTGCGTAGTTGGCTAGTATCTGAGATTGGCCGCCGCAATAGTAATGATAATATAATCTTTAGCACTCTCTACAGGTGGATAAAATTGTTATTCTGAGTATTACATCATGTGAAAATGTCATTGGATTCGTCTCGAAAGTGGGATTAACATATGGCTTTAAAAACTTCAGTCATTTAATTTTAAGCAATCGGGTTTTCATTTTTACCATAAATGTTTACTTGATACTCTTTTCCTCCGATTACAATAAAGGGATTGGCACACTGCCACGCACTACGCTGCGGGATCGAAGATCGCGCCTATATACGGGGAACATGCGCCCTCTCACGTTTTCTTGTTAATCTGATAGAGAGAGATATAGAGCAATTACGCCACGCACACCGAAGCGTTGTACGTGGCAATGTGCCAACCCCCTAAATGCATGTTAATTCCGTTATCCTTGGAACGCAGCATACTTAAATTGTTGAGCGCAAGTAATCCTCTAAAATGTACGTACTTTTGAGTGTCGTTACGAAAGCTTGTAATTTATTCCGCGGTCGTCATGTCCATAAATGTTAATCTCGGGTCTAATTCAAATTTGATAAAGACCGCATTTAAAACCGCGTTAAGTTTAAATAATGATCCTAAAGTGCGAAAATGAATGAAATATTACCACTTCACGTTCCTACCTAATTATTTTTAGTAAGTATACACAGTAAATGTTTATGAAATCTAGTTTAATGCTGTCTATTCTGAAAATCATTACTTATTCTTTACCAAAAGACCCTTTATCTCTGCAGGGTCCTCTATAATTGGCGCATGCGCGGTGCGCTCAAAGATGTCAGCCGCGCATGCGCGTTGATGCATTTCTAAGCGCAGCTCTCTTTTTACTATTATGACAAGATTTTGACAGTTAGCACGGGCTTGCCGCGAAAACGGAAAAAAAGAACGTGAAACCCTGAACATGTTATACCTCTCCCAATTCGCGTCACTGTTAGGTACACTTCCCCCTACTGACCACTCATTTTTGGCGTACCCAATCATTTTTCGACGAGTTCATAATTTCAGGGGGATTTTAGGCCAAATATATACAGTGCACCTTATTGCTATTTCAGGGGAGTGGGGGGATTTCAACCTAAAAATCTCATGACTAACCATTTTAACTCTACAAAACTATCGAAGAGTCATTCTTAAGAATATAATTTAGTGTTAAGTGGGTTAGCCTTACGCAAAGGAGTGTTACTTATTGAAATATGCACATGACAGATTTACACATGTTTATTTTTTATGTCTAATGTTTATACTATTGAGTAAATACTTTCGACTTACAATTTATGAAAGCTATTAGGATAAGTAAATACATAGTTGGCATACACTTTTACTACTGTAAATAACAGTAAACAGTTCAGGCATTCTAACATTCAATAATACTACCTAATACAATGTTATGACTTGCGAATGTTTTCTCTCATTATAAAGTTATAAAAGAAGAGTTTATATATTTGTTTGTTCTACTATGAAGATACTAGGCCGATTTTGATACAATTTGGTATGTAGCTGGAGCTTGAAGTTTTTTATTCAAGAGGCCAAAATCATTGAGAAAAAGGCCAAAAGTGCACTTAAAAGCAGAACGAAGGCATGAATGGAATGAATGAAATGGTGATCAAGATCAATTGTAGAATAGTACCTAATATAAATACGTACACCATTTATCACAGGAGAAACATAAGCAATATTAAAATAACTGTAATAAGTAAATTTAGAACAAAGTGTCCACAAGTACCTAGTCCAATTTCTGCAAGTTTCACCATCAAAATTCATACAATAATGGACTCTTGGATGGAATCCCTTTATTAATCATATTAAAGCTACAAAGCATGGTGTTTAGCATGTCGTTATTTGAGTTGGCTTTGAGTATTCTGATGCAAGTTACTAAGTAATTGCAGAAATATCAATAAATTCTGTGTGTAACGTATTTACACGTCATGTTCCTGCCCATAAGACACAAATGCAGAACTTTCTGTAATCAGATCATGACTGAACGAAGTCAAAAAACCGTCGTAGGCTTGGCCGAACACGGCGCAACTATTACTCATCCAGAGCCGAACAACACATTTAAGCCTTAGTGGAACGCCTAAACTAGTTTTAGAACATGTTCATCATTCTTCGACTTTATTCAATAGGTACTGTATGGTGTACCTACATATGTACATCTCCTGAAATAAGGACATCTGCCACAAAATACCGTACAAAATAGAGCACAGAAGGTGACCGGTTACCTTCTGTACTCTATTTTGTGGCAGATGTCCTTACGTTATTTTACGTACCGTGCTCGAGCAAAGCACTCAATGAAATAATTTACAGACAAAGAACAACAAAGCACATTGCCTGGAATGTGTTCAGAGAATCCGTGTCCATGTGCAACATCTACAGGGTAATTTTTATACTAATAACCTCCCGCTCTAAATAACAAATTTACCCTTTACCACCTACCACCCACTTTAGTCACAAAACGATTTACCACACATATGTGAGACCCTGGAGTAAAATCGATGTTTCTTTGTCAGTTTGAGGGCCTAAACCTTACAATTAATAATGATTCTACTCCAGTAAAATAATATGTCGGTGATTAAGGTCATAACTCCAAAAGCAAGTTAGGTGATTAAGGGTAGATTACGCGAAACAGGGTTCGACTCTCTCAAAAATTTATATAGAAAACCTAAATATTAGGACACGAAAAAAATTGTGTCACTAGTCAAACAGTTTTTCTAGTAGATGCTATAAAGAAATTGAAGGATATGTCTTAATATGATCCCGCAAATAAATCTTGAAGTTGCGGAAAAATGCAAAAACGAGCATTTTCGTATTGTCATAGTCGTGGCGTTCGTAATCTAACATATGTACGAACGAATATTCTACTTTATTTTGACCAGCGCTCCTGCGCACTGTGAAGTAATGGTTTTGTGCGGAAGAGCGAGGCCGGCGATCGTGTTGCTGTGTACATACGTAGCGCTAAATAAATAATTATCTCAGTGTAATGCCCCCTTAAGTGTTAATTTATTATATATTTTCCAAAACTGATATTACACAGTTATTAAGAGTTATGTAAAGAAGCTACGAGCGGGAGGATAATAGTATATTAAAAATCATCATCTATGTGTGTTGCTGGAACGTGTTGTACTAAGGTTACCTTTTGTAGATACTCTCGATATTTTATGCAGCTGTTATCGATCTCTCGTTCTCATTTCGCCACCTCAGTTGCATGCATCTCCTTTACTTTATATACAGACGAATAAAATACAGTTATACGTCACACATAAATCTAGACTTTCAATAGGCATTCTCTTGGTATATCACGATTTGGTGTCGTCTCTACGTGTTGACGGATTAGGGTATAAATTACCAGTATAGATGTCGATTTGGTTGTATATCACATGAGTTATACTCATAACTTTGTGTCTCTTTTCAGTACAGTGCATAGGAAAAGGATAGAATATTTATCTCCGTTGATGTTTCATATGTTCTAGATGGTACTATTGTAATACATGTTTATTTAAATCGAATAATCAATATATCTACCTACATCTTTGGAAACATTCAAAAGAATTTCCGATTCCGATTCTAAAAATACCAATAACCTCTCACTAGAGTCTTGCTTATCACAAGTTAACTACTTTTTCTATGAGTTATACTTTTGCCATAAAATATTTGAATTTTAGTCATTATGAAGTTTTGGTAATCTTTACTAATATGAAGCTAGAAGCATCAGCTTGAACTGAAGAGTTTGTTTGTTTGTTTAAACGCGATAATCTCAGAAACTGAAAAATGTTACTGTTGGATAGCCCATTTATTGAGGAACGCTATATAATACGCTACGACCAATGGGAGCGGAGTAGCAATGTAAAATGCTGCAAAAACGAGGAAAATTTACGCTGACGAAGTTGCGCGGCTCAGGTTGTACCTACAAATATACGAGTAATTCAAAACTACAAGCGTTGGTCTTTCACCTCCCGTGTATCTTATACCGCAATGTATTTCCTGCTGTTTTGTGTCTCATAAGATCATTTGCATTTATAGCAAAAAAAATGTTGAAAAAATAAACTTAGGACTTTAACTTAACGTCAAAATTGTAAGGTGTAAGTAGGTTGTTTATATTTTTAAAATAACTATGTCAGTATCATCTTCGTTTTCTGTTAAATCGTGAATATAGGTATTGAGTACCTACTCGCAGTTTGAAGTCGTGACAATCCACATAATGCGGCTCTATCGAAGATCCATTAGCGTAATGAGTAATTATAGACGTTTGAATCGAGTGATTGTCCACATAGATCGGCGCGGGCGCAGGGTTCATACGCGAAGGCCGTCTTTTGCAACTATACACGTATAACATTTGAGTTCTAAGTAAGTCTGCTATTAGGATGCGGGAATATTCAAGGATTTGAATGTACGATGATTGTTTAATTAATATCTTGAGTACCTATACTTGCTTCATTTAATAATCTTGACTTGTTTGACTCTAAGTTTCCATTACTAGACTCTAAGTCTTATTGTTTCTTTTTCTTTTCAATTGTTAATTTCTACTTTAATGTACAAACTTAATGTTCACCATGTGCCTACGCCTAGACTCTGAATTTCATTTTATGGATCTTACAAAGGTTTGAAATTGCGGGTGTGGGTATAAAACCCTCGACCCTTGCACAGCAGTCATACCTAAGCTCATTACCATTGACCATTGCAAGAGCAAATAAAGCTATTGATTGGTCAGTTCTACGTATGTAGAACTGACCAATCAATAACAATATTTTACGCTAATAAGGCATACCTATAGGATAAATAATAATAATAATATCTTGGGGCAACTAACACAACGCTATCTGATCCCAAACTAAGCAGAGCTTGTACTATGGAAACCAGACAACTGATAAACATACTTATATATATCTAAATACATACATATTATAGATAAATAACACCCAGACACAGAATAAACCATCGTGCTCATCACACAAAGTTTTATCCTGGGTGGTGATCGAACCCACGACCTCTTGCGTAGCAGTCGGATACACTCCCACCGCGCCACAGAGGCATGATCTGAAAAAAAATGTTCGTCCACAATTTAACATGTTATAATATTTGTAATGCTGGCTGATTTTTATTATACTAATAACCTCCCACTCTTGGCGTCTTAACATTAGATACAGGTACCTACCAAATAACTCCGTATTATAATTTTTGACATATTAACCCTTCACTACCTACTTTTATCACTCAACCATTTACTACCTACACATGATGTTTCTTTGTCAGGTTGAGGGCCTAAAGCTTACAATAAACACTGATTTTACTTTAGTAAAATAGTCTGTAGTTGGTTGAAAAAAAAACGGGTAGCACTCTAGGAGTGTCGGCAGAAGTGAAACTTTTTAATATTTTGAAATGGTTAGGGAATTATATTTTTTTTTTTTTTTTAGATTTTTTATTAGTATAAAAGTACAATCATTTACGTGGTTAAATACAATATTCATCTATTACCGAAGTATAAAAATTACAATGACAACGACATGGCTACTAAATCAAAAATATGAAATCACAAATTAAAAAACGAAAATCAAAAAAATTAAATAAAAAAGGGAAGAAATAATAATTTGGACTCGAACCGGGGTCTTCTGGTTTCTACACCTCCCGACTTCTCACCTATCTTCCCATCGATCCACCAATCTTACGGTCACGTAATATTGACGCGAGGTTAACATTTTATACCCATACCAAAAAAGTGCACAACGCCGCTAAAGAAGTTTTCACTTCAAAAAGTGGTCGGTGATTAAAGGTAATATTTTCCTTATCTGATAAACAACTTATTTAGTATTTTGTAAAGAAACTACGAGCGGGAACTATTGTTAGTATATTACAAATCAGCCTATATAATCATCGAAATAAATACTATAAGTAAATGATGTGACACCACAATATAATGACGTCATAATAAATAAATGCAAACAAATCTGTACAAAGCGAATCATCTTGACGTTTCATAAAAAGATACATTCAAACACCCAATTAAAATACATAGTTTTCTAATATTTTTTAAACAATCTAAGTTCAGATAAGTCTTCCAAACAATGTTTAAAAACGAAGTAAAAGCTACATTATTATGATGTTGTCGTGGTTCACTATGTATGTAATATCGCGACACGTGCACATTTCTCACGATCCAGTATCAAGACGTGCGCCGACGCAATGTTTTGCTGTCGTGATCTAGAATAATCGATAAAACTCTTAAATAAACATTTATATTCAAATGTTTACGACGGTTGACGATATCTGGTCAAATAACGTGTTTTTAGTAGTTTAACACCTGTTTAAGTTTAGTTGAAAGCAGTTTACCAACGTTTTTTTGAGGTTCCGTATCCAAAATGGCAAAACGGAACCCTTATAGTTTCGCCATGTCCTTCGTCCGTCCGCACCTTTGCTCAGAGACTGTTAGTGCTAAGAGGCTGTAATTTTGAATAGATACACATATTACTTAAGCCGACAAAGTGAAAGAATAAAATCTTAAATAAAATTTTTTTTTAGGGTATCTCCCCTATATGTAAAGTAGGGATGTGATTTTTTTTCTCACTCACCCCATCGTGTGGGGTCATTAGATAGGTCTTTTAAAACCGTTTAGGGGTTGGCAAGACGATTTTTAAATTTAGGGATCCGTTTTGTATAATATTAGTCCGTTCGATTAGTAGTTCCGTAGTCCCCCACGGAACCCTACATTGTGCGTGGCCCGACATGCACTTGCCTGGTTTTTATTTTAATGGAGTTATGCAATATTTATATTAAACATATAATAAATCGTTAAACTAAATGCTTTACGATTTTGGAACTATGAATTCAATAGCTGTGACGGAAAGACCTAACTGCGGCCTATCAATAGCGAGAGCGTAACTGACAATCTAAATCGCACAGTGTGTTATGTGTGCAATGAACACATAACAGAAATTCGACAAACAAATAAGGGAAAGCAACGAGTTAAAAAAATGACAATTTGAACTCTATATCGATAATTCTATTCGACGATTCAGTTCCCAGTTATATTACATACTGACCGCCCCGGTTTCACATCTTTGGGTATAGTTTTTAACTCAATTTTTTTGTCACTTCAGTACCATTTTTGACGTGATAACGTCTTATAAACCGATGACGGTATGCACGCACAAAAAAATTGGCACGTAGCAACGGTCACGTTATTGATTGGTGCTAAGCAGTCACGTAGAAACGGTCTCATTATTGATTTGTTGCTAAGCAGTCACGTTATTGCCTGGCTGCTAAGCAGACACGTTATTGACTGGTTGCTAAGCAACTCGAATGGCGATTCCGCCTACTGATAGGCTGAAGTATTGTGTACACTAAAGCTGTGACAGGCATGGTTGTTTATTACAATGTCATCAATGTTTTCTTATGACGTTATCACCTAAAATTATCGTCCGTATACAGACTTTACAAGCATCGTAGCGGCGGTAGCTTAATGGCTAAGGCATCGGTCTCGCAATCGTGAGGTTGCGGGTTCAAATCCTAACCATTATACTACCGACGTGAACCCACTCCTAACACAAGCCTTTGAGCTTAGCTGGAGGGGTTAACAAGATTGCTAGTAATGTGGGACTCAATCCCACATTGCTAGTTATCTTTAAAAAAAAAAAACATTTTTTTTAATTTTCTTGATAAGTATAAACCTTGTCCTGACAATGACGATCACATCTAAAAAAAAATTTCCAATTTGATGCAGTAGATCTGAAGTTATACAAGTACATTAATTTCGATTAGTAATAACTGCTTCAGTTATAATAACGTTGTCGCAAATAAAAGCATTCACGCAATTCATCATGTTTGTAAATAATAGTCAGCGGTTGCAAAAAGTTAGACGTTGCGACACGCACGACAATGTTATACATCAACAGCCTCTCAAATATCTGAAGGTAATGAGACAAAAGATTAATATTGTCCAACCTGATAGCAATTGATCAAATCGATATTATTAATAGTCAATAACTATCAGTTTGATTAATACGCAAAGAAAAAATAAAACACACTAAGAAACTGTTTACCATCAGGCAGCCATTGACTTATTTCATTGTGGTAAATAACACTAAAGAGTTCTGAAAAAGGCCAACATTATCACTTAAAACAGTCTGGAATACTAGCACTCTGGTCTGAATAGATAATGGATTTTAACCATTGACGTATCAACCTGGAACGCGCAATCCCTTTCAATTAAATAGTAAATATTGACTGCAAAGCATGAAAGAGAGGAAAAACTCGTGCGGCCATGTCTCTTTGACAGATATTGTCCACAAAGTAGCGTTGTCTCTTTCTGGAGAGTGGTCAATTTTTTGAGGTTATGGCGCAGTTCAGGCCTATTCGCCAATGTCTTTAACCAAACAGTAGGTACTACACCCAGAGTCAAGCTATTTTATAACATACGTGCAAGAGATCACAGTATTTTTTGCCCATAGATTACATTAAACCTTTTATATAACCAAACTCTTTGAAGCTCTCAGACTATAATCAAAATGATAACCTAGTTAATTAATCGATTCCACGAACGTGTTGTATACTCGTAATGATGAAACCGATTTGATATTTAACGATAAAGAAATTCTCTCTTCTCTCTACATCAGGAAGATCTTTCTGGAAAACTGTTATAATCTAAAAAGTATATTGATAATGCCAATTCCACCGTTAACTGCGGTGCAAACTTGGTCAAATAAAGTATTAGATGTCTATTTGTTAGTATGTCGATGGTTCGCAGATTACACAACGTTTCATACGTGACAATGTTACGTTAAAGACATACATGGTGATGCCCATTATCTAAATACTCATCGTAACTTTTCTATATATAGAGAGTACTTTGAAATAAAATATTATTAATACGCTAACTCTTATGTTAAATAGACGTTGTAATAGTGATTTCCTACTTGAAAAGATGAATATTCACACGATCATCCGTGTGAATTTCATCTTCTCATTAAGTAGAAAATCTGTTAAGTTGCCGTTTCTTGTAGCGCTATATGGATTCTTATAGACTTACGTTGTTATGAGCGACGACAATAGGGTGCAAAGGTATAGGTACTGGCACCCCCCTGAAGCTATAAGGATAATTTTTAAAACAATATCTATCAATGTGAGTGGTTCCCATAGTAGATATCTGTACCTACACTGCTGCTACACCCCCTGAAAGAAATCCTGGTGGTGCCGAGGTACTACATTGTTATTTAAAGAGGTACGTAACTCAATGGCAACAAGACATAAGCGAGGTTAAACAACGTTACCATTGTCGGTTGATAGTAAAAGCCAATTCTTCGCCAGGGATAGGCTTAGGTTGTGTTGGATTTCCATCCCATCGGTCTATGAATGTGAGAGAATGGAGAGTTTGCTTGTGCATGCTCATGCACTTGTACACTGTAATATCTTCTGTGTAGTTGGCTCTGACTACTATTGATCGCCGTAACCGAAACCAGATGAAAGACCATTATTATATAGAGAGACGAAAGACCAAAATGAGTTTTGAAAAATTGAGTACGAGTAGCATAAAAATCCCGGGAAAACTCGAGTAACATCACGTACAAAGAGGCTTGTGCAGATTAGATAACAACTTACCATTGTTTATGATTATCTGTCACCAAAAAAGATAGCTGAATACAAAAGCCAATCATGAAAGATATTGCAAACGAAAACTTTGCAATAAGTACTTGTCATTTACCAAACTTCCTTTTGTATATTCTTCAGAATTGGCTCATTCGTTTCAACTGGCAGTTGTTGCAACGAACCCTATTGTTGTGTAGTTAACTAGTTGTATTCTGCGGTTTCACCCATACACCAAAGAGCATATTTTAAAAACCTCTGGACATACTAATACATAGTTCCTATATGATTATTTGGACCATGATACCTGACGTCATTAAAAACGCTAAAGCTTGCATTCATATTGGATACTAGCTGACCCGCGCAACTTCGTCTGCGTTAATTTTCCCCGTTTTTGCAACATTTTTCATAGCTGCACCGCTCCTTGGTCATAGCGTGATGTTATATAGCCTATAGCCTTCCTCGTTAAATTGACTATCCAACAGTAAAATATTTTTTCAACTCGGACCAGTAGTTTATGAGATTATCGCGTTCAAACAAACAACTCTTCAGCTTTATAATATTAGTATAGATTATTGAAAACCATTTTAATTGTTATATTTGTTCTTAGCTCACACCTTGTGAAGCTAAACGAAAGAGACTAAAAGCCTGAATCATTATTCTTCATACCTATAATAATAGTAACCCCAATCCCGCTCAAAATAATATTAAGCATTGTCAAAATTCCAACATTTTGGGCTCGTTTTGTTTGTATTAAAATATCAGTCTCCATGTAATAAATTTGCCTACATGATGAGAAAAATAACCTTACTCAACTGTGAAAAATGTGGGGTTGTAGAGAATCTACACCACTTGTTGGTGGAATGTGTTCGATACGAGTCTATTGGGTTTGATTTTGAACAGAACCGATATGGGAATATTTCATCAAATCTGATCTCAACCAAACGGAGATGCTGCAAAAGACTTGTTCAAACTTTTGATCTAACTTTAGTAGTACTTATTATTAAGTTAGGTTATGACAGGACTGACATACGTTAAACGTAAAAGTCTCTTAATAAAAAAATTAAAAAGTATTAGTCAGCTAGGACTTGATGAAAATGTATCTGTCCATTTCGAAACATCCTATGTAACGTATATTGCTTATCTACTGGCTTTCATATTTACCAAAGTGTTACTAATGTCCCGTTTATTTGTTACAGGTGCTGCGACATGGGACAGAAGAATTTAGTGTATCTAAGTAGGTGATAACAACTAGTGCTTATGTAATGAAAAGTGTGTGTCGTGTTTGTGACTTGTGAAATGAACAGTGAAACGGTTCGACTATTTTGAATAAACGTGGAAATGAAAAGAGAAAAGTACAAGAACTGTATTTCTAAACACGGGTGAGTTTACCGAATATTAATAGTCTACTATATTATTTCCAATAAAAAGCAACACTTAACCGCTACCGCATTCATACCCTATTGGTTGTGTCTCGAAACAGTGAGTGGACTGAGTTCCTTATTCATGATCTTTATACCGTGTTCACAGCAAGCCCATGCGGAACTGTCAAATTAAAAATGAACGTGTATGCGCGGCAGACATCTTTGAGCGCGCCGCGTATGCGCCCGTATGTATTTGTGAGCACACGTTCCCATTTACCAATAAGACAAGATTTTGACAGTTCCACATGGGCTTACCGCGGACACGGAATAAAGATCATGAATGAAAATTCTCAGTAGAGGTAGGACTCTAATGTTTCCGTTTCTTCCTAGTGGTCAAACTAATTTGGTTACGAGAAAGTAATATCACATCAGCATTAATGGTATTAATGTGTAAACAGACGATTCAACTTGGAATCTACCAAGGTGTATGAAAATGCATGACGTAAATATTGACTAGTAAAAGTAAAGTAGTTTAAAGTAAAAAATGCCATGCCAACCTAAAACGGTCTATGTATGTCATCAGAACATACACCTACTAGTATCAAGTTGAATTCATCTGCCGATACTTTAAGATCTTAAAATGGAGATGCCTCCGCTGAGAATTTTCAGAACGAAAAGTCTATTAAAGCTATTTTTAATTTACCCCAAACATTATACTACACTACTACCCATTGTTACACAACAAATGTTTTTAATAACATCCTATATAGGAACTCATATAAGTTACGTTGAAGTTTAATTGTTTGATTCTGGGTCACGCAACTCCAAACAATAAAGAAAAGCTAGTATTATTTAATGTTCGTCATATTTTGTGAATCAAAATTTATTATGTTGCATATTTCGAATGTAATTGTTGCAACAGAACACATTGTTTTGGAATTTTTAACGTAATGGGATTGTTTCGTGATGTAAGTTATATTTATAAAATACAAAGACCCTTCGAAGATTTAACTGTTTTCTTGAGGTGCCTACCTCGATAAAAAACTTATCTTGCTGGACATAGTTCTGTGTACCTATCTTAAATAAATAACTACAATTTAGTTTCAGAGCGGCGGTAGCCTATTGGCTAAGGCATCGGACTCGCAATCGTGAGGTCGCGGGTTCGAATCCTACCCATTATACTACCGACGTGAACTCCCTCCTACAACAAGCCATTAAGCTTAGCTGGAGGGGTTAATAAGATTGCTAGTCATGTGGGACCCACAATCCCTCGTTGCTAGTTATTTATTTCAAAAAAAAAAACAAAGGAAAATCAAAAAGAATGTATTTTAGGAAACCTACGCCACTAACCCTTAAGTATGAGTAAGTGGCGACACGTTAAATTCATAGGTTGACCTTAGCATTGGTGATAAAATAGGAACTCCGTTCCAAAAACCTCAGAGATCTAAGAAATTGAAAAGATCTTTGCATGAGTGTATGGCAAACAGTAGCGCATGAACAGCTAAAGAGAAACAATGCATTTGTTTCAAAGAACAAAAGATCTATGTGTGCAATCAACACAAGTCCATTGAAACATGTTTCACTAACTTTGTAAATTGTTGCGTTCATATTGTTGTTTTTTATATCCGATTCTTGTAGCCCTTAATCTGTTTTGACCCTGACCAACAATGCTCACGGTCATAGTTGAGTAGGAAATGAAACGTTCACCTATGCTTAAGATTGATGAAGTTTACATTAATTGAATGAATGCTTAAACAAATCAGGTTCAATCTCCGCAAGAGATTGTTCTAAGTCTGTGTATGTATTTAGTTTTTGTGCTTTGTATCTTGGCAGGAAGGCCACTGGCTGTCTTGTGTAGCCTTACAGTTTTGTACATTGTACAATAATTCAATTCATAAATAGTTAAACATTATAAATCACAAATAAGTGAACATATCACACTAAAAAATGTAGATATCAAAATGACAGCACACCTCATGTTTATAAATAGTAACTTATGAAAACCTTAAATAATACAAAATGCAAATCACTAAATTGAAAATGTGAATCGCAATAGAAAACTGTAAATAATTGAAATGTAAGTCGCTTTCCTATTTGTTATTAAGAAACCTAACGGCCGATAATCGCAATAGTCAGAAATACAATAACTTAAGAAAAAACGACTTGAGTTCAAAGCCCAATGTGCCAGTGTGCTACTTATCCAGCAGCTGATTTCGTGATGATATAATTGCGCCGGCCGACGATGACGTAAATTCTGGTAAAGCCCGAAGTGAGGTGAAAGTGTAAATAGTGAGCTCTCGGACCCTGACACCGACCGACCAATCGGCAACACTCGGCATCATAACGGCTCGCACTTGCCCTTTAATGACCAATTTTTGCTTTCGACAATTCCTATCGGTGAATTTACTCGCGCGTTGCATTTGCGTTGGCAGGAAAAAACTTAATCTTTCAATGATTCTTGGAAGCAAATGCTCTCGTGGTTTTCAGTGTTTTACACGAAATAGCTATCAGTTGTTGTGTTAATAAAACTATATTTTCTTTAAGAAAACACCTATAATAGTAGTAAAAAATGGGTTAAAAAATTGGCTTAACACGTGTTCATGTCCAATTAAATTTACGGTTTTCCTTCAGATATGAGACAGATGTGACTCATTGAAATGGTCTGGCTATTTCGATATTGTTTTGGCGTGGCTAATAGAATAAACTTTCTACTCGTAAACATCGGGAAGATTCATGCTGTAAAAGAAGTATGAACGTGAGCGAGAAGGAGGGTGTGACAGAAGATAACGAAAAAGGTGAACGATGCCAGGCAAGACGACGACGAGATTTTAAGTTTATTTTCCAAACAAGCTTACTGCAAGTTGAATGTATTGAATATAGTGTACCGAACACTATATTCATTGCATTCAACTTGCAGCAAGCTTTATGCTAACCAATTTCGCTGGGAATATTAAAATCCTTGTCTGATGTTACGTAGAAGAAAGTGTGCTTTCTAGCTAAGCGTTGCACAACGGAGCTACAACTGCGGTCTGTGTAAGCAAGGTCGACAATGTTGACGCCGCATCGCTTTGTTTTATTTTGCCGTGAATTGTACGCCAAAGCCGCAGACCAAGTGGTAATGACCATAACTAAATTATACTGTAACCTCAAAATACAAGTTTGGAAATATGAATATTATAATTCGAAGTAAACACTTCTGTTTTATGTATCCGCTGATACGTGTTTAAATAAGTTTTGCTAACAGCTACTGTTATATAATTTGTTGTTACAAAACTGGCTATGTACATAGAACATTGATGAGTCTAGAAAAAATGTGTGGACTAGTAAGAAGTTATTTAAATGGTTACCATGTTTGTTGCATTCTTCTTCCTCTTCTTCTTTTTAATAAAATATCTTAACATCTTGGTACAACTCACACAACGCATCCGATCCCAAACTAAGCAGAGCTTGTACTATGGAAACCAGGCAACTGATAAACATACAAGACTTATATATTTCTAAATACATACATATTATAGACAAATAACACCCAGACACAGAATAAACCATCATGCTCATCACACAAAGTTTTATCCTGGGTGGGGATCAAACCCACGACCTCTTGCGTAGCAGTCGGATACACTCCTACCGCGCCACAGAGGCAGTCAAAGTCTTTGTCCTGTTCTCATTATTTGGGGTCGGCTCTCCTAGTTATTATTCTTTAAGATTTTCGGTCCTGGGTTGTCATAGTATTTGGGCTTCCTGCATATCTCTCCTTACAGTTGCCATCACTGTTAATTGGGGTCTTCCTCATCGCTTCAATCATCAAAAATCATCTAAAATCGCATCCTGTGAGAGGAGCATATCCAACACCTGTCGTGTCATCTTTTACGGTTTGTTGCATGACATGCACGTATCATTCCAGTTGTTGTAGTTGTGATGGTACTATACCCAAAACTCTACATGGATTACCAACAATTTTTTGTGATAATTATAAATGACTTCCAATGAATCCTGTGGGGATTTTAAAGCTACAGTAACTGTGACTCATAAGATACACAATCTGACACTCGATGAACTCCAGGAAAAGACAAAATAAGCAGAACCAAATTTTACGTGAAGGCCGAATCTCGTAATAAAAATTGTGAAATTGCAGTTCCGATGTAGTTTCAATTTTAATCTTGCAAAATATGTCCCAACGTAAACAAATATACCTACAACAGCACTAAGTGAATCCAGTTCTACACGATGACAATTTATATTAAGATATATTTTTATTTTAAAATTTTCTTTCTTTTTAGGGTTCCGTAGCCTAAATGGCAAAACATAACGTCATGTCCGTTCGTCCATCCGTCCGTCCGTCCGTCCGTCCGTCCGTCCGTCTGTCCGTCAAATCACAGATTAGGCTTCTAGGGTCCTTTCCAAGGCGCCCGCGGAATGATGATTTATTTTATACAAGTAAATTGATATTAATCCGAATTATATCACGAAGATCTCTTCATTTGTTGGCCATTTTACACGTTGCAGACTCGCCCTACTGACAATCGCTAAGTAATGCGCTGATGTGATGTATGTTAGCGTGAAACCATACGATAGATACCTACCAAGAGTACAAGACTAAAGGAGATTTTAGTATCCGTTTCATACACTTATTGTTCTAAATAGTATGTAAAAGTAAAAGGTAGGTTATAGATATAATTAAATTGAAGCAAAATGCTAATTTAAACAAACTACATAAATGATGCCAAGCCCGCATTTGTCATGACCGATTTAACCATTCAGCGGAACGTACTAAAGTGATATTACTTTAAAACCTTTGCAAAATGATTTGATATAGAATGATTTAAATAAAATGTATACACATACTATTTTACTCCTCGATTAACTTTCATTTCCACATATATATTATATCTATTATAAATAGATGACGAAAAATACCACCAATCATTTTGCGGTTAGTCTTTCTCTTTGCGGTTTTCGTTATATTTCTATTATAGTGTCAGCACACACGATACTTTTGGCATCGGACTCGGCTTTTAAAGTTTTAAGATGCCATTCATAAGCTCGACTGACTGATTATAGATATAGTGTTTTAGAGGTAACATTTGACTCAACAGGTCAAGTGTGTTCGCTCGCATGGCTGGGGCGTTCAACACCGGTACACCATATACACCACCACCGAACCACCGAAGGGTTGACAATTGCCTGCCTAATCCGGTCAAAATTCTCAAATTCCGCAAAAAAAGTTCATTTAGTCAAGGCAATTGCCCCTATTGACACCCCTCCCCCCCCCCCCACCTCTGTAAAGGCGCCTGTTTAAAGGGAGCATATATTGATAAATATCAAAAAGTTCACTATTTTTATAATATTAGGCATATAATTTTCGTTGAATGGTTACCTAAATCATTCCTTAGTCACATTTTGACATACAAAATCTTTATTAAGTAATGATCTACGACGACTAACGACTCTGAGTGCGCCAGTTAATGTTATATACGAAACCTTTCTTATGTATAAGCTGTATAAGTCCCAGGTAGATAGGTACTAAATCACATACAGAACTATAAAAAATCTGACATATTTAAATACTATACATATACACCTACCCGTAACCACGGCCGTTGCAATACGGTCGAAACGTCGGGCAATAAAACAAAGGTATTTAGCCTTAAAATAAAACATTTACACGATTCAGACCCGTAGCTTATAAACTTCTATAGTGTGTACAAATCGCGAAAGTTTACGATTATAATTCTGTCGGGGAATTATCAGCAGACAAACAAAAAAGCTATTTTACTTAGATACTTTATAATTACACGATTTGTCGTACCTGTAAATTCAAGATGGTATTGAGATACGTTCATCTGTATTCGTGTTTCAGACACCATACACACAATTACATCCGTATACCACTAACAAAAAAACACATTATCACTAAATTAAATCACGCAGAGCCGAATGAGTCTCATTATTTCGTGGGTTTTACCTTCCGGAGCCGGAAGAATGATGGTTAATCGTGCTTCACACGCGGTCGAGGGCCTGCGTCCGTGGGTGTGCGTGCCGAGGCCTCCTTGGGCTTGCCTCGATGCGCACTCACCGGTGAGCGAATGTCCACGCCTCGTGCAACTGCTCATGATCACGTAACATATAAACAATGAATGGAACAGGGCTACAGAAAAACATGAGCAAATACTTTCAGCGTACTCCAAGAATATAATGAAGATTTTAATTATATTTTTTTTATGACTGTTTAACTTAAATACTAACCTTTTTATCCGACTTCAAAAGGAGTAGGTTATTAATTACAATGTTTGTTTTTTTATTTATGTCCGGGCATAACTTCGTCATATATAGGTAGACGGATTATTTTTTATTCGAAAGAGGATAATTCCGGAATGATGGATCTCTGATCTGAGAGATAATAAATGTCAATAAATCAGCACTGATTGAACTCGAATGGATGATTTTTTGTAAAAAAAAAAGTTTTAAGTAATATCTTTGGCTCAGGAAAGTTCAGAATGGATATTAGAGGAAGCCTTTGCCGATTGGCAAACTGATTTACAGAATATAAATAAACAACAAATAAAAGAAGAAATAAGTTCCAAAATTAAAAATAAGAATAATTATGCTTAAGTATTAACTAGGTTATAGTATTGTATTAGGTTAATCTGAATAAAGATTATATTATTATTCTTAGAATTAATAGATTAAGCCTGTTTAGCACTAAAGACTTAATGGAAATTTCCATCTATCGTCCAAAATAAAACATACCTGATTAAAAAACTTTAAAATTTTGCACACATTGTATGCAAAATTTTAAGTTTATTCAATGACAACGTAATAATTTTATGACCGTGACTATATAATTGTATTTATCTATACTAGTCTATACTAATATTAAAAAGATGTAAAGTTAGTGCGTTTGTGGAGGGTAATCTCTGGATCTATTGAACTGATTTTAAAAATTCTTTAACCAATAGAATGCCACGTTATTCGTGAGTTTCATAGGCTATATATATGGCCGTGTGGTGCCGGCTTAAGAATAGTACCACCCCATCTCTTCCCGTGGGTGTCGTCAAGGCGACTAAGGGATTTCACTCCGGAGGACGGGCAGCAGCGTCCTCTGCGTACTTAAAGCCTTACTGCGATCGCCAACCCGCTCGCCAAGCGTGGCGATTATGGCAATTACCCCCAGGATCTACATACCAGTAGGTTCTACTGGGGAGACCCGTGCCCAGCAGTGGGCCATCATATGGGTTGATATGTATAGGCTATATAACATCACGCTATGACCAATAGAAGCGAAAAGGACCCAAACGAAATTGCGCGTATTTTTTTATTGCCTACTGGCCAGATAAGAACGCTAGGTGGCGTTGTAATAAACTTACTTATAGTTTTTTTCTTAAACTATTAAAAACATTTACAGATGTAACTACAGGAAACAATCACAAATAGTTAAGTTACTAGCAATGACATTCATCAACTAACAACTTAACTTCCTCTGGCTTAGTAATTGCTGGGACAAAAATATAAGCATCACAATATTAGTATAGATAATAAAAAGCTGATGAGTTTGTTTGAACGCGATAATATCAGGTTCTGTTCGTCCGAATTAAAAAAAATCCTTTACTGTTGGATAGCCCATTTATCGAGCAAGGCTATAGGCTATATAACATCACGCTACGAGCCATAGGAGCGGAGCAGCAATGAAAAATGTTGCAAAAACGGGGGAAATTTACGCAGACGAAGTTGCGCGGGTCAGCTAGTTATAAATAAATTACCTATATTTTAGTGGTCGGACAGCAAAGTAAGATAAAATTTAGTCTTTATTTTATCACTAGCTAGCGACTTCATTCGCGTGAAGTTACAGTGCTGCTCTGTCTATATAGACGTTAGCGTGGTGATAAAAGTAGCCTTAGTTACTCATTACATCCTCAGCTGCCTGAAAAAAATTAAGGTACCTTCATTCTTATGTCAAAAAATTCGGTTCAGTATCGTGCTCTGATCACGCCGCTGCAAGGATTCGACTGACTAAATCGGAATCATGTATACTTTTATATGCATTTACCTAGTAAAAACTGTTATTTTGACATTACAAACATACACTTAAATTTTATATTTGTATGTATTATAAATTTACAATATACTAGCGGACCCCTCGCGGTTTCACCCGCGTAGTTCCCGTTCCCGTTGGAATACAGGGATGAAAAATAGCCTATGTCACCCGGGGTTAGTATAGCTTCAAAACAATAAAATTTTTAACAATAGAATTTTTCAAATCCGACCAGTAGTTTCGGAGCCTATTCAATACAAACAAACAAATCTTTCCTCTTTATAATATTAGTATAGATTAGTATAGACAAGGTTATTTTTGGTATAGTGCAAAGCTCAGACATCCCAACAAGATTTTTACTTCAAGAAATCATATAAAAAAAGAAAATGAAAATATTGAAAACTTGCAGAGTTATATGCTATTTAAAGTTGTCTTTTGTTCTTCGCGCTATCGTGCTCATTGCGTTCCGTAGTACGTAATCCATGGTTATTATTGAAAAATATGTGATGATTACATTTTATATCCTATTATGAACAGGATTTGGACTTTTAGACTGATTTATGAATTAATTAATGATTGTATATTCATTCATCGAAAAATATAACATGGTCCAAAAATTACCTCATTGGAATGTGTTACTGATTCTGAGCAAAGTACTTTCAGGTTTGTTCTATACCAACAATAACGTTGTACATATTATATTTCCTATATATGTGTGTATGTATATTTATTTGTATAGTTGTATAGATAAGACATTAGATTATACAATTAGTCAGCCATTTTGTTTCCGAAAATCAGCTATCGGAAGTAGTTAGCTGACTAATTCAACCTGAACCTTCAATGTTAAGATGTCATTGTCACGAGTCATTTTTGCTGAGTAAACAAAATAATTATTTATAATGATGTAATAATATAAAAGACTGACATTAAAAAAAAGGATTTCTGTTAAATACACAATCCTAACTACAAGTTATTCCACCTCAGTATTAAGTCACCTTATGTTACTGAATGTCAAAATTATCATGTCGACAGCAATATTTCATTTTGTATCACAAACATAATATATTATGTCTACCCTGAGTTTGTCAAGATATATTAATTAAGTTAATTTTAACAGGTTTTTTGTTTGTTTACTCGGTTCAAGTCTCGGGTTTAGTCATGCATGATAATAGTTATTAAAGCAATGGGTTTAAAGACCTCTTATGACAAAAAGTACAATCATAAATTACTTAGGTTATGCCATTGACCGAATTTAACCAAGACTAAGATTTATTTTTCTTTTTGCTTTAATTTGTGTGTCTGCCTGTATCTACCTACACCTTGTAGGTAGACATGAATGTCGTTTGGGTACCTAATATTAAAATTATTGTTTTTAAACTTTGACATTTTTATTGATTCACGCGATTAAGTCCCGAAATATATCTAATAATTATTAAAATGTTTACAAAATTTACCCGTTTAGTATTAATACCTAATACTAATAATGGCATTCGATCCGATAACTGCGAACGTAATTCAGAGCCCAACAAATGACATAAACGCTAATCCAATAGATGACGTCGTTGTGCATGTAAAACCAATGAATTTGAATAATTTTATTTTTTAATTTGAGATTAGCGGTTTTGCGTGCGCATGGACGTCATTCTATTCTATTAGGGTTTATGCCACTTGTCTCTGTGATCCACGTTGTTTTGTTATTTTTATAATAAGCATAATTTAAAGCAAAAACTTTATACCCGACCACGACAATCATTTTAGACCGTTTCAAAGTATAAACAATCACAAAGCGATATTTTTTTTTTTCGTAAAATTGTGTCAATTATTGTGTGAGTTAACCCAAGATGTTATTATTATTACTGCCACTGAGATTTTGCCTAGTAGGTACATGGTTGTTTTATTAATTAATCAATCATCTAGGTCTATTCATAGAAGCCTCTAAACATAAATAAACTTTGTTATTTGTTATTAGTAGAATCATTGGGAAATGTTACAAGCATACCGCTTTAAATGACTGCCTCTGTGGCGCGGTGGGAGTGTATCCGACTGCTACGCAATAGGTCGCGGGTTCGATCCCCACCCAGGATAAAACTTTGTGTGATAGCACGATGGTTTATTCTGTGTCTGGGTGTTATTTATCTAGAATATGTATGTATTTAGAAATATATAAGTACGTTTATGGGCATAGTACAAACTCTGCGTAGTTTGGGATCAGATAGCTTTAGCTTCAGTGTGAGTTGTCCCGTGAAGATATTATATTATTATATTAAATAAGAATAGGTAGGTGTATCTGCTCTTATGTTTTGAATAGGTAATAACTTAAAAATCAACCTTGAACCAGAACTTGATTCTTTGCCAAACTGAGAAACTTGAATCTTGTTTCATTTTCATTTCATTGTTATAATCTTTCCAACTCATCACGATGACGACGTGTGACAGATGAGATGAAAAGATTATTTGGCATGATTCCCGGATTCGTAGGTTTTAAGGCTATCTAAATGTACCTACTTCTAAATCCTGTTCCAATATTAAGTCATGATTCGTTTTCCTAATGTTTCTGGTTCTGACTCACCGTAGGTCACCTCTCATCTATATATAGGTATGTTAGTGTTGAGACTTTGCTATCTTCATTCTTCTTTTTTATTGATAACTCCCGCATTTGGCTACATACCCTGTACCGTGAGGGACTTTATAAATATACAAATACAAAATACACCCAAACTCGGAACAACAATTTATGGGTCACACAAAGTGTTGCCCTATAAGTGAATCGAAACCACAGAATTCGGCTCAGCAATCGTATGTACCTACTACCAACCACTACACCACCATGACAGTCAAAATATCTTTAATAAAAATTAGGTTACATAAAACATTACAAGAGTATACATATGTTCATTCAGTATTGCTCAATGACAAATGCAAAGCTTACTGGTTTATATAATGAGGTAGTTACGAAGAAAGCGCCGTCAACGAGTCAACCGACAGTGGAATATATGCTGCGTGATATTTAAATATGTATACGTGACCTGGAGGCCTATTCACGTACCTATTTAAGGCAGTGCAGTTGCAGTTAAGAATACGAAAATGGCAGTTTTAATCGAAACTTAACTGCAACTGAACTGCAACTGCACTGCTTTAAATACGTGAATTGACCTCCTGATGACTATAAAGTATTAATTTTCCAGATGTATGCAATATCATCCACTTTAATCTCCCAAAGTAAGTACCTATCGGCTGAATTACATTTCTTACAACTTACAACGTAAATATAATTGGAAGAGGTCACGATGTGTCAACATTGCTCCCACAAAATATTTCAAAAATTTTTTTACTAATAAAATCCAAGAATAAGTTCTTGTGTATATCATATTAAATAAATAAAATTGGAGCGTATGTTTGTAATGTCAAAATAACAGTTTTTTACTAAATGCATATGAAGCTATATGATACTTAAAACAAAAACACTATTTTAAAGAATTTTGTCTGTCTGCCTGCTTGTTCCGGCGAATCTCCGAAGCGGCTGTACGGATTTTGACGGAACTTTCACTGTCAGATAGGTTACTTTTTATCATCACTATAACGGCGAAGTCGCTTCGCACAGCTAGTTAACACTATAGATATTAGGTGACACTATTCTAATTGTTTTTCACGATAACTCAGAACCTCTTCCACTGAAGATAAAATGTTTTTTAACAATTATTACATTTGTTAGTTAATCTTTATTAACTAAAATTATACACAATTTTCCTAATCGGACACATACAAGAAAAATACTTCTGCAAAAAAATAACAAATTTATATCTCATCGCAACAACAAATTGCAAAGTAATGAACTCAGACACATAACATAGTACATTATAAGCACAAATAATATAGTTGGCACGTACTACAAAATACCTACTCATCTTAGAAAGTATAGCCATATCACTTATGCAATTTATGATACTTGCGTTATATTTGACTCAGAATTGACCCGTAACACACGCGAACATAATCAAAAACACGCATTCCTATGCGTGTCTAATGGACCAACATATTTTATCAATCGATTCGGTAATTGTTTTATGTACATAGTTCAAAATAATTGAATGGAGTTTAGAACGCAATGCATTTGCTCCGTGATATTTTAACCCGTTCGTAATATATCAATAAAAAAAAAACATTGAAATTCCAGTTCACCCAAAACCTACTTAGTTTCTCAACGAATTCCTTTCCAAAGATGGCATGACGAGATTGTTAAGTATATTGGAGATGACTACACCTAAACTAAATGAACGTTCCGACGGATAAGCCGTTCCTACTTGCTACACCGTAACCTACCGTTCACAAATACTTACTCGTATAGGCGGTTTTATCGCAAGAGATGCAAAAAAATTAGCGAGAACTTTACCGAAGTCCCTTAAGTGCGTGGAAAGTAGGTACATTACACAAAACAACTGCAGGTAAATTAGGACTATCAGCACATATGCCTTTTTGATGTGTGGGAGAGTAGGCGAAGGTTCGAGGTTCATGCGTTTTGATAAGTATCAAAAAACTATTAAATGTGCGAATGTGTCATTCATAAACATTGCACATTATTTTATTCACGAATTCACTTGTAGTTTGCGAATATGGAGGACCGACATTATAAACCTTTTTTAATTGCAAATAGGCACAAACTATAGGCAATCAAACCTAATTACTTTAGTTCTGTCGACTTCTAACCTAGTGAAAATCTAATACAAATATAATATATAATAATAATATCTTGGGACAACTCACGCAACGCTATCGGATCCCAAACTGAGCAGAGCTTGTACTATGGAAACCAGACAACTGATAAACATACTAATATATTTCTAAATACATACATATTATAGGTAAATAACACCCAGACAAAGAATAAACCATCGTGCTCATCACACAAAGTTTTATCCTGGGTGGGGATCGAACCCACAACCTCTTGCGTAGCAGTCGGATACACTTCCACCGCGCCACAGAGGCATTGCACAAGTGTATCGTAGACACTCTCTATTCCCTCTTACTTTGGCTTAACTCAAACTTAGCTTAGGTAAAACATTGCAAAAAATATAAAGCGCGTACTGACCGTTGACTTTGTTGGTATAATGTTCTAAGATTATGCTAAGCTTGCACCGTGACCAAAAATTTCAACGGTCAGAATTTGCTTTGTTAAGATTTTCTTGAAGTTTCAATTAAGCCAAGTTTGAGCTAAATCAAAGTACGAGGGAATAAAGAATGCACTTATGTCTGCGCATATACTTGTACACTGTAATATCTCATGCGTAGTGGTCCATGCTAGTCTGAGATAGGCCGCTGTAACCGACAACGAGACTATTATTTTTTAAAAGACTTTTCCCGCAATAGGGTACAAGCCCTGTGTCGCGGGGGACTTTACAAGCATACAAGTCACGGACACAAAGTACACCCAGACTCTGAACAACAATTTGTGAATTGCACAAAGTGGTGTCACACACACACGACCTCTTGCGTAGCAGTCGGACACACTTCCACCGCTCCACAGAGGCATTTTATGATAACTATTTCTGCATTAATGTCGACTTAACTTTATGTGCATGATACCAACGAACTTTAGCAATGCAGTCGTATCTGCAAGCGACTGAACATTTTGAAATTGTATTATATTAAAGACACGCCCACGTAACGACAATATTCATGACAGATAATATTATTAAACGGATACTTAATAAATTATTCAGCAGTGCTCGTTAATGCTCAGACCAGTTTCTCCAAGGTCAACTGGAGTTGACTATTATCGTCATAAATAGGATCTTGGATCTAATAAATCACGTGAATATATGGCGGTAGGGAGTCGGGGATATATTTTATTTTTACTGCACAAAACACTGTGACTGCCTCTGTGGCGCGGTGGGAGTGTATCCGACTGCTACGCAAGAGATCGTGGGTTCGATCCCCACCCAGGATAAAACTTTGTGTGATGAGAACGATGGTTTATTCTGTGTCTGGGTGTTACTTATCTATAATATGTATGCATTTTAGAAATATATAAGTTTATCTATTGTCTGGTTGCCATAATACAAGCTCGTGCTCAATATGGGATCAGATAGCATTGTGTGAATTGTCCCTATAAATAGGGACCTTTAATATAATTCACGTTCATAATAAAAACTAGATAAATTATTATTAATCCACTCCTATCACTCCTACTATCTTTCTTTAAAACGAAATTCATAAAGTCTCAGTGTCTTACATTTCATACGATTATTAGATTAAGAAGATTATAAGAAGATAGAAGAGAAATAAGAAGATTTCTTAGACTATTCTAATTAGTTCTTAAATAAGCACGAGAAATCCGAACCCATAGACGATTTTCGGGAACGAATGGATCGAATTGATATTGCTCTCTTTTTGCATAACCACCTCATTTTCATCGAAACTTCGTGTTCACTAAATTAGAGCCTTCTGACCATATAATTTATGTAGATAGAACTTGGTCTGTCTCGTTTCATGACATATACGTCAGTCTCCGTCATTTCCATCCGATGACCTTTGCTTCAAATATTTAACCCTTCCTAAAGGAGATTTACTTTTAAAAAGCAGACAAAAATAATAGTATCGGAAGAAAAAAAGCCTCTTTAAAAAGCCGTATCTTAAAAAACCGTATCTTAAAAATATTTTTTACTCTATTGGCAACATCATTTACCTTACAACAGTCTTGCGTGCCAACACTTAACCTTTTAATAAAAAATCTACTTAATAATTTACATCTGTAATAATAATTGTATCAATAACAAACATTCCAAGAATGCCGACTATTTATAAGGACATTATTCTCAACAAACTAGTACGTAGATTTCCTCATACGAATATATTATAAACAACGTATAATATCCGTTCGACTACAAGACAAGAATTCTTACATATTCAATCTCAAGGATGTATGTATTTCCTTTAGTGAAAGTTCTGGCACCACTCCATCAATGTTTTATATGGTTGAGGCGGTGGAGTATGGCAAAATGCAATAATGAAAGAGGCAAGTGCACAATGATTGCATTCAATTATATGAATATTTACAATTTCCTGTTCACTTCATTTGATATGGCTATCATAGCTTAGTCTTCATATTTCTACCAAATCTTATTGCTATTCACATGGTGCTATAGTTCACGAAACCGGTAAAAACAATGGTACACAGTGCTTCATTGAATAAAGAAGTGATTTGCAAGTAAGATCGTATTCAATCGATCTGATTAGGTTTTCCCGATTGGAGAAACCCTGCTTGCTCAATGTGCTTAATTGATTGTTATGCACTTTCTTTGTGCTGACGCTTATAAGCTGCCGATATTGCCACCATGTACATAAGTGTAATATATACTTAGATATTACGTTACAAATAAAACTATAACAGCTTTAGCTGTAGCTTTTAAATTCCAATTCGGACTATCTAATTAGGCAAAATAAGGTACAATTTAAATTCTAAAGTCTCAAGATTTTAAATGTTTACCTTATTCGGCCTTTTAAATGCGCTCGCTGTCCCAAAACATATTCATTCAGTTACTAGTACTTATAGTATTATATTATCTGTGATTCAGTAAAGAAGTATCAATAATGATAAATAAACGGTGTTAATATGTCACTGCCCAATTAACATGGACATGTTAATTTATGTGCATGTTTGTAAATTATTGTTTAATTATTGCATTTCTATAAATATAGGTAGGAAAATTTCATAATACGATTGATGAACTATAAATACATGTCGAAAGATTGACAAGTCAAAAGTGTCGCCATAGATAAGAAAGTTTCGTAAATAAAAGCTATCATAACCCTTTGGGATTCGAGCATTATGCTAATGTTGTTTCAACATGAGCCCTTTTCACGACCACCATAATTTATATAATTAAGTATGTGTTTTAAAAACGTGTTTTTGGGGTTTCGTAGTCAGAGGTTCACACAAAAATCAACCGATTTTTTTTAAATCTAAAAGTATTGAACATGGTTTATCAAATGTTTAGATCTGCAACATGTCCGTTGTAATGCCATCTTTACTTTTTGTAGATTATTTTATTTTTGAATAGTAGCCGCTCTTTGAAATTCAGCCATTATCTTAAACATTAGCCTCCGTCAAAATAAACTGAAAGGGCTCATCTTAAGTTTATTTCGAGGGATGACTGTCAATTCCTTAAACTAGTTAGTCTCTACTGAAATAAATATAAGATTAGTCATTTCATATCCATCTTTTGCTACGGCAAAAGATGGATATGTAATGAATAATATTGGACTACGGTCCAAAACATAAAGGAACCCACACTGATCCACTCTACACATACCTACTTGACTTTATTTATTCTGTTGAAATTATTAAATAAACATTAAAGGTAATAATTTTAACAATTTGACATCATTTCCAAAGACTTTGATAGTCGTTGACATATTATGTATCTTTTTAATTAAACATGACAAGTGAGCTGTTAGTTCAAAAACATTAAACATCGGCAATCAACCGCCGTGTTATAGTTTAGGTATTTACCAAATAAATGGAAAATCTTATACAATTCCAAAGATTTGCATGGATTAAATTTACCATATTGATTAAATTTTGTCATGAATATTGAAAATTATTAAAATGATCGACTAACAACATCCTGTTACATTCGCATCGGTAAAACATAAATAATCACTTATAGTATGCAATATTTCCATCAGGAAATTATAATGATTATTATGATACCTAAGCTATTAACGACCGGCTGTATGATGCATCAGTCCGGTCGGTGATAGTGGTGATATCATAGAACGTGACTAGTCTTTGATGGCCATTCGCTGGAGAATCTAACGGAACTACATTAGGTACACAGTGGTATATACGAATATACTTCCTACATGAAAATAAAAGTCAAACTGGACTACTTACAACACAAAGATAGAACAACACAAAGGTAGAACTATCATAGACTAGAATTAAGAATCCTGCTATAGGGATTATACTGAAATTAAATTCTCAGATCAAACGCATTCTGAATCTTCAATTAAAAAGAGCGAAGCTACCTTCAAAAGCTAACAAATGATGGAATAATCAACCAACTGCCTTTCGCAATTACCATATTAGAATCTATAGGCGGATTTGTAAACTCATATAAACATAATGTGTTTTATGAGCTCCAAGAATGAGCAAATTACTACACGCATTAGATGGTCGTTAAGCAAAGTGTTTCAGGTGTGCGGAAGCGTTATTTTCCTGCACATTACTATGGTGTGGGAGGTCACGGTGCGGCCGCGCGGAGGTCTCACTGCCCTGCGCCTGCGCACTCAAGGCGAACGATCTAGGATGTCGTTATCCGCTCGCAACAATACGGTACACTTTGACAAAGATAAATATACTACCTTCTTTGTACTGCTTAGTTGCAATACTTCGTTCAGTAGTATTGCAACTTGCACTTTATAATCTTATTACTATTACAATTATGACAGTTTGTAAGTATGGGTGTTTATTACTCAATCACGCCAGAACTGGTGACCACGCCTGGATGAAATTAGAGACAGATTATAGTCTAGAGCAGTACAAAGGCTAAATGATTCCCGGAAAAATGAAAATTTTCCACGCGAACGAAGTCAAAGTCGAGCAACAGCTGTAATAAATCTAGGAGGTATGTATATCGCTAGCACTTTGACTGTAATATTATTACTATGTAGCAATGAGAATGTAAAGTCGATTTCTTTGCCAATATGATTGAAAAAAGCTTTTATTGCTGAAAAATTACAAGTTTTTTGAGGCAAAGAAATACAGTACACGACAAAACATCCTCCAGAAAAAGATAGAAAGTAAATCTTGAAGGAACCGTATTTAAAATATTTTTAATCATAAGAGATTAAAACCACGTGCAACTGTGTGGCAGCACAGATTGCAAATAATAGCCTAGCAACATAACATCATTTACTTACTAATGTCAACAATCTTTACTTAGAAACCATCAAGTTATTAGGTACATCATTCATATTTATAAATTTACAATCAGTACATATTAGTAATTTATCTTTGCGTAACTAAAGTTACCGACATAGCTCGCAGGTGACATAGCTCACTGAAGAAGCAATGGACTGGCCACATCTACTGAAGGACCGATGGCCATGTAGCAAACGAGTCCTAGAGTGGAGACCGCGACTTGGTAAACGTATGGTAGGATGGCCCCTAGGATAGGCCCTGGGATGGACTGGATGCGGAAGGCAGAGGACCGGATGTTGTGGAGAAAATTAGAAGACGCCTATGTCCAGCAGTGGACTGATACAGACTGATAATGATGATGATGACCTTTGCTTAGTCTTTGAACTTATAAAGTCCTTTAAAATATTAAAAAATGAACTGGCTGGGAAAAAAAGAAAATTGCATCCGTGCAAAATCGAGCGGGGGATTTTGCACGGATGCAATTTAGTAATGGCATTTTTTTTAATTGTGTGCCACTTTTAGGTTTACGTAGCCAAATTGGCAAAAACGGAAGTTTCTTCTCTAATAGTTTTTTTTGATTAAGTGAACATTTTTGGAAATAATCCCCCCGCAAGTTGCATAAATTGCCTCCCCTCCCCCCCCTATCTTTTGATGTGTGACCGTGACCGTGGGACCAAAAAATAGGAAATAATCAAACAGGTAGCGCTTAACTTAAATTATAAACTATTTCAAAAATGATCGCTTAAACCTTCATTAACTTATTGACGAAAAACTGCGATTCTGATTCTCTGTTTTGATAGAGTTGGGGCGTGATGCTCCTAGCGTTATTGTAGCATAGGCCTACCAAAGTAACTGGTTCCCATCATAACGTAAACTTGTTATGCGTTACACATCTTGTCTAACATTTCGTAGGTATACAAACATGTCATGTTTGTGTTAGGTGTTACAATACTGGGAACTAGTCGTAGGATTGAATACAAGATTTAAACTTTATTTTTTTTTACTTTGGGTACTTTGTAACGCACGGTTTCAAGGCTTTAGATGGCTAACCACGAACGTTGACAGCTAACAGGCTCGCTCGACAAACGCTTTTGGTTATTCATTAAAAAAATATCGATATAAACACTACAGTTTCTATCAATAACCACTATTTCAAATGTGTAGAAAATTTGGTTCGGCTGGAATTCAAACCTGTGTACAAACCGTCCCTAATCCGTACGCTGTTGACCGCTCCGGCAACGAGGCATGGCTGGAGTTGCCCAATTTCTTCTTCATATATTACGATCTGAGGCAATCGTCACGACATATACCATGTCCCCCAAGAAACTTAATACGGCTGTGTGAGTTTTGTTGCAGAAACCAATCAAACACATATTTTTTACTACTGACATTATTTGTAGTTTATGCATATATCTATAGGCCATTTTGCAAGCTCTTAATTGCCTCTCAGTCAGATCAAAGGACCAGGCATTGCGTACAAGCAATTAAGAACTCCTTACCATTACCTACAGAAAGACAGAGTTAGGCAGTAATTACTTACCTCACGCCTGCCTTAACAGTATAATCTACACTCATACTTAACAAAGCATTGTAATGGAGGTCATGATAATAAAATTTAAAAAACTAATAACACGGTCAACAAAGTTAGTCAATTTAATATAATGCATACTCAAACTATTTTTAGCTAGAGGCTACAATGTAAATTGTAAGAAGGATATTTCACAAGAGTAACCTCGTTGGGTGCAGCATGACTCAGCGGATCAAACGACATGCACTTTAACACTCACTGGTTCCTCAGGCCTTCCGCCTAAAGAATAATAACAAACTTTTCTTCCTAGTACACCTATGCTGATTCAGTGAGGACAGATGCAAAATGAATGAACTAATCTACCGTCAAGGATAGGTGCACGATTCAATTCCACCAGATGTTTGCACTAAAGTGGATAGATGGAAAATATTTAAATTTGACAATCAATCCCTAAAGTGCATTAACTTCAACCTATCCAGTCAAGTGAAAGAACCACCTCTTCAAATGAAGTTTTCCTATTATTAATAAATTAATGTTAAATAAATACTTCGTTTTTTCGTTGAAGTTGAATCACTACCTAACGTGAAAGTAATTTTGTCTCAATAATAAAACCAGTACATTTCTTATTTATGACTAGCTGACCCGCGCAACTATTTTCCCCGTTTTTGCAAGATTTTTCATTGCTTTGTTCCTATTGGTCGTAGCGTGATGTTTTATAGCCTATAACCTTCCTCGATAAATGGGTATACAACAGTAAAATATTTTATCAATTCAGACCAGTACTTCCTGAGATTATCGCGTTCAAACAAACAAACAAACTCTTCAGCTTTATAATAATTATAGATTCAGCAAATGAGTAAAGTCATGGTTCGTCATTCTTCTTTCAATGTCAGCTGTACCATACGCATGAAGATGATGAGATATAAGTAAAGAAAATGCTACCCCCTATTTGTCAGTATTTAAGTACTTTACGCAGAGTTCTAAAAGATGTCCAATACCTTGAACAGATGTTTGATGAGAACTTATAAACGTATAGGTACATCTTATACATCAATAAGTCGGCACACATACCACTTCGTGTCGCCACAATACTAAGTAACTACTCAAAGTGCGTAAGTGCGCTAGAATCCTTCAAGCTAATTGCTCTATTACTCGCAACTTATGCGACACACGGAATACTGAATACTAGCGAATTTAAAGTGTTATTCAAATAGTTTGTAAAATAATATAATTGCAATGTAATTTACTCATAGCTATGTTAAGGCCGCTCAATGAATATCATTAATGTACTCGTCGGCCTTCCAATGTTTTTATTGAAGTCAATGATGCGACGGTAATGCCTCTTAAGCCTATGATACCTACATAAGACCTGTCTTTATGCATAAGTTTCATTGCATTGCTATCTTGCAACTGATTAGATTCAACTTTAAAACTTTACTAGTGGGCCCGTGACCACGATCGGTGCAATTAGATCGAAACTTCAGGTAAATAAAAGGTTCGTACCTTTAATAATAATAATAATCTTGGAACAACTCACACAATGCTATCTGATCCCAAACTAAGCAGAGCTTGTACTATGGAAACCAGACAGCTGATAAACGTACTTATATATTTCTAAATACATACATATTATAGATAAATAACACCCAGAAGCAGAATAAACCATCGTGCTCATCACACAAAGTTTTATCCTGAGTGGGGATCGAACCCACGATCTCTTGCGTAGCAGTCGGATACACTCCCACCGCGCCACAGAGGCAGTCAAAAAAGTTTAAATAATTCACGCGATTAAGTCCCGAAATATATATAATATTTACTTCACCATCAGCCTATCGCAGTCCAATTGCACGCCACTTTGTTCTATCTTCGACTTCTCGCATCCAGCAATATTTACTTAGTAAAGTTTATCGACGTGAGACCCAAAGTTTCAAAATCGAATAGTTCAAATACAAGTGCATAGACAGTTTCATTAAAACCAATGCATTCATATATGTATAAGATAAATTACAACACTATGTATATTTACCGAGCGATTAAAAGTCGTATTAAGTAACCGCTACTTTAAAAAATCTATTATAGTTTCTATATAACGACTGGTTGACATTTTGCAGTCTCATAGCTATAGCTTAAATACTTTCGATTGCGGTATTTCATTATGTCCGATGACATGAGAGCTACCGGCCTGTCCAACTTGGAGAATTTCAATGTATTGTAAATCAAGTCAGCACTTGTATAGGTACTAAAGAGAATTTTGCAAATGGAAACTGCTGTCTGTCACAGTGACCTAATCTCAATGGAATAAAACTAACAGTAGATACCTATTATAGTGCACAAATATGCAAGCAAAAACTCTATTTCCTAATTTTCATAGACCGAATGAAACGACAACCCGACGCGACTAGAGAGATGATAGGTTCAAGGCATATTGAGATGATCTTCGATATTAGGATTGATATTTTGACACCACATTAATAATAGGATAAAGTAATGAGCAACATTACCTACTAAACTCGATTACAAATAGGTACGTATGTATAATACTCGTTTAATCGATTTCTTGTCGGTGTTTCTCACAAATGACGAGTAGCCGATAAGAAGTCACTCCGAATACAAGACGACTAATTTAATTATACATAGTTTAGAACTTAGACAGGTATAGTGTACCGTACTTGTACATAAGTAGTATTATTATAAACAAAGTAATACCCAAGGTATCTTAGTATTCAAATATTTCGCAAAGTGTGTAGTTTACTATAACAAAGAAATATGCGATTCAAATGACATATTTGTATTCAAAAGAATGTCTTTCGCGTATTATCATCACAATAGTGAGTATGATTTCATTACAAGTCGCCGGATGATGACATGTAATATAATATCATTGTTTCAAAAGCCTTATCTTTCATTGTATCGGGAGTAATTTTAAAATAGTTGGTAAGACAATGCAGTTCAAAGGTGTCTTGGCAATATCGAGGTCGGTCATAGCGTCTGTAATCTTAACATTAAAATTATCTATAGTGTCTTATATCACAATACTTTATTTTATATGCGAAAGTGTGTTTTTCGGTTTGTTGGTAATCAGGGCAAACCCACAATATCACGGCAGATGGTTCGTTAAATAACGGTGCAACGGTCCCATAACCAGTTATTTAAATAATTAATATGATGATTATTATTTTAGAAGTGCTAAAACCCTTCATCCCCTATCTACGTAAATACGTACGTAGAGCCCAGCTACGTCTTCTATGAGTGCTACGAAAATACCAGGAAGATATTTCTTTATTGCTAGCTGACCCGCGCATCTTCGTATGCGTCAATTTTCCCCGTATTTGCAACATTTTTCAATGCTGCTCCGCTCCTATTGGTCGTAGCGTGATGTTATATAGCCTATAGCCTTCCTCGATAAATGGGCTACCCAATAGATTTTTTTTTTCAATTCGGACCAGACCAATTCAATGAGATTACCGCGTTCAAACAAAAAACTCTTCAGCTTTATAATATAGATAACAAAAATATAACGTTTTGGTACTAGATACTACTTCTGTACCCGTCTGCAGTTCAGTGTAGCCATTTACGATTTTTAAATTAGAATTATTTTAAGCTATTGCATAGCTTTTATCGCGGACTTTAAGTGCGGCGACCAAATTAAGAAATTCCGTAACGAAAATAATTCGGTAAAGAAAATAAAACCTAACAACTTTTTTTTATTTAAAAGATAATGGTTATATACCCCACTGCATCCACAAGCTCTGCTTAGTTTGGGATCTGAGAGCGTTGTGTGAGTTGTCCCAAGATATTATTTATTATTATTATTATTATTATTATTAACTAGCTTTTGCCCCGCGGTTCTGTCTACATACTTCTACATTTAAAATTGCCGCATGGCCTAACAGGCAACATACCATTCCTTTATCAAACTTTCTTATTCCAATTACTAACAAAACATCTTATTCGAATTAACGTCAATGTATTCATCTATTCATCTATAATACATAATACCGGCAAACTTTGTTTTTCTATTAATAAATTAAAATTGAATACTAACTAATACTTAGAGGAAACATCTAACTGGCCTTGTCTCACAAGGAAGTGATTTCTGATTCCTATTTACTTCTCTCAGAGTTGCTATTTAATATGCCAAATAGAAAGGTCAACCAGCTAGCCAGTATTTATTTCCGACATTACTTTGACCGATATATCTATAATGAAACTAACTACCGTTTTATTATCTCGACATTTAAATCAATATTATGCCTTCACCATCATTAATAATATATATCTACGAGTATGAGCGAACAAACAGGAACTTTATCTTCGCTACTGTTTGTTTGATATTACAATAAGTATGTACTTAGTTTGTTGATTTATTTAGATGGTAGATACGTAAATAGTGTTGGCTGATACGGCTTAGTAACAAATATTGTATTGAAAGATGGTACGTACTCGTGATCGTCGTTTGTTAGCATCTCGATTAGCACGTAGAAACTGAAATGTGTTTTGATAATTAGGAAGGCAGAATATTGCGCTCATGTTTATATTCCACAAGTACATTTTGATCCCTCAACTCAAAAAGTAGGAAAAATGTATGCTTAGTAAGTACTGACATTTAAACTTTCGCGTTGCATAATTTTTTAGTTCGTTAGTTCTTTAAAAAAGACGACTCCCGCAGTAGGGTACCAGCACTGTGTCACGAGGGACTTTACAAACTTAAACTCACGGACACAAAGTACACCCAGACCCGGAACAACAATTTATGGATCACACAAAGTGGTGTCCCGTGTGGGAACCGAACCCACGACCTCTTGCATTATAGTCGGACACACTCCCACCGCACCACTGAGGCAGTAATTAGTCGTACCTTTTTTACTTAATATTGAAATTATAATAATCATGGTACCTGGTCATATTCAGTGACTAATTTGTGTTACGACACCTATGTTGTAAGATCACAACTACTTGGAGGAAAGTGATGAATGAAGAAATGTAATGATGTCACATACGTTTGTGTATCTGTATGTCATGTTTACCGAGGACGACATGCCGTGGGTCATAAGGCTTACGTGGTATCGATCACGACTACGCATCTATACATAACTTTTTTAGTCTGAATTCTCTCAGAATACATTGACTGGTTAAACACGCTGAAGTGGCAATGGGCCGTCCATATCTGCCGAAGGACTAATGGCCGCTGGGCAAACGAGTCCTAGAGTGGAGACCGCGACTTGGTAAACGTAAGGTAGGACGGCTCCCAGCTAGGTGGACTGACTGCGGTAGGCAGAGGACCGGATGTTTTGAAAATTAGGAGAGGCCTATGTTCAGCAGTGGACCGATACAAGCTGATGATGCTGATGCCATTAACTGGCACTAAAAACAACGATAACACTTGCAATCTTCTTATACTTCTATTCTAATATTATAAAGAGGAAAGATTTGCATTTTTGTATGTAACGAATAAACTCAAAAAATACTGGACTGTATTTAATAATTCTTTATCTTATAGAAAGCTGCATTATCGGGAAGTAGCATAGGCTATATTTACTCTCAAGAAATTAGACATCCTTACGAAAACTGCGTTTAGGTATATATAGTGGAGAAAAGTCTGTGGGAAGCCAGAGCGAGCCGCTAAGAAAAATTTAAATCCTAACTAATTTATTTATTTTATTTATTTAAAACTTTATGCACAAATTTGTACAGAGGCGGACTTAATGCTAAAAGCATTCTCTGCCAGTCTACCTTAGGGTGATGTAGAAATGTAGTATGTAGGTGCAGTAAACCTGTAGATATTACATACAATCAGACAAAGAAAACTAAAAAATATATATATAAATAATAGTATAACAAAACTAATTAAATATACTTACATAAATACACAATAAATAAATACCATAAATACATATATACTTACATACCATAAATTCTATATAAGTATATACCTACATAAATTACATATAAGTTACAAATGTAGAGGTGATTCAACTAGTTCATCCAGGAACAGAGTACGTACTAATTCATACACTAGAACTTGTAACATCAAACAAACGACGATCTAGAACAGTGATTCCCAACCTTTTTGACCTCGAATCCCTTTTTGACTACTTTAAAAGCCATTTTACCCCCAAACATTGACCAAGGTGAGTCGCTTGAACGACGGGGGGGTGCAAATGCACTTTTAATTTCAACATTGCGCCCTGGTGAAGGGGGGCTTTTTATACTACCTTAATTACCCCAAAGAATAGCAGTTTACCCCCGCGGACGTAAATACTCCGTAGATAGGGAACCTGTGGAGTATTTACATCCGCGTGGTGAAGCTGTTGAGAAATTTGGCAATGATTTTTCTTATGTAATGTAGAACAAGGGATAACAAAAGATATGAGGAAGCTCAAGCTCTAAGAAGGTCACGTGGACGAAACCGCATTGTGAGCCCTAGTACATTAAATAATTACGAATTAATAGGTAATTCATATTCAAGTGTGCCTATAAGAATGAATCAAACTGCTTATTAATCCTATAACTTTAAAATCGCTACACGTCAATATTCGTAATTCTTAGTAATACAGTAATAGTCAGTCAATTCTTAGTAGATAATAGTCAGTTGATTGATACAGCATTTGGTGTTGGTTTTAATAATAATTCCTGTTTTAAATATCAAAGACATACATTAAGTATGTTTCAAAGAATTAACAAGCTATCAATTTTTAGTTATTTTTATTAAATCCACTATTTTAATCACCTTGCATTATGTTTTTAGATGCAAATGCATCGCTTAATTTAATTGAGATTCTTTTTATCTGGATGCACAACAAAAGCATCAAGGCTTTACTGCATTCCTATAACAAATTGAATCCATTTGTGCCTACATTTATAACGAGACTGATATTTTTAATTCGTTGTCCGTACACCTCCACCGACCTTTGTTTTAATGGCTACAGTTTACTATACATACTAGTAAATATAATAAGTAATTAATAACTTACAATGATTTACATTCATAATCCATAACGCACAGGTCAAAGTTAGAATGACGTAATCCTGACATATCAATGAACGGAAACGATGATCGATGAGGCTTAAGGCATAATGGTCATTTCCTTGACAGTGTGAAGGCCGGAGCGTAGATTTAAATAAGGTTTTTATATAAAGTTTTGTATCTGTCAACGAAGATGACTGATTGCCAAAATGTGCATACTTTGATGTGATATCTAAGTAAAGATACAGCGAATGTGACACGAGGCTTGAACGACAAAGACGACGGCAGATAAACCTCGCTACGTGCTGCGGCTGCGTGCCGGCCGCGACCAGAACCTTGAATACAGCCGCGCTCCTTCCCGCGATATAATAATAAACTGCTCAGTCCGGCCTGAGCCTTTAACGATACAACACGACCGATTTTTTTTGACAATTCGCCCACACGCGCGAACTTTGAGTATGTAACGCGAACGCATGTTTCCTGAGTGACTTAATTTATATTTGTGTCCCCATGTGCTGTACAATGCAGACACAACTAGTATACGGATAGTGTATATTGTGATGTTTTGTGCCAATGCTCCTTGTGCCATATTAGGAGGTATATATTGTGTTCGCAAGTGCATTTGTAAAAGGTGAGTGGTACCTTCAATTTGAGAGAAAGAGTAACAGTTTTGTGCAATAGGTCAATGTGTTGAAATTTGCATGAATGAAAGATCGTGCTTTCAGAATTTTCATTGCTTATTGGTTAAATTTTTGCGTATACAATCAATTGTGCATTGCATCTACAGTAATCTTACTGCGTAAGTGAAAAAGTGGGTCAATGTAAAATCCTTGAACTTCACAATATGTTTTTAAATAAAACTGCACAGCATGCAACAATTATTTTTATATGGTGTAGTACTTGATCCGAAAATAGCATTTTTATAAATATACCTTGCTGCACTGAACTATGGAGTCAATAATTATCATGAGACTAGGTACTAACTTTATAGTATACATAAATTGACATGATTACGTTACTTATAGGTACCTACTTAATTGTCTTGTTAATTAGCTAAAATAAAATGCCGACGTGGATATTTTCTCTTCTTTTCAAAGTATTAGTTAGGTATATTGGGATACGGACAGCAGAATGAGGGTTCGGCATTAGGTACTCCATTGGATCCTAATAGAAACGTTGACCCCACACTCTGATGTGTCTATAACCATAGCTTACATATAGATGCTCAAAACTGAGGCGGCAACGTGATTTGTTTTTTCTGACGACTAGCCTGATAGTAACCAGCTGCAATATCCCATGGACGTCAGCATTACGAGAGAGATCATTTGTATATTCCCAATCTCAAAAAACCCAACAACTTTTTGAATGATCTTCGCATAAGAATTAGGTACAAATTTCTTGTTCTGATGATTCAAAAAACAGTACTTTAAATACTTAAACACCCAGATATAAAGACTCCCACGAACAAAAGTTAGTTTTCTGTTATAGAAAGAATATTTTCATATTATCTATACTAATATTAAAAATATTATAAAGAGTTTGTTTATTTGTTTGAACGCAATAATCTCAGGAACTACTGGATGGAATTGAAAAAAATATTTTAGTGTTGGATAGCCCATAGGCTATATAATAACACGCTATGACCAATAGGAGCAGAACATCAATAAAACATATTGCAATAATGTGAAAAATTGACGCAGACGAAATTGCACGGGTCAGCTAGTATAAAATACAACGCCTTATCGGTACTTCAGTTAATAGAAATACATAAAGCACACATATACTTTGAACATAGCAATTTAAAAAATCACACAAAAACTTTGGTTCACTGTCGATGGTTCGACCATTGCACGCAGTGTTCATAGCAAACGTTACAGATGTACCTACGCTAAATCAATAACATTGAATGTGCAGCATATCAGAGACAACATTTATAAAATCTTAGGAAAACATGTCTCGTTGTTCGTAGAACAAACAAACAGAGAATATTTAAACAGGACGTGCACGCTTCTACTTATTTACAGACGCGTATAATTTTATTGTTCTTCGCAAAATGTATGTTAATAGGGGAGTATTAAAACCTTGGCTCTGATTTGAGTGCAGTTTCAAAAGGTGGTGATGTGATAATGAGGGGAAGTTGTACCATCTTGATGAACTGATGGCCTACATATTGCCTATCTAACAGAGGCGAAGGGTGAAAATTTTTCAGAGGTAACCCGATACAAAAATATATTTTGCTGGACTGATTCTTTGTACCCATAACACTAAGTAGGTAACTACGATCCAAAGGGAAGCCGAAAGCAATGGTATTCTAACCATTGCTTTCGGCTTCCCTTTGGATGACCCTCTGCCACTGCTATCTAGCATAATGAGTCTGATTCACATTTCGAATTCTTTAGATACCTATAGTCATCGTCGTCAGTCGAAGTAAATCACTAATAACAAGCATTTTTTAATTTTTTTTGTCACATCTATACTAATATTATAAAGCTGAAGAGTTGGTTTGTTTGTACGCAATAATCTCAAGAACTACTGGTCCGAATTGAAAAATTATAGCGGGTCAGCTTGTTACCTATTTTGACACACTTGGATTCGGATGCTCGATTAAGTCAACCAAAATGCCATGCTTCTTGAGACATCGGCATTTAATTAAATAACTTATATAGTTAACCTACCTATAGAATGTCGAACTCATCATTCCATAAACACCATAGATATAGAAGACAATCAATCACATCACAATATTCTAATAAGTTACATCTTAGTTACGTAACTCTTAATCAAGTATTTGTATTTCGTAATGAAATAACTTGAAGAATTTTCCAATATCATTAATCATTTAACTATGAAGAAATAAGTAGGTAGGGTAAGTATTGTAAAAGTATAGGTGACGAGCGACAGCACAACAATAAGGTATTTTAGAAAACATGTAATTTAGAGGCACCAACCTACTACTTCATGCATCGATAATTTTGCTATTGTATCGATATGGAAAAGTGTATCAGATGGATAGCTAATAGCGATTTCAGTATAGTTTATGTATCGTATCGAAATCGCACATTTTGATGTGTTTTCTTACTTCAAGAGTACGTAGGTAGATACAGACAATACTAAAGTTGCGTGACAGATGCAAATTTTTAAAATCATAGAAGCGTTGTTAAAACAATCGTTGGCGTTTTATCTTTTTATGAATTGATGAAGATTGATGGCAATATCTATACTAATATTATAAAACTGAAGAGTTTGTTTGAACGTGACAATCTCGGGAACTACAGGTCCGAATTAAAAAAATATTATTCTGTCGTCGAGGAAGGATATAGGCTATATACTCGTCACGCTACGACCAATAGGAGCGGAGCAGCAATCAAAAATGTTGCAAAAACGGGAAAATTTATTAATAAAAGAGTTTCATGGGTATGACTGAAGTCAAATCTACCTTTAGTCATCTATACTAATATTATAAAGCGGAAGAGTTTGTTTGTTTGTTTGTTTACACGAGATTGATGTGTGTAAATATTTTTAAAAATTCTGTTGTCGCTAAATGTGTGGATTCCGTAGACTGACAACACCAGTCACGCGTTTTTTTTACTATTAACTCAGAACAACGCGGCTCGTGTGTCTCTCTAAGGCTTGCAACATGATTGGCAAATGTTTCGGTATCATAAAGTGTGTGATAATTCCAAAGCCATACAATACTCGACGCCTAGGTACTCAAAAGACAAGTTGACAAAACTGTTAGATAAGAGATATCTACCTAAATTTGCAATCATCAGTCCATCAGTTAATACTATCGCATGTCTTTTAAACTGACATAAAAGAGCTGCGTTTTAACTATAGATAGTCATAATTATGCATAAAAATAGTTTCTGTTATAAACAGAGTAGTGCTCCAATCAGACATGATTTTCCTGCAAATGCCTAAAAGCAAAACGTTCACGTTTACCATTTTTCGGCAGAGATCGTTACCTAAATCAAAACATGCAATGATTAGTACGATGATCTTAAACTGTAAAATAACGAGGCAACATTCGAGACCTGTGAGCGGGTCTGCTAGGGCATAACAACAGAACTATTGTGTCATAGGTACAGGTCTCGCTTGAGAGCAAATTTTTCCTCCATACTAAAAAACAACTCCTCAGAATATAATTTCTACAGACAAAAGCACAGATTTTATCAATACAGACCTACATCAATTGTCAAACACGCTAAACATCAATATTTAAAGTATACAATATAATTAGTTTCAATTGTCGCAAAAACTAGTAGAATTAGACAACTTGCATGGTTAAGTTATATCAAACACATATAATGCTGGGCACGGGTTTCCCCAGTAGAACCTACTGTTTATAGATCCTGGGGGTAAGAGGTGAAAGGTTAAAAAAAACTCTGAGGTAACCCGATACAAAAATATATCTAGCTTGACGTGGTTCTTTGTACCTATAATTCTAAGTAACGGAAACCGAAAGTAATGGTGTTCTAAGGACCCTCCGCCACTACTGGGGGTATTTGCTATAATCGCCACGTTTGGCGAGCGGGTTGGCGATCGCAGTAGGCTTTAAAGTACGCAGAGAACGCTGCTGCCCGTCCTCCGGTGTTAAATCGCTTTACGACACCCACGGGAAGATATCATTGAGACGTAATTCTAAAAAAAATATAGCATGTACGAGTATATATAACTTTTAGTAGGTAGTTCTGTAATTATATCCTTCACATTTAACAAAATTAAAAGCCCCAGCTCTGAAGTATCGATAAGACGCCGTACCTAGTAGCTGAAAGGTCATCGAATAATAATTATTACAAGAATAATGTTGTATTGAATTGCAAATTGTAAAACCAGCTAACATCTATTGTAATTCAAACGTACTTTGTGTAATGATGTTTTAATGGAGTCATTTGCTAGAAGATGGTTTGTCATATTTGTCTTTTATAAATTTTATGGAGGCTCTATTAAATGAATAGATGGTTTTTCCTGAGTTATGTACAGCTACTGCTACCTACACTATATTCTACCTACATATTTATTGGTAATTGCCGACGGTATTCGGCACCAAGCATATAATACGAACAGTTATTTTACCACGTTTAGATCAATTTCGGGCAATCGAAAAAAATACATCACTCTAGCTTACTAACATTTAAACTTTCGCGTTGGATGATTATAACCATTTATTATACAGGAATTAACGCGCATTATTTACTTACCTTAAAATTGCTTGACGTTTCGACCAGGTTGCACCGGCCGTTCACAAGCGAATTGGTTTCGCTTGTGACCACTGCCGGTGCGCGTTGCGCGTTAATTCCCGTTTAATAAATAGTTATACTCTAGTTTACATCATATTTTTTTTTATATTAAACATCTCTATTATATCTTTATTTAAAGATATAATAGAGTTACAATATGTCTCACATTGTCAACATAAAAGAGATAAACTGAGTATCAAAATCTAAAGAGATACATCTATATACATACATAAGTAAAAGACCTACAACTAAACATAAAAATGCACTTATTGTATGACCCGTTGAGAAACCATCAAATTAAAATGGCCCTTAAGCAATGGCTATTCAGTAGGAACACTATACTAGTTCTAGGTTTATTTTATCCATTTGTAATAAATAATAAGCCACTAAGGTTATTTCTAAAGAACCCATTCACAACATTAACGTTCAAGCGAACAAGCCTGCCTGCTACGGAAATCGGTTATTGCACAGACTTCTACAATTTATCACTAATAATAAAACGGTTTGTTGGTAAAACATGAAAGTGCACTGTTATTTCGGATTGTTTCGATTTGATTTTGTAACGATCTGTTATTATAAGCGTGCTGGCCGCTCCCAACTATCGATTTGAACAAATTGGCTACAATAGCCGCGGTCACAATTATGTGAATAGGGGCAATTTAGGCGATTTTGTCGACCCACACTCGGGTGACATCATCGAGAAAGTTAATACTCCTTTACTCATTCAAAAAGTACCTACGGACTGCCAAATATCGGCAAAACATTTAGTTGTTTTTAACATTCGAGGTATTTGTGTATTTCAAAATTCAAAATTGCGTCTCTTTTTCTGAAGTCAATAAAGTTAGAAGCTAGTTGACAGTAATAATTAAATTACCTATGTCACCCGCACCATAATAACGAATCAATTGACACCTCATTCATCGAAATCCAATTATTAGTTTAGGTGCTACGGTGGAACATACGTAAATACCAACATACATACATACATACAAACATAAACCTTTCTTTTTGACTTCGCCGTAGTCGGGTAAAAAGGTTTTAGTTTAACTTATGATATATAGGTTATCAAAAGTCAAACTGAGATACCCTATCTCAGTTTGACTTTTGATAACCTCTATCCTCTATCCGTAGCCAAAATAAAAATTACGGAATCTTCATTTTTTAAATTTATTGAAAATCTGTTTCGGCATATCTGTCCGACTAGACGCATTCGCGACTGTGTTGGCCGGTTGCCGCCATTCCCATCCATCAGGGGATGTTTTAAATACGTGAATTGACCCGCTGTGCTTATTATTGCAAAAATGCTATTTTAGACAACTTCCGGTTTTATTTCCGGAACTTTGTTACTATTTACGGAAATATTGTTATTTTAATATTTACATGCAAATAGCTCGCTATATTAATAAATACAAAAATAGATTTCATATTAAAGTTTAAATCATTGGCTTATGTTAATAACTTGTAGTTTTTGGCATAAATAAAAAGATTTTGAATTCCTTGACATCTTTTTACAGTTTTTACTTCATTAGTGGCAAATGGTTTAAAAACGTAGTTATGATTTATTTTAACTGAAACGATATTGACGTTCTTTTGTGAAAGACTTCATCTCATTTTAATTTTAGCGAATGTTTTATTAAATACTAACTGACCCGCGCAATTTCGTATGTGTTAATTTTCCCCGTTTTTGCAACATTTTTCATTGCTGCTCCGCTCCTGATGGTCGTAGCGTGGTGTTATATAGCCTATAGCCTTCCTCGATAAATGGGCTAACCAACGGTGAAATAATTTTTCAATTCGAACCAGTACTTCCTGAGATTACCGCGAGAAACAAACAAACAAACTCTTCACCTCTATAATATTAAGTATAGATAATGTGTCAAAGTTGTTAAAGGCTTATGTTGCTGACTGTAACTACTGCATACCTTTAATTCTTGCTTATCATTTCGATGATGCAAACAACAAAAGGCCCCAAATACAACAATAAAACTAGTATTATTTAAAATAGTTCCAAATTGTGTAATATTAAATAACTCGTTGCTATGAGAATCCATAAAACAAACAAAAGTTTACTTAATGACTTTAAAGATTATTGCTGCAACTAACAAAGCGAACTTCATCCATTATGATGGTTCATCTAACTTCATAACTCATTCCCTTCCCAACCATTGTTCACGATTGCTTCAACTCCAACAGTAAATTGACTATCCCTTCGAATTACATGAATAGCAAACTTAACTTACTTAGCTACTAGCAATCTTTACTAATTACTCTTAAGGGTAAGGCCACACTTGTATAAATCAAGGACGTCGCAGTCATTTTCGGTCTTTGCGGCAACTTGCGACTATCTATGAATTTACATTTTCTTTTTCTAATAAATCATTTAATAGTACGAAATTACCTATTAAGGTATTAAAATGAATAAAGAAAGATTGCGCTCACACACAGTTTACACTAAATTACACATACAAGCGTTAATACAATCCATAAATTCTAATTGCTAATACTGATTAGGTATATTTTCTATTCAACAATCTAATTAATATTTACTAACTAATACTTATCTACCTTTATAATCAGGTTAGAAAGGCTAGAAAGGGATTTACGACCCAATAAAACTAGTTTAATGATATATATTAAAATTATTATCATTCGACCACGCTTATCGGTGCAATCAACTTCCCTTCAAACTTTCGACATCGATAAAAAACAACATTTAGGAAATCGTTTAAAATAAAGACCAAATAAAATATAATACAACAATCTCCATTGCAAAATTTATGAAAAGAGTTTCTATTCGATTTCTAAAAGGGGTTACAATTTTTAACTAAGTTGTTCGTAAACTTTCGCGATCAGTACACATTATAGAATTTTATAAGCTACGGGTCTTAATCGCGTATTTTTTTTATTATTTATACCGTATTGCAACGGCCGTTGCAATACGTTCAAAACGTCGGGCAATAAACAAAGGTATTTAGTCTTAAAATAAAATATTTACGCGATTAAGACCCGTAGCTTATAAAATTCTATAATAATTTCGTCTTCAAAAGATCACTAGCAATGTGGTCGCACTTTACTAGCAATCTTGTTAACCCCTCCAGCTAAATTAGGAGTGGCTTCAGGTCTGTAGTATAATGGGTGAAATTCAAAGGCAAACGACGACGGCGTGTACACGACCCTTAAGTGTAGTCAGGTAGCTAGTATGCACTCGCCGACAGTAGCTACTATAATTATAGCTTCTGTCAGCGAGTGCATAAGCCATAGACACATTGTGTTTTCCTATTCCCGTTACGCGGGATCGACTTTCTTTAACATGTGGTAAGTGTAACAGTGGACAAGCCTAACTTCCTCATGTCTGGACATGGACTTTCGACATCCACGTAGTCTGAGTAGCCCAAACACATTTGTTGTCTGTATAAAAAACAGGAGAAGCCTTTACTACATACGTTTTGTACCCAACGGTGTTTTATCACAAATCAATATGTTATCTACCGACTATTATAATTTAACGAAAAAAAACATATATTTAAAGCAAAGCTACCGCCAACTAAGTAATTGGAGAACGACGCAAGTTTTTATAATAATGATATCATCCATTATTGAATCATCAATACATTAAATAGCAAATAAAAAATCGAATGATTCGAACCAATTCACACGAAGATGCGCTTCCGTGTTTAGCTTACATACAAGACATAACTTTGCTAATACATGAGGATGTACCTAATAGTATTATTGCTATCATTAAATGTATAGAAGTTTATAAAAGTTACTTGTTTTTAAGAAGTATTATTAAGTTTTAGGGTTCCGTAGCCAAAATGGCAACACAGAACCCTTAAAGTTTCGCCATGACCTTTGCTCAGAGACTTTTAGCGCTAGAACGCTGTAATTTTGCATGGATACACATATTACTTACATCGACAAAGTGAAAGAATAAAATATTGAATAAAAAATTTAAGTTACCTCCTCTTTAAGTAAAGTGTTGGTGTGATTTTTTTGTCTCACCTACCCCATCGTCTGGGGTATCATTAGATAGGTCTTTTAAAAAACGTTTGGGGTAGTATATATAGTGAAACTAAAATTGGGTATATGACAAAATTCACGGTAGTACTAAACATAGTGAAATTAAAAGGAAAACTATCACAGCTAAGTAGGCATTACAAGTTTACGAGTAACAGCTGATCAAATGAGAAGTAACAACATTTTCGTACAAATTCCATTGAACAATATTATTAGGTAGATATAACGTTGACTACGGAACACTACATTGTGCATGGCCTGACATTTTTGTTTCGGATTGACTGAAAAAGAATATTCTCAAGACTTGGCATGCCTAATATTGAACATAAATATAAATAACCAAGAAAAGGGCTCATGAAATCGCAACGCTATGATGCTGATTTTGGTTACTCCCAATTGTATACCGGATCTTTATCAATTCTCTCAGCCTTAATACACCTATTAACATCATTTTTTGTCCTTACACTAATACTTGGATAAAGATAAACGTGATCCATCAAATCACGACCAAAAAACGTTATTAATTTCGAAATGAACACACTCAGCCTAATGGTCTTAATTGGTCGTTACCAAGAAACGTTGAACCCGGGTTCGTGTGTTTAAGCAAAAGACGTGCTCATTAAAATCGTAAATTAAATTATTCGAGTGATGGATCGGTCAATTAATCTACCTGTGCTTTATCATTAAAGAACAAGGAGCTCCTTTTTAGTGTAGATTTTGAATACAATGTTTTAATGGCAACGCTGTAGCTGTATTTTTTTCTTGATATTGTCCAAGTAGAAGGTACGAGAACATTTTAGGCAGGTACTTAAATGAAACCCAAGATCGATGTCTAACGTTTATTAACAAAGTTGCTTAGCAACTATATGATATCATGTACATATTAAATTGTTGATATATGTGTTTTCAATATGAAAAATTTATAAATTGATCTATTCTGTGAAAAATCGGGTGCTTCCGTTTTCAACCCACATTTTCTATCCACGACTATTTTATGCCGACTTCTACCAAACATGTTTTTTGTTTACAACCCACAGTATTAAAATCAATATTTTTTTTGTATTGTACTATTGTTGTACTATTGTATCAAAAATATATATTGGTTATGATCCATTTCAATTTACTATAGCTTTTGGTCCAGACAGTGCAATAATTTAAACAATTTAAAATTAAATACTGGGTGCCGATTTAGTCAGTCGAATTCCCGAGGGGGATCACTCCATGGTATTCTACTGAAATCAATAACAAATAGTAGCTTTTTGTTGTTGAATGTTTAAAAAAAAAATGAGATATAAATTTTTTTCATTGGTTTTGGTAGAGTATATACTTTATACATACTTTTTGAACATGAAAAAATACTTTTAAGAAAATCAACAGATAACATTGCTTTCTTTGCTAACTTTACAAAAGCAATATTCAATAGATTTATTTATATTTTTCTCTTCAGTTAAGTTGAAAATGGAATAATATTTTGCTGGGGATAGAAACCTGGATTATATTAATTAATTTTCATCTGTGAGTTGATAATATGGGTCAAATACTGGCGAAAATTCATAAACTATGTATGTACTGTAATGTGCCATGGTTACTTTTGACACATACCTAAATCGGCTTTCGCGCTAAACGTAAATTGAACTTCATTTTTTTCTTTCAAACGGAATTATTGTACATACCTAAATAGTTTATAACAAAATGGCACGACGGAAAAGTGTTGGATGTAGAAAAAATGTAGGATGAAAATGTTTATATTTAATCGACGAAAATTACAACCCTAGTCCTATACCTACTACTGTTTGTTAATAAACATATCACATCCTGCGCTATTTTAGTAGGTAGGTACAGTAGTACCTACCTACTAAAATAGCGGTAAAATTTTGCAGTAGCAAAGACTAGCGACTTTCACCTACTCGTCGTATCAGTATCCAGGAACTTACTTGTGAATAAAACGCAGATTTTTCCGAAATCTAAGGTGTATTGACAATTGACAACCTTATTCACTGAGAATATAGACACAACAATATATTCGGGCTCTGGCTTGCAGTTAGATCCCCTACGATAAAAACACTCAGATTAGTTTCAACCTTCTAGTTTAACGTGCAAATCATAAGTCCATATTTTTCTCATTCTTAGACTTATTTGGACTTATTTGGAAGTTCGTCAATCGTTCGGAAATCGGTTACCCGCAAAGGCTTTCAAACACGAAGTTTCCATCGTCCAAATAAAAAGGATGATGCACATGTACGTAGGCCCGACATGTGACTTCCTGACCGCCCTCTGCGACGACTAGTGACTTCTACTCGTCGTATTAGTACCCGGAAACTTACAAGTGAATAGAACACAGATCCATCACAAACACAGTCCATGTTTTTTCACATTCTTTGACAAATTTCAAAATTAAAATACAAACCGAAGTTTAGAACAACGTGAACTGCAAAGGTTTCGTCATGTGCATCACAGTACCTTAAAATGAAAATGTGAATCTGATTTGTGCCACAAAAAAATTATGTCGAATATTTTTTTATAAAATAAAACGATGAAAAATTAAGAGCGCTAATACCGCCACTCAAAGTTCTCAATGACATTACTAAACTACGTAGGTACTTGCAACAACAATGCAACTTCGCTAGCAAAATTCGTTATGCATTATGAGAATATGCAACACAACAATCATTGTACTTATGTCATAAAGAAAATTGTTTTAAAATAAAACAATTTCGACTTTATTCTTTAAAACAATGCTAAGTTACAATCGCGAAAATATGCAAATCGTTATAGTTTAGTACGAAACGACCTTACTACGGCCTCGGGGCATACGTCATCAGGCAGCATCATCGCATACTAAGAAACATAGCAAAGTAGGAAGAGGAAACTATCTAGCTAGCCACATTGTTGCACACCAACCTCAATACCTTACACATATTTACCTACAGTTTTCTGAGAAATAAATTCTGACACGTGCATTTGACTGCGTAATTAGATGCTAGGTTTAATTAAGTTGCTAGAATTGATGTAGCGTTTAGAAGGATTTGGCATTACTCCAAGTTCGATTTGATTAAGTCTTTTTTTTTTCGAATAAAGTTGGTCAAATGGTATTTTACATAGATATTTTGATGACGTTGTTCCGTTTGTCAAGGAGTCTAGGTAGCCAGAAATATTACGTTACATGTATTAAACATAATTGGAGCAGAGTTGTAAAACAAGAGTATACAATTCCTTTATAAAATTAAATAACACAAAGGAATTAGTCACTCGTACGCATTGTTGCTAGCAGTTTCATTGGACATGCCGCTCGAGACCGAGATCAACGGATGAGATAAATATTTGTTTCCCACGTTAATTGAGTGCAACTGCGGCCGTGTGTTGTAATCCTTTATTGTTTAGATCTATAAGAGCTGGCGAATTTATATCTGAGTCTACCATCAACCTCGAATTATCGAATAATTAATACTACAACTCGATTTAATATTTAATTTATAGCTATATCAAACGATAAACACCATTTGAAATAGTATTTTATACCACTACTAGCTGACCCACGCAACTTCGTCTGCGTCAATTTTCCCCGTTTTTGTAATTCCTACTAAAATAGCGATAAAAAATGCTTTACGACCTAGCGTCATAACTGCTAAATAGTTTCAGAGGAGTTAGACCACAAACACCGTGACACAAGATTTTTATATATTATTTGTTAGTCTGTGGTTAGGTTGAAACAAACTGGCACAATATCATGTGAGAGTTGTAAAATTGGCGGCAAACTAACATGTCGCTATTTTTACAGCTCTTTAGCGTGTAAAATCACAGAACAAATATGCCTACTCTACGAGTGCAAAATATACTTAAAACACGTAATAACTAGATGACGACACTTTGTGATTCAAAGAAGAAAACTTGCAAGAAAATAAACTTGAAACCGGCAACGTGAGTTAGTAATTCTAAGAAGAAAACTAGAAAGAAAATAAACTTGGAACTGACATCAAGACTTTGTGATTCAAAGAAGAAAAGTTGAATCTTTTTCTTTTTCAACCTACTTCAAATAGGAGGAGGTTCTCAATTCAACTGTATTTTTTTTTATGTTTGTTATCCGAATACTCAGAAACGGCTGGACGAATTTGATTTTTTTTGTACCAGGTGCCTGGAAATGTAGTTTTATGTTTTAGGCACCAACTTCAAAATGTTTTTTGTTGTTGTATACATATATATTTATTTTGGAAGTCGGTTTTTATTTTTTTGTAAAAGAAATTCAATACAAAAAATTCGGTAAGTACACGAAACAAACGTCTGGTGGGGCATGCCTATGGATCCGCCTATGAATGTATAGTGCGTGTAATGCCTGCCTGGTGCGTGGAACTGGCGAAACAATGTAATTGTTATACCTATTGATCGGTAAAGGCCACATAGACAATAATAACCAAAAATCTATCCCCATTCATCCTCTCTTCCCAAATACATCACAAAACAACATAATTGCATCTATGAACACATTCAAATGAAAAATAAACATCCGCTTCCATTGCAACTGGCTTAGTAGACATCTAGTCATAGCAGCTCGGAACAAAAGATAAGCGGTAAATACATAGACATGCGATATAAAATTCTGACATTAATCCCGTCATTAAGCAGCGGCCTTTACCATTCATTATGATGAGTAACAGCCTACAGTTCCTAAACAATCGGCACAATGATAGGTTGAACGTGCGAGCCGTACACGCACCTTGGTAACCACACGCCACGTAATATCAATTAAACATACAGACAGTATTATCTTCGGAGCATTGTACCTACCAAAACTCCTTGAAAACATTACTATAAAAAAAAAACTCAATAGTATTTCTGGTGATACTATTCACCTTACTTCGACAGTGGCAATATAAGATTGAAGATTTTGAAGCGGCGATAGCCTAATGGCTAAGGTATCGGTCTCGCAAACGTGAGGTCGTGGGTTCGAATCCTGGGCATTATACTACCGACGTGAACCCACTCCTAAAACAAGCCATAGAGCTTAGCTGGAGAGGTTAACATGATTGCCAGTAATGTGGAACCACAATCCCACATTGCTAGTTATCTTTTTTTAAATAAAAAACAAAAAAAAAGATTTAACGATGTTCTTTATTGAAGTTGCATTTCAGAATTCGTCGTTTAAATTTTCAATTCAATTTGAGAAAAAAGTTAGATTCATTATGAAAATATATATACATATTACGGGTCTTAATCGCGTGAATAATTTAAGGTAAAATACCTTGTTTATTGCTAGACATTTCGACCGTATTGGACGGGCCGTTGCAATACGGTAATACGGTATCCGTAATATACCTATATATTTTCATAATGTGTACAAATCGCGAAAGTTTATCAACATTCAAAGTTAGATTCAATTTGATTCAACGAATGCCAATGGCTTGATCGGATCGTTAATGAATGCCTTAAAAAGGAACTATAGGCGTGTCGGAGATGTCTATGTTAAGTTTTAATTCAGCTATTTCTTAAGTAAGATTGAACTCATATTTAGAAGAGAATTCTCCGGTTATGGTCTCGCAATTAATTAATAGGTAACTTTCATAACTGCCAAATGCTTAGCCATCAAAAACTGATCTCATAATCTGGTTGAACAATCCGTATTATCTTAATTCAGTTAACGTGGCTATCTACAAACACATCTCATTACAGGACCTTGGCTCGAATACCAACTGTCCGCTGTTTTTATACGCTGCTGTCATTCGAGAAGGTTGTGCAGTCCAGCACTCAATGTAAACATGTACCAGTGTTCGATGCACGCGACCTGTGTCTGCTCTGACACTTGAAATATGATGTGTATGAACCATTTAAGTCTTTACACTTCATTAATCAACAAAAATTATGAGTACGCTGTCAGAAATTAGTACTATTTATCATCGCTTAATGTACAGACAAGTGCCTTGAATATTTTTTCCGTTGCACTGGAATCTTTTTTTACATATAACTACATTAGTACCTCTAAACAATAACCACTACGGCTTTGGAATCAACTACACATTTTAAGTTTTATTAGGTACATATTAGCGGTCACCCGCGACTTCATACCGTACGCGTGGATCCCGTTTTCGCGAGACACATAAACCTTCTTCTTAAATCACTCTATCTATTGCTGAAAACTGCATTAAAGCCGTTGCGTAGTTCAAACGACCTAAGCGCACAAACGGTGAGAGCGACTTTATTTTATACTATGTAAAGATTACCATTTGTAAGATAATAGCAGGATTACTCTTAGCTCATTCTCCTAAGGCTTTTGAAAACTGCAACACCAGTGGGCCTTTGATGCTGTGCTGTTGAAAATCAAAACCCCAAAAACAATACGGGATTTTGATCGACGACGGTATGACTATGCAAGATATCAGTGGCGGAGAGTCCGTAAAACACAGTTCTTTTCGGCTTCCCTTTGAATTCTAGCTACCTACTTTAATATACGTATAAAGAACCATGTCCGCCTATTATTGAGTTCCCTTAGAATTTTTTTAACCCTTCGCCGCTGCAAGACATATTCCAGTAGCAAATAATACAATACAAGCATTCACTTCAACGTACGTGCGAAATATATATTATTCACTGACATTAGAGGCTTAGCAGCCAGTGGAGGTCACTGGAACTAGCAAATAAATGTGGCAATTAGTCGTAACTACAGACGCTACGTTTACGCAGTTGACTAAATAAATTCTCGACCTCTTTGTAGTATCTAAGTGAAACCCACCTACTATGTGATACTTACTTTTTAGACTAGTGACAAACAAATGCCAGATTCCGGCAGTGTAAACATATCGTTCAAGGTAGGCAAACATCGCCATCACGATCTAATTTATTCGACAATCACTGGCTTTCGAATCACACTTAAAAAAATTAAAGGCTTTGTATTATAGTTCAGGGTTTCTGGTTAGATGGAGCAAAGTGTACATACCTAATGTAACAGCTCCTGAATGTGGTACGACATATTTAATTTACAAATTAGACATGATGGCGTAGGCAATGGTATGCATTTGCATGTATAATTCGTTTCAATTTTGAACGGTGCACAGATTCTGCCAATCACTTAATGATTATGTGAATGTGCGGATTTTGGACAGGTTTCCCTTCGGAAAAATACATCCGGGAAAGAAAATAACGCAATGTATTTCTATCAAAAGTAACCACTGACGACAACAAGAAATAAGTGTAATTTTGATGGATCATCAAAGACTTGCATAATTAGATCATAATATTTAATAGACATCAAAATTTCAACTTTATGTATTTATTATTATTCTTCCACTGTTAAACTCTTTGTAGATTACAATTTATTAATTTACAAAGGTCTCATTCAAGATTTATGTTAAAAAATATAAGGATTACGTAACGTTTGTAATTTTGGCTACGGAACCCTAAAAATCAGTTGCACTATTGCATTACTGGTTGCATTATTGGTACCTGCACTTGAAACTTTTTAACAAAGACCTGTTATGTGAATCAGACACCATAATAAATAGAACAACAAAACCGCTATCGTAATAGGTGTATTCCAAGAGTGAATTGATCGGTAGCAAGGTCAAGTTCCGAGCACTTGGCTCTACAGGCACACGTTATATTATGTAATATAGTGCCCGCTCACGTTCTGACCGACAACAAAACGGTTGATTGATCTACTTCGGAGCAAAAAGTGTTGCTATTGAGCTTCACTCTCACTGTAACGGACCTGATTGCGTGAATGGAAGTTAGATAGGGCTTCAATAGGAAGAAAATTGGTTTGTTAATTTACTTGGTCGTGTGGAACGGTCATGCTTTTTTTTGACTGCCTCTGTGGCGCGGTGGGAGTGTATCCGACTGCTACGCAAGAGGTCGTGGGTTCGATCCCCACCCAGGATAAAACTTTGTGTGATGAGCACGATGGTTTATTCTGGGTCTGGGTGTTATTTATCTATAATATGTATGTATTTATAAATATTTAAGTATGTTTGTCAGTTGTCTGGTTTCCATAGTACAAGCTCTGCTTAGTTTGGGATCAGATAGCGTTGTGTGAGTTGTCCCAAGGTTATTATTATTATATATTATTATGTTTTTTTTTTCGTGGAAAAAGGGGTAGGTTTGACTGGCCCAACACTCTTAATATAGTTCTTTGTTATCATCCCAATGCTTTATTATAAATCACCAAAAAACAACTTCAATTAGGTATAGCCGAAATCATATGGCCGTAATCCTAGAGAAAATATTCTAAAGGACAAAATGTTATCTCGTTCAACGCACGACAACGTGAAATGATTCGTTGAACTTAACAAAAATACGATGTGCTGCTACGCACACTAATAGTTTATATAGAGAAGAAGTGCGAAATATTAATATTATTGTATAAATGTACAAGTGTCACTCTCTATTCTCCCACTCTCATAGTCCGATGGGTCAGGAAATAGTACCAAAAATAAATTAGACGAATAAGCGGCGGCTTAAGGTGTTTTAGATGGCACGAAGGGGTGTGATCATTTTCGAGAAAAACACTCATGAACTGCGTGGGGTTCTCTCGACCTACTTAAGTGGCGTCCGTCATTACGAATCCACTGAGTCACGAAATCCGTCTCCAAGTACTGCTACGATAATTTGTACCTTTGAAAGTTAACCTCTTTAGGCATCCTTAGGAATAAGCCTTAAATTAAATTGTGCCAAAACACAATTCATTTTTTGAACCTTGTTTATGACAAAATCGAAGATGCCAATAAATTGTAACCTAAAAAGGATGTAGTCGTGCGCGTCACTATCGCCAGCGTGCCAAATATCACGCATTCACGTCAATAGCCTGCCAATCTGCTGCCAACACATGATTTAAACATCAATCACATGCGCCAATCAATGGACAGAATTCATTCAAGATTACTATTAGTGTGCCTGGACGTATTTTATAGGAATAGAAGATAATATAAAGTCCTTTTCGATAGGCAGCTGTGCCTTAGATTAAATCAAAAGACATATTTTCAAGTCACATGCACTCATATAGGAAAAAACACAGAGTTCTTCTCAACAGTTCTCTTCTTGGCTTAGTCAGCCGACCGAACCTAGACACTCGACAGAGGTGGTTATGCAAGACTGTAATACCAAGTTTAAGTACCTACCTATAAATAAGTGACAGGCCGACATGGCAATTGGGATACGAGACTAACCTCGTGTCCCGAATGCCGTTATTGCGCTCTCGAGATGCATACTTGACGCAAGCGTATTTGAGATCGATCCCAAAGTTACAAGAATACGAAATTGGCCGTTTTAATCGAAACTTAACTGCAACTGCACTGCATTAAATACGTGAATTGGCCCGTTGATAGTATTAGTGGAAAGGATTAGTTTTGAAAATTGGTGATTTTCTTGATTTTGAGGTGCTCTTTCCAAATGCCTACAATTCATGTTATAGTATTTTTACTGTTATTACAGTAAAAATATAATAACATGAATTGTAGGAATTTTTCTTTAGTTTAATTTTGTTTTTGTCGTAAAATGTGCCAGAAAGGAGGTATTGTCAAAAAACTGATTTTAGAAACATTTTTTCCAATATGCTGGCTCGAGCGGCAAAAATACGAGGCGGCAAAGTTGAAATTCAGAAAGATGACCTCAAAATCTATAAAATCACCAATTTTCAAAACTCCCCGGAAAACTTTCTAGTTAAGCCCATTTTTCAGCACCTGTACTATATATAGAAAGTGAGACGGTAATCATATTTATGACAGTCTAACATTATTTTTCATATTGAATGAAAAATAATGTTAGACTGTCAAAAACATAATTGGAACAGTTTCTCGTGGTCCGATTATTTTAATTTCCTAAGTCATTTAAATTGACAACGTATATAGACAATGCTTCTTTATTGATTGAGATGGATGGTAGTAACTGAAAGCTTTTTAAAAGTAGTTCAAATTTTAATGGCACTACGCGATAGTCGATAATGGTTTAGTTATTTATCACAAGCTATCTAAGACCAAATGACCATTTTGAAAGCATAACTATTGAAATGGAACGAGGCTACTATCTAACTTTCCGTTTTTCTTTCTCTTTAGGCGTTTCTAATTACTTGGGAATTTAAGTAGCACGTTGACTAATAACTTAAATTTGAAAAATGATAAGTACACAATTTATCACATAAGCTCACGCTTTTGAAAAGTCAAATAGTACCTTCATCTTTGGTTCATCCATCACTCTAACTTTATTTGTATATAATAATTAAGATTATATAATTTCAAATGTCACGGTTTATCTCAATGAAACGTATAGCATTGTTAATCTATCTATAACCAAACCTTCAAGTTGAGGTTCAAAGGTGAACCACAATAACAACAGTTCATTCTGTCAGTAAATATTTCCCGCAAGGACGATCATCGAACACCAAAAGCAGTATTGTGTTGAATAATAAACAAGTTTATGCCCGCGGCTCTGTCCAGTTATTACGACCCTTTTAATTAAGAACTCAATGTAGGTCTATATATATCGCGTCTAGGAAAATATAGATGAAGCTACTAGATAATAATAATAATAATAATTGATTTATTCACTTAGGAAGCAACATACTACACTTGTGAAAAGTCGATTCTACATTTACTTGTAATGCCTATTCGAAAACAATAGGTAAAGCCCGAGAAAAGAACAGGCAATAAAAACTCATGGCCAAACAATACTGTTCGGTATACCTACTTAACATTTTGATCAGAAGACTTTATTTTGCTTGTCGATAATCTAGTCACTCAATCAACTTTTCAATTAATAAATTATTATATAGTAATATTACATAGGTAAAATAATTATTTATTAAATTGCAAGTTGACATACTTATTATGAAGTTACTATGAAGTTACGCACGTACGTTACCCAGTGACTAGATCGTCGTCGAGTAAAATTAATGAGTTTCGTGATGTATATCATTTTCCTTTGTAATTACCAAGAATTATGTCAATTACCTACCTACATACTAACTATGAATAAGATAACATCTAGGATTCTCATTTGCTGTGGATCCAAGAATAATGTTGGCAATGCAGGTACAGAAGTCTGTACCGGGCAATGGGAGCAATTGCCAGACGCACTACTTAAAAGAATTATTTCCAAATTCAAATTGTTTTCTGTCTTCGTCATAATATTTGGCGCCGTCATATGCACCCTCACTTGCCACAATGCAACAAGATCCTGAATCTGCGGCTGTGCTTAATGGTGATTATAAACTAGAGCATTTACTAGTTTCTAACTAGAATGTCGAGCATTCGCTGTTTTAAATTTACTCAAACCACACTTCAAACATATCGCTCGATGTTTTGTTAATGTTTTTGTTAGCATTTACCTGTATTGTAACATTCGTAAGAACGTTACATTACATTGTAATGCTCTAGCAAATGTTGTCTATCTTTAGGCCGTGAACGTCAACAAAATAAATACTATAAAGCGGTCACGTTAAAGGTTTCCATAGGTCAATGAATCCCATCGGGCTTGTGAACGGTAGGCAGGCACGTACAACAGTCTACGCTTTTAACTCGAACGTGTTTCACTTAATAGGAAATGTTAAATGGCAATGATAACGATCGACGACCTTTCAAATCCCTCCGAGTACAATGCTCACTTAAAATATGAAGGAGACGATGATGATTACTTATGCACGATAAAAGCTTACCTGAATTATAATTATTGTACTATGTAGTTTTGGGCTTCGGCTTATTCCGTATGAATATCGGTTATCACTATAAAAAGTAACCTATGTTAAACCCTTTGATTATATAATGTCTAGATAGAGCATTCTCTCAATAAGCCTATAAAAAAAATTAAGCATTCCCTCTTCGACGTTTGACACTCGTTGATGAGAACAACTATGGCTAAAACATCGGATGGCGGCTTGTTACCTGTCAAAAAGTACGTCCATTTGACCGTACTTTTTGACAGTTCTTTGCTTCAATTTTAGATGCGGTATTAGGAATCTGGACATTATATAATCAAAGGTTACACCCTATCTATCTTCAAGCTTCCTCTACACAATTTTTTATCTAAATCGATCCAGGAGTTAAGGTGTGAAAACGTAACGGACAGACTAAGTTAATTTCACATTTATAATATTAGTTCAGATTAAGGACTGCATTATATTACCGTGCCCTATTACACGCCAGACGACCAACACGAAGAACATCACTTGCAGATTCCGAACTCTTATTATAAAGAAGTAGTTAGTGACTGTACCGTACTTCCGTACGATGAAAGTGTTCCATTCCACTGGCTACTCAATTGTGCTATTCTTTGCTATACTTATCTAATACATATCGTAAGTTCACACACAAATATATCGCAAAGATACTCCTACTTACGTTTCAATAATAATTTATAGCTGCTATAAGTAGTACTCAAAATATCTAGAATAATATATGTTTATTTGCAGTGGTAAAACGCGTATATAATTCAGTAGAAGGCCGTACAATTTTTAACTAGAGGGGCTACTAATGTTACTTAGTGAATCCATTCGAACAACGAAGTGCCGACATTGAACTTTTTAAATCCTAAGCATATTTTGAAACTGTCCCTTCCCTACGCACACGTATCTTGTGTAATCCCTAACGATTAACCAGTTTTCATAGAAATATTGGTAAAGAACAGTTTAGACAATGCAATCATGTGTTATGACAAGGTTATTGCTTCGTAACTAAGCATAAGCATGGCTAGATACGAGTAGTAGATATATATATACAGGATGAATTTTATGAGTAACTAGCCCGTCCCGGCAAACTATTTTTTTTTTTCGTAATTTTCCTATTTTCTTTTTATGTAAGAACCTTGTAGGAAAACCTTCTATAAAAGAATTAATGAAATCGGTAAAGTCGTTCTATAGTTATCTCGTGACCGAGGGAAATATGGATTCATTTTTATATATGTGATTTTTTTTTGCGTGTTAAGAGTAGAGACCATAGTTTTTTTTATTACACTTAGGAAACGAAGTTTTATCGAAGCTTTCACATTTAATTTTTAAGCATACCATTTTTTTTTAAATGTGTGTATGTAATTTAGTTACATGCAAAGTTTAATAAAGTACCTGCCCTTACCGTCTAGTTTATAAAATCCACCATGTAAGCTTAACTAGCGTTTAACTAACTAAATCAGCCTGTACAAACAAGAGACACGTCAGTCCACTTAGAGAATATGCATAATAGAATTCCGTACATTCTAAGCTGGACTTATATGGTGGACAAAAAGTCCGCCGCAGACGGTCATCCGACTAGTCAGGTGATCTTAAAACAAAAGTGACAAAGTTACTCAAGGTCATTTGTAGGCAGTGAATTAATGCGCTGAGAGCTGCAGCCCTGAACAACTACGGTAGATTAAATGGAGGGCTAGTACCAAAGCAACAAAATACAATTTACACAAAACTAACTATCGTAGAGGTAGAACAATCCCAAGCTAGGTGGACCAACATCATAAAAAAGGTCGCTGGAATGGACTGGAATCGGAAGGCAGAGGACAGGTTGTTGTGGCGTAAATCAGCAGACGCCTATGTCCCGCAGTGGACCGACACTGGCTGATGATGATTATGATAAACCATATTAGAATATTCATATGACTTTGGGTAATAGAAGATCAAATATTAAACCACATCTGATAAGACTAGAAGCCGGTAACAATCAGGTATTAACTATTATCTACCATAACACATACACTTTAACTGGTCTTAAAATATATTTAAAGAAAAAACAATATAATTGGTTGCCTAAGAATAGGAATTAAGTACTTTATGCGTTTATAGATAAAATTTAAGTCAGCGCAACCTAAAGCAGGTAATTGCTAGTTTGTAAATGTAAATCACATTTATAAATTAGTATCAATTTAAATAATAAAGAGCATTTTAATGCTTGAACCGTTTACACATCAGGGAGGTCAGTAGGCAGGTACTATAATAATTTTGTAACAAACATTACAGCCCTTCATTGCAGCAATAATAACATTACACAAATTTCGCAAACACAAGATATATTGTAACATTAAAAACACACTCAATTCTTAATGTTCACAACATTGACCCCCAAACGCTCAAACTATATTTAAAAGTAAATAGGTGAACGAATAAACATTTAATTCTTTAATTTGATTAATTTTGACCATAAATTATAACAACTATGTAACAAAAGACAAAAATATTAATTTACTTTATTAGTAATACTAGCTGTTTTTGTGCCTTTGCCCTAAAAAAAGCGTGCATCGCTAATTTGTGAACAAAGAATATAATCAATTCTACAAATTGTTCAAATTTTTCTAACAAATCCGAGTTTCATTTATTTCCTCGCAAATATGTTATAAAACGTCGTATGACATACGTGCGCTTTGATAATTACAGCCTCTGCTTTCTTATCAATATCGCCTCGGCTGTCATTTTCAACTTACCGCACTCATAACATAATGTACTATTATTTATTTAAAGTATTTAACCTCGTTGTCTATACATTTCTGCCACCTAATTGGAAGATTATTTAAACCATTGCGATAAAAATCTGAAGATCTGGGGGAGCACAAACTGTGTGATTTTGTACTCCTTTGTGCGAAGAGATTTTTTTTCCATGCAAAAAATTTACAAAATCGCGGAAAGCGGAAAACATGGTGGTCGGTTGGGGCGAGGTCCGGCGAGTAACGAAGATGACAGATAGTTTCTAACTGCAGGTCTTGTAGTGTTTAAACTGTTTCTCGAGCAGGGCGTTATCATGGAGCAATAATGGTGAAGATCGATTGATGGGTCGGGGCTATTTTGCTGCGAGTTGCATTCGAAGTTCTGCACAGAAAACATCTGCTATTATTGCTTGCCCGGTTTGAGGAAGCAGAAGTGAATTACACCATAAAGTGGCCACCAAACAGTTACCATGACTTTTCTTTAGGTTTCGTCGCTTGTTGTGGCATTTGACAGTTGGTCAGCCAAAGCGTTTTGCGCTAACGATTATCCTTTACGTCACATGTCACAATTCGGCCAAAATCGCGCTGCTTTATGCAGATTAGTCAATTTATTAGGCACCCATTTCCAATTTCTTTAATGTTACCGATCTGCTGCAAATGAATGAATATTGTAGTTAAGGTAACGTCAAACCATGCATCGCTAATTCGGATCGGTTTCTACCATCTTCAATTCAGCGTTATTCAGTGTGGGCGGTCTTCCACGTGGTTAGTTCTTCTCGTGGGTCTCCTCTCCAAACGCAGCATTAATATTGCTAGCCGTCTAACCTAATCTACCATATATACCTCATCGCCACGCTTGGCCAGCGTGTTGGCAATCGCAGTAAAGCTTTAAAAAGTAAGTACGCAGAGGACGCTGCTGCCCGTCCTCCGGTGTGAAATCCCTTAGTCGCCTTGACGACACCCGCGGTAAGAGATGGGGTGACACTTTTTTTAAACTAGAACCCCACGACCTAGGACACGGTAATTGTGTATTGCTCTCCTTATAATTACAATTGATACAACAGAACTTGATTCGTAAGATTTGTCTGTCCAACAGTACCCTTTCTGTCCTTAGTATTTACAAGTGTAAATAGTACCTACTACCAAACGAAATATTTTTATAGGTACCAATGTAGTCAATCTTTTTTCATAATATTCTTCTTTTTTTTTTTAAAGACTTTTATTTTTTTCTTTGCTAGGTACTAGCTAACCACCACATCTTTATTTAGCTTCAGTTTAAGCCTAAACGCAACTAAGTTTATCATTTTATAGATCGAGCAATTTTATGTATACTGATACCAATCGTGGTCATACCGCGCCAGTCATCATATACGTGCTCCGAATATGTTATTGTATCATAAACTTTAAAGGAACAAGGCTGAGTCAGTGTTTGAGGCAAGGTGGTCGTGCCCTCGACTTCGAACGGCCATGACAGGTCCCTGACCACACTTGGAACTGATCTGATATGGATTATGGAGGCGTTTTCCTGAAGGAAGTACTTAACCCTAATTTAAAACAGTACCTTGTCACAGATTATTTAATACGTTGTGCAATCATTGTTGTTTACAAATGAAACATCTTGAAAATTAGATAGGTATTTATCATCTTCTCGTGCCTTATCCCAATTATTTGAGGTCGGAGCATAGTAGCTTGTCTCCACATACTGTGCCACGAAGTAAACAATTGAGACACACGCATATCAATCCATATGATGTCCCACTGCCAGGCACGGGTGTCACCAGTAGAATCTACTTATTCTAGATCCTGGGAGTAATTGCCATAATCGCCACGCTTGCCGAGCGGGTTGGCGATTGAAGTAAGGTATCAAGCTTACAAGCCTTACGCAGAAGACGCTGCTGCCCACCCTCCAGTGTGAAATCCCTTAGTCGCCTTGACGACACCCACGGGAAAAAATGGGGTGGCACAATTCTTAAGCTGGTACCACATGGTCTATTTAGACACATAAAATCCGTAATACGAAAATGCAATTCTATGCAGAAAAAATAATTTAATAAATAGCAATCACATCTGCTATTTATAACATTATTTTTTGTCCTGGATAGCTGGATTAAAAACATGGTATCAATAACAAAATATTTAGGAAATATATTATAACATAGGTAATCAAAATCTTTCCTTTTGGTGTCGTCATCGTCTTCTATCATTACAACAAAACAGATATGCAAAGCACAATAAGTAGGTACACAACAAAACAGATATGCAAAGCACAATAAATAGGTACCTATACTATACTAGGTATAATTAAAAAATAGTTAGTTAGTTATTCATTTTTTTAAATTGGACCATAATAAATATCAAATGTATTACTATAACAATCTACACAACTGCTGACCTAGCTTCTTCGAATCAAACAATTTAAAATCTAATCACGTGGTCTTATTACAGAGATTATGTTATTTTATTTTATGGCTACTACATCTTCACGTTATTTGAGACCGCCCTTGCTATCACTGGCGTTGTTCAAGGTTCTGCTGACCTTGTACGGAGCACAATGACCCAGGCTTGTCTTCCGGGAGTTACAGGGCAAGGTTTTGTGGCCAATAAGTTTGTAAATCGCTAGCATATAACTGATTGACTATTATGTTGTGCTTTAGGAGGGCTCGCGAAGTTTTCGACCAAGTAATAATTTTTATCACAGTTGTTTAAAGATAATAATTAGCTTTTTAGTCCCCGTAGTTAGTAAATGCGTATTAAATAATATTTCTTTAATAGTTATCTATTTTATTATTTCTTTAATAGTTATCTAGTTATATATTACATCTAAACTACTATATCAAAAGTCTAAACCTGAAAGTGTGACAGTTTCTCAGTAAATGTTACAAAAGTGCATGTGTTGTGGGATAGTGCTAGGTTAGGATAGACATGATTAACTAGCTGCCCTGCACAACTTCGTCTGCGTAAATTTTCCCCATATTTGCGACATTTCTCCTTGCTGCTTAAAGAGGCTATATAATAGGCTATATATAACATCACGCAACGACCAATAGGGTCCTAGCGTGATGTTATATAGTCTATAGCCTTCCTCGATAAATGGGCTATCCAACAGGAAAAGATTTTTTCAATTCGGATCAGTAATTCCTGAGATTACCGCGTTCAAACAAACAAACAAACTATTCAGCTTTATAATATTAGTATAGATTAATCACACATTTTTAATCAATCATCTCTCTCTCTCTTACAAAAACTAACAAATTATTTGAAGGCAAGCCCCAAGATTACATTATTGAATGAAAACTAAAATATTAGGTAGGTAAGTAATAATAGGACAAACTGAGATTAATTCATTTAAGTGAGATGCCTACACAGTAGAATAAACCCCGAATGTTTTCACCTAGTGGGCGGACAACTGATAGACGATTGTGTATTAAAGCCAGCTATTATTTAGTTACCCGGTTATTTATTTAAATTGCTTTCGTCATTAAACTTTTTACGCTTACCGTTTAAAAGCCATTCATCATACCTATTCGATATTACATTATTGAATGAAAACTAAAATATTAGGTAGGTAAGTAATAATAGGACAAACTGAGATTAATTCATTTAAGTGAGATGCCTACGCAGTAGAATAAACCCCGAATGTTTTCACCTAGTGGGCGGACAACTGACAGACGATTGTGTATTAAAGCCAGCTATTATTTAGTTACCCGGTTATTTATTTAAATTGCTTTCGTCATTAAACTTTTTACGCTTACCGTTTAAAAGCCATTCATCATACCTATTCGATATTGAAACAAAGAGACTGATTTCAACTTAAATCTCTTATATATAGACAGTTAATAGAGCTGGATTGCATTGCATCTTTTACGAGCTACAAAAACCAGATCTTAACGATATCAACTGTCCTTTTGAAATGACGACGTATAAATGGCATTTAGCATTTCAGTTATCAACTAAGTACCTTTATATTAAAAATATTATATACTAGCTGTCCCGCGCAACTTCGTATGCGTAAATTTTCCCCGTTTTTGCAACATTTCTCGTCGCTGCTCCGCTCCTATTAGTCGTAGCGCGATGTTATATAGCCTATAGCCTTCCTCGATAAATGGGCTATCCAACGAAAAAAAATTTTTTTTTTTTTTATTTTAATTTATTAAGATCGGTCCAGTACTTTTTCAGTTTATTCGTTACATACAAAAATACAAATCTTTCCTCTTTATAATATTATTAGTGTAGATTAGTGTAGATAATCATGATGGTTGAGTAGTCTTAAACATAGTAGACATAATTATTTTTTTTAATTATTTCGTGTTACACGCTGTTACCACATTTTAATCGACTTAAAAAAGGAGGAGGTTCCCAATCCAAACTATCCATACTAATATTATAAATGTTAAAATAACTCTGTCTGTCTGTCTGTTACGCTTTCACTCTTAAACAGCTAAACCGATTTAGATGAAATTTGGTATAGAGATAGTTTGAGTCCTGGGGAAGGACATGACAGAAGGACAAGGATTTTATCGCGATAACCAACCAGCGGGCGGAGCCGCGGGATAAAGCTAGTTCAAAATAATGGGCATAACTCTGGTTTCAGAGACATGTAAAACGGAACTCCTTAATAAATTCCAGCAAATCAACCGTGATTGTAGTAGATTAGATTTTTTTTTGTATAAAAAAGTTTTTAAGTTACGAAAATGATTATAACCACATTCTCACATTGTCAAAGGTAAGACCAAAGTGACACCGTAGGGCGAACGACTCGCGGTATGAAATAACGTAGATTTTTTTTTCTTAAATATAATACCAATTAACCTGTGTAACGAAAAACTGATCAGGGGTTTTAAAGACCACATTATGGGATTTTTTAATGTGCACACATTACCTTCTTTTAAATTCTATTCCCCTTTTATAGACACAGTTTAGGCTCGTCCCAGAACCTTGACCGAAAAAATCTGCATTATAATACACGCCAAAGCCCAGTACCTATTACAACTATTCATTATTCTTCTACCAGCCTTGGCCGTCAAGTCTCTCACCTATGTAACTAGTATGGTTACATTGTATTTGACTAAAAACAATAAACTACACACTGTACAGTTGACCATAGTCTCATTAGCAATTCTCACTCAAACATGGATTATTTGCAGTCACATAACTACAGCAAACTTACTGAAATTTCTAAACGTAAACAGTCGAATTTAAACATAGTGTTAGACAGAGTACAGTTATTATGAAACGGTATAGTAACATTGTACATTCGATGCCCACGCCCGTCAGGATACAGAGTTACTGCATTATACTTGGGTAGGTACTCCTGTTCGACAACATCCATCAGTTAAACAAAGAGAAAGCTACTACGTAACCGTTAACGACATATCACTTAGTCAATGATGTCGATTCTGTTCAACATCTCACTACACTCATTACGCTCTAGGCATGTACATCTTTTATGTAAATGTTTTGGAAAAGACACACCATAAGGAAAGATTTTGATAACGGCTACAGTCATACGGGCGTTGACTATCATGACCAAAAATAGCCTATGTTCTGCCTGTGTCATTTTACCTTCTTAGCTAATATCATTAAAATCACCCCAGTTCTATAGGGAAAATTTGAGATGGGCCGACTATGACTTTTGCTGACTAACCGACCAGGCGACTAATCGGTTACAAAGGCTGATTAGTCAGTTAGAACATCTTCTTCCAAGGATGATTTTTCGTTAAATATAGTACGACTACTTCATTATGAAAATATATATATATATATATTACGGGTCAGAATCGCTTGAATAGTTTAAGGTAAAATACCTTGTTTATTACCTTAAATTATTCACGCGATTAAGACCCGTAATATAAATATTTTCTTTGTGTACAAATCGCGAAAGTTTATCAACATTTATTCTACTACTTCATTCAGAATTTTGCCACTAAGTAATTCGGATAGTCTGTTTCCCATCTGTAATTACTCGTACCTAGTCAGAACATCTCTAGTGAAAAATCAAAATGTAATTAGCTACTCTTGTCTTTACACAATATTATAAGGCATTACGTTGTTTAATGTCAGTAGATTTAATGATCATAAACAATATTAAGTTATATCATTTCACATTTATGTTAAAGATATCCAACAAGAGAATAATAAATGTAGGTACTCGTTTAATGAAATAAAGCTGTAAAACTATATCAATATATACATTATTAGAACTAGTCATTAAGTGTGACAACAGAATTGACACCATAATCCGTTCAAAACAAGCCATAACATTACAATAACCATTTTATTCAATCGTAATTCGTAATGCCTACTATAATAGGAAAATTGTCCTTTTAGTGCCACAATACCGACTACTACTTATATAAAAAAGTAGATATCAATAAAAACTGCTATTGTATGTATATTGTACAATATAATCTACCTAATTATGCAGTAAAGCAAACAGCATTTTGCGGGATTATGTCCTATTTAAGACTATAATCGCTTATTAAAGTGGCTATAATCGTTAAAGAGATATAAAACTACTTATTAAGGGACTATATGTTGCATTATAAATATATAATAACATTATACTGCATATAATTTACTAGCGCCCTTGAACTATGTCGACTTTTGCTTCATCATACTTGCTATTGCGAGTGTTCACACAGAAAACTACTTAATAAATCTTAATAAATGATCATGTTTAAATGGACATGCTAAAAATAAACACTGTTTTATCACACCCACTTCATTAAGAGATGGCAAATTGATTTTATATGGGTTACCTTACCTCGACGTAGGTTTATTTGTTTATTAAAATCAGGTTGTTTTCAAGGGCTCTATGCTTTTATGGAAAGTCTATAGGTTTTTACTTAAATATATGGTAAATAGAATAAATATTTTTAATAAATGAACATCACGACATAAGTAATCCAAGGTCGCTAGTTTCAATGTTGACCATTAGAGGGCTATTAAAATACGCGATTTATTTTTATGTAACTAATAAAAAGGTTAGGAATTATTAAAAAAAAAACGGAGGGATCTCCAGCACTTCGAAATACAAATTCGTTTGTTACATTGTGGCACATGAGTTTCTTGGCAGCTTCTTCTCATGAGCTTTACACTTGGAACTGCCACCTAACCTCATTTTGTTTTTTTTTTTCAAACAATCATAATTTTATAAAATTTTTAGTATGTTTTAATTTGACGTTTTCAAATAATCATTAACCTGATTTTACGAAATAAAGATATTTGACTTTGACTTTGACTTTACATCCTAAGGGTATCGTAAGGGAAACGTCGACTAGGGAAATACACCGCAAACATAAACAGTGCCAAGAAAGGGAAACTCGAAACAAAACCAGGTATGGTACATCCCGTAACACACGAGTCAGGTCCTGCAAGAGATCTGGCGCCGCACATACTGACTAGTCATTCCTGTGGGTTCTGTCAGTTAGATCGAGAGGGTGACGCAAGTTCTGGGCATGCATGTCCCCGGCAATACAGCATCCGTGGAGAGGTTACTGTCACCAGCAGTCACCAGCGAAAATGCTGAGGCTCTTGTGACGCTGTTTTGATCATCTGATCATGATGGTATAGGCCAATGATGATGTCATAAGCTATCATTATATAAGACTAAAGATTACCATAAAATATTTGCATAAACTTCTGCTAAATAATAGAATATTCATATTAGGTATAATATCACGCATAATGCTGTCCTTGTCAATAATCAGCGGGCATAGAATACAACAAAGCCTTTAACTTACGATGCGTCCAATTACGGCCAACTTCGAACAATATGACAATTGATTTCAGAGTCACTTCGAATGGCACAAAAAATATTAATCACTGAGGTTAACGTTCGAAGTCTTATTTATTTGTAAAATACTTCCTTCAAAGACGAAGGTCTTATTCAAATGGCTTTTTAAGAAACAAACATAGTTGTAAATTCATAATCACATGGCACGAAGTAAATAGTGTCGTGTCTAGTTTGTACTTGAGATTTATTTTCATTTTTATATTTACACCTCGTTCAATTGTATATAGGATGTTTCTTTTTCTATTTATAGACCTTTTTTGCAATTCATTATTTGATAAGATGTTGTTAATTAAGTCAATTCAGTTTCTGTTCATAATAAAAAGTATCCAAGTATCTAAGTACTTAAGTGTGTAAATTTGATATCTATACAAAAAGCATACTGTTTGATATTTTAATATTTATTTACCGTATATAATGTTTTTAAACATTCTACATATTTTTAATTTAAAAAGCTATTAAAAATCTACTTAGCAGTGTAATTTTACGTTGGTCGTACTACGGTAATGTACGTCGCTACGTTTTTAAAGTACCTAGTCCAGTTAATCTGCCCAAAGCGCTCTAGGACATTCATTCTCTGACGTTCCGATACGCTCTGATCTGTTCACATTCCTAAGACAATAAACTTACTCACATTTCTTTATTAGTCCATCTGACTACAAATTTATTGATATAAAATTCAATTTAAAAGCCTCTTTTACATATTTATAATTAAATTTTCACACACTAACACATTTATATTGGTTAATTATACGCACAGTACACTATCAATCAATTCGCACCATAATGAATTCGTTGTCAACGGTGCCGTCGACTGAGGCCTCGGTACACGTACATTTCACATTGCTCAAGAATGTATCGGAGAAGTTGGCAAATAGCGACTTAATCGTAACCAGTTTTCCTTCACAAAGGTTAAATATTTTCTATCCATTAAAAGTTAGTCGCCTTGTTTGATATTGTTTAGAAATTTCTTCCGGTATCGACCCACTTATGATATGCACCAGTTAAATATTGTCACTTCCGACAGTTCCAATAAATGGATGTCAAGATCTTTAACTAGTTAAAGGTCAATATTTTTCATTGATTGTGCCATGCATTGTGTTTGTTTTTATTATATTTTTATTAAAATTTATATCTCATAAACAACATCCTGTCTATTGATTCGGATCAAGGTTTCTAAGCCTAGGTACTTGTGGTAAATATAGGTAACTATTTATAGTTATCTATCTATTGTCTTATGAGGTAACCTTATTGTTGTAGTTAAAAGTAATAAAAAAAACTGTCGTGAGTAGAGATTCGATATCCCTAACACAAATATACTATCGGACATGCAATTAACATAGTTAGTATCTCGTACCATGCTCTCGAAGAGATTTAATCGTTTAACCACGAAGAGTGTAAACAGACAAACGGTGTTTTTCGTATTTTATGATGAGTCAGTTACTCAGTGGCGACCGAACAGGGGGTCTAGACAAAGTCACATTCGAAAAGCGATGTCGTTAAAGGAAAAGAATTATAGTATAAAATTTGACGTTTGCGATGGAGACCATAGACATTTTTTTTATTTTTTTTGCGAACGATTAGTACCGCGTTATCAAATTCGCGACGGAACGAATGTACCTTGTCTAACCCCCAGGTCGAGATATTTGCGAGGTTAAGCAACGTTGCCACTGTCGGTCCATAGATGGGGACTGTTTATAAAATATGTCACACCCCTCCAAGCTTTAGAGCCGTCAGTCCTGCGCCCAATCTCTCAGGGCTATGAGAGTGAAGGAATAGAGAGTGCACTTGTGTCTGCGCATACACTTGTGCTCTGTTGAATATCTTCTGCGTAGTTGGCTAGTCTCTGATGGATGAGATAGGCCGCTGTAACCCAGATCGGTTAGGAGTACGTTATTATTATTATTGTACCTGTATGAAAATTATCTCCCGTAAACCCAACAGTAAAACGTTCATGGACTTAACCGGCCGTAAAGAAATCTTCATCAATACACGAGGTGATTAAACACAATACTGCAATGCCTATCGGCACGTGTATCAACAAACAACTACAGACCAAGGTCAAAAGCAAAAATAATAATTAATTACCATTTACTTATGCCACAACAGACAATGTTCTTTTGAGCTACTTACTGCAAACTTGGAAGTGTTTTGCTTTTTTGGGCAGTTCATCTATATCTATATCTATACTAATCTATACTTCTATACTATATAATATTATACAGAGGAAAGATTTGATTGTTTGTATTGAATAGGTTCCGAAACTACTGGACGGATTTGAAAAATTCTTTCATCGTTGTGAAGCTACACTAACCCCGGGTGACATAGGCTATTTTTTATCTCTGTATTCCCATGGGAACGGGAACTACGCGGGAACCGCGAGGCGTCCGCTAGTCTATTATATTTATATCATCATCGAGCAAATGTAAGTCATGGATATCTATGTAGAGTTATAGAAATATGATATTAAAGTCCATTCAAAATATATAAAAAAAACACCTTTTGTCTAATTTTTCTCCTAAGCTTATCAAATTTCTACAAAACAAACTAATTTTTGCCAAATCTAAAAGGTATATGCTTTAAAATGAACTTTTAATTAGCTCCACGATGTGGGGCAGTAAGAACTTCCACATTATGAAATAGCAAGCTTGCATTCTCACGTGTATTCTCACGGGCATAACCGCACGCTCAAGAAGAATGTCATAACAGTGTACGGTGTCTATTAGTCCCTGCGCAGACTACGGGGTGGAGCGGTCTATTTGACCGTGAAACAATAACAGTCCAAGAGGTCTATTTGACTGTCGGCGTCATGTATGTTGGCCTATACGATTCCCTTTGTTCTTCTTTCGCGGCGTATTTGTCCGGCCCGCCCCGCTGCGTCGTTTGCCTTAAAGGCCTTACTTTATAAATTACTCAGTATTTCACGCTGACTGGTCTTTATTGCACAATGCGCACAATCGGTAAAGAATCACGATCTGTTTATGATTTAATTACTGCTTTTCAAAGTGCACCATAAAACGCAATCACATCCGTTTCCCGAAGGCGAAGTGGCAACGCTTGCGCAATGCGTCCGCGCATTCCGGCTGCGTCACCACAATATACACCTTTTATAACACAGTTTTAAAATATTATGAAGTCTTTTTGGTGATTGCTGTTGAATATATCTGTTAATTTTATGTAATGGATTTCCAATAAAACATTAATTTTACTGCGGTAATCCCAATATGAGCGGATTAATTTAACTTATAGATAATTTAATGGCCACATGTATATTTATATAATAATTAAAATCCATTAAGTTCCAAATAAATATGAATGACCTCAATCACGCTGAGCTAACGCTAATTAAGTAGGTATAACAAGCCTCCAACGCTTCTGAGTTCCAATTTGGTATCGTACATTGCAGCATTTGCTTCCTTTAATTAATTCATTTCCTTGGTAATTCTAAAAAATAATTAGACAAATTTGTAGGACTGTAAAAAAGTGAAAACAGATCCATTAATGGATTTGTTCAATGGATTGAAGTGGCTTAAAATAAGGCATGTATATAACCCTGCCCGACCCGATAAGTATCATATTCCTATTCGATGTATGTATTTTTTTAATTTTAATTATAATATATATTCTGTTTTTAATTTTAATTTAGATTTTATTTCTGAAATCCAATTTACAAGGTATATTTTACCTACGAATAGAAGGTATTTATTATGGGATAAATATAATAGTATAATCTTATATAAATGTGTGTGTTTGTTATGGGATTTTATATAACAATGTCGCTGGCTTTACGTGTAGATCTACCTACCTCCCTACACTATTATTTTCTATAATAAAATACCTATCTAATTTCCTAGCGTAGGTTGCTTGATGTAAAACCAAATGTCGTCGGTATAAACATTTACGCTGGAGGCTTCTTATGAATCTCTTGCTGTAAATATTTGTGTCAAGTACGAAACTCGACTTATTACCATTTTAGAACCGTCAAATTAGTAACCGGCCGACACTGTATGTAATTTGCAAATACATACCTTAAAATGTCGCGTTATTTCATCGGATACGTACCTACACACTAAATATCAAAAGATTTTCCGCCAATATTGCTATCTATCAGATTGATACGACTAGCCAGAAGGTCTCTAAACAGTTGCATGATAGCTATAGACGCTAGGATTTGGGAACTCTACAGGCTCACTTGCTAGACATCTAACTTTGTCAAATATCATTTACTGTGCTTGATATCAATTAACGGGCAGTTGACGTTAGCTGACGCTACATTAGTAAATAGTATAGTGGCAGGAAGTTAGTGTCTCCACGTTTGCCAGGCCGTAATGAGTGACATTCCACTCAAGTCATGGGCATACACCGGATCAATTAATGCTCAGTTGACGTTAGCTTACGCTACATTAGTAAGTAGTATAGTGGCAGGAAGTTAGTGTCTCCACGTTTGCCAGGCCGTAATGAGTGACATTCCACTCAAGCCATGGGCATACACCGGATCAATTAATGCTCAGTTGACGTTAGCTTACGCTACATTAGTAAGTAGTATAGTGGCAGGAAGTTAGTGTCTCCACGTTTGCCAGGCCGTAATGTGTGACATTCCACTCAAGCCATGGGCATACACCGGATCTGCTGTTGTCATTTTTCTGGGAGGGTCTAGGTTGTACAATTGACTAAATATCGGCCAAATGTGTACTATGCATCTACCTTTCTTCAATATCAACCCCCCGCGCTAACTACGACCAAGACACAAATGCACTCTGCATTCCTCCACTCTCATCTTCTAATCCAATTCCGTCCTAGAAATTAGATACAAAAGCGACGGCTTAGTTCTTTAGTGGTTGTATTTTGTGAAGCATGTCTTCTGAGAAAAAATCACTATGCTCTACTTCTAGCGATACAAAGAAAAAAAGGCATAAAAAATATAATGTGATATGTGTTTTGTTGCAGGCTGGGTGAGCGATGAAGGGGTGGTTTGACGCGTTTCGCGAGGAAGGCGGGCCGACCCTGTACGCGTACCACAACCGAACGGCGGTGGCGGCTGACGTCCCTGCGCTTGCGCTGCTTATCGCTGCGCTCACGCTCTACGTAGCCTTCCTCGCTGTATTCCCCGGCATCAGGAAAGAGGTTGTATTCACCATATAATGCTTTACAAAAACCATAATCAACTATAGACTAATTTATTTATGTTCTGATCAAATTAAAGTGATAGGATATTAATACGGGTGACGGGTTAGCAGTTAACATCACAACTGAATGCAACGGCCCTTATATAATTTCCTTGGTCGATGTCTTGTCTTGATGATATATTTCTCTAAAAAGTCAAGAAGCTACTGATATAATCCTACTACCTGGGTTGCGGAGGTCACTTCGTGTCGTGAAGACACTGTCTAGTAATGAGCACTCTCAGGTTAAAAGCGATGCTAACCTCCATAGTACACGATACTATACATGATAAAGGTAAATGACAGTTAACTGGACTTCATTTATTAGATATACCCTTGTTATATTTTCACGGCTGTCGCCTATACTAATATTATAAAGAGGAAAGATTAGTATTTTTGTGTGTAACGAATAAACTTAAAAGATACTGAACCGTTTTTAAAAGTTCTTTCACCATTTGAAAGCTACATTATCAGGGAGTATAATAGGCTATATTTTACCGTAAAAAAATTTGAGATTCCTACGAAAATTACAATAATGTAACTCAAGGTATATAAAACAACGATATGACACCCGTGCGAAGCCGGGGCAGGCATCTAGTAGTATATATTTTAATAACATTTACTAAGGCCGATGTTAAACGTATCACATTCTTTTCATTGTGTCTGCAAAGATAATATATACCTTTAAGATTAAAAGACTACCATTGTATTGTATTTAGCATCTAGAATGTCCCCGAACCATAATATCAGGTGAAAACACCAAGTTAGTAATGTCAATTCAGTTGACATTTAACAACCGAGCATGTACGAAGGTGCACTTGTAATAGAGAAAATAGCGATGATGAATAGCGAAATGATTGATTTATTTGTATCACATGACATTTTTTTTTTATAATGATAACTAGCAATGTGGAATTTTGGGTCCCACATTACTCAACCAATCCCGTTAACCACCCCAGCTAAGCTAAATTGCATCTGTTAAAAGTGGATTCACGACGGTAGTTTAATGGGTAACATTTGAATCGTCGACCACACGATTTCGAGTCCGATGCCTTAACCATTAGGCTACCACCGGTAACCCCTTATCACGCAGAAATTGACAATGATGGTTTCCATACCTCATAAAAGTGTCTTGTTGTCTTTCTGATATAATGTGTAAACTAACTAATGAAGATAACCTCTGTAAACATAAAATAAAAGACAAATGAACATTTAGGAAGTCGAGTTAACTATGACCCGAGTGAAACAGATAAATTAAAGTTTATAAACAGAAAAGTCATCTTTTGCCTCCTTAAGACCTGCCTATTGTTTTTTACAGAGATTCTCTACGTTCACGATAGTCACACTCAGCCTCTTCGTCGGCACCGTCATACTAGGTAAGCATGATTGAATAACTTTTAACTTTCTTTTGTTTGAAGATTACTGAGACGTGACCGCAAACAGACACGGTTTTCATTACTTAATTTGCATTTTTATCAATGAGCTTACACCACTAAGGCGGCCAATGACCAACGAGCTCGTTTTCCATCCGTTTTTATATACCTACCACATATCCCTTGCAGACGCTGAGGGTTGTCTGGAACCTGCCCCCACTAAAAAACCTTCTATATGATTAGGCACCTAGGCTGTCTTCGTGGATAGGCCGCTTTTTTATGGCCTAAAAAATTGCCTAACTAGGCTCCAGCACCCGGGGCAGACGCTGGAGGTAGTCCCCACAAAAAAATCAGTGCCCCCGTAAAGGAGTCATCAGGAAGCCGCTCTTCGGGTGGCTCGGCCGGGCAGAACTGGCTCTGGCCGATCCAAAATCAATCCGCTCGGTGCGGAGCGCCTTCAGCTCTCCCTCCATGTGGTAGTGGAACGCTCAAATAGCGCCGCCACTATTTGCTTCAGCACAGAGTAGGACTCTCTTAGGCCCTTGACGAAGGCGCCTTTGAGGTTTCTACTCCTGGAGGCCACCTCCGTGATGACCGCTATTGAAGCGGCCGCTAAACTCTCCTCCGCGGTTTTCAGGGCGTTAACCCCTCCCGTATATTGGAGCCCACCTAAAAGAACCTGGTCCCCAGCAACCAGTCCCTTTCCGTGCGGCCTTGATTGTAGGCCTCTCGCTTAGAAAAAACGCTGGACGTTGTAGTGACCGGCACCACATTGGCATTAGCAGTCTTTGTAGGGTGTGTCTTCGGCCGAGCAAACCTAGTCTCTGTGACCCCCCTCTTTGGGAAAAGTGACCTTTTCTGGGGACTTCAAGGTCAACCTCAGGAAGGTTCTCTGTCTCCGGAAGAGCCAGAGAGATTCGAGCGTGCTCATCACCCAACAGCATCTCTAGATCGATGCCTGATCCACCGTCCAACTGGTCCATATCGATAATCGCTGAGCTAAACGAGAATTCCAAACCGAACCGGTCCAAGCGCAACAAACTGTCCAATGACCCTGACGTCGTTCTGGAACCACTGAAAAGGCTAGACTCAGCCAGTTCTCGGGGCAAACTGCCTCCACTCCTTGCTGCGTCCTATCCCTCTCTTTTTCTTATCCCAACTTGGGATACAAATTGCCCCAACTGGGGGTAGCACTTGGAACCGAATATCTCATCGGCCATGCTTCCTCTGATCACGCTCCAAAACACAGCTTTCGGATTTTTTATTTGAGGTTGACTTTCTCGCGGCCCAGGCGACCAAGTCAAGACCATCGCCCCGTCGGAGCCGTGAGACGTGGCCACGACACTCCTAATCAAGATTACGATTTTCCACCGAGGGCAGAAAGAAGATCTCCCGGCATGCTCGACGGCAGTGTGAGGGCTCGTCAAGCCCGTCCTCCGGGCAGCCCAGGAATGGGCCACCGCCTACTCTGTCAGAATATTAGCCGTATGACAGTGGTTTCGCGAAAATCTACCGGCACACATTGCTCAGAGTGCACCATGAGGAGGTTTTCCGGCACACAGCACCCCCTCGTTTTCGATCCTGTCCTAACTCTGACTAGAATCTTTCGGTTATTTGTGTCAGATTTCGCTTGTTTGTGCAGATGTATCAGAAATTCTTAAATACCTTCTATTAATAAGTACATCTGCTACTTTATTTCTCCCGATCATTGCGACGGACGAAATCGGACGGACGTCAAGGTTACCTACCTTGATAGCGACTTTAACAAGTTGATTACTTTTAATTACCGTGAAAATCTTAATAGATACTCAATGAGAGACCAGAACATTGCTTAAAACTCCAAGTAATGCTATTAAAAGACTATAAATAACCTAAGTATTACCAAAACATTGCAAAAAGTTGGCTACGCTTGCAGGGTTGCCCCTCTATGATTGCAGAGCGTGCCATTCTTATTTTTTTTAATATGGCAGGCCAAGACAGGGTTCCATGTATCCATGTATATGTTCCAGTAATGCTATTAGATTTTTAGCTCTTCTGATGTCAAAGCGATGTTGTATTTTGTAATAATTATGAAGTCAAGACATATTTCTTCACTGTTAAGAAAGGGCACTTATTTAATTAAATTTGCCAACCCTACTTAGACTTATGGCGCAAATAACTGTCAATAGGTATTAAGTTGTTGACAAGATGATTGGGATGTCTATTACTAAATCATAATACGGTTCTTACACCGTATATGGCATCGCAAATATTATATGCAATGATACTTGGTATATACCTAGTTTCGATAGTTCAAATAGTTTTCCCACGACAACCACGATACGATAAGATTCACAAAAAATAAATTCGGGAATTCATTTTGTACTATCGCTCTCTTTTCAATCAATATTATTAGTATAGTGGTTAGCAGTGCCTTAACTAGGGCGGTGCCAGCGGTGCCCAGGCACAGGGCGCAGACCCTGGAGGGGCGCAGAAATGACCATCAGGACCAATACCAAGAACGCAGTTATGTAATCTCGCACCGGGCGCATAAAAAGCTAGTTACGGCACTGGTGGTTAGTAACAAGGAGCTAAACGGAATCCAAACCCACTCTCTGCAGAATAGCGAACACCAAATTGGGGTAGTATTAGTGTGCAGGGGTGCGACACGCTAATAACCATTTTCAAAGAGCGAATTAGGTCTTATACTAGACCTTGAATATAATCAAATCAAATTAGATGTAACTTGATTTTGTAAATTTTTTCGTAATGAATCCGCCATTGTTTTCGGGTGACCGCCCAAGTGGTGAAATCAACATCTTGCCTTTTGCCATTGACCGCAATATTCGTGTGTCAAACGCAATTTCAGCTACATACCCAAGTTCGCAACTCTTAAAACTTAAGTTTTCCAAACATTCCGTATCAAGTTCACCACTACTACGTAGTAGTTGAAAATACCATTCATTGCAGTAAAACCTTCCTTTTTTGCCTGCGACGGCCACGAAGACAGTATATATATGCGTTTGGAGAAAGAGGTGTTTGTGTGTGTGTCTGTTACCATTTTTCTCGAAAACAGCTGGGTCGATTTCGAAGTGGCTTTTTGTATTGTATAAGTCTCATTCTCGATCATGTTCTTATCTAACTTTTAATGTTCTAGACCGCCTGAGGGCGCTACATTGCTCATGTTTCTCCTAAAAGGTTATTTATTTTATTCGCGGAGATGGTCTCCGTCGATGTCTGTTATTTACTGCCTTGACTTGAACTCATTTTTTTGTTATGCATGTGACAGAGCAGCGAATGGCAGACTCCGTTGGATTTTATTCAGTTACTTACCTACCTCCTGTTAGTGGGGGGTTTTCATTTTTTATTTAATACTTTTTACGCCCAACGTGGGTTTTTTCAAATTTATAATTTTGTTTCCCGTTGTTGTTATTGCTTACCTTAGTTTCATTCAGACATACATAATGCATTGTAATAGTCTTCAGTTTTGTCACACAAATACCTGGTACTAGGTCCTGATGAGAAGTGGGTTAACTGAATATACATATTTGATTTGTTAAAGCCTAAAATGTCTTGAGTGTTCTAGTTTTCGCTTATTCAATCCGACCCTGATTCATTGTGAATTCAATGCAAGTAGAGATATTCCGGTTGCGATAATTTTAATAACGGTAAAAGGCAACAACGTGTTGTATGCAAAGTTTAAAATGTCATTACTCTGGCACTGAACTTAATGTATTAATGTAATTGAAAGTATGTTTCGTTGTCAACATTTACAATTATTGTTAGAAACTTAAAAAGTAGATAGTAAATACTGGCAATCATTTTCCAACTCGTAAATGAGTTAGCTTAGATAGATAGATAGACAACTTGGTATTCATAGGTATATGGCATGCTACAGCTTCTAAAGAATAAGTACAATAACCTATATAATATTTTGTTAAGCTATCATTGATAATGACAGTTAAATGTAATGGAAAACAATGCACACCAGATGTATGCACTCTAATACGTGCGACGCAGCATTGCAAATAAAAGTGTTGTTTCCTTCGGGTCTGTTTCGCTTCCGCGGCAACGTCAAATAGCAGTGAATGAATAATTAGCCTTCAAGGTTTGTCATCAGGTTTTTGTATTGTGTTCCAGTGTGTAAGCACGGTTCGTCATGGCACGTGGCAGGGGCACGCGTGGCTCGCGCCGCGTACCGCGCCTTCTCCACCGAACGACTCGACTGCTGGCTGGCTGTGCACGTCGGCTTAGGCCACGTCAACGTCACGCTCACTGGTAAGGTCCTTATCTCAGGAGTATTTTCATATTTATCACATACGGCAATATGAAAAAATCATTACAATAATAATGGACATCAGTTAGGGGAAACTGATGTCGGTTACGGTGGCCAATCACATCAGATACTAGCCAACTACGCTGAAGGTATTTTAATCCACAAGTGTGTGCGCAGGCATAAGTGCTCTCTCTATTCAGTTACTCTCACAGCTCGATGGGACGGAAATTCGATACGACCGGAGCGACATAAGGCGCGGGACCGACGGTTAAACATGCTGACATATTTCGAAAACGGTCATCCATCTATGGATCAACAGTGGTAACATTGCTTAACCTTGCAGATATCTTTGCTCGGTCGTCACTGAGACGGAGGCCCCTCTCATCACAATAGTATTATGATAACTTTACATATATTTACTTCTTACAGCAAGAACTTTTAAAGTGGTTCCGTAAATCTCTGCTTCCAGCCCTGTCTTGGGGCAACACGAGTGTCGGAGACCCCGGGGTGGATTACAACGAACAGTTTCGGTGGGAGGAGGCAGGAGCCATTCAGGAGTGGTACAGAGAGGCTCTGACCCGTGGCCTACCATTCCCTGTACTGTCTGTCGCAGAACACTTCGCTGTACAGCATGAAGGTTTCGAATGGGGAGCTAAGTATCGAGCTGCTGGATACACCACTTCCACGTTATTATGGTATGCATCTTCCAAAGACAGTGTTCGGGTACCTATAATACTATGGTGACTGTAAAACACAATAAACCGTAGTCTCTCGATCATAGTAAATTGTCATCTAAGATGACACTTTACTTTGCTCGAGAAAGAAATATCATACCTAAGAATCGTTTATGCAGGAGATCAGACCAATGTGCGTGTTTAAACATTACAGGACGGCGCTAGCGCTATGGTTACTGATGAACCTGCTACTAGTAGTGGTACCCCGATATGGCGCTTATGCAATGGTCACGCTAGGCGTGACATTGTGCGCAGCTGCCGGCGGCTACTGGGCTTCACTACCTCACGCACCTCTAGTTGTGAGACTCGATGGAGCCATGCTGTTTTTCTCGCTAGGATGGTGCTTCTGGCTTGTCTTAATAGCAGGTACTTTATTTTGCTAGTAATGTAGAATTATATTGAATTAGTCAGCTTGTACCCGTTCCGTTTTCGCGGGTGTAGGTAACTACTGAAGATTTTATTTTTCTTTTAATTTTTCTGTTATTTTACAAACATTTTCTTTCATACAAATCTTGTTCTCATAATTACAAAGTATTACAAACACACGATTGCATTTGCATTCGACAGCTGATTTTGTTTAGAGGAAGATTCAGGGGCTGTACTATGAACTTTAAATTATTTGCTAAGTACAGGGCAGCTTTATTTTTGAACCTGACGCATGCATGTCAATCGGTGAACTGCTGTATAGTGCAAAGAAAATACAAATAGACAATAGGTCACACCGGTTCTGTGACGTCATCGCTGACTAACCTGCTTTTTGCATATTTTTTATATGAAGCTAGCTGTCCCGCGCAACTTCGTGTGCGTAAATTTTCCCCGTTTTTGCAACATTTCTCATTGCTGCTCCGCTCCTATTGGTCGTAGCGTGATTTTATATAGCCTATTGCCTTTCTCGATAAGTGGGCTATCCAACTGTGAAAGATTTTTTTTCAATTCGGATCAGTAGTACCTGAGATTACCGCGTTCAAACAAACGAACTCTTCAGCTTTATAATATTAGTAGGTATAGATTAGCAAGACATCCTACAATTACCCGTCTACAAGAGTTCATGATACGGCCTCAGGTTATTCGTTGGCGTTACAGCATTTAACATGCTGTAACGACCTGGAAAGTACTCGTACTTTTGCAATATTCTTACTTCTGCAGTTGGAAGACCATCAGCTTTTTTACATGTTGCTTATTTAATAAGATGTAGGTATGATTAGTCACATACAAATTCTCATAATATATTTCAGGCTGTGTATGTGTAGCGGTGGGCCTATTCATCGCAATCCTGGACCTCATCTGGCCACATCGATTCTCCACAGTGTTGGAGGTGGACTACGACACGCCGTACGACCGACACGTGCTTATTGTCGACAGCCGGCAACGAGCAAGGCCGCAATTACAAGCCTCGTTACCCACGAGGATATTAAGGTAACTAACCAAGTCATTACCATATTTTTTGTAGGTTTTTATTGTAATTGCCCTAAGTAGCGTAATGTTTTGTATTTTTTCAAGGAGATGAAAAGTAATATTTACATTATTCTGACAGAATTATATAGACATATACTTAAATGCTTACCTGTTTATTTCGAAAGAATGTAGACAGTATAAAATCATGACCCACTTGTGCAAATCTATGCGCAAAGGCACGCGGATAAAAAGGACATTTCAATTCACCATTTCATTTCACCTGTGCAATGTTGAATCTGATCCCATGAAATAATTACGTATACGGATCTTTTTACAAAATGCTCGTGTTATCGGCTATTAAATCAATTTTGAAATTCACGTTCTGCCTCAAAATCTATTTCAACACATTTCAGGAGGCTATCATCAAAAACACGAGAAACAGAAGGTCACGTGTCGATGGCGGTAGTCAGTGAAAGGGGGCGAGATAACCCTGCGTATCAACACGAACAGAGGAAACCCAACTCACCCTGGAGGTATCCACTATTCAGGAGACAAATCGACCGGTAAGCAGACAAGAGTTATTAAGGTTTCTTGAGCACTGTAAGTTTCTTTGTTCAAAAATAGACCGAAGATACGGAAAGCCAAGGCCAAGATCTCAACTGATCAGATGTTGTGCATATATCTTGTATATGCCAGAGTCAAGTTAGATCGCGTCAATATATCTCGTATATCACCCGCATCTGTTAGTTATTGGTTATGAAAAAACACCTATCGCAGTATTGTAATAAAAAGGGTTGAAATTAAGAGAAAATAACGTTTATTGAGGACCTAAACCACTATTACCTACTGTTCTAATAACGAAGAATCGCAAAGCTTCTTTAAACACCCAATCCCAATGGTATATATTTAATACTTTCAGAGCGGACTCGGCGTCAAGCCTAGGATCAAGTATAAACGGTAACAGTTCCGGCATCAAGATGTTGCCGCTGGCTACAGGTGGTGCCACCGCTGCGCTTCCTCCTTCTATCCCTCCGCATAGGTAACATCACAACGATTAACTCAAATGTCATCAATGACAATAAATTAATAGACTCTTATTAATAACACGTTCGAAAATAAACAAAAAACAAAGACAAAGTATTCGCTAGTTTAAATGCTGTTATTAAAGGTGGGTGTTTGGAGGAGGCCCAAGCAGTGAACGTTTTAAGGCTGATGACGATCATTAAGGGTGGATATGGAAACACGCTCACGCCTCGTAACGCACAGCCGCAGTAATCGTAGTCGTAGCAAATGCTGCCGCTCGCCAAGAGTGGCAATTATTGTACCCCCAGGTAATTTATGTGGTTCCTAATGGGGAGACCCGTGCCCAGCAGTGGCACATCAATTAGGTTGATGTGATAATATCAACCTAAAATACCTATATATGATGATGAGATCAAATTTTGGTGCTCCAATATTGGACAAATCATTTTACACGATAACGCCAATGTGATTAGGCACCTAAAGGGGGACGGAACATATCAATTTAACAGGTTCCTTAGCCGGAAAACGCATTCGCCTCTGTCCTATGGCGCCTGGAGCAACCGTTCCGTGTCCCTGATACTATTCGTACGGCCGTGCGTTGCTAGCCGTGCGCGGCGCATGCTTCGTCCATCCTTGTTAAGGCTAGTTTTACAGTCACGCTGATCAGCGGCGTTGAGGCACACTACATATGTATGGCGTCAGTTAGTCAGCGCCGACGATAAGCGTTAGAGGAAAACAAATCTCACAGCATTTAAACTGATATTTTGCATATTTTGCCGACATGACATATGATCATAAATATGTCATGCATGACATATTGGCAAAATATGTCATGCATGACATATGCATGACATATTTTGCCTCTGTCTTCCATTTTATTTTCAAAATCGAAGAACAGAAAACATTCGCCTATAGTTAAAATACTGTTATTAACGTTGTATGAATAAGGTCTTTATCGAACTGTAGTTAGGTAAATGAAATTCTTAATAATTACAATTCCTGGCATTGCATATTTTGTTAGTTACGGGAGCATATTTTGTACGATTCTCTTTCTAAGCTGTAATCAGTATTCATAAAACAAAGACGGCAGGGCATAAAACCAAATACGCTTTAGCGAGTAGAGATTTTACCAAGGATCATTTATTTTTTTAAAAATAAAAATACAAATTAAATGTTCCAATATTTCAGGTTCCGTCCACAAATACCGGCAGCCGAGCGGGTAAAAGACATGTGGTGATTAGTTTAGTTTAAATAATAGCATAATTAATCAATACTACACTACATTGAAATAATAATTGTGTTATTGGCATAGCCTCATCAAATAATTTACTGATCTCTATGGACTTATTACTGTGAATAGACTTAACGAATATGGCGATAACTTTTATTATGAAACTGAGACGAACATCTATCAATTTTAAATAATGCTATTAGTGTCTGGAAGCTGATTCATAATGCCAATGAGTCTCACTACTGAACAATGCAAAAAATAGAAAAATGTGTAAGTAAAAGAGACAGCTATTCTCAAATTGTTGCGCTTTATTATATTTAAACGTTTATTTGGACACGGATCTCTTGCAGAAAGAATATTTTTGAGTCTTCACACTTTAAATTGTTCACGTTAGTAATAAATTAGCTTCTTGTTATATATAACTTCGTCGACGAACATTAATATAAATAAATGAATTAGATCATACTTTATCCACAGATGAATCAATTTCATTTTTCAAATCTTCTTACTTTTCTTGACTTGACCAATTTATATTTCATATTTTGAAACAAACAGATCATAAACAAAGTTAGCCAATGGACAAATTATGTAAATTGTAAATATGTAAATTATAGTTAGCTAAGTGTCTAAATTATATGTAATGAATCCGTCCAGTGTCATAATGAATAAGTCTAGGAATTAATTTTGTATACCTCTTGTGAACTAATGTATAATATAGGTAGGTATGACTGCATCGACACAAGTGAACACTTTGTGCCATGTAACAGCAACCATAAAGAATTTAATGGAAAAAAGTAACCAAAATAAAATCAATATTTTCATTTTCTGTGAAGTTTTTAAGGAAGGAAAATAAAATAATTGTCAAGATTTTTTATGAAAAATAGGTTTAAAATTTAGATTTTATTTAGACACTGAAAGAATTTTCTAGAACACAAGACGAACATAAATAACTCAATGACATTAAATGAAATAATCGTAAGGTTCAAGAAAAATCAAGCGTTAAAACGAATATTAAAGTGAAGACATATCAAATTAAATTGAATGACATCGAACCAATGAAAATTATTCGGTATTTTATTACTAGAACGAAGTCATTTAGTTGTATGATTAGTTTTTAAGTTATTTATTTCTAAAAAATCTGCTAGTTGCGAGCGTGAATGTGTCGAAAGTTAGCCATTTTGAATAACAATCACAATTTATATTCTACGTCACTTAGTCCTAACTTGTATTACGGAACATGTTCAATGTTGTGAAGATGTGTTTGCAACAGTGAATATGTATTGTACCTTTAATATGTTTTAATTGTACCTAAAATATTGTAAGAATCTTGTGAATGAATGTTTTTAAATTGTATTTATTGTGATCGAAAAAATATACAAATTCCAAACATAGTCTGTGTTTATTTTAATAAACTTAATCCTTCGTGGTCTCCACGCGAAAGAATACTAACTATTACTATCCACGCAGTGATTAGGTAATCACTGCGTGGACGTAGTAATAGTTAGTATTTGACATACGTATAGTAGGTACTATACGTTTCAAATGAGTTGATACCTGTCATGATGACATTTTGATTCGCAAAGTAATGTATATTATAGAATAAATATAAAAAATTGTTTGTATTCTATATTCACAGAGTAGGTACCTAAGCAATATTTTGGTTATTTTCAACCCTCCCCTCCCCCTTGTCAGCAAAAGTAAGCAAAAGTCACACTCCCTCCCACCACGTAACAAAAACATTAGTTCCTTTTTTAATAGCTTTAGATTCCAATCTACTATATTTTACACAAATATTGCAGACATTATCATCATCAACAGCAAAGTTTTGACCCTCCCTCCCACTTATGTGTTTACGTAATACTTGAATGGAGAGAAACACCCTACAAAGAGGATATTTCAAATTTAGCGTCTATCCCAGTTTAAACAAAGATGAAAATACCTGGAGGCCTACGTAAGAAGGAGGAAAACGTAGTTTTGCTCAAAAATGTTACTCGTTCCAGAAAATCGTCCATAAGTTCAAACTTCTTGTGCTTATCCAAAATTATAGTCCCCGTAAACTTAAAAAAAAATAAACGAAAATTCATGAATTTCGTTTTAAAGAAAGAGAGTGCCTACAGCAACAATAGATTCGTGTGTCAAAAAGTTGACTGACTACCTGAAATGCTCCCTCAATAACGTTGCTAGGTCTCAGACCATAACAATATAAAGATCAAGTTAGAACGAGAGTTTTTAGCGCCCTACGGTCGACGTTAACGTCTCTCAAAACGAGTCATCATAATTTTATTTTGTCGTGATAACGTGTTATAAATCAATGGCGGGGTGCATGCTCGAAAAAGTGTCACCTAGCAACGGTCAAGTTATTAATTGGTTGCTAAGCAGTCACATAGCAACGGTCACGATATTGATTGGTTGCTATGCAGTCACGTAGTAACGATCACGTAATTAATAGGTTGCTGAGCCGTTACATTATTGACTAGTTGCTAAGCAACGCGAATGGCTATTATTGTGGCCGTCGATCGCACGCGTCCGGGTCCGCTAAAGCTGTCACAAGCATGGAATCAATGTTTTGGCGATTGCAGCGACATGTTGTACAATTGGAAACAAATTAAAAAAACCATCACAGGTATGGCTGTTTATTACAATCTCATCAATGGTTTCTTATGACGTTCTCACGTAAAATTATCGTCGGTAAACCGACTTTACAGAACCATTTTTTTAACTAGATTTTTTTTGCTTTTACTCGTATCTATTTAGCGCTCCTTGCCACCTAGCGCCTACGGCTCTAGAGTGACCCCTCCACGCACTACTCTAGGGCTGGACCTGGTTCTTACCTGTTGCCTGAAGTTGCGTAGGTACGCCATTGGGTGGGTATTGACTGCAGACTACTAATAATGAAATAATAACAGCAAAATATTATTAAAATATTTACTTACTGTAATCAGAAATAGCTCACCAAAAAATACAATTCACACAGAAAGCTAAGTATAGATACGTTTATAGGTAAATCTATAAAACTAAGTTATTTAATCAGCCTTCTAATATGAACACATCAAAATTGAATATGGAGACAAGTTTTGATTGTATATCTAAAATAATATAATAAGTATTCGATTTATTTTCTAATAACAGATATAAGATTTCGTACCGCTAGACCTATTTCTCGGCAAAATACCTACCTATTTGATAAGGGTAAGTATTTTTTTCTATGGTACACAAAAGCAATAAGTACTTAATCCATAAGTACCTATTCACACAATAAATTACATTGCTTAAGATTTTGAATAAAAATCGTCTTTTCTAATCGATTATTTTTTCTCTAACACCAGTGTTAAGATTCACAGAAATTCGTTCTATTTCTGATCCTTGACCAGATGGTCTAAATTCAGCTGACAGAGGAAAGCGTTCCAATTGACGTAGCCACTTTGTATAAGCAATTCTGCCTCTGACCATAGCTTGCACTGCAAAAAGAAATTAAATTATCGTATGTACCTACTTAGTCAGTATGAACTGTCATTGAACAAATGAAATTTAGACCGACGCCTGTTAGATAGCAGACGTTAACTAAGTGCTTTATATCATTAACGGCTTGTAAAAGGTACAAAATATTTCTATAGATTGTAGAAGAAGATAAAAAAAGCTGAGACCCGTTTCAGGTTTCAATATACTTACTTTGGACGTTTCAATATCTTTTTTTTTTTTTTTAATGAAACTAGCAATGTGGAATTGTTTTCCCACATTACTAGCAATCCCGTTAACCCCTCCAGCTAAACTCTATGGCTTGTGTAAGGAGTGGGTTCACATCTGTAGTATAATGGGCAAGATTCGAACCCCTCCCGATTGCGAGACCGATGCTTTAGCCATTAGGCTACCGCCGCTTGAAAACCGGTACTTTAAAATATATAGTCAACTAGCTGTACCCTGTCACCCTTCGCTGTGGCACATTGTGATTGAATAGATAAAAACAATCCTTGATGCGGATTATATATCATGCTAAAATTTCAGCTCGATCGGTGCAGAACTTTTTGAGTTTTTGAAGCGTACACAAACCAACATAACATTTTTATAGATATAAATAGGAAGATACCTCTGTATCCTTTAGCGGCGGTGCGTGTCGTACCATCTTATCATAGTCAGCGTCACTTAAATTGTACACGGGCCTCGTTTGGAAATCCAGGAAGTGCATCAGATCTTCGTAGTAAATGTTGCAGTTCTCGTCCTTAGCCAACCTAATATAACAAAGCAAATTAAGAAACTCGAGTTTTTGTTGTTACTATGGCTCTTTTTTCCGAAACAATCGCAGACGTTCTAACTAAAAAGCTCCAGTTTTATTTGAATTGGTCAAATGGTTCGGTTTTTTTACGTGCAACTGAAACATACCTCACATAACAGTCTATTAAACTTCTCAATTGATTAGAGTTTTTTTTTGTTAAATATGAAACAAGCTTTCCTATATTCTATTACAAGAAAAAGACTTCCCTCTCAGTTTCTCACATTTCCCTGTTTTAACCGTGACCAGAAATAATGTAAAAAGTAATTTAATTCAAACTTACACGTCTAGCATACAATTCATCAGATCTGTATTGATAGGCAGCCTGTGGGCTCGTAGCAACTGACGCAAGCGCCCTACGGAGAGGACGCTGGCGCCGGTCTCGTCGGCGTGTAAGAGACCTTCGTGGAGACGTTCACGATCATCCCATAGACCACGAGTCAGATCCGAAAATACCCGAGACCTTGGAGAATAAGACAATCTTTTAATATCGAAACTTGGTGAAATGCACATTAAGATACGATACGATAGGTAAATCTACTCGTTAATTGCATAAACGTATCTTATACATTTAAACGAGCAATTCTTGTATATATAATATACCTATATAATTATCTGAATCTCGGCAACGGCTCTAGCGACTTTTCATGAAATTGAGTATGTAGGGGGTTTCGAGGGCGATAAATGTGGCTAGGTTTCATTTTAAGAAAACTTCGTTTTTCATGTCAATAAATATACACTATTTTGCCAAAAATGGAACCTACAATGTTAGCAAAAACAAGTTAAAAGCAAAAAGTTCTTATACCTAATCATCTCCTTGCGAGCACTCTGCTCTTTTCCAAGATCACCTCGGAAAAATCGAATCAGAGTTATGAACTCATGTTCAGTCATCTTTTCGCACATAATTTCTTTTAGTGCTTGTCTGAAACAAATCAAATTAGAGTGAATAAAATAGTAACTACTTATAGTTTGTTCGTCTTTTGTGTTATGGGTTTTCACACTTACTTGAAACATCTTACAGACATGAGTTCTTTCTTCTCAGGGTGCACAGCTGTCATATATTTTGCTACAAAATTTTTGTAGCCATTTTCTTGACTAACCAGTGTACGACGTATCTTGTCCATAATCAAGGGTATATTAGCCATATGATACTATAAAGAGAACAATAATTATGAAGCCACTGAATAAATAATAAAATACATGCACAAATTATAGAACTTCATAAGCTACGGGTTTTAATCGCGTAAGTATTTAATTTTAAGGCTAAACCTTTGTTTTATGGCCCAACGTAAGTACAAATTGCGAAAGCTTACGAACATATACATGCATGCACAAAACTGATACCTCCTACACCATCCAGCTGTACCTAAAGCAAAACTTTGAGCAACTCACACTCTTCCTTTGGCAGTTTGGGCCCTCAAATATTTTTGATACTGGGCCCATCTATGGCAAACTACACCTCTAACTAGATGGTGCAGTGTCATCATAAGCGTTCATAGGGGAGGGTTTGGGGGTTGAAACCCCCACTAAAACCTCCCCAAATCACGAAAACTCAGGGCAAAGTACTAAGCCGGTGTTGAGTAATAATAATAATAAATAATAATAATATCTTGGGACAAATATAGATAAATAACACCCAGACATAGAATAAACCATCGTGCTCATTACACAAAGTTATATCCTAGGTGGAGATCGAACCCACGACTTCTAGCGTAGCTATCGGATACACTCCCACCCCGCCACAGAGGCAGTCAAATGAGTTGAGTGAAGTGAGTGAACTAAAATTGAATTGAAATAATTTGCGGTATCGAGTGAAATGATTTCCATCGCCTCACGTCGCGCTAGGTACATGCATGCCTGTGTACCTAGAGCAACGTGGGGCGATGTAAACCATTTACATAGGCGGTATCGTGTGAAATGGTTTGCACCCCCCCCCCCTTTGCCTCCCCCCCCTTGAAGCAGGTCTTGGGTACGTCCACGGTGTCAATAACAAAAATCGGTCTAGCAATTCATTATGGGACAAATCGACTGCTACACATATTCAATTACGATTTCATAAAATCAAAATATAGTAGGGACAAATTATAGAATAAACAATTGAAATTGTAAATGAAAACTCACGTGTTCAGCATTCAGCTCCATGTACCTGAGAGCATATTCGTCTGCAGCAACAAGTCTGAATCGATGTTTATTTATAACCAGCTCGTTGCCAACCCACATGTCCTTTTCAGTGTACGCTGGGGGTTCTTTTGGCACGAAGAAATTAACGTCCGGTAGGTACATTTTATCACGACGAAAGAATTTGCCACCCTATTAAAATCGGAAGAACAAAAAAGGTAGTCTAAAGATTAATTTAGTCATTCTTGAATGTATGTTCAACCTTGTATGTAGCAGGAATTGGTATCGGAGAACACCACAGGTAAGATAAAAAATCGAAACTTTATATGGCATTTGTATATTATGAAAATACACACATCAAAAGTGTCTAGGGATCAACATATATTTTTGCAATAACTTTTCTCCTGATTGATTTTTTTTTTTATTTCTTTAAGGATTCATCAAATAAAGTGTTTTCGTTTGTCACAGTAACGATAAACCAAGTCACCTTTGCATTAATAAAGAAATTTGCCATTTTCCTAATAAAGGGATTTTTGACATTTGAACTACTAACATTAAAGTTCGAAAAAAAGACTGAAATAACAGTTTTCTTTAAAATGTTATTGGGTAACTTAAACAATTAATAATCCGTGTTTCTACCGCGGACACTAACAACACAAGAACATCGGTTTGGCATACTCAAAATGAGTTCATCCAAATCACGCTGTGGAATGGCCGCCCATGTTCGTTGCAACAACAAAAAAAGGTCTTCTTGCGACTGGATACCCTCCATATTCGGCAGAGCTCTTCTCTGTAGCATATCCCATGCATGCTCAATCGGGTTCAAGTCTGGCGACTGAGCAGGCCAGGGCAGGACATTGATGTTAGCTGCGGCGAGAGTCTGTCTTACAACTCTTGCGGTGTGCGGTCGTGCATTATCATGCATTAACTGAAATAAGGGACCGATTTGCACTTGTAGAGGAACGATGACGTCTGATACAATCGTCTCAGCATAAATTTGAGCGTTGAGGTTGCCTCTGATCCAAATCAACTCAGTTCTTCCGCCGATCCAAATACCCGCCCATACTATGATGGTTCCACCACTATAAGGATGGACTTCCTGGCAGGATTTTAATCGCTGTTGGCGTCCAGGGGTTCTCCAGTGTCGTATACGTCTTGTATCCGGTCTCATACCAAAACGAGACTCATCAGAAAAGCACACGAAACGCCATTGTTCTTCTGCCCAATTTCTGTGTTCAAGAGCCCATTGATATCGAATCCTACGATTGTGCATTGCTATAGGTGGTACCCGTAGCGGTCTTCGGGAATGAAGGTTCACTTCATGCAAGCGGTTTCTGACTGTTTGGTCGCTAATTAAGTTCCCTGAAGAGTGATGAAGCCTCACGGCTAACATCATGGCGGTTATTGTTGGACCTCTTCGAGTTAAGATTTGAATGTATCGGTCTTGTCTCCGTGTGGTGCAGCGATACCGTCCTCCATGGCGCTCAGCCACGGTACCAGTGCTTCGGTAACGTGTCCAAAGTCGACTGATAACACTCTGACTTGTATTCAGAGCTAAAGCCACAGTACGTTGCCGGGAACCAGCTTCTATCATTCCCACGGCTCTGAGCATTTCTTCCCTGCTTAAATGACGTCGCCGCTCCATAATAACGTTGGTTTTAATCAGTAGTAGGGAAACAGTAGCACTAATAATGTCTTCAATGCGTTGTATGTTTTTATAGGGAAAATATTGACAGCTGATTTTCATCTTTTACTCGAATTTGATTCACAGTTCCTGATTCAAATTATGAAATGCACCAAAAAGGATCCATATAAATTTATAAAATCATAAATTTATTACAAAGCCACATCTCAATCTCAAGAAATCCGCATAAAAATGCTTGATCCCTAGACACTTTTGATGTGTGTATATATATTACGGGCCTTAATCGCGTGAATAATTTAAGGTAAAATACCTTGTTTACTTCAACATCAGTAAGTGTATACACCGAAACAACATTACACGCTAGTGTGCAGATGTCCTTAGTGTTGTGTGTCGAAGTATCGACAGTTCCGTAATAGTGAGTGATAAAAATCAAGCGAGGGTAGTTTCCGAAAGCCGCGCTTCATGGAGACGACGTTGAGCTGAATCAGTCTACCCGTGACCACGGTTGTTGCAATACGGTCGAAACGTCGAGCAATAAGCAAGGTATTTTACCTTAAATTATTCACGCGATTAAGACCCGTAATATATATATTTGTATACACCAGTTTCGCATGGAGATTTCTTCATTACCAATGCACACGATATGCATGTATTATACATATACTTAAAAGAAGAAATTGTCTAACTGATTAGGAACACAGCATCACAATCCGTTGCGTGGGACTTTATTTTATTAAACAAACATATTCCAGACTATTATCATATTATCTATCTCTGTACCAAATTTTATCCAGATCCATTCATCTGATTTGTTATTCAAACACGTCAGTGTTTGAATAACAAACATCCATCTATATCCATACATACATCCAAACATTCGCATTTATAATATTACTAGCTGACAGATAGCCCATAGCCTTCCTCGATAAATTGGCTATCCAACAGTAAAAGATTTTTATTTATTCGAACCGAGTAGTTCTTGAGATTATCGCGTTCAAACAAACAAACTCTGAACGCGAGAATCTCAGGAACTACTGGTTTAAACTGAAAACATATTTCACTGTTGGATAGCCCATTTATCGAGGAAGGCTATAAGCTATATAACATCACGCTACAACCAATAGAAGCGGAGCAGCTATGAAAAATGTATACGCAGACTAAGTTGCGCGGGTCAGCTAGTACTATATAATGATGACTAGCTGTCCCGCGCAACTTCGTATGCGTAATTTTTCCCCGTTTTTGAAACATTTCTCGTCGCTTCTCTTCTATTTTTTCAAATCGGACCAGTAGTTCCTGAGATTAGCGCGTTTAAACAAACAAACAAACTCTTCCGCTTTATAATATTAGTATAGATAGGCAAAGTCGATAGAAGAACAGTGTACTGTCATATGAAAAAAGAAGAATGCCACACCGTCACAGCTTACAGATAGGATTATTAACTAGTAGTTTAATTAACTCGTACATACCTTGAACCCAGAATTACGCTCTCCGAGTTCGAAAACTCCAATCGTATCATCACTTAGAAAATATTTGATGATGAAATATCGTCGAGCATCATCCGGATTGTCGTTAATCAGTCGACCGGCGAACCGTAGCACATGAGAGTCATATCCAACTCTGGGAAATAAAGTAAGATTACGATTAGAAAATTATTTCATTTCTTTAAAAAATCTACTGCACAAAAAAACCTGGTCTGTCATTAATTTCTATGACTAAATAAAACTAACCTATCTTTATTTAAAAATTTCATAAAGTCCTTATGAGGTGGTTTCGGCTCGACTGTGCGACAATTCTCAGCCGAGTCATCATAGGATCCGTATCCATTCCATGGCGGTAACTGCCGATCTTGCATAGTGGCACCAACTCTTTCAGAGCTTTCGTCTTTAGGAATAGGTTCTGGCGTAAAGGTATCTAAAATTGAAATTCAACAAAGTAGATTTTTTTATTATTATTTCTTTACTAGGTAAATGTCGATAATGTTCGGTACTTCGGTGGTGGTAACCTTCTACAGAGTATAGAAAACTAAAAAAAAAGAATGAATGAAATCAGTAAAGTCGCTCTCTAGTCATTTTTATATACAGGATGTAACAGAAAGATGTGGTCAAATTTCAGCAGCAAACTGCCCCGGGTACAAAATTCGATTGGATTTCTAAGGCATAGAACTTTTTAAGTTTAATAATAATAATAATAATAACCTTGGGACAACTCACACAACGCTATCTGATCCCAAACTAAGCAGAGCTTGTACTATGAAAACCAGACAACTGATAAACATACTTATATATTTCTAAATACATACATATTATAGATAAATAACACCCAGACACAGAATAAACCATCGTGCTCATCACACAAAGTTTTATCCTGGGTGGGGATCGAACCCACGACCTCTTGCGTAGCAGTCGGATACACTCCCACCGCGCCACAGAGGCAGTCAAGAAGTTACACTTATTTATAACTTTTCACTCATAAATAAACGAATGAAAAAATTATATTTTCTTTTAGTGTACTCCGATTTTGATAAAATTAGATATGTGACAACCAATAGGAGCGGAGCAGCTATGAAAAATGTAAACGCAGACGAAGTTTGCGCGGGTCAGCTAGAACTATATAATGGTAGGCAAAGTCGATAGAAGAACAGAGTACTGTCATAAGAAAAAAGAAGAATGTCGCACCGATTACAGATAGGATTATTAACTAGTAGTTTAATTAACTCGTACACAGTGCCGTAGGTAGAGCGGGAACTGGGCGCAGATTCTGTTGGGGCGCAAAAATAACCATCAGGACACAAACAAGGGCGCAGTTATGTAAACTCACACCGGGCGCATAAAGGGCTAGTTACGGCACTGCTCGTACGTACCAACAATTTAAAATTGAATACGACCACACCTTTCTGTTACACCTTGTATATACATAGAATGTAGAATATAGATAGTCAAATAAATATCAAACTTACCGAAACCGTACGTAACGCGATAGTACTCTTTAGTGAAGGGGTCACAGTCATTGAGAATGATTTTGCGTCCAAATACATTGAGTACTGCACCAATGCTGAGATCTGCAGGAGTATACGATGACGCTGGTGGTCCCCCAGTCATTTCTATCTTTGATGGAGCTTTCTGCAAATATTTAATTACTTATACGACCCGATGAAATTTGTATCACCTAAAGTAAAACTGTCTCTGTGGCGCGGTGGGAGTGTGTGCGACTGCTACTGGTTCGATTCCCACACGGGACACCACTTTGTATGATCCACAAATTGTTGTTCCGAGTCTGGGTGTATTTTGTGTCCGTGACTTGTATGTTTGTAAAGTTCCCCGCGACACAGGGCTTGTACCCTACAGCGAGAGTCGTCTTATTTTAATTAAAAAAAAATGGAAACCCTAAGTCCCTTAAGATTTCCCAGTCATCATAAATACCGATTTTTCGGCTCGACTTTCCATTTTCTATTTTCCTAAAGAAATATTGAGAAAACAGAAAAAATACATTCAAATCAATAGTTTTTGTGTGATTAATCTAACGCACTGCAAATAGAAATTTGTACAAAAATGTCGATAGGGTTGTGTGTAAGTATTTTTATCCGACTGTAAGGAAGGGTTATGTTTTTAGCGGATATCTTGTATGTATGTATGTATGTATGTATCTAATATTCTTTATTACCTCATATCTTTCAAACCGCTAGACGGATTTATACAATTAATACGTCGTTAGATTCGTCTTGATTGCTCAAGTGTTCTTAGATAAAAGAAATAAAAATGGCGGTTGTGAGAAGTCAAAAGAAAAAAAAGTTGTTTCGAATACTGCAACATGGGTATCAAATTAAAGAGTTTTCTAAAAGGTATATCATGATTATTCATGATATACGACTGTAATACTAAAAAAGTTAGTTAGCAACTATTATTTTTTCAATTTTTAATACTTGGCAATCACTGTGATAAAAGTTAGTTGTTACATCCTACAACCACTAAAAAGATATTAAATAAAAACAAAAACAAAATACCCGCCTTCACAAAAAATATGAAAACAAGATCTCCTGAATGATATAATATCATGCAGTCGCAGGCACTATACAAGTTCATCGAGATCCATTAATGCCAATCATCTACACTTACACTGTCTTATACACTTACTCTAGGTATTCGCATTTTTTTTACAAGCATAGAACCACATTCACGCCCAGCACTTTTTGACGCAACTTCTTTGATCTCCATTGTATCATCTGCTAAAAAGTAATGGATCTCCAAATTATGCATCGTACCAAATTCTGAATCACGGTCATCCCAGTAACCATTGAACCTAAAACATTTGTGAATAACTTTAAGCGGTTGCAGAATTTTAGTTGCAAATTGGAAATAATCTTGAATCCATGGTCGAAAAAGCAAAGACAATTTATGATTAAAATAGACCACCATTGGGTTTAGCCTCGTGTTTAGCCTCAAGAAACAAGTTCCCCTTGAACCCTATACCGTGTGGTTGGGGTTACCAACGTTAGGCTAGTAATTTAATTGATCCAAAACACAGATGTCTTTGGCACATAGCATTTAGTCTCACCCCTTATCTATCCCGCCAATATTGCCAAAGAAGAGTTCCGTAGCTACTTATCTACTGAAAAGACTAGAATCTTTGCTATGAAATAGCTGATAGCATTTTTTTGCGGTGGAAGCCTAATGGCTAAGGCATCGGACTCGCAATCGTGAAGTTGCGGAATCCTACCCAGAATTCGAAACCGCGACCTCACGATCGCGAGTCCGATGACTACACAGGAATGGGTTCAAGAGGTGCTGATGTGAACCCACGAGCTTAGCTGGAGAGGTTTATTAACTCCAACTCCAATTCTGTTGGATTGCTAGTAATTGCTACATTGCTTTTAAAAAATAATACTACATCCTACAAAACAACACACCTACCTCAAAACTTGTCTATCAAAATCCAAAAATTGTCTAAAAGGTCTATGTTTCGGTTTTTTTCCACGGCTTGGTGCTCTCTAAAATAAATATTAGTGTATTAAAATTAGGCCCCCATGCAGTTTTCAATCACAATAATTTACTTAAAAACATTCCATACCTCAACAGCATCCGGCCAATTAATAGGATCGGGTACATTTATGCCTAGGCGGTTCAAAAACACCCTTGTGAAGTTGTCACAATTAACAATCTGAAATTACCAGCATTACCATAAACTACAGGAAGAACAACCAAGCGAATCGCTCAGTGCTTAGAACTCTGCTACAGCCTCGGTGCAAAGCTTTTGATATCGCAGCAGAACAAGAATAAGGCCTTTCTACGTGAGTATTATACAATCATAGTACATCTTCCCATTCTACGCATTTTTAGTGACATAATAGCCAAATATCTAACTACCTACTAACGATCTAGGTCTAATAAGTAGTTTCAGAAGTATCAGGCTTGATATTTTCCAACCGATGGAAACAAGCATATTTTATACTTTGATAACATACTCAAGATCATATAGTAGGTATACAACGTGTACATTAAATCCCTGTTCGACCTGAAAGGGGTGTGTAACAATGCGAAAAAAATTGAAAAAAAATTATATCCGTTAAAAATGTATTTTTTTATTCATGACTCAATTTTGTCGAAATATGTAAATTTTCAAGATTTTTTATTAAAATTGTTTGTATTTGGCTTCTTTACAATCAAAACAATGAAGAAGAAGAGAGAAGTGAAGACAAAAAATTAGAATATTTTTATTTCGTTATTTAATTTTTTTTAAATGACGTAAATCGAATGGGAACATGACACCTAACAACACATTAACAGATCGGAAAGGGATTAAATATACACCCTGTATACATCGATTGCATAGAGTGACGTGGGGCAAGTGTGCGCAGCAAGTAAGTGTACGCACTCAAAGTACACTGACGGACTCATAAACTGCATCAAAGTTCAGGTTTACTCTAAAAGGATTTTTTTATAATAAGTATGCAAACTTTTTAGATTAAATTATATAAATATGGAAAGACTGGCTCTAAATCTTAAAAAAAAATTAAATTTAAAAATAGAACTGCGGTAAAACAAATGAATATAGCCGGGAAAAGAAAATTTACTCGTAGTATCAGATTTGCGTGTTATTTATAGCAAAGTTTTAAATTAATTCTCATTGATTTTTTTTGTTTGGTCAATTGAATTATTGTTACCAGCATAATTGTTGGGTTAGTTTTTTAACACATCCGAGAGTTTTTGAACCATAATATGGATACTTCGTCCGAACAAGCGGCACAAATTGTAGCATTGGTGCGGGAGGGCTTGGATCAACGAACGATTGGTAGAAATTTAAATTTAAACCAGTCTACGGTTTGTAGAATATACAGAAGGTTTGTAGAGACAGGTTCTTACAGGAGGAGACGTGGTACAGGCAGAACTCGAGCAACCACAGGTCGTGATGACCGATTTATTGTTACAACTTCCCTGCGAAATCGTTTCCTGACGTCAGTTAACATCAAAACCGAGCTTAATGAAGTGCGTGGAAAAAACGTGTGTGCACGAACAATAAGAAGAAGGTTAAAGGAAGCGGCTATCACCCCTTTTAGACCAGCAAATGGTCCAAAGTTGTCTGCAGCTCACAGACAAGCTCGCTTAAGATTTGCGCGTCATCACCTGAATTGGACAGAAGAGCAGTGGGCCTCTGTATTGTTCACGGACGAGTGTAGGACATGTTTATATGGTGCAGATGGTCGCAGAAGAGTCTATCGTCGACGTGGGGAGCGATATGCTCAAAGTTGCATTGAGGAGCGTGTTCCTTTTGGATACGGTTCATGTATGGTCTGGGGTGGCATATCGATGAACGGGCGAACAGAACTTGTGTTCATAGACATGGTCCGTCAAAACGGTAATAGAGGGGGTTTGACAGCACATCGCTACATAACAGAGATATTAGAAGATCACGTGGTGCCTTACATGGGATTCATAGGCGAAAATTTTACTTTAATGCAGGATAATGCCCGGCCGCATGCAGCTGCACAAGTTCAACATTATTGCGAAGAGGTTGGGATACGTACAATGAATTGGCCAGCACGCAGCCCGGATCTTAATCCCATCGAGCATGTTCGGGACAATTTAAAAAGAGCTGTATATGCGAGAAACCCTTCGCCTACGACAGTGGCAGCACTAAGAACAGCACTTTCAGAAGAATGGGACAATATTCCGCAAGATCTTTTAAAAACCCTTATAAAATCTATGCGGAACCGATTAGAATCCGTAATAAGGGCACGTGGGGGTAATACACCTTATTAAAACACAAATAAACCCTTGCATAAAGTTTGTGTCTATTGTTAAAACCAATTTTTTAATTAAACAATTTTTCCTTAAACTTCTGTTTTTTCTTCAAAAAAGGTCTTAAGGTCCTTTCCAGTACATAAACTTAAACTTAAAGATATGATCCTACGCTGTTTTAAAGTTCACGAACCAATCTAGAGGTTTCAATTTAAATCTGTATAGAAAGTTTGCATACTTGGTTAAAATATTTATTTCAAAGTCGTCTATTACTTTGATGCAGTTTATAAGTCCGTCAGTGTATCTTAAAAACCGACTTCCGGCAACTCATCCCGGCCTCTATCCAGATACCCCTGTTGTGCCTGTGTTTCAATCAACTTCACATTATTTATTATATGATTCCACTTTAAACCTTAAGTACGCGCACTTGTCCCACATGACTCTATCGGGGGGCTAATACCAAGTTCGATCATTTGTTAGCATTTTTAGAAACAGTGCTACTATAGGCTAGATCCAACCTACTTATGAGGAGCACTTTACCTTGAATACTTTACCAAAAAAAGTTACTTCCAGCCCAATGTTCAGATCAAGTACGTCGTAGTACAGGTCGTAGCTGTACGGGAGACGAATTCTTTGACGACTTATCATCGTTCCTGAACACATATTTATTTGATTAAGTGAATTTAAAAAATATAGCTGTAGGTAGCTATATTTTTTAAATTCACTTAATCGGAGTTCTTAAATGGGGGAGGATGGTGAAATTCGATAGAGCCAAAAATGCTTACTTAAATAAATTATGTTTCGATATTTATAAAAAAACTAACTGGCCGTCCGGTTTCGCACGGATGGTGACGACGGACGGATCGTGAAAGAGAGAAAAATCTCGTGCGGCCCTGTCTCTTTGACAGGTATTGTCCACAAAGTAGCGTTGTTTCTTCCTAGAAAGTGGTCAATTTTGTGAGGTTATGGCGCAGTCCAGGCCTATACGTCAATGCACCATCCGTGCGAAACTGGACAGGCAGTTAGATAAGGTTTATGTGTTTTTTTTTAATGTTCTCTTAGACAAACCTTGTTACAATATTTAATTTTTTTTTCCTAGTCACGAATCCGGTGAGGATGGAGGATCTGGGGGCACGCGAATCCAAGGGGGGGGAGGGCAAGCGGGGCGATTGCCGCTCCCCCCTTCCTGAACAAAGTTCATAATCCGCGCCTGGCGGATTCAATTTCCGTTAACTTTTAGCCCTTGATTGTAGAATTAATTAGATACCTTGTGACAATCCACTATTTTCAGTTCTTGGTTCCACCACTTTTATTGTGCCATCTTCAAGATAAAAATATATTTCGACTTTACGTAAAACGGACGGCGAAGAACGCATTTCATGTAAAGTTTGTTGGAAGTACGCTTGGAAGTGCAGAATCTATAAATCATTCAACATTTACTATGTAAATTTAACATATATTTTTTATTTCAATTTTTGGTAGACGTGTAATTATAAAACTTATTTCTTACGTTCTTATCAAACATGAGCCAACTAGGTAAATCCGGTGCTTGTTTTCGACAATACAAAGAAGGGACTCTATTACCATCTTCAGCCTTGTCTACTAACATGTTCACTTTGTCGATACTCGTGAACACGGGACGAACACCAAAGCTGGTCTTCCCTATCTGAAATATAAGGTTAAAGGAGTCATTTATCACATTTGTTTAACAATTATTTCAATATTATTTATGCAGGTACTGAATGTTCGCATAAATTTGACTATTTGCGAAACCTTACAAAATCGGTATGATCTATGAAGCTCAGACCGATACACGAGTATTGCTTGCTTAAAGGACGTCATGGTCACCAATATCAATTCTGGTATAGGTAGGTACTTACACGTACATTGATTGGCCAGATAGACAAAGGTAGAGCCAGAAGGGGGTGAGGGCAAGGCCTCGCGGCCCCGGGAGACGGGACGCCGAAACGGCAAGCGTGATTAGTTCGTGGGGATTCGATTCATGGGACTCTAGGGTGGAATTGCCTGTATACGCGGACCATTTGTATGGAGAAGACTTGAAAATTCATGAGTCTGGAAAAGGGCGGCAAGTACCCCTGTTGCTCTCCCCATTGGATTTGGGCCTGGGTAGAGCTATGTTGGTAGTAGAACACTCGACCACAACTGTGGTATCATGCTTGAGATGGCTGTGTCATTTAAAAGGACAGCTTTAAACAAACCTGATTTGGTGCAAATAAATAGTAAGATACCTATATCAGGATTACCTACTTCACCATAATATTCATACATAACAAAATTTTATTTCTATAGTAATGTACTTAGAAGTAACCTGCGTAGGAAATACATAAATAGTGACATATTTTTCTGGAAACCGTAATAAACTCGAAATTAAAAAATTACATTTATTTTTAAATTACTTACCATGGGATTAGTTCCATACCCGGGCAAAACGGGTAATCTAGGATTTCGGATCGACATGATGTAAATTTAATTACAAATTATGTATAAATTGCGATTATTTTCAAAAAAATCAGGTACGTGCACAATATCAAAATAAAATAATTCGTTTGTTATGTTCCTATGGCAACGCAATAGTATTTGAAGTCACCCCCAAAGAGAACATAAAACTTCGGTCACCTCCAAAGAGAATTCTCGTTTAGTTATTACATTAATAAATAGGTACACCCTTATCGCTGGTCTGCCAAACTCTCAGAACCAAGGAGCTTAAAGTGAAGACTTCAGAACAATAACCATATAACTTTATTTATTGTTCTGAGAACAATCATTTTACGATTGGACCGGATTTCAGAATAATAAGGGGTCCAGAAGATAATAAAAATTCTGAAGCTATGTTTGTTGCAAATCTGCTAAAGAGCTGGAGATTTGTAGGCCTAAATCTGAAAAACATTAGACTATGTCGCAGCAGACCCCAGGCGAAGCTGGTGAAGATGATCAGATGAACTCGATCCCCACCGGATAGACTGGTCGACTTTGATTTATGATTGGGAGAAGTGACAAGGAGAGAACCCTAACAACCCAGGCTAAATAACAAACAGCCAGCTACTTATTTCGCTTGACATAAGCAACATTTCAAATCATTAAAATTATCAAATGAATAGGATCGAGGTTTTTGAACGTGATAACATCTTATAAATCGATGACAGGCTGCACTCACGAAAAAGTGTCTAAAAAAATTTATTGATTGGTTGCTAAGCAACAGCGAATGGCGATTGCAGCAACATGGCCACAAGACTATAAACATAACTAATTGGAACTATCGTTATTAATTGGTTGCCATGCAACGCGAATGGGTTATCATGTAAAATTATCGTCCGTAAACCAACTTTACTTAATATCGTGTTGCACCTGGTTGTACCTATATTTAAACTTTCTTGGCTAAGCGGTAGGTAGGTAATAGGCATTGAAGTAAAGACGCTATCCTTTTCAATTTTATACTTAGTAAATATTGACTGCAAAGTGTGAAAGAGAGAAAAAACTCGTGCACGTGCTCGTATGCAAAGTAATCGCGTTGTCTCTTTCTAGAGAGTGGTCCATTTTGTGAAGTTATGCAGGTCAATACCTCAATGGTAATAAGTATTGGTACACTGAGTTGGTTTGAATATTTACAAATGTTATATGACTTACATAGCTGACTATCCTACTTAGGTAGGAACTATAAAGCGATTTATTTAGGTTTATAATATTATAAACCTAAATAAAATCGCTTGCGCCCCGTAGTTCCTTATTCCTTGTTCCTTATTAAGATTAATATCTTGGAACAACTCACACAAAGCTATCTGATCACAAACTAAGCAGAGCTTGTACCAGATAAACATACTTATATATATCTAAATACATACATATTAAAGATAAATAACTCCCAGACATAGATACACCATCGACCAATGGAGGTCGAACCCACAACCTCTTGCGTAGCAGTCGGATAAACTCCCACCGTACCACAGAGGCAGTCAAAAAGTAGTATGAAAGTCAGTGGTTTATATTCAATGTTCGTGTATGGTTCGTGTTGCGTTTTAAAGATGGTTTAGTTTATATTTATTTTAATGTACAAAATAAAAATCATCATATCAATACTAATAAACAGCGGAGTATGTTTCTGTTTATCTATTTTAGCTTGTCTTCTGTATCAAATGTATATTAACAAAGCAGTTTTGTCAACGTTTTAAAACAAGCTTTTATGTTTACATTTGGTGTTGAAAAAAACCAAATGAACGAAGTTATATGAAGATTCTCTTTGAAAATATCATTGGCTCTTGAGTGGCTCAGACCCTCAGAGCAACACTTCAGTCAGTGGCAGATCCATGATTGTGACAGTGCGGATCCAGGATTGTTGGGCTTGAGCCCCTAGCTGGGCAGCTAGGGGCTCAAGCCCAACAATCCTGGATCCGCCACTGTCTTCAATAATTGATCTGAGCTCAGACCAGCTCAGGCAGGCACTGTAATTAATGAGCTCAGAACTTAATGAAAGTTAATAACAATGTTTTGTAATAATGAGGGCTATCGCGTGTGCATTCGCTGCTAGAGGTGCTAGTAGTAGAGTCAGGTCTCCAGAAATGTTAAATTTTATAGTTTGTGGAGGATGGGTCACACGGGTCTATTATAATAAAACAAGTGTTGTGAATATTTTGCAATACCTGAGATGAATTATGGCAAATATGTGTTAGCGGTCAATAAAAGTCAGTGCTTCAAAAATACAACTTGCGCATATTTATATAATAAACTGTCTCAGTTTTTTTCTTTCGGAAACTTAAAATCACCTTTTTTCTAAAAATGGCGCGATCTCATTTTTAATAAAATGAGATCGCCCTATACTTATAGCGTTTTTTATATACTTTTATAGGTTTCTTAACGTTTTTTTATGCCTGCTCGTTATTTATACAGCACGGTTTCATGATTTCAATTTTTAATTTAGACTTTGACAGGTAGACCTACCTCAACTGTGGTACCAACTGGTGAGTACAAAAATGGTAGCCAAGCGAATTTTACAAAAAAAAAAACGAAAATTTCTTGCACCGATGCATAATAATTACTTACTATAATGTATGGGAGAAAATTTGAAATGGCAAAAAAGCTCTTTTCAACTTGATAACAAAACGTAGGTACCAGAGACTATCTGTCAGTGTGACATTTGTAATTGTGTTTGACGTTGATCCTATTGACACTGACATATTTCAAAGAGATAAATCTCAAAATAAAATTGAGTTTATCAGTTTTATCACAAATAATTGTATTTTCCTGTGTAACCACTGTGATTTATTGTAACAATGATTGATATCAAAACTAAAATTAATTCTTTCTTCATATTTAACTCTAGCTTTGGCCCTAGAGAAGGGGAAGTAAGTTTAATGTACAATGTTTATATACGCCTACATTCTTCAAAAACCATGTTAAGAATAGTAATATGATTATGATCTTTCATAATATTATTGTTATATTATTTTGAGTGACTATTTATTACAAATATTGTTATCATTTCAGGAGCTCAAAAGAATATTATTTTATCATCCTAGCCAAACTAGCCCAGATGCACAGAAAATGCAAGTTGGATTATGCGAAGCTGTTGTAAAATTCATGTCGTAAGTTAATTTCTTTAGACACAAATACAAGTACTACCGAATCAGGAATACGCACCATGTATCCTTACAATTTATACAGTTAGTGATACCAAACACATTGGTATATTAAACTAAGGTTAAGTACCTGTTATAACATATAAACATAATTTTTCAGTACATTCTCTTCAGAGCCCTGTGAAGCATTACAAACACAGACAAAACGGTACATATTCTACCAACCAGAAAAAGGATATTGGATGGTTTTAGTAAGTACTCATGTAATACCACTATAAATTAGGTGCCTATTTTTTAACCCAATGTAAAAACCAGTTTGATCTGTTTGGTTGTTTTGAGGCCACTAGCCAATAAAATTGGTTTATTGGCTAGTGGCCTTGACTACTAAGCCAGCAATTGTGGGTTCAATCCCAATAAGCATGATGGATGTATGTATGTATTTAGAAATTTAAAAATACCCATGTTCATCAGATGTCTGGTTACCATAGTAGGTACATGCTCTGCCTAGTTTGGGATCAGATGGCATTGTGAGTGGTCCCAAGATATATTAAGTTGGGGTTTAATAAGCTTTATACAATATTAAGTATTATTTCTATACATTTCTCTCATTTTACAGGTTGTAAGAATACCATACACAACTAAAGCATTGTCAGCTATTGGTGAAAGTCGAGGTGAAGTTGTAAGTAAATTTATTTTCAAAATGGAACTCTTCATAATAATGCAATTCCTCCTAATTCTGTTTCATTACTGCACACTGAACACTGTAATTAATTTTGAACTGTTGGCAGTCTGTGTATGAATGCTTGAACATGCAATTTTGGGAAAATATTTTCTGTGAAAGATTAAAATAATCAGTTTGGGTGTACTTGTGACTATTATTTTTTCCCTGGCAACTCTTGTCTATTAATATAAATAAAAAAAATATCTAGTTCTCATGCAATCATTGTTAATTACTGTGATAGAAATATGAAACTTCTATTAAACTTGTAATTATGTAACCTTTCAGATACACCCATCAGTGATGTATGAACTAATAGTATCAGCATATAAAATGTTTAAAATGTTCCGAGGACAACTCAAAAATTTCTCTACAGAAGAAATTTACACTGTTTGTGATCAGTTTTTTAGCCCTGTAAGTATTTAAATTTACCTTGGAGAGAAGATTAGTTATTGATCGTAAAGTTATGGGCAAATAATTCCATAAGTTATTGTTGCATTTTCAGTTTATAATTTCAAAAAATCTCACTAATGACATATCAGATGTGATACAAGGCATCAGCTATTTACCTCTGGATAAAAATTCTTTCTTCAAAGTTCTCTGTTTTATTGACCTGTTGGAAGTTAAATACCCTCACTTCAAATGTATATCCTTTATCTACAATGAGCAACTCATTTGGTAAGTTTCTATATAAATATTCTTAGTTTATATTTGCATTTTCGAGTATAAATAATTATATTTTGTCTAAAGTTTTTATCGCTGGTGTTCCAAGACTGGCTTTGCTTAATACAATCACATTCAGGGTTGTCACTTATCTACTCTTTTTTATGTTTATTTACCTTATTTATGTATTACAGGAATGGCCTGGCTACAAATGACATGTTAACATTATACCAATATTTGGTCCAAACATTATTACCAAGACAAGTAGAAAAAGAAATACAAGGAGGTGCAGTAACAGCGGCACAAAGACATGGACGCTTCATACACCCACCAGAAGGCATACAAAGTAAAGAGGACTTAGAAAAACTCATCAAAGTACATCTTATGCGTGAAGATGATTCAGAAACAAAACAGTATTATTTGGTTATATATAGAACTATGAGTGCCACTGTTAGCTTTACTGTTGATGGTAAGGAAAATGATATAATGAAAACTTAATACCTATACTAACTAAAAGGCAAACTAAATAAAAAAGCTTTATTATTGTTTTTTCAGAGCATTAGCCAATGATAGATGTTCACTTTAAATCATAGGTTATGTTCTCTATCTCTGCTTAGAGGCAGGCGCGGATCTAGGATCATGTTCCGAGGGGAGGGGGGGGGATTTCCTGTCATGATGTACCAAATTTATGGCGAAGACTTGAAAATTCATGAGTCTGGGGGAGGAAATTGCCCCCTACCCCTTTGGATTCGCACCTAGACAAAGGTTGATGAGCCCTGTCAACAAATTAAACATTAAATTATTTATTTCTTTTTAAATTATTTATTTATTTCACAGTGGATGTAGAACTTGAGTTTGACATGTTCAGAGCATTGGACACTTTCATTGGACCACAATTGTCAGCTATTGCATCAACAATTAGTGAGCAGTGCACCATGCATGCCTTACAAACAGCCCAGCTTGCAGTCTCAGAACACAAATTCGTATATTTCAACAGATTGAACTTAGCATTTAAGAGTTCTGTAAGTACCTACCTACTTTTATTCATATCCAATCTAGAATGCTCTAAAGACTTAAAGTACTCGGATCATAAAAACATCTAAATTGTGTCTTCAACAAAGTATGTACTTACTTATTTTGTTATCGTTTCAGCCACCAATAAGTAAATTACATCCTTCTACTTCTATAAAACCTGAAGTTCTAAGTATAATAGCAGGTATACATTCAGATAAGAAAAGGTAAGACATATATTAAATTAAAAAAATAGTAAATTTCTTGGAGTGATTATACGAGTTTTTAAGTCCGCGGAATGGAGGGGATAGGGGTTAGTGGTGGGGGTAATTTTAGTCGTGACGTGTTTTGGGACTCATAATTAGTATAAATACCAAGTTTTGTCTTAATTGGGTCATTAGTCTTTGAACTATCGGCAATCAAGCAACTGAATCGGGAAGTGAACTGAAAACATGGAGAAAATCGAACACCGCGCCGTTATAAAGTTCTTGACTAAGCAGGTAAAGCCCGTTCAAAACATTATGGAAGAGATGTCATTAGTTTACGGGGAATCTTGCCCCGGAAAAACAATGATTTACAAGTGGCATGGGTGTTTTAAGCAAGGCAGAGAGTCACTTGAAAACGACCCACGGCCTGGGCGGCCAATTGAGGTGACCACTCCAGCACTTGTTGAAAAAGTAGAAAAAATTATACTGGCAGATGCTCGGCTGAAGAAGAAACAAGTTGCAAAAATGGTTGGAGTATCAGACAGACCAATTTCAAAAGTCTGCATGATCATCTTGGCATGACAAAAGTCAGTGCAAGATGGGTGCCGAGAATGCTCACACCGCCTCAAAAACAGCAGCGCGTCGAATGTTCGCGTGCGTTTCTGGATCTCTGTAGTGAGGATAAGGATGGCGTATTGGCCCAGATTGTTACTGGGGATGAGACTTGGGTTCATCATTATGAACCTGAGTCTAAGCAAGATTCCATGCTGTGGCATAAGAAAGGGACACCACCGCCTAAGAAGTTTAAGGTGACACAGTCAGCTGGGAAACTCATGGCAACGATCTTTGGGACTCAGAAGGAATTTTGTTATTCGATTACAAAAATAAAGGTGTCTCTATAACCGGAGAATACTACGCTTCGATATTGGAACAATTATAAGAAGCAACCAAAGAAAAAAGAAGAGGAAAATTAACAAAAGGTGTCCTGCTCCTGCATGGCAATGCACCTTTTCACAAGAGTCGTACTGCGTTGGCTGCCCTGCACAAAGTGGGCTTCGATATTATTAACCACCCACCCTATAGTCCAGACCTGGCCCCGAGCGACTACTACCTGTTCCCAAAAATGAAAAAAGAACTTCGTGGGAAGAAATTTACAAGCGATGAAGAAGTGAGGAAGCAATTTTGGCGTATTTTTCGGAGAAAGATTCAACATTTTTTTATAAAGGTATAGAGAAATTAATTGATAGATCTGAGAAGTGTATTAGGGAGTGAATATATTGAAAAAGAAAAATCCATTTTCCATTCCGCGAACTCTAAAAACGATCCCTCGTACCTAGGTACCATATTAACATTTTATTTTTATTGTTCAGCCTTGGCAACTATGGCGAAATTATAATCAAGACACCTGATGAATACTGGATTACAGGGAAGTCTTCTAATGAGAGAGAATTTTATGTTATTATACAAGAAAAGAATGCTAATCTAAAGGAAATTGCAGGTACGAGTATTCTAATTTTGATTAGGGACAGACATAATTCCCTAATGTTTGTGAAATATCTTGTGTTGGCTGATCACTATTGAAACATTTTTAACAATCCTAATAGATATTTTTTTCCACAGATGAAGTCAAAAGAATATGTGAAGCCCAAATGAAAGGTATATTTTTTTATCCAATGTAGTAAAGTACCAATGATTATATGGATCTAAATCAGGCTTATCTCAGTCCGAATCTGATAGCGAAATGTATTATAATTTGCTGAGTGGAAAAACAATGTACATAATATTATCATTATCTTGTTACATAAATAAAACAATTATTGTTGTATAACATGCCTATTATTATTTATTTGGATACTTAATAACACTGATAACTATCAATACTTACAATAGCTTAACAATAATTGAACGCTAATCAAGAGAGACCTTGTCCTCTTTTTGCCATAGTTTTCTATACATTTTGACTACAAGATCCCTGTTCTCATATCCCCAGGAAATGAGAACGCATAATAGCAATAATGCCCCTACAGTAATATGGAGTAGCACTGAGTCTCTTGATAATTTATTTTCTGAAAGTTTACAAAGACATCCAGCAACAAATAATGTTAACAAAAATATTTTACCAACATATAGCCCATCCAGTGGCTTATAATCAGTTTCTTTATATTTATTATTTATAAAATGGATGCTATGCAATATCCTAGCAAACATATTTATACAATTGGATATTATAAAACCTACTGGTCCAAGCACATACGTTAAAACATATGACAATATAAGAAAACTTATTGAAAATAATACCATTAAATAATTATAACTGTTCAACTGAGCAGTAGTCATTGTTGCAAATGCGTAGCATTCAGTCACTCCATTAATTGCCAAAAGAACTATAGCAAGACAATGGCTCCTTAATAATTGCACTGGCAACCCACTGGCAACAAATGATTCTCCTCCGTACAACATCAATAATGTTCTCGCATAACTTTGACCAAACACTAAAACTATTAATCCAATAGATGTTACAGTTTTGCAAACTTGAGACAGTACTGTACATGATTCCTGAATTTTACTTTGGTCTTGTTTACAAAGAGGTAGTTCTCTGTTTACCATTTGAGTAAAATAGAAGTAGCTGCTATCTTCAATAGGCCTAAAAATAAACCGGGCTGCTAGACTACCTAGATTATTGACAACATCATATATAGCCTGTTCTTTGAATGTCATAACTGGACTTGCAGACATCACATACTTTTCACCTTCAGTTAAAAGTTGTTTAACCACACCCTGTTTTGCAAAACTAATTGTGAGTGTATTTAGTTTCTTATTAAATGTTGTACCGACTGACCCTAAATATTGCGGCAAGAAATCCATGAGAGATGTAAATTGAAAATCTTCCATATTATCATACATTATTTTCAAAATTGCCTCTGGGATTATTTTACTTTTTAGTGCTCCTTTAGCATAAAGAGGTTTATTTTTTATATACCAATAGAAAAATATGTAATAACTAAGTGCAATAGCTCCAATACTGCCAACTTGTGCCACAGAGAATGCAATGAGTGCTAGAGATTTATCATAAACAACAATAGATAAAAACAAGATTGTTCTTACAAAAATATGCAAGGTATCAAGTGCCACTTTCAGCTTGACAAAACAGAACAATTGTGCCACTAGAGCCATATTGGCGGAACATAGTTCTAATACACATGATAAGGCCACACTCCAGCAACCAAACTCATACTGAAATGCATGTTCAGGATGTCCTAAGGGCAATATATTCAACCAAATATAAACAAAAACTATTGACAGTATGCAACTAACAGGTACTGATAGCCAGATTTGGTTCATCAATTCCCTCCAAGTACTTTGATCTTTCTGACCTAAGCATGCTCTGTTAAAAGGTTCACGGCTAAGGAATAATATTGTACTTTCTAACAGCAATAGTCTTACATTCATAATACCCAAGACTTCATGTCCAACATTCCTAATAACCCATGCATTGATGACAAATGTAATACATCTAAATAAGATTTGAAATATGATATTAAATGAAGCATTCTCCAGACTACTCATTAACAAATTACGTCCCATGGTGATATGATCTCAATTTGCTTCAAACATTAACTGCGTTTCCTTCGTTGGAGTATGTTGGTATACTGCGTTTCACAACATATATCTTCTTATTCGACAGGCAGATCACAAACCAGTGGTCATCATACGTTATTGATATTTTCTTGAACTGTTCATTAGGACCAAAAGCTAAAGGATCAATCCTGAAATAAAACAATAGGACAATTTATTTTGTTTGTATTCGTATCTTAGCGAAATGTATTTATATACGAACACGTAGAACGCCCTGATTGGATGTATGGCGAATGACTCAAAGGTGATAGAATGATAAATAACAATTAAAAATCGACTCACTTATTCGATAAAGTGATGAGATCTGTTATTATCGTTGCAACACGCTCGTCGTTTTCTAGTTCGCCGCCAGATTCAAGGACAGCTCCGTCCTCTGTTAGAACCAAGTAACCAATTTGGTCAGGGATTTTTTCCATTATAACTGTAATATCAAAGCAAATTGATAACGCACAATATTTTAACAAAGATGACTTGGAATAAGATAAATTTACCTCACACGTACAATAACACGATTAACAGGACTGACAGTTACAAATATGACATTTTGTAAATTTTTGACAATGACATGTGTCATTGTCACTTACAGCCATTGCGATAGATTGGAGTGCCAGCTGAGCAATTTCGGGGAGAAAAGTTCGAATCTTCGTCTTCTTCGAAGTGTCCAACAAATGATACCCTTCACAAGATAAGAAATTTCCTTAAAAATAACTTTGTATATTGATTGTACGCGAAACTGACTGTGTCACTAACATTTAGTATTAAATTAGTGAATTATGTTGTAAAATGTATTAGGCATTTGACTATAGTCTAATATTCAATTATTTATTACATAATTTATTTAAACTTTTGTCAAGGAGTTTTATATTGGTAGATGAGGACAACCCTGACTAATGTGTCACATAGACATTTCAAAATAAGAAGTGTGGACTTATAGGTCCAAGTGACCAGGTCATTAAAATCCAAAAATAAAACAGACATATAAGACGGGAGATGTTTAAAACCCGCTTTATCTTTTCTAACCTAAAGAAAATAAAATCAAACAAAAGTTAACAAAATGACGTTTTATGAATTGTAATTTATCAAAACTCGATTTAAGTACTTTTTAAAAACATACAGTTCAGTAAATATTTAAATAGATAAATTCCATTTATGTAATTGACTCGATATTTTGCATTGTAGGCGGCTCCGTTGCTCAAAATTTATTTATTTAGGAATGTCCAGGAGTACAAAAAACTTGGCTAACCTTTATAAAAAAGAGAACCCTTATTGAGAAAAAGATGGAGAGGACAACATTATCATAACTAAAGCGTAGGTACAATAAACACTTGACACTGGCAGAAATTACCCGTTTTATAGGCTGGACTGCCATCATTTCAAAGAAGAAGAAGAACTCTACACAAATTATCAAACAAAATACAACTTCCAATAAAGATGTTTCAAGTTTCAACCCTCCCTCAGTTTTTACCATATTAATATTCCGTGGTTTCATCCCATCGAAACAAGCGACATTTCACCATGATACTAGTATAGTATTGTATTATCTGTGACCATAATTTCAACACAGAGTACATTTTAGGGAAGTTCGTTAGGAGAAAAACATCGATTCTAACATTGAACCAAAAGTATCGATGTACGATAAATATCGATTGAAAAACATCGATGTTTTCGGTAACAAATAATTCTCTTTGTTAGGCACCGAAATTTTAAACTTTTTCGTCGATTTCGTTTAGATGGTACTTCCATTTCAATTGATAATAGTATAAACTTTACTTACTATCTATCGTCAGATGCGGTCATCTCATCACTGTATGTAATGTGTTAAATAATTATTTAACACATTACATACACATAATTATAATTAGAACAATAACATGGCAACAATTTATTTTTGTCGATTGTTCACTGTGGTTCACTCTTCGTAAATTCGTACCTAACGTTAATTCACCTTGTGGTTTCCTTTTTAAGTTTTCATTCATTGTATATCATCCGAGTACTACGCACCGCATGAAATTAATATTCTTTCAAAGCAGTTTTGTGGAACTTTTGTAATGTTTTGTCATTCTATATGCACTAGATTTTCCACTAGGCACTAAATTCTCGAATTCGGCGGCACTAATCATGTTAAAAAAGCGCTAGATCTAGTTCCAAAAGCACTAAAGTGGCAGCACACTGTGCGAGCTTTTAAACTTTAATTCAACGCTGCTTACAGTCAACTTCAATTTTGAAGTTGACATACTTTTTTTGTCACTTGAGAAATGCAAGGAACTATTCGAACGGCTTCCTCCGGTTACGTTGATCAGTGTCATCTAGTGGCCATTTTATTCTTTTAACATCGATGTGTCAATGTTATCGAAGTCAAAACATCGATGTTTAACGATCATCCCTAGTGCATGGTACATCACTCCACAGAGTACATTTTTTTATCTCTGTCCCTTGGTCTCTGATTAAAAAAAGTATCGTGCTATTTATTTAGTCTGTGATTAAAAACTAGATTGTCAAGAGAAACGTAAGTAAATTTTGTGCTAAGGATTTTTGGAAATAAATCGTGAAAAACATATGAAAAGTACTGTGTCAAGCTAGGAACAGGCAAGTATTTATATTTCATTGATAATTTACACGGGTAAACCTAATTTAATTATCTTAGCCGCATTTTGTTACGTAGGTACAACGTTGTACGTTGTAAACATAAAGGGGCGTCTAAACGGACCATTTTTCACGGCAATTTGTGGCAGCAATGCTGTGGCCGGCAATATTGCCAGCAATACTGGCAAGACAGTAATATTGCCGTAATGTTCCGACCATATGGCAATACATGTTTTGTATGGCCATTTATTGGTCAATATTGATTTGATAGGTTGCCGGGCGATCGCTGAGCGATAGATTTTCCGCATTATGGCATGAGTTATCCTTGTCTACGCGACATGAAGTTTGCTGTGGGTGACGCCGCGCCGTGACTTATTGCTAAATTCTGTGTTGTCAGGTGTCATGTTGTTTGAGGTTATTTGTAAAAGGTTTTAGTCGTCTTTGATAGGTACTGAAAAATGAAGTCAACTAAGAACACTGACCTCTATAGTCATAATATTTAAAGTGAACTGCCAATGGTCTCCAATGAGCAGTACCTATGAACTGAATCGACCACCGACTGATACCAGTACCTACACGAAATTGCGGAGCGGTGATGGGAATAGTTCCAACATCAAATTATTTGTACTACTGCCACTTACAGTGATGTAACATCGTGCGAACATTTGAACGAAAATGAATAGATACTGTGCACCTTGACCTTACCCATATACTTACAGCATAAAGCAACGACATCGATATGTGAAGCGCAAATTATAAACAACTGAATCACATCAAGCACTGCCTGGAAATTGTAAAAACCCAACAAGAGGCGTTGAATGTGAGAGGCTTATGACACAGACTACTTCTATGCAATTTCTCCAAGTAAATACTTAATGCAACACTTGCAGAAGGTACTTCATCACCTAATCTTCCCATTAATGTCCCTAGTGCTGGAGGTGGTACTGGTAAGAGATACATTCTGAAAACAAGACAATATGATATTATTCCAAATTCAAATTGTTAACATGTCTGTTAACAAATTGCTGAATTATACCTATGCACATTTCTCGTAGCAGTCATCCAACATGTTGCGCAAACGTGTTTATGATCTGTAATAAAAACATTTGTTACTTTTAATATGTATATATAGAAACCTTAGGAAGTTTGAGAATTAAAAGCTTGATAAAACGATACACAGTGAATGGTGCTTGCTTCAAGTTTTATGAAATATGTACTACTTATTGTATTATCAAGTCCAAGAGATAAATTGAAAGTTTCAAAATCATGAATTGTGTGTGTAGGCAGCACAGCAGATTTAGTTATCTAAGTAGATACTAACCGTCGTTGGTGACATCCAGCCACTAAGAACATTCACCATGGCTTCAGTTGCATCTAAAAACAAGCGCCGGCGCTGGTGCGTAAGTCATAACGAACCATTCTCGGTAGAGAGTACTTTTAATTTATGAATAAAAGTAAAAATCATAATAAATAATTTTGACAGTTATTTGTTGTTTTATTGTAAACTTCGGTGTTGCCAGTCATATCATAACATAATAAAGATTTTGAATTTGTGTATCGATTCTCATCTACTGATTTTATTTTGTTATTAAATAAAGAATAAATTTACGCTTGTATTTCCTTTTTTCTATTTTATTACAGTTCTATTGGATTATGTCGTAGATTTATGTAAAGAATTGTTCATATTTTTATGAAGACAACAAGAGATTATTAAAATCGTTTTTTTTGGTAAATAATTTATTATTAAAAATCGATTAATCGTAACATACTGGCATCTATTTATGCAGCAGGTAGTTAATTGGTAGATAATAGGAAGTTACAGGTGCTTTGAACTAGACTAGGGTTTCGTTTTGTACTTTTTTCTGGTGAAGTTATGGTTGCTATTACACGAGGTTATAAGTGAATTAAGTTTACTTTCTAGAAGTATTTGTGTATTTAAACATTGCAGCTGTCCAAGCACTAAGCACTTGTGCTGCACATTTACTATATATTTTTTTATTTTGTTGGGGATGACATGATACACATTCAATTTAGGCAGCGCTCTAGTGTGACCCAATTTGCTGTTTATGTTATAAATAAACTTGATGTCTTTCCATGTGCCAACATCTTTAGCTATCATAAAATATAAGTACTTATGTTCTGTCCTGCTTTTTGAATTACCAAGACCAGTTCAAAAGGTGAGACCTTGGTCACACATAAGATCCAATGGCGACGATCCTGCTTCTCTTCCAATACAATATCTTTTATTAATTGTACAAGCTCTACTGCTTGTACAATTAATAATTATAATAAAGATTGTATTATAATGAAGTAATAAGCCAAGCTATTACTTCATACTAACTGACTAACTAACTGTCTGTCACCAAGGAGAAATATCCCTTTAATCATGAATACCAGAGTATGGTCACGATATTTTTGCGACCTTTCATTTTGAACCAACTCTACAAAGCCATTAATGATGGCCCTTGCTTCGATATGTGTTAAATGTGGGTTTCTAACATTTGGTTGGTATCTCATCAAACACTAAGTACATAATTAAATTAAACACTCAGCTCCTCCGCCTGAAATTAAATTAATAACCCATACTTGCAACTCAGACGTAGTAAATTGCTGCTGCATGGCAATAAAGCGTACTAATAGTATAAAATACTTGGGAGTTATAATAGACCAAAACTGACCTTTAGGGAGCATGTCGAAACCATGGCTGCAAGAACCAGAAAGCTTATATATATTATGAAACAATTACGCGATGTGGCCCCGACTTGCTTGCTAATCATGGTTTATAAATCGCTTGGACAGTCGTTACTTGAGTACTGTATCTTAGCCTGGGGTGGTATTGCCGCGACACATCTAATGTTACTAGAGAGAGCACAGCGAGCCGTATTGAAAACTTTATTAGCAAAGCCATTCCGGTACCCAACTATCCAAGTTCACGATGACACACAAGTACTCAGTGTCAGAAGACTATTTATAAAAAAAATTACTCTATTGACTCTTAAGGAAGTTTTAAACGCCTCTTCTTTCTGCAATGATAACAGAATGAATAAGCGTATTTTAAGTTTACCGACTATTAGAGTTAGACTACATTCGCTAAAAGATTCTGTAGATACCTTCAACATTATGTGTATAATAAAATTATCAAATCATGTAACTTGCACACCCTGTCGTTTTATCAGGCTAAATGCAAACACAATAAAGAACTCCTAACTTGGACTTACGACCAATCGGAAAACCTACTTAGACAACTAGCATAAGTTTAATACTCTGTTACTAACTTGTTATGTCCTTTATTTTGTTAATTATGTATCATAGGTTCGAAGATTTACCTAACTCTGTTTATTTGATTTTTCTTTTATTTATTTTAATATTTTTCAATTTGTTCTAATATTTTACAAAATACTTCCATGTACCTACTCATAGTCAGAAACTGTAAGTTGGGCTCCTTGCGGGACAGGCTTAGCCTAGTGCAAGGAGTCACGTCAAATATCACAAATAAGTACTTGCTGTATAGTATAATAATTTTAAACAATATTATTGTGATGTATTTTGTAATTTTTTCTGGAAATAAACTTATTACATAATGCTTATATTACTTATTAAATTATAATACTATATAATATACTAGCTGTCCCGCGCAACTTCGTATGCGTAATTTTTCCCCGTTTTTTAAACATTTCTCGTCTCTTCTCCGCTCCTATTAGTCGTAGCGCGATGTTATATATGGGCTATCCAACAAAAAAAGAATTTTTCAAATCGGACCAGTAGATCCTGAGATTAGCGCGTTTACACAAACAAACAAACAAATAAACTCTTCCGCTTTATAATATTAGTATAGATATGCAAGATGCATTATAATATTATATTTCTGAATAGTATGTAGTACCTAATATCTAGTTATTAACTTTGTACGTTTTTTATTTTATTTTTTTCCCTAATATCTAGTCATTAATTTAATTAGTTTGTAAGTTTTGCAGCACCCATAAGGGGTCTATGTATGTTTAAGGACTGCCTGTAACAACATTGTGCAATAAATGAATAAATACAAACTTGACTTGGATGAAACAAGAGAACAACAGAAACAAAGAGCATCAGAAAGTTTTCATAATTCTAGTCATAGTCAATATCAAAAATTTTCAGATGTCATTAGTGACAGTTCAACCAAATTAAATGTCATAGAGTTTGGCCATTGTTGCTGGGTTGTGTTGCCCGCTTATGAGTCTGGGTCATGCGCCATACTATTGCCGACATATTGCCATACATTGCCTAACCATAGATTACTTGGCCAGCAGTTACATTTTTGTGATGGTTGGGCAATAAGTTGCCAATAGTGCCGCCACAAATTGCCGTAAAAAATGGCCCGTTTAGACGCCCCTTAAGCGCTATAATGTTATTTTGCGCGTGCAATAACTGCATTATGTTTACTTTGATGAAAAATTGAATATTATGATAAAATCATACGTTTTCCTATTCCATTCTGTATAGGGCACTAAGTTTATGTATTACATTTTGCTAAGGTACAGTCATGTTTCAATCACGTATTTCTTAACGTGAAAATATTCAAACTGTTTTGTAAATGTTATGCAAACCCATTGTAATTATATCAGCATATTAAGCTTGTGTACCTACAACAAGAAATCGTAAGTACCAATTCTATAACACTTGCAAAGTTTATGTTGATATTGCAAGCAATTTTAAGAGTTTATTATTTGTTGTGACCTTTAACATGAGTTCTCCGTAGCTGCCACTCAGTCAAGGGCATGTAGAGTTCCTTGTTGATATTTTTCCACACACAGACAGACTTTAATCTGCATTTTTTATATTGTTTATATTGTACAGTATATGGATCCACTATAGTTTAAAAAACACCTACAAATGAGGTAAGTACTAAAAGACCACAACATACTTATTAATGTATTTGTTATAACTTTTACAAATTCTTTGCACTTATATTTTAATAATAGGTGTGAAATATGTAATAAACATTTGTCATAATTGCTGTTAAAAGCATTTTTCCTAATTCAAGTAAACCTGAAGGAATAATATAAGTACATGTTATATTAAATACAACCATTTAAAATGTTGTGTGCTATGACTGAATGCTCAGAGCAATGTTTGTTGCATTATTTTTATGTTAATAATATTTTAGCTTTACCAATGATAAATTTTAATTCCAATTTTAATGTTTAAATGGTAAATAAACATGCAGGTATGAGCTCCCTGCCAAGACTACAGTGTGGGGTTCTTCAAGGGTGGCAAATATATTTATAATGGGTTGGCAATGCACCTGTGACACCACTGATGTAGGCATTCATAGGCCATAGTAACAGCTTACCATGGCCTATGAATGCCCTTAAGGCAGGCTGTATGCTTATTTGCCACTATTGTTGTATAACAAAGTTTAAAAACCCTTTGATATTGAATTGTGACCAAAGTTAATAACTGTCAAGACAATTATAATCATAGGTTCTGAATGTCATAACAGGTAGTGGAGTTAGCACTATGCTTCAGAATTTATTGTTTAACTGTTGGTACTTTCAAGTAGTGATAATATGATTTTAGTACTATGTATTGTATATTAAAGATGGATCTAACACTGAAATCTAAAGAGTGTACTTTGACTTAGCTCAAGCTTAGCATAGGTACACTTGAAGATCCATCATCTTCCCCGGATGGTGGGGGTGTTCGTCAGGAATTTTTCCCGCCGAACCAAAAAAAAAATAAAAAAAAATGGTACACTTGAAGAAAATCTTGACAAAGCAAATGCTGACCTTTGAAATTATTAGTCATAGTGCTAGCTCTTAGCATAATCTCAGAAAATTATACCAACAAAGTCAATTGTCAGCACTTGCTTTGTCATGTTTTACCTAAGCTAAGCAAATTTTGATTACGGCCATTGCATTACAGTCAAATGTCGATCAATTAAATAAAATATTTACGCGATTAAGACCCCCAGTGTTAAAACACTGGGAGTCTAGTCCAGAAACATTCCAATATCAGAATATTATTATTAGGTACCCACTGATTGTACCCATTTGTAGCTCAATGCCATACATCCGGCATATTGGCTTCAACATGGCTTTGTAGACTGTGAGAAAATTCTACCAGGTGTATTTTGTCATTTCATTATAAGATGTTGATTTGACTGGTTGTCTTTCTATTACATACCTTGCAAATTGACATTGAATGTGAATGTACAGCCATATCAATTTAACTGACCTTAATAAGTCATTGTGAATTAATTGATTTGAGTTTGAGTATGCTATTTTATAATAACATTACAATGAATTTTCTTTCTTTTAACTTTGTTTGGCTGCAAAAAATACTGATTAAATGGATGGGGTTTTGGCTATTCAATTGATATTTTTCTGGGAAAGTTTTAATCTATAAAATCTGGGCCTAATGTCCTAGATTATAGTGACACCAGAGCTATAGACTAAAACATATTTCCTTTTTTTTTATTTTTTTTTCTTAAAAAAATATTTTTTATTCAACAGGTTACAAATGATAACTTTACGCCCCAAATTGGGGAGCGAGCGCAACAGCGAGTGGCGCTGTTGCTTCTGCCTCCATGTGCGCACAGGCACTATACTACTTGGAACATGGCATCTTGTAAGTAACTCATTACACTTCTTTACTTTATAAACTACTAGCTTTCGCCCGCGGCTCGGCCCGCGTGGATGTCGGTTATCGCGATAAAAATTATCCTATGTCCTTCCTCGGGACTCAAACTATCTCCATACAAAATTTCATCTAAATCGGTTTAGCTGTTTGAGCGTGAAAGCGTAACAGACAGACAGACAGACAGACAGACAGAGTTACTTTCACATTTATAATATTAGTATGGATTGCAGATTCAGTATTTGCTTGTATTCAAACTTCTATCAAGCTCCACATAAGGCGACCGAATTTAACTCTTGATGAAAGAATAGGTACTCACTGCAGGATGTCGTTTTAGGTCACGGCGGCTGATCTCATCTGAGACTAGCCAATTACGCAGGAGATATTATAGCGCCCTAGTGTGTGAGCAAACACGTGTGCACTCTATTCACCGACTCTCATAGCCCGATGGGACGCAAATCCGAAACAACCGGAAAGCTTAGGCGCGGGATCAACCGTTGATCCTGCGACTGAGCTATCTGGTTGTTTGTGCTCTCCTTCCGACCTTTTCCAAAACGGTCAACTGTGGACAGTGGTAACGTTTCTTAACCTCTCACGATCTGCTCGGCCGCTATTGAATCACGAACCTTAGTCATAACCAAACTGTTTCTAAATAAAATAGGATAGGGTGTTTTTCGAAAGCTGAAGTGTTGCAGTTTCACATCCTCAAAATGGATGGTCGTACGATGACTAACGATGACAAATTATAAATGCGCTTGGACTTAATTAAGGCAAACCACAGTTACTACTTACTACAAGTACATATCCTTATATGTACTTTCCTTGTTGCTCACTTTGCTCACACAATAGGGTGTTTGACTAAAGTAAAAACAGAATATTTTTAAGAAAAGTCAAAAACGACTCGCTCCGTACAAGTTTGTATGAAATACTAGCGTATGACGTCACATTTTCAATGATCAAATCAATTATTACTTTTAGTATTTCTTTTGATTAATAAATAATAATAATAAACATGTTCAATTAAGAACGAACACATTTTTTCAGAATATTTAGACATACTAGCTGACCCGCGCTACATCGTCTGCATAAATTTTCCCCGTTTTTATAACATTTTTTATTGCTGCTCCGCTCCTATTGGTCGTAGCGTGATGTTATATAGCCTAAAGCCTTCCACGATAAATGGGCTATCCAACAGTAAAAGATTTTTTTAATTCGGACCAGTAGTTCCTGAGATTATCGCGTTCAAACAAACAAACAAACTCTTCAGCTTTATAATATTAGTATAGATTATTGCATGGTTAATATAAAATAATTTATTATGATAGTAACACAAACACCCAATTATATTTTTACTGTACCTCAAAACTGAAATTAAATTTCTATATTTTGTTAATGTTGATGATATTGTTACTTGAATGTCGACTTATTGACAGCGTATTAAACCACCTATGCAAATAATATTCATGTTAACAGAACAAACAACATGAAACACGCATATACGAATGTAAAGTGATTTTTTTAACTGCATGAATTTTCGTGTGTTTTTTTCGTGCAAATCCATGAATATTTTTTTTTTCGTATTCATAAGTCCAATCGGTCAAGGTCTGGCACTTCTGAGTTGAATTGGGGATCATTGCGCTAACTGGCTGCCACTTTAGTACCGTGGGAGAGCGAACGACTGCGCAAGAGGGTTCAATTCCCACACGGGAAACCACTTTGCGTGATCCACAATTTGTTGTTCCTGGGTCTTATGTGTTCGTACCTATGTATGTTGTAAAATCCCTTATTCATGGCACAGGTTTGTATCCTTGCCGAATCATTGAACACAAATTCGTGTTAAAAAAAGCGTTAACAGAAACGAACTGCAATAACATCTGTATTGCTATTATTGTATAGCAGTGTTTTGAACATAGACTGAAGGATGTCCACTTTATTCTCAGATGCTGCACCTCATAGCGTTAGGGTTCCTAGCAGCTATAGTCCGCGACCCACGGCTGTTAGATGAGCTTGAAAGAGAGTCCGCCCCGATAGCCGACTGGGCCACTAACTCAGGCCACGAAGCCATGCCCACTGCGCTGTCTAAAATAGAACCCTCGCCGAGCTCATTTGCTCCTCAACATATTGGACAACATCGGGATCACAGCTTGATATATCGTAAGTTTTCTGATTCTATTCTTTTTTTAATTTTTTAATTGTTGTCAACTTAGTTGATTATCCAGTCATATTCTGCCAGTGTCAAGTATTTATTGCATGGACGTACCAAGGATTATTGGAGGGAGGGTTTAACTACTACAATAGGGAATAAGCATGTATTTTTTATGGCTTACTTCGACATATTATTGAAAAATCATATGCAGCGCCAAAAATCTACTCCCATATAGAAAATAAAACACATAAAGTTACAAACTGATAAAAGCATTTTTTAGCGCGTAATAAGTCATGGACTGTGACGTCACGGCATTCGCGACAGCCAATGAGGGCACAGCATATCTTACATATTACGGATTGTTACGTCAAAATTCGATTTGACCAATACCATTCGTTTCAACTACGAATGGTACAAATGTACCTTTTTTGGCCTTTTTAGGGTTCCGTAGCCAAAATGGCAAAACGGAACATTTTAGTTTCACCATGTCCGTCCGGCCGTCCGTCCTAGGAAGTAGTAGTAGGGCTTGAAAATTACAGCTTCCTAGCTGTAATTTTGCATAGATACACATATTACTTACGCCGACAAAGTAAAATAATAAAATCATAAAAAAAAAAGAATTGTATACCTTCCCTATAAGTAAAGTGGGGGTATGATTTTTTTTCTTACCTATATCATCGTGTGAGGTATCATTAGATAGGTCTTTTAAAAACGTTTAGTGATTGGGAAGACGATTTTTAGATTTAGGGATCCGTTTGTAAAATGTTAAGCTTTAAAGTGCAAATTTTTGTTAGTCTCTAATTGGTTGATGTTGGGTATGTGGAAAAAATCACGGTAGAAGTATATAGTCAAATTAAAAGGAAAACTATCACAGCTAAGTAGGCTATACAAGTTTACGAGTAACAACTGATCAAATGAAAGTAACATAATTTTCGTACAAATTCCATTGAAATATATTATTAAGTAGATATAACGTTGTAAGTATGAAACAAAAACAACAGAAAACCCACTTCTTAAGCCACATTATTCGGACCCTACATTGTGCGTGGCCCGACATACAATTGCCCGGTTTTTTAATCATATTTTTCATATTTTTAGATGCATTTTATTAAAAATATATTGATGTAGACAGAATTATAACGTAATAAAGTTTATGAAAAAAATAAATCCATACGAATTAGCGTCACATGCATATTCCTTACGAAATGTGTACTATGTATCTACCCCTAAATCCCCCCTCTGGGTACGCCCATGATTCATTGTACATTGAGTTGCCTCTGTGGCGCGGTGGGAGTATGTCCGACTGCTACGTAAGAGGTCGTAGGTTCGATTCCCACACGGGACACCACTTTGTGTGATCCACAAATTGTTGTTCCGAGTCTGGGTGTACTTTGTGTCCGTGAATTGTATGTTTGTAAAGTCCCCCGCGACACAGGGTTTGGACCCTAATGCGGGAGTAGTTTTTTTAATAAATAAAATTAAAAAGAGCAGGTTTTACGAATTTTATACGTATTTCTTTTACAATTAAATTCGGAGCTGTGAAAATGATGATACTACTTGTTGCTCGATTTGCCCCCATTTTCACAACTCCTGATTCTACTTGTATCGATTTTACAACGTTTGCCAAATACCTACCTATTTGTTACATATAGTGTCGCATGACGACGAGACTTATTATGAATGTTTCACTGCCGTAGATTTATTATCTCCAACATCTATGAGTCATCATCGACGCCTTAGCCCGACATTCAGAATACATAATAGGGTCAAAGACAATTTGCATGCATTTGATTTTCAAACAGATGAATCTTTTATATTTCTCTCTACTCTTTGACATTTAGAGAATCTAAACCTACGGAAAGGAACTAAAGAAGGACTTATTGCGAAATGTTTTTATAAATTAAACGATTTTATGAGTACATAACATTCTATTATGTTGTGACATTTTGTTTTGTTAATGTTATTTGTTTCGTTTTGCTAGATTTTATCATTTTAGTTTATTTTACATTTTTAATTTTGTCGCGTTTTTTTTATTAGTAGATACTTAATAATAGTACCTAGATAAGTAGGTACCTATTGTTGTGTAATGTTAAATTTCAATTCAAATAATTTCTGAAAATTTAATTTCATAATTAAAACTTGTTAATTTTATTATAACTTGTAAGGTTTTGTATGCTAATGACTTGGCGAAACATGCAGAGCTATTATAATATTTAACACCTTACATTACAAACCTGTAAATGTACACTCATGTTTTGTTTCACAAATAAAAAAATTTAATTTATTAAAAACTTCTATAAAAAATCCTCTGGTTTTATACAACAATAGCATTTATTTTTGTTTCGACCCCGTGGATCAGATGGAAATAAAATATATTCTCCTCAAATTTCATCTAAATCGGTCTAGATGAAACTATTTCTTTAAGTTTATCTAAGCAGGACAGACAGCGGAAATCGCCTTTGTTTTATACTGCGTAAAAATTCGCAAGTTCAACTCAAATAACCATATCCCGGGAATAATTCCTAAACGAAAAATACTTATAATATATCAACAACTATCTATATTTGTGTAACTTTATGTGGCAGATGATGTGGATGTGGGTGCACTGGTTACAGTGTGCACCCTGGCCATCACATTCATGCTGATTTACGGCGCATCGCTCGGCAAGCCCGCGCATCTCTTGCCTTTCTTCTGTCTACAGATCTTTGACTTTGCTATCACAGTGTAAGTATTACTTCTTATATTACTGTCTTTATTTGTATTAATAACGTGATTAAGACCCTGATAACCTGATGCCGTGGAACCTGGCGGCGGTTGGGGTAATTTACTGTGTAGACTAATAAGCCTGAAGCCTAGGAAGCATATCAATCAAGTCATACCCTCCCTTCTCTCTCGACGTGCAGTTGCTCCCGATTCCCGGAGTCACACTTGTTCCTCTTCCCATTCTTGAAGAAGCGTAAATTTAATTCTAGGGTCTTAGTTCAGGCCTTGCAGTTGAGCTTACCGGTTATAGTCTATTGTTATGTATACTGATATTATCATTCATAATCCCTGTGCACTGTGCATACTTTACCTTCTTGCTAACATAAAAACGTCGGGAGAAGAAGACATGAGATTATTTATATCAACTTCAATGGGTACAACATAGTAGAACATCCACTTACATTGTAAAAACAATATGTCCTTAAATTGGTGTGAGTATTACAAGAGTCTTCAAGAGAGACACACTTCTGCACATAATATGGAAGACTAAATCTATATATATAAAAATCAATGTTTGTCTGTATGTCGGTATGACCATTGGTCAGATGATGAAATTTCTGTGAAGGCCGGCAAGTGTTCCTGGTTTTAAAAGCCACAGCGAAGTGTGGCCGAGTTTAGCTAGTCGTTTATATTTACGTTGTTTTAATATTTTTTTTTTTAACGTTATGTGTGCCAAAAGTAAAAGCCAAAGTTAAAAAGATTTTTAAATGCTAATTAAATGCTATTATTATGTTACCAAATACATTTCACTTCATGAAAAAATGGTTGTCTGTAAAGTCGGTTTAAGAACGATAATTATACGTGATAACGTCATAAACCAAACATTAATGACAAGTCGCTATTCGCGTTGCTTAGCAACCAATCAATAACGTTAGTTCCAATTATATCGTATGTCATGTCGCTGCAATCGCCATTCGCGGTTGCTTGGCAACCGATCAATAACGTGACTTTTTTTGGACACTTTCATCGTATGATCATCGATTTATAAGACGTTATCACGTCAAAAATACGATTTAAAAAACGTTAGCATTTTGCTCCCACGCGCCTATCCGTGTAACATTTTGAGCCGCGCCTTCTCACGGGTTAAAGTCAGAGTCAGACGCTAATTAACGTATCTTGAAAATACTTTACAATAATATTTGTGTATTGTTGTCACATGAGTGTATTCTGTTTGGTAGGTACTCTATCTCTAATATTATCTACGGATTTTTTTAGATCACATTGTGTTCAAACAGAGATATACCAGATAAATAAAAATCTACATTGTACTAAACGTTGTTACGTTTCAAAGAATAGTCGATAAACATCGCTGATAAGAAACTTATTTACGTTCAAACAGCATGACCCGGAGTTATCACAAGATCATTAGCATTTATCCATGATGCGTGCCTTGCATGACTACTGATATTGATTTTCGATTCAGTTTAAAGAACCAGGACAATATCATATGTAGGTGTGAGAGGTATGATATCGAGAACTTTGTTCTGGGGGGAGGGGGGGCTACATTTGACTCGACCGGTCAAGTGTGATTCGCTTGCTAGACGGGGGTAGTGGGAAGTGCATTTGATTCGGTATACAACTGAGCGGGGGGGGGGGGGGGGGGTCAATTGACTGTCTATCTTCCGAAAACTTTTAAATGATTTTCAGTTATTAACAAATTTTGGTATTTAAGATTAAGGAACAGTTTTTTTTTCCCTTTTTTTCCGGTTTTTCTAATCAGACATAAAAAAATAACACACCAGTCCTGTATCAAAATTCTCAATTTCCCAAAAAAGAGGCATTTCGTTGAATCTGGAGGGGGGAGGAGCAATTGCCGCTGTTGCCCCCCCACCCCCCTCCTCCCCTTGGATCCGCGCCTGTAGTGTGAGCTCGGCTCGCTCTCAATTAGGTATTTGACTTCAATGAATAAATGTCAATAGTATCTACCCATGTTCTAAAATGTTCTGAAATTTCACTTGTTCATGAATTTATAATATTTAAAATAAATATTCAAAGTAATTTTGGCCATAGAAAGGGTGACACCACAAAAGTATAAAATATCTCGTTTTGACCTTTTCTAAAAAGAGATTCTCTTCTCTTCTTAATGATGAATTAATGTGCCAGTCAACAACAACCTATAAATACTCTCAGTAGGTATCAACAACACCCTATAATTATTTTTTTTTTTTTTTTTTTTTTTTTTTAAAGGACAATCCCCGCAGTAGGGTACAAGCCCTGTGTCGCGGGGGACTTTACAAACATATAAGTCACGGACACAAAGTACACCCAGACTTGGAACAACAATTTGTGGATCACACAAAGTGTTGTCCCGTGTAGGAATCGAACCCACGACCTCTTGCGTAGCAGTCGGATACACTCCCACTGCGCCACAGAGGCAGTCTATCTTTACTATTATTTACTTTGTACTCAAATATAGTTATCTTTTCAATCTTATTTCTTAATTTATCTCAATCTTACCCTCACCCTGAACCCGTTCTACTGTCTGAATCTGAATAATTACAAACTTGGGTGAAGTTTGTAATTATTCAGATTCAGACAGTAAAACGGAAAAAATTAATTTCCACATATTATAGATTTATGGTCATTTTTTTTATAAACTTGTTTACGCACAGTGGCGCTAACATTGACAAGTCAAATGCACCGCATAATATAGTTTGTTATGTAACATTTATTGAGCCGCTAATCAACTACCCAAATAAGATGTAATGTTTAATCCAACAGACTGACGGCTATGGGCTACCTCTGCTACCTGCGCTCGATCCACAGCCTGGTAGCGGAGACGCGGCGCGTGCCGTGGCGAGCGCAGCTGCTGCAGCTGCCTGCGCCCGCGCTAGCTCTCGTCGTGCTGTCTGTCTTCCTAGTAGCTGTACTCGTCAAGGTAATCTTCTTTATAATATACTAGCTGACCCACGCAACTTCGTCTGCGTCATTTTTCATTGCTGCTCTGCTCCTATTGGTCGTAGCGTGATGTTATATAGCCTATAGCCTTCCTCGATAAATGGGCTTTGCAATAGAAATATAATATCAGTATAGCTATCACCAGTAGTAGGTCTAAGCATGTCTAGCTCGGTCGAAGTTTAGTTAAAGGGCACTGTAAAAGTGTAATTACTGGGCAAATGAGATTTACGAACTAATGTCTCAAATGAAGAGTGCAGTTGTACACATTCAGATCTTAGCCCGACGCGTGACGCGCGAACATCAGGCGCACGACATGCTCGTCTCAATTCGTAGTATAAAAAATATAATAATCTCGTGTCACGGTATTTGTGGTCGAACTCCTCCGAAACGTTTCGACCGTTTTTTTTTCTTTTGTTGTTTGATAGGTATGAGAATAGGCCGTAAAGTGTTTGTTTTTAGTCTCGATTTTAGTATTTTTGTATGAATAGGAAAACGAGAAATATTGACGTAGACGAAATTGTGAGGGTCAACTCTCAGCTTGATTCTATACTTCGAAACCATCCCACCGATGTGCCCTAAACCGGTTTCAATAGAAAGGCAATAAGACGAAGATGGTTTTAGACCACTAAAGCAAAAATAATTGTAATTAATAAATAGCAGTTGTAGCTTGTATCCTACTGTGAAAGTTGTAAAACGATTGAAAGGCTTGTAAATGCCAGTTGTGATAGCAAAATTTTAGAAATTCTAAAACGAAAATCATTGACATCCATCGTTTAATATTGGTCTTCTCTTTTCATACAAAAACAAGAATAATAACGTGTTTTTATACCAGTATCAGAGGGACCTTAGAAAACTATACTTTTCGTCTTCCTAAATTCTAATTACTCAATATTATAGGTACAAGACCGTATCCAGCAAGATATATTTTTGTATCTACCTTATAAAAATGTCAACTCTTCGCCTGTTTAATACCACATTTAACTTACAGGGCTACTGCATCAGCGTGGTATGGCGATGTTACAAGTACCTGACCATGCGGGCCCACGCCCTACAAACTCCGTTCGTTATATCGAGCGATGACGTCATGACACCGGCCCAGCTTGCACCCTTCGCCGTCCCGGCTCCGGACTACACAAGCGTGTTGCCTGACTACGAAGAGGCGGTCAAACAAACACCTCCACCGTCCTACCGAGCCGCCACTCTTATGGGAACCGGCGATGCTTCTCCTACTCCTATTGTAAGTCCTATTGACAAGCTCATTTCCTGTTACTCGCGGTTCTATTAGCCTGGATTCAAATTCAAATTCTTTATTGTACACAAGAAAAAAAATGCAAACAAACAATAAGTACAAAAAAAAAGTTATTATGTACAAAGGCGAGCTTAACTCAAAATTGAGTTTTCTAACAGCAAACCTTTGAGCTCTAGAGTAGACGAAAGATATTTGAAAGTAATCGGAAGTGTAACAATAAAATAAAAAAGAATAATATAAATTAAATCATATGTATAAATAAACAGTAAGTACATACTTACATACACAAACGTATGTTATTTCAATATCATTTAATATACCTAAATAATACATATAATACATAAATACATACTAGATAATACAAACACTTACATATTAATAATACATAAATAAAATATTATAATACATACTTAATTAGATAGAGTGAAAATATTCATCTGTCCTTTAAAAAACGTGACGTGGATGTTGGTTCTTGCGATAAAAAGTAGTTTACCTACGACCAAAATTCCAAATCTCAGGCTTAGATTTATGGGTTTTGTTATAATCAGTAGTTTTAAGTCTTATTACGGTATTCCGTTCCCAGCAGGGCTATACAACTCGGTAGCCCTAAGTTTTTGATTAAAACAAAAAATTATACTTCTGTGTTAATTGCAGTGAAGTCTGTTTTTCTTCTGATTATATGGATGGAGTCTTAAAGCACCGAGCATACTGCCAGAGTTTTGAATTATACAGTCACTAATGCGACTGAGGTTCCGGTGATCGTCTTGGTGTGACTGCTTTTGTGTGTGAAGGAATATAAGCTACCCCGTAGATTACAGTGACAGCGGAATACAGAACTCTGACCGCTGACAGTGTGCTCGTCGCCTAAAACGCTTGAATTCCATTCGAGATTCAAACTTAGTTCTAATGAGAAAGGTACTATACTATCAGAGAAAATATGAAACAGAAAATCTACAGGTCTGCCATGTACTAGGTTCATGGTACTTGTCTAAAATAAGCAAGTTGTACGGTGGTTTTAGGCTTTATAAAAAAGATTAATCAAAATATAACCCATTTATGTTTTTATGCAAGTCAATAATTAGTAATGTTTCCCACCAGGAGAGGCCGCAGAGCGAGCCCCAGCAGCCAGCGCCAGCTCCCCCGCGCACCAACACCATGGTGGTCCTGCCGCAGCACGGCGAGCAAGCTAGCGTCTGAATCTCACACAATACACCTTGACAGCAACGAGGATTGACCGAACAACAATATATACGGATTTACATGAAAGAAATAATCAATATATGTACTGTAAAACTAAAGGTTTAAGTACTCAAATGTTTCGTAGCGTAGGTGGTGACCTACTATAATCAATGATAGTACGCAACTTCTTCCATTTCATCGCATTTTCCATGTAGGAGTGTCATCGGTGGTTTTAATTTCGTAGTAGACCTAAATTTTAATAAAACGGACGCGTTGTCAAGCTTTTAGTCCAAAAGAACTTGCCTAACCTACATTTATTATAAACGACAAGCGATCTGTTTATGACCCCTTTTATATATTATAATAAATAAAAAATATGAACAAAAATATATATTATCTATTATTAGTGCCAGTGGAGTCATGACACACAAAATTTTAAGAAATCTCAATCCTCGATGCATTTGTGTAATAAAAAATAATATATTTTTTAACATTTAGTAAAATATTTTTTCTTACTTCTATGAATTTAATTTATGTGTTTATTTTGGACGTTTCTACCAGTATTATATCTATTATATAACCCGGTTAATGTACATGCAACTTTTTTGATTGCCAGCCCATAGAAAGCAGGCCTGTCATATGTGCTGATTGCAGTAGATACAATACCAAAATATGTGGTAATATAATAGTATAATATTGTTTTCATATATACGTATATAACCATTAGTCATGGGTACTTCAAGATTGATGGTTTAGGGCCTAAGCAAACAGATTACTTTTAGTCCATCAACTGGCAATTAAACATCATAAAGCAAAGTCCCAAAAGGAAAAGCTAGTGCAGTAGCCGATGCTAAAAGTAATGTGCTGTTTTCACTAATAATTAGGGAATATTTTCACCAACCATTAAAATTATTGACTCCCGCACTAGCGTACAAGCCGTGTGTCGCGGGGGACTTTACAAACATACAAGTCACGGACACAAAGTACACCCAGACTCGGAACAACAATTTGTGGATCAAACAAAGTGGTGTCCCGTGTGGGAATCGAACCAACGACCCCTTGCGTAGCAGTCGGGCATACACCCACCGCGCCAGAGACAGTCCACAAATTGCATCTGTAGACATTCGTTAAATGATGGCAGTGTCCGGATGACCTAATGTTTGTGGTGAAATGATTCTAAATATGGATTTCCTATAAACCACTTATTATATACCGCATAGCCACTTGATATTAGTGAAAACAGTCGTTAAACTTATTATTTTTCAAGTCTAGATATTTACTATTAAAATGTTAGTATTGTTTACCATGTTGTATTATTATTGTTCATTTTAATCGTGGGAGTTCTAAATGTAGCCTTGTCTACAAACCTACAGTCCAGTAACAAGATTTGTCATATATGACTAGTGCCATTATGTTGTAAACAATATTAATAAATTTTATTTTTGTACTTCATCAATTCATTAGAATTATATTCCCTATTTAAAATAATCAAATTGTTGTTCACGTGTCTACAACTTTAACGATATTTCCATTTAAGAAGCTTTCTGTACTTAGTGTACTATTTCTTTTGTGATAGTCACTATTTTTTGAAGTAAATAATGTGCATTTGCTTGCCTAGGAAAGAGTACTATTATTATAAAATAATGACATATTTTTTGTGCAGATAATATACCAGAAATAGCTGTGTCTGATGGTTTTATTTATCTGAATCTGAACAAAACAAATTTCGTTATAACTGTGGGTACCGCCACATCACTCCCCTCCGAGACCGGAGGTTGATTGTCTTGATGAGTCAGCTGTCGTCGCTTTCTTGAGGAGCGTGCCAGTGCCAGTGTAGAGTAGTTCCAGTGAGTCGGAACTTGATTCCGCTAGTCCCAGTGAGTCGGAACTGAATGCCGCTAGTTCCAGTGAGTCGGAACTGAAATCCGCTGAACCCAGTGAGTCGGGTAGTAGCTGCGGTGTGCGGTGCTGCGGTGCTGCGTAGTGGCTGGCTGCTGCGTAGACGGGAGAGATGTGCTCTGCTTACGAGTACCGTAGGTGCAGTGTGTGCTGTGCCTAGACGCTGGAGAGGCCGTAGGGATGACCAGGCTGGAGCGTTCGCTGCAGGCGTGTGGTATCCCAGTAGAGGCCGGATGCTGGCTGGCTGTGACTTAATTACCGCTCATATCTATGGGAGTGACGGCGAGTGCGGCGGTGACGATGCTGCTGATAATGAAGGCTGCTTCCAATCACGTCGGGGTCACCACTGTGGAAGGCAAGGTGTTAAGTCCCTCCAACACAAAGGGAGGATCCTCCGACCAGGCGAGGTGATCATGCCTGGCGGGCCGCGGCCCAACGATTAACGTTGGGAACTTGTATTTATAGTTAGCAGCTGTGAAAACTTCTATATCGCGATTCAGGATTTGGCGCGAGCTGTCAAGTGTCAATTTATTTTTATATTATTATATGTGGGTACCGCCACATAACTTTAAAGGTAAAAGCACACTGACCAATTCTGAAAGGGATCGGCGCTGTCTCTCCTCGCCATCAACTGTTCGTGAGCTTGTCCCGAGGCGAGACGATTACGGTACAAATACGATGTGAATGTGCGTTGCAGTAAGGAATTTCATATAAAGAATACAGAACGGCTCGAGTTGATATGGTGCCGATCGCTTTCAGAGTTGATCATTGTGCTTTGACCTTTAAACATACGCGTTGCATGACTTCGGTACACAGGAGTATATGCGTACATGTTAGGTAAGTATTTACACTTAAAGATGGCTTGATTTTCGACTGGGTTACACCATCCGTGGTCAAACAGACACCTTGTGACCACGGTCGGTGAAATCCGGTCCAAATTTCAAATTGTGAAGACCCCAAAATTGTAAAGATGAATGATGAATTTTTATAATTTAGTGCCTAAACACATTTTATTTTTGATATTATTTTATTATATACCTACCAATATTTATTACACCTATGTTCGTGCCTAAGTATGAGACCACATACAAAACAATACAAGACATAGGTTACTTGACTGTCAAGTTTACATTATTAACGATTTTATTCAGTTTAAATTCTAATCAATGTCTATAAATGAAACAACAACACGTCACGCTTTGTAGAAATTTGTATGAAGTATAACATTATGACGTCATTTCTAACATGGAATATAACTTAATGACGTTGTACGGTCCTATAATACATTTTTACTTGCCTGCTTTTATTGGTATAGTAAAGTATAAAATAAATGCGTAATCAAACCGTTGGCGAATACGTTATTAGAGCTCTGAGGTAAAGCTAATTTTAATTCTAATTTAGGTACAAAGTAACCAATAAATTTATTGTAGTAAGTAGGTACCTAGATAGTGTTTGGCTGTATATTTAATAAGGAATGAACATATGTTTACTCGTCGTAGTAGTCACCGTAAGTAGTTCCATATCGGCCTAAATTGTAGAGAAATGTCGCCCGTATTGCGTAAATGTCTGCTTGTTATAAAAGTATTATTTTGAGAAAAATAATCGTACCTACTTTAAAAACATTCTTAATAATATATCATTTTTCTGTACAAACCTAATTTTTGAGACACATTACTAGCGGTGTTATGTTGCATATGTAATGTTCCCTTTCTATAATATTAAATTAAAAGAATAGAAAAAGAAATGGCAGAAAACGTGCTCCGTTTTCGTAACATAGGTATATTTTTTTCTTTTTTATGGATTAATACTCCAAATATAACACCAATTTGACGTGTATTACTTACTAAATTATACTTATTGTAATTATATTCTTGAATAAAATCATCATACATAAATCAAGATATTGTATCATTTATGCTAGAATTTTATTAAAAAAACATATTATTATTACAACTACTCTAAAAAAAAAAAAAATAGGAAACTAAAACTAGCGAACTATTCACAACTAACTTATCTAAAACACTGCACTATACAAAAAACTTAAATAAAGAAGGAAGGAACAACCGGTTTAGGCGTCGAAGAATTCCTCCCCATCGACGTCAACCGGTATAGTGCCCAGAAGGCTGGCAGCATTGCCACGTTGTATAGCAATAAAAGGCCAGCCCTCTGGTTACGAGACGCACTTGTAAAACTTATAAGCCGCTGCGAAATTTCTTTAAATAGTAGGAGAGCGCTCGGTCCTCATGGCCCTAGCGTTTCGACCCCAAACGGCTCAAATATGTAATCTCTAGTCTCTCTCTAATCTCTACTAGGTATATTTGCGCCGTTTGAGAGCCTCAGCAGATGTTGCAGCAGCGCAGGTACGGCTCGCCGTGTTTGGAAGATAACGCAGGAATGAAGTGTTGACGCAGGTTGCACCCCACACCAGAAGTCTGCCCATCTTCCAAGGTAGTTAAGTCATACCGTCGGGTCTCTTGCCATCGCTGCGCGTCAAACCATTAGGTTCAGCAACAGCTGGCACGCTATCGCTGACAAGACGACGGATCGTATCATTGATAGAAGCGTGTCGTGATATGCGGCCTGCGCTCCTGCTGCATGATAGGTCATGATGTTTGAGGCTGTGTACGGCTTCTCTACAGTAACATCGATGAGGAGAGACACATGCTAGAATTAAAACAATCCGAAACTCCGCCATTATGGATTAAATGTTCTAAAACACATTGATAGGAATTCTCGGAACATACTATGTAGGCACAAGACTTGTATAAAATTCAGACGCGTACCTTGCGTTAGACGGGCTCGTTATCAAAATTAATTGGGGAGGGGAGGAGGGGCATGTGCCCAAAGGACCAATATTTGAGTCGCTCGCACGATGGCGGCTCGTGTTTCATGTCACGTGATACACAGAACAAAAATACCAACTTTTTTTAATTTTAATCGGCCTCGCAATCGTGAGGTGCGGTTTCGAATCCTACCCATTATAGGTACCTACTAGCGCCATGAACCCACTCGTAACAAAAGCCGGTAGCTAGGTCCCCGATAAAATTATTTATATCATGTGCTACATCTTCATCAATGGATCGAGCTCTACCCAAAAATTAAGTAGATAATAGGGTCACTTGCCCCATCATGGGACAACACCTCTCGGCACTAGGAGGACGGACTCGATTTACTTGTTATTATTTCCTACTTACTACTACGATAAACAATTTGACTCCTCTAATTTAAGCTTCTTTCGAATCTGACGGTTTCTTTGCAATCCAATCGCTGACTAATCTACTGGAAAGCGGAACTTTTTCGTCCCGCTTGTAGTGCTTGTGGAACGTAGGTATCTCATAATCAAGATGCTGAAAAACAGGACATCTCGCCAAAAGCGGGTCATCTGGCAACACTACTCGAAAGGGTTATCCCAATCCCAAGGCGCGTGATGGACGAACCTACACCTACACAAATGACCAAGTAACCAAAGTACAAAAAATATTTGTCCAAAGTTAAATTAATCTTTTTTGTGGGATGGTAATTATAAATATGGTAAAAATAAATTCTGTATAGTATATTATAGATATATCATTAATAATTTGTCTCCAAATTTGGAAGAAAAATCTTTAAATTCGGAAATTACCCACAACGTGAAAGACATTACGCTAAACTAAGAAGAGTAGATAGGTACCCATGTAAGCAATAAACATCCGACTACTATCCTAGTTAAAAGGTCACGTTGAGGGACAAACATGATTTACAAACAATAAATTGCACATGCGCAAACGGGCTGATGAGCGGCTGGTTTTCAGTGAGTACGCGGATCGCGTTTGGACGTCGCCGGCTGTCCGTCGGGACGCGCGCCACTTTGTGCATTCTCTATTTATATCGACGACCCGGCACCCCGCCTCACTTCGCGCATGCGCTATGTGCATTTGAAAACTATGAAAGTGAAAATTGCACATCATGATACCACCCGGTGCACCGCGCCGCGATAAAGAACTGTTGTTACATTTGAGCCGCTAATTAACAGTTTGTGGACGCAAACCAGGCGCCGGCGTGTAGTGCGCGGCGAGGATGGCCGTCGGCCGCTCGGCGACGATCCTCATCAGCACTGCGGTAGTTTTGCGTCACATATCAGCTGTTTCGCCGGCGAGGGGCGCGAGCTCGTGACGTTTCTGGGGTATCGCGTGCCGCGGGCCGGCGGCGCGATGGCGTCCACCATGCAGCTTGAGTTTACACAGGCGATGACCGATTTCAAGACGATGTTTCCAGACATGGATGACGATGTTATTGAAGCCGTACTACGCGCAAATCAGGGCGCAGTAGATGCGACAATTGACCAACTTTTAGCGATGAGTACTGACAACCAGAATGAACGATTGCGACTCGAAATGGAGCGTGTGGAAGGCAGTACACCCTCTCGTCGCAAAGATCGCCGCTCCGGCGGTAGAGCGACTGACAATGGCGAAGACAATGATACTACAGCACTTGTGTGAGTATAACACTGTTGTTATGATTACCTATACATTCATTATGTTGAAAAATAAATGAATTATAGATATATGAATGTTACACAAACATCAGTCCACGTCTGTATTGTGTAGCATCAATACAATTACATGTTCCGGTTGTACAACGATGTTGTCATCTACACCGATAGGCTGACTGACGATTTGGGCAACAGGTTAGCATGACTAGCAAGAATTTTGGTTATTTAGAGTACGTGGAGCATGGTACAGGTATTTTATTTGGCTAATTAAGTAACATTCTAAATTTGTGCCAGTTTGAACGTCCGTTCGTAGAGCGCCGGCATTGATTTGAATGAAGTTAAATGCTTTATTACATCGGAAAATGCACGTAGGAAAATCACGGGTTAGCTAACCTAGGAGATACTAATTGTTGAATGAAAGGTTACTTACCTACCTATCCAATATTTATGCCCCACTAGCTGTCCCGCGCAACTTCGTATGCGTAAATTTTCCCCGTTTTTGCAACATTTCTCGTCGCTGCTCCGCTCCTATTAGTCGTAGCGCGATGTTATATGGGCTATCCAACAAAAATTTTTTTTTTCAAATCGGACCAGTAGTTCCTGAGATTAGCGCGTTTAAACAAACAAACTCTTCCGCTTTATAATATTAGTATAGATAGGCACTTGTTGCCGTGAGCGTACCAGGGATTATTACCTACCACCACCAATATAATCAGTCTGTTAAGTAGATACTTCAATCTACTTTAGTTTCAAAATATTTTTGCAGAGATGCCGACGACGATTCAATTCCTTTAGCTATTAGAAGAAAATGGGTACCTCGAATGCTCGGACCTCTGCCACCTATGTTTTTGCGAATACCGCCGGGTACCGACGCGAGAATAGACCTTAGTTTGGAGATGGACGATGATCGTATTGCCACTTTCCTACAAAACGAGGAGTTCATGGCGGAGCTGCGGTGGAACCAGGAGTTTATGGCAGCTTTGGACAGCGAACAGGGACAGAAAACTAAGTGCCATGACGATGAAGCTGCGTTTAAGGAGAGATTGAAGAATATGGGAAAATGTAAGTTGTGTTCATATTCATATTAGCTAGGTTTATATAGCTCAATAAGCATGCCATTTGATCTAGTACCTATAATTTAAATAAGAACCGAAATTGATAAGCTCAGGAGGCCTACTCTAATTAAATGAAAACGAAGTTTCGATCTAAAATGAGGTGGTTAAATACAGAACCAGGTACATCTATTTAATCCACTCATTTCAGAAAATCGTCCATGAGTTCAGAGTTCTTGTCCTTCTCCAAAATTTTTTTAAAATAGTCTCTGTAAACATAAAAAAAAAGAAAACGAAAATTCGTGAATTTCATTTTAAAGAAACAGAGTAGGCCTACAGGTAGAACAGGTAAGTTATCACGCGAACATGTTAATAAAATTATTAGGTTGACACAAGGTACATACAACACTATTAACCTTTAGGTATATTATTTTGCGTCATTAGGTACTATATCTACCGCATTTTTTAAAAGATAACTAACATTCAACAACACACTGGCTGACCCCCGCAACTTCGTCTACATAATTTTTTCCCGCTTTTGCAACATTTTTCATTGCTGCTTCGCTCATTTTGGTCGTAGCGTGACGTTATATAGCCTATAATAGCCTTTCTCGATAAATGGGAGAATTTTTCAGTTCCTGAGATTAAGACGTTCAAACAAACAAACAAACTTTCAGCTTTTTAATATTATTAGTTTAGATTTGTAAAATGCAGATCAGTTGAATAGTTTTTTCAGTTTTGTGTTCGTCTACGTGTCTGTGATTTCTGTTTTAGTTACCTCGTACCATACCTACACTAGGTATATATGTAAACTCAGCTACAGACTGTCGCCATGTTGTAATATTGATGAACTTATTTGAAAGTCCCAAAATCTAGCTTGACACATTTTCATATGAAATTAATCTCATTTTCACTGCTCTCTTACGGGGTCTCTAGGTCATGAAACCGTGGCGTTTTGCCATCCTGGCACTCTCCTGTAGTCATGTCCGTGACCTATAAAATGGGAGGTAACTTCATAATTTTGTTGCTTTTAACTATCAAAGGCATTGAATTCGTTTTGTTTTGCCATTTGTGAATCTAATCTATACTAATATTATAAAGCTGAAGAGTTTGTTTGTTTGTTTGAACGCGGCAATCTCAGGAACTATGGGTCCGAATTGAAAAAAAAATCTGTTGGGTAGCCCATTTATCGAGGAAGGCTATAGGCTATATAACACCATGTTACGATCAATAGGAGCAGCAATGAAAAATGTAACAAAAACGGGGTAAATTGACGCATACGAAGTCAGCTAGTATTAGATAACCGTCTGTCCGGATGTCCCACGGCGATGCCACACTGAGGGATACTACCTTAAATATTGTAAATAGAATATTTTACTGAAAGAAGACTTCATTTTGATTTTTAAAATAGTGCGAACTGCATTCATAGATTTTTAAATAATCGCCTGTCTGAACCGGGCATCGAACCCGCCTCGTGTGAAAAAGCGTCATCAAAGGGCCAGTCATTGTTTTCTAAATAACATAGTTATTATATCTTAAATGAAATTTTACATTAAGTGAAATATAATTCCTATAGTTAATCATACCGCTATGACGAACTACTGTATTTTTTTAACGTCTTTCTGCTTCTATTTAAAATTACAAGTTACAAACTGAACTTAAACCTACCAATTATTTCAAACATACATCACGCAAATATTAGTAAATCAACAAATAGTGATATTAGGTCATTGAGTTATTAATGTACTTAGTACATATTATCTCGATGTATTAGGTGTAAATGTACGAATTTGCGTACAGAATAGGTCACGCTTTGAGCATTTGTTAAGTTAAATATGTTGTAAGTTGCAGTTCGGTGTGGTTGTAGGTACTGACTTAATAAAAACTTAAATGTGTTATTTTTTATAGCTTTCCTTCCATATAAGATACTATCCCCCGAATACTCAAAGGGTATTAACTTTGAGTCGAGCTCAAAAGTATTTCTGTCTCTACTAGGTACTTATTTGCCTTCAGGTGGCAAAGACAGCATGAGAGTTAACAGGCGTCTCAAAATTAAATAACGATGAGTATTCGGGGGTACCTATAAGTTATTTAGAAAAAAAATAATATAAAGATTAATGCTTTCGATTGCTATCGTAAAAATTAGGCTGTTTCTTTTTTCATGTTTTGCGATTTCGATTCCCGGTCCAGACAGGCGATTATTTAAAAATCTTTAAATGCAAATCGAATTATTTTTAAAATAAAAATGAAGTCTTCTTTCAGTTAAATGTTCTATCCACAGCATATAAGGTCTCTTTTCTCCTCTGTGAGGCAGGGCCGCAGAACACCCTGTATATTTTGTATTTTTTGAGTCCAGCTAGTGATCAGCAGCGGAGATTTTAAGTAGAGCTTGATCTGTCTGATCGCTCAAACGAAAAATACATATAAAATAGCTACCTACACGTGAGGACAGATAGGTACTTTTGGGAGGGAGTCGAGCCTCTTAGAGACTTCTCCACTCTCCTGGATCCATCAGTGCTCGCGATGATAACCATCAACAACATAAAGCCCCCTAACGTAGATAACCAACTCATTTATTCTTTCCACAGTATCCCGAAAGAAATTCGCACAATTAACGAGGTTGTTCAGCTCAGTGCGAGGCAGTTCACGTCGCGCCTGCGGGAACAACCGGGGACCTCCTCGAGGCCTAAACGAAAGCCGGCTCCTTCAAGAGGAACACAGTGACGATGAAGACCGCCCACATACCAACAAAGTGTAAACACTCCCACGGTTGAGAGTTGAGCTTTAAATACGGAGATAGCCTTATAGGATGTTACAAGGTTACGGATAAGACTGGGTCTGTTTTGTATATTTAGGAAAGGAATACGATTGATATTTTTATGTATAAACAATAGATGGGGAACTCAAGCAGCTAACTTGGATTAACTCGAACGCGGCAAATTAATATACATACCTCGTACCCTGTTGAGTACCCCTGCTTAATATTAGCTCTTTTTATAGTGACGCACATTTTGGGGAGCCGATCAAAATATTTGGTAAACAAATTATGATCAATAGAGATAATCGAGTGCATTAGATATTACCCAGATAGTTCAGCTTGATATCCTAGGCACGCTGATCTATTTTAACGATTATGTGAAACCAAAATACCGCCACGAGCTTGCCTTGCGGCATGTCTGAATCGTAAGTCATTTGAATGGGAACTTCTTGTGGGTTCGCTGTACACCCCCGTTTCATGTTTTTAAGACTTGGAACCGCCAACTCCCTTCCCCACCATTGAAATGATATACCTCTATACATCCTAAACTTTTTTTCTGGTCCCCACGACGCTCGAGTAAATCCAAGATAGCTACTTGGGCTCCCCAGCCATAATCATTGGAAGAATTCTTGTTCCTTCTCAGCGATTTCAATATAGACTCGCCACGATGTACCAAGAATCCTTCCTGTACTACCACAGTTTAACCTCGTGATATCACGTGGTTATTTACCTAAATGTACTTAGGAAATAAACCATCAGTACTTTATGGTAAGTGTTGCTAAAACAATAGTGTAAGTAGTAACATGGCTTGTACTGCAACTATCAAATAAATCTGCAAATACATTTATAAGGATAGGTATTTGAATAATCAAGGCAATGGTGGTACCTGAATACCTAATTTATCGTTTAAATATGAACCGCCTGGGCTTACAAAATATCATAACAAAGTAGGTTATAAATTTAGGTACAATTGTTCCAATCTATTTGTGTTTTGCGTAGAATAATAACATACTTGCCTTTCATCAAACTATGGTACTCGAGTAATGGCCTATAGAAATTCAACGCACTTAAAAATAATTTACACGACATGTCTTCTTGCTCTAACTACTTACCGGTAAAATTAATTAAACATTTCCACTTAGTATCTATTAAGGTATATCTTCCAATAGATGGGTACATACAATTACCCGCGTTAGTTACCTCGAGTGTAAGTAATCAAGAAATCATTATAATAACTCTGATAAATGAAACTCTAAAATATGTTACCTGCTTCCGAAGACGTAGTTCTTTTAGAGGCTGTAAATTTAGTTTTTGGTGAAATTATTAACAAATTGTCCATTATAGTGTAGGTAATTAATTGACAACTTTATCAAAACAACAAAGTTATAATTGATTCTTTTCTTCTACCATGTTGAAGACTATAAAGCAATACATGACTGTGTACAAAATCCCGAAGGACTAAGGAGAATAAGTAAAATAGTGTACAAACAATTTCCTAGACCTTTTTTGGTATGGGATACGCTTTCAAAGTAAAACTGAATAACAAAATTATAAACCTATTTATACTAATCACATCATAGATAGGTAATGTAAATAACTGTTGTAAAAGACTGCTTTGTCTTGAACTCGAGATTGAGTGCCGTTAGAGATGCCCGTTTTGTTTACGTAATCTTGTACAAAATCTAAAATTGATACTTAGATACACTAACAATAAGTACTCTATCCGATTGACCATGAGAATGTTTAGTTGCCCGAACAATGGATATAGTTATGGCATGTTTAAATTCTTAGAAAATTATTATACGTCTTCTTAATAGGAAGACAAAAAGCTGGCATTTCTGTTTTAGTTTAAAATAAAGAGATGATGTACCATTAGGTATACCATTTCATAAAATCTTGTAAAGCTGTTTCATTACGCAAGTCAATGGCTAATTACATATCCTAAAATTCTGTTACGTCTATGTGTTAGTAAAATACCAGATAGTAAAAGATTCCAAGAAGGTACCGGTTTGTTTTATAACATGCCTAATACTGAGTAAAGTAACTGTATAATCTACCTACTCACATGTTTTCTTTTTCATTTATTCTTAACGTATCATTTACCTAGGTACTGAGTTTTACGCAATAATAGTTCCATTATTAAAATAGTGTAAAGCCATGCCATGATAGACGTATTATTTTTTAATAAATGTAGTTGTTTAATCATAATATAGGTAGGTATGTAAAATATTTCATGTCGAAAACGACATTGATTGTTGAAAATTAAGAGTTAACTTTTATTCGTAATAAGCTTGCATAATGTTCGGATTCGAGGAAAAATTTGCTGCAAAGTTTATGTTTAATATTAGAAATATTTGCAGTTATGGTAATAAAAGTCTTTTAAACGAAACTGTTCTTTGTATTTCACAATTTATGTATATCCATTTACATAAATATGTTGGTAGGTAAGGTGTTTCTTTCATGCAACTAATTGGAGACGTTTTGTAAGTAGGTAAGTTCATTCCAGTAAGGCCATTACCTACCTGCAGTCACAGATTATTGAGTTCTGCAGTGTTATTTGCAGTAAAATTGCAGAAATTATTTTCCCAATAGTACTAGTAGCATGACAAGAAAAGAAAAATCTCGGGCAAGTACATGTCGAGCCACGCACACTGTAGGGTTCCGTAATACCCCAAGGCTTAAGAAGTGGGTTTTCTTTTGTTTTTGTTTCGTACTTTATAAGTACGTTATCTTCATAATAATTATCAATGAAATTTGTACGAAAATTTTGCTACTTCTCATTTCATCAGCTGTTATTCGTAAACTTGTAAAGCCTACTTAGCTGTGATAGTTTTCCTTTTTATTTCATTTAAATACTACTACCGTAATTTTTTTCATATACCCAACATCAACCATTTAGCTGGCAGAGGGGGGGGGGGGGACTTCACTCTAACAAAAAAATGCACTTTAAAGCTTAATATTTTACAAACGAATCCCTAAATCTAAAAATCGTCTTCCTTCTAATGATACCTACCCCGATGGGTAGGTGAAAAATAAATCACATCCCCACAAAAAAATTATATTCTTCAAAATTGTATTTTTTCACTTTGTTGGCGTAAGTAATACGCGTATCCATACAAAATTACAGCCTACGGAGTACGGAACCCTAAAGGTTTCGTACCCAAAATGGTCGCCTTAATTCAATAAGCCTTTTTTGGTGTACGGATTGTTTTGTTCAAGTTGATTGAAGAAACTTGCTGTGCTCTACATCCCTTTTAAAGACGAAAAAAAGATCACATTTACCTTACAACAATGTGTGGATGGTTTGCATACTAAACCAACTTCAAATGGAGAAGAGCTTTTTCTTGCATAATACTATACAAATACTCCATCAAAACATAAATGGTTTGGTGTCTAAGTCGGACTTGTTAGCATTAACACTTGATTCTCTTGATCGGCAAAATATTTTCATAGGCGTGTTATGTATTACGGAACACAACATGACAATAACAGACAGAACTACATTAAATTTCATAAATTACAACCTAGGGTCTTCGTTTTGTAGGAAAAATAGACGTGGCAGGTCATGCATTTTAGTCAAAAATTCAGTACAGTATACGCCAATTAAAGATATAAAAGATTATTGTGTCGAAAACCTCATAGAATGCTCTGGTGTTGAACTAATAGATCATAAAATGTATGTGATATGTATATATAGACCTCCTAAAACTGGCAAAGAAGACCTGTTTAGGTTTTTTACAATATTAAATCTTATATTGAAGCAATACTGCAAAAAGAAAGTCGTAATATGCGGGGATTTCAATATAAATATACTAAATACAAGTAGAGAGTCTATTGAATTCAAACAGATCCTGAATAGTTTTAATTTTAAACTGGGTTTAAATGAACCAACTCGGTTATCTAGTGGGACTTGTATTGACAATTTTTTATTTAATATTGGTGGTTGTGTAATTGAAACCCTAGAATTAGCATTGTCGGACCACACTGCACAGCTACTGTTCTTTACTGTTTATCAGCACTTAAAATTCCCTATGAACTAAAATCAATATTTATTCGACCGACAATACCTAAGGACATTCTTAAAATTATTCTGGACTTAAAAAATACGAACAGCACCGGATATGATGGTGTAACAACAAAAATACTAAAATATGTATCAAATAAACTATCATATATACTTAGTCACTTAGTAAACCTGTGTATAGCGAGCGGTGTCTTTCCTGAAAAGCTAAAATTGAGTGTAATCAAACCTTTATTTAAAAAAGAAGATAAGAAGGATATGGGTTGTTATCGCCCGATAGCACTCGTGCCAGTCTTGTCAAAAATATTTGAAAAGGTGATACACGACAGCATCTATAACTATTTTGAATCGAACAATCTATTTTGCGAAGAACAAGTTGGGTTCAGAAAAAACAAATCGATTGACATGACAATTTATAGATTTCTTAACATAATAATGTCTAATATGGACAGAGGTAAACTAGCTAGCGCATTATTTATGGACCTTACTAAGGCGTTTGACCATGTCAGTCACAAAATATTGCTCAATAAACTATATGCCTACGGTGTGAGAGGGAATATATATGATTTAGTTAAATCGTATCTTAGCGGGAGAACTCAGGTAACGAAAGTTATCAAAATATGCCAGACTACGAAAAAGATGACAGAATATACATCAGAATGCAAAGAAGTAACACTCGGTGTTCCTCAGGGCAGCGTACTGGGTCCACTACTGTTTATCATTTACATAAATGACCTCCCTAAAGTAACTCAGAATAATTTAATTTTATTTGCTGATGACAGCACAATTTTATTTACAGGGGATGATAAGGGTCAGGTTGAGAATGAAATGAATGTGACATTGAATAAAATTATTAATTGGTTATCACTAAATAATTTAAATATTAATTTTGAAAAGACAAATCTTGTGACATTTCGGAACAGAATAAATAAGTTAGCAGACATTGGCATTTATTATGCAAATACAAAAGTTGAAGAAGTACACGTAACAAAATTTGTTGGCCTAAGCATTGATAATAGTCTAAACTGGAAACATCATGTAGAATCTTTGTGTTCAAGAATCAACTCATATTCTTACGCATTGTATATGCTGGGGAAAACAGTGAGTAAACAAACTGTGCTGACGGCTTATTATGGGTATGTTGCGCCCCTTCTTAAGTATGGTGTTATATTCTGGGGCAACTCTACAGATAGAGATTACGTATTTAAAGCACAAAATAGGTGCGTACGGGCTATATGTAATCTAAAACCAACTGACAGCTGTAAACCGCATTTCCTTACTTTAAATATCCTCACGCTTCCGTGTATATATATATTAGAAGTCGCACTGTTTGTAAGGAAAAATATGCATTTGTATGAGACACTAAGAAGCAAAAGAAATAATTTCAGCATTTGTTTACCTAAGAACAGGACCGCACTATTCAACAAAAGCATATTTTGCATGGCTCCACGTATTTATAACCATTTGCCAAAACATATTTTGAGTACTTTTAATGTTAATGTGTTTAAGAATGAAATCAAAATACTATTAATGCAAAAATGTTATTACTCAATTATTGAATATTTATCTGACATAATATAATCAATTATTTATTATTAATGTTATTATTTTATTGTTATCAATTTGACATTTATTCATAGTCTGTAATTATAGTATTGATATTATTTTGAAAATGTAAGTGTAAATTGCATGTAATATTTTATATTTTATTTTTGTAATTTTTTATTAAACGATTATGTTAAACCAATCCTGCATACCGAGACGGTGGAGCATGGTGAAACACAATAACAATGTAACAACTATATTTTAAGACCCATGTATCGCAAGAATAAATGATTATGATTATGATTATGATTATGATTACATTTAGATCTGCCTACCAGGGATATTATAGGTCACATCAGACATGTCAAAGGCCGGCGACCGGGATCTGTGACGACAGGCTTCATGAATACGGGGTACCGGCTTTTGAGAAGTCCAATTTTTATGTTCACAAAATGGCATAGCTTTAATAATTAACTGCGGGACATAGAACCAGAACAATGCCTAAAAACATAACCATTTTCTTGGCCGTAGTCGAATAAAAATGTTTTATTTTCTTACTATTTTATAGCCGTAAGCTTAGACAATTACAAATTTCCTTATAAAAGCGTTGGCTGGTTGCCACCTACGTATGTAGGTATTATAGGTATAGGTGCTGAATGTTTAAGAAAGTTTAAAGAGAATGTTTAGAGTAATAGAGTGCGTACCTAATGAGGTATATATATACCTTAAAGTGCATTTCATTTGTAGTTTCTATTGTCATGGCAATATACCTAAACTGCAAATGAAATGCATTTTGTCTACAATCTTGGCGAGTTGCACCGTGATTAACTTTTGGTGTTAAACACTTTTACAATTTGAAAGTATCCATGTAATTTGTCTAATAAATAATTGGTACGAGCACCGGTTACGGACGTATTAAGTCCCTTTGTCGGTTTGAGAGTTTAGTTCATATAAAACTACGTAAGTCTGTGCGCCACGAATTCGTATACGATTTCCATATGACTGCCTCTATGGCGCGGTGGGAGTGTATCCGACTGTTACGCAAGAGGTCGTGAGTTCGATCCCCACCCAGGATAAAACTTTATATGATAAGCTCGATGGTTTATTCAGTGTCTGGGTGTTATTTATCTAAAATATGTATGTATTTAGAAATATAGAAGTATGTTTAACAAGCTCTGCTTAGTTTGGGATTAAATGACGTTGTGTGAGTTGTCCCAAGATATTATTATTATCTATTATAATTAAGAGATTGTTATATTGGTATCTAATATCTAGGTAATCGTAAATCTGGGTAAAACCAGAGCAACTTGATCTTAGAAAAATACGATTATATCACCTTTGTTCCTATCGTTCGCGTTCCCATTGAGGGACCACATGTCCAATTTAAGTTTTGAATGCACCAACCACTAGTAAAAGTACTCAAACAATTGTAAATACAGCCATTAAATTTTAAAAGTAACCATTCAAAAGTATTAATAGTTTAAAGGTGGTCCCTCAATCGTGACTAACTGGCACCCATATCTCATAACTCGCATAATATTTACAAATGTTATGATTAAAAACTTTTAGTAAAATATTTATAAAACTAATTTACCAAATATCAACCTCTTCCAATCACTGAATAAAAAGAACGAGCAAGGAAATGACGGTCTCTAATTGATCACCATATGTTCAATTTGGAGTAGATGTACTTAAATGGAATTTGGAATTCCCGCATGGGTCTAGCGTTAGTAAAAGTACTGGAATGATTATGTTTCATTTGATTATGTCGCTCGGTAATTATTAAAAAGTGTATTTTTTAGTTAAATTCTCATGTACATACATATCAACCCATATGATGTCCCACTGCTGGGCACGGGTCTCCCCAGTAGAACCTACTGGAATGTAGATCCTGGGGGTAATTGCCATAATCGCCACGCTTGGCGAGCGGATTGGCGATCGCAGTAAGGCTTTAAGTACGCAGAGGACGCTGCTGCCCGTCCTCCGGTGTGAAATCCCTTAGTCGCCTTGACGACACCCTCGGGAAGAGATGGGGTGGTACTATTCTTAAGCCGGTACCACACGGCAATGTAAGTGAATGTAATTAACTATATGAGATAAAGCTATATGAGAATAAAGTTTCTTAGACCCGAAATAAACCTTTAGTTTCTAAGGTGGCCCCTCAATTGAAACGTTTACTTATCGTAATAAAAGCCAATTTACGCAATACTGGGAAGTTAAATAGACGAATGCTATACTCTATCCTTTAGTTTTTTTTACTAACGATTACTATACTAGACAGTATCAAAAAGCGTAGCGGTCTTTTTAAATAATTATCGCCATCCTACCAAGAACTACTAAGACTAAAGCTTTAGACATCTTTTACTAAAAGTTGCTTATTCATAACATTTGTAAATTTTAAATAAGTTAATAGATACGGGCGCCAGTCAGTCACAATTAAGGGACCACCTACAAACAATTATAACTTTTTGAATGGTTACTTTTACAAATGAATGGCTTAATTTACAATTGTTTAAGAACTTTTACTAAAGGTTTTGGACATGTTGTCCCTCAATGGAAACGCGAACGTTCCTATCGGGCTTATCTATAACTACTAATACATATAATAAAATTCTGAAGAGTTTATTTTTTTGAACGCACTAGTCTTTTTTTTTATATATGTGGCGGGAAAAATTCCCTACGAACACCCCCACCGTCCGGGGAAGACGGTGGAGGTAGTGTGGGGTTTGCACCCACTAAAAAACCCGCTCGCCACCTTCGCGAACGGGCAACGCACTAGTCTCCTAAGTTAACTCTACTATTAATAAATTTCTCATAATCTAACAACTAAAAGTACATACCTAGCTTGAAGTTTGAGAGGAAGGTATAGCTTATTGAGAAGGTATTGCTTATTGCCTTATATCGTGATCCAATCGCGAAGCCCCGAATAAAACCTAGTCATATATGATAGGTACTATTGTTAGGTAACATACCTACACATGATGGCACGGTAACCAAAACGGGGACTTCCACACCCTGTGTCTATAGCTATATCTAAGCATATCCGCTAAACAAGATCAACTGTATCGGTCTACATTTTATAATAAAAGACACCTAAGTGAAAGAATGGATTATGTGCTGCAATTTTCTATGCGGTTAGAGATCGGAACCGATTACTTAAACTATCTTTCTCGATTACCCTAACTCGGTAAGTTAACGTTATTAACTACTAGTTGCCTGCCCCGGCTTCGCACGGGCAATAAAATATATCCTATGACACTCACAAATAACGTGGCTTTCTTTTGGTAAAAGAAAAAAATAGCAGGTAAATACTAAGTACATTATGGTCCCTCGAATATGATAATCCTTATCGAGTTTTATATAATTACTGCCTCTGTGCCAGGTGACTCTGTGGCAGAGGTTGTGGGTTCGATTCCCACACTGGTCAGCACTTTATGTGATCCACAAATTATTGTCCCGAGTCTGGGTGTACTTGTTTGTTTGTAAAGTCCCCTGCGATACAGGGCTTGCACACTACCTACTGCGGGAGTCGTGTATTAAAAAATAAAAAACTAGATGTTCTACGGCAAGTTTTTACAAACATCCCGCATACGATAAATCCCCTTGCGGCGGGCTTTTTGCATGTACTAAAATCGGTGTAATAGGTATTTTTAGAGAGAGAATAGAGATTATTTCTGACATCCAAACTTTCAAAAGAATGTCTTTCATTTTGGTCATGTTTTGTCGATCCATCTCATTGAGAATGTAGATACATATAAAAGGCAGATTTTAAACTAAAATAAAACTAAACACTAATACAAACAGTTTAATAACATATCTAAGGACAATTCTAGACTGAATATACCTAGCACACTTTTTTGGCCGAGTCTTTCACATTTGAATCAAATAGTATCAAAGATCAATTTGAATCTACTTACTATGTAATTATGTACTTATCTATAATTTGATCAAAGTAATATGCAAGTGGCAGATTTGTGACACTTCATGCATGTTACTCATAGCTAGCGATACAGAATCATTATCCAGTTCTGATACCCGTACGTAGGTACCTATCTCAAGTAGTTAAACACATGACACTCTACGTGCATTTACATCCTACATCTTCTATATCTATACATATAATAAAACTGTAAATTTCACGTGTCTGTACATGGCCGAACTTAGTGAAAAAAAATATTAGGAAATGTTCGAAAAGAGTATTTAAACACTTTCCTGCATTTTTAGAAATGTCTGTCTGTCTGTCTGTCTGTCTGTCTGTCTGTTTGTTTGAACACGCATCACGCAAAAACTACCGGACAGATTCGGTTGAAATTTTGCACGTGCTATCTAATAGACGCGGATTAACATTTAGGCTATAAATTATCACGCTTTTTCCCATAGGAGCTAAGCAGTAAGGGAAAATGTCTGTAGCTATTTTTCGTTATGAAACAGTAACTACTTGACGGATCTTTATGAAAACTTGCAGTTTTATAGTAAATACTATAGGACATTAATTACACTATGAATCATCACGCTAACGTCTATGGGGAACGAGCAGCAACGTATTTTTTGTCGCACCATAATGGTTTATCACAAAATTCTCCAATTATTAGACATTATCTATAATTGTAACCCATGGAATACATAACTTCACGCTAAAACTATAAGGAGCTAAACACAACATTTTTAAGTTTCATAAGAACAGTTATTTTACAATATGGAGTAGCGAACAGTATAGCCTCGAAGCTATGCCATCGGTCTTTGACGACGAAGTCCCAGGCTCGGATCTGATGTGCTGATTTTCTTTTTGTGGTTTTTTTAATTATCTTTTTCCTTTTTTCATATTTGTCTCAATATTATAGTTATTTTTTCGACCGTTGGTAACTTATTCACTGTGGTTATTATTTTTTTTATATTAAAAATCAAGTTGTATATGCACCTAGGTAAGATATTTATAGGTATTGCATGCACTGCTGAGTAATGAATTAATCGTAGTAGAAATTAAAAACAATATTACATTACAATTAAAAAGTATTCGACATTTTCCAGAATTGATGATTGTGTTCGTTGCTAAAAAAAAAGACATTACATACGTAAAAAAAACTAGTAGCGCCATCTATGTAATCAAATTGTTCACCGTGATTTATTTCCTTAATTAAACATTTATTAGGGCTGCTTGCGATCATGTATTCGTTTTTTGCTGAGTGGCAACATTGTCCTATTTATTTAATTATGGTTTTATTGTACTAAAACCATCTTGCGTATATTAATAAAAAAACAGTAGTATTAGAAGAAACTTCACTGGTTTTGAAAGTAGATGGCGTTGTATTCAATAATGTTCTATCTATATATTATATATATACATATAATAAAATTGTAAATTTCACGTGTCTGTACATGGCCGAACATAGTGAAAAAAAATGTTGGGATATGTTCGAAAAGAGTATGTAAACACATTCCTACATTTTTAGAAATGTCTGTCTGTCTGTTTGTTTGAACACGCATCAGGCAAAAACTACCGGACAGATTCGGTAGAAATTTTGTTTGTGTATTCTAATAAGTCTGGATTAACATTTAGGCTATAATTTATCACGCTATTTCCCATAGGAGCTAAGCAATAACGGATAATGTCTGTACCTATTTTCATGAAAATTTGCAGTTTTATTGTAAATACTATAGGTCATTGCTTACACTATGAATCATTACGCTATCGTCTATGGGGAGCGAGCAGCAACGTATGTTTGGTTGAACCATTATGGTTTTTCACAATTTTTTCCACATTAAGTCATTATTTACAATTGTAACCCATGGAAACAGTAACTTCACGCTAAAACTATAAGGAGCTAAACACAACATTTTCAATTTCCTTAAGATCAGCTATTTTAATCGTTTTTGTATCGGTGGAGGTGGTCTTAAGGCACAAGTGGCGGTATTGAACGAGCGAGGTCGGAGGATCGAATCTCAAGTGTGCGAGTCTCTTTTCGTGTTGTTTTAAAATTCTTTTTATTTTTTTTTTAAGTATTTTTCCAAATGTATACTTATTATACAAGCTTTTATTTTTCATATTAATCAATCACATTCAATCGGCACTTTTATCATTGTTTTGCATGAATCGTGATTATGTTATGAATGTAGACATGAAAAACAATATAACATTACAAATAAACAATAACTACTTGATATTTTCTAGAATTTATAATTGTTAGTGTTATATCAAAATAAAACACGTGGCGCCATCTGTGATTCGATTTCTTCTGATTGCCAAAATTGCTTACCTACAAATGTTGATAAACTTTCGCGATTTGTACACATTATGAAAATATATATATGGGTCTTAATCGCGTGAATAATTTAAGGTTAAATACCTTGCTTAACTACGTTTAACATGCATGATAATTTTAGTTTAATTTCATATAAAATCATCAAGTATTAAAAGAAACTTATCCAGTTTTGAAAATAGATGAAAAAACGTTTGAATGTTGTCTGTTTGTTTGAACACGCATCACAGTACCGCGGGAATGCAATGTTTTAAAAACAGGATATTTTTTAAAACATAACTAGCCCTATTTCGCGGGGGACTTTACAACACGGACACAAAGTGGGTGTACTTTAGACTCGGAAAAGATCGCTCGGGCAGGACATAACCCGCGATCATAGGGAATCTGTGAGAATTTTTTCCATCATTCCTTTATTACCTATGTATAAATTATCTTGAAGGAGCGGCTAGGTACCTCCGATTAAAACGTCCGATTTAAAAGTGCAGGAGCCGAAGTTGGAGTCGGAGGTTTAAAATCAATCGGAATTTTCGACCTTTCGGAGTCAGAATCGAAGCTCCTTAACACAAAATTTCGCGCGAATACTTGGGCGGTTTCGGGCTGCATTTAACCCGAAACCACCCAAGTTTTCGCGTGACGGGGGGAATTTTTCAATATTAATAATATTTGATGTGATGAAAATCATTTTGGTGAAATACTTTTTTGTCGAGGTGCTGAAAGCATAGGAATTTTTATGATTTGTCTTCTAACGGTCTGGCGCCATAAACTTTGTCGCCCTTCATTTTGCTTAAACTTCAAATTGTAATTTAAACTACCTTAACATAAACCCAACTTTCACGCGAACGAAGTCGCGGGCACAGCTAGTCTATACATATAATAAAATTGTAAATTTCACGTGTCTGTACATGGCCGAACATAGTAAAAAAAATAATTGGGAAATGTTCGAAAAGAGTATTTAAACACATTCCTACATTTTTAGAAATGTCTGTCTGTCTGTCTGTCTGTCTGTTTGTTTGAACACGCATCACGCAAAAACTACCAGACAGATTCGGTTGAAATTTTGTATGTGTATTCTAATAAGTCTGGATTAACATATAGGCTATAATTTATCACGCTATTTCCCATAGGAGCTAAGCAATAACGGATAATGTCTGTAGCTATTTATCGTCATAAAACAATAACTACTTGACGGATCTTCATGAAAATTTGCAGTTTTATTGTAAATACTATAGGTCATTACTTACACTATGAATCATTACGCTATCGTCTATGGGGAGCGAGCAGCAACGTATGTTTGGTCGAACCATTATGGTTTCACAAATTTTTCCACAATAAGACATTATTTACAATTGTAACCCATGGAAACAGTAACTTCACGCTAAAACTTTAAGGAGCTAAACACAAGATTTTCAATTTTCTTAAGATCAGCTATTTTAACCACTTTTGTATCGGTTGAGGTGGTCTAAGGGCACAAGTGGCGGTATTGAACGAGCGAGGTTGGAGGATCGAATCTTAAGTGTGCGAGTCTCTTTTTGTGTTGTTTTAAAATTATTTTTATTCTTTTTAAGTATTTTTCCAAATGTATACAAGCTTTTATTTTCGACTATAACATGCTTACTTTGTTTAACAAATTTTCATATTAATTAATCACTTTCAATAGGCACCTTTATCATTGTTTTGCATGAATCGTGATTATGTTATGAATGTAGAAATGAAAAAAAATATTACATTACAAATAAACAATAACTACTTGATATTTTCTAGAATTTATAAATGTTAGTGTTATATCAAAACAAAACACGTGGCGCCATCTGTGATTCGATTTCTTCTGAGTGCCAAAATTGCTTACCTACAAATGTTGATAAACTTTCGCGATTTGTGCACATTATAAAATTATATAACTATATTACGGGTCTTAATCGCGTGAATAATTTAAGGTTAAATACCTTGCTTACCTACGTTTAACATGCATGAAAATTTTAGTTTAATTTAATATAAAATCATCAAGTATTAAAAGAAACTTATCCAGTTTTGAAAATAAATGGCGTTTAAATACAAATTAAAATGAATCAGGAAAATTGATTTAAAAAAAAAACTGAAATTCTTACGTAGAGGGATATGAATATATGATGATCTTAATTTGCGACAGGTTGGCACACCTATTTTTTAATTAACCAATGTAGACATTATAAAATAATATTTAAATCTTCTAAAGTGAGTGAAAAAAAAATTGAAATAAGTTTAGAAATAGTATTTAAACACAAAAAAAGATATCTGAGTATATATTTTAAAAACGTTTGAATTTAGTCTGTTTGTTTGAACACGCATCACAGTACCGCGGGAATGCAATGTTTTTAAAACAGGATATTTTTTAAAAACCTAACTAGCCCTATTTCGCGGGGGACTTTACAACACGGACACAAAGTGGGTGTACTTTAGACTCGGAAAAGATCGCTCGGGCAGGACATAACCCGCGATCATAGGGAATCTGTGAGAGTTTTTTCCATCATACCTTTATTACCTATGTTTAAATTATCTTGAAGGAGCAGCTAGGTACCTCCGATTAAAACGTCCGATTGAAAAGTGTCGGAGCCGAAGTTGGAGTCGGAGGTTTAAAATTAATCGGAATTTTCGACCTTTCGGAGTCAGAATCGAAGCTCCATAGCACAAAATTTCGCGCGAGTACTTGGGCGGTTTCGGGCTTCATTTAACCCGAAACCGCCCAAGGATTTTTCATAATTTGTTTTCTAACGGTCTGGCGCCATAAACTTTGTCGCCCTTCATTTTGCTGCACTGGGCATTTGCTTGGCTTGCCCTGCCATAGGTCGGGCTCTGAAGCTAGGCCCTAAAATCCATAGATGCCACAGAGCATTGTGGAGCATGTTTCCAATATGTTTTACACAGAAGTTAAATTGTAATTTAAACTACCTTAACATAAACCCAACTTCCACGCGAACGAAGTCGCGGGCACAGCTAGTCTCTACTATGATTAGTTTACAATTTCTATGTGAACATGTTATTAGACAAATAGACAGTAAGTCAGTACATACCTACTTACCGGTTATTATGGTCAGTGAGAAAAATTATTTAGTGAAAACAAAATAAATGGGTTTTTAAAACCCATAGTTAGCAATTCTATCCATTTTTGTTTTTCTTCTTGCCTTTTAGACTCCTGTTCCACCAACGGCGAGTAAACCGTAGCGACTTTATCGCTCATGAAACGTACATACTTATGTAGATCCTTTGTAAACAAAAGATTTTTTTTTATTGTTGTTTTGTTCTTTTTTATTTTATTTTGTGTGTTATTAGTCTATAAGTTATTAGTAGCAGCTTCGTAGTAGTGATAATGTTACTATTATATCCCACACAATGTAAAAATTGTTTGTGATTAATAAATAAATAAATAAGATACCTACCAAACTTGCTCGCGCTTTTGTTTACATGGACGGGATCTATAGTACATTCCTTTCCTTATTGCTGGCGGTGGGACAATCGCCTTATCCCAATTATTAGGGATTTACCAGACGTAATCTCTGTACTCACTCTTTCTCGCTATATCATCTTTTGCACTGTTAATTTATCGTTTCAATAACTTCAATTCAATCCATTTATTTACGAACATTCCCTACGAATAACTTTTTATGGTTATCCAAAATGGACAAAAAATAGTCTTCGTAAAAAAGAACAAAAAAAAAATTTCGAAAAACTCAAAGAGCTACAGACAGTCCCTATCAGATCTGGATGTTCTCTATTCTTAGATATAACGAAGTTATATTCCTACGTATTTACTTAGGTATAGTAATATATAAATTAGACTGTAAAAATATAAAAACCAATTTCCTTTGCAATATCGATAGATTATAGGTACGAGCTATCTCAAGATTGATGAGTAGCTCGTGGACGTGTATCAGCTATAAATCATAAAGGGCAGGAGGATTCAAGAATTGATCAAGAAATAGCCTAGTACATACTTAGATTTCCTTCGTAATTTTGTTAGACAGGTTCTGCCCTACTTGCTCATGGCAAGTAGAGCAGAACCTTAAGTTTACCTAGAACAAACAAACTTGATTTCTTCTTCATAATATGACAGTGTGCAATGGTCGCGTATCCAAACTCATATCAAACAGTTCGGCGGAGCGGAACGGGAAAGTCGTAATGCATCGAGACGATTGAACACCGCACATGCGACAACAGATTATTGGTGATACCAGTCAAACCACAAATTTATTTCAATTTCACCCATAGAATAACGTCATAAAAGTTTTATTATTCGTTTAGATAGGCCTATCATTATAAAGAAATTTAATTATTTTTATATATAGGTCTATCATTTCAAGAGATTCAGAGATTGAATTAGATCGTCACTTTTTCTTCACCATTTTCCGTAACAGTAGGCCTATATTTTCATAATTCATGAATTTCGTTTTAGAGAAAGGGAGTAGTTTCTCTAAAACGAAATTCATGAATTATGAAAATATATCTATTACGGGTTTTTAACGCGTGAATAATTTAAGGTAAAGTACCTTGTTTATTGCACGACGTTTCGACTGTATTGCTATATCTAATAACTATATAAATAAATATGAATCCCTATTTCCCTTGGTCACGGCATAACCAAAGAACGACTTTATCGATTTCATTAATTCTTTTTTGTTTGTTTTTTAATACTCAGTAGAAGGTTCTGACGTAAAAGAATAACAAAAAAAAAAATAACGCGACGGTACGAAATTCGCCGGGACAGCTAGTTATATTACATTTTTTACAATTTCTTAGATTTACGGGGACTATTCTAATTAATTTTTGGATTTTCAGACACGAGTGGATTGAATTGAAGTTGCTGACTCTGTATTATAACCACCTCATTTTTGATCGAAAATTCGTTTTCATTGAATTAGAGTTCAATTAGAGTTTTTTAGAGTACGTTAAGTCATTAATTTTAATAACAGTAGCTACCTACCTATAATATAATTGAATCCTTTAAAATTGATTCTTAAAAGCGCAGGTATCAAATCTACCCATCAGATAATGTTACCAAAATAAATATAAGTACACGTATTTGAAAATCAAAATGATCAGTAAGGTATCAGTCCAATTTAGCTCTATTAGAACATCACACACATGTTTTGAATAGAAGCAACTTAATTGACAGCATTATTAGGGCTGGAATGGACTTTATGATCCATAATATTTATGGACAGTGATAATAATGGCATCAAAGCCTCTTGTTACAATTGACTTTGAAACTGCCGAGTAACACGCTAAAGAAAGTCACATTACTTGCGTGTACATGTTTCTGTTAGTGGTTATTGGTACTACACCATGTAAGAGTAAATGACACACATTTTCTATTCTTATTGCCGCCACAAATGAATGAACGACTCCGTAGATTTAATAAATCATTCTCATACATAAGCATAATAATTAAAATTATTAAACGAGTATCTCATCCGGAAAATACAGAGCGAAACTCGGAATATTTTAAGACTTTCATGAAATATAACAGTCGCCATGAATAATACATAACTGCTCACTGATTGGCGCTATGGTACCTAGTCGACGAAGCACTTACACAATTTTTGCATAAAACTGCTCATTCATTTAGTAGTTAAGCCATTACCGTATATTCGTTTGCGTCATTATGATGCAATTTAAAAGCTTAATATCTCGAGCCGACAAAACGGCGAAACGTCGAAAATGTTTGCGACACGCCTGAGCTACAACTAGCATCTTTGGGACATCATAATGGATGTTTGACGTACGTAACGTACTACCTACTTGCAGCACTTTAATACAGTTATCATCAACAAAAATACTGTACACAATATAAAATGTATGAATTGTTATTATTAAATGTTTTTTCTCCTTGCTCTGATAGACAATACAGCTAAACTCGAACCTGACATCGTGAAGTCGAGAGCGTATCGTAGCGTCGCGCGGCGCGTCGCAGTGTTGTATGTAGCGGACAGTAAAGATGCGTCTGCGCTTGGAGCACGTGCACCCGTCACGCATCACGGACACCCAGAAATTCGCTTAGTTTGCCCTGAGACTCCATGCCACTCGCACGCATGGAGGCCCGGTGCCTTTCCCGCGCAAGTGACTATGAAAAAACAACCAGATATTTTTGAAGTGGGCCTGGCAGTTGTGTTCTCGATAGCAGATCTACAAAGAAGTAGCAGCACTGAAGAAATATTTTCGTGAGTATCTTACAGGCCGGTTAGGGCTTTGACCGTCGCCGGCACATCGGCTCCTCGGGCTAAAAGAGTTGAGACGATCTATAATGAACCTGTTGTTCACCTTGTTAAGATCGACGAACTTCTTTTACTAAATGATTCTATGTTCAAAATATGTCCGTTGATATGTATGTTAAACTTTACAGCTCTTGTTACGTAGCCAGTGTTATCTAACGCGTTAATTTTCATAATATCTGTACATATAACCTTACTGAACATTTTGTAAGAGCATTCATTAAAAAATACTAACCTATAAATATTAAAGCAACATTTATGAATGATATTTTAAATAGTTACTAAATACCTAGTTACGGCAAAGAACCACTTACGCTCTGTCTCAATGAAGTCTCGTATTCGAAATACCATATTATTATTGGATATTCATAAAAATATTTTACCTCAAGCAAAAGACTTCAACGCGCGATAATCAATTTAAATAAATTTAATGCATAGGTCCTTATAAACTCGATAATTACAGATAATGGTCATGTTTAAAGTAAAGACTAGTGAATACGTGTCCTACTAGATGTAATTTCAAGGCAACAGTTATTTTTAATAGACATATTAAAAAAAACTGTTGTATTTTATGGTCCTGCATTCTTAAAACGTCATTTTGTTTCAATAAACTTAATGCGGTTTCTGAATAAAACATTAATTCAGCAATGAATCCAACTAAAAATAAAAAAGACGTTAAAAAGGTAGAGAGGAAAGAGGGATCATTATATATTTTAAATTATGTATGCCATCGACATTATCTTGCAGCGGCGCGGACGCTGGGTATCCGTTGTCCATAAATGCAATAGTAACTACCTGGACAACTTTACTTTCATTTACATAATGTGCACCATCCTGTATGTATAAACCAGCTATATACCTCTTCTACAATTTATTTTATTACTGTAATAACTCGGGTAAAAATGTTGATACATTACAAGAAATACGGCAATAATACGCGAATTTACGAAAACATTTCCTCTTAAGTTTTTATTGACAAACAAGGAAATATAATTTCAGAGCTTTTTTTAGTTAAGCTCAAAGACTTGTGTTAGGAGTGGGTTCACGTCGGTAGTTTAATGGGTAGGATTCGAATTCGCGACCTCACGATTGCGAGACTGATGCCTTAGCCATTAGGCTACCGCTGCTTCATATCATTATTTATAGAGTCTGCATATGTTTATGTACCTATATATAGATACATAATATTGATTTTCTTTTTAGTTGGCTTATAGTTCGTGATGCAAAAACAACATTACTAATTAGACACGTAAGTTTTTTGGTCAAACAAGGAAATATGTAGTTTAGAACCCAATTATAGTTTGACTATCTGTTTCTTTAATACATTATTTTAGGTAGGAACACAATTTGATTTTCTATTTTGTTACCTAGAAATATAGTTCATGATAACACACAACATACCTAATTTAAGTTTATAAAAGTAAGCGACGTCACTTTTTCATTAAAAATGTACATTGTAAAAAATTATTCCTTCGAGCCGGATTTGAACCAGTGACCTATGGATATCAACTTTATACCTCTACAGTCCACCACTCTACCAACTGAGCTTTCGAACATACCTAATTAAGTTTTTTTGTAGACAAACAAGGAATAAAGGAAACATTATTTGGAAGAAGTAAAGCTCACAATATCAATTTTGAATACTTTAAAGTCATAATGTTCCATTTTCTATTTCAATTTGTTTAGCCAACTATCATAGAGACAGAGGTACATACCTACTAGATCGTGACTGATTTCTATTTGTTTCTTGATTAGGTCCGATGCAATCAGTCTAAAAAATATTATAGTGAGATTCTTGCAATACTTCTTTATCTTTAATGGTTTTTTAAACCTTTTATTCTATGTTTCCTACCATTTGTGTTTTGAGACTTACCTACTCCATATCTATAGACTAAATAGACAATCATTTTCGTCGTCTACGTCGTACGTCTTTCTTATCATTTATGACTCCCGCAGTAGGGAACAAGCACTGTGTCGTGGGGACTTTACAAACATACAAGTCACGGACACAAAGTACACCCAGACTCGGAATAAGAATTTGTGGATCACAACCAAAGTGCCCCGTGTGGGAATCGAACCCATGAACTCTTGCGTAGCAGTCGGACACACACACTCCCACCGCGCCACAGAGGTTAATCATCGAATGGATTCGAAAAGTTTATGTAGTAGAGGTAGGTAATTAACACTATTTGTCTGTTCGCTCTTGCTTACCTAAATGGTTGGAAGAGCCATATTTTACTGGTTAGTTTATTAAATATAGACAATTCTACATAAGTTACTTACATCATGTTTTGTCACCGGTGAATCAAGTGTCAATCTGCATGCAATCATTCGGGCAGAGCCGCAGGCAAACGCTAGTACCTGATACTTCACCAGGCGAGGTCAAGCAAGCAGGTTTTATTTCGGTCTAGGCAGAGCGGCAGGTATTTTATATCCGAAGGTCAACTTTTTTCCCGCGTTCTTACCTGACGTTAATCCAATCCAAGGATTTTACATGAACTTGAAAATCAAAAACCACCGTACCAAATTCGTATTATGAAAAAATAAAACACTTTTAACACTAAATGTAACACTTTTTTTAGTCTAGCCTCTCAGCCCGCAAACAAAAACGTGTGAAAAAGAACAAGGGCCAAAAAAAAAAAACTAAACCAACAGTTTTTTTCTCTGTTACAATCTGAACCCAAATTAGTTGTTTATCAAAATGACTGCCTCTGTGGCGCGGTGGGAGTGTTTCCGACTGCTACGCAAGAGGTCATGGGTTCGATCCCCACTCAGAATAAAACTTTGTGTGATGAGCACGATGGTTTATTCTGTGTGTGGGTTTTATTTATCTATAATATGTATGTTTATCAGTTGTCTGGTTTCCATAGTACAAGCCTTGCTTAGTTTGCGATCAGATAGCGTTGTGTGAGTTGTCCCAAGATATTATTATTATTAAAATTGAACTCATTCAAAACGCCGCACTGTCTCAACACTTCACAAAGTTGTTGTATTTCGAAATTTGTAGTAATTAAATCCATTTTTTTATACATATTTATGTACTAAATGTTATGTTGATTGTAAATGAAAATCATTGAAGATTTTCTGCGCAATGAAATCCAAATCATAGCGCACCCAGAATCATAGTTAAAGGGGCCAGCTAAGGTTCCAGGAGCACTGACTTTAGATTCGGATGAGGAATCAGAAAAAGGTAAAACGCTTTAACAAAATGCCGTTGCTATTTTTGTATGTTTTTACTGCATACATTCTGAGGGAGGTCGCACCGTGTCCCTATTTCGGGGAGTGGTATATATCCCACCCCTATGGGTACCTATATATCCCACCCCTATGGGTACGCCTAACGATTATATCCTAAATATCTCGTTCTAATCCGTCTTCTTCGGCCCTAAAATACCTAACTAGCTAACTTGCCCAACTTAGTCTGCGTAAATTTTTGAAACATTTTTCTTTGCTGCTCCGCTCCTATTGGTTGTAGCATGATGTTATATAGCCTATAGCCTCGATAAATAGGCTATCTAACATCATTTTTTTTTTCAATTGAATTATCGCGTTAGAAACAAATAAACAAACAAACTCTTCTAGCTTTATAATATTAGTATAGCTCCGTTTTGACGCGATGATGGAGGTTTTAAATGATCAATCTAATAAAGCTGAGGATAGATTCCTCAGCTTTATTGTATACCCAAAAACCATTAAATATTATTCACATAAGGCTAGATAATTAATGTATGAATATAATACTGCCAACCTGACAAGAAATTTATGCCGCACATACATAAATTAATGTAAAAGTATGAAGGGCCGTAAATCTCATGATCTCGGTTCCGACAATAAAAGCGCATTTGCACCAGACTTCCTTTTTCAAAACGATATAGTAATAGCACTTCAACAAGGCTCTCGGCAATGAAACTTTAAGTACATGTCCAGCCATAAAATAGCCTGGATCATAAGTCAAAGCGTTTACGATGACGAACAATGCGACATTTCTCTTGCAAATCTATGGTAGAGAACGCCGAGAACTGAGACATGAAATGAAATCCTTCCTCTGTCGGTTGTTATTAGGAAAAGTTACGCCTACATACACCATAAGTTATTATAATTTAGAGCATATTTATTTTCTTTGCGAGAGTTTCATGGTGGCACTTCCCTATCTAGCGATTTATCTATAGGTAGGTACAGTATGTATTTTTAATCCCTGTCCGTTAATGTGTTGTTAGGTATCATGTTCCCACTACATTTATGCATTTTTTTAAATATTTAATGACGAAAATAATAACCTTATTTTTTTTTCTTGATAATTGTCATATCGGAAAACATGTGAAGGCGAAAAAGATTGTTTTGATTGTCAAGAGCTTATAAGCAAACAATGTTGATAAAAAAATCTTGAAAATTGACTCATTTTGATGAAATTGGGTACTTAAATCGTGAATTTTAATATTCAATAAAAAAATCATTTTAACGAATATATTTTTTTTTGACATTGTTAACAGAATACCTACACACCCCTTTCGGATCGGACAGGGATTAATTTACACCTTATATAACAATAAATTGTAATAATTGTCATTTTAAAAAAAGTAGCCATAATTTTTTATTGCAATAAGTTATTCTGTCACGGCTTTACTTTTCATCAAATTAAAATTAGTACAATTAAAAATTCTTTATTCACTTACGATGGAAAACAATACTTGTGATACATCGGCATTCTGCACGTACATGTAATACCAAGTAAACAATAACAACAATAGCCCAATAGGTAAAGCCGGAGAAAAGAACATAGCAATAAAAACTCGCGGCCACTCATTTCAAATTGCCAATTTTACAATGTTTCAATGTTTATAAACTTGATATTGGGGTAAGGCGCTGCCACTAATATACTATACACCGTGTTATAGGACTGATGCAAATTATATTATTAAAATGATGGAACATGAGATAAAATAAAATCAGCCGTAGTGGGTACAACATAGTAGGAGCATCTACTTACAACAAGGATAAAAAACTAAATGTTAATATTGGCCAAAGTACTGGTAACGAATTATTAAATACAAAATATAATTTATAGCAGAATCTTTGCTAACAAAAATCAAATCACGCTCATAATCAAGGTGACAAAATAAAGTGACAAAAGTAGAATCATTCTATTTCTAATTACAAGGGAATAAAGTTCCTTGACTTTGGCTAATAAAAGATTGACAACACAAATACTCTGGTTATTAAACTTTAAATTTAAAGCACAAGTTTAATAATAATTCAAAGGTGAAGCCGGTTTTGACGTCATGGAAAATACAGACTCGACTTAAACATCTAAAAGAATTTCAGTTTTTATGCCTAAGTATATACCTGTAGCTTCATTGGTATTGGCTATATGTAAGTAACGACAACAAGAATTTATCAACAGAAATAGAGATGAAGGGACCACATTATGGGAGCAAGCGGAGAGAAACGGTGTAGAACAATAACCGATTAGTACACGAGAAACTGCAAAATGAACACGGGCATAAAATTAGAAGATAGACAGACGAGTTAAAACTTACAGCAGTTCCCAACTGGGGAAGAGTGGCTCGTGAACGATACCAATGAAAGCAGGCGGAGGAGGCCTTTGCCAAAAGGCACACTGAATTGAGTGACACACTGTAACAAAACCTAACAGAATATACCAATTCAGGAATTAAAATATTGAATCTTTTTTATAAAAAAATTACCTCAAATTTATTTGGGTATATTTGAGTGGTAGAAACATATGAATGACATCCAACATATGATCGTAAAACCTTTTTAAATCACGGGAAATCGAGTGTCGTTACCACAAGTGCTTATTTATTTGCCGAAAAAAAAAATATATATCTATATATATAAAAATGAAACCCGTTTTCCATTGTCACGACATAGCATGAAAACGGCTTGACCGATTTGGCTGATTTTTTTTTTGTAGTTTTCTAATACTCTGTACAAGGTTCTTACGGAAAAAAATATTAAGAAAATCTCTCAGAAAGATTGAAAAATATACATTTAATTTTGCATATTTAAAAAAAAGCGCGTTACGAATGTCAGCTATACAAAATAAAGTAGTGCATCAAATTTACGCTAAGGCGGTACGAAGTTCGCCGGGTCAGCTAGTAAAATATAAAAATTAAAATTTCCTTTTACTGGTATTTTTTATAGGCTTGGTTACGGATATGGAGTTGAAAATTTAATTTCATAAGAATTCTAAATACCCACATAGGTACTTAGAATTATGCTTATTAAAAAGCTGAAGAGTTTGTTCGTTTGTTTGAACACGGTAGTCTCAGGAACTACTGAATTGAAAAAACCTTTTTGGGTAGCCCATTTATCGAGGAAGGCTTTAAGCTATATAACATCACGCTACGACCAATAGGAGCGGACCAGCAAAGAAAAATGTTGCAAAAACGGGGAAAATTGACGCATACGAAGTTGCGCGGGTCAGCTAGTACACTATAGCTGTATGGCGAGACAAAATCAGATTTTTGTCAGTCTGGGGTCCGGGTGGTTCCTGATATGAGATTAACAGAGCTTAATAGTTACAAGGTGTATTTATTTATTTATTAATCACACTAATAATAGAAAGGCGAAAGTTTGTGAGTATGTGAGTGTGTATGTTTGTTACTTCTTCACGGCTAAACGGCTAGAGCGATTTTAATAAAATTTGGTATGGAGTTAGCTGACATTGTGGATTAACACATAGGCTAATAAACCGCGGGTAACACCGCGGGGCACAGCTAGTGTTACATAAATAGCACGGTTAAATTTTTTTTTTTTTAATCGACCACTCATTAAAATAAAAGCCATCGATCTTAGTACCTCCATTACATCTCATCTTAGTGCATTCCATGAGAGTGAATCCATAGATAGTGCCATGTGCCATGTCACTTGTATCCCTATACTCCGCTCACTGCCACTTGTACACTATACTATTTAGGTACCTACAGTTTAGAACTTTAGATGAAAATTGCCATCCAAGGAGATACGTACTTAGAAAAACTCTAGCTACAGTTAATACTTTGACTGGCCTGTTGGTCTAGTGGTTAGGGACCCTGACTGCTAAACCGGAGATCGTGGATTCGATCCCCACCCAGGATAAAGCTTTGTGTGATGAGCACGGTGGTTTATTCTGTGTCTTAGTCTTATTTATCTATAATATGTATGTATTTAGAAATGTAGGTATAAGTGTGTATCAGTTGTCTGGTTTCCACAGTACAAGCTCTGCTTAGTTTAGGATCAGATGGCGTTGTGTAAATTATCTCAAGATATAGATCAGATGGCATTGTGTAAATTATATAATACTAGCTGTCCCGCGCAACTTCGTATGCGTAAATTTTCCCCGTTTTTGCAACATTTCTCGTCGCTGCTCCGCTCCTATTAGTTGTAGCGCGATGTTATATAGCCTATAGCCTTCCTCGATAAATGGGCTATCCAACAAAAAAAGAATTATTAATATCGGTCCAGTACTTTTTGAGTTTATTTGTTACATACAAAAATACAAATCTTTCCTCTTTATAATATTAGTGTAGATTTTATATTTTTTTAAATACTTAATTGACATGCTAAATAACGAAAGACCCGACTAAAATTAAATAAATATATCCTTTGTCACTCTCACAAATGGTACGAATCCAACGACATCTCTCATGGAAACCTAAGGAAGGACGGTATGCCAATTCCGTCCTTTCTTCGGGCGTAGTCGGGCAAAAACACATATCAGTTTTCATAAAGATGGTTTTTATTATTATTTTTCTCTACATACTTGCATACATTACCTAATCTAAGTGTTAAATTCTTTTTGACATTACCTACGTATTTTTCTTTTACTATTGATGTGGGATTATGGTCCCCCAGATTACTAGCAATCCTGTTAACCTAAGCTCAATCGCTTGTGTCAGGAGTGGGTTTACGTCGGTAGTATGTATAATGGGTATGATTCGAACCCGCGACCTCACTTGCGAGACTGATGCCTTAGCCTCTTTCTTCTTAAGCTACCGATAATAAATAATATTAAAGAATTTGTTTTTATGACATATTGTGATCCGAGAGCAAGAATTGCTAATTAATTCGCAGTTCTTTTCAGGCTCAATCGGACTATGGCATGTGGTTCTAATTTAGCTTTCAAATTCGTGCCGAACACACAAACATTGCAAGTTAAATAAAAGCTTGTAGAATCCCAAAATCTCCGACAATGTTATTTGTTTTTTGATTCGATATTCGGCCTACATCAGTTTAGAACAACAATACCGCATAGGTACCTAAGTATCTAGCTATAAATGGTTTATTTCTCACCTTGGTAGGTTAGGTACCAGTTTGAACTCTACATACCTAACTGTTGCGTACTTGCATCTGTGAGAAGAAGCACTTATAGATTTGCAGTTAACAAGAATTCAATTGAGAAGTCTTGTCTTGTCAATTTTAAGAATAAATAACCGTCTTCAAGATAAATATTAAGTGTTGTATAATAAAGCGAAAAGCAAATTTATATATTTATAATAAAGCAAATTTCACTGAATTAGTACTTCTATGTTTAGTCTATTCATAGCTCCGTTATTTTATAATCTAGGACAACGTTCTAAGTAGGTATATTATATACTAAAACCTTCACAGAAAAATATCCAGTTGAATTGATGTAAAATCCCCCGTCCAAGTAGGATTAGTATCTAGTTTTCGGAGAATATAGCAACATACATTCACAGTATTCACACATATAAGTCAAATACAGAACCAACTCTTTTGAAGTCGGTTAAAAATTAACCCAGTCATTTATTATTCACTAGCTGTGCCCGCGACTTCGTTCGCGTGGAAGTTGGGTTTATATTAAGGTAGTTTATGTTACAATTTAACTTCTGTGTAAAACATATTGGAAACATGCTCCACAATGCTCTGTGGCATCTATGGATATTAGGGCCTAGCTCTAATCAGGGCCCGACCTATGGCAAGGCAAGCCAAGCAAATGCCCAGTGCAGCAAAATGAAGGGCGACAAAGTTTATGGCGCCAGACGGTTAGAAGACAAATTATAATAGTAAGTATTTTACCAAAATGATTTGCATCACATCAAATATTACTATTATCGGTTTCGGGTTAAATGAAGCCCGAAACCGCCCAAGTACTCGCGCGAAATAGGGCTAGTGTGAGATAAGTTTTTAATAAAATATTCTGGTTTTAAAACATTGCATTCCCGCGGTACTGTGATGCGAGTTCTAACAAACAGACAACATTCAAACGTTTCTAAAAGATATACTGAATTAGTATATCTTTTAGAAACGTTTAGTTTAAATACTAAACTACTGTCGTAGCCGAGGATAGAACAAAGTGGCGTGCAATTAGAGAGGCCTATGTCCAGCAGTGGACTGCGATAGGCTGATGATGATAATGATGAACCTGTCGTTAATTAAGAACATCATAAATTCATATCCGTAAATAATATATATATAATACATAATCGTAAGAATTTCAGATTTATTTTTTAAATCAATTTACCTGATTCTGTTTAATTTGTATTTAAACGCCATCTATTTTCAAAACTGGATAAGTTTATTTTAATACTTGATGACTTTAAATTAAATTATACTTAAACTATCATGCATATTAAACGTAGGTAAGCAAGGTATTTAACCTAAACGCGATTAAGACCCGTAATATATATATTCATAATAGTTGTGCCCGCGACTTCGTTCGCGTGAAAGTTGGGTTTAAATTAAGGTAGTTTAGGTAACGAAATAACTTCTGTGTAAATATGTTGGAAACAGTCCTGTTGACTAAATACTTACTAAATAAAAATCGATCTGTTCTATTCTTTTAGATAGTTAGTTTGGTGTGCGGCTTAAGAAGTGGGTTTTCTGTTGTTTTTGTTTCATTCTTTCAACGTTATACCTACTTATTACCTAATAATTTTTAATAGAATTTGTACGAAAATGTTGTTACTTCTCATGTGATCGTAAACTTGTAAAGCCTAAGTACTTAACTGTGATAGTTTTCCTTATAATTTTAGTATTTATACTACTACCCTGAATTTTTTCACATACCCAACATCAACCATTTAGCTGGCAGGGGGACACTTGACTCTAACAAAAATGTTCACTATAAAGCCTAATATTATACCTACACAAAGGAATCCTTAAATCTAAAAATAGTCTTCACAAACCCTAAACGCTTTTTAAAAGACCTATCTAATGATACCACACACGATGGGGTAGGTAGGTGAGAAAAAAATCACATCCCCACTTTACATATAAGAGAGGTACCCTTAAAAAAATAATGATTTTAAGATTTTGTTCTTTCACTTTATCGGCGTTAGTAATTTATTCATGCAAAAGTTGCAACCTTCAAGCACTATAAAACAGTCTCTGAGCTAAGCTGCGGACGGACGGCCATAAGGGAACTATAAGGGTTCTGTTTTGTCATTTTGGCTAAAAATGGGGTGTATTTCATATAGTGTTACAACGCAATACTAATAATAAAACTGCTGTAACACTTTAGTAAGCAAACACAGAGCGTGTCATGTGTGTCATGCCCGCGAAAATGTCAGATATCCCTAAAGGTACGGTTGACAAACAACGACCCCCCTCCTCCCGTCACCCCTCCTACTGACACTTGAACGATGTTGAGCCATTCATTATCGTTGAATTGATGAACACGTAATCTCCAACCATAACCCCAAAACATGATCCTCGATGCACCTGTGTGATGCGTGGTCAAACAAACGGACAGACAGACAAACATTTCTAAAAATCATAGCAATGTGTTTCTTTTTAAAACTTCTTTTACTAAGTATAGAACATTATTGAATACAACGCCATCTACTTTCAAGAATGTTGCCGTTGTTTTGTTGTTCACAATTTGATTTCATAGATGGCGCTACATGTACTTTTTTTACGTGTGTAATGTCTTTTTTTTTAGACGAACACATAATTACTGGAAAATGTCGAATACTTTTTAATTATAATGTAATATTGTTTTTCATTTCTACTACGATTAATTCATTACTCTCAGCAGTGCATGCAATACCTATAATTAATTGCATAATTTACTTGATTTTTAATATAAAAAATAATAACCAAAGTAAATAAGTTACCTACGGTCGAAAAAATAACTAAAACATTGAGAAAAATATTAAAAAAGGATAAAGACAATTTAAATAAATACAAAAAGAACATATTCAGACATCAGATTCGAGCCTGGGACTTCGTCGTTAAAGTCCGCTAGCATAGCTTCGAGGCTATACTGTTCGCTACTTAACACGTCAAAATAACTGTTCTTATGAAACTTAAAAATGTTGTGTTTAGCTCCTTTTAGTTTTAGCGTGAAGTTATGCATTCCACGGGTTACAATTATAGATAATGTCTAATTGTGGAAATTTTTGTGATAAACCATTATGGTGCGACAAAAAATACGTTGCTACTCGTTCCCCATAGACGTTAGCGTAATGATTCATAGTGTAAATAATGTCCTATAGTATTTACTATAAAACTGCAAATTTTCATAAAGATCCGTCAAGTAGTTACTGTTATATAACGAAAAATAGCTACAGACATTATCCCTTACTGCTTAGCTCCTATGGGAAAAAGCGTGATAATTTATAGCCTAAATGTTAATCTGCATCTATTAGATTGCACGTGCAAAATTTTAACCGAATCTGTACGGTAGTTTTTGCGTGATGCGTGTTCAAACAAACAGACAGACAGACAGACAGACAGACATTTCTAAAAATGCAGCGAAGTGTTTAAATACTCTTTTCGAACATTTCCTAATATTTTTTTTCACTAAGTTCGGCCATGTACAGACACGTGAAATTTACAGTTTTATTATATGTATAGATATAGATTGAACATGTAGGGTTTGTTCCTTACCAGTTAGCTACATCCATTTAAACATATATTATTTATGTATAGGGTATATAGGTAGTAACTACCTCACTTACCAGAAAAAACACTGCTGCAATTACTGGGTAGGTAGGTACCTATACCTCATCATCATCATCATCATTAGCCTATCGCAGTCCACTGCTGGACATAGGCCTCTCCAATTGCATAATTGGTGCCTATACAGGTTGTCCAATTATGCCACACGGAGGGAAAGTACCTACCTTAAATATATACAAATAGATAGAACATTTGACTGAAAGAAGACATAATTTTTATTTTAAAATAATTCGAACTGCATTCACAGTTTTGTAAATAATCCACTGTCTTAATCGGAAATGGAATCCGCCTAATATGAAAAAGCACCATTCTGTATTTTTATGACAAAAATCCATAGGGTCAGTCATAGGGAATATTTTTTCTAATTAACATAGTCCCCCCCTCCATCCTGAGTTCGCGTATGTTACAAAAGGACACCTCGTCATAATAAAACAACCGTATAATTGGAAATAAATCCACGTTGACCGCATTCGTCTCAGAGATAGCTTCGATATAAAATATGCATCTTTCCCTACAAGGCAACCTCTAATTCAACCGAGAGATAACGTAGACAGCTTCACGGAACTGAATCGTGACTTTAAACTTATTATCCGAGTCAAAGTACACAGAACATAACGTATTGTAGGCAGATTTGGTGCGAAAGTAACGGTGAGTAGTTGGCGGCGCGGGCGCAGTGCCCATCCGACAATCGTACCTGCAAGCAAACGATCTCTGCAACCGACAACGGTACTGTGTAATGTTATCTTTAATCACTTCCAAATCTTCACGCGAACCGTGTCCAAAGATTGCTTTATACTTTGTTTTATTCCAGTGTGTTATAACATTATAAATCGGGTTTATAATACCTACCTATCTAATCTGTTCACTTACGGATTACACCTAACCCATTCATTTTGTTTTATTAACTTTGTACCTACAAGTAGGTTGGTAATCAGTATAATATATTAAACAAATATGAGAAATAAATATCACATTTGGTCTCGTACAGCACATCCGAGAGAAAGCTACAATTTTAAAGCTTTACCATTTGACAGTCAAAAGCGAGCGGAAGGCGAGGATGTCGGCGAAGGCGAGGGTGTTTTGGCTTCGCGCATACTAAATCCATACATTTATCAAAGCCTTGTTAGTAAATTCTGTCGCGCGAGAAACGAAGCGATCATAACGAGATAGCGCTATGGTCACTTCGCTTCGATGTCATTTCATTAAAACAGACTACGAAACGCTTTACATCGGATGTTTCATCGTTGAACTCTTGGATGTAAGGATGTTGAACATTAAGCGAATCGCCCCCAGATTTGTCATTAGCAGAGAGCTTAGAACCTTAAAACACCATTCGTTTCGGTTATCTTTTGTATTGTAGAAACTTTATTTTATCAAGCCCAGGGGCAATCAACCCCCTCCCCCCCAGACTCAAATAAACGACTACGACACTGCACCGGTGTTTTTTGACAGCTGTGGTGGCTAGTGTACCGGTGTTGAAACGCAGTCACCGTCATACAAGCGACTCACACTTAGCCGGTTGGTTGACATGTGAACCACGCCCCTGAAAAAAATTAGGGATTAAAAACAACATATTTTATTAATAATAATAGTCTTAGTTTAATTAACCGATGTCGGTTATGCCGGCCAATCTCATTAGAGATAACTACAAGTGTATGCGCAGACACAAGCCCACTCTCTATTTCCTCACTCTCATAGTCCGAAAGAAAGTAGTAGTTCCGTAGAGAAGGATTAGGCGCAGCACCGACAGTTTAACGTGGTGACGGCTAAAACGGTCACTCATCTATGGACTGACAGTGGTAAGGGTAACGTTGCTTAGCCTCGCAGATATCTCGTTCAGCTCGATCGCCACGGAGTCAGAGACCCTTCTTTTACCTATATTATTACTGGTATAAATAACTGAGTTCAAAGTATATTTATTATGTAGTTACTTATGTAAGTACTTCGGGAACCCTCATACACACATACACTCATATCACGCTCTCGTACACACTCTTTGTCTTACACTTTGCTCTGTAATTTAATTTTTAACTATGTACAGGCACAGATAATATAATACTATACTAGTATATTGCACATGTCATCTCTGATTCCTATATTGTTTAATCTCTAATGAGAGAGCGTGGAGATTCTGTCACGCAGGTTTCGTACCTAGTACAAACTCCAGCTCTCACTAAAGTTTAAGGTCTGTATTATTTGCCATATAAGAAACCAAAAACCTTTCTCGGGACTTCTTTTAATCTTCGCCTTCTATTCAGATAAGAAACTTTAATAACATTTTTGTGTACCCACTGACGAAAGTTACTATAGATTACTTTCTAGACAGGGAAATTCAATATCTAAGCATGAAGTAGGTTACTATAGGTACGTAGATAAGTACCTAAGTACCTATAGTAATAGTAAGTGGATCGTGGGAGATAAGAGACCATCAATGCTCAGAGATCGGTGCAAGCTATAGCAAGGCATTTTGTTACAAGCTGCCCTCACCTACCTTTCTTGCCTAATGACTGGTCTCAATCACCTATCTACTGCTAACTGTCTGTTAAAATAAGTACCTAACTCTAATAACGAAACTAGAGGCGGATTGGCCTTAAGGCACAATAGGACTTGGGCCTAGGGCGGCTAGATTTTGGAGCAACCAATAGTGACAAAAAAAATATAACACAAGCGCAAATGTCCAGACCAACAATATTAAAAATATTCCATTTTTCAGCAGTTTATCATATTTTTTTTTTAAATCATTTCAAAATTAAAACAAATGAACAAACCGGGCAAGTGCATGCCGGTCACGCGCTATGTAGGGTTCCGTAGCTAACCAGCACAATATTGCGGTCAGAAGAAGTCAGTTTTCTGTTGTTTTTGTTTCATACTACATAGTACTAACAACATTACCGATATAAATATTTTTCAATGGAATTTCTACGAAAATTTTGTTACTTTTCACTTGGTCTGCTGTTAGTCGTAAACTTGTAAAGCCTACTTAGCTGTGATAGTTTTCCTTTTAATTTCATTATACATTAACAACCCTGAATTTTACCACATCTCCAAAAACACAACCATTTAGCTGGCAATTTTGTTGGGACACTTAACTCTAACAAAAATTATCACTATATTTTTATATTTTATTTGAGAAAAACTATTTATTCTACCACTTTGTCGGCGTAACTAAAACCATGACAAATTACAGCTTTCTAATACTAAGAGTCCCTGTGCTAACCTGAGGAGAGACAGACGGTCATACCGACACTATAAGGGTTCCATTTTGACTACGGAACCCTAAAAAGAGTCATGACATTTTGCGTCAGTTATTAATTTATATAAATATCTGCCTTTATATTAAAAAAAGCAATTATTGTATACCTACATAAATATTGTAAGATAGGTGATACTATTGTGGCGAGAAAATAAATTTATTATATACACTCTTTAATTGACAAAGATTATGCACGGTGTACCTTGGATATCTAAGCTTTTGTATAGCGGCACGTATTGTGGGGCTTAGAGTTTATTACGAAAGTCAATTAGGTAAAACATAGTGTCACTGAAAGGAAAGTCAAAGTTTTCCCCTGACAGTGTGCGAAGTAGAAACAATGAGACTTAGGGAAACAGAGCGTTCGTGTGCGGTAGCGCGTTGTAAAAGTAACAGCACGAATACTCGGAGTGAAACTCGCCTGAACTGATTGTGCGCCGGCGCAGCCACCGGAGACACCACCGTGCCTCCAGCCACTGCGCTGACGATGCGAACGTCACATTCCACCGTTATGAACAATTATTTAACTGATCTTCACTTGTTCATTCACTTGATGATTCAATGTAAATATTCACTTAAGCTATTTTGTAATGCGTTTAAACCAGTTTCTAAGTGCTGTAGAGCGATTACTAGGCCAAGTTATGCCTATGATAGTAATGTGAGAAGAATTTTGTAAAACTTATTAGGTTGTAAGTATTTAAATAAATTGTTGCAAAACATTACACGTTAACGAATATTATGATGATTACTTATTAATGTTATGTCGTGTGTGTAATCGCAAAGATTATCTATTAAAACTAAGTTAATCGAAGTCATTAGTCAACAAATATGTCTACAGTCAATGAATCTTAAAGCGAGAAAATCGATACGTGATGGACGCTGTTCGTGGAATAAAAAAACTAAAGTGAAGATACATCATATTTCAATTTTAATTGATTAAAGCGATTATAAAGCAGTTTTTCTCTATTGTAAGATGCGATTATAATTGCATTGTTTCTTTATTATCGTGACAAAGACACTTTCTGTGCGGTGACTATTATACCAGATTAATTGTACGGTAACCCTAAATTATCTAATAGGCATTCTATCATGAATAGCTGATACACATTATGATTATGATACACGATGTAAGTAGTGTTGCATTTGCGACTTGTGATGCGTGCATATATTTGTAACACTTTCGTTTTAAAAAAAACTATGCATTCTCGGCACACTTAAGAAGTAACAATCAAAATGAACATTTAAATGTTTTCATCGGCAATGATAGGCTAGTGATAGTAATAAAATGGAAAACCAGGAATCCTTTCATCTGGCTGTATATAAATTTAAAGACGAGCAATGTCTGAATTTTCATCACAGTGTTAATGTATAAACATTGGAATCTATACAAATATTATATATGCGAAAGTTTGGATGTGTGGATGTTTGATAATCAATCAAGCCACAACGGGTAAACAAATATGGACGAAATTTATATAGCCTATGTGCTCATAGGCTACTTTGTATCCCAAAAAAATGTTCCCGTGGGAATCATTTGCTTTTCAAAATTTTCATGCGAACGAAGCCACGGGCAATAGCTTATTTTATACATTAGATAGTAAAAATTTGATGTATGTATATATTTTTTTTTTTTTCTATTTACACGATAAATAATTTATCACATAAGAGATATCTATTTATTTATTTTATCACGTATCACAATAGGGACTCCTTTTTTTTCTTTCCATAACTGCAACATGGCAATCTGTGTCTAACACAATGAGCCACCCTTGTGTTGTGCGTATCGTGGTGTTATTTATGTTTTTTTTAACTTAAAGAAGGTCAAGAGCATTCTTCTATAGTATAACTATATGTATTTATTTATATCTGCTTGTCAGAGAGCAGATACTGTGTCTTCTAAGTCTCGTATGTCTCACACTTCCTTCTTCGAGTATTGATGCCAGCTCATTGGTATGAGTTGATAACCTTTATTGGTAATTTCTGCTGAAGTTTGCCATTTCCAGGTTCATTTAAGTGTATTTATTACTTATGTAATATTTTACTTATGAACCTTTTCAGGATTTCGATGTTGCTGTAGCTCGCTGTACCCCAAAAGCTGTATGTCATAGGTGCATACGGGTTTTAGGATACCTTTGTAACACATTTGCTCCTAAAGGGTCTCTTATTTCACCAATTTCAATAACGTAATGTATCTCATTACGTACTTGTGCGATAATGTAATGTAAAACGCACGATTTATCAAGATGCTCCGTCTAAAACGAACAGTACTTTTTAAAATCTTAGCAAAGAGTTTTTATGTCAGAAAAGTGGTCAACATTATAAGAATAAAATTATCTTTGGGCTAAAAAATATATTAAATAAACATATATTTCTATAATTTAATTAATTTTGACCACAAATTACAACCATTTATCTGTAGCTAAACACAAAAATATTAATTTACTTTATTAGTAATACTGGCTGTTTTTGTGCCTTTGCCTTAAAAAAAGCGCTGATGCGCGCGCTAATTTGTGAACAAGTAAAAATTATTCCGCGCGCTTTTTCTTTTGGCTGTATTGTTTTTTATTTATTTCCTCGTAAATATGTTATAAAACGTCATATGACATACGTGCGCTTTGTTAATTATATTTGTTAATTATAGCCTCTGCTTTTTTGTAGCCCTCGCCTACGGTTCGGGCTAGCAATATCACCTCGGCTGTAATTTTCAACTTACCGCACTTTTATCATAATGTACTATTAAATTGAAGTAATTTTTATAGGCATTTCTTTGGGTTCGATTCCTGAGTCTGGACTTCAAATTTTTCTATCTTTCAAAAATGCAATTATTGTATTTGTACTATTATATATTACTAGTTTACTAGTTCTATTATTTTAAAGACTTAGGTTTCGGTATGATTATTATTTGCGCGATCTTCCACTGAGCGGGGTAGGTAGAGAAACAAGATTTTTCAATAGAATTTGTACGAAAATTTTGTTACTTCTCATTTGATCAGCTGTTACTGTAAAGTCTTCTTAACTGTGATAGTTTTCCTTTTAATTTCACTATACATATATACTACTACCGCGATTTTTTTTATACCCAAAATCAACCATTTAGCTGGCGGGGGTGGGGGGGGGTTAGGGGGGCACTTGACTATAACAAAATTTGCACAAGCTTAATATTTTACAAACGGATCTCTTAAAAATTGTCTTCCCAGCCCCAAAATGTTTTTAAAAGACCTATCTAATAATACCCCACACGATGGAGTAGGTGCAACAACGTCTATAATAAAAATAAAATAGCTTCCTACTCCTACCTACCTTTCCATTGCATGGATACACCATGCAATCTAATCCAATTACAGCCTCCTAGCACTAACAGTCTCTGAGCAAAGGTGCGGACGGACGGACGAAGCTATAAGGGTTCCGTTTTGTCATTTTGCTACGGAACCCTAAAAACTGGCCTCTAGTGGTTAGTGAGTCTGACTGCTAAGCCGGAGGTTTATCCTAGATTACACAAAGATTTATCCTAGGGGGGATCAAACCCACGTTGGATAAATCTTTGTGTGATGAACACGATGGTTTATTCTCTACCCATTTAAGTATTTAGAAAGAGATATAAAAGTATGTTAATCAGTTTTTAAGAACAAGCACTGCTTAGTTTGGGATCAAATGATGTTGTGAGTTGTCCTAAGATATTATTATTATTATTAAATGTTGTTCTCCGTTAAATAAAAAGTAGAGACAGTCTCTTAAAAGTTAAAATGCATTTTATACTTACAACCTAAATACGTAGGTACGTAAGTACTAAACGTAAAAAAGACATAAGAACAAACTCAGCCAGCACGCAAGTATAAAATATGCAGAGGTCACCACAGGTGATGGCATTCCATTCCATAGGTTTTGCCATTCTTACTATCCTGTTAAAGGACTTTGTTATAAAGTGCCTACTATATCGTGCAAAGTGGAATACTTATTAAATATTTTTTAAAGTTAGGCGGGATTTACGTTTGCATTTTCATATTTAAAGACAGTTGTATTTCATTTTCATATTGTAGTACGTAACCTTACTTTTGTTACATATAAACAACTTTAGATATTTGTAGCAGGAGCCTATTTACTAACCGAGATCCAGTGGCGGCTTGGATTGTCATTTGGAGGGGGGGGGGGGGAGGGCTAGGAAGCTATTTTATTTTTATTATAGACGTTGTTGCACCACTTACACGAATGGAATGGGTGAATGGTGAAAGAATTTGGTTGGGGCTTGGTAGCTTCCCCTTTTAACGTTGGTAACACTAATGATAGTCAGTCGGGGTTACAAGGGGGTGGGGGCAACAGGGGCAATTCCTCCCCCCCCCCCCCAGACTTATCTTTTTGTGGGAAATGTGAGAATTTTTACACTGGATTAGAGTGTTCAGGGAGGCAATTGCCCCCACTCGGTGGTGGTGGGTGGTGTACCGGTGTTGGATCAAATGCACCCCTTCCCATCATGCGAGTTTACAGTTGACACATCGGTCCTTTTTGCAATTTCGGGGAAGGGGTTCAATTCTCTGGGAACGCCCATGCCAACTCCCGCACTAGGTTGACAAGCTGTCGCGAGGGACACAAATCACGGACACAAATATACACACAGACTCGGAACAACAATTTGTGAAGCACACAAAGTGGTGTCCCGCTGGTGGAAATCGCACCCACAACCTCGTTCGCAGCTGTCGTACGCACTCCCACTACATCACCCAGCCAGCATTGTTGTGTGTCAGTACTTCTACCATTCAATCTAAATATACCTATATGAATCATTTACGCTTTCCCTTACAAGACGAGCAGAAATCACGAGTCACAATAACATGATACGCACGACACAATAATAATAACAAATTGCTGGCTTCATGCCTTCCACCATTGCTTATACTCGTACCTACTGCTTATGCTTAGTAAACTAAATTATATTGTAGGTACTTATTATTATGACACAGAACACTCAAGATTATCCCACACTTAATACACGAGGCGGTAGCCTAATGGTTTAGGCATTGGACTCGCAATCGTCGAGGGTTAGATTCCTACCCAATAGGTGCTACCAAAGTAAACCCACTCCTAACACAAGCTATTGTTTGCTTAGCTGGAAGGATTAACAAGATTATTAATAATAATATCTTAGGACAACTCGCACAACGTCATTTGATCCCAAACTAAGCAAGCTTGTACTGTGGTAACCAGACAACTACATATATACATATTATAGATAAATAAAATTACACCCACACACAGAATAAACCATCGTGCTCATCACACAGTTCTTTTCTTTTCTTTCTTTTTTTCTTTTTTCCCCAGGATAAAACTTTATGTGATAAGCACGATGGTATACCTATTCTGTGTCTGGGTGTTATTTATCTACAATATGTATGTATTTAGAAATATATAAGTATGTTTATCAGTTGTCTGGTTTCCAATACAAGCTCTGCTTGGGATCAGATAGCGTTGTGTGAATTGTCCCAAGATATATTATTATAGTTACCTATTATAATTTTTTATCAGACTCCCTACACCATCTTCAGCTATGATACCTATAGAAAAAATAAGTTGGTGTAAGTCATTCGTGATCACGTTCTCTACAGACTTAATGCAAGCGGTGAAGCGGGCTTAGGTACAGACTGCGAGCGTTGGCTTTTTCAATCTTAACGACCTAAAATAAAACGACAAAGAATACCAAATCGGTTAAGTTAGGACCCCTAGGACGAGGTGTAAAGCGACTGTCGAACCGGTTTGACTGGGCGATTTTTGTTAGGTAACCCATCGCAGAGTCGAAACGTCGCGACCCCAGTCGGAACGGATGTATTACTGTTTGACTGACGCGACGTTGCCTTTATTTGTTGCAGAGATACGAAGACAACCCCGGATGAGTCTGCAGCGAGACTCCGGCAGCTGACGGCCCCGGCGGCCTGATGGCGAGGGGAGCCGTGCGCGCGCTGCTCGTGACAGCGGCGCTCACCACCCTCGCGAGTGCTCAGGCCGCGCGCTTTGGCGACCGCCTTGCGCCGCGCGTGCCCGCCGCTTACGCGCCGCGCAACGCGCCCTCGGCCCAACACTACGCTGAAACTGAATATGAGGACGACGTTTACGAACAAGACTATGAGGAACAAAATCTTTCAGTCGAAGAAGAGGAAGAAGCCTCGGAGACGGCGCACGTCCCGCGCCGCCCTGCCCGCACCGAAGCACACAGGCTCGAGATGAGCACTGAATACTTCGTTATCCCAGAACGTAGTTCGTCATCATCGCCACCTTTGACGTCTACGACAGTTACACCGACGCCGAGACCGAACCGAACTCTCATAACAGCACCGACTCCGATAACGGTAGGAGCTCTTAGATCGGAGTCCTGGGCAGTGCCCATATTGGCGCTCGCTTGCGTGAGTATGGTGACGCTCGGTGCATTCGAGGCATTTGTGATATGGGGTGCAAGTCGCAAAGCTCCCAGTCAACGTCATCTATTGCTGGGTCAGACGTTACTATTCGGACTATTCTCCTGTGCAGCTACAGCTGCATTGTTCGCGACAACACCGACCGCGTTCACATGTGGAGCCGTCCGATTTGGGACGGGGGTGGCCTATGTAATCGTGTTCGCTTCCCTCCTCGTCAAGTGTGTTTTTCTACTGAGTTTGAACGGAGGAGTATATTTGCCGGCCGCGTACCAGGGACTGTTATTATTTTTTGCCGTTATGATACAAGTGGCGATTGGTGCTCAGTGGCTCGGTGGCTCACCCCCGCGTGTGGCAAGCGGTGGGGCTCGGTGCGACGTGTACATGTCTGACTTCCTGTTGTCGTTGTGCTACGCGGCGTTTTTGATCGCTATAGTGTGCGGAGTGGCCCTACGTTCGCGCGGTATTCGCGATAATTACCGCGAAGCGACACACATCGCGGGAGCCGGCGGGGCCACAGCGGCCGTGTGGGTGTGCTGGGTGGCGGCGGCACTGGGCGCACCCGAGCGACACCGCGACGCTTGCGTGGCCGCCGGCTTGCTCGCCACGTGCGCGGTCGTGTTCGCACTCATGTTCGCACCGAAGGGTCGCCGACTAGCGGCGCTGGGCCGCGAGGGCAGATGGGACGCGGACCGCGACGAAGGCCTCAGCTCGCTGGGCGCCGGCGCCGGCTCCGGCTACTCGCCCTCGTTCTTCCACTTCAAGCCGGTGAAGTACGGCATGGTGTCGGCGGCGGCGGCCGTGCCGGCCCCGCCCCCCGTGCTCGACCGTAAGGAGCCGCCCGCTCAGCCAGCCGGTTAGTTAAGTATCTAACGTGCGCTACTAGTAAGAACTAGCGCTTTCGCACACAGATTGACTGCAGATCGCCACGTTTTTTCGCAGATTACGGAGCCCTGTTCGCGAACTCGCAGCACCCGCACTCACGCGTTTTGTACTCTCCGCCGCACTACACAATGCACCCTCTAATGCTAAACTATCACTACAATTACCCGCCCTATCCTTACCTTTTGCCACCAGGTAACTATTCATAATTCACACTCGCTTCATATACTTACAAAAATGCACTCTATACTTAATTGCCTAACGCTCCCATAACTTTGGTACACTTTGTAGTTTACCCTGAAGATCGTAATACGGACATAGGTTATTATTATGCAGTTAATTTTGAACAGATTAGTTTACAATGTTGCAATTGAAGCTAATACATTTCAAGTACCTACTGCCAGTAAATAAATATATTATTATTGAGTACTGTCCCGCGGAACTTCGTCTGCGTAAATTTTCCCGATTTTGCAACATTTCTCATTGCTACTCCGCTTCTATTGGTCGTAGCGTGATGTTATATACACTATAGCCTTCCTCGATAAATGAGCTATCCAACAGTGAAAGAATATTTCAATTCGGATTAGTATAGATAGATAATTGTACTTAGGTAGGGGAAGGTGGTACAAAATGATCCCCCTAAGGGAGAATAGTTGGAAAACGAGTGTTTGCAACGTTTTCATAAACTTAATATTTTTTAAACGTAGCTATTTAATCAAACTACAAATTGAGTGAGGGTTTAATGTCAATTAACAATTAGAAATATTTTTTTAAATTATGTTTGTAAACATCTACTAAAGGATCGTTTTGTACACCCCTATGTCCAAAATGATCCCCAGTGTGCGGGTGAAATGATCCTGGGATCATTTTACCCCAATATTAAAAATTGAAGTAAGAAATGAAACATTATATCATATTTTGGGTAGTTTTATTACAGATTCTGTTTGTATGTTAGGATTGAACGGCCATATTCCACATTTTTCAAATCCTTTGATAATATTTAAAGGGACAGACCCTTTTAAATATGCTTTTTTATGTAAATTATTGTAAAATTTGTAACAATCGGTTTATTAAAAGCTCGAGCTCGTGCAGCTGACGTTGATTCTGGGGCACGTAGAATATCCGGATGTCTTGTTCGAAATCCCCTTAGCCAGTCTTTGCCCGCTTTACGAGACGAAGTAGAAAACGGATGTTTAATTTTGTTGCTTTGAGCTACCTCATACGCAAACTTCAAGACTTCATCTACTGTTAAGTCGTACAGTTTCTTCATTTTCTTTAATGTGTTGTACAACTTCAGCTCCTGTTCATATGTAAATACTTTTCTTAAACTCCCCATCACTTTCGTGCCCCCCACAGCGTGAATGTTTCTTCCTTTCACTCTTCTTTTAAGTGCCATAAATGGAACTGAGAAACCTCTTTAACGGCATCTATGGCGTTAATCAGCTTTTTTAATTATATATGCTATGCAGCAAATTTTTAGCAACAAAAGAAAGATACGTTTTGAAGTATCATAGGTTAAGCCTATAATTCTATTAAACCAATTAGGTTTATGTATGGTAAAATCTTATGAAATGATTGAATACTTGAAATACATTTAAGATATGATTGTATACAAAATATCAAGTATTTTGTATACAATCATAATATAAATGTATTTCAAGTATTAAAAAAAAATCCTATATAAAAGATTATTAAAAGAACTTTTTTTTTACTAAAAAATATCTAACTGACTTCATTCACGGATTTGCTGGCATTTATGGCGGAGTATCGTTGTCTGTCTCTGAAAATCATCATAAGATCTTTACGAAATTAATATGGGACCATTAACTATAAACTTCTTTCGAACAAAAAAAGATAAGGTATATGACGCGAGTTATGCCCAATCATGCATTTGATAAAATTACAAACATCTGAGTTGAGAACCTCTTCCTTATTGGAGTCGGTTAATAAGTTGACTCAATACTATTGGAAGTAGCTAATCAGGGGTAAAATGATCCTGGGATCATTTTGTCCACCGTGTAATGGGATCGTTTTGCCCCAAATGCCTTAATAATGAAAAACTTCAAAACATAACCTATGCATGTAGAAAACTGTAATGAAAGACGGTTAATTATATTGCTATTGGGTAATAAAAGCTGAGACAAACACATCTGTTACATAATATGTACGTAGACTAAATCTACATAATGTCAAATAACGGCTTACTTTAGATGAAGCACAGTAATTTTGAGTAAATTTTCATAAAAATGTTCCCACTGCCAATGACGCCATGACACTCACAGAGGTTGCGCGGCTCGGCCACAGGAACCCAAAATGCATTTAAAATATCCCAGATGGCGTTATTAAGTGAGAAAAACAGCCTGGGATCGTTTTACCTCGAGGGATCATTTTGTACCACCTTCCCCTACCAATAATTTTTAAATTAATTTTAATGCAATACCTAAGTTCGCAGATTTCACTAGCTGTAGGCATTCATGCTTGAATGTATTTTTTTTTTGCCTGCCAGGCCCAATGTACCTGCCAGGTACCTGCTAGGATTAGGTTTAGGTACTACATAGGTATTTTCATTTTCTAAGAAGTTTCAAGTAATAACATAATATACAGCCATGTAAAACTTTATTGAAAATACATATAACATATCGATTTTAATACTAATAGTCGAATTCTCGGTGCAGGCGTGATGGTGCGTCCGGAGGAGGGCAACGTGTACACGAGCGTGGAGCCCACCTTCAGCAGCAACCCCAACGTGTACTTCCAGCGAACGGAACCGTTGCACGTCGGCATGATGTACTGAGCCCCTGACAAACCACAGTTCCCAACAAGAACACTGGCTTTTGCAGCGCGACACCCGCTTCACCCGCAGCGTCGACCGAGTCGGGCCACTAGTGACGTCACCACGACTATGTGCCCATACTGCCTACTGCTGCATTCACTAACACCACACACATGGTTCAATAGAATTTATACAATAAAAATAAAGAAAATTGTGGCAATAACGCAGATTAAAATAAAAAGAACATGATCATTCTATTACGTAAAAAAGTATAAAATTAAATTATTTTCTAGTCAAATTTATAAGAAACTATTTGAGTAAAAAGCAAAAAATAACGTCATTTCAGCAGCAGTCAACCCTAAGCTAAGTGTGAGAATAAATGAAGACTATTTTAGAACGACAGTTGTATGAACTATATGGTGAAAACAAAAGCTGTTTGTGATTTTAAACTATACTTAACCCACCCTGAAGAATATGAAGAACAGCTGTTAGATGTTAGAACTTGAAATTAAGTTATGTTTAAGGAAAAAAACGTAATCATAAGATTTCTTTTGCAAATTTGTAAATAAAACTAAAGACTGTTTATGGTTATTTTATTAAAATTAAATTATAAAATTATTCTATATTTATTAAAAAAAAAACACATAAATAACTGTGCAAAGTTCAGTATAGATGCCTCTTTAAAACTGAGAGACATTTATGCTCAACTTTTGTACCAATCATCACCAATCACTCACTATGTTGCCAGTCATTTTTATAGAACAAGAGTAGTTGTTGTCTATTTTTGCTGGTGGTATTTTGTTCTTATGTTTACTTGGTCCCAGTGGAGAGCAGAGCCAGAAGTCCTGAGGCGGCCGTGAGGGAGACAATGTAGTTACTGTGCTAGAGTCAAGGAAACTTTGAGCAAAATACAATATTAATATATTGATAGAATTTGGAAATCAAACAATTAAAATGCCTACACATTTATATTTAGGCATTTTATTGGTGTCAAATTGTTCTGTTGTTTACATCACTAACCACCACAAACATGTTTTATGTTTACATCTCTCACAATCACAAATGCAATAATTTTGTGATAGTATGAACTTGTGTGGTTCTCAATTTTTCGTTCCAAAACAACCTATGCCATTTTAACATTTATAAACTAAAGTAACAATCCCTTACTGCAAAAGGCAATAGGCAAGTACTATTATTATCAATCTACAACCACAAATCTGCAGATGATGTCTCATCTCAGACAATGTTTAAAAGGATACACAGTGGGTGTGAAAGTCCGGAGGAGGTAGAAACTGCTGAGGATGACGATGGTCAGGAACAAAGCATTGTTGTAGAAGATGGAGTAGGTGGTTGCTTCATAATCTGCAACTTCATTCTTCTTCCACAGGATCCTGAAAAAATATTCATAATCTGTCAGTCACAAATGGATTGTGAGAAAACTCGTAAAAATTTAAAAATATATGACAACCAGCAATTCATACTGAGCTTGCATTACAAAATGCGTAGGAACAGAAGGCTGGCTCCCTACGACAAGCGAATAGAGGCCGGCTCACATGCATACCTATGCATATGGGAATCATGATCAATCTGGACCTGTTGTTAATATCCGAGTCTATTGCACCTATGTGTTTTGATTTCATAGTGGATTTTAGCCAGGACACTGTGAGAAAACTGTATCTCTGCAGTGGGAATGATAAAATGGTGATTATGAAAGTGTGACTATAAAGTGATGAAAGCTATATTCTTTTATTACAGTTAGTTACATAAATGTCATTGAACTGGTACTGTTAATTAACAACTGCATTTACAGTAATTTATAGCTGCATTATGAATTAAAATTCATTTAAAAGCTGTAACAAATGATTAATTTGCATAAAATGAAATAATTCAAATATATTAGTTTTTACTGCTTTTTGTTGACTATGAATTATGAAAGCATAACACATTCAAAATGTATAATTGATTTGAGTAGTATTTCATACACAACTACGTGTTTGGAAATCATCTTTTATCACTTAAAACAAGATAATAACAAGATGATAACGAGAATATCTTCTCAATACATATGTGTAGTGTAGTATAATATAACTGTAGTATTGCACATTTATATAGAAAGAGGCAAGTGTCGTCTCATAATGATACATGAATTACCCAAGTTACAGAGACTTAAGACCTAATTAGAATACTTTAAGAAAGTTTAAACATATTAAATAAAAAAATCCTCTAGTCAATACTGATACTAATATCACATAAAAATATGATTACCTCTCATCCTTCTCCTTCCTGCTCATCTTCCTGTCGTCAGCCAGTTCACGGGCCATCTCGCGGGCAACGGCATCTTGTCTGCGGACGGCGACACGGTGCTTCAGTTGGAACTTGGTGTTACGGTACGCGAGCGCCAGCAACCAGGTGCTCGCAGTTGTTACCATCGCAAACCACGCGAGAGATGGGCTCACCTCTAGAGCATGCACCCTCCAGAACAACCCTGGAAATATGTTACAAACCAATATAACTTTCACACGTCTCTTTTTTCAATTTTATGTATAAAACATTATAATTAGTTGATAAAAGTAAATCAATTATGTCGAATCAAGTCACTTACAGATGGGAATAGCAGATACGATGAAGGCATTCCCGTAAAATAGGGCCGAGGATTTCGTCGAAACATTCCTGCTAAAGTCTTGAAGCAACAATTCCTCCTCTTTCGTGAAAGCTTTGTTTCCCTTGCTCGCCATATTTATATTTATAATAACTGACCAGCTAAACACTAACAGTTAACCTGGAGTACGTGCAAAAATAATCTTGAGTGGGAAACAGATAGTCGCAAATTATGCCACCGATTCAGCTGGCCTGTGTGCTGGCGAGCGAAAGTCAAACGTCAAATGACATGTAAGCAACGTGTCAAAAATATTGCCAGTAGAGAAAAAAAATGTGTTAGAGTGAATAATATGGAGTTAACTAGTTTATCGCTTAGATCATTTAAAATTCTCTAAGAGTTTATCGTTAGAAAAAAACCGGTTTATTGAAAAGGCAAATTTATTAGGTTTTCATTTACAATATGAGCCGCCAAGGAAAATAAGTTTTCTCAATCAATAATTATGCTTCCAATCATATATTCATCCTAATGTAGTTTAAAACATAAAAATATTAAATCAATAAGATAGTGGCTTGGAAGAGTAACCGGTTAAACAGAAAACTTAATAGGAAAATATTGCAGAATGAAACGCTAAAAGTTTCAAGTTGAACTTAGTTTGACAGTTGCTGTCAATTTTGAATTTGACATAATTTCAAAAATAAACGATTTATCGCCGCTATCCATTGATGTTGTTTGTGTTGATTTTGTGATACAAATCGCTAATAAATACTATTCCAAGAATATTTTATGTTTCAAAATGAGTCATTTTGAGTTTGCTATACCATTAAACAAGGATGAATTATTAGAATCTCATGCAGGACAGTACCATGTCGAGGATATCGTACAACCGCGCGTATTACTTTCAAAACTACAAGGTAAGCTAAGTTTTACATTTTTTCTCAATGTTTTCACTAAATGTTACATAGTTACGATTCTAATATTGGATAATTTCAGATGCAGCTCGCGCATATAACTCTGAGGGTGTTGAATATATCTTAGAACACTTCGATACATATTTTTCCATCATTGTACATGGTAACAAATTGGAATGGAATGTTATCAATAAAGGTAAATAATAAATTAAATTTACTACCCAACGAACTACTGCCGATGTGTAGAAAAACAAGTAGCATATATTTTCTCATATCCTATCATATCCTTTATAGGTTTTGACCATATAGTGCGAGCAGCCAAAAACTTATGCAATCATTATGAATTAGTGCTACAAGACAATGAGATAGATTCTGATGTTCGGATAAAGAATCTAAACATTCTAAAAATGATGATGTATTTGTTTACACAAATAATGAAGACTAAGGATACTAAATTAGCTGCTGATGTAAGTTTATATATTATTTATAAAATTGTCAGAAACTTGGTATACTCTACAAGACCCAGGTCCGGTCTTCGTGTCAAGTACTGCTCTCACCTTTGGGATAAATCTGCTAACTATCTACAGTTGGATCAATAAACCTTGACCGGATTGAAGTTAGCTTCTTATCACTTTCGCACATGTCATAGAGATGCAACCCTAAAATTACTCACGAAAGCAATTAATTATGTTTTATCATTTGAAAATACTAACAAAATTTCATTTCAAGAATATACAAATACCATATAAATGAGTTCATAAAAGTTTAAATTTAGAACAGTTACAGTAAATACATAAGACAGTAAAAAATAATTTCTTTACAAAAAATTGTACAAAAAGCATGAGTTAGTAATCACACATCTCTAATTCTCTTGGGCCCCTTGCTTCCTGTCCCCATTTACTACTAAAAATGCATCTGCACAACCACTTTTCGCCAAATTCAATCCGGTCAAGTTACATTGATCCTACTGTACTTGATGCCTTGGATAGGTTGCAGCAACGGGAAATCCGCATTATAGATGATACAGAGGTTTCTAATAAACTGGAACCTCTACAACTGCATAGAGATGTAGCAGTGCTAAGCGCCTTCTATAGACTTTACTACGGCGGATGCACCGAGAATCCCTCATACATTGTATGCATATGTATGTATATCAATAAGTCCTTTTGAAACAGTCTATATTCTCCCTTAAGCTAACTCTTCCCACTAAGCACAATGGTGTTACGAGTGCATTCACACCAGTAGTATAATGGTTAGGATTTGAACCCGCAACCTCACGATTTCGAGTCCATTACCTTAGCCATTAGGCTGCTGCCACTTTTAATGCATTAACAATTACAGGGTATTTTTAGAGGTATAATATTAATTATGGGTATCCCAAAATTTAATTTTAATGTCAACCCTTAAAAAAAAAATCTTTGTGAGTTATGGATTTTAACACACTTGTCAATATTTTGTCACAATATAATTATAGATGTTTATTATATAATTGTTAATGCTTTAAAAGCGGAGGTAGCCTAATGGCTAAGGCACAATTGTAAGGTTGTGGGTTCGAATCCTACCCATGTGAACACACTTCTAACACAAGCCATTGAGCTTAATCTGAGGGGTTACCACATTACTAACAATCTGGTTAACCCTATGTTACTAGGTCTCCATTAAAAAAATATATATTATGTAATAATTTCATCAAGGATGAAATTAGCTAATGTAATGTTACATTTATATAAACTTAAAATACATATTGGTTTATCATGCAACTTAAATAAAAAAACATATTGACAAAATCATTGAAATTATCATTATTTGTTCCATAATTTGGTGATCTAGAACTCCACTAAGCTCACACTGGGTAAGAAAGGCAAGAAGGCAACAGATGATGAAGAGTTTTGTGGATGGACTGAGTCTGACAAGCAAGCTGCACTAGTGGTACTGCATTTGTTACTACAGCAACCTTTATCTAAGCTTTGGGATCCACCATTGGCTGAGGATAACTTTGTTTCGTAAGTATTCATCTATGATATTAGGCTACAGATTATAAGCTTTTACTTACAGATGGAGGACTTGACAGAAGATTATCATGATTTGTGATAACAACTAACCTAACTTAACATCGATCTCCTTTTCAAATTTCATTAAGATTCATAAGACAGACAGACAGTCTTTCAGCAATAAATTATATTAGTATGGACTTAATATAACTTATTGCTAATAAATACATATATGTCTAAGTGCCAAGGTGCATGTATGAGCTATTAGTGGCTCAATCTTTGAATCAACATTATGGTAATCAATCATATGAACATGGATACCTTGAGTAAGGTAAAGTCCGCCAACCGATCTAATCATTTCCATTTCACCAATGCCACAGCATCTCTGACACTATAACCACACTAACACTTTGCACACATGACTATAAAAATAACGCCGTCTATCGGAAGACGTGTTGTCGCTACGACTGCTCGATTAAAACTGATCGAATGAGACTACTGCCCCACTACCGGTCAAATTAAAGTCACGCCATCTTGCGGCGGTCATGTTTAAATGAGTCAATAGACTTGCTATTTAATCAAAACAAATGTTAGGTCAACGGAAATCAATTAGCAATTTAATAAATCTCCAACATGTATTTAATTTGCAAACTGTTTTTCCAGAATGGTAGCAGAACCCTGCTACAAAGCACTTGAGGAACAAATAATAAAGAACAAGTCAATTAGAGAAACTGTGTTCCAAGTTATTGGTGTTCTTATCAAGAAATACAACCATGGCACATCAAGTCTTATCAAATTGGTGCAGGTCTGTATTTATTGTGACATAACAACTTCTGTCATCATAATTGCCACCATATCTTTGTTTATGGTGGCCAATCTAAAAGAGACTAGCTTAGTTCTCAGGAGATACACTAGTGCACAAGGATGTGCCTAATAATATACTAAATCCGAAATGGATGTGACATGTTGAATAACTAAGTTGTTTGGCAACCATTAACAAAAGAAAAAAACATCCATTTTGTTGCGTAGTGGAGTACACTACGCAACAAAATGGATGTGTTACGCAACAAATGGATGTATTCTCTCACTCTCATAGTCAGATGGGACAGATCTCTGACACTGCCAGATAAAGATTAGGTGCAGGATGGTTTATGTATTCTCTGTTGCACAAAGGAGGTTACATATTTAGAAAATAATCATCTATCTCTGAACCACCAGCAGTAATTATTATATGAACATTGCTGATCAGCTCAGCACTAGCTGTCCCACGCAGCTTCGTTTGCGTTAATTTTCCTCGTTTTTTGCAACATTACTCATTGCTGCTCAGGTCCTATTGGTTGTAGCTTAATGTTATATAGCCTATAGCCTTCCTCGATAAATGGGCTATCCAACAGTGAAAGAATTTTTCAATTCGGATCAGTAGTTCTTGAGATTACGGCGTTCAAACAATCAAACAAACTATTCAGCTTTATATAAAATATTAGTACAGATGATGAGATAAGCTGCAGCTGTATTTTTTTTAGCAGTCCATGTGAATATGACCTCCGAAGATTAATAAAACTTATTTCATTACAGGTTCTTCAAATGGTAGAACATGCTATTTCCCCTATATGTGCTGGAGTAGTACAGTTAACAAAAGATTTTGGTATTGGAACATTCGGACCACAAATGGTAAAACCAGAACTTTATTGAACATTAACCTTAACTATACCTAGGACTAGGAAGCGGCGGTAGTCTAATGGTTAAATCATCGGACACGCAATCGTGAATCAAATCATAACTATTATGCTACTGACGTGAACCCACTATTAACACAAGCTATCTAATTTAGCTGGAGGGGTTAACATAATTGCTAGTCATATGGGACCCAATGTCCATTGCTAGTTTATCATTAATAAAATATATAAATGTACTAGCGGCCCGTCCCGGCTTCGCACGGGTGGACATGGGATCCCTAATTTTTTTAGTAATTGCGACTATACTTAAAGATCTAAGCTATCCTATCTCTCAAGTTGGACCAAACTGCATATTGCGTACAAATAGAACGAAATCTGTTAAGCGGTTTAGGAGTCCATCGCGGACAAACATCGTGACAGGACATTTATATATATTAAGATTATTAAGATTCATACCACAAGGTCACCTTTATACAAACCTCACTCGAACAACGCACACACAGACATCATTTATGTACCACATATGTGTTTTATAAACCCTGTTTTCGGACATCCCCTTTTTATTGTAAAATTGGATAAATCTCATCATTTCATGAAGACCATCGACCATGTTTTATTTTTCTTACAAGGGCGTGAGAGGAGTTTTTACATAAGAACACAAAAATATGCAAAGTTATGGTTATACTTTGAAAAAGTGCGCGAAATGTGCAAATCCATACAACTATGAAGGTGCAAGAGAAATAAACTTTATAAAAATATTGTTTTTACGTAAATACATTTAACCGACTTCAATCAGGATTGATTTGCGGGCATTTATTGCGGAGTTTCGTTGTCTGTCTTCGAAAGTCATCACCAGGTCTTTACGAAATGTATAGGGAACCATTTCAGATTAAAACCTCTTTAAAAAAAAAATCAAAATTCGCCTTTAGATGGCGGAGTTATGCCCGAAAATACATAATAAAAAATTTGACGTATAAACCAAACCTCCTCCTTTTTGATGTCAGTTAAAAATAAAACTAAAGTTATTAAAAAAAACGTACCTAAGACATTTGTCCCACCAACGACGATGAGCGAGAAGCGAGTAGCGATCTATAGCTCAAGCAACATACAACAGATGTATTTTGTAGATCCCGTCCGTGTAAACAAAAGAGATGCAATATAGAGCGAGTTCTCGCCGGTAGCGTGAACACTCAGCGATCAACTAATAATATATTTTGTTTACACGGGATCTACATAAGTACGTGTCATGAGCGATAAAATCGCTACTCGCTACTCTTTTTCTCGCCGTTGGTCGGACAGGTGCCTACATATTGTTTAAGTTTATTCATTTTTCCATTAGATTCTTGCGTAATGAATATTAAACAAGTGGCGGGGGGGGGTTAGCCAATTCTTAGCTAAACCCCCCCCACTTGTTGTTGTGTGGGTACGTAATAAATGGATAGAGCTACTCAAGAATAAGTAGGTAAAGTTTACAGCTTAAAAAAGGAGAAACTAATATTTGGGCACATGATTTTAACTCGCTTTCAAATATAAACCAGTAGTAAAGTATTACTATATGCTATTGAATGAACCGTATCGCTATATTACAGGTGCGTGAAATAGCTGAAGCTTTGGCGTCGGCGGATGACGAGAATGTTGGTGCGGGCACCGAGCAGAGCGCGGCACGCAACTGTGGGGCGTTCTTATTAGAACTCACCAAAGAACTGCCTAAAGAGATGGCCAACGCTATTGCTACTATACAACCGTATCTTGAAAGTGATGAGGTTTGATGATTTGTTTTATTATTATTTTTATGTCTTTAAATTTAACACATTTTTCACTTTTCATTCTTAAAGTTTTTGCAGCCTGTTACCCACCGCCATTGTAGATGTTTATCATTGTAATAAAAAAACAGTCTCTGTGCTTTCTTCACTTCAAATAAACGCTTCATTTTTATAATACTAGCTTGTATTATATACTTACTGACAATACTTAACTGTCAGTTGTGTTTAAAAATATTTTTGTCGATGCTATTTAGACAGTGACAGCTACTCTTATAGCAGTCTAGGTTCAGAGGACTGGTACTTAACGTTACGTTAAGCGCTCCGTTATATCCACGTATTAGTACGATTTCCCTACACAAGTCAGCATCTCCATTGTACAAGTCGGCATTTCTGCATGTGCCGATGCCATGGGCGTATGTAAGGGAGGAAAGCGGGGTGGCATTTTTTTGGAAATAACACAACATAACACCAGCTTTCGAGAAACGCGAACATACATACACAGGTCAAATAGAGAAGCATTTTTTTGAAGGCGTTTACGTACTACAAATTACCCCACTTACATGGGGGCAAAACAAAAATACCCCCCCCCCCCTGTCTCGCGACGTATGGCATGTCGGGGGCCAGACCCCCCTTTGAAAAATAACCCTAGATACGCCAATGGCCGATGCATGGTGCATCAGACAGTCTCGCCCAAACCCCTGTATTGAACCACCGCCTGTTCTAAAATTTAATTATAAAACGTGGTGTCCAATTTAGTAATTTTCCAGGTAATATTATCCAAGACTTCGTACAACAGCTCGTCATCAGAACTTAGGGTTAACAGAGTCTTAAACGTTTGAGTATTCGGCCGTAAGATGTGTATGACTCTGCTACAAAATGTCGAGCATTTATGGCTCTACAAGACTTTTTCTTTGTGCACCAGTCGTACACACTCCGCATCAGCGTGCTGGGCATGATGTGCGAGGTGCTCAGCGTGGAGCTGAGCGGCGAGGGGCTCAGCGACGAGCAGCGCTCACTACGGGACGACTTCCTCGACGACCTGCATGAGCATATGCATGACTTGTCCGCATATGTGCGACATAAGGTATGCTAGTACAAGGTGTTAGTAACGTGAAAATAATCACCTAAGGGCGCATTCCCACTATATCGTGACGACAGATTATCGCGTCGTGGCTTGTGTATTTAAGTGGAGGTATTCACATATAGGACGATACGATTAACTGTCATCTACGACATTTTTGCAGTGACGACAGATTGTCAAAACGGCTATCACTACAAGCGTTATAATGGGAACAGCTAGAGACGACAGATGTCCAATGTTCATTTTATAAGAATACTAGCTCTCTCGGCGAACTTCATACCGCCTCTTATTTGTGAATCGGGTTCAATTTTGAATCCGAACCATTCTTGAATCTAATGGAACATACAAAAAAAAAATCGGTCGAGCCTTTTAGGAGGACTCAGTGACATACACAAGTACAGTAGAATTATATATATATAAAGATATATACAAAAAAATACCATGTTCATATTGTGTAGTGATAAAAACGGAGGGATTGTTCATGGGAAACGTGACTGCAGAATGTCTGAATGAGCGGAGGCGTATGGCAGAGAGGAGGAGTGTTACCTCAAATTTTAGAACCTAGTAGAGACCTAGTACAAATTTAAATCGAAAGCAATTCAATCGGTACATTCCCCCCAAATCGGAACAGGCAATATTGGCAAGTGCTGTCGAGAAGTCTGAATGAAGTGCAAATTATTTGTCATCCTATTCTAGGTGCTTCAATTCTGGTGTCGTCTTCAAAGAGAGAATTGTGTACCAGTCAGTCGACAGCGTACAGTACTGGAAAGAGCTATCGGAAGACTTAAAGATAAGGCCGCACTTGTTCGAAAAGCTGCTATTCAACTAGTTAAGGTAAACTGTTACAAACCAAGTACAGTTGGATCAACGTAACTAGGCCGGACTGAAGTAGGCGACAAGTGGTTGCGCAGATGCATTTTTTGGAAGTAAATGGTGACAGGAAGCGGGGGGCGGGGGCGGTAACTAAACCCAAGAGGATTAGAGATGCGATTAAGCATTACATTGTCATAATTAGTATTACTAATTCATGTTTTTTTGTGATTATTTTGGTAAAGAAATTGTTTTTCAAAGTTTCTTTATTATTTACTGTAACTGTTCTAAATTTAAACTTTTATGAACTCATTTAAATAGTGTTTTTATATTGTTGAATTAAAATGTTGTTAGTATTTTTAATCGATTATTCGTTTTCGTAAGTAATTTTAGGGTCGCATCTCTACGACATGCGCGAAAGTTATAAAAACCTAACTTCAATCCGGTCAAGATACGTTGATCGTACTGTATAAACGTGAAATTACACAGTACTAAATTTTTGTTAATATGTTTTTTTCTTTTTGTTTTTAGATATTTTTAGAATGTAATCCATTTTCTGCACAACTTAAGCTTGAATTACTTGAAGAACAATTAGAGACCGAACAAAAAATATTAGAAGGGCTACAGAAGAAGCTAAATCCAGGACCAGATGAAGAGCTTGTTAAAAAATGGGAGAAAATTGAAAGTGATGTTCTTAGTACTATCAATAAAAGTATGGATATACTTACACAAGACGAGCCTGAGTTATCACAAGCATCATTGGAGAACCTGTATGATTCAATACGTAAACATTTACGGGATAAGAATTATTATAAGGCTTATTTGATCGTGAAACATACAGAGAGGCAATATCCTGACGCTAAGTTGCTGAGATGTGACATGGAAAAAAGTGATCAGGTATCCAAATTTAGAACTGTTTTTAACTGCATCTTTAATGAAAATATGTTTTTACGAAACGCTTGGTTCTTATCAATAAATCATTACTGTAATATATTATACTACCTGTCCCGCGCAACTTAGTTTGAGTAAATTTTCCCCGTTTTTGCAACATTTCTCATTGTTGCTCCGCTCCTATTGGTCGTAGCGTGTTGTTATATAGCCTATAGCCTTCCTCGATAAATGGGCTATTCAACAGTGAAATATTTTTTAATTCGGATCAGTAGTTTCTGAGATTACCGTGTTCAAACAAAGTCAGCTTTATAATATTAGAACAGATAACAACCCGCGCAACTTCGTATGCGGCGTCAATTTTCCCCGTTTTTGCAACATTTTTCATTGATGCGCCGCTCCTATTGGTCATAGCGTGATGTTATATAGCGTATAGCCTTCGTCGATAAATGGGTTATCCAACAGTAAAAGATTTTTTTAATTCGAACTCATAGTTACGGAGATTATCGCGTTCAAACAAACAAACTCTTTAGCTTTATAATATTAGTATAGATTATTATTTTAAAAGGGTGGCCGGGGGTGGAAATCTGCAACGGGCTTACTTACTTACTTTGTTTCAAAATTCATGTTTTCAAACAATCAAAAATTTGGTTTTATGAAACAAAGATATTTATATTTATGTTTGACATAAATGTATTTTATTCTTTCAGATTGATTATTTCGTAGCACTACTTCGAAATATTTTCATTATACCAGACAGAAGGCAATCTATCTCGCTCACTCAGCAGTGCGAACAAGAGCTAGCGCTATACAAACGCGTAGAAGAAAAAGAAAACATAGTTGCATTTCTACAAGAATCTGTGATCTTCAGTCGTATGGTATCTGAAGCAGTACCTTTGGTAAACTCGTTGTTGATGTCTAAACAAGCTGGTGATGTCAGTGAGGCCATAGATTTCTTCACAACAGCACACCACTTTAATATAGAGTCGGCAAAAACAGGCGTAGCTAATATGCTGATGCTTGTTTGGTCGCCAGATCAGGTGAGTACTGTTAATAAAACTTTAAATGCTTAAACATAATTTGTGATACAAAAGTTGTTGAAAAATTATATGATGCTATTTAGGGGTCCGTAGCCAATATGGTAAAACGGAACCCTTATAGTTTCGCCATGTTGATCCGTCCGCAGCTTAGCTCTATACAGTTAGTGTTAGAAGGCTGTAATTTTACATGGATACACATATTACTTATGCCGAGAAAGTGAAAAAACAAAATTTTGAAAAAAATAAATAATCGCCTAATCGAAGTAATGTCTCGTACTTTCTATTTCAACAGTGTTTGTGTTTCAGACATGTTTAGGACTTGACGCGCGCTAAATACGCTACGTGTTCGAAGAAGCTAAAGCCTTCGTCAAACAGCGGGCGTCAAAACTCATTAACGTACTTTATATTTAAACAATACAACACAGCGCTATAGCGCGACGATATTTAAAATATGATTTTTGTTCGACAAAGATATTTGTGTATTTTCCTACACAATGCAGAAGAATAATATGTTCTTATAACCTTATTCTAAAAGATATCTTTATAACTATTTGTTATATTTAAAAGGATAAACGCGAAGCGGTAGAACGCGCATACCGCGACATGTACTTGGAGTGCGACAACAAGGTAGAACGCGCTCGAGCGTTCGCGATCGCTAAGAAGCTCGTCTCTCTCATGACGCATATCGACCGTGGCAGTGCACTCGCGCTCGAACACCTGGTTGACAAGTGGATGGAGAAAGGAGATATCACTCCTGCCATCATACAGGTAATTCTGTTATTATTATAAACTAGCATTTCAATACAAATACAATAATTGCATTTTTGAAAGATAGAAATTTTTTTGAAACCCAGACTCAGGAATCGAACCCGAGACTTCCGTAGCCAAACCGGGGCCAGAAGCGAACCACCTATCTGGACTATGTTACTAGATCTCAAATATTTCTATCCCTTGATGCTCGCGAGTTGGGCCCTCGCTGATTCCTGAGTCTGGGTTTCAAATTTTTCTATCTTTCAAAAATGCAATTATTGTATTTTTGTAAATTAATTGGCAAGAAATGCCTATAAAAATTACTAGCATTTCTAGTCTAGCTTTCGCCCGCGGCTCCGCCTGCGCTGCGTGAATGTCGGTTATCGCGATAAAAACTTTTTCTTTTCCCCTCTGTTTCTGTTCAGCGGTTTTGTTTGTTTGTTTTTACGGGGCTACAAAAAACCGCACTTACGCCCGGTCTCGATAACCTAACTATCGATGAATTTGGCTACTAGAGCTATATATTTGACATAAGCTACATACAAAATATATAATAATAATAATAATGCGGACAGCGCTAACTGATAAACATACTTATACATTTCTAAATACATATTATAGATAAATAACACCCAGACACAGAATAAACCATCGTGCTCATCACACAAAGTTTTATCCTGGGTGGGGATCGAACCCACGACCTCTTGCGTAGCAGTCGGACACACCCCCACCGCGCCCCAGAAATATGTCAAAATTGTACCTCTAGTAGCCAAATCCATCGATAGCTAGATTATTGAGACCGGCCGTTAGCCTCTTGATTGTTATTGTTAAATACTTATACTGTCAGTTCTGTCACTTCAGCCACCCAAGGCTTTGTGGCCAGCTCAGAGCGTTACACGCCTCCGGGAGCTGGTGCTCGGCTTCACTGTTGCATTCCAGAATAGGGATGTTGACTGTCAAGTCAAATCAGTTTCTTTTTATTAAATATCATATTGACAAGCTCTATAGAAATGTATATGGGAATGACAACCTGTGACGTGATAAGTTCCTATCTTCAAATCATTATATTTTTTCATATTCGTTTTCATGCTTTTAAATTCAAAAACATGTTAAATTGTAAAAGAACACTTATTTTCAATTCATTTTAAGATTACAATTATCTGATTAGTATAAAATAATTTAACTTTATTGTAGTCAACTACCCAATTACGTGCGTTTCTTCAAATTTCATGCATCGTCTGTAGAGCGGGCTGTCCGTCAACCCGATGGTGTGGTGGGGCTTGTTTAGAGGACAGGGGGCCGTAAGGATACCGACAACCTTGCGTAGCTTGTCCCTTTCGACTCTAATGAGGCTTAATGAGAATCTCCTTGAAGCTTCTGAAATCGCCTCTTTTGTTTGTCCGCAACCACTGTTATTTCTCCATTCCGCTACATGGCTATTTTCCGTTTTTTCCTTGATTTGAGCCAGTGGCAGAGGTAAAGTAAAAGCATTACTTAAACATTAAGTGTAAAAATGTAACCTTTCGAAAAACCTATAATTCAATTTATTTTTAACTTTAAATTTCGAGAAATTAAATTTCAAAAATAAAATCTTTAAATTTAATGAAATTACTAGCAACACGAACAATATTTGGTTGAGATGAATGGAATTCCGAAATGTAGAAGCGACTTTCCGGAATGATGACTTATCACAAAGTTGTCACAAAGAAAACAATAAAAATAAATATTGAAATTTGCATGGATTCGCAATAGTGAAATCACGGGTTCGAATCCTTATAGTTATAGTACTGATGTGACACACTCCTGGCAAACATTTTTTTTTCTTTCAAACAATATTCTAGTATTGTCACACTTATTAGAATTCATTCATACCATTTCAATAGGATATTACCGTCATTATTCAAATATTTTTAATTAGTTTTATAAGTACACTATTTTCACCCATGTGGATGAAAATTTTTTTTTTTTTATATTATGAAAAATTTTTAACAAACAAACGAATTTTAAAATAATAAAGTATGCAACATACCTAGTTGGTTCCGTTCCCAATGATATTATTACATGTTTTAAAATCAATCCACGAATGTCATTCCGGACACACCTTAACTAAGCGCACCTCATACCGACGTCATTATCGGGATACTACCTGCTACGTCGCGGGCGGGTTAGGCGTTCAGCTCTCCCAATTACCATATCGTTTCTCTGCCGAAGGCTCGAGTTACACCACTATATACTTATTACAATATGATATTAAATTGGATTAGGATTTATAAGAGTAAAAATATTTTTTTATTTTGATTATTGACAGGTCTTCTGGGAAATGTTTCTCAAGAAAATAGATGGCACAACAGATATGGACAGTTACGCAGCATTATCGTTTCTAGTCATGATAACTAAGGCGAAGCCTTCGGTAGCGCTCGCCAACCTCGACGTCATACAAACTCATGGTCTCACAGCCGAGTACAACTCAAGAAATCTCAGTGTTCAACTGTTACTACCTTTATCTAAAAAGAACCAAAGATACCCGGCCGAGCACTCAATTATCACAACAATATTCGATAGCATTATTGATACATACTCCAAATGCGATAAATTTTCTGCCCTAGCGGCTAATTCAATAGACCTTATATACGCAATCTGTGATACTCCTGAGATAGTGTGTGCGAAAATTCTGGCAGAAATGTACAAACGTGTAGAAGAAACGATGGTCAAAGATGTGGATAATCAAGAAGATGTCACTCTGCCTACGGAGTTGTTGAAGCGATTCGTCTTCACACTAGGACATGTTGCTCTACAACAGCTTATTTACCTTGATGTAAGCGTGTATAGCGAGTTAAGGAGAAGGAATCAGGTAATTGATAACTTTAAATAATTGTTGAATTCTTAGTATCATACTTCTAGAGTCTATACTAAAGCCGAGCACGATGTGAAATGTTTACTAACAGTGGCGGATCCAGGGGGGCTACGGGGCTCAAGAACGCCCGTTCCCCCCTCTCCCGTCCCCAGATCATTTACCATACACCCATTCCATTCGTGTGAGTGGTGCAACAACGGCCCTATCTGGTTCAAGACAACAATCCTGGATCCGCCACTGTTTACTAACAAACCAAATTGTAGGGTTGTCACGTCACTGCAATTTTCGTAAATCTATACTAATATTATAAAGCTAAAGAGTTTGTTTGTTAGTTTGAACACGGTAATCTCAGGAACTACTAGTCCGATTTGAAAAAATCGTTCACTGTTATATAGCCCATTTATCGAGGAAGGCTATAGGCTATATAACATCACGCTACAACCAATAGGAGCGGAACAGCAATAAGAAATGTTGCAAAAACGGGGAAAATTTACGCAGACGAAATTGCGCGGGACAGCTAGTTAAATATAAAATAACAATTATATTTCACTCTTTCATGTTATGATTTCACATTACCAAATGTTTTTGTAGCATGAACTAACCGCAGAACATATAATAGGTTATGAATTTGCCCAGAATTTTCAACTTTGGTTAAACAAACGACAACCCTAACTTTGACACTTTTGGCAGTCGTTAGCTAACCAATTATGTTATTAAACTTTTCATATTGTACGCGGCTTTAGTATAGTGTTGCCAACATCTTTAGATAATATAAAACAAAGTCTAGGTTTAAGCATATATATGAACGTGAACGCTTAGATCTCGTAAACTACGCAACGAATTTTGATTATTTCGTCATATGGCGATATCTTGTTTATAATATGCGCATTCTGTGTATAGATGATCCAGAATAGTACGTGCGAAGCCGGAGCTAGTCGCTAATACGAGATAAACAATTTTTTCACAAAAACATCAATATCATTTTTTATATCTCATCAATATTATTTTTTTCTAGGTACGAGAGGAACGTAAAGTAGAAGAGAAACGTAAGAAGAAAGCAGGTGCGTTTGCAACCCCTGGGCGTCGCGGACGAGTTGACGACCTGCGCCGACAGACGCTCATGAACGTCAGCAACGCGAGTGCCTCCTCTAGGAACCAGAGGTCTGCTAGCGTCACTTCGAATAAAGGTCCTTCGGTGAGAAAATACATTCTATTATAATTATTACAATCGTGATATATACAGGGTGCCGACTTAGTCAGATGAATACTTGGGGGTCAAAACATTATACTAAACCAAAATTATTTTTAAAAAAAATGTGTTTAATTGTTTATATAAAAATATTAATCAAAATTCGAATCCGAAAATTCGCAGTTCAACCCGCTGCAACATGTGTCCTTGTTCTTTACCGAGTGAAAAGAATTGTTATTTATAAACATAATACATGTCGGTACCCTGCCACCAAATAAGGTATACTCACCAAAAAAAGTCCAATAGCGCCCCGTGTGGAATCGCCTACGAAAAAATTTAAAATTAAGGAATTTATTAAAAAAAAAAACATTTTAGTGTCATGGTCTGTTTACCCCCTACCAACAAGCTAATTAGGTTGAAGTCTAGGACACAACAACTAAAATGGAAGGTGTTTAGCTAAGGTTAGAGCGTTTACAGTTGGATCAAGACAGAACATTATCACTTGAACCAAAATGTCATCATTAAAACCTGACTAAAATTATTGTTCCTAGAGCGACGATAGAAATAGTAAAATAAATCTTAACAATAAAATGTGTCATTAAAATTAGGTCTTAAGAGAGAGCGGAAGAAGTTTCTTATTGCATTCATGTTTTATATCTAATTTTATTATTTAGCTTCATTATAGAAATGTACAGTATTAGTAACTATTTTGAAACAAATAATATTTTCTGTACGGAACAAGTTGGATTTAGGAAAAACAAATCTATTGACATGGCGGTTTATAGTTTCATCCATACGGTATTGTTAAACAGAGATAAGGGTAATCAAGCATGTGCGCTGTTTATGGACCTGTCTAAGGCTTTTGACTATGTTAACCATGAACTTCTATTAAATAAACTGTATGCTTATGGAATCAGAGGTAATGTATACAATTTAATTAAATCATTTTTACATAATCGAACACAAATAACACAAATTACAAAATTATGTCCAGTTGAAAGAAAAGTAATTAAATACTTATCTGATAGCAGAGAGGTTACTACTGGTGTGCCACAGGGAAGCGTGTTGGGACCGCTACTTTTTATTATATATATTAATGACCTACCCAAAATTTCAAAACATAAGACCATTCTTTTTGCGGATGACAGTACAATAATATTTGTTGGACATGATAAAACATACATTGAGCGTGAAATTAATATGACATTAGGAAATATTATTAATTGGTTGACCTTAAATAATTTGAATATTAATCTTGACAAAACTCATATTATGACATTTAAAAGTAGAGTAAATAAATTAATAAATATGGACATACGCTATTTAAACACAAAAATTGATGAAGTAGACACAATAAAATTTCTAGGGGTTAATATAGATAACAATCTAAACTGGAAGCAACACATTACCTCATTATGCTCAAGGTTAAACTCATACTCTTACGCTCTATACATGATTAGCAAGAAGGTGAATCCTGCTACGATACTGACGGCATATCATGGCTACGTCACACCTCTTTTGAGATATGGTATTGTGTTCTGGGGTAACTCCACTGACAAAGATCTTGCATTTAGGGCACAAAAAAGGTGTATACGTTCATTTTGTCATTTGAAAGAAACAGACAGTTGTAAACAGTATTTCATTAAATTTAATATCTTAACATTGCCAAGTATATATATTCTCGAAGTTGTACTGTTTGTAAAGAAGAATAATCATTTATTCACAACATTAAATAGCAGAAGGCATAACCTAAAAATATGTATTCCAGGTAATAAGACAGCGCTGATGAATAAAAGTATTCTTTGTATGAGTGCACGCATATTTAATCATTTACCTAAAGAAATAATGAATACTAGTGAAATCAATATCTTTAAAAATAAAATTAAATCAATGTTAATTAATAAATGTTATTATTCTGTACAGGAATATTTAAATGATAAGTTTTAATTAGAATATAAAATGATAATGAATATAATATTTACTTTAATATATGCACTTATTATGTAATGTCATGAATTGAGATGATTATGAATATATTATAGAATTGTGTAAGCCGGTCAGGCAGATTTATGGAGAACTTACATTTTTACTATCTTAAGACCATTATGTACCCTAAATCACACAAATAAATATGATTTGATTTGATTTGATTTGTCTTTTCTCCGGCTTTACCTATTGTTTGCGAACTTGGCATTACATGTACATGTAGAATCCCGACGTATCACAAGAAAATGTTAATAAGGTCTTGTAGTTAATTAAAGCTCTATCCACACATCCGAGAAGTGAATAGATCGTTTTTCGTCAATGGCTCAAAATCGTACGATCGTGTTTTAAGAATTTGTTCACAAACGTCCGGATTCGGGCTAACGACACAGCTTCCGTGCGTTCCGTTCGTATATACGCATAGACATAATACTGCATAGACATAGAGATTCGACTTCTTCTTCTTCTTCTTCGACAGTCTTGCCTCTCAGGTATGAAGTAAATATGGGCTGCAAAACGTAAGAGAAACAAAAAAGTCGTGCGGCCAGTAGCTGTCATAAAGTTACTACAGACCTACAGAAAAGAGACAGATTTGCCGCATTGGCCGCACAGTCGCGTTTATTTCTAGAAATTGGTAAATTTTATGAGGTTATGACACAGTTCAGTCTCTATGCCTGTGGAACACTGCCTAGATGTGTATGGATAGAGCTTAAAGATATCCCTTAGACGTTTTTTCCCTTCTGCGAAATAACTGCCTCTGTGGCGCGGTGGGAGTGTATCCGACTAGTGCAAGAGGTCGTGGGTTCGATCTTCACCCAGGATAAAACTTTGTGTGTTGAGCACGATGGTTTATTCTGTGCCTGGGTGTTATTTATCTATAATAAGTATGTATTTAGAAATATATAAGTATGTTTATCGGTTGTCTGGTTTCCATAGTACAAGCTCTGTTTAGTTTGGGATCGGATAGTTTTGTGTGAGTTGTCCCAAGATATTATTATTATATTATTATTAATGTAACCGTGCATCTCCAAGGTAAACACAACAATGACAGAAGAGGAGGGCGGTCTAGAGGGAGCAGTAGCAGACGACGCGGACGCGGAGTACGTGCGCAGCGTGTGCGAGCGAGACATCGTGGGCGGCCGGGCGGCGCTGGCGCGCTACGTGCCGCTGCTGCGCTGGCTGCTCGCCAGCCCCGCGCGCGTGCCGCAGTCGCTGCAGGCCGCCGCTGCGCTTACTTTCACTAGGTAACTGTACTATGTCGCAGTGCTGGCTCCCTATATCAAAAGAAAACAAGCTTAAGCTCACCTAGATGAGCATGTGCAAATATCTCGGTCGATTCTATGTAGTATATCTCGGTAGAGGCTTTTAATGATTGTAGAAAGTTTTACATAACTAAATTAACTATATATACACGGCGAATTTGTAGTCGTTTTGGAGCCGAAAATTTTAAACTCCTCATCAATAACCTAATCCATAAAAAATATCAGTATGTTTTTTTATTCTATTTTTAAAAAAACATTACAATCAATGTTGTTTGTAGAAAATAAATGAGAACTTGTAGTAACGCTACTCGATTTCACGTAATAAAAATACTACGCCAGTAAGTAATGAATGACAAGAAAGCCGCCGGCCGCCGGCCGGTCAACCACCCGGTAGTTAGTGGCACGAGCGAGGCGGAAGCAGTCGGACACTTCCGAAACACACCGAGTCGAGCGCACCCGCACCCGAACCCTTCCTTCCGAGCGCCCACAGACTCTGGCGCAACACCCGCGCCCCCCGCACCGCATCCTACAGGCAGTATAGCGGTGACCCGCTCGCAAAAAAATTGTTTAATTGCATTGTTTACGTTGCTGCTCTAAATCATACGCAAGTGCAGTGCGTGCATACCTAGACACTCAGTTTGATGACCGATGAATACCGGCCGTGGGGTGGTTCGGTTTCGAGCGGGGAGGAACCCGAACTTAAGGCCTCTGGATTTTAATTTGTAGACTAGTGTACACTCTGGAAATCAAAAGTCGTGATTAATTACGCAGTGTGCATGCTTTTGATTTGATAGAGTGAAAAGTGATAGACATGCTAAGAAAACGAAAACACAATAGCCAAAACCACGTTTGTGTAATCGAATGAAAATGTAATATATCATTTTCATTCGATTACGTTAAACCATACGGATTGTATATGACATAGGCTCTGGCGTGAGTTATGACACGCAAGCACAGACGTTATTGGTCCGTTTGGATTAAAGAGTAGCACAACGCGCTGATGCGTTAGTTACGTAATCAGTTAATATTGGAGTCCAATACATTAAATAAGCGGCGGTAGCCTAATGGCTAAGGCATCGGTCTCGCAATCGTGAGGTCGCGGGTTCGAATCCTACCCATTATACTACCGACGGAACCCACTCCTAACACAAGCCTTTGAGCTTAGCTGGAGGGGTTAACAAGATTGCTAGTAATGTGGGACCCAATCCCACATTGCTAGTTATCTTAAAAAGAACAAGAGAATAAATAAAAACTTTTCAATACATCATTCAAGTATTTAGTTGCAAGGGTATACATATGTATGAATACAGTTAACATGTATTCCTCTAGTTTGCTTTGTATTATATTTTGTAGAACCTCAGTTCAACTTAATCTTCTTTCCAGATTTATGTTAGTGTCAAACGCAGTGTGTGAGGAAGGATTGCAGCTGATGGTAACTGTGCTTAAGAAATCCAAGAATGTGTCACTGAGGACAAATTTAACTATCGCTTTTGCTGACCTCACGTTACGCTTCCCAAATCTCACGCAGCCCTGGACTCATCATATTTATCACATGTAAGTTCTTGCCAGCTGATATAAAGCTGAGATCTATAAAACGTACTTTGGCTTAGCTCAAGCTGAGCTTAGGTAAAACATTACAAAAACATGACAAAGCAAGTGCTGACCATTGATTTTGTTGAGATAATGTTCTAAGATTATGCTAAGCTAGCACTATGACCAAAAATTTCAACGGTCATTTGCTTTGTCAAGATTTTCTTCAAGTTTTACCTATGCTAAGCTTGAGCTAAGTCAAAGCATGCTCTATAGATTTCAGCATTAGTGTGTTTAACCAAGATTGCTAATATAAAATTAAAATTTTGTTGGTTCAGTGGTTAGTAACTCTGACTGCTTAGCCAGAGATCGTAGGTTGGATTCGCACCCAGGATAAATCTTTCTGTGATGAGCATGGTTGTTTATTCAGTGTCTGAGTGTAATTTATCTATTATGTGTAGGTATTTATAAATATATAAGTATGTTTATTAGTTATCTGGTTGCCTAGTTTGGTATCAGATGGGCGTGTGTAAGTTGTCCCAAGGTATTATTTACTAGCTGACCCGCGCAGCTTCGTATGCGTCAATTTTCTTCGTTTTTGCAACATTTTTCTTTGCTGCTCCGCTCCTATTGGTCGTAGCGTGATGTTATATAGCCTTCCGTGATAAATTGACTATCCGACAGTAAAAAAAAATTAAATTCGAACCAGTAGTTCCTGATATTATCGCGTTCAAACAAACTCTTAAATTTTTAGTATAGATTTTAATTTAAAAAAAAAACCTTAGTTTAGCCGACCTTTTTATCATCTCGTGTTATTTCAGATTGAGTGATGAAGAATTAGAAGTCCGCCAATGCGCAGTAAAAATGCTATCATTCCTAGTTCTTCATGAAATGGTGCGAGTGAAAGGTCAGATCGCGGATATGGCGCTGTGTTGTGCAGACAAGGACGCAAGAATCGCCTCCATGACGCGCTTGTTCTTCAAGCAGCTGTCGCAGAAAGGAAACGCCCTGTACAATGTCATGCCTGATATTATATCTAGATTGAGTGACCCTGAACTCAATGTGCCTGAAGACACATACAGAATTATTATGAAGTAAGTAGATGTGTCCATATATCGTCATATTCGCAAAATGTGTTTTTGTAGAACGTTTCATTCCCATAATGTATCTCTGTAACTTAGAATAAAATATAACTCATACGTCTTAATTGATTTGACTGCCTCTGTGACGCGGTGGGAGTATAACCGACTGCTACGCAAGAGATCGTGGGTTCGATCCCCACGCAGGATTAAACTTTATGTGATGAGCATGATGAATCCATCATGCTCATCACACAAAGTTCTGTGTCTGGGTGTTATTTATCTACAATAATATATATATATTTAGAAATATATAAGTATGTTTATCGATTGTCTGATTTCCATAGTACAAGCTCAAGAGTTGTCCCAAGATATAATTATTATTTAATTACTTTATGAACAATAATTCATAAGGTAAGAATCGACACCATGACTGACACTAGCCCCATTTAAAATATACCCTATTCTATCTTATTGCAATGTTTGGTTAGGTTACATTCTAGTTGCATTTAAGATTGTATTGCACCATACGCTCTAAAGAAAAACCCTTTGTATTTTAGGTACATAACATCTCTTATTCAAAAAGACCGTCAAATGGAAGCTCTAATAGAAAAACTATGCCAAAGATTCAAACTTTCAACTGAAGAGCGTCAATGGCGAGACCTTGCTTATTGTCTGACATTATTTTCTTACAACGAAAGGTCTTTACGCAAGCTAATGGAAAATATGGACTGTTATAAAGACAAGTTACACTGTGCAGGAGTCATGGAATCTTTTACCACTATTATGAATAATACTTCTAAAATGGCTAAAGCTGAAATTAAGGTATGTATGGTGACGTACAAAGTTATTTATGAGCCTTTAGGCAGTTTCTTCTTATGAGCTTTGGTTTACATACTGGAACTGCTGCCTAACTTACTATGGTACTCACTGCTATTCACTTTTCTATGATAGTGACAGTATGAGAGTTTACAACGTCTTAAAACCATTCAAAATTGAGTGACGTTTGAATAGGTTTTTGGAAATTACTGTCTATGTCATTAACACAAGTTCTTGAATAATAGAAATTATTAGTAAGGTTGTATCCAAACTACATCTTGATAAATTTTTCATAGTGTAGAAATTGAGATTATTTTGAAATATTGTTACTAAATGTATGTCCTCTATGGTCTTTGTTATACAGGGTTATTTTTAGTATACCAATAACCTCCCACTCTTGGCTTCTTTACATTTTACTAAATAAATCGTAACATATTTTTTGAAAAGAAAAAAATATTACTGATTAACCTTTCATCACCTACCTACACTACTAGTCACACAACCATTTACCATACATCTGTGAGACCCCGAGGTAAAATAACAATAAATAACGATTTTACTCCAGCAAAATATTCTGTAGGTGGTGGATTAAGGGTTAATATATTAAATATTTTACAAAACTGATATATCAAAGTTATTTAATCGAAGCCATGAGCGGGCGGTTATTAGTATATTACAAATCATTCTGTATAACTTACTCGCTGTACCTCATCGAGTCAACATCATAAATTTTCCGTAGACAAAAATTAACCTAAGTTCTATTCCAGACTATAATTTATATCTGTGTCAAATTTCATCCAGAACAGTTTAGTCGTTTGTAACAAATATTCAAGGATACAATGTTTCAATTACAGAGTCTCGTAAACGAGCTGAGCGATAAAATCGAGGAATGTTTCGCGGTGCGCGACAGTACGGAGCGCAAGACCGCGGAGGAGGGCAGCTCGGGCGAGGCGCGCGCCACGCCGCGCCGCAAGCCCGCGCCGCGCAGGAACAAGCGCAGGGACTCCTCCAGTCCTGACGAGGTACTATTTGATTACATTTGTTTGTCAGCATTTAACAACAAAACGTATAAACTGAATTCCATGAATTTTTGTACACAGTTTTCTGATGCCCTTATGAAGGATATAAGCTACTTAGCGGAACTTACACGGTCAATATTATTGACTCAATATAATATGCAACAAACAACTCAATAATACTGATCAATATAGTCCTTATGACATGCTACTTAGTGGACTTTACATGGTCAAAATTATTGAAGCAATACTATTAACTTAATATAACATGCCCTCAAACGACTTAATAATACTGATCAATATACTTCTTCGACACAATAATATTAGCCTTATAAAGTTCGCTTTGCACTGAACTATTTAACTGAAATAATAATCGTAATATTAAATACCTCGATGGCGTGGTGAGAGTACGACTGCTGTGGAAGAGGTCGTGGGTTACATTTCCAGATGGGATGTCCTGTGGTGGAACAAAGTAGTGTCTGTTAATTTTGATGTATTTTTTTATGCTAATTAAAGATAATGTGATAATGTAATCCTATCTCTTCCTGTGGGTGTCGTCAAGGCGACTAAGGGATTTCCCACCGGAGGACCTACTCTCTGTGTACCTACTTTAAAGCCTAAAGGGTCTTCCAGACGGTTGGAAACAAGCCTTCCCGCCAAAGTGACCTTGCTTGCTTCCAACAGTGTTAGATGGATGTTGTAAACCAAATTATGGGTTGACCTCCAACATCCTTGGCGGGTGAAAACGCGCTCACCACCACGCGGTTTGCTGTTGGTTTGTCGCCGTGTAGTCGGCGTTTCCCACCGAACAATAAACAAAACCACCACACAGGCACATAACAATACAATCAGTTGGAATGTGCGCACGCATCGGTGTACAAAACGAATCACCGACACGGATGTAAAATTATTATGATATATATAAATGTATCTCTATACAGATTTCATTGCCTTTGTATTATTTAGGTATATTGTAAATTTATTGAATTGATGTGATATTTATTGCAATGTCCTACCCTACCCCTACCCTTCTTTTATAGTTTTGTTAAATTTGGAGTGTCATTCATAATGTTTTTGTAATCTACACCTACTGATAAAATTAAGAAGAATGTAATGAATGTACCTAATGTGGTATTTTAGATTTAAGAGTGTTCATTTTTGTATCCGTGTTATGTCGTTTTAAATAGTTAAGATTATTATGCATGCCAGTTGTAGGGTTTATCTTTTGTATAGCTAAAGGTCGTAATGTGTACCAGATGTCAGCAAAAGAGATTTTTTAAAAGTATTGCCTATTGAAAATTTGCAAGTTCATACTGACGAAATAATTATGTAACACTAACTACTAATTATTTAGCAACTAACTTTTGAGCTATCGATTCAATCGTGACCCTGACTAGTAAGCCAGAGGTCGTGGGTTTGATCTCCACCCAGGATTAAACTTTGGGCACGATGGTTTATTCTGTGTCTAGGTGTAATTTATCTATAATACTAGCTGCCCCAGCGAACTTCGTACCGCCTATTTATTTTTTTGTATCTCGGTTTCAATTGTGAATCTAAATCATTCTCGAATCCATTGGAACACACACAAAAAAATCGTCAAAATCAGTCCAACCGTTTAGGAGGAGTTCAGTGACATATACACGTACAGTAGAATTATATATATATATATATATATATATATAAAGATGCATATGTATTTATTTAGAAGTAAAAAAAAGCGTTTGGTTTGCAACCGTTTTGACCAAAAACGACAAACGGTGGGCCACACAAAGCTTCCGCCATGGTCACTTTGTTTGGACGCTTGTTTCCAACCGTCTGACGACTGCCACCCCGCTCACCAAGCGTGGCGATTATGGCAATTACCCCCAGGATAAGTAGGTTTTTACTGGTGAGTGGGACATTATATGGGTTGATATTATTATGAGCGGTCTTTTGATTTAACTATAGTGGCTAGAGACAAAACTGATAAAAATAAATTGATATATTACGTCATGAATTATTTTTATTTTATAGAATGAACCACCTAACAATGCCGATTCACCTCCACCAACTGTAAGAAAATCCTCTCGAAGAGCTCCAACAAGAAACAATAAGGCGGCGGCAAATTACTCTGATGATTCAGGTGACTTCATTATTATGTCGTAGGATGTCATTAATCGACTCCTAGATTAGCCAAACTGCGTTTAAGTATTCAATTGCCCTAGGATTTCACTACGACAGATATAATACTGGTAAATTGTAATAAATAAAATGTCTATAAAGTCGGTTTACGGACGATAATTTAAAAACGTTATAAAAAACATTGATGACATTGTAATAAACAGGCATGGTCTGTGACAGGTTTAGTTCCAATTATATCGCATGTCGCTGCAATCGCCATTCGCTGATAGTATCAGCCTATCAACGAATGGCGATTGCAGGCTATAAGTGACCCTTTTTTATGCAGCAGGTCATGGATTTATAAAATATTAAAATATAATATATATGGATTTTTTGACGTGATATACTCACGTCAAAAAAAAAAATCAAAAATCGTAATTACTTAAATATTTTTATCATTATATTTAATAATTAAATAAATATTATAGACATTGTTAAATATTTTGTTTATGCACTTGGAGTCGTAAAATCGCAATTACATAAATAGATATGATTGAAATATATATATATTTTTTTATAACAATTGTTTTTTTTTTCAGATGAAGAGTTCCAGAAAAAAGATGACGATGTAGTATTTAAGAAGCCCACAACTGCTAAAAAGACGAGGAGAAGAAAATGAGCATTTTATTGGAATATGTAATAATTATAACGATTTTGAAATACATTTTATGTTGTCTGTATTTCGAGTATAATTTGTAACGTAATGCCTAATTTGTCCACTAATTTAGAGTTATTAGACTAGCTACTACTCAGCTAGAGCGGGCTATTTTGGGTGTTTCCTCATGGTCCTACCATACATTCATCTGCTTCCTGTATTTATATGGTACTGACGCCGGACTCGTCATACATCGTTTTGTTACAATGAAAGTTTGTAACAAAACGGTGTCATTACATGACTGTACCGGACTGGACTTACAGTCTATACCTCGTTTTATTACTATTATAAATACGAAAGTTTGGATAGGTGGCAAAGGAGAAATCTCGGACAACAGCTAGTTATTATATAGCTTAGCTTATATGTACATAGCTTCGTTACCTGTCGACAGATAAGTCCTACTTCCGAATTTTCCACTAGTAAAATTTCACATTTTCTATCTAATACATACTATAGTTATTATTAGCTTATTTATATACAGTAGGCTGATAAACAAATGATAGGACCACGAGAAACTAGGTTTCCTGGTGGTTCTACTAGTAGGACCACAAGAAAACACCTCTATTTTAAATGGGGGCACAACTTGAGGAATAGGCTGGTTTCCTAGGTAAACAAAAAACGACTAAAAGTAAATACACCTGGCATTGAAACTGCCAACAGTTAAGTCCTGATTCATTTTTGTGCTAATTTTGGATTTTTTATCATTGATCACATCATAAAAAGAAAGTAGAAAAAAAATAGTGACGTCATAGGCCGCTATTTGTATGAGATCTCAATAGAGAATCTGCGTTCTGACATTTCATAAAGGGTTATTATTTTGACTAGTTGAAAACTAGCAAAATGGTTCATATAACTGTTCCCTGACTCAATAGCGACTGAGCAGATCGAGATATCTGCGATGTTAAGCAACGTTACTACTATCGGTCAATAGATGGGTGTCCATTTTCGAATACATTTTAGAGGACATTAATTCGTCGATCCTGCTCCTAATATCTCTCCGGTCGTGTCGGATTTCCAATCGGGCTATGTTAGTGAAGGAATAGAGAGTGCACTTGTGTCTGCTCATACCCCCTTTTACAATATAGTGGTAACGGAACAAGGATTGCGACCTTACAAATATGGATTTAACTTCACATTATATAATTTCGTGCACCGACTTTTCCACGCTAAGCCCAAAAAATGTAAAATTTCAATGGACTATTTTAAGGTTGATTATATAATGTCTAGATAGAGCATTCTCTCAATAAGCCTATAAAAAAATGAAGCATTCCCTCTTTGACGATTGATACTCGTTGATGAGAACCACTATGGCTAAAGGGGCGTCTAAACGGGCCATTTTTTTACGGCAATTGGTGGCGGCACAATAATGACAATATGTCTACAATTGTATGGCGCATGATCCAGTCTCCTAAACGGGCTACACAACCCGGCAACAATAAAATAGAGGGCGACTGAAACAACCACAAAATTGGCCGGGCAACATTGCGGAAAATCGATCGCTCAGCGATCGTCCGGCAACCATCAAATCAATATTGGAGAGTACTGCCATGTTGCCGGCCACAGCACTGCCGCCACAAATTGCCGTAAAAAAATGGCCCGTTTAGACGCCCCTTTAAACATCGGATGGCGGCTTTTTACCTGTCAAAAAGTACGTCCACTTGATCGTACTTTTTGACAGTTCTTTGCTTCAATTTTAGATGCCGGATTAGTAATTTAGACATTATTCAAAGGTATAGATTTATTACTTGGGGGCAATGGCGGCGGACGTCGGAGACCGCTGACGGCCTCACGCCTGTAGGGCTCGCCCAAAATGAATCGCTACAAAAAAAAAACTAAGACTTATTAAAAAAGTTATCATTGTGTTGTGTCAGAGTTGGAGCAACTGTTTCTCAATTAAACAAGATGTAAGGGAGGCTACACACAAGCAAGTCGGCAACAAAGCCGACCCGAAGCAACTACTACTGTTGTCTCAACTTAAGATGGCCGGATTGAACTTGATGTTACAAGTGGTTGTGAAGATGCATTTTTTGGAAGTAAATGGTGACAGGAAGCGGGGGGCGGGAGCGGTAACTAAACCAAGAGAATTAAAGATGCGATTACGCATTACATTGTCTTATTATTACTACTAGTATAGTATTATATTAACTGTGGTATTACTAACTCATGTTTTTTGTAAATATTTTCGTAAAGAAACTGGTTTTTCAAACGTTCTTTAATAATTACTGTAACTGTTCTAAAAAACTTTTATGAATAAGTAGTATTTTTATATTGTTGAATTAAAATGTTATTAGTTTATTACTATTAAACATAATTAATCGTTATCGTAAGTAATTTTAGGGTCGCATCTCTGTGACATGCGCGAAAGTGTTATGAACCTAACACTTCAATCCGGCCAAGTTACATTGAGACAACAGTATCAAAAAAATCGTTCAGCACAGCCGATCAGCTTTTTTGCCGAACGTTTATCCCACATACCTACCGCCCGGCCTGTGCCTAATCATACCGGTCCGAACATCCGTGTAGCCTCCCTAACAGAAAGGTGTGGTCAAATTTCAGCAGATGGATGATAGAATATGTTATCACTTTATCAGTGTTGCACCTACTATGGTTCCATATCCGTTTGCATTATTATTACAGTTCGCACCACCTAAGTTTGCGTTTGTGACATCGTTCAACGCCCGTCTATTTCATTTCCTCCAATACCTAAATTTGAGTTTTGCGCAGTTTACGCGCGAACATCAGACACGCAAACTTAGGTGACGCGAACTGAACATATTTATAGCTTTCTTTTAGTCCAGTAGCGAAAGGTTTACAATACCCTTGGACCCTTGGTGCAAAATTCGATTAGGTTTTTACGGTACATGACTTTTATGAAGTCATACTTTTTTAATTTATAACTTTAACATTGCTAAAATAATGATAACTAAAATTGTAGGTCTTGTAGATTGTAGTCCGATTTTGATAAAATTAGTTATGTGTACTCAATCATGGGCACATAACAACCTTTTTTGACCACACCTTTCTGTTACTAGTTGCTTAAATGAACTTCAGACATTATGTATGGCAATATTACAGAGAGATATACCTTTTTCATTCTACGAGTATTATCGGGATAATTATTCATTTACTGGTATTTTGTAAATGTCGATTGCAGACATAGGTATCGGAATTATTCGGATGAAATGGTTGTCTGTAAAGTCGGTTTACGGACGATAATTTTACGTAACAACGTCTTATGAAAACATTGATGACATATCGATATTCGCGTTGCATAGCAACCAGTCAATAACGTTAGTTCCAATTTTATCGCATGTCGCTGCTTAGCAACTAATCAATAGGTAACGTGTCTGCTTAGCAACCAATCAATAACGAGACTATTGCTACGTGACACTTTTTTTTGCGTGTACTCGATCTTCGACTTATAAGACATGTATCACGTCAGAAACTATTAGTAGGATAACAAAAAAACCGGTTAGGAGCATATTGGACCATGCTCAGTGTAGGGTTCCATAGCCGTTTATATGAAAAACATGTTGTGAAAAAGTGCACCAGCGTATCATCTTGGCACTTGCGTCCTTTTCTGAAAATCGATAAAAAACTATTATCTCAAAGACGGTAGGCATACCCATCCAAAATCTCATGTTGAAAATATTTACAGCGTAACCTTTTAATTAATTTTTTTTATTTTTTCTCCATACAGATAATATAACGTATGGAGTGATGAGTAGATGTGAGAAATATATATATATATATATATATATATATATATATATATTTGATACATTTAGAAATTTATATATTTTTTTATTATTTTCTCGGCAACCACCCACAGTGACTAACCCAATAACTGCAGCCAAAACTTCTAGGCATAAAACCTATATTTTACCTGTATGTGCAAAATTATAAAAAAAACACACACATTAAGAAGAAATAATTTAATTTGTATCTATATAATTATGTATACTTATTAACTACCTTTTCAATTAAATCTAATGCCCTAGTCCCCAGAGCTTGCCACCCTCTCTGAGCCTGTACTTCCATAAGCCTTATCCTATTTTGTTCTCTTCTTAAATCCATGTAGTCTCTATGTTGGTCCATTTTGAAATTTCTCCACTGCTCTTCTGCATGAAGAAACTGTTCTGTATGTCTTAGCCTTCGAGACAGTTGTCGTGGGGAAAATCGGGCCCTTGTTCTTGTTGTATGGTGAGGTGCTGAATGTCCTTCAGGACGAGATGTTTGCCCCGCATGAGATGGTGTTGTTGGAGCTGACATAGCTCGCTGTGTTTGAACTACAGAGTCTGGAGATGAGAGGATGGACAGAGACGGTGAGAGAGCTGTAAAAATAAAATGCATTTATAAATGTTAGCTTATTGAGTTGTTAATCTTAGTTACTTGTATTGAAAGTTTTCTTCTTACATTCCTCTTTTACATCAACAGTTACATGAAGCGGCGACGCTGCAGGCCCAGTAAAAAGTGGTGCAGTATGGGGATGGGTAGACTGGCCAGGCTCATCAGAAGGCCGAGAGCCTAAAATATAAATAGTACGTTGCTTTATTTAAAGTTCTGAGTTACTTTTTTTTCATATAAATATAATTTAATTATAATCTTACTTAAAATGTGTACTTCCTCAAATGGTGGTGGAGAAGATATTGCTCTAAATGGTGATGGCCATGGTTTCTCAGGATTTTCTGGATCTGAAATAAATAGAAACATTTTAAACATTAAATTGCTTTTGGTCATACTAATAACAATACAAACTATTAATATTTACAACTTACATTCTACAAGTTGACTCTCTATTGATATTGTGTACTCTGGGTTTTCAAGCTTACATGGAGTGTCAGTTCTCTGTAATACAATACGATTTATAAAATTCTAATAAATTAAAATAATGCTAGCATGTCACTTATGGAAGAGTAGAACACACCTGTGATAACTCAGCCTCTTCCACAGGCAGACATGTGGCGACCTGCACACCTATTAGGTTTAGAACCCTTTGCTCCAGGTCGCTTAATTTGGCGTAAACAGCAGGCCCGCCACCGATAGCGTGTGCGGCTTTGTGAAGACGAGCAATTTTTTTCTTTGTGTTATTTTTATAATCGCTCCACACCTTGAACATGCAAAGAAGTAAAAGTGTTATACAATTAGTCAACCACCATCAGTTTTTAACTAAAATAGGCGTGGTTGTAGTCAGGCAACCTTCTTCCACTTTTCACAAGTTTTAATGTCTCCACCACCATCACTGTTGAGCATTGTAGTTAGCTCATCCCAACGATGTATAGCCGCCACTCTATCTTTAACATTCGAAGTTGGTTTGCTAACATCGCCATGCCTAAAACAAAAATACACTATACAAAACACTTACTGCTTATCACTGCAAATAACAATGAGTATTGTTACTCATTGGCAATTAACTTAAATATTACTTACTGCTCCATGAACGTAACCATCAATTCAAATTGCGATGAACTGGTTTTCTTCATTGCGGTGTTTCCCGATTTAATTTTATTACGGACGGAGAAAAACTCTTGTAATGTAAACAATTTTACAACAAAGCAGATAAAATTATAATAATACCCATTTCGGGTGACACTTGTCGGCTATCCAAAATCTCATGATAAATGTCATCTCTTATTTTGTCGCTTTACCTCACGACACGTACAAGCTACCAACATAGAGAAAAATGAAAAACGTCTTGTCGGTGAGCAAACGCTGCGCAGCACAGAACGAGTATTACTTTAGTTTGGCCATAGAGTTCATCGAAGCAATCAAGAAATACCTCTTCCTATTTTTAAATGATATGTTAATTTAATCTTTTTGGAGTCTATACGTCAATGCGGCCAGTGATTTTATATCACAGAACAGATATTCTGATAATTATATTTGCCACAGTGGGCCCAGGCCAACACCACCAGTGCTGCCAACCATGATTTTGGAAAGTTAGTAGATCGATTATAAAAACTTGGCAGAATAATAAAAGGGAAATTGGTAGACCTACTGTTTTCGGACAATAGTGTGAGTCACACGTAAATAGGTGTAATTTCGCCCGATACAGCCTTCGTTATCTTCAGAAATAGGTAGATTTACTAAAAAGTAGGTGGACCTGGAAACGCTGAACACCACACCAAACTAGCACAGCGCACGCTCATTGGTCAAATCAAACAGCGCGCACTTACTTGACTTCCGGTCACAAACTTCCGTCCCTTTTTACGAAATCAGTTACAGAAACCTAGAAACCGAGATGTTTCGCGCATAAACAACTTCCGGTTACATACTTTTGTCCCTTTTCAAGAAATCGCTCCCATAGAAACCGAGAGGAAAAAACTGAATAACATTTTTTATTATGGCTCTTCTGAAAAGTCCTGTTTGTTTGTGGTTTTGATAAAACTCTCAATAGCCTATTGCTCTGAGATATTAGTAAAAAAACATCGGTATGACGATCTATATCTTAAGTCTATGTGACGATCGGTAATTTTTTACGGCAATTTGTGGCAAAAAAGGGGTGTGTGCCAATTTTGTTGTTGTTTCAGTCGCCCTCTATTTTATTGTTTTCGAATTGTGTAGCCCGTTTAGGAGACTGGATCATCCGCCATACAATTGTAGACATATTGCCGAGCAATTAGTTGCCAATAGTGTCGCCACAAATCGCGTATCGTATCAAATAATGTCAATTTCAGTACATTTAAAAACAAATAAATATACAATACTGTACATACTCTATGTATATGGCACTTTGACATTGACTTTGACATAACATTGACCACAGGGCACAGAGTACATTTTATTGACATCTTTGTTTGCAAAGCTTCTTTGCCTTTGACATGTATTTGTTATTATGGTGCTTTTCTTTACCAAAATAATAACTATTCATTTACTATATTATAATATTCTAATGGTCCGGCATAGTTTAACAATGCTTATCACAGCGCACTTTAAATGTCGTGGGGGACTCTATCCTCGTTCAAATGTTGAAAGATTCCCTGTGCCGGATGAAAAAGTAAGTTGGTCTACAGAATTTAAAGACTATAAACCAACTAAATACACTTCACCTCACATAAATGGACAACCTTGGGCCGATCCTGATATAGGTAAGTAGGTAAGACACTTGAATTAAGCATTTTTGTACTTGTACTTTTGTAAACATTAAGTTTTATGTAACTTACATCAGTTACTAAAATTTCTACTGATTCACGCATTTTCACTCATGATGCAACCTTAAAATCTTTTACGATTAATAAAACTTATTGTACAGTTCGCGCCACAAGTTTGCGTTTGTGAAGTCGTATTCGAATGTAGTCCCGCGGAGGTACGTCGCAATTTAAACTAACGTAATTTAAACTTTTTTCAAAGGAAATCTAAGCTTCAGTCCAAGTTTCAACAGTATTGACGGTAAAGTCAGCCGCATAAGCTACATGGGTACATATAAGATAGAGAATGGATATCCATTAAACCCTATTGGAAGGACAGGCATAACCGGTAGAGGTATACTTGGTAGGTGGGGGCCTAATCATGCTGCAGATCCTATCGTAACTTGCTGGAAGAGGCTTGATAATGGTGAAATTGAACATGATAAAACTACCAATAAGTAAGTTTAAACCAGTTCACCAATTACCTAAAATTAAGTATTGTTATTCCAAGGCGGCGATTCCTATACAAAATTTCCTATTTCAAAGTTTTCTGATAATTTGCCTGTTTTTTATTATAACCATGTCAGTGTTAAAATGAAGGAAGCAAATAATTTTTAATAGATTAGAATGTTGTTGTTGGATTTATATCAGGCGAATGTAGTAGGAGACGCTGAACATCAACCTTTACCTATCTGATAAACACATATTTTTTATCAAATTTTATTTATTTATAAACACATACCAGGGGTTCTAGACAAAGTCACATTCAAAAAGCGATGTTGTTAGTGGAAAAGAATTATAGTATGGAATTTGACATTTGCGGTGGAGACTATAGACATTTTTTTTTTTTTTTTTTATGCGAACAATTAGTATGGCTTTATCGAATTCGCCATGGAACGAATGTGCCTTATCGAAAAATGTTCATAGTACAGTATTTCAGTGTCACCTTTGTAATATTCAACAATTTTTTAGGCCTATTCTACAGTTTGTAGCAGTGAAGCGAGCTGACACAGGAGAATGGGCATTACCTGGTGGAATGGTGGACCCTGGCGAGAAGGTGACTATGACAGCTGTGAGAGAATTCAGGGAGGAAGCTACAAATTCTGATACTATGAATGAAGGTAAGGTCTCATTCTAATTAGGTCTAAAATCACTAGATAGTATAAAACAAAGTCACTTTCTGCTGTCTGTCCATATGTATGCTTAGATGCGTTTTTTTTTAATAGATAAAGACATCATTACAAAAACTGTGTTTATATAAATGGAGAAAATTTTGTAAAGTACAGTAGAATCCGTTTATTATGACTCCGCCTATATTGACCAACCGCCTATAATGACGTAATTACACAACGAAGTTTGGTTTACATACAAAATTCTTTGTAACAAAGTCGGATATAATGACTTCGCTTACAGTGACATGTCGCTTATAATGACCCAATTTTATTACATTTTGTCCATTTATAGTGACTGACATGATTCTTTACGCCTTCGGCAATGGCCGTTGATTCCCGACGACCTTCGGCACATGGCTTGTTTTTGTTTTGAATCTCAATGTCCATTGAGATGAACGTCATGCATTGTTTTTAGTGATAATTCTAAGTAAAAAAAAATAATAATCTGATTTCTTAAGTAAAAAAATTAAAAATATACTATACATGTATTACGCGCAATTTTGATTTTGATTTAATACTGCTGTTTCTCTATTAAAATAAGTATTTACCTTAAAAAAATAAGGTTATTTTTATTTCACAAAAATGCTTTGTATGACGTCCGCTTAGTATGACGTGTTTGTCAATTCCCTTCGATGTCATTATAAACGGATTCTACTGTAGTTCAAATACATATTCGAAAATATTACTGTTCAAATATTTGTTTTTTTTTTATGAATAATTTGATTTACAAGTGATGAGTAAGTTAAGATAATATATAAGAAAATATATAACAATTGACATTTATTTCAGTTGAAAAGAAGGTGTGGCTGGAGAAATTTGACAAATTCTTCAGTGGTGGTGATGTAGTGTATCAAGGATATATTGATGATCATCGCAACACTGACAATGCTTGGATGGAAAGTGTGGCATACAACTTCCATGACAGCAATGGTTCTATAGTTGGTGGTATGAAGCTACATGCAGGTAGTGATGCTGCAGGAGTAAGATGGGTAGACATCACACCTGATTTAAAACTATATGCAAGCCACAAAGAAATTGTAACAGAAGTATACAAAAAATTGTTGGCAGAAAGTTCATGAACAAGCTAATAACTGTTTTCTTTTAATTTATATAAAGTTCCATTCTATAAGAATGCAAACAGTGTTGGAGTACTATAAGAATAAAGTGAAATAATACAAAGATTAAACAACTAAATTTCATTTATTTCCTTTTACAATAAGCATACAGACATAACTAAAAACCTTGGATAACTTTGCAATGAATTATCACAAGACCTATTGCACCCCATAACAACTTAAATGCAATAAATATTACAAAACTTATTCTTAGTACATTAACAGTATATACATCTAATAAAACCGATGTACATTATTCGGGTCGAGATAGAACCTAATTATGAAAACTCACTGTGCTGCTAGTAGGTATATCCTTTATTTTACAATTTTGGATGCCTGATTATACCATGATAATCTGTTGATTTAAATAAAATGCAGTCTAATCCCCCCCCCCATTCCCCAATCCAATAGGGGCTACCATTTTTGTGCTCACCAGTTGGCGCCACTGTTGAGGCAGGTCTGGCTGTCAAAGTTAAAGTTATATTTAAATCATATAATATAATTCCTTAAAACAGTGCTCTATAAGTATTGCGCAGTGCCGTTTTATAAAAAAAATTGAGAAGTAAAGTTTCCGACAATCTATACTAATATTATAAAGCTGAAGAATTTGTTTGTTTGAATGCGATAATCTCAGAAACTACTTGTCCGAATTGAAAAATTGTTTTACTGTTATTGTTTTTAAACTATCGCGATTTTTATACATATTAGATATAATTCGGGACTTAATCTCGATAGGAGTCGACCCGTGACCACGATCGGTGCAATTCGATCGAAACGTCGGGTAAATAAAAGGTACCTTTAAATAATTCACGCGATTTAATCCCGAATTATATCTAATATTTCACTGTTGGATAGCCCATTTATCGAGGAAGGCTATATACTACATAAAATCACGCTACAACCAATAGGAGGGGAGAGTTTTTTTTTAAACGACTCCGGCAGTAGGTTACAAGCCCTGTGTCGCGGGGACTTTACAAACATACAAGTCAGGGACATAAAAGTATATCCAGACTCAACAACAATTTGTGGATCACACAAACTGGTGTTTCGTGTGGGAATCGAGCACACTCCCACCGCGCCAAAACGGGGAAAATTTACGCAAACCAAGTTGCGGGGGTCAGCTTAGTAAATAAGCTCAAGTTGTTATTTTAAAGCATTGACATTCATTGACCCGTAACTCATATTTGCCATAACTCATCGCAGGTATTACAAAATATTCACAACAATAGTCTAATTTAGAAATAAACCCACGTAACCTAGTAAACTATGAAATTTGACATTTCGGAGACCTGCCTCTACACTAGCACCTCTAGCGGCGAATTCACAAGCGACAGCCCTCATTGCACCTTGACCACCAAAGTCCTACATAATTGTAGTATTTGCAGTGCCATGCATAGTAACATATTGGTCATCTATACTTTCTACAAAGTATTGCAATTTATAAGTAGGCTACGGTTTTTGTTATATTTTAAGTCGCAACTGTTCAGTATCACATGGTACTTATATTAATACAATTTTTATGATTTATCTTGTTTAATAGGTCAAATCATTAACATGATTTGAAAATTATACTTTTATTTTTCTGCGAAAAAATGTTAAGATCATACGTACTAGATTTATAACGTATTTATAAACAATTTTATCTCTAGATTGGCGCATTGATACCTACCGCTGTCAAATGATTGGAAAATTAATTAATAAATGTTGTCTATGGCAAACATACCTAAACATTTTGTTAGATTACGAGTTTCGGTCGTATATTAACATACTCAATACGCCCTCTATAGTATCTTACATTAACATATAAAATTCTTCCAATGACTAGTTTAAACTATTCTCAAAAGCCATTCCAGACATTTTTTTTATATAAATGCGGATAAATGTATTCATTTCTAAGAACCAGATGGCAAAACGATTTAATAAAATATTCAAGGATGTTATACAAAATAACATCAAATTATAATGTACAGTCTTATATGCCAAATTCAGTCATGAACTTTATTTGTCTTCTTAATATAAAATTATGTAACTAATGATAAGAAGTGAAATACGAGCTAATTTTAGTTTAATAATAAATGTAAGTAATGCTTATCAATTTCTCACATAAAAATATTTCCGTTTATCAAACATACCAAAGTCGAATAAAAATATCGTTCACTTTAAATGCTTGATGCTGTAATATATACAACGTTATTCTTGATATTGATTGCAAACCTGAAAGTAGTTTTTCAGAATCAGTAACACATTTTAATGGGGTAGTTTGTGGCCCGTTTTATATTTTACAATTAAATAATTAATCAATTATGAATTAATTAATTAATCATTCTAACAGTCCAAATCCTATTTACAATGTGATGTGCAATGTAATTATCATTCATTTTCAATAATAACCATGAATTACATGCTACGCGACGCAATGAGCACGACACTGCGAAGAATATAAGACAACTTTAATGACTTATAATTCTGCAAGTTTTCAATGTTACGTAATACGTGGATACGTAATTATATTTTGAGTAAACTCTATATTGCAGCGCAATCCGTATTTTGATTAGCATTGGGATTTTTTTTAATATGTAACATAGTCCTATCATTAAATATTAGCTACTAGATATTACGGCGATGTTTATTCCACATTGGTAGGTTTGCTAGACGACAAGATATTAACATTATACCTCTGATGAGTAACACAGAATTCAAAATCGCAACAAAGTATAAGCAATGACAGAACTTGCCTAGTGTTTACAAAATATAATATGACTATGACATCAGTACCAAAAGCTAAGGTAGACAAAACACATATTAAGCTCCATATACCTCTCAATAATAATAATAATAATGAGATTTCTCCACAATTTATAACAATTCTTTACTTTAATGACTAGTTTGAGGATATCATGCTACACTGAGACTATCTAGGAAAGATAGAACAACAACATTTTATCGCTCGTCTTGAAAATTATTAAACCTTTTTATTAAATTAGACTGATTTGGTTTGAAAAATGATTTAATAAAAAGAAGAATTTGGAGCAGTTTAGCAAAAAGGAAACTTTGACATTCACTTTTTGACTATTTAAGGCACCTGTCCCACCAACGACGATGAGCGACAAGCGAGTAACGATTTATCGCTCAAGAAACGTACAACAGATGTATTTTGTAAATCCCATCCGTGTAAACAAAAGAGACGCAGCCCGCGCGAGTCTACGCGAGTGTTAATATCTGTATCTCTTTTGTTTACACAAGATCCACATAAGTATGTACAGTACTCCCAAATTAATAATGCACATGCAGATCTTCGCTAATTGTCGTATTCCCGGAAACACTCGAATCATGGAATCGTAAGAGCCCTAAACAAGGCATTTGCATTTTGCACCTTGTTTAAAAGAGATAGGAGTCAATATCATGTGTGCACAATCGAAAACAAATCGGGCGTTCGGCAGCTGTCGCCGGTCAGCGAAATGTCTGTCAGTCGTCTTTATATATTGGTAGTGACTGCACGTGTTCTCTATTTGTGGAAATATATAGAGCTGCTATTACACACCCTTCTTGGTAAATATAATTTCAACATTAATTAGCTTATTCAGATTTAAATAGTATATTTTGAAAAAAGGAAAATAAATAACATATTTCACGTTTTTTTAATATTAAAAAAATAAAATACCTACATTAAATACATATTAAGTACTAGAAAAACATTTAAAAAATGAGATTTATTTAAATTAAATAAATAGATAAACATGCATAAAAAATATATACCTAACTCTGCCCATGCCATTTTCTTTCAGACGAATTCTTCCAAAATGGATAAATTTAAACGTGGAAAACCGCTTAATTCACAAGCACGGCAAATGGTATTTAATGTGTACCTTTATTTCTTAAATGAAGCCAATGTTTTCAACAGAGACCATGATGGTTATTTTAAAAAAATTCAAGACCGTGTTACAAAAGCTACAGGAATTTCGCGACGAACTTTGAGTAATATCTTAAACGAAAAAAAACATAATCAATCAAAGAAATTTTCTACACCGAAAAAAGGAAGACCTAAAAGTAGATTTCGGCTGGTACTTGATGATTTCGACTACTGTGTTATTCGTAATATGATATACAATTTTCAATTGACGCTGAAAGAACTCCCAACTGTAAATAATTTAAGAATAAAGTTGATCGAAGCTATTAATTTCAAAGGCTGTGCCGAGACTTTAAGGTTGATCTTGAAAGACATGGGGTTTAGGTTTCTGAAAACTGATAATAACAGACAATTACTTATGGAAAAACATGATATACGCCTAAAAAGGATCAAATATCTCAGAGAAATACAACAGCTGAGGAGTTCTGGTAGAAACATAGTATTTATGGACGAGTCGTATGTGCACACATCACATACTAAGGGTAAAACTTGGCAAGATAGCAACAAAAAAGGTATCAAACAACCCATTTCCAAAGGAGAGCGAATAATTATTGTACACGCAGGCAATGAAAAAGGCTTCGTCCCAGGGGCTCTAATGTTACATAAATGTGTCGACTCAGAAGGTGACTATCATAAAGAAATAAACGCGGAACGTTATCAAACTTGGCTACGCAATCAATTGATTCCCAACTTGCCTCCTAATAGTGTGTTGGTAATAGACAACGCCCCATATCATAATAAGCTGTCTGTGAAACCACCAAACTCAAACACATCTAAACCACAAATGACAGCTTGGTTACAACAACACAACATTCCGCATGACCCAAAGAAACTGAAACCCGATTTGTATAAAATTATACAAAGATACAAAGAAAATTACACAGAATTTGCCATTGACCGTATAATGGAGGAACATGGGCATAAAATTATACGATTGCCACCATATCATCCCGATTTTAACCCTATTGAAAATATTTGGTCCCAAATAAAGCAACACGTGGCCAAGAGAAATATTGCAATGACTGTGACGTCAGTTAAAGATGCTATATTAGAAAAAATCAATAAAATAGGACCAGAAGAATGGAAAAAAGTTTCTGATCATGCGGTTCAATGCGAAGATGAATATAGAAAATTTGAGCCAAGAATCGATAGTTATTCCGATAAACTGATTATTTACACAGGTGATAGCAGTGAGGAAAGTGTAAATGAACAAGAGCATAATGAAACTTCTGATGAATCTGCGATGTCGGGAATAGAGGTCTTCCTCGATTCTGATTAATTTTTTTATAATTGTATTATTTTTCTGGAATGATTAGTGCTGTAAACAAATTTGAACTGAGATTTTGATTATATTTTATGTAAACCTCTATTTGAAAACGTTTTTTTCTCCTTCTAATAAAACCTTATGTTATTTAAACCTTTTCCTCCATAATTACACCAACTTCGGTAAGACACTTGAAAACTAATCACTCCAACAATGATTGTAGCGTTTTCGCTATTTACTTACATGGAATTATCGAATCAAATTTCGTTACAGGTAAATCAAATCTGTTTTAGCACAAAACACATAATATATAAAATTAGGCATAGAGAAATTGCTCTTAACCACTCTATATAAATATCGTCTTTCGACGCTCGGGTAATACGACCGTTGCCGAACAATGACGAAGATTTCCGAAGATTTCTATGCGCATTATTACTTTTGGAGTACTGTACGTGTCTTGAGCGATAAAATCGCTACTCGCTACTCTTTTTCTCGCCGTTGGTCGGACAGGTGCCTAAATACGGAAACAGGCACGCGGGTTTTTTTAACTCGCGCCTAAAAAAAGGTGTGAGAGGATTCTTTAGTTTAAAACGTTTCTCTCCGTGTCTGCCTTTTTCTGTAGCATAATCGGTTCACTCATTTTAACATCATCAGCTTATTTACCTCATGGTTTTGTTATACTTCTAGTATTCAAAGCAAATTTATATTAATGTAAAAGATAGGATTTTTGAATCACATTTAAGCCTAGCGTAGCCTGATTCCTCCACTAGCGATACGAACCTACCTGTCATAACGCATAAACATGAAATATTGTCGATTTGTCATACAAATACAAATCTATATAATATCACAATGTATGTGTCAATATCACAGCGACTAGAGAGCGTGTAGGCGGTGCTAGGTGGCCATCTGTACCGGCGCCAGGCTACTGTACGCGCGGTAACAGTTCACGTCATTCATTAGACGCTGGATGTTCAGGGTGAATGTTGGTAGATCCTGCAATACAATGTTGTTTTACTACCTCTGTATCTGTTTCCTTTATACACGTAACGTTTTTACTACAATCACCAATATTTGGATAGTGTCTTTAACGTATGGACGTTAAATATGAAATCGATCTAAGTGCAGCATCAGACTGCTTTAAGTTTGTTAATTTTTTAGGGTTAATTTGATTTAGTTACTAAGGCACCTGTCCCACCAACGGCGAGAAAGCGAGTAGCAAGTTGCGATTTTATCGCTCAAAAAACTTACATACATATGTAAACCAAAGATATACATTTATATTAATAGTTGATCGCTGACCGTTCACACTGCCGGCGAGTACTTGCTCTATACTGCATTTCTTTTGTTTACACGGACGAGATCTACAAAATATATCTATGTATTGGTTTCTTGAGCGATAAATCGCTACTCGATTCTCGTTCATCGTTGTTTGTGGGACAAGTGCTTAAGGAAGGCTACACACATAAGCGGGTCGGCACATTCGGTTTGGCTATACTTTCCAAATCTAACAAAGCCGGCCCGAACCAACTACTACACATGTTCGGCTTTATTAACAAGTGCCGTACGGCAAAGCTGAGCGGCTTTTTTGCCGACCGTTCATCCACATATACCGCCCGGCCTGTGCTTAATGGTGGCGGCTTAAACATGTGTGTAGCCAGGGAGGCTATACACTATTGAGAATCAGATATCATTCCAATTTTATACCACCATATTACACGGACTTTTGGCTACATATTTAAACAAATCCATACTAATATTATGAATGTGAAAGTATGGATGAACTTTCGCGATTTGTACACATTATGAAAAAAATATATATTACGGGTCTTAATCGCGTGAATAATTTAAGGTAAAATACCTTATTTATTGCCCGACGTTTCGACCGTATTGCAACGCCCGTGGTCACGTGTAGACTCTACCCGTGACCACGGCCGTTGCAATTATTCACGCGATTAAGACCCGTAATATATATATATATATATATATATATATATATATATATATTCATAATGTGAAAGTAACTGTGTCTGTTTGTCTGTTACGCTTTCACACTCAAACAGCTAAACCGATTTAGGTAAAATTTTGTATGGAGATAGTTTAAGTCCCGGGGAAGGAGAATCGCGATAGCCGACATCCACGCGGGCGGCGCCGCGGGCGAAAGCTAGTATATGAATAAATGAAACACTAACCGTGTCAGGCGGGAACTGCGCTAGATGATGTTGATGTTCGGGCGATAGTCCAGGTAGTGAGCCTAAGAAGTGTGGTAGAAACGAAGTGCGGAATGTAGGAAAGTCGACCATGGCCATCGCGTGAACCGCCGCGGTCACCTCGTCGCGAACCAACGCGCGCCACCCACCTTCTGCCAGTCCCGCCAGTAACACTGACAGGAATTCGCCCAAGAATTCGTTGCGGAACATTACCTGTTATTTTTTTGGGTGTTTGAGTGTCAGTCTCTTTATTACGTCAAAACCAAGTTTTAAGTAAAAAGGTGTAGATAGGTTACATAACATTCGGCCTTTAAAAACAACTAACTAATGCACACACATATAACCTATAGGTATATTGCAATGTCATACTATTATAAAAAGTCGTAAAAGTAGGAGAGCATGATTTAATTATCACAAGTGAAAAAGAGAAAAATGTAATCCGCTGCTTTCATCTGTGGATGCCGGCGATGCGGGTGCGGCACTGACATATAAAAACTTAATGAGCTCTTGAAGCCTATTTACGCCTTTTTACTTTAAACATCATTGGTAAAAACGATTCGTGCTGTAGGTATACAATTATGACATTCAAAACCAATTCATAATATTTTGTGAAATGCAAAAGTAACTCTGTCAGTCTATTTAGTTTTATAACTAAACGTTAAATTTAACTTTTGACTAAAAAAAACATCAGCTTAATTTACATTTTCATTAAGTTTAAGGTTTTACCTTGTGATATAATTTCCATCTTGAATTGAGTACATCTAATGTCTCTATGGTGTGTCTGAGTAATTCGATGTCATGTTGCAAGAGCGCTCGGCCCAGTGCGGATAGTGCAGCGCGCAATTCTCCCTCGCGAAGTTCCCTTTCAGCCTCTTCGCACTTGTTTGGGAAGAAGTAACGCCAACGGTCGATCAGCACGCTGCACATACATAAACGTAATTTAAAACATTTTCTAATCGTCTATCATCCAAGGGGAGGAAAGGGCTTTAGAGGGCCTCAATGCCCTCACCCCAAAATAATAATAGGTAGACCTAAGCCCATCGCCCACAATAGCAGCACGGCACCGCCGCCATCGAGACGTCCGCTCGCTTACAGCGCGCCGCCTGAGAAGTAGTAGCTCGCCTGCCGCGTTGTCGGCCGCACGAGACGACTGGTGGCCAGCGAACGGGCAGTAAAGAGCCCATAAACATCATCGTCCAAATGTGAGTCTAACCCACTCCGGAAATAGGGCACCCCAGGATTATATTTCGGGGATGGCTTATTAAATAAATTTCACGCCCAGTCGCACACACTCCACCTACACTACACTACACACGTTACCTAGCGAGCAGCCTATACGCGGCTCTAGTGAGGTCTGGCGAGTGTAGATGTGCGCGCGGCAGCACGTGTCGCTGCAGCAGGTCCAACACGGCGCGCACCAGCATGCTGCTGCCGCCCGCCTCCACGCCCAGTCGCACACACTCCACTAGCCGCTCTAGACCACTCTCTCCTCCGCCCCTGTTCACATAATAAAAGGCTCTCTTGAGATCTGAGCTCTGCGTTTCATACTGTTGATCCTGTAGTACTTTTAAAGACAAAGGAACACTTCGGGATAAGAGGAAAGGCTCTGGATTTGTTTTGATCATATTTAAAGAACAGAAAGATGTAGAAGTAAAAGATATAGACGAAAAAAATTACAAGTGATAAAATCAGAAATTATCCATTTACAAGAACTAAGAAATGTCCCGCAAGGATCAATAATAGGCACTATTTTATTTCTAGTATTTATGAACTACTAGTTAACAAAAAACATTTTTGGCATGGAACATGAAATCTTTTAACGAATTATGTTTAGAACACAGTTAAGGATAATAAAATTAATGTAAGTATTTTCATATTTTTTTGTAATATGACTTGTTAGTTTTACAAACAGTTTCTATGAACAAATGAATTATATAACGGGATAATAAAAAACTGGCTAAAGACAGAGACTGAAATAGAAAATAGACTAGAGAAAGTTCACAGAGTCACTTAAAAAACAAAATAAATCCTAAACTGGATATTGTTAGCAACATTCCACACATTGCACAATGTTAAATTATTTAATTCTTTACCTAATTGCCTTACAAACGAAATTTACAACACACGAAGTTTGAGTAGAAAAATGTTTCTATTCGGAGGATGAATTTGTAAACTTCAATCAAATGGCAAAAAATATTTATTATTATAAATGTTTTGATTTTATTTCAAAATTTATTTTATAATGAGATTTAGCCTAATTTTAACTTATTTTAATCAATTTTTGTGTGACTCTGTTGAGTGTAATGAAATGTCTTATTTATTCTAACATATATATACTTATATTATAAAGCTAAAGAGTTTATTTGTTTGTTTGAACGCGATGATCTCAGGAACTACTGGTTCGAATTGAAAAAATTGTCTTCTTTTCGGTGTGTTGGATAGTCCATTTACCTATATAACATCACGCTACGACCAATAGAAGCAGAGCAGCAATTAAAAATATTGCAATAACAAAAAATCGACGCATGCGCCGGAGAGCTAGTATTTTATATTATTGTGTATGCATGTATCAAATTCAAACACAATTTAGCATATTCCACAGTTACACATAAAATTACACAGTTCTCATGTTTACTGATGACGTAAAGATCGCCTTAACAATTAATAACGTAAATGATACAACCAAACTTCAAACAGATATCAATAATATCTATGACTGGAGTACTGTAAACGGCCTTAATCTTAACATCAGTAAATGTGCCGTAATGTCCTATAACAAAACCCCACAACATATACACACCATTTACACTCTAAATTCCGAGCCACTTCTACGAGTTTCCACAATAAGCGATCTTGGAACCCATTTTGACCCGCACCTGACTTTCAATCAAAACACTTTCAATCAATCACTTTTCAATTTGATTATGTTACACATATAGATGTCATAAAAGCTTTTAATTCTATTAATGTTAAGAAGACTACCGACCTCTGGAGTAACTCAGTTGTGATTACTAAGTCTATAATTTCTTTTATCGCGCAGGACTTGGCTTTTATATTTAATAAATGTATAGATTGTGGTGTATTTCCTGATTTAATGAAATATAGTAAAGTAATACCATTGTATAAATCGGGTAGTATGTCTGACCCCACTAATTTTAGACCCATATCAGTACTACCAACATTTAGTAAAATCTTTGAAAAAATAATATATGATCAGATGCAGAACTTCTTTTACAAAAATAAATTATTACACTTTAAACAATTTGGTTTCACTAGGGGTCGCTCTACAACCGATGCTGGTGTGGAGCTTTTAAAACATATTTTTGACGCCTGGGAGGAATCGCAAGATGCTTTAGGCGTCTTCTGTGATTTATCTAAGGCATTTGACTGTGTTCTGCATGAAACATTAATCAGGAAATTGCAACATTATGGTATTAAAAACACAGCTCTGAATCTTCTTACGTCCTATCTGAGTAACAGGATTCAGAAAGTTGATGTTAATGGTAAACGCTCCCCGGGGTCTGTGGTCAAAATGGGAGTCCCACAGGGTTCTATTCTCGGGCCGTTGTTGTTTTTAATTTACATAAACGACTTACCATATTTAGTAAATAATAATCATGAGATAGTCCTGTTTGCAGATGATACATCACTCTTATTTAAATTAAAACGCCAGCAAAAAGACTGAAGATGTAAATATGGCTATCTCAAAAGTGGTTAACTGGTTTGATGTTAACAATTTACTCTTAAACGAGGGCAAGACTAAATGTATTCGATCTATAACACCTAACGTGAAACCAGTAAAAACCACTATAAAAATAAAAGAAGATGAGTTGAACCCTGTAGAGACCACAAAGTTTTTAGGAATTACTCTAGATTCTAAGCTTCAGTGGGGCCCACATATAAGTGAATTGTCTAATAGACTCAGTTCTGCAGCGTACGCAGTTAGAAAAATTCGTCAGCTAACAGACGTTGAAACAGCGCGATTAGTTTATTTTAGTTACTTTCATAGTTTAATGTCGTACGGTATTCTACTGTGGGGGAATGCTGCCGACATTCAAACCATTTTTGTTCTGCAGAAGAGGGCTGTTCGATCAATTTACGATCTTAGTAGTAGACACTCACTTAGAGAAAAATTTAAGGAAATCAATATCATGACTGTTGCATGTCAGTATATCTATGAAAACATTATATATGTTCACAAAAATATTGATAGTTTCTGTAAGAAATGTGATATACATAATATTAACACGCGGAACAAACATAAACTTGTTGTACCAGCGTCAAGGTTATAGTCCGAGAGCCAGGTGAAAATTTGGTTAATTATTTCTTCTCGAGAGATAATTGGTGATATGCATCAGACAATAGTATCATGAAGCCTTATGACCGTCAGCTGCGGCACGGTGGGGGGGATGAGGAGTTGTAACCTCCCACGCTCGAAGAAAAAAAAAATACATTCATTCATTTCCTCTCGGCTAAAAATTTATCAAATTATAGCTGACCCGATGTCTCAACAAAAAAAATATATCAGCTGGCTATAACATAGTGTATTGTACGTCAGCTGATGTCTTGATCATGGAAAAAAAAATCTTCACTTTCAGTGATATCCTCTCAAATAAAAATTTACGTGATGATAGCTTATATGTAACTATTGATAAATATATACGTCAGCTGGCTGTATCTCGGTGGAAAAATCGTCAGCTGATACTTTGAAGGTCGTTACGTAGAAGTTAGTCAGTAGCATTTAATAATAATAATAATAATAATAAAGCTTTATTTAGTTCCATGCATAGTACATATTAGACGATAACAGTTGGTAACTTATTAATTTATTATATTCAATTACATTTATTACACATAACTATATGAATTTGATTTCTAATTATTTACATATTTTTTTATTTTTTTTGTAATTAGGTACTTTAAATTATTATTTGCTTTAATTATCGACTACCTATTTTTATCGACTACGCCTATAGAAAATATGTACTCAGTAGATGTGGAATCATGAGCTTTCGCTAAGTCCTCGTAAAAATTGTCTATTTCTTCCTGTGATGAGTTTTCAGTGGGGGCGTGCGCTTGAATTACAGCAAAATACAGGTTTTCTATTTTGATTTCCAGTACGCACACTCTCTCAGATATTCCAGTAAATTTTACGATGTTATCTTTGTGTTTCTTCTTTACTAGAAAACCTACTCCATATAGACCTTTTGTTTGGCCAATGCAGTAGAAGATGTATTCGTCGTCTTCGATTGTCTTTTCTCCTAGGCGGCGAACTTTGCTCAAACCTATTATATCATGCTTAATATCTTCTAGTGCAGCTTTGAGCTCAACATATTTTTGATCAGAAGATAATGAACATACGTTGAGGGTGCAAATGTAGACGGTATTTTTCGTTTTGATAATTGTTCTTGAGGGGTTTTGGTCGAACTCTCCCGCGGTGACCGGCCGTACTGGGAGATTTGGGGTTGGAAGAGGGTCCGATTTTGGGTGCTATGCCGTGTTATGGTCTGATTGGCGTTGATTTGATTCTGTCTGAGCGAGAATTAGTTTGGGCTTTTGTATTATATAGTTCTTCATGTCCCCTTTATTTTTCTTAGGTGGTTGTTTACTAGTCTGATGAACATTTTTGCTATTATTGTTTTTAAACTTTCGCGTGGTCACGGGTCGACCCGTGACCACGATCGGTGCAATTCGATCGAAACGTCGGGTAAATAAAAGGTTCGTACCTTTAAATAATTCACGCGATTAAGTCCCAAAATATAACTAATAAACATTTTTGCTGTCAGGGTGGAGCGTCTCCGGGGACTCTGATAGGTTTCTTTTGCTTGATTGTTTCTGTGGGGGTTATTTGTTGCTCAGTATAATAATTTTGTCGTATTTTATAACAGCGGCGTTTCCTGCATCTTTTTCTTTCTGTAATTGGACTTGTAGCTCTTTACGCTTAATTAAGACTTCGATTGGGTAGTCTTCTTTTAAGTAATAGGAAGTATTTTGAAGGTTATGTTTGTTTTTTTGTATTTTTAATTTAAAACCTAAAGTGTTGAATGTTATTACTATCGGTCGAACTTTTTCACCCTTTTTCCCCAACCTTCTAACAGCTTCTATGTTGAAAGTGTCGCATGAAATTTTTATGTGTGTATTTATTATATTAATTACTATTTTTTCCAGTTCATCGTATGACTTTTCTATCTCTTCTACGCCAAAAAAGATCAGATTTCTTTGTCTACACTGACTTTCTAGGTTGTTAATTTTTTTTGATTGCTCTTCTATTTTTTTCTCCAAAAGCTCATTTTTCAGTTCTAGGTTATTAAACTTCTCGTTGAGGCTGTTGATAATTGTACCTTTAATATCTTCTTTCATCTCTAGCATGTCTTGTTTTTGCTGCTTTATATCTTGCTGCATGCTAATTAACATATTTGTTATTTCATCCATATTTGATTTATAATTCGTTTAGCGCCCTCTATGGTACTTCTTGGCTTAGAGGGTCGCGGCAAAGTTTGCGAGCCGGATCGCGGCAAAAGTAGAATGCGAGCCGGATCGCGGCAACGCTCGGGTATGTGTGCCGGATCGCGGCAAAGTTAGCTAGGTGCTAGCCGGATCGCGACAATGCTAGTAAGTGAGCCGGATCGCTGCAAAGGTAGTGTGCGTGCCGGATCGCGCTAGTCACTTGATACTTTGTACTTTTCTGTTAAAATGAGTAGGTAGATACGTCGCTATAACTTTTGAATACTGTCACTGCACTTTAAACTTGTTCACTTTGTTTTTACCGTCGATATTAATAATAAAAATATTGGAGTGCTATGTCGAATAATTAAAGAGATGTCATTTCCTCCAACATGAAAATTTGTGAGCTGATTTTAAATATATTTCTGTGATAAATAAAAAAAATTAGCTAGCAGTAAGTCGAGGGAAACCTAGTCAGCTGATGCATTTAAATAGTCAGTAAATGCTACTGACTAACTTCTACGTAACGACCTTCAAAGTATCAGCTGACTATTTTTCCACCGAGATACAGCCAGCTGACGTATATATTTATCAATAGTTACATATAAGCTATCATCACGTAATTTTTTATTTGAGATGACTGAAAGTGAAGATTTTTTTTTCCATGATCAAGACATCAGCTGACGTACAATACACTATGTTATAGCCAGCTGATATTTTTTTTTTGTTGAGACATTGGGTCAGCTATAATTTGATAAATTTTTAGCCGAGAGGAAATGAATGAATGTATTTTTCTTTTCTTCGAGCGTGGGAGGTTACAATTCCTCTTCCCCCCCACCGAGCCTCAGCTGACGTTCACGAGACTTTATGGTTCGATTTTCTGATACATTTTACTAATTATCACTTGAGAGGAACTTGGTCATATAAATCTGTTACTGGCTCTCGGACTATTACAAAAAGTAAACAAATCATTTCGGGGCCAATGTATACGTTTCTACAATAAAATCCCTAGCGATATTCAAAAATTAAGTCGTAATAAATTTAAGTGTACCATTAAGAAAAAATTGTGTATGAAAAGTTACTACTCAATAATTGATTATATGGAAGACAAAAACGCTTGGGATTGAACTGCTTTCTCTCACAGGCTATTAAAATGTACTTTAAGATTATATGTATATATACATATTTACTTTGTAAGAAGTGAAGTATTGTGTTTGCTGAATACGTTTATATATACTCATTTTAGAGTTACAAATAGTATTATTATTTAGTTATCCTTATTTTATAAACGATTACACTCACCAAACACAATGGTTCATTCAGTAAAATTTATTTTTGTAAAGAAAAACTTGATGATTTTAAAAGAGTGGCACATGAGTTTCTTGGCAGCTTCTTCTCATGAGCTTTACACTTGGAACTGCCACCTAACCTCATTTTGTTTTTTTTTTTCAAACATTCATAATTTTATAAAATTTTTAGTATGTTTTAATTTGACGTTTTCAAATAATCATTAACCTGATTTTACGAAATAAAGATATTTGACTTTGACTTTGACTTTGAAAACATAATTAATACCTGTAACAGATCCCGCAAAAGTCTAAGCTTTGTATTACGCCAAACAAAGATATTTTAAAACAGCCAGGCTATTACCATACTCTATAATTCATATGTCCGTAGCCTGTTAGAGACGAATAGCGTAATCTGGAATCCACATGAAAAAACTTATACATTACTAATAGAAAAAGTTCAAAAAGCCTTTCTTCGTTACCTCTACCTGAAATTATATGGTTATTACCCGTACATGTACCCCACATCATTTGTGTTGGGCATGGTCGCATATCAAAGCTTAGAAGTTAGAAGAAACTTAGCTCTTATTAAATACTTCTTCCGTCTAATTCGTGGTTTCCTAACTAATCCCCCACTGCTACAATATATCTCACTTAACGTTCCGCCACCCATCAGGCAGATACTCCGTCCCAGGCAGCGCCCGCTATTCTCGGTACCTAATTCTACTATCACCCTCTCAACCAGTCCTCTTTACCTTGCTCTCACACACATTAACAATCTTCTATTGAGTAATGAAACAGTAGATATATTTAATTATACGGAACCGAGATTCCTGACTGCAGCTTGTCAGTACTTGGAGTCTATTGCCACTCCAAGTACCATTAGAGTAGAATAAATGTAACTATGTATCTAAAAAGCTATAAAAAAAAAAACTGATATTATTGTATAATTTCATTGATTTATACTAAATAATATGTCATGTACTTCTCTTAAAACTTGTATGGTTGGATTGTCTGTTAGTATAAGTTGGATAAAATAAATAAATAAATATTGTTATTGAATAAATGAAACGATCTGATCATGATCATATAATATATATATTTTTTTTATTTAAGAAAAGACGTCTGCCACTGTGCCGTGTCGCGGGGCGCTTTACAAACATACAAGTCATGGACACAAAGTACACCCAGACTCGGAACAACAATTTGTGGATCACACAAAGTAGTGTCCCGTGTGGGAATCGGACACACTCCCACCGCGTCACAGAGGCATGCAAAATATGCGTACAACATTTTTCAAAAAGTTTCATTCTCGTACGTACCTTTGTGCGACTTCTAAGAACACGTCAATGGCAGTATACGCGAAGTTGCCGAGTTGCGGCAGGAGAGCAGTGAATAACGCAAAAAAGAATTCTGTTATCTCAGGCTCAGCGGTAGCGAACGCCGGTTCACATAGCATACGCAGTGCCGTCTCGGCCGCACTTTGTACTCCTTCCGCTATCACCTGGGAAGAAAAGAGGTTTGACATGAATGGGGATGTTGACTGTCAAGTCAAATCATTCTCTTTTTAAGAAATGTCAATACAACAAACTCTATAGAAATATATATAAGGAATAGCAACCTATGACGTCATAAGTTCCAATCGTTAAATCATTACTTTTAGTATTCGTTTTCATGATTTTAAATTCAAAAACATGTTAAATTGTAAAATAAAACACTTATTTTCAGAGCATTTAAAAGATCTACTTTTACCTAATTAGTATAAAATAATTTACTTTTATTGTTAACTATCCTATTTAAGTAAAGGTAGCTCATAGTGAAAGAGGCTTGTAGTTCAATTTTTAAATACTTCCCCTCGCCAAAATTGTAAGAGGTAGGAAGTAGAACGTTTGGCTGGTGTTGACTCAACTGTATTCCCTGGTTTTGCGAGGCCGATGTTTAGTGAATTGCACATATCCCTCCCCCTTTCTTATAGGCCAGGTGTGAGTCGTTCACAGATGGGGCTCTGTGAGCGTTTCACACCTGGCCAACGTTGAGCCAATAATTGAATTGGTGTGAAGACCAAAAAGCTTGTGCGGTGCAACATATAGCTCACCTTACCAGTGCCGAATAGGATTATTTCGAGGCGGGACACAAATATAATGACTGCGTCCTTCACCTTCGGAGATCGTGCCGACGATATGGCAGAGGGGGGGGGGGGGGGAATTATTACACTCTTTATATTTAGTTAACAGTTCTTATTTTTAGTTAAGATTAGTTTTAGTTTCAGAAAGTATTTATTTTAAATACTTTTATACTTTCTCGCCTGAAACACAGGTTTCAACCTAGTTCAGGCAAATATCCAACTGTGCCGTTTATTATTTATAAGTGTACCTAAGTTAAGCTATTGCACCTATACTTATATGAATAAATTTTATTATTATTACTTTATACGGCGATTCTTGATAGCGCTTGGCGCCCTCTTAAACATAGCAGTTTGTACTATATCAACATGCCATTTAGCGTAAGGGCACGATGCCCGAGCTATTAGATCTGATGGCTGCCTCGGATTATGCAGCCGAAGTGGCCGCGTTCTGGGCCACATCAATATAATGACCCTGTTTACTGTCGAAACGCTAAAAAGTAGACGAAGGTGAGGTTTCACCAAATTATTGGCACTTTAAGAGTAAATGTCAGCTGTTGTCCCTAAATTCCTATGTTGATTATTGGTATAGTGTTGTTAATTTTGAACAAAAAAAGAACTTGAAAAATCAATGGTTTCGTTGTTTTTTCAAACTAAAATGTAAAGTAGCAATAATAGGGCGAGTGGCAACAATTGGGTGGTTAAGGCACCTGTCCCATCACCAACGATGAGCTAGAAGCAAGTTGTGATTTATCGCTCAAGAAACGTACAATAGATGTATTTTGTAGATAGCGTCCGTGTCAACAAAAGAGGTGCAGTATAGAGCGAGTAGAGTACTCGCTCTATACTCAGTGAACGGTCCGGCAGTGTGAACGGTCAGCTATCAACTATAATATCTATATCTCTTTTATTTACACGAGATAAAAGTACAGTTAGGTCAAATTTCATTTCAAAATTATGAACAAAATTAAATAAACGAGTTCATAAAATTTAAATTTAAAACAGTTACAGTAAATATTAAAGAAAGTTTGAAAAACAATTTGTTTACGAAAATAATCCCAAAAAAACACTAGTAATACGAGTACTAATCATGACAATGTAATGCGTAATCGCATCTCTTATTTTCTTGGGTTTAGTTACCGCCCCCGCTGCCCGGTTCCTGTCACCATTTACTTCCAAAACGCCGGCTTCGATAACGCCGGCCGAGTTACGTTGATCCAACTGTATGTACTTTTCTTGACCGATAAAATCGCTACTCACTTTCTCGCCGTCGGTGGGACAGGTGGCTTAGTGAAGAGCATTATTTAGTGGTAGGTACCTTCTTGTAGGGCGTGCAGGCGCAGCGGAAGGCGCGCAGCAGCTGCGTGAGCGGCGGCAGCGCGCGCGCGGGCCCGGCGGCCGCCAGCGCCGCGCCCCACGTGCACAGCAGCGCGCGCGCCGCGCCCGCGTGCGCCGCCCCCCCGCGCAGCGACAGCGACAGCAGCGCCTCGCGGACCACGCCCGCCGTCTGCACGACAATATCGAAGGAGAGAGAGGTGTCTTACGGACACCCGGTTGGAAACTAGTTTCTTTTGCTATATCTTTTTTGTGTTTGTATTAACAAAATATTAATTTGAAATAGGTCAATTTTTATAACGTATTGTGGGTACTTTTAGAAAAAATCTAAAAGTACCCACAATACGTTATAAAAATTGTCCTATTTCAAATTAATATTTTTGGTATAGGTAAAATAAACATTACAATTTTTTACAAAAATACAAACAATCTATAAAAAACCTTCTTATTCTAGCTTCACATAGTCACATATAATAGATTTTTGATCGATATCAGAATGTAACGCTTTTTTTCCGTCTAGCCTCTCAGCTACGCTCTACTATGTTACAAAAATTAAAAAAAAAAACACTTTTAAAAATGATGGACTAGAAGCCAGCACCTAGGAGAGCACTTATTACTACCTACCTAAACTATATATTGTATATAGTTTCAAATAGGAAGTCCTTTTTGACAGATGTCTAATTAGATTACTAGTGAAATATCATTGTAGTCGCTATCGATTTTCGATTATTACCATTCTGAACAAATTCAAATCGATTAGCATTGAAATCTTATTATTTATTTTATTACCACATAGCAATCGATCAATGCGTAGTAAACACTCGCGAGCGACAGTTCGACTGAACTTCTGTCCCAGACTGCCCGAGACGGCCTGTAAACGCATCGTCAATGTGTGCGTCACAATATGGCGCTTAATTACTAGTGGACTATCTGTCTCAGCGCGCCGCCCGCTATACGTAATTTGTGCTATTACGGAACTGCCCCACTGGCATTTAATGTTTGTTCGGCGCTGATCACGGGATTCCACGATGTTGACAGGTTTAAAATGTGTACAAATCGCGACAGTTTATCAACATATAAAATAATAGGTATATAACTAGAAATATTTCGATTCCATTTTAAATTGAAGTAATTTTTATAGGCATTTCTTGCCAAAGACTTTACAAATACAATAATTGCATTTTTGAAAGATAGAAAAATTTGAATCCAGACTCAGGAATCGAACCCGAGACTTCCGTAGCCAAACCGGGGCCAGAAGCGGACCACCTATCTGGACTATGTTACTAGATATCAAATTCTTTTATCTCTTAATGCTTACGGGTTAGGCCCCCGTAGCGACATCTAGTCGATTTCAATTTGAGTTTGGATTCAAATTTTTCTATCTTTCAAAAATGCAATTATTGTATTTGTAAAGTCTTTGGCAAGAAATGCCTATAAAAATTACTTCAATATTCGGCCTGCGTCATCATAGTAACATAGTCCAGATAGGTGGTTCGCTTCTGGCCCCGGTTTGGCTACGGAAGTCTCGGGTTCGATTCCTGAGTCTGGATTCAAATTTTTCTATCTTTCAAAAATGCAATTATTGTATTTACATTTTAAATTTTCTCGAACTGTTAAAAAGAAAATAAACGGATGAACAGAGTATAGACTAGGTCAAGTACCAAGTCTATACTCTGTCCATTCGTTAATTTTTTTAGCGGTCATTTTTACTTTTTGAAATATTTTTTTTACGTTTGATAGTCTATACGATTTAAAATGGACTATCCATCAACATCAAGTAGTGACAGTAGTTAACTCACCTTAGGTTCGAGGTACTGTAGAGATCTTTGAGCGTGCTCGTACAAATCTCCTGTGATCGCCACTGGATCCGTCGCTAACTTAACGTTCATTGAAAGACTCAGTAGAAGATGCGCCGCCGCGTGACATAGAAGCGGCGGTTCCTACAAATAAAAATATATCACTTATCTACAGATTTATAAACAGATTCTTAAGCCGTCCCACATCTTAGACTATTTTGTGTTGTTTATTGAGCCCGCAAAAAGTAAAAAGCATTTTTAAATATTGCAAATTTTGCAATAGTAATTTTGTTACATATTTTTAAAGTACACCAAAACTCTGAACAACTATTTGTGGTTTACACAAAGTGGTATTTCATGTGGGAAGCGAACCCACAAGCTCTTGCGCTGCACTCGTAAACTTACCGGTATTTCATGTGGTAAGAGGAATGGTACAGCGGAAGCGAACAAAGTTTCCATCGTCTGAACGGGCACGCCGCACTCGCTCGCGTAGCAACACCACGCGCCCATACACGCGAACATCTCAGCGTGACTAAAAATAATATAGGTACACTTATTACCATATTCTTAGGAACACGTGTTAGACGGAAAAATACACAAACATGTTCATACACACACATGTTGACATAGGCGGAACCAGGGCACGGGAGTACAGCCTCTCCCCTCCTCCCAGACTATTGTTTTGAGTTCCGATTTTTTCTATTGTATTGACCCCCCCCCCCCCCAGTAGGGTCTCTATTGTAGCACCCCTTCATCACAGCACCTCCCATCCCTTCTGTCGTACGTGCAACTTACACTTGGCGGATGTCGGGTAATACGAAATGACACCCCGTCGTAAGCATGTTATGATACGGCACTGCCATTTGCATCTCGTGTCCCCCTCGACCCCTGTATTAAAACCTGGATTCGCCCATACTTACTAGGTTATATTGTCTACATACGATTTTACTAAGTACTAGGATAAACATTCTGGCATACGATTTTGAAATCTTTAATAAATTTTAATTGGACGAGGTTAATATTAAATGTTTAGTTTAAATAATACGTACACTTGCACGTGCGCGTGCGCGTGGTGCGCGTGCTGCTGCGCGCGGTGCGGGCGCGTGAGCGCGGCGCCCGCCAGCGCCGCGCCGCAGCGCTCCACCAGCGTGGCGCCCAGCGACCAGCCGCGGGACTGACGACTGCTCTCTGTCTCTGTGGACAACATACGTCGCTTTATTTAACGAAAGAACATACAGCTATTTTTCACATTTCGCGGTAAATTTATAAGTAAGAATTTCGTGCACGTGATGGGTATCGAATAACTAACATATTATATATTTTTGAGGGATTTTATATATAATAACCATAACAAATACAATTGATCATAACATTTTTCATAATATATGCCGCTCGGTGTGACGCGGGCCATTCGCGGGCACTCTGCTTTCGCACTTTCACGCTTTTCACCCTCAGTCACCCGATATCTGTTGAATGGCAAGAGTGTGTCACTCTGCTCCTACTCGCTCGCGTGTTAAAAAAACAATTTCTACAAAAAAACCGTTTATATCCTCTAATCGCGAGTACTGAGATGATATGATATAAATGTAGTATGCCATATGTTCTATTCAAATGAAAATACATTTTTTTAAATGAAGTATTGTAATATTACTAAAACTTATATGTACATATTTATTAAAGTCCCAGCAAAAATAAAAACAATATTCTATTCAAAATGGCCACCTTTGGCTTTTATACAGGCCTTTCCAATGCCAATATGTCTGGCCACGAATCTATAGATTTACGCACTGTTTCTATGGGAAATTTCGCCACTGCTTGCTCCAGAGATTTTTGATGAGACTCACCCCCGTATTTATAAACGAGTAATTACTTATTACTTAGCAATTACTTCATTGAGACATGGCTAGTTCTTAAAGTAATTACTTAGAAAAATCTATTTTATAGACACGAAATATTCTTTACTTCCTTGAGCAAACTAACCAAGTATTACTTATTACTTAGCAACCGGTGAGCCGCAAAAAACGTTCCATTTCATAAACAAGATTTTATTAAATTTGCAAAATAGAGAACCAAAAATATATTACGACAAGCTAAAATAGCTAAAAATTTTAAAACTTTAAAAATTAATAATACAGAAATTAATCAGACCAAATTTTGATTTTATCGATATTCTTCAATTTTAGTTTTCTGAATGTAACGAAATGCAACATAATTGAATAGTAATGCTACCAAATGAAATAGTCCGTCACACGTATATAAAGTATTTTTGCAGAACTTATTTTTAATTTAGCGTCATAAAACTCGCTTGACGTCGCCCTAGAAATGTCACTAATATTATTTAATATTTATTGATTCTCGAATTTAAGAGAGATAATTGTTATAACAATATTTTAAACAATTTATTTGAAATGAAATGTTAATCACTGAAGATATCACCTGTGTTTTACTGTTTTATTTAAAGGAAGTTTTGTTGGTTAAATACAGGCACTATAATATATGTAGCAAGGGTGTATTTTATAATGGTTGAAAGCCCGCAACGCAAGCCTAAGGCCGGGGTCAGCCACCCCGTTGTGTCGACTGCATTGCTTGTCCCAGTGATATCTCAATGAGATTTCACCGGGACAAGCAAGGGACTGACAAAATCTATTGATTGTGGTACTTGTACCACAACCAATAGATATTGTCAGTGTAGCTAGAAGCCCCTGTCAAGCATTACCCGGATAGTACAACGAACAGAGATAAAGAAGATACAAAATATGGTTTTGTGACGGTGCAAGGAATGAAGCGCCGACAGCCAACCATCAAAAACCGCTGCGGCAAAGCTAAGCTAAGGGAACTCTGTGCGCCGCGGCGCCGAACACGCCGGTGTACATCTCGCGCCGACACGTACCAGAAGTTCAGCTACAAGACGAGGGTGCAGATTCTGGAGTCGCGACGCATAGTACTTATGAGGGAGTGAAGCGTACCTACTGATATAGTTTTAATATATAGTGGTTTTAAGTTGTATTTACTTTTACTAGCACTTCACTTATTGTACTGACATGACAAGTATGTTAGTCGGCAAGGTATAGATTTCTGTGGGCAAAAATGACTAAAATAAATGTTATATTATTATTATTATTGTATTATTTACCCACAGGCTGGCATAGCGCCAAATAAATTGTTTTTATTTTCCAAACCTTACATATTTTTAAAATATCTGTTAAGAAAAATAACCTCTCCATAAAATTCTTAATTAAAGCTATTACTCAAGTAACGATATCGGTGACTATTGCTTGGCTAAGTATTCTAACGTTTGACGTTTCTTACTTCACTCATTTTCTTGACTATAAAATAGAAACTGTTGCTTAAGTAATTACTTTTACTTAAGTAATTGCTATTACTCGTTTATAAATACGGGGGTCAATGTCGCCGTGCCCTTTAGAGCAAGCCATGTCCTCTAAAACTGATCATAATTTGTAGTCTAAAGGGTTGAGGTCTGTCCACCAGTAAAGGGTTGAGGTGTGGCCAGTCTTCAGCTCTTATAAGTCCGGAACGTTGATTTCAAGCCAGGCTTGGGTAGTTCGTGCCTTGTGACCAGGTGCAGAGTATTGCTGGGAAGTCCATGGTACAGTTTTAAAAAGTGTATTGCTGAGAGGTTTCACAACACGATCCAAGACTGTCTCTTCATACACTTTGGCTGAAGTTTTCACTCCTTTTTCACAAAAATGTAGCTTTGTGACGCCTTGATAAGACACGCCCCACCAAACCATTGCTGACGCAGGATGATGACCACGCTGTGTTTTTTTTGACACCCCAATCCGAAAGAGCTAGAGGTCTAGGCATAGGGCTAGCTTGCCGGGCCTGTTCGGCCGGCAAGCGAGCCCTACGCAATGTGCAGCATAATGAAAATAAAGCATATCTTTGAAACGGATTGTTAATCACAACAATGTTTTTTTTTTGGTTAATATTTTAAATGACATTTTCCACCACTGCCTAAAACTCTTATAGTTAGTTTTTTAACACCTTGTATAGATCTACTCTACATTTTATAACAATAATACATCATTTAAAAAGATACTAACCTGCTAATAAAGAAGGCGCCAATCTTCCTAGAACTCTCGTCAAAGTAGCGAGGTCCAACAAGGCGGCGAGTAACCGCTCGCCCTCTCCGCGGCCCGCAGCCCGTGAGTGTACATCTGCCAGACATTGCCACCGCTCCAACTAAAACAATATACTACATCTACAGTATCTACATTAATTAATTACTGAAATTAGATTGTGATGTAGGCGAGTGCCTAAAGGGGTCGTCCATTAATCACGTCATGTTTTTAGGGTTCCATAGCCAAAATGGCAAAAAGTTTCGTCTTGTCAGGCTGTATATCACAGGCATTTTACTCAATGACGACACAATAAATATTGATTACACTTCTACTTAGTTTGATAGCTAAATAATGAAAAACAAATATTTTTAGGGGGGCACTCCATACATGTATCAGAAACCGAAAAAAAAATTCTTGAACAATTAATGATCCGACATGCTCTTGCCCGGTTCAGTTTTGCTGGGGTCCCCCCTTTGATGAGACTTGCACTCCTCTGCCCAACAGCACGATATTTTTTTATACAAAAAAAAAACCGACCAAACTTATAGGTATTTAACCCTTAACTTGGCACCGTATCTAATAATGCACACATTCTAAAAAAAAATAATGTAGAAATGTTTTAGTAGATTCCAATAAAAACGCATTAGATCTAGTTTATGAAATCCTTCTATTTAGTAAGAAAAATATTATTTATTACGTCTGGCAACGTTTAAAGTCAGTAGATCGTAAAATGGCGGAGCGTGCGCGTGCGACTACGAGTTATAAGGTAAGAATCGATTAAAATCCCATCTTAATATCAATTTTACAATAAATATATGTGATAGTTATTTGATGGATTATATATTGTTTTGTTTACGTAAAAGATTTCAATCGAATAATAATGTTTTCCATCACAAATATTACTGCCAATATTCGTGTATCTGCAAATGCACATTGCCAAGATGTTATACTATGACCTAACTTTTGGAGTGTGCATTATAAGACACATTGCCAAACTTACAACATCAGAGTGTACATTCTGCTGTGTGTATTTTCAGATACATTGCCAAGTACGTAACGTCATTGAAACCGTATTTACATATCTGTATATAGTGGTTTATTTACGTTTAAGGCAGGTACGAGAGCTCAAAGGATATTGGCGTTAGTCCCAAAACCAGGAGCAAGATCGGATATTGAGAGCAGCGGTTCTTCGGATGGAGAAATAATTGAACCTGCTTCGGACCAAGACCAAGACGATAGCTCGATTGCACCTTCGTTGCCGTCATCATTCGAAAATCTAAACATATTGTCGGAAAGTGAAGACGACTACAGAGAGGTATTAGTTCCAGCCGAAAATTCAACGAAAATTACAAGGCATGTGAGTTCGTTGAGTAATTTGTCTACGTCTAGTGTTGCAGAATTTCCAACCAATGCAATAGTCCCGGCGACACCTTCCCCGATCTCTTCAATAGTCAATAGTTCTACACATATATTATCTGTACCGTCACCTTCTAATGCTACTCGATCCAACAAAAGAGTTTACCGAATCAAAAAGACTGTAGTGAAGAAAAAAAAGCTTGAAGTTAGGTGGACAACTGCAAAATTTAAATACGCTTCTGAAATCGAAGATAAAATATTCTACAAACCCTCTGAAACAAAATCTCCTTTGGAATATTTTAAACTATTTTTTTCAGAGGATATATTTGAATTGATAGTTCGAGAAAGCAATTCATATCATATGCAAATAAAGGGTACGCCCATGAATTTGACTTTGGACGAAGTAAAAGATTTCATTGCTATCAATATCCTTATGGGTGTCGTACGTTTGCCAGCTTATACGGATTATTGGTCCAAAACTTTAAGATACAGCAAAATAGCAGATATTATGACACTGAAAAAATTTCAACTGATCCGGCGATATTTGCATTTTGTGGACTTTTTAGGTGACGATGGGGATCGTTATTACAAAATAAGACCCTTGTTAGAAAGAATTCGCCAAAATTGCATCAATATTGAAGAGGAGAACCGGTTCAGTGTTGATGAAATGATGGTGCCCTACAAAGGTACGAGAGCCGGCACCCGCAAACAGTATATAAAAAATAAGCCTCGAAAATGGGGGTTTAAAATTTTTGTTAGAGCAGGTATATCTGGAATCGTGTATGATTTTTTGGTTTATGGAGGAGAAGACACTTTCCGATTTCTTCAATTCAATGAAGAGGAAAATAGTATGGGGTTGGGAGCTAAAGTTGTCATAGGTTTGAGCAAGACAATCAAAGAGCCTGCATGTAAAGTCATTTATTTTGATAACTTTTTTACATCTATAGAATTAGTGTACCACCTGAGAAACGAGTACGGAATATTTTCTTTAGGAACAGTGAGACCAAATCGCCTGCGCGGAGGAGACAAAAAGCTTCCTTCGGATAAAATTTTGAAAAAACGAGGCCGCGGAGCTTTTTCGCAAATTACTTCTAATGAAAGAAAAGTAGCTGTTGTAAAATGGTTTGACAATAAATGTTTTACTGTGACTAGTTCTTATGTTGACGCACATCCGGTTCACCAAGTATCGAGGTATAATAAAGATAAAAAGCGCAAAGAACCAGTGCCCTGTCCAAACATAGTTCGGCAATACAATGCCCATATGGGAGGTGTGGACCTTGCTGACATGTTAATAGCGCTTTATCGCACGGAAATGAGAGCGCATAGATGGTACATACCTCTATTCTCCCAAATGCTTGACATTTGTATCAACAACGCATGGCTCCTTTATCGACGTGAAACCAAATGTCCGAAACCAATGAAACTCAAAGAGTTTAGATGCGCGATAGCTGATAGTCTCACCACTGTGGACCGAGTGGTTCAAACTATGAAAACAGAGGTCAAAAAATTTGTAACTCCTCAAAATCAGATGGACATGCGTTTCGATCAATTAGGCCACATGCCAACATTTACATCCAAAGGGCGATGTAAGCTTTGTGTGAAGGGTCAAACTAAATTTATATGTATTAAGTGTCAAGTGAGGCTTTGTTTAGTTGAGGATCGTAATTGTTTTTATAATTACCACCAGAAATAATTACACTTTATAATTTAGTTTTTTCTTTATAAGTTGAATTTATTGATTGATCTCATAAATTTATTTTTGATCTCATATATAACGTTGCTAAATTTAATTAGGTATACTTGATAAGGATTATAGCCATCTATGTGTGACTGTGGTGGTCAAAAAGACAATATAATAACAAAGAAGTTGATGTTATGTTCCTACTTTAAGTTGAAGACTATTTTTTTAAATATTTTGTATCGATGTTATTGTTTAAAACAGTAAATACATAAATAATTGTTTAAAATAAATAGTATTTTCATTTACTATATACCCCGCAACGTATCCTAGAGTGCACATCGATTTCCAGAGATGAATGTCTGGCTACTTGGTAGTGTGCATTATAAGATACATGTTATAAAAACAAAACTAATTATGGCAGAATTTTTTTTTAATTTTTTTGGGTTCTATTTATTACCTATCAATCTAAATATATGACAAAAATAAAAAAAATATGACATCCAAAAGTTTGCCAAGTTAAGGGTTAAATAGTTCGGTCATCGCAGGAATTTCTATAGTCACACGGTACTGTATCAACCAAGTTGCAAAAGGGCATATCACTGGCCGTGGTTATACGGAACATTTAGGGTCACGGTTATGTGCCGAAGCGGCAGCGACTTATGGGACAGGGCTTAAAAATAGGTCCATCTGCCTTACTTTCCAATAAGCCAGTGACAACTCACAATACATACGACATCAGACATACTTTTGCGATCTGAACATTTTGAGTAGCCTGCACATTTTACGACTTGCACATTTTGCTATGTATTCAAAAAATCAATCAATCAGCCTGTATCGGTCCACTGCTGGACGTAGGCCTCTCCTTAAGTGTTGAATCATTCTATTCCAAATTTTGTCTGACGTTCATAAGCGTTGCATTTGTAACCTAAATGAATAAAGTATTTTGACTTTGACTTTGACCTAAGTTACGCCACAACATCCAGTCCTCCGCCTTCCGAATCCAATTCATTACAGCGACTTTCTTTAAGTCGTCAGTTTCATCTGGCTGGGGGTCATCCTATCTTACGTTTACCAAGTCGCGGTCTCCACTCTTGGACTCGTGTGCTCCATCGGCCATCGGTCCTTCGGCAAATCTGGCCAGCCCAATGCCACTTCAGCGTACTTAACCTGCGTGCTATGTCGGTAACTTTGGTTCTTTGTCGGATGACCACGTTGCAAATTTTATCCTTCAAAGAGACTCCAAGCATAGCTCACTCCATAGCCCGCTGCGCGACTTTGAATTTGTGGATTAGCCCAAACGTAAGTGTCCACGTCTTGGCACCGTAGGTCATAACAAGTAGGACGCACTGGTTATTTACCTTGGTCTTCAAGCATTGCGGTAGAGGCGATTACGTCATATTTGCCAAGAAACGTGAGATTTGGTGAGATTTTTGTGATTTGTCTCGACCCCTCCCCCTCTTCCATAAGCATCTCCCGTAAATAATAAACGTCCCCTTACCAACATCAAAGCGGGCCGAGCCGCGAGCGACAGCTAGTAGAAAATCAGTGTTTCAAAAACGTACGCAAGAAATTGAAATTTTGATTGAGCGAATGTCTTGTCTTCTTCTAATCTATGTTAAAAATGTAATAAACAAAGACTAAATATTCGCTAGTTCAAATGTTGTCATTCACGTATCTACGATCCATTAACAAAATGAACCCATTTTTATGACAAAAATATTAAGAACTTAAGCTTCTATGAAAGTTTCCCTTAGTATATGTCTATAAAAATCACAATACCATTATAGCATAATAATAATGTGGTAACTTACCACTACCGTAAATACATCCAGTGGTGCTAAGTCGGCAACACGGGCGATACATTCTATACAATGTTTCAGGAATGTTTGCCATTCTGTCTCGCCCTGGAATATAACAATATTTTGCTCTTATTGTATACATATTTGTTTATTAATATAATGTAAAGAGTGTAGCAAGTGATCTATACAAATGTCATATTTTTCACAAAAAAATAGTTATATTAATAGAGACTTACGTCATCATCACACACATCATTATCAAGATGTTGTAGTTGCCCTTTATTGTGTTGGAATTGTATTCTGTTCAATACGCCATTTACTAGCCCTTGCAAAGCTTCCCAATACCTAAAGCAAAATAAATATTGTTATCTATTGTTAATTTAAAAAGAAAATACTTATTACAAATTGTACATACTTTGGTGTATCTTCTGGTTTTAAAATATCTATAAATTGTATCCATACATCTAAACAATTTACAAAAATAGCACAAGTAGGCACCTGAAACAAAAGGAATCTATTATGACGAATGAACCCTTAAGGTTTTTTAATTATAGTGTGTAAAGCTTAACCAGTAATATAGTTTACTTACCTGGAATGTATATTGGAATAGATATGACAAAAACTCTATGGAATCAAATTCGGGCTCTGCCTCCAGTCTCTTGAAATGCAATGATATAAATAACTTTAGGAACTCTGCTAACTTGTTAAGGTAACTGAAATGGACAAAATATATAATTTAACAAAATACAAATAATGTTAAAAGCCAATACCAGGTATTTAAATTATATTGGTAACTGGACGAACTGATGATTCTGATATTCAGCCATCGCGTGGCGATACATTTTCGACTATAGTCCGAACATTTGTCAACAGCTTGCGACAAGGGGTATTAGATACTTTTTGCACGTATGGTCTCCAACACCGTGTAAAGAATTGGTACGTTTCCAGTGAGGCGTCATGTCTGATCACAGACGTATAAAGATGAATTTAAATATTGCCAACAGAGGCGAGAAAACCACTATTGGAAACCCTTGATCAGATCGAGTTGACAGTGAGACGGTTGGAGGAATTTATACAGATGGCATTCCACCAAAACTGTCCACTGATGACTTCCGTGACCAAAAGGGATGTTCCATGGTCAAAAGTCTGGAGCGTCTCAAGCTTCATACTCGGACCCTATTCAACAGTGCGATGAGAGACAATAACTGGGACGCCTAAAAACAGTCAATTACAAAAATTCAACAAAGAACTGAGGAAGAGCAAAAGAAAATCCTGTAATAAATTCTGCGTGGAAATGAAAAACACCTCTCAGGCATCTAGGATTCATAAAATAATCTCCAAGTCTTCTCATATACATATAGGGCTAATCAGGAAACCAGGCGGTTCATAAACTAGTTCAGTGGAAGAAACAGTCAGGCTACTAGTTGAAGAACACTTCCCGAACAGTATGCCAATAGACGGCAGGGAGGATTACACATGTCGGGCCAGCAGTTATCGCAGACCTGGAGTGGAAGACTGGCGAATGGCCTCCCTTCTATTTAGACCCGACCGGATCGTATGTGCAATCAACAGTTTTAAGCCCTATAAAACCGGCGGGAAGGATTTTTTTTCAGCCTTGCTGCAGCAGGGAAAAACAGTTATCCTACCAACACTAATTAAAATCTTCAGGGCCTGCTTTGCCTGGGGATACCCACCAAAAGCGTGGACCGATGTGTAAGTTACGTTAAGGGAGAGACAGAGACAGGTCCCAACCAAAATCATACAGACCCATATGTCTTACTTCCTGAAAAGGTATTTAATCTGCACAACATGGAAAACTACCTGATTATAAGAACCTGGCACATAAGGCAACTTGAATATCAGAAATGTAAATCAACATAATCCGCACATGCAGTTGAAGAGAAGTAAATAGCCCTCTGTGCATTTCTTGACATAAAGGGTGCCTTTAACAATACAGACTATACCTACTCAACAGTGTGAAAAATGGTGCATTGATAAAACAACCAAGTTTGTTCAACTCAATGCTTTGCAACAGAATTGCGTCAACCTCGCTACTAGATACGACCATCATCTAAATTTAAGACAGGCTGCCCTCAAAGAGGCGTCCGACCTTTACGTTGGTCACTGGTGGTTGACAATTTGTCGTCCGTGCTAAATGAAGCCAAGGCTTCTACACCCAAGGCTATGCTGATGATTTGGTAATAGGAATCATTAGTGATGGTGATCAAATGTCAAACAACCATCTCCAATCTTATGTGACAAGTCTTCAGCATACCTACTCGAAAATTGGTGTCCTACAACCCAACTATCGTTTAATGCGTCCAAGACGGTTGTCATATCCTTTCACAAAAAAGAGGATACTGGACGATTTAATACGTGTCCGTTATGCTAGCGTACACCAGAGCTATATCGAGTTGGTTACTATGCCATTAAACTCTGCGTAAATACTGCTTAATTAGTGTAAAAATAAAAAAAACTCTGCCTCTTTAGTTTAGGAAATAAACACCATTTTCACTGGGTACGCTGGCGTCACGATCAAGCTAGCGTACCCATGGCCGTACTCGAAAACGGCTAATTGTTAAGCAACAGAGTTTACATACAAAAACTCTGCTCTAATACTGCCCCCCCTATACTAAATTTCATAACGATTGCTCTTGTAGGAACAGAGATATTGAACAAGACTTTTCAATGACATTCGGAGCTGGCGTTATGGCAGCGTACACATAATAGTTCTTATAGAAAGGGAACTTTTCTTTTAATAAATGCTATATGTAAAAATAGTGCGTGAAATTCTGACTCTAATAGTGTAAATACTTTATGCGAATTCGCAGTGGAATGATTAAAAAGACCCTGTTAGTTTCTATTCACAGTACAGGTACAGATATGCTCAAAAGTGCTTTGACAAGTTTCATCATGACCCAAGGTACTGTCCAGTTTACGATAATGTCATGGTCGTTGGTTATCGCTGCAGTTGTTGTCTTGGACCTGAAATGAGTAAAATAAAATTGTATTTTAGATTTTTTATTTTTAAATAGCGTTAGTAGATTTTATGCAACTTCTGGATCAGGGACGGTGGACTTATGTGGTTTACGAAGAATCTATACATTTAATATAGATATACATAGATACCCATCTGGGGATGAACATGTATTAATGTGCCCGCGCGAAGCCGGTACCTACGTGGCTAATAATTTATAAAACCTGCTACAAAAAAAGGAAATGTATGAAATTATTTCATTTTAATTTGAACAATCTCAAGTTAACAATTAATGTTCTAATTGCAAGATAACAAACTATTTATAATATGCTTTATTTGCAAAATAGTTATAGGTACCTACTCGGTAAACACAACTCGTAAAATGTAATGTTAGTAATAATTGAGCGACAGACATTGAGTTATAACGTATTAAGTATTTGAGATTTTTGCTAAAATATGGCACACATCGGTAATCTGCCTAACAATAATATAGTATAGTTTTCTGTCTCACTCTTGCACACATGAAAGATAAGCGCGCGAATTGGTCCGCCCTTTGCTCAGAAGAACCGGTTTACTGATAACAAATAAAATTACCAACTTGTTTTTCTCTCTTGAGCAGCATATTAGCTTTCAGTAGTGCATTCTACATGATTCAAAAATTGAGTTACCTATCTTCATATGAGTCAAAGAGATTTAAAAGTCTATAAATATTATACTTACCAATATTGCCGACCAAAATGTGAAAACTAAGAGACCATAATAATTACTTATCTTAATTCAATAATAGAATTTGTGCATAATGTCCGAAAACTTTTATAAATGGTGTCGCATATTAACTATTTTATAATTACATCTATTAAAATCTGTCTAAAACTAAGTAGTATGTGGTACAGATACAATACTTTATATATTTGTACAAATTAAAATTGTATCAATTTATTGTACACGTTCAAATATTTTTAAGGCAATAGTAATAAAATTATAAGTTGACTTAAGAATTATGTACTTACACATTAGGTGAAGATAAGAAGACATATTAAGTAATACTACACATTAAGTATGCCGTATATCTAATCCATCTAAATCAAACCAATACGGGTAGGTAATCTAAAACCTAACCCATACAAAGTAAAATGTTAAGTTAACATCACCAAAGTCAGGATATCAAAATGCCAAGTAAGATTTTATAAATCTTTTTGAATAAAATGAACCGCGACATAATTCATAAAATAATATTTTGTAAACTAACCTAATAAATTGACTGCTATAATTCTAAACACATCACGGTCCGACTAGTCCGTGAACGGCAATGATATTGTTGTCGTCTTAGTAAAGAAAACCCACAACCCCCCGACCATGAGAGCTGCCATGCCAATAAGACGTGCATGCGCGAGGGAGAAAGTATTGCCTATTTCACATTAGCATTTGAAAATATTCAATTCCACGCAAACCAACTTTTTACAGTCAAGCACATAAATAGGTAATGTAATAAGAGTCTTCGCACTGATATAATATTACTTATTACACAACTATTTGGTACATATACACAACACTGTTTTCGTATTATAATTCTACGGGGATGACAATATTATTATCGCGAACGTGTCGCTCTCGTCGTAGCGGGCGGCCGAGTGTCCTTGGAGGGGTAGTAGCGCAAGGGAATTCCGGCGCGCGCGCATGCCCTTGTCGTGTCTTTGAGGGGCCACTGTTTTCGAACACTGCAATGCGGCGTTACAGTAATCATTTTAATTTTATTAATGTCAAAACACATCATGCTAACTTAAATTAGAAAATAACGCGATATCTCTGTTTATAATTTCACTAATAATTAATTTTGTTCGTGACTGTACGTCAATACATTTGTTCCTAGAACTTAACATAGATTTTTTGATTATTCCACTGCGAATTCGCATAAAGTATTTACACTATTAGAGTCAGAATTTCACGCACTATTTTTACATATAGCATTTATTAAAAGAAAAGTTCCCTTTCTATAAGAACTATTATGTGTACGCTGCCATAACGCCAGCTCCGAATGTCATTGAAAAGTCTTGTTCAATATCTCTGTTCCTACAAGAGCAATCGTTATGAAATTTAGTATAGGGGGGGCAGTATTAGAGCAGAGTTTTTGTATGTAAACTCTGTTGCTTAACAATTAGCCGTTTTCGAGTACGGCCATGGGTACGCTAGCTTGATCGTGACGCCAGCGTACCCAGTGAAAATGGTGTTTATTTCCTAAACTAAAGAGGCAGAGTTTTTTTTATTTTTACACTAATTAGGCAGTATTTACGCAGAGTTTAATGGCATAGTAACCAACTCGATATATCTCTGGTGTACGCTAGCATAACGGACACTTTAATACCGCCAACACTTGGTAAATATCTAGGCTTAATACTTGACCAGAAACTAGCTATAATCGGGAAAGCTAAAATAGCTATGGGTGGGTATCACTTGCAGACTAGTCAGTACAAAATGGGGTCTAAAACCTTTTTTTTTTTTTTTTTTTTTTTTTTGGCGGGAAAAATTCCTGACGAACACCTCCACCATCCGGGGAAGACGGTGGAGGTAGTGTGGGGTTTGCACCCACTAAAAAACCCGCCGTGTATCTCCCGCCACCTTCGCGAACGGGCCGCCGGAATTTGTTATGCCGTCGGCGGCCCGCCCAGTGGCAATGCCCGGACGCGATGGTGTTGCGTTCCGGGAATTTCACACCTACGCGGCCCCTGGATACACACAGGGTGCCGCACCTCCACGGAAGGCCGCGGGCGAGGCAGATTACCCCGTACGCCCGCCCGCAGCCCCACCTAAGGCGGCATCAGGCGCAGGTATGCGCGCCGACGCCGCCCGGTTCGCCGGCGACGGAGCGGGTCCGCCAGGGAACTCTCTTCCCTGACGCGCTCCGCCGCCTCCTTCTGCGAGATGATGTCCTCGCAGAAGGATGCGACCGCATTCCACGACCCCTCGCCCCGGACCATGGACAGAACCACGGCCGGCAACGAGAGGTCACTTCCGACCACTGCGGTGAGATCTCGACGTTGCCCCTCCCAAGCTGGACAATGCTGGAGGGTGTGCTGCGCCGAGTCCTCACCGCAGTCGCAGTGGTGGCAGCCAGGACTCGGTTCCCTCCTAGCGACCGTGTGCAGGTACTTCCCGAAGCACCCGTGCCCGGAAAGGACCTGCACCAGCCGGAAGGAAAGGGTCCCGTGCTGCCGCCCCGCCCACTCCTCCAGGACCGGCCGGAGCGCCTCCACGGTTCGAACACCTGCCCGTGGAGCCTCCAGCCGGCCCTGCCACCGGGCCATGATTGCCCGGTGGGCCTCACCGCGCCAAGCGCGTAGCTCCTCGGGCAGGGGCACCGAACCCCCTGCCCGAACAGCCACCGCCCGCCGATGCACTTCGGCGAGCACTTCCGCATCTAAATCCCACGGGGGTGTGCCGGCCAATGCGCACGCCGCCTCTGCAGACACCGTGCGGTATCCGCGTATGGCCCTGACCGCCATGGTCCGCTGGGGTCTCCCTAAGCGGACCCTATTCTGGGCGGTCAGGGACGCCGCCCACACGGGTGCGCCGTACAAAGCCATTGACCGCACCACCCCCGTGTACAACCGTCTACTCGAGGCACTGGGTCCGCCCAGGTTCGGCAACAGCCTCCCCAGTGCGGACGCCGCAGCCTCGAGTTTTGGCGCCAAAATGCGAAAGTGCTCGTCGAAGAGCCACCGCCCGTCTACTACCAGGCCCAGATACTTCATCTGGGCCCGGACCTGTACGAGGATCGAGCCGACGGCTATCGAGGCGCCAGCAGGTGGACCGCGACGGGGCCCATGGAATAAAAGGGCCTCCGTCTTGGAAAGGGCCACCCTAAGCCCCAGCGCCTCGATGCGCCCGACCATTCGGGAAATCCCTAGGTTGGCCAGGCGCGCCGCCTCCTCAAAATTCCCACCCCGGGCCGTGATGAGGGTGTCATCCGCATAGCAGATGACCCCTATCCCGGGGGGGAAGCCACACCGCAGGGCCCAGTCGTAGCCAATGTTCCACAAGAGGGGCCCCAAGACAGAGCCCTGTGGAACACCGCACGAGACGTCCCTGCGGATTACCTCACCCTCTCGGTCCTCGTACAGGATCCTCCTGCCTTCGAGGTAGTCTGCCACAAGCTGCCTCAGGTACGCGGGCACTCCATGATACCGGAGCGCCTCTCTGATGCAGCTGAATGGCAGAGACCCGAAGGCGTTGGCGATATCGAGCGATATCGCCAACATTACTCCTCCACCGGCGACGGCCTCCTCCGATGCAGCCCTCAGGCGCAGAATGGCCCCAATGGTCGAGCGCCCAGCACGAAAGCCGTACTGAGCATCCGACAGATTAGGGCCGACCTCGTTCAAATGCCGGACGATGCGGGTAGCGAGAATCCTCTCCAGCAACTTCCCCGCCTCGTCCAGCAACACGATAGGCCTGTAGGCCGCAATTGAGTCGGGAGGCCGTCCCGGCTTTGGAAGGAGCACCAGCTTCCCTGCCTTCCAGCAGTCAGGGAACCGTCCGGACGCCAGGCACACGTCGAACAGTCCCCTGAGGCGGTCCCCGATATGGTCGAGGGTCAGGGCCAAAACCCGGGCGGGAATCCCATCCGGCCCGGGGGCGGTGTTCTTCGAACGCATTCGAAGAACAGCCGCGCCCACCTCCGCTTCGGTGACAGGCGGCACAGTTGTGTCGGCCTCCCGGTCGTCGGTCTCATCCTCGGAGACCATCGCCGGGGGCGCGTGCTCTGCCTGCAGCGGGAATAGGCCCTCGACCACTTCCGCAAGGAAGCTGGGCTGGAGAGTCTCGGTAAGGGGGGGGCCCGCCGAGCGGAGCTTGTTCAGCGCCGCTCGATATGGGCGACCCCAGGGGTCACGGTCGAGACCCTCCAGCATCTCCTCTCTCGCCCTCTCCTTGGCGCGACAGATAGCCAGCTTAAAGGCGTCCCTCGCTTGGCGATACGCCTAATAAAGCTGGCTCTCCTCTTGGACATCGCGGTGACGAGTCCGGCTGCGGGTATAGGACCTCCGTGCACTGATGCAAGCGGCGCGGAGGGAGGCAAGCTCCTGGGACCACCAATACACCCCCTTCCTCGGGGTGCGACGTCGTGAGCGGGGCATGGCCGCATCGCAGATCTGCGTAAACGCATCGCGAATGCGGTCAGCCATGACGTCCACCTCCTCGGTCGGAGGCGGAGACGACCACGATGCAACGATGGCCGCCTCTTCCAGCAGGTCCCTGTCCAACGCACCCACAGCCCACCGCGGAAACCGAGGCGTTCTGCGCGCCGTGTGACCCCTACCTGGGTTCTGGATCCTGGAAGACCGGGAGAGCTCCAATCGGATGTAACGGTGATCCGAGAGCGTCTCAACCTCATCCAGGACGACCCAGTTCCTTACTCGCGCTTCGACGACAGGGGTAGCGAACGAAAGGTCCACTATCGACCCCCCCTGCCGCCGAACGCACGTGTTGGTGGCGCCTCTGTTTAGGAGACAGAGACCCACCGACGCCGCCCACTCCTCAACCGCCGAACCGCGGACGTCCGTGCTGGGTGACCCCCACGCCGTAGATTTGGCGTTGAAGTCCCCCAGCACTAGCACGTGGCGAGGTGCCAAGCGCCGTATCGAGGTCTCCAGGTTGGTAAGGAAGACCTCGAAATCGGCAAAACTCCGGTTTGGGGAGAAGTACACTCCGTAGAGTGTGACTCCCCCCCAGTCGGCAGCAACATATCCCGAGCCCTTGTCTCTGATCGACAAGGGCAGGGAATGAAGCGCAGCGGAGCTGACGATTGCCACGGAGCCGTCCCGGTCACCCGCCCAATTCGGGCGGGGAGGAACAAAGTAGGGCTCCGCGGCTACGGCGATGCCTATCGACCACTCCGCCATGGCCTGCAGGAGAAGGTCCTGGGCAGCGGCAGAGTGGTTGAGGTTCGCCTGGAGGATGATGGAGGAGTTACCGCTGTCCATTTAGGAGTGCGGCACAACATCCATCACCTCCACCTCAGTCGGCGGCTGAGCTCCGGGGGCAGCCTGGGTCGATTGGCTGCTGCCCGGGAGTGGCTTGGAAGCCTTGGGGGGCTTACATCCCTGCCGCCCCATCATATGATTGGCGGGCAAATTGCCCGCCGCACACATGGGGCAGTGGGGGGCTGCAGAGCATTCCGCCGCCCTATGTCCCTGTTGACCGCAGCGGTAACAAACTGTGCTGCAGTCGAAGGTGCTGGTGCACCTGGGCCTTAAGTGCCCCGTGGCCATACATTTGTAGCACCTGGCAGGCCTCTCCTCCAGGACGGTGATCCTCGCGGAGGAGAAGCCCACAAGGAGCCGGCCTGCTTCGGCCAGGGATTTGGCCGATGCCACGGGGCAGCGCACCCAAGCTGCACCCACTCCACCGGGACCGGGGCGGATGGCGCCGACTTTCACGGATCCGGAGGCACATTGAGTTTTGGTTTCAATGGCCTCTCGGATGTCTTCGGCCGTGATTGAATCATCCAGGCCCGAGACGCGCAACTCGGCGCACTTCGTGGGCCTGGCAATCTTCACGCCCTCCTTCCCCGCAGTAAGCCGCCGCAGCGTCTCCGCGACGAGGTCCGCCACTTTCGTACCGTCCTGACCGGGACACTCTAGAATCCTAGCCCCGGTCTGAGCTTGACGGAAGGAGACCCCCGCGCCCAAATTGTTGGCGTTAAGGGTCACCCTGGCTTGCCGGAAAATCTCCGCGTACGACACGCTTCTACTCCTCTCCGCCTCCGGCGACAGCGTCACGACGACGGCTGCCGACTTGGGCGGAGTGAGTTTCGGCTTCCTCTTGCCACTCTTGGATTGGGCTGGCAGAATAGCCTCAGGTTGAGCCGTAGTCTTCTTTTTCTTGCCACGTCGCTTTTTGCGCCCGGCCGTCCGCCACTCCTCACCAGAGGGGGTTGTGACGGCGGGGGCAGAAGCGGGCAAAAGACCACTGGGTACGGCTGCTGGCTTGTTGTGTACGCCGACGACCGCACGAGGAGCACCTTTTTGTGCTCGTTGAGGAAGGGGTTGGGATTGATAAACCCCCCGTTCTTGCAATGCGGGAGCGGTACTCGCCTGCACCACTTTCTTAATCGGCTGAGAAGCCGGTGCACGCGGCGCCTTACTAGACGACGCCCTCGGCGCAGCCACCCCGGCAAAAGACTTCACCCGTCCCTCGGAACAGGGTAGAGGCGTGGGAGGTTTGGCCTTATACCCCAATGGGGGCTTCGGCCTACTCGCCGCAAGAGGCGGCCGGCAGCTTTGTTCCGGGGGGAGACGCTCCTTGATGGTAGCCAGCCTCCCATCAATCATGGTCCCAAACATTACCATTAGCTGCCGGCATTGGGCCTCTGTGAAAGCGTTTGATGGTTGCTCCTCAACAGCCGAATAGGCTTGTGCTTCGGTGGCTGAAGACGCTGAAGAAACCTGTGCCACACGGGCGGGTACCGAAACAGCTTGAGTCAAAACCGCCGCCGCAGAACACGCCGAGAGTGAACTGGCCGATGCAGTGGTAGCCGGGGAAGATCCAGCACCTGCCGACATGTCACCCCGTAGTTGCGCGAGCTCCACGCGTAGCTCACCTAACTGAGCTTCTAAACGGGCGTTGTCCACACGCAGTCGCAGGGTTACCGCCTCTGTTGCCGCTGCACGCTGAGCTAGCGTATCCACTACTTCCTTCAGGGCCGAAGCAGAGGCCTTTAGGCCCTTTGCAAACGTGCCTTTCAGGTTTTTTGATTTAGTGGCCACGTTTACTATTGCGTCCACGGAGTCAGTCGCGGTTTTGATAAGGTCCGCTGAGGATTTCGGGGTATCGTCCCCTTCCGTCGAGCGGAGATCCTCCAGTAGTTGTTCTATTTGATTTTCCGCGACCAATTCCCGCTCTGTTCGTCTACGCATATATGTCTCCCGTTTGGAGAACACAGAATTTGACGCAACTGTTATTCCTTCAGTGTCCATTAACGACGCGGGTGTTTGGGGACGTGAGAAAGGTGTTAACGAGCGTGTTCTCGCCCCGGAACCTCCCCTACTTGAGGACCTAACCTTTCGGGGGACACGAAGGTCTACCTCAGGTATCTCCTCATCATTATCAGGCGAGCGGCTGCGCTTTTGTTGCTGCCTCCGTCTTCGCACGCCAGAAATCTGACAAGCTTGGTCAGTCACATTCCTGTCCCCCAACAGCTCCAAGTCACTGATGAGGGACGCGGAGCCGCGCCGACTCCTGCACGTCACGCTCCCCGTAGAAACAACGGTGAGAACTGGAGACCCCGACCTCGATGTTTGGGACTCCTCCGCCGTTGGTAGCACGACCTCCGCGCTGTTTTTGGTGCCGGATTTACCGCTCGGCAACGGGCGGGTGTGTCGCTGGTTGCCCCCCCCAGAGTACGCGGGGCTGCCGAAGCCGACTGGCTTCGGGAGGGATTCCCCGAGCGAAGCGCGCTCGGGACCCTCCTGGGTAGATACTATATTATCATGGACCTTCGACATTTTTGCTAAGTTTTAAGACCTTCGTCTGGGTAGCCCTTGGGACTGAGATCCCCTCAGCCATTCATCCCATTGCCAGGCACCACAAGCGTAGGATTAGGGATTTTTTTAAAGGGGTTTACTTCCCCGCAGCCCACAAAAGTGTGGGCTCCCGTTCCTGTCCATTCAGGGTTACGGGTCGGGCCGGTCGGTGGTCTGCATCAGACCGCGTCCACCATCTATAAATAGACGGCGAACCCGCCGCCCCTCGCCCTCCCTCCGGGCAGCCCAGGGAAAGGCCACCTCCTACTCTGCCGGAACATTAGCCGTGTGACGGTGGTTTCGCGAAAAGCCGCGAATCCACCAGCACACGTTGCCCGGGGTGCACCACGAGGAGGTTTTCCGGCAAACAGCACCCCGGGGTCTAAAACCTAAGGTAACTCTATGGTTACCTCACAACCACTGTAAGACCTATGGTGACAGTGGTTGTGAGTGTATGGGTGAGAGTATTGCACAGGAAGACCGGCCAAGTCACATGCAAGAAAGCACTCGCCAGCCTTCAAAGGTTTTGTCACTACAATGACAACAGAAGCACTTTCCTTCACTCCAACTGCGGTCCTCGAAGCACTGCTCAACCTGAATCCTCTGTACGTGCAGGTGCAAAGGGAAGCCAGGGCAGCAATAATGAGAGCTATGCAGGTAGGATAAAATGTAGATCAGTGGCAATTAATACCCTGCACCATAGAAGACAAAATGATGGCAATGTGTCTGATATCATGCTATCCGATATAATTATAGCTTTTACTAGCCATTTAAAACCATTCCAGAGAGATCGGAATGGGAAGAGCTATACCTGGCACGTCTAGTTCCAACGATATCATCTGGTTTACAGATGGTTCAAAAATGGATGGACTTGCTGGGGCCGGATTCTACTGGACTTCTAGTGAACAACCGAAGGTCGTCAAACAATCCTGCTACCTCAGTCAACACGCCACTGTTTTCCAAGCAGAAATTTATGCAATCCTGAGCTATGCTCAAGAGAGCCTGCAAAAAGACTATAAGAATAAAGCTAAATAGTCTATCTCTAGGCTCACAAAAGACCGATTCTAAACTCGTAAAAGTGTGTCCAAACCCTTTACGAACACGGTGAAACCAATAAAGTAGCGCTAAGTTGGGTAACTGGGCGCCGTGGCATCGTACGAAATGAATTAGACGACGTACTAGCCAGAATGGTGGCATAGGGGAGAGCGTGGGGATCTGAACCCTTTTGCGGCATACCCAAATGTTCCATTACTAACTCGCTCAAAAGATAAAAGCTAAACCAAAGCATCAAGATCTAGTCAAAGTCACCAGGTCAAGAGCACTCCAAGGCGCTTTCTATGAGTAAGAATCAAATCAGATTTCTTACCAAAACACTAACTGGGCACTGCAGACTAAACAAACACATGTATAAGATGCGTCACAACGATACTAAGGTTCTGCCACAAAGATAAAGAAACACCTATACACATCTTCTGCGGCTACGAGGCAATTTACTACACCAGAAGCTAGCACTTTGGAGGGCACTTCCATCAAGATGCATATTCAACTTCATGGTCAGACTAAACCTTGGAGATATCCTTTAAGCAAAAAAGAGGCGTCACAATAAATCTTTTAGGTTACAGCAACTTCCGGGCCGAAGAGGCCGGGATGTGTGGCTACACATCCCGGCCTCTTCGGCCCGGAAGTTGCAGTCTATCCAGAATACAGATACAATACAATAAGGCATACTTACTCGTGGTGCGCATGCAGTATATGCGTGTGGTGTTGCGTGAGGTGGCGCAGCAGCCGCAGCGCGCAGTGTTGCAAGCGCAGCGCCGTGGCGGCCGACGACGGCGGTGCGTACCGCCGATACAGCAGCTCGCACACGCCGCCCAGACCGCACAGCGCCGCTTCCACGCTCTATAGTATAATAATAATAAGTTTTTTATTGATCATTATAAATATTGTAGTACATTGGTTGGTTACATCGTTTTAAAGTTTGAGATATTTATTTTTTCTACAATAGCTTGGGTGCAGCTCTGCACTCCTAACTAGGTTACGGAGTAACCTGTATGAAGGAGTTACAGTTCCGATCCCTCGTGTATTACATACATTGGTGATAAAAGGTTATGTATTTATGTTTTATATTTACCGGTACAATATTATAATAAAAGTAAAATCTATGACAGAGTAATTTGAGATATTTCGATGTGTTTTAAACACAAATATAAGTTTTCAGTCGAATAATTCATACAGTCGCTCGACGAAGTCGTCTGAACGGAGTAATCGTGCGGGGGCCCGCAGGGTCAGGGCAGACCACGCTACACGCATACAGCGTGGACTTAGTATCTAGGGCTGCTGTATTTTTAGACGTTAGTTAAGTTGATATCAAAACATATTGTTTCCTATCTTCCAGACCCTCGTATTGGCATTTATCACAACTTCAGAGGCGTCATCCTACTGTATGCTTTTTATATTGTTTTATATGTATCGGCAGCCTCGAATAAATCTCAATTTTATCAGAGACTAGCTGTCCGGCGCAACTTCGTTTGCGTAATTATTCCCCGTATTTGCAACATCATTGATGCTCCGCTACTTTGTGGACAATACCTATCAAAAGCCGCACGAGTTTATTCTCTCTTTCACGCTTTGCAGTCAATATTTACTTTTTAATTTGATGACGGTGATGCGCTCAGTCAGCAATCATAGAAAATGTCATTGTAGCCAAATGACACGTTCGACTCTGATAAGCAATGAGCATTGACTGAAATGATGAGCCCCACTAATGGTGGCTAATCAGGGTCACTTTTAACTGACAGTTTTATCTGACAGTCAAAGCTGACATCCCTTGTGTCCATACACATTCACTTTTGGAAGTTTTCATTGTTCACATATTCAGTTTTCACTTCCAGTTTAAAATTTTCAGTGAAAACTGACAGTTAAAAATGATTGTGTGTAGCCACTATTATGCTCACAAAGGTGCAGATAAGTTACAAGGGTATAACGTATAAACAAGGTTAAAAGCCTTAAGTCGCTAAATTCTAATTACTAACATACAATCAACATATGTTAGAAGACAACGGTATTGATTGTCTGTGTCAATAGGGAGTTCCTTAGGGTTAAGCCTAGGACCACTATTGTTTGTTGAGGCAGTTAAGTTACCTGTGATTGGGTTGCTATACTGCCCCAGTAGAAAACTGTAGTGACTAACGACGGAGGTACATGTGATGACAATGGCAGCCAAGAGAACAAATGCTGAAGTGTTGTAAGGCACTTAACTACTATTTCCATATTCAGGGCTCTGAAATATAAACAGACTGTGTGAGACCAATAGTTGTTAATGTGCAAAGTACCTATGATAACATTGCTGCTTACTTGTCTGTAGAAGTAACATCATGCGCATTTGCTAAAAGATCGGGTAATGCAGATGTTTGTGGTATACCATTAGTTGGGGAAGGTGGTGGATTTGATTGACCCTCCTTTTCTGAATTCTTCTCTAAAATATCTGAAAAATAAATTAAAACAATAAACATATTGTAATGTCTACTCTCTACATACTTAATGCAATTTCAATAACACCGTTTCTGATATTCTTTTCTACTTAATCATACAGCAGAGCTAAGCAATCTAAACTTACAATATTTTTTTTTTAATATAATAATTTCTCAACCTGTGTTAAGGTTTGTATTGATTCCTTTCCTCCTTAACTTATTTAATATAAAATAGGTGACTCTCTAACAAACTGCCATTACCTAACAAAATTAAACCATAAATATTTATCTGTACATTATTTTACTTGTAGTTAGTGCACTTACCGCTAAGTGCACTGAGCAATTGTGGCATTCCCTTCAGCATGAGACGTTCAAGCTGGCTTCGTCGTATGGATGGCAATAACACACCAGTATCACGAGCAGCTCCAAGTTCTTCACTTGCAGCTTGTGCCAACACCAATCCCAAAAGGCACCGCCTTCCATCACATCTAATTAGCTGTCAGATGTTTTTTTAACTTTAGATATGATGCTATGAGATAGCAGTGACCAGCAGTATCAAACTCAATATGCAACTACATAACTGCAATCTATTCCATCATAAAGTAGATTGGTAGAGAACTATTCTTAAAAAGCTTGGGAAAGCAAAATTCAAATAATAGAGAATTTATTGTTGTGATGTCAATGCAATAAAATAATATCTAAATGAAGTCCACACTATGAATACTACCTACCTACTTAAGATTAAAATATTTGACATTGATGGTCTATCTATCTATCTCAACTGAATAGATGTTCAGACATCATAAAAAGAGATACCCACTAAAGTTTATCCTTATAAGATTTTTTTTTCTAATATATACTTAAACCTGATTGAGCATGCATTGTATGAACTGGGAGTCTACTCAGTAGTCCAAAATAACAAACCTTGTGTTACCGAGCTACTAAAATTATAGGATAAATTGTAAAATAATATAATATACAATTTATCCTATAAGTGCATTTGTTTGTTTCAATTTAATTAACAAGAGGATGAGTTATTGTTGTTGCATTTGTGACATTTTTTTGCAGTCTTTGGGCATAGCACACAAATGTATGAGACACCTAGGGGCATAAATTGCAATTTATGACCTATTATTGCAGCATTTGGGCTTAGCACACAAATGTATGAGACATCTAGGGGCAAGTACATCAACAGATTGTTGTCTTATAGAGTTTTGTTTTTTGTCTTATTTTGTCATAAATAATACCTCAACAATGTTACTGAAGAAATCATCATATAAATGAGGCCAGTCATAGCGGGCAATAGACACCATGAGGGCAGCTAGTTTATTTCTGATAAAGTACACCATCACTTCATGTTTAGCCAATAATTCATTCCATAAAGTCAAGCGAATTTCTGTCTTGTGGTTGTCAGGTAAGCTTATCCATTGTCTGTTGATTATATTCTGAAAGAATAAAATGAATAGAAGTGTGAGCATTATTACCTGACAATGTAAATTCAGTGTGTTTTTCTTGAATATAATTTTAATATATTACAAATATGGCGACCAATTGGGTTCAATTTAATGCCATATAAATTATTTTGCCTCATAGTCTAGTTACATTAAATATTACTGTACTTATTATTACAATATATTCTCTTTGATAGTACCTAGTAAATATTTATAGATTTGACAATGTAAATGATATTCTGGTTAAGTTTATGAAACAGAAAATAAATAACAAAAATAAGTAGATATTAATTATATCATTATATTATTATTTTAAAGGTAATTTATTATAAAAAAAGGATTTTATTTTTAGTTACCTCAAGTGTAGTCAATGTGAACATCAGAACATATTGATTTTGTGATTTTTGAAGAAATAATAAACAATGTTTCCAGGAGTCACTGCGGTTAGAAAAGTTTTCGAGCATACTCTCAATTTCTCTCTTTCTGTAGTTACTGGTTGCTGGTGCGAAGAACTCCGACATAAGCATGTCTAACGAGGCTAAGGCCTCATCTATCTCGTTATCAGTCTGGAAATGTTTCAACTAATTAATGCATGCCAGTACTCATAGTAAACTACCTTTAAAAGAAGTATTTATCTGCGTTTAATTTTTTTTAATAGATCATTAGCACTTACCATCATTTTAGGAAATATTTTATTTTTTCTTTACATAATATTTCAAAAATAACCTTTTTTCGAATCTGTCTTAACAAACGTTATCCTAGAGGAATGGGTATGTTAATGTGAGTACAATTTTATGATAAAATTCTTCCCTCAGTTCATAAAATGCAGTTTATCGTCTACAATTACTGGAAAACGAACATTTTATTCAGATACATACACCTTGGCAACCAACACAATTTGACAATTCTTTAATGTCATTAATTTGTGTCAATGATAGTGTTGGCCCAGTTGCCAACTATGTACCGTGGTTCATAGTCCTAATTTGTTTCCAGTCGATTTATCTAAACCGAAAAAACTATACACATCTTTTAATTTTGAGGGCTTGTTATAAGCATTTTTTTATTGTGAATGTGTAATTTAATTTGTTATTATAAAAAACCAAATCTTTAGATACACTATGTAATACTAGGACTAAGTAACAAATTTATTTGAAGAGTCGGACCTCCTGCTACAAGCTTTTATAAAGCTTACTAGGAGGATCGCAAAAACCTGTATATTTAGATTCCTAAGGCTTTTAGAGATTATTATTATTATTATTTGTCTGTAAGACTTCATTAAAATAAATAAATCATAAGTTAAACTTTATCAGTTATCAGCCATTCATTAAATTAAGGGCTGAGGCTGATTATATTGCATGTTTAAAACTATTTAAATCAGAAAAACAAAACAAACAGGGAAGCTTCTTTTTGTTTTCACGGATTCTCAAATCATTTTTAGATGACACATACAATCAGAAATTCAGAACATGAGAACATCTCTATTTTTTTATGACACTGACTTCTGTCATGCATGTACGATGTTTATAGTTTTCGTTTTCATCGCATATTTCGCGCGTTTTAGATCACGCGTTCTAACGTTTACATAGATGTTTCTATAATAACCAGTGTTTTCTTGTTTCCCACACTTCAAACGTTAAGATATAAGGTCAGATTGAGAGAAAATTAAGGTACGTAATATTATCTATTAAAAAACATCGAGGAATACTGCACTTTGCGGTACACCGGTACGCATAAATTTTCGAACACTTGGCGTTTAATTTAATCATTATTATGAAGAATCATATTAATATAAAATTAATCAATCAATACGGGGAATGGATTATTATGATACAGAATAATCTACGCAACTGTGTCTAACTGATAGTCAAGCTTGTGTTGTATGTATACAGGTTCCATGTCTACTGGTTATTTTTGTCATACGCATCGCTCTGACTACGCTATTGCTATACGCTTCACTGTGTTACTATACGCTACACTGTGCTTCGCTTTTATGTAATCAGAGAGCACATTTTTCCTATACTGAGTATGACATATTTGTCCTTAATGGAACATTGTTTTTGCTTAAACTTCCTAAGCTTGTGTACCTACCTAGAATTATTTTCCGAGAGGAGCCAGTCAAACACTGGCGAAATACACACAATGGAGTAGGTGCAGTCTTTAATTATTTTTCATCCATGAGGACTTTTATTTTACTTCAATCTAAGATCTACCTAGATTTAGTCAGAGTTGGGCAGGGCACCACAATTCCCCCCCCCCCCTCCCCTCCACTTGGATGTGCCCAGGTGTGCTTCATTCATTAATAGATTTTATGACCTATGTTTATTTTTTTGTTGATAGAAGAGGAGTGAAAGATAGTAAAAATGACTGCAGTAAATACTAAAAGGAGCTGGATTGATGAAATGGATGACCCACAAGATGGTATGTGTTCTTTATATTTATATTAGAATAAGAGTACAATAAAGTTAACTAATGTTCCAGTATTATTACAGACTGCAAGGCCAGTAAAGTTTCAAAGAGAGGAGACAGTAGGGAAAGTTCAAACAGCAGAAAGAGATCAAAGCCAAATAATAAAAATGATGCAGACAAAAAGGCCTGGTGAGTAGTTTTATATTATACTAGCTGTCGCTCGCAACTTCATCTGTATAATTTTCCCTGTTTTTGCAACAGTTCTAATTTCTGCTCCGCTCATAATGGTTGTAGCGTAATGTTATATAGCCTATAGCCTTCCTCAATAAATGGACTATCCAACAGTAAAAGAATTTTTCAATTCGGATCAGTAGTTCCTCAGATTACTGCATTCAAACTCTTCAGCTTTATAATATTAGTATTGATTATTAAATGACACAATTAATTAAATCAATGTGTTTATGATCTTGGCAACTGTTTTAACAATCAAATGCAGACTCTTTTTTAAAAACTTGATTGTCAATGAACAAAGTCAAATCATGAATGTCATGTGTGTGCAACTGTGCATTGAATAATTATATCATCATTTCATTAAATCATAAATGTATGCCTTTGGGATTTCCCTATCAGATCACATTTGTTGATCCTTTCCAGCCTTTCTATAACTTATTGTTGATTTCTTTTTCATTCTTAATGCTTGCCAATCTAAAGGGGTTCTATAACAAAAGCTTTTCCTTTGATTTCAGGCCACCCAAAAAACAAATGGAATTAGAAACTGATCCATCAGTACTACAGAGACGTCAGAAGCAAATTGACTATGGCAAAAATACTGTTGGATACTCCAACTACATGTCACAAGTGCCTATGTATGTTATAAATATTTAATTATACATTTACCTCCTTATTCATAATGTAGTAATAACAGATTTTAACTAGCAAATGTTTTTTCTTACAAAAAGATTATTCTTTTTGTAATGACAATGTACACTAATTAAAATTATATTATCACGCAACTTCGTTTGTGTAAAATGAGGTCTAATGAGGAATCAAACCCACAAGAGGTTGTGGGTTTGATTCCCACATGGGATACTACTTTGTGTGCTCCACAAATTGTTGTTCTGAGTCTGGGTGTACTTTGTGTCTGGCTTTATATTTGTAAAGCCCTCACCAAAAGAAACATGTGAGATCTGTGCCTGGTAATCCCCTTTGGACTACAGCTCATATTTGCATTTTGTTGGAATGCATGTTTTTACAGTAGTAAGCTGATTATGTTTGTGATAAGTGTAATACAAAAAACTCAGAGTACAGAAGGTGACCATCATACATACTTTGCTTGAACAAAGCACAATACTCAAACTAGTTTGTTGCAGTTATTAGATACCATGGCTTCTGTTCCTTGATTATGTGTGTACATCAGTTTTATGAATGTTACCATCTGTACTGTATTTGTGGCTGTAATGTAAAAGTTTGAGATGCTATATGCATTTTCAAATAAATATACACTACACTCTGAATGGCACAATTTAAAGGCTAAAAGAGATCATTAAATTATCCAATAAAATAAACTAACCTGTTTGTTTTTTAGTGATAAAAGAACAAAGGATCAGCCAAAAACGCCTGATAAATTCTCCAAATATAGCAGGCGATCATGGGATAGACTTATAAAAATATGGAGGAAAAAGTTGCATCACTTTGATGCTGACCATGAGTCAGGAGATGATATTGAAGTGACAGTTGAAGATGATGATGATGATGATGACAGTGATAATGAAGATGCAAGTGACAAATAGACTGATACTTAGTTAAGCCTAAAAAAGTTATGCCTATTAGAATAAGTACATTGACATTAGTTTCTGGTATGGTTCCTAGCAGTGCATGAGAGCTGTTTTTTTTAGCTGAATCTTTGAAAACAATAACACAATATTAAGAAGTGGCATTATGTTTTTTATTGTATTTTTAAGATGCTATTAAAATGGTATATTATTGTGCTTTTCCACATTGCTAGGAACCATTCCAAAGGCACTGGATTATTAGAATAAAAGGAAACATTATGTTTGTATAAGAATATACAGCCCAATGACTAGTTTTAAGAGCTAGCAATATCAGTATTTGGTTCACAGGTTGGTTGCAGATAGAAATATTCATAACTGCATATTTGTAACAAATTTAATTCAAGCCTATGATGATACTATACTTATTAAAATAATAAACCATACTATTATAATTCTATACTTGTATATATGTATATTCAACTGCTTCATTCCTTTTTCTATGTTCATTATTTGAAGAGTCCTGCTAATTTGTAAAGGCTCTGAATCTTTGTTCTCTGCAACCAATATTATTGACAATATTTTTATATACATACACATGATTCAATACTTTATTGTAGGTGTACTAATAAATATTTTATTTCGATTTGCTTTTTTTTTTGTTTAAACTACTAGTATAGTATTATATTATCTGTGGTTTATACTAACCATCATGAGATATTAGAATTATTCATGCAACAGCCGTTCAATCGTGTTTGCAAGTAAGAAAGTAATCGGTACTTCTTTTTTTTTTTTTTTTTTTATGTAATGTGTGTAAATGTAGTAAATTGCTGCAACTTCTTTCACGTCCATCTTTGAAATGGATCGAAATAACCACAAAACGCAATGCAAAGAACCTGTGGTTTGTGTAGTTCATTCCAGTGACTGGATCCCACATGCAGCAAGTGTTTACAGAAAGGCACTTATTTGCTGACTCGCACCACAATCCAAGACATCTGCAATCCATAGAACTCCAACCAATAGAGCTTATAATATTTGTGACCCTGAACATTTAGATTGTGAGCTTACACATGTTTCCGAAACCCGCCCTTCTCGGAGGTGACGCTGAGCTATACCACCCGTGTACCCGTGACCACGGCCGTTGCAATACAAGTCAAGCAATAAAAAAGGTATTTACCTTAAATTATTCACGCGATTAAGACTCGTAGTATACAATATGAATCAAATGCCCCCATGCCCCCCCCTTGAGGGAAAGTACCCCAAATATTTAAGTTAGCAAATTTAACTTAAAGGAAACATTCTTTTATGTTTAGAATTCAAAAGAACTGCATTCAAAGATTTTCTAAGTCACTTGACAAAGTCGGGAATCGAACCTGCCAAAATAATACTGATTGTGTGAATCATTAGGAACACTTAATGTCTTAAATATTGCACCTAAAATTTGAGGAACGCCAAAAAATTAGTAAAGAACTTCATGCAAAGATTTTTTTAAACTCACAAGAGCCGAGAATGGAACCCACAAAATGTTCATTTGTCAAATACTCTCCTCCCAGGGGGCATTGGTAAACCAATGCCCTAATGCTCCAATGGGAGGAGAGTATTCACACTGTCCATACTGTATATAATTTTATATTGGGTTCTATTATCATATTCTTACAAAAGGTAAAATAAAATAATCATATTATGTACGACGATAATACTGATGCTTTATTTTTAATTAGATCAGATGCATCCATATATTTTACCTATGTTCACCACTTTTTACATAATCTAAATAAGATTTATTAATCTATTATCAATTTGAACACCAACAAATACAAGTAAAAAATATAGTGTTAATTATAGATACACAATTACACAGGACCTGCAAAAGTAGTAATACTGATCTTTAATGTGATGGTAATTCAATTTTATTGAGTATGTTTTGGGCTTGCTTCAGAACTGGAATATTTTTGTTTTCAGTGGCAAAGCTTTGTAATTTCTCCATATATTCATCAATGTTCTGTTCAGTAGCACCACTTGGTCCACCTGTAAGAAACGCCATACATAAGTATTTAGAAATTAAGCAGCAATAACAAATTCACAGTCCAAGTTTCAAAGTGGAAATTGCTCAAACCCCTAAGATACCGAATTTCACAAAAACATAACTGGACGTTTTTGTGAAATTCGGTATCTTATGGGTTTACGTAAATAAATAATGTTGTAAAATATAGTAGTTTGCTCAGAATCAGTAACACCAACGGGATAGTTTTTGGACTACATTTTATTTTGTAATTAATAGCTGACCATGCGCAACTAAAATTTCCTAGTTTTTGCAACATTTTTCATTGCTGCTCCGCTCTTATTAGTCGTAGCGTGATGTTATATAGCCTTTAGCCTTCCTCGATAAATAGGCTAACCAACAGAAAAAAAAAAAATACAATTCAGACCAGTTAGTTCCTGAGATTACCGCGTTCAAACAAACAAACTCTTCAACTTTATATTATTAGTATAGATTAATCATTAATCAATTAATTATTCATTATAAGAGTCCAAATTTTGTTAATAATTTGATGAGAAATGTAATTGTTTACTTATTTTCAATAATAACTATGGATTACATACTATGTGACGCAATGAGCATGGAACTGCGAAGAACGTATGACAACTTTAATGGTCTCTCTCACTTTTCTACTCTCACAACTCTCTAGTTTTCAATATTTTCATATTCTTTTTTTTTATATGATTTCTTGAAGTGAAAAACTTGTTGGGATGTCTGAGTTTTTACGCTATACGAAAAATAACCTTGTCATACATCAACAAAGTCAGTAACGTTAGGGGGGCAATTACTGATATAAAAAAATGATATTTTTTTTTTTAAATATTGTAACTAAACTAAGTCAATTTTATCAACGAATTACAACAAAATATCCAAAAAACACCTATTATTTCTTATTTTTTCTTACATCGGGGAGGGTATATATGTAAAAAAAAAAAACTTCTTCAAATGGTAGCTATAGTCCTGAAGTTAAGCGCGAAAGTGAGGACCCAAGGGTCAAAAACAACTAGAGAAGTTGCATTGTGAATTTAAAACGGAACAATATTCACAAAATCGAATGCTTAGTTTGAATAGTCATCTATCACCTACCTGGTATCGCCAACGAATGTAGCCCTTGCACCAGTGCCGCCACAAGAGTTCGTCGATGGCTCAAGAGTGCCGCAGTACGTTCCGCAGCCGCTGCAGTTTCAGCTCGAAGTTTTGCTGTCGCTCCGCTAACTTCCTCTGCATGTCTTTGCAGTATGGCATTCTGAAATGAATGGAAAAAGTATACCAAAAGGAATAAGCTACCTATTTAATATTATTTTAATTAACTTATTACAAAGTAAAAAGTAAATAGAACATCTTTACAAGGTGTGAATATAAATGTTGGGAACTTATTGGCCATAGTTGCTAGATTTTTACCTGCTGCTCATAATCAGAATTAGATTTTCGTAACTGCCGAAGTTCTGATTCTCTTAATTTATTGTGTTGGAGAAATTGATCTGTAAATATTGGTATGTCTGTGTCTCCTCCCAATATCTCTTCACCCTGAAACCAGACACATGATTATTAGTTTATTATAATTATTTAATTTCTTATATTTGCATCAGTCCTATAATATGGTGAATAATGGTGGCAGGACCTTACCTACATATGCAGTTGATAAGGATGAGAAAGAGAAATTACTTTTACACTTACACTTAGATAATATACAACATCACAACAGTAACAACAAAATATTGTAATTGATATATGTATATATATATATATATACATTAATTACAGTGTTTCATTGTTTTTAGGTTTTGTATACTCACAGAAGCTGGTGTAATACAAGGTCGGGGTCGCGGAGGGGTTTGTTGGCGCGGCACTGTTACTGCTGGGATTGTGTTGTTAGTTGCAGGTGCAGAAACACTATGATCTGTCACTGCGTTACTTGCTGTGAAAATTTTACCTTCTATTAACACTCAGGAGCGGCTATAAACGTTTAGGGTGGGGGGGGGTCGAGCTGAATCTCACTAGGGGAAGGAAGGAGGTAACAAAATCACCTCACGTAATTTATGATGATATCAAAGGCATACCCCCCCATTGTGGCACCTAAACCCCATCAATGGTATAAGCATCCTAAATCTTAATATTGATAAAGCCTAAATAGCAGATGCAAAGGGTTAAAATGTTCCTGAGGTAACATACACAATATGAAAATGTTTCTTCTTAGAGACAGTTTTGTACATACAACTAAATACAATTTAAAGGTAAGCTGAAAAACCTCCCCCACTACTAAATAGTACTAATGTTGTATTGTTAATACTTGGATGAGGATATTATAGATAAAACATTATTATTATTAACATACATTTTTATTTTATACCACAAAACAAAGAGACAAGCAGGTTGTGAGCCTGATGGAAAGTGCTACACTAGCCCACAGCAGTATCAGTGACAACACTAATCATTGTTTGTCAAAGATCTTATTGTTGCTACACTGCACTCCTCACTTGAGACATTGTGAGTCTCATTTTTCATTATGGCAAGTATTTTTTTAATGTGGGATTGTGGTCCCACATTACTAGCAATCCTGTAAACCCCTCCAGCTAAGCTCTATGGCTTGTGTTATGAGTGGGTTCACATCGGTATAATGGCCAGGATTCAAACCCACAACCCCACAGTAGCGAGACTGATGCCTTAGCCATTAGGCTACCACTGCTTATAGTAGTATAGCAAGTAGTTCTTAACAAATCTGAAAATTATTTAGTTATTAATAATAAAAATATACATCTAAAGTTACCTCCATTGTCTGGTGAATTATGTTTTGTTTTCTTTGTTACTGGGCCATCTTTTTGTTTCATTTGTGCCAACTTGAATTCTCTATAGGAATCTGTTTTTTTATACTCTGCCCATTCTTTGATGTATCTGTTTAAAATAAACATCATATGATTTAATGTAGGACATTTTATTTTAGTAAAGCCAATAATGTCTTGTTAATCAAGGCTCAAAGAAATCAGCAAGGTTAGACACAGTTTTGTTCACCATTTTCTAGTGCATACCTCTCTGTGCATTGAACAATGTGAAGCTGTTACTTCTGCACCTAGTCTCCCTCTAGTTATGTCAGATTTCTGTCCCATTAAACTATCTCATAGATGAGGAATAAATAGAGAGCATGTTTAGGTTTGTAACACACTTGTCATGTATGTATTTTCATTGGAAAGCCTTTTTTAAATAAACTTCTAAATCTACTGCAGATATTTAGAAGTTTATTTAAAAAAGGCTTTCCAATGAAAATTTCTACTGCTGAGTAGGAGGCTCCCCATTAGGATTGGCCACTTAGGCAAAAATAGTTTCAAAAGTACATTAAACACAACTAAATAAGATTAAAAAGTATAATTTACCTCTCTTTATCATGATCTGCAGCATCTAAGTACTGTTGTTTTTCCTTAGCAGGTAGCTTGCTCCATTCACTGGCCAACTGACGAGTCAACTCTGCAAATCCTAGGTCTGGCTGTTCAGCTCTTAATTGATCTCTGCGCTCATTCAAGAATCTAACATAACCTATAACAATATAAGCTTGTTAATATACACAATCTATAAAAATAAGCTCAATTGACGCATAAATAAGCTTCTAATCGTTAAAGAAGTGCGATGATGGAGCGACACTCATTGCAAATAGCATCAAGGGTAACCAAATTTCTAAAATTTTCCAGAAACGTCTTGTGTGTACAATATTACCTGTTAGTGGCTGACGAGGCGCAGTAACATCACGCAGTTTCTGCTTCCGCTTCTTAGGTTTTCTAGAGATCGGTTTGGGAGAATCTTTAGGCGTTGATGGTGTAATTATGGCTGCTGGGTTCTCGGTGCCATTAGGTGCTGCCAGTGCCACAGTGACAGGAGCCGTTTGGTCTTTTTTAGGAGATTCCTCCCCATTAGGAACAGGTGGAACCTCTGATTGTATTTCTCCTTGTGTCGGTTCACTTTCCATATTGATTCTTTTCAAAATATCAACTTTTTAATGAACAAATTAGGACTTGAAATGTATTAATTCAAAGACTACAAATTAAATAGATCCCAAATGAGATTCTACACAACAATTATATTTAGGAATAGGAAGGAAGACATGATTGAATCCTGCGTTTCTGCGCGACTTCGTTCAATTTGTTTGTCAGTTTGACAGACACACTGTTTAGTGCATTATTGTGTCTGTCAAAGTTGTAATGTCAACACAACAAGTGTTGCCCGATTGAATCGGTTGATGGCACTTTGCTAGTGCCGCTGCCAATAAATTTCGATTTGGCCATTTTTGCATTGCTTCTGTTGGATTGGCTGGTTTGTTTAGCTACAGTACAAATATGTATACGGTATGGAAACTAGGCCTATTTGTTATTAAAAAATACCTGGGCCCCATTACAGCGCTAGGATTGTCTGTCACTCTCCAAGTTTGTAGTAGTAGTGTACCTAGTTAAAATATTTTATTGTCTAATAAAATACAAATATTTCCGCTTTTTAATATTAACTAAATAGTACGGATAAGCTTCACACTTTTTTCAGCTTTAATAATTTTAAGTTGTTTTGTTCCATATTTTATAAAACGAAGGCGGACGGAAGATTGGGTGTTGTGGAGTTATTACAGGCACAATAATGATTGAATTGACCATAATAGTGTGACGAACAGAAAATATTTTTTACATTCAATGAACAACAAGCTTTGTCGGTTTTTAAATAACTTAGTCGGTAGAAATATAATGTTCGTTATAAATCATAAATGGGTTAAAGTAGGTTTATGAATGACATTTTGTGAGATTATTAGAATAAGTGAGAGGTTTAAACAAAAACCATCATAACAATTCATTAGGAAAGTGGAAGCTAATTTCCATTTTTAAAATGCGTCTCTTAACTAATTAGCCTTTGCCTCAAAATTTGCTTGAAAAAAATTGTAATAATGTTGACTAGCAAATAGATTACCTTTACAGTCCATCAAATCTAAGAGGTACCGTTTGACGTTTCATATTTTTCAAACCGAAACAACTTTGTTCATACGTACATTATTCAGTTTCGATAACCTTTTTCATAAAACCATGAATTTAGAAAGATTTCATTATTGTATCTAAAAATGTACAATTCATAATATCTAAATGTAATTGAAAACTTTCAAACAAAGCAAAATAACACATATTTACACAGTAAATAATTTCTAATAGTTATATTCTTGACCTCATTACAAAGTTACGTAGTTAGGTCACTGCACGTAGTGTTGCGACTCTTCGGATACACTTGTATGCAAAAAAATCGTTTACATATACGAAAAATCGAATGTATTATTTACAAATTACACTTGACAACCAAACAAATATTTTTTCATGTGAATGGGATTTATCTCACATATTACGATTACATAACTAAATAGTTATGTAATCGTAAAATATGAGATAAAACCCATTCACCAAAAATACGTATTTATAAATCAAATATATTTGCTTCTTTAAAAAGTTGTCGAAAGCGATTTGTCGATTTTTGATTTTCGCGCCCAAATAAGTCGGGGTTTCTCGCGCTAACGCTGTCGAAATAGTAAATGGAGTCAGGGATAGTGTTTTTTACATTTATTTTTGTGTATGATAGTATGGGTTTGCATATTACAGAGAAATAAACAAATTTTTAACAAGCACATCCATTGATTTTACAATTACAATTTTTTCTTCTAAGTCTTATTTCTACGTCTAAAACTAATAAAAATAAGGTATGTAGAACCCATTCACAAAAATGTTGTTGCCTGATGTTATAAATTAACGACGTTACTGCGCGACCGCATAATGCACTGAATACACAGATACCCTAAAATAAATTAATTTAATTATTTTTAGGTCAATAGGCAAAATCGCAGGTGTCCAAGTCTCTACAATTTTTTTTTTCTGCCAACACTGCCAACTACAAGCGCACGCGGTCCGCTCGGTCGGTTCGGCGTCAGCAGTCTCTCGCCATCTTGGAAGCTGACTGTGCGCGTACTTGCTTTCTCGTTTGTGTTTTACAATTTGTGACTTGGCTATTACTTTTCTGGACTGATCATTCTTTATCCGTTTACCTTGGCAATATTTATACTGGACACTCCTCCAAGTGTTTATTAATAATGTCGAAAAGAGGACGTACTTTGAACAGCCAGGCTCGTGAATTGGTGGTGAAATTACACGAGTATTTTGAGCGTGAATCTCAAAATGGTGGACTTCTACTGCCAGTTACACAAGTTCGGGATCGCGTCGGTGAAGCTCTCGGTATTGGTAGCCGCACCGTTGGCAAAATATTAAGTGAAAAATATGGGCCTTCGGGGAGTGACAGTAACGTACTTCACACACCGAAAAAACGAAAAAGAAATAAACCTGTGACAGGCATCGATGAATTCGATAGTCATGCTATTAGAAACCATATATACGGGTATTTTACAAGAGGCGAATTTCCAACATTGGCAAAGTTATGTGCAACTTTAAAAGATGCCGGGCTGTATAAGGGAAGCATAGAGTCGTTGAGAACGGTAATAACAGGAATTGGCTTCAGATACAAAAAAGTTGACAAACGAAAAATTGTTATGGAGCGACATGACATAATTATGCAGCGACTAACATTCCTGCGCGAAGTTAAACAAATTATAAACTGGGATAATGTAATATTTTTGGACGAAACCTGGCTAAATTCCAACCATTCTGTGCCGAAATCATGGACTGATGATTCTGAAGCTTCGTGCTCGAAGGTGCCGATAGGAAAAGGTGGACGCCTCATAATATGCCATGCTGGGTCAGCGTCTACAGGCTTCGTGGAAAACTCTTTATTAGCTTTCCAATCCAAAAGCACTAAAGAGTATCATGAAGAAATGGACGCAGTAAGGTTCCGAGAGTGGTTCTTAAATTTATTACAGAATATCCCTCCTAACAGCACAATTATAATGGATAATGCCCCATACCACTCTGTGCAAATTGATAAAGCACCTACGTCAGCCAATAAGAAAGCAGATTTGGTGGCATGGCTGCAAAGAAAAGGAGTGGATGCCGACATGTCACTATTAAAAGCTAAATTATTACAGTTACTGAAATTGCATAAACCACCAAAACCGACATATGTAATTGACCAATTGGCCGAAGAGCACGGGCACAAAGTCATACGACTTCCTCCGTACCATTGCCAATATAATGCCATTGAACTGATTTGGGCCCAAGTTAAAGGTAATATTTTATAATATTATAATAATAACACGAGTACTTCTAACATTTATAATTTAAACAATGGTTTTCGTCTGCTATCAAATAGTTACATTATTGTTTTACAGGTTATGCAGCAAGACACAACACAAAACCACCCTTCAGTGTCAAGAAAATGGAAAGTTTTTATTAAAGGAAGCATGTGCCCAAGTTACACAGGAAGATTGGAGTAAAGTAGTACAAAAAACAAAGAAAATAATAATGGACGACTTCGAAAGAGACGTACACTTTGATAATGTAATGGACAATCAACTGGTCATTAATTTAAATGACGATGATGACGAAGACGACGATACTAGTACTAGTAGTGAATAAAAAAATATCCTAAACATTTCTTTTATTTAATTATAACAATTGATTTCTTAAAATTCGGATATTATAGTAATCGATCTCTTAAAGTTCGGATATTATAGTAATCGATTTTTTCATCCCATCCCTATCATTCAATTGTCAGAACTGTCAAACGGTACTTCTTAGATTTGACGGACTGTAGGCGTGCTTACATTCTCTCTCGAATTATTTCATTTTTCTGTTTTTTTTTTTTCAAGATATCTAGATAAAATAAAGGCCACATTATTGACTCTTTCAACTAAATATAAAATGTACACATTGTGTCAGTTACAAGTGCAGCGTGTTTTTATATCTTCTGAGCAAGCAAAACAACTAATATATCAATAAAAAACACAATACGACGTTTTATTTAACTTTGTGTATTAATTATTTAATTATTATTTTAGGCCTTCCACGATATTCCTCTATTTTTCATTTTATCGATCAAATAATGATATCGATAATAATGGTTTGGTACATCCATTGTTAATATTGTTATGGGGCGTCTAAACGGGCCTTTTTTACGGCAATTTGTGGCGGCACTATTGACAACTAATTGCTCGGCCAATAATTGCAATATGTATGCAATTGTAAGGAGCATGATTTAATCTCCTAAACGGGCTACACAACCCGAGAACAATAAAATAGAGAGCGATTGAAACCACAACAAAATTGGCCAGGCAACATTGCGGAACATCGATCGCTTAGCGATCGTCCGGCAACCATCAAATCAATATTTGTTAGTTAAGGATATTTGATTTGTTTTTTTTTTTTAGTCTTAAGTAGATATACACTATCGCATTAGGGTAACCCTGTAAAGATAGCTGTAGTTTCTGTTGCATAATAAATAAAATAAATAAAAATAAAATTACATTACATACAAATATTGGAGAGTACTGCCATGTTGCTGGCCACAGCATTGCTGCCACAAATTGCCGTAGAAAATGGCCCGTTTATGTTGGCACAATTGCTGCCGTCTCTTTAAGCGGCGTTCTAAGGTTGGTATTACTGATTCACACACCCATACATTTGGTAAAAACCAGTTTTTTGATGGAGTCACGAAGTGATTACTTACTCTGTGGATGGAATCCCGACTCTTATCTTAAAAGCTCTTTGTAACTATGTAGAAAAGAAACAAGTCCTTTATAGAGCACAAATTGCTACCTATTCATGTTAAAAAAAATATAATATTTCAATAAGTAGTATGCTAGATCTAGCCATCAGCAAAACTTTACTCCAGTAAAAACTAAAATAACATGATAATACGATGCACAAACTTAACTTTTGCATGCACATTTCGCACAAATTAAAAGATATCTTCCTACCTATTTTATATCTCGAAAGGTACATTACGAAAAATAAATTCTGCTGGAGTAACGTTACTCCAGCAGAATCTATTTTTCTTGAGTAACTCAAAAACAACTGGATGCACAAATTTAAAAAGTTGCGCACATTTTAACATGTTGCACTGAAAATATGTATCATTATATCCTGAAAGGAGACAATATTCTGCTAGGGTAAGGCACACGCGTTAGCTCCCTCGTAAACCATAAAAACAACAGCGATGGCACAGAAAAAGATTTTTTTGCAGCTGCCATTTTCTTTTAGCGTAACTAAAGTAACTATCGACTTTGCCATTTTCGAAAATCACAAAATTTAAAAGACAAAATATTTGAAAGTATTAGAAGCCGCCATCTTGGTTTCATAAATAAATTAGCTGTCGCCCGCGGTTATGTCGATTAGGGGACGTCCATTTACTTGTTTGGGGGTGGGGGGAGGGGGTTGGCAATAATTTTTTTTCTGATTATATTGAGTAAAAAAAATCATATACGACGCAATACGATTGTGATATTTTTTAAAAGATCGCATAGGTTCGTGACCCTGGTGGTAAACTGGGTGCCGCAGCAGCAAGCCGCAACTAAGAGCACCGCTAAAACTCTGCTTGGTTCTTGTCGATCTGCACGTGTGTGAGCGTGCTGTTTCGAACGTTTGTACGTAGTTTCCGTACTGCATGTTCTATTTATACTGTGGTTTAGCTAAGTTAATTTTGTATTTTAAAATGAGCTAAGTACTACTTTTCACAACTATCGATAGCATATTTCTATTTAAGTAGGCTATAGTCTGCGCCAGCTAAATGTGCGCAAAAAGTAATTGATCCCACTTGTACCAAAAAATCACAATCTTAACGATTTCGCCGCTAATCTAATATATAAAATTCTCGTGTCAGTTTTCGTTGCCATACTCCTCCGAAACGGCTTGACCGATTTTGATGAAATTTTTTGTGCTTATCCGGTATCTATGAGAATCGGCCAACATCTATTTTTCATACCCCTAAGAGTTTGTTTGAATGCGATAATCTCAGGAACTACTGGGCTGCACTGAAAAACATATTTTATTGTTGGATAGCCCATTTATCGAGGAAGGCTATAGGTTATAACATCACGCTACGACCAATAGGAGCGGAGCAGCAATGAAAAATGTTATAAAAAAAAGGAAGAAAAAAGGGAAAATTACAATCTATTATTCATGCCCCTAAGTGATAAGAGTTATCCACCCCTAACATTTATAACTTGACTGCCTCTGTGGCGCGGTGGGAGTGTATCCGACTGCTACGCAAGAGGTCGTGGGTTCGATCCCCACCCAGGATAAAACTTTGTGTGATGAGCACGATGGTTTATTCTGTGTCTGGGTGTTATTTATCAATAATATGTATGTATTTAGAAATATATAAGTATGTTTATCAGTTGTCTGGTTTCTATAGTACAAGCTCTGCTTAGTTTGGGATTTAGATGGCGTTGTGTGAGTTGTCCCAAGGTATTATTATTATTATAACTATACTATAATATTAGAAGAGAGAGAAGAGTTTGTTTGTTTGTTTGTTTGAACGCGATAATCTCAGAAACTACGGGTCCAAATTGAAAAAAATATTTTACTTTTAGATAGCCCATTTATCGAGGAATGCTATAGGCCAGTGGTTCTCAAACTTTTTAAATGACGGAACCCTTTTGGGAAGCAAAATACTTGATGGAACCGTACAATAAAACAATTATTTTTATAAGTGTATTCTTTATTAATCAGCATAATAAAAGTACAATGTATCAGTTACTAATTATTATTTACTTCACCACTTGGTAAGGACAATAATAGAAAACATTAAAAAAGAAAAAATCTAACTAGTGGGAGGTATGAAACTGTTTTTTATTTTTCATCAATTGCTTGATATCAGGTTTGATGGAAGAAAGTTGGAGTCTCATATCAGCTTCGGCGTCCAGTCTATTGCGATATTTTGTTTTCGTGGCTGCGTAGGTAGAGAATCCTGTTTCGCACAAATATGTAGTTGGGAACGGGAGAAGAATATCCAGAGCCATTTGGCCAAGCATTGCATATTCATCTTGGATTCTGCACCAAAAATCATTAAGAGGCGTCGTTTTGAACAATGACTCCATACTTGTGTCTGATGACATTTCTAAAAGAGATTCATATATCTCATTTGACATGTTTTCAGGCTTTTCCAAGTTGGGTAAAAAAGGATTATGAATCCAGGAGTTCACTTTAATTTTTGTATTGTGTTCTTCGGGAAAATACTTTTCAAAAGATGCGCGCATCGAACTGAGATATTGGACCAATTCTTCAAACACATTATCTTCAAACATTTCTGAGTCGTTTTCGCTAACAAACTCACTGAGTAACGTAAAACTTTCTATTTCTTTCTTACCAATGCAAATGATCCAAAAATCTAATTTTCTTTTAAAAGCAGTTATTTTATTATAGGCCTGAAACACTGTTGTCTGTTTACCTTGCAACGATAAATTTAATTCGTTAAGTTTTTGAAAGATATCCGCCATAAAAGACAATCGGAACAACCAAGTTTTATCATACAAACGGTCCTTCAAATTAAAAGAAGTATCTGCTGAAAGAAACATTTGTAACTCGGCTCTAAGTTCAAATAGCCTTGTTAAAGTTTTTCCCCGAGACAGCCATCGCACTTCTGTATGGAGCAGCAGTGTTTTATGTTTGCTGCCATAATCTTCACACAATAATGAGAACAATCGGGATTGTAGTGGTCGTGATTTGATAAAATTAATTATTTTTACCGCTTCATCCATAACTAATTTTAGATTAGACGGCATTTGCTTCATCGCAAGTGCTTGTCTATGCAGAATACAATGACTGGAACTACAATTATGCGCTTTATTTTTCATTCGTGACACTGCTCCTGCTGTTTTACCTGTCATCGCCTTGGCCCCATCTGTACAAATGTCAATGCAATTGTTCCAACTGAGATTATGTTCTTCAAAAAATATATTTATTTTATTAAAAATTTCTTCCCCGGTAGTGTTTGTAAGCAGCGATGAACACATAAGCATGTCTTCTTCAAAAGAACTTTTATATGGATATCTCACAATAACCAGCAGGATAGCCAAACCAGCGACATCAGTCGACTCGTCCATTTGCAAAGCGAATCGTGTATTTTGTAGACGTGTAACTAGTTCTTGTTTGACGTAGCTTGCCAGATCATGGATTCGTCGTGAAACAGTATCGTTTGATAGCGGAACAGTAGAAAGATGCTTTGCAGATTTTTCATCAAGCATACATTTTGTTATGTCTAATACACATGGTTTTATTAATTTCTCAGCGATAGTGTGCGCTTCACCTGCTTGTGCAATGCGATAGCTAACTAAATATGATGCCTCCGTGGCCTTTTCGTTGGTAGTTTGTGTTACATGCATCATATTTTTTTGACTTTCTAATAACTGATCTTTTTTGCGAACAAAAAATTCTTTATTCTTGTCTTTAGTCTCGGGGTGTACGGTTTCTAAATGTCGACGCAATTTGGCAGGTGCCATGGAACTATTAGGAAGCAGTTTACTACAGAGCATGCAGAGAGGTGAGCCGTTGGAATCAACAAATCCGAAACTGATATAAGATTCATCATACTTCCTTTTTTTCGTCTTTGAAACCGTCGAGCTTGACGTCGTGGCACTCGTGGCATCATCTTCTGGATCGGTGATTGCTAAATTCTCCGCGCGCATTGCTTTTGAACATTCAGCGTCATTAGAAGATGTTGTTGGAACACGTTTAACACCTTTAAGCCAACGTTCCATTCTTCTTTATTTATAATGTTACAAGTCAGGATAGTGGGGTTTAAATAATGCACAATCGTTACTGCGTATAAGAGACTAAATTTAGAACCTACAGGGAAGAAATGTATAAAACTGAGACAACAGAATACAGCAGGCAGTAAAACAATGAACACTAGTTTCTCGCTAGCGAGCTTGTAAGTAGGTAGTAACTTATCGCTCCGAACGCTAATCATCAACTGACGACGCCAACGCGCGATCGCCGCTTTTATACTTAGTCCTAGACTCGATCTCAAATATTCTCGAAAATACTCGAGTCGGCACCTTTGATAAACAAAAAGCAAAAATAAAAACAGAAATTTAAAAATAGCGTTGTAAACAATATCGACTTTATCCTTTGAAGTTAGAGACGAAAGTCGCTTGTTGACAACTATAGCGTCTAATTCAGAGGCGGCTTTTATCAAAGAGACTGAGCGCTTACAAGTATACTACCCGCTCGTTTTAAGTTTGCCGCTGGCGATAGGTATGAGTGTATGACGTTCGAAATTTTTTATTTAATTGTGACAATAAAAATTGTGTACGGTAGATATTTGGGTAAAACTATGACACATTATAAGTTTTGTTGTCACGTGGGGGAGGGTACGCGCATTCCACAGACCGGCAAACTTAGAGCGAACGCGTTGTACAAGTATAAAATTGTTGAGACCAAACTTATAAGATATTGTACCAGCTAATGTAAGCTTATACAAATACAAATAAATAAATAAATAACATTCATAGCGTTTTGTCTCCGCGCGGCCGCGGAGTCCGCACAGCCGCGGAGCGACAGAGAGGTGTTTTGATTTTTTTATTTCTAAATTCTTGCGGAACCCTAGGGTTCCGCGGAACACACTTAGAGTATAGCTGCTATAGGCTATAAAACATCGCGCTACAACTAATGGGAGCGGAGCAGCAAGTAAAAATGTTTGCAAAAATGGGGAAAATTTACGCAGACGAAGTTGCGCGGGTCAGCTAGTGTCTTATAAAACTGTCGCGTAGTCGCGTAACTGTCCCTAACATTATTTTATCGAGTTTCATATTACGCAGTAGTACCGAAAACCTTATCCAAACGGGATACAAGTCACAAAATGCATAAATTTGGGGCTCATTTTATTGCTTTTTTTTAAACATTAAAACAAACGTACATACGATGAAATATTAAATTGGTAATGTTTTTAAGTACTTGCAAGATATTTTCAAATTTTTTTGTTTTTCGTTTTTCCTAATCTATTGTTGGATGAAATATCATTTAATAATTTGACTTATCAATATCAGCTTTAATTTATTTGTAATGGCAAACAAGAAATAAATAAACAGAACTTTTATTTAGTTACTTAAAAAAAGTTGTACCCCTTTCAACTGCATGGTGTATGACGTCATAAATCAGGGGTTCGCTACCTATTCACTATTTTATGACGTATGCGGCCGGCGGGATTTCATTCCGAATCAGGATTGCACTTGCGACTGACGACGATTGCTTATTTTAAACTTTTCTTTCGTTTTTATTTGTACTTCAGTTGTTGATTATTTTTGTTGTTAAGTTTATTCGTTATTTACTTAGTTGTTAAATTTGTTTCGTTATTTAATTGTTTAATTAGTTTTGTTATTTTGTTAACATTAGCGGCCTTACATAAAAAACGTAATCAATATTTCTCCTTAATAAACATAAAAATATAATACAAATATAAGTAAGGCGGTGTAAGTTAAGGTCCAATTTATTATATTCTTAGACTATAATAAAATTTAACGATATATCATACGTAAGTATAATACATAAAAAAAATATGTATTTCTTGAAAAATTGTTTGTAATATATGCCTAGTTTTCGGATTCAAGGACGCCCCGTACCATGATTCGTTTGTTTACGTACGATTAGCGATATTATTCATACATTGTTGTCGTATATTCCCGAATATTGAAATACATTGGTGGAGGGGTGTCAATAACTTTTTGTGCACGTTTAGCTGGCGCGGACTATAATTGTAGATAAAACCATCGAACCCTTAACGCAGCAAATGTATGATCTAACAAAAAATAATAAAACACAAAAACATTTTACTTCCAATTATTTTTTATATATTGCACAATTTGATGCAACCCTTCTTTTCCAGCGCTGCCATCAAGAAACTCCATTTCTAGTAGAATATCATTATCTCTTTTTGATAATTTTAAAAAGGCATGTACTATAGGCACATTCTGAGAACTGAGTGCAGAGTCGTCTACATCATCATTATTATTTTCATTTGTGTTTAGTTTTTCAGGATTAGAATAATTGTTGTTGTCTGGGGTATTTGATTTTTCTGATTCATGGGTAATATTTAAATCATTAACATTATTTCCAGTTTCTTCTCCTACATCCTCTACTTTAGGTTTCTTGGCTTCAATTTCTATTTTCTTCTGAAGCCTTCTTTTTCGTCGTTGATTAGACCAAGTATTGGTGTTTGCTATTACATCAATTACTATATTATTGCCCCGTTTATCAAGTATTTTGTGACTGACGTTAAGGTTATTCAACAATTCTTTAATTTTATTATGTGCTACTTCTATATTGTATGTGCAATTATGTAATTCTGGTAATAGGTATATAGTTGGTGTAGGCTTTTTTCTTGGTTTGTCTCTTGGAGGCACTGTAAAAATCATACACAATAATTATGAGTAAGCAAATATTATTGTTTACAAGAATAAAGTAATAAAATTGACTCACCTAAATTATGTATATCATAATCTTTATAAGTCCAGGCCAGCCCCCACCTAGTCACACGGCCCTGGCAAAATTCAGTGTGGGTACACCTCGTGTTCTCTACTTTTAAATCTTGTACTAATACATTAAAATTGTATTTATGTCCAACCATTGTTGTAAAAATTCTGTAATATTTACCACAAGTATATAAGTACAGAAGTATAAAAATACTACAAGAATGAATTAAATAATCACCATATTTCTAATGTTTTATGAGAAATACTTACAGTATATTATCCTGGTATTCTTTGCTTTCTCTAATAAGCTTTCTAACAAATTCTAATTCTCCACCTTCAGTAATTAGTTCTTGAGGTGATCCAGTGAATCCATTTTTCGGTGGTAGTCTAAAAAAAAATTATTATGCAGGTAATAATAGCAACTTTAAATCCCCAAATTCTCAAATAATCTACAAATTTTAGATATTTTTAGAAGTCTACAAATTTTAAATATTGTTACTGTTCACAATGATTTTGTTCCAATAAAATAAGTTACATACCTGGCAGGGCTACGAGATTCACACAACTCTTGAACATTGCTATAGAATGGAGGATTACACATGCAGAAATCAAATATTGCCTCTCCTTCACTAAAAACATGTGAAATTATTGTCTTAGTGGTATTTCTTTTCACTGAAACAAAAAAATAGTAATATTAGTTAAATAACCAGAAAACCATAAATACAAAATCAGCTAAGAACCTTCACAAACAAACTTTCTAAATAAATAACTGAACAATGACACTTTGACGTTGATGCAGTTTTTTAATTAGATAGTTTGATTATATACTGTTTTTGTTGCTGGGGGAGTTAAAAAACAATCATCTATAAAATCTGTAAACTTAAACAAAAATGGTAGTAAAACTTACATTTTATAAGTTCTTGTAAATTATTTTTTTGTACATTTTCTTCTGCTTTTTTTAAGCTTTCCGAGTCAGTTTCTGTCCCCACCATATGCCATTTGTTTTTGACTGCTGCTAGCAGTGGATATATAGCACATGCTCCAGTACCTGTGAAAAAATTAATTAAACTTTACATCATCATTATCATGAGCTTGTATCTATTCATAAGATGTCAAAATAGTATATGTAATTAAACTCTTTTTATGGCTTTTGAATATGTTTAAGATTAAACTTAAAACACTGTTATTACTATTGTTAGACATACTGCACTATTATTCTAATGTTATAGACATTATGTATTTGTATCTCTTCCCACATCTTCAGACTATGGAGTCCCTGACTTTTGGTAGGTATGCGGATGCACAGAGAAACACATTTACACAGACAGGGGAAATTTGTTTATTTTGACATACATAAATTAATTACTCAGACAATATAGATTACCCAATATTATATCCATTTTATCTTTAGCATTAGGCAATCATTAAATATAGAAAAGTAACTAAAATATTAATAGCATTGAGATCTTGAAATGAGCCTATACCTGTAACTGCTAGTAAAATAATAAATGAAACAATAAGAACATAATTACCAATATCTAGTCCTTTTATATCATTGTTCCTTTGAATTGAATTCATTAAATCTTCTACCCATAATATGTAATTAAGTCTCAATGGTAATGTAGGCACCAGCCTATCCTCTGGAATGTCCACATCCAGATTAAAATCAGTTTTTAACAAACATTTGGTCAATATTCTTAGTGATTTTGCATCTTTGAAATCAATTGACACTTTTCCTGTGACATCCTGAAATATCAACAATAGCATTTAAAAATGGGATGGTAACAGTTTTAGGGATTTTAGTTTATTTTGAATCCTAGGGCTAAAGTTTTAAATAAATAAATTGATTTATGTATCATCACAATTAATAAATTGTTGTAATTTGTGTATCTGTAGTTATTTGTGATACAACCTGTAGTAGGAAAGTAAAATTTGTTACAGGAATAGTTTTATGCCTGTAAGGTATTTGCCTGGAGAAAAAAAATCCTGGAAGAGTCGTCACATTATGTCTTCACCAGCAAACTGTCGAGCCGTGAGATATGGCATTTGTGAGCTTTTTATCATTGTGGATTTGGAACAAACATTTGAACAAACTTCTTATTATTACCGCTTTTGAAATCGATGAAAATTCTGGATGTATCCTTGCTAACCTCCCAAAATCTGGAGGCGCGATGTAAATATTACGTGGGTGCATATATTTATTCAAAGCCATAACGTTCACTAAACAAAATTTCGGACACTAACAGAATGCGGCGTAAAAGTAAATCAAACAAGCAAACAAACACACTGATTCCGCAATTCCGCAAACCACTGACCACAGATTACTATAAACTTTCCCTATTATTTGTTTTGTTTACTCTTTGCTATAAACCATAGAGTAGTAGCTTATCTTCAAGCTATCACTGACCACGATTTGATTTACGGTGATTTCGCCCAAAAAATACGGTAGATTCTAGTAGATCATTTTGAAAAATTACGGTGTCTATATTATATACGATTTTTATACATTTGTTCTGAGCTCGATTTAATACGATCTTAGATAGTAGGTTCTCTATCTACGGTTACGATCAAGCGCATGTTCAGACGTGCCGAGTGGGATAGCGATTCGCTACAGGACGGAAGAATGAAACGAGGGGATGGATACTCGGCATAATAAACAAATCATGTTTCTTTCTAGTGACTGTTTCGCTTATCTGCTTGGGCGAGCACTCATCAAAGTGTTTATACAAACCGAGTGCTAGGCCAAGGGCACTGTCTCGCCGTTGTACTCGTTACGTGTAATCAACCCATTAAAGAGGGCTTGCAAAAAAAAAATTACAAACACTATTAACGACTATAGTTCAGAACAAAATATAGTCCTATGAACAAAATAGCATTTTAAGCGACATCAGAATTGTTTACATTAGCAAAATTCTTGGTTCCCTCCCCCTCATCGCGTCAACAAATCACACTTGAGTCACTTGACCACTGTTATCCCCTCTAGCTGAGCTAAAAATGATAAAATAGCTTGTGTTACGAGTCGATTTACGTCGGTAGTAAAATTAGTAGGAGCGAGTCCTATTCTTATCCATTAGGCTACCGTCGGGCGCCGGTAAAATAAATGTGTTGTGATTGTAAACATTTATTTTAGGGGTTTTATATTAGGGGTTTTATTTTATATACTAATCCGTTTATATACTAATCGTGTTCCGCCACCCATCAGGCAGACACTCCGTCCCAGGCAGCGCCCGCTATTCTCGGTACCTAATTCTACTATCACCCTCTTAACCAGTCCACTTAACTTGCTCTCACTCACATTAACAATCTTCTATTGAGTAATGAAACAGTAGATATATTTAATTATACGGAACCGAGATTCCTGACTGCAGCTTGTCAGTACTTGGAGTCTATTGCCACTCCTAGTACCATTAGAGTAGAATAAATGTAACTATGTATCTAAAAAGCTATAAAAAAAAACTGATATTATTGTATAATTTCATTGATTTATACTAAATAATATGTCATGTACTTATCTTAAAACTTGTATGGTTGGATTGTCTGTTAGTATAAGTTGGATAAATAAATAAATATTTTAATTTAGGGGATTAAAAAAATGGAGTTGGCAACCCTGCACAATCGCTTCTCTTTTTGTCGGTCGTTGTACTCGTCGTACGTACTTGTTGTACAGTTGGCGCGCGGTACGGAAAAAAAACAGGAAGAATTACTAATAATTTACATCGCAGGAATCAAGAAAATTACTAAAAATGGTTGATCAAATCGAAATGGCTTTGGATGATATAATAAAAGCAAACAAGAAGACTCCAAGAGGGGGCGGTGCTGGGCGAAAATTTAATACGAATAGAAGACCTGGAGGTGCTCGAGGCGGCAGTGGTGGTGGTGGTGTTGGTGGCGTTGGTGGATTTAGAAATGGTCGCACAGGAGGCGTATTACGTGGAAGAAATCGTGGGGGCATAACAAAGTCAACAAATTACACAAGGGTAAATTATTGCTTCGATGATAATAATTGCAAATGGCGGACAAACGTGGTGAAATGACGCATCAGACAAAATTGCATGCTCTACGCTGCAGACGATCTTTTGAACGATGGGGACAATTTAACGCCATTGCCACATAATGTAGTTACGTCTTTGACCATATTGTACGCGGCAACCGTTTTTTTATATAAACGGTTGTTTACTGTTTTCGCTCTCGCTAGTCTCACTCGATTGTCATCTATATTTGGCTTAACCCGAAAGCATTTCAATATGTTCCAAAGTAAAGTACCCAACGTAAATGCATTTAACAGATTCCTTTATGCGAATATCTCGGGCCGGCTGTTTGGCGTCCTCTATAAATGAGATCAGCACTTCAGAGCCTGGGAAACTTGAGAACTATCCTATTTGCTGATTTGTTGGAAATGGCAGACGACTCAGTGGGAAAGTCACCGTGTTGTCTTCATCGAGAAGCCTTGGCTCTTTAGCTGCAGGCAGCAGAGGCAAGAGAATGTCTGCATGTGGTGTTTCTACTGCTACCTGACATAATTACAAGATTCCAGTACATAAAAGTAGTGTGTGTATCAGTGCCAAAATGAGAACACTTGGGGTTTTAGTTTTGGGGAACTAATCAATTGTATCACTACTGTGAAGTTTGAAGAGTATTGTTCATTTATTAATATAATGTTTCACACATTCTTTGTAATACTGTAAATGTTTGTAATATGTTATTGTTACAAGTGTGTAGCGGAGTATGTAACAATAACTTGTATGCCACAGTATTACACTTGGGTGTAATCATGTTCAAAAAGGCATAGAGCAGCCAATCGGCAAGCTCTTTGAAGGACGACATATTTCAGGGTGATGTAAACAGCACTTGGAAACATGACATGTACAGTGATTTTGCTGAAAGGAAGATTCAAAGAAGTGGTGGTGCCCTCACAACTGGCCCTACTAAATTGTTAGTATCAAATCTGGACTTTGGAGTTTCAGATTCTGATATACAGGAGCTATTTTCAGAATTTGGAGTTTTAAAAAGCGCTGCTGTGCATTATGATCGTTCTGGAAGATCTTTAGGTAAGATCTGCATGTGTTTTTGTACCTATTACTGTAAAATAAATTATCTGTAACAGAAGAATAAATACATTTAGCTAATCACAACTAAATAAAAAAATAGAGATATTTAGAAATAGATATTAAAACTTAAGCAAATGAATACCTACAATAAAATTTTAATTTTTAGGTACTGCCGATGTGGTGTTTGACAGGAGAGCTGATGCATTGAAAGCAATGAAACAGTACAATGGTGTGCCTCTCGATGGTAGGGCAATGAATATACAATTGGCAACTTCAGAAATCAATACATTCAGGAGTGAAGAAAGGGGACGCATCGGCGGCGGGAGTGGCGGAGGCGGCGGTGGTGGTGGTGGAAGTGGTGGACCAGTCAGAAGAAACTCGAACCGAGGTCATTATCTGCCTCAATATTTTTTTAATATATTATAATCAATAGTCAAGATATAATGGTTTTGTCTTTAAACAGGTGGAGGCAACAGGAATCCAGGCGGCCAACGTGGGCGTGATAACCCTAGACGTGGAGCAGGCCGTGGTGCAGGTCGTGGCAAACGCCCCGTGCCCACTGCTGAACAACTGGATGCAGAGTTGGATGCCTATGTTAAAGAAATAAAGTGAAAAGTATAAAAATAATCTAGTGCAACAGACACTATAATATTAAGTGTAGAGTTAAAATAAAAGGACTCATAAAGATTGACAATCCTATGTTTAATACTAATTAACTGTGGTTAGAAATAATAACCATTGTTAACACATTTGTGAAAAATTGTGTTGTTTTGACGCATGTTAATTGATTAAATAAAGTAAGAGTTTGGTATTGATAAAATGTTATAAAAGCTTACTTATTTTCCCTCATAATTCACACCTGATGCAATGTAGGCATAGGTAAGAAATGTATTGAATGTTAGTTTTACTAAGTTTATGTGAGGATAATATTATTGACACCACGGAAATGATTTGCACAACCTCCCCTTCGTCGCGCAAGATAAGACCAGCCCAAGCGCAGCGACTTCTAAGTTTACGTTGCGGTCCTCTGTTCGACCAGGGAATTTTAAGATCAAGCTGCTGTCTTGTGCTCGCGCAGTGGTTTCTATTTTTGGACTGGTACAAGTTGTGCATGCAGACTTAATTTCTTAGTCAGTTTCCGCGCCGCGTGCTTTGTTTACTTGCTTTAGGGCTGCCCCCCCGCCCCCCCTGCTCCTGATCTCTATTGTTTCGGTCCTGACAGAGCGATCGTAGTCACGTACAATAGAAACGTTCAACGATGGTAGAAGAGAACACTGCTCTGCACTGTCTCCTGCCTATCTCTCCCTGTTGGTAAACTGGTGCACAAAACAAATACAAAAAGAGCATTTTCATATCAGCCTCCTAGGACTTCGTCGTCAATGACCGCTAGCTTAGCCTCGTCACAACACATTCACCCAAAACATTTTATGAAAATATAATGCAAGTCTTTATATGTATAAACAATTTTAACAGTTTACTTATTTCTAAAAGTTTCGTTTACGTACAACTCTGTTGAGTCGATATCGACAACTTTATTTGTTTCCCCTTTGCCAAAAGCCTCATCCATTTTTTTCTGTTCTGCTCTGATAAATATCTGATAATCTGCGCTGGCGGCGGGTTTATTTAGGCGGCTTTATGCAGCTAGTTGTGGGATGGTTTTCCACACTTTACGCATCGAAATGGTCTAAAGCACTGGTTTTTAGAGTGACCAAATCTTTGGCATCTTTTCCACTAGAACTTCTAGTTTTTTTGTATGTGCCTTCAAAGTTTACTTTCATGCAAGTAACCAAAACCGAAACTCGGATATCTGAAAACTAATAAAACTATGTATACGGTAACCAAATCCGATATAAAAGTTTCGAATAATTTCGGATTTGGGCGGAGTATAAAATTTATACTTCTCATCAAAAACCTGGTTTTTGATTTTGCCGGCCAAGCCCAAGAGCCCGTGTCTCTTGCAGACTGATGTGTTGTAATAGCTCTTACAAAAGATGCATATTGAAGAATTTAATAGAAAACAACCAGGTTAGTACCTATAGTAATCATTTTCTTACATTTTTTTTCTAAGTAGATAACATAAGCAATGTGATAGCTATAATAATTACATACATAATTTATTAGTAGCTACTTTACCTATATTTCTTAAAAATCCAATAGTAACCGAGGTTATCCGAAACTTACAGATAATCCGAAATAATTCTATATCCGTAACCGAAACTGAAACTGATTTAATATTATTCTTTTAACCATATCCAGATCCGAAATGTCATATCCGTAACATCCCTACTTTCATGTAGTGATGGTTTTGCTTTGAAGATGTCTTTATTGTATTTTGGTTTCAGATCCAGATAAAATATTGGTATAGGCCGACCGCTTAACCCGTTAACATCACCCCGCGCTCCCTTCCACCGCGCAGGCGATTACGAGTTAAGCGGTCGGCCTATAGATCTTCTTTTGTATGGAAATATTTTTTCTTTTATTTTATTTTTTTGACAATTTTCCAATGTTTTTAATACTTATTGTCCTATTCCGAAAGAAGACAACTCCAAAAACACAAAAATCTTAAATATTTGACCAGCCATTCTTGAGTTTTAAATGGTGTAACTAACACGACTTTGTTTATATTTAAAGATTTACTTAGCTCCATTTTAATTACTTGTGTGGGAATTGTGTACACAGTCAAAATATCCACATATTTTTTTGGTATTTTCGTTTTTCTCTTTGGTTTAAGGTAATTTTGCCATTGTTCCTGTTTAGCATTTTGTTTATATATATTTGTAAACTTTCGTGATTTGTACACATTATAGAATTTTTAAGCTACGGGTCTTAACACATTCAATGCCACCACTATTTTCTAGTAGATCACAGCGATGCCGCCATATAAAAAATCGAGAACACGCTAGGCGTGCTCACGGCACTGCAAGATGAATTACATGGACACGCTAGGCGTGTTCACTGGCACTGTATGAAGGTAAAATCATAAAAAGCGATATTTCGGCTTCGGCGGTGCTTATTGATTAGTCTTTTTTGCGTTACCGAAGATACATTCTGTTTTTAGTCGTGTTTGTGTTTGTGAAAGTTCTATTAAGTCACGAAATAGATTTCAAGGTAAGTAATTATCGTAATTTGTTCAGTGAATGTCAACTTTTTGTTACATATTTATGATTTATTTTAGGAAAAGCAAAATATGTGCCAGAAACAGAGCAATATGATGATGATGCAACGCAAATGGATAGCCCCCATCAAATAAACGCCCAACGGTCTTAACGAAGCCGGTAATGATAGTGATTACCGATAAATTAGTCGTGAGAGCAATCACAAAGGTCCAATAACACTAGCCGGGGTCGTCGTGAGAGCAGTCACAAATGTCCAATAACAGTAGCCGGGGTCGTCGTGAGAGCAATCACAAATGTCCAATAACAGTAGTCGGGGTCGTCGTGAGAGCAATCACAAATGTCCAATAACAGTAGCCGGGGTCGTCGTGAGAGCAATCACAAATGTCCAATAACACTAGCCGGGGTCACAAAATTCCAATAACACAAGCCGAAGTCGCAGAGAGAACGATCAACGAAATCCAACGAAAGGAAGCAAGTAAATGAAAGATGCGATGTCGAATACTTCGAGCACTGCACTGATGGGTGTTATGCAAATTTATGTGATCCAACCGAAATATGTCTCTATCTCTATTTAAGAACAAAATGAGTACCAATGAAATACCTCTAAAAACAATGCTTTTGTTTAGCAGTCATAAATAATAGCGAGAGCTTTAACCATTTGCACAAAGCAACGAATTACATGGCAGGTGAAACCGCCGGACACACTCAGATAATTTTATAATTTAATAATAATAATAATATAAAACAATTAAAAAACTTATAATTTATTGACTTGTTTTATATTTAATATGAAAGGTTGAGAACTCTTGTAGATGAACACGCCTGGCGTGTTCGCGGCATTACATAGTTACCTTTTTTTGATAATATAAAAAAAATGATCAATCATGAAACCACTTCAAAATTCTTTAGCTTACAGCATCAGGTTTATGCCCTGAGTGTTTGAAGGAAAATATAGTCTAATCTTTGAAATATTGATGATTGATTGGAGAGCACGCCTGGCGTGCTCGCGGCATTGCGCTAGAGATTAGTGAGAACATGCTAGGCGTGTCAGTGGCATTGAATGTGTTAATGGCGTAAATATTTTATTTTAAGGCTAAATACCTTTATTTTATTGCCCAACGTTTCGACCGGATTGCAACGGCCGTGGTCACGTGTAGACTGGTTCAGCTCAGCGTCGCCCTCCGTGAATTGGGTATTTGAATGTCAAGTCAAATCAGTATCTTTTTTATAAAATGACAAAACGATTCGTTCAATAGAGATATCTACGCAATTTAACGTTGTGACGACATTATGTTCTGGTTTCAAATCATTTACCTTAGTATTTATTTTGATGATTATAATTACTAAAACATATTATATTATGCACGAATATATATTTTTAAGATCATTTAAAGGCATATTATTACTTGGTAAGTGTAAAATAATTTATTGTTATTCATTGATTTGACATTCAAATACCTAATTATGCTGTAACGCCTAAACCAGACTAAACGGATTCCGTAGGTATGAAAATGTTATCAATGGCGTTGAAGAAGTGATAATGCGAAACAAGTTACCGTCTGCGGACGCCGAAATGCCTAGACAGGATGTAGCCGTTATCCTTCGTAAATCGAAGTTGCTCAAACCCAACATCACTACAGAGGAGCGTCTAGCAATTAAAGAGCTGCGTAATAACACGAATATTTTAGTGCTAAAATCCGACAAGGGAAACGCGACTGTAGTGATGAATTCTAGTACCTATGATACCAAAATATAAAGTCTGTTAAGTGACACATCTATTTATTTGCCTTGAAGTCATAAAACGGAAACTGAGGGACAGCAGCCTGCCAAAAGAGTACATTGTTCTACTGTTTAAAGGGGAAACTACTTCCTCTACTGTGGACTGCAGTACCTCCAGATCGACGGAGTGGCTATGGGTTGTCCAGTAGCACCGGTAATAGCCAACATCTGGATTTAGCATATAGAAGTTGTCGACAAGCACGCGTTTCACATCAAGCTCTGAAAGAGATACGTCGATGACGTATTCTGTATCATGAAGGGCGACAGTGGCACAGTAGAACAATTTGTAAAACATTTAAACTCTGTCCACCGTAATATCAAATTCACATTTGAAATGGAGGCAGGTAGGTCGGTGCCTTTTCTTGATGTAAAGGTATCGGCAAGACAAAATGGAACTGTCGGACACACAGTATACCGAAAATCTACACACACGGATAGGTATTTACATGCTTTATCGTACCATCATCCGCGCCACTTACCGTCCGTTGTAGCTTCTATAACACAGATTATTCTATAACAAACGGAGCAAAGGTCATATCCTTTGCGATCCCGAACACTTAGAGGGTGAACTTCCACACGTTCGGGAGGTACCAATAAGCAACGGATACAAGCTTATGCTTGTATTACCTCCCGAACGTGTGCAAGTCCTTCAACGTCCAAACTGCAGAAATCCCGATATAAATGGCGACAGAGTGCCAGCTTTCATGCCGTAGTTACATCAAAGGAGTTACGGACAAAATTGGAACAGTATTGAAGACTTACTCTATTAAGACTATATAGTACGCACTCCAAGATTTCGAAGCTTTTACGAACGGCAAAGAATGTTATTCCGCTCCAAACACCTGGCGTGTACAAGGTGGATTGCAGTTGTGGTAGTTCCTATATCGGACAGACCAAAAGGACAATCGCAGACAGGGTCAAGGAACATATCGCTGCTGTAAAAACGGTCCTCCAAATCACTGGATAGAATTGCATAAACCACAGGTACTTTCCACCGATCGGCACTATTATTCCAGAATAGAACGCGAGGCGGTTGAGATAGGCGGCGATTTGTCAAGAAATACAAAAAAAATGAAATTCAGTAAGTATAGAGAATATAATATTTTAATAACTTTAGTTCCTAATAATACGTACCTACGTATTATTATTTATACTAATATTACAAAGCTGAAGAGTTTGTTTGTTTGAACGCGGCAATCTCAGCAACTTCTGGTCCGAATTGAAAAAATATTTTGCCCATTTATTTAGGAAGGCTATAGGCTATACTTATAGCATCACGCGGAGCAGTAATGCAAAATGTTGTAAAAACGGGGAAAATGTACGCATACGAAGTTGCGCGGGACAGCTAGTGATTAATATAAATAAAAAAAAATGATTTTGTTTCAATACAATTATTAAATTACTCTTATGTTGGTGTATGGGGATAATAGTTTTCCAACGGCTAAGTTATGTTTGTCATATTTAAAACCTGTTTTTTTTACTAACGTCCCACTATAAAAGTTGTCGTACCTAACCACATTAAAGTTGGGCGTCTCGTCAAAACGAAGCTACCATGGCAATTCCAGCTTGATATGTATCATTTTAAAATTTGTTCTAGGAAACCCGTACTATAATTACATAGAGACTTAACATTCCTTACAGTTACGGATTAACTGAAAATACTATTAAAAAGGACGCATTAAGACTTAACATTACATTTTATTTATTAACAAAAAAAGTCGTACACTTTGATAAGTAAAATATAAATAAGCCGAAAAGGCCGTATGCAGTACTTAGCCTTAGTATTTTATCATTTAGAGGACTTAACCGATTCGTTGCGATGTCTAATTTCACTAACTTTTAGCTGTGGCGTCAAACAAAAATAACGTGACACTGATCAGTGCCCAACGCCATACAATTAAATGACACTCATCCGTGTCTTCAGCCATGTGGAAAAGAAAACAGTGTTTTGACAATTTTTTACATGTTCAAAGCTTGAATACTTTAATTTACGTGTGAAATCTAACGTGAACGGTCAGGCACATTGTTTTAAGCGATAAAAAGTGGCGAAACAAGTGTATTTATGAAAATGGAAGGTAAGTGACTTTTATTATACAGATGTGCTCAACCTTTTCAACTTATTTTGCATTTCCTAGTAATTTGATTGATTATGAGGTGTTAAATTAGGTCTAAAAGTATTCTGCACAACAACTTTCAATTGTTTATATTTAAACTATGCAAATAAAAACTGCTAAGTTTGATTAAATACTTATTAGTCTTATTACTACCATATATAGCTGATACCCGCGTTTCCACCCGCGTAGAATTCGTTCCCCGTTGTCCAGGAACCTATAGTCGGAATAAAAGGTAGCCTATGTGCTATTCCAGACCAATAGGATTAATAGGATTCACAACAAATGTGAAAATTATTATTGTCAGTAAAAAATAACATTTAACAAGATACTGATAGTGTTTATTTATTGTTTAAGAATTACAGCGAAAAAGAAATTCCCGATACAGAAAATGACACTCATGAACTCAATGAAAATGCATATTTCTTTATAGATAGGGATTAGAGAGTTGTCGTTAAAAGAGGAGAAGAAACATATCTATATAAATACTTTTTATTGTTTTAATGTTATCCTTATTTAGAGCGGGTGTATAATTTTAGAGAAGACAAGCTAAAGACTAAAGACAACCGAAGCGAAGTGATTTTGTCGCTTTACTGTAATACCTACATTTATAATTTATTATCATGATGATTTAATATCAAATACTCCAACTTTCAAAAAGGTTGGTGCCCCCTATTTTTTTTTAAATATTACAATATCCAGAAACGAAGGCTACGAGCTTAATATACTTTAAAAATGAAGATAGTTTGGTTTCGGGTAAAACTTCCATAAAACTTAATTAAAGGAGTTATCATCGATTTCAAAATGACACACATCCGTGCCTGACGCCACACGTAAAAGAAAGTGATGGCACTGATACGTGTCATCCGCAACGAATCGGAATATACTAATAATCGGAATACGAATCGAAAATAAAATACGTACCTATTCAAATAATTATTGTACTGTAGTACAGTAATTATTTAGGAAACGATGATTGGAGTAAAAATCTACATTTGAGGATTATGCCTAGTTTACACGTATTATGTGGATAAGTAATTAACAATATTTTAAATAAATTACAGCAGCGTGTAAACAGCTACTTAATACTTGTTAGGTCATAAGTGTTAAGTTAAGAGTTTGGTTAAGTAACCCACCTTCCCGCACCGCACGCGGGGGCGATGGACGGGTTTTTTTTTTTTTAAGATAACTAGCAATGTGGGATTGTGTCCCACATTACTAGCAATCTTGTTAACCCCTCCAGCTAAGCTCAAAGGCTTGTGTTAGGAGTGGGTTCACGTATAATGGGTAGGATTAGAACCCGCGACCTCACGATTGCGACACTGATGCCTTAGCCATTAGGCTACCGCCGTTTTTTTAATTGACATGTAGTTGTTGTTTGTTCCTGTACAAATAATTTAGTTCGAAGCTTTTGCCTACGTTACATTATTTTGATTGTTTTCGAAAGGTTTAAAAAACAAAATAGATTTAATGAATGGCAAATCTTTTACCTATAAACGAACAATTCTTGTATATACCTATATAACCTACCTATTTATATAATCTGAATCTTAGCAACGGCTCCAGCGATTTTCATGAAATTTAGTATGAAGGGGGCGATTGCATTTTTAGAAAATGTCGTTTAAAAAACCTGGGTCATCAAGGTACTAGATATTAATGGCAATTTCATATTTTACTCCATCAATAATTTCATTAGGTAAACTGAGTCGTCAACTAAATTTTAACAAAATTCTAAATGACTTTACTGTTAAGTAGCTGTTTACACGTGTGAAGCTTATCCGTAGGTACTGTTTAGTTATTAAAATCTTAATGGACGATCAAGATGTTAATGAAGTTCTAAATTCAGCTAGTCGAATCAACACTAATGATAGAAAGATAAATGATTTGTGTTTTTGTATGAATCGAATAAACTACTGGACCGATTTTAAAAATTCTTTCTCCATTATAAAGCTACATTATCAGGGAGCTATACATTATTGTCAAAAAAGTAGAGATCGTTACGAAAACTACAATAACGTTACTCAACAAGGTATACAAAACTAAGTACGATTTGACGCTCAGGCCGCCCGCCGCCGCCGCCGCCGGGGCGGGGCAGATAACCACTTAATACGTGTAAACTAGGCATTAGTCGTTAACAAATAAGGAAAAGGTTCGTAAGTACCTATAAATAATTCACGCGATTAAGTCCCGAAATATATTGTAATTTGTATAAAAATCGAGAAAGTTTAAAAACAAATAAAGAAAACGTCTGTAAAACTTTAAACATTAATTATTATTTACCGAGATATTTTGAATATACATAAATAAATGCTTTATTTTTTTTACTGTTTTTTTTTGGTAGCTACATATTACAAAAGATCATAGGACCAAAAAACTTATAAATACCTGATTATGACCAGTCTCTAGAAAGAGATAACGCTACTTTGTGCTTATAGGGGCGTCTAAACGGGCCATTTTTTACGGCAATTTGTGGCGGCACTACATAATGGCATGGCAACTAATTGCTCGGTCAATAATAGCAATATGTCTGCGTATAGCGCGTGATTCAGTCTCCATAACAGGCTACACAACCCGGCTACATTAAAATAGAGAGCGACTGAAACAACAACAAAATTGTCCGGGCAACATTGCGGAAAATCCATCGCTCAGCGATTGTCTGGCAACCATCAAATCAAAATTGGAGAGTAATGCCATCTTGCCGGTCACAGCAATGCCGCCACAAATGGCCGTTTAGACCGACCGACCGAGATAATACCCACTAGGTCGCACGAGTGTTTTCTCTCTTTCCCACTCTGCAGTTAATATTTACTTAATGAAAGGGATTTTGATTGAAGTCCTGTGTTCTAAATAGTCTATTCTGTCAAATCTGTAGCTCATGCTCTGCTATGGCTCTATAGTAGTGTTGCGAACAATCGAAGCTCGTAAAGATATTACTATCAATCGTATCAGTACTATCGATAGTATTGTTATTCTGAGCTTAGATAGTATCGATACTACTGATAGTATTGATACTATCGACAGATTTACGGTATCGATAGTAGCTTGTATTTCGATTGTAGCTTAACTGCGCAGTAGCGATGCGGATCGATAGGCTATTATCGATAGGCTACGATACCTCGGCAATAGTGTAAATATCGATAGGACTATCGATGGCTTCGAAAGTATTGACAGCACAAAATGTGGTAATATTGTCGATGACTTGCAATAGTATCGATTATATCGATAGTATTAAACTTTGATAGTCTCTGTACTATCGATACTATAGCTAAAATCGATATTATTCTCGTCTCTGGTAACTTTACTATCGGGATATAGGACTTTACTATTCAACCGACTTCAAAAAGGAGGAGGTTCTCAATTCGACTGAATTATTATTTTTTTTTTTTGTATGTTTGTTATTTTACTTTAATTTACTTTTTAAATAGACAAATTGGTTGGAAGTATAAACGTAAGTGTTCTGCTAGCTGAGCAAGTCTACGACCTCACTTTTTGTATTGTAATTCTTTTGTTATAATTTAGTATACTAGGGCAAATATTGTTATATAGAATTAGTCAGTCCAGTGAGTCAATAACTAACACAAGATCTCTACTAGGTTACTATAGCATCTCACTATAGTTTTGAACTATCGAAATTTATGTATGTATTCTGTAATAGTATCGTCAATAGTATGGTAAAAAAACAAAAAGCCTTACATAATTGCATCAGCAGAAGAGCGTATGTTCATGGCAGATACGCCCTTTTGTTGAGAAAAGCACTTTTTCCGCTATGACTCAATGACGGTATATCTGATCATGTCCGAAATAATTTGAGTTTAAAGTATGAACGCTACCATTGATTTTTTCCATACTTTTTGGTCACTTGGTTCAAAAGTGAAAGGGGGGGGGGGGCATAATTTATGCAACTTTCGGAGCGATTATTTCCAAAAATATTTACTCAATCAAAAAAGTTTATTTTAAACCTTATAATGTTTATAAAAGACCTGTCGAATGATGTGCCACACTTGAAATCGTTTCAATTTTGAAACATTCAGTGTTGCATTGCTGGCGTCAACAGATGAAAGAATTTTGATTGATTACATTTTTCTCTTTTTGCTCGTGATAATGAAATCATGCTTTTCTACTTATACGATTTTTTATAATAGTGTAACATGCAATTATAGGTAATTTATCAAGAATAAATTTGATGATTTTAAAGGTTGAATATTGTATTACAACAGGTGCAATTTTATTAATATCGGTATATGTTTTAGTGAAAAAGAAACGATATTGTAATATTCCAAGCGGCTGTAGCCTAATGGCTAAAGTATTGGGCTCGAATTCTACCCATTATACTACAGACGAACTCACTCCTAACACAAGACACTGAGCTTAGCTGGAGGAGTTATTAGTAATGTGGGCCCACAATCCCACATTTCTAGTTATCTTTTAAAAAAACTCGATTTTTTTGATCACGGGGGTTGTTTGGGGTTGTATTCTATATGTAATTGATGGTAATAGTGGGATCGTTTGTTCTACTATTTTATTCTGGCGTTTATAAAAAAAAAAAAATAAAAAAAAAAAAAATAAAAAAAAAATTTAATTCAGACAGGGTCCATATAAGGTTAGTAACAATGGCTTAGAACTATGTTAGTAACATTTAGATTTATATTAGTAGAAATGACTTATAAACTATGTTAGTGACATTTAATTTTACCTTCTGTACCACTCTCCGGGACTCCGGGCACAAGTGCATGAATTTGCACCCAGTGTCGAAAGATAGGGCAGTCAGGTTTCAGCGCGATGGTCCTCAGGATGCTGTTGCGGCTCCCACGCTACGTTTATGCACACAGGAACTATACTCTATATATTATGTACAATATTTACTAGAAATTAAAACGCCTATCCCACCTTATCGCACCATAAGTATATTTACGCCGAAAATCGATTTAAGTAGAATAAAAATATCGCTGATAGTTAATTTAAAAAAAAAACCTTTACCCAACCTTATGACTTATTTAAACTAGACCCTGTAAAGCTAAGTTTTATGTATCTAACTTTTGACATTTATTCGATACGATACCAGCCAAAAAGTACTCATTGAGTAACAATATTGATTGCAAAGTATCAAGTACAAAAGTATCTATAACGAAAGGTAAAGTACTCGATTCAACAAACTGGCGATACTTTTTCGAGTCCTTATCGGCAACACCAGGCAACGGGCAACACTACTCAGTACTGTAGCTCTAGCTAAAACGAAGTGATTACTTACTCTGTGGCTCTAGCTGCCCTAGCTGGCTCTAGCCATAATGTTTATGTTTATTAATTGTTATTCCCCGAAAGATAAGCGAATTATGATTAAAAATATTATTTAGATGCTAAGTTTACTTGTACCACTTTTTGTTACAGTGTAACACAACAGTGTAGTGTATTGTGATCATAACTACGTGGATATCAAAGCAACCGGCGTTACTATAATTTCTTTACAGTTTGTTTCAATCAACCACCAATAATATGAATTTATCAGGTATGTTATTCGTGTTTTTATTAATTATACATTCTTTACGAAAACCCACATCGATACTTGTAAATAATTACAGTAAATAACAGAAAATCGCTTAATATTATTGAATGACGCCTGGATTTACTAACCTCAAAATCAACCGTGTTATTATTATAAACAATCCACCTTTTTCGATAATTCCCTTGCTTTATTGATTACTAGGCTAATTTGTTATGCACATTAGATAGTGTTCATGTTAGAAGTACAAATACATTATTTGACATCAAAACATGAAACTTAAAAACATTTTAATGTATATTACATACCAACCAAATTTATAAGTATAATACTGGAGTTTCCATACACCATTTTTGTGGATCTATGTATTTCTTAATTATTACTACTCACCATTTGCATTACATCTAATGATTTGAGTGGAGTTATCAGCATTTGGCTATAAATATTATATTATTTACATTTAGGTAACAGTGGGAAGTAGTTTAAAAGGGTTAGTTACCCCATACATGCAGTTAATTGAATGGTTCACAGATCCATCGGATGAGGACAGTAGCAGTGATGAGAGCACAAGACCTGCAAAACGTAGTAGAACTGACACTTATGGCGCTTCATCTACTACATCTCATGGTTCCGGTAGGTTTTATTGCCATATTACTAGCAGACACCTCATGGTTTCACCCGCATTGTTCCTGTTGCAATGGGAATACAGGGATAAAAAGTAGCCTATATCACCTAGGGATAGTGTAGCTTCGCAACGGTGAAAGAATGCGAAGCACACCCTAACACTATCACACAACAAATGCACTTAGTGGTAACATTTACTGAGAAACAGTCACACTTTTAGGTTTGGGCTTTGATATAGTAATTTAAGTTTATGTCTAGATGTGTTATCTATTAAAGAAATATTATTTATACACATTTAAAAAAAAGGGGGCATAAAGCTAATTTTCTTTAATCAACTGTCTTTAAAATTATTACTTGGTAGATAAATTTGCAAGCCTCCCTAAAGCATCGGTTTTTGCTAGTAATATTAGTATAGGTGTATGTACAATTTCTATTTGTCTGTTATGTGTATTTTGTATAATGTCATTAATGTACTGTACCATTCGTGCCACCTAAGTTTGCGTTTGTGAAGTTGTATTTGAATGTAACTCAGCAAAGGGACGTTGTTCCCAGCTGTCTCTTTCATCCCCTACGATACCTAAATTCGAGTTGTGCGCAGTTTACGCGCCAAAATCAGACACGCTAACTTAGCTGGCGACATGTGTACCTATGTTATACGGCAGCTAGAATACACATAATAATAATAATAATAATAATAATAATAATAAAGCCTTTATTTTCTGTTAAGTATACATTATTTTTCATTTTAACATTTATTTTGTACATCTTACATACTAACAGATCCCTTTCGGGTATAGGCCTCCTCCAAACTCCTCCATTTATCTCTGTCCTTGGCAATATTTATCCATTCTGGTCCAGCTATTTCTTTTATATCGTCTGACCATCTTTTCCTTGGTTTTCCCACTCTACGTTTTCCTATTGGCCCCTTCCATGTTGTTGTTCTCAATGTCCACCTCTTATCTTTATACCTGGCAATATGTCCAGCCCATTTCCATTTAGATTTCATAGCAAAGTCTAGAGCATCTATGACTTTAGTTTTGCTTCTTATTTCAGTGCTTCTGATTTTATCTATCCTTTTTAGTTTTAGAATGCTCCTCTCCATTGATCTCTGGCATGTTGTTATTTTGTTTTTGACTTTGTTTGTATACACCCAGGTTTGGCTGCCATATGTTAAGCAAGGTAAAAGGTTAGTATCTAGTACTATCTGTTTGAGGTTTAGATTGTAGGGTCCTTTTAAGATCTCTTTTTGTGCCCAAAACTTTCTCCAGGTTATATTGATTCGTCTCTCTACTTCCTCTTCATTGTTGTTTTCTTTAAAGGATATTTGTTTCCCTAGATATATATATGAATCAACATAATCTATATTTTGATTGTTTACTATGATAGGTTTCGCAACAGAATTTGTCATTATTTTTGTTTTGCTTATGTTTATATTAAGGCCGACTTTAATGCTTTCCTGTGCAAATAGGCAGATCATTTCTTCTAGTTCTGTAGCAGAGTCAGCGAAGATAGCAATATCATCGGCAAATCTGATGTGGCTCAAATATTGGTTTTGTATTCTAATTCCTTTGTCCTTCCAGTTTAAGTGGCGAAAAATACTTTCAAGCAGGGCTATAAACAACTTTGGTGACAGAGGATCCCCTTGCCTGACACCTCTACCGATTGGGAATTCCTCGCCTTTCCTTTCCAATTTAATTCTGCTTGTACAGTTGGAGTAAATGTTCTTAATTATATTTATATATTTCTGACTGATTTTACATTTTTCTAATGCCTTCCATATTGATTTGTGTGTTATACTATCAAATGCTTTTTCGAAATCAATAAAAGCAATATAGATTGGCCTCTTAAATTCCATGTATTTTTCTATTATTTGTTCTATAGTTTGGATGTGATCGATAGTGGAGAATCCTGATCTAAACCCCGCTTGTTCGACTGGTTGTAAATTATCTATTTGTGGTGATATCCGACCAAGTAATATTGAAGTAAAAAGTTTGTACAAGCTTGAAAGTAGACTGATGGGTCTATAGTTTGAGATATTAAGTGGATCACCCTTTTTATAAAGTAGGATAATGTCTGATTTATACCACTGTTGAGGAATAGTTTCCGTAACAAGGATTAAGTTGAACAAAGTTGTGATGAATGTAAGCAATAGTGGGGCTCCATGTTTCAAAGCTTCATTTTTGATGTTGTCCGGTCCTGGGCTTTTATCATTTTTTAGCTTTTTTATATGTTGTAGTGTTTCCTTATCGTTAATTGGGTCTATGGTTAGATTAGTAATAGTTCCTTCTTTTTCCTTTTCATCTTCGCTGTCTATGTCCTCTATTGGTCCTTTATAAAGTTTTGAGTAGAAAACTGTTGCGCATTTAAGCACATCTTTTCGGGTTTTTGTTTCTTTTTGGTTGTCGTTTAGATTTTTTATCCATGTATTATGTTGTGTTAGTTCTTTAACCGAGCGCTTCGTACTTCTATATGTTCTAAGGTTTTTTTCTATGGTTTTCTGTCTGTGGTTATTATAGTCTTTTTTTATCGCCTTGTTAGTTGTTTTGAATAGGTTTCTTAGTTCTTTTTTATCTTCTTTGTCCTTGTTTTTCTTTGCTAGTAATTCGGAGCGTCTCTTCATTAAGTCCTCAGTTTCATTGGTTAAGATCTCTTTGATTTTGTTGCGAGGTTCGTTTTCCATTTTCAGACTTTTTTGGATGATGTCTTCTAGAGTGTCATAGTAATCCTGTACCTTTGTTTTGTCTTCTATGTAGTTATTCTCTTCAATGTTTATGTGTAGGTTTTCTTGGTATGTTTTTATGTTTTTTTCTGTTTCTATCGATTTTGGTCTATTGTTGTAGTTTTTCCTGCATAATTTGATTGACTTTAAACTTAGACTAGCTCTTGCCAGTCGGTGATCAGATGGGAAGTTAAGTTGATTTATAACTTCTACATTTGAGATCAGTTTAGGTTTGTTTGTAATTATAAAGTCAATTTCATTCTTTGTTTTTTGGTCTGGTGATTTCCAGGTCCACCTGCGGTTCTTTCTCTTTTTAAAACAGGTATTCATTATCATCATTCCATGTTCTAGAGCATATTCTATTAGAGTCTCCCCTCTACCATTTCTTTCACCATAACCATATTTTCCCATGACTGTGGTTTCATGCTTTTTAGGCTGGCCAATTTTTGCATTAAAGTCTCCTATGATTACTTTCGTGCTCCCTGCTAATTCCTGAGCTTTTCTTAAGTCTTCATAGAAGTTATTGATTTCTTCTTCTGTGCATTTCTCGGTTGGTGCATATACTTGGATCAGAGAGATATGTGTTCTTTCAAACTGTAGTTGTAGAAGCGCTACTCTTTCTGATATCCCAGTGAATTTGACAATGTTGTTTTTAAGGTATTTTTTTATGATAAACCCTACTCCATAGAGGCCTTTTGTAGTACCAATGTAACAGAATATAAATTGTTGGTGTTCTTCAATCTCATACCCCATTCTCCTTACTTCCGCTATACCAAGGATGTCATATTCAATTTTTTCTAAGGCAAGGTTGAGTTCTATCATTTTTTCATTTGACGACAGGGTTTGTACGTTATAAGTGCCGATTTTTAGTATGTTGCTACTCCGCGTTGAGTTATTATCTATTTTTAATAGTTGAGTTGGAGGGTGGTGGTCTTCGCTCTCCCCACGATGACCAGTCGGCTTGGGGATAGGTATCGTTTTATTTCTATTGTGGTTGTTGCATATTTCTCGGTTCCGGTTGGCCGGCTGTATTTTCTTGTGCCTTGGATGCTGAGTTGGCTCGGGGGCGAAATATTTTGTGAACCTTACTTATCTTTTTGTCTTGTTTCTCATCGGATGGTGACTTAGAAGGCAACCTCTTCCTGTTGTTTTCTCTGTCTTCTTTGCTTTTCACGATAAGTTTGTCATATCTTATATAAGCAATATTTCCTTTCTTCTCTTCTTCTTCTTTTTCCTTCATCAGTTCTTTCCTTTTCAACAGGATTTCTTTTGGGTAATCTGGGGTGACATAGATTCCAGAAGGGAAGTTTTTGTTATTTTTTAGCAGTTCAATTTTTCTCCAGGTAAGAGTGAGTGTCACCATAATTGGTCTAGTTTTGTCAGGAATCCGTTTTCCCAATCTCTTTACGTCACTAACCTCCCATTCATCCCATTCCCGCACTTTTGTATTGTTGCATATCTTGTTAAGGGTTTGAATGACATTTACCCTCAGTTCAGCACTGTTTGTTTCTGTTTCAGTAACACCATGTAGTATTAGGTTGTTTTTGCGTATTTCTTTTTGAAGATTGTACATTTTACTCTGCAAAGTTTCAATTTCGAATTTAAGTTGTTTATTTTCTTCCACCAGAGGTTTTAAACTTTCGTTTATAGCACTTGAAACTTCCAGGGAAAATCTTTTTGCAAGTTCTTCGTTTTCTTTCTTGAAGTCTACCTTCATCTCATTTATTTTATCTAATAATATTTGGAATTGAGGTTCCATCTTTGCCAAAATTTCCCAAATTCAGCCCTCTTTTCTTAACGCTGGTAACACTTTGTTGCTGGCAACACTGTGCTAATTGTCAGTCGATCAGTCAATGTTTTGACTTTTTGATTGACACTTAATTGTCAAATGGCGGAAGTTGACGACTCACGTTGATTTGAGGTTACCTTATAAAGTTGTAGATGTGTTGTTTTTTTGTTTTCCACGGTTTTTGTTTGCGTGATTTTCAGCAAATTTTGCGAGTGTTTCCAGTGTTCCACTTTTAAAACTGTGTACCGTTAGCCACTTTACGTTTTTTGGGGCTCTGAAGTTTAAATAGATCACTTTTTTTCACTTTTTGTTGTTAAAAACGGAGGAGCGCAATTACAGTGATGTTTACTTGACAGCTGTCGAACAGAATACACATAGTTACTATATATACAGTTGTTGATTAATAATATAATAACTTTTACACTTATCTTTAAAGTAACTCTAGTTTGTTGTATAAATTTATCATTTAGATATCTTATCATGAGTTTGTAACAAAATACATACTAACTAAATGATTCATTTGACATAAATGCAGGTATCATTAATATATATTTATGTTTGTATTTGCTACTTTGATGGCTTCCAGCACATAGGATTCTGCTATTCTAACTTAATTTTGAAATGTTTTATCTAGCTCTACAAGAATCTGATAAAGAGACACCAGATACACTAACCGCTGACAGCTACGGGAAAGAGTTTCAACGGCCTGGAAGAATACGGCCAAGTTACGGTGAACAAAGTCCTGAAGAAAATATTAGGCTTAGTAGGAGTAGTAGACTTAGCAGAAGTAGTTTGAGTGAGAATTGCTCATCACCTAATGATCATTATGATGACTACAATAGACCTGTGTTTGATGAGTCTGAAGATGGAGAGGTTTCCCGGCGTCCTAGCTTTCAAGATGGTGGAGATACGTTTTATAACAAAAATTCTGATCAAGCAGAGTATACAGGTTATTCAGAAAGTGCTAAACGTATGATGAAAAGCATGGGTTTCAAACCAGGCAAAGGTTTAGGTAAATTTGAACATGGACGGACACAGCCTATTGAAGCATCTACTCAGAAGGGACGTAGGGGTTTGGGCGCAAAACCATCTGTTGTCGGTGAATTGCCTCGAGATTTGAAAGTTTCCACTGAGGAAGCAAAGCCAGAAGCAAAAGAGGAAGTAGTAAGTTATGAAAATTATATAATTCACATTTTTTTCAAGAGTCCGGTACATATTAGAAACGAAAGTTTCAAATCTTAATTTTGTTTTGAATATGGCGCAAATTCTTAATTATTCTACAAATTTAAGCACTATGAAATAGAAAATAAAGATCATCTTGTAGTATTTTTGAAAAATTTGTTTCCATTCCGTGGCAATGTATATAGAGCTGAGAGGTCTGTGACTTATCAATTTAATAAGCAATGTTACTACTGTCTCTCCATGGATAGACATGGGCATGAATTTCTGCTGTGCCTCATGGAGCACTTTGAGATTTCGGTCCTGCGCCTTATCTCGCTCCAGTGATAGAATAAACAGTGCACTTGTGGCACTCTTTATGCCCCTGCGGATGCACTTGTCCAGTATAACATCTACAGGGCGGGTGAAAAAATCAAGTTTTTTTTCGATCCGACACGAAAACTAGTTCCTAGGTACCTCTAGAAAGTACTTACTAAATCTAAGCTCTTAATATTAACGGGACGATTATCCTCATCATAGTTTTAAATCGTTAAACCAGTTGTATAGACAATATTTATAGGAAATTGAACGCTCTACACAAATGGTCTCTTATACTCTTTTCATTAATCTAACCATTTAAAAGATATTCAAGGTCAAAGATTGAAGTATTTTAAGAAAAAATACGTTTTGTTTTGTATTTTGTAACTTACTAAAAAATAATTATTATATAAATACTTGATTTTTTTGACCCGCCCTAAATTATACAACAATCCTACATAGTTGGCCATTATATGAGATTGGCTGCCATCACAAATAAAAGAAACGCTCATGAATGTACCGCGACTATTATACCTACACTCGCACGCGCGCAAAAAATAAACACCCGCAGCGCGTGAGCGTGGCACTCGCTGTCTCTGGTGAAGTGGCGGATCCAAGGGGGGACCCGCCAAAATCATTCATCCATTTGATTCATGTAAGTGGTGCAACAACGGCCCTATCTGGTTCAAGCGACATCCTGGATACGCCGCTGCTCTGTAGGCCTACTCTCTTTCTTTCTAACGAAATTCATGAATTTTCGTTTGCTTAAGTTTCTTAAGTTTACGGGGACTATTCTTATTAATTTTTGGATAAGCACAACAAGTTCGAACCCATTGGAAATTTACTGAAACGAGTGGATTAAATTGATGTTGCAGGCTCTGTATATCATCACCTCATTTTTGATCGAAACTTCGTTTCATTGAAATAGAGTAGGCCTCCTGGTCCGTCTTGTTCCAATTCTCCCCGTCTGTGACAATATCTATGTGTGCTCGCGTCAAGTGCGTTTTGTATGAAGGTTGCGTTCCGTAGGATATTCTGTGCTGCCATAATCAAAGTGGTTAGGAGATTATTAATGATAATGATTATTATAAATTCATATTGGTAATAAAAAAATCTACAAATTATACTTTTCATTAAAATCTAACTCTAGTGGTTAATTACTCATTACAGTTATGGCTCGATCCTGCTCCAGAGGAACCACCTTCAGGGGAACAACTAGAGAAATGGCTAAAAAGAGGACCAAAGAAATTGACAATTGACGATGAAACAGAATTTGTAGACTCGGAGACTTTGAAAGGAGTGCTTGATTCAAAGGTAACATTTTGCATAACACATATCACCCTTTCCACTGCCACTTAGGCGTCATCACCAACACGAGGGCCAGATTAACCACGTTGGGGCCCAATTCAATTTTTTTCTTTTGGATCTGGCGAACCTCACACGTGCTATGGATGATAATTGGGTATTTGACTACTATCAAAATAAAATATTTTATACTAACCACGTAAAAATATGTCAATAAGTGTTCTGAAAAAATATGTTCATCTATAATTTAACGTGTTTATTATTTTTTAATAATTAAAAGAAACACTAAAAGTAAATGATTTGACCATAGAAAACGTGACGTCTTTTGTACGAAGCGGATCGTTTTTGACGTTTCTTTAAAAGAGGCTGATTTGACTTCAGTCAAATACCGTATTCAGGCACGCTGTGATGTTCATGAGGTGGGCGAAGTTTGATTTGATTCCAGTTTTTGCTGCTTGTGTTGATCAATAGTTAGTTCAATATGATAAGAGCGCTGAGAGATACGCTAGTTGCAAATTCACCGCGCGAAATTCGAACTTTCTTTGACGGCATGTCGAGCACATATGACATCCTCATTACTTAAAAAAATGGATATGACATTCTCATTATTTAAAAAAATGGCATGTATACTAAAAAAGGTTCGCCATCCCTGCTTTAAGGGAAGGACAAACTGAACCGATGTGTGCAATGCATTATGACATCTAGACTTTTAAAAACATACTATCATACACAATGCACACGCGTCCCCACCCAGGATAAAACTTGTGTTTTTTTGTGTCTGTATTGCGCACGATGATTTATTCAGTGTCAGGGTGTAATAACTAGCTGACCCGGCGAACTTCGTATCACCTTGAGTTATTGTTTCCCGGTAGATTAAAAAAAAAGCGATGGCAATAAATCATTACCAAAATAAGTGATTGATAACTTAGTGGTCAGTTAAGCAAGTCACCATTGTCGGCCCATACCTAGATGGGTGACGGTTTTCGAAAAATTACACATAGCTGCAAGCCTCGGCAAGCAGCACGTTAAGCCGTCGGTCCTGAGCCCAACCTCGTAACAGATTTGCTTTCCGTCGCGCTAAGAGTGAGGGAATAGAGTGTACTTGTATCTGCGCACACACTGTAATATATCTTCGGTGTAGTTTTGATTAAATCGTGGTGATAGCTATTCGGCCATTTTGAGATGGACGCAAATGTTGTGGTGCTTTGAATTATCGGCGCGTTCGAACATGTTAATGGCGAAATGTGTTGATTGAAGTTGTCGGTTGCCACTCAATATCCTGCCCAAGAGGTCAGAGCAGTAGAGGCAGTCCCGTGCTTAGAACCAGAGTTTTGTCTAAACGCGAGCCAGGCAGATAAACCGTTTCTACAGCGGAATACGATGACGCGCTCTAGCGAGTAGTGCCAGCTGAATCTGACCGCCTGTTTACTGGTATATCGTCAGTGAAACCTTGCATTTATATTTTGCAGACAATTTTCGATAGTTTAGACGACGAAGATCTAAGGAATGCTCGTTTTCGCAGCAACCCATATGAGACTATTGGCGCAGTGATATTTTTGAACAGAGCTGCTGTTAAAATGGCCAATATTGATGCAGTTTTTGACTTTAATTTTACTAGTCCTAAAAGACAAAATGGCGAGGATGCTGTTGATTCAAAGGAAATATTATATTTTGCTGATGTCTGCGCGGGCCCTGGTGGCTTTTCTGAATATGTTTTATATCGGAAGGGATGGAGAGCAAAAGGTAAGTGTGACGGCTCCATATTATCACAAAATATAGAGAGTACCGAATCTAAGCTAACGCACAAAGACATGGACACGGAATATGTCTAGATATACGTTTTCTGTACTCTCGGTATTTTGTGGTCTTACAAATTGAAAAATCCAATTAAATCTTGTTTAAACTGTTTTATTGACGTGATAAGGTCTTATAAATTGATGACAAGCTGCGCTCATGATGCTAAGCAACGCGAATGGCGGTATGTCATCAATGTTTTCTTACAAAGTGTCACGTTATTGAATGGTTTCTAAGCAACGCGAATGGCGATTTATCATCAATGTTTTCTTATGACATTATTTTTTCTAGGTTTTGGATTTACACTGAAAAGCTCCAATGATTTTAAGCTGTGTGATTTCCATGCTGGATCACCTGCGACATTCAATCCATATTACGGTGTAAACGAGGATGGAAACATTTTTGATCCCGCAAATCTAACGTCATTAAAAGAACATGTATTGAAACAAACAGATGATAAAGGTGTACATTTTCTAATGGGTGATGGGGTATGTTTTTCTTGACATAATTTTCTTCCAGTTATCTTGTCTCATGCTCTTCATAGAATCTCCCAACCCTGAATTATATTTAAAACTAGCTGAGCTAGAAGCTACAAAAGATAACATTGAAGTGTCTGTTTGTAATGCCAAAATAACAGTTTTTACTTTATGATATTGGAAGTATCACTACTACGTACTACATACTTATAACAAAAACACAGTCTACATTTTCTTGTCTGTCTATCAGTTTGTTCCAGTTAATCTCCGAAACGGCTGGACGTATTTTGACATATTTTTTTACTGTCAGACAGCTGATGATGTAAGGAGTAACTTGGGCTATTTTATCATCACGCTATCATGAGGGAGCTCTATGGAGTGAGCAGCACTGCAACTTAACGCGGACGAAGTGGCGGGCACAGCTAGTCACTCATATATTTCATACAGCTTTTTATTATTCTAATTAAACCACACCTTTAATCCCAAATCATTATTATATTTTAAGGGTTTCTCTGTAGAAGGTCAAGAAAATATTCAAGAAATACTGTCGAAACAGCTATATCTCTGCCAGTGCCTCGCTGCTCTGATGCTTGTGAGGACGGGCGGGCATTTTGTTGTGAAGCTGTTTGATGTGTTTACTACGTTCAGTGTTGGGCTCATATACATTATGTATAGATGCTTTGATAAAGGTAAATATACTGCTGATTTAAGAAAATGTTCAAATACTTATATTATTGGGTATTTGACTACCATCAAAATAAATATTGTAGGTATAATAATCATGTAAAAATATGTCATAAAGTGTTTATTCATTTTTAATCATAAAGGGAAACATTAAAAGTAAATGATATGACCATAGAAAACGTGACGTCATATCCTAACATTCAGCGGCGAAGGGTTAAATTCATCCTAAGGTAACTCGATAATAGCTGGACACTGTTCTTCGCACGTACGAGGCAAGGTCCTAAAGTTCGTGGAATGAAAGGGTTTTAAATAAAATTAAACAACATCTTTACTTTTCAATATAATCACCCTTAAGCTGAATACATTTATCAGATCTATGAATTAATTTTTCTAAACCATCGTAAAAATATTTTTTATCTTTTGCCTCAAAATGAGCCAAAATTGCCTTCTTTACCTCATTGCCGTCGGAAAATTCCCTTCCCCCTTTTTTCGAAGCCCTGCGTGTGCAGAGCAGCCATTGCAACTTATCTGTTGTGAGAAGCCTACTTAGCTGTGTAGATTTCCTATTAATTTCACTATATATATTACTACAGTGATTTTTTTCACATACTCAACATAAACATTTAAAGCTTAATATTTCACATACGGATCCCTAAATCGAAAAATGGTCTTTACTACCCCTAAATGTTTTTAAAAGACCTATCTAATAATAACTCCGCACAAAAACAAATTATTCTTTCACTTCGTCAGTTGTAATATGTGTCTTTGCAAAATTACAACCTTTTAGCACTAGCAGTCTCTGAGCTAAGCTGCGGACGGACGGACGGACATGGCGAAACAATAAGGGTTCCGTTTTGCCAATTTGGCCACGGAACCCTAAAAGCAGCTTTAGCTTTTTAGCATTTATACATTGAATCGAACCTGCTATATGTTGAAAATAAACATCCTGTGTTTTTATTTAGAGATTTGTTCCTTATTCTTGACCATTTTATATTTTAATACAGAATGTTTCCGTTCAGCAAACTAACTAACTAGCTAATTCAAATATTTGGGCTACTTTCTTTTACGGGGTGTATTGGTTTGGCAACCCTGTATATTGTTATAGTTATTTATTATCTATCAATCAAACAATTGAAAAGGACTTGTGATGGATGTCTTTGACTTTAAATTTTTTTTTAGTTTGTATTCACAAACCGGTTACGTCAAGACCTGCAAATTCTGAACGATACCTTGTATGCTTGTGGAAAAGATTGGGTACGGAACCAGCTGAGCAACACCTTGCCTCTGTCAATCGCATATTATGGAAAGGTACCGAACGAGGCGGTGACGTCACAGAACTTGTACCTTTGGACGTCATCAAAGAGGATAAAAACTTTTTCGAGTATATATACAAGAGTAATTGTCTGTATGTAGCCAGCCAATATTCAAATACTTTATTATTTGTAAATAAAATGTATATTATAAACAAAATTTTATTTGAATTTAGGCTTGGTGAGAGGCAAATTCATAATTTACTGAAAATTGCTAAATACAGCAAGGATAGAAACTTGAAGGATGGTTACCAAGCAGAAATGAAAGAACAGTGTTTAGCATTGTGGAAAGTAAGTTAAAAAGTTAAATTTACTATTTCTTTTTGACAAAAAATCTAGCCTGAACTATGTCACTAAACTTAAAAATTTTCTTCCCTTGTTGCATACGAGTTGGGCCCTCGCAATCAAATACAATTATTGTATTTTAAAAATCTAGGTACCTTTTTCTCTATTCACACTATAATCGGCGATGTTACACCTATCACATTTAGATATCCTCGCTAGATTTATAGGGTCAACAGAAAAGTTCAATCCACACACATCCGGGTCGTGTTCGGCACGTGGACGGATCGTGCTCTGTCAGTGAAAAAAACAAATGCGTTTTATATACTGGGCCGGCGACGGAACTTTCATGCCTTGTACGTACGCGGGTGTGCCGTTATTTTATTTGTACACATTGTCAATGTGTCTTGAATAAAAAATGAATGATGAGTTCATCATGAGGTGGTACGCATATGTGTATAGCTTTTGTAAGAGATTGCATGCGATGTGTGAGGATAGACCAGTTTTAATTAATAGATTCGGTTGGTTCAATCAATTTCTTTATATGGCTTTAAGTGAATATTTTTATCTACTGTAAATAGTAAGCATTTTTGGGAATAAACTTCAGTTACCTGATGCAGTGAGGATGCAACCTGAACGTCTGAGCCCCGATGACACGCTAACTGCAATTATAGGACGAATGAAGAGGCCTCCATCAGATTCTCACAAGTTATACATATTTAAATCAAATGTTTTGAATAAACCACCTGACTACTTAGAAAAAAGTTCAAATATAAAGGGCTACTTTAAAAATGTGTACGACTGGCATCTCATGTTCCTGAGTAGCGGCAAAAATAGTCCGGATTTAAGAATATTCATAGGTAATAAAAATTGCAATATTATTAAAAACATATTAAATTATTTGACTGAAAAGCAAATGGAATAATCGTAAGATTACAGTACAGACGATGATTTCAACAGTATGAAAAGCGTACATAAACAAAGAACAACATATATATTTTAAATCCATGGATAATAATAATAATAAATGTATTTAGTAAAAATCTTTTACAATTAGTAATGTGATTTTTTTACAATAAGTAAATGGAAAACACTAGTAGTACATCAAGATTTGAATAAATACTTAAGGGACTCATAACTTTGATCCCATGTAGAAATCAAACCCATAATGTACATTTGTGGAAGGACAATAGGAAACAATACATAATAACATTTTATTTAAAACAAACAATGGTTTATAAATTATAAATAAAAATGTATTTCACATCTCGCCACAAATGTAATTTAATGCAGTCTGAATCAGTATTGTGTTTTAAAGGACTAATGCTTATAAATGTGTTTTAGGATGTGGAGGCAAACAAGTATTTCAATTGGAGCCTAATGGCTGGAGAACAGTTGTAGATTTACATGTCACATTACCTGCTAAAACTTTAATATATGGAGAGGTATGTCTTCAATAAATATTTAATGTATCTATGGTATAATTATTATAATACATAATTTATTGTGAACTTATATACTATATTTTTCTAGGTCGTGAAAGAATACCGTGGCGAAGGTACCACTCAGCTCTACAGTAAATCTTTACACATCATAGATGCATTAATGTTAGGAGGTGTTGATATTTCTGAATATCCACTGAGTGACAGGTTCGTAAAAATTAAATACCTATAGATTGTATAGTAGTAGTAGGAAATGTATTTTCAAACACGGTGAATCTAATGCGCGATGGCTACTGTTTAAGAATCTCCTAACCGATCTCAGTCACGGCAGCTAATCTCGTCAGCGACTAGCCATCTACACAAGAGATATAGTATTCAAGTTTGTGTGCAGACTCAAGAGCACTCTCTATTCCCTCACTCTTATATTACGATGTGACTGAAATTTGTTACGAGTGGAGAGCGAGTTGCAAGACCTTTATCGATAACGGTCAACGGTATTTATGAGCCGACAGTGACAACATTGCTTAAGGGTAGATTATGCGAAACAGGGTTCGGCTCTCTCAAAAATTTATATAGAAAATTAGGACACGAAAAATATTGTGTCACTAGTCAGAGTTTTTCTAGTAGATGAAATAAAGAAATTTAAGGATATGTCTTAATATGATCCCGCAAATAAAGCTTGAAGTTGCGGAAAAATGCAATAACAAGCATTTTCGTTTTGTCATAGTCATGGCGTTCGTAATCTAACATATGTACGAACGAATATTCTACTTTATTTTGACCTGCATTTTCACAACCATTACTTCACAGTGCGCAGGAGCGCGCACTGTGAAGTAATGGTTGTGTGCGGAAGAGCGAGGCCGGCGATATAAATAAATGATTATTTGGCTAAATAAATAATTATTTCAGTGTAATGCCCTCTTAACCTCGCTGATATCTCGATCTGTTCGGTTGCTACTGTGTCACGGATTTTATTACATTTGGGCCCAAAGTATTATTTATCTAATCTTTATTTTTTTTCACAGAATAAATCAATGCAACCTATTTTGCACTGCACTAAACAAGCCATTTGATAGTCAAGCCCTTACAATAAGATGTAAAAGGCTGTATAATATGGAGAAAATTGATTTAGCTATGAGCAATTTAGAGTACCGCGCTATGAAACGAGTGAAACGAGCTGTTACTATCGACGCACCGGACAGAAACAGAAATGGAATGTTCTATGTTGTAGGATCTGTTCTGTTCCTTAAACAGATTAAAGGTATGGTTAAATGTTGATAAACTTCGATTTGTACACATTATAACGCGATTAAGACCCGTAGTATATACACACATCAAAAGTGTCTAGGGATCAACATATATTTTTGCAATAACTTTTCTCCTGATTGATTTTTTTTTTTTATTTCTTTAAGGATTCATCAAATAAAGTGTTTTCGTTTGTCACAGTAACGATAAACCAAGTCACCTTTGCATTAATAAAGAAATTTGCCATTTTCCTAATAAAGGGATTTTTGACATTTGAACCACTAACATTAAAGTTCGAAAAAAAGACTGAAATAACAGTTTTCTTTAAAATTTTATTGGGTAACTTAAACAATTAATAATCCGTGTTTCTACCGCGAACACTAACAACACAAGAACATCGGTTTGGCATACTCAAAATGAGTTCATCCAAATCACGCTGTGGAATGGCCGCCCATGTTCGTTGCAACAACAAAAAAAGGTCTTCTTGCGACTGGATACCCTCCATATTCGGCAGAGCTCTTCTCTGTAGCATATCCCATGCATGCTCAATCGGGTTCAAGTCTGGCGACTGAGCAGGCCAGGGCAGGACATTGATGTTAGCTGCGGCGAGAGTCTGTCTTACAACTCTTGCGGTGTGCGGTCGTGCATTATCATGCATTAACTGAAATAAGGGACCGATTTGCACTTGTAGAGGAACGATGACGTCTGATACAATCGTCTCAGCATAAATTTGAGCGTTGAGGTTGCCTCTGATCCAAATCAACTCAGTTCTTCCGCCGATCCAAATACCCGCCCATACCATGATGGTTCCACCACTATAAGGATGGACTTCCTGGCAGGATTTTAATCGCTGTTGGCGTCCAGGGGTTCTCCAGTGTCGTATACGTCTTGTATCCGGTCTCATACCAAAACGAGACTCATCAGAAAAGCACACGAAACGCCATTGTTCTTCTGCCCAATTTCTGTGTTCAAGAGCCCATTGATATCGAATCCTACGATTGTGCATTGCTATAGGTGGTACCCGTAGCGGTCTTCGGGAATGAAGGTTCACTTCATGCAAGCGGTTTCTGACTGTTTGGTCGCTAATTAAGTTCCCTGAAGAGTGATGAAGCCTCACGGCTAACATCATGGCGGTTATTGTTGGACCTCTTCGAGTTAAGATTTGAATGTATCGGTCTTGTCTCCGTGTGGTGCAGCGATACCGTCCTCCATGGCGCTCAGCCACGGTACCAGTGCTTCGGTAACGTGTCCAAAGTCGACTGATAACACTCTGACTTGTATTCAGAGCTAAAGCCACAGTACGTTGCCGGGAACCAGCTTCTATCATTCCCACGGCTCTGAGCATTTCTTCCCTGCTTAAATGACGTCGCCGCTCCATAATAACGTTGGTTTTAATCAGTAGTAGGGAAACAGTAGCACTAATAATGTCTTCAATGCGTTGTATGTTTTTATAGGGAAAATATTGACAGCTGATTTTCATCTTTTACTCGAATTTGATTCACAGTTCCTGATTCAAATTATGAAATGCACCAAAAAGGATCCATATAAATTTATAAAATCATAAATTTATTACAAAGCCACATCTCAATCTCAAGAAATCCGCATAAAAATGCTTGATCCCTAGACACTTTTGATGTGTGTATGATTTTATAGGGTATGGTTTTTCTGGTAGTACCAGAAAGATTTGGTAAGATATATTTTTTTTAAAGACAACTCACACAAAGCTATCTGATCCCAAACTAAGCAGAGCTTGTACTATGGAAACCAAACAACCGATAAACATACTTATATTTTTCTAATACATACATATTATAGATAAATAACACCCAGACACAGAATAAACCATCGTGCTCATCACACAAAGTTTTATCCTGGGTGGGGATCGAACCCGTGATGCGTAGCAGTCGGATACACTCTCACCGCGCCACAGAGGCAGTCATAAGATTATATTCTTACCAAATCTTTTAGCTACGTCTATATCAAAATCAAAATGGGCCCACTAATTTCAGAGATTACTCATAATAGTCATAATGAACAAACAAATATTTTTTTCCTTTTTGTTGTAATGTTAGTACACACTAATAAAACGCCATTATTCGTTGTGGGTGTTCCTCGCATAGCTCGTCCAAATTAATATAAATTTATTTATTGCATTACATTACGTACAAATTATACACAAATATTATTACTTCTTTTCAGAACCATGGATAGCGCAAATATCAAAAAGCAGTGGTCACAAATATTACTTTAGCGTCGATAAAGATGGCAAAAAACAAAGTTTGTATCATATTCCGCCTGAGGCTACAATGGATACGATAAGTTCATTCACTCGCCGCGTTATGTGGCCCTGGGAGCCGTCGGCCAGTGCCATATTCGATGGTCACCCGCAAGAAGGTGTGTCGCGAGCCGAAGTGGAAAAATATGTAGCCAGTGTTACATGCTAAATTTTGCAACAATTGTTTGCTTATTACAAAACTTAATGTATGGATTATAAACATAAGCGCAAAAAATCTATTTTACTTCTGTATTATAAAATATTATTCTGAGAAAAACGTATTATTATTTTTGTAACTATTTATTCTATTAACATTAAATGTAAAGACTGGCCAAGTGCGAGTCACAGTTCCGGGGATCCGCGTTACCGTACTAATTTATTGTTTTTTTTTAATAAATTTTGGTCACAGCTGATCTCATCGAGACTACCCAACTACACAAAAGATTATAGTATGCAAATGTTTGTGCAGACGCTAGTACCTCCATATAGTCCGATGAGATAAAACAAAAACCCCCCAGAACAAAAGAAAGTTGTTTGTGGGTGGGGTTAATGTTCTGTGTCTGTGAGAAATCCGATACCTACGCTCAAGACGGCATAAAATGCTGTTATATTTCAATAACGGTCACCCATCTATGGACCAACAGTCGTAACGTTGCTTGCTGCTCTGTTGCCGTTGCCACTGAGTCGAGGACCCTTGATATCATTACCAACATACTAATATTAGAATTAAAAACGATGAAATAACAAAATTATGGTATATTTCAGTTCGGTATTACCGCTATTTCCCTGCATGAGTCCAAAGAGTAAACTAATAGTACGGAAACATGAGTCTAATAACGAGTAGCTCTATTTTTTGCTTCTATAGACTTTAAATTATTTTTATCAAACCGGTAGGTATAATGAGGAAAAGATTATAATTTATGGAGAACTAATACTGTAAGGGAACCTACCTTGGGACTTTTGGGTACGTAGGCCTAAAAACGAATGCAATATAATCCCCACGCCCAATCCTATACTAATGCCGAAATGTAGACTTATATAATTTAATGTATCTTTAAACAATTTCTCCGGAGTCATTGCATCCCACATATTGACCAACACGCGCCCACACTATTGATATACCACACGCCCCTAGTCCACCCACCATCCGTCGAGTCATGAGGGCGACTCGCTTTTGGCCAGTGTTGATGTGTTTTTGAAGAATCAGCTAATCGTTTTATTGATATCTTTAATTTACAATACCTTTTAATTCGTAATTTTCTATGGTTCTATAATTTCAATCAAAGTTCCACCACCATCCATCGAAAAGCCTTGGTGCTATACAAGACAGAACCCAAACCTAAATTAAAAAAAACCTTTCGCGGTTAAAAATCAAGTTTGACAGCTGCTGCGTTCTTCAACTGCTTTTTTAGAAAATAATTTCTTAAAAAGTAAATGATATTTGTTTCTGTGCTGTATTTGTTTCGTAACAACTACTATTTGTAAACATACTGCGGGATAACTCTAAATAATGACGGTGGGCGAAGTTAGCAAAAACTTACCATGGTTAGTAACACAACAATTCTGAGTACCTATTAAACTAAAATAGAAGATATTAATTCAACATTTTACCGTTTCAGGGTGGAAAAATATCGTCCTTCAAAGTTAGAGGATTTAATATCACATGATGATATAATTAAAACAAGTTAGTAATTATTTTATTCGCAAGTTTATGTTGTGAGGTTATGTTTGATTAAAAAATTGGTTTTATATCAACAAAAAACGTTATAGAACCAAACATAAATATAGGTACAACAAATTGTAATGTTTACTTAACTTTCCAGTTAATCAATTTATGAAGGAAAACCAACTACCACATCTATTGTTCTATGGGCCTCCAGGTACTGGAAAGACATCTACAATTTTAGCTTGCGCCAAACAAATGTATACTCCACAGCAATTTAATTCTATGGTGAGTAATTCCACAAAATTCAAATTCACATCCCTACAGTTAAGTGTCTATACACAAGCCTGTACACCTGTCATTTTTTTTTTATAAAACAATAACTAGTAATTTTGGATTGGGTCCCACATTACTAGCAATCTTGTTAACCCCTCCAATTAAGCTCAAAGACTTGTATTAGGACTAGGTTCACATTGGTAGTTTTAATGGGTAGGATTCGAACCTGCAACCTCACAATTGCGATACCAATGCCTTAGCTATTAGGCTATTGGCACTTCAGAATTTTGATGAAATATTGTTTTTTTCTGTGCTCTTGACTTGAGTTTGTATTTTTTCTTCTTTTTGTCGAAATTTCCTTGTTACAATAAACAAGTTTTAAATGACCCTTGCTTGATCTCTAGTATTATTTACTGTTTATACTTTTATTAAGCCAGCTAATTTTATTTGTTTTTACTAGGAGCATGAACAAACAAAGATTTTAAAGTACTATTTTGCTTACTATTCTTGCAGGTGTTGGAATTAAATGCATCAGATGACAGAGGCATTGGCATTGTAAGAGGACAGATACTCAGTTTTGCATCTACAAGAACTATATTTAAAGCTGGACCTAAATTAATTATTTTAGATGAGGCTGATGCTATGACTAATGATGCTCAAAATGCTCTGCGCAGAAGTGAGTCTTACTTACTAAATATTACAAACAGTAGAATCCGTTTATTATGACTATGATTGGGCGGCTATATTGACCAACCGCCTATTATGACGTAATTACACAACAAAGTTTGGTTTTTAAATACAATTCTTTTTAACAGAGTCAGATATAATGACTTTGCTAACAGTGACATGTCGCTTATTATGACCCATTGTTTATAGTGCTTCGGCAATGTCCATTAATTCCCGACAACGTTGGACATGTGTCTTGTGTGTCTTTTGTATTGTATCTCAGTGAGTAATTAAACTAATAGACTATTCTAAGTTAAAAAAAAATACATATTTCATTTTGATTTAATAGGCTGTTTCTCTATAATGATAAGTATTTACCTACTAAAAAAAAAAGGTTGTTTTTTTCACAAAAATGCTTTGTATGACGTCTGCTTAGTATGACGTGATTGTCAATTCCCTTCGATGTCATTATAAACGGATACGGAAACGGATTTCACTGTAATTTAAATTATGCCCGTCCACAACTCACAATGCAGCATAAGCTTTTGAGGAAGTAAGCTAGCAAGATAATCTTTTTTTCAGCAGTGGACGCCTATTAACTGGTGTTGATTAGGTGCATCAACCCACCAGCTTCTTAGAATCTTTTCTATTTTCTATCAAAATAATGCACAAGTATAAAGTTTAAAAATAGATTCTCTACTACCAAATGGTCAAAATTGTAAGAAGATGTTACTATAACCTATTATGTTTGTTTAATAAGAATATGATATTATTGCAACTATATTTTTTGTTAAAGAGCAGATATCAAATATTTATGACCTATGGCCTAGAGTGTGAGTTGTTCTTATGTTAATGCTATTGTAACATTAACCACGTTTGGCTCTCTGATTGCTAAGAGAGTTTGGAGCGGGCCAATTGGAACACCAAATGTCTTAAACATGTCATTCATGTTAACGTAAAACAAACTTGCACTAGGCACACCAAACTCAACACAGTCAGTCTTAAACTGCTTATTAAAATATATTTTGATTCTCATGGTATTTAAATGCTTCAGAACACAGTGTGTACCTATTAGGTAATGCCAGACAGATTTTATAATACTAGTATGAATTTAACTAGCTCTGTACCTGTATTCCTGTACACTGTACTCATTAGTATTATTGATTTACTGAGCACTAGATTATTCCATGTTTGCTCTATTAATATAATAAACTCTTTTTTGTATTGGCATAAGAATCATAATAGTGAATCAGATATGGGCTAATTAGTTGCCATGGAAATGAAACATGAACACAAATGTTATGAGTTATATATATACAGCTTTATTTGAAATATTTTTAGTTTTTCATAAATACTTAGCATTGTATACAGTTATAAGCCGTGATATTTTAAGTCTGATAAAGCTACAGTTTCTTGTTAAATGAGTTCTACAAATATTGTTATTGAAACATGTCCGATAGTGAAGATGAAGCAGTTCAGTGTAGAACAATTAAGATTACTATTGTTGGAGAACCATCTACTGGAAAAGTAAGTATATTAACTGGTTTTAAAATAATGAAATTGTTTTACAAAAACCTTTACATGCATTTATATAAGTTTTTACCATGAGAGGATAAGAAATATTCAATTATTGTGGCACCAAAGTACAAGATGACTTTCAAACAGACTTTAATTAACAAAAATGTTATGTTTAATTTTTTTTTGAGATTTTGCACTAACATAGAGGTTGTATAGTTAGTTGTATTTTTTTTTTTTCAGAGCAGTTTATGTTGTCGCTACCTGGGCGGGAGCGGTGTGTCGAGCGGCGGCACGCAGGGTGCAGAGGTGATGGCCGGCCAGTGCCTGGGCCTGCGCCCCTCAGTGCCGCTGCAGCTATGTGACGTGGCCGGCAACGCGCTCGCAACTCACATGCTTGTTAATTACTTGTACGCCTCAGATGTAAGTGGAATTACTTTTGTATATGTTATATGTTTTGGTATTAATTTTGTAACACCTTGTATATTCAAATATCTTGATCAGTACCAGAAAACTAGCACATTACAAAAGAAATATAATTTTTTAATCATTTAAGCAATCTTTTTTAGGGTTCCGTAGCCAAAATGGTAAAACAGAACCCTTATAGTTTCGCCATGTGTGTCTGACCGACCGTCATCCGCAGCTAAGCTCAGAGACTGTTAGTGCTAGAAGGTTGTAATATTGCATGTATACACATATTACTTATGCCGACAAAGTGAAATAAAAAAAAAAAGAAAAAAAAATTGGGTACCTCTTTATGTAAAGTAGAGATGTGATCATTAGATAAATCTTTTAAAAACACTTAATAGGGGTTGTAAAGCGTTTTTCGATTTAGGGATCCTTTTGTGAAATATTAAGCTTTAAGTGCAAATTTTTGTTAGGGTCAAGTGTCCCCTCCCCCTGCCAGCTAAAGGGTTGATGTTACCCAACATCAACTCAATCTGAAAAAAAATCACTGTAGTAGTATACAATATAGTGAAATTTAAAGGAAAACTATCACAGCTAAGTAGGCTTCACAACTTAACGAGTAACAGCCGACCAAGTGAGAAGTAACAAAATTTTCGTACAGATTCCATTGAAAAATACTTATATAACGTTGTTAGTAAGTAGTATGAAACAAAAACAACAGAAAACCCACTTCTTAAGCCGCATTATTCAGATGGGAGACTATGGAACTCTACATGGTGCGTGGCCGGATGTATGGTTTGTTTTTAAGATTGCTATAACTTTTTTTTTTGTAATGTGCTAGTTTTCTAATATTGAACAAGCTGACCAAATTCTTGCAGTTAATTTTGTAACACATAATGTAACTGTACCTCAAAATATTGAGAGTACAGAAATAAACCATCATACAAAGTCATGGAATGCACACGTACGCGTCGCTCACGGACACGAAATTTCGGAACGCCTTCCGAACAAAATGGTCGAAAGCGTGAATAATATGTATACGCATACACGTGTTCTTCTTTCTTCGTCACGCGTTGCTCGAGCGAGCTACGTATGAAGGTTAACTTCTGAACTCTCTGCTTTTAGTGGCTATATAATGTAGCTAGCTATAGCGACGTAATGGCATCACTGTAAATACGTAGAAAAATGCATTAATAAAAGTTCGTTCGTTTTCAGATTATATTATTTGTATATGATCTTACAAATCTACAAAGTTTCGAAAAATTGAGTATATGGATTAAGATAGTCAAAGAAATATTTGAAGTCGAATTGAAGAAGCCCCTGATGGCTCTGTTTGGCAATAAGTCTGATTTGGAGCACCAGAGAGCTGTGAGGATTTCTTGTGTGCAGAAGTTCGCCTCTGAACATTTATTAGAAAATTTTAAAGGATCTGCAAGGACAGGTGAAATGGTAAGTTTTAAAATTTCTGTAGTATCTTAAAATTCAGTTATTTTTTTATAGTTGATGATCTAATTCAAACACAATGCCTGGGCTGGTGAATATGACTAATGACACTGGATAATTTCAAAAGTTCCAAAGAACAGATTTTTATCGATTGAATCGTCAATCACGATTAGATCAGATTCGTATCGAACTTGAGTCAGTAAATATTCTGAAACCGAACACTTTTAATCAATATTCTGTTGTACCTACCTATTATTATATGAATATTTATAGTTTTACTTGTAATATATATATTGCAAACATGTATGAAACGTTATTTTTCAGGTAAATAACGCATTCACAAATCTGGTCGCTCGAGTGTTAGGCATGAAAGTGCGCCGTTTACAACCAGCCATGAACGGAAAGTCACCACTAGCGAAAAGCCTTGAAGCTAACGGACATACACCTAAATCTATGCAAGGAGAATCCACCCAGACACTAATCATGAACAGAAAAGCACTAAGGAAAGTGCAGAGGAAAGCATCATCAACTATATGTTCTGTACAATAAATGTATTTTTTTTATAAACTTGTTTTATTGAATACCTTTAAAATAAATGGTTGGGGCGCAGGATTCGGTCCTGGTACATGCAGAGGCTGCCTAAGAAGAAAACTATCTAGAATTAAATGTACAATCTTTATAGGTTGTGGGTCTTAATCGCGTAGATATTTTAAATCAAAATATTCGGAACATTGGGAAATAAATCAAACACAAACATATTTGACCTTAAAATGTTTACGTGATTAAAGTCTATAAAAATACTTATATAAAGTGTAAAAATCACAAAAGTTAAGAGTTATGGACTTAAAGGAATATAAGAAGTTGCTTATATCTGATGCTATTTATAATTTGTTTCAGTAATAGAAAAGTATACAGAAAATGTGAGATTTTGTATAATTTGTAACTATTTGGGCAAAATAATTCCTGCACTGCAATCAAGATGCACGCGGTTCCGATTTGCACCGTTGCAGCAGTCACAAATTATACCACGACTGAAAGAAGTCGCAACCACTGAAGGGTAAGATTTTCTTAAATTTAAGTTATTGATATATATTTGACTGCCTCTGTGGCGCGGTGGGAGTGTATCCGACTGCTACGCAAGAGGTCGTGGGTTCGATCCCCACCCAGGATAAAACTTTGTGTGATGAGCACGATGGTTTATTCTGTGTCTGGGTGTTATTTATCTTTATTATGTATTCAATTCAATTCAATTCAATTCAATTCAATTCAATATTCTTTATTGTGGATCATAGGTTTTACATAAGATGGTACATTAATGTTACAGTTCAGCTATGTCCTACCAATATGGCTTACAATATAAAAGGATAATGTGTACGCTACTATAATTAATATTATTTTACCATGCATTTATTTTATCATCAATAGTAATATGGAAACAGAATTTATAAGTATTTATTTCAAGATTATGTCAGTTAGGTATGCTTAAGATTAACGTAATTATAAAAATGAAAGATGTCAATTGTTTTTGACTAATGTTAATATTGTTCTAATTTAAAATTAATAATGTTTTAACTTAAGCGTTTTATCCTCAAAAAATTCTGTTACAGAGTAATAACACTTAGATGTCAGTAATTTAAACAGTTCACTTTTAAAAATCCTAATATCTGAAGAGTTTCTTATATGTTGTGGAATGTTATTAAATACACGTGGCGCTAAACAGAAGACACTCTTATGCATTAACTCTGTTTTACTTGGAACTATATATAATTTATCATCGCTTCTCGCCCTAGTTCGGTAATCAAACAAATTTATATTAGCCTTAACAAAAGTCGCAGTTTCGTAGATAAACATTGATGGTAATGATAGCAACTTTAATTTAATAAAGTGCGGTTTACACGAATCAGTCTGTTGTAATTTGCAAATACTCCTGATACAACGTTTCTGAGAGCGAAATGCGCGTTCACATTCAGTGGAATTACCCCAAAAAATTAGTCCATATCTGATAGTAGAGGAGACATATCCATGATAAGCGGCTAGAAGAGCTGATTGGTTCACAATTTTTCTTAATCTATATAAAGCATATGAGAATTGATTCAGTTTCTTACATATGTGTTCGATTTGTGGTTTCCAATTCATTTTATTATCAATATAGAGGCCTAGAAATTTTGTAGTATCTATTTCCTCAATGCTAGTATTTAAATAGTTAATATTTAATTGTTTATATGTCTTTACTCGTTGTTTAAAATTCATTATTTTTGTTTTGTCCAGGTTTATTTTAAGGTCATTATTGTTGAGCCAGTCAATTATTAACGCCACAGATTCATTAATGTCATGTTCTAATAATGTCAAATTTTCCCCTGTAAATAGCACTGTGCTGTCATCTGCAAATAAAGTCATTTTATATTTAGTAATTATTGGGAGGTCATTTATATATATAAGAAATAAAAGAGGTCCTAGTATGCTACCTTGAGGAATGCCAGATATTACATTAAGTATGTCAGATTTATAAGTTTCTTCGATTTTGGTGTCTACAGACACTCTTTTAATTTCTGTGAACTGCTTTCTATTACTAAGATACGATTTTATTAAATTGTATACGTTTCCTCTCACACCGTATATGTACATTTTCTCGAGCAGAATTTTATGATTTACATGATCGAAGGCTTTTGACATGTCCATATACAAGCCTACCGCTGGACGCCTTTTATCCATATTCGATATTACGTCATGTAAGAAATTATAAACTGCTACATTTATAGATTTGTTTTTCCTGAAACCGTACTGACATTTTGTGAATAAGTTCATCTTTTCAAAGTAATTATATAGACATTTAAAGATTATTCTTTCAAATATTTTTGAAAAAACCGGAATTAGTGCAATGGGTCTATAATTATTCATCTCTGTTTTTTTGTCTTTCTTATGAAGAGGTTTTATAACTGATATCTTTAACTTGTCAGGATAGATCCCTTGTTCTGTACATTTATTCATAATGTGGCATAAAGGTGGAGCAATTATCGGAGCTACGTCTTTCATAATTTGGGTAGCGATACCATCATACCCTACACTATTTGTATTTTTGAGACCATTAATAGTATTATAAATGTCATTAGGTACTGTTGGAGGCATAAATATTGAATTAGAATTAAATGTCAATTTGGAATAGTGTGATACTGGATGCTGTCGGTTTAAATTTACATTATTATGTTTGATAGTGTCAGTAAAGTGGTGGTTAAAGGCGTTTGAAATAAGTTTCGGATTTGTAATTTTTTCTTCATTAATAATCAATGCTTGTACGCCTTCGTTTGGGTGATTATATTTAACGTCATTTATCACCTTCCAGGTCGCTTTACATTTATTGGTAGCAGAGTTAATATAGCAGTTATTTTGTGATTTCTTTGTTAGGTTTATTATTTGTCTATATCGCCTGGAATATGTTTGGAATTTGGTTTTATTCTCTTTACAGGGATATTTTCTATATTTCCATAAAAGTTCGCGTTTGTGCTTGCTACAGACTCGTATTCCCGTTGACAACCATTTCGGTTTCGTATTAGTACGTATCTTAATTTTTTTCATTGGAAATGAGAGATTGTATATTAGACTAAATGTTTCCAAAAAGTTGTTGTAAGAGTCGTTTGGATTTGATGAATCATATACATTTTGAAATGAAATTTGCCTTAAGTATTTAGCGAAAATTACCCTGTTTGTTTTTGTAAATAAACGTTTTTTTGTGTACCAGTGTTTAATTAAGCATCTCTTACTTATTGGGCATGTTAGTATTTGCGCAGAGTGATCAGAGAGGGCAAGTTCTGTTATATTTCCTTCGCAACCTCTAATATTGTGGGCTATGTTGTCAATACAAGTGCTACTTGCACTACGTGTTGGTTGCTTAAATTGGAACGTAAGATCAAAACTCTGAATCAATTCTGAAAATTCATTACTAACTACCGTTTGGTCCAAAAGGTTGATGTTAAAATCTCCACAGATGATTATTTTTTTGCCATCAGCACATAATTTTGTTAGTATTTTGTGCAAAATATGAAAAAAGATTCTTATGGGACCGGTATTTTTAGCTGGCGGCCTATAAATACATACAATATACATTCGTTGATTCAACAATTCAATTCCACAACATTCAATTTGGTTTATAATAGACATTTTATTGATTTCATACAATGTTTTATACTCGTAATTATTTTTTATCAAAATGCATGAGCCACCATGTCTGCTGTTTCTCATAAAGTGGGATACAAGTTTATATCCTGGTAGAGTTAAATAGATTTCATCGTCTTTTGTCATATTGTGCTCCGTTATACATAGAACATCTGATGTGATGCCTTTCACGCTCAATTCGCTCAAAGATACATATAACATCTCAGACTTATTTATTAAACCATTAATATTTTGGTGGATAACATTTATGCAATTATTCAAGAAATAACTTATTGCTAGGACTTACGCTACAGGAATCAGTTTCAGTTTCTTTACAATTTTTATAGCAAGTACAACACTGAGAATTAACAATATGAGAGTCAGTTTGTGTGCTGCTATCGATATGTGTACCCCTGGACATCATCTCCCCCTGATATTCTTGTTTTTTATTTTTGTAGTATAAATGTAGAACTTCTTTTAACAGGGACCTAGCTATGTATGTCGTACGACTGAACTTATATGGTATCGATTTTGAGTAGTTCATATCCAAGAATGTTACATGGTTTTCACGATTGCATACAAATCTCATTAAGTAGTTCAATTTTGTTTCACGCAGATGTTTACTGTAGGGTACTTCACTAATTATAATATTTGTATTCGTAACTGTCGATATCCATGATCGCAGATTTGTCTCTAGTTCGTAGGGGTCTTTGTCATGGTAGCCACCTAATATTATTACATACTCTTGTTTACTCAGGGTTTTAACAAGTGTGTTCAAAGTATATATTATATTGCTCAGTGTACCACCGGGTTTTATAAAGGAAACTACGGAGAACTCAGCACCGAGAAGATTTTGTAGTATTTTTTGTAGTCCATATGCTTGTTCATCACCAAGAACGAATACTCTCCTTTTTGTTTGTCCCTTGTCCTGTTTTATTGTATTGATATCTTGAGATGTTTGAACGCTTATGTCGTCTTGATTATTTGTTTCTGCTGAGATTTGTTTCTCATTCTGTAATATAACGTTTGCATTGTCTTTTTTCTCCGTTTTGGTGTCAATTTTTGGGTCCATATGAGTGTCTGGGGATTTATTTTCGGTTAGTGATAATTGTGAGAAGCTAATACGTTGTTTGTCGTACTTGTGAAGTTGATTTTTATTCCTTTTGCCCCTGGTTGATAGTGGTGTATTACTCTCTGTAAGTTCAATCTCCCTGTTAGTTCGAGTCAGTTTCCTATATTTTTCCAATTCCATTTTAATAGTTGTGTTTTCTGTATTTAAATTATCTATTACGTTGTGAGCTGTTTCTAGTTCTTCTTGTAATCTTTGTATTTGTAACGTAAGCTCTCCAGTAGATGTACTTTCATTCAATAACGATAAATCCTTTAAACTTCTCATTGTCATATCAAGAGAGTTGCTGAACGTTGTTGTCTCTTGTGTTGATTTTGTGCGATGTTGACGTGTAGTAACATTATTCGAGTTTTCCTGAATGTTATCCATTTTGTTATTGGAATTATTAACAAATTAAAAAACAAAAAACAAAACAAAAACTGACGGAAAATACCAAAAAATGCAAAAAAGGAATAACAAAAAGTAACAGGTTCCCTCGGACTCGAACGCTCGCCAGTCGTTTCGGAGGTAGGCACCTTACACGCCACGCTACGGAGTCTGTTAAGAACCGTGGTTAAAATAGTGGCTATATTGTAGAGTACTGTTTCGCAGACTAGGTGGGTAGGTATTAAACTGGTATCGGTTCGACGCTAATGGGTCCAAAGTTCAATCCTTTGTTATTGCTTGCGGTAGTCATTAGCAATTTGAATTTTAAACTGATTTATTTTGCACTTTTTATTGTTTATACGCCAAATGCACAACAGTTCACTTAAATAGTTTACACCAATTGATGGGCAATCACTTAACGAGTGTTTTGGTACAAGTTTTGTCCCACTTGAGTCACTTTTTTATCACATTTACAATTTTATACCGTAGACAAAAGTTTAACACGTCTACCTCACGCAAGAGCGTACGGCGTCTTCCTTCCTACAAATGTATGTATTTAGAAATATATAAGTATGTTTATTAGTTGTCTGGTTTCCATAGTACAAGCTCTGCTTAGTTTGGGATCAGATGGCGTTGTGTGAGTTGTCCCAAAATATTATTATTATTATTGATTATGGTTCTGCTTGTGTAGATGTCGTTGATAAATAACCTTAAAGGATTGGCACACTGCCACGCACTACGCTGCTGGGTGCGTGGCGACGGATAAACGCGCGTGGTTGCGGGAGTGCAGATCTATATCATCGTGAATATTTTTTAGCACTCACGCGCGTAGCTGCAGTTTAGTATACGGCGGCCCAGAGGCATCATTTCGGAGCAGCTTGCTTGGTGATAGTACAGTGCAGAGCGTCGGTTTCGATATTAAATAATAGTTATTAACTCAATTCAGGATACTGCAGTTATGTTATCGGTTTGGTTTTAGTATACCTAAATTAAAATAAATTGGGGGATGGATGATCCATCCCCTTTTAACCGCGACGACCACGGATACGGAGTATCTGCGTTTATAAGAACAAGATATATCATAGGGTCATTCGTTCCGAATTACTTGGTTTTAAGAAAATACGAAGATATTTTTTTTCAATTACATGCTTATGTCAACTGTAGGTATCTTTTGATTATTTGCTAAGCAAAATTTGAACAACAATTACTGGAATGAAACAAGTTAGATTGAGATAAGTACCTAAATACTTATAATAATTACTGTAGGTGGCTTATATTATTATTAAAGCAATACTATGTGTAATATATACTATACATCTACCTAGTCCGGCCATAAGTTCTATTACAAATGAATAGCATTTTTTTTAATAAAGTAATGTATTATTACTAAAACTTATATGTACATATTTATTAAAGTCTCAGCAAAAAAAAATATTCCATTCAAAATGGCCACCTTTGACTTTTATACAGGCCTTTAATCTGTCTGGTCACGAATCTATGGTTTTACGCACTATTTCCATGGGGAATTGAGCCACTACTTGCTCCAGAGATTTTTTAAGAGGCTGAATGTCGCCGTGTCATTTAGAACAAGCCATGTCCTCTAAAACTGACCATAATTTTTAGTCAGCTCTTATAAAGTCTGGAATGTTGGATTCAAGCTAGGCTTGGGTAGTTCGTGCCTTGTGACCAGGTGTAGAGTCCTGCTGGAAAGTCCACGGTACATTTTTAAAAAGTGTATTGCTCAGAGGTTTCACAACACGATCCAAAACTGTCTCTTGATACACTTTGGCTGAAGTTTTCACTCCTTTTTCACAAAAATGTAGCTTTGTGACGCCTTGATAAGACACGCCCCACCAAACCATCATTGACGCAGGATGATGACCACGCTGTACCTTTCCGACCACTTGAGCAGCTTCTTTAGAACTGTGAGCGTACACTTTATCACTCTACCTATTGTAGTGCTCTTCAATCGTGATTTTTTTTTCATTGGTAAAGAGGATATTTCTGTGCCCTTCACCTGCGTATAGCGACAGAAGGCGTTTTGATCGATTCACTCTCTTTAATTGTAAAGATTGATTTAGGGCATGTCCTGTATATTGACGATAAGCACCGATTTCAGGTCTTGTTTTATAATACGCGACAGAGTCCTAGCGGGTATCTTCATTTCTCGCGATAAGATTTTTTTGCTTCCTAATGGGATTTCGACTAATTCTGGCTTTAACAGCCTTTGTAGTTTTAACAGCACGCGGCCGCCCCATTTTTTATGGTCTTCGACAGAGAAAGTGTTGTTGTATCTGTTGATGAAGTGTCTGGAATATGACCGACGGCTCCATATCCACTTTGTGCAAGGCGATCACCGCAATCCTATTTTATTGGAGATGTTTGATCTCCTATTGGAAAATTTGGAAATGTCGAGTCTTCCACATGTGATTGCTGATTGCTGGGGAAGGTTTTTTAAACATATTCTTGACTCGGTAGAGTAAAATTGAATGAGGAGGGTTGATTACTGGACGCCTGTATTCTTTTTGAGGTTTTGTGTAAGAACCGCCTAAATATTGATTAGAGTAACTGCCATATTGATAATGATCGGCGCCCTGTGTTAAAAATCGCCTGCTTCATCTTGGGCTTCCATGATACATTTTAATATATTTATCTTTACCTTTGACTTCAATCTTGGAGGCAAATTTTTAAAATCGCTTACCAACGACAACATAAATTGTCGATCAGGATCTTCTTCTTCAGTCTTTTGTTGCAATGCAGATTTTAAAACATTTACAAGTTCACTGCCAATTTTCTCTGTTAAATCACTTTTTTTAATCTTTTTTGGTTTAGGCGGAATTATGTTACTACCATGTCTATTAACTGAGTTATTATCTTCTTGACTTGCTATACTATTATGCGTTGTAGTCATTGCTACTACCGGTAAGAGAAACAAGAGCTGGTCATAGTATTTATATACTTTTTTATTAGTAGCAGCTGATCCGCTCTTGGTAATAGATAGTTCTCGTCTTTGTTTTACAAAAGCGTCACGAAGTGTTCTCCATTTTTTTTGCAGTATATTTCCTGAAACAACATTTAAAAAAATATATAGGTATATTTCACATACCTGGCGAGCGGATGCTACTACTACTTGTTAACTGGTCGAAATTTCATAGATCTGACTTTAATACTGTCGGAGTTTCATACAAACTTGCAACCCCTATTTTACCTCCTTAGCGGGTAATTTTCAAAAAACCCTGACACGCATTTCTTTATTTTAAATGAAATAGCTAATTACAAACATTTTACTGATCTAACTTTAAAACTGACGGAATTTCATACAAACTTGCAAACACTATTTTATCCCCTTAGGGGATGAATTTCTAAAAAAAACTTTTCTTTGTGTATACCTACAACATAAATGGCAACAACTGGCCAAAATTTCAGATTTGTAACTCTAGCGGATTAGGCTCTGCGTTGATGAATCAGTCAGTCAGTCAGTCAGCCATATAAGCTGTTACCTACGGCTTCGTACGCTTGTTAAAGTAAGTATAAGTTTGTGAAGAAAAAAAATCGGTTAAATTCGCCCATACAGTCATTGTATGGGCGAATTTAAGCGATTTTTTTCTTTACAAACTTATACTTTTAAATAATACTCCCTGTCGCCTGCGGCTCCGCCTGCGTTGATGTCGGTTAGGAGGCAAATTTATGAACGCCCTCTTATCGCGATAAAAACTACCCTATGTCCTTCCCCGGGTCTTAAATTATCTCCATACCAAATTTCATCTAAATCTGTTCAGTGGTTTAAGCCTTAAAGCCTTAAAGGGACAGACAGACAGCGTTACTTTCACATTTATAATATTAGTATGGATTAGTAGGATTCAAAATAAATTGATGAATGAACTGAATTAAATTACCCTGATTTTTTCTTTCTTCAACCGATGCATTCTCATCGGTAAATATATTTATAATTTCTTCCCATTGCTTTACTTTTTCTACTCTACTGCTGTATTCCTCACATTTCATATTCCAAATTGCTGGGCGGTTTTCGATTTCGAATATAAATCGATCGATATCGAGATTCATTTCAACGTCTACCTCCGTTGAAATCACGCACGGTACTGCAGAACTCGGTGTGTCATACCCTGCGCCTTGCCCCGCATCAACGTGCCTGGGCGCGTGCTTCTCTGTTATCGCAGATCACGCGCCTACATGCGGGGAACACGCGTCCTCTCACGTTTTATTGTTATTCTGATAGAGTGAAAGATAGATCTGCACTCCCGCTACCACGCGCGTGATTCCGTCGCCACGCACACCGCTCCGTGTTGCGTGGTAGTGTGCCAATCAGCGTTGCCAATTTAGCAACTTTATCGCTAGATTTAATGTCTTCGTCGCTAGATTTAGCGACATTTTGACACCATCAGCGACATTTTAATTTAGCGACATTTTAATTTAGCGACAAAAATAAATTAGCGACTTTTCTAACAAACTAGCACCTCTAGCGGTGAATTTACACGCGATAGCCTTTGTTATACCTACCATAAAAGTACCCTAAATATTTGAGTTAGCAAATTTTACTCAAAGGAAACATTCTTTTATGGCGGTACACATATATGTAACACAACCTTTTCGATCTATCGAAATCCTGAATCACGCAACTGGGGGTGTGAGACCCCCAGTTGCTTGTGCAGCATGTGGCTATATCTATACAAATTCCTAACGGTAACCGTTGAACCTTAGCACCCAGCCACGATCGCTTTGCCTGGTCGGAGGATCTCGCTTCCCTTTGTGTTGGAGTACGTAACACCTTGCTCTCCACACATAATCTACATATATAATAATAATAATAATAAAAATGATTTATTCACTTAGAAAGCAAAATACTACACTTGTGAAAAGTCGATTCTACATTTACTTGTAATGCCTGTTCGCAAACAATAGGTAAAGCCCGAGAAAAGAACAGGCAATAAAAACTCGTGGCCACTCTTTTCAAATTGCCAATATTTACAATGTTTCTCTGTTTATAAACTGTATATGCAGGTAAGGTGCTACCACCATTACATTATACACCATATTAGAGGACTGATGCAAAAAAAGAGGTCAATTACTGTTGTGTGCTTTATTAAAAGTTGTAAAAAAAAGTGAAAAAAAGTCTAATTGACAATATTTACAATGTATCTCTATTTATAAACTGTATATGCAGGTAAGGTGCTGCCACCATTATATTATACACCATATTAGAGGACTGATGCAAAAAAAAGAGGTCAATTACTGTAGTGTGCTTTAAAATATGTAAAAAAAAAAAACATTGGTTTCTTATTATTCATTAAAATGCTTCAGGTTGTGAAATAAATACCTTAATGTTTTTTTATTTCGCAGTGTCAAAATGTCCGAGGATGGAGTGAAGGCGTTGCTGGCGTTATCTGGCGGTGACATGAGGAAAGTTCTCAACACCCTACAAAGTACGTGGCTCGCATACCGTGACGTCACTGAAGACAATGTTTATACCTGCGTGGGACACCCGCTTAGATCTGATATCAACAACATACTGAATTGGCTCCTGAATGAAAACGATTTTGCCATGTGCTTCAAACGTATCCTTTTATTCATCTAATTATGACTTTTATTCGTATGGGATTGTTGGAATTATATTAAATCACCGTGTGGTACCGACTTAAGAATAGTGTTACCCTCAAGCAAAGCAACAAAGATGTCAAGCGACAAAGATTTCTCACCGGAGGACTGTCAGCATTGTCTACTGCGTGCTTAAACGCCATACTGCGGTCGCCAACCCGCTTGCCAAGCGTGGCGATTTTGACTATTACCCCCAACATTTATAAATAATAATAATATCTTGGGACAACTCACACAACGTTATCTGATCCCAAACTAAGCAGAGCATGTACTATGGAAACCAGACAACATACTTATATATTTCTAAATACATACATATTTATAGATAAATAACACTCAGACACAGAATAAACCATCGTGCTCATCACACAAAGTTTTATCCTGGGTAGGGATCGAACCCCCACCGCGCCACAGAGGCAGTCAAACTTATATATATTTTATATTAGTAGTCAGGGTGTCCACATTCTGGAAAGTCAGGGAAAGTCAGGGAAAAGTCAGGGAAGCTCAAGGTGGTCAGGGAAAGTCAGTGAAATCGGGGAGCCACCTTGAAAGTCAGGGAAAAATGAGGAACTTACACTATGCCAACATTTTCCAGTCATTGTGAAATGAGCAATATTATTTATTCATGCCCCAGAATGACATCAACTCGTAACTGTTGGAGCATCTTTTTTTATTACAATTAAAGTACTCCTTTTTAGTTTTAATAGGTTTTCGTTAATATGTATTTTGTTTTTTTGTAAAATTATTTGAAATGTTTCTATCCTCTTGGGTGATTTTCAACAGGCTGTAACTTTAAAAAAATGGTTGTACAACCAATTTCAAAATGAAAGCCAATAGTAGCTGCAGTTTTTGTATCTGAACTTAATTTTATTAACGATTTTTTTTAAGACATAAGAAATTCACCAACTTAGGTTTTTAACAAAAATATTGTTAAAAATAAAAAACATTTTTTTTTAAATGCAATTGGATAAAAAGTTTTTTATTTTCGACAAAATGGCAAAACCGGTACCCTTATAGTTTTGTCATGTCCACCTGTTGTCTGTCCGTCCTTATGTCACAGGCATTTTACTCAAAGACTACTCGATGAATCTTGAAATTGTGAAATTTTGGTGAAAAGGTGTCTTGTAGTAGCTGCTACTTATTTGATAGTTAAATAATAATAATAATATTTTTTATAATAATATCCCTTTTCTCAACAAAAGGGCGTAAGTGCCATGAACATACGCTCTTCTGCTGATGCAATTATTTAAGGCCGCGGACCCATACACTGAGCATGGTCCGAGATTTTCGAAACATAGAAACCTTGAAAAAAAAATGTCAGCTTCTGTTACATGTATGGAGTGAAAATATTTATTTTATTATTGAGCTATCAAACTAAGTAGCGGCCACTATAAGACACCTTTTCACCAAATTTCATTAATATTCATTGAGAAGTTTCTGAGTAAAATGCCTGTGACATACGGACGGACAGACAGACAGATGGACATGACGAAACTGTAAGGGTATATACGAATACGATATATCTGCTGTAGAGTATGATACGAGTTGAGTATACCGCAGACTAAAAATAAGTTATGTAAATAAGGAAATTCCAACGAAGTGACAGTAGGTACACCAAATTTTAATTCAATCGGACCTGTAAAAGTTGACAAGACCTTGTAAAGCAAGATATGAGCTGATGATCTTTAAAAGACTCGAGAGATATTCGTAAATTATGGCTAAGAACCATCTCGGCCGTATCCGCTTTCAAACAAAAAAACTGTGTTAATCGTTCGATTGATTTAAGAGTTACAGTTGCCCAGACAGACACACGTTAAACTTATAACACTCCTCCTTTTGCGTCAGGGGTTGTTTGTTTGTTTGTTTTAACGGGGCCGCAATGTCGCACTTAGCCTCTTGATTGGGCCATTGTGCGTACGTTGTATGTGTCAGTTCTTTTCACACCAGCCAGCCCAAACACTCCCAGAAGCCCAGCATTCCCCGCAGGTTGATGCAGGATTCAGGGAGGGATGACGGTGTTTTTAGCAAAAGTGCCCGGTGCTCGGCCACACTGGTACATTCCATGATTATATGCTCGGGCGTTTCCTCATGTTCCATGCACCCTCTGCACAGTGGGCTATCTGTGATCCCGATAGTGTGAAGGTGCTTGTTGAGGGGACAATGACCTGTCAGGATGCCTATTGCTTTTCGCAGTTTGTCCCTGTTTAGTCTGATTAGATTCCGAGCGTACTTTCTGGGCGCTGTTGGAATCGCCTCTTTCGTTTGTCTGCAACCGGTGTTTTTTCCCCATTCCAGTTGGTGGTTTTCCTCTGTTTTCTCACGCAGCCAGATTTTTACCTGGGCTTGGGGTAAGGGCATTATCGGTTCGGGGCCGTGGATGTTCATTTTAGATCCCCGTCTCGCTAGCTCGTCCGCCGCGTCATTTCCAATTGAGTTGCTGTGTCCCGTTATCCATTGCAGCGTCACTTCATTATCTTGGGTAATGGCCTTAAGTGATTCATGGCATTCTTTAATAAAGGTCGAGCTTATGCTGGTGTTTGACAGCGCTTGTAGCACTGAAGCGCTGTCGGTTACAATTTTTATTTTTAGATCTTTTACATTTCTGGCTGCGACTGTTTGAGCCGCTTTGGTTATGCCAATGCATTCTGCTTGGAAAATCGTGTTTCTTCTGTCCAAAGCAGTAGATATCTTAATATTGAGATCATCTGAATAGACTCCTGCTCCCGTGCCTATCGCAGTTTTGGATCCATCCATCTGTGTATATTCTAACTTCAGATGGTCCGGAGCTGTCTTTTGATTCGGGGTTAAGTCTGCTTTAAAATGAAAAAAAGACGCATCCAAATTGGTTCACTCGTTTTGCGTCGGAAATTTAAAAATAAAAAATAACCTACTACCTACCAACCAAACGTTCCAAAAAATTGTTTATTTGCAAAATAAGAATTCAAACAAACAACCGTGTATTCATATTTTCCTTCAGTTTCTTACGTAATAAATATTAAACAGGGGGAAGGGTCGGCCGACTCTTATTTTTCTGACGTAGGGGGAAGGGGGTCAAAAACTACCCAAAATCATCTTGCGTAATAAATGAATGGCGTCTTAACTAAAAAAGACCAAGTCCGTAGACCTAAAAAAACACAAAAAAAAAAGTTTTGTTTTTGTTGGATAACTTACAATTATTTGTAAAAAAAAGTCTTAAAGTTCAGTTCCAAAAAGATAAAGAAGCTTTATTTGATTTTTTTTTTAATTTGCTGAACAACCATTTAAAAGAAGCCTGCACTCAAAAATGTTAAAAATTTTTTGCTCTCATAATTTTTTTAAGAAGTATACTTGGTCAGGGAAAATCGAAAAAATGGTCAGGGAAAGTCAGGGAAAAGTCAGGGAATTTTTTTGAACATTTGCAGTGGACACCCTGGTAGTGTAAGTTACAATAACGGATAGAAAAATATTTTAACATATATTACAACTATAGAGATACGTACAAATATAGGCGTACTCATGCATATTATGACGATTACAACTTTTACAACTTTTTGAATCGTTATATCTCAAAAACGGTGGCTCGTAGAAAAAAAAAATTTTGTAGTTAATTTTATGATCTACAATTTTTGTCTGAGGTATTTTTATGATAAAACTTACCGTTTTGCTGAAAATCGCGAAAAACTCATTTTTTTTACCTTTGACCTTGAATATATTTTTTTCCTTACAGGGGAAAGGTGGGGAACTTTCAAATTTTGTTTTTAATGATAGTTTAAACAATATTATCGATTTTCAGCTTGGTGGGAATTTAGGTAACTTTACTCTTATTTTTTGGTCTAATTTCACCGGACTAATAAGTAGGTTCTACAGTGGGACATCATATGGGTTAATATGATATTCAAGCATGGGTAGGAAAAGGGGTATACACGTAAGCATGATTAAGCCAATTTAGTTTTGAAAGTTTCTGTCTACTCATGGGTCTAGTCATGGACTTAGGCCTAGCTGAGGAAGGAAGGGGCGTCATAGCCTCCATAACTGACAAATTTCTAAAAGAATACATTATCTCTATTCATGGATGTTCTAATGGAGCCCAAACACAGTATAGCTCCAGAATTTTACTGATGGTTTTTCGGTCGCCGATCCGGCTGTCAAAAGTAGAACGTGGGATTTGCTAAAACGAGACATCGACACGTCTCAATAAGAGTTGTGTGAAAAAAAGTAGCTATAAATATTCATAGTCGTGTATCATTCTACCTTAGTGATAAATATGAAATTTCTTTAACATTTTCTGCAGATATTCAAGATTTAAAAATTGCGAAAGGTTTGGCCCTTGGCGATATTTTGACGGAAGTACACACGATAATACAAAGAGGTGAATGAAAATTTGTTTTTTTTCTATTATACTAAAGGGTCTTTCAAATAGAGCGGGTCGATATTAATAATCTGTGGCGGCCATTTTGATTTGGCGGCATCTGTCAAATCTGTTTTTTCTTATTCAGTCACTGATGCCAAATCACCATGGCAAGTTACACGGTTGAGCAGCATGTGCAAATGATAAAACTTTATTATCAAAATGAGTGTTCGTTAGTGAAAACGTTGCGCGCATTGCGCCCATTTTACGGCAGACGCGGTGGCCCTTCAAAGTCTACCCTCCAACGATTGGTGACTAAATTCGAGACAACCAACCAACACCTTTACGTCAAAGGAACGCCAGATCGGCCGAGAACATCGCCGCTGTACGTGAGAGTGTTCAGGAGACTCCGAAGCAGTCGATTTCTCGCCGTGCACAAGAACTCGGCCTTTCGCAGACTTCAACTTGGAGAATTTTGCGTCGGGACTTGGGTCTGCATCCATACAAGATCCAACTGACCCAGGAGCTCAAAGTTAATGACCATAGACAACGCCGTGTGTTCGCTGAATGGGCGTCGGAACGCTTGGAAGAGGACCCCGATTTTGGCCAAAAAATAATCTTTAGCGACGAGGCACATTTTTGGATGAATGGTTTTGTTAATAAGCAAAATTGCCGTATATGGGATGACCACAACCCACATGAGGTTCACCAGATAGCAATGCATCCAACATAACGCAGGCCATCGCTCAGATTCAGCCGGATCTATGCAGCAGAGTCATTAAAAATTGGACCTCTCGAATTTGTGCCACCATGCGAAGCCGCGGCGGACATTTGAACGATGTCATATTTCATGCATAATGGCATAAACGGGCCTTTCAAATAAAAAATAAATTTCGTTAATATCTCACACACATCTAGTTTTATTCAATTTTAACATCGACCCGTCTTTGTTGAAAGACCCTTTATATCTAATATATATACTAATATTATAAAGCTAAAGAGTTTGTTTGTTTGTTTGAACGCGGTAATCTCAGGAACTACTAATCCGAATTGAAAAATTCTTTCACTGTTAGATAGCCCATTTATCTAGGAAGGCTATAGGCTATATAACATCACGCTACGACCAATAGAAGCGACATTTCTCATTGCTGCTCATGAGAAATGTTGCAAAAACGGGGGAAAATGACGCAGACAAAGTTGCGTGGGACAGCTAGTATTAAATAAACTACTTAAATATCGTATATAAAGTACATATAGTCATGTATATATTGAATCAGATGTTTTATCAGGATTTAGTCATGCAAATATTTAAAGTAAATATTTTCTTTATTTATCTGTTGTTATGATCGAATTGCACCGGATGTAATGACTGATCGACTGTCTAATGTATTATGTGTAACAGCTTAGTTGCGGCAATTTTTTGTAAACATTTTCTATTTTGATCTATAAACTATACCTATCTTATCAACTTAACCCTTATCCGGGTCCCACACATCCAGATAAGTCACGTTGAATTTGAGTGCATATTCATGTTCATAAAGCACTAAGACTATAATGAGCAAAAATAAACCATAAACAATAACAAGAATGCATAGTTTAACTACAATGTTACAATATGCACTCTGCCCGTTCTGTTATGTTGCCTGATTATCTGTTTCCACTATACTTTATTTATGCCAGCCTGATAAATAAGGTTCTAATAAAAATTAAATTTCATTAACATGAAATTAAATTTTTGTACAACAATACAAATAAAACAAAAATAACTTCAATTGCAATAACAACAAATTGCACAACAAGTTATAAACTTAGGGAGTCGTCTTCAGCTAATGAGTGATTGATGAATTTTATGTTTATTTTATTAGCATGCAAAATGTTATAAATAAATCGTAGTACTTGTCTATGATTGTACGATAGAGGTTATCATAATTATTTAACATAAAAATGTATATAGTGGAAACATTTACTATAGTTTGCTACTCTCGATATTCGAGAGCATAAATTGCTCACATACTCTGAGACATTAATTATCAGAAAATAGTAGGTAGAAAAAAAAACTACAATGAAATAGACATTTTATTGTAACTTAAAAACATAAATATTTCTCTAGTAAACTCGTGTTAGGTACATACAGTATGTATATTTTTAATCTCTGTCCGACCCGTTAATGTGTTGGTAGGTATCATGTTCCATTTGATTTATGCTATTGTTTTTAAATTGATGAAAAAAAAAACTTTTTTCCTTGATAGAAGTCATATGGAAAAACATGTGGAGGCGGAAAAGATTGTTTTGATCGTAAAGAGGCTTATGGTTATGCAAATAGTTTATTAGATATAAAAAAAAAAAACTTGAAAATTGACACATTTTGACGAAATTGGGTACTACCTATTTCTTAGAATTGTTAACAGAATACCTACACACCCTTTCGGGTCGGACTGGGATTAATTTACACCTTGCATGTGGTCGATAAAACAGCCTCCGCCCGGATTAGGGTTAAAAACCAGATAAATAAAAATGTATGTTTTTTACAGTAAAACTACCTCCAGAGGTTTTAATATCCCTGCTTATCAAAATGGCGGACGCAGAAGCGCGCCTCGCCTCCGGTAGCAGTGAACGTATCGAGCTGGCCGCTCTCATCGCTATCTTCCAGGTCGCCAGGGATCAAGTTAAAATAGACGCCAACGAATCGTAAAACTACCTCATAGATGTTGAATGTCCACAAAAAAACTCATACTAGCTTTTCCCTGTGGCTGTCTGCTATTCCAGACTATAATCTATGTCTGCCAAAATTAACCCAGCGGGTCAATTCACGTGTTTAACACGTTCAATGCCCACGACGCGTCTGTGCGTTTTTTGCACTTATGCTATAGGCCCCTGACGCGTATGTGAGTTTCATACAATTTGTGTTGGCGCTTACGGAGTGCCACTCGACGCATTAGTGCGTCCATTGTTTATAACTGGGATTTTTTTAGGGTTGTCACTTTTTAGTTACGAGTTTTTGGAATACGTGTTTGTTACCTGAGAAGTATTTTTGTAAGTACAAACTATTATTTCTCTAATTTATGCTCTAATATCTATGACCTAATTTTAAATCATCATTTCCTAAAGATAAATACGTATTTTCGCGATGTTATTCAGAAAAGAAAGTCGCATTGTTAGCCACGTGGCGTCTGCGATAAAACTATATATTATTATTTTATTATAACATGACAGCCTATTATTACTGGCTTCCAATAGAGTTTTAGTTTACCGTTATAAAGTTAAAATTCTAATGCAATGGGAAAGGAAAGAAAAGTAAATTTAAATAAAATGATTACCTCTTTAAACTACCTAACTATCCTACCTGTTTTTTTATTTATACCTATACATAAGTGATATCCTCCATTTCTGTCTGATAAGCCCTTTAAACCCGTGAGTAAGTGTTGTGGGCTGTCTATGTGAATCACATGCATAGACGCCTGTGATTGAAATAGACCGCGCCCAAAACTTTTAGGCACGATTGGTCCGATGTTAAAATAAATTTCCAATTCGGATAGGTAAATTAAAACAATTTTTTTTATAAAAAATCATTTATTGAATGCCTCAACGGCTGCGCGCCACCGCTCTTTGGAGGCACGCAGCTCCGCCTCTGATAAAAGTCCTCTTTGAGGCGCCTCTACCTCTGGGAGGTACAGGCGCCTATATAGCCGCAGTTGATGTCGGCTTAAACGGTGGTTTGCAGGCAACCCGCCGTTTCCACCGCCGACATCGACTGACGGGAGGAGTGGCCTCTCCTCCTCCGGCGCTTCAGTGACCGGCGCTTCACTGCCCGGCGCGCTATTAATATAAAAATAATTAACACATTGTGTTCATTTAATAGTAGTAAAATAAAATTATTTCCCTAGGTGTCATAATAATATATTTGTTTAAGTAATTACAATTACTTTAAAAGAAGTAAATTTCAACCTCCATTAATTTTATATGGGACCAGAATATGTTTATAAAACATACCTTATAATAAAGATTTTTAATATAAACATGTTTAACTCCAAAAGGCTCCTGCATGATTGTACCCAAGCATTTATTTGAGAGATATAGCCATGAAGAGGATATACTCAATTGGTAATAAGTATACTTAAATTTGTCTTGTACATTATACAGGTAAGGTACCTATCAGGATATAATTGAACTAATTCATTAAAATCTATTCAGCAGTTCAGATTTATTGCAGTAAGTAATTACAATTACTTTAAAAAAAAAAATTCAACCTTCATTAATTTTATATGGGACCAGAATAAGTTTATAAAACATACCCTACAGTAAAGATTTTTAATATAAACATGTTTAACTCCAAAAGGCTCCTGCATGTTTGTACCCAAGCATTTATTTGAGAGATATAGCCATGAAGAGGATATACTCAATTGGTAATAAGTATACTTAAATTTGTCTTGTACATTATACAGGTAAGGTACCTATCAGGATATAGTTGAACTAATTCATTAAAATCTATTCAGCAGTTCAGATTTATTGCAGTAGGTACCTACCTAACATATATCTTCTTCAAACAACAATAACAAATATTCACAAGCAATATTACATTGATTTTAAATATTAATAAGTATATAATTCTGTAGAATTGAATATTTATATTAATCAGACCTAATTCTTATATTATTAGGATATCACACACATTATGTAGTTGCATAGCATTTTTATCAGGGAAATATTGGAAACTTACCACCAATTGGCCACCCATGCTCCAAATCTAAAACAGTGACACACAATGCAAAGGATTATCAAATGTGCAAGCAGTGTTTTCATTACTATACATTACATAAGCAATAAAATATGTGTGGTAAGGAATTAAAGTACATAATTATTGAAATAAATTGGTTAGTATTAGGTAACACACATACACACACAGTTAATAAGGAGGCTGACAGACAGGAGGCCACACCTATGTTAGTAATAGTATAAGCATTGGGTACCTAGTATGTACCTATCCTAAACAGATGATTCCACCATTATGATCTGCTCAGCTAGTATATAGCCATTCCCACACACATGCTGATATTGGTTTAAGCTTTGGGTACCTGGTAATAGTCCTGAGCATCTGATTTCACCATTATGATCTGATCAGCTACTAGCTGATAAGCATATGCAAAGTAGAATATGTAAGGATTAATTAGGCACCTATACAGAATATTCGAATACACTTTGAATAGCTCGATGGTAACCGCCAAATATATATATTGAAGAACTCTCAGTAGATCTTTTAGTGTCTTTCATAGAAATAAAAACACTAAAACAGAGCATTTCAAAATCATTTAGTACCTACAACATCATTCTAAAATATGGTCGATCTTACCTTTTAAAAAATGTCATTTTACAGCAAACAGATCACTGAAACAATAATACAGAAAATATTACGAACTATAATCACACTGCCAATAAAAAATAATAAATCTCATAATATAAAACCGCGTACTTACGATCGTGATAGCACATGAAACTTTTTTAACAAACTTTTCAAAAACACAACTTAAGTGTTACCACTTTATTTTGCAAGATAGTCATTACCAACATTATTTTCCAAGGGATTTTTGACCGATTTATACAATTATTTTTGTTCTAAATAAAAAAAACTTATTAAAGTCGATTTTTGGTACTATTGTTTATTATTTTATTTTTTTTAATAACAGGTATAAGTTATTTAGTGAAAAGATGTTGCACTCTATTGTTTCTAAATACATTGTACTCAGTTTTAAAGGAATTAAAATTTCGAGTAGAAATAATAGGTAGTTAGGAGTTGCATTCTATTGTTTATAAATATGTACAATGTACCTACTCAGGTAAATACAGATTAGGATTTTTACGCGTGTGTTCAAAATGTTTTAAAACAATAGGCAGGTACACTTATTATTTTAAATATTCTTTGTCGGCAGAGATTAGATCTCAAAGAGAATCATCAATAACGCCGAAAAAAACAAAAGATCTTTACTTTATCTATAAAAAATATAATTTTTGACATTTTGAGCATGTGTTCAAAATATTTTCAAACAATAAGCAAATACACTTATTGTTTTAAATATTCATTGTCTGAGTATTTTTTGTCGGCAAAGATAAGCAGGTAGAAAAGTGACCAGTTTATGATTTGACTAGTATTGGCCCAGCGGTTTACCCCACGTAGATCCCGTTCCCGTGGGAATACCGGAATAAAATAGTCTTTAGTCGTCCTCGATTAATGGGCTATCTACCAAACATTTTTATGAAATAGCAACACTGAAAATATATATGTGTATTACTGACTCGATGCATTGTTGTGATGCACAACGTTACTTTATGATTTTTTTGTTTATTATCTTAATAGGGGATTCATAGCTAACACATACATCTTGAGAAAGAATTTATTAGACAAGATAAGATTAAACTCAATCAATAACAAAATGACTGAAGTGATATACATATAGAGGCAGATTTTTCACCCTAACAATTGCTTTGTGTAGGTACTGAATTTAGTTTATTTTCTAATTAGAGGTACCTATATAAATCAGTAGTACAATTATCCAAAAAGTAGTCTACCAGTTTGGACCAAAATTCCTGTCTAACCAAAATATCTATAAAGTTGTCATTGGCTACTTTTACAATTTTATTGCAAGGTAAAATGAACCTTGTTGGCATATGACGTGCGAATGAACTTGACAAAAACAATAGGTTGCCATCGGTCTTAATCCTTTTGTTGTATTTAATAATATAATTTAGTAAGTGTGGTGTGAAATGGACAATAGCGCTGTAAATTTATGTAACTCAAAGGATTAGGTAAGTTAATATTAGTATTGTCTTACTTAATCTTTGTGAGTTACTTCCATACAACAAAGTTCATTAGGTAATATTAGGAATATTTTACCCCTGGTTTTGTAATAATTATTAATTTTGATGTATGTAATAAGTTACATGTACTACCAAACCTCTGTGAATATACCTACATACCGTACATACATTGATTTTTACAACTTAGTTATTCTAATAACCAATTTATATAAATATATTTACTAGAGTGATATAAATGAGAGATTACGAGGTAAGTATATGGAGATTCATAGCTAGCACATACCTCATAATAAAGAATTTTTACTAGAAAAGTTATGATTACTAAGATGCTGTCAATATCATAATTATTGTAAATGTTGATGAAATTGTAATCAACATATGTATTAAAATAGGCAAGCTATTTAGATAAATAAAACACTAGTTTATTAATATTATATTTATAAAAAACTTTACTACTAAAAAACTACTTTAATAGGGCTTTTGGCGCCAATATTTACACTTGTGGAAGTCCCCACAACACCACCTTTTTATATGTCGGGGCGCCCGGGGCTTCGGCGACGCGTCGTCACCCGCCCGGGGCTTTGGCGACGCCTCGTCCGCCGCCCGAGGCTTCGGCGACGCGTCGTCCGCCGCCCGGGGCTGCGGCGACGCCTCTTCCGCCGCCCGGGGCTTCGGAGACGCGTCGTCCGCCGCCCGGGGATTTGGCAACGCCTCGTTCGCCGCCCGAGGCTTCGGCGACGCGTCGTCCGCCGCCCGGGGATTTGGCGACGCCTCGTTCGCCGCCCGAGGCTTCGGCGACGCGTCGTCCGCCGCCCGGGGCTGCGGCGACGCCTCGTTCGCCGCCCGGGGCTTCGGCGACGCGTCGTCCGCCGCCCGAGGCTTCGGCGACGCGTCGTCCGCCGCCCGGGGCTGCGGCGACGCCTCGTCCACCGCCCGGGGCTTCGGCGACGCGTCGTCCGGCGCCCGAGGCTTCGGCGACGCGTCGTCCAACGCCCGGGGCTTCGGCGACGCGTCGTCCGCCGCCCGGGACTTCGGCGACGCCTCGTCCGTCACTTGGTTGGGGTAAAGGTTGCTAGAAAAGAAATGATTTTTGATATTTAATCAAGATTATTCTATCATCTATGCTTTTTCCTAACCTCTTCGAAGTTATGTTATTAAAGCATGTTCCAGACGGTTGGAAACAAGGCTTCCCGCCAAGGTGACCTTGCTGGTTTGCAACAGTGTAGACGGCTGTTGCAAACCAAGAACAATGTAATTTGGTTTACAACAGTCGTCTGCACGGTTGGAAACCAGCAAGGTCACCTTGGTTTGTTCGCTTGTTTCCAACCGTCTAGAAGACGCTTTAATGTTTCCAAAACTAGGATATAGTGAATTATTATTCATTGAATGCTTGTACAAATAATATAGTCTCATTGTTTGTGTGATAGGTCGTCTGGCGTCGTTGGTTTAAGGTTTTGAACATTTTTATCGAGATTAAAACGTGTCTTTAAATTACGTAGTGGTTAAAAAAGGATACAAACTTTTGTTTTTATTAAAATGATATAATAAAGGTATAACAGCTTTAGCTATGACATGGACTTTTCTAAATTATTAATCAATGGTTTGAAAAACATGTCCTTCAAGTGAAATTGATGCTGAAAGTTAGTTGAAAAGGTGCAGTAAAATTTTCTTACAATGAAACGCACATTGCTTTTAGATATAGCCAGTAACAACAAAAACAAACAATGAACTTACCTGCTCATGTCACTCATATTTTTCCGTCCTCGTCCGGTGATGTCCGATGGCGAAAGGGGAAGGTTTGTGCGCCCGCGCGATTATTGTTAACATTTGGAAAGTTGGTATTAGTTAATAGGGTTGCTAGATGTGTTTAAAATTTGCCATTATTTATCGAGATACTAAGTATTATGGACTTCAAATGTATTATTTAAAATGACACCTCTCTTGTTTTAAAATAATAACTTAGTATATATTATAACTATAAAGTTCCCAAGTATTTCTAATCTTAAGGACATGTATTTAAATATTGGTATATTTATTAGTAAAGTATTATCACTTCGCATTTGCAGATGGTGACCATCTGTAAAATAATTCCGATTGTTGTTTCTTTATCAATTCTTAATTGTTATTTACAACTAACAATGGTTCTAATCTGCCGACAAATAATATTCGAGAAAATATCGACTAGAAACAAATAGACAAAAATTGCGATAATGATTTATGGCTCTGACAAGGGTTCAAATCTGCCGACAAATAATAATCAAACTAGCAAAGATAAAACAAAACAATCACTAACGCCGTACGGGTCCCTACCAATTTCGCGTCAGGTAAAAACTCAAAATATGAAATAAAGTTGGTCGAGGCTTCAGTGTTCTGCAAACTTTTGTAGAAGACGCATCGCACCTCCAAATTACCTTCGTTTTTGACCTCATCGTTTTTGACCTCGGCTGTGATTTATTGTGATTTGTTCCTACTTTTACTGACGACCACTGCTTTTACTTTACCGGACTACGATTTTGCTCTCGATTGGATTTTTGTTTAACTGTGTTGAGTCAGTTCAGTGTTTTCATCTTTCTTCTCTTGGAAACCGTAAGTACCTACCTACTCAAATTTTCTTAGTTGCTTTTATTATCATGTGATTTTTAGATTTGAGAGCAGAACTTGTACTTGTTTGGGAATAGATAAATTATAAAAATGGCCAATAATATTTGCCACTTTGCAAATTGACTAATTACCAGGGATCGGAATAGGTAAGAGTTTATTTACCTACTATTTTTTTAGTGGATAATATCTATACTAAAATCCCGGTATGATGATAATGACGTTTTTATTTATTTAACTTTACCACTTGGTAGACTTATCTCGTTGGGTGATTTAAGGCCACCATAAAGTGCACTTAATACTTCTAATTTGGACGCAATGATGGCTTTTACTTGTGAAACATGGCACGTAGTTTAAGTAAAATCCGTAATCATTGCATAACAAAAATCATTTTTTCTATTATAAATTTATTTGAAGCTCGTATACTAACCGCGGTTTATTTTGATGTATGGGTACTCGTTTTCAAAGGGCAAATTTAAGTTTGTCATTTTAAACATTTGTTTTCTTTACTAACGTATCACTATATAAATTTGTAGTATATGTACATAAAATTAGACGTTTCGTCAAAATGAAGCTATCATGACAATACCAGCTTGATATCAATCACTTTATAAAATATATTTTAGTGATCCTTGCCTAATACTGATTTGATAAGGTTAATTTGTTTTAGTAGTTACACTTTTTATTGCAATATAATCAAGTAAATACACAAAATAAGCAGCCAACTTTTCAAGAATTTATTTTCCTATATGTAAAATAAAGCACTTTAATTGATTACTGATCAATTAAAGTGCTTTATTTTACATATAAGTAAATAAAAGGAGTACGGAACCCTAAAAACGTATTGAGCTTCTTCGAAATAATATTTTTTTATAAAAGTTTTCAAAATCGAATTAATTATTTGCTACTTTTTGATTCCCGGGATTCAGTAGTCACGTTTATAATTCTGGGGTTTAAGAGGAGGTATTATTTAATCAGTATTAGATACTTCTTCCAAGTTTAGGTAAATATACTCTACCTATTTCGATCCCTGCTAATAACGCTTTTAATAAATATTTTATGCCATTTAAGAAATGACTAATTCTCAAAACTGTTAGTAAAAAATGTTAACCTGGCCGACGTTTTCTTTGTAACATCACACACTTTTCAGAAATTAGTTTTTGGTATTTAGTTCTGCGAATTAATATATATATAATATTCTCTTAGACTACAATACCCAAAAGTAACAAATATCTAACTTATTCATTTTTTAAATTCATAATTTTCATTTTTCTAAGATGAATTCCTCGACCATGGACGAAGTGGAGCGCAACATGATGGAGATTTTCGGCGAAGAGGAAGTTGCTGCGCACCAGCATGCAAGAAGACGTACTGAAAGTGCGTCTTCGGTAGCAACGGTGGATACCGATTTTTCGAACTCGGAAGATTCCTCAGAAAGGTGCGTTATATAAATTAGCTTGCCATACTAGATTAGGCTTAAATTCCTTTAAAATGTTAAAAAAATAAAATTTGCGGCATAGAAAAATGATGGCTGCCTACGACTGTCTCGCTGTCTGGTGTCCATAGTACAGGCTATACTTAGTTTGGGATCAGATAGCGTTGTGTGAGTTGTCCCAAGATATTATTATTATTATTAATAATGTAACATAACATTTACAGGACTAGTGTCAATAGCAGCTCGGAGGAGAGCGAAGGCGCCTCTGTTGGTGGTGAACCGGAAGATGGTGACGAGTGGGTTGATGAACCGGTTACGCCTATCCATTTACCACTGTTGGGGCAGCCTGGTATAAAAATACCAAATGCTGCCGCTATGTCCGCCGTGGATTACTTCAAAATTTTTTTTAATTTCACTTTTTTAAGTGATTTAGCGGCAAGCACAAATTCTCATGCGTGCGATATCTTGAGCAGAGGTTACTCGAGAGAAAGCCGCCTCAAACGCTGGAAAGCTACCGACGCTGAAGAGTTAGTAACATTTGTCGCCATTTTATTTTTTATGGGCACCGTTCGGCTAAGTAAAATAAATGATTATTGGGCTAAAAGCCATTTAGTCCAATTTTCATTGGGGCAGTATATGAGCAGAAACAGATTTCTGCTCATATTTAGAATGTTATATTTTCAGCCGAGTGGTGTCGGATCTCTGTATTCTCAAATCGATCCCCTTATAGATTATTTTAATAATTTAATGAAAAATATAGTTTATCCCCAAAAAGAGCTTACCATTGACGAGTCTATGGTTTTATTTAGAGGACGACTTTTAATTCGCCAATATATAAAAAATAAACGTCACAAGTTCGGAGTGAAACTGTATATTCTAGCTGACCCTAACGGGCTTGTGCACCGTATCCATATATACAAAGGGTCAGCTGATTCCGAACTTGCAGGCAAAGGCCATGTTAACAAAGTCGTCCTTAAACTTATACAAGACTATTTATACGCTGGGCATTCCCTATACATGGATAATTATTATAATAGTGTAAATCTAGCAGAAATACTATTGTCCAAAAAAACTTATGTTACGGGTACTTTGCTAACTAATAGAAAAAGAAACCCAGTGGCGGTAACAAGCACAAAGCTTAGAAAAGGCGGCCACATCTACAAAAATAATAGAAAGGGTGTATGCGTGATGAAGTGGAAAGATAAAAGGGATGTCCTAACCCTTTCCACTGAGCATACACCCGAAATGGTGGATGTGGTGAATCGCCGGGGTCGCACCGTGACAAAGCCTAATATAATAGTTCAATATAATAAATATATGAAAGGCGTAGATCGGTGCGACCAAATGTTGGCATATTACCCGTGCGAACATAAAACTATGAGGTGGTATAAAAAAATTGGGGTACATGTGTTCCAAATTATGTTAATAAATGCGTATTTTATGTATAAAAGGGGCACAGGAGATAGTATTTCTTTAGATACATTTAGGAAGAAGGTTTTATGCAACCTTCTTCCTCCTCCAGCATCTAGGATACTTCCTCCGCAACTGCCATCGCACATGCCAAAAGAACTTCCAAGGAATGGCGATGGAGTTCTTAAAAGACGGAAGTGTGCTAGATGCTGGACAAAATATAAAAAAAGAAAAGATAGCGGAATGTTTTGTCCGGACTGTAACATCGGGCTTTGCCTAGGATGTTACAGTCCATACCATATGGAAAACATGTTACTACCATAGATATTGACATGTTTTCCATATGGTATATACTTAGGTAAGCTCTTTTTGTTTATTTTGTTATTTTTTTATTTATTTTGTATTTCTATTATTTGAATAAATGATTAAAATATTACAATTATCTTTTTTTTTTACTATTTTCCCTTTCTTCTTCTAACCTAGTGGCAAATTAAAAGAGAAATAAAAATGTGCTGCGTTTCTATCAAAAAAGGTATATCATCATTATGTTTCCAAATACGTTGTACTCAGGTAAATAAGATAAGGATAGCGATTAGTAGCCAGATGTTGTGATAAATTGTTTCAAAATTTATTGTAAATAGGATTAGAAACCAAATGTTGAGCTATATTGTTTCAAAGTACATTATATGTAGTAGCCAGATGTTAAGTTTTTAATTATGGATTATCGTACATATACGGTGTCCAAAATATCGTACATTTACGTTGTCCAAAATATCGTACATTTACGTTGTCCAAAATATCGTACGGAAACCTAAAATAGAGTACATATACGATAAATATCGTGCAGGTGGGAACCCTGAATGACGATCTTCGTTTTTATTACCCCTTACAATAGCCAGTAGTCATAGAAAACTATTGTTTTCACAAACGCACAGATGCGTCGACGGGCATATACCGAATGACATCTATTGTTTTCACAAACTCACAAACGCGTCGAGGGGCACCCAGTAAGTTTCGTGACGCTAATATGCGTTGGGGGCACTTGAACCTCGTCCATTAGGACTCACATACGCGTTCAAGGCACTCAGAAAGTTCTATTTACACCTGGCACAGTAGGTAACAGGTGGGCAGCGAACGTGTTAAACCAGTGCAGTTGCAGTTAAGTTTCGATTAAAACGGGCATTTTCGTATTCTTGTGACTTTGGGATCGATCTTAAAAACGCTTTCGCACCGTACTAGAATGTTGTTATTGTGCTCTCGAGACGCATACTTGACGCAAGCGTATTTGAGATCGATCCCAAAGTTACAAGAATACAAAAATGACCGTTTTAATCGAAACTTGACTGCAACTGAACTGCAACTGCACTGCTTTAAATACGCGAATTGGCCCCCAGATCCGTTCCGGCGTGAATGAGTAACAAACTCCCTTCCATTCAAACTTTGCATTTATAATATGAGTATTAGCAACATTCATATGTGATCTTTGTTTAATAAGATAATTCTAAAATAAAACACAAAACTTAATAAATTACTTCGTCTTTATTTACCTACTTCTAGCCTTACACATTTAATTTAAAAGTCTATATTTACAAATGCATTTTACTTTAAAAATATGATAAGCTTTAAAATAAATAATTAGGTAGTCTACGTGTCATGAGTATTCAGTAGTACTTTTTGTTACTAATAATATTTCTAATCCCTACAATCAATGCTCATTCAATTAAATCATTCAATGCTCGCAGTAGTATCTACCTATGTTTCGCTATCTTACACTTGTATAAAAACTATTCCTACAAATAAGTCAGTTTATAATTGAACGAATCGCATAAAACGATTCAAAACTAATTTGGTATCGATATGTACATACGTATAACTTGTGTACGGTATTGAGAATGTAGAATACAGCCCGGTTTCGACCGAGAGCGGAACGGATCCAATAATCGCTTCTTTTTATCTCGCAAGGGTAAACTGCATACTTGTTTTCACTAACAAATAGTCGATCAAAAATAGTAGAAATGAACCCTATCAGTTCTAACTGGTGAAAACGCAATGAAAGCGAAACGAAAGGAGTCCTTTATCTTTAGCTTTTTCCCGCTCATTACCCGTGGAAACCGGGCTTAATGGTAATCGTTAGTCTATCCTAGTATGTTGGAGACAAAGTTGTTGAACGTGTTGCTGATTGAAGTGAGGAAGCCGGGCGAAGAGGACGGAGGCGGCGGGCGCGGGGCCAATGCTACCGGCCGGTAGTAAGGGCCACCGTCAATGCGCTGAAACATAACATGGTTTATGGTTTATTTTGCAGAACTTTGATTATAGCTGCATGGCCGTACCAAGGATAATTTTTCTTGGGTCAGTCCAGGGTAAATAACACAGGTCAACCAACCACGGCAGGGGTGGTGTGATTGGATATTTGACTACTATCTAATAATCATGTAAAATAAGTTATTAACTGTTCTGAAAAAATATGTTTATTTATTAATTTAAAGTGTTTATTAATTTTCAATCATAAATAGAATCACTAAAGGTAAATGATTTGACCATAGAAAACGTGACGTCATATGCTAGCATTCCATACAAATCTGTATGGAGTGGGTCGTTTTCGGTTTTCGACCCCTCCCGAAACCCTCACAGTACATTTGACTGAAGTCAAATGTGAGGCTGGTACAGTTCAAATATTTCAGACTATCACACTTTGAAATATTTAATGTCATTAGGTTTACATACTGCTATTGATATATACTTTAATTATTATTATCGATTTATATGACCAAATTCCATCTATAGCGGTTTAAGCGTGACGACGTAAAAGACAGACAGAGTTACTTTCATTTTTTTTTTATTAGTTTTAAATTTTAACTTGCATTTGGTTTTTAACTTGAATGTTCACTTAAGTCTGAGTTCGCGCAAAGGTTCACAGTCAGGCAATCATTTCAAGTTCCTTTTACACGTCAAAGTCGTCACAGAAGCAATCAATCACCGGATATGAGCGGGAGGTCAAAATAAAACAAAAAAATCACTAAGAATCTTAAAAATATTGCAGGTAACGTCACAAACAGGCTAGTAGCAAATTGCCACTAATCAGCAATTTGCATATAAAATAAAATTTCAAACAAATGTCATCACTCTCTATTGGTTCTATGTGCGAGAGGGTGGATCGATGGTGTGGAGCGGCATAGGAATATTTTATTAAAAGGGTCAGTCGTAGAGGGCCCTGATTGTACGTGAAGCAAAAGGGTTGCTTATAACGAGAGTTGCGCGAATAGAGGAATATGAAATTTGGCACACATATAGTTTATACGGGATGTAACAGAAAGGTGTAGAAGTGCGGAATGCTAATATTAAAAAAAAAACAATATATAAAATAATTATGGTCGAGTTTCGGCCACGGGCGACCAGTAGTACTAATCAATACTTTGAACATCACAAAGCAGTATATTTATTTCAAGTGGTCAGACATGATTCAGTTTTAAATTCCTAAGAGGTTAGTATTTTGATATCTACCTTTTTATCTGTTAATCGATTTAATTAAGCTGATAACACTAAGTACGTTGTGTTAGGTGTGATTAAAAAAACATTATTTATGTACATATTTGTATGTAGGTACGTAGCAGATAATATTATTATTTACAATTTTCAAATAACTCACCTTCATAGTAGATTGCTGAAATCGCAATAAATGTACATCGGAAGAAGGAGGATAATATACAAAATGCAATGTTTTGGTATTATATGATATACTTTCTTGGAACGCATAATATAATACACCTATTTGTACTTACTAAGGTACTTGGGATATTAGAACATACTACTAAGCAGGCAAGTTTTTAATACACAACACTCCACTATAAAATTACAATTACACCTTGACTACAGGTTAGGCGCGGATCCAGGGTCGTGTTGTGAGGGAAGGGGGGGGGGGGCAATTTGACCCCAAAACCGGCAAAGTGTGAGCAGTTCGCGCGACAGATTCGGGATTGGACAGATTAATGGTTAGATATTCGGCAGATTCCCAACTCGACAAATAATGGGTTGGGCAGATTCTTGGACTCGACTGATTAGCTATACGGCAGAACTACAGTTGTAAATAAAATAGCAAGTGGAACCAAAAAGTTATTAACCTTAAATTAATATATCTATTAATAATACCATTTTTTTTTTATCAAGGTGGATTTTTCATGTAGCCTTGGTACTTTGTAACTTTCACATTCTTAAATCAATATTCATTTTTTGTTCAATTTTCAATAATCATTTCAAGCTTTAGACAACACATCTTTTACCCGATCACGCAAAAAAGAGGGCTATGATTTTTTCTGTTGAAATATTGGTTTGACTTCAATATTATTTTCAAAAATTCTTGTTCGTGCAAACAAACATGTGCGTTATGTAAGACGGCAAATCGTTATCGGCAAGACAAAACGCTAGATTGTACAACATTGATTTGCACAAATAACCATGTAGGTATGTAAAGATGGTTTGCAAACGTTTGCACCAACCGGTTTGTGCTAGTAAGATTGTGCATGGAGCATGTGCTTTTTGCACAAAGTATTTGCAAAAAGTCAATAATAAAAAAAATCAAAAACATTAGAAGACAGTACTTTAAGTAAAACCTTTAAATCAAATTACATTTAGTACACGACTGTTAATTTTCTGCCGTACCTACAGCTAATCAGTCGAGACCAAGAATCTGCCCAATCCATTACCTGTCGAGCTGCGAATCTGCCGAATACCAAATCTGTCCACCGAACAAGGGATTCGTGTGCCGGGGGTGGGGGCTTGGGGGCTGCAGTTAGGGTTGCCAACCGTACTCTAAAATAGAGTATTGTACTCTATATCATATCTATAACACTAATAGAGTACGCTAAAATACACTTCTTTGCAAAATGGATATTATACTAGGCCTGATCTATACGGCCCCCAGTTCATGGCAGTCACGCTATTCCTGGACATGGTGGCGTCCACGGTAACGGCGTGGCGGGGGGTGCTAAGAATCTCCGGGCTACGAAAGGCCACCACAACCGACTGACTCTAGCGACGTATAACGGATGCACGCTACGGCTAGACTCGCATCTGGCACAACTAGAGGTGGAACTTGGGAAGATTAGGTGGCATATCCTCGGGTTAAGCATATTCTAGGGTAGCGTACCTCATTATCAAGCTCACCGAGAGGTATAGCCTCAAGGTGGTGCAAGTGTAAGCACCGACTCCGGCACATCAAGACGACGAAGTGGAGGATATCCTCCACTTCGTCGTCTTGATGTGTTCGATGACATATCGAGGGCCCTCCACTCCACCACTAAGACCCACTACAACGTTGTTATGGGGGACTTCAACGCTAAAGTGGGAGTACAGAATTGCAGCGAATTGGTAGTAGGATCCCATGGACTTGGAAGCAGAAATCATAGGGGGCAAATGCTAGTCAACTTCCTCGAACGTGAGAGGCTTTTCTGATGAACTCCTTTTTCAAGAAACAGCCCTAAAGGAAGTGGACGTTGCAAAGCCCCGACACTATGACCAGAAATGAAATCGACTTCATCATGACGGACAAAAAGCATATATTCAGAGACGTCACCGTGATCAACAGGTTTAAAACCGGTAGTGATCACCGACTTGTCCGAGGCTCTCTGATATATCGACTTCAAGGCGGAACGTGCCCGTCTGATGAGGTCCAGGCTCCGACCTACTTTGCTCCAAACCATGAAAGGATCCGAAGCGTTCCAGGCAAACCCGGATAACCGATTTGCTGCCACGGAAACCACAACAGACGTAGACCCGAAGCTCGTAAATGTGGTTCGGATACTCAGGGAAGAAGGTACGAGATTGCGCGACGCGAGACGCTGCATTTCAAAAGAAATGCCCTTACGCTGCATTTCAAAAGAAATGCAGCGTAAGGGCAAGAAGTCAAAGCTTTCGGAAAAGACTTTAGAGCTAATGAAGAAACGACGTGAAAACCCACCCGTCATTTCTTCGGAAAAGCGCGCTCTAAACCCATTGTGGGTTTATTGCCCATTTTGGATGCCCTCTCTTGAATCCGCGCCTGCTACACGTACTTCAAATAAAAAGTCCGCTTAGTCTTTAAATTGATATAGATACACCTACGTCTAAAAAAAGGATTTATTACATAGATAGACTAAGCGGAGTTTTCAAGTATATAAGTTATTGTCGATTGGTCGAAATCAGTCTTCGGGGAACACAATAGCTCCTTCACTAATGGAGGCGGCAGTGGTGGTAGTCGTGGTTGTTGGCAGCTTCACAGTCGTCACCTTACTAGATGTCTTCCCGGCCGGCTTCAGCTCATAACCCTAGGGACCCACAAAAACTAATTGTAACCAACACCAACGGAACGTGCAGATACCTATAGGCAATAATTAGCGAGGCAAGGTATTTTGTACAGAATACAGATTAACCACTGGGCATTGACAGACTGTGTATGTTACTCTAGCAAGATGTTTCATTCGTTTTCAAAGTATCATGTGGTAACTCCATCTATTGAATGGTTTGAGATTATGATACAATCAGATCGTCCGCCTTGTTGATACTTACCTATATGAGATACGGGGCACTTTACTATTGTTAAAACGGATAGGGTTATACTGTGTAATAGTAACATGCATCTCTGTCAGTTGCCTTAAGCTGAGGGGAGGTTACAAATTTACAATAAGACCAAATAGATAGGGAGACAACTATACCTACTTGTAGGATCTTCGATATATTTACATAATCTATTCCGTGCATTTAGCGAGGAGTGCCCAAAGTACCTATTGATGGGTAAGTATTTTTTTTTACAACAAGAGTATTGTTTTGGTAGATACCTATTTACATGTTGATTATTTCCTAAGGAAGTACTCACTTTTGCTGAATGTAGGGTTATATTTAAGAGCGTGGGATGGCTCTCTATAACAATGAACTCTACTTCTTGAGGCAGATATCCTTCTGCGGACACCTGTGAATAAAATAAAAAAATAATTTAATTTTCATTTCTGTTTTTTGTTTACACTCTGTTCATATCTAAGAGTCGGCACTGTATGAAAATGGCATCTAGTCTGGTGGGCTCTATACCATCAGAACTCTGAAACTACCACAAGCATAATTAACCATAGATTACTTAGTAGGTATGTAGATATCTGATGTCAGAACTGACACGTACTGCTTTAATTACACAATGTGTAACACGAAAAGGTGTGGTCAAATTTCATCAGGAGATGGTGAATGTTATATTAATAGTAATATTTTCGAACAACTCACACAAAGCTATCTGATCCCAAACTAAGCAGAGCTTGTACTATGGAAACCGGACAACCGACAAACATACTTATATATTTCTAAATATATACATATTATAGATAAATAACACTCAGACACATTAAACTATCATGCTCATCACACAAAGTTTTATCCTGGGTGGGGATCGAACCCACGACCTCTTGCGTAGCAGTCGGATACACTCTCACCGCGCCACAGAGGCAGTCATAATAATAATAATAAAGTACTCCTCGACACGGTGCTTCCTTTCTCTGGAGCCGTAACCACCGGTAGCTCGATCCCTGTACCCGATGGATGGCGGTCGGATATGGGACACTGTTTTTTATACTTTTCAATACATTTATTTTTTATATATAAAAATGTAAAAGAACATGGTTTTACGACGAATGAAGAGCGTAATAATAAACAAGATTTTGTTCTACCACTTTATTGGCGTAACTAATATGTATGTTCATGCCAAATGACAGCCGACTAGGACTAAGAGTCTCTGAGTTAACCTGGGGATAGACAGACGGACGGACGGACATAGCAAAACTATAAGGGTTCCTTGTTTACTACGGAACCCTAAAATATTGAGTTTTTGACAAATTTCAGTGGCGAAGCTATTGACCCGGGCAACATTTATCAATGAAAGATTGTATGACTTAAAATAAGTATGACATTTTAAGTCTTATATTTTTAAATTTATCACTTTCTATTGATAAATTATATACGCGCACATAATAATCCTCGGGATTTGACCACACCTTTGAATTAAATGTTTTTGTTGATAATATCTTCCGGTCACGTAGCGGATGCGAGCTGATACCTACATGAGTCAACCCTGGGCGGAAAGACGAAAGGAACATTCGATTGCGCGATTGTATATTATCGATATCTAGTCAGTTATGATTTTAAATATCGATTAGCGCATGTAAGATATACACATTACCGTGGTGGTAATCTTGGTTGGCTTATGATTATTTACAACTTTTGTCCTGTTGTCCTAGTGGTCAGTGACCCTGACTGCAAGCCAGAGGTCGTAGGTTCGATTCTCATTCAGGATAAATCTTTTTGTGACTTGATGAACGATTGTTTATTATTCTAAGTCTGGGTGTAATTTATCTATAACTAAGTTATTACTTACCTATGTCACAGATAATATAATACCCTATGTGTACTTATATTTAAAAATAAATAAGTAAGGAGACATTCATGGCATTGACAGTCTATGGCAACCAGACCAGACGACTAATAAACATAAGTTTATTAGTCGTCTGGTCTGGTTCCCATAGAACAGGCTTTGTCATCTAGATAATATGAACCTACCTACTAAAGTGAATGAATTCTACCTAATGTGAATTGTAAAACTTCTTGAGCCGGCCGTGTGGTGCCGGCTTAAGAATAGTACCACCCCATCTCTTCCCGTGGGTGTCGTCAAGGCGACTAAGGGATTTCACTCCGCAGCAGCGTCCTCTGCGTACTTAAAGCCTTACTGCGATCGCCAACCCGCTCGCCAAGCGTGGCGATTATGGCAATTACCCCCAGGATCTACTGGGGAGACCCGTGCCCAGCAGTGGGCCATCATATGGGTTGATATGTATATGTATGAATTGTAAAATATTTAGGTATTATTTAATTACTCTTAAATACTTACATCAATCCTGTAAGTTCCTGGCAGCAATATGCGCCAGAACTCTCCGTACTTAGTCGTGTGATAGTTAACTTCGCGTCCTTTCACTTTGATGGACGCTCGCTCCACTGGATTGCCATTTTCATCCATCACGAAGCCATGTGCACCGCGGTGAGCCTCAGCCAAATACTTAATAAGTGACTGAAAGTAAAACATAGGTATTTATAAACGAGTTTGCTATCATTATAAGAAAAGGTACACAGGAAACAGAAACTACTCAGGTTGAACCACCTTCTCTATTCCCCGATATTGCAATTAAGGTAGGTACACAGTACACATTTGGCCGGTGTTTAGCCAATAGTATTATCTAACTCCACCCCCCTCCAAAATTACGTAAACAACCCCAGAAAAATGATCCTAGGTACACCCATGAGGTAACCTATCTATACTTATATACTAATATTATAAAGCGGAAGAGTTTGTTTGTTTGTTTGTTTAAACGCGCTAATCTCAGGAACTACTAGTCCGATTTGAAAAATTATTTTTTTGTTGGATAGCCCATTTATCGAGGAAGGCTATAGGCTATATAACATTGCGCTACGACTAATAGGAGCGGAGCAGCGACGAGAAATGCTGCAAAAACGGGGAAAATTTACGCATACGAAGTTGCGGAGGACAGCTTAGCTTAGAGTATTACTTATATTCTGAGAGGTTTATAATGTAAGTAGGTAGATATAAATTAATGAGTAATATTATAAAGAGGAAAGATTTGTATTTTTGTCTGTAACAAAGAAACTTAAAAACTACTGGACCGATTTCAAAAAATATTTTAGCATTGGAAAGCTACATCATCGGGGAGTAACATAGCTTTGTATTTTATGTTAAAAAATTAGAGATCCCTACGAAAATTGCAATAATGTTGCTTAAGGTATAAAAACCGGGCAAGTGTATGTCGGGCCACGCACAATATAGGGTTCCGAATAATGTGTGAAGTGGGTTTTCTGTTGTTTTTGTTTCGTACTAAGAACGATATATCTACATAATAATATTTTTCAATGGAATTTGTACAAAAAAAAATGTTTTTATTTTAATCAGCTGTTAAAGCCTGTAACTTTTAAAGCCTACTTGGCTGTGATAGTTTTCCTTTTAATTTCACTATATTTATACTACTACCGTGATTTTTTTTACATATCCAACATCAACCATTTAGCTGGCATGGGGGGGGGGATACTTGACTCTAACATAAACTTGCACTTTAAAGCTTATTATTTTACAAACGGATCTGTCTAATGATACCCCACAAGATAAGGTAGATAGTACCCTAAACAATTTTTTTTCAAGATTTCATTCTTTCACTATGTCGGCGTAAGTAATATGTGTATCCATGCAAAATAACAGCCATCTAGCACTAACAGTTTCTGAGCAAAGGTGCGGACGGACGGACGGGTATGGTGAAATTATAATGGTTCAGTTTTGCCATTTTGGCTGCTGAACCCTAAAAAACTACGATATGACACATGCGCAAAGCCGGGGCAGGCAGCTAGTTACATATAAATTGATATTATCTAATTCTAATAGAAAGTGGAGAAAGTTCGTGTGTTCATGTAATCATAACCTGAGAGAGATGCCAAGGACGTCTTTTGTGATCCAATGTAAATTCATAAAACTGTTAAATGACTCTATTTATTTATTTGAATGCGCGATCTCTGAAGATACTTCAAAATCAGAACAAAATAGCGGCACGCACTATTTAAATCCGCACATTTTTTAGGATGCCACATTCAACAAGGAACCCTTAGGAGGCGTTCAAGTATTAGGTACGTAACGCAATTGTGACAGGGGCAAAATAACGTTTGTTAACAAAGTTGCTAAAGCAGCCGTTCATTTAAACTTCTATACTATTCCTATATAATATATAATATATAAACATAATATAATAAGTATATATAAGTATATATATATATATATATATATTTAGATATATAATATTATATAGAGGTAATATTTGATTGTTTGTTTGTACTGAATAGGCTCCGAAACTACTGGACGGATTTGAAAAATTCTTTCATCGTTGTTTAGCTACACTGACCCTGGGTGACATAGGCTATTTTTGCATTTTTTATTCCTGTATTCCCACGGGAACGGGAACTACGCCGGTGAAACCGCGAGGCGTCCGCTAGTCATTAATACTTTTGTCAATGGTTGCCCAGCAACTTTGTTATTAAACATTTTACATCCATCCATAAATGGAAATACAAAATGGAAATAATGGGATACTCCTTCGGCTGCGGCACACCATTTGTGGAACACTAATCCAAAGATTATACACAAAAGATAGGTACGCCACTGCGCACGCCACTATGATAAATGGCGATGTACAGTGTTATGAGTAGGTATAGTTCTTTAATGTTTATAGATATTTTGATAATGCTAAGTGCTCCATGTATATCCACTAATATTAACTAGGTACATCCACAAATAATACAACTGATAGATGTCTAAATTGGACAATGTTAATCTATACTAAAATTATTAAGCTGAAGAGTTTGTTTGTTTGTTTGAACGCGATAATCTCAGGAATTGCGGGTCCGAATTAAAAAAATATTTTTCTGTTGGGTAGCTCATTTATCGAGGAAAGCTATAGGCTATATAGCATCAAGAGGAGCAGCAACGAAAAATGTTGCAAAACGGGGAAAATTGACGCATACGAAGTTGCGCGGGTCAGCTAGTCTATACTAATATTATAAAGCTGAAGAGTTTGTTTGTTTGTGTTTGAATGCGGTAATTTCAGGAACTACTGGTCCGAATTGAAAAATTCTTTCACTGTTAGATAGCTCATTTGTATAATATCACGCTACGACCATTAGGAGCGGAGCAGCAATGAGAAATGTTGCAAAAACGGGGAAAATTTACGCAGACGAAGTTGCGCGGGGTAGCTAGTATTAAAATATAGCAAAATCTTAGCACCCTTCATTAAATGAAATACCTATTAGTACGGTGGGACGAAACCCCTCGTGTGCGAGCCCGACTCATACTTAGCATTTTAAATCTACACTGTAGATTGCACTGAGATAAAGTGTTCTTAGAAAGAGGTTTTAGTTACTTACTTTTCGTAAGCCTGTCAATATCTAATCTATTTTATCATTGAGCAGCTCTTTAAATTGGCCAACTATCCGATTTAGGTTCAGTTTTTACAGCACTTAATACGTGAGCAAACATGTCGATACTACTTTGGTGTTCGTGCCTATTGGGCCTTTTTATTACGGCTAATGCCAACCCTCAATACGTAGTTGCTGTAGCTACTTTGACACCACGATTTACCACCTCTGATGTAATTGGTATGGTTCAGTTTATCGAAACAGAAAATGGCGTGCATGTTACTGGAAGCATAACTGGATTACCACCGGGAAAGTATGGCTTTCACGTGCACGTACTAGGTGACATCAGCACTTGTGACTCTGCGGGAGATCACTACAACCCTGACGATACTACTCATGGTGGACAAACCCATATAGATCGTCACGTCGGTGACCTGGGTAATGTTGAGTTTGTACCGATCCCTATTATTGGAGGTGACAATGGAATAGCCACTGTGGATTTTGTGGATCGCTTGATCGCACTTCGTGGCCGTAACAACATTGTTGGACGCACTTTAGTTCTGCATGAGCAAGAGGACGACTTAGGTCTGGGAGGCCATGCAACGTCGCTGACCACAGGCAATGCAGGTGCGCGAGTAGCGTGTGGAGTCATCGGACTTCGGACCCCTTGGAACTCAGCTGTAACTAGCTCGCCCTCGATATTACTCTTCATCGCAGCATCAGTGTTTGTTTACCTTAGAGTTTAACCGAATAATGTTTGTTTTAATATGTAATATCTACTTAAAGTTTTTTATAAGTTTGTAATAATTTAAATTATCTATTAAATGCAATATTTAGAAATAACGTAAGTGGTTTGCTTCATACAATGAGTTATAGTGTGTAAAAGGTAGTTACGAGGTCATTCCAAAAGTTTTGAGATACTCAAAACTGGTACATTTTATTTTTAGGGTTCTGTATCTCAAAGGAAAAAAACGGTACCCTTATAGGATCACTTTGTTGTCTGTTCGTCCGCTCATCCGTCTGTCTATCAAGACCCTTTAACTTTGGAACGTGTGAAGAGATCGGGTAGAAATTAAAACCATATATGCCGATCTACAGTCCCTTGAAGTTGTACAAAAAAACAAACTTCTTAAAAATATACATCCGTTTATGCCTCAAAAAGTGTAAGGTGTGCCTTGTTGCTAATACAGATAAGAGGAGGTATTTCGTGAACTTATCTAAATTCATGAAACTGCATAACCGGCATTAACTAGTATCTAAGTATAATATCTACTTTTAAAGCTAATAAAGCTGAAGAATTTATTTTTTAAATCCGAAGATATCTGTATACAATAAGTCGATTCTCAAAAGTATCTTGTATTGGTAATCGCACTATTATCATACTAATTGGGTATTTGACTACTATTAAAATAAAATATTTTATACAGACCATGTTAAAATATGTCAAAAAAGTGTTTTGAAAAATCATGTTCATTTATGAATTTAACGTTTTTATTAATTTTCAATCATAAAAAGTAAATGATTTGACCATAGAAAATGTGACGTCATATGCTAGCATTCCATACAAATTTGTACGAGGCGGGTCGTTTTTGACATTTCTTAAAAAGAGGCTGATTTGACTTCAGTCAAATACCCTAATGAAAAAGCGAATGTTTGTGAGTGTGCTGGAGCGATTTTTTCACTATGTCGGTAAGTAATATGTGTATCCATGCAAAATAACAGCCATCTAACACTAACAGTTTCTGAGAAACTATAAGGGTTCCGTTTTGCCATTTTGGCTGCTGAACCCTAAAAAACTACGATATGACACATGCACAAAGCCGGGGCAGGCAGCTAGTTACATATAAATTTATATTATCTAATTCTAATAGAAAGTGGAGAAAGTTCGTGTGTTCATCTAATCATAATCTGAGAGAGATACCAAGGTCGTCTTTTGTGATCCAATCTAAATGTATATAGGTAACTGTTATATGAGTCTATTTATTTATTTGAATGCGCTTTCTCTGATAAAAAAAAAATCAGAACAAAATAGCGGCAAGCACATCTTATTTAAATCCGCACAGTTTTTAGGATGCCACATTCAACAAGGAACCCTTAGAGGGCGTTCAAGTATTAGGTACGTAACGCAATTTTGGGGAGGGGAGGTCTTGTAAAACGTTACGATGCGTTACAGGGGCAACATAACGTTTGTTAACAAAGTTGCTAAAGCAACACATATATAATATTATTATTATAGAGGTAATATTTGATTGTTTGTTTGTATTGAATAGACTCCGAAACTACTGGACAGATTTGAAAAAATCTTTTATCGTTGTGAAGCTACACTAACCCGGGTGACATAGGCTATTTTTTATCCCTGTATTCTCACAGGAACGGGAACTTCGCGGGTAAAACTGCGAGGCGTCCGCTAGTCATTAATACATTTGTCAATGGTTGCCCAGCAACTTTGTTATTAAACATTTTACATCCATCTATCCATCAATGGAAATACAAAATGGAAATAATGGGATACTCCTTCGGCTGCGGCACACCATTTGTGGAACACTAATCCAAAGATTATACACAAAAGATAGGTACGCCACTGCGCACGCCACTGTGATAAATGGCGATGTACAGTGTTATGAGTAGGTATAGTTCTTTAATGTTTATAGATATTTTGATAATGCTAAGTGCTCCATGTATAAATACCTAATATTAACTACATGCACAAATAATACAACTAATAGATGTCCAAATTGGGCAAATCTATACCTACTAATATTATAAAGCTGAAGAGTTTGTTTGTTTGTTTAAACGCGGTAATCTCAGGTCCGAATTGAAAAATTCTTTCACTGTTAGATAGCTCATTAATTAAGGAATGCTATAGGCTATATAATATCACGCTACGACCAATAGGAGCGGAGCAGCAATGAGAAATGTTGCAAAAACGGGGAAAATTTACGCAGACGAAGTTCCGCGGGGCGGCTAGTATTAAAATATAGCAAAACCTTAGCACCCTTCACTAAATGAAATACCTATAGTTAGTACGATGGGACGAAACCCCTCGTGGGAGAGCCCGACTCGTACTTATCAGTTTATTTTAAACTAGCTGTCCCGCGCAACTTCGTATGCGTAAATTTTCCCCGTTTTTGCAACATTTTTCATTGTTGCTCCGCTCTTATTGGTCGCAGCGTGATGTTATATAGCCTAAAGCCTTCCTCTATAAATGGACTATCCAACAAAAAAAGAATTTTTCAAATCGGACCAGTAGGTTCTGAGATTAGCGTGTTTAAACAAACAAACTCTTCCGCTTTATAATATTATAGTATAGATCTACACTGCAGATTGCACTGAGATAAAGTGTTCTTTGAAAGAGATTTTAGTTAGCTACGTTTCGTAAGCCTATCAATATCTAATCTATTTTATCATTGAGCAGCTCTTTAAATTGGCCAACTATTCGATTTTGGCTCAGTTTTTACAGCACTTAATACGTGAGCAAACATGTCGATACTACTTTGGTGTTCGTGCCTATTGGGCCTTTTTATTACGGCTAATGCCAACCCTCAATACGTAGTTGCTGTAGCTACTTTGACACCACGATTGACCACCTCTGATGTAATTGGTATGGTTCAGTTTACCGAAATAGAAAATGGCGTGCAAGTTACTGGAAGCATAACTGGATTACCACCTGGAAAGTATGGCTTTCACGTGCACGTACTAGGTGACATCAGCACTTGTGACTCTGCGGGAGATCACTACAACCCTGACGATACTACTCATGGTGGACAAAACCATACAGATCGTCACGTCGGTGACCTGGGTAATGTTGAGTTTGTACCGATCCCTATTATTGGAGGTGCCAATGGAATAGCCACTGTGGATTTTGTGGATCGCTTGATCGCACTTCGTGGCCGTAACAACATTGTTGGACGCACTTTAGTTCTGCATGAGCAAGAGGACGACTTAGGTCTGGGAGGCCATGCAACGTCGCTGACCACAGGCAATGCAGGTGCGCGAGTAGCGTGTGGAGTCATCGGACTTCGGACCCCTTGGAACTCAGCTGTAACTAGCTCGCCTTCGATATTACTCTTCATCGCAGCATCAGTGTTTGTTTACCTTAGAGTTTAACCGAATAATGTTTGTTTTAATATGTAATATCTACGTAAAGTTTTTTGTAAGTTTGTAATAATTTAAATTATTAAATGCAATATTTAGAAATAACGTAAGTGGTTTGCTTCATACAATGAGTTATAGTGTGTAAAAGGTAGTTACGAGGTCATTCCAAAAGTTTTGAGATACTCAAAACTGGTACATTTTATTTTTAGGGTTCCGTATCTCAAAGGAAAAAACGGTACCCTTATAGGATCACTTTGTTGTCTGTCCGTCCGCTTATCCGTCTGTCTATCAAGACCCTTTAACTTGGGATCTCGTGAAAAGATCGGATTGAAATTAAAACCATATACTCCGATCTACAGTCCCTTGAAGTTGTAAAAAAAACAAACTTCTAAAAAAGATATATCCGTTTATGCCGCAAAAAGTGTAAATGTGCCTTGTTGCTAATTCATGCGAGAGGGGGTATTTCGTGAACTTATTTAAATTCATGATACTGCTTATCCGGCATTAACTAGTATCTAACTAGGTAAATATCTACTTCTTCTTAAGTCCGAAGATAGAATAAGTCGATTCTCAATAGTAACGGTATTGATATTAGGTACGGTATACAATCGTATTGGTAATTGATAATAAATTACACTGGCGAAACCAAATCGAACTCGTATGTAACAAATTGAGGCACTTTTTAGCTATTTCAAAGTAAAACTTAATGCTATACACATACATTCCTTAGACGGGTAGTATATCCAATTCGGACTCATTAATTATGGCCGCACCCTTAAATCATCTTGATAAAATATTATCTAAACTTCCACATTTACAATGATTCATGTTACATTTTTCAATGATTCGTAGTTGAAGTTTAATATTTTATCGTTTCAAATAAAATTACAAATCAGTTCAAAGATAACGAACATTAATCACTGTAAAATATTGCCGATACATACACAATTCAATTAAACAGGGTGATTCTTAATATACCAATAACCTCCCGCTAGTGGCTTCTTTACAGAACACAAAATAACTTAGTAATATCATTTTTGGAAAATATTTAATAAATGAACTTACTCACCTACCACTTGTTTTTGGAGTTACGACAAACTATTTTACTGGAGTAAAAGCATTGTATATTGTGAGGATTAGGCCCTCAACCTGACAAAGAAACATCAATTTAACTCCAGGGTCTCTCAGATGTGTGGTAAAAGGGTGTGTCACAAAAGTAGGGTTAATTCGTTTTTTTTTTTCAAATCATATTACGAAGTTATTTGGTGTAATGTAGAAGCCAAGAGCGGAAAGTTATTAGTATATTAAAAATCATTCTGTATATTACTGAAAGAACAATTCTTTAATGGAGATTTAAATTATGAAATCTAACACCCTGTATACACTCGAACCGTCGCCGTCGCTCGAAACCGGCTCTGCACGAATCGAGCAAACAATACCTACAGCGAATCACGATATTTAGTTTCCCGGTTAATTAACAGTATACCCTCCGATTTTTAAAAAACAATCACACCAAAAAACGTCACGTGTAAACTCAAGTCCTACTTTCTTCTAAACACGGAATGATAATTTATTACTTGGAAACCTGTTTATCAGTTCCCATACATAGATTATTTATTTTTAATTACTTTGTACTACGAATTAGTTGTAGGTATTGATTGTGTTTTCGACGTAGATTAAATATAGCATTAAGTACACCTCGTCGTTTATGAATGCTACAATAAGTATTATAATGATCTGTATTTTATATGTAAATTAAAAATAAATATATAAAAAAATAGATGTTTGGTACGGAGGTGGATTGAGGAATGTTAGAGTCAGGTGAATTGCCATTCACAGATCTAAAGCGTCTGCAAAAGCAAGTACTTAAGTAACAATTGGTTTCACAGAATAGGAAGTAGGTGTCTCAACCTCATTTTTGTTTGAAAAGATAAAAGTATGACTATACAGATACATATCTACATGTTATCTCTACATACTCGTTGATCGTATGAAGAATGCCGGAGATACCTATAGAATTGGTAGCCGAGACTGAGTGCAGATGTAGAATCAATTTTTAAGTAGATATCGAAAAACTTATAAGTAAATATCGAATCATAATACCAGATCGGCGGCGTGACAAATCTCGTGTTATTTTTTATCTGCACTGTAGATTGTTTTGAGTGTGTTCTTAGATAAAGGTTATAGTTTTCTTGCGTTTTATAAGTCTATCATAACTTATCTATTTTATCACGATCACCACTTTAAATAATATATAAGATTTTAGCTCAGTTTTCACCGTGCTTAATACTTGGGCTAACATGTCGGGGATACTGTGGTATTCGTGCTTATTGGGCTTGTTTATTACGGCTAATGCCAACCCTCTATTCGTAGTTGCTGTAGTTACATTGACACCACGAGCGCCCGGCCCAGATATAGTTGGTATGGTTCAGTTTACCGAAACAGAAAATGGCGTGCATGTTACTGGAAGCATAACTGGATTACCACCTGGAAAGTATGGCTTTCATGTGCACGAATTAGGTGACATTAGCACTTGTGACGCTTCGGGAGCTCATTTCAACCCTGACGATACTATTCATGGTGGCCAAGACCATACAGATCGTCACGTCGGTGACTTGGGGAATATTGACTTCGTAACGGTCTCTAGTAATGGAGGTGATAGCGGAGTAGCCACTGTGGATTTAGTGGATCGCTTGATCGCACTTCGTGGTCGTAACAACATTGTTGGACGCACTTTAGTTCTGCATGAGCAAGAGGATGACTTGGGTCTGGGAGGCCATGAAACGTCGCTGACTACAGGCAATGCTGGGGCGCGAGTAGCGTGTGGAGTCATCGGACTACAGACCGCTTACGGGCTTACGAAAATCAGCCGTAACTAGCTCACTTTCATTATTACTCTTTATCGCAGCATTAGTATTTGTTTACCTTAGAGTTCAACTATGAATATATATACTTGAAGTAATTATTTTATTGTTTGTAAATTTTTAAATTATTAAATGAAATATTTAGAAATAATGTAAGTGGTTTTCTTCATACAATGAGTTAAAGTTTGTAATTTTAGATATATATGGTTGGACACTGTTAGTCATCATCAAACTCATTCACAATGATGTGATCTACAGGATGCCCTAGCCCGATCCTTCAGGGGATCCCCGTGAACATGAGTATCCCATGATTATCAGAACCTCTTTAAATAAAGTAAGTATAAAGATATATTATCACACTGAGTCCGATTTATACTAAATAACACGTAATTCAACATCAACGCGCTGAGTCGTGGAAGTCATGTTGCTAATATTGGTATGTAGGGTGAGATTCAGCTATAGGTGACAGATTAATTCTACATAGGTAGGTACTCATAACAGAAATTATGTATTGCTTAGTAGATAACCACTTAACTAGGTACATAATGTATAAGTTATTGAATGGTTCTTAGACCTGACACCTAGCTCTACAGATTCTGGCTTCGCTTATATTTTTTAGGATTCGTGTAATGTGTCCATAGGCGGATTCAGGAGATGGGGGGCACGGGGTCTCATGCCCCCTCCGGTTATTTTGTGTACCGATTTTCTTGTATTATATTGAATTTCTTTGGCAATTTGCTCCTTGTGCCTTCACAAGGAGCAAATTGAACGATTTTTTTTGGGTCAATCATCTGCCCGTTGTGCTTGCAACTTACCTTAGCCGGTGTTGGGCGAAACTAAACGCAACCCCGCTACCCCACTCTTTCGTAAGCATGTTTTATTTGACACTATTTGCCTCTCGTGCCCCCCAAGAAGAGAAGAAGAAGAATATCCTGGATCCACCCATGAATGTGTCAGTTACCTGTTTGTTATCTTGCCAGTACTTTGCTAACTCATGTGCCGGCGGGAACTTGCAACAAGAGATCTCGAGAGTGACTTCCATGCATCCGTGCCACAGATAGTTATAGTCTTGCATGCCACCTGAAATTTTACCGTGATTATTTTCATGTTATGGTGTGGAACAGTTTAAGAAATAAGTAAGTTGTACCTTTAACTAATATATTTGATTTGATAACTATGACTAACTATTTTACTAAACGTCGGGTTTCTGGTGATTTGGAAATCTGCACCACAGGTGGGAGGGGTTAATTAATTTACGACAGCCTCTGTGGCGCGGTGGGAGTGTATCCGACTGCTACGCAAGAGGTCGTGGGTTCGATCCCCACCCAGGATAAAACTTTGTGTGATGAGCACGATGGTTTATTCTGTGTCTGGGTGTTATTTATCTATAATATGTATGTACGAGTATTTAGAAATATTTAAGTATGTTTATCAGTTGTCTGGTTTCCATAGTACAAGCTCTGCTTAGTTTGGGATCAGATAGCGTTGTGTGGGTTGTCCCAAGATATTATTATAAGATATTATTATTAATTTATCAGGAAAAAAAAAGAGGCAAGGACTCTCTCTGTTTTGCCCTGATAGACACACGGGTCCTTATTCACAATCTTTATTCTATGTCCATGACAAGCCCGTGCGAACTGGCGCATGTGCGTTGCGCTCAAATATGTCCGCCGCACATGCGCTTTTACGCATTTCTAAGCGCAGCTCTCCATATAATGATAAATGGAGAGCTGCGCTTGATAAATGACAAGATTTTTTAAATTCGCACGGGCTTTTACGGAGACGGAAAAATAGGACGTGAATAAAAACCCAGGTAGCACCTGCCTCATTATTTATGTAGTAGAAGAAAACAAAACAAAAATGTCAAGGGCAATTTCTTTTAGCATTTTTTCTTTTGGTCATCGTATTAATGTAGAAAAGAAGATATAAAACCGACAGCGACAAAGAAATGCTCAGCGTCGTAAGTTAGGTCAATTTTATCAGGTTTCAACCTACTATCATCTTACCTGTAAGGGGATACCAAGCGGCTCCGTTCGTGATGCCTTGCTCGAACCTGGGCGAACCGGACTTGCAAGATACTCCGCGGGACATCTTGGCGTGATTGTTGGAGTACACCAGCGACAGGTGACGGAAGACATCGTCATCCGGGGCGATTGATGGCGTGTGCGCGTAGCTTTGGAACACTGCATTTAGCGGACATGTTGGAGAAATAATAACATTATTAAATAGCATTACTTTTGTACCTATTGAACATACATATAGGTAAACCTAAAAATATGGGTCGTACATCCAAGTCATCTTTGTGTGTTTACAACGGCAGTGTAAATAAATAAAAATTTTTTTTTTTTTTTTTAAATGGGTAGATTTCGAAACCACTACCTTTCGATTGACAGTCCGAAGCCTTAACCCGTAGGCTACAACTTTGAGGGCCATGTGATACGATTTGGAAATTATTCTGGCCTGTTGGTTTAGTGATTAGTGGCCCTGACTGCTAATCCGGAGGTCGTGGGTCCGATCCCCACCCAGGATAAAACTGTGTGTGATGGCCACAATGGTTTATCCTGTGTCTGGGTGTAATTTATCTATGCCTAATGTATATGTGTTTAGAAATATAATAGTACGTTTAGTTGTCTGTTTGTCATAATACAAGCTTTGCTTAGTTTGGGATCAGATGACGTTGTATGAGTTGTCCCAAGATATTATAATAAGATATTATTTATTTACATATAGGGAAGTCCATGCCTCCAGGGTAGGTTTCACCTTAAGCGTAGTAGATTAAGTTAAAGTTGGCAAAAAAAACTATAACTTGAAGCTGAAATAATAAAAGTGTTTCTGTGTAAGGGTACTGAAGTAATGGATACGTCACCGGAACACCAAACTGAAGATCTGCATATTCCTGGTTTGCGTGAAAATAAAGATAATATTTGTGCTAAATAGTAGGTACAAATGACACTAATGTTCCTGATAATCATCTTATCTATCACGAAATCATAAAAATAGCACAGTTATCATGAGGACTTAGAGGCCTCACAGACTACACACTTTTTAATGATGATAGTGTGACCGGTTTGGGTTTTATACCAAATATCGGCCGGTACCAAATTCGAGTAACGTGCGCAATTCAATACATGCTCATACTAACCAACAGTCAGACAAAAAAAACAACTCTCGCAGTAGGGTACAAACCTTTACAAACATACAAGTCACGTACACACCAATCTTACAGGAAGCATTTACAAAATCGACAATAGAACATGATTAGTGTTGCCCAAATTCAGTCTTGGTCTTGCAGTCTTGGTCTTGTTCTTGCGTTTTTGCAAGACCAAGACCAAGAACAAGACCGCGTATTTTTAGCAAGACCAAGACCAAGACTGACCGTGCAAGACTTGAGCAAGAACAAGACATAGCCTGCAAGACTCTTGCGTCTTGCAGCTAGGACTTAGCGCTATTTCACTGAGTAGTTAGGTGTAACAGTTCGGTGTATAGGTAGGTACGCTTAGGAATTCTATGAGACGCAAAAAACTGTATCAAAGAATATGAAAAACTGGACCTATGCGCATTACGACTAATACCATAAACATAGCGAATAAAAAAATATCTATTAAAATCAAACTGAGTGCATGCATAGTTATGTTTTAACCATCGGCACTTTGATAATGCGGCATCAAAGGTTTTGTACTTACTTCTCAAAGAAATTTGCCGCTTTTCGGAAGTACATGGTTATGATACACGCGCCGGCGGCTTCTTTTGAAATCTAAAACAATCGTTGCCGCCACGCCGAAATCATAACATTTGACACTATTTGATTGCCGCCATAGGGCGAAGGTATACTCATGCAAAATAATTTCCTAGTAGAGTACCTACAGGTGTTCCAAAGAATAAATAAGTTTCAGAGTGCTTAGAATGAAAATGAATACATTATACTGATCACGCAAGTAGTATTATGATTAGGATAAAATGGTAAGGATAGGTAGTAGATGTCATATTAATTCATTCTAGTAAGTATATATTATAATATTGATTACTTATATGGTTTTAAACTAATTACTTAGGTACTATTATTGTACATTTAGTCATTATATTTCTTAAGTTTTTACAAGAAAAAATAGCAAAAAAGTGTTCAAATATCACCCGTTTAATAAATATTGTAGCCACTTTTAAATATACTTGAAACGTGTAAAAAAATTCTACAAAACTAATAAAATAATATAAAAAGCGTAGGTACTTACCTACTAATAAAATAAAAAGCCTGCGATAAGAGTTTTGTATTACTTACCAGCCCGAATATCTCTGAGAGAGATGATGAGAGTAAGTATTTACTAGCTGTGCCCGCGACTTCGTCCACGAGGAATAGTAACTTTGGAGGTATAGTGACGTTCAGGACTTATTTATTTATTTTAAAACTTCTGTCATCAAACATACAAACGAACTCTTCAGCTTTATAATATTAGTATAGATGTACGCCAAAACATTCACTTATATGTAAAGAATAGTGATTGGCACTAATTCTATTTTATTCACGCGTCGCGTCTGTACAAGTAGGTAATATTTAGTGTGTGTTTGTACGCCGCACGCGGCATTGTTTGATTTGCGGCGGCATCCTTTTCATAGAGCCGGCACGTGGCGAGGCGGCGCGGTAAAGCAAGGAAACGTACTATAAATAAAGGAATTATTTTAATTCCAGTCATTTCCAATTGAGCTGTGCTTCGAGTCTAACTTGATAATTGTTTTTACTAATTCTCGTTGTTTTCTAAAAACGTATCACGTGTACAATTTAATATGAGTGACGAAGATTCAAATTATTCTAGTCCGAGTAACGAGAGTTTGAGTCACAGATCTAAAAGACCCAAAAGCAAATTTGAGGAGTTTTTCGAAATAATTCATGCATCCCAAACTGCCTTCTGTAAATTGTGCCAACATAAAAAGATTGAAATAAAAATGAAAAACAGAAACACTTCAGGCTTAAGGAAACATCTAATATCTTTCCACAAAAAGGAATCAGAAATATTTCTTCCTGTTAAACCAAAATTAAGTGGAGATATCACAAGCTTTTTAGTAACCGCTGGAAGTGGACAGGTAAGAATATTTTTTTAACAGTTAAAAGAATTTTAACTCCGCGTAGCTATTCATGCGATACTTTCAAAAACGCCATTAACTTACGTAAGTATTTTTGAGTTAGTGGTGTTTTCACAGTTTTCATCTAGGGGTGCGACATATTAAGTATGTAATTATCGTCTTAAATATTTTTTATAAACACCCATATTTTCAGTTAATCGGCCAGTAACAACTAAGTACTTTATTTTGGTAAATTACAGTACAGTGCAACCTTAATATAACAAATATCAATTTAACGATTTTCTCGATTTAACAACAACAAACCTCCTCCTCTTATACGCTCAAACCTAATAACACAAGATTTATTGTTTTGTTTCAGTCGGAAAACAGCAGTGACAACATCACGACAGCTACAGTTGATTGGGTGGTGAAAAAATATCTTCCCTTCTCATTTTTCGATGACGAAGCTACACAAGTATATTTTCGACGTATTTGCCCTAATATGGTGTTTCCTAAAAGGTCTACACTTAGAAGGAAAGTCAAAGAGCGATTTGAAGAGCTCCAATTGAATCTCAAGGAACGACTTCAACAATTATCATCTAAAATGTCTTTTACCATTGATGGGTGGACGTCAATTGCTGGTAGGAGTTACTACGGGGTTACTATTCATTATATAGACAACGCATGGAAGTATCAATCTGTAGTTCTTGATTTTATACCATCACGCGGTCGACATACTGGGGAAGATATTGCAACGATTTTCCATGAATGTTTATTGGAATATGGCATAATTGATAAAATACAAGGTATCACGGTCGACAACGCAACTGCAAATACCAAATTCATGTATGAACTGGGCAAACAGCTGCCGCCACACTTTGATTCAGACAATCAACATTTCCGGTGCTTTGCTCACATTTTAAACCTTGGTGTACAAGATTTATTAAAGACCTTAGCATTACACTGTGAGTCTGACACTAACGCGCAAGATCAGCAGTACGAAGACTATGCAGACGAAACTGAGGATGAGGAAGATGAAGAATCTGCACCAAATATTGCTGACTCGCGTACATCTGTAACAAAGTTACGCAGTATTTCCAGTAAAATAAAAAGAAGTGAGATAGTGAAGAAGAAGTTTCAGTCTGCTTGTGAAGCAGCTGGCGTGCCATCAAATCTAAATGCCATTCTTGACTGTCCAACGAGATGGAATTCCACACATGATATGATTGGATTTGGTTTAAAAGTGAGAGCGGGCATTGACATATTGTGCAGTTCTGTCACCGAATTAAATGATTTTCAAATCACAGCTAATGAATGGCAGGTACTCGAAAAATTACATAAATTTCTAATAAACTTTAAACTTTTAAGTACAAAACTTGGTGGAGACAAATATGTTACATTACCGCTAGTCATTGTATCATTCAATCTCTTGCTAGATAAAATTGAATCCATGGTAAAACAGTTAGATGAGAAACCTAATCGATCTGAAGTGGATGAAAGGCTCATTCTAGCTTTCCAAGCAGCTCGAGACAAAATGCTTAAACATTACAAGAAGAGCAACTGGATTTATTGTACTTCTTTAATTTTAGACCCAAGGCATAAGGCTCAGACTTTTGACCTGACAATGTGGGGGAAGCAACTTAAAACAGAAAGTCTGCGCAAGTTCAATGAACTTTATGAAGAATATAAAAGTCTACACTCACTGAACAAATCTCTGGAATTACCAGAAAAAGAAAATAAAGTATGTGATGAAGATGAAGACGTAATAGACTTTGATAAACTCTATGAATGTCCCTCGACGTCATCTGGATCTTGTCTTCAAGGCTTAGTGATAGACGAGTTGGAGGAGTACCTGAGAAAACCAAGAACTGCCAGCTCGGAAGACATTTTAGATTGGTGGAGGACGCATGAGACAGAGTATCCGATTTTATCGAAAATGGCCCGTGATTTTCTCTCAATACCTGCAACTTCAGTACCTGCTGAGAGGTTATTTTCTAAAGCATCATTAGTAATTAGAAAACATAGAAATAGGTTAAGTGATGAGTCAGCCAGATGGTTACTTTGTATTAATTCTTGGTCAAAAAAAATTATATAAAGTATCATAACCTAATGATAAAGCTGTTGATTTGTGTTGTATTTTATTTTTTATTCAAATAAATGATAAATCGTAAACTCTTTTATTAAATTTCTTATAAGTTGAGGGTTCAATCTCTTTCTAGACAGATAAGTATTGTTCTTTAAAATACAGTCAAGTTATTGTAATTAATTTGTTTTTTTACATGTTTTAGCAAATGTAAGCTTATAAATCATAAATGTTTATTAAGAAACAGTTACTTCCATGGAAAACGACATATAGGTCAGTTGATTTTTCGAATTTCTTATCAAATCTTCAGTTACTTATTAATCTGCTTGATCTTTACTATGGCTATGTTAATTCAAGCTCACAATGTTCCAATTCTAATACGTTTTTCTAAGATTTAAAGTAAACTTTAATAAATAGTAATAGACTAATAGGTAATTGCAAGACTTGCAAGACTCTTGCTGCAAGACCAAGACCAAGACCAAGACTGGGAGCGCAAGACCAAGACCAAGACCAAGACCAGGTGTATTGGCGCAAGACCAAGACCAAGACTGGCTAAGTCTCGTCTTGTTCTTGCATTTGGGCAACACTAAACATGATTACAAAGTAATAAAAGTGAGTGTTATTGATAGTTACTGGCACTTGGAGTATTGTCGTATGGGTACGAGGCCACAAGTGCACCGCCGTGCAATGAGCCGGAGAGCACGAATTGAATTTTACTGATCCATTCCTTGACGGCTTCTGTCTCAGGTTGCGGCTGTTTCGTGTTTGCCTTGAAGAAGTCGGGGAAGTTGCGGTTCAAATCGTACCTCCGGGCGTTGTGTCTGTAAATAAGTAGATTAAACAAAAGTGAATAATGGTAATAGGTACTATAACATTTTTTTATGCCTACCATTCGATTTCAAACTAGGCAGAGCCTGCTGTAGATACTATGGCAACCCGATAACTGATAAACATACTCTTGGTTAAGATAGCGCATTCATAAATAGATTCGCCCTACCAACTGAATAGAATAAATTTAAGAATCCCTACTAGGTCAGTTAGAAAACAGACCAACAGGACTCTTAAATTTATTCTAGTAAGTAGATAGCCACTGCATGTGCCTCGAAGCTATACTAACTATCAAAATGGTTCGTTCTATAAAAGATACGCAAATTACATAAACGAATTATAGGACTTCCCTGAATTAGATGTATTTAAGGGGGCATTACACTGAGAGAATTATTTATTTAGCGCTACGTACACAGCGAAACGATCGCCGGTCTCGCTCTTCCGCACCCAACCTTTACTTCACAGTGCGCAGGAGTGCAGGTCAAAATAAAGTAGAATATTCGTTCGTACATATGTTAGATTAGGAACGCCATGACAATGACAATACAAAAATGCTCGTTTTTGCATTTTTGTTCTAATATTTAGGTTCTCTACATATATACATTTTTGAAAGAGCCGAGCCCTGTTTCGCTTAATCTACCCTTAACTCAGAGCCTGCTTACTTCCAGCGTGTTTTGACTCTTCAATGGTTTGAATCGGTTCTTTGACTGTTTTTATTGTTTTCTTGACTTTTTCTTTTTTTGTAAAATTCTTTTATATGTTCAAAACCAATTATGAAATACGAAAATGTGAAACTTTTAAATGGTTCTTAGCTAACTAAAATATTTTTATCTAGTTTTTATGAAACTGTTTGTTTTCTGAATAAAACAAAAAAAAATACTTATTTCATCAGACAAAGATTTATTCTGGGAGGAAATCGAACCTACCACCTCTGCCTTAGTAGTTGTGGTCACTCACTAACCACTAGACCAACAGGTGAGTCAAAAGTCAAATTAATAAAGTATTATGTATTCTGTGACATGACATCCCTATTACTCGTATGTAGATAATGCTGTCGTCCATAGGACACGGAAATATCAACCGTTCCAATGTAACGCCTATACAAGTTACGAAATGTTATTTTAACATTACATTATTACATTGAACTTTTCGATCCAGTAAATATTTAGGTTACATACAATGTCACACTTTTGTGTACATCATTTTTCATCCGCATCACTTTGAATTTTGCTATTGTTATTATAGTTTAGCAATGACATCAATAGCAATAAAAATAATAGGCTTTTCAGAAACCGAATGTTAACTAAACTATAAAGTATTGCAATACCCACTATTGTATTATGAGTGTGTCGTGATTATAGTAGATACAGTCGGAAAAAATGAGGGCCATCACCCTAAGGTTGAAGTTCATTTGAACTTCATAAAACAATAAGGTTGATTTTCCCTTGAAATCATATACTGACAGATGCCTACACAATCTTAACGTCATTTAGGTTACACAGGAAGTTTTGTCAAAACTGATAGACCACTTTCTTGGTCGACTGTACCTACTCACATATTACATTAGGAAATATTTTCCTAACACTCTCTATGGAAACTGTTATGGTATTTATAGGCACAGAATAGATAGGTTACAGAGGCGAAGGGTTAATTTTTTTCTGAAGTAACCCAAATATATATCTCGATCCCGATACAAAATATATATCTTGCTGGACATGATTTTTGTATTATGATACTAAGTAACTACAATCCAAAGGGAAACCGAAAGTAATGGTGTTCTCAAGACCCTTCGCAACTGGTAGGTTAATCACAACTTAGTAGATAGGAACTAAATATTACCTAATATATATCTACGCAATAGATACCTTGTAGGTAGGTACCTACTTTCTATAGATAGGTAGTTTACCCTAGTTTGTGTCCAAACCATTCAACCCATATGAAAATCGTAATTTAAAAGAGAAATTTCTAAGGTCAACCAATACGTATTTAGGTGACATTTTTTACTATTTCTGAAAAGAGGCTGAAATATAAGTAATGTGTTGACGTTAATGAAGTGTCCTCGTACCTGCCGTATGTAGTGTCACATTGGCCTTCCTTTGAAATAGCGAAACCATCTGGGTTCATGGACGGCATTAGATGAATTCTAGTGTTGTCCAGCAACCATTTGATGTACGAATCAGTGTCGTATGATGTCACTAAATGCTGTAAATAAATGTCAAGTCATAAAAAGTTATAGTATTTTTTATAGGCTTTTCTTGCCAATTACTTTATTAATACAGTAATTGCATTTTTTAAAGATTTTAAGTCCAGACTCAGGAATCGAACCCGAGACTTCCGTATGCCAAACCGGGGCCGGAATCGAACGACTATGTTACTAGACCTCAAATATCATAAAAAAGTTGTCAATTGTTTTTAGCTAAAATTATCATGGAACTACTTAGAGTCAAAACATCATACCTAATGTTTGATGGTCTAGCAGAATTTAGAAATGATACATATATTTTGTACTAAATTCATAATGCGATATGCATGTAGAGCTAGAGAAAAGAACTTGTCAATAAAAACTCATATCTCTTTTCAATTGCAATTCTTTTCAAACTTGATTATCAAAGAGAGAACAGATTAAGTTTACTTTATAATATTGATTTCCTAGTACAGATACTACAGCAGTCAGAACAACACGAATTTCCACACTCATAGAGGGAACTCGTTTGATCACTTCAGATAAAATCTCAGGTGTCCAGTGTTCGACTTTACTTTCTACAGGTTACAGGTTTGCTACCCGTACTTTGTACGCACAGGTGCATAAATAACAGTTATACTGCTTAGGAAATGTTCTAAGGAAATGGCGGTTAACCACCGGTTGTAGCCACTAAGTAACTAACTTGAATGAGTTGCAGGAGCAGTTCTCGACCGACGGCTTCGTTTCCGTGAATGTTCGCCACATACTTGACGTCTGGTTTACCGATCATGTGCTCATATGGAGATGCTGATACCACCATCACCCAGAGATCTCGACCTGAATATGAAATTTAACATCTTTAACCGTCCTTATTACACTTAAGAATAAATTGCGAGTTGCAAAAAAAAACACTTGTCAATTAGGTACATACCTACTAACCTAACCTTATTATAGTATCTAACATATAAATAATATATAATGTAGTAGGTAATAAGGTTAGTAAGTTAGATAGGTACCTATTATTTATCTGCAATATTATGCATTAAATTTATTATCATAAATGCAGTGCAGTGGTAACAAAATACAGTCTTTACTTCCTAGGTACTATGGATTCAGAGCCTTAAGTGTCTCTGTAGTTTTCTAGTTGTTGGTAGGTGCTTAGGTACCTATGTATTAAATAAATTCTTTAATAACAGTAAATAAGTATTTTATTCAGTACAAAATAAAAACAGGTTTGGTTATTTTTAACCGATCATCTGCGCGATGGGGTTTATTTGAATTAACCTTTAAATGTAGTGCCTACCTAAAAATAAACAAAAAGTTATGCGTAAGATATTTTTATGCATTCAGATTCATATCTGAATGTAATACTTCATAATACTAATAATCATAATACTTTTTTTTTTGTCCTCTTCCCAATATTAATCGGTAGAGATTATGGTTCAAACATTATGTGCATACGCCAGTTTCAAGTATAATTTATTTCTAGTTTTTAATCACAAAGTCTCGTTCTTGTCCAGTTAACACGGGAGGTCAGCTCAAAGCGGCCACCTTAATTTTAAGTTAAAAAAAAACCTATTAAACGATACATTTTTCAAAATTATTTTATACTAATAGGTAGAGAATTTATTTAATTTATGTAATTTGCGATTCAAATTTCGCGTAAATTTGAATATAAGCTTATCATTTGTAAATCACAAAAACTAGTCAAAAAACCGCTTTGCCCGAGTGGTCGCCCAAAGCGGCCACGGTGGTAAGGGCAGACTGGCCACCCCAAAAAATGATTATTTATTGGTGTAATATATTCGTATTAGACAAAATAAAAATTCCAATAAAAAATTAAAAATATTATTTATTATTATTTTCAATTTTAAAATAATCACCTGTTTTATTCATAAAATCAGTCTTAAAATAGTTTAACTTAAATTTAGTATTATATTTAGATTGGAAACTTCTAATAAACTAATAGGCACTTTGAATCATAATTAGTTTTTGTTACTATTTAACATTTTAATTAATCAACAGTCAGTTATCTTACTTAATTACAACAGTCTTTAAATCAGTCTTAAGAGAAAAACTAAAAGCTCTAGCAGGTCAAAAAACCGATAAACTTGGGGTCTATTGAAGCCCCGGGCTCTGGCGATTGATGTGGGTTCTGGTCGTCTCAAGGTCAAATTAGGATGACGCGTGATAAATCCTTTATAAAAATCGTGCCCGGCGGTTTCATTTTTAAAAGGATGTGAAATGTGATTTGCTTCAGCATATTGAAACGCAAGCTGCAGGAAATCTTCCTTCGTAAGCCCAAAAAAGAGGTTGTCCATGTGAAACATGTACTCCAGGAGTTCTTCTTCTTGCTCTGGAGTAAACACTGTAGTAAATCTACCAAGTTTCTTTACGGCAGATCCTGTTTGCAAGTGTCGTCTGAGAGTTGTACGAGGGATACAGTATTTTGCTGCGATAAATTTGACCGATCCGCGCTTTTCATTTATATCTTTAATTGCTCGGGCCATCGTAGCTTCATCCCAAGATGCCTGGGTAGTTTTTCTTTTGTAATTGTTGACCATCTAAACAAAATAATATAGCATTATCTATCAAACCGTAATACTTTAATAAGGGCAAAGCTGGCCGGTTTGCCCGGGCCGCTTTGCCTTTATCGTCCATTTTGTTATAAAAATTAACTACTCCCACATTATTTATTAAATTTTAAAGCCAATCCGAAAGAAACAAAGCCAAATAGATAAGTAACAATACACGTCTAATGCAAGCATTTAAAATGAAAGAGGTATGCCCAAAACAGGTTAAACTTACCTTGTGTTATTTTAACAAAACGCGCGAAAACGTATCTTTCGTCACTGGAGCCGCGTGCCCGCTCCCACCGCTACCGAACGACTGACCGGCGCGGGGCGGGAGGTTTGTTATGCGTGCAGAATGGCAACGTCCCGCTATCATTTCAAATAACCGAAAAATAAATCGTGGCCGCTTTGCCTTCTATGGCCGCCTTGAGCTGACTTCCCTATTTCAAGTATATATAACACTGTTTTACACTTTAAACGCGGTGCTGTAAAAATAGCGACATGTCAATTTGCCGCCATTTTTACAACTCTGCATAATACTTATTTAAAGTGTAAGCCAGGAACAGATAGACATGACCTAGTTCCTCCCGGGTGAAAACTTGTAAAATGCTTCAGAGAGTTGTATTATGAAGCTCCGTGAACGTCAGGTGCGGTTCTGTTGCTGGGTTAAGCAGTGGTAGCCTTCAACGCACGTTACGCAAAAAAGATCTTCAATTAATTGATTTGCTAATTTTTTAAGTGAAAACTTTTAGCGGCGTTGTGCACTTTTTGGAATGGGTAAAATATGTTAAACTCGCGTCAGGACATGTGACCTAATCGAAATTTCGTGAGACGGAGGGAGAGCAATGAAAAACTGCTACAATATCATTAGAAAAAATTGTAAGCGTAATGGTTAATATGACCTTGGAAGTAATAAAAAAAGTCAGCTGGCAATATGCCTAGGGAAAACTTGTCAATTGGTGCATTTAAATAGGTGCTAGTTAATACTTACGCTACACCCTTCAGAGCATCAGCTAACTATCTTTCCAACTGACATATTTATTTATTGACAATATCGTATAAAATATAATCTTGAAATTACGTTCCTGTCCTCGGTCTATAGCGCGGAAGAGTTAACCAGGAAAATATTAAGACATACACTGGTTGATTCTGAAGTATCATGTAAGACCGACGCAGTGAACGCTTGGAAAATGGCTTGTCCGAACATTGAGCTTCCGGCTAACCTGTTCTCTCAGAGGCAATGGGACGGGCCGCTCTGCAGCATAGTAAGAGAAAGGTTATATAATACAGCTTCCAATGTTGCAGAGCGTGCACGTTTGTTGGCTGTGGAAGAGTGGGAGTCGGGCCTTTGGGTTCAGGCGCTCCCGTCACCTAACATAGGCACTATGTTGGATGACACAACCTTCCGTATTGCGACTTGCCTACGACTAGGTGCGCCGTGTATTTCTCCGCATCGGTGCCACTGTGGTGAAGCTGTCGACAGTCTCGGACACCATGGCCTTTCATGCGGTAGGAGCGCAGGCCGCATCTCGCGACACGCCAACCTCAACGACATAATCCGCCGGGCTCTTGTCACCGCCGGTGTACCAGCCATACGGGAACCCGTGGGGCTGGTGCGTGGCGATGGGAAGAGACAGGATGGTATGTCGTTGTTACCTTGGAAGATGGGTCGGCCCTTGGTGTGGGACGCAACCTGCGTTGACACCCTTGCGCCGTCACACCTTTCAGGCACAGCGGGATGTGCCGGCGCTGCTGCCGCATCGGCGGAGGCTACCAAACGGCGCAGATACAATAATCTTGTCGGAGATTATGTTTTTGAGCCGTTTGGAGTCGAAACGCTAGGGTCATGGGGCCCGAGTGCACGATCTTTTTATAAAATTTTAAGTAAACGTCGATCAGGCGACGCTTCACGTGACCAGAAGGCTGGCCTGTACTTCGCTCAGCGAATCAGCATTGCTATACAACGCGGCAATGCTGCCAGCCTTCTGGGCACGGTGCCGGTCGATAGCGATGCGGAGGAATTCTATGACGCCTGCTTGTTTTAATTTTATTTTATGTAGTAATTTGTACATAGGTAGTGTAATTATTATTATTATTATGTTTATAATTTAGAGTAGCTATAATAAGGACCCTGATTTTTAAATATTAATAAAGTTGAAATTACTGGAAATATAAAAAATCCCTTTCATGTTCGTGTTATCCACCACCAGCTGACGTATTATCCACCACTTTTTGGCTGACTTTATTTTTATCGCGGGCTTTGAGCGCAGCGACCGAATCAATAAATTCCGTAACGAAAAAACGTTTTTTTATATAAAAAAAAAGATGTTTTTTAGTTAATAAAAAATGCTATGCAGTAGCTTAACCCCGGCAGTTCCCAAGTGCCACACATTTTTTGTTTTAAATATTGGGTAAACTATATTTTAATAGATTTTGAAAAGGGAGGAAAGGAAATGAGTAGGTAATTTTTTTTTGCGTGACGTGTGCTGGCGGCTACCACTGCTTAACCCATTCATCGAATCACACCTGACGTTCACGGAGCTGCATGATACAACTCTCTGAAGCATTTAACAAGTTATTGCCCGAGACGTAATGACTGACGAAATTTGTACGTGGTTAGGGGTCTATTAGTATCTATCCTAAAATGAAAGCTTTGAACTTAGAAAGAATGTTGGGATATATACTTTCAGTGAGTATTTACTTGGTATTTACATACTCTAGCTAGAGCGTCTCCGTGTTGTTCCAATGTTCAATGTTCGATGTTTGTCAACAATGTTTTAGATAATAATACAAGTAGATACCCATTCAATTGGTATTGTATTGTTTAAAATAGGGCTTTCCAATCAACATTAAAACAACTGAAGGTTGATTTTAAATGAATCAAACGCCGAGATGCGATGTGATGACGAAAATGTGTTCAATTTGTTCGTTTTCCGGTTTGCGTTATGTTTTTTTACCTAGGTATAGGTTATTCTGATGTCATCGTGTAAACTGCATTTTGTAAAGTTTCTACAAAAGTCGTTCAGAGGTTTTTGAAAAGAGCATATGACTAAAAAAATCGGATTTATAATAATTATATACGCCTTAATAGGTAGGTAGGATCTTTCTTACCTTGTACAGACTTTCCGATGGAATACAACGCCGTGAGTGCTGGATATTTGGCAGAGACGGCTCGCAGGTATCTGGTCATCTGATCGTGATCATGGTAACGGAATTCCAGCTCTGGCCCGTTTTCTCTGGACTCTACTTCACCTAGATTCGTAGATAGTTCCTCTGTTGCTATAACAAATAAATTCGATAAAGGAATTTAAACTATGTTACATAATACACTATGTTTTCTGTGTGTGTGTAGCTAGAGGGGTAACGCCAGTACCTTGATGTTGACGTAAATACCAGTCAATAACATTGTCAGTTGCATTATTTAATAAAATTCAATGGCTAAGGCCTCGGTCTTGCAATCGTAAGGTCGTGGGTTCGCTTCCTTCCCATTATACTACCGACGTGAACCCACAAGCCATAGAGCTTAGCTGGAGGGGTTAATATGATTGCTAGTAATGTGCGACTACAATCACACATTGCTAGTTATCTTTAAAAAAAAAGAATAGTATGGGCTCTATCTACTTACAAGCCGTATTTCTAAATATATTAAAGGTGTATGTACCTGTATTAAAGCTCGGACTAGAGAGCGACTGCGCCTGCACCGCAACCAGAAAGGTCAACAAAAGGAAAACGCGAGATATACTCGCTTTCGTAGCACCAGCCATCTGTAAATAATAAACACATGTTTTGAATACAAATTAATATTCTCACATAAAGTTGATGAGTTGTATTTAAACTTTTAATGTAATCTTGCTACTATCTTATCCTGAAACGAAAGTTTGTCACCTTTCCAAATCTTAAATTTTATTCATTTACCGCAACGTGACTCATTTTTAGATACGTCCAAAAAGTTTGAATCCATACGCAATTTCAGTGCTGAATAGATTAAATTAATATTGCTAATGCTTTTGGTTTTTAGAACTTTTCGTTTGAAACTTTGTTTTTTGGTTAATTAGCGTAGGCCGGAATTTATTAGTAGATACGTACGTGTTATAGTTAACGTAAGCGTGATCTTAAATATTTTAGAAATACCTAATTATTTTATTAGTATAAGTATTTACTTAATGGTATAGTAGATACCTACCTAAGTTGGTTTAGTTAGTTGTAGGTTTTATATACCTAGCTGTTGTGACTTCGGCCGTGTAGAAATTTTAAAAACAATTTTATTCCACGGAAACCATACATTTTCCTAAATAAGAAGTAGCCTATTTGCTAATCTATCTCTATGCCAAATTTCATCCAGAACCGTTTAGTCTTTCTTGAGTACGTACCATCCATAGCTAAACCAAACTTTCGCATTGTAGCAATAACTAGCTGACCCGCGCAACTTCGTCTGCGTAAATTTTCCGCATTTTTGCAACATTTCTTATTGCTGCTCCGCTCTTATTTCTCCACTATTTAATGGATGTTATTTTACACATAAACCTTCCTCTTCAATCACTATATCTATTAAAAAAAACCGCATCAAAATCCGTTGCGTAGTTTTAAAGATTTAAGCATACATAGGGATATAGGGACAGAGAAAGCGACTTTGTTCTAAACTATGTAGTGATAATAAGTTTAAATCAAGCACACGATCCGTTGATGACGCAGAACCCATTACAGTGTAAACGTAACATAATCAATCATCAAAAACAATTGCAAGTTTAGGTAAAAGTGTGATGAGCACGCATAATTTGTATTGGAACAGCTTTCTTTTTAATGTTATAACAGCAAGGTTTGGGCGCGCGCGCACCAGTTATGGACAACAACCGGTCCTCGTAGTGAAGGTCACTGGGTCAGTGGACCGAACTTACATACACCATCATTTATTTTGTGTGATACGAGTATGAGCGCCAAACGTAGGATTACCTTAAAGGTAATAGGTAGGTACTTTATGTACCTACTTAATAAAATATTTAAATGTATTAAGTAGTGTATAAGGCTTTGAATTGGTCTATCTGTAAAATGCTACCTTCTTAGCTTTTCTTTCAGCTTAATGGAAATGGCAACTTTGGAAACATAGTCCTTAATCTAATAGTAATGAATAACTATATATTTTATTCTGAGTATATTATCCTTAGTCTATTCAAATTTTAATCCTATCTTAATTAAATATTAATAATTAAGGCGAAAACCTAAACGTCTATTACACTACCCTAAATCAGGGACCTAAATCGAGGTGGCCTTGAAAATTTGTTAGAGAATTAGGGACCTAACTCTTATTACACCTCTCTTTTTAAGGGGTAAAGCGCTCTTAATAAGCGCATTAGTACTTCCCTAAGTAATTAAGGTGAAAAATATTTATAGATAGGTTTTAATTAATTATTTTAAGTTGAAATAATTGGCTTACCGATTTACAACAAAGGCGTGGTGGGTCATTTTTATATCATAAACAAAATTAACATTTGGATAACGAACTTTCGTAAATTCCCTTTAGCAACGGCGTATAGTAGGTAGTACCTCTACCTAGGTACTTATATCTTTTGACCATCGTCGTAACAATATTACCTAGATATTATTTTTATTTCATTATTTAAAGACATATGTATAAGTATTACCATATTTAATATTTTTACCATATATCTAAGTTCTAAAAGAATCTATGTACTTAATAAGATTTAAACTACGTGAGTATACTCATTCTGATAGATCCAAAACATAACATGTTTCGCAACGAAAATATGAAAATGTTTGAGAAATAACCGAAGAGCATTAGTCACGGAGATTCACGACTTTTATTTTCTAGAGATGTAAGTAGTTTGCATCCGTATAACGACTACAATGAAAACGAACGTTCAGTGGTGAGTCGTCCACTTTCTTTTATTTATTTACTCAAAGCATGACAAGTATGATTCGATAATTTCTTCGTAAAGTTAGTCACACAATGTGGAACTAAGGTCACGGATGAACTGCCTACTTAACAACTTCTTGATGTAACTCAGTTACGTAAAATCTAGGAACTATAACAATGAATATATCCGGCAATATGGATGACATTATATCAGATAATCTGCGGAACCTAATCTGCGGAATAGAAATGTAGAGTCCAGGGGCGTAGCTTACCTTTAATGGGCCTGGTGCCAAAGGCAATAATCTTACAATTGACTCTTCAGTGTGTGTCGCTGATAAGGGGGGTGTTTTTTCTACTATTGTACCTACGTTCCTGTAGAGACCCAAACCTTATATAGGTAGGTACTTATAAGAGAAAAACAAGCAAAATTGTTTGTAAGATTCGAAAAAATGACCGATTTCTAGGTTTAGGGCTATCATATACATAACAAATGCCCTTATTTTAGTGGTGCGTTACGAAATGACAGAGTCTTATATTTAACAGTGTCTTCATTGTTTGGTAGAGATATTGAGGGAACGCCCTATATGCCTAATCAAAGGTAGATTACGTAAGTACGTAGGTACTTCGGCAATAGCCAAAGTACGTAAAATAATAATGTGGCGTGTTAACTATCAAAGTAAGTAGCTGCTCTCCAGGTAGCCTGTTGTAGGCATACTTGATGTAGTGCAGTTCTTGCTTTCTCTCAACGATTTATCATGGACATAGTAGGTAATCTACCTAAATTGTTAAAGTGAAAATGTCTGTAATATATTTTTTCCTTTAATTTTTGTTCAAAATATAGCAAAGAAATATGTCTGTCAATGTTTGTGTGTTATCTTATCACGAGACAATGGCTGAACCAAATTTTTACTATCCAACTGCAAGGAAAAGTTATTTTTTCGCGAGTATCTTTTTTTTTTTAACCTTTTATCTAATGTAATATTCTTTGTGCTTACATTTGTCTTGACCGCCCATAGAGGTTATAGAACAGGACTGCGCCATAATCTCACAAAATTGACTACTCTCTAGAAAGGGACAACGCTACTTGGTGGACAATACCTGTCAAAGGCCGCACAAGTTTTTTCTCTCTTTCACACTTTGCAGTCAATTGTACTTTTTAATTGAAAGGGATGGCGCAGTTCTGGTCTATACGTCAATGTGAGATGTCAGAAACAAGGGTGTGAAATTGAAGGGGTTCCTAAATAAATAAAAAGAAAATACTAAAAAAGTGAATTAACAACCATTCTTTTTTCAATTTTCAATACTTGCCACATCGGTTACATCGTCAACCATAAAAAATAAAGATGAAATAAAAAAATAAATATTAAATATAAAATAATCCGCCTGCGCAAAAAAGATGCAAGCAAGATTCCCTACATAATGTAAAATCATGCAGTCGGAGGCATTCATGAATTTCGCTGAACTTAGTATTGTATTGTGGCTCTGACAGCATGATATTACATTATTTACTAGTTATAATTACACAGCTTTAGACAGTGTTACTCACTAGTGACACTTACCTAATAATAAATGGACTGTATTATTTTGCGATCATAGTAGTGTTTTTCCTTAAAGCCTTTATATACATAGAATACCTACTTACTACAAAGGTGATTTATTTTATGATGTAAAATTTAGTAGGTACTAGGAGAGTTAGGTAGGTAGATTCAACTGATGAACGTGAGTATTGCTATTGTAGGTAATTAATGTGGGTAATAGCATAAAAGTTATACCCTCGATAAAATATAAGTTTACCTGGAATTATGAAAAGCCCTTGTACCTGAGTAATCTCACTACTACGGTCGTGTGAGAATTCCGTACAATTAATCTATACTAATATTATAAAGTTGAAGAGTTTGTTTGTTTGTTTGAACGCGGTCCGAATTGAAAAAATATTTTCTGTTGGGTAGCAATAGGAGCGGAGCAGCAATAAAAAATGTTGCAAGAACGGGGAAAACTGACGCATAAGAAGTTGCGCGGGAGACTAGCTCTCCCGCGCAACTTCTTATGCGTCAATTTTATGAGATACAAATGTAGATATAGAGTGTTAGTGCATTTGTTTTGTTGCACACCCTTGTCCATTTTACGTATAATATCTCCTAGTTTCAGTTGAAAATCCCCATCGTAATTTAAATCGATTAGTAGAACATTATTTACCTTCTATTTAAATAAATTAATTAATTAATTACCAATTTAAACGTATTTTATGAACGTTACTTCCTTACCAATGACGTACAAATTCCTTTGAGCAAGATTCATAAGCAAGGCTTATTTCGTCATCAATAAACCCACGAATCCCATATGCAAATTATTTGCATTGAAGTCAATAAATTAATAGGTTTATTTTCCTTATTTGTACTCAGGTAGTAGAATGTATAATTATTTCGCATATTATATTATAACTAGCTGTCCCGGCGAACTTCATACTGCCGTGTTTTATTTTTAGTTGGTTTTTCTTACCTAAGAACATTCTACTAATGAAATCGGTAAAGTCGTTCTTTAGTTATGCCGTGACATAGGGATTCATCTACTTAAATAGGGTTTCAAACAGAAAGTTTCATCACAATCACAATCTAATCAATGGTTTCCGAACATACAGACAAACATTCATTTTTTTATATATATAGTCTGGATGTCGTCCGCGGCTTCGCCCGTGTAGATGATTTCTTCCCCCTTAAGGGTTAATTTTCATTTTTGATCAAAACACTGAAACATGTGTATCTTTATTTTAAACCAAAAAGTCAAATACGAAATTTCACAGATCTTATTTCAAAATTGACGGAGTTCCATACAAACTTGAAACTTTTTACCCTTTTAGGGGATGATTTCCAAGAAACGCTAACACACGTGTTTCTTTATTTTGCACCAAAAATCCAAGTGCAAAATTACACATACCTAACTTTAAAACTGTCGGAGTTTCATACTATTTTGCGACGGAGTTTTACACAAACTCGCAACCTCTAGTTTACCCCTTAGGGGTTAATTTTCCAAAAATGCTGATACGTGTTACGTTATTTTAAACGAAAACGCTAAATACAAAATTTCACTGATCTAACTTCAAAACTGACGGAGTTTCATACAAACTTGCAAACCCCATTATACTCCCTTAGGGGAGGAATTTCGAAAAACATTTCTCCCTAAAATCCTAGCAGTTTAGGCTGTGCGTTGATGAATCAGTCAGTCAGGACTAGTGATTATATATGCATAGATGAATGAAAAAAGTCGTTCTTTAGTTATGCCGTGACCAAGGGAAATGAGAATTCATTTTCAACCGACTTCAAAAAGGAGGAGGTTCTCAATTCGTCTGTATGTTTTTTTTTTTTGTATGTTTGTTCACCGATTACGCAAAGACGGCTGGACCGATTTGAAAAATTGTTTTTGTGATTGAAAGGGTGTACTTCCAAGTTGGTCCCATTGCCATCAGATCACGATCTGATAATGGGATCCTGGAGAAATCGAGGGAACTCTTAAAATATTAAAAGCACACCTACAGTGATTTAGGTATATTTCATAGTGATTCGTGCATTTACTCTTAAAAAACACCAATTGGTGAAGTGGAACTGATGATGAAGACCAAAAATTACGAGCAGACCCATTCAATATTTCACAGTTTGCGATTCAATTAAGTACTTTAATATGGTATTGAGTAGCACTTTAATCTCGATATACTACTATTATACAATGTAATAAAGCTGATAGTGAACTCCTCAACAATTAACGACCCTGCATCGGGGCAAGCAATATTTCGTAAAAGGATTTGAGCAGATGACATAAGCCTATTGTAACTTAAGTGAATTATAAACCAACCCATTAAAAAGTGAGAAATACAAAATTTTTAACAAAAAATATTACCGTCTTCAAAAATAAATACAAGGCAACTAAAAAGCAAAAAATAATATACCTAGAATAACAAAAACAAATTAAACATTTTGAAGTTGGTGCGGAATAAAACATAAAGACTACTATTTCATGGCACCAACTTCAAAATGTTTAGTTTGTTTTTGTATAAATAGATTAATTTCATTTGAAATTCATTTTTATATAATAGGGTGGATATCAGTTCTTTAATTTTCTACTTCACCCTTTATTTTTTTTCCAAAAACCTATGTTCTTCGTCAAGCTCCAATGCGTAGAAATTGGTTCAGGTATTTAGAAAATGTATCAAGCAAGATTCACTGTGTTATATTTAGGTACCTAAGTATACCTATCAGTATATTTTTGCATTTGCATATTGTTTTTTTTTTTACACAAACAGAGGGGTGTTAAAAGTTTAACGCAATTAACGTGTGTCTCTCTGTTATCTGTTAACCTGCCTGTGTGTATTTGTGTCTGTTGTTGTGGCGTCATGCGTCATAGTGATGAAACGTAGGGACGGATTTAGATGCTGATGATGTTCGTAACTCTATTTGATGAAAAAACCCGTTCAGCCATTTTGAAGATAATACCTAAACGTTATGTTCCACGAGTTCGCGGTTTTTAAATGTACATTGTTTCGTAACGAAGCTAAAAAACTTGTTTTTTTCTGGAATTATTCAAAATTATAGATAACTTACACTCGTGCCGAGCTAAGAGTACCTACCTAAATATTATACTAGCTGTCCCGCGCAACTTCGTATGCGTAAACTTTCCCGGTTTTTGCAACATTTTTTAATTGCTGTTCCGCTCCTATTGGTCGTAGCGTGATGTTATAAAAGTCATATAACCTTCCTCGATAAATGGGCTACCCAACAGAAAAATATTTTTCAGTTCGGACCAGTAATTATTGAGATTACCGCGCTCAAATAAACAAACAAACAAACTCTTCAGCTTTATAATATTAGTAGGTATAGATTCAAACTTTTAGCCGATTTCAAGGGTCGAAACTATAAAGTTTCACAAAAAAAGAGCTAAACCGTCAATAAGGCGAAGTAAAGGCTATTTATATTCTTTCCAGTTTTAAAGAATTCGGACTCGAAATTGGGACCGTTTACTTTATTTAATTATATTGGGGCGCGGGAGCGCATGTCAAGCTCATGCCTTCATAAACAACACTTTTTTACAGCTTTCCTTTTTTGGTAGCACAATAAACACCGTTGACGTAGTACTTCAACGCAAACAATAAACTTTCCTTTTCAAATGCCGATGAGTACCTACCTACATACCTACTGAACATAAACGCTTATCTACATAGTTATAAGGTAAATATGTAGTAATGAATTGCATGACCGTGCCTGTGGTTTTCAATATGTGTCATAAAATAATAACATAAATTAGAACTACATTTATTTCGGAAAAGCTACGTAAATTACAATTTAAGGGCTGCTAAGGACAATAAGCCCGTGGTACTTATTTTCAAATTAGTTATGTAGGTAACTAACGACTACTTGCTCTCATAAAAATACAACACTAACAATTAAAATATTTTGTTAATCCTTAGCTAGTAACAATACCTTATACGTGTAAGTCAATTGATAAGGAATTGTATACTGGTTCGGAGAAATAGCCTTGCAGAACTGGACTTGGACTCAATTCGGACAAAGATTTACGGTCTATATGAGTGTGTTGAAACTTAAAGTATCTAAATATAAACACAGTAATACATTTTGGATTGGCATAAGGCAAGTAAGAATATGACTTTTAAATCAAATTATTCTAGTTTATTTGGTGTAAAAATCAGACCAGAAATTGGGACAGTGTGCGACCCTCGTGTCGTATAGGTAAGTATAGTAAGTTAGTTAGTCGCCGTACTAAAACAGGGATTTCCAACTTTTTTGACCCATCTACCTTGTTTATCATGCATAAAAGGGGCTTTATGTGTTCATAACAAGAAAAAACTGGTGTAATCGCTTGATTTATAATTGGTGGATTTTCCTAAGTAGTTGTTATTCATATGCCATGGACCGAGGAAGAATACATAGTTTGTAAATGTCTGAAATAACTACTCTAAATGTATATCTGAATAATGAACTGAATAAAAACTGAATAAACTGAATAATGTATATCTGTATATCTGAAATGATATATATTATATACACTGGTAGGTATAGTGTTGTACCGAATAGTATTGTCGTAAGTCTGTCTAAAAAACTCATCACTTTTCACTTCAGGTTAATGGCATAAGCATCCTATTGAACATATATGACGTTAATTTATGTAGATATGATATCAATGTGACATAAAACACTAATTTTATATCATACTAGCAAACGCCTCGTGGTTTCACCCGCGTAGTTCCCGTTCCCGTGGGAATACAGGGATAAAAAATAACCTTTGTCACCCGGAGATAGTGTAGCTAGGTGAAATATTTTTGAAATCGGTCCAGTAGTTTTTAAGTTTATTCGTTACATACAAAAATACAAATCTTTTTTCTTTATAATATTAGTATGTATACTAAGATAAAGATTTTTACATTTACGTAATTATCTTAGTGATGTGTTCACTACGAAGCAATGCTATAAGCTATGCATTTGCATATATTTGTTGTGAAAAAAGATTCCAAGATTTTGGTGGCTAAGGTGTTTCAAAATGTCAATAATAGGTAGGCATTCATCTACTACTTATTCAAGAACGTGAGTTATCTGTCACCGAATTATTTTTGCAGAGCGGGCATTTCGCTCCTTCAACTCACAATATTTTTTTAAATGTTTAACAAAAGTAAAGACGTACTAAGTTACTTAATTGTCCTATTTTGTAACAGAAAATGAGAAAATCCTCTTCCAGAGTCGTGCCATTTAAAGGGTTTGCGAAATTTAGCAAGAGCAGCGCTATAATTCTGTTTGTGTAACCTTGGCCTACAAAAAGTCGAATTCAGCGCTAAAGCAGATTCGTACTTAAATATATCTAAAAGTGTTCATCAGCATTCTTAACTTTAACTATACTGAGTTTTAACGTTGCTTTAATATTTAGTATAAAATCTTCGCAATAAGCAGTGCTTACGGTGCTTCGTGCCACTTTGTAAACCGGACTGATTTTTTTAGAAACAAAGCCAAGGAGTTTAACACATAGTATAACGGCAGATTGGTGCTTAAAACCAGATTTAAAAAAATGTGTTTTTACTCACATTATTCTGTTCTACAGCACTGTGTGTTTTTGCCTTTATGTAATCAAATTTGGATGTGATTGATGCACAAAACAATTATCTAGTAGAATCTTTAGCCCCCTATTTAGATCAGCTTGAAATTAGGACCCACGAACACTATTTATAAGAATAAAAACTCATAGAAAACTAACTTTGGTCGACATGAGACCAAGCTATATAAAACATCTTTATAAATTACGTCTAAATCGTTATTATCACACATTTAGTGGGTTTTTACAATACCTTTCTCGTTTTAGGTAACTCGGTAAAATACCTAGGTATACAACAACGAATGACCATAGGTAGTTTATCTGCTATAGTTCAAGGCTTTTTCAACTTATTTCCTTAAACATAAAAATCAAATCATCTACCTCTGCGTTATGCATAAAATTAATAAGTAATGATTATTCTTAATATACCATTAGATAAGTAGGTATTAATATAATTGAAGGCCACTGCAATGTACTTAGGTGCCATTTAATATGTACAATATTTTATTATTCAAGTAGCTGGTGTATTGCGATCATTATCAAAATGTGAAACTTCATTGATGCACCTTGCATCGTTAATCAACAAACAATGCAGCATACTTTTTGTTATGTGAAAGTTTGAATCTAGTACCATTTGAATAGGCATGCCGAGAGACATGTTGATAAGAATAATAATACAAAAACTGGCACGCTTGTTTGTTATAAACGCATTAAAGTTTAATGTGGTGTAAAGGCCAAATTACCTATACTTAGTTGATCCGCAATGTTTGCGTGAAATTAATTACTTTGTTGGAAACTTCTTGTCTTTAAAGACGAGCTTTTAGGCTTTGTAGGTCTTTATAAGGCCATATCAGACCTTAACTGAGTTTATTCGTTTGGTAGTCTCTGCTGTGATTTAAATGGCAATTAACCCTTCCCCTTCAATGTCGACAATAGACAATTTCCCACACTTTTGCAACACAGGTACCTACCTCCCTACTTATAACAAGAAATAGAAGAATATTTTCCTCCTTGACACCAATTAAAGGTCGAAAGATTTAAAGTTAACTTAGCAAAATAAATAAAGCCTACTTTAATATACAATGTCAGAAAAGTAACTTAACTATAACTTAACAAATAAAAAATGCACTTACCTCTACTTAGTACGTCTAATCTTCTTTGTATAGCGAACAGTTACTACTGGATAACATTTAGTTTGTTTCAGTTAGCACTCGATAACTAAGAGATCGCGGAAAACTGTGCGTTTATAATGATGTCACGAATGTATGGTGTTTGCAGACGAGCGGACACCGCTCGACTGGCAACTTTGCGGTTTAGTGTTCGACGAGTCACGCTGTCATCTGCGTCATCCAACTCGGCACACAACCGGAAAGTGCTTTCTCTCACATCTACGTTTGTAAAACTGCTCTTAACTCCTAGCAATAAGGTTTATTATCATAACCGTAGCAGCTCCCGATGTTCATAACATTAGCAGAAGTTGTACTTTCCACTCTAGTGGTCACAGTATAGAAGCGAGTTTAAGAAAGACTTTAGTGTCGTGCAGTGACGTAGTCGACGTATTCCCACCTCTCGTCTCATCTGGCACTTTTCCCGCGATAGAGTTTCTCGGCTACCCGATACTTTGTACACAGTGCATGTATCTTTACAGCTGGAAAACTAGTAATGAAACTAAATAATATGAATAAAGCCATGTGATAATGGTTGTTCCTAGGTTAAACCTACTTAGTTCAACAACCTTGGATATTGTAAACTTGCAAGTAAGTCAACCAAGTTACGTTTAAGTAAGAAGTATCTAACTGTAACAAAAAATCGTTTTGCAGCAGCAGGACCCATTGTATAAGGATATTTACCTTCACGCGTTAATACGTTACCTACCTAAAAAAATTGTGTGTAATAAAATAGCCTAAAATCGCTGCAAAATTGCAAAATCGCTGCAAAAGGTAAAGTTTGTGAGTTTGTTTGTAATCTCTGAATCTATACTGAACCGATTTTGAAAATTCTTTTACCAATAGAATGCCACGTTATTTGTGAGTGTCTCGCGCTAAGATCAATACGAGCGGAGCATCAATGCAAAATGTTGCAAAAACGGGAAAACAAGGGCAAAGATGGGCTAGTAAGTTATATATTTTAGACAATAATAAACACACGCTGACGCGTAACGGCTGAAGACTTTTAAATAATTATATCTTGGGACAAGTCACACACCATCATCTGATTCCAAACTAAGCAGAGCTTGTACTATGGCAACCAGACAACTGATAAATATAATATATATTTCTAAATACATACATATTACAGATAAATTACACCCAGACCCAGAATAAACCATTGTGCTCCTCACACTGTACCTCCACAAAGTTTAATCCTGGGTGGGAATCGAATCCACAACCTCTAGCGTAGCAGTCGGACACACTCCCACCGCGCCACAGAGGCAGTCAAAGGCTAATGATGCACTACGAAATAAATAAATGGTAGCCATTACGAGAATTCAACGTAAGTTATAGCATAGGTACTTAGGTTGCGAAATACATATTCCATAACATCGTTGAATGTTCGATATTTCTTATCTGATACGATGGTCCTCATCTTCTTGTATTAAATCAGTTATCTTGCGATCACCAAATAGAGTAAAGCCAGACCAATTGTGCAATTATTTATCAAAATCTTGTGTTGGTCCTCCATAATCGCACAAAATACGTGAACCTACAAGTGTGTGACGGCATTCGCGAAGAGATGTGCAAAGTTTATGACACCTTTTCTTTCGCAGTTTTCCAGGCAGTGTCAGTTTTTCAATGATATCCACACAATCCTCGATCATCTCATCAAGAATGGGTTTGCAAATGACTAACATTGCAAGTGACACGTAGGTCACTCGATAAGTTTTGAGATGCTCGTAATCTCTTATATATATATATAAATCTCCTGTCACGATGTTTGTCCGCGATGGACTCCTAAACCGCTTAACAGATTTCGTTCAAATTTGCACGCAATATGCAGTTTGGTCCAACTTGAGAGATAGGATAGCTTAGATCTTTAATTATAGTCGCAATTTTATTTTATCGCAAATTGCAAAAATTGAGGGATCCCATGTCCACCCGTGCGAAGCCGGGACGGGCCGCTAGTTTATTTATATTTTTAAAAAGCAAATTTATTTAAAAAAAGAACGAAAGTTGCTGGTTTAAAAATAATAATGATATTCCAGTCATTTTACTACGACAGCTCCCACGTTTTTCTTTGCAACGATGGATCTTAATCGCGAACATTTGCGTGATATGATATTTTATGATTTTAAATTTGGTTTACCTAAAAAACTTAGCCTTCAACGATTTTAGATGGTCAGTGTATTTAAAAGGGTAAAACAAACCTCGAAGACGGTCATAAAATTGGTCGCCTGCAGAATTACGGCGGTAACTGCAGATTATGTGTGGACTACAGAGATTATAGTGCGAAAAGACCCATGATTTACTTACTTGGACATCGAGAAGATTCTGTTAGTACGGGGAGCGTTAACATTATTTTGCATCAGTATCTTAGAGTGAGGTAGTTTTGTTGTCGTTGGATCTCGCGTTTGCTCTCAGACACTGAAAAACAGGTCCGTGTGGATTGGTGCCGCGAAATGGGTCTACGACTTGACGAAGAAACGTGGATTTATCAATATGATTCGGAAAATAAAAGATATTCTTTTCGGAAGGAAAGTTGCCGATAAAACTGTAAAGACCTCATAACGCTGGTAAAAAAATGGTGGCTAGTTTTTTTCTCGCAGCGGTCGCGTTTGGACAACAATGTTGGAAAATCATATACCTATCTGTTAACTCGGAATGGTATACAACAGTAGCATTGCCGAAAGTTTTCCGAGCTCTGCCTGAGAGGAGACCAAAGACAGGGCTTCGGATCATCATCATCATCACCATGCCGCGTCACGACAACGCTTTTTCACACGTCCCTCAGAAGTAACAAAGTCGTTTCTTGAGGAATCCGGCGCTGAAACTTGCCCCATCCGCCGTTCAGTCCTGATTCTGGGACTACCCATGGAGCTACCCCGTGATTTCCTTTTCTTCCCGATATTCAAGGAAAAAATAAATGGTTTTTTTTTGTGTGACGAGGATGCCGTGGACGCCTACGAAGTCGCAATTTCGGATCTACCGGATCAAGACTGGTAAATGTGTTAGTATAGTCATATCATGTACAGTTTTTTCTTGTATTAAAACCTGTCGATTTACCTACGTATAAACTGTCTACCGCTCATAATATGCGTGCAAAAATACGGCCGAATTGTATACTAATCTTTGCAAGCAGAAATAATATTTTTGCCGCAGTAGCTACGAAAAACATTATTTATTTATATTTATTAATCAAGATACGTTTGAGATATATTGATAGTAAGGTATTATTCTTATATTTAGTAGAAATCTAAACAAGGTAGGTAAACAAGGAAATCCGAAAGATTAATTAGCAAATAAAAGTACAAAACTATCCACTGAATCAAAAAACTTTACTAGAAACTGATGTTTGAGAAAAAAATCTGCTTCTGTTACATGTATGTTGAACAATATTGAATAAAAATATTGAGTAGTCTTTGAGTAAAATGCCTTTGTCGGACAGACGGACAGTCGGACATGATGAAACCATAAGGGTTCCGTTTTTGCCATTTTGGCTACAGAACCCTGGGCAGAAGTGAAAATTTGAACATTAACTTTGTACATTTTTGAATATTTTGGAATGGCTAGGGTTTTTTTTTATCAATAGGTATAAAAGTATTATTATATATGTGGTTAAATACAATATTCATCTATCGTACACAAATATGACAATTAAAAAGTTTATCTCTCAGTAAAAAATTACATAGGTATTTACTGATGAAATTTGAATAATATTTTTCGATCTTTCTGACATAATAATAAAAAATAATAATAATAAATCACAAAACAACAAACCAAAATCAAAAATTGAAATAAAAAAAAAAAAAAAAATAATCGATACTCGGACTTGAACTGGGGCCTTCTGGTTTCTAGACCGCCCGATTTACCACCTGAATTATAATAACAATGATGGCGAAATTTACCTTCGTATTCTAATGATATTGTAGCAGTTTTACATTGCTCTCAAAGAAGTTTCACTTCAAAAATAGTGACGTCATAGTCCGGTACTTGTATGAGATCTTCATACAAAACCTACTATTTGACAGTTCTTAAAAAGTTGGAAACTAACCTATTTTTTGTCTATTTATATATTATATGTTCCACATATAAACTACCTCACCAAATTGCATGCCGTTTTCACAGACATACTGTTGTAGTCTAACTTAAAATCTGAGAGATGCGTATTTCACCTCAATATGCCCGCGCCGCCTGTAGAAGTCAAGTTACATACTTTTTTATTGAAATTAAAAATATGCTTTACTTTTTTTAGGCCATTTATAGATCAAGAATAACAATGGCTGCTTTTTATTGCCATAACCGACCTTAACGCCTGCATAGCCGCGGGTAAAACGTAGTCATCATATTTCCAGCTCGTATTAATTAAGATGACCTATATCCGAATCTAAGTGTGGCCGTTGGTTGGCCCCTAATCGGAAAATACTTCAATGTATAAATAAAATCGTAACGAATATTTAGTCTCTGACGTCATGATTTCTATATGAGGAGTTGCTAGAATAGCATCCCCTACTAACCCTTTTGGGAAATTAATGTGGGTCTTGGATATTTGATCTCCCGCCCGTGACCTTTCGTTTGATAAATTGACGTTCAGAATGCAGAGAGCAGGGATATCAAAGAGTTATGATGCTACATAAATAGTGTAATCATGGGTGTACTAAGGATCATTTTTCCGGGGGGGGGGGGGGTCCCAATTTCGCGGGCGCAGATGGATTTAGGTCGTACAATTGACTAAACACTGGCCATAGCACAAAAAGCCTCCTTGCCACGAAAATACAAGTTAGAAAAAATACTCATCACAAAATTTAAAAAAAGTGAGAGATTTGTCTAATACAGTTGACTGTAAGCTGACCCGCGTAACTTTATCCCTCGTGTTTGCTACATTTTTCATTGCTGCTCCGGTCCTATTGGTCGTAGCGTGATATTATGTAGCCTACAGCCTTCCAATAATTCTCAAAAATTTATTCCTTTCGATAAATGGGCTATCTAACAGTAATATATTTTTTCAATTTGGACCAATAGTTCCTGAGATCATCGCGTTCAAATAGACAAACAAACGAACTTTTCAACTTCATAATATTAGTATAGACTAGCTGTGCCCGCGACTTCGTTCGCGTGAAAGTGGGGTTTAAATTAAGGTAGTTTAGGTAACGAAATAACTTCTGTGTAAATATGTTGGAAACAGTCCTGTTGACTAAATACTTACTAAATAAAAATCGATCTGTTCTATTGTTTTAGATAGTTAGTTTGGTGTGCGGCTTAAGAAGTGGGTTTTCTGTTGTTTTTGTTTCATTCTTTCAACGTTATACCTACTTATTACCTAATAATTTTTAATAGAATTTGTACGAAAATGTTGTTACTTCTCGTATGATCGTAAACTTGTAAAGCCTTACTTAAGCTTTACAAGTTTACGATCATATGAGAAGTAACAATATTTAACTGTGATAGTTTTCCTTATAATTTTAGTATTTATACTACTACCCTGAGTTTTTTCACATACCCAACATCAACCATTTAGCTGGCTGGGGGACACTTGACTCTAACAAAAATGTTCACTATAAAGCCTAATATTATACACAATCTAAAAATAGTCTTCACAAACCCTAAACGCTTTTTAAAAGACCTATTTAATAATACCACACACGATGGGGTAGGTAGGTGAGAAAAAAATCACATCCCCACTTCTACTACCTTCTAGCACTAACAGTCTCTGAGCTAAGCTGCGGATGGACGGACATAAGGGAACTATAAGGGTTCTGTTTTGCCATTTTGGCTAAAAATGGGGTGTATTTCATATAGTGTTACAACGCAATACTAATAATAAAACTGCTGTAACACTTTAGTAAGCAAACACAGAGCGTGTCGTGTGTGTCATGCCCGCGAAAATGTCAGATATCCGTAAAGGTACGGTTGACAGACAACGACCCCCCTCCTCCCGTCACCCGAACTACTCACTCTTGACCGATGTTGAGCCATTCATTATCGTTGAATTGACGAACATGTGATCTCCAACCATAATCCCAAAATATGATCCTCGATGCATCTGTGTGATGCGTGGTCAAACATTTCTAAAAATCATAGCAATGTGTTTCTTTTTAAAACTTCTTTTACTAAGTATAGAACGTTATTGAATACAACGCCTTCTACTTTCAAGAATGTTGCCACTCAGCAAGAAACAAATCCTTCATCTCAAGCACCTATACCCTAATACCTAAATGTTTTCACAAATAAGGAATTATTTGATCACGGTTAACAATTTGATTTCATAGATGGCGCTACATGTTTTTTTTTTACGTGTGTAATGTCTTTTTTTTAGACGAACACATCATTTCTGGAAAATGTCGAATACTTTTTAATTATAATGTAATATTGTTTTTCATTTCTACTACGATTAATTCATTACTCTCAGCAGTGCATGCAATACTTATAGTTAACTTACCTAGGTGCATAATTTACTTGATTTTTAATATAAAAAAATAATAACCAAAGTAAATAAGTTACTAACGGTCGAAAAAATAACTAAAACATTGAGAAAAATATTAAAAAAGGATAAAGACAATTTAAAAAAAATACAAAAAGAACATAATCAGACATCGGATTCGAGCCCGGGACTTCGTCGTCAGAGTCCGCTAGCATAGCTTCGAGGCTATACTGTTCGCTACTTACCATCTCAAAATAACTGTTCTTATGAAACTTAACAATGTTGTGTTTAGCTCCTTTTAGTTTTAGCGTGAAGTTATGTATTCCATGGGATACAATTATAGATAATGTCTAATTGTGGAAAATTTTGTGATAAACTATTATGGTGCGACAAAAAATACGTTGCTACTCGTTCCCCATAGATGTTAGCGTAATGATTCATAGTGTAAATAATGTCCTATAGTATTTACTATAAAACTGCAAATTTTCATAAAGATCCGTCTAGTAGTTACTGTTTTATAACGAAAAATAGCTACAGACATTATCCCTTACTGCTTAGCTCCTATGGGAAAAAGCGTGATAATTTATAGCCTAAATGTTAATCTGCATCTATTAGATTACACGTGCAAAATTTCAACCGAATCTGTACGGTAGTTTTTGCGTGATGCGTGTTCAAACAAACAGACAGACAGACAGACAGACAGACAGACAGACAGACAGACAGACAGACAGACAGACAGACAGACATTTCTAAAAATGCAGCAAAGTGTTTAAATACTCTTTTCGAACATTTCCTAATATTTTTTTTCACTAAGTTCGGCCATGTACAGACACGTGAAATTTACAGTTTTATTATATGTATAGATATAGATATAGATAACAGTTAACGTTCAAATCCGCTTCAAAAAATATCACACATTTGCAACTATTCAAACTTACCTTTTATCAAAAACTGAACTTTTAAATAAATAAAGAATAAACTTTTTATTCGAGTCAGGGTACTGTTTATGGTCTATTTGACTTTTTTGTCTTAGAACGGTCTACGAAATATTATAAATGTTATTTTTTATTTTCAGATTCTATGCTTGTAAGTTATCAAGGTTGCATTTCATTTAAAATTTGATCGTGCGTGACGGAAAATTGATCACCAAATACGAATCAAAACTCTAATATTTTTAACTCTATGGAATGTAGAGTCGCAATATATTGGGTAAATATTTTGATGGATATTGGGATTTAAAATGTGTAATAAATTATAACTTATACATTATTATACATATATGTACAACTTTACATTATATTAAACCAATAGGTTATTAAGGTTTTGATGTGTTGGTCGGTAACATTTATAAAAGGAAGGTAACAAATTGTACAGATATTTTATTAAACTTGTGTTAAATTGAAGCGGTTGTAGTATAATGGCTAATGCATCATAGTCGGACTCAATCGTGATGTCGTGGTTTCGAATCTGCATATTATTATATGCCTACCGACATTTTTTTGCAGGACCTAAAATTCCACATTGCAAATATATGTCTATAAGTATGTTTTTCATTCGATCAAACTGTCATTACATGGAGTTGTAAAAATTGGCGGCAAACTGACCTGTCGCTATTTTTACAGCTTCGCGTTTAAGTAAAATAAACTTGAAATACATAATAACTCGACAAGAATGAGAGAGAACGAGACTTTTAGAAACTTCAGACAAGGAAATTAGAACATCTGCTTAAGGAAATTATAAATATGCCATTGAAATGTACATTTAAACCGTTAGGTACATCGATAGCACGAAACGTAATGACTATGACTATAATTTTCTCAATGGCTTCTTTTAACCTCATCAGTTGCTGACAGTAGCCGTCAGAACCGATTGTTTTACCCGGCCGCACATTTGTGCCACTCGTATTGGTACCGCATTAAGTCCATAAACCGCACAAATTTTATTTGCGGCTTTCGTCGCATTATCAACGACGTACCTTTTTTGTAACAAAACTTTAAAATGTACCGAATTTCCTCGTCACATACGTTCATTTTGCTTGCTTGAAAAACAATTAAAATTGAACTGGTTTTTTTTTTATTTATTGCATCTTTAGATAGTTAACATTTTATGTTATTAAAACCAGCTAGTTACATTCAGTATAACCAAAAAAGTTTTACTACTAACCATATACTCAAAATACGAAAATACTTTTGCCCTACCTATTATGTAGGGCAGGGTTTCTCAAAGTGGGGTACGCGATTCGACTGCAGGGTGTTCGCGACAAGATTTACGTAATGGTGGCTTGATGACTGGTAGGAACGTGTAGCACATATGATCATTGTATATATACGATAATTTCAGAATATACAAATGTACTCTGTGCGCGCGACTGAACTTGTCGCTCGCTCTAACAGTCTTCAACCTTAAATTCCGATTTGAAGATGAGACCTGTCATTTTATCTTGTCTCAATGAAACGAATGCTTCGTTGCAAGGTTCTACATGTAGTGCAGGACAAAATTAACGCACTTATAAAAAAAATGCATTTTGGAAAACTTGCTTGAGATCAAATATCTTTGAATGTTTTCCTCTTTTGTAGGAATTTATCACGACGAACGCTCCGAAATAAGGGCAGCTCTCCTACGAACTGAAAAGGTTTTTTAACCATGTAACCACATAACCATTTGCGGTCACGAACGAAACGAAAACGGTGAATTTCCTTTGACCCTTTTCTACGACATACTTAGGTGAGAGTGGGTTTTCACACATGGTCATGATAAAAATTAAATACAGAAATCGACTTGATTCCGAGTCAGAATGAAGGTTAAAATTGTCCAAAATTACTCCTAAAATTGACTTAACTCCTAAACTTGAACATTTGCGACAAGTATAGGTTGAAAAAAAATTTTTTTGGCACTTTATTGAAACATAAACCTTATTTTCATTATCGGTCAACTTTATTATTTTCTTTGAGGGGGAGGGGGGATTTAATTAGTTAGTTAAGGGGTTCGTTGTCACCTGAAAACTTTAACAGGGGTTCGTGGAGCCGAAAGTTTGAAAAACCCTGATGTAAGGGGATCTTGTTTCCGACGATTGACAATGTTTTTTTTTTTTTAAAGATACTAGCAATGTGGAATTGAGTCCCACATTACTAGCAATCCTGTTAACCCCTCCAGCTAAGCTTAATGGCTTGTGTTAGGAGTGGGTTCACGTCGGTAGTATAATGGGTAGGATCGAAGAGACCGATGCCTTAGCCATTCAAATGAAACGAGATAATTTGGGGGGACACTCGACCCTGACAAAAAAAAATCACCTTAAGGTTTCATATTTCAGCAAACGGATCTCTAAATCGAAAAATGATTTTCACAACTCCTAAATATTTTTAAAAGACCTATCAATTTTTTTATAATGTAATATTCATTATATTACCTCATATCTCACAAACCAGTGAACGGATGTATACAATTAAGACGTCGTTGCAAAAAAAAAAGATTCGTCTTGACTGCCCAAACATGGCGGCTGTGAGAAGTCAAAATAAAGAAAGAAAAGTTGTTTCAAATACCGCAATAAGGGTATCAAATTTAAAGGCTCATTCTAAAATTTCAAAAAGGTATAACATAATTATAACTGTCATACTAAAAAGTTAGTTAGCAACCATTCTTTTCTCAATTTTCAGTACTTGACAATAGTGTGATAGAAGTTAGTTGTTACATCCTACAACTACCTACTCAAAATTATACTAAAAAAAATAAAAAAAGATGGAATATCGCCTGCACAAAAAAGACGGAAACAAGAAGTCGGAAGCACTTTACTAAGTTCACCGGCACTTTACTATGCCTCCGACTGCTTGAAATTATATAATTATATAATTTCAAGCAGTCGGAGGATGGAAACAAGATCCCTTACATAATTATGTAAGGGATCTTGTTTCCATCTATTTTGTGCAGGCGGGGGTTTTTTTTTATTTCAAATTAACCTCGTTTTCGGTGGTAAGTAATATTACTTACCACCGAAAACTGCATTTTTCATGGATGTACATATGTACATCCATGAAAAATGACAACTTTCTAGTCTAACAGTCTCTGAGCCAAGCTGCGGAAGGACTGGCGGATGGAAATGGCGAAACTGTAAGGGTTCTGTTTTGCCATTTTGGCTACGGAACCCTAAAAATGGAGGTTGTTGTGAAAATCCAAAACTGATTTGACATTGTTTTCATAGCACCGTATTGTCCGCTCACAATTATATGGCCTGAGATTTTTTCTATTTTCTTCCTGCCGATATTACTCGATAGGGATTATGGCTCGCACATTCTGTGCATTTGCCAGTTTCAAGTTTATTTTCTTTCAGTTTTAAGTTTATTTTCTTTCAGTTTCAAGTTTGTATTCTTTTTTCTTTTTTGAATCACAAAATCTAGTTAAACGCTGAGCTGTAAAAATAGTGACATGTTAGTTTGCCGCCATTTTTGCAACTTCCAGCTTCGAGTTTAACAAAAAAAAACCGGGCAAGTGCATGTCGGGCAATGCACCATGTAGGGTTCTGGGGGGGGGGGGGGCATCCGAATAATGCAGCGTAAGAAGAGGGTTTTCTGGTCTTTTTGTTTCATACTCACAACGTTATATATTTTCAATGGAATTTGCTTTAATTTCACAATGTATAGGTACTACTACCGTGTTTTTTTTTTACATACCCAACATCTACCATTCATCTGGCAGGAGGGACGACGACACTTGACTCTAACAAAAAATTTGCATAGCTTAATATTTCACAAATGGATCCCTAAATCTAAAAATAGTCTTCGCAACCCCTAAACGTTATTGATACTCCAGCCAATGTGGTAGGTGAGAAAAAGAATCACGTTCCCACTTTAGTATTGGCACAGATAATATAATACTATACTAGTAGTATAGGGAAGGTATCTACACTAAAAAAAAAAGATTTTTCAAAATTAAAAAGAAAATCAAAATTCTTTATTCACTTTGGATGCAAAACAACACTTGTGGTACGTCGGGATTCTAGAGGTACATGTAATGCCAAGTTTGCAAACAATAGATAAAGCCGGAAAAGAATATATCAATTCAAGATCATGATCAAGATTCTCAAGATTATATTCTTTCACTTTATCTGCGTAAGTAAAATGTATCCATGCAAAGTTACAGCCTTCTAGCTTTAACAGTCTCTGAGTAAAGCTGTGGACGGACGGACATGGCGAAACTATAAGGGTTCTATTTTTGCTATTTAGGCTACAGAACCCTAAAAAGGGCACACTCGGCATGGATAGATCGATTTCTGATACGAATGTGATAAAAAATAGGTTGCGTCCTTAATTATGAGTAATTTGAAATACATTTGAAAAAAAAATCAAATATCCACAACTTGAAAACGAATCGGCTGATTTCTCTAATCTCAATAAATAAGTATTCGAATAGCTCAAGCTCGGCAAATTCTGCTGAAAGTCTTGTGCCTCTCGGTCCTACGCATACCAGCATAAGTACTTAAGCTATGCATAGGACGGTCAGCCGTTACCGCTGATAGTAAACATACGGATTTCCTGTACTTTAGTAAGTTCTCGGCTTATAATATTATTTTTGCATTTATAAATCATTTGTTGTTTATCAATTTTACGATTTTATTAGTGATTATTTATTTAATTTATACACACACACACACACACACACATCTCGTTAAGTAAGCCGTCACGAGTCCTTATTCACTATGTTTATTTCGTTGTCGTGATTAGCCCGTGCGAACCGATGCATGCGCGGTGCGCTTAAATATGTTGAACGCCCCGCTTGCGCCAGTTCGCACGGGCTTGTCACGACAACGAAATAAAGATAGTGAATAAGGACCACGGTTAGGTATACACATAAACAGAATATCTACTCTTTAGTTTATACATTACACACATTCAACTTTCCTTGTTTATCCATTTAGGTTCGAATAGAGGAGGTGATCTTCCAAACGAAGTAGGTATGGTTGCAAATATTCAAAAGGATAGACAGTTTTAGGAACTAAGGTTGGTATGCCATCGCTTTTTTAAACAAAAACGAAGGGTGCAAAAACTTAGTCGATGAAGCCATTTTGTACGAATGCCTGGAGATGACAACGCAGTGGGCATACCCCTATGACCTGGTGTCCCACTGGCAGTGTATTCACGATCCAATACTGTGGCGAGTAACTTATTTGTCTTACAAGAAATGGCAGAATAGAATAGGCCATATGGAGGGAATCTTAACCTCTATTAGAGAATCGGTAAACATATATCATGTGGCGTGACACTAAATTTAGATCTCGAGAGCGACCAACAACTTATTGCGCATGTTGTAGATGGAAGAATTATGACAGCAATGGTATGGAAGGAAGGTTGCACAGTACAGTTTCTGTACCACGGGGTGATAGAAGATGGAAAGATAAAACGGATCAGGAAACATGTTGCCCTTGCCGGAAAATTTGAGCGCTTCTTTACAAATATTGACTACAATTACATTCTTCTTTGTACTCGGCGAAAATTGTATTGGATCGACCAATTACTACGAAGACATATGGCACGAGTACAACTTGAGCCAGCACTTCGGATGCAATGTTAAGTCAGTAGCGATGCACGCTCAAATTCGTATGATTGGTCTGGAAGATGGTTCCATTCATTTGCTTGTTATTCCTCACTACGGCCATGTGATGGAGCTGAAAGAGGAGTTCAAACGTTCAAGATGATTAAGGTTGACATAGAGCCAATTGTGGATTTGACTGTTTTGGAAGTTGACAAGAAACCTTGCATTGTTGCAGTCACTAAGTCTATTTGATTAATTACTTCTAGAGTTTTTGTTTTTTACCTTAAATTATTATGAATTGTTAACTTTTGCAATACTTTTATAATAAAGAATATTACATACATATAAGATACGAGTGAAAAATATAACCCTATCTTACAGTCGGGTAAAACCGGGCAAGTTATAACTTGTAAAGCCTTCTTAGCTGTGATAGTTTTTCATTTGATTTCATTATATATTTAAACTACTACCGTATTTTTTTTTACATACCCAACATCAACCGTTTACCTGGCAGGGGGGGGGGGACAAAAATTTGCACTTTAAAGCTTAATATTTCACAAACGGATCACTAAATCTAAAACTAGACTTCACAACCCCTAAGTGTTTTTTATAAAGACCTACCTATCTAATGATACCCCACATGATGGAGTAGGTGAGAAAAAATCACATCATCAACATCATCCTTTAAAAATCCCCCAAAAAATGTTTTTCAAGATTTTATTCTTTCACCTTGTCGGTGTAAGTAATACGTATATCCATCCAAATTACAGCCTTCTAGCACTAACAGTCTCTGAGCTAAGCTGCAGACGGATGGACATGGCGAAACTATAAGGGTTCCGTTTTGCCATTTTGGCTACGGAACCCTAATTAGTGTTATATGTCACAATGACATCACATTTATTTACGTCATGTGTTCACTGAGTAGGTAGATGTAACCTACAGCAACCGATCATTCTTAAGTCAATGAATGTAATATGGTCAATATGAAACACACGCCAAGTACCTACACCAGTAGGTATACGTGCTGATTTCACCTTTTTTTGTTATTTTTTTCATAATTATTTGGACTAAGTTTATATTTTAAACAGTAGAATAATCATAACTTCCTGTTTTTGTAATCATCGGTTTACGTTTTTCCTATACTCTGTTTTATAAAATCTTGAAAAACATTTTTTTTGAGGGTAGGTACCCTCCTTAAATCACATCCACACTTTACAAAGGGCAGGTCCCCTGTATGTAAAGTGTAAGTCCTTTTTCTCAATTTACCTCCACTCCCCCCTGGTGATCTTTCGTGACTTTTTCCTGAAACTGAAAGATATTTGTAAACGTTGTAGCTTTTCACGAAATACGCAGGTAGCACAGCTTTGTTTTACTTGCAAGGCTTTCCGAAAATCATCAATCTTCTTTTGCGTTTTTGGGGCTTTTACTTTTAAGATTTCATTGATACATTTTTCACGAATATAATTCTTATAAACTTTTTACATTATATTAAATGTGCAGGTTACTGATAAACTTAGCGTAGGTAGAGCTATTTGCTCAAACCGCAGTATTTTTTTTACTTTTACAATTTGAATACCCGTCGTCGTAATATCTATACAAAAGGTCCGATTTGAATAATTTAAAAAGGAATTTGCACGTCAATAATCAACCTAAATTATCAAAGTATTTAATTGTAGTTATAAGGATTAATAACATGATAACTACGGATATCATCATCGAACACGAACATACATAGCATTCATGGCTGCCGCAGCCAGGCTGCCAAGTTCGCGTAGTTGCGCATAGTGCGCGTGCTCCCATACACCATCATTATGTTCGACTATCTTTTCGAAAACATATTAAAATTAAAAATTACACCCTTTCAAAAAACTAGTACTGTTTGACCGGTATGTATGTATGTTCGTGATTTTCTCGAAAGCTAGTGATCCGATTTCCTTAGATGGGGCTTTCGCTATTCGACTGCATATTTTTCTAAAAAGGTTTTTGTGTATATAACGTTATCCTAACTTGTCAAAATTATTTACCGGCACGTCTATGGCCTTATTTAAAATTTCTTTAGAAAATATTCCACATTGAAACATAAAGGTTCACCACCCCTGACATACATGTATAATATGAATTACTTATTTAAATCCTGAAAGGACATTTTCCTGCAGTGTGTGGGGTAATTACAGCAGCGGACGTGCCCACATTGTGGTCCATAGGCAACGGTAGTTTATATATAATTAAGAAGAGCAAGAGAAACTTTTAAAATCACACGTGACTCTTTCTAAATGTTTGCCTAAGAAGGGCAAGCAATGACACTTAAGCCAGTTAATTAAGTGTCGTAAATGTGTGGTTAACTACAACTTTACTTTTATTGCGAAGAAAGTTTTTATGCATCAGATGATGTTACATCTTACATCCCTTCACTTGTTATAATATTACACTTCCGTTTCTGCCAGCTAGATGTGTTAGATTTACATAATTATGTATTTTTAGTACCCGCTTACATATTCTTATGCAGTTTTATTGAGTACTTACATAACTTAAAAAAAAAAAAAAATTTTTGTTAAAACAATGTTTGCCTCAGAATACTGAAAGGCAAAAAAGTGCATATCGGGCCACGCACAATATAGGGTTCCGTAGTCCCCCATCCGAATAATGCTGCTTAAGAAATGGGTTTTCTGTTTTTTTTGTTTCTTACTACTACGCAGTACCTACTATTACTCATTCTGTGTATCAAAAATTTGCAATTAAAAGCTTAATATTTCACAAACGGATCCCTAAATCGAAAAATTATCTTTACAACCCCTAAGTGTTTTTAAAAAGACGGTTAGGTGAAAAAAAAATCACATTCCTTATTACATATAGGGGAGGTACACAATTTCCAAAATTAAGTCTCAAGTAAGTAATATGTGTATCCATGCAAAATTACAGCCTTATACTACTAACAGTCTCTGAGCTAAGGTGTGGACGGACAGACGGACGAATGGATTGCCATTTTGGCTACGGAACCCTAAAAATTAAGTGACTCAGGCGAGTGGCATTCACAAAATAGCGATTTAGTAGCTAAGCCGATTTTAACACGGCATCAAACATATTATGTACCATCCTACAAATTAATTCAAAATAATAAAAACCGGGCAAAAGCATGTCGGACCATGCTCAGTGTAGGGTTCCGCAGCCTTGAATAATTGCATCAGCAGAAGACCGTATGTTCATGGCACTTACGCCCTTTTGTCGAGAAACGCAGTTTTTCAGCAACAACTCAATGACGGTAGAATATCCAATCATTGAAGTAATTTTTATAGGCATTTCTTGCCAAAGACTTTACAAATACAATAATTGCATTTTGAAAGATAGAAAAATTTGAATCCAGACTCAGGAAACGAACCCTGAGTCTGGATTCAAATTTTTCTATCTTTCAAAATGCAATTATTGAATATCCAATCATGTCCGAAATAATATTAGTTTAAAATCGCTACCTTTGCGCTACCTTTGCGATTTTTTTCATATTTTTTTTATTAACACGTTTCAAAAGTTATTATTTCCAAAAATATTCACTCAATCGAAAAAAAATAATAGAAACTTTTTCACAAAATTTCATAAATATTCATTGAGTAGTCTTTGAGTAAAATGCCTGTGACATACAGATGGACATGACGAAACTATTAGGGTTCCGTTTTTGCCATTTTGGCTCCGGAACCCTAATAACTGAAAAAAGCCAAACATAAATAGATATTGTAAGCTCTTTCATTCTTCCTTTTTCTATGTATCTAGACATAATAATTTAAGAACCTGCAATGTAGACCTGAACACAATCATGCCGTAGTCAGGACAGAAAATGTAACATGACCATAACTAAATTACTTCCTATCCAGGTAGGTAATTATTATAGGCACGCCCTACGTGAAACTGGTTAGAAAACTACTGCAAACTAACAAAACTGTTAGTTCTACACATTAACTTTGAGAAAGTAAACTATAGGTGAGGTAGATAAGCTCCCGGACTCAAATAACCTTGACCTACTTATTTGAAACTATGATAAGCTAACCTAACTCCAGCAAAATGGGTTTAGTTTGACTTTATACGCGTGGTTTTGAATATTGCCACACGGTATATTTTGTTATACATACTTACAATTCAAATGAATATTTGATTAATTTTAAATAAATATTTTATATGCTTAAAGTAGTAGTGAGCATATTTTCTTAGTGGAGAGAGTAGAGTGGAAATAAATATTTACTTTTTCCACGTTTCCTACAACAATTAGGTACCTATTTATTTAAGTACCTAATATTCAAGGTACTTTACAGATATCTCAAACAAAAATCTCATGCTGGGTTATTTGGGCAGTTTAGCAGAATCAGACGACAGCGAAGCAGGGGTAGGAGGATTTTGGAAATTCTTAGAAAGCCACGTTATTTGTGAGTGTCATAGGCCCAACCAAGTGTGCCCAATTCGTTGAGTCAAGTTTTTTTTATAAGTAACACTCAAATTATTATTGGTACGTTTATTAAAATAATGAAAATTCAAAGAGTATCGTTTTGGTTTTGATTATATAATGTCTAGATTCGTAATCCGGCATCTTAAATTGAAGCAACGAACTGTTAAAACTACGGTCCAATGGACGTACTTTTTGAGAGGTAAGAAGACTTTTATCAGGTGTTTTAGCCATAGTTAATCTAGCGCGCCATTTTCAACAGTATCAAACGTCAAAAATAGTACCTTCATTTTTTTATAGGCTTACTGATACCATCTAGACATTATAAAATCAAAGCGTTTTGGCGTATTTATACTACCTACTGACCGTCTTTAGCAGTTAGTTTTTATTAAAGTATTATCTCAGTTTTCTCTAGGAACATAATTAATCTACGCTAGACTATCATAATCATCAGTTTTTTTTTTAATTTTAACGACATGTTTTCACAGTTTTACAATCAAGTACCTACTTAAAACTTGAATTAAGCAATAAAGCAATAATTATAATAAATATTTTTTTCAATGGCTTATAGTAATTAGTCTGTGCACAGACTAATAAACAAAAAAAAAATCTAAAAAACCAGGCAAGAGCATGTCGGACCATGCTCAGTGTAGGGTTCCGCAGCCTTGAATAATTGCATCAGCAGAAGAGCGTATGTCCATGGCACTTACGCTCTTTAGTTGAGAAACACAGTTTTTCAGCAATCACTCAATGACGGTATATCAACAATTAATATTTTTAGTTTAAAGTATTTCTTAGTGAGCATATTTTCTTAGTGGAGAGAGTAGAGTGGAAATAAATATTTACTTTTTCCACGTTTCCTACAACAATTAGGTACCTATTTATTTAAGTACCTAATATTCAAGGTACTTTACAGATATCTCAAACAAAAATCTCATGCTGGGTTATTTGGGCAGTTTAGCAGAATCAGACGACAGCGAAGCAGGGGTAGGAGGATTTTGGAAATTCTTAGAAAGCCACGTTATTTGTGAGTGTCATAGGCCCAACCAAGTGTGCCCAATTCGTTGAGTCAAGTTTTTTTTATAAGTAACACTCAAATTATTATTGGTACGTTTATTAAAATAATGAAAATTCAAAGAGTATCGTTTTGGTTTTGATTATATAATGTCTAGATTCGTAATCCGGCATCTTAAATTGAAGCAACGAACTGTTAAAACTACGGTCCAATGGACGTACTTTTTGAGAGGTAAGAAGACTTTTATCAGGTGTTTTAGCCATAGTTAATCTAGCGCGCCATTTTCAACAGTATCAAACGTCAAAAATAGTACCTTCATTTTTTTATAGGCTTACTGATACCATCTAGACATTATAAAATCAAAGCGTTTTGGCGTATTTATACTACCTACTGACCGTCTTTAGCAGTTAGTTTTTATTAAAGTATTATCTCAGTTTTCTCTAGGAACATAATTAATCTACGCTAGACTATCATAATCATCAGTTTTTTTTTTAATTTTAACGACATGTTTTCACAGTTTTACAATCAAGTACCTACTTAAAACTTGAATTAAGCAATAAAGCAATAATTATAATAAATATTTTTTTCAATGGCTTATAGTAATTAGTCTGTGCACAGACTAATAAACAAAAAAAAAATCTAAAAAACCAGGCAAGAGCATGTCGGACCATGCTCAGTGTAGGGTTCCGCAGCCTTGAATAATTGCATCAGCAGAAGAGCGTATGTCCATGGCACTTACGCTCTTTAGTTGAGAAACACAGTTTTTCAGCAATCACTCAATGACGGTATATCAACAATTAATATTTTTAGTTTAAAGTATTTCTTATTTTATTTTTTTTATAACCTTTGGGATTTTTTTATATTTTTTGGTCACACACACAAAAGTTAAGTGGGGGGAGGGACACAATTTATGCAACTTTTGGAGCGATTATTTTCAATAATATTCACTCAATCAAAAAAGTATATTAGTAACTTTAATATGTTTATGAAAGACCTGTTGAGTGATGTGCCACACATTCATCTTTGCTGAAAAAAAAAATAGTGCCACCCCCTAAAATTATTTATTGTTATTATTTATCTATCAAAGTAAGTAGCGGCTACTACAAGACATCTTTTCACCAAATTTTCGTATAGACTCGTATCGTATAGACGGACAAAATTTTCGTATAGATTCCATTGAAAAATACTCATAATTATAACTTTGTTACTAGTATGAAACAAAAACAACAGAAAATCCACTTCATAAGTCGCATTATTCGGGGTATTACGGAACCCTACATTTTGCGTGGCCCCACATGCATATGCCCGGTTTTTTATAAGTTTAAAAAGAAAAAAGGAAGAAAAACTGGCTATGAACAGAGGAATAATCATATTATCAATTATGCCTTTATTTTAGTACTGCACTTAGAGATTTAAATAAAAAAATCAGTAATATTCCCGCTCTCTTTTGTTAAAAACTAATGAACGAACCTTGATACGTAGTCATTATTGTTTTTAAACTTTCGCGATTTTTATACATATTAGATATATTTCGGGACTTCGCGTGAATTATTTATAGGTACGAACCTTTTATTTACCGATCGGTGCAATTCGATCATTAAATAAAAGGTACGTACCTTTAAATAATTTACGCGATTAAGTCCCGAAATAAATATATCTAATACGTAGGCGTTAAATTCGATTTTACCTATTATTGTATTTAGCATAAGCGTTATTTGCATCTAGGCGTAATTCGACAAACCTACCATTTAAAATTTGTGTTTTTTAGGGACGCCTGGCTCGATTTATTTATTTATTGTATTTATATTAGGTTCACTAACAAATGTTACTGTAACTTGACTATATAGGTATATCTTATGAGTACTGTACATTTAATTATAGGTAAACACTAAAATACTTATGTACTTACTTATTTTATTTTGGGCTTATTTAGGTGTGTATATATCTAGACTACCTCCATTAAAGGCCGTCTGTGACCAGATATTATTTAAAACTAGCTGTGCCCCGCGATGTTACCCGCGAATTATTAGCCTATGTGTTAATCCAGGGTGTCAGCTAGCTCCATTCCAAATTTTATTAAAATCGCTCCAGCCGTTTAGACGTGAAGAAGTAACAAACATACACACTCACATACTCACAAACTTTCGCCTTTATAATATAAGTGTGATTAGGTTTGTCGAGAGAGATGTTAATATTACAAAATATATACATGCCTTGTTTATTGCCAGACTTTGAAAAAAAAAAATCGGTCGAAACGTCGGGCAATAAACAAGGTATTTTACCTTAAATTATTCACGCGATTAAGACCCGTAGTATATATAATTTTATGATGTGTACAAATCGCGAAAGTTTTTATTATAGATGTTATTATTCCGGATGAATGTAAACTGACCATCTGTGTGGAGATCAGTAAGAGCACTGTTTTCATTGATAAGCTTAGATAACCTAGGAACAGGCAAACTTGCGCCAAACTTAGTTCTACGAAGGGGTGGAACCAGGGGTGTTACTGGTCTACGTGGTGGCCTTCGGGGAACCAGAAGAGAGAACTTGGTTGGGGACAACCGATTTTATTTCTAAAAATTGTATGAAGTAATCTTAAATTTAAATAATCCCTACGCGTCTTGAGAGACTTCATTGAGTTCATTCGATTGTTTAATTTTGGAATAAAAAACAAAAACACGCTGCACTGGGATTATGCACGGTGAATGGTTGAAGGTAGCAACAAGCGGTAGCATAACCAACATGAATACATTTCGATATAATTAGTCGACCTCTAGCGTAAAGGATTTTTTTTAATGATCTCGCTGTTGTCCATTCATAATCCAATTTGTTTTACATTATTTAAATTTTTGCTTAACTCTATTAGCCTCTCATATTTGGGTACAACGGATAGGTAGCTATGCCCATATTTGTACCGCTACGAAGTTGGTGCAGGTTGCTTTAACTTTTTTTTCTTTTTTATCCCTCAATATGTCTTATTTCATGTGAGTAGATTCGGGAATTGGTTGCCAGGTTGCCACATTTAACGAGGATTTTTAATATTTAATATCTTTATGATGTATCTAATGTCTGACGGTAAGTAATCCTCGCAGCCTATTGACAGTTAGGTATGTGGTGTAAGTATAACAATGAAAACGTCATAGACGTATGCCCTTTTTTTAAGGAGTAGGTATTGGCTGTACCTACCAACTAGCAACACTTTAGCTATCTAAACTCCTACTAGATATGTACCTAGCGTGCCCATCTCAGATAAACTACTAGATATGAACGATGTAACGTCATCAAGAAGATAGACAAGGATAGTTAATTACATTTCCAATGAAAAAGAAAATGATGAAAACTTTTTTTTCTGTCCTTATCATCGTAGCCGGTTTTTTCTGTTTGGCCCACTGTCACGAACAATGAAATTGGGCCAAACATGTTTACGCGAGTTATGTTTATTCGAATATTTGTATATTTCACTAATTGTTTGTGTACTGAGGTAAAGGACTCTATAAAAATAGTGTATTTAAGTGTGCGGAATATGAGTGGCTGCAGCATCTTAGGCTGTATGAGCCGCAGTGAAAGGGAAACCAAATGAATCACATTTCATTCGTAAGTATAATCTATGCTTATTTTACATTGCGATTAAAAATATTATATTGCAACAGAATACATCGACTTAATGGCAAAGTGGTGCTCTGATTGAATTATTAAGATAGATAATATTACAATTATAACCTCAAAGTAAAACATTGTAGTGATGCCTACTTTTCGGGTTCAATTTTCCCCACTCCTAGTCTCTAATTTTTTAATTCTAAATCTTAGTCTAAAATGAACGTCAGCATGAATTGCGATTTGATTAAATATTTCATTCAAGAAGGATATATTATGATATAAAAGCTTCAGTGGAGCTTAAGACTTACCTACTAAGATTTTTTTTTTTACCTACATTATAGTTTGATAATTGCGTATTTGAATGTCAAGTCAAATCAGTATCCTTTTTATAAAATGTCAAAACGATTCGTTCTGTAGAGATTTGTATGCAATTTAACATTGTGACGTCATTATGTTCTGGTTTCAAATCATTTACTTTTTGTATTTATTTTGATGATTATAAATACTATAACATATTCAATTATGCACGAATATATATTTTTAAGATCATTTAAAGGTGTATTATTACTTGATAAGTGTAAAATAATTTATTGTTATTGATTGATTTGACATTGAAGTACCTAATTGTCAATTTTTTTTCTTTGTTCTTGTACCTGTGTATGAAATTAGGAGGTCTCACTCACTGAAATATCTTGAGCTTATACATGAATGAACTGATAACGGGAACTTTTATCTGAATTAGCGTTAATAACACATTTTTTTTAATTATGAAATTTATAAAACAAACAAACCTTGATAATAAGGTAATTTAAAAAAAAAATGAATTTTATAAAAGTGTTGTATTTTATTCTAAGTTACAAAACGAAGAGATACTTTGCGAAAGCCACAGAATGACTTTGGCTGCCAGCCGTTCTTAAGAACTGATTCTGGTTGGTAGTCGAAGTAGTGTAAACCACTGTCCACTTTATGTACTATATTACAATTAGGTACGTAGTCCTTTTATGACATTTCTGAAAACTTAGTTATTATGCAATTAATTCATATTGGTTAGGTACACAAATAATAAGTATATCAGTCGCTATACCGGGCTGCCTTCGGCACGCTGTAATCGTTGACGTCTCATATTTGACCCAATTGATCATATGACAAAATTACCCCAAATAACAGGTAACTTTTTTCTGGCAACACCAAATGTAGAAGCGAGAAAAACATAGGTACATATCTAGTAGTATTTGATCTGAAGGATATTATAAATATTTATTTTTATTATTTAGCTATCAAACTAAGTAGCGGCCACTAGAAGACAACTTTTCACCAAATTTCATCAATATTCATTGATGATTAATTGAGTCTCTGAGTAAAATACTTGTGACATACGGACGGACAGACAGTCAGACAGACAGACGGACATGACGAAACTATAATGTATGAGTTCCGTTTTTTGCCATTCTGGCAAACCGGCTACGATGAGGACAAAAAAAGTTTTGATCCTTTTCTTTTTCATTGGCATTTAATGAACTATCCTTGTCTTTCTTCATAATGACGTCACGTAGTTCATATCTACTAGTTTTATATCTGAGTGTCTAAACATGATTGCCCCAAGAATTCTGGTGACTTGGTGACTTTAATTAGGTACCTACTCGAATAAATACTTTTTTTTAACAGCTGTTGATCTTGTTAAATTACGCAGCACAGAAAAAACAGAAAAGTACGCTCGAGTTTTCTGTAATTAAGATAAAGGTAAGCACCCACAGTTCTATATCATTCATCATCGCAACGAAACAAACTAATCCGTTCGTGGGCAGTAGGTACGTCGACTGCATAAGTAATCAGAATGCTGATGCAACTGTCTAGTGGCTAGTGCCATTTTTCAATATATGTACCTACTTATTTAATATTAATCTACGTATAGCAATGTAAGAAAAAAGAAAATATAGTGTTAAGAAGAGATGGACAACATGCGCTAGTTTATGTATAGTACCTGGATGACCGAGCTTTGCTCGGTATTTTCAGGGTTCCGTAGCCAGTTTGTCCAGTTTGTTTTCCGTAGTATAATAGTCTGTTTGTCCGTCCGTATGTCACAGGCATTTTACTCAAAGACTACACAATGAATATATTGATGAAATGTGGTGAAAAGACGCCTTGTAGTAGCCGCTACTTAGTTTGATAGCTAAATAATAAAAATAAATATTTTTAGGCATTCCATACACTTAACAAAAGCTAAAAAAAAAATCAGCCAAAATCACCGTGTGGCATCATTCGACAGGCCTTTAAAAAACATGTAAGGTTTCAAATAAACTTTTTTGATTGAGTGAATATTATTGGAAATAATTGCCCCGAAAGTTACATAAATTGAGTCCCCTCCCCTTATCTTTTGAACTGTGTAACCAAAAAATAATAGAATTTATATAGGCATTTTTTGCCAATCACTTTATTAAAAAAAAACAAAATATGTGTCAAAAATCATAAAGCGCTTAATAAATACTTTAAACTAAAATAATTATTTTCGACATTATCGAATACGATGAATACAAGAAAAGGGCGTAAGTGCCATGAACATAACGCTCTTCTGCTGGTGCAAATATTCAAGTCGGATTTTGTACGTCAACGACTGCGGAACTCTACGCTGAGCATGGTTCGACATGCTCTAGTCCTTTTTTTTGGTATATCGTGTAATTTGGAAATTATATTTAGACACGCATTACATACTCATGATATATGAATAATATTTTATCGATCTTACCTACATAATAATAAAAAAATATATAATAATAAATCACAAATCAAAATTTAATGTTTTTAAGAGACTTGGCGAATGATGTGCAACATGTTGATGTTTGTTTAACAAAAGAATGTTTCAGCTTCTGTTATATGTATGGATTGCACCCCTAATAATATTTATTTTTATTATTTAGCTATCAAACTAAGTCTCGGCTATTACAAGGCACCATTTCTCCAAATTCACCAATATTCATTGTGTAGTTTTTGAGTGAAATGCCTGTGACATACGGACAGACAGACAGACCGACAGACAGACGGACATGACGAAACTATAAGAGTTCCGTTTTAGAGGCAGTAACTATTTAAAGTAAAATTAAAAGGAAAACTATCACAACTTTACAACTTAACGAGTAAAATTTTCATACAGATTCCATTGAAAAATACTAACGTTTGTTAGTATTATGAACAGAAAACCCACTTATAGCCGCATTATTCGGATGGGGGACTACAGAACCCCATATTGAGCGTGGCGATCTTACCGACATAATAATAAAAAAATATCAAATAATAAATCAAAAATCAAAATATCAATTTTCGTATGGCAACGGTTGCGGTACCCTACACTGGTCTTTTTTGGTAAATCGTGTTAATTTTGGAAATTTTATTTAGATTATCAAATGACATACTGATGAAATTAGAATAATATTTTTCGATCTTACCGACATAATAATAAAAAAAATATCAAATAATAATGCACAAATCAAAAAACAAAAATTAAAATAAAAAAGGGAAAAAAATAATCATAAAATAAAAAAATACATTTCATTCGGATTCGAACCGGGGACATCTGCTTTGTGGATCGCCCGTTTCCCTCCTAAGCTATTAAAACAATGGAAATTGCTGCGAAATTTACCATTGTATTCTTCGTCTTCGTTTTCTACTTAAGCTATTAAAACAAAGGAAATTGCGGCGAAATTTTCCTTGGTATTCTAATGATATTGTAACAGTTTTCATTGCCTGAAAATACAGATAAAACGACGTTTTTTTAATGAAACCTAGCTAGATCGATTTATCGCCCCCGAAACCCCCTGCATACAAAATTTTGAAAAAATCGCTGGAGCCGTTGCCGAGATTCGGATTATATATTCATATATATATATACAAGAATTGCTCGTTTAAAGATATAAGATTTCTTTTAGTATCTTCTTAGAGGACGCGTGTGTCTTTCAACCAATAGGTATACATTTTTTCCGGTAAACCTCTGCAATCTTGCAGTCAATGCAATGAGCATCAGTGGACTTGCTGTATGAGTTTCTATTTCTATACAAAGAATATTAAAATCCTATGCGTCCGATGGACTTGTGGACGCTTACCTTTATATTCCTGTCGGACAAAATAACTCATCGTCACTTTCTTCAATATTCTTTATTTCATAGGCTCACTTTCTCCATCTATATGTATTGTGTGATGCAGAGGCGAAGGTTTAAATTGTGTTTAGGTTTTTTTTGTTTGGTAAAATTTCTGGACATGATTCTTTGTACCTATTATACTTGGTAACTGCAATCCAAAGGGAAACCGAATGTAACGGTTTCCTACGGACCCTCCGCCACTAGTGTGATGTGAAGATATCCTAATATAATTTCAGGATTCTGAATAGCAGCCATTGCAATGAGATAAATGGTAATTACCGGATGCATTTTAACTAAACTTCCGCTATTGTGTGAGTAGGTAAGGTACATGCTGCTTGCATGCTGTTTGTAAAAATATCTCACTTTGTTATTAAAAACGCTAACGCTTTAGTTTTTGATGAAACTAAAGGCACAGTAAAGGCGACCTCTGACTCCAAATGGAGTGGACGTCTGTCAAAATCTTAATATCAAAGATATATATATAATGAATGTCAAAAATAGGCTTACATCACGCCACGCCATTTGAAAGTCGTCCGAATTGACTGTGAGTAGGCAAATCAAGAAGCATATAGTAATTGTGGCTAGGATTTATCATATCATCTCGCTTAGAAAGAGATCCTTTTAAGTATAGCGTTAAATCATGGTTACCATAGTCACGAAAGAAAAAAGAAGATATGATATAAATTCAAATTTGTTCTCTTCTGTTCATGTACAGGACACCAGTCTCTAGTAGGTATAACCTTCTTGTGTATCTACATCCAAATGGAAGGCGTACGTAATTTGCGTGCATCCATCGGAAATTCGGAATGCGTACATTCGGAAGTCTTCCAAATGGACGTTATCAGTATTTAAAGTGACAATGATGCAAATAAAAAAATTAATGATCAGTTTTAAATTAACATGTAAAATTTCTTATACAAGTGTTCAACCTTTACACATTTCTTGTATGGAATCGTAATACTTAGTTGAAATTTTGTACCGAAAATCGAATCCACTGAAGCTACAACGTCTTCTCATTTTAAGCAAAAAACTAATGGCATATTTTTTTTTGCAAATAAATCCTTAAAGTCAAAGTCACAGTACTATATTCACTTAGGTTACAAATGCAACGCTTATGAACGTCAGACAAAATTTGGAATAAAATTATTCTACATAAAATGCCAAGTTCGCAAGAGTAAAGCCGTGAAAAAAGAACTTGGCAATAATAACTCATGGGAACATATGGGAACTTCAAACTTAAGGGAATATCTAATATATAAAATTCTCGTGTCGCGGTGTTTGTGGTTAAACTCCTCCGAAACAGCTCGACCGATTCTCATGAAATTTTGTGTGCATATTGGGTAGGTCTGAGAATTGGACAACATCTATTTTTCATACCCCTAAGAGTTTGTTTGTTTGTTTGAACGCGATAATCTCAGGAACTACTGGGCCGCATATAAAAAAAATGTTATTGTTGGATAGCCCATTTATCGAGGAAGGCTATAACATCACGCTACGACCAATAGGATACGAGCAGCAATGAAAAATGTTGTAAAAAAAAAGGCAGAAAAAAGAAAAAAGGGTAAAATTACGCAGACGAAGTTGCGCGGGTCAGCTAGTAATGTATAAGTTATTGATTGTTGATGGTAAAATCAAAATTATTAAAGCTATCATGCCTCTCAGACCTTAGACTACCTAACGTAAAGCAAGTCGGTACGCGGACGAAGCCGCGAGCAATATTTGTTCCTATAAAAGTGAAATTCTTTACTTTCATTCACGCCTCAAGGCCCTTGGACCTAGAACACAGATTTTTCGCAGAGAAGTTTCATTTGAGATGTTGACAAGAGATAAGATATGATTTTACGAAACTAGAGCTCAAAGGGGGGGGGGGTCACACAAGCGGAACCGCGGGGTTATCTGTTCATTTAAGAGGAAACCATGACTGGCTGATACACCAACGCATAGCTTATACCCCTGAACAGATTTGGAAAACAAAAAAAACAAATGTAGTAGGTACAGGTATATGTTTGTAAGCTTTCGCGATTTGTAGACATTAAAGAATTTTATAAGCTACGGGTCTCAATCGCGTAAAGGCCTTTGGGACCTTTGTTTTATTATCCGGGCCGTCGCTGACTGGTTCAGCTCAGTGTCGCCTCCGTGAAGCGCGGGTTTTGGAAACTACCCTCGCTTGATTTTTATCACTCACTATTACGAAACTGTCGGTACTTCGACACACAACACTAACGACATCTGCACACTGGCGTGTAATGTTTACACTTGCTGATCACGGGATTCCACGATGTTGACACGATATCCATCTTCTCGATTGAAATTTATGTGTTTTTTTCAACCGTAGATGGATATTGTTTGATATGACAACAGCCGTTACAATACGGTCGAAATGTCGGGCAATGAAACAAAAGTATTTAGCTTAAAAATAATATATTGACGCGATTAAGACCCGTAGCTTATAAAATTGTATAAAGTGGTACATGTACACAGATCAGGATCAGAGGAGAATCATCAGCTAAGAATGTTTTTATGTTGAATCATTCTATTCCAAATTTTGTCTGATGTTCATAACCGTTGCATTCTGTAACCTAAGTAAATAAAGTACTTTGGCTTTGACTTTGATATCAATATAAAATGTACTTATTTAGTAACAATGAAATAAAAATCAGTAGAGAATAAACGTTGATAAACTTTCGCGATTTGTGCACATTATAAGATTATTTATACATGGTGTCTCAAAACTATGTCATACGAAGGGAAAGTACCTTATATTGTAAATAGAACATTTTACTAAAATAATTTGAACTGCATCCAAAGATTTTTAAATAATCCTGCCTGTCTAGAATCGAACTCGCCTAATGTGAAAAGCGCCACCTGTATTTTTATGTCATCAATCGAATTTTAAGGTAAATAACCTTCTTTATCTGGAGCTACATTAATGAGTTACAGATCATTTTAACGTCTCACAAGAAATAATGTAAGGTTAATAACACACACCAATTAAGTTAGGTTATAGGAAATAGATCATCTTGTCTGGGATTTAAAACTATTTGCATGTTTTCATATTGTTGACTGGCCTGTTGGTTTAGTGGTTAGTTACTATGGCTGTTATGGTAGAGGTCGTGATTTTCCATTCAGGATAAATCTTTGTGTAATGAGCACTATTGAATGGTTATCCTGTATATGTATTTAAATATATATTTATATAAGTATGTTTATCAGCTATGTGGTGGCCATAGTACAGGCACTGTCTAATTTGGGATCAATTAGCCGTGAGTTGTCCCTTTCAGGTAGTAATAGAGACGTTAAAATGATCTGCCAGATTAGGGATGTTACGGAGGTTGTTATGTAGGAACTGAAGTCGGAGTCGGCGGTTTTAAATATGGTTTTCGGAGTCGGAATCGGAGTTGGAGGTGGTGGCAGAAGACAATACGTAAAGATAAGGATTGTGAAAATTGTATAAATAGGTAAAAGCGAGCAAGAGCATGCCGGATAATGCTCAGTGTAGGGTTTCGCAGCTGTTACTGCAATATTTTTTTCCAGTCCGCCGCAGACTCCTCTTCTACGGCGTTCTCGAACGCTGCTAGCGCGTCTTCCGGCGATGAAAACTACATCCCTTTAAGCAGATTTTTTATTTTAGGGAATAAAAAGAAGTCACACGGTGCCAGATCAGGACTGTTATGAGGGTGACCCAAGACTCAGACCGGTGTCCAGGAAGTCTCGCGATGAAGCGGAGCGCGGTGTTTGGTCGCTTGCAGTTCATTGCAGACAAAACGGCAGGCATTTTGTGGCATACCAATCAGCGTTGATACTGAAACAGTAGGCCTACTCTGTTTCTTTAAAACGAAATTCATGAGTTTTCGTTACGTATGTTTTTTTAGGTTTACGGAAACTATTCTAATAAATTTTTGGTTAAGCACAAAAAGTTCGACCCATGGAAGATTTTCTGGAACGAGTGGATTAAATAGATGTTTCGGGCTTTGTATATAACCACCTCATTTTTGCCTCCAGGTACCCCGTTAACCTACCTAGCGATCAAAACTTTCCCTGCGCTTCTCGATCGCTTCACTTTCGTAGGCGTTGGTTCGTTTTGAAACAGCCAAATTGTCGACTGACGCTTTTTTTCTGGATCGTATTGATAAATCCAGGATTCGTCGTCTATCACAATATCGTAAACGCGCCAAGACAAACCTGCTTCATATTTTTTAATCATATCACGGCTTCTGGTGATAGATGGTTGCTTTTGAAGGTCCTTCATCCATAAAAGCCATTTAAAGTCGATTAATTGACATCAGGTTGTAGGCCACCTTTAAATCATAGAAAATCATCGCACGAAAATGTTCTTAATGCAAAGGCATTTTGAAATGAGACACGACAATTTAATTTGGCTCTCGAAAAAATGTGGAGGGAAATTCAAAGCAATGGTATTTTTACTTTGAATTAACCAAATTTTTCAAAATAATTACTAGTGGCCAGTGAAAACTTTTTTTCGCAAAACTTTTTGAGTGGCCTGGTATAATGAAATTAAAAGGAAAACTATCGCAGCTAAGAAGGCTTTTAAAATTTACGAGTTATAGCCGACCAAGTGAGAGTAACAACAATTTTCGTAACAAATTCCATTGATATTTACTTGTACTACAGTATTATAAAACATTGCTAGTAGTATGAAACAAAACCGGGTAAGTGCATGTCGGGCAACGCACAATGTAGGGTTCCGTAGTCACCTCCCCCCCCCTCCTCCATCCGAATAATGTGGCTTATGAAATGGGTTATGTGTTGGTTTTTTTTTTTTTTTGCCTATGGTTGGCAGACGAGCTAGCGGCCCACCTGATGGTAATCGGTAACCGCCGCTCATGGACTACAAAATGAATGTCAGGGACACACCCAAGCGCTGCCTACCGTGAAGTGAAAACTCTCTTTAAACGTAGCGCTCGGGAAACACCGCAGCAGGTAGTTCGTTCCAGAGTCTACACATTCGTGGAAGAAAAGAACGCCGGAATCGATCCGTACAGGACCGTATTGTTTCCAGGTGGAATGGATGAACCCTACTACGATGTCGAGTGATGCGGTGGTAGAAAGGTGACGGTGACACCATGTTAAACAGTTCCTCAGAGCACTCCCCGTTGAACAGACGGTAGAGTACGCAAAGTGCACCAAAGTCACGCCTCTGCTGTAAAGACTCCAGTCTGTCTTTGGAAGGAGTCAAATGGATCGAGCAAGTATTTGGGGACACCCGCCCAGAGATGAGAGCAGTACTCCACGTGCGGTCGGACCTGCGCTTTATAAAGCATAAGTCGCTGTGCCGGCGGGAAATAACGCTTCGTTCTGTTGATGATCACCCACCTTTTTGCTCGCCAATTTGGCTTTACTTTCCAAATGACTCCCAAACTGGACTTTGCTGGAGATTTCGACGCCGAGGATCCCAATACTCTCGGAGACTCGGAGTGTAACTCCTTGGAACTGTGGCACTTGGACAAATGGGTCTTTCTTCACAGTGAACGCGCATACTTGTGTCTTTGTGGGGTTGAATCGAACCAGGTTCCTCTCACCCCATTCGGAGACCCGCCCCAGAGAGTCCTCGAGTCTCGACTTCTGACACAAGTTGCAACCGTCTCTCCTGAACAACGCTCCGAGGGACGTTCTGTTGGCTGGTATATCGCGCATCACCCATGCTGTCATCTGCATAGCAATGGACAGCATATCATTGATATGCAGAATGAACAGTGTTGGGGAGAGCACCGAGCCTTGTGGAACTCGGGGATTCCATAAGAAGGAAGCTTCGATAGAAGGGCCTTGTGCCAGACCCTGTCAAACGCCTTGGCGATGTCGAGGCTGATAGCGAGAACCTCGCCCTTGCCTTCCAAGGCTTCAGCCCAGCGGTGCGTGACGAACACAAGAAGATCACCAGCTGAGCGACCGTGACGGAAGCCGTACTGGCGGTCGCTTATCAGCTGGCGCTCCTCAAGATACCGCAAGAGTCTGGTGTTGAGAACTCTCTCCATCACCTTTGAAAACAAGGATGTTTGTTACCGCCTGTCACCCTGTAATTTGACGGGTCCGACCGGTCACCCTTTTTGGGAATAGGGTGGACATTGGCGACCTTTCACGAAGATGGAACCCTTCCATTTTTATATGAGAGACGGTAGAGGCGCGTCAGAACGGGGGTCAACTCAGGGGCGCACGTCTTAAGTACCACTGCAGGGATGCCGTCCGGCCCGCTCGATTTCTGGGTATCAAGGAGCCTGAGCTCCTGCCTAACCGCACGTTGCGTGATGCGTATTTCTGGCATGGAGCTCTTACACTTTGGGATGGAAGGTGGTGTGGCTCCTCTATCATCCAAAGTCGAGTTAGAGGCAAATAGTCGGCCTAAGAGATCGGCTTTCTCCTTAGCACTGTGGGCCAGACTGCCATCGTAGTTGCGCAGTGGTGGGAGGTTGGACTGGCAGAAGTTATCTTGCGCAGCTTTGGCGAGCGACCAGAATGCACGACTCCCAGAGGGATGCCTTCGAAGTCGCTTGCCAATTCTAGCAATGTGGTCTGCCTTTGCTATAGCAATAGCCTTCTTGTTGGTTCTGGAGGCGGCGTTGAACTTACGTTTCTCAACATACACGGTCAGATCCTTACGTTTCCTGGCATCGTTCCAGGCTAAGTACGCAGACTGTTTCAGGCGCGCGGTCACGCGACAAGCCTGGTTGAACCAGAGGCGACTATGACCACCAACTGGAATTTGGGCATTGGGAATACGTAATACCTGCTTATTAATATTTTTCAATGTAATTTGTACGCAATTTTGTTACTTCTCATTTGATCAGCTGTTACTTATAAACTTGTAAAGCCTTTTTAGCTGTGATAGTTTTCCTTTTAATTTCGCTATATATACTACTACTATTTTGACTTGTAAACACTAAATTGACTTGTTTGCCGTGTGGTGCCGGCTTAAGAATAGTACCACCCCATCTCTACCCGTGGGTGTCGTCAAGGCGACTAAGGGATTTTAACCCGGAGGACGGGCAGCAGCGTCCTCTGCGTACTTAAAGCCTTACTGCGATCGCCAACCCGCTCGCCAAGCGTGGCGATTATGGCAATTACCCCCCAGGATCTACATACTAGTAGGTTCTACTGGGGAGACCCGTGCCCAGCAGTGGGCCATCTTATGGGTTGATATGTATGTATGTACTACTACTATGATTTTTTCACATACTTGACTCTTGACTCTAACAAAATTTTGCACTTTAAATCTAAGTATTACACAAACGGATCTCTAAATCTAAAAATGGGCTTCCCAACTCCTAAAAGTTAAAAGATAACGAAACCCCACACGATGAGGTAAGTGAGAAAAAAAATCAGATCCCTACTTTACATATTCCTAAATTTTTTTTTCAAGATTTTATTATTTCACTTCGTCGGTGTAAGTAATACGTGTATCCATGCAAAATTACATCCTTCTAGCACTGACAATCTCTGAGCAAACCTGCGGTCGGACGGACTGACAGACATGGCGAAACTATAAGGGTTCCTAAAAACAAGAGAAAACTCACTTGTTAGACTGCATTATTATGATGGGCTTACTTTGTGCGTGGCCTATTGACGTAAAGAGAAGGACCGTGCCGTCCCTTTCAACTTAAAAGTAAATATTTACTGCAAAGCGTGAAAGGGAGAAAAACCCTTGCGGCCCTGTCTCTTAGACAGGTATTGTCCACAAAGTATCGTTGTCTCTTTTTAGAGAGTGGTCAATTTTGTTAGATTAAGGCGCAGTCCTGTTCTTTACGTGATACGTCAATGGCGTGGCCCGACATGCACTTGCCCGTTTTTTTTTCTTTTTTAAATATTGCCGAGTTCATAAATTATTTAAGGGGCGTCTAAACGGGCCATTTGTGGCGTCACTATTGGCAACTCTAAGGTCTACAATTGTATGGCGCATGATCCAGTCTCCTAAACGGGCTACACAACCCGGCAACAATAAAATAGAGGGCGACTAAAACAACAACAAAATTGGCCGGGCAACATTGCGGAAAATAGATCGCTCAGTGATCGTCCGGCAACCATCAAATCAATATTGGAGAGTATTGCCATGTTGCCGGCCACAGCATTACCGCCACATATCAACCCATAAGATGGCCCACTGCTGGGCACGGGTCTCCCCAGTAGAACCTACTAGTATGTAGATCCTGGGGGTAATTGCCATAATCGCCACGCTTGGCGAGCGGGTTGGCGATCGCAGTAAGGCTTTAAGTACGCAGAGGACGCTGCTGCCCGTCCTCCGGGGTGAAATCCCTTAGTCGCCTTGACGACACCCACGGGTAGAGATGGGGTGGTACTATTCTTAAGCCGGCACCACACGACGCAAAGATAATTATTATTATAAATTAGATTACCTAAAGTCATATAGTCAACCTTAAAGTAAGTATCCGAAGCCGCACTTACGGTTCCTAAATAATTGATAAGTCCATGTTAATGTAATTATGCTCGCGTTGAGTGTTTCAAAGATAAGTCCTTAGTTTTAACCTGAAGGCATACACTAAATTGACTTGTTTTATAGGTGGTGGAATATTATTTCACACCTTACATGCGGCATATCGAAAACTGCCCTTGCCGGCTGAATGGTGTTGTTGAATGGAAAGTTGCTCAGAACACTGTCGGCTGTCACACTCACGTCTACTCGCTATCCCTGAGAGCTTACCATATAAATAGGTATTACCGCCACAAATTTCCGTAAAAAATGACCCGTTTGGACGCCCCTTTAGGTACACACGGCAACTCGACAGCAAAAATAAAGTAGGTGCCAACTAACTAAAACTTAAATAAAAAATAATGTTGCATCATATCATTATTTCATATAATTTATTGCAATAAGCTACTAACGAGGTTTAATTTCTTTTTGCAAATGTAAAATATAGAATATATTTCCTACTAAAAAGTAGATAGGGGAAACTTGCATAATTCGTAGCTCCTCCTAAATCGAAGTGTTATTTCGTCACCTTGCGCGATAATTAATAGCACTTCACGCCTCTCCGTTGCAAAACTATTTAAAATTAAGTTTTTACTGACAATTTCATAACTTTTTTGTGACATATTATTATAATAATCTCTTAACTTCGTGTTAAATTAGTTTTAGCTTTCAGTGTGTAAATACACATTTGTTTCCAACCTTTTATGTAAGTTTTGTGGTTACGAGAGAAGATCTTTTTTGACAAGTTTACCTAAAGCGTACAGAATGTTTAAAGGATTTGTTCTAATTCAACCCGTGCGATTAAGTAAAAAAACATAATTATACCAATTATGTTTATTTTTTAATAATTTTAAGATATTGAAAAATGTTATTTGTATAGAGTAAAAGTCAACGCTGAAATACAACACCTAACCCAGAATATGGAAGATAAACTCCAAAAATATAACAATAGGTTAATAAAGTGTGTCGGCGGTAGCCTAATGGCTAAGGCATCGGTGTCGCAATCGTGAGGTCGCGGGTTCGAATCCTACTCATTATACTATCGACGTGAACCTACTCGTAACACAAGCCATTGAGCTTAGCTGGAGGGGTTAGCAGGATTGCTAGTAATGTGGGACCACAATCCCTCATTGCTAGTTATCTATAAATAAAAAATTAAAATAAAAATTTTGTCTAAAAAACTTTTTAAAAAAATTTTGTCTAAAATCTATAAATTAAAAATTTTGAAACCCGCCCGAGCGATTTTTTCTTTCACACATTTAATATGACTGAACAATGTTTCTTTATACTATTTTAGCTTATTTTCTTATGCTTTATTTTAATGTTTGTCTTCACCTTCCCCCCCTGTCCGATTCCGATAAACCAAATTTAAAAACTCCGACTTCGGTTCCGATTAAACCACCTCCGTAACATCCCTTACTACAAACCACAACTTCACAAACGATGTATCATTAGAAGCGTCTTAATCGTCCGCTGGTTATTGCTCTGAGGCTGGTTAGAGGTTAAGAGACATAACGCTTAATTCAAAATGGCGCCGCCTAGAGGTCATAAAAAATTAATACGAATGTGAGCCTGAATAAAAAAAATGAAAATGTCTGAACAGTTTCATGTTGGGTACCAAATGAAAGGCCTTAATTAGCACATTAAGAATATGTATATATATTACTAATTAATAGTCTTTGTTTCGGTTGATAAATATTGCGTCAAACATAAACTAAACGCTTTGGCGAAACCAATCTTCTATATACTAATATTATAAAGAGGCCGATTTTGTCTGTTTGAACGCGCTTATCTCGGGAACAACTAAATCGATTTGCTTTAAATTTGATTTGGTTTAGGGGCATTACCCCCCATTGCACCCCCTCTGCCCCTGCCCCACATGAATCTGCTTAGGTTAAATACTCATCGTGTAGAGGGTAGGTAAAAGAAACAGGCATTTTTTTTTTTTTGGATCATTAAAATAACGCGGCTGAAACCGCAAGGGACTACTAGTTATTAATAGCCTAGAAGCATCCTCAATGAACGGGGTATCTATAAAGATACCCCGTTTATTGAGGAAGCTTATAGGCTATATATAGGTAGGCTATTATTCTAAATTGTATATATCATCATGCTTTAGCCCAGAGTACTGAAACAACGGGCACACTTCCATTTAATATTGTAAAAATGATGTTTATATGTAACTAGCTTTCGCCCGCGGCTCCACCCGCGTGCATGTCGGTTAACGCAATAAAAACTATCCTATGTTCTTCCCCGGGACTCAAACTATCTCCATACTAAATTTCATCTAAATCGGTTTAGCTGTTTGAGCGTGAAAGCGTAACAGACAGACAGACAGACAGAGTTACTTTTACATTTATAATATTATACTAGCTTCAGCCCGCGGCTCCGCCCGCGTGGATGTCGGTTATCGCGATAAAAACTATCTTATGTTTTTCCCCGGGACTCAAACTATGTCCATACCAAATTTCATCTAAATCGGTTCAGCTTTTTGAGCGTGAAAGCGTAACAGACAGACAGACAGACAGAGTTACTTTCACATTTATAATATTAGTATGGAAGTATGGATGGACAGTATGGATATGTTTAATTGCTATACGTACAGAACCTACGACCCAATTTCAAAAATGACTTATGCGTTAGGATGCCAGTTTATTGATAGAAGCTATAGGCAATTTATTATCACTCTACTACCCAAGGGAGTACAGCAGTAATCATAAATGTCAGCAAATAGGACGAATGTGCCATTTAATTATTTATTGTACTACAATATAATAACAACTAGCTTCCACCCGCGTGGATGTTGGTTATCGCGATAAAAACTATCCTATGTCCTACCCCGGGACTCAAACTATCTCCATACCAAATTTCATCTAAATCGGTTTAGCTGTTTGAGCGTGAAAGCGTAACAGACAGACAGACAGAGTTACTTTCACATTTATTATATTAGTATGGATATACCTACTTAGTCAAATCAGGCGTGGATGTATTCAGCCGTAAGGAGGCTTAAGGCTTAGCCTCAGGAAGCCTAGTTGCTTCACTACAAACTATTTAAATAAAAAAAAGTTTAATACTAAATGCGAGTGCTTTAAAGGGCAAGGTGGCATGGCATACAACCACCGCTTCAGCCATTTACAGAACATTGTAGTTAAGAATGCCGTACAAGAATATATTCTTGTTTCGTAATTTTTTGAAAGGGATGTTTTGTAGTTGGATTTTAGTTTTTTTATCATTTGTTTTTAAGTACCTAATAAGTTAGGTACCACAGATATTTTCTCCTAACGGGTACGATTTAGGCAACTTCATCTGCAGCTGAATCCATTGTTTATGTAGGTATTTATATACTAACATTTAAACTTTACCGTTGCATTTACCTTAAAATTGCTTGACGTTTCGACCAGATTGCACCGACCGTGGTCACAAGCGAACAGTGCAAACGGTCGGTGCAACCTGGTCGAAACGTCAAACAATTTTATGGTAAATGATGCGGGTTAATTCCCGTATAATAAATAGGTATTTATATATTTCGGTCAAACTGATTTGTTATTTTCATCCCGTGTTCTTTCATACCCCGTCTCCCCTAATTGCGAAATCTATATTCGTTGTTGTCGCACACGCGATATTTATGCTATTTGCAATAATAATAATCTATTATCTATCAAACCTATCAATTTTACCAATTAACGATAACCGCTAACGCATTAAGTAAGCTAGGTAAGTCTGTGTCATTTGTTTGCATAATTGAATACAAACTCATGGAAGTTAGCACATTTCCCACAATGCATAAATTTATGTAACCTTTCTGCCCTACTAAGCCGAAAGGGGCTATCTTTGATATATGGCCTTTTATTTTTTAAACTTACCCGGATGGAGATGGCACGTTATGGCTTATCAGAGCCGTGTAGTCAGCTATATAAGTCGCCTAACATAGACATTTTGTTTCTCAATTCGTCATATCTCCAACATACATAGACCAAAAATCAACGTTAAACGATTTTTAACCTACGGTGACTATCTTGCCCTGATCATAATTTTCATGACCATGTAGATTTTTGTACCTGGGTAAATCTTGAGATTGGGATTATTTAGTTGATTCCCGTGGCGCATTTTTATTTATATTTTTTTTTACAAATTATAGTTTTTCATGATTCTAAGCCGAACTATAAACACATTTATCAAATAGGGGTCATTTTTGAGCAACGCATTACAAAGATATTTAAAATCATTTTTTTTAGGCCAGGGTAATCAAAAAATGATGGCAAGGGAATCAAATTAAACAACACGGTAGGTAATAAAACAAACTATTATTTTAATAATCAGTCTTTTAATTACAGTTATTGGCATTTATAAACCTAATTACTAATCACTTTAGTCTTAAGTAGTAATAATAAAATATACTTATTAAGTAATAATAATTGAAAACAAAACTTTTATTCTTAAACATTATCTAAAACCTCAACTAAAATTAGGAACGTTTCTTTTGATGACACAATATCTGATCTAAAAATTTAATAATCAGAATCACAATTTTTTTTTCCAAAACTGCCCAACACAACCGAATTCTCCTGTTTACCTCGTCCTCGAAGTTGTTTCTACCTAACTGCAATGAATGCCCGAGATATACATATTTTTGAACAACTTCGAGAACGGCGCCGTGCACCGCTGTCGGTTCCGGTAGTACATGTTAATTGAACATGACCTTGGTTTTATCCAAGTTCATCCGTAGGCCGATGCGTACAGAGGAGTCAGCCAGGTTATTCAGCATCCGTTGCAGGTCTTGCAGCGTTTCCGCCTTGATGACAATGTCATCTGCAAATGGCAAGTGAGAGATGTATTCACCATTGATGTTGATGCCCCGCCCTTTCCAGTGCAGCGTCTTGAACATATCCTCCATTGCATTTATGAACAATTTCGGGGAAATAACGTCCCCTTGCCTTACTCCTCGATGCAATGGTATAGGTTTTGTTTGCTGATTCTGTTCTTGGACGGATATGGTGGCTATGGTGGATATGGCTTTGTAGAGACTATCTCATCACTTGGATATATCGCCAATCTACTTGGCATCGCTGCAAAGACTCCAGAACAGACCAGATTTCAATCGAGTCAAAGGCCTTTTAGTCCACAAATGCTAGACACAGGGGCTGATTATACACCTGGGTCTTTTGTATAATCTGCCGCACTATGTGGATGCGGTCTATGGTGCCATATCTGCTCCGAAATCCAGCCTGTTCCGGTGGTTCGAAGTCTTCGCGCAAGGCGGTTCGTGATGACTCTTGAGAATAGTTTATAGATGTGGCTTAGAAGAGAAATAGGTCGGTAGTTCTTCAGCCGGGTCTTATCTCCTTTTTTGAAGAACAAAACGGCTTAGCAGGCAGAGTCACTTGTCAATCGACCAACAGGCCTGTCACTCAGTATATACAGAAATATTGTTTTATTAGGAAATAATGTAATTTTACTTTATTACAAACAAAATATAGAAAATTTTGATTACCATGGCATAAACGCCAAATGAATCAACACCAAGGTAATCAATAAAAGTACGTTTTTTACCGATTATGTAAAAATTCAAAAGTTCTAATCAATAATAATAAGATTTGTAAAGAGATATCCTTAATGCCTTTCTGTTTGTAATAATAGTAAAATCCTAAAAAATCTTATACTATTTTTTTATGCTGTCAGGGGAATCAAAGACCAAGTGAAACAAAACCAGGGTAATCAAATATTTACCTTCGTAATTTCGTCCATGGGCAAAATGAGACGCGACCTTCCACCACGACGTTTGAAGCGCGACAGAAGCTCGCATGAGAACGGATATCTACGCTTCTCGACCGCTCCCTTAGCAATCTATGCCTAGTTATGTGGCACGCCAATGGAATCACTGTTTAGTTCTGGACAAAACTTTAAATCTATTTCAATGTAAAACTGTGGGATAAAATACAAAATGTATATTTTTATTTTAAACATCTACTAGTCTAGTTGCTGAAATACTTGATAAATGATTTATTTTACATTTAAAAATTGGTGATTTCGGACTGTTTTCACAAAAAAATATGTAAAGGACGCGCCAAGGTTATCAATTTTCGTGACTTTATGTTTTTTTTTAAATAATTACACGCAAATTAAATAGAAAAACTATTATGCATCAATTAGATACCATTGTATTAAGACGTAAAAAAAATACTTTACATCTTTATTTCGGTATTGCGGGTACGTTTTACCACCGGACGTCAAAAATGTTGTCTCTCAAGATTCACCCACCTACTGAATCGGTTTGAATATTTTCAAATGATAAGAGACATGAAGCCAACTGTACGTAGGTAGTTTACCTACATTAATTAAATTTCATATTGCTAAGAGTTTTCTGATAGTGTAAAGTTTATTTTGATTATTTGTATTACTGAGACAAATATGAGGAAATTCTGACTAGTTAGGGTTTCTATGTTATTATTTCAACACGTTACAAAAACCAAAATCACTATATACTCGTAGGTACCTGGTGTTCAAGATAAGTATAAAATACAACTTTTGAACCCCTTACGCGGTGTTCGGCAAATTCGTGATAAGGCAGAAACTTGATTAGGCAGAAACTGGATTTGGCATAATCGTGTTATGACAGAAATGGTACACTCAAATAAAAAACAGACGAAATTCTTCTTATATTAATGCTGCATGCTGTAACCTTTTTACACTACTATACTACTTACTTTTTTTTTTTACCTAGGTACTTACATTTTTTTATCGCATTGAAATGCTTCACAACGACTACTTTGAATGTGACTCTACATTTATGACGTCTTTGATCGATTAGAGCAATTGATTAGGTACCTACTTGAGATCAAAATAATTGTTAAATCTGGTCGTTTACAGATTGAATCAGCTAATAAGTAGCTATTAAGCGTGTGTAGGTAGGCTATATCTAGTAGAAAATTCTTACAAAACGAATACAAAAAACCCTACATTGAATTTAAAAAGAAAAATAGAGTCAAATACAATTCCTAATATTAAATGACTATTTTCTTTCACAGTTTAATAATATCTGCCAAATCAATATCAATTACAATAAAAAAATATGACCTTGAATGTGAGTAGGCCACGTAGAATGCTAATACTTATGCATCTGGGGCAGCGAAGAGCTTGGATTAGTAAGCTTTGAAGAGGAGGGCAACGCATGCGTGGTACGTCCAGGGTCGTATCGATCTGTGAGTGCCAATTGGTTCCAGTGCGCGCGCCGGGATGGGATACCCCGCCCGGTTTGCAGTTGCGCCGCGCATCGGCTCGGCGCATAGCCACGCGCAAGGCCAAACAAAGGGGCGAAGAGAGGGGTGTCCTTTGGCTCGAGCTTTCCCTGGGACCCTCTCATTACGTAACATTAAACGCACAGGACGGCGCACAAACAATGTGATTTTATTTTTTCTTCGATTTTTCTACTGTTTTTTGATTATACAATTTTTAGGATTAGTATCGTGATATTATGTTAAGTGTCGCGCGACTTTTATTTTGCTATATTTTTAGGTGTTAGTAATATTGGTATCAATTTTAAACTGAAGTGTAACAATGTGAAATTAGTATATAGAGATTTATTGCGCAATAGTGTCTCTACATGATTATTTAGGACATAAATGAAAACAAAAGTTTCGGCGAGCAGAAGTGTAACAAAGAAGAAACAGTAGTGAAGTTATAGGGCTAAAAATCGATTATTCGGCAGAAGTAAAATAAGTACCTAGGTTTAAATGTAATTCATAGATAAAATATTTTTAATTAAGGATCATAAAAACATATTCCAAACTATATAATATGTAGTATTGTACTAAACGTAACAATACCAAACATATTTTTCCTTGAAATATGGAATAGAGTTTTAAACCAAAAGAAGATTTATTTTCCTCAAAAATGACGATGGGTAAGTTGACTTTTTATTCTATACTTTCATTACCTTGTATGATAAGTAGATACCTACCTGTCCTTTAATCTACATATACCTACTTGTATAATTTAAATCTATGAGTAAGTACCTACTTATATAACAAAGCTGTAGAGTTTGTTTCTTTGAATATTTAGATGAAATTTGGTATAGAGGTAGCTTGAAGGAAAGTTACCTATAGCTATTTTTAGGGGTACGAGTACCTACCCAAGTAAAAGCTGGTCAATACGACCAGCTTTTACGCAAGTATGTCCATATACATTGCTATCAGCTATTTACTACCTACTGTATTAACAGTATTAGGCAGGTGGGTATTTACCTCAGTTCCTTATGTACCTATTAACCTCAAGTAGCACCTTAAAGTAGGTAGGTAGGTACCTACCTACCTACTTTAAGGTGCTACTTGGGTATGTCAATCAATATTCATATTGATGTAAAAGGCTTGAAAAAGTAAAAAAATGCGTTTTAAAGTTAACTAATGATGTACCTATATCAAAAGATAATTGCAAAAATAAAACAATATGTTTATTCAGGGGAATTGTTTTGTGTTCTATTTTTATAGCGGTTACACCTACTAATATACCTAACTATAGGCAAACCTACCTTTGTCTTAAACCGAACTTAAAGACAAAGGTTAGGCCACCTGCCTACCTATAGCTAACGTACACCTGCCTACTGCCTATCATTTAGTGCAACGACATTCTAGACCCCACTATTGTCTATGTTTACAACATTTTGACACAACAATGTGCTGAGATGGTCTGCTTACGTCACCGGATGAACATCGAGACTGCGACTAATCGCAACATCCTACCTCAGATTTATTTACAGACTTTAGTTTCATTTCAACACCTGACGATTGACCTGATTTTCTAAAAAGGCACATTTTTTAAGCCATGTTTTCGACTATTTTCGTTACATATTTATGTAGTACCTACTTAGGAGTTAGGTTTATTAAAGGAAATTGTTCTTTGTGTTTAATACATAGGTAGGTAAAACCCAGATAACTAGTAGTACTAATTTTGGTAAGTAGCGTAGGTACTAATTTTGGTTTAAACTGAACTTCAACCTTCTTATAACGTGCACTCGAGCAGTTAATAATGTTTAATCAATAAATCTGTACAAATAGTAATCAAATTAATAAACAATAACAGTTTGTCATTGTTAATTTGTCATTTACAAAACAATGATTAGATACTTGCCGTTATAGAGAAAGGAGACTTCGTTTAATTTTAAGTTTATTTCAATCAGGGAGAGTAAAAGAATCGATAGCTACACTTATTTATTTTAGGTATAGGTACCTATGTAAAATGGTAGGCAATAGTTTTTTCCCACGCTTTTAGACGGTTCATTTAAAAACGGATAATAAAATTGACACCATTTGAGGTCAGCAGCTCCTAAGATTTTACGTACACTGAACGGATAGAGCACCCGTTTAAGACATTTCGTACAAAATGTGTAGATGAAGTTGAGTAACCTTTATTTAGATCGTCTCATCCGTAGATATTTTACTCGTTAAAACGGTTTTTTTTTGTTTAAAATTAAAATCAATTTAAAAATTAGTCAACTAACCTAATTTTTTTAATAAAAACATTTGTTATGGTTTTTTCTCCATTGTAAAATACTATATTGATTTCACGAATTTTCTAATTTGTCAAATTAATAATGTTATTTGAATATTGTTATCTAATTTTAATGTTAAATAATAATAATAAACTTATTATTAATATTAATTTTAGTTTTACAATAGTTTATTTCTACAAACTATTGTTAAACTATAATTAGATAGCTCTGTAAATCCACACGATATCGATGTCACGACGTCTCTACCAGTGTCTGTTGATCAGCTCTTTAGTTAGAGCATGATAGAGTAACATTAACTAAACACCCAACTTTCACAGTAATTAATTACTTATAAATGGCATCGCAATGTAACTTTCTTAGTAGGTAGATAGATATTACTGCGGCCAAGATAATTAAGCTGTTAATTAATGGTAATTATTACTTTTTTTTTCATTAAAATTTAATAATTATAAAAAGTAACAGTATGATGCTATTACCTAATTTAAGTCAACTCATTAATTAATAACTGTTAGATAATAACACATGAGTGCATTCACAATATTTTCCTGTTGTTTCGTTATCATCAAACATTATCAGCAGGCAATCGTTGATAAATCGCAACACATTTGCACAATAAATTGTACAATACCCCATTTGTTAGTGTTCAACCGCACCTATATAGGCCAAAAGTATGTAGCCTTCAGTAATAAGCTAATTTATTTGTTAATGAGTGACGTAATTTTTACGCTAACGTCCAATCTGTTTAACTTGCTGAAGTCAGTTATAGTCGCGTACGCAGTACGAACGTGCGCGCCGCAGCGGACCGTGCGCCTGCGCCGCGATCTCGCCTCTTCAAATACCTTGTACACATCTCCTCCATCATATTATCACCTAGCCGACTAACTCCAACCACCGTGACACGCTTTATACAATAAAAGCCGGCAGTGCGTGACGATAATTCTCGCTTATTTTGTTAAATAAAAACAAACAACTCATATGAAAATTTAAAGTACCTAAATCATATAAAATAATGGAAAAAAGGGATGCGTTCGCTTTCTTCGACATCAACGTCAGTGATAAGGGTAAGAAGGAAACAGAATCTGAAGCAGAAAGTGCCATGAAAAAGTCCTTTACAAATCTTATAAAACTTAGTAAGTTCCTAGCCTACTGGCTTACATGTTACTGGCAAACATTTGGCTAACATCTTACATTTCTTTGACCGGTTTTTCTTTATCTCATATCTCTTTATCTTACTTTATGTTAACTTGAATTAATTATGTTGAATCGAGGTAGATAGAGGTAACCATTGACAGGTATACAGGTCTGTGTTTATAAGTAATTTAACAAACTAATAAACAAACAGTTTACCTACGTTATTGTTTGTTTTGTATTTACATCTTTCAATCCACATCGAGCATTCTTGCCACTGCTAGTAGTTATAACAACAATAGTGTTTATTTTTTGCGTTATTAATATCCAAGCACTGGTACTCATTTCACAATCTGACAAGAGAAATGTTTTTCATTCTTTCATTGTATCAGTGTAAGATCGTGGGAGCTGGGAACACCTAGATGTTATCATCATCAGCCTACCTAAGTAGGTCTGCTACAAAAATCGGGCAAGAAACCTAGATTCCCATTTAACTTATACTTAAACGATTATATAAGATGTTTATTTGTTTGTGTGTGTGTTCTCATCATCTCTTTTGTAAGCTAGATTATTACAAAGTGTCAACATACCTATCAATGGCAAAGAATACTAACTATTACCATGTATCAATGGTGTCAACAAATCAATTGCTGTTCATCTTCCCTCTAAAACTTGACAACTGCTATTTTATTTAGTTTTAATACTTACAGGGATGTTCTCTCTAATACAACCTATTAGATCAAAAATCCTGTTCTAATATGGTTTTAAAAACAGGGAAAACTAATGGTTTATGTAACGGTAACTATAAATGGATATTGCCAATTTGGATTTCATTATATTTTAAGTGGTATGAGTTTGAAAGATCAGCTAGTTTTTCATAAATAGACGCTTTGTCAGAATGACGTTGCTTTACCAGTTAATAGATAACACCATCAAATTGTGTGTATTCAACGTAGCTAAGTGAGAAGCACGTTTGGTGCTTCCGCTAGTCGTCCTCGATATCAGGTGCGCACGCGCCGTCCCTGGACAGCGAGCGTCGAGGGAACCAGTCGTGTTCCACTCTGATGCGCGCGCTGCATAGCCCTGCTTCCTATAGGTTAAACAGATTCGCTCTACTCATAGAGAATAATAAACTGGGTAGTTCTATTAAACTAATTAACTGCATAACTTTAGGTACATGTATTGTCTGCAAAGATCTATTTGCGGTAATTAAGAAACTAAGTCTGTTTTATATAATTTTATATTCTTTAATATGTGTTACACTAATGGCCGAATTCTTAAAAGCAACACAATTCTAAGATGTGCATCGTTAAATGTATCATGTTGTCAATGTCGCTGTAACGATAGACATTTGAGAACAGAATTTGGATGATAACTTATTACAAGCTTCATACACCGTAATTTTTTAGTTTTTTTTGCGCCGAAAATTTTAAACTCCATTTCATTAACCTATTCTATCAAAAATATCACATATTAAAATTAACCTGAAACTGCCTAAAGTGTCGCGTCGGGCACTTTTGGGAGGTGGATAACTATTTGTCGCAAATTTTTTTATAGTTAACATGTTATAAAATGCATGGAATATCTTTAGACAACTTTAACTACATACTTTGATGATGCCACATAGTTTAGTACAGAAATAAAATATTTTCCTACCCATTATACTACCGACGTGAACCCACTCCTAATACAAGCCTATGAGCTTAGCTGTAGGGGTTAATAAGATTGCTAGTAATGTGGGACTCAATCCCACATTGCTAGTTATCTTTATTAAAAAAAAAAATTGCTTTGGCTCACAAAATCTGGAACTAAATAGGAATTCAGATTAAATCGTAAGCTTATCCGATAGTATAGTTACGTAGTAATAGTTAGTATTCTTTGGTATAGATGACTATACCAAAGAATACTAAAGGTATAGCTTGAGCCATACCTTTGACTTAGCATCTACCTACCAGATGCGGAGGGTCCTTAAAACACCAATCTTTTCGACTTCCCTTTGAATTGTAGTTACTTAATATTTTTGGTACAAAGAACCGTGTCCACCAAGAAAGATATGGTGTCGGGTTACCTTAGAAATGGTTTAACCCTTCACTACTGCTATCTACTCTACGAAGTTAAAAACATAGATGATTCAGAAATACATTGATTGGAATATGTGTATCCTCATTTTTCTATTTTTGTTGATAGAACGTGAACGTGGTGAACGTGATTATATTGGCTTTGCAACTCTGCCAGAACAAGTTCACCGAAAATCTGTCAAAAGAGGGTTTGATTTCACACTGATGGTTGTCGGAGAATCAGGTCTCGGCAAATCTACTCTTATCAACAGCCTATTTTTGGGAGATCTTTATAAAAACAGAAAAATACCAGATGCACAAGGTAAGGCAGAAGAAATGGTAAAAAAATTAAGTATGTACATTTTTTTTGTACAATATTTTAATTAGAAGGTAAACGGGTAACTTTTAACGATTTTATTACAGACAGAATAGAAAAAACTACGTCAGTTGAAAAGAAAACAATGGAAATCGAGGAACGTGGGGTCAAGTTACGTTTAACTATAGTAGACACGCCCGGTTTTGGAGATGCTATTAACTGCGAAGACTCGTGGAGGGTCTGCTCGGCCTACATCGACGAACAGTTCAGACAATATTTCACAGACGAAAGTGGATTAAATCGGCGTCACATGCAAGACAATCGAGTGCATTGCTGCCTCTACTTCGTTCCGCCATGGGCCCATAGGTAAGACGTTTTATTTTACAATACACGACTATCTCATTTCACTCCTAACTTTCTCTTTTGTTCTTGTGTTGTTTTCGAAGTCATTGTGTTGTCAAATAAGTACTTAGAAAATTATCGAACACGAACATCGCATCATGTGTAATGAGCCGAATAATTTGAAATTGAGCAATTTGCTGTGAACCTTTTATTTAGCCACGACTTTCTGCCGGCACAAATACATACGAGTCAACCCAATTCACTATTCACCCACTAGATACCATCTTCAAACGGTACAGCTATCTCCCATTCGTCCGTACGTGTTCGGAGGAGTGTGTTATTTTTATTAGGTCAATTATGGTCAGGGCCGCAGTGATAAAACACCGCTGCGGAAGCACACGTGTCGTAAATGCAACTAGAACAAAGATACAACATCAAAATAAACGGTCACAGAACAAACATTACCTACCTATGTATATACATTACCAGTTTTGAACAGAACTCTGTAAATGTTTACCTTCCTTTTTAGTGACGACAAACTGAATGCTGTAAGAAATGTATTATTGAGTCTTTCTATTGGGTTTTTTAAAGTACATAAAAGCGACACAGGTGTTAGGGCATAGGCAAGAGATCGGTAGATAGGTACATACCTCCCTAATTTTGTACATACATATTTGGGAATTTCACACACACGAACTAGGGAATTCTTACAGTCATGTCACGACATTTGAAAAAAACGTTCTACTAATGTTTCCATGGTACTTAGACTCAATAAGTACTATGTAATAATTTTGTAACTTAATTTTATGTGATGGCTAGCAATAAACATACCAATAACACTGATGCGGCGACGCATTTACGATGATGCCAATAACTATTTCCCCTCCATATTGCGTCTCATCACATTGAGCATGCTTCACAATAAATCGATAACATTATTAGTATTTTATGACGCCTTTATGAAACTCCTAATAAAGATCGTGTACATTCTAATAGGTACTCATAATAAGTTTGATAAAATTGTGTAACATTGCATGACTGCCAATTCTAGTACACGGAATCCAAATCTTAAGTAAAGCGGTTGAACAGGTTTTCTTTCCTCCTGAAGTGAAAAAAAAGAATCACTATTTGGCTTGGATTTTCTTAGCATTTACCCACATTTATATTTATTTCGTTTCTGCATCTAGTTCTTAAGTTCTTGACGCTTTAAAACATTGGAAGTTGGAGGTGTGTATTCATAAAATATAAATAATACTCAAATAATTGCAGCCTACGTCACGTGGACTTGGAAATGATGAAACGACTTCACCGCAAAGTAAATATTGTTGTGGTAATAGCGAAAGCAGATACACTCACAGCGGCGGAGGTAAAACGACTCAAGACGCGAATACTGAATGATTTGGACGAGCATCAAATACAGGTAAGGTACATGCACATTTATCGGTCGCTGAACTTGGAGAAATTGCAAATATCATGGGCAGCATTTCAAAATATTCCAACGCTTTAACAGGTTTATCAGTTTCCTGAATGCGACAGCGATGAGGATGAGGAATTTAAGCAACAAGATCGTGAGTTAAAAGCAGCAGCTCCTTTCGCCGTAGTGGCTTCAGATGTTGTGCTAGAAGTAGGAGGGAAAAGGGTGCGAGGACGTCAGTACCCTTGGGGAATTGTTGATGGTGAGTTTACATCAACTCTTCTGAATAAATGAACCTAAATGAAACCTGAATCAAATAAGCTTGTCTTGATATGATTCTATGATAGTTAGAATAGTTAGATTGGCTGGTGTTTGATGGCTCAACGTCTCAGCAGCCTTGTTGTTGTTGTCAAATTCGGTAGTAAAGTTTTGTTTTAAACAGCTTGTACGTTTTCCATTACGCAACAAACTTTATCAAAAATTCATACCTACTACAATACTACATAAAACATTGCATCGTGAAAATATTAACCATCTAGCCAGCTCTGTAAAGAAAATAATCTTTAGCGAATTAGTCTCTATTAGGTACTAGACAAACATCCACCAATTTATTACTATAATAAACCAGCACAACGAAGCTGAAACGTTTTCTGAAACGTTCTAAAATAGCCCGCGGCCCCAAACTAATCTGACGACATCACATGCCATTGTTTACCAATTGTATGTATTCACCAACACAACACAAAACTACGTAGTAAATGGCTTCCACATCCGACTGTAGGCCGAATAACAGATTGTTTGATAAGGCGGATTGAGGTAATTACGCAATTGCGATACTGTCTGTCTACTCGATGAGTAAGTAGGTACTTAATCTACATACCTAACTTCCTTCCCTTCCTTCTATGTATATTCTTATAAGATACATATCTAAGATTTCCAGGTTTTTTTAACGTGATAACGTCTTATAAATCGATGACCGGGTGCACACACGAAAAAGTGTCACAGTCACGTTCCGCCTGCTGAGAGGCTGAAGTATTGTGGCCGTCGCGCTGCACCCGACAGCTGGTTGCTAAGCAACGCGAATCACGTTAAATTATCGTCCGTAAACCGATTTTACAGACAACCATTTTTTTTTCAAGATACTGTGTCAGTGTTTCAGAGTATCTATCAAATAGAGTTTTCCTTACTAGATAAAGTTACTTTGTAAACTTTAAAATATGTTTTTAAAATCTAAACTTTTTGTACCTAGTGGAGAATCCTCGTCACTCGGACTTCACAAAACTTCGCACGATGCTCATCTCTACTCACATGCAAGATCTCAAAGACGTCACGCAAGATGTGCACTATGAGAATTTCAGAGCCCAGTGCATCTCACAAATATCTCAACACGCCATGCGAGAAAGAGGGTATGACTATGTTAGAATATTTAATTTGTATTTGTGTAGCTGTGGTTTCTGTTGAACCTAAACTCTTTAGAACATTCAGGTACATGAGCACAACAAAAATGAAATATTTTTAAAAGTATAGACAATAGAGCAGGCTTTTAGTTGGCATTACGAAAAATCATTTTTTTTTATAGCCATGACTTCATTCAATCACCCACTGTAAGTTACCCATTTGATACCTTCTTAAACATTGGTCTATCTTCAATACTTACATTCTTACATTAATAGTGTTCTTGCTGACCCCACTAACAAAGCTAAATTGCTCGTGCTAAATAAAAGGGGTTCACCTCAATCGTCCATGGAGTCGGATTCTGATCTCGCGACCTTCTAATCGTTAAATTCTATCTACTGTGTGCCTATTCTTGTTAAACGGAATAGATATGGTTAAATAACCATACGGGCGATAAACTTCTAACATTACATTAACAAAGAAGACGCTCAGTTTCATTAAATTATTTTATTACTCTAATTTAGCTGCGTTACCATATATGTACGTACTTCCATTAAACGCGTCATGGCGGGCGGAGATCTGTTTGTAATTTTCTAAACTTATTATAAATAGTATTGCCAGTATTTTAAATTGTACCCCATTTTACAAAGATCTCAATTGGGTAGGTGACTACAATAAAAGTAAATTATTGTTTATTAATCAGGTAATAGTAGATCTTAAAATGCTCTGAAAAAGAGTGTTCTTTTAAATTTTAACATGTTTTTGAATTCAAAAGCTTGAAAACGAATACTAAAAGTAATGTTTAACGATAGATTGTTCTTAATCTACTTCATTATTTATTAGAAAACTAAAGCGAGACTCGATGGGCAACAACAACGAAGTAGTTATCACAGACACCGACCGCCTATTGTTGCAGAAGGATGAAGAGGTAAGTCCACATTGCGCATAATCTTGTGATAAAGTTGAAGTCTAGGTAAAGTTGCATAGGCATCTGCTCAGAACAAAAGAAAGTCTACGCAAAACTTTTATTTTTTTATATTAAACTTTTGAAGTTTAGATAAAAATAACAGCCCCACAAAGGTACCATACCTAAACCTACCACATAAGTACCAACTAAGCATTCAAGTTACGGATACAAAATAACACAGACTCGGAACAACAGTCAACGTCTGCAACACCTTTGTGGTTACAGTTTAACGGAGAGAACCATCCAGTCATCCGCATAACTAATTTAGAAAGAAATTTTGTTTATAGCAATGTAATAATAACTCTACCTACCTGATAATAAACACTAAATACAGTTGAAGATAATTTGTATACAAAAATACCTTATATGAAATGTTTTTAAACAGTCTAAAGCCGATGGCATAACTAATAAAGGCAACTACTCCTCTATGTGGTAATAAATTGGTAATTATTTTGTAGATACGCATAGTTAGATCCCTTCTTTCGCATAATTTCCTAGAACTGAAAAAAAAATATAAAGGCAGATGAAGATTTCTATCATAGGTTTGGTTTATCTACATTTGTATCAAGCAGAGACAAGTATGAATGCTTCATTGTAGCCTAGCCTAACCTACAACGAAGCAGCTACTTGCAAGAAAGAAAAATGTTAGCGTCTAGGTAATCGTAATACTAAACGCTAACTTTTTCTCCGTTTACTATCTGTATCTGCTAGGTTCAAAACATTTACTTGTAGGTACCTACAGAACATAATAATATGTTGTAATTGGTACTGATGTAAATAAATATTATTGCTCACCAAAGCAATGTAAACCATGCTATAGAAAGAAGTTTTCACACTGCCTACCAAAGAACTAGTGGACTAGTTTATTCACAACATTTAATCAAATCGTAAAAAAACATTTCTATGTTAATACCTAACCAGTTCATTTGTATAATATAGACGCCAGTATTACCAAGAGCAAAAAGGCATCAGTCATGCATTTCCTCTTATTGATAGATTCCTTCTGTATACCTTCGTATAAGCCAATATGGGCCCCAAATGAGTCCCCTGCATAAGACATGAAGACATTTTCTTATCGTGAATAAAGTTGTGAACAGACTATTGACTTAGAATAATCACACATTATTTATTTCATTACAGATCCGACGCATGCAAGATATGTTAACACAAATGCAAGAAAAACTCAAAGCTTCCGATAAAAAACATGACAGTATTATAGATGTATAGAAAATAGACTGCAATGTAGGTATTAGCGTAGCGTTGTAATTACCTACTCACTTAGATATAATAAATTATGAAAACCTCTTTAGAAAAATGGGATGAATTTAGATTTTTTATACAATAGTTGTTGTCAATGGTGAACTAATTTTACAGTTATATCACAGAATGCCACGATCTATTTGTTCTATTAGATTAATATAATGTCGGTAGAGCATGTCACTATTTGTAGATGCGAGTTATGCGATTGATAAGTCCTCATAATTTTTATGCAGTAAAGATTAGGAGTTACTTGTACCGAATACGTCGATATACGCATACGATGAGGAAGCGACTGTTTCGTTCGGTCATTGGTACGCCATGTCTAATATTGATGTGCACAAAATTGGAACGTGCGCGATAGACACGATACGACTTCCGTGCGCTCCCTTTTTAGTAGAAGAATAACTGGCCGACTTTTTCCATAAGAACCTGTTATCAGCGTTACATCAACTCTATACTGCTACCGAACTATCAATGTTGTGTTTATTTATAAGTTCAAATGTAATCTCTTAAATAAATAAAGTGTAATCTCTTGTTTTTTCTAAAACTTTTTCTACAAATATTTTTGGGAATCTAGCTAAATTTGCAATAATGTAAGTATAGTTTGTAAAACGAAATTACGAAAATTATTTTTTTGTTACCTATGTATAAATAGTTGTTACACAATTGTATAAGATTTGTAAGCTAATCTTATTGGTCTATGAATAAATGTAACAATCTGTTATAATTCGATAAAGTATCTAAAGCTAATAAACTAATGCGACAATTATATTGTTGAAACTTTGAAACTACTACTTAGTAAAACGTTTAATTAACCACTGATTCAATGGGCATTACTTTTAATAAATTATTAGATTATGTTAAGTAGCGCTCTCTTCGGTGGTGCCGAGATACGAGTGGCACTGGCCTATTTCTGCCTGCATGGTAAATAAGAGCAAGAATAAATTATTGACCACCGTGTACTCATTGCAATAGTCTAAAATACCTACGTAGGTATAATTGTATGTTCACTATAATGCCACAGGAGAAACTTTTAGTCGTTGTTGCACTTCGCAAAACAGCACGAAAACCTTTCTTGATTTGAATCGACCCATTTCACGTGAATCATAAACGTGATGAAGCTAGCAGTTACTAACAGCATCAAAAATGTACCTAGGTACTAACACCCCTTAACAGTTGGCATCAAAACCCAGAAACAAGTTACAAATTAGTAAAATTCGTCGATATTTGACAAATGAATAAAGTAAAAATAAGAATATCAACATAACTAACTACCACAATAAAAACCACCGAACACTACCTATTGAGGTAATCCGTTTAATATACCAACCTAATATGAATTTTGTATCGATATTATTGAATATAAATAGTAAATTGATACTTTTACCTAAATTACCGAGTTTTACTTATTGCCCTTGTTACTTATTTAACCACCGAACGACTCAGGCCCAGTGCACAGATTTACTCTCCTTATTTTGTGCCCAGTGTGCTTAACGCGAGTTTATTTTACGTTAACGCGATCAATACGATTGAAAAGTTTAGCGCTCCGATTGCCCGCTCCAAAGCCAAACAGGGTAAACGTTAACGTAAAAGCAACTCGCAATCTAGGCACAGTACCTACCTACAGACCGAGAATACCTACTTACGTATCATACGTATGTAGGTACCTATCTACTTCGCTCGAGCAATGCGCACAAAGACATCGTTCACGGACAAGAATCTTAGACCACTTTGTTCGGAAGGCGTTTATTGGTCGAGCACGTATTTATGAAGATTACCTTTTGTACCTACTCACGGTATTTTGTCCCTATACCTCAGATTAATTCTTATTTTAAACAGCATAGAGTCAATAATAGTCATAAATGCGACAGCATAAGCCAAAATAATCTATACTAATATTATAAAGCTAAAGAGCTTGTTTGTCTGTTTGAATGCGGTAATCTCAGGAACTACTTAACCGAATTGAATAATTCTTTCACTGTTGGATAGCCCATTTATCGAGGACGCTACGACCAATAGGAGCGGAGCAGCAATGATAAATGTTGCCAAAACGGGGAAAAATGACGCATACGAACCCGACATCTAGTAAGTCATATATCTATATACCAATATTATAAAGCGGAAGAGTTTGTTTGTTTGTTTGTTTAAACGCGCTAATCTCAGGAACTACTGGTCCGATTTAAAAATATATTTTTCTGTTGGATAGCCCATTTATCGAGGAAGGCTATAGGCAATATAACATCGCGCTACGACTAATAGGAGCGGAGAAGCAATGAGAAATGTTTCAAAAACGGGGAAAATTTACGCAGACGCAGAGTTGCGCAGGACAGCTAGTCAATCATATAACTAGTTTCGGTAAATTTCTTAAATTCGTCTACTTCATTAAAATACTTTGAATGAATGAACCCCGGGCCTGAATACAAAACTAACGGAGCTATAGCGCTGCTATCATGATCGTAAAGACTTTAATACCTCTCTGAGTCCGCTCTGACTCCGTTTTCACTGTCACGTCTTGAAAATATTTTTTCTGAGAAAAACACATTGTATTATAGCGGCGGTAGTCCGTGATTAAGTCTGTCAGCACTTCTAGTTTTGTAGGGTTCCGTAGCCAAAACGGCATCCTTATAATTTCGCCATGTCCGTCTGTCTGTCCGTCCGTATGTCACAGGCATTTTACTCAAAGACTACTCAAGGAATCTTGATGAAATTAGGTGAAAAGGTGTCTTGTAGTAGCCGCTACTTATTTTGATAGCTAAATAATAATAATAAATATTTTTAGGGGGGCACTCCATACATGTAACAGAAACTGTTTTTTTTTTTGGAGTTAATATCATTTTGAGGTTTTTAACCTTTTTGACTGAGTGAATATTTTTGGAAATTATCGCTCCGAAAGTTGCATAAATCGTGCCCAACTTTTGAACCGTGTAACCAAAAAATATGAACAAAATCACAAAAATAGCGCTTAATAAATACTTTAAACTAAACTTATTTCGGATATGATGATTATTACGAATTTCGGATATACCGTCATTGAGTTATTGCCAAAAAACAGTGTTTCTCAACAAAAAGGCTATGAACAATGAACATACGCTCATCTGCTGTTGCAATTGTTCAAGGCTGCAGAACCTTACACTGAGCATGGTCCGTTATGCTCGTGCCCTGTTGTTTTACATAAATCATGGAATTTTATGCTTAAATGCCAAGTATTCAAATCATGAGTAGCAAGATAATTTGAGTAGTTTATCATAAAAATAAACTGTCAATGAAAGTCAATGTGTCAAAACTGTCAAAAGACCGTAAATTGCAACTCGGATTATTTTGCACTGATTGGAAAATTTATCAATTAAAATTTATCTAAGCTCTTCCATTTTTTAGTTTAAGTCTTTTAGACTAGAGCATGCGCTACTATTTTTTATAAATAATAGAAAATCAAAATGGGTGACAGAGACCTTTCTATGGGTCCCCGTGAAGGAGTAACCTATCCGATAAAAGTTCAGTATTGTGGAAATTGTTCTATGCCGATAGAATATTGCGAATACTACCCAGAATACGACAAATGTAAACAATGGCTGGAAAAGAACCTGCCTACAGAATTTGAGAAAGTGAAAATCGGTGAGTCTTTGGTACTAAATTAGCCATAGCTAGGTTAGTCAACGATTGTTTTTAGGTACAACTAAATTCTTTTTATCATATCAGTTCAGTATACAACTTTATTTCTCTCAGTGTGTACCTCATGTGTGGTTGCCTGATAGGTTTAATCATTAGAAAAAGATCAAAAGAAACTAGAATATGTGTCTATTGTATTACACTCTTTCCAGATGAGGAAGAGAATGCGGGTGGTGAAGAGGAGAAAAAGCGTCAAAAGCGGGGCGGTAAGGGCATGCTGAAGTCAAAAAAGAAGGAAGATGTGCCCAAGCTAGTGCAAGTCTCTCGGGCCCCTCGTGGCAAAAAGAAATCTGTTACTGTAGTATCTGGACTTAGCACTTTTGGTATGTATTTATTGTATTCTAATGTTTTAAGTGTAGCTTTCAATGATTAATAGTTACTGCTTCTATTTAAATCAGCAGTGTATTTAAAAAATATAGCTACGCCAAACAAGCCAAAAATAGCCAAAAAGTCTGATTGTAACCAACTGCTTCCAATATTTTTATTTATTTTGCATTTTTAAGAAAACAAACAGTTCACGAATCCTAAATACAAATTTGTTAATAACTGAATACCATTTAAAAGTTTTTGCATGTTGATTAAATATAAATAGCAGTTCATAGTGTATAAGCAAATGACTTAAAGATCCTTAGTTTTTGTTTATTCTTCACATCTTGTACCTACATCTTTTTATATTTATGGATTCTTTTCCTTTAATTCATCCTTAAAAAATTTTTTCTATTTCAAAAATCAATAATCTATTTGACTAATCCATTATTATTTTTTATAATTACAGATATTGATTTAAAGGCAGCAGCCAAGTTCTTTGGCACAAAGTTTGCTTGTGGTTCCTCAGTGACTGGGGATGATGAGATTGTGATTCAAGGAGATGTGAAAGATGATCTGTTTGATTTTATTCCTGAAAAGTGGCCTGAGGTAAGAACTTATAATATTTTTTCTTAAAATTAGGATCCACTGTTTACCTGCATTTTGATATTATATGTGATTCAAAAACAAGTTTTTCTTCAAAGGCTTAATTTGTATTTATGCCAAACTTCTTATTACTATTGGTTGTCATGTTACATAACAGTGACTTCTATATTTATATGATTAGTAATAACTATTTAACTATCTTATTTTCAGATTGATGAAGACAGTATCGAAGATTTGGGCGACCAAAAAAGATAGTCACTAAGTTAGTGAAATGATATTAAATTGTTATTGCTTTATTTCTGTTATGTCGCCCACTGGTCAATTGCTTCAACTACAATTTGTAAACATCAAAGACATTTTTTATAAAATAAATTCCTTTTATTTTTCTCGTGCCTATTATATAAACAATAAGAAATCAAATTAAAAGTATAAGAAATAAAGCAATAACAAACTTTTCCTATTTATTTTATGAGCTTCATAATATGAATAAAGATGTGAAAAATTAAGAAATTGTCTTTCATTGATACAGCTTCCTTTATCCCTTATGGAAATGGTACACTTAAAACAAAATAAAATGTATTTGTAGTTTCAGTAATTATTGCTTCTATGCATCTAGCATTTGTTAAAGCTACCATATGTGGTAGAAAACAATTTTTAAAGTGGTAACATTAATTTAATAGATAAAAAAATGTTGCTAGTATCAGACACGATTAAAAAACAGTAGTTTCGTAATAAAACAATATTTGATTTTATGAGAAGTTATTGCGTTTATTTAGCAGCTCAAAAAAAGAGGAGAAGGATTTCACCTGCAGTTGTGTGGCACCTTTAAGAGGCTGCTGCATTTTGCAATAATATCGATGAAATCTTATAATAATTGTGTGTATCGCCTCCTTCATAATGTGGAGTCATATAATGTAGAGTGAAATAAATGCAAGTTTCGACACAATTTTTTGGATTCAATTTAATATCATTGATTAAAGAATATTGGGTACATTCTGTATTCAATGATATTATATTATGTAAAGCATAAAAATACCTATATTTTTGACGTGTTATCGTCTTAAAAATCGATGACCGACTGCACTCACGAAAAAGTATGACATCACCGTTTACGTTATTGACTGGTTGCTAAGCAACCCGAATGGCGATTCCGCCTGCTGATAGGCTAAAATATTGTGGCCATCGGGCGCATGCGCCCAGGTCCACTGCTGTCACACGTATGGTTGTCATCCATGTTTTGGCGACTACAGCGACATGCGAAATAATTGGAAATATAAAAAAAGATTATTAAGGGGCGTCTAAACGGGCCATTTTTAGGGCAATTTGTGGCGGCCATGCTGTGGCCGGCAATATGGCAGAACTCTCCAATTTTGATTTGATGGTTGTCGGACGATCGCTGAGTGATTTATTTTCCGCAATTTTGTTGTTGTTTCAGTCGCCTTCTATTTTATTGTTTCTGGGTTGTGTAGCCCGTTTAGGAGACTGGATCATGTGCCATACAATTGTAGACATATTGCCATTATTGGCCCAGCAATTAGTTGCCAATAGTGCCGCCACAAATTGCCGTAAAAAATGGCCCGTTTAGACGCCCCTTTATAACAATGTCATCAATGTTTTCTTGACGTTGTCACCTAAAATTATCATCCGTAAATTGACTTTACAGACCACCGTTTTTATTAAAAAAGCAGTAATCGTTGTACTTTATCTCTATAATGTATACCACATACTTAACGATTTAATTTTATTAAAAAAAAAAACCAATGATGAATAATAATTAATACATTGCAGCAATCGTATTCTGGAATTTCTATTGTAAATATATTGTCTATTAGAAGTTTTATTGAATTCTTAGAACTTTCATACAGCAAATGCTTTGCTAAACCATAGTTAATCAGCCAATAGGCGGCAGCACTAAGACGTCAGGTCAGGTCCAGAAACCTGTGTCAGAGCGCCTATAATTTTCTTCTTTGAGTTTTTTGCATTTTTTAATAAAATTCTATAAATCCAATAAATATTCTCTCTTCTCAAAATCGAAATGCCACAAAGTTGTGAATTCCTAGGTGCTCAAAAAACCGGAAGATTATTAGTTTCCTAAGGATAAAATACGTTTAAAACAATGGCCTGAAGCCATTCGTAGAGATCGGTTTACGCCTACAAATAATTGCGTTACAAATTTTGAAAAAAAATAAGTATCTGCTTCAAGTTTCCCCGTTTTATTATTTATACACATCGCTCATTAAAACACATACGTACTTAGGTCCCATCACGTCCAGTTTGTTACGTATGATATCTAATAATTTAATAGAAAAAATAATTAAAGGTACAGTATGCAATTTGATTTATTTTATTTATCAATTATTTATTCAAGTAAAACAATTAAATTATATTCAAATAGACATGAAATATAAAAATCTTTCACAAAAATCTTCATTAAGCAGAATTTTATTTGTAGGGAAAGTAATATGTGATTTCCCACACACAAATTCCTTTCGATTTTGGCTATTAATCAAGTAGTGGTTACTAGTAGCTCTGCAGACATCCCTACAAAGAAAACAACAGTAGATACTTAGTAAATCCACATTGTAAGATAGCTTTCTAAGAACATAAGAATTTACTGTCCACAAATGTGACAAAAATACAATTTTATAAAATTGGCGGTAACTACTATTTTCAGGGTTCATCTTGAAATAACAAATACCCCTATAAACAGTTAATCAGAAAGTTACCACAGTGAAATGAAGCTATTCTGCCAATTACGATAACTGACCGATATAGGCAAAATGAGTGACATTTAAAAATATCACTTACAAAGATAATAGGTACACTTTTCATAAAAAGTAATACAATTTCTATAGTGAACAACTAACAAATAAAACAAAACAAAACAAAAATATTAAAAAAAAAACATGCTGTAAGACATTATTTACTGTGACAATATTTTTTGGTTCGTGTAACAGGGTCTTTTATTTTTATAGTAGTTTTTGAATAATCGAATGGCAACATTGAGTACTGCTTCGCTAAACAACACAAAATAAAATCACTTTACTCATTTTGCATTCGTTGTGTGTTGTGTTTTGGTATAACAAAAATAATGATACGCTAAGTGTTAGACAAAGTGAAATTATTTATAATTAATGGATACATGGAAGTGATTAGCAGCTAGCTGTGATCATAATGTAGCGCTCAGTCAAGTTCCGAAATCCATTATCCTCAAATAAGTTATTGATCTTTTATTGTACTAGACTGTAAATAAATATAAACTCTAAGAAAAATGTCTGTGGTCAAAGGAAAACTTGTGAAAATGGAAGTCGTCCAAGTGGGTGAATACGAGTTCACCAAACAAGATATAATAGGTCATGGAGCCTTCGCCATGGTATACAAAGGAAGGAAGAGAAAGGTCTGTATGATGATAGGTTCATTTAGTCAATGTTCTAACTTCTCAACGTTCACATCGTTGTTTGTGCATATTGTATGATTTCGTTGCCAAAAATACCACGAGATCAAATAAGTAAATTAACTATTGATTTATTTCTGTCGTGGGTGGTGGCATTTAGTCGTCCTATAAAATTTACAATACAGTTCAGATGATGCATTATATCCACGCCAGTAGGTTTACCAAATTATTATTTAATCAATTTTCACCTATGTACTCTGTAAATTATCAAAGTTTCAAATCACCTGAGGAAAATATTTATTTTTAGGATATGCATGGTAATATCAGCTGATAAATAACCTATAAAACATGTAAACAATATTATCATAGCACTAATTTTGTTTTTTTCCTTATCTCTACAAAAGCTAATCTGTTGTTTATAATGAATTGTTAGTTTCCCATAAACAAAATGGTAATTATAGGGTAGTAAGTAATTAATAGTAATAATAATTGATGTCAATTTGAATATATCACTTGTGTTAGCCAAGCATGATAACAAAAATGATACCTAAATGCCTAAGAATCACTTTTTAACACAGTATTTCCATTAGCACTTTGTTCATTTCAATTCTTTTACAACACAATAAAAAAAATACCATGTTTAAAAATTGCCATTATATGGTATGCCATTATATGGTATGTAAGTACCATCAAATATTTCAATTATTTATATTTTAATGTATCATTGATTGAAATATAATATACCTAATTAAATGTACATTTGCATGCTGATAAGCTAATTATGATGATACCATTGTTACTAATATAAGACCTCATGCAACCCATTATTCACAAATAAAGGATTGAATTGAATAAAATAAAATAATTCTACTTAAACATTTCATTAAAATAAATAGGTTTAATAAAAATGACATAGGTAGGGGCAACATGTGTTTGTGACTTTATGGCATTACATAAGTTTCCTGCTTGCATAAGTTTTTAGTCACCTCCTTCATTGTTAGATCATAACTACTTTTCTTTATTTTATTTCCTCAGTATATTTATTTTATTAGCTCAACATAATGTGCTGAACATAACTTGATCAGACATTTCAGTAATTAGTATATATATTTCTATTAAGTAATATCACAGGCTACAAAAAGGAAACCTAATGGGGGTGAAGTTACATGGAAGACTAAATTAAGTATTTTAAAAAAATATTACAGTCAATCTTTGATAAACTCAAATCTAATGTTTCCATTGTGATAAATAAAGATTAGATTTACTTTTGATATAAATTCAATATGTAGATTTTAAATCCATCAATTGGGATGATAACTACAATAAAAATAAACTATTTCTCACTAATCAAGCAATAGCTCTGAATAAATATATTATCTCATAACTTAATGTGTTTAACAATTTATTGTCATCATAACAAATACAAAAGTAGATGACTTAAGACATCACACTTACTCGAATATCCATACAAAGGATGTGTAGTACTGATAACTTTTTTCCATAGATATTTCAGAGGCTAATATAATAAAGCTGAAGAGTTTGTTAGGTTGAATGCAATAATCTCAAGAACTACTGGTTTGAATTGAAAAAAATATTTGTTTAGTGTTAGATAGCCCATTTATTAAGTAAGGCTATAAAACATCTCAGCCAATAGGAGGGGAGCATCAATGAAAAATATTGCAATAACTTACATATAAAAGTATAAACCATTACCAATTTAATAATTAAAACATGGTTTGAAAAAAATAATTGCTAAAAAATATTGTATACCATACAACTAAACTAATTTATGCCTATAAAAACAATTACTTTGTTATACATCATTAATAGGATGTGATTGGTCTAGTGCCTATTGATTGCTAATATTTCAATACAAAGGGAAACCAATTATTCAGGTAGCCATTACTTAATGTTGTGAAAGCTCTAAATTACTTTTGTGCAGATTTCAACATAGATTAATGAATGAGGTTATTCAAATTAAATTTGAAAGAACTTTCTATTTTATGGAGTCATTCAATTATATTCACATTTATGTAACACTAGCCGACCTGCACAACTTTGTCTGCATAAATATTCCCCGTTTTTGTAACATTTTTCTTTGCTGCTCCGCTCCTATTGGTTGTAGGTTGATGTTGTATAGCCTTCCTCGATAAATGGATTATCCAACTAAAATATTTTTTCAATTCTTCCAGTTCCTGAGATTATTGCATTCAACCAAACAAAATCTTCAGCTTTATAATATTAGTGTAGATGTTCAATGGGTACTGATTATCTTCTAGTAATCTGCCAGATTAACAGATTATTCATAAAATGTATAAAACCCATGAAACTGATTTTTTTTTTCCTTATGTTACTTTTGGAATCTTACAAAACATTCAAAATTATAGTAAATATTATGTAATTTAATACTGCAGCCTGCTTTATCTTGAACTGTCAAAAGTTGAGCTGTCAAACAATGTTACTTGAATTTTATTGATATTTTTTATACAAAAATCCGGTATAGGTATTTATTATGATGCAAGTTAGATATTCGGTACAATCTTTGATCTTGTTATTAACAGACTTAAAAAGTATGTATTTGATACATATAAGTGTAATTTATTGAAATCGCTTGATTACCACATTGATGATCTATTTGACTTCTATATAATTTTCTAAAAGTAGTGGTCAGATGGTGACCATTGGTTTGCATGTTTCATCAGAATCAGTTCAGTAGTGTGAAAGATATAAACTAAAATGTGTAAATGTTACTAAAGCCAGGTTTACATTGTTATGAGCTATCAGGGTGATGTCAAAGGAAAAAACATCCTAAAAGCTTGGTCAAATAGTACATTTATATAAAAAGTTTAGTTTACACTAAAAATTGTGAAATAAAAAGTAATTTAAAATAAATTACTGACTTCAAAGATGAACTGAAAATAATTAAAAAATACTTTTATATAATACACATACTTAATACGTTTATATACACAAAAACAAAACTTTTGTTTTGTGGTTGGTGATAAGATACATAATTATCAAATAAAAAAAAAGAGAATCCATAATATCGACAAACACAATAAATTCAATCATATTTGTCAGGATTTCAGTACAAATCTATGTAATATTTATTTATTTTCAGTTAACTCTTGAAGTAGGTAATCTTTTTTTACGTCAAACAACAAAACATAGCCAAGTTGGTAAAACTTATTAGTGATGATCTTTTGTTGCAAATGATTTTAATTTTTAAAGAGGTAATTATACTACACTCTAGCAATACCATTACACTTTGTAAGGAACATTACCCACAATAGTTTAACAAAATTAGAATAGTTAGACTCGAATATAAGTGCTTCAAAGTAGGCCAAAGAGATTATGGTAAAAACAACTTAACTCACTATCCTATTGTGGCTTGTGGCCATTAAACTTGCCTTTCATTATGGCAACACTTACTGTAATAGGTAAGACAAAGCGCTATTCGATTGTAAATAGGGTTGGTACATATAGAATGTTAAACGCTGACGAAATCGCCTATTCGATTGGCCATACTATATATTTAACACTAGCTTAAAAATTCGCTTACAAATGTTGCAGGAAAATAGGCTAACAGCTGTTTAACTACTATACAACCTCGTATGAAGGCGTACCTACGGTATGGCGCTAAGAAATTCACATACATTGATTAATAGAAAATTCGTGGTTCCTCATTTACTCATACATTGTGAGATAACTGCTAAGAACCAAAAGTTTAAAATAACCAGCAATTGCGAAGTTCCAAAATATGTGGATTATTTAAATCTATACTAATGTTATAAAGCTGAAGAGTTTGTTTGTTTGAACGCGATAATCTCAGGAACCTAATAATCTTTTTCTGTTGGGTAGCCCATTAATCGAGGGAGGCTATAGACTACTATAACATCACGCTACGATCAATAGGAGAGGAGCAGCAACCAAAAATGTTGCAAAAACGGAAAATTGATGCATACGAAGTTGTGCGGGTCAGCTAGTTGAAGTTACCCCTTGTTTATATTAAGGTCTATGACATCTACCCTAAGGTTCATGTAATCCTTATAATAAATATTTTCTTTCTAATATATAAACACCAAGGTGTTTGTGATCGAACTCCTCCGTAACGGCTCGACTGATTTTTTTGTTTATTTGGTAGGTATGAGAATAGGTCAACTCGTAAAGTTTTTTTTTTAAACGCGATTTTTGTTTGGGGAAAATGACGCAGAAGAAGTTGCGAGGGTCAGCTAGTTTTAAATAAAAGTGGAAGATCACTCTCTTTATTTTATAATGAAGATTTCCCTCGTTTATAAAGGTCTAAACATATACCCTAAGGTAAAAAAGCCTTCATTCCAGCCACTTAGATTAGGAACATTGTAGCCCATGCTAAATTCACCAAATATCATTCAGTAGTTTTGAAGTCCTGAGTTTTGAAGTTTTGATTGAACAAGCCGTTTCTCCGTCGTAATTTTCTTGTCATTACTATGAAATTAGCACTTAGATATAAAAGAGAGTTTTTTTTGCATAAAAAGATAACTAGCAATGTGAGATTGGGTCCCACATTACTAGCAATCTTGTTAACCTCTCCAGCTAAGCTCAAAGGCTTGTGTTAGGAGTAGATCCACATCGGTAGTATAATGGGTAGGATTCACGATCGCGAGTCCGATGCCTAAGCTATTAAGCTACCGCCGTTTTTTAGATTATTACGCCAGTTAACACACTGGTGTAGTTAACTTTCATATTTGATGGAAGTTAATGTAACCTATAAGTTCCATTTAGACGTGACATCGTCTGTCATGCTAGGCAGCTGTTCAACTATTCCGGTTTGCGTTTGCAGCTGGCTTCAACTAGGTTACTTTAGACTCGACACACAGGTACACTACTTAATTATTACGAATGGTCTTGTATACATATGCAATATTGATGGCTACATAGTAGGTGTTTATGCCTCAACTTCCGACAGGTATCAGTCCACTCATTACGTTTTCTAAACTCACTTTCCTCCATTTGAAAGTCCGCAATTACTCGTAAATATCATCTAGAATTACATTACACGTAGCTATTTGAAACTGTGTTTATGTAAGTGCGCTTTAGATAGTAAATAGGTACACAAGTACAGGCGAACATAGAGAACCTGTTCCTTTTCGCCTAAAAGTATAATTTATTAAATAGTCGTTCATTTGTTTGCACAAACATTTTTTATACGTAGGTATAGTAAATTACGGATTCTCAATGTACAAAGCAAATATGTACATCTATTTATTCAAATGTACGTCCGAAATCATTATTAAAAAAGTCTATTGAATAAACAGACCAGGAGGCCTACTCTAATTCAATGAAAACGAAATTTCTATCAAACATGAGGCTCTGGTATATAAAATACCAGAGCTAGGAACATCTATTTAATCCCCTCGTTCCAGAAAATCGTCAATGGGTTCGAACTTCTTGTGCTTATGAAAAAAATAATTAAAATAGTCCCCGTAAACTTGAGTTGTCTTGTAAGTAAACGAAAATTTATGAATTTTGTTTTAAAGAAAGAGAGTAGGCCTACTTGTTCGAAAATATAATCCGTTAAGTATATATTTTTTTTTCTGTACTACCTTATTGAGCATAAGCGAGCAACGTTAGATGTGATATTAAACTCTATCACGGATGGGAGAGGCGAATAGAATAGACCCACTTAAGTTGAACCGTGTAAAGTGGCGTATAAAAAACTTGGTGCGAACTTACGTCATGAACAAGCCGGTTGAGTTTTATGTTCTGGCGGTCCGGGCATCAGATTTCCTTGCTTTGTTTGAAGTTTTACCGGACAATAGATCGCCGCACAATATGTTACACACTGTGCGCACTGCGTCCCAAGGGCGCTACACTAGGCACGTGTGCATGACATCTTTACGTATCAAATATAATTTATTGATCTTTGTCTAAACTTCTACCAAAGTAATACAAATAGGTACCCCATTCGACTTTGAAGTTGTGACTTTTTACGCATGACAACAATTCTAAAGACATTCAATAAAAAATACAAGGTCTTTCACCTAATAATCTAAATTTCTTCAACTTGTCGTTTATTAGCATTGTAATAGATTGTATCTGTTAAAAGATTTTTTATATAAGTTTTGATACTTATTTGTGACCATACAACAATGTTAATTTGTTCCGTTTCATCCTTCGGTCCCTTCCGTCACGCTTACGGTATTCCGAAGAGTTAACCAAAAGTTGCCTTTGTAAGTTTATATACCTACCCTACTTGAAATTCCTGATTTAATGCGGTTTCTCTTTTTAATGATGTAACTTCTACATTAATTACTTAGATCATTTTGATGGCTGTTTCTTATCAGCAAGATAGAGTAAATATAAATGATAGGACATTTTTATGTATCGATGATGTAACAACGTAATTATATTGCCACTCATAATATAACTCTCTCAAGTGAGAAGTGCACCAGCATGACTGGTGACCGTGACCGCACTACAAACACCCACCTCCGCAATAACATAATAAGGATATACTAGTAGGATAATAACTTAAGCGTGAAATATTATAATTTATTTAATCATAATTAATCAATGTATACTATTGTTACCAAGTAGTATTTTACTATTCGTGTTTAATCGTTACCAAATTTGAAAATGGATAGGTACCTATGTAATACAATCTTATTAGACTTTGCGAACACACAACTGCGAACAAAGCGATTGCTGAAGCACTTAGGAGCGTGACTTTTTGCAGACGGACAGCTTTAGGTATCTTACTATCATTTATCTGATGTACTCGAACATACGAGAGCAAGTACTGCTACTAGGTAGTTGCAGTTCTGGTGGAATTGGCGTAGCAATAATCTCTCACAGGGCTTGTGTTGAAATCAGGTCAAACTGTAATCTGTAGCTGCACGAGCCTGCGGAATGTAGGGCGGGCTAATGTTAGATCAGCGTCGGCGCACCACCCTCTGGATAAAAGCAATTCAAACCGAATCGCAGACGACTTAAAATAAATCCTTGCTTATAAGCTCTCCTGGATTGCGAAATAAACAAATGTGTTGAAAACACACACTGTGAGATCCTGCTGATGTTTTCTTTGGACGAAGTAATTCATTGGTGTTGGCACCAAAATGTTCAAGAATACGCTTTGTATTTTAAAGCAAAATTACTTTGGAGAACAGACGTTTCGAATTTAGGTATCAATACAGAACAAACTGTTTAAGTCCTGCTGTCATATCAAATTATATGACAGCAGGGCTTGAACTACTTAAATTAAAACAGGATGTATATATCTCCTGTTTTAATTTAAAAAGTAGTTAGTTTTAATTTAAAAAAAAAAAAAAAAAAAAAAAAAAAATTAACATATTTAATTTCTTAGCTAATTCAACAATCAATATTAAGTATATTAATTTGTATTCAGTTTGAGTGCCAACGTGCTGTTTGTAACAAAATATGGCAAGCATGTGCCATACATTTTAAACATTCAATCAAAGTGTATATGACAACTGTAATAATCATAGGGGATAACCGCAAGTACAGTCGATAACTATACACAAACTGTTATAAATCAAACTTATTCCGCATTGGTTGATAACGTGGAACATCGAATGCGGTAAAACTGCAAAGTTTTATGTGGATTTAAAAGATTTGAATATTTATATCAAGCATAAACTGTTAAATGTCACGGCACAGCCTTATGTATATTGTTATATTTATACTTCAGCGAATTAAGCTTAGCATATTGCTACTCACTAGATTCTTGGGGTTGTAAAAGGTCACGAATCTTTGTAATTAGGAGCTTAAATATAAAAAAAAATCCAATAACATTTTCTAGGGACTTCATAGAAGTTCCAAATTCATTTTCTCTTAGGAAGCAAAAGCAACATTTATATTTACTTACTTAAGCAATAACAAACTGCACTGCAGGTAAAATGCTGTCGCTAATACATATCCATCACCTTACAAGTATCTCTTAACAGCATAATCCTAGGAGCATTGATTACAACAATAGTAAAAATTATCTATGTGCTTAAATATGGGCCATGCCAAATTAATGCTAACGAATTAAGAAGTAGAATGATGAGAGGATATTGTATGTTATTATGACCTTTATCGTCTTAGTATCTATGAGGAATGAGGAAGTACACTGTTGTATCAAATGTTATGTAAGCGAGCGTACACATCAATGCGCCCTAATTGTCATAGAGACAGAGGCATAAATAGTAAATAGAGACCTTGGGGCACGCAAGCGATGGATGCGCCCACCCACCTGCAACACGACGTCCTTATGCAACGCTCATTGCACTTGCGTTATCATTTTACATAGGCAACTCATAATAATTAGAATTGACACTATCGTCAATATTAATTGAACCTATTTCATCGACAATTCTGAGCACAGGAGTCATATTCAACTTATTGTTTACATTACAACCTAAAGTTGAGTTCAACTGTTAAATCGTGGCGCAGAAATGCGCGAGATTTTGCACGTCTTTTATGTTATGACGGGTGTATACCGTCATAACGTAAAAAGCGTACCCTGATGAGCGACACTCTGTCGTAATCACGCCAGTACTAGATACCATATTTATCGCATATTATAATAACTACATAAACACGATTAAGGCTAATTTGAGTACAAACATACGTGTGTTTACTTACAAATAGTTAGTACTCGTAACGTAGAGTTCGCTATGTACAAACTGAGCATCTGTACACACGACCTAATAAGATATAATTAGGACACACAATAATGTATTTATTTAAGATAGCTGATAACAGTAAATAACTATATTGATTATAGTATTGAGATTTCGACGATTTTGCGTTAGTGATATCTATTATATTATTCAACAGATGCCTTACAGGACTGTAACCATAGCTTATGTATTGTACTGCTGCTCCTACTGCCACTTTGTGAGTATTGTAGCTATCTTGTAGTATTTACTTCGAGAGCTTCACAATATTCTTTTGAGTCTACCGGAGGATCCGAGTTTATTAAAATCTTTTCCTCAATTTAGGCGTACAATCCCACTTGTAAAAACAGTTTACAGTACTCGCAGTCTTCTATTAGGTACTTTTTATTTTATTTTATTCATAAAATGAATTGGAATCAAACGATACACACAACCTAAGAGGTATAAAAACCATGACTCACCTATTCGTTTTATTTTCAGAATCCATCTCAGTCAGTGGCCGTCAAAGTGGTCACGAAGAAAGGCATTCAGAAAGCTTCGGAAATCCTCGTTAAAGAAATAAAAATTCTTCGAGAACTAACGGCCCTTCATCACACGAACCTCGTCGCCATGCACGATTGTATGGACAGTCCCGCCTACGTCTATGTCGTCATGGAGGTAAGTTATACTATAATCATATGGATATGAGATACCGAAACGAAACATTCAGTAAATGTTCTGAGATGATTGAGGTACGGCATATTCGGACATATAACAATCTGCGTATAATAAATAGATACATAACACAAATTGACCATATTTCTCATTTATATTCTGGTTTATCATTATGTAATTACTCTTATAAAGGTTTCGCTTGATTGGGCAAACGCAGTGTGCCATTGTCTGCCACGCGCAAATTAAATTACTTAAGTAGCATTTTGACATTGGTTTCAAATAATATCTATACTTAGTCGACTCGAGACCGGTAATATTTTCGTTGTTGCGTTTGGACAATGTGACTCATCCATTTAGAGTTTAATGCCTTTTTGTCAGACCATTTAGACGAAACAGCAAGCTCGTGATGACTGTTCGCACACCGCGTGGAGTGTTTTGAACACAGTTTATCACACTTCTAAACTAACCTTATGTTTTTGCCAAGACGTCCGCGTGACTTCAGAAGCTAGTTATCAAATATTGCCATTTGCCGTTTTGTAAACAGGAATCCCACGTTGATATTTCTCAAACATAGGTTAAAATAACTCCTGTTATGGAACAGTACCATTTACAGAAGATATTTGGATACGCGATTGCTTGAAAAGCATTTCATTACTGACTTTGCGTGACGAATAAGTATGTGCAATGAAATGCAGTTGGAAAATTCTGCTACACTTAACTCTGAGAGGTTTACCAACAAATCACTCAGAGCTATAATATTCATGCTCATTTCACCCGACTAGTAAGTTTTCTTCACTCTTTGATTTAGCTATTAAAAGAAAAAATCAAATCATCATAGTTTTGCATCGTAATGCACTGAAACCCAAGCATCGTGGCTTTGTGAACCGGGTGTGTGAGGTCGAAGAAACTCCGCTGTCAGTTCTATAAACTATAAACTCTCAACAAACCGCAGCAATTTACTTTTCGCAGAAACACAAGTGGCGACGTATCCTTAAAAAATGTTTTTTAAGGATTCGCCGCCATTTCCTAAGGTTCATATTTTCCTTCCATTACCTAAGGTTCCCTTTGAATTTTAAAATATTTATATTATAAGCACAAATAGCCGTGTACCTCAGGAAAATGTTAACCCTTTGCCTCTGATTGATTTGAGTAAAAGAAACGCTCTAGTCTTTTATTTCTCTAATCTAATCGTCTAATCATATTTCTCTTATTATCTCTAATTAAATCGGAATGTTATTTAGAAGAATAGTGTCCAACTTTCCATCACAGTGGTCAAACAACCGTACTAAGTTTAATTGTCAATATGAGCATAAATAAACACAATCATCAAACCATAAATCAGCCTCGCTATCGCACCGAGTGCTCGGATAGTGTTCCCTTTTCGATTATTACCACTTTTAGATTGATACAACTAATAATCAGGTCAACACGTGAGTTAAATACATTGCGAAGAGGATTATATATATGAACGGCACCTAGAATCTAGTATAGAGGTATATAAGAGAATAACATGAATTGCTTTACAGTTTTAAAGTCCTTACAATGTAGCGCAAAGCTGAGTATTAAAGAACCACTGTTTTGGGACGGCAGTTATCAGGCTAGGTGTCATCTTCTGATAAATTCGTTATCTGTTAGCCTTTATACATCGAACTGAGATCCAGATCGACCAAAACTACAAACTAATTGTTTTGAGTCTATTAAAAGTAAATATCTTTTGCATAATCGAACTATTTTACGTTCTTTCGTCGCAGCCGCAGCGCCCTAACGTCACGTGTGCGGCGTGACCCAGTTTTTAATTAAAATAGCAGTTTTGCCGTTTCTTCTGTCGTTATCAGCTTTAAAATATCATGCTCATAAGATGTTTCCGTTTAACGTGCTGTAAAAACTCAAATCAAACACGAGATTGCTATGGCAATGAATAAAAACATAATTATTATAGTTAGTCTGAATTAAGTGCGGTTTTTTCCTGCGTATTATACTGAATATGAGTATTGTAGAATTGATAATATTATCTGTAGCGTTGCTGTGACGTCGAACAGCTGCCAATTTACACTTGAATTAATTACTTTTGGTAATATTCTCATCATCAACGGCTTAATTATTTTATGAGGTTTTCAGGTTTAGACTCAGGTAGCGCTATTTAAACATTGAAATAAATAAATAAACTAATCTTATTAGGTAGATACTGTAGGCAGTAGACACCAAAGAGATTCACAACAATGAAAAAATCTTGAATTTTCGGCCATAAGCTAAAGTAGTAATTCTATGTACCTACATATTTATTTTAAAATCATGTTAATGATCAGAACGAGTTCTGATACAAGTATAAACAATGTAATCGAATACGAATAGCTTGACGCCTTTATCGTACATGGATTAAGGCCAAGGCTACTGGGTTACGAACTACAAAGGTAGTTTATTTTACTTACTAATATCCTGGCACTTAGTCGTTGGACCAATGTAGATTAAATAAACTTGACAAAACGCTTCACATTGTATGGTAATGTAGATTCCGTGTTTGTGAAATTTTAGTGTAACGAGGAAATACATAACAATAGGTAAATATATGATTTGTTTATCCATATGAAACAGGTGTTATTGTATTTGTGGAATTAACATTAAAATTAATTCCCAAGGGATTGGTGTGAATCATTACCTTAAACATAATAATGACTCACGGAGTTAGGTTTAGTTGATACAACGGCTGAAGGATTCATATGGATCTTTAACCAAACCACAACAAATATCCTACTTCCTACATTATACAGAACTAAATGTAGCAGGAACTTTTTATTGGTTTAATGAGTTTAACACAAAGCCGCTCGCAAAACCGTCGGATGACGTAGTTTATTAGAGCAATAGGTTTTATAACGATTCACTAGTCTGATGTTGAACTAATTAAACCAAGTAAGAATTAGTTCGAGTCTTTATAATTTTGCCGTTTTTTTTATTGGTTTGTCAAGAGCCATATAGCATATAGCCTTCCGCATGTCCAGTGCGAGCATGTGGATTCACATCAAGGTCACTACGCATTAGATAAGTACTCGGCACCAACACGCAGCTAGGGCGTGCGTGTGCCGTCTCGATATCGTCGCCGTATGCGGATTATCCGAATTCATTTGATTATTTTGGTCCATATTACCCGTCTACGAATTTAAAAACCTACAGCTTTACGTTATTGCGCAGTATATGCCGTAATAGGTCAAGGAAGTAATACCTAAAAGATTAGTTGTACAGATAACAAATTCAGACAATGTACAAATTCTTATCAGGTTGCAGACCTTTGGCGCGGTCACCGTGGCAACGTGGCATCGGGTCCGATGGCATTGCGATACCCTACTGACCTCTTTATTAATGCTCCTAAACTTTGAGCTTAATTGCGGATGGAGGCCTGATAATTATAGTATACACGCGTTGTATAAGTAAGATGCTGCATTTATGTAATAGAATGCCTATTGAAATAGAGGGAGGATAATATATTGTTATCGGATTTATATGTAGCAAAATGTATCTATTGTTGTACATTATTTACTATTTATAGTTACATAATAATTCAATTATTATACAATAATTTTAATTAAAAAAGAGAGAGGTGTCTTATGGTTTGAACGTAGGTAGTTATCTTGTCCTTTTGCTATATCTTTTTGTGTTTGTATTAAGTAAAGATTAAAAAAAGGAAGTAGAAATCCCACAACATTTATAAAAAATATTTATTTCAAATTAAGATTTTTACACACAGCCAGTTTCATCGAGATAGGTATAAGGAAAAAACAAAACCTTCTACAAAAATACAAACAACCTATATAACACAACCTCTTTATTTTAGCTTCACTCAAATAATCATAAATAATAGGTTTTTGATCGATGTCAAAATGTAACATTTTTTTTCCGTCTAGCCTCTCAGCGCGTAAACAAAAATTTCCGATAAGGAACTACGTTTCAAAAATTGCCCGATGAATGAATCGATTCCGATTTGCAGGTTTAAACTCTAGATAAGAAACTACATATAATTTTGATTTGAAATATAATTTACAGCGAAACAACGCAAATGCTGTACTCGTGCTAACATGCCTGCATGTCATTGTAGCGTATTTTTAAATAAGGATTTGATTACTAGACGTTTGTGCACCTAATGATGCAATAATTTTATAACAGTGTTCGATAACGGCGACATTGTGTCTGTTAGGATACCCACACGTGTTGCTAGATTGCGTCTTTTGCCTCGTGGAGCTACATAATTATAAATAATAATACGTTATTTTCAACTATACCTTACTGATAAATAGATTATTGCGCAGAAATGACATTCGTCATCGCCAACAGCGTCGTTCGTTGTGTCACCTACGCGAAGTAGGTGACATACTAAATCGACAACGAAATAAAAACAATTGTGTTTTGGAAATATCAATGAAAAGGCCACTTCGAGAACAAATGAGAATGTTGCTCTTTTGCCAGGCTTTCGAGTAAATTACAATGAATCATTCTGCATATTGGTTTTTAAATTATACCTACTTACAATACAAACCATGCGTTTACTTTTTTATATAATCTCTATCAAGGATACCTATTACATTTTTTACCACACAATCTAAAATTATAACAGCAGGTGGGTGTATTGCATCATCTTGGTCTTCTATCTACGCCTTACTAGCAAGACTAAACGTTTGCCAAAAATGTAAAAGAGGCGTTTGCTGTGAAAAAGGGGATTATTATGTAGGTCTTCAAGTCACTGTAGTTGATATTAATACTTCGCGTTTACCTTTTCGATGACACCTTTTTCTGCTCACAGGGCTTTGTTGTCATTTTTATTGTCTGCCAAACATTTTTCATTGAGATATACTGGATTGAACGTAATGGTTAATACACCTGGTATGTAACAAGTATCAGCTATTGCACGTGTTAGTTCATCCACATAATGATAAAGAACTCCATTTACAATGTTTTTCCGTAATTGTTGTCGGTGACGATGAATTAATTTGTCTGATTGCTCGGAATATAATTATTATAGTTATCTTGCAGTTGCAAAAGCTGTGTTTGTTATATCTACAATGCGTTATTGACATTTTTATAAATGTAGTGTAATCGACTTGGCTCGGAATTTAGTTAGAATTATTTTTGATTCTTACCAAATGAATGTGTTAAATTTAAATACATCTCAAGGGCACACGAGTCAAGTGGACTCAGCAGGTCATAGTCACAGTACACGTTTAGCCAAGTAGATACCCGCTACACTAGGTGGCTATAATAATTACGTAGTACACTTGTTTTTGTTGCGTAAAAACTAATACAGCAATGCCCTCATCGCGATACAAAGACAAACTCAAGTTCATTGGCACGATTTCCTTTAGCTAAGGTAGGTACGTGGATAGTCGCCATGGCTGCCGTGGACCATGACTACAGTAATTGGCATCGTTAGCGTTTTGGCTATTTATTTATAACTCTACATTGAGAGCTCGGAGATTATCTTAAACATTTTTATTATTTTTTACCATTTAAAACAAATACATTTGCCTACTTTTTCTTTTCGTATTGAATAGCTAAGTATTAGTTAGGTTTCGTTAGAGGCAGATTTGTTTTTTTTTTCAGAGTAGTAAATAATAAAAATCATTTATTCACTTAGGAAGCAAAATACTACACTTGTGAAAAGTCGATTCTACATTTACTGGTAATGCCTGTTCGCAAGCAATAGGTAAAGCCCGAGAAAAGAACAGGCAATAAAAACTCGTGGCCACTCTTTTCAAATTGCCAATGTTTACAATGTTTCTCTGTTTATAAACTGTATATGCAGGTAAGGTGCTGCCACCATTATATTATACACCATATATTAGAGGACTGATGCAAAAAAAGAGGTCACTAATATTAGAAGAGTACACGAGATCGGATACATCAGCCTCAATGGGCACAACATAGTAGGAGCATCCACTTACGATGTAAAAACTTTATGTGCTTAAATATTGGCCAATTTACTGCTACTTAATGAATAAGTATACATGTTTTTCAAAGGAAAGAAAAGAATGGCCGTAATTTATCACGCAGAATCTTTACTTACAAAAGTAAATCGTTTTCTTTACTAGTACCTAAGTAACATTATCAAACTGTGACAACAATATTCACCTAGTAAAATGCAATAAACTATACAACCCAATACATTAATAGGGAGCAACGAACTACATCCATTTATCTTTATCAGTTAAATAATCATCGATTGAATAGTAAGCTCTTTGTATAAGATGTCTCTTGACTACATTCTTAAATTTATTTACTGGTAGACTCGATATGCTGACTGGGATTTTATTGAAAAATTTAACACCTAGTCCCATGAATGAGTTATGAGTTTTATGAAGCCTATGATATCGACCTACCAATTTGTGCTTATTTCTTGTATTCACAGAGTGAATATCACTATTTTTGTTATATAAATGTAAGTTTTGCTTTACAAACATAACGTTTGCATATATATATTGTGATGCAACTGTTAAAATGCCTATCTCTTTAAACTTTTCTCTAAGGGAAACTCGTGCTCCTAGTTGATATATCGCACGCACTGCACGTTTTTGAAGAATAAAAATAGTTTGTATGTCAGCCGCCTTGCCCCAAAGCAATATGCCGTAGGACATGACGCTGTGAAAATAACCAAAATATACTAGTCGAGCTGTTTCTAGTGACGCATGAATCGCAGATTGCAAAATTTTCGTATATACTTATCCTATTTTGGTTTGGACTTAATCTTGGATCAATATTTTTGTTTGTGTCGGCAGAGATTTTGATTTTATTTCATATAAAATAATGAACAAGTCAACAATCAAACAAACTGTTAAAATCAACAATCTTGAACAATATTTGAGAAATTAAGAACAACTGCAAGTTATTGCATCTAATCTTTTTTTCAACAACTTACCTATTAACATATCTCAAAGTGGCAGCTTTATGAGTACAATTAATTCAAACTTAATCTATTAATTGAATAGGTGTATGCGTTTATATTTATATAAAAAAAAACAATCTTTGAAATATTTAAACGCTTAGTTATCTCGATCACGTATGGAATGATCATACTAGACACTCGCCAGTTGCGATTCTTGTAGAAAAAAAAAGAACCCGGAAGAACCGAGGTTACTACTGCGCGCTCTGTTTTGTTTCATTCTATCTCTGAATTTCTGAAGCGTAATATTGTTATATATATAAGGCTATCGTATACTTATACGCATTACGAATGCGTTGAACTTGCTGTTATGCGTAATACCACAAAGTCAGCGTCGTTCATTGCAAATCTTACCCACGAATACTCAAACGGTACTTAAATCTGTGACTTGTTCAAAAGTATCTCTGTCGCTATTTTTTTTTACCTTTAATTTACGCTTAAAGTGACAGTGACAGCAAGACCGTTGAAGGCGTTATACACGTAGGCAATAAATAGTGCCCACGCAATCCAGGCCCTTGTGAACCTACTGGCAAATTATGTATTTACACATCCTAACTTAACTTCCATATTACCTATAGGCGTAGGTACTTCTCGTATACTTAAAGGTTTTTTTTTCTTTTAACTGCTTACCAATCAGTGGCCTCCTACTAACTCCCCACGCTATTTAGCACCTGCATGGTGTAAGAAAAGAATGATGTGTCTACCTTTGTTGAAAAAAAACTGTACACCACTACGTCCTTTTAGCATGTTTATGGTTCGAGTTTACACAATTTCCTACCATAATAGCCACGGTCTGCCGACGTTCCTACTTGGTGCCCAATTTAAACAGATCACGTGCCATCGGCGGAATCGCGCATGTGCCACAGCTAATATTTACGCCTACTAAAATTAAGTTCATTCTGTCCCAATAACTGTATCCGACATCGTAATACCTACTGTGTTCTCATCTCGTCGAATTGCAAACCGGAAGAATAATTGTTATGAAGTATAGAGTATATCTTGGCATTTAATCAAATTCGTTTTGTGCCGAACACCATATTACATTCACGTGTTAGAGAAAACGTGTTCGCTAGACGTTGTTTTTAATTTAACCGTTAATAAAATGTTGGATTAACAATCCAGGCGATAACTGAACATTAAATATTGCTTCTTTTTAAACATCCTAGCAGGGAAATAATCACTTGCCGGGTGCTTTCAGATCATGGACACTTAATACTTAGACTCGAAAAAACCAGTTAATCATACTTTTTTGTTCCCTGTGAGGAACAAACCCACTTCGGCGCGCATCAACGTTATACCTCCAGATGAACTTTCGAATTGTGTTATTAAAACCGAAGCCTCATCATTACGCCAAATGGCTTCGTTTCTCGGAGCTATTTGACGCATTTTTAAACGTCTCATGATAGCCGTGCTTTGCTCGTTTGGTTCGTCTTACTTAACTACCGTGCCTCCAGATTACCACGCGTATCGATACCGAATCATATCGGTGCTGCTAAGGTCATTTGCCGCTATATTGCATCGCATGTGAGTCTGATTCCATGCCGGATGTAGCTAAATCACACCGCGCATGTAGTGTATACAAAATACATTACATATTATCATCCATGATATTGTGCAATTACGAGTTTCAGTCTCAGCTTTCGTTTTTGTGCCCATTTATTTGCCAATATAATATTAATGCCCGTTTTCTTAAAGTATTCTTAGTTACTAAATCTATACTAATATTATAAAGCTGAAGAGTTTGTTTGTTTCTTTGAACGCGGTAATCCCAGGTACTACAAAACAGAATTTTAAAAAAACTTCCACTGTTGGATAGCCCATTTATCGAGGAAGAATCAGGATGCCCACATTCAGGAAAGTCAGGGAAATATCAGGGAAGCTGGATATAGTCAGTGAAATCGAGGGTCCACCTGGAAAGTCAGGGGAAATGAAGAATTCACAGTCCCAATATTTTCCAGTGATTGTAAATCAGATGTAGTTTATATATGCCCCAGAATTACCCTTAATCTTGGCTGTTGAAGCATCCTTTTTCCAGGTTCATTATGGCTTTGTTTTTGATCATCTTTTTAGTTATCTTTCTAATGGAGTGGAGTGATCTACATTATAATAATTCTTAGATTAGTTATGACCAAATATAGTAGACTAGCTTTCGCCCGCGGCATCGTCCGCGTGGATGATTTTACCCGCTTAAGCGTTGATTTTCGCTTTCGAACAAAACGCTGAAACACATGTTAATTTATTTTAAACCAAGAAGCCAAATACGTAATTTCACAAATCTAACCTCAAAACTGACGCACTTTCATGCAAACTTAACCTCTATTTTACCTTCTTAAGAGTTGATTTTCCAAAAATGCTGAAATTCGTGTTCTTTATTGCAAACTATAAAGCGAAATACGAAATGCTACAGATCTAAATTCAAAACTGCAACATCAGTTTTGCCCTCTTAGGGGTTGATTTCCCAAAAACGCTGATATACGCGTTTCTTCATTTTAAACTAAAAAGCTAAATACGAAAATGTACAGGCCCAACATCAAAACTGACGGAGTTTTTCACACAATATTGTGAGGGAGTTCTACACAAACTTGCATCCCCTACTTTATGCCTTTAGGGCTTGATATTTTTGTATTCTTTATTTTAAATTAAAAAAAGCAAAGACTAAAATTCACAGATCCGAATTCAAAACTCACGGAGTTTCGTACAGTATTGCAACCCTTATTTTACTCCTTTAGGGGACGAATTTCATTCAATTGACAATAACTGTAAACATTTCAGGTTTGTAGCTGTATTGTTTTTGGATCTGAGCTTAAATATCATTTTCGTTTTTTTTTTGGAGTAGGTAACCATGAGAAATCCACCAACTCGGGTTTTTTACATTTTTGTCGCAAATAGGGTTAAAATTTTAAGAAATAATAAAACTGAATTACTAAATAACAAAATTAGCTGGTCGATATGGATGTTAAGAAAAAAAACGTAGACATTAGCAGAGGACACCTTGATAATTATTCATGTGGATTGGTTATCCTCACCGAAAAAAGGCCTTCCAAAAATCATCTTGTTGTGATCAACAGAAATATAATATTTCTGTTGATCACAACAGAAATATCCACTTCAATGATTTAGTATAAGTAAACATGAACAGTCTAAAATAGCTGATTACTTAGCTCTTAGCGTAATCCATTCCAATAGGTTTACTCCCAACACCACAATTTAATGAAATCACCTCTCAATATGACTCATAAAATCTGAGACACGGAATATTATATATTTTTGCTATTTCAGTTTAAACGTCAGCAAAGTATTTATTGCATCAGACGATACTTGCATAAAAACAAATTTTGTGTACGTTCTGTGAGATTTCCTTGGATTTCCATATATATTTAGCCGTACAAAAAGTTGCCTGCTTCTGTTGGACTTCATAATCATAAGCTTCATCACTATTTTAAAAGGCTATCGATATACATAGTACCTATCCCAAAGTAGAAATTACTTATAAGCTCCTACCTCTACTAATGTTTTATAGAATCTTGCTTATGTGTGTTTGCCATAACCATTACACTTAGCTGACTGCAACTAGCATTATGCACTAGGAAGGAAATATGAACTGATGGATGCGATTTCATAACATTCCTTTAACTGATAGTCATCATACTTTCATGATACTCATATCTTATTGTGTTTTAAATGTTGTTCGTTATCAGTTTTGATATCAACCTTAAACCCTCGTTTACGTGCCTGTCCCCACCGTCCCCGACTTATTTTTGTACATTATACTCATCGGTAAACAAACTATTGAAAAAATACCAAGAAAGTCTAGAGAAACGCCATGATTTCGCAATAATCGCAACACGTACTGGTACAATGAACTGTGAAACATATTGAACAAAGAACATTTCCTTCAATGATAAGCTCGTCTCGTGTCTCTCATTATGATAGCTTAAATACATACGTGTTAACGTGTGTTTTATTTCAAACAAGTGCCTCTATAAAACTAGTTTATTTAAACTTGATTCAAGCCGGGCGATTTTTTATTATCATCATTGACAACTGCGTTATAATTTTTATTATTAATAGAGCTCCAAATTCAACTTTAACTTATTGTCATATATAAATATAGATTATTTTATAGCACTTAAAAATTAATCATAAACATAACAAGACATACATGACCCTTTCAGTTATACAACGAAAGATTGGGTAAAAACCAGATCACGTCTCGTTCTTGAAAACGGCTCTGCCTTGTACACGTGCCTTGTTATACTGGTAAGAAATAGGACCTTTATACATTTGTATGAATAGCGGTACACGGGTACTGATAACACAACAAGAGATGTTAGAATCAGGTGGTGACCTCGTGGACGCATTAATATACGCGTCGCTCTAGGGCCCTAGCTGTCGCACGTGGCATGCGCTGCGGATTGGGCCTTCTCTCCGCAGGGCTTCATTTATTACTCTAGTATTCAACTAGGTACAGTACTCCCAAATTAATAATGCACATGCAGATCTTCGCTAATTGTCGTATTCCCGGAAACACTCGAATCATGGAATCGTAAGAGCCCTAAACAAGGCATTTGCATTTTGCACCTTGTTTAAAAGAGATAGGAGTCAATATCATGTGTGCACAATCGAAAACAAATCGGGCGTTCGGCAGCTGTCGCCGGTCAGCGAAATGTCTGTCAGTCGTCTTTATATATTGGTAGTGACTGCACGTGTTCTCTATTTGTGGAAATATATAGAGCTGCTATTACACACCCTTCTTGGTAAATATAATTTCAACATTAATTAGCTTATTCAGATTTAAATAGTATATTTTGAAAAAAGGAAAATAAATAACATATTTCACGTTTTTTTAATATTAAAAAAATAAAATACCTACATTAAATACATATTAAGTACTAGAAAAACATTTAAAAAATGAGATTTATTTAAATTAAATAAATAGATAAACATGCATAAAAAATATATACCTAACTCTGCCCATGCCATTTTCTTTCAGACGAATTCTTCCAAAATGGATAAATTTAAACGTGGAAAACCGCTTAATTCACAAGCACGGCAAATGGTATTTAATGTGTACCTTTATTTCTTAAATGAAGCCAATGTTTTCAACAGAGACCATGATGGTTATTTTAAAAAAATTCAAGACCGTGTTACAAAAGCTACAGGAATTTCGCGACGAACTTTGAGTAATATCTTAAACGAAAAAAAACATAATCAATCAAAGAAATTTTCTACACCGAAAAAAGGAAGACCTAAAAGTAGATTTCGGCTGGTACTTGATGATTTCGACTACTGTGTTATTCGTAATATGATATACAATTTTCAATTGACGCTGAAAGAACTCCCAACTGTAAATAATTTAAGAATAAAGTTGATCGAAGCTATTAATTTCAAAGGCTGTGCCGAGACTTTAAGGTTGATCTTGAAAGACATGGGGTTTAGGTTTCTGAAAACTGATAATAACAGACAATTACTTATGGAAAAACATGATATACGCCTAAAAAGGATCAAATATCTCAGAGAAATACAACAGCTGAGGAGTTCTGGTAGAAACATAGTATTTATGGACGAGTCGTATGTGCACACATCACATACTAAGGGTAAAACTTGGCAAGATAGCAACAAAAAAGGTATCAAACAACCCATTTCCAAAGGAGAGCGAATAATTATTGTACACGCAGGCAATGAAAAAGGCTTCGTCCCAGGGGCTCTAATGTTACATAAATGTGTCGACTCAGAAGGTGACTATCATAAAGAAATAAACGCGGAACGTTATCAAACTTGGCTACGCAATCAATTGATTCCCAACTTGCCTCCTAATAGTGTGTTGGTAATAGACAACGCCCCATATCATAATAAGCTGTCTGTGAAACCACCAAACTCAAACACATCTAAACCACAAATGACAGCTTGGTTACAACAACACAACATTCCGCATGACCCAAAGAAACTGAAACCCGATTTGTATAAAATTATACAAAGATACAAAGAAAATTACACAGAATTTGCCATTGACCGTATAATGGAGGAACATGGGCATAAAATTATACGATTGCCACCATATCATCCCGATTTTAACCCTATTGAAAATATTTGGTCCCAAATAAAGCAACACGTGGCCAAGAGAAATATTGCAATGACTGTGACGTCAGTTAAAGATGCTATATTAGAAAAAATCAATAAAATAGGACCAGAAGAATGGAAAAAAGTTTCTGATCATGCGGTTCAATGCGAAGATGAATATAGAAAATTTGAGCCAAGAATCGATAGTTATTCCGATAAACTGATTATTTACACAGGTGATAGCAGTGAGGAAAGTGTAAATGAACAAGAGCATAATGAAACTTCTGATGAATCTGCGATGTCGGGAATAGAGGTCTTCCTCGATTCTGATTAATTTTTTTATAATTGTATTATTTTTCTGGAATGATTAGTGCTGTAAACAAATTTGAACTGAGATTTTGATTATATTTTATGTAAACCTCTATTTGAAAACGTTTTTTTCTCCTTCTAATAAAACCTTATGTTATTTAAACCTTTTCCTCCATAATTACACCAACTTCGGTAAGACACTTGAAAACTAATCACTCCAACAATGATTGTAGCGTTTTCGCTATTTACTTACATGGAATTATCGAATCAAATTTCGTTACAGGTAAATCAAATCTGTTTTAGCACAAAACACATAATATATAAAATTAGGCATAGAGAAATTGCTCTTAACCACTCTATATAAATATCGTCTTTCGACGCTCGGGTAATACGACCGTTGCCGAACAATGACGAAGATTTCCGAAGATTTCTATGCGCATTATTACTTTTGGAGTACTGTACTTCTATTGTTGTTGATTTTTCCTAACCTTATTGCTATAAGACTAATTAGTGCATATTGTTGTGTACAAACAATGTACCTACGATTATAATGCTCTGCGAATTAGTTACTATTCTATTGGACGCAAAACGTACTGAACGGATTTTGATGAAAATATCTGACATTTAGAATGTCGATTGCTTTGTTGTATACTCTTAAACTGTTACACGACTGGTTGTTAATACTCATTGCATGTTTTGTATGAGTTGACACGGTTAGTAGTCTAGCCAAATCGGCATTATGGATTGCATCAGACAGTTTCTCTACACTGTCCCGCTCTGTCCGCACCGACCGTTTAAAGCTGGAAAGTGTCGTGCCGGAAACCACAGCTTTCTATATAATACACTTAATGCTCTTGTCATTTAAAATGTTATACCACGAACACTTTCGATCTCCATTAAATAATAGTTTCAGTTCCAATCAACTGTCCTCTGTGCGAATTGTTTTATTTTATTTGATACTGCGCATTCGCTGAATAAAAGTAGTTTATTGCAAACATTACAGCTATTGCTTCTGCTATCGGTGTTTAACTTCTGAGATGTGCTTTTCAGAGTTCTTCATACTTTATCAATTGGTCATGAACATCGTCGATGATGAAATAAGTTCATAAATTAAAACCGGTTAATACATACATGCATACTACACCTACCTACATGGCAACTGTATGATACATCACATCGATATACAAAGCGAGGTCTCGCAATCTCTTGTGGTTCCCGTCGTCTTACGGTTTCTAAACTAATTAATATGTAATTTCTTTGTTTAGAATCTGTGCTAACAAACCGTACTGTAATATACTTGTTTCTATATACTTAAGTGATGGCGACTGTACTTGAATTCTGTTTTATTCAGACTGGTCAGCCTAACACACTTCTGACCTTCACATTTAAATTTTATTTTTGATGATCGTGACCACAATCCACTGATAAACATTTGAAGTAGATCGTACATATTCTGAATTCTGTATAATAATATTAGTGATTGTATTCAATATATTTATTTTATAAAAATAAAGTTAATTAAAAATACTTTTTGTAAAGAAATAAACGAGGTCAATGATTTTCCAGAATACTTGAACACATAAAACGAGGGCAGTGCACTCGAATCACACTCGTACAGACGTATATATTTCAACGTGTCATTGGTAAAAAAAACGCACTTTGTCTACCAATGTAGATAAAGTGTTTTCTGCGTGAATGTTTCTCCTCGGCACCGTCGACAAAGGCCATAGACAATTTACAAGTACTTATTTGCTTTTGCCCTGAACACAAAAGCATATCTTACGCCGCCTGATGTCGTCAACCCTCGTCGGTCACCTACCTGCTTATGTCTTTGACTTCACCGAAATAATAAAGCACACGCTATAGCCCTCAGTATATTGTTGTTCTACAACGGAGTAACGGGACATTATGGCAATGGTTGTCGGTCAGGTAGTCAGTCAGCCGCACATCCGCCTGCGTTGCCTCTTGTTGCTGCGGTACGGCTCTTTATATTGTGCGATATTTCTTTTCACATCAACTTTCATATACACTCCCATTGTTATTTGTTGCATCTGTGACTCGACTTGACCCGACGTGGGTATGAAACCGGCTTTTCTATATTGTGAATTTACATTACTGTTTTGAACAATGAATAGAGTTTGTTTTGCAAAATACTAGACGCGTTTTCTTACGGCGTAAATGACAAATGACAAATACCATTTGTTTACATAAGTTGTTGTGAATATACCACTGAAATTTTCACTCGTAAGTTCCGAAAACAATCAAGCTGCGCAATATTTTTATCGTTCGTCATGTCTAAAACTTGGTTGCATATCATAAAATTAAACTACGTTATAAATGCTGTGTATGATGTACATTGTTGACATTATTTGGATTATCATCGATTGTATTACACAGTATTTTTTAAATGCTTTGACTAAGTAGATATTATAGAAGGAGAACTGACGAGACATTCAAGCGACAGTAGGTCGTTCCTTCTGTTCAAATAGATGAAATATTTCGCATTATAAAGAAACAGGAGCCTGTTGTAACTTACGAGCAATGTGTAATACTAAAGCGTGCTATACTTTTCTGTGGAACTTTGTTGGTTATACAATCTCATTCATGAGAATGTTTTGCCAAAACAAAACAGTCATTTAAAAGGCTGCGTAATATTTTTATCTTCACACTGTAGTAAACAATAAATGTGTTTGTGATAGCATCATAATATATTTTTTGGTTTCATGTCAACAACCTTCACACTTATAAATCTTATAATATATGCGAATCAGACGACATCGCGACACCTGTTCCATCAGTTATACTTAATTATTAAATAAGCAGCCATAGTTTTAACTTATCGATATTTTTGCTGTTAGTTAACTATTATTATTTAATATTTGAGAGCACATAAATAGTTAATATTCTTTGGGCATAAGTTAGGTTCAGACTAAAAATTACTTTTATGAAATAAATGTTACAACTCCACATTAGCATTAGCCTACATTAGTGGTAGCTAATGTAAAAGAACTTTTCAATTCGAATCAGTAGTTTCTGAGATTATCGCGTTCAACCAAACAAACAAACTCTTCAGCTTTATAATATTAGTACATATAGATTACAAACAGGCACTTTATTATATGTATAGATTAGGAATGATTTTTACAGGTTCAATAATACCTATTATATATTTTCCATTAATGTACCAATCTCTTAGCTCTGTCATTTGTATTTATTGACCAAGATAATCGACTTAGATTTAGTGGGTTTTGTTTAGGGTATCTATCAGTGAAAAAAAAACGAATTATAATAAACACAGAGTTTATTGTGATATTAAACTTAATTATGTCAAAGTACAAAACAAATTACGTATGTTGCTTGTGTATTTGTATGATAAATTTATTTACAAAAATAACATTACTCACGACTTCTACAAAACTTACTCTAGTTCCGCAACATCTCTTACTTTCACTCATTTTATGTCTGACAAAAGATAATACATCATTATTTTTTTTCTTCAATAAATTATAACATTCAGATCGAAACCAATCATATCTCAGCATTAGTATAATACAAACATTACGAAAATTTTACATTTACACTGGCGATTTCTCCTGAAGGGGAACTTCTTCGGGCGCAGTTGTTCCATTAGCGTTGGCACCGGTTCGTTCGTTAGCACTCCTTGGAGATGAGCTAAATCGATTTCTAATAGAACTCCAATTTTTCTTAATAGTTATGCCTGCCACCACAAGTACCATTCCAGCTACAATTAAACCAATTACACTTTTATCAACACCGCCTGTTTTAGAACTGGAAGTTGTAGCTCCAACAACTTCTTCTTCAGATTTAGTAGCTACCTTATTGGAAGTTTCTGCTCCTGCGGGACTAGGCGGTGCCTCTAGGTTCCTGCCTGTAGGATTCGACACCGTCTCAGTCTGTTTAGGCTCTACCTCAGTTTTTGGTACCTCATCCGATGCTTTTAAGACTGCAGAACGGAAAGTGTCAGCGGCTTGAGATGCTCCCGATTCAATTGTCGTAGTGGTAATAGTCGTAGTCTCCTCCTCAGCAGCTTCAGGTGGTACGACATTTTCCGGAACTTCCGGTTGTGTTTTTACCTCTGATCCTGTATCTGTGATGAGATCTTCCGATCCTTCGGGGGCAGTTGCGAAAGCAATTAATCCTGGCAACACAAAATCTAATTCGTCACCTACACCAACAGGGGCGTCTGGGCAATCAAATGATTTGTTACTGCACGATCCTACACATATTGTTTCTAAGGATTTCGTCAACGCCACGCACACATCTTCCACTAATTCAGCTGCAGATGAAGGTACAGTCAATTTTCGGAGTCCTTGAAAGTTTGAGAATGTTTCTGAATTTAGAACCTGAAATGAAAAATATGATCATTTCTCATGTGATAAAAACAAAAAAAAATGCAGCTTTCTTTAAGTGAGTTAATTTTTTAAACCTGTCCAGTAGTTTTTGAGTTTATTAATTACAAACGTATAAATCTTTTCTCTTTATTCTCTTAATTAGTATTAATATAGATGAAAACGACATTGCCTTACGGATACAATTTGTTTACAAAATAATATTACCGTTCTCATATCATTGCCTCCCAAATCTAATTCTTCCAACTTTGTTAGACCGAAACTGTTCTTCAAATCTGTAGGATATTCCATGAGTCGATTGTTTCCCAGTGCCAACGACGTTAATTCTGGCAGCTCGCTTATGGACTGAAATTATAAATTTTTGTGTTAACAAATAAGATTTTTTAACAATAATAAATTCATAAGTGGAATTCAAGTTTGTTATATCGTAATGGTCTGATCTCAATTGAAAAGATTGTCCTAAATTAAAGATGACAGTCTTAAAATTACAGTATTTACTAAAATACCTAAATCTAATAAGGTTTCATTACGTGACGATTGCCGGCTTTTCTACTTACTAATTCGCTGTCTATAATCATCGTAATAATTATAGTAATTTTTATATTAACATCAAAAATGCAATTATTGTATTAACATCGTAATAATGTTCACAAGTCGCAAGTTTTAATACAATTATGACATATTTGTAGAGCTTGATTAGATTATGACGACTATTCGCTTATATATGTACCTACTACACATACATATCTACTCTTTTAGACGATATCCTTTCTAAAGATGTTTATTACTACGCTGGTTTGTATTGTTAAGATAAGTAGGTATCTTAATTATTCCAGTTTTCATTCAATTTAAATCTCGGGCACATATTAAAAAAGCCGTTGACAATGCAATAGTATCCCTAAAAAACAATAAAGTTCACCCATATCTATCGAATGGTAATGGCAACTAGGTAGGTAATATGCGCGCTTCGTTTTCTGTTTTAATATAACACACAAGAGACAAGAGGACCTGACTCCTGAACAGCTTCTTGCGCTTTTAATTATCAGAAACCTTTGATAACAGTAAGTAATGCGAACCTCGATAAAAACATTTACAAAATTACTTACCCCTGCTACAATATTCATGATGTCATTATTGCTGACATTTAATTTTTTCAAATTTTTCAACACGGATATATCTTTACTTATTTCATTTAACTTATTATTTTGCAATTTAAGTTCTGTAGTCTTGGTGTCTAGAGGCGTAGGCAGTTCTGTTAATCCGGCACCAGTACAGTCGGTGATGTAGTTGTCTGAATCGCCTTCTATGTTACAAACACATTTCTCGGGACACGAAAGGGTGTTAGTTGTCTGTGTATTTTCATTATTAATGAGCAATGATGTTGCTTGCACATCCTCCAGCACCGGTAGCTCAACTAATTTTGTAGTGGTCTCAACTGGTTCTTCTGCACCACTACCTTCTACAGGCGCCACGTCCAACTCAGAGTGATTGTCAGGCGGAAACTGGTTGTCATTTTCCACGGTAAACTGTAACTCGTCTTCGCTCTGTGCCACGGATGTCCTGTAAATCAATTTTAATTCTATAACGACATGTGACTTTATCGAATTTATCATAAAGAAGGTGACGCAAAATTGTTACAAGTAAGTCGATGATAAAAATCGCGATAAGTGTATGTACTACAAGGGCGTAACTAGCGCACCGTCTTAAACTTTGATTGATAGTATGAAAATATACACACTTACTATTATAATTTAAATATTAGTATAATATGGTAGCTCTTGCTCATTATAAAACCTAACATTTATTATTGTCTTTAATGTCGCGCTCGTTTTAAACCATTTGTTTGAAATAATTGCAGGTATTATACAAAATACGTATCATTTTTGTTAAATTAGCGACTGGGTATTGTGCATTCCTAATTGGTTAATGTCATCAATGGACAACAAAATAAAACAATCCCCAAAAATACCATGATATTACACACACAAAAATCGTATAAAAAATATACAGATATTTCAAAATTTAGCTATTTCATTGTAGACTTGATAGGTTAAACACTACAGTAACAGTATAATGAAAAGGTACTTACGCAAATAGTGCCAAGAATAGAATGAAAAGATGTTTCAGCGCCATGGTCACTCAAATGCACACACTACAATATTAGGTGTGCCAAGTGATTTCAGGAGTTGTTACCTGTCGTGGCACAAGTACCAGCGTAGCGTACAGCTCATAACTCACTGACACTTATAACTGTTATCACTCAATGATAAGATTACTAACGGCATCGCAGCTTATCGCGAATCAGGTATGATAACGATGCTCTGCATAAACGAGAAAATATTGGGTGGCCGATTTTCAATATCACCTTCGACAGAAATACGGCGCGATGTTGTAACACATGTATGTTTAACTGATCGCGCTCCGTAGATACGTAACGATAGACTTCCATTAACTGATTGTTGCTAATTCTGAAATACACAAAACGGTCTACCTCCTTATGGTGGCATTTATTTGTAGTCTTCTTAAATAAAATTGCTTACACACGCGCACACTCACAATCACATAACAAGAAAAAAAATACCAAGTTAGACGTGTAATGATTCACCGCTATAACGGAAACGTAAACTTATTCACAATATTTATTGAAATTCAGACGAAACGCGCACGGACAGAGCGTTATCTCTCCTTCACTGGATGTTGCTAGTACCTACTTCACGGATGCTACATTTATAATTTTGTTTGTGTTTTGTGAAGCTCTGCTGTTGTTCAACACAGCTGTCGATTTACTTACGTAAACCACAAATACGACAATTTACTTGCATTTGTTTAGTACTAATTACTTAATAAATTATACTGTTAATGCATCGATCGCTTCAACCCGTTATACTAAGAGTAACCACATATTTTACGATCGGTTCAAGGTTGTATATCCATTAATAGCGTGCCTTGTTTCGGTTTTTCAGCCCGTACCTATGTAATGTTCGGGATATATCAGTATTACCACTGTAAGCCGCGTTTTTTGTTAAGGCACTGATTTATCAGATACATATTGAATTGATCTACCACTGTTAATGTCGTTCATTTAAAATTAATTGATAGGTATACGTTGACGTCGGCGCCTCGGTGTATACAGATCTAGTTTTTGATTATGTCAAAGAGTCTAGTATTCGATTACATTAATTAAAATAATGTTTCTTTATGTAACAAAATTATCACGTTTTATTAAAAACTACCCACTTTTATTATTGCTACGCAGTACAAATTGAACAAAATCGTGGCAAACCTTTATATGCACCTTAGGTTTTAATTGAGTTATGTAATCATACATACGTTTTCTGTTTAGAAAATGCACGATTACAACATTTTTGACGCACCCTTTGACGTTCATTGACGCAAAGAAATAATGGCTGGATACTATCCAAATATCGTGTTGGCTAAAAGTCGGTAATACTAATTTGTTTGTTTTTCGAATTGTTCAGTATTGCAACGGCGGCGACCTGGCAGATTATTTACAAGCGAACCGTCTGCTAAGCGAGAGCACCATCCGAGTGTTCCTGAAGCAGCTGGCGGAGGCGATGCGGGCCATCCACGCCAAGGGCATCGTGCACCGCGATCTGAAGCCTCAGAACATTTTGCTCACTCACAATGTTGCGCCACCACGTACGCCGCATGCATCAGAGATAACACTCAAAATAGGTCCGTATTCAATAAATACTTGGAATTATCTCTTTGCAGGTACCAACCTATAAATAACTATTTTGCAGCATAAATATGTTATCATTATGATTCATTGTTAACCTGCATTGTGAGTAGTCGAAATGGCAATCAAGATTACGATAAGTAGAAAGGTATATCTGTGTACCTTTGTAACCTAAAATTACGCTAAAATGGGGCACCTATTTACTGGGCGACGACAACAATAACGCCCTTGGGCCAATGACACAATCTCACTATATTATAAAAATGATTAATAGTTAAATGTTTTTTTGTTCCGTATAGCCGACTTCGGCTTCGCAAGGTTCCTCGAAGAAGGAAACATGGCCGTCACGCTCTGCGGCTCTCCGATGTATATGGTAATATTTGTTTCCATATTAACACTATTTATATAATGTAATAGGAACAGAAATACACGAGTTTTGATTTACCAATTTAAGTCGCATGTGTTATTTATGAGTTTATGACTCAAATTACTTCAAATGTAACGTTATTTAGTACTTAACATTTATATTGCTAGTACTTATGTAATTTTATTTTTGTACTATTAAGTTGCAAACATGCCTGCCTGATTATCGTAGTTGGAAAGCAATTACCGTCTTTGCCTATGGAAGCTGATCACAACGACAAGGATATTACTTAGTCGGATTGCCTGCTCTATTTTGAAGTGAAATAAAATTATTGTACGGAAACAGTAATAAAACACCACACCGATTCTTATATTATTAGTACAGTTCGTTTCACTCATTCTTATCTCCTATGGCTATAGGCTGTCTAAACACACTTTTGAAAAGAAACAGTCGAAAGTTTCAAGATTTATGTCTAGTTCACAATACAAACTTACGTTTAGTCTGCTTTACTTTTTTTTTCAGGCACCAGAAGTCATAATGTCACTGAAGTATGACGCCAAAGCTGATCTCTGGAGCTTGGGGACGATAGTGTATCAGTGCCTAACGGGCAAAGCGCCTTTCCAAGCCACAACGCCACATGAACTTAAAGCTTTCTACGAGAATAGTGTGGACTTGCAGCCCAAGTAAGTTATGGTTATCTGTGTAAAGGGGATACTGTTGTAACTCATTTATTTTTTGACGCAAAGAAATAATCGCTGGATACTATCCAAAGATTTCATTTTTTCTCTGATTGTTTCAAAGAGCATTTTCCAAAAATAAGACTATGGATTTCAACGTTTAAAAAGTTATGGATTTCAACATAAAAAAATGGAAAAGTTCACAGCTTTGTAATTATAAATTTGAAATGTGATTTTATTAGAAATATTTCGAGGTGTGCCTTGTTTTTGGCTGATTCTCTCATTCCGGTTAAATACTCATTCAAATTATCTACTGTATTTAAAATATTATTAATTAAGTTTACTGCGACTAAACTCAAAGATTATGCAAGAAATGAAGGTTTCACAACTATTGCGCAGTTGAATTTTAATTTCAAATGTGCTGTAACCTAGCTCAAAGAATCAAAAGTACAATTGGACCGAATATGAGTTAGCTACTGTTAGTATTTCTAAGTTTACATTCGCCTTATCTTAAACATTTTTTGTGAATAGTTTTTGCAAACACCTTACAACCTACCTTACTCATACGTTCAAGGTTGATATCGACAGACGACACGTTTGACAACATAATGTGTCACATTCAGTCTATTGTATTCTAATAATATTAAATTTATTCCAAACTGAAACCGAGTAATGGTTGAAATTCAGTCAGTAATTGTATTTTCTGTTAGCACTTCATGATAGTATTATTTCGCTCAATCAACGAAGTTAAAAGTCTTAATCATGTCTTGTGGCCCTGTGATTATGAGTCCGACTATGATGTTAGTTACTCTTTCACACAAATGACATGATTTTTTCCATGAAAGTTTACAGCAATATAAATTTATTATATCGCAATAACACATAGGTACCTATGTAAGCTACATATTAATATCATGCCATTCAAAATCTGGATTTCACATTATTGTTAAAACAACCGATGTAAGTTTTGCGTATGATTATTTGAATTGTTAACTAGACAAATTAACAATAGTTCATAACTAAATACGTCATCATCATCATCAGCCTATCGCAGTCCACTGCTGGACATAGGCCTCTCCAATTGCACGCCACTTTGTTCTATCTTCGGCTTCTCGCATCCAGCTCCACTAAATACGTAGAGATGTGCAAAATATAATTGTCGAATATTAGCAACATACGTGTCTGTTACAGAATGCCAGCGGGCACAAGTTCGGAACTGTGCAGCTTACTTATCGGTCTATTGCGACGAAATCCGCGCGAGCGCATGCCGTTCGAAGCTTTCTTCAACCATGCGTTCCTACAGCGTCCACGGACTACTTCCCTTAACAGTGAGTTATACCACTATACAGTGTACACATCTGCCACACCATCAGCCTCATTCACAAGCTATACCATACACAAAAACACACAAAATGTACTAAAACAAAGTAAATACTATTTTGACAGTCTACACACTTTCGTTAGTAACCTACACCGAGTGAAACAAAAATACAATGTAACATTTACTTGACTTTACAAGCTGAATACATGAAATACTTAATCCCGAGTGACTAATCATCGGTGACCCAATCCATTGTTTGTGACATTGCTGGTAACCTTTTCGAAATTATCTACATATTACTTTTAATAATTCCAAGTTCTATATACCCCTTATTTCTAGTATATTCTATATTTAATTGAACTCTAAACATAACTTTTGCCTTTGTAGTATATTTCGTGTGTATTATTAATAGATATAATAACCATTGTTTGTGGTAGAAAATGCTAAACAGATCATTTCATTATTAGACACCGGTCTTCTAGTCCATGAAATTTTGAACTGTCCATTTCATTGATGTGAGCTTACTCTACAGTGCAGTCACAATGTATTGTTCAGGTTTGGACTCGGATCTGCCCGACATAATGGAGAGCGATCTCGAGGGCCGAGCCGATACTAACTCTTACCTAGAGGAGTCGTGGGAACAGCAGGGTACATCATCATTTTCTTACAGTACGCTTTGATTGTGCATGGGGTGGGTGAACGCATAATGTCTTTAATCACTATGTATGAAAGAGGAGATTTATGTCGTGTCGTCAACAGTTCTCTAATCGATCATAAACAAACGTCACATAAATAGCATGATAACAAAAATGTTTTGCACGTAATAAGACCAGCATCATGAGCCGGAACGCCATTCTTTATGAGAGTTACCGCTACACGTAGCACATGGGGTTGATTTATTTGGTTTCGTTCCGGCTTGCAATTACAACCTAACTTCCTACGAGTATTCGAATGGAGCGTCTATATTGAATACTAGATTGATAGATTCGTTGTTCAACTTTCGAAGCAACCAACCGGAATGCTGTACTTACTCCTCGTACGAGTTTTACAATTTCATTTTAATGAACTGTTTATATTTTGATTTAACTTATCAAATTAACTTAAAAAAAAATATGACTGTTCAAATGTAAAGAACTACAATGACATACTTACTCGAGGGACACAGGCCAACAGATGCGATTAAAAGTCAATATTCATATACGAATCTTTCTCCTTTTAAAACTCGTACAAGGATACAGTACAGTTCAAACATTTCAAGGACTACGATATCATTCACAGGTTCATTCTGCTTGCATTTCATTCGTCGCGCTTGGGTTATGTGTGTATTATCGATCGTATATGCGGAGCGTGATAAGAGCCGTAATGCATGAGTTGCGCCTTGGGTGTGAACTCGACAACAAACATCACTCAGACTTGCAGATATGTAAATCAACTCAGACCTTTTATCTTGTAAAGTAACATGGGGATTGTTCGATCGTCCATTACGATACATCAGGTCGATGCACACTGGTTACGGGTTGTTGTTTAGGAATTTAAACCGCATTTTTCTTGAGTAGAAGCGATTATACTTTACATTTTAAATAAAGTGTTTAATTTGTTGTTTTTGTTTTGCTATTTCATTATCAGATCTTGACCAAAATGGAAATATGATAGAATCATCGCCCGTTTTGACGTCGGTTTAACAACCTCGAGAGATATCTTAAACGTGTGCGTGGGCCTAATGTAGATATAGTTCTGTTTTTACCTCATTACGGCTAAGCTAAAAGATGGGTATCATGAGCGTGCCCAGGATCTTTTTTCGGGTGGGGGGGGGGGGGGTCGAAATTTCGGCGTGTTGTAGATGGTACAGTTGACTAAACACCAGTGTATCTTATTACAACATCAGGGGAGGAGGGGGGTTATCCCAAATCCCCCCCCCCCCCCCCACCACCACTGGGTACGCCCATGGGGTATATGATAACATTATCTGCAGGTCCTAATGATAAATGAGTATGGATTTAAAATGATATTTTCGACCAGGGCCGAGTATAAACCCGGTGTGTATCCCAGCGAGCGCGGGGGGGGCGGCGGGGCCGGGCGCTAGCGGCGCCCCCCCGCGCAGCGCCGCGCCGCGCGCCACCAACCCCCCCTCACTGCCGCTGCCGACGCTGCAGCCACATAAGAAGTCACAGCCGACATCCTCCGGTAAGCTTCACATTGATACTACCCACAAACTAGATAGGGTTGATGAAGATTCCTCTTCCCGATGATGAGTAAATTCCTCTTTTTTTAAAAAACATTATCCTCAAAACGAGTATTTAAAACTACCTCTTCCGCTTCCTCATTTATTATGAGAAATTTAAGAAATTCACTATCGTTTCAAACAAAAAGCAACCTTATATGTTCACTGATTTAACTTCTAAGATAATTTCAACTGTTTGCTCTGTTTTCGTTAGTATGTTAAAATTTAAATTGATTAGCTTCAGTTGTTAACGTTATTGATATAGAAAACTTCCTTTTACTCATCCTCTTACGCTTACTCTTCCTGATCAATATATCCGCATCCTCAAATTGTACTTCTAATATCTCCTCATCCTCTGCCTCATCAGTCCTGAGATAAGATCCTTATCAACCCTACTAACTAATGTTTTGTCTTTTTTTTCGTTCCGTTTTTAATAGAAGTTTTTAGTAGTAAGAAAATAAAATATTCACTAATTAAAATACTGTAACCAAAGTATTGAATAAATAGCTACAGAAATGCCCTAAAACCAGGCCACACGCAGTCACAGACGCAAAAATACATAGATCTCGGTCGAATGCCAACCGAGATTGCACACGATTTTTTTCTTAAATTGTATGTTTACTTGTGGAGTTGCAAAAATGGCGGCAAACTGACATGTCGCTGATTTTTAAAAGTGTAGTTAAAATACGTAATAACCGTATAAGAACGAGACCTCGTGATTAAAGAAGAAAAATTTGAAAGAAAATAAACTTGAAACTGGCCTATGTACAGAATGTGCGAGCCATAATCACAGGAAAAAAAAGTTCACTTGTGTACGTACGTCCCTATTGTGTGCTGAGCGAGTATAGAGAGGCCGTATAATAGAAGTGTGGGAGGGCAAAAGCCTCAAATAATTGCTATAAAAGGCGGGAAGATGATGAGATACCGTTGACTTTTGACTTCGGCTACTACTTTCCATTAAATTGTCAACATATAGATTCTCGGTATCATTACCTTTTTCAGCAGTTTTCTCAACAAAAAAGGCGTGTTTTCTAGGTAAACAAAAAAATAAACCTGACTTTTAAACTGCCAACAGTAAAGTTCCGATTCAATTTTGTGGTAAAAAAAAAGAAATGATTTGACAAGAAAAATATGGTGACGTCATAGACCGCTATTTGTATGAGATCTCCATATAAAACCTGCGTTTTGACATTTCATAAATTGTTCTTGTTTTTAATAATTGGAAACTAGTTCATTCTTGTAAAGCAAGAATTTAAAATAAGCTTGTACTTAATTATGAATAACATTCGGGTGACACCGTCACCCTAACTACTAGTATAGTATTATATTATCTGTGCCCTAACGCTATTCAGAATATAATTAATTGACAGTTGTTAATATCCATTATGCCAGTGTCACATGACGGCATAATTAAATGTACATATAATACAATAAATACATATTCTCAACGTTAATAAAATATCAACTTTACTGTAATCTATACTAATATTATAAAGCTGAGGAGTTTGTTTGTTTGGTGGAACGCGATAATCTCAGGAACTACTAGTCCGAATTGAAAAATTATTTTACTGTTGGATAGCCCATTTATCGAGGAAGGCTTGAGGCTATATAATATACGACCAATAAGAGCGAAGCAGCAATGAAAAATGTTGCAAAAATGGGGAAAATTTACGCAGACGAAGTTGGGCAGGTCAGCTAGTTAATTATAAATCAGACCGCTTCAAATTTGATTTAACAATTTAATACATAAGTAATTCTTCATTCTTACAAAAAAACGTATACTTAATTATGGCAAAAAGGTGCCGTGAAAAACTGCTAATGTCCTAATAAATTAGCAGTTAACGTTGAGGCCGTTGAAACAAAACGCATTGATTGTCTAGTCACTCGTGACCTACAAATGGAATCAGTCGTGTTTATTATAGCAAGAGGGTTTAATTCCCTCATAAGCCAGAGCTTTGTGAAATGCATAAATGATTGGTTGTACTTTGCGTTGCGTTAACTGTATGTTTGTTAAGTCCCCCGCGATACATGGCCCACAGTGAAAGAGTAAACTTTTCTATTAACGGCCGGTCTCAATAATCTATCTATCGAAGGATTTAGCTACTAGAGCTATATGTATATTTAACATAAGCTCCATACAAAACATGTCACATTTCTACCTCCAGTAGCCAAATCCATTGATAGATAGATTTTTGAGACCGGCCGTAAATCAAAAAAGCACTTATAAACCCACTCGCTATCGACTGTTTCTAAAACATCCGCATCAACATGGTTAAAGGGATGATAAATTAACCTAAATATATATATTTTTAAATCATTCAACTGATTTGATAAAATATATGTAGAAATAAATAAATAAATATTCAAATATGTGTACAGCGTGCACCAAACCAACACCCTCTGGATGGAAAGTACTCTAAATATTTGAGTTGAACAAATTCAAAAGAAAACATTCTTATTAAAACATTATTTTTAGAAATAAAAAGAACTGCATCACTTTTTGTTAACTCAAATATTTAGGGTACTTTCCCTCTAGTAAGCATTGGTTTGGTCCAACCTGTATTATACTGCTACAATCCTTTAAACTTTATAAATACACTGAACTAAAAAATAATTGACCGTCACATTAAATAATAGTCTTCCCGATTACCTAACAACGTAGCCAAAAATAGTTCACCTTCAATATACTTTAATGAGCGACATATTTTTCAGGGAAACATCAATCAACGAGTTTAGCGTTCTTTTTAAATAAAGCTGAGCCCTTTTATCATCGCTATAAGTTTTTTTTTTTTTTTCATTTAACATTTAATTATTTCCAAGTTTTTGTACATACGTACTAATAACGACATAATACGATAATGACCAATGATTTATACATTTAAAAATAAATGTTTCAAACGAGTTATAAAAAATTTAATGTTTTGTTGCATTTAATAATAAATTGCTGTAAATGTTGATAATATAAATAATTACATAATTATAAACGCGTTTAGTGAACAGGTCAGATGTGTTGTTTATAAATAAGTATTTAATTAATTAGCAATTATTTGTTATACATGGTGTGAATATTTGAATCTATTACTAAATTGTTAGTTTTGATCAGGTCACACTTTTATGTTTTTTAACAAATATATTGTAAAAGATGGCATTTAAAAAAAGTGGTCATGAGTTTTTATTGCCAAATTCTTTTCTCACGGCTTTGCTCTTGCGAACTTGGCATTAAATGTAGAATCATTCTATTCCAAATGTTGTCTAACGTTCATAACCGTTGCATTTGTAACCTAAATGATTAAAGTACTTTTACTTTGACTTGGCAGAATATATAAGTTGGGAGAGCCACAAGCATATAGTTAGTTTAACATAAAATATGATGTTGGTGTGAATATACTATTTTCAATGATCGTTATCGGATCGATGTTTTCTGTATACCGATTACGTGTTATCAAAATTAATTCGCGCCTGGACGAATGCGGATAATGCGCCGGCTACGTCATACTATCGAGTAACTATACATGACGTTTTATATAACACAAGTATGAAAGTCACATGTCAGGTCACGCCTTAAACAAGAACGTGAAAAGAGGTTCCACTTCAACAACTGACATTTATATAGCACAAAACTTAATAATAATGAAATATAGCATTGTTGAAGAAGTAAACAATTTAGATAACCTAGCTAACCTGCCCTTGAGAACCTACAACCGGTATCTACTTTATTGCTGTAAACTGCTGTAATTTATGATCCGTTCTGCCATTTTTATGAGTTAATGCACCCTTTATCTATTGCTATGAAATTATGAATATTTTGATTCTCAATTATATCAATCATCCTACTTTTAGTACTTATTTATAGACATTTATTTATTAATATCCGTAAACAAAGTTAATGTTTGCCATATCTATAAAGAATAATTACAGGGAATAGTACTTACCTTTCCGATTATACATATATGCTTAATGAAAAAACCTATAGTGTATTACATTGGTCAAGATGTTTTAGTTGTGAACCGATTCGTGAAATTTGCATTTTACTTTAAGACCAATTTAGTTAAGCTGTACTAAAATCATCGCCTAAGTTCTTATCCTGTTAATGGATGAGTAATAACATTAAGTATGTTAATGGATCGTGTAAACAATGTCGAGGTGGTTAGTTCACTAGGTTAGACTATATTAATTAAATCTAAGCTAGACTATGCCACTGTTACGGCGTAGTAGACCAAGGTTCAATATTATATTCATATTCGCGTTTAGTGCCATGTTATCGCCTCGTGTGGGTGAGCAAGAATGCGTAGGATCTCCAAATTTGCATTGTGCTGCTTGTGACAGAGCTTCCTCATTATTTTTTGTTTTTTTACGTAAACTGCAAAAAAACTTGCCATGCAAATCGACGTCTAGCTTAGTGATCAGTAATCAAATCTACTGGTTATTTATTGAGTTGTTCGAAGCATTGCCAATTAACCACCGTGCCTGTTAATAGAGGACTTTATTTTTAAATGAAAATTGTTTATTAAAAGTATGATAAGGGATGAATATGTAAATCTTTACCTTTATCTTTTCGGATTGGCAAACAGTTATGCCCATAAATATTTTGACAATTCTTGGAAAACTGACCAAACCTATGCTATCTATCACTGCAAGCATTTTTGCTCAATGCTTGTATGCATACCTCTTATTTATTTAGGTCAATTTTTTCAACCGAATTTTGAACTAGTTTCCGTAGCGCCTCACTAACACCTGAACAAATCCACCAAATAGTAATTCTGGGTACGCCCAGGATTTGATAATGCATCTGGAAGGTACTCTAAAACTATAAAATCGTTCGTATTAATATTCGTCGGTTGTGTGCCAGCCGAGTCGTCAGACACGACGTGGGCGGGCGAGGACGACTTCGTGCTGGTCGACGCGAACGAGAGTGGGTCCGCGGAGTGCTCGGGCACGTCGTCGAGCTCGGAGGCGGCGCCGCGGCCGCGCTCGCTGGCGCTGGCCGGCGCCGCGCCGCCCGCCGCGCCGCACGCTCGCGCCCGCGCCGACGCGCCGCTGCCTGCCGCGCACCACCGGGTATGTTACACCACAGAATACCCACTGGCGTACCTATTGACGTAGAGACCACTACGCCGTCTCTTTCAATTAAAAAGTAAATATTCGCCCGTACGGCCCTGTCTCTTTGACAGGTATTGTCCACAAAGTACCGTTGTCTCTTTCTAGAGAGTGTTCAATTTTGTGAGGTTATGGCGCAATCCTGGTCTCTACGTCAATGGTCGTACCCAACACGCACGACCAATTATATCCTACACTTACCCCATTTTCGACTACTCACACCCAACACTTCCGACCACTCTCATAATACCAAATACTTGTGAACACTCTCATACCCAACTCGTCGATCACTCTCAATTAAATACTATTGAATCTTTGTTTACTGTGCCAGCTTTACATTACCTTTCACTACTACTCAGGCTCTTTAAGATAATGCAATGTAACATGAGAGCTAATAAGTAATTTTAAAATACGTAATCTAAGAAATTAAACACTGATTTTCCTTAGTGTCTGATAAATTCACAACACTTTGTTCTTGTGTTTTAAATTTAAAGCAATGACAAAGATATATTATTTTAATTACATTATTGTGCCGGCAACTTAACATAAAAATGATATGATCAAATAGTTTTTTTTTATCTTACTTTAAGAAGCTTTTTGTTTCGACGTTTTTTTTAAAAAGATACTGAATTAATAATTTGACAGTCATGTAGCTTATTGATCCGTTTGGGTTTGATTTGTCACCAATTACTTGTTGTCTATTAGGTGCTTTTTACACATTCTGGTTTCAAGTATTATCGACCAGAACGAACATCGCCATACACTTCGCGCCGAGTAACCGGCACCGGACCGGATTGAAATCGAAACGTGAAAATAGAACCTTACAGTCTGACGTGTCATTCAACTACAATTACACTGTATGATTGGTGAACATACCAACTATGCCGATGAACTATACGATCAATATTAAAAATTACTTTTAAAAAAATTACTCCATTCAAATACGTATGCTTCTTGTATGAAAATGGATTAATTTAGTAGTCCGTGCTGCTTTTGTATATAACAGCAGCTTTATGAGCGCTTTAGTAGCAATACTGTGACTAATACAAATGTGTACCTTACAGAATCCACTCGCTGTTACATCTAATAATAACGTACCACGATCACAACCAATCGACGTGCTCCGATCGAATTACAGTCGTAACGCCACCAACATCGGCTCCTTGTCGCCGCCTACTGTGAGTATTTATTAACAAAAACACGTTCATATTATTGGCTTAGTCGCATAATGTCTCTTTTGCAGAATGTCGCTTTGCAAAATGTCTCTCTGTAAATTAAATAAAATACAACAATTTAAAATCATTTAATTTACAAAGCAAATCGAAACAAACATTATTTTCATGGTTTTTGTGTTTTATAAATTTGATCAATAATAATGACTGATAATATTTATGTCAATCAAGCGCTTAATTTACCCTCTTATGAAATACTTTTACACTATCGAATACATGTTTTATATAGACCCAACGACCTATAGACCAATCTTTGATATTGACAGTTAATGTACCACATTTACAAATAGTGCTTTGTTTTTTGGGTAGTCATCAATTTCCACACCCGATTTTAAGGAAAGGATGTGTATAGCCATTTTCAAATGACTAATTCTCCCATTAAATCTCTTTAAACAGACTGTAAAAAATTACCAAAATATCCGATATATCAATTTGTTGACACGTAATGCAAAACATTTTTTAAAATTCATTACATTAAATTGTAAAATAATTAAAACTGCCGTCTATTTTTGCGAGAAATGTCGCCATTGTATATTTTTTTTAATGAAATAAAACGTATTATATAAAATTAAATAACAAAATACGCTTTGACTTTCAACTAATTAAGTTATTCTATTTTCTTTATTATTTGACCTAAAACATAACTATTATCAATCCGAATTTCAAAATTACGATGCGCAAACGTCATTCCATAGAATTATGTCAAATATGCAAAATGGCTCTTAATTCTAAGACAAGAGAGTTAAGAGACATTTTGCGACCAAGCGACATTCTGCGAAAGAGACATTATGCTACTAAGCCATATTACAAGTTGATTTTTGTGCGTCAGCGTTCCTAAGTTGAGCAACTGTTTGAAAGGGCTCTTTTAAACATACCTGTTACTAGCGGCACGCTTCCATTTCCCACGGACTTCACCCACTAATTTTAAAAACGTAGTTAGAATGCCTACTTACAAACAGTACGAAGTTGACTCTTGGCACACTTTTTATGACGACATGTGTTTTACTTACATAACCATGTATGTAGATAATTAATATTAAATTTGCATACTCACTCCAGTTGTTTCAATAAAATTTAAGTGTGTTACAAATGAAAATCGTTTTTAACTGTTGCTATGTCGTTTAACGTTTAACAGTTTACAATATGTACATATATTTTTAACTAGCTGACGAGGCGACCATCCAAAATGGAACGTAATCCTAGTGTCAATTGCGATACAAAATTATCGATTTTACGGCTGCGTTAAGTTTTTCGGAAATTTCTTTCTAAACCATCGTAGTATGGAGACGAACAAAACGAAAAACGAATTATTCGAATCGGTCGAGCCGTGTTCGAATTTATGCGATATTTATAACTCTCAATTGTGCCTGATTTATGTTGTAATCTAGTCTATGTGATTGGTATAAGGTACAACAAATATATGTTTGAAAACTAAATGGTATGTCGTTCAGGTGCCGTTCACGATGACGCCTCCGTCCGTCCGGCGCCGCAGCAGCAACTCTGGCAGCTCGCCGCCCCCCTCACTGTGGCAGGTCTCGCCGACCAACGCCAGTCCACTACGTAGATCAGGTCTGTATATTTTACTTATACCTCGTTCGTTTTCCGTCGGGATTTTGATGGAAATTGTTCGCCCGTATACAAATGGCGTCGTCAATTTACAAAAATAAATAGATACGTTTTGTAAAATGCCGAAGGCAAAATTTTGATGAATTCAAATTGTATAAATTTATCATGAATTTGTACAGGTTATTATTTACAAATCTTGTTAAATATAATAGGTAACATATATTTTTTATTTTAGTTACTATGGATGGACATTGGGACATCAAGTTTTATCTTTATTGCTTTTTTGTTAACGGTAGTACTAATGTAATGTAGCATATTATAAAATGACGACGCTTTACAAATGGCCGTCATTTTATATAATGTATTTATTTTTGTAAAATGACGCCGTTTGACGCCGATGTGTTTAAAAATGTGCAAACAGTGTTTAACCAGTATGTTTATCTGACACAAGTGACAGATCTGATCTGGGCAGGTTCGTCCCCGCCGGCGCCGCTGGCGCTGCGCGCGAGCGCCGACGAGCCCAAGCGCCTGCCCGACGCGCTGCTGCGCGGCATCAAGCTGCACGCGCCCGACCCGCCCGTCTACATACCCAACCTGCAGGAGGAGACCATCCTTGCGGTTAGTTAGCGCCACGCCACCGTTACATACTATTAGTTGATGCCGTTGATGATGAGTGAATGAGGGTGTATTACATGTATATTTTGAGGATGAGGATATATTGATGAGGAAGAGGAAATTTTCCATATAATTGAAGCAATGCCTTTTTTAGCATATTCAAAAATTTATAAGTTTAACAAATTAATCAAATCAATTTAAACATCAACATACCATCGAAAACCGAGCATACATGTAAATTAAAGATGTACTTACACGAACTTAACAAATGTCCTGCAAGCCGACAGGTTCATTCGTAATACCTATCTATCATTTGCGTTTGAAACTACCTTAGAAGTTAAATCAGTAAACATATTGTTGCTATTTGTTTGAAACGATAGAGATGACATTTTCTCATAATACCGATCGAATCGAAAGAGGATTTTTTTAAATCACTATAAGGATGTGGAAGAGGGTAAGGAATCGTTAAAAAATGAGGAACAGGAGTCCTCACCAAACCTAATTTGAACCATGGTTTCATCCATTCTTAATTTCATCTGTATTATTTGCAGGAGGAGCACAGCAAGGTGTTCTCTCAACTGAACTTCGTCTTGATGTTGGCGGAGCTACTGTCCGACCTCGCGGTGTCCTGCGGAGCGCCTATTGCCGCGCTTATGGACGCTTCTGATGGTAAATATTATCTTCATAAATATATCTTCATTAGACAACTGCCTCGGTGGCGCGGTGGGAGTCTATCCGACTGCTACGCAAGAGGTCTTGGGTTCGATTCCAAATTAGCAATTTTCAACTTAAATTAAACAAATGACAACCCTAACATTGTTTAATAAAAGTTGCTAAGCAACATTGATGTTAAACATTTTACATCGTACGCGGCTTTAGTATACCTACTTAATCCTTGGATCCGATCCTTCGATCTTGTCTTACTTGTTAGGTTGGAAACGTGGTTTCTGCCTCGGGACCATGCTAACCGATATATGGGCGATATTAAAAAAGTGTCAGTCTTTGATGTCGTTTTTAACTTTTTGTTTCCGTTACGATTTTTTCTGTCTAGCCCCTCAGCCTGCAAACAAATGACAACGTACGAAAATGTCAAACATACAATGATGTAAAATATGCCAATGACGTAATCGAAATCGGTTAGGAGATTTTTTTATTTCTATACTTATCAAATATACAAAAAAAACCTTAACATCGGTCGAGCCGTTTCAGAGTTCGACCACAAACACAGTGACATGATATTATTGTATTTAAATTCACTTTTCTCGCAAAAGAATAATAATTAATAAAATTGGTGTTCTAAAGACCCTCCGTCACTGAGGCCCACTTTAATTCTCTCTATTCTCCGTGGAACATCTATTTAATTAGCCAGGAATATCTATTTAATATCTATGGTCTATGAATTCGAGAGAGTAAGTAGTTAACTTACTCTCTTTCTTTAAAACTAAATTCATGAATTTTCGTTTATTTAAGTTTCTTAAGTTTACGGGGACTATTCTAATTATTTTTTGGATAAGCACCAGTTCGTACTCATAGACCATAGAGATTAAATAGATGTTCCTGGCTCTGTATATTACCACAGAGAATAGAGAGAATTAAAGTAGGCCTCAGCGGCGGAGGGTTTTTAGAACACCATTATTTTCGGCTTACACTACTTAATACTTATTACACATCTACAATATTAGGTAATTACAATTCAATTAGAATTGTAATGACCTAATATTGTAGATATAAAAAGCATGTGTGAGAAGATATAATCGTGTACATATGTTAATGCGAGTGTGGTATCGTGTTATAGAAGTGTGCGTGTGTACAGAGCGCTGCAACGACAGCGTGCGGCTCGGGCTGCTGGTGCAGGCCATGCAGGCGCTGGCGGCCGGCCTGCGCCTCGCCGCCGCGCACTACCGCGCGCGCACGCTGCAGCCCACGCCGCAAGTGCGCAACGGTCAGTAATAATAATAATAATAATAATATTTTTTTACAAATACAATAAATGCATTTTTGAAAGATAGAAAAATTTGAAATCCAGACTCAGGAATCGAACCCGAGACTTCCGTAGCCAAACCGGGGCCAGAAGCGAACCACCTATCTGGACTATGTTATTAGATTTCGAATTTTTCTATCTCTTGTTGCTCGCGAAATTTAGGCCTTCGCAGTGACATCTAGTCGTTAGTTAAGGAACTATCACGGCTTTTGTTATTGCTTCGTTACAGAGAGCATTTTAACAAATTATGATGTCGCAGGCCGAATATTGAAGTAATTTTTATAGGCATTTCTTGCCAATAACTTTACAAATACAATAAATGCATTTTTGAAAGATAGAAAAATTTGAAATCCAGACTCAGGAATCGAACCCGAGACTTCCGTAGCCAAACCGGGGCCAGAAGCGAACCACCTATCTGGACTATGTTATTAGATTTCGAATTTTTCTATCTCTTGTTGCTCGCGAAATTTAGGCCTTCGCAGTGACATCTAGTCGTTAGTTAAGGAACTATCACGGCTTTTGTTATTGCTTCGTTACAGAGAGCATTTTAACAAATTATGATGTCGCAGGCCGAATATTGAAGTAATTTTTATAGGCATTTCTTGCCAATAACTTTACAAATACAATAAATGCATTTTTGAAAGATAGAAAAATTTGAAATCCAGACTCAGGAATCGAACCCGAGACTTCCGTAGCCAAACCGGGGCCAGAAGCGAACCACCTATCTGGACTATGTTATTAGATTTCGAATTTTTCTATCTCTTGTTGCTCGCGAAATTTAGGCCTTCGCAGTGACATCTAGTCGTTAGTTAAGGAACTATCACGGCTTTTGTTATTGCTTCGTTACAGAGAGCATTTTAACAAATTATGATGTCGCAGGCCGAATATTGAAGTAATTTTTATAGGCATTTCTTGCCAATAACTTTACAAATACAATAAATGCATTTTTGAAAGATAGAAAAATTTGAAATCCAGACTCAGGAATCGAACCCGAGACTTCCGTAGCCAAACCGGGGCCAGAAGCGAACCACCTATCTGGACTATGTTATTAGATTTCGAATTTTTCTATCTCTTGTTGCTCGCGAAATTTAGGCCTTCGCAGTGACATCTAGTCGTTAGTTAAGGAACTATCACGGCTTTTGTTATTGCTTCGTTACAGAGAGCATTTTAACAAATTATGATGTCGCAGGCCGAATATTGAAGTAATTTTTATAGGCATTTCTTGCCAATAACTTTACAAATACAATAAATGCATTTTTGAAAGAAGACGAACGAAGCAATAACAAAAGCCGTGATAGTTCCTTAACTAACGACTAGATGTCACTGCGAAGGCCTAAATTTCGCGAGCAACAAGAGATAGAAAAATTCGAAATCTAATAACATAGTCCAGATAGGTGGTTCGCTTCTGGCCCCGGTTTGGCTACGGAAGTCTCGGGTTCGATTCCTGAGTCTGGATTTCAAATTTTTCTATCTTTCAAAAATGCATTTATTGTATTTGTAAAGTTATTGGCAAGAAATGCCTATAAAAATTACTTCAATATTTTTTTATTTGTGAAACATGAGTATACATTTACAGGTTTGTAAAGTAAGGTGTTTGTAACGTCAGTGCGCCTCTACTACACTTATTTATTTATTTATTTATTTACTTTTAGGAGAGCTTACAGACTAATAAACATACTAATCTACTGTGTAGATAGTAAAAATGTTGCTAATAACAAGCTTCCACATTTAGCAACTTTGTTAACACCAATTAAAAAAAAAACAAAACGTAATTAAAAAAAAAAAACAAGATATACATAATTAAAGTTTTTTTTTTTTTTTTTTTTAAAACAATATATACATAATTAAAGTGCCGTGTGGTACCGGCTTAAGAATAGTACCACCCCATCTCTTCCCATGGGTGTCGTCAAGGCGACTAAGGGATTTACCACCGGAGGGCGGGCAGCAGCGTCCTCTGTATATTTTAAAGCCTTACTGCGATCGCCAACCCGCTCACCAAGCGTGGCGATTATGGCAATTACCCCCAGGGTATTGGGGAGACCCGTGCCCAGCAGTGGGACATCATATGGGTTGATATGTATGTATGTATGTATATGTACATAATTAAAAAAGTAAAGAAGCAAGACATACATAGCAAAATATCACAAAAATAAAAGAAGAATCAAACATTTTCTATAATAAAATAATGGTTAATATGTTATGCACATAGAATATCTAAGTAGTATTAGATTATATGCCGTTCATAAAATATTGGTAAAAAAAATGTCGTTAAAAATATTTTTTACTGAATTAGAACTGGCACAAAATAGATCGAGTTCCAACTGTGTCGAGACCATATTATAGCTCACTGCGCTGCGTAAAAGGAAGGAGTTGCGCCTATAATTTGTTGAGGCAATTGAGACGTGCAGCAATGGACGTTGCCTAAGACCCTTGGTGATACCTCACTTCACCAGATTTAAGTTCGCTCTTATCGCTTTCGCGCATGTCATACAGATGCGACCCTAAAATTACTTACGAAAACGATTACGTTTAATCGATTAAAAATACTACCAACATTTAAATTAAACAATATAAAAATAGTATTTAGATGAGTTCATAAAAGTTTAAATTTAGAACAGTAACAGTAAATACTAAAAAAAGTTTGAAAAACCTATTTCTTTACGAAAAAAATCACAAAAATTATGAGTTAGTTACACTAATTATGACAATTTTATGCGTAATCGTATCTCTAATTCTCTTGGTTTAGTTATCGACTCCGCCCCCCGCTTCCTGTCACCATTAACTACTAAAAAATGCATCTGCGCAACCACTTTTTGCCAACTTCAATCCGGTCGTGCAAATTAATTTCAACTGTAGGGCGTTAGTTAGAACATATTTTTGGCCGACAAATATCTTCTATTCAAGTTTGTATCGGAATACAAATTATGACTTCAAGATATATGCTATTATATGTTATATATTTGATTAGTGGAAAAAATAATACAATTTTTATATAATTTGTAGTGGTATCGCTGATGAACGGCAAGTACAAATGGATCGTGAACGAGTCGAGGAGGCTCCACGAGGCCGGCGTCACTCCCGCCGTCTGCGATAAAATACTGTACGAGCACGCCATTGAACTGGTATGTACTTAAAAGAGTTTTAACTTCATGTCATGGAGAATAAAGACCAAGAGGACGAACGTGTTTATTGAAATGTGTTAAATAAGGGTGGCGCTACGGTACCAACCGGGTAAAAATTTCTTTCCAATATTTATCGACATATCTTAATCATCCAATTCTCCCTCGGCACACTTTAATCCGTCTACAACTGCTATATACACATCGCATCGTAAGCTACGCACAACTCGAATTTAGGTATCAAAGGGGGTGAAGGAGACGGACGGGGAATGACGTCCCTGCGCAGAACTACATTCGAATACAACTTCACAAACGCAAACTTAGGTGGCGCGAATTGTACATACCCTTCATCTACGCCAATGACACTTTGGACGGTTTTGAACTGGTATTTACAGTTTGACACTTTTAAACCGTTCTAATGGCCTTCATTCTCCATGCTTTATGTATAGACCCTATATATACATAGACAAGTTGTTATAATGTAAATTGTGTGATTGCAGTGTCAGATGGCGGCCATAGAAGAGTTGTTCGGCGACATGAAGGAATGCGAGCGGCGCTACATGTCTGCACAAGTGTTGCTGCACTCGCTCGTGCAGCGACACCCGCTTCACCCGCAACACAGGACCACGCTCTCCAAATGTGAGTACGGTCAACGACACCTCGATAACCTAAGCTCATTTTCACACGTTCCGGTTTTAATCCGGCGCCGGGTACCCGGTCGCCGCCTACCCGGCGGCGAATGTATAGCGACCGGACCGCGAACGCCGGAACATGTGAAAGCTACCGTACATCGCTATATACTTCGCGCCGAAATCAGAGCATTTAACAATTAGGTCCTTTTCACATTCTCCGGTTCGGACTCATAATCATGAGGTCAGGTTCGAATCCCACCCATTAAACTACCGACGTGAACCCACTCTTAACACAAGCTATTTAGCTTGACTGGAGGAGTTATGGTATGCGAAAAAAAACATAAGTACCAAAACTTTGATCGTATATGTTCGTCACTTGCTGCAAATGTGCTTGTTTTTTTAAGACGACTCCCACATTAGGTCACGAGCCCTGTGTCGCGGGTGAGTTTACAAGCGTTGTTTGTGTTCACAGACCGAGATGCAGTCCAAAGGAGACTCAATTGCCTCAAAGGGCCACGCAAAATAATGGACGTAAAACTCGAGGCCGGGATCTCATAATGCAACACACGGCCAGTCACGTAGCAGTAAGTGCACCATGACGAGATGCAACATGAAAAGTGATTTTATTTTGTTCTCAAAAATGACTCTGTGAGTAACAAAATAATGTATAATCTAAAATGTATAAAAAAAGTGAATGATATCAATTAAATCATTGTATACAATCGTTTAGCGATGAATGAAACGATTATTACCAGAGATTGCAATAGTGAATTATATTTTTTTATATTCAGTACATTACACAAAGGAGTTCGTAGACATAGTATCGTTTAGTATATTTTGATGCTGAACAACTTTTAGTATTCGCTTCTTAATGAACATAATTATATCATTTGTTAGATGTGTGTCTTGAATTCCTTTAAAAGTAAAAATGGTTGTATCATTTAGTGAGGTTTGAAATTTTAGTATTAAGCATATTTTCAATTGAAGTAGCAAGCTCTTCTATACATATTATGAATAATGTGAAATAAATAATAATATTAAAAGTTATTTTTTCCAGTCATCAACATTTTAGTGAATTATAATTAAATAGACATAAATACTAAAACCTAGGGTAGAGAACGTAGTATTGTTTCAAAATAAGTCTCATTAATGTTTTATTATTACCAACTTGTAGGTTGATCATGTAAAATGAATTATGGACTAATCGTGTCTCGGTATGAGTATAATGCTATAGAGATCTCATTGACGACCAATAACAATATTATGGCATTTTTAGGCTAAGCTGTGAATTTTAATTTTAAAGTATTTTCCTGATATGAAGATGAATGATTGAACGAATTTTAGTTAATTTCTCTCTAATCATACTTATTTTGCCCTTTACAATGTGATCCTCAACATATATTTTTCCTGAAAATGTCTACTGCTTTACTGAAATAAGAATAAAGACTGTTGTATTATAAAATTATTTTGTTTTGTTTTTTTAATAAATACTTATTTTTAACATCACTAACTATTATTATTTCTGTTTCTTCATTAGTAATTACTATTTTACTGAATAGTCCTAGCTCATACTGCTAGCACGCGAATTTGATCTCGTCTACACACTACCGACACAGGACACATGATGGCTGGTGGCGAATTAGTTTCATAAAAAAACCCAAAAGGCATATTTACTTCACGAACTTATACACTTAAGCATTTGCTAGACCATTACAATGATATGATATTTACTTACGAATGGTACAATACGGACAAATGCTCAAATGTGAACTCACAGGACGGTATTTTAACACTTATGACAAATGGCCGTTGTTGTTATCCTTGTTCCACAAGTATAGACTTTCATTTAGTTTTGGCAACTAGTGTCCAAAATATCAAAATCTAAGAAAGTATTATTGTTGTCGGCGGTAGTCTCCTAGATTAGGTACTGGTAGTATAAGGTCAGTGGCTAGTAGTTACGCCTAGACCCTTTCAGGGACACTGTGCAACGGCCAATAACGAATGTAGATTCAATTTGTATGGAAACGTGTTAATTGCTTTTTCCACCAGAATCTCTAGGTCTCTAAGTGGTAACAGGACAGCACAAGGGTAGCACAGCAGTCTGCGTATGGGTAATCCCTAATATATTAAAGTGTAGTAAAACGTATAACGGGAATGCAGGGTTAATAGGGTACTCAATGGGTGTAGCATTCGTGAGCGTGCACTCCGCAATATCGAACGTATACGCTGATGCGCGTATCATGTCGCTTACTCTTGAACGCAGGCCTCCGATTGGTCAATACGCTCAGGCGCGGATCCAAGAGGGGGCAAATGCACTCCCAGCCGTCAGACTCATGAATTTTCTAGTTTTCAAGTTTTTGCTGTTGGTCTAGTGGTTAGTGACCCTGACTACTAAACCGGAGGTCGTGGGTTCGATCGCCATCCAGGGTAAAACTTGTGATAAGTGATGAGCACTATGGTTTATTCTGTCTGGGTGTAATTTATTTATAATGTGTGTATTTAGAAATATATAAGTAAGTTTATTAGTCGTCTTATTGCCATAGTACAGGCTCTGCTTAATATGGGTTCAGATAGCATTGTGCGAGTTGTCCCAAGATATTATTACATTTGGTCCGCGTTGACAGGCAATTGCCCCCCCCCCCCCCCTCTAGAGTCCCGTCGCACGACAATGAATGACTCGCATTAGCCGTTTCGGCGGTGCCGTATTGGTTTTCTCTTGGGCGGCGATGAAATACATCCCCTTCGTCCGTCCGTCGCGCGAACTACTCACACTTGCCGTTTCGGCGGCAATCAGTGCTGCCCCCTCGCGCGAACTACTCAGACTTGGCCGGTGTCAAATTGCCCCCGCCCCCTCCACGCGACAATACGCTGGGACGGCAAGAGACATGAGATCGCTAAAGTTCGCCATGGATATAGTTGGTATATTTTATTTTACAAATACAATACTTGCATTTTTGAAAGATAGAAAAATTTGAAATCCAGACTCAGGAATCGAACCCGAGACTTCCGTAGCCAACGTACAGAAGTCTCGGGTTCCATTCCTGAGTCTGGATTTCAAACTTTTCTATCTTTCAAAAATGCAAATATTGTATTTGTAAAGTCTTTGGCAAGAAATGCCTATAAAAATTACTTCAATATTTTATATTGATAACAAATAATTACTGCAAAACGCAATTGGTAAACCCTTTATTTAAAAAATTCAATACTGTACAAACACTCCAGTGCCTTGTTTCAAAAACTTATATGGCTTAACCCTATTACGGCCGCGCACTGGACAAAACATAACTTTGTCTGGAGGAAACTCAGATGAGCCAGTGGTCTCTAGAAGAACATCGAGACATGTTAACAATTTTGTTATTTTAACAGACAGAGTATGTGACTTGTTCTCTACAGGATCCCAATCAGTATTAATAACTCTTTCAACGTCTCTGATATCGTCATTTATACCAGCATGGTGAGTTCCATTCCAATGGAGAGTAAGTGAAAACATCGGCGCCTTTTTAGGGTAGTCACTTCGAAGTGCAACTAATGCCACTAGCTTCGCTGACTGTCTCGTTATGATAGCTCTGTATAACATATCATTAGGACTAACTAAACCTTCTGAGATCAAAAACGCTGTAGAGGGTGATTGGCTGTATTCAGGCCAAGCAATTGATTGCCACTGTGTTAATGAGCCCGACAATCTTACGGGACATGGTACTTCACCCTTAGCTGGTAAAATCTTCCCTGATTCTAAATCTTGCAACTCTTTCATCAATTCCACTCTAGATTTCAAACGCTTCTTCAGAGTTAAAATGAAGTTCTCAACTGTACTGACACTCAAACTGGGACAGGGCTGAATATTTTTGTTAAATTTCTGATCTTCTGTTACGGTGGCCATAAAATCTAAGCCACACATTCTTTGAGCCCATATGTATGGCTTGCCAACATCAGAGATGAAATGGTGAAAGTCTTCAGTGATGCCTGCTGCTTTCAGCAAATAAGAAGTAGCTGGATGTGGAGAATCACTGCCTGAGTCTCCAGGATATAAGTCATTGAGAATACAGTGACCATTTAGAACATCTGCTGCTGACACTCCCACAATTGGCTTCGGTAGAGATACAGTGAACTTAACAACAACGATTTTGAGATGAAGAAGATAAGTGAAAATCAAGTTTAAAGCTGTACCATCATGTACTTTGACAGACACTTGTACATTCAATGGATGTTTCTTTAGAGCCTCTTTCTTTTTCGCTTCTGCCTTTTCCTCTTTGGATACCTTAGCAGTTCTGTGGTGACGCTTCTTTTTCTCTCTTTGATCATCGTCATTGTTATCTTGGTCAGAATCTGAATCATAAGAGATTGCAAGATCATTGTCAACATTGTTGAGCTGCTCTAATCTACGAGCTTCATCCTCGTCACCTGATATACCTGTAATAGGAAAAAGTAAGTTATTAATCAATTGGAATAATAGTAACATCTTGGGACAACTCACACAATGTTGTCCGATCCCAAACTAAGCTGAGCTTGTACTATGGCAACCAGACAACTTATAAACATACTTATATATTTCTTAAGAGGAATGTAAAAGCAGTGGTAGCCTTATGGTTAAGGTATCGAACTTGCAACTGAGGTTGCGGGATCGACTGTGAATTTGACTTTTTATACTACCAATATTTTACCTACTCCTAACACAAGCAATTTAACTTTTTTTTTAGGTTAACAAGATTGTTTAATAATATGGAACCCATAATCCCACATTGCTAGTTATATTATTCGAGTTAGTGTGGTTCATTGAAACAATCATAACATACCAACTGTGACAGTCTTAGCTCCTAACGCATCAGAGTATGCACTGACATTTGCATAGAGTAAGAACAGAGGTGGAGGTAGCAATGACGCCGCCCTTGCTTCATCTCTCTTGTCATCAAGTCTGAGAGCCAGGCATTCTTGTAACGGTTTAGTTGATTTAAGGACGTCTCGAAGATGTGGAACCAAAGCATCGAGCCTTGACCGCGCGGCGGCTATGGCGGCAGCTACGCGCTCTTTTGAAGCAACAAGCTCGTTACAAGCAGAAGACAATTCACGCCGCTGACGAAGTTCCCATTCCAGTCTAGCTAGCTGAAGCTGATGTTTATCATTCTTTGTCAGATCCTGAAGAAAAAGAAAAGGAATCTTATCAGCCATTTAATAAAGTATATCTTAAAGAATAGTTAGTAGTTTTGGTAAAAACTATAGTAATTTTTATAGACATTTCTTGTCAATTACTTTATTAATACAACATTTGCATTTTTTGAAGATAGAAGTCTAGACCCAGGAATCGAACCCGAGATTTCCGTATGCCAAACGTAATGCACGCGAAATGGGCCCTCGCTTGTGACGTCTAGCTGTTAGTTAAAGAACAATCAGGGCTAAAAAAAATGCAATTATTGTATTAGTCAAAACTATAACTATTTATTATACGGGAATTAACGCGCATTGTTTACCTTAAAATTGCTTGACGTTTCGACCAGGTTGCACCGGTCGTGGCGCGTTAATTCCCGTATAATAAATAGTTATAATCATGCAACGCGAAAGTTTAAATGTTAGTATAGTCAAAACTAATTTGAGATTGCAACATTTTAACAGTTATATATACTACTACCTGCACAATTATGTCTGCCTAAATTTCCCCTGTTTTTGCATCATTTTTCATTGCTGCTCGGCTGCTATTAGTCGTAGCCTATAGCCTTCCTCAATAAATAGGCTACCCAAGAGTAAAAGAATTTTTCAATTCGGACCAGTGGGACCACTTCCAGAGATTATCTTGTTCAAACAAAAAAACTCTTCAGCTTTATAATATTGCTCCTATTGGTCGCAGCGTGATGTTATACAGCCTAAAGCCTTCCTCTATAAATGGACTATCCAACAAAAAAATATTTTTTCAAATCGGACCAGTAGTTCCTGAGATTAGCGCTTTTAAACAAACAAACAAACTCTTCCGCTTTATAATATTAGTATTGATTATAGATATAACTGTATAATGATGCACTGCTGATTACAAAATGAAAGTAATTTATTTGGAGTTTTTAGATAATATCAAACTTACTCTTGATATTTCAGATGGTGCATCCTTATAAAAGTCTTCTAGTGGCACAAGTTCTATTTCTTCATCTTTAGATTTGAATTGTAAACACTTTGTAACTTCTTTATTGAGATGATCAGCTTCATATAATAAATTTTGTAACAGAAGGTGAGTAGAGTCAACTCTTTGTTTCTCTTTGTGTAACGCATCTCTGCCAGCTCTGGTGCGCACTTTTTCCAAACGATTGAGCTTTTTGAGGGCCACCAGATTCAATGATGCTTCAACTCTTTTAGCATTGATTTTTTCTCTAGCCTGAAGATCATAAAGAATATAATAGTTTATAATTTAATAAAGTTCTGCCAGCTTCTAATACCATAAAACATCTCAATGGAAACATCAAAAAGGAAATGATCTATCATCAACTGCCTCTTTGGCACGGTGGGAGTGTATCTGACTGCTATCCAAGAGGTTGTGGCTGCGATCCCCACCCAGGATAAAACTTTGTGTGAAGAGCATGATGGTTTATTCTATGTCTGGTTGTTATTTATCTATTATATGTGTGTATTTAGAAATATATAAGTATGTTTATCAGTTGTCTGGTTTCCATAGTACAAGCTCTGCTTAGTTTGGGATCAGATAGTGTGTGTGAGTTGTCCCAAGATATTACAATATTATTATTATCATGTTTGCAATACATATTTACGAGTATCCAATGAAGCATATTAAGTATTACAAACTTATTAAAATAATAATTGTGTGAGTAAAAGTGGAATCAAATAATACATGGTAATGGAAATAAGATAAGCTAACCTCATCAGTATCTTTAGTTTTCAGTTCAGCTATTTCAGCAAACAAATGTCGAACATCTTGGCAGATCTTTTTGAATAGGCTTGCATCTTTCTCTGCTGGACGTATTTGTGCTTCCGTTTCTTCAAATTCCACAACACGCTACAAAGAACACTACAAGTTAGTTTCGGTCACAAATCCATTGAGTCCTGACTTTCCTTCAGGTTCTGTTTCATTGATGCCCCGCTACCCGTACCCTTAAACCTTCGTGGGCTCATGCATAACACTGCTAATGGTCATCACATGATCAAATGCATAGTTTACGATTCTTTAAAGGACATACAGACAAACATTCATATAAATTAAGTTAGATATTTGCGTATCATGTATATTAGTACAGAAAACTCCGTGCGGAACCAAAGTGGGCCGTTTAAAGTTAATCTAAATTAAATGTACCCATTTACATACACCGTTCTTCAGCTGTGCTATTCACAAATATGATAATATCCTATTTCTTTGTTTGATACAAAATGATAAGTACGATATAATTCACCAGTCAGCGTTTGTTCTTGTTATAATATTAAAAACTATAAAAAAATAAAATTCTAACCTTATAGACGTCCACTGGTGTTTGTTTCGTGGTTTCGTTATTTGTACTTGTGTTTATTTTGCGTCGTTTCTTCGCAGATACATCTTCTTTGCCCATTTTGTAATTTTAGAGAAATAGCAATTTGAAGCTAAAAAAAACAAACTTGAGTCGATTTATAAAATAAGTCTTAGAGCCACAGAGAAAATAATCTTTCATTCAAAACCATTGACGTTTCCGTAATATTAACCATATTAGTGATGGGCGATTGCGAGATGTTTTAATCGATTATTTCGCTTTTTTAAACATCTCGTTGATTCCCGATAGTCATCTCATATGTCGATGGTTTTAATTGATTAACTAACTAGATTTAACAGTGGGCTGCATTCACTTTACCGTGTTCTATTTGTTTAGAAAAGAACTCGAACTTTATAGACTTTTGAATACATCGGAGCATTTCCTGTTAATTTTTTTCGCTAATATTTGTTTAACATTGGTGGCATTCGGGATCAGCCGACTCGTGCATCGATCGTGGAACTGCAGTGATTCTTTCGATATTTCCACGATCGAAACAATCGCAGTCTTCGATCCATCGACTGGCGATTTTGAATGAACCTATTCGGATGAAATGTCCAGTAGGTTCATTCGGAACCTTGATTGTTTTGAATGAACCTATTTGGAAGAAAAAGTCGAATGGGTTCATTCGGAACAATCGAACTTCGATTATTCACTCGTGAGGGTAATGCCTAGTCTTTCTTTATCAATAATTTATTTACCGGTGTGAAGCCGGGGCAGGCTTCACACGGGCGTTAAATCGTAGTTTTTATAACTTGAGTTACATTAATGTCGTTTTCGTAGGGATTTGTACTTTCTTAAACAATAATAAATAGCTCCCCCGATAATGGTAGCTTTTAGGTCAAAGAATTTTCAAAATCGGTCGACTAGTTTTTAAGTTTATTCGATACATACAAAAATACAAATCTTTCCTCTTTATAATATTAGTGTAGATTACAGAATTTAGAACTTCAACACCCTCTTGGTCGTCCATTATGATTCTATGAACTAAACGGCAGCTACATAACAGGAAGTCACTTAAAATTTAGTTAAAATTTAGTTGACGACTTAACCACATAATACGTGTAAACTAGGCATAACACTTATGACATAAGAGGTATTAAGTGGCTGTTTACACGCTGCAATTTAGTTAAAATTAAGTTAAAATTTAGTTAATTACATAACCACTTAATACGTGTAAACTAGGCATTACGTTGATCGTACTGTAGTCCCGACTCTAGTTAAAATGCTCATAGCGAACCACAGAGAAAGTGATCACATTACCGAACGTCAAATGGTCAAAATTTTTAGTCACTGACTTAAAGACCTGGACTGCGCACTAACCTCACAAAATTGACCACTCTCTAGAAAGAGTCAACGCTACTTTGTGGACAATACTGTCTTGTCAAAGAGACAGGGCGGCACGAGTTTTTTCTTTCTTTCACGCTTTGCAGTCAACCTTTACTTTTTATCTGAAAGGGATGACTATTTTTTAAGCTCTTTGGGGATGACGCGGTCCAGGTAATGTTGTTATTTAACTCCAAAGAGAATAAAAAACTAAGTACTCTGATCTACTTTCCCTGTAATCTCTACTGTCAGTGACAAAACGTGATTGAAAAACCGTGGAAATCGGACGTAAAAAATTATAGTTTAATATTACATTTTTTTACTAACAATAAATCCTAATTTATAAAACTAGGCCAAGAATGGTGCAGTTCGCATGGATGCTAATGCGTATGGCTGCTATTAGATTCCCTAAGGGTAGCGCTTCTTCAGGGACGAGGCGGGCTGGTGGCGCCGCTGCAGCTTCGACTCCCCCAAAATCGTCTTCTTTATCTTGCCGGGTACGTCTATAAATCATGAATTGGTTTGTAATTTGACTAGTATGCCAAATGAATCTGCGAAATTTGTCGTAAGTAGAGTACTCAATTCAAGGTTAAGGAAGACCGGGGATGGTTGGCTATAGAGGCAGGTAGACTAAATGTATAAAACTCGCGATATTTAAAAGTATAACAACATTGAAGTATGCTCGAGAAACCGTTTCCGCGTCGAAAATGCAGCGGTACTAGAGCGCACACCGTTTGGGAGACAGAGCGTAATCAGAGTTATTAGTTAACCCTGTTGAAATAAAAAATTGTGCCTCCGACTGCATGATAATTAAATGTGAAGGGTATCTTGTTTCCGTCTTTTTGCAGGCAGGTATATTTAATTTTTAAATTTATTTTGTTGGTTATTACGCTCTGTCTTAGAATGACAGACGGACGTAGAAAAACTCTTATGAATTCCATTTGGCAAATTTGGCTACCCTAAACCTACCCTTCACATTTAAGTAGGTCCTTTTCACACGTTTCGGGATTGAAACCTGTGAAAAGGACCTTTTATCATGCAATAGAAGTCATTTAAGAATCCTGTTGAATAGTCCACATAAGTGAACTAGGGTGGACACACATGATATTAAATGTGAAGGGTATCTGGCAGGCGGTTTTTTTTTTTTTTTTTTTTTTTTAATTTACGGATATTTTGTGTCCATCACGCCTTCTGGGTACATACTTTCTTAATCCGTCCTTTAAAAATAATTAAACCCGCCTTTAAAAAGACGGAAACATACTTAAGTCCTTTTCACACGTTTCGGTTTCAATCCAGCGGCGAATAATAATAATAATGTCTTGGGACAACTCACACCAAGCTATCTGATCCCAAACTAAGCAGAGCTTATAGGTACTATGGAAATCAACAACTCTTGCGTAGCAGTCGGATACACTCCCACCGCGCCACAGAGGCAGTCAATTTTGAGTTATTATTAGACTCTTTTATTATTTTTTCAACACATAATAATGGATCTGCCTGATTTACTACTTTTTACGATGAAATTACTGATAAAAATATAAGCCAGTGAACTGAAACTTAGTCTCAACTATCCCCGGTCTCCCTCCAAGGCACATCTGAATTTTGCAATAGGTACATGCAGTGTGTTTTTATGCACTGCATGTGGGTATTGCACGTTAATAGGCAGGTAGTTACTAGTACTACAATACTTACCTTAATAGAGATGACTGAGTTAGCTGTCATCTCCATCTTTTGATTAAGATAAATGTGAACACATGACGTAAATTTATGTAAATGTATCAATGTGACATAAAACACTCATTTTATATCATACTAACTGACCCGCGCAACTTCGTCTGCGTAAATTTTACTGCTCCGCTCCCATTGGTCGTGGCATGATGTTACATAGCCTGTAGCCACAAAGAAACTCTTCAGCTTCATTAATATAAGTATAGACTAGCTGACCCGGCGAACTTCGTACCGCCCCTTTTTTTGACGTGATAATGTCTTTTAGATCGATGTCCGGGTGTATCAATAAAGTGTCACGTTATTGATTAGTTGCTAAGCAACAGCGAATGGCGATTGCAGCGACATTACATTTGGATGCACGCACGAAAAAGTGTAACGTTATTGATTTGATAAAAAACTGTCACGTTATTGATTAGTTGCTAAGTAATGCGAATGGAGATAATGTCATCAATGTTTTCTTATGACGTTATTTTTCGTAAGAACCTTCTACAGAGTTTAAAAACATCTCGTGATTATGGGAAATAGGGATTAATTTTTAGGGTTCCTTAGACAAAATGGAAAAACGGAACCCTTTCGCCATGTCTGTCACGGACGTCCATGCAACGCCATGTGTCGGACGGACGTCCGTCCGCACCTTTGCTCAAAGACTGTTAGTACTAGGAGGTACCATAAAAAAAAAAATTGGGGTACCTCCCCTATATGTAGGGGTGTGATTTTTTTTCTCACCTACCCCATCGTGTGGGGTATCATTAGATAGGTCTTTTAAAAACGTTTAGGGGTTGGGAAGATGTTTTCAAGATTTAGGGTTCCGTTTGTAAAATATTAAGCTTTAATGCAATTTTTTGTTAGAGTCAAGTGCCCCCCCCCCCCCCTCTGCCAACTAAATGGTTAATGTTGCGTATGTGAAAAATACACGGTAGAATGTGAAAAACTATCAATCACAGCTAAGTAGGCTTCAAACGGCTATTACACCACCCTGAATCAGGGCCCTAAATCGAGGTGGCCTTGAAAAATTGTTAGAGAATTAGGGCCCTAACTCTTATTACACTGCTCTTTTTAAGGATTTAGGGTCCCTGATTCAGTGTAGTGTATTAAGCGCATTACAACTTTATGAGTAACAGCTGATCAAATGAGAACTAACTTGTACAAATTCCATTGAAAAATATTATTAAGTAAATATAACGTTGTATGTATGAAACAGAAACAACAGAAAACCTATTTCTTAAGCCATATTGGAGGGGGGGGGGGGAGAGACTACGGAACCCTACATTGTGCGTGGCCCGACATGCACTTACCCGGTTCTTATTTATACATATAGATTGAAACCCCATTTACGTCAATTTGCGTCATTTCTTCACTGAGTATACATATTACCTATTTACATAGACATACCCAACTAGCACACAAGCTGATTATACAACCATTATACAGCCTGAAAGTTACATAAGAGTCGTTTAAGTGCTGTACAATTTGCCTTAAAATGTATGGTAGCATATTTAAAAACCCTATAACAGCTAGGTGGTACAGTAGCCGTTTAGTAGCAACAAAATTAGGTACTTAAAGTGATAATAGAGCGTGTAATATGTGTCGCTAAACAGCCTAGTGAAGTAAAATTGAATTAATGGAGTCTTCTATACTACTATGACATATATTAGAGTACTTTAGGAGGTAAAGGAGTTTAAAAGGAGTTCTGAGTTGCTTTTTTAGTGCTCAAGAGCGTAAGGAAGCTTTTTGTAATACCCTAGGTTCTATAACGGATTTTTTTACGGCTTTTGTATTACTAACCTTTAAAAGAGTTGTGTTGGTCTAGAATACCGCCTTGAGCGCTTTAGCAGATAATTTTATGGCTTCTGTACGCCAAATAAATGTACATTCGAAACATTTTATACAGCCATGGGGGTAACAGAATTATGTTAAAGCACCTTAGGCGTTTTAATAGTATAAACTAGCGCTCTTGTAATTGTACATTTATAACCGAGTAATATAACTTTATACTAGAGCTCAAAGTGCTATGTTAGAGACTTATATTTGCGTTAATCAGCCGATGGTGAAAAAATTTACGTTACTAGCGATATTAAATCGTTTAAAGTCGTATAGTAGCAAATACATTATCCGATAATTAATAGGTATGCCATTTTGTGTCAAAATTTAGAAAACAGTGAAAATTTAAAAAAAGATGTGGTAGTAAAGATAAATATGATAAGTAAAATAAAAAAAAATAATATCAGAAGATACTCATAAATCATCCGAAAGCCGTAGCGAAACAACAAAGTAAATTGACAGCCAAGTGCGAGTCAATACAAAGTGGGTTCCGTAGTTTCTAGTAATAATAATAATATAATTTAATACAAAACTATACATTATCACTATCTATTGTGCATCATCTATCAGTAATACTGTAGTTGACAATGTTTACAGTAATGTTGAAGAAGTTAAGACTGTAACAGATACCGAGGAAGTCACAAGTGACACTATTTCAAATATTATTGAATGTGTTAATCTCAGCAGTACAGTTAAAGAAACAGTATCGTCTAGTGACTCCATAAAATTGTATTTTTTCGGAAGGGATTACGACAACTAGTAGCATTGAGAGATCTATCAAAAATATTAAATTAAAGAAGGCCTAATATTTTGCCTAATTGCATTCACCTAGAAACATCACTCTGAAGTCTAATATATGTTAAAATACAATTTCGAAATCAACATTATTATTTTTATTATTATTATTTTTGCATTAAAAATTGAACATTTTGAGGGCGCGTGAAAATTTTGACGATAATCACACTAATATTATAAAGGCGAAAGTTTGTGAGTATGTGAGTGTGTATGTTTGTTACTTCTTCACGTCTAAACGGCTGGAGCGATTTTAATAAAATTTGGTATGAAGCTAGCTGACACCCTGGATTAACACATAGGCTAATAAACCGCGGGTAATACCGCGAGGCACAGCTAGTAAACATAGGTATAAATATTGACAGCAAACTGATACTCGCACTGATATTTCATGTATACGAAGAAATAAAACGACGTTAGACTTACCTGTTTAGTTTTTTAATAATCCATTCCGTTTAAATGTTTTCTCACTTGTCACTAGACGTCATGATTAATTTAAAGTATTTTTAGATTACACCACATACTACTACTAATTTAAAGCATTGGCATTTAATATTACGGTACCGGAGTGTCGAAATAAGTTGAAAATGGTATAATCGCACTATAAGAGCTTTTTCAAAATCTCGTGGCGCTAACCACCTCAGTAGAGCCACTAATATAACTACCTTACGACCACTTTAGGCCGATTGTAGAGCCATAAGCTGGATAGTATGGGCCTATTTGACGCTACAAAAGATCTGTAGTCGCTTATAGAACCACTATACATCTTACTAATGGAGCTTAGGCCGTTATGAAAATCCTTTATCCGGCTATTGTGCAGCTTGTTATAGCGCTTGTGTGCTAGTTGGGTAGTCATCACCATTCGATTCATATGAAATACATATTAGAAAATATACGGCAATTTACTTCCAACTATGTGCTAACTGCTAAAAAATAAGTATAAATAAGATTTCAGTTGAGGCGACGACGACGGCAACAAGCAGCATCGAAGAGCACCTGTTCCATTCCTGATATCGAATTACCAAATAAATATAAGAGAACACCAATAACACAGGACGAAATTAACAAGATCAATGGCGGCGGAATTGTTTAGTGTAGATAACGCATGTAGGTACTTAGTTCTTTACATAACATCAAGAGCCGGTAAGTCACACACACCCCTACTCAGATTTTTTTTGTCCTCTTGGTTAACTACAAACTGTCTATAATTATTGTTTATAAACTTTCGCGATTTTTATACATATTACCTAAGTATATTTCGGGACTTAACCGCGTGAATTATTTAAAGATACAATAGGATAGTTGACTAGGCACTACAGTCCGTTTCAGTCTTTTGTTGACTTTCCTTAAAGAAAAATCTGAAGAAGCAGAAGAATCCACATTAGTAAGATAATTACAGAACCCGTCGTTACGATCTTTCTCTAGAATGTCCTTCAAATGTCTGCTGACGTGGTTATGTTGTTTTTTCGCAGCAGTACCTCTGGTTTGTTGCCAGTGTTTTCATATTCTTCTTTTTTCGGTTACTTTATTCAATATATGTTTCGCTACACATCTATCCATGTTTCTATGTGGTATTGGTGGTACCCCACCTGTTATTAAGTTATATCAGATGCAGACTGGGTTGCCTCTTGCACACTATTATTAAAGTATAGAACCGCTTCAGTTATTTCATTACTCGATTTTAGACTAACTGGCTCTTGGAATGCTTTGTCTTTGAGCTCTCGAAATAGGGGCCAGTTAGTTATTTTGTTATGAAGTACGCATTTTTTGGCACATTCTTGGGCTTTAGTGTGTTGTTCTACTATGATTGGAGAATGGTCTGTATAATAAGTTCCAGCAACTTCGGCACAATATATAGTTCTTGACGATTTCTTTGCTGACATAAAAGTCAATAATATTTGAGATTTTCTTTTGTCTCATGGCCCATAAGTCGGTTGACCAGTCGATATCACTTTCATATTTCTTACTTGGATGCTTTTATGGAGTTCTCCCCCTTTGGGAAGGACAAGCCTGGAACACAAAAACGTAAATTTGGCGTTATAGTCGCTTTCTGCAATAAATCTGTCCCCAAGGGATTGAAAATAGTCATTAAACACCGTTTCCTTGATAGTAAATCTCGGTGGACAGTAAAGTGTGGATATTGTGATGTTACTGATCCAGTCTTTATTACAATGTTTGTTTCTTGGATGTAGTTTTTACACTAAGTACATAGGGTGATTTGGTCTGGTAGCTTCAAACGATATATGCGCGAGATGGTTTTAGTACAAAACCATAAAAATTGTTTCACAAATATGTACTCGTAATTATTTGATCATTGTTAACAATTTCTATAAATATTGAAAAAAAACATGTTTTTTCAGGACGTAATCTGTCTTTTAGCAACAAACACATAAATTTTAAAACATGTCGAATTCTTTATAATTGTAAGGTAAAATTGTTTTTCATTTCTACCACTTCATCACACTCAGCAGTGCATGCAATAACTATAGGTATGTATCTTACTTAGGTGCCTATTCGACGTGTGAGAAAAGTATTAAAAAAGGAAAAAGACAATTTAAAAAATACAAAAAGAACATGTTATATCAGATACAGTCCTGGGACCTCGTCGTCAAAGACCGCTACCATAGCTTTGAGACTATTTTGATCGCTTCTTTGCATGTCAAAATAGCTGTTCATAAGAAACTTGAAAATATTGTGTTTAACTCCTTATAGTTTTAGCGTGAAGTTATGTATTTCATTGGTTACAATTGTAGATAAAGTCTAATTGTGGAAAATTTTGTGATAAACCATTACGGTTCGACAAAAAATACGTTGCTGCTCGTACCCCATAGACATTCAGTATTAATATTGACCTATAAGTAGACGGCAAATTTTCTTATAGATCCGTTATTCGAAAAATAGCTATAGACATTTTCCGTTACCGCTTAACTCCTATGGAAAAAAAACGTGATTATTTATAGAGATTGCACGTGCAAAATTTCAACCGAATCTGTGGGGTGATGCAAACAGACAGACATTTCTAAAAATGCAGCAATGTGTTTAAATAATGTTTTCGAATATGTTCCATTTTTTTACTAAGTTTGGCCACGTATGTACAGACACGTGAAATTCACAATTTAGACATAGATAGATAGAAGAAATCATATAGACACGAAGCCAGTAGCATCAGTTTAACCTGAGTTCAATGTTTCAGGTTCCACAAACTAGTGTGGTGTCTATTAAAGGTAATGAAAAGCGTAAAGTGAAACCAAAGCTGTCGTAATCATAGAAATACAACATGGCTTGCAGAAATACAATATGATTGCGACAACAAAAGAAAAGATGCAATTTTTTTACAAATTCGATTGAACATCAAAACGAAATAGAACAATTTAATAGGCAATTGGACAGTGACGGATCCAGAGAGGCTAAAAGGTCAACTTCTAATTCCTATTTATGTGTGATTTACTTCATAAAACGCAACCAAACACCAAAATTAGGGTTCTTAGACGGAAGTCTACCGCTATAGGATCCGTTATTGGACTGGTGTCAAATAGTCAAGACCTATGACGTTTATGTAAAACCTCATTGTTTAAAATACGTTTGTCTTCTAAACTAATATTTAAAATAAAAAAAGAGGAAAGATTTGATATTTTCTTTGTTTGTAACGATTTTACTCAAAAACTACTCTACCAATCAATTTTTTTACCTTTAGAAAACTACATGATCGGAGAGTAACATCCCTACTAATATATAAATGTGAATGTAAGTTTGTTTGTTACGCTTTCACGCGAAAACTACTCAACCGATCATCATGAAACTTTGTACACTTGAGGTATTAGAAGTAACATAGGATTATAAAAAAAGGGGAAAATTTACGCAGACGAAGTTGCGCGGGACAGCTAGTAGGCTATATTTTATTGTCAGAGTACAGAACCTTACGAAAAATCAAAGTATATTTTTTTTGCATCAGCGTGCGCTGCGAAAACTTTTCATGATACATCAAAATAATGTAACATTACTATATCAATAAAGAATGATAGAAGCTACGGGTTCTATAAACCTTTGTTTATTGCCCGACGTGAAAATAAATCATTTACGCGACTATGACCCTCAGCTTATAAAATTCTTTATTGTGTACAAATCGCGAAAGTTTACGAACATATATTGCTCAACATAACATATTTCAAGTACTCATTATTACCCACAAAAAAGTCCGCGAGGCTATTTGTCTAACTAATAAACAACGAAACATTGTAAACATAGGCAATTTGAAAAGAGTGGCCGCGAGTTTTTATTTCCTGTTCTTTTCTCCGGCTTTTACTATTGTTTGCGAACAGGCATTACATGTGTACCTGTAAAATCAACTTTTCACAAGAGTAGGTAGTATTTTGCTTCATATGTAAATAAAGAATTTTATTAATAGGTATGTAATATTACTATGTCACAATAACAACTTTTTATAATTTCAAATGTGTCCATCAAAATACGAGTAAAATCAAAAGATGATGTTATTTGTATTAAGTTATTCAGATAAATGGTTTCTTATATATATGCTTGATTATTCACGTGTAAAATCCTTTTTAGTGTTCCGTAGCCAAAATGGCAAAATCGAAATCCTTAAAGTTTCGTCATATCAGTCTGTCCGTCTGTCTGTCTGCCCGTATGTCACAGGCATTTTACTCAATGACATCGAGATATTATGTACTAACGTACCAAAATGAATATTTATAAAATGACGAAACTTTAAGGGTTCCGTTTTTGCTATTTTGGCTACCGAACCCTAAAAAGCAAGCTTGGATATTGATTCAGTTAGTCGAATCGCCGCGGGAGGGGCGGATCACACTATACTCGTACCTACCGGAAACTATAAAATAAAATGGTACCTACGTTATTTTTTTTATAAATTTACCTTAGATAATTCACGCGATTAAGACCCATATTATGTATAATTTTAAATTAAAAACCTATTGTTAGTAGGTACATAACGAAATATAGACTACGCGCATTGTCTTCGGGTTCAAATCATAATTGGTCTCATTCATATATTAGTCAATTAACTCGTATTCAAATCATTTTTTACAAGTTAAACTCGGAGCTGTAAAAATAATGACCTGTTAGTTCGCCATTTTTTTTTCCTCTTCCCTCCAATATTAATCGGTAGAGATTAAGGCTTGCACATTATGTGCAAGTGTTGTGTGTTTTCTTCTTTCAATCACAAAGTCTCGTTATTGTCCAGTTAACACGTATTTCAAGTATATTTTACACTGTTTTACACTTTAAACGCGGAGCTGTAAAAATAGCGACATGTCAGTTTGCCGCCATTTTTACAACTCCTTCAAGTTTGTTTTACCACTGTTTTACACTATAAACGCGGAGCTGTAAAAATAGCGACATGGCAGTTTGCCGCCATTTTTACAACTCCTTTTCAAACTTCACATTTTCAAGAACATTTGGGCAATCAATACGAATCTAACTACCTACGTAATATAGATAAAGTAGATTTCAGTAAACATACTGAAATCTACTTTCATAACTTTGGTCTTGCCTCTGTTTAGGAGGAGTCCCATTTATCTGCTGGTTCAATTTAAATTGGCAAGGTGCACGTTTCTTCTTTGTTGGAGGCGAGGAGTGGTGTCGTCGGCATGTTCGTGATTTTTCTACCACTATCAGTAACACCGGGAGTATCACGCACTCGTCGCACATGATGCTACGAGTGCGTGATACTCCCGGTGTGCCTAAATGATTGTGAAACCTATTTTCTGAGTATGAAACCTAGTTTGTACCAGTCTCGAAAGTCTCGTTTTTCCCGGGAATTTCGAAAGGTTTAATCTGCTGGTCATCAGGGAAATGTAGAGGACTTTTCGTAGCCGAGAACAGGGTAGGCTGGCAAGAAATGGTCAAGGAGAACGTTGATCTCAGAGACCACGACCCTCGGCATTGAGGAGTAGAATACAAAATATTTCAATAATACGTTATTGATCAAACTAATAAAAAGTAAACAGCATCATGAGCTCATAAAATTGTAGCGCTTCTAGAAGGTTTTTAGAAACTCTACAATTAGCATAGGAATCGGAGTCGTTGAAAGGACCTGTAACCACTACCATTTGACAGACTTACATCAGAAAAGCAAGACGAACATTTTGTTGGTAAAAACAAATTAGGTACCTACTAAGTTAAAGAAAGCTACTTAAGTAAACCTCAAAATGTGTGATATATTACCCTATACACCCGCCCGCGTCCCCACCTAAGGCGGCATCAGGCGCTGGTGTGTGCGCCGACGCCTGCCGCTTGCCCACTCCTCCAGGAGGCGTAATGAAAACGAAGATTTGATAAAAAATTAGGTGGTAATATACAGAGCCACATCTATTTGACTGCCTCTGTGGCGCGGTGGGAGTGTATACGACTGCTACACAAGAGGTCGTGGGTTCGATCCTAGGATAAAACTTTGTGTGATGAGCTCGATGGTTTATTCTGTGTCTGGGTGTTATTTATCTATAATATGTATGTATTTAGAAATATATAAGTATGTTTATCAGTTGTCTGGTTTCCATAGTACAAGCTCTGCTTAGTTTGGGATCAGATAGCGTTGTGTGAATTGTCCCAAGATATTATTATTATTATTTAATCCACTCGTTCCAGAAAATCGTCCATGGGTTCAAACTTCTTGTGTTTATCCAAAAAATAATTAGAACAGTTCCCGCAATCTTAAGAAATTGAAACCAAAGAAAATTCATGAATTTCGTTTTAAGGAAAGAGAGTGGGCCTACAGGACTGGCCGGAGCGCCTCCACGGTTCGAACACCTGCCCATGAAGCCTCCAGCCGGCCCTGCCACCGGGCCATGATTGCCCAGCAGACCTCAACGCGCCAATTGCGTAGCTCCTCGGGCAGGGCACCGAAGCCCCTGCCCGAACAGCCAGCCAGCTTAAAGGCGTCCCTTGCCTGGTGATACAGCTACATACGGCGTAAGACTTTTTGTAAACGTACAAAATGTCGATGCCCGTTTGTTTATCGCCGTGGTAAGTTACTTGCGTTCGACATAGGCATTCGGAGTCAGATTTCAGCACCCCCTCCCCCCCTCCCGAGTACACCCATGTATAAGAATCTTTCAGAACTTTTGGACTAAAAGACCTTTTTTTCTTGCCAAAGACCATGAAACTACTGGCATGCAAAATCGACTACAAGAGTTGTAAGAGTTAAATAACCACCTTAAAAAAAAGAAGAAGACAGAAAACATCGTCAGATTCCATTTCTATCTGTCAATAAAATGCAAAAAAAAAAAACTATCTGTCAGTGTCAAATTGATCCTGTCAAACGATAAAAATACAGAAAATCTTAATTTTTTTCATATTTAATAGTTTTGGTTTTCCAAATTTTGTAAATAAATAGAACATGGTTCGATTAGCGTTAACGCTGCTACGTACGCCTGTAATTAAATTTCCGAAGGGCGATTTAGGCCGAGCCTCGGTCGCTGGTGGTTCGACTGCGGTTCCTGTTTCGGCTGCTCAGCCTGCAGCTCAAGTAAGTTGCAGTTTAGATACATCATTTTTATTCCAAACCATATCGCAAATACCATAGTGCAATATGAACACGGACGAAATCACATGAGAAATTTGTTTACATAACTAATATTCGGTATATGGCCATGATAATGACAGTTGTCAATCCTAAGGTTTTCATTATACTTATCAGTATTTTGGCATTGATTTTGTATCAATGTAAAATACAATAGATGTATAGTAATGTGCATGTCTATAATCTTGAATACTAAGAAATTAGTGACTCTTTGAAGAACCCTTTACTGTAAAATAACCTTATATTTTGTTCAATCTTATATTTTGTTCTCACACTCATTCGTCCATTTTTTGTTGATGAATGTCACTCCAATTTTTGATTCTCTGTGAGGATATTGCTGAGTTTCCTTTACCGATTTTGAGCATGATAATATAGATCTTACAAGTGTATGCTCAAAGCCCTGATTGAATTTTGCTCATAAATCAAGCTCATTACCACAAATCACCACTGCTTTTATGATACTTAACTTTACCAAAACTCACACTTTAACACTGAACTGAATCTGTCCATGAACAGTACCTTCACAATGTGGTCAACATTTTTTAGACTATAAAAAGGTAAAAAATAAAACAACAAAAGTAAACCTTAATATATTCACACAATTAACATCCAGTATGGGTATTTAAAATAATCTATATTATAAAATAAAATCCCTTGCTGCATCTGTACATAATATATGTCTATGTGTTTCCGATAATTTTAAAACTACTGAATGGATTTTGATGTAGTTTTCACCATCAGTTAGATAATTTGTTCCTGATGGTTTATATGTGTAATATATAAGTTGGAGCAGGCAACTAGTATTGTCTTTAAACTTAAAATAATATCTATGGTAATTTTCATTATGTTCGTTTCAGGGAGCACATGTCCAATCAGCAGCAGCAATGAGCTCGTGCCCTATATCTGACATGGATTTGCCAGCAAAGTACAGGAGAGCACCATTATCACAGGAGGAAATTGACAAAATTAATGGCGGTGGAATTGTTTAGTGTCAACTTATATTAAGTAGAGAGAGAAAGTAGATCTTGCTCCAGTAATAACAGTATTGAAATATTGGATCTAGTATTAGCTTTTATTTTGTCTTGTTGCATTAGCTAATTCACTTGGCATTTATACATTCATTTTGAGATGATTGTGTTTGTAGTTTAGTATTGTTTTTTTGTAAAGAATGACTTACTGGAGTCCTTCAAATGTTGTATCTAACAAGATCTATTGTTACAGATTAGTATACTGAGGTATGTGCTTAAAACAAATATATTATTGTTATTTATAAGTTTTGGCTTTTTTTTTATTAGTTTTCTTATCATATGTATAACAAGGAGTCTTATTCACATTGCTAATGCAATCCCCACCGCTGTCTTATTTGTCTCTCGTAATGATAAATGGAGGTTCTGAAAGTACCATGGTCTTCACAAGGGTAAGATCACACTTGTAAATAAATCCCTGAGCCATTAAAGTTTGTCTATATGTCGGAAGGCAAATAGCGTAACACAGCGTTATACAAACAGCGTCGGCGGCATTTTATACGTTTACAAAAAGCCTAACGCCGTATGTAAACTGTCGCCATGTTTAATAACGCTACTAGACATTATTTACCACCATTTACAAATAGCCGCGGCATAACAATTTGTCTCGGCAATTTGTCACACGCAAAATGTTGAGGTGTCCATGAAAACTGATGTCCGCGGTATCTGTATCACCCGACAAGTGCTTCTGCTTCTTCTTAGCGTTTCAATATATAATATTTTGGAGGCCTAGAACGTGGCCACGTCAACTGCATTGCCTGCGGCAGACATCAAGTCCGCCTGCGTACAGGTGGTCGGGCACACAGGACACGATTTAAGGTGGGCCATTGTCTGTATTGCACCGGATAAACAGCTCAGATTGGCACCTACTGTGAATCCTCAGCATATTTTCTTTGCTCCGGCCGACATGAGTCCGAAAGACAAAAAAAAGACTCCCAAATCGTTATTGATCGTTATTAAAATTACCATGGCGGTAATTCATGTCCAGAAGGGGGACCCTCAGCAGGTCGCATAAAGGAGAGGTAGGGGTACTCCGTCTCGCCACAAATTGCATCTCGCCACAAATTCCATCTGATGGCTCCACTGTCAGAGGGTCAACACTACCTACTAGCGAAGCTCTTACGGCTCCTTAGTCTATGTTGTATTGAAGTGTGACCATGAATGGGATGCCGCGAGTCTCTTTTCATGTTTGCTCTCTCCGCAGCACTTGCCCCGACAAGTGCCAGAAATAGTACATAGAAAGAAAATATATGTAAGTGTCTATTTCACTAAATCAATTCGGTTAGGATAGAACTGCGATCACGCGCGCACGAAGCGAGAGGGTAGCGGCCGCCGAGTGCCAAAAACATCAAATTTAAGTTTTACCTACTGAACAAGAAAAATATCTATTATTTTATTTCTTATTACAATCATTATTATGTATAATGTCATAACAATGTCAAGCTTTCTACTACTACATCGAAGTGGATAAACGCTAGTGTGAAGGGGCCCTTAATACATTAAGAAAAACAGAACACTAAATATCATGTTTTATTACTTAAACTTTATTTAGGAGTATAGTCAGAATATAAAATATAAATAATATATATTAAGGAGAAAATTAAACACAATCTAATAATACCTAACATTGAGTTTTTCGTTCTGGATGGCCCACATCTGTGCAGCCGGCCCATCGTAAGCGACATCACTGTTGACCTCGAACTTGATTAACCCGAATTTAGCAAATTTACTTTTCCACTTTAGAGTCTGTGGTAGAGTGAGTAATGCATTCGTTATGGCTTTTTTGTTTTCAGCTGAAAAATTAAACAATATTTGATTAAGTAGAGGTACCTTTACCAGATATTAAGATCGGCAACGCACGCACGACTGAGATGTAGCGAAGGTAGGCAGTGATAAGAATCACTACACCCTTACACTTTGACGGTAGTCAAAGACTTGTGATGAAGTAACTAGTTATCGTTACTTTTTTTGAAAATGTCAACTGTACGAATCGGAAGACTACCCTGGAGAAGCTTTATAGCGTTAGAGCCTACCAACTAGCGCGCCACCGACGTTGATTAAGTTATTTATTAACCAAGGAAGTTATTGAATAAATGTTGGGCTCCACCCGGGAAATATAAGTTTCCCGGAATATTTTAAGAGTGTATAACAATACTATCTATAGGTTTGTTGTCCAGTTGACTGGAACTCTTGAGGATTTAACTCTGCATCGTTGCTTGACCTCGCTTATCGATTTACATGCGATGTTTGTCGCCCAATCACAAACTCACGCGACGCACCGGCCCACTTTGAGGCGATCGATGTTCAAAGTTCAATATACAAATATTATAAACATTATGTTACAAGGTTTACCTATGCCCTAGTATTTTGATTTTTGATACAAGTTTATCAACCACTAAAAATAATTACACAGATTAATCCTTTGGATAATATAGCATACAAACAAGGCGTATACCGACGGTACGATATGTACCGATAAACATTATCCTTTAAGTAAAATTTGCCTGATACGGATAACAAATGATAACGTTTTGTATAAAGAAAATGTTTTTTCCACCTACCTGTTAAATTAGCATTCACCACTATAGGATACGGTGGTAGGCGCCCTAAGGTTTCCAGCGTTATTATATCTTTACCACCATCGTACATAAACTTCTTCGTATAAAGAAGAGTTGTAGAATCAACAGCAGCCCAATCCGCCTGTTTAGAGAGTACCATCAGAGCTGATGATAAATGGGATCCAGATTCTGAAATTGCAAATAAGTCGTAGTTACTTTTACGCATATCAAAATAAATAAACACAAATTGTAAACATTAGTAGTGAGTTAATACCTACTTAGTTTAGAGCCAAAGAAGGACGCATTTTCGCCTTTTCCTTTTAGAGTTTTTAAAACAATTTTACTTCCACTCAGAGATTCTTCGTGACTGTAAGCGAATGTGCAACCACGGAGATCAAGCAAAGTGTTCACGTTATGAGCCCTGCAATAAATTAACTGTTGTGTATATTTTAATAAAACAATATTAACAATGTGGCTGCTAATTGTAGCATTGTATTAGACACATCCTTATCACAAGTCAATGACATGCTGATAACATTTATCTATTGAGTTTTTATTTGAGTGGTGACAAAGTTCGGAACATTGCAAGAATACATATAAATGAATATTCATTGGGTAAATCTTACGTATGTGGATATTTTAAAATGTAGATAAGTAACCTTATATATTAAATATCATGTCCGCAGATTCTTAATTAGGTACCTACTTATAAAATAAACTAGTGTCCGTTCCGCCAGCGGTTTCGCCTGTAGTGTGATTATCCGCCGTGAGAGTTTTGATTATCGCAATAGAAAATATCCTATGTTAGTCCAGGATAGAAAATAATTAACCAAATCCGTTCAGCCTTTTGTACGATTCAGTACTTATCAATTATACAAACTTTTTCATTTACACGTAGCTAGCTTTTGCCCGCGACCTGCGCAAATGTCGATTAACAACCTGTCGCGAAGAAAAACTCTCAACCCCAGCATTGACGCTACCTCTAAGTAATACCAAATTTAAAGTAACACAGTAACTTTATGGTTCTGGGCATAACTAGTTCGTAATTATAGTAGGTACGAGTTACAAACCACTGAGGTCAAGGTGTATCAAAGGGGGTGCACTAAAAAAAAGTTTTTTTTTTCAATATATCGAAAAACATAGGTTTCAAAAAGAAACAGACAAAGCCGAGACATTGGGTGTGTAATGTTTGATATAATAACAAATGCTCTAATTTTACTTGAAATAACGTTCATATGTCATAATTTTCATATGCTATAATATCAAATAACCTAATTTCATATGATATAATTTTCAAAATGCATAATATTCTTTTAATATAACTTTCATTTAACCTAATGTTCTTTTGACCTAATTTTCTGGTCGAGGTCGGACTTGGTCGACGGAGCCCCGCTTCGCGGGGCTCCTACTTCTGGTTGGTTTAAAAAAAAACCACGAAGGGGATGGCGGGGTCGTAGACCCCGCCATCCCCTTCTAACCTAACCTATCCGAGTCGGGGTGCCCTAAAGTCCAGATTGCATCTAGATCCTCCTGGTAACAATAGTTGGGTGATGTATAGGGTATAAAGGGAAGAACAAAAACTTAATACAATAGCTATATTAGTTATTTAATCTTAACACATCAATTATAAATATAACATCTTATTTCAGTTTTAAGTTAGAGGCCAAAGCCCGAAGGAATTCGATTTCAGTGTATTCCCTTTTTCTTTTTAAAATATTATCGATTCGTTCTTTTTTCTTTATAAATAATATACTAAACGAATGTTATGTCAAATGTGCATTATAAAAAGTGTTCATTATATCAAAAGAAATTAGATAAAATGAAATTATATCTACAGTTCAATATGACAACTGATCGTTATATTAAATAAAATTATATTAAGTGATATTATGTCAAGTGAACGTTAGATTTTTTGTTATTATATCAACCGTTACACACCCGAGACATTGGGGTCACAGTTCTAACCTAACTAACGGTAGGTACTCGTACTTACCTACAATTACATATATTTTATTAAAAAAAATTACAAGTCCCAAGCCGCTACTTAACTGCACTTTCCCGATATTTTGAGAAAAAAATGGTATTTTTAGTGCACACCCCGATCCAATTGACAAAACGCCGGCCAATTGTGAAGTGTACTGTGTACCTACCCACCTTTTTGCAATTTGGGCTTATTTCGAGGGGGAGGTTTCAACCCCCAAATCGTCCGTGCGCAAGTATCTATCTACCTATGTTTATATTAGCCTCTGTAGATTGCTGTAACATGTCAAGTCAAACACTCTTAAATGTTTAATTTAGCTATCAGCTCTTACTTTTTGTCGCTATGAATGATGATGTCTGAAAAATATCCAGGTTTATTCTCGACGTTCATTTGGTGAGCAAATATAGGAGTCACTGGTAATAATTCTGCAGCCATATTTTTCTTCGCTCGTATTTTCATATATGCTGAAGCAGTCATGAAGGCTGGAAGAAAAATATAGGTATAAAACAATTGAATATCAATTGTTTTTGTATTCGGCTAGTTTGTAAGTATTGATACGCCACTCATTAAAATGTGGTGATAGCCGTTTCTGGCTGAATGTAAGTCTGGGTATATAGGGCGATTTGTAATATACCTACTAATAACCTCCCGCTCGTGGCTTCTTTACATTACACCAAATAACTTTGTAAAATCATCTTTGATAAAACAAATGGGTACATATTAACCCTAAACCACATACCACCTTTTTTGTCACACAACCCCCTACCATACGTCTGTGAAGTTTTTAGTGCAATGTAAAAAACCACGATTTAATTTATTAGTATCTTACAAATCATTCTGTACCTATATAATTAGGTCCCAAACAACAACTAAAATGCGCCTGTCAAAAAAAAACGAGCAAAAATTTGTAGACGACATAAAAAGGACAGATGACAGGCGTTAATTGCACATCATTAGTGTAAAAGCTGTGGAAAAATGTACACTCTGATAATAATTAAGATAAAAATTCCAGATAAAATTATAAATTAAACGTCACGAAACGACTTGGGTATTAATTTTAAGAATGATAATTATAGGTATCTACATATTTATTATTTTAAACGTACAGAATATACAAAGTTGAGGGTACTTTAACATTAAACTTACCCAAATCCACGTTGCCCGTAGAAAATGGATCGGGACGATTCGGCATCGGTCCTGAGCATCTGCTTTCATATTGCAAAGTAGTATAACACTGCAAGGTTTCTTCTAATAACTCTAATATTAATTCGTATAGTTGCACCGGATGACTCGGACACATATAAGTCACTATACGGAGCTCTTGTTTATTTTGTGCCATTGTTATTGTTTAACCGTAGCGTTCAGAACCAACGTATTAACTGGACTACGCGATATTATTACCAAACAGTCTTTAGATCTATTATTTATAATGAGCTCATTTGTTTATAGTAAATATTTAATTAATGGTTGTTCTTCATAATCTTAATACACGCGATAACTGTTGCACGCTTCGATCATGTATTGACTACTGTCTAGTTTCACTATAAACCAGCCACAAAATGACGTCACACCTCGTCAAATGCACGCATTGGGCGCGTGTTTACAGGTTACTTTACCGTGCAGCCGTGCACAACTACTATGCCGTTTACTGACCACATTTCTTGATTAAATATAAGTATCTAAGTCCATTTGTGCGGTTCCATTTCAATAACAAAACACTTAAATTAAAAAGTAAACAATGTTTGAACAACTACATTTTATAGGTACCTACTGCTAATTACTTACAACTATTTTTCGCATTAAATGTTGTTTTGGAATTAAGTTAAATAATGTCACTTGAATCGGCTTAGCAAATACCGTAAGACTGCAAAAACTTGATTAAAATGTTGTTTGGTTTCAGAACCGGCAAGGGCGGTAAGGCACTCGCTTAAGCCTTTATAAATAGATCTATAAGTTTTTTGTTAGTGTAATCACTGTTCACAGTATAATAAGGTTATGTGATCTGATTACATAAAAAAATGTAAAAATAAAATAATGGCTAGTAAATGGGCCAATTAAATGTAAGATCTTACAAATGTACACCTGCATTCTGGCAAATAAATGGATTATTATTATTTGGGTTTTTATGTATAGATACTTACTCGACTTAAAGTCGGTAAATTAATGACGGCTACGGGTTGTAACCAAGTAATCGTATTTACGCAACTTGTTCGATAGAAAAAGAGGTTCTTTGTTCTGTATTACTAGAATCTAATCCTTCTGATTCTTTGCATAAATTTTCACGCTATTCTACAGACTACAGGTGTTTATTTGGCAGGTTTTAATAGTTCAAGTAGTTTTATACTATGGTGTAGGTATTTTGGAATCACTCCGGAGGTAGAAATAACTATTGTAAACTTCCCATATTCTTACTATTTCTTCTTTCAGTTCTGTGTATTTATTGTTTTTTTCTGACCGTGTGTTCGATGCCCACGCAGAATAAATCTTTGAGTGATGAGCACGACTGTTTATTCTGTCTAGTAAAAATATACAGGTATAGTTCGTGAGAATCTTTATGACCGTTCTGCGTGTTGCGCGAGTCGCTGCGCAGTAACGTATTTTAAGACGATCGCCGGCATTCGTACCTGCGCAATCGCCCGCGCGCCTATGTTCAGAACGGTCATAGAGATTCTCACGAACTATACCTAAGTATGTTTGTCAGTTCTATAAGTACAGTGCCTAGTTTGGGATCAGATGGCCGTGTGTGAGTTTTCTCAAGATATTTATTTATTTATGAAACGTAACCTTCGCAAGTATGTATAGTGTGCAGTGGTGAATACAGGATTTTAAAAAGCCTAATGCTTTTTGAAATCCTGTATTCACCACTGCACACTATACATACCTACTCATATTACGCTAGACACAGAGATTCTGAACCAGTGCAGTAATCCCTACGGCCAAAGAGTATAACACTTTTTTACAGTGTTTTATTACTCTTCCTAGCGCCACATTTTAAAAATGACGTGTATTGTCAACAATACCACTAAAAAAATTGGTGGTGTCGTTTACATTTTTCTTCGTAACCACTGTAATGAAGTTCTAATACAAAACTTGCTATATCATTCGTAGGATTATGACATGACATAGACACACATTACTAGGTAGTGGTGCGGTTACCAAAACAATATTGTTAACGGCACCACTGCATGGTGTCGTTGACAATACGCGAATAAAAAAAAAAAATTTTTTTTTTGACAAAACTGACGAAGGGCGTAAAAATAATCAAATAAAGTTTTAAAACCTCCCGACTAACAGGAGGCAAGTACCTAACCTAAGAAAATCCGTCGGGGTCTAGCTAAGAATTTCCGTAGTATTAGTTTACTCTTTGGCTAAGAACATGCCCGGGGTTGAGAAATAAAAAAACCGTTTTGAAATAGACCCAGCCCTTTCCGAGAAAAGTGGTAACAGACACACACACACACACACACACACACACACACACACACACACACACACACACACACACACAAACACCTCTTACCGCAAACGCATATACAGTTTTCTTAGCCGTCGCAACTAAAACTGGAGTTGTTTGGTTGACCAACGTAGCTATTATAATGTTTGAAAAAAAAAATACAAATTAACCCTTCACCACCTACCATCTACCTACTTTTGTCACACAAGACACACTTTTGAGACCCTTGAGTAAATTCGATGTTTCTTTGTCAGGTTTAGGGCCTAAACCTCACAATAAACAATGATTTTACTCCAGTAAAATAGTCTGTAGGTGGTAAAGGTCATAACTCCAAAAACAAGTGGTTGGTGATAATAAAAAATAATAAAATATTTTCCAAAACTGATATTACATAACTAGTTATTTAGTGACATGTAAAGGCACGAGCGGGTTATTAGTAAATTACAAATCACTCTGTATATAGCACTACCTTAAATTTTTCTACATCATAATCATAATCATTTATTTATTCACTAAAATGTAGGGTATTTGTAGGTACCTACCTCACATTTTACCAAAACAATGTTGCGCAAATAATATGTCAAACTTATAAATACATTTGATTTAGATAAAGATTTTATTATGTCTAATTAGAATTAATCAATGTAAAAAATATCAATGTTACTTGTTTGTGTTGTTAATCTAATATATAAAATTCTCGTGTCACAGTTTTCGTTGCCATACTCCTCCGAAACGGCTTGACCGATTGTGATGAAATTTTGTGTGCATATTGGGTAGGTCTGAGAATCGGACAACATCTATTTTTCATATCCCTAAGAGTTTGTTTGTTTGTTTGAACGCGATAATCTCAGGAACTACTGGGCTGCACTGAAAAAATATTTTACTGTTGGATAGAGCCGATTTATTGAGAAAGGCTATAGGCTATATAACATCACGCTACGACATATAGGAGCTGAGCAGCAATGATAAATGTTGCAAAAACGGGTAAAATTTACGCAGACGAAGTTGCGCGGGTCAGCTAGTAAAATTATAAAAGGATATAAAAAAATATTAAAGTCATTATTAATTAAAATGCAATGTTAACGACATTGCATTTTAATTAATAATGACTTATTCAGTATTAATTAAGTCATTATTAAATTAAATTAAATAATAATCAATTTTAACATTAATTATTTACATTATATTATCTAACTAGCTGTGCCCGCGACTTCGTTCGCGTGGAAGTTGGGTTTATATTAAGGTAGTTTATATTACAATTTAACTTCTGTGTAAATCATATTGGAAACATGCTCCACAATGTTCTGTGGCATCTATGGATATTATGGCCTAGCTCTAATCAGGGCCCAACCTATGGCAGTACAAGCCAAGCAAATGCCCAGTGCAGCAAAATGACGGGCTTCAAAGTTTATGGCGCTAGACGGTTAGAAGACAAATTATAAAAAATCCCATGCTTTCAGCACCTCGACAGAAAAGTATTTCACCTAAATGATTTGCATCACATCAAATATTATTAATATTGAAAAATTCCCCACCTCCCCCGTCAACTTGGGCGGTTTCGGGTTAAATGAAGCCCGAAACCGCCCAAGTACTTGCGCGAAATTTTGTGTTAAGGAGCTTCGATTCTGACTCCGAAAGGTCGAAAATTCCGATTGATTTTAAACCTCCGACTCCTACTTCGGCTCCGACACTTTTAAATCGGAGGTACCTAGCCGCTCCTTCAAGATAATTTATACATAGGTAATAAAGGTATGATGGAAAAAACTCTAACAGATTCCCTATGATCGCGGGTTATGTCCTGCCCGAGCGATCTTTTCCGAGTCTAAAGTACGCCCACTTTGTGTCCTGTTCTAAAGTCCCCCGCGAAATAGGGCTAGTTAAGTTTTTAAAAAATATCCTGTTTTTAAAACATTGCATTCCCGCGGTGCAGGCTGTGATGCGTGTTCAAACAAACAGACAACATTTAAACGTTTTTAAAAGATATACTCAGATATATTTTTGTGTTTAAATACTATTTCTAAACTTATTTCAATATTTTTTTTCACTCACTTTAGAAGATTTAAATATTATTTTATAATGTCTACATTGGTGAATTAAAAAATAGGTGTGTCAACCTGTCGCAAATTAAGATCATCATATATATTCATATCCCTCTATGTAAGAATTTCAGTTTTTTTTAAATCAATTTTCCTGATTCTTTAAAATTTGTATTTAAACGCCATCTATTTTCAAAACTGGATAAGTTTCTTTTAATACTTGATGATTTAATATTAAATTATACTTAAACTTTCATGCTTATTAAACATAGGTAAGCAAGGTATTTAACCTTAAATTATTCACGCGATTAAGACCCGTAATAGATATATTTTCATAATGTGTACAAATCGCGAAAGTTTATCAACATTTGTAGGTAAGCAATTTTGGCACTCAGAAGAAATCGAATCACAGATGGCGCCACGTGTTTTATTTTGATATAACACTAACATTTATAAATTCTAGAAAATATCAAGTAGTTACTGTTTATTTGTAATGTAATATTGTTTTTCTTTGATACATTCATAATATAATCACGATTCACGCAAAACAATATTAAAGGTGCCTATTGAAAGTTATTGATTGATATGAAAATTTGTTAAACAAAGTAAACATGTTAAAGTCGAAAATAAAAGCTTGTATAATAAGTATACATTTGGAAAAATACTTAAAAAAGGATAAAAAAAAACACAAAAAGAGACTCGCTCACTTGAGACTCGATCCTCCGACTTCGCTCGTTCAACACCGCCGCTTGTGCCATTAGACCACCTCAACCGATACATAAGCGATTAAAATAGCTGATCTTAAGAAAATTTAAAATGTTGTGTTTAGCTCCTTATAGTTTTAGCGTGAAGTTTCTGTTTCCATGGGTTACAATTGTAAATAATGTCTTATTGTGGAAGAAATTGTGAAAAACCATAATGGTTCGACAAAACATACGTTGCTGCTCGCTCCTCATAGACGATAGCGTAATGATTCATAGTGTAAATAATGACCTATAGTATTTACAATAAAACAGCAAATTTTCATGAAGATCCGTCAAGTAGTTATTGTTTTATGACGATAAATAGGTAGAGACATTATCCGTTATTGCTTAGCTCCTATGGGAAATAGCGTGATAAATTATAGCCTATATGTTAATCCGGACTTATTAGAATACACATACAAAATTTCAACCGAATCTGTCTGGTAGTTTTTGCGTGATGCGTGTTCAAACAAACAGACAGACAGACAGACAGACATTTCTAAAAATGTAGGAATGTGTTTAAATACTCTTTTCGAACATTTCTCAATATTTTTTTTTACTATGTTCAGCTATGTACAGACACGTGAAATTTACAATTTTATTATATGTAGATATATAAAATTCTCGTGTCACAGTTTTCGTTGCCATACTCCTCCGAAACGGCTTGACCGCTTTTGATGAAATTTTTTGTGCTTATCCGGTATCAATGAGAATCGGCCAACATCTATTTTTCATGTCCCTAAGAGTTTGTTTGTTTGTTTGAACGCGATAATCTCAGGAACTACTGGGCCGCATTGAAAATGTATGTTATTGTTGAATAGCCCATTTATCCAGGAAGGCTATATGTTATAACATCACGCTACGACCATTAGGAGCGGATCAGCAATGAAAAACATTTAAAAAAAAAAAGGAAGAAAAAAGGGAAAATTTACGCAGACGAAGTTGCGCGGGTCAGCTAGTAAATCATAAAATCATTCAGAGTCAGAGAGAAAAATGCTGTACAAGCATTTATCTGCGAGCTAGTTCTCTTTTAAATACAGTATGAGGTAGATCTTTAAATTTATTCGTAACTTGTTATAGGTACACTTCCATAGGTTTCACAAATACATTTTTTTACCATTTCTTCTACTACCAGTCTTTTCAGAAAACTTACAAAAATATTGTGGATGCAGTTTGACAAATAACTTAGGTCTTTATTATACAAGCAAGCCATTGGTTGGATGTAAAATTTATTAAATAGTGGCTTACACCTATCTGTAAACCAGGCACCACATATTGCTCTAACTCATTTCTTCTGAACCCGAAATGCCTTTGCTATCTCACAGCAGGAGACCGTACGAAAGTACTGAGGAAACGTATACGTGGTATGCAGTGAGAGCCGCTTCAGTCGACGCGGTTTGTCGTAATCGTTTGATAGCAAATACGAATCGATCTAGTTTGTTGCAAACAGTTTCTACTACCTTCCAGATAAGGTGCATATCAAGTATAAGCCCTAGAAATTTTGCTGTTTACCTCTTGTCCTGTAATGTCTTCTATAATTTTGGGTTTTGTATAATTTGGGTTTTGTTTACATTAACTTTTAAATTATTATTATCTAGCCAATTAATTGTCTTATATCCTTCTCATGTCTTTTTATTCTCACAATTGACAATGAGTGTTGCATCATCTGCGAATATGATAGTTTTGTGTTGAGTGATATTAGGTAGGTCATTGATGTACGGTGTCCCACAAGGCAGTGTACTGAGACCAAGAATGGTCCCCGTACACTGCCTTGTGGGACACCGAATCTATTTGGCCTGTAATTAGATCTACATGATACTTTTTTCCTATTTTCCATTTTTATTACTTTTTCCTTATTTATATCTACACACTGATATCGGTCTTTTAAATAACTTTTTACTACTAATTCCATATTTTTCTAGCTTTTATAGAAGCAGTTAGTCTAAGAATAAAGCTGTTAAAGGTACCCTTTTATTGATAGATTGGCCAGTGCGGTGCTGCTGTTTTTGCGGAAACCAAATTGTTCTCCTTTTAAAATGTTTTGACTTAAAACGAAATCATTCAGTCTTTTTAAAATAACCTTTTCAAAATGTTTTGACACGATTGGTATGGGAGTGGCAAGTCGATAGTTCGTCATATCTGTTGTATCTCCTTTTTTATTTATAAGTTTGATTATAGATTTTTAAGGCTTTGGGTAAAAAGCAGAGGGACACGGTGGGACACTTGACTCACAAAAATTTGCACTTTTCACAAACTGATCTCTAACTCGAAAAGTGATATACACAATCCTTAAATATTTTTAAGAGACCTATCTAACGGCACCCCCACTCGATGGGGTAGGTGAGAAAAACAATGTAGGGGAGGTACCCATATAAGTTTTTATAAAGATTTTATTCCACCACTTTGTCGGCGTAACTACTATGTCCATACTACCATGCCAAATTACAGCTTTCTAGTACATACTAAGTGTCATTGAGCTAACCTGGAGACGGACGGATGGACGGACATGGCGAAACTATAAGTCTACAGTCAGCCGCGTTCAAATAATAATAAAAATCTCTTGGGACAACTCACACAACGCTATCTGATCCCAAACTAAGCAGAGCTTGTACTATGGAAACCAGATAACTGATAAACATACTTATATATTTCTAAATACATACATATTATAGATAAATAACACCCAGACACAGAATAAATCATCATGCTCATCACACAAAGTTTTATCCTGTGTGGGGATCGAACCCACGACCTCTTGCGTAGAAGTCGGATACACTCCCACCGCGCCACAGAGGCAGTCAAAGCGGACGTGTCTTTATATGTGACTAAACATTACACGCTGTGCGCGACGCGAGTCGTCGCTAGTTTGCAACCATGAGCAACGAGCTCGTGGTACACGAGCTGCTGGCGTTTCTGCGGCAGAAACTGGACGTGATGGACGAGGTGTCCGCTGTCCAGATCTGCGTCACGAACTTCAGTGAGGACGACATAGCTGCAGCCAAGCGGCTACTTTACGGCGTTCTGAATAAGACCGCCCAGATGGTGTCTCATCGTCGCGATGGGACTCGACGACGACGACGGCGACGTCAACTTCAAATCATTCATGGTGCGAGTTCCCAGTGAACATCTGTCCATCTTTATGAAGGAGGACTTCTGGCCGAAGGGTGTCGCGTACCGACGTTTTCGTGGAAGGTTACGTGACACCACGCAGTGAAACACGACGCCGCTGTCTCAATCCCAGTGTCGTGTATAATTTTGTAATTATATAATTATGTATTAGTTTATTAAGTTTTTTATGTATGTATTGGTAGGATATGAGCCTTAGTAGGCTGAAATAAATGGTTATTATTATTATTTATAAAGGGTTCTGTTTTGTCATTTAGGTTACGGGACCTTAAAAAAAAAACACAAATAAAATAACAATATTTATTGAAATACTAAACGTTGATTTCGCTTAATTTTAATATAATTAAAAATATAACTTAATTTTAAATAAACATTCATACATTCAACTTGAATACGTAGCTTACAGCCTTTAATGAAATCTCACATATTGTTTTGACTAATACATGTGTTGAAATAATGTTGATACATTGTACGAATATACTACAATGAGGCTTCAAATGCTGTATACGCAAGAGCATATTCGCCTCGAGTCTTAATGAACAACTACACTTATGTAAGTGGAATATGCCCTTATATTACGTGATACTTAGACAGGGCTACGGAAGTTCTTGCCGGCGTACTTAGCGGCCGCTCCCAGTTCCTCCTCAATGCGGAGGATTTGATTGTACTTGGCGAGACGTTCCGAGCGGCACGGCGCTCCTGTCTTGATCTGACCAGTAGACAGACCTACTACAAGGTCAGCAATGAAAGTGTCTTCAGTCTCTCCTGACCTGAAAAAGAATAAATCAAGTATTTGCTTTTATTTGTGTTGTAGTAGTGTATTTTTATTTGAATGCCGCACTGTTTTGTCCTTCCTAAATTCTTGAAAACAACATGTTTTTTTAATTGTTTTTATCGTAGGCTTACCTGTGGGAAACCATGGTGCCCCATCCATTCTTCTTGGCCAGCAAATGAGCATCAATGGACTCAGTAACACTGCCGATCTGATTCACTTTCAGAAGTAAGCAATTGCAAGCCTTCTTTTCTACGGCTGTGGTGATACGTTTGGGGTTTGTTACCTGTGAGTCAAAAGGATATGAGTGATGACATTATATTAATATAATGTAGTGATGCAACAAAACTGCTATAATATGTATGTATAGAATATAAATCAGCCATGGTACGCTTATGTTACACTTTATCACGTAACATTAAAAACAAGTCAGTAATGCATTCAAGTTCAGAATGTCCTATTCTCATAAAGTCCATTGGTTTCAAAATCTCCAATTACCAGAATGTTGAATTCCCGAAATGTTTAATTACCACAATGTACAATTCTCTAAATGTCCAAGATTCGTAAATGAGGTGATTATTAACAAGATACTTTTGAGCGCTTTTAAATAAGTATAACCATCTGAAAATAATTAATACACGAATAATTGAACATTTTGAAACCATGGACATTCTGAACCTGAACGAGATAATTGTTTGTTGTAAATATGACTCGTCTCTACGCCTAGATCTTCTAAACTACGCAACGGATTTTGATGGGGTATTATTGAGATAATTTTGTTTATAGAAGATGGCGAAAAGTCCTTGCGAAGCCGGAGTGCGCAGCCAGTTATAAATAAAACACTTAAAAAAAATAACTAAGTACTCACAGTAAGATCGTCACCGACAATCTGAATGGGAGTGCGAGAGGTGAGGCTGGTCCACGCCGCCCAGTCGTCCTGGTCGAAGGGATCCTCGATCGACACCATGGGGAAGTCCTTGCAGAAGTCCAGGTACACCTCGGCCAACTTGTCGGACGACAGATAGTCGGCCGGGTTGGATTTGGGGTTCTTGAAGTCCAGATCATAAGTTCCGTTCTTGAAGAATTCCGAGGCGGCAACGTCCATACCGATTTCAATCTTTAAAAATATTTTATTGATTAGTTTGTGGTTTTATTTGTACTGTGTGTTATCTTTGTACTGTGAGTCGGTTCACTTCTGGGGACATGAAAGTTCTACACACCAGCCAAAAGTTCACAACAACCCCCATCCCTCCCTTCGCAAGCGAACACAAGTTGACCGTTCGCGCTGACTGGTTTTTTTTTAGCGGGATTTTCAAATTAGTGTGAACATTTTAGGGGTTTTTATTTTCATTTAGGGAAAAATATATTGGGGTTGGTAACAGTAGTAGGAATACCTACGTATAGAAAGTACACCATCTTCTTAGAATGCGCGCTATCCGCACGCACACATAGACCCTGAATCTCGAAACGCCTTCCGAACAGAGTGGTCTGAGATTATTGTTCGTAAACCATGTCGATGTGTGCGTGCGTCGAGTCTTCTATCTCTACTCTCGGTATTTTGTGTTTAAAGGCGTAAGAGGTATGTCAACGCGCGTTTACACGCCGATATATTGTGGAGAGAACAAAAATCGGACAAGTACATATCGGGCCACGCATAGGGTTCAGTTGCCGCATTATTGTGCTGCCCAGCAAAATAATGCGGCATAAGAAGTGGGATTTTCTGTTGTTTTTGTTTCACACTACTAATAACGTTATATTTACAAGTAATTTTCAATGCACGAAAATTTTGTTACTTCTCATTTGGTCGGTTGTTACTCGTAAACTCGTAAAGCCTACTTAGCTGCGATAGTTTTTCTTTGAATTTTACCCTGATTTTTTCCCTATTTCTAAACACAACCATTTAACTGCCGAGGGGGGACACTTGACTCGTAAGAAAAATGTTCACTTCAAGGCTTAATATTTCATAAACGGATCCCTAAATCGAAAAATGATATTATCAACCTCAAAATATATTTAATAAGACCTATCCAATGACACCCCACACAATGACTACCTAAGAAAAAAAAATCACACCCCCACTTTACATGTAGGGGAGGTACGGTTGCAAAATTACAGCTTTTTATTACTAAGGGTCTCTGAGCTAACCTGGGGACGGACATGGCGAAACTATGAGGGTATATAAAGAACCCTAAATATTTTACAAATACAATAATTGCATTTTTGAAAGATAGAAAAATTTGAATCCATACTCAGGAATCGAACCCGAGACTTCCGTAGCCAAACCGGGGCCAGAAGCAAACCACCTATCTGGACCGATATATGCGGCCTGCGTCATCATAATTTGTTAAAATGCTCTCTGTAACGAAGCAATAACAAAAGCCGTGATAGTTCTTTAACTACCGACTAGATGTCGCTACGGGGGTCTAACCCGTAAGCATTAAGAGATAGAAGAATTTGATATCTAGTAACATAGTCCAGATAGGTGGTTCGCTTCTGGCCCCGGTTTGGCTACGGAAGTCTCGGGTTCGATTCCTGAGTCTGGATTCAAATTTTTCTATCTTTCAAAAATGCAATTATTGTATTTGTAAAGTCTTTGGCAAGAAATGCCTATAAAAATTACTTCAACCCTAAATATTGTGTTTCACTAAAGGTTTGTAAAATTACATAAGTATTAGAGTGAACAGTATTTGAATAGGTACCGACCTTGCCAGTGTATCCAGCCTGCTGGATGGCATCTTGGATAAGGAACAGTGCATCCTTGTTGTTCTGAATGTTGGGTGCAAAACCACCCTCATCGCCGACAGCGGTGGAATCCAGACCAAACTTCTCCTTGATGATCTTCTTTAAGTGGTGGTACACTTCAGAGCCCATGCGCATCGCCTCGCTGAATGATGCAGCACCTATAATAAAGGAACGATTTGAGAATGTTTTCGAACCTTATGCACACCATCGTCCATGTATATATATACCAGGGATCTCAAAACTTTTAACAAAGTGGCACACCCACCAGACCTTTTATTTTCTGGAACCCCAAGTTCATGACAGTGGGAGGGGGTAGCAATTAACCTGTCCAGTTATGAAAGTACTTATGTCATTTGAATTACCAAATGAAATAAGAAATATCATTGAAACATTGGAATTATCCAATGTGTTTTCGTTTTGACCTTGTTATTCTTTCTATGCTGGCAATCACGACCTTTTAATCTACATTTAAAAAAAAAAACGTTTTCGCGGAATCCCGGTAATTGTTCTACTAAACCCCAGGGTTGTGTGAAACCAATTGGATAGTTGACTACAGCCAAAAGAAATATTTTGCAATGATAACGAATGAGTAATTGATTTTATGATAGCAACTAGCAACTTATGATGTCAGTGTGTGGTCCCATACAAATTTCTACAGGTTGATGATGAAGAGATTGATTTCAGGTAACTTTTTTGCCACTAAATTATATTTTTTTATTACCTATTAACTTCTGCAAGTAGTAAAACAATACAGTTCAATTATGAATATGAGACTACATTAAACATTTATTTTATTGTTCATTGAAAGTTAATGATTTATTTGGTTGTTACTCATAGAACTTTAACTATACAGATTCTACTTTCAACGTTATAAAAAACATTTTTAAAAACAACCTTTTACTTAGATGCAAAGGATAAAAATAAATTTTAAATTAAAACAAACATCAATTTGTTACATTCCGATAAGCTTTTGTCATTTATATGGTAGAATGTAACAAATTGATGATGTTGTTTAAATTTTTCCTTTCAGAGCATCAGGAGGGTGGGTTCTCGCATGTACTACTTGTCAAGACGAATCAAATGAGCCCAAACTGGCTAGGTTTCTTTATTTCGTTTAGGAATTCCTTTGGCCACCTTCTGACTTCAACATCACATCAGGTCTACAGTACCATAATATTGCATTGTCTTCAAAGATACCCTAGTGTACCAGATTTCAGCCCTATCGAAAGTCAGGAAGTTGTACTAATTTAGCTTCCAAGATTTGACCAACACAAAGTAACATACAAACACACAGGATAAATTAAATAAAAGCTTGTAAAAATCTCTAAAAGTTCAAATGAAAGTGGAAATCATATCAAATAATTCGTTTAATGAACATGTCATGCCAAGGCCAATAATTTTGGGTTGATGCTTGAAGTTGTTCTAGAATATATCTACCTAGGGTCTATCTAGAATATAATGTATTCAAGTTGGTAGAAACAACTTGGAGAAAGAAGTCGACAGGAGGATCCGCATTTAGCAAACTTCGTCGAGTCTTCTCTTCGCCTCTACCGCAATGCCTGAAGACCAAGAAATATAACCAGTGCATCCTACCTGTTATGACCTACGGCGCCGAGACGTGGACATTTACGGTTGGGCTAGTCAACAATTTCAAAGTCGCGCAGCAGGTCAAGGGGCGAGCTATGCTTGGAGTCTCTTGAAAGGATAAAATTCGCAACGAGGCATTCGACAAAAAACCAGAGTTACCGACATAGCACGAAGTGGCAATGGGCTGGCCACATTTGCCGAAGGACCGATGGCCGATGGCGGTGATGGCTAGAGTGGAGACCGCGACTCGGTAAACGTAAGGTAGGACGACCCCTAGCCAGATGGACTGACGACTTAAAGAAAGTCGCTGGAATGAATTGGATGCGGAAGGTGTAGGACCGGATGTTGAGGCGTAAGTTAGGAGAGGCTTATGTCCAGCTGTGGACCGATACAGGCTGATTGATTGAATGATATCAATTAGCCGTTGCATGGTTTAGAAGAAACTAGGGGAAGAGAAACAGGCAGACGAACTGCTTTATAATATTCAGAAAACATAAATCAAATCATACCTGTTGGCAAGATCATGAACTCCTGCATGGCCAGCTTGTTCCCGGCGTGGGAACCTCCATTGATGACATTGAAGGCAGGTACTGGCAGGACAATATCATTGTTGCCTGCCAAGTCAGCCAAGTGCTTGTAGAGAGGAACACCTTTCTTGGCCGCCCCAGCTTTGGCGACGGCGAGAGAAACGCCGAGGATGGCATTGGCGCCCAACTTGGATTTGTTCTCAGTACCATCCAAAGTTAGCATGAACTGGTCAATCTGTTAACAAGTTAAGTAAGGTTAGGTTAGTTCAGCAGTAGACCCCAGCGGACCATGGCGGTCAGGGCCATACGCGGATACCGCACGGTGTCTGCAGAGGCGGCGTGCGCATTGGCCGGCACACCCCCGTGGGATTTGGATGCGGAAGTGCTCGCCGAAGTGCATCGGCGGGCGGTGGCTGTTCGGGCAGGGGGTTCGGTGCCCCTGCCCGAGGAGCTACGCGCTTGGCGCGGTGAGGCCCACCGGGCAGTCATGGCCCGGTGGCAGGGCCGGCTGGAGGCTCCACGGGCAGGTGTTCGAACCGTGGAGGCGCTCCGGCCGGTCCTGGAGGAGTGGGCGGGGCGGCAGCACGGAACCCTTTCTTTCCGGCTGGTGCAGGTCCTTTCCGAGCACGGGTGCTTCGGGAAGTACCTGCACACGGTCGCTAGGAGGGAACCGAGTCCCGCCTGCCACCACTGCGACTGCGGTGAGGACTCGGCGCAGCACACCCTCCAGCATTGTCCAGCTTGGGAGGGGCAACGTCGAGTTCTCACCGCAGTGGTCGGAAGTGACCTCTCGTTGCCGGCCGTGGTTCTGTCCATGGTCCGGGGCGAGAGGTCGTGGAATGCGGTCGCATCCTTCTGCGAGAACGTCATCTCGCAGAAGGAGGCGGCGGAGCGCGTCAGGGAAGAGAGTTCCCTGGCAGACCCGCTCCGTCGCCGGCGAACCGGGCGGCGTCGGCGCGCATATCTGCGCTTGATGCCGCCTTAGGTGGGGCTGCGGGCGGGCGTACGGGGTAATCTGCCCCGCCCGCGGCCTTCCGTGGAGGCGCGGCGCCCTGTGTGTATCCAGGGGCCGCGTAGGTGTGAAATGCCCGGAACGCAACAACATCGCGTCCGGGCATTGCCACCGGGCGGGCCGCCGACGGTATAACGAATTCCGGCGGCCCGTTCGGAAAGGTGGCGAGCGATACACGGCGGGTTTTTTAGTGGGTGCAAACCCACACTACCTCCATCATCTTCCCCGGATGGTGGGGGTGTTCGTCAGGAATTTTTCCCGCCGAACCAAAAAAAAAAAAAAAAAGGTTAGTTCAGCAGTAGCAGTTCTTTGTTTACTTTGCCAAACTTCTTGGCAGTATATGATTAGGTATAAATGAGACAAAAGATGTAGTATAGTCTGGTTATAATTATCTAAAGGTGCATCTTATATACTAACGACTTCGTGTTGATAACAGATAGTAAAAACATTTAATAGATACTGAACGTGCGATAAGGAACATAAGATTGTGATGTAGATTGTAGAGATTGTAGATACAGCACAAAGATATTGTACTGTAACAGTACACCCCCCTTTAAAAAATTTATGGTAATAGTGTGTAAACACTATTACCATATAATTAATTTATATTGTAAAATATAAATTTGACCTAGACCTTACTAGTTATTTGCTGATGTATATAAATAATAATGCTATTGTACGCGGTGGAATTTGATGACGCCTGTTGTGGTGTGATTTGCTGACGTCTGTAATTTTGACTCAGCTGTTGCACGAGTGTTTATTATTTTTTTTTTTTGTTAAACTCTTCATTCTTCTGTCCAGTGTTTTCATTATGCCGTAAATTAGGATCACGCCGATTGTTAAAATAATCTGTCCCATTGCAACATTTCTTGTCCACCGTAAGTCCTCCTGGATCAGGTTACGGAGTTGGTTCGCTTAGTTGTAAATTAATGGTATATGTTAAGATCTATGTTAATATATATACGAATAGCTTGCTTATATCAGCGATTTTTTATAGACGTACTACTGGCTTTACTTTACGTCCCGATCGTGTAATGTACGTGTGTGAATGCCTGTCGCAATCCTTTGAATCTGGCACGTAGTTTGATTCGTCATTGATCATGAAAGCTGGTTTCAATCTATCAATTGATATCACTGTCTCTTTATCCCTAATTCTAATGCAAAATGTTTTATCTGTTTTACTAATTACTGGGTAGGGTCCTTCATACGGCGGTGTCAGGGCTTTCTTAATTCTATCACACCGAACAAATACGTGTGAGCATTCTTTGAGTTCGGGATGCACAAATATAGCTTGATTGTGTTTTTTTCTTTTCGGAATTGATGTCATTTGTGTGATGTCCTTTTGAATTTGTTTTACAAACTCTTCGTACGTTGATAACTGTGCTGCTGATGACTCAAAAAATCCTCCAGGGAGTCGTATTGGCGTTCCATATGTCATCTCTGCTGAACTATAACCTGTGTCTTCTCGCAAGCTACTCCGCAACCCGAGTAAAACTGTTGGAATTTCTTTTAACCAATTTTCGTTGGATTCTCTTGTCATTAACGCCGCCTTTAAAGTTCTATGAAATCTCTCTATCATTCCATTGGATTGTGGATGATAAGGTGTTGTCCTAATTTTATGTATTCCCAAAAATTGTGAGAGTGACTCAAATATTCTTGATTCAAACTGTCGGCCTTGATCCGTAGTAATGCGCAATGGACATCCAAAACGAGTAATCCATCCTTCGAAAAGTGTCTTGGCTACTGTTTCTGCAGTTATATCTTCTACCGGAAATATTTCGGGCCATGACGTACAACGATCTATGATTGTGATTAAATATCTCTTCCCTTGTGAAATCGGAAGTGGTCCGACGATGTCAATATGTAAATGTTCAAAACGTTGCGCTGTCATAAATGTACCAGGAGGTGATATCGTATGTCGTTGTATTTTTGATTTTTGGCAGGCTATACATGATCTACACCAATTATTGATATCTTTGTTCATATACGGCCATAAATACCTTTGGGTTATCATTTTTCTCGTAGTTCTTTTTCCTGGATGGCTCATACCATGAATGGTATCGAAAATTTGTTTGCGAAAATGCTTTGGTAAGTAGGGGCGGCTTTTTCCAGTAGATGTGTCGCAGGTGATGTTTATTGTGGAACCCGGAAGCGTAATATTTTTGAATTTTAATCTTTTATTGTCATGTAATTTACTTAGTTCATTATCTGTTGATTGACATTTTTCCAATTCAGCGTAATCGATAGGTGATGGCACGTATATTTCCTCTATTCGAGATAAGGCATCGGCGGTAATATTGTCACGTCCGCTTATGTGTTGAATGTTGGTACTGTATTGTGAAATGAAATCTAACTGCCGGACCCGTCGCGGTGTATCGTTTGATGATGGTTTTTGGGAGAATGCGTATGTCAAAGGTCGGTGATCCGTAAATATTGTAAATTCTCTTCCCTCGATTAATCTGTGAAAATGTTTGACGGCCATGTATATTCCTAACAGCTCTCTGTCAAACGTAGAATATTTTTGTTGAGTTTCGCTCAATTTTTGTGAAAAAAATCCTAATGGTTCCCAATTGCGTCCGGATTTTTGTTGTAAAACTCCACCAACGCAAGTAGCACTAGCGTCGGTCATGAGCGCTAGTGATGCGTTGCGGGAAGGATGCGCTGTTAACACTGCGTTTTTCATGCTTTCCTTGCATTTTTCGTAAGCTTTGTCTGCTTCCGTTGTCCAAGGAACAGGTGAATTATCGTTCTTTTTTGAACCATGTAGATATTCGTTTAAAATTCTTTGATTTTCCGCTGCGCGTGGAATATTACTTCTGTAGAAATTGACCATGCCCAAAAATCTTCTTAATTCTTGAATTGTTTTCGGTTTGGGAAATTCCATGATTGCTTTGTAATTTTCTTCGGTAGGGTGTATTCCTTGGCTCGTTATATGATAACCTAAGAAATCTATTTCCCTTCTGAGAAATTCGCATTTTTCGTGATTAATGGTTATTCCATTCTCGTGTAAACGTTTGAAAACCGTTTCTAAATGCTGATAATGCAAATCTTCGTTGTCCGATGCAATGAGACAGTCGTCTACAAATATAAATACGTAGTTTAAATCTCTAAATAAGGAATCCATGAATCGTTGAAATGTTTGTGCCGCATTGCGTAATCCGAAAGGCATTCTTAAGTACTCAAAAAGTCCAAAAGGTGTGATGATGGCTGTTTTTTCTATATCTTTAACAGGAATACAATGGTATGCTTTACGTATATCTATCTTGCTTAGTATCTTCTTATTTTCTAATATGTATGTAAAGTCAGTTAATCTTGGTAGTGGGTATTTGTCCGGTACTGTCGTGCTATTGAGCATTCGATAGTCTCCGCACGGCCTCCACTCGCCATTTTTCTTTTTTACCATATGTAATGGGCTTGCCCATGGGCTATCTGACGGTCGGCAAATTCCGAGTTCTATCATATTTTGAAATTCCTTTTTGGCTATGTCGTATTTTTCTGGAGGTAATGGTCTTGCCCGAGCTGCGACGGGTGGTCCTGTAGTGATAATGTGATGTTCAATCTTATGTTTGGGCGCATTGCGGAGAGAGGACTCTTTCGTGATGTCTTCGTATTTGTTTAAAAGTTGCGTAATACGTGGATTCGTTCCCACTGCGATAGTACGAATTGTTTGTTGTGTCGCTTTTTCCGAAATTACATGCGTTGTCAGCTCTGTAACTTTGTCGATAAGTTTGCGACCTGCTATGTCGACTAATAGTTTATAGTGCTCTAGAAAATCTGCTCCAATTATTGGTTGTGTAACATCGGCGATTACAAAATTCCATTTATAACATCGTTGTAGTCCTAAATTCAAGGTAAGCGTCTTCTCGCCGTAAGTCCTAATTTTAGTCCCATTTGCAGCGTATAGTGTGTATTGTTCATTTTGTAAAATTGAATGTCTCTGTTGCTTGCTAATGACTGAAATATTTGCGCCCGTGTCAATCAAAAACTTCATACCACTTTTTCGGTCGGTAATGGTGAGGCGATTGGATGGGTGGATTGCACAGAGTTTCGCCGTTGTCTGTGCTCTTATTCGTTTCCCTGGTTCCGTACGTAAGTCATTGGTTTCCAACCGCATGGTTTAATGCAGTTCTTTGCATATTTTCCGAATCTTTCGTGGTAGTAACAAAATTGATTTGCTCCTCTATAGTTTGTTCTCGGCCTCATAATCGGGAATTGTTGACGTTTCTTGAAATGATTGTGCGTGTTGGGTCGATAGCCATATTGACCTTGCTGAATTGCGTCAATATCTATCTGTAATTTTGCTAGCTGGGCTAAAATGCATGCTGTATTGTTGTCGTTTGAAGTGTCGTTGCTAACAGCTGATATTTCGGTTACTTTTGAATTCATTATTATTTTGTCTGCAATTTGGCTCAGTTTGTCAATTTCCATGTCTTCCGTAACTGCTAGAACCGTAGTAACTGATGTTGGTAAAAGCCTGAACCATAGTAGTTTAATTGTTTCGTCACTGATTTTTCCTCTCCCGAGGACTCGCATTTGACGTAATAACTGCGAAGGTTTTTGATCACCGAGTTCTGTCTCTGATATTAATTTTTGAAACTGTCGCTGTTCTGTTTCTTCGTAACAATCAATTAAACGTTCCTTGATGTTTTTGTATTTATCTGTAGTCGGTGGTGAAGTGATTAGGTCACTAACCTGTAGTATTTCTTCCTTGGATAATTTTGCTATTACTGTACAGTATTTGTATTCGTCTCCTTGCTTCTGTGGTGCTAATATGGCTTCTAGTTGCGTGAACCATAATCTTGGTTGGTCTTTCCAAAATTCCGGAATGCGGGATAAAACCGAGGTGCCAGCAGCTACTTCAAGTGTTCCTTGCTGATTTATGTTCGCCTTGCACGGTGATTGTGCCATGTTTCTTGCTGCGTATTCGTTCGTCGGGGTCACCAATTTGCCAAACTTCTTGGCAGTATATGATTAGGTATAAATGAGACAAAAGATGTAGTATAGTCTGGTTATAATTATCTAAAGGTGCATCTTATATACTAACGACTTCGTGTTGATAACAGATAGTAAAAACATTTAATAGATACTGAACGTGCGATAAGGAACATAAGATTGTGATGTAGATTGTAGAGATTGTAGATACAGCACAAAGATATTGTACTGTAACATTTACTATAAAGTGTATTAGAACATGTTTAGTTTTTATTTAAGAAAGAATTGAAATGTTTTAAATATGAGTGCCATTAATTTGTATTCCATCTATTCCCCTCACAGGCGTATTTATTGGCTATGGCGATAGATCAAATTAGCCCAGCAGTTTTAAAGACTATATCTATCTATACTTTTACACTAATATTATAAAGCTGAAAAGTTTGTTTGTTTGAACTAAGGAAACTCTTTTAATCTCAGAAACTACTGGCCCGCATTGAAAAATTACTTTACTTTTGGATAGCCCATTAATCGAGGAAGGCTATATAACATTACGCTACGACCAATAGGAGCAGAGCAGTAATGAAAAATGTTGCATAAACGAGGAAAATTTGCGCAGATGAAGTTGGGCGGGTCAGCTAGAAAAACATATTACATAAAAGCAAATTTTTTTTTTCTCTTTTTAACATGAGCAGAATTAGAAATGTAAATGTAAAAGAAGAATATTAATATTATGAACTGTAAATAATCAAAAAAACTACTGGGCCAATATTAATGTAATTTGGTACTAGTATAGTATTATATTATCTGTGGTAGTAGTTAGCTTAACGTTTTCGGAAGGCATACAATGAAATACAACCGACATTTAAATCTATTTTTCATTTAACAATACTGATATCAGTAATATTACAAATGTATAAAATGGGGATTAACCTGGGAAAAATTTAAAGGTAAATAATTTATGATTATGTAAATCCCCTTGTTTTATTTAATTAATGTAACATGAAAGAATGGAATAATGTCAGTAATTCAGTACATGATCTATAATATTTTTTCGATTTGGTGATACAATCAATATGTTGGATATTTTTTTCATCTTGAACTATTTGATATTCATATCTCAAGGTTATCAATGTTTTATAAAATATTATAAGTCACACACTTGAAAGTTTTCTTGGTAACAAGAAACTCTCCAAGTGATACAATTTTTATTGTTTTTAAACAGTTTGCATCATCACACCCACTGACGACTGTGAATAGGTACATTAGTAGAATGAAATTACTATCTATAATTCTTCATATACTAATAATGTTACTTGTTGCACAGTCAGCGTTAGATAGATTAGTGCTTTCAGTATAGTCAAAATTATGTGAAGAATATAAACTCAATTTTATATTCACGGACATAACATTCAAATTGTTGTAAGCATGCAGAGTGTTCAAAACATCTTTGCTATAAGTTGTCAATATTATGTTAGCTGTCACAGTGTTCATATTAATGTTAGCGAGTAGGTCGTTCAATGGTATCTATGCACATCTCGTCAGAAATCACTAAAGCTGGTTACAATCTCAGTTTGATGTTCCTCAAAACTAAGGCCTGCCACACATGCATTGTTAATTCGCTCATCAGGTGTGCCCTTCAAGGTGTGTAATTCCTACACCATACTATTTTATTAATTTATTTTTAAACTGCTCGGTGTCCGCTACTGTGAGAGTCAGTGTTAGATTCAGACAGTTTATAGAAAAAACGAAATGCTAAATAAAAAAAAGTATGGTTGTAATTGACAGATATGGCTAATTTGTGGTGTAAAAATGTTATCTAAGGAAATCGCTAAAACTGAGTAAATATTTTTTATTTATTTTTTCATTCCCCCAGTCAAAAGCTTCTGCCACTTAAAGCTTTAAAACAGGTTTTCAAAATGAAAATAAATCAAAACTACTAGTTCCAAAAAAGAACAGTTATATTTTTCAGAATCTAGTGTAACCACCGTTGACATTGATTACATCAAGGAGGCGTTGTCTCATTGATCTGACTGTATTAAAACAAAATAAACTTCCCCTCAATGATTCCCAAATTGCATTTACATGCATCCGTAAATTTTCGGTACTGCGAGCCAGTTCGTGATCCCACATTTGGACCATTTTACCCCAAACGTTCTCAATAGGATTCAAGTCCGGGCTCTTTGGAGGTAGGGTTATTAAATTCAACTCTGCATTTGCAGAAATATAATTTTGAACCACTCTTGAGTTGTGAATAGAGCTTCCGTCTTGAATAAAAGTTATTGCCTCTTCAAAGGGGTAAAAGATTTGTGCTGTCGGCAACAACACCTCTTCTAGAATATCTTTATATGTCATTCCATTTAGACGCCCACCAACTTCGATTAGCTCACCGGGTCCAATTCCTGACATCCATCCCCAAAAGCCAAGCGATATGCGGCCACTTCTATTATTCGGCAAGATATTTTCATCATTATATCTTGTATTATTGTATCTCCACAGAGAGAGGCGACCATGGGTAGAGTTACAAAATACTTTTTCATCAACAAAAACGACTTTGCTAAAATCGTAATCTAAATAATTTAGTGCGAATTGTAGTCTCAAAGATTTATGCCTGGGTGTCAAATGAGGTTTTTTTTGCTGGTACGCGATTATGGAGGCCCGATTCTTTTAGTCTTCTACGTATTGTACTCTGGGACATGTTATGAGTGGTTGCCAATTGGGAAGTGTTAACAAAACGGTCCTCTCGAACATTTTCTATTAGTGCGCGGTCTTGTTGAATGGTACTAATACGCGGACGACCTGTTGTAACATGGCGTGAAATCGCTCCTGTTTCACGCCAGCGCGATGTCCAGAGAGATACAGTGTTTCTCTAAAAGATTATAGAAGATCATTAATTAGAACTTTATTTAATATAAATTAAAAGGAAATGCTAATAATCCTTGTAATAAAAAATACACTCACGCTTATGCCCAGTTCATCGGCTATGTCGGTAATAGAAACATTTTCCCGATATAAATTGACTACTTATGCGATGCTTTGTTTGCTCATCTAAATGATATGGAGGCATACTAAATTATAAAATAATATATTTCATTTAAATTTGCCAATTAATACACAGAGACAACATGACATATTTATTCCGTGACATTAATATAATTTTGCTATAGTTAATTGTTTATGATGTTTTTCCTCAAAAAAGTTTCCGTTTCAAGGACAATTCGAATAGTTCTAACTCCTTCATATACCTGCAACTGTACTTCTTTTTGCCATTTCGATATTTACCTATGTGATGTAACATTATAAACTATGTTTCTTTTATAATAATCATAAAAAACATAAGACATATCAGTTACGTCATGCACGAAATGAGCAGGATGGGTAATCATGAAAAAAGGGAAACAATATATTTCTTATTAACAATTTTATGCGAACATACACTCTAGCTACAGGTATTATAGTTGAGTTTCCTAATTGTGGAGATATTTTGACTAGTATGAATGCATAGATACCATTGAACGACTTACTCGGTAACATTAATATGAACACTGTGACAGCTAACATAATATTGACAACTTATAGCAAAGATGTTTTGAACACTCTGCATGCTTACAACAATTTGAATGTTATGTCCGCGAATATAAAATTGAGTTTCTATTCTTTACATGATTTTGACTATGTAGAAAGCACTAATGTATGTGACGCTGACTGTACTAATATCTGAAGATCTGGACCAATTCAATAAATTTATAAGGGGTGGGTAGTTTAATGAAAGACAGGCTGCTTTTTATCATGATTCAATCCACATGGGGCAAATCCGCAGGCAAAAAATCGTACTTTAATAAGACCAACAACTTTGTAAAAAATATTTATTTAAAGACAAGTGCTGAACATATTTGGTATAACATTAGTTATACCAAATATGTTTCATGTGTAAGTTTATAAGATTAACTAGAGGTCACAGTGTTCAACACATTATTCAATTGAACCACACCCTTCAATTAAATAATGTTTTGAAGTTGGTACTCACAAAATCTGTCTATTTAGAGTTTTTCAAATAATTGATTTGTTTTTTAAGTATATTTCAGAATTAGCCACTTTTCACTAATCAACTTTTAAGCTAAATTTAAAAGTAAGGTGGTCCCTGGTACTAACTACTAGACCATTTTTGAAGATAGTATACTATCTATAATTATAATATATAATTATAATTGTGATTTTTAGTTTTTGTTCAGATTTTTTTTATTTTGCTATAATTAATATTATGTTTATTTATTTATTTATTCATTTACATAAATGTGGTACATATTACAGATCTTTAAAATACATATTATTGAATCAGCACACTTGCCAATAATGGCATGCAAATTACATCATTGGTATAGGTAAGAACTTTAAAATTTATCAAAATTACAAAGAAATATATTTAAAAGTGAAATAGTATTAAAAAAAAATCAATGCACACCAATGTAATAAAATCCGGTTACTTATGTTTAACATGTCATAGCTTTTATCCATGCTCTGTGTGTGTAAATGACGAAATTTTTATTTTTAATGTGATCAGAGACGCTAAGTAGAGAGTGGACTCCTTTAAAAACAAGAGGGAGAGTATTCAGTGAAATATCTAAATAAAAACTGGAAAATGAATTATCTAATGATGGCTAAATAGCCAATGGTAGATTAGAGCTACAGAGAGGAAGAGAAAGAAAGGCAAACCATTCCGAAAACAGGAAGATGATATGGTTAAGACAGCTGGAAAAACCTGGACTAAGCTGGTATAGAAGAGTGAAGTATAATAAGGCCATCCCTAAGGATGGCCTTTGCCAAAGAGCACACAGAATAATTTAAAATATGCTACAAATAATAATATCTATTATTATTTGATAAAAACAATGTTACTATTTGTAGAAAATATATTGAAGGCTATAAAATAGATTAAAGGTATGTCCAAAAAAGAGAAATCTTACCTCCTTCTGTTGTGTGACTTCAAAGGTTTCCTTGAGAAGTGCAGGAACAATGGTGTCATTGATGTTCTTGATGGCAGTGAGGACACCTTTGCCATGGTACTCTCCTTTGACATTGTCCCTAAGTTCTAGGGCTTCATGAACACCAGTGGAGGCACCAGATGGCACAGCGGCACGGAAAAGGCCCAATTCAGTTACCTGTACCAAAATATATGTAAAAGAAAGAGGAAGTATATAGGGGGCTAACCAACGCAAGCTGTGGTTGGAAACTTCAGCTGTCAGCCAGCAATATATATTTCAATTGAGTAATTTAAAAAGCCAATGAGAATCTTATAAAAATTCAAAAACCATTTTATTTAAAACTTGTAGCTGCTTATTGTTGTATTATTCGTTACACACTTTTATTTTTTATTTAAGAAATGATCTTACATAAAATTTATAAACAAATTCTAAAAATAATACATACCAGGTCCACCTCCACAGTGGGGTTACCACGGGAGTCGAAGATTTGACGAGCTTTGATGGACTTGATTGGCATCCTAGATACGGAAACAGAGAAAAATACCTTAATTGTGTGTAGCCACATCAATACAATCAGTCTATCAGTGTCACTGCATTAAATAATGGCAAGGTCAACTATAGGTTGTACAAGTAACATCGATAAATATTAATTAAATGTCACATGAAATGTTCTAAAAATACTTTTATTATTTAACTCTATAAGTAATCTAACAGGTAATCTAATGTAATCAAAAGTAAGCAATGCAGAAATATAAAATAAGTTATATAAAGTTGTTACCATCTTACTACCTTAATTAAAATAAAACTAAAGAATTACATCATTAGATATGTGATAGAAATAAATGTCCACAAATTAATTAAACTGAAAATACCTACTTACTTGATGTAAAATACGTAAATCCAGTAGCAACTGAAATGGCAAACAATTCGCCGGATACGCCGAAAAGCAAAGTAGTGTAGCAAAAATGTCCTTCACAAGGTGAAACTAGAGGTGAAAAAACCGGTATTTTTGAAGAATCTGTTTATCGATAGTTTCATCCAATTAGAAGCTGCCTGACTTGCTATGGGCTAAGTTGGACAATACTAAATGGTAGACGGATAATTTTGTTTTAGTGGACCACGACCACTGTAGCTTATCATCAGAAAAAAGACACATGAAAAAAGTATTGATATTTGTGGTATCGAGTAGCCTACCTTTCGATACCGATACTTTTGTACTCGATACTTTGCAATCAATACATTTACATAATGTTTCGATTGCAAAATATCGATTTTTTTTAAAGAATAATATTTTTTTTTCAATCATCGACAATTTTATATATATCGATTCGAACTAACGCATATGTCCTTCCCCGGGACTCAAACTATCTCCATACCAAATTTCATCTAAATCGGTTGAGCTGTTTGAACGTGAAAGCGTAACAGACAGACAGAGTTACTTTCACATTTATAATATACTAGCTTTCGCCCGCGGCTCCGCCCGCGTGGATGTCGGTTATCGCGATAAAAACTATCCTATGTCCTTCCTCGGGACTCAAACTATCTCCATACAAAATTTCATCTAAATCGGTTTAGCTGTTTGAGCGTGAAAGCGTAACAGACAGACAGACAGACAGACAGACAGACAGACAGACAGAGTTACTTTCACATTTATAATATTAGTATGGAAGTATGGATTAGTATGGATTGCAACGGCACACTATTACAAAAAAATCGTAATTATCACGAGCGAAAAAGAGAAAAATGTAATCAGCTGCTTTCATCTGTTGACGCCAACAATGTAACACTGTTAAACTAAAGACTTGCCAATTGTCCAGTTTTTAAAGTACCGCTTCCTAAGCTTTAAACTTTTTACTTATAAAATCATCGCGTACATATCAATAATAATATAATAATGACAATAATATCTTGGGACAACTCGCACAACGCTATCTGATCCCAAACTAAGCAGAGCTTATTCTATGGAAACCAGAAAACTGATATAATTATATTTATTAAAGACAAATAACGCCCAGACACATAATAAACCATTACGCTCATCACTCAAAGTTTTATCCTGTAGGCCTACTCTCTTTCTTTAAAAGGAAATTCATGAATTTTCGTTTACATAATTTTTTTAAGTTTACGGGGACTATTTTAATATATTTTTGGATAAGCTTAAGAAGTTCGAACCCAAGTTTTTTTAGAATTTTCTAGAATTAGTAGATGTTCCTGAATCTGTGCTCTGTATTACCACCTCATTTTAATCGAAACTTCGTTTTCATTGAATTAGAGTAGGCCTCCTGGGTGGGGATCGAACCCACGACCTTTATCGTAGCAGTCGGATACACTCCCACCGCGCCACAGAGGCAGTCATATAATAATAATAATAATAATCTATTAAACAAAATAATGTTCATTTTTACATTAGAATTTATTAAGGTTATTAATATATTTATATATTATTCCATATTAATTAATTGAAAAATACTCCAATTTCAGATGGCTTGATAATAGGTACATTGTCAACGTGAAATTGACAATGGACTATGATAACATTTTGATGTGGCTGCTGCCAGTTAAAGAAATTAGTTCTATTAGGTTTCTGCAATATGGTGCGGTATTTTATAAAGCTATTCACGCTATAAGTAAAGTTTTGATTTGTGAATTTACAGGCTTTCTTTTTAAACTGTGTTAATATTTTTTACTATTTGTGTTCTTATAAGTTTGTTAAACTGAAGTTAAGCTGACATTGGCGTCATGACATGTAGTTCTGTTCGCAATAGGTCCATAAAAAAGCACTCGATTATTGAAGTCTCGATACTTTGACATGTGTACAGTACTACACGTCGTGACTAAAGTTATGACTTGTAGTATGATGTACCGTACAGTAAACTACGCTACACTTACACCACACTTATACACACACACACACACGCGAGTACTTTTCTTAGCACCTAATGCATATAGTCTGCACGCAATTAGGACTTATGAAAAGTACTCGATACCTTGAGGTATCGATACTTTTAGTTTGATACTTTTACAAGTACGATACTTTTTTTTTCGATATTAATCATGAGTACAGTATGGATACTTTCTATACGATACCGTGTATCTGTGACCACGACTCAGTAACCAAACCAGAGACAAAAAAATATAAATGTCATATCATCTCAGTCTCAACAGCGTCAAAAGTCAATCTATATCGGATTGTTTGTTTTGTTTTCATTTTAATTTTATAATAATATTAAATAAAAATGAGCGACACAGAGTCTAAAACAGAAAAAAAACCTATCATAATAAAAAATGCAACTGATCTCCAAAGGTTAAAACTCGAGAAGCTCATGAAAAACCCCGTGCGTACAACTTAAAAATAATTACATAAAAGTGCATGCAAATACCTTTTTTTACTAATTACAAGTTAAATTACTTTTACCAGGACAAGCCTGTGGTAATACCAGATCCACCAAAATCCAAGTCATTAGCTGCAGCCCCCGATTTCGTCCGCAATGTGATGGGATCAAGTGCTGGCGCTGGATCGGGCGAATTTCACGTGTACCGCCATTTAAGACGAAAAGAATATGCGAGGCAGAAGTTCATACAGGAAAAGAGTGAAAAGGTATATTATTACCTACGATTTTATTGCTATATACAAATATGTAAAATGATGGTTGATTTGCATCAGATACTAGTTTTAAAAATATTTTGCAAACAGTAGTTTGCATAGTATGTAACAGTATGTTTAAATTCTAACCCATTTAATGATTTCATCTACTTCACACCTAACTGCAATTTTTCTCTCCTGTATCTAATAATTGTATTAACATAGTAATTTTAATTTAAATCATTGGTTTGTTTTTAGGAAAAACTGGATGATGAATATCATGACAGAATTGAACAAAACAGGAAAGCAGCTGAAGAAAGAACAGCTAAAAAGCGAGCAAAGAGATTAAAGAAAAAGAAAAATGCTAAATTGAAATCCAAAATACCTAAGACTAATAATAAACAAACTATATCATCACAGTCAGAAAGTAGTGACGAAAATGATGATAATTTAGAAGAAAATGATAAGAACAAAGATAAGGCATCAGAAGAAAACAGCACATGATTATTATAAGTTTTATTTGATAGTTAATAAAAATTTATTTAAAAAAATTAAACTTTTAATTTTAATTCCAAAATAAACAATACAAATAATAATAAACTATAAAATATTGCCAGCTGCTCGTAACAGTTTATACAAAAGTTGAAAATTTATCATAACCAATAACTCCATTAACAAAAAAATAAGGTGGCAATGGTGAAAGAGTAAATGGATCTTGTGGGATGGTCATGCGGCTCCAAGATGCAATGTAATCAGCTTCTTCATCCTTATTTTTGTACCGTTTACACCATGGAATTAAACTGAGCCTGCAAATATTCACATCTCAGTGTCAGTATATTGAAAACAAGTTTCATTTTAGGGATTTGTATGGAGTTGTCATAGTCCCTTTGGAGCAAAATGCCCAAGAACTTATTGACATCAAGTATTTAGGGTACTATGTAGTGTACAAACTACAATATAGTGTACAATTCTACAAGGAAGGAAAAATTTAAAGCATTTTTTGCTGTGGGTGTTGTATTGTGTATATAACCATCAAGTGAAATGACTTGATTAGAGGAGACATCTCTCATCTTCTCCAATAGTATAATATACTGTAAATGTAATAAACAACTAAACTAAAAGTCTGTCAGACTGAAGAAAACCTAGCCACTGAAACTTGCTAATGTAAAGTATTGTTTGTTTTAAATTATGAATGAAATTAATATTACACTTACCCAACCATTATTAATGTAAATGCAATCAGAACAATCGAAAATATCACAAGACAGTGGGGAAAATCCAACATTTTAACTTTTTACTCAAAAACACGTGTCCTTTCGATCTACTGTAGTAATAATTGTAGTTTTATTAAAGTACCTTCAGTTTTTATAAATATTTAAACCGACGATCAACGATGCTTTAGAGAAATACCCACTCATGGCGGTAAATTTCATCAAAAAAATCTCAATTAACGAATTAATTGAATTTTTTTTATTTGAATTTACTATTCTATCATTACTAACTTTAGGGGGCAAATAACCCTGCGCTATGCTATTAAAGTTTTATACTTACCCGCGAGAACGGTACTCTTTTCGCTCGGTAAAGTGCAAGGTCACACATTGAAGTGTTAATAGTCTCCGATCTAAATGGCGAGTAAAAGGTTGACTAAACGTTGTTAACGGGTCGGACCGTAATAGCGTCATAAGTTCTTATCTCGAGAAGGGAAATTGCTTTATATTAAATTTCGAGAATGTCGAAGATACGAAGTTCGCCAGGACAGCTAGTATTACAATAAAACCAAATCACAAAATAGTTCTTAAAATTTTATTCGAACTGAAAATGAATACAGATAAATGTTAATTAAATCTAGGATATAGTAGCCTAAAAATTTTATTGGACAGACGCCATAACACTGTCCTCATTCTTCTTGAGTATGACGAAGCCCTCCATGACGGGAGAGAGTGGGATGTATTCGTCGGTCGCAAGCTCTGCGCGCTCGCCGAATGATAGTAATACGGGTGTGGTATGCGTGTGAGAACCAGCGATCGTTTTGGGCGTACCGGCTTTTCCGATCACATCAACAGCCTGTAAAAAAATAATAGTTATTAACACGGTTGAGAGAGTTATCGGCATATTATCATGTCGCTAATTTTACAGCTCCGCGATTAACGTGTAAAATCACAGAACAAATATAATCTAAGAGTGCTAAAAATATATTTGAAATACGTGATAACTGAATAAGAACGAGACTTTGTGATTCAAAGAAAAAGACTTGAAAGAAAATAAACTTGAAACCAGCAACGAGACTTTGTGATTCAAAGAAGAAATTAGAAAGGAAGTGAACTTGGAATTGACATCGTGACTGTGATTCAAAGAAGAAAACTTGAAACACTCGCACATTTTGTGCATTCGCCACTTGAAACTGGCGAATGCACAGAATGTGCGAGCCATAATCCCTACCGACCGAGTAATATCGGCGGGAAAAAAAAGAAGGTTTACAATTTTACTTCGAACTAGCAGTACGTAGCTTTTCAGCTACTTACTGCTAGTTCAAAGTAAAATTGGAAGGATCCTAGAGGAGTAAGATAAGTACAAAGTTATTGATTCTTACCTGACCGACGCGCACGCTCACGTTCAAGGGCTGAAGGTTGTCGTCTAAGGTGACCAACCAACGAGGCTGCATTGCCGTCGCCAGTACGTACAACAAATAGTGAGATTTACCCAGGATTACTGTAACAAAATAAAATAGTTGTTAACCCACAAAAGTATAATATGAAACTCGAGTACAGAACTTATATTATGTAATAATTGGCATTTGAAAATAGTGTACAGTACTCCAAAAGTAATAATGCGCATAGAAATCTTCGGAAATCTTCGTCATTGTTCGGCAACGGTCGTATTACCCGAGCGTCGAAAGACGATATTTATATAGAGTGGTTAAGAGCAATTTCTCTATGCCTAATTTTATATATTATGTGTTTTGTGCTAAAACAGATTTGATTTACCTGTAACGAAATTTGATTCGATAATTCCATGTAAGTAAATAGCGAAAACGCTACAATCATTGTTGGAGTGATTAGTTTTCAAGTGTCTTACCGAAGTTGGTGTAATTATGGAGGAAAAGGTTTAAATAACATAAGGTTTTATTAGAAGGAGAAAAAAACGTTTTCAAATAGAGGTTTACATAAAATATAATCAAAATCTCAGTTCAAATTTGTTTACAGCACTAATCATTCCAGAAAAATAATACAATTATAAAAAAATTAATCAGAATCGAGGAAGACCTCTATTCCCGACATCGCAGATTCATCAGAAGTTTCATTATGCTCTTGTTCATTTACACTTTCCTCACTGCTATCACCTGTGTAAATAATCAGTTTATCGGAATAACTATCGATTCTTGGCTCAAATTTTCTATATTCATCTTCGCATTGAACCGCATGATCAGAAACTTTTTTCCATTCTTCTGGTCCTATTTTATTGATTTTTTCTAATATAGCATCTTTAACTGACGTCACAGTCATTGCAATATTTCTCTTGGCCACGTGTTGCTTTATTTGGGACCAAATATTTTCAATAGGGTTAAAATCGGGATGATATGGTGGCAATCGTATAATTTTATGCCCATGTTCCTCCATTATACGGTCAATGGCAAATTCTGTGTAATTTTCTTTGTATCTTTGTATAATTTTATACAAATCGGGTTTCAGTTTCTTTTTAAATGTTTTTCTAGTACTTAATATGTATTTAATGTAGGTATTTTATTTTTTTAATATTAAAAAAACGTGAAATATGTTATTTATTTTCCTTTTTTCAAAATATACTATTTAAATCTGAATAAGCTAATTAATGTTGAAATTATATTTACCAAGAAGGGTGTGTAATAGCAGCTCTATATATTTCCACAAATAGAGAACACGTGCAGTCACTACCAATATATATAAAGACGACTGACAGACATTTCGCTGACCGGCGACAGCTGCCGAACGCCCGATTTGTTTTCGATTGTGCACACATGATATTGACTCCTATCTCTTTTAAACAAGGTGCAAAATGCAAATGCCTTGTTTAGGGCTCTTACGATTCCATGATTCGAGTGTTTCCGGGAATACGACAATTAGCGAAGATCTGCATGTGCATTATTAATTTGGGAGTACTGTAGAATCATTCTATTCCAAATTTTGACAGATGTTAATAGGAGTTGCATTTGGTAACAAGTGAATATATTTTGACTCTAATCCTTAGAGATAAATTATAAACCGGGCAAGTGCATGTCGGGCCACGCACAATGTAGGGTTCCGTAGCTGCCCAGAACAATAATGCGGTATAAGAAGTGAGTTTTCTGTTGTTTTTCTTTCATATTACTATAGGCCGACCGCTTAACTCGTATATCGCCTGCGCGGTGAGAAGGGAGCGCGGGGTGATGTTAACGGGTGTTAACGGGTGGGTGAGTGGGGTGCGCGGGACAGAGAACTCACGTTCTCTGTCCCGCGCACCCCGCTCACCCACCCGTTAACATCACCCCGCGCTCCCTTCTCACCGCGCAGGCGATATACGAGTTAAGCGGTCGGCCTATAACAACGTTATATAAGCATTTTCCAATGGAATTTGTACGAAAATGTTGTTATTTTTCAGTTGGTCTGCTGTTACTCGTAAACTTGTAAAGTCTACTTAGCTGTTATATTTTTCCTTTTAAATTCATTATATTATAACCTACTACACTGATTTTTTCCACATCTCCATAAACAATCATTTATCTGGCAGGGGGGCGTGGACATTTGACTCGTAACAAAAAATCGCACTTTAAGGCTAAATATTTCACAAACGGATCCCTAAATCGAAAAGTGATATTCACAACCCTAAATATTTTTAAAAGACCTATCCAACAACACTCCACACAAGGGTAGGAGAGAAAAAAAATAACAGCCCCACTTAAGATAGATATTTTTTTTCAAGATTTTATTCAACAATTTTGTCGGCGTCCTAATATGTATATCCATGGCAAGGAGAGATGGCTCTGAGCTAACCCAAGACTGACAGACAGATCACAGATCAAAACTATAAGGGTTCCGTTATGCAATGTTGGCTACGGAACCCTAAAAAGAATATCTAAATGCCACTTACTATTTTTACAATCCAGAAAGGCGGTGAGCACCACAAGTAGTCCAGCTAGTGCGGGCTGATTGATGAGCCGCCTGTCGGCGTGCGTGGGACACAACGTGACTGTGCCCTTGCCCGCGTGGCACAGACCTTGCGCCAAGCGCACCATGAACAAGTGCACGGGGGATTTGCCGTGGTACAGTGCTAGCGCTCGGAGCATTGTCGCCAACCTGTTTTGTCAAACATTGATTTAGATTATAGCTGCTTTGATAACTCAGAAGCTCAATACTTAACAGCTCGTAACTCTTTCACAGAGCATGGTACACTTATAACTTACTAGCTGACCCGCGCAACTTCGTCCGCGTCAATTTTCCCCGTTTTAGCAACATTTTTCATTGCTGCTCCGCTCCTATTAGTCGTAGTGTGATGTTATATAGCCTATAGCCTTCCTTGATAAATGGGCTATCCAACAGTAAAACGTTTTTTCAAATCGGACCAGCAGTTCCTGAGATTACCGCGTCCAAACAAACAAACTCTTCAGCTTTATAATATTAGTATAGATGATACTGATTCCATCAAATGTTAAATCAAGTTAGTGAATGAAGTTGACAAAATATTTCTCTCGGGGAGTTATGTGTGCTAGTATAAATGTAAATGTTACCTGGCGTTGTTAGTTCCAGCTCCGACGAGTCCCATAGCGAAGATGGCGTTGTAAGCGACATCATTGTCGGAGTCGTGGGAGTACTTGTTGAGCACGTCGATGACGGCCAGCTGCGGGTTCGAGATCGAGCACAGCGCGATGGCCAGCGGCACCGCGCGCCGGACTGCCGGCTCGCCGTAACGACCCTACAACAGTACATTTCAACTTTCAAAATCGGTGGGAGTGTATCCGACTGCTACGCAAGAGGTCGTGGGTTCGATCCCTACCCAGGATAAAACTTTGTGTGATGAGCACGATGGTTTATTCTGTGTCTGGGTGTTATTTATCTTTTTTAGTTAGAATAAAATATATAAATATGTTTATCACTTGTTTGCTTTCCAAAGTACAAGGCTCTGCTTAGTTTGGGATCAGATGGCGGTGTGTGAGTTGTCTCAGGATATTATATATACTATTATCTATAATAATTAAAGAAGCTATTTGCTGCATACACACTTTGTTTTTTTTTGTTTGTTTGTTCTTACCTTCCCACTTTATTTTACTTTGTTAGAATCATTCTAAAGAAACAGAAATGCCCTGTGGTTATAACAACATCATGTAATAGATTGTAAGTATTTACTATATATGTATCTCATTTTAAGTGAACTATGTTCTTATGAGAAATAAATGTCTTTAAACCTAAACCTAAAGTTCTACGCAACTCTTTGGCTTATATTATAAGAATAAGAAGATAAGAACGGGACAGTAAATGCAAGGCTGTGGACAATTAGAGACTACGAAGATTATCTTATATGGGAAAGAAGTTGACAAAATATTAACAGTTCAATACCATCCAAAGTGGCGTTTAGCATAGATGAATGGTATAAATCCTCCTCAATTGGAGATTTTTTACGCTATTACTTCTGTTGCATCACCCTTATTTAACATATTTCAACTGACACCTTTAGATATTGTCTTCCTGGTCATCAATTCTGCATTATTCTTTTTTTTTTTTCAAAGAAAAGTTAATTAGCAATGTAGGATTGTAGGTCCCAAATTACTAGCAATCCTGTTAACCCCTCCAGCTAAGCTCAGTGGCTTGTGTTAGGAGTGGCGTCACTTCGGTAGTATAATGGGTAGGATTCGAACACGCAACCTCACGATTGCGAGACCAATGCCTTAGCCATTACGCTACCGCCGCTTAAATATAATTACGCTACGCATGTTTAAGGCGTAATAACTAAATAGATGGTCAGGATGACCCAGGATCGTTAGAAGTGGAAATTTGTGGGAAGGCCTTTGCCCAAAAATGAAGGTTTTTGGAATGAGAAAAAAAGGCGTAAAGTACTGACCAGTTGTCCAAATATCCTGGTGCACATCTCAGCGCCGGTCTCCTCAGCGAGCGCGATGACTGCTACACCGAGCGTGGCGACGGCCTGTACGGACGACAGCTCCTTATTAGCCTCCTTTTCCTTGTCCTTCTCCTTGCTCTTGCCGTCCTTGGATGACTTGCCTATGACAATTGACAGTGCGGTGTTAGAATATTAAATAATAGTAATAGTAATAATAATAAAAAATCTTTATTTACCTAGGAAGCAAAATACTATACTTGTAAAAAGTCGATTTTACATTTTACATGTAATGTCTGTTCACCGGAGAAAAGAATAGGCAAAAAAACTCGAGGCTACTCTTTTTAAATTGCCAATGTTTACAATGTTTCTTTGTTTATAAACTGTATATGCAGGTAAGGTGCTGCCACCGTTATATTATTATATTATATACCAATTAGAGGACTGATGCAAAAACAAGAGAGATCAAAAATATTAAAATATCAACCTCAATGGGCACAACATAGTAGAAGCATCCAATTACAATGTAAAAAATGGCGGGAAACTGAGCAGTCTAATTTTCAGAGAATAGATTGCCATCAACTCAAAAATAAGAAAGATATTTAACATAGTTTGAAAAAAGAATCATAATAATATAAGTTTTTATTATTGAAACTGTGTATTAAAAAAAAAGATGACACTACAGCATTTAAAAAAAAAAACAATATTATCTATATGTACTAATAAAGAGGTGAAGTTTGTGAGGTTGTAGGGGGAAATCTCTGGATGAACTGTACCGATTTTGAAAATTCTTTTACCAATAGAAAGCCACATTATTTGTGAGTGTATAACATCACAATACGACCAATAGGAGAGGAGCACAAATAAAAAAAATTGCAAAAACGGAGAAAAATGACGCAAACGAATTGGCGCGGGTCAGCTAGTGTACTAACAATTTTAAATAACATACCCTTGTTCTTGTCGTCCTTAGAGCTACCGGCGGATGAGGAACTACTGCTGCTTTCTTTAGCATCCTTTTTATCCTGCTTCTTGAACGCTGTGTCTTCGGTCGATGATTGCTCGTTCTGATGTTTGGATTGTAAGATGGATGATTAAATTAAAATGTTGGAAAGGTACAGCAAAAACAATTTATGATGATGAACAAACAATATTTATCAAACTGCATAAAATTTATGATATGACTATTTCCATTTGATTTGTCATTTTTTTTTATTTCAACGAAATTTTTTTTTTTATTGATAGAAGTCATATAGGAAAACATGTGGAGGCGAAAAAAATGTTTTGGTTAACAAGAGGCTTTATGTAAACAATGTTGATAAAAAAAATCTTGAAAATTTACTCATTTCGACGAAATTGGGTACTTAAATCGTGAATTTTAAATATTCAATAAAAAATATCGATCGATCAGAATACCTACACACCCCTATCTGGTCGGACTGTGAATAATTTATACCTTGTATATAGACGTATATACAAATAAATAGTATATAATATGGAACTTATAACAAAAAAACAGTTTTTAATTTTTTTGTCCGTCTGTTTGTTTGTTCCGGCTAATCTCAGTAACGGCTGAACGGATTTTGACAGAACTTTCTTTATCAGATAGCTGATGATGTAAGAAGTAACTTAGGTCACTTATCATCCCACTAACTGTACAGCCAGTAAAAACAAAAAGTTAGAGCATAAATAAAGCGGTGCTCACATCAGTCTCGTAGTGCTTGGAGCAGATGTGCAGCATCTGTTGTACGACGAGCACGTCGCCCGTGCCCGCGTACGCGCACATGGACAGCGTGGTCTGGCACAGCGACTGCTGCGGCTCGGGCAGCACCTCCAGCGCCGCCATGGTCGCCTCGGTGCGCTCCTTGCAGCCTGCAGCGACACTCACATTAATAGCATTCAATTATCGAGTGTTTTGAGTAAAACATGAAATAATGAGGAATTTGACCACGGCACCTATACAAGGTTACCACGGCCGTTGCAATACGGTCGAAACGTCGGTCAATAAACAAGGTATTTTACCTTAAATTATTCACGCGATTAAGACCCGTAATATATATATTTTATACGTGTACAAATCGCGAAAGTTTATCAACAATTACAGCGGGAATTCCCAAAGGGGTCAATATCATAACGAAAACTGATTTTGGGGGTCGTCGAGGTCTAATAATCAACCCCTTATTAACACAAGTTCTTATTTGAAACTTTCTAAATACTGTATAAGTAAGTTGTATTACGTATTGGTACACGTAACATAACTTATACTTGATATGAGAATGACTATTTTTTTAGTAAGGAGTAGTACTCTTAAAAAAACTCAACAAGTTGAAAAAAATTTTTTCATGGGCCACAATAGTTGCCCAAAATAGTTTGGGAATTCCTGGCATTAAGTTATACATGAATAAACATTTAAGGTTACATTCTAACTAAAACCTCATAATACAAATAATAATAATATCTTGGAACAACTCACACAACGCTATCTGATCCCAAACTAAGCAGAGCATGTACTATGGAAACCAGACAACGATAAACATACTATATATTTATAAATACATACATATTATAGACAAATACCCCAGACACAGAATAAACCATCGTGCTCATCACACAAAGTTTTATCCTGGGCGGGGATCGAACCCACGATCTATTGCGTAGCAGTCGGATACACTCCCACCGCGCCACAGAGGCAGTCAAATATAGGTAAAGTGCATATTTCGGTTATGATATAAAAGGAATGGGCAAGATCTTACCTAGGAAGCAAAGTCCAAGACCCAAATGCAGGAACCTAGCGTAAGTAGAAGAATGCAAATCCTTGTTGTCGTCAATTAAACGTTGAATGATGGCGCAGGTAACCTGTTAACAAATATTCATTGAAATATTAAATAATATAAAAGGTTGGAACGAAAATCTAATGCAGCAGTTAAAGTATACAATAAAAAGGTACTTAAAACTGACAGAATTTGCTGAAAAATAAAGTTGGAAAAGTCGACTCTTCAATAGATGGTAGGTACGGTAGGTATTAGGTAAAGGAGACATGTTAAATACGAGTGACCGGATTTTATTACATTGGTGTGCATTGATTTTTTTTATCTATACTAATATAATAAAGCTGAAGAGTTTGTTTGTTTGAACGCGATAATCTCAGGAACTACTGATCAGAATTCTTTCACTGTTGGATAGCCCATTTATCGAGGAAGGCTATAGGCTATATAACATCACGCTACGATCAATAGGAGCGGAGCAGCACTGAGAAATGTTGCAAAAACGGGCAAAATTTACGCATACTAAGTTGCGCGGGACAGCTAGTATATTATATTACTTTTTAATTGTATTATAATATACAATTGAAAAGACAGCTAGTATATTTGTTCCTACCTATACCAATGATGTAATTTGCATGCCATTATTGACAAGTGTGCTGATTCAATAATATGTATTTTAAAGATCTGTAATATGTACCACATTTATGCAAATGAATAAACAAATAAAGTTCAAGTAATTCCCTTATAAGTGAGGTACCTATGAAAATACTTGTAGTGCATAGAATGGGTTAGGTCTTTATGATATTTTGGGAAAGGTGGAATCGATTCTTTACTAAAATAAACAACTTATTAGAGTAGACTTCAGTAGCCTCAACTTGACTAGAATCTACTCTCATCAGATGACTATTTGAATTTCGGAAGTTTGAATAGGTGCTTTTCATGTTTGTTACATATGCTCCCCCGGTCGTGTAAGCAACTCACACTTGACAAAAAATAAAAATAAAAGACAAATATATTTATAAACTAAGACATAAATTTATCTTATGCAATGAAATTATAAATAAAAATGAGATAGGCATATAACTAATAATATTTGTTGAGAGACTTAGTATGCTGAACTAATACAAATGATTATTTAAAAAATCTTGTATATTGTAATAGCATCTATCAATTAACAATTTTATTAATCTACTTTTAAAAATATTTAGTTGAGCCTCTTTCCTATTTTGTGGTAATTTATTGCATACGGGATAACGGCCTATGAAAGCGCACCATCGATATGCAGCATGCATGGGGATTCAGGTTATGAATGTTCTTAGACGCAAATTGACGCTGCGCGGGAGCATAATGGCTTTGCGTTTAACTGATTTGGAAGTGCTTAAACTGGTGGGTAGTAACCATCCCGCATGCGGGCCCCATTAACTAGCGAAAACAGTTACCGCTTGCGATCCCTATACAATGCTTTAGCTGAAATGTCCCGAACCCCGATTGCGGGAACTAACGACCAATGAAAATGAGCTTTAAAGTTAGGTGTACTCACATCCCCGTTGCAAGAGCCCACAGCGATGAGTCCGCACGACACGGCGGCCAGCGCACAGATCTCGGGGGGAGCGGCCGCGTCGCTGAGCACGGGCAGCAGGTGCGACAGCACGTCCTCGCGCTGAGTGCCCGCGTAAGCGATACCCAGACCTATATACATATTATTCATCATGTATATGTCTAAGTACTTTATTTACTTAGGTTACAGAATGCAACGGTTATGAACGTCAGACAAAATTTGGAATAGACTGATTCTACATTTAATGCCAAGTTCGCAAGATTAAAGCCGTGAGAAAAGAGCTTGGCAATAAAACTTATGGCAACCTTTTTTTAATAATAATAATATTATCTTAGGACAACTCCCACCACGTCATCTGATCCCAAACTAAGGAGAGCTTTTACAATGGCAACCAGACAACTGATAAACACACTTATATATTTCTAAATACATACATATTTTAGATAAATAACAATCAGATACAGAATAAACCATTGTGTCATCACATAAAGTTTTATCCTGGGTAGGGATCGAACCCACGACCTCCGGCTTAGCAGTCAGGGTCAATAACCACTAGACCAACAGGCCAGTCAAGTTAAATACTAATTATTATATAATATATTTAAATATATACAGTTATGACAGTAAAGTGCTGCAACCATTACACCATGAAACTCACGCAAGCATTAACTATAGTATGTAAAGTGAAATGTCAGTATGCCCAAACAAAACATATAGAATAAAAGATATACACAATAATAGAACATAGGAAATTATTAAATATTGTTTGTCCAATTAAAAAGCCCCTTTAGACCAAGTGTTAAATACAGGATCAATGTAACTTGGACGGATTGAAGTTAGGATCGTAAAGATACGACCCTAAAATTACTTACGAAAACCATTAATTATGCTAAATCGATTAAAAATACTAACAAAATTTTAATTCAACGATATAAAAATACTATTTATATGAGTTCATAAAAGTTTAAATTTAGAACAGTTACAGTAAATACTAAATAAAGTTTAAACAACGATTTCTTTACGAAAATGATACCAAAAAAACTGAGTTAGTAATACTAATTATGACAATGTAATGCGTAATCGCATCTCTAATTGTCTTGGTTTAGTTAGCGCCCGCGCGTCCCGCTTCCAGTTACCATTTACATAAAAAAAAAATGCATTTGCGCAACCACTTGTCGTCAACTTCAATCCAACCGAGTTACGTTGATCCAACTGTGGTATGTAAAGAGAGATTGCACAGTATTTTTTTTTTGTGATATGATTAAAAGAGTTCATTGTATTTATGAATTATTTTGGCGTGATTGTGAATCCTAAAATACTGATTTATATATAACTATTTATTATACGGGAAATAGGGCGCATTTTCGACCAGGTTGCACCGGCCGTGGTCACAAGCGGATTGATTTATATATACTAAGATTGTCATTTCTTCAATTAAATTCGCTTAAATTTAGAAAATAAACAATCATAGCAAACACAGATTTACTTTGTAAGAAATATCAAAAAGAATTTCGTAATTGGATTTGAGTATACTTTGGTTTTTTTCAAATCATCAAAATATTAGTTTGTTTATACCAACCTAAAACACTGCCAATCCTAAGATTAGAACTAGAATGGAGCACATAATCCGACAGCAAAGCCAATGCTGGGTCGCACTCGTTCCTAACACCGCAGTTGACTAGACCGAGGGCAAGTAGCGCTCCTGCCTTGATGTGTTCATCCGTCGTGTATAAGTACTTGTCTATGGGAGTCAAACCGCCGTCCACGTCCCATAAGTGGATCATACCTAATGATGCAGCTGCTGATAACATACCTAGAAAGAGAGAGTTTTTCATGTATTTTTCTTAATGGCTATTTTGACGTGATAACGTCTTATAAATCGATGACTGGGTGCAGGGGGTAATCTGTGGTGCACGCACAAAAAAGTGTCACGGTCCGTCACGTTCCGTCCGCTGATAGGCAAAAGTATTGTGGCCGTCGGGCGCATGATGTTTTGGCGATTGCACCGACATCCGATACAATTGGAAATAAAAAAATGTTTTCTTATGACGTTATCACGTAAAATTATCGTCCGTAAACCGACTTTACAGACAACCATTTTTTTAACCTCGATAACCTAGATAAGGTGTTAGGAGTTTGGCATGTGTTTGTACCACCCAAACTTGAAGATTTTAATACATACTCCATTCTCATTACTTAAAATAAATTAAAAAAGTCTTTATTTTGACTTGTCTCTATTTCCAGAAGAACAGGGAGTTCATAGTTAGATACTAATATAATATTAGTAGTTCAGGGAGCTAGTAGTTAAATACTAATAATATGTATATACATATTAGTTTTAAATTATGTTCCAGGTTTGTGTCAGCCCTACTTTGTATGATGAAAATCCATTTAGATCATTTTTTTTTTTACTGGAGTCAGGGTTTTAATGTACCAGAAGAACAAGGAGTTCATATGAGCTAATAGTTAAATACTAATATCTTTTTTAATCTTAATTTTAATAGTTATAATCTTAGTTTTAAATTATGTCCCTGGTTTGTGTGTCAGCCCTACTTCGTATGATGATAATCCATTTAGATCATCTGTTTACGGGAATCAGGGTTTTAATTTGTTCACAAAAGTGTGGTAGTGTATTGTTTATAGAATTTTCTCACCATGATCTTTGTTTTTATACATCCATTTGTTTCCATCCTCGGTAGTAACAAGTTTATCACGTCCAAATCCAGCATTGACGAAGGCATTTACGAAGGTAGCTGAAAGGTTTTGTCTAGCAGAGTCCACTGGGTGCTCTGTCAATAGAGATGGGCGTAATGCTGAGCCCGCAGATTCCAACCATGTTTTGTAAACTTCTTCTGGTGTTTTCGGCTCCATGATGTCAAGCTATTGGCAATTATAGTGTTTTTTCAATTATTTAATAATAATATTGTTACATAAACCCAGTTAGAAGCCAATTTGATGTACTACTAATCTTACCTCTCTAGCTAAACTAAGGAAGTGATCATTGATGTGAGCATTAAGAAGAATTGTACGCAGATCTTCATCGTCTACTTCCAGAGGTATGTATTGACGAGCAAGCATGTAGCACAGCTGTTTCTTGATCAATCTAAAAATATGAGCAGTAAGTAAAAAAAAAAAAAAATATACTTATTATTATATATTATTATAAGTATAAAATATGTTACAACAAAAATAAAACCCCCAGCAACTAGAAATATGTATACTTACGGATCAGTGCAGGCATTGAAAACTTCTTCACATTTTGCCTTGTCATGCAATTGCATGGCTACCAACAAGCCTCGGGGATATTCTCCAAAGCGTATGTATGTGTCTAAAACTCCTTGAAGGATCTGAGTAGACTCGGGCTCAACAACATAACTGGCACAGCTGTAATAAAACATATTTTTTTTTTATTAATATACACTGTGACATTAATACAGTCCTGAGTTTAAAACCGGTTAACACAGAGGTAAACTTGAACATATTTTCTAAATTTTTTAACTCAGTCACACTAATTTTCTGGTCAGCTCGTGACCACAGTTGGTGCTTAGTTGATATGTCAAATAGATGTCTAGTATTATCATGTTTAAATTCAGATAGTACATGGTATATTTACGCAAAATTTAAAAATGACAGTTTTAAAATACATCTATACTTCACTACATAGTATAAAACAAAGTGAATAAAAGCATTGCAAAAACGGGGAAAATTACATAGATGAAGTAGCGCGGATCACCAAGTAATACATAAAGATAAACGATCACCAAGTAATACATAAAGATAAACAAGATTAAAGTGAAAAAAAGTCTTACCCAATCAAGTATAGGCACACTCTTGGATAGTTGCTCTGATCCATATGCTGAGTGAGGAGATCTAGGCGATCTATCTCCATCAACAGGTCACAAGCCTGAATCTCAGCAGAGTGCTTCATGTCAAATGTGATCACATCTCGGACCAGAGGCAAAAGGGAATCCATGTTCTCTATGTTCCATTCTTCAGCTATTTCTCCCTCCAATTGTCTATTAACAATAAAAACAATTACACCATACACAATAACATATTAATAACTACCTGGGCCTGCAACTTTGAGCCTTGTGAAAATGTAATTCCAAATTATAATATTAGTATAGATAATTAAGAGGTACAAAAAGTTATGACATTATAGACTTTAGCTAGCCCATTTTTAACTGGTAAGTTAACAAAAAAACAAGTTGGCTACTTAAATTGGTAAAACGGACATTCTATGCATAGATCTTTTTTAAGATTGTCAATTTTCAATTGATGGGCATTTTACTTGCTAAGTGGTGAAAAATATTAATATTGTATGAAGTATATATAAAATAGAACATTAAACACACCTGACATATTCATGTCCCCAATCTCCTACATTTGACATGGTTCCTAAGAGGCAGTATTTTAAACATTCTCTTTTTTCTGCAGCTTCCTGAAAAATGAAAACTAAATTAGTGAAATTATCAATATCTATCTACATAAATACCAATCTTGTTCTTTTTTTTTATTTATTTTTTAGTTTTCTAATATTTGAGAGAAGGGTTCTTTCATAAAAAAAAAATAACAGGGCAGTAAGAAGTTTGCTGGGACAGCTAGCTGTAAATAAGTTTTCTTTCATCTGTACTTTTTCACTCTTTATTTAAAAACATGTTAACATGTGACTTACAAAGTTGTTATTATTTTAAAACTGTGTTAAAATGGTGAACAACCTGATTAAATCTAAATATATAAATTCTTATGTCACGCTGTTTGTGGTTGACTCGCCAGCAATGGCGCAACTTTTTGTAATTAATTTAAATTTGGTAGTGATTATATAGGTTGTAATGTAGTTCTTTTATCGCAATTTTAGTACTTTTTTATGAATTGTAAAAATGGGGAAAATTGACCCAAATGGGGTTGTGAGGGTCAGCTAGTTGTCTATTAATAAATATGCTACATGAAAATCTGTCCATCTATATGGACACCATGGACACACAGATCCCTCTGTTTGCATTGGAAGTAAAAAATAAGGAAAACACAGCAACACAAGCTATAGTTCAAATTAAAATTGCAACATTAAAATTAGAGTAAAATACTATAAAAGAGGTAATACTTACTGCAGAGCCACTGACGCCCATAGCCAGAACCGAAACAACATCAGCACAGAACTGCTTTGTTTGAGAATCTGTTATTTTTTCATACACCTGCTTTAGAGCAGGATAATGTTCCCTCAAGAACTTCAACGGTTTGGGCACCGACGTCATTGATGTTGTAGACGTTCTTATTAGCTTACTCAGCATTTGTAAAGCAGGCAAATATAAATCTACATCGTTGCCCTGTTCGTAAAACACCGAAATAGGTTAGAACTGTTTCAAATTATTTATATTTCCTAAACAGAAGTATACATACCAGCAACTTATCAACCAACATATTAAGTTCCTCTTGCAAACGTTTGTCTTCTTCAGACTGAAAGATAAAAATAAAAACAGTGAGATATATTCATTTATTGGCTTTTTACAATGCATAAATGTGAAGTAAAGAAAATATACGCACTAAATCATCATTAGGAGCTGCTGCCGGTTCCACTTTCTCCTTTTTCGGCTCCTCGGTCTTATTCTTTGCAGTCATTTTGATTCACTTTAGATTCTAAAACTTCTAAATTCTACAATACAATACTCAGTGATTCTCAGTTTTCAGTGATTTTACAAATTTTGACAAGTCACCACAGCATCGGGATACATGCACAAAAAACTTGAAATTCTACCCATAGAATATACACATTCACACACAAAGAATTCTACCAATTTCTCACAGATTTGTATTGCTACCAATTTAGCACCATTCATAAAATACGTAAGACGATTTAGGAGGGCAAGGTGGTCGACCATGTCTTATTTTTCTTACAAGTAAATTAAAATTAATAAAAAGAAAATTACAAAAATACTCAAAGTTTTGATCATAGTTTGATAAAACGCGCATCCACGCGAGTACGGGGTCTTGGTGTGCGTTACCCCAGCAGAATGATCTCTCTTTCAAGATATGAATGATACAGATTTTCAGTGCAACATGGCATTGAAATGTGCGCAACTTTTTAAATTTTTGCAACCAGGGGTTTTTGAGTTATTCAATAAAAATAGATTCTCCTAGACTAACGTTACTCCAGCAGATTTTTTTTTCGCAATCGATCTATCTCGATATAAAATGGTTAGAACAATAGCTTTTAATTTGTGGGAAATGTGCATGCAAAAGCTAAATTTCTGCATCGTATGGTTTTAATGTTAATTGAGTTTTGATGGGGGGGTATGATCGATATTTATCGATGATGATATTTGGCTGGAAAACAGATATTTTTACATCGATGTTTTGACTTCGATATCATCGACACATTTATGTTAAAAGAATAAAATATCAAAATTAATATTCAAAAATGTAAGTTTCAACAATCAAGTTTGATAGTCTTAGATGACTAATAAGTTCAACTATTGTCCACTAGATGACACAGAACAACGTAGCCGGTAGTAGTAATGCGCTTATTACACTACACTGAATCAGGGACCCTAAATCCTTAAAAAGAGCGGTGTAATAAGAGTTAGGGCCCTAATTCTCTAACAAATATTCAAGGCCACCTCGATTTAGGGCCCTGATTCAGGGTAGTGTAATAGCCGTTTAAGCCGTTCTTTGCATTACTCAAGGAATTTAAAAAATACTGTCAACTTCAGAATTGAAGGTGACGGTAAGCAGCGTTGAACTGAAGTTCAAACGCTCGCGCAGTGCTGCAAAACACTACAAAAGTTCATGTACAAAAGTTCCACAAAACTGCTTTCTTGTACAAAACTGCTTTGAAAGAATATTAATTTCATTCAGTGCGTAGATATGCGAGTACTTGGATGTTATACAATGAATGAAAATCCGATATAGTAAAATATAAACAAAAGGAACATTAATGCCTAGTTTACACGTGTGGCGTCCTACATGCCAAGCCGCCGATAGCGCCCGACATCGCGACGCCGACACCGTAGCGCGCGTGCTGAAAAAGACGACATCCCAACGCAATAACTATATAAGCACTAAGCCGCGCTTTTTTTTTTTTTTTTTTTTTTTTTATGTGAGGTGTTAAGTGTAAGCTGTTAAGCTATTTACACCCTTGCGCGGGCTTGCGGCGAGCGTGTGCTCCTAACCTAAGTGTACCTACGTAGCCAAACTTTCGTTAGCGAAACTAACGAAAATTTGACTACGGTGATATGAGTGAGTGTGTGTGTGCTGCATGTACGTAGGGCGTCCCCTACTATGGGAACTCGAACCCTAGTCGTGGGCTATGCTAGGTGTTACGGGCCGGCCCGGTTGAGTAGTGACGCGGTGACGATACAGACGACCCCTACGACGAGGTCGGTATCGCGGTGAGTTACCGGTGCGGGGTGAGTCGTGTCTCGCGGTGTAAGCGGCTTCCTGCGCCTTGGTGATTTCGTCGTCATCCTCGTCGAGAACGTGTCTCGGACGGCGAATGCGCGAAATGCAAGACGGTGTGTAGGAAGATGATGCCACTATGAGTGGGTTCCTGTGTGCGGTGGCGGAGTCAAAGAAATTTTGAGAACAGCGCTTCATGAATTGCCTAATGGTAGGCAGACCGAGGTCTATGTGAAGGTTCTCTGTCCTAACATACCAGGGAGCTCCTGTCGCTTTACGCATAAAGCGATTTTGGAGAATCTGAAATTTGCGAATCCTACAGGGGGGAACGTGAGCGAATACTGGAGATGCATACGTCATGATGGGGCGTATGCAAGCCGTATAAAGGCGGACCTTATTCCTAAGTGAGAGCTTTGAACGTTTGTTCACGAGAGAGTGAAGTCGACTTTGTGCCATAGCGGCCCTAGCGCGCACGGTCTTAATGTGCGGTATGAACGAGAGAGTATCATCAAGAATAACTCCTAAGTATTTGGCTTGCTTCTCCCAAGGGATCGGCTTACCGAACATACGAATGGTCGGAGGCGGGGGCGGGGGGTGGGGGGTACGTCGGTGGTAAAGCACTGCTTGGCTTTTGTCTGGATTCACCTCGATCCTCCATTTCCGGAACCATGCACCGAGTGCATCAGCTGCGGATTGGAGATTCTTGGCTATCAAATCCAGACAGTGGCTCGAGCAGTAGATTGCAGTGTCGTCTGCGAAGAGTGCTAATTGAGCTTGCCGATGCTTAGGTATATCGCTTGTGAAGAGCGAGAACAAGATCGGAGATAATACCGAGCCCTGTGGGACTCCGGCATGAACGGGGTGGGGGGAAGATAGAGAACCCTCCACTCTGTAGCGGAAATGGCGATTCGACAAGTAGTCTCGTATGATGAGCACGAGCCTGTGTGGCACTTCCATCTGCCACAGCTTATATAATAAGCCGTTGTGCCAGGCTTTGTCGAATGCCTTCGCCACGTCAAAGTAGAGGACGCCGGTTTTTCTACCGAGCATGAATTTCGAACTTATGTGCTCAACCAGTCGGTGGACTTGCTGAACACAGGAATGATGATTCCTAAAGCCAAATTGCTCATGGGGAATGAGCAGGTTAGCATCGGCGTATGCTAGGAGACGACTGAGAATGAGTCGTTCGTAGATCTTACCCAAGCCGTTGAGAAGGCTGATGGGTCGATAACTGCTGGGTTCGGTCTTGGGCTTGCCCGGTTTAGGGATGCCGTGCCACACGTTTATATATGGCGCCGAGAATGCACCGCAGTCGTCGTGATTGGTCGGTCGCGATGCACTGACTTGCTACATGCAATACAACTTGCGAACCTTATTTTGTAAATATAACGTGCCACTTTTATTTAATATACCTCTTTCACCTTTTACTTATACATCACACGTGAGTTTTATTTTGCAACCTCAAGACTGAACACCCTATCAGTAAATTGGTGACCCCGACGTGATCAAGGAGCAACTCCAAGATGTCTACAGAGGAAACCAGCCCACAAGAAGTAGAAGACGTGAAAGAACAGGTAACGACCGTTACGTGTGACGTCGCCACAATCTCGCTGCCTGCGCGTCTGCCGCCATTTTGGCGCCAAAACCCACGCCTATGGTTCGCGCAGTTTGAAGCCGCCGTTGCGGCTAGCAGAATTGGAGAAGATCAGAAGTTCAATCTCGTCGTCCCGTTGCTCGGCTGCAACGACCTGGAGCAGATCGCCGACATCGTGCTGAGCCCGCCCGCGAGCAACAAATACGCTACACTGAAAAATAGGCTGATTTCCACGTTTCAAGAGTCCGACCATCGCCAGTTGCAGAAGCTGCTCAGCGGCTTAGAACTCGGCGACATGAAGCCTAGCCAGTTACTGCGCAAGATGACTGATTTAGGCGGGAAATTGCTGACCCAAGAGGCGTTAAAGGTAATGTGGCTCAATCAATTACCTACGCAAGTGCGCGCCGTGCTCGCCGTGAACACCGAATCGTCGCTCGAAGGCCTAGCTGCGATGGCTGACAAAATGGTGGAACACTTCGAACCTGCGACGGTTGCCGCGGTCGCCGTGCGTCCCACGTGTCCGTCGCCATCAACATCGTTAAACTCCGCGCATACGCTCGAAAGAAAACACGTACCAAACGAAAACCTGCAGTTTGACCTACTATCTAAACAGATCGAGAAATTATCGCTAGAAATCGCCGAACTTCGCACGAGACAACAAAATTCGACGCATCATTCCCGTTACCGCCAAAATCGATCGCGGTCGAACTCGCGAGTACGTGCCTACACGAACCGTAAGCCCGGAGATCCAGATTGGGTATGTTATTATCATTTTCAATTTGGTGACGAAGCCCGAAAATGTGAACCGCCGTGTGCTAAACAGAAGCAGAAGTCGGAAAACTAGAACGTTCATCCACGTTGGCGGGCGTCGATGTTAACAAACCAAGTTACCGCCTATGTGTCGTCGATGTTAACAGCAGAGAGAAGTTTCTCGTCGATACCGGAGCCGACATATCTGTGTTAGCCGCTAGAAATAAGAAACCCACGAAGCCGACAGAAAATACCTACAGATTGTTCGCCGCAAACGGAACGGAGATACGTACCTACGGAGAACGTACACTCGAGCTCAACCTGGGTTTACGTAGAGCCTACAAGTGGACGTTCACGGTCGCTGAGGTGAAAACATCAATTCTAGGCGCAGATTTTCTAGCGAGGCACGAATTGCTAGTCGATTTACATCACCGCAAACTCATCGACCGCATCACCGACCTCAGTGTAAACACCATCACAGTGCAAAGTACCGAAGCCGTTTACGTCATCAACCGCAACCACGCCTATCACGACCTGCTGAAACAATACCCAGACGTTCTGCGATCCATGTCACTCAAAGTACCGACGAAACACGAAGTAACACATCGCATCGAGACAACAGGACAACCGATCTACTCGAGGCCACGCCCCCTGCCACCAGATAAGTACAAAGCAGCGAAGTTAGAGTTCGAGAAGATGATGGAGATGGGTATCTGCAAGCCGTCGAATAGTCCATGGGCTAGTCCGCTACACGTCGTTAAGAAGAAGGACGGTTCACTTCGCGTATGCGGCGACTATCGCCGTCTCAACGCCGTGACAACCCCCGATCGGTACCCCATTCCGCGAATTCAAGATTTCACGTACCAACTGCACGGAAAGAAAATATTTTCAAAAATCGATTTAAAAATGGCGTACTTTTGGATACCAATGGAGAATGAAGATGCTGCGAAGACGGCCATAATAACCCCATTTGGCCTCTTTCAGTTTAACTGCATGACATTCGGTCTTCGTAACTCAGGTCAGACATTTCAACGTTTTATGCATGAAGTACTGCGAGGACTCGACGACAATGTATTCTGTTTCGTCGACGACGTGTTGGTCCACTCGAAAACAGAAGAGGAACACGAGCGTCACTTACATCAGGTACTCGAACGACTGAACAACTACGGTGTCTCACTTAACGTCGACAAGTGTGAGTTCGGCAAGGACAAGATACAATTCCTCGGCTACGAAGTTTCATCGGCCGGTATCAAACCCACTGAAGATCGCATACAAGCCATACTCAAGTTTCCAAAACCAAGCACAGTTCAAGAATTAAGAAGATTCCTAGGTATGATAAACTTCTACCGTAGCTGCCTACCCCACCAAGCCGAACATCAACATCTGTTAAACAAATACCTACACAATAGTAAGAAAAACGATAAATCACCAATATTATGGACACCCGAAGCCGAACAAGCCTTTGAGCAATGCCGACAAAGCATACTCGAGGCCACCGTCTTATCGCATCCCATACCTAACGCTCCACTATGTCTTCTCACCGACGCATCTGACAGCAGTATTGGTGCCGTTCTACAACAGAAGATCGACAATACGTGGAAACCACTCGCTTTCTACTCCAAAACGATGAGCGAGACGCAACGTAAGTACAGTGTATACGATCGCGAATTATTAGCAATGTATACAGCTGTTAAGAGCTTACGCCGACTCGTAGAGGGCAATGACCTCACAATATGTACCGACCACAAGCCACTGACGTACGCGCTAACAAGAACGCCGAGTAGCAGCGACACACCAAGACGAGAGCGACAACTACACTTCATCAGTCAATTTTGCACTAACATCAAATACATTCACGGTGATAAGAACGAAGCAGCTGACGCGTTGTCACGTATCGCTGAAGTCGAAGTACTCAACGCAACCGTCGACTATAATAGACTCGCGGAGGTACAAGAGGACTCCGAACTACGCGAATCTATGAAAAATCCGAATCTCAAGTTTACGCGCGTCAACCTACCGGGAGTTCAACGACCGATATGGTGCGAAACATCAACAGCGAACGCTCGTCCATACCTACCACCGCCGTATCGCGTCCCAGCTTTCAAAGCGCAGCACGAACTTAGTCACCCGGGAGTACGACTATCGCGAAGAATTATGACTACAAAGTTCTTCTGGCCGTCGATCAACAAGGACGTAGGTACTTGGGCGAAATCATGTATCAGCTGTCAACGCGCTAAAGTTCAACGACACGTCGTGAGTCCACTCGGCGAGTTTCAACGGTCGTCGCGTTTCGAACATGTGCACGTCGATATAGTCGGGCCCTTACCTCCATCGGAAGATTATAGATACCTCGTGACGATGATAGATCGCTGTACCAAATGGCCTGAAGCAATTCCCACACGTGACGTCACAGCTGAGACCGTCGCGAAGGCTGTGTACGACGGGTGGATAGCACGATTCGGCTGTCCTCTGCAGATTACTACGGACCAAGGGAGACAATTCGAGTCGTCACTGTTTACCTCACTCATGAAGAAACTCGGCGTAACTCGAATACGGACTACGGCTTTTCATCCCCAAGCGAACGGACAAATCGAGCGATGGCATCGTTCCCTCAAAGCGGCACTGATGGCGAGAACGAACGACGGGAGGTGGGTCAACGAACTTCCTACGGTACTACTAGGGCTTAGAAATGCACTACGTGACGACTCATCTGTCAGCCCGGCATTAATGACATACGGCTCGACTCTTCGCATTCCGTCTGATTTCTTCGTACCTACAACGTCGAACATTGAAGACGCGGATTTCGTCCGTCAGCTGACCGAAACGATGACGTCACTAACACCTTCTCCGAGAGCTCGAGCATCAACGATGAACACTTTCGTCTACAAGGATCTCGCAACCTGCTCACATGTGTTTGTGCGCAACGATACCGTACGCAAACCTCTCACACCTCCATATGATGGCCCGTACGAAGTTTTACAGCGCAGCCCAGACGGGAAACACTTTACACTGCGGTTACCGCTTCGCACCGCTGTTATTTCTGTCGACAGATTAAAGCCGGCCTACATCTGCAACACAGCACCGAGCGGCGCAGCGCTACCGATCCACGCACCGAGCGACACAGCTTCACCCACTAGATCATCGAGCACAGCATCATGCGGCGCAGTGCCACGGATCCACGCATCGAGCGACACTGCATCTTCGATCATGACCCCTAGCGACAACGCAACGTCATCGTCTTCACCGAGCAGCGCCTACGTCACAAGATCCGGCCGCACGGTGAAACACAACGTACGCTTCGCTTGAGGGGGAGTGATGTGGCGTCCTACATGCCAAGCCGCCGATAGCGCCCGACATCGCGACGCCGACACCGTAGCGCGCGTGCTGAAAAAGACGACATCCCAACGCAATAACTATTTATGCACTAAGCCGCGCGCTGTGCCACACGTTTATATATGGCGCCGAGAATGCACCGCAGTCGTCGTGATTGGTCGGTCGCGATGCACTGACTTGCTACATGCAATACAACTTGCGAACCTTATTTTGTAAATATAACGTGCCACTTTTATTTAATATACCTCTTTCACCTTTTACTTATACATCACACGTGAGTTTTATTTTGCAACCTCAAGACTGAACACCCTATCAGTAAACACGTATTAAGTGGTTAAGTCGTCAACTAAATTTTAACTAAATTTTAAGTGACTTTCTGTTAAGTAGCTGTTTACACGTGTGAAGCTTTTCCGTTTAGTTCATAAAATCGTAATGGACGACCAAGAGGGTGTTGAAGTTCTAATCTACACTCTACACTAATATTAGAAAGAGGAAAGATTTGTGTAATCTACACTAATATTAGAAAGAGGAAAGATTTGTATTTTTGTATGTATCGAATAAACTTAAAAACAAGTGGACCGATTTTGAAAATTCTTTGACCATTACAAAGCTACATTATCAGGGGAGCTATACATTATTGTTAAAGAAAGTAGAGATCCCTACGAAAACGACATTAATGTAACTCAAGGTATAAAAACTACAATTTGACACCCGTGTGAAGCCGAGGCATGTTTCGCACGGGTAAATAAGTTATTAATAAAGTAAAATATGAAATTGCCATAATCATCTAGTACCTAAATGACCTAAGTTTTATTAAACGACGTTTTCTTAAAATGAAACCTAGCTAGAAACCCCCTGAGTACTGAATTTCATGAAAATCGCTGGTGACGTTTCCGAGATTCAGATTATATACACAAGAATTTCTTGTTTATAGGTATAAGATTTGCCACCTTGCCATTATATCTATTATGTTTTTCAAAATCTTTCGAAAACAATCAAAATAATTAAACATAGGCAAAAGCTTCGAACTAAATTATTTGTTCCTGTCCAAACAAGAACTACCTAAATGTCAATATTTCCCGCTCATCGCCCCCGCGCGCGGTGCGGGAGGGTGGGTTACTTAACCAAAAATAGAATCAATTCTATTCCACTTGCTCACTTAACCACTAAATCGTAACTTAACACTTATGACTTAAGAGGTATTAAGTGGCTGTTTACACGCTGCAATTTTGTTAAAATTTAGTTAATTACTTAACCACTTAATACGTGTAAACTAGGCATAACTTCAATCCGGTCAAGTTACGTTGATCGTACTGTATATGTATAGTCAGCATTTTTGTGATGGGCAACTACGGAACCCTACCTTGAGCGTGGCCGGTTTTTTTAAAGAAGCTAAACACCTAAATGTCGACTTTATTTCATCGTGTAGATGATATTTATGATTGATTGAATAACATTTAAATTATTAACAAGTTATTGGGTACCCTACCCACCGACTTCTACATAATCATAGTCACCAAACAACAATTTAGTTACTAGTACCTACATAAATTAATAATTTACCCAAAGAAAGACAATTAATATCACATACCTAGTCGTTATTTGTATGCATATTTTTTCATTCCAAGTAGGTACCTACACAACGTAATACGATCATGTGAAATTTAAAACTAACTTGAGATTTATGTGTAAGATTACAGTTGAAACAATCTTCAATGTATGCAGACTTGAGTTATATTTCCATATATTGACGAGGGAGGCAACATCAACATACATAATTCACGGAATTATTTCCATTTTAATGCGATTTTTCTGAGAAACACAGTTGGAAACGGTTCAAACTATCAAAGATATTGATATCATTTTAGTTTAGACCAAGCTGTGGTTCGAAAAAGTTGTACCGAAGTGATCTGAAGACACCTAAATAAAATATCTATAGGTACCGCGTGAAACTACAGTATTCCAACGAGATAAGAGCAAGCGTCTAATTACGTCTAAGTAACTTTGTTTGTTTAGTTATAAAGGTATGTTGTTTTTTTAATAAAACATTATTAAAATAAGTACGTTTACAGAAGTTGTGATCTGTGTGTGATAAATAATAATTATACTTACCTACTATATTATTTCAGATATGATGTATCAAGTTTTACGTAAGCCATCATTCAAAAGAATACTTTTTAATAAATATGCATCGAATGTCGCAGAAAATTTTCCACCTTTAACTATAAAGGACATTCCGAGAAGAAAATCATTTCCTTTCATTGGAACTAAGTTGGAATTTATGGCAGCAGGAGGCGGTACTAAGTGAGCACTATTATCTATTAAATGTATCTAAATAAAATTGAAGTGTCCAAATCTACTTATTACTCTCTTTGTCCGTTTATACTTTAAAACTATTCAGAATTTAGCATCGTTGAATTTTAAGTAGACGAAGTCATGAGGCGCAACCAGTACCTACATAATAAAAATCTTTTGTAAGGAAACGGTGGCAAAAGAAGTTGATTAAAGGAATTAAGTTGCGTCTGTCCATCGGCATTCGTTCCACATTGGACGCAATAGACGTAGGATCGTAACTTAATTTAAAACCGTGCTGCTAGATATATTAATAATATGTTCGTAAACTTTTACGATTTGTACACATTATAGGATTTTATAAGCTACGGGTCTTATTCCGGTAAATATTTTATTTTAAGGCTAAATACCTTTGTTTATTGCCCGACGTTTCGACTATTGACTATTGTATTGCAACGGCCGTGGTCACGGGTATTTAGTCTACCAAATATTTACGCGATTAAGACCCGTAGCTTATAAAATTGTATAATATATTAATAATATTATATTTTATCCCTGTTACAGGCTCCACGAATACATCGATCTTCGTCATAAGCAATTGGGACCCGTATTCCGTGAAAAGTTAGGTGGTAATACTGATCTAATTTTTGTAAGTGATCCTGTTCTCATAAGGACCCTTTTTCTTAATTTAGAGGGAAAATTTCCTGCACACATTTTACCAGAACCTTGGGTTTTATATGAAAAATTGTACGGACCGAACAGGGGGTTATTGTTTATGAACGGCGAAGAGTGGTTAGAAAACCGGCGTGTCATGAATAAATATTTATTAAAAGAAGGATCTGAAAAATGGCTAGAAATTCCAGTGAAGACAACTGTTAACCAATTTATACAAAAATGGAAAAGCAAAGCTGAAAGCGGTATATTTGTACCCAATTTAGAATCAGAGTTTTATAGATTATCTATAGACGGTACGTAATTATATTTGTTGTACCTACAATAGCTGCACATAGTTAAATAATGGCCTAAACATTAGTTTCATTCACATCACATCGTTTTATTGTGTCTCAGTCACATTTTGTCAAAGGCTCATCATATCTTTACTAATAATAGAAATGTGAAAGTATGTGAGGATGTTTAGATGTTTGTCACCTACCCTTTCAAGTAAAAACGGCTGAATTGAAAAGGATGGAATTTGGCACAGAGATAGATAATAGTCTGGATTAATGTTTATCCCGGATTTTGCTCTGCAAATCCCGTGCCCATAAGATAGATGTTATTCAAATTAAAAATTTCTACACGCACGAAGTCGTGGGCAACTGCTAGTCTATCTTTATTATTATAACTGCTATACCTGTATACTATACTATTTAGACCATTATACTATATATTACTATGTATTACTATAATATTATAAAGAGGTAAAGTTTGTAAGTTTGTGAGGTTGTAGGGTAATCTCTGGATTGCTGAACCGATTTTGAAAATTATTTTAGCAATAGAAAGCCACGTTATTTGTGAGTGTCATATCCCAACAAAGTGGGCACGGGTCAGCTAGTTCTCTATTAATGTAAGTCCTGATAAGGATATTTGGTATTGAGTCCTTGTGTTTACTTTTAAAGTCTTTTTCAGTAATAATAGCAGTTATGTTGGGGAGTAATTCAGACCTTAAGTTGGATAAAAATAGTGATGCATTGTTAACCACGTTTTCTGAATCAGTCAAGAAAATATTTCAAACAACAACGAAGTTGTATGCATTACCTATTCACTTATGTCAAAAATTTAACTTGAAACTATGGAGGGATTTCAAAGAATGTGTCGATATTTCACTAGATTTGGGTAAGTGTAACATGTGGAAACAATGTAAACAAGATGTGTTATGGTAACTTAAGCACCTATATCACAAAATATTAATTGCTTTCAGCTCATAAAATAGTTGACGAAGTGTTAATTAATAAAGAACGCAGTAACGGATTGGTAAAGATGCTCAGTGCTGAAAATATTGATGATGAGAATATTAAAAAAATAATTGGGGATTTCGTGATTGCTGCTGGAGATACTGTAAGTAATAAACCCTAATACTAATTAAGAATAATAATATCTTGGGACAACTCACACAACGACATCTGATCCCAAACTAAACAGAGCTTGTACTATGGAAACCGGATAACTGATGAACATACATAAAATATGTCTAAATACATACTTATTATAGATTAATAACACCCAGACACAGAAGAAAAAATCGTGCTCATCACACAAAGTTTTATCATGGGGATCGAACCCACGACCTTCGGCTTAGTAGTCAGGATCACTGACTACTAGATCAACAAACCAAAATTTACAAAATGTGCAAGTATATTATAATTATTTAATATTTTAAATTTTGACTTTCAGACTTCTTATACTTCATTGTGGAGTTTATTCCTTCTATCAAAGAATGAAAATACAAGGGCAGAAATACGTTCGTCTCCTAACAGTATAAATTACACACTTAAAGAATCTATGAGATTGTATCCTGTAGCTCCTTTCCTGACCAGAATATTGCCTAAAGAAAGTTTAATGGGGTCGTACAAAATCAACTCAGGTGTAAGTATTAAAAAATATTTTAATAAATTGCTACACGGTATCACGGTCACTATGTACTATTTTTTGTTGTTTACTCTCACTCTCAGAAGAAGAAAGAGTTGACATTTTTTTTACTTTACATTTTTCTACTATAACTGCATACAATTTAGAACAGGCAACATTTACTCTTGACCAGAGACTATACTACTACTAAGCCATTGAACAAAACATTCTTTATCTGTGACAATGAAATGTCAAAGTGACATTTGTGTCACCTGTGAGTAGAGGTTAGGTCAGAGTCAGAAGAGAAATGGAAATATTAATTTAATTATAAGTAAAATTAATCAAGAAAATGTACTGTCACAGCCATTTTGGGAAGTTAAAAATAAGTCTAGCGTTTCAAACCATTCGGACATACAGTGCGATACATGGAAGTTATTGTCATAGGAATATTAATGAAAATAAAATTTGTAAACATGCCAATAATCGAAAGAATATGCCCCTACATTTATTTAAGAGGACTATATCAATGGACGGATTCGTAAAGTGGCAAGAACAAACTTATGCAAGCATATCAAACAGTGCACCTGTTAGTTTCATACAGGATGGATTACTTTACTTTCATGATGTAAGTGGTCTACCTTGGTGGGCCACAATTGTTACATCCACAATACTTATAAGAACATGCATGACACTACCATTAACTGTGTATCAAAACTATATACTGGCTAAAGTAGAGAATATTAGTTTAGAGCTAAAGGACATGGTCAATGAACTAAAGAGGGAGACAGCTATAGCCAAAAAAGGCTACAAGTTAACAGATAAGCAAGCTATAATCTTGTATAAGAGATCATTGAAAAAACAATGGCGGAATTTGATAGTAAGAGATAACTGCCATCCACTAAAAGCAAGTTTACTTATATGGTTCCAATTACCAGTATGGGTGTGCATGTCATTTGCATTGAGAAACCTTGTTTACATGGCTAACGGAGACCCTGCAGCTATGGTTACATTTATGGAGTTATCTGCTGGTGGAATAGGATGGATACCAAACTTAACAGAGCCAGACCACTCTTGGATATTACCAGTTGCATTTGGATTAACCAACTTGTCTATCATCGAAATTCAAAAACTATCAAAGCTAAGAGAGCCTTCAAAGTTGTATAATGTTTTCACAAATGTGTTTAGAGTATTCACTATAGTAATGATACCTGTTGCGGCCAATGTACCTTCTTGCATGTGTCTGTACTGGATGACTTCAAGTGGGATCGGCTTGGTGCAGAACTTAGTGCTTCTTTCCCCTTCTCTAAGAAGGAAGTTAAGGATACCAATAGCTCCAAGTGAACTGGAAGAACCCTATAAACACATAAAAGAAGAATTGACACATAAATTTAAAAAATATATACCAAAAACATCTTAATTTTGTTTTTTTGACCTCATAATTTCTATTAGATTTTCCTTTGAACTTTAGTCATATTGTACATGTAGGTATTTATAAAAATAAGGATCTATTAAGTTGCCATCTCAATGGTGGACTTGTGCACAATGGTCATTGTGTAAAATATTGTATTTTTTAAATATTGCAGACCCCAATTATAGCATCCATCTATACATCTGGAAGAGACGAAAATTACTTCAGTCAAGCTGACAAGTTTTTACCTTACCGTTGGGATAGGAATGATGCACGAAAAAAGGATTTGGCAAATCACGTAACTTTCGCATCATTGCCATTTGCTCTCGGCGCAAGATCATGTATAGGCAAAAAGTTGGCCATGCTACAAATGTCTGAACTTATAATTCAGGTAGATAACTATTTTAAATGCAAATTATTCTGGGTTTGGATTGTACCCAAACCTTATTTAATATTCAACTTTTTGTTGATTTATTAAAGATTTTTTTTTGTTTCAGATTGTTGAAAACTTTGATTTCAAATGTTTGAATAAAAACGAAGTCAAAGCAAACACTTCTCAGGTACTTGTACCAAACACAGACATTAAACTGTCTTTTACATTGCGGGCACAGTGAGCAGGGAATTTCATGATTAGTTTGATGAAATGAACAGACATTTATATTTTTATTACAATGATTAATGATACACAGAATAATTATGTTAATATAGCTTTAATTACAATACATTGCTATATGAGGTTTATTTTGAAGATCATCATCTCTAAATATTACAATGTAATTTACCTACCTATAAATATTGTATAAAATCATTATAGCATGTATGTGAAAGTTAACAGAATTAAAACACCTAAATAATAAACATTCTTATTTATATTTACAAAACAAAAGCAAAACACTGCAATAAGTTTTTCCATTTTATTGGTAGGTACCTACTGTAAATAATAAACAGACAGCAACTACTCATTGCATATTTTAATACATCTTAAAAGTTATAACAGGTAATCAAATATAATATACAAGTTTTATTAAATGCATTAAACACGAACCTATATAAATAATGTTTAATTTGTGTGGCAGTTAGTTTAAAATATCATTGATGTGGAAGAAAAGAGATCAATTGTTTGCTCCTAAATACCAACAAATATTCATTTCACCAGCTGTCTTAATATCATAGACTTAATATCCTCAAGCCATTGTTCCTTGTACTTTAAACTGAGAATGGTTTTAAAGGATTTTGTGCGGTCAGATTCGCACATCTTGCCTGTTAACAAATACGCAACAGACTCTACACATAAGAAACCCATTCCCTCGCTAAGTGACCAGACATATATTCTATCGGCAGTATGCGGGGTTAATTGAAATTGTAAAATGGCACTGCTTAACAAACCCTTGAGCTTTTCAAATAAAAACCTATCAGCTAAAAGTAACACTTCTAAACTAGTTTGAAGGTCGTCAGACATTGGGAAATAATGTACATCAAATTTGGGATTATTATATCCCCAATGTAAGAGAAAAAATAGGTATTCTAAAGCTGATTTAGTGACATTTTTTAATCGAACACAGTTTTCTACAGATTCTTTGAAACAGCCCATCAACATGGCACTAAACACATCAGAATTTTGACATAGGAATACCCTGTTGGCTTTTACTGTGGACAAATCATCTAATTCAAAAGTCACAATTTCGTCAATGCCTAAATTATCGAGTATAGTATTGTAGTCAAAGCTCATTTTTACTTTGAACCTGTTTTCTAGCGATTTAGGATCTTTTATGTGAACATTGTTAGCTAACTTTGCTAGAGCCGTAACGCAATCCTGTATGTCTTCCTTTGAATCGGCAATCGAATCAAATAATAAATTAAGAGCTCCACAGTCTATAAAATATTTTTTCAATGGTTTTTCAGTTCTGCAAAAAAGTAATGGCATTAAAATATTTGTTTTTAGATTCATTCGAACAGATGACGTAAGAGTTCTACGACCTATTCGACACGGACTGCACGTCATGTAACTCAACATATTATATTTTTAAATAAAAAATACATATTATGAAAGGACATTACCTCACAATGTATGGTAGAGTCAGTGAAAGAGTTTGTTTCACGGATGATTCGCCTTTCAGGAGTTGATAGCTAATTTCCCCAATACCATAACTTGATTCAGCCAATATAGTCAGTTGATTTAAAAGTTTTGAGCTTAGCCTTACAAGCTGAAAAATAATTAATTTTATATTAATTGCTTTTTAAATTAAATGCATTTTAGTAGATGGCTGGAGTACTTTTTTTACGCTATTTTTTTATTTATATTTACAGCACTGAAAACCTAACTAGACTTCTAGACTTTGGTAAACCAAAAGCAGGTCAGCAGCAACGGGTTAATGTTGAGCCGGCGCGAGTCGAATTCACTCAAGCACATTAAATTTGAGCTGAGAACCGCCAGCAAACTGCTTCCCCTATGGGTTTTCGTCTATGGGACATGTGCCGAGATTCGTTACTTTATCTATTACAACACCCCTGGTGCTGATACCAACAGCGTTGCTAGGGAACTGCATTTGGTTTACCAAAACCTTTCACTGTCACTCACTTGTTTGCACTGTTGACATTTAGCAGATGGATGCTTGGAACTGACTGTCATATAATGTAATCTTAGAGCCAGTCTATGTTTTAGTATGCTCATCAGGCAAAGGGCGTTACTGAAAATAAATTATCTTATTAGTACCCCATTCGCAAATAAATTGGTGAATAAATTATGAACTGAAAAACAATATAAGTACCTTAATACTTTGGCTAGAATTCGCGCGGCTCGTCCAAGTGGCCGCTTGCACCTCTCTACATAGTCCAATAAAGCGTTCAGGCATTCGCGACCAGTCAACAGTTCCAATGTTTGGTTAGGTACCGGCTCTTCTCGCAGGATTCCGATCGAGTTGCACGCTCCATGTGATACTCTGAATAGGAGCACTAGCACACACGCTATATGGACGCGAGATGACTTAGCATGTTTCTCTATTTCGGTAGCGTCAACTGAAACAAGTTAATTGAATATGAAATTATCCTGTCGCCTAGTAAAACATGGGTAATAGGTTCAAAGACATTGTATTATAATTCATCCATGTGGTGCGGTGGGAGTGTGTCCCGTGTGTGTGCTACGCAAGAGCTCGTAGGTTCGATTCCCACACGGGACACCACTTTGTATAATCCACAAATTGTTGTTCCGAGTCTGGGTGTACTTTGTATTCGTGACTTGTATGTTTGTTAAGTCCCCCGCGACACAGGGCTTGTACCATACTACGAAAATCGTCTTTTATAAAAAAAAAAACAAAAAATTGTTACCTTCGAGTGGGGCTTCCGCCTCTACGCTCTCATCATCCTCCATGATAAGTTCATCGAGATCATGTGCGACTTGCGCCGCGTTCAGTTCAGCCACCGCGCTATTGACCCCGGCTAGGTCCACTGCTTCACCATCATTGTCGCTGCACACAGGCGAATAACGACCGGATATCTCTGAATCTGAACTGTCTGCATGTGTAGAATTAATAACATGTGAGTTTTATTATCAAATAACATCGTCGACATATTAAATTATTGTATAATAAGACCCTGTATAAAACCAGCCTCTCTAAGCCCACGAGCGAATCGCCCAGCTTCTCGATGTAGTTATGTGATCTATTCCCAATGCCAATGAGGGTTGAAAATACCAAATCTATACTAATATTATAAAGCTGAAGAGTTTGTTTGTTTGAACGCGGCAATCTTAGGAACTACTGGTCCGAATGGAAAAAATCTTTTTATGTTTAGTAGCCCATTTATTGAGGAAGGCTATAAAACATCACGCTACGACCAATAGGAGCGGAGCAGTAATGAAAAATGTTGCAAAAACGGGGAAAATGAAGTACGCATACGAAGTTGCGCGGGACAGCTAGTATATAATACAACGCGAAAAAATACGTCGCGTTCCCGCGTGAATGTGTACTTTGGAATACATTTTTGTTCTATTTGAGCGATTTTTTTATGCGCTTTAATAATACGCTTCTGCGAATGAGGCCTTATTCGAATTGCATGTTTCACAAAAAATAATGTTGAGAAATTACCTTCTTTGCCGCTGTATGGTGAAGTAGGTCCTCCAGAACTATTTGGGCTCCATTGATACTCAGTCCAATATGACGACATTGAACTTGCTTCTCCAGAACTTACACCAGACTCTGGGCTCCAGTCCCATTTCGCCCGCTTGCTAGACGAGAAATTTCTATATTCTGGACTAAACCCAGACTGATAGCCCTCTGAGTATAGCGAATATGGCGACAATGGTCCTAATGTATCTCCTCGATCTGGACTCATAGAAACATGGGATCCTGACGCTTGAGGAAGTGAAGGCCATTCTGGGCTTTTTGGCTCCCAGTATACACCTGCTGACCAATCCTTGCTGGCCATTTTTATGAGTTGAGATTTCTATAAAAGAAATTACATACACAGGTTAATGCTGAATATAAAATTTTATAAATAAAAATAGCTTATTACTTACTTTCTTGACAGCATTTGGACTTTTAGAACGAAGTCTTTTGAGGCACTTACGTCGTAGTGGCGGTGTCTCATCTTCGCTCTGACTGTCATCAGTTGCGTCGCTGTCGATAGCATCAATGAAACCGACGATCATGTTATCTCTTTCTATAACCACTTTTAATTCATCTTCATTTTTACAAGATAATGGACCTTTGCGACGTGCGAAAAGACTACTTTTACCCTCTGAGTTACTAGTACTAACTGACTGCTCATTAGACTGTTGTCCATCACTTTCTGTCTTTACATCATTCTGGATTTCCTTCACTTTATCTACAGTTTCAGTTATCATTTCAGTCAGTTCAGTATCGGTATTATTATGTTCAAAATTCATCGTTTTTAAGTACGTAGTCAATTCATCAGTTAACAAGTTTACAAGTCCTTCATTGACTAAAATCTGGAATGCTGACAAGGGAAAAACGATACTTAGATTTAGGCGTAGGCAAACTATCCAAAAGCGAAAGAGACATTTGGTGAGTATTTTGACGTTATTTCAAAATTTAAAAAATATATATACTTACATGTATCATCGAAAACATATTGCAGAAGAGCATGCATAGCCCGTGGATTGACTTTGGCCGCGGCTACCAACAGCGGCAGACCACCGCAGTGACGTAACCGAGATCGGTTCACTGACTCTCCACTCAGCTGTGCTAACGCATGTGCTGACCCATCTGGCCACAAAGAAACATCTGTGAAACAAGTGTTTAGTTCATACAGTCTGTAACATGTGGGAAATACACACATCAAAAGTGTCTAGGGATCAACATATATTTTTGCAATAACTTTTCTCCTGATTGATTTTTTTTTTTTATTTCTTTAAGGATTCATCAAATAAAGTGTTTTCGTTTGTCACAGTAACGATAAACCAAGTCACCTTTGCATTAATAAAGAAATTTGCCATTTTCCTAATAAAGGGATTTTTGATATTTGAACCACTAACATTAAAGTTCGAAAAAAAGACTGAAATAACAGTTTTCTTTAAAATTTTATTGGGTAACTTAAACAATTAATAATCCGTGTTTCTACCGCGAACACTAACAACACAAGAACATCGGTTTGGCATACTCAAAATGAGTTCATCCAAATCACGCTGTGGAATGGCCGCCCATGTTCGTTGCAACAACAAAAAAAGGTCTTCTTGCGACTGGATACCCTCCATATTCGGCAGAGCTCTTCTCTGTAGCATATCCCATGCATGCTCAATCGGGTTCAAGTCTGGCGACTGAGCAGGCCAGGGCAGGACATTGATGTTAGCTGCGGCGAGAGTCTGTCTTACAACTCTTGCGGTGTGCGGTCGTGCATTATCATGCATTAACTGAAATAAGGGACCGATTTGCACTTGTAGAGGAACGATGACGTCTGATACAATCGTCTCAGCATAAATTTGAGCGTTGAGGTTGCCTCTGATCCAAATCAACTCAGTTCTTCCGCCGATCCAAATACCCGCCCATACCATGATGGTTCCACCACTATAAGGATGGACTTCCTGGCAGGATTTTAATCGCTGTTGGCGTCCAGGGGTTCTCCAGTGTCGTATACGTCTTGTATCCGGTCTCATACCAAAACGAGACTCATCAGAAAAGCACACGAAACGCCATTGTTCTTCTGCCCAATTTCTGTGTTCATTGATATCGAATCCTACGATTGTGCATTGCTATAGGTGGTACCCGTAGCGGTCTTCGGGAATGAAGGTTCACTTCATGCAAGCGGTTTCTGACTGTTTGGTCGCTAATTAAGTTCCCTGAAGAGTGATGAAGCCTCACGGCTAACATCATGGCGGTTATTGTTGGACCTCTTCGAGTTAAGATTTAAATGTATCGGTCTTGTCTCCGTGTGGTGCAGCGATACCGTCCTCCATGGCGCTCAGCCACGGTACCAGTGCTTCGGTAACGTGTCCAAAGTCGACTGATAACACTCTGACTTGTATTCAGAGCTAAAGCCACAGTACGTTGCCGGGAACCAGCTTCTATCATTCCCACGGCTCTGAGCATTTCTTCCCTGCTTAAATGACGTCGCCGCTCCATAATAACGTTGGTTTTAATCAGTAGTAGGGAAACAGTAGCACTAATAATGTCTTCAATGCGTTGTATGTTTTTATAGGGAAAATATTGACAGCTGATTTTCATCTTTTACTCAAATTTGATTCACAGTTCCTGATTCAAATTATGAAATGCACCAAAAAGGATCCATATAAATTTATAAAATCATAAATTTATTACAAAGCCACATCTCAATCTCAAGAAATCCGCATAAAAATGCTTGATCCCTAGACACTTTTGATGTGTGTAGTTAAGAACTAGCGAAAATATTGTATTGTACCTGTAATATTTTGCAAGATGCTAACCAGACACTCCACAAATCCGGCGATGCCCAGAAGAGGTCTACAGGCTGACAGATAGCAAATATTCATAAGACACTTGAGTGCAAGAGGCTCATACTTTTTCGTCAATGCTACTAGGCATTGGAAACCTCTGCCATCGCCTTGAATCTGAAAAATAAATTGTAGTTTATGGTAATTCTAAAACTAAAAGTAAGTAACTAAAATTGTAATTCACAGGCTCTGGAATGGTGGTAGATTATACTATCCAGACCAACATCAGAGAATTGCGCGTGGTTGTTATATAGATAAAAGAAGTGATGTATGAATGAAGTGAAATTTATGTCAGGTAACTTGATGGCTCTTATGGTGCTAGCATAGTCACCTAGAGTGACTGAAGCACTGTTAAAAAAAAAAGACTGAAAAGTAATACAACATTTCTGTACTAGAATTTTGGTAACTTATTGAAATTATCCACAGCCTAGATATAAGCCATAGGTTGCGGATCTAGAACCTTTGTTTTCTTTGTTTCTTTTGTTTCATTGAAAGTAGTCAAATTAGGCCACAATCTGAAAACTAGCATTTCCTTTGTTTCCGCAGAGGGATTTATTTTAAGACCTTAAAAATGTTAAAAAGCTACATTACCTGTTCAGCACATTGAGCAGTAGAGTGTGTTGTGAAATATCCCAAACATTTCAGGATTCCTGTAATAAGTTCCTCCTGGCTTTTCTTAAGTCCATCTGTTTCACGAACAGGATTGGTTGACTTTATAATACCTGCTGTTTCACATTCTGTTGTCAGTAATATTGCTATGCAGCGCACAGAGTTCTGGCTCAACATTTCTTCTCTCTTTTCTGTGACCATCCATAGCTGCCTGCAGTTACAAACAAAAATTAATCTCATAACCTCAGAATGACTGCATGTTGGATAATTATTTTTTTGTTATATTAATTATTTTGGAGAGAAGTATCATCAAACTTAAAAAAATACATAAGACAGAGACGGAGGGCAAAACTCACAGATGTTTTGAAACATGCATTAATAATGAAATGGCAGTGGGCAGAACATATAGGCTAGATGCAGAAACAAAAGGTTGATGGTACAAACTACAGAATGGACAGGTCTACTTGAAAAAAGGCATGTAGGCAAACCAGGGAAACAATGGATAGATTAGTTCATTGGCTGGTAAGAACTGGATGGATACTCTAAATGAAAGACAACAATGGACGAAGATGGAGGAGGCATTCATCTAGATGGGGTCCAAACAGTAAATCATACAATAATAACAAAACAAAAGTAAATTGAAATTGTTATGAATTTAATTATTGGAATAAATAAACTTATTATTATTATAATATTATATTCTTTATTTTCAGGCCAAAGTTAAAAAAAATGGTTGTTCTGGACAGGAAGAACATAAATTTACCAATTGGTTGACAACTGAACAGATTTTATCTCTATTGTATTATAATTAAAAAGAAGCTACATTTGATTTTGAAAATATTGGATTAATAAAAACATAAACCCTAAAAATATATATTTCCTAACTAAATTCCATGTGCAGTTTAGCATATTATTGCAAAGTGATTAATATCTTCTGGAATGGGCTTGATCAAATAATCCAGAAGTTTGAATAAAGCAACTGATACAAATTTAATATTGTGACCTCCATGACACCTAAGCCAAGTCATTCTACAAAGTTTAGGTCTGGGTTTGTTAAACCCAGACTTAAACTTAGCACCATAGCCACCATATAATGACATAGAGTTGTCTTGGCACCCTTTGGAGCCCATCAAATGTAGGGTAGCTCAATAAATTTTATCCTTTATGCAGCTTTCAATTTTATCAAACATAAAATAAGGATTACCTGATGGCCCGCACTGCCATTGTTAGTGTAGGATATGATGTATTTTTGTCTCTGTTCTCAATGAGAGCAACCAGTGCTGTGACCACACCATGGCTGTGCAAACCTTCAGCATTTGTAGTCCGTTGTGCTAAATTGCCAATGACACGACAAGCCCTGCCTACTATACTATCACGACAAACTGTTTTGATTATATTGACTAGAGGGGCAAAGATGTATAATTTCCCAACCTGAAATGAAAATACAGTTATAGAAATAAACTGAAATAAAATGTAATTAATTTTTTTGGTTTTTAAGGTTTATAGCTTGGGCATGACATACAATATTTATGAATATAGGTATTTTTAATAAGTATTTATATATTTTTATAAAAAATGATTTTAGGTGAATATAAACAATGAACATAAAAAAAGAGATACTTATTAGAAAAATATATTGATTGATGTATGTTATAAACACATATATTAGACAAATTGTTGTAACGTACCGTAAGGCTGCTTTCTTCTTCTAGACAGCAATTACCAAGTATACTAAGCGTAATATCCAAAATTCTTTCATTCGGTTTACGCAAATGTGGCAGCAAATATTCTAAACCACCAGCCTCCCTGAAAAGCTTTATTCCATTATCATTTGCAATTATTTTGCTCCTGATTTTTATTAACGTCTCCTGAACACGACTTGAAGATGATGATTTAAGTCCTTCTATAGTAGATTTTATATAATCTTTATCCATTTTAACGTAGTAAAATAAAAATCATAATAAATTATCAAAGTTTTGACATTTTGACAACTATTAGCAGCTGGTTTTGTCTGTGGTATTGTGACATCTGAGTTTTAAAGCATTGACCTCTCATTGTTATAAAGTACCTACCAAGCGCTTGGTGGATATGAATATCAAACTAATGAATAAATCAACACACTATATTTTCTACCTTTAGTAAAAAAATACCTCATTTTGTGATATATTTCCTTTTATTTCGAGGTTTCGTGGTCAATTGATTATGTTGTCTATGGTTGTTGATGCACTTTATTTTTTTATATCTGTGGTAAATAAAAATGAAGAATTTGCAATGCGATGACAGAATTTCTTGTACACTTTTCATACTGTCTAAAACTACAAAATAAATTTTCAATTGTATTGTAACATAAATTTGTCATGACATCGTTTTCTGAGAGATGAGTGTCTTCGGTGATTTTCAACGTGTGTGGGTGCAACGTTTTCCGGAAAGTGCTTTGCCAGCAGCTTGGGAAGAAGATGTCAGGGCGAATTTGACTAAACACAAACAAAAAGTTGCTATATTGAGAGAAGAACTAGAGAAAGAAGAGTTTTACGTGGAGTATTTGGAGACCCTACTTTCCGATGTTGAGAAACATAAAGCTGCGGCCCATGGCAATCGGACGGCTCCGCCCTCGGGGGGTGACGTGAACGATCTCGACGATAAGACTCCTGATAGCAAGCAGGTAACCCAGGTACATATTTTGATGTTCGCTGGAGGATCTAACAATGTTATAATGTATTGTGTACTATATGTTTTGGTTTTTAATCTCCATGTGTAATTATCAATGAAATACTGATTACCTATCAATCATTAAAATTATTTATTCTACTGCAACTAAAATTAATCCATAAATGAGGCAGTGTTAACAATTTAACAATAACAAATAATCTTTAATAGTAACAGTACTATTTTTGATTAAATTATCACCTTCAATAAAAGTATATTAATGTATTCTGGTTAATTAATGCTTAACACTAATTACCTGCCACATAAGATGCCTACATTGTTCATACTTGGAAAGGCTTATGCTTACAGTTTACCATAATTACTAGTGCATGATTCATATACCCAATGAATATAACCTTGTCTGCCTAAATGATAATAAGTTTGTTCCTGTCGCAATATAACTATTTTAATTCTAGCGTTGGTAAAAGCATTTTTATGTTAAGTATTTTCTATGGTCTGGTGACTAAATGCCAATCATGATATAGACACTTATTAAACTGTGTTTGTTGATTTACTGTGTCACACTAATATCAGATGACTGTCCCTAATTTATACATATAATAAGCTCATCTTATCATATCTGTGATGAAACATAATTAGTGTGATATTATTTGAAACACCATTATATGAGCACAACAGACCTACTGTTACCGTTAAATGAATTAATTACTTAATGAACAATTCTGGTTATTTAACAGTATCTTTATATAAGTTAGCATAAAAAATATTTGTGTAGAAAAATTAATTATGTAACTTGTTTATTTACTGTTAATTGTGAGAATAATAAAATGTTTATAAGGTACTTTCTCTATGTAATGATTAGGAATACGTAATGATTATGTTATCACATTCAGTTCATACTAGGTCAGTTTTATAACATCATTTCAAAACGATTGCTTAACTTATTATAATACATCCAATTCTATTTATTATGTCATCATACAGTTTTGAAATGATTTCACAGATCTATCAGACATGCTTATCAGTTAGAAATCATAATAAAATCATTTTTACTATGAATTAGTTTACAATACTGCTATCCATTGTTACTGTTGTTTTAATCCAGATCAACATAACTCATTCAGTATTCATAACTGTAGAATTAATATTTATGTTATGGTAATACTACATACACATGAGTGATCTTATTCAATGAATTAATTAATATTGTTAACTGTTAATTGATTTATGAAGCATGTGAAAGTAACAGTAAGTTTGACCTGCTTCATGGCTGCTTAAATATCTTACAACATTGGGCTGACCACAAATGGTTATTCAACTTCACCAAGGTGTGATGAATCATGAATGAGGATGTTAATCAGATGCCTGTTATAAGGCTCTGAATACAAATCAGTTTGTGCGCCATCAATGGTATTGTTTTATTATACAACTTTGATTATCCAATTGTCTGACATCAACAAATTATGGAGTATCTATCGAATATGTAATGATTTCAGATTGCTTTTGTATGTATGAGAAACATAATAGATGACACTGACAGATAAAGATTTCCTTTACAGAAAAATAGTATTGCATGAAATGTTATTTTTACAAACTCCAGTTTTATAATTAGGATTTAATAGCATTTGGTAAGATGTAATTTAGGTTAAATATCAAGAATGCATTAATTGCATTCCTCATTTAAAATTAATGCTTACATTGGCAATCATTATGAAGTGAGTTAGTATTATTATTTAGATTTCATCCTCATTTTAATTGTATAATAATTTTATAGGTGAAGGCTTTTTAGGGTTCTGTAGCTAAAATTGGCAAAAACGGAACCCTTATAGTTTTGTCATGTCTGTCCATCTGTCTGTATGTCACAGGCATTTTACTCAAAAACTACACAATGTAGAAATTCAGAATAAGGAAATATCACTCCGAAAGCTGCAAAAATGTGTCCCTCCTTTATCTTTTAAACAGTATGACCAAAATATATAAAAAAAGTAAATAAGGTAACGCTTAGTCAATATTTTCAACTAAATTTATTTTCAACATGATCTGATTTACCATCTTTGGGTTATTGCCGAAAAATTACACTTCTCTACAAAAGAACGTAAATGCCATGTAGATATTATGCTCTTTTGCTGGTTCACTTTTTAAATAGTACTTTTTCATATGTAGTGCATTTATTTGTAGTAACAGGTGCAGAACCTTATACTGAGCATGATCCAACATCTCTTGCCTGGTTTTATTATTCATTCTTATTATACATAGATACTATCATAGTAGTATTGGGGCACACTTCAGTAGTAATAATTATCATCACAGATTAATCAATTATGCAGTTATCTGTTGTTACAGAGTAATTAAATTCCTTTGCCAAGGTATTATTAGCAATTGATAGATGAATCAGCATGTGATTCTGATTTGTAGGACAATTTTGACACAGATTTTTTTTTTAGGGTTCCAATACAGATTCCCTGTCAAAGAAAAGTGAGGCAAGTCTCAGTAGTAATAAAAGTGATGAGTCAACAACTGCAGAGATAGCTGAGTGTGAAGAAGTACAGCTCAGGAAGAAGCCTGTTCGCATAAGTGAGAGGAGCTCTGTGAATCAATGCATCAATGAACTGTCATCTAACTTAGCAGCTGAGGCTGCTCGAAGAAGATGCAATAGTGAAATTGTACAGAGAAATGACATTAAACCAGAAAACAATGGTAACTATTATTCCCTTTATATTTTTTTTGACAATAGGAAAACAATTATTGCATTATTTGTGTACCTATTATTATTTTGAGGTAATGATATGTCTATTTTGTAGTTAATTTCCTGTAACATAGTGTTAATGGGAAAAATCATTCATTGTTACATGTTTAGGGAAATAATATTCTTTAACTATAGAATATTTTATAATCACAGTGCCTTGATGTGTCATTGTAAATAAACATCCACCTATTAGACTGTGAGTAATTCTATGATACATTTTCTTAACAGGTTTTATACAAATACAATTGTATTGCTTCTAAGAATGGAATTTATTATTGTTGTTTAAGTCATAACTAAAGCTTTGACATGTGATTACATGTGTTTACAAAAATAAGAGAAGTGAATAATTCCATGAAAATAATAAGATTTTCCTTGACATAGTTGTTAGCAACTCAAGGACATTCACATATTCTGAGAATGACTAGGGAGTCATTCTAATACATACAATACTTCTCATACATAGTAGTTAAGTACTGAGGAATGATTTACATTCCTTACCATTTTGCAGCGATGGGCAATACATAGTGACAAAAACCAATCAAATGCTGTTTGGGACGATGTAGACTTACTTTAACAAAAGATATGTAAAGTTAGACACAGTATCACTTTCCAATTGGTAGTAACAGAATGGATTATTATAGGTTTTTATTTGAAACCATTATTACAGTAGGAGTAGAGTCAAGTCCAAAACAAGCCAAAAACCGTCCAACATCACAAACTGGTGATTTTGTAACAGTCATCGAAGTTAATGGTCTGAAATTAGCAGAAGCCTCCAAAAAAGCGGAAGAATCACAACAATCGTCAGAAGGCAGCCCAGTCGATCCTGTAGCCATTGCCAAGAAAAAAGTCCCACCTAAGTGAGTATAATACTTTTTAATCGAACTTGTTTTGAAAATATGGCGTATTATAAATGACGGATTAAAACCGCGAATTGTGAACTGATTTTCATGGTTATGAGTTTAATTGTACTGTATCATATATTCTTTTGTGCCTGTCTGTATCATAGACTTAATGCTAGGGGAGACGTGGAACATCGACTTCACCCGTCTGATTATTTATCAGATGAGACATATTTTTATCAAATTTTATTGATTTATAAACACGACTAATGATAGCTTGCCAATCGAAAAGTGTTCATAGCTATTTTTTTTCCATCCCATCGTAAGCACGTTCTTGTGTTTGCCCCGCCTCGCAATAATCCTAGATCCGGCACTGACCCTGGATTTTGTACTACACTATACGCGGGATTCGACTGACCAACGGCTGGTCTTAATAATCTATGTATCAATGGATTTGGCTACTAGAGCCATGGGCGAATCCAGGATTTTGATAGATTCTGGGAGGGGGGGGGGGGGGTGAAGTGTGAGACGAGTTGTATTTTGTTTCGCCTACACCGGCCAAGTGTGAGTGGCACGTACAACGGTGGATTATTTATATGGTGATAAATTTAGGCACCACCAAAAACGTTACACAAAACAATAGTCTGAGTGGGGGGGAGGGGCGTGCCCCCCCCTCTGGTTCCAACTATGACTAGAGCTATTATATATTTGGCACGAGCTCCATACAAAATATGCCAAAATTCTACCTCTAGCAGCCAAATCCATCGATAGATAGTTTATTGAGACCGGCCGTAAATCGGCATCCAGTATTTGTAAACCTTAGTTATTAATTTACCTGCTTCTTTTGCACAGTCTGAGTGGGGGGGGAGGGGCGTACCCCCCCTCTGGTTCCAACTATGGCTAGAGCTATATATTTGACACAAGCTCCATATAAAATATGTCAAAATTCTACCTCTAGCAGCCAAATCTATAATAATAGATTATTGATACCGACCATAAATCGGCATCCAGTAATTATTAACCTTAGTTATTAATTTACCTGCTTCTTTTGCACAGACCACCACCGAAAGTGTTCAGCAAGCGTGGCGCATCGTTACCAGAGTCGGGTCTAGCTGAGGACAGTCCACCGTCCTCCCTGGGACGTAAAATCCGTAATGCGGAATCACGCGAGTCTATTGCTAGCAGAGCGTCTACGCCCTCCATTAGTGAGAGAGTAAGTTCAATTTTGTTTAAGTGTTGCTATTTAATAAAACATTATAACTATACTTAATATTATAAAGCTGAAGAATTTGTTTGTTTGAAATGATAATCTAAGGAACTACTGGTCCGAATTGAATAAATATTTTACTGATGAATAGCCTATTTATCGAGGAAGGATATAGGCTATGTAACATCACGCTAGGACAAATAAGAGCGAGGCAGCCATGAAAAATGTTGCAAAAACGGGGTAACGCTAGTCTCGGTCATGGCGCGGGTCAGCTAGTCTCATATATGGCGCGGCTAATAAGAACCTAGATGAAAGTTAGTTTTTAAGTTAAAATGTGGGACAGGCTTACCCTAGTTCAAGGAGTTACGTAAAATGTTTATTCTATTTGTAATTTTTCTGGAAAATAAAGTTATTATTATCATTATTATTTTATTCATATGTGGACATTTTAATGAAATAAGAAAAGTTTGTTATGTTTTACGAAATAGACTAATATTTTATTATATTAAAATTACTATAATTAGTTCATCTAGATTCGCTTTTCTTTAAATATACTCGAAATGCAGACCCAGTTGCATTTTAAGACAGTAGACATTGGTGTTTAGGTTCTGTTTAAAATTGGCAACATAGATTACAAACAATTACAATCGTATCTAATATAGTGTTAGTGAATATTGCAGAATCGAGTTTGTTAATAATAAGTTTTCAATTATCTACAGGTCAAAAGCTACGAGTCAATCAATTCCCTGTCATCTGAACGAAAACGGTCGGGCGGTGCGGCTACCCCGCGTTCTATCGACGAAGAGGCAATATCTACCACTCCAGATTTAGGAGAAGGCACAGATGCGGATAAATCGGCGCCAATATCCTTGGAAAGTATACCTGCAGCTGTGCCTGGCTCAGAAGATGAACCGTACTATGATCAAGTGCCTGTCGATATTAACGATGGAGAATATGTTTATATACAAGCAGGTAACTAATAAATTATTGTATGTATTATTAACTAGCGGTTGCCTTGCGGTTTCACCCGCGTAGTTCTAGTTCCTGTGGGAATACAGGGATAAAACGTACCCTATGTCACGGGTATAGTGTAACTTCCCAACGATAAAATGGTTAGTGGGTTTAATTCCCACACAGGATTTGCACAAATTGTTGTTCCGAGCCTGGGTGTACTTTACTGGAGTTGTCTTTAAAAAAAAATACAAATATACATATATATGGCGGCCGTGAGTAGTGATCTTTGACTTATAGACCTGGACCGTGCCCTCCCTTTCATTAATAAGTAAATATTGACTGCAAAGCGTGAAAAATAGAAAAACTCGTGCAGCCTTTGACAGGTATTGTCTACAAAGTAGCGTTTTCTCTTTATAGAGAGTGGTCAATCTTTTTAGGTAATGGCACAGTCCTGTTCTCTATGTCTATGTCGTGATCAAAAACATAAAGACTGGAGTGTTCCATAATCTCACAAATTACTACTACTATCAAAATAAAATATTTTATACTATGTAAAAATGTGTCAATGAGTGTTCTAAAAAAATTGTTTGATCTATAATTGAACGTGTTTATTAATTTTTAAACATAAAAAGACACATTAAAAGTAAATGATTTGACCATAGAGAACGTGACGTCACATGCTAGCATTTCATACAAATTTGTACCGAGCGGATCGTTTTTGACGTTTCTTAAAAAGAGGCTGATTTGAATTCAGTCAAATACCCTATTGGACCACTCTTTCACCCTGAAAGATATAACGCGGCAGTGCCAATATCTGCCCCTTTTCTGTAGGTCTTTCACGTTCTGGAGCCTTTATTTACTTCTAAAAAATCGGTTGTCTGTAAAGTCGGTTTACTGACGATAGTTGAACGTGACAGCGTCATAAGAAAATACTGATGGAATGGTTTTATTTTTCAAAAGAAAATTTTAATTTTATTTGTTTGATAGATATTTTGTATGGATATAGAGAAGGAGGTAAATGGAAATCACAATTGAATTGATCAAGTTACATTTATTTGTAAGCATAGATACAATTATGTCAATTTTTATTTATTTATTTTTACAATGTACATAGTTTTTACGAAAACATGTAAATGTATTATTGTATAGCAGCTGTCCACGCGGAGGCCGATTGTGCCTCTTTGTCGCTCGTTCCGCGCTCTCGCTTGCACTTAAATGGAACGCCTCAGAGCGAGGTAACGCCTCATGAGTCATGTTTTTTCGTGCGTTCAGCCGGCTCCATCGAATTATAAGACGTTGTCACGTCAAAAGGAAAGGCGCAGTCCAGTCTCTGTGTTTATGGTTAAAAGTCACGCTCTATGAATGATCGGGTCATTTATCGAAAAGGTTTTGAAGTGTATGTGTGTGTTTGTGTTAGGAGGTACGGGCTCGAGCACGGAGGACGCGTCGAGCGTCACGAGCACACTTCCTCTGGCGCCCACGGCACCGCGCGCGCCGGATTCTCCGCCCTGCGTGCCCACCGCGCCCAACTACGTCAACATACACTACTTTATACAGTAAGTTATTATTACTGACTAGCTGACTCGCGCAACTTCGTATGCGTCAATTTTCCCCGTTTTTGCAACATTTTTCATTGCTGCTCCGCTCCTATTGGTCGTAAAGTGATGTTATATAGCTGCAGCCTTCTTCGATAAATAGGCTATCCAACAGTAAAAGAAAAAGTTTTTACAATTCCAACCAGTAGGTACTGAGATCATCGTGTTCCAACAAACAAACAAACTTTTCAACTTTATAATATAGAACACAGAAAGAAAAAAAAACTCAATTAGTATATCTTTCTTTATATATATATATTTCTTGTGTGCGTGTCTATGTCACTGAACTCCTCCTAGTCGGCTGGACCGATTTTGATGTTTTTTTTTGTGTTAGTTCAAGGGGATTCGAGGATGGTTTAGATTCACAATTGAAGCCGATTTACTAAAAAAAAAAGAGTCGAGATGAAGTTCGCCGGGACAGCTAGTAGTCGTATAGATATGTCCTGTCTAGTCTTGCGCATGGGTGTACCCAGGTGTAGGGATTTATGTGTTCATGTATCCCCTAGAGAGATACATTTGGCCAGTGGTGAGTCAATTGCGCAATATCAGGCCCCCATCTCCCCCAAGCTGTACATAAGAACGTTTGGTGGAGGGTACTTTCGGTAGTGAACAATAAATTATGAAATTCGATAAAAAACAACATTTTATGTAGAAATAAACATAGATATTCTGATTTTGAGTCATGATAGCATGATTGTTTTATTAAATTTAAATTAAAAGTTGGTATTTTTAATCTGTAAATCACGTGACATGAACGAGCCGCCATCATGTGACGTAATAAAGGCAAAACCCAATTCACTGGCATCTGAAACTGACAGCGAAAAAATGCGCATTGAAAGTGGCTCCATCTAGTATTCTCGGAATATAAATAATGGTTACGCTGTCTTATAGCCAGCATAGATGGCATTGCCGATACTGTATTTGACGCTGACTAACACCAATCTGATTGGTTTATGCCGATATGACGTTATAAACATGGCAGACAGCATTTTAGTTGTAATAATGCGCCACCGTCAGATTTTTTTGGCGGCAAGTTGGGTATTTGGTATAAGTGCCATTTTTTAAAATAATTAGTATATGACGGCTAATTATTAAAAAAAATGGCACGTATACCAAATAAGGTTCGCCACCCCTGTACTAGACGACCGAAAAAATATCCTATCTAATCCGAAAATTGAGAGGATGGATAAATGCTCTCTAAAATGTTCATTCACGCAAAAACTACCACCGAATTTTAATGAAACTTTACAGTAATGTAGTTTATTAATTAGAATATTATTTCTAGGGTGGGAATCGAACCCACGAACTCTGGCTAAGCAGTCAAGGTCACTAACCATTAGATCAACTGACTAGTAACTAAGCTTCAACCCCCTATTTTCCTTCAAAGTACATTGTGTTTTTCATTGTCTATTGTGCGTACATTAGAGCGAATGTTTTGTTTTTTTTTTCTAATTTAAAAATGATAATATAAATACTCGCAGTGAAGTGCCCAGTAGTGAAATAATAAAGTGTTATGAATTAGAGGATAAGCGTTTTCTTTATTGTTTCTATAGGGAGGGAGGCGGAGACGCGGAATCGAGCGATACTGTAAGCGATTTAGCGGATTCAAGCGACACCCCTCTGCTTCTAAGAACAATATCGTCCGACACAGAAGCCAGTGCTACCCCACCGGCTTTGAGAAAGTTACAGACTCAAGTGAGTACTATTTGTTATACATACATTCTAATTACATAGTTCTTTTTAAATTTTGTGAAAGTGTAACATTGCCTGTTTAATTTTATTTGACGATCTAAAGATGGCCACTGACGAAACGTCCATTTGGAAGACTTTCGAATGGACGCATTCGACGATGCACGCCTAGGACGTACGTCTTCTTTGGACCTACACAGGAACTAAACACTGGTGTCCATACACACTATAAATTTGTTACTGAAGAAGTATAGAGAACAAATTTGAATTTATCTGATATTTTGCGAGATCGACTTTCTTTTTCGTGACTATGGTAACCATGATTTGACACTATGCTTACACCGGATCCACATGTTGGCGCCAATTACTATTATCTAGATCCACACGTTGGACGAGTGGTGTTGGGACCGACGTTAGGTCAACGTGTGGAGTCGGTGTTTGAAGGGGAAAATGGGAAACCCTAGGCACAATTATTATAAGCTTCTTGATTTGCCCACTCAAGGTCAATACGGATGTCTTACCAAATGGCGTGGCGTGATGTATGTCCATTTTTAATATTCACGATAAGTTTCTGACTGACGTCCACTCCATTTGAAATGATGGATTTATCGTCAGTGGCCGCTTTTAGATCTAACTCAAAAAAGGATTTTGTAATTTGGATGTAGTAAGTTAATTTATCCATTTCTTTTGATTATTGGTAGTAAACAAACAAAGTTGTGAATCTCTGGCACGAACTTTTTTGTTAGAAAAAAGATGACTCCCGCATTAGGGTACAAGCTCAGTGTCGCGGGGGACTTTACAAACATACAAGTCACGGACACGAAGTACACCCAAACTCGGAACAACAATTTGTGGATCACTCAAAGTGGTGTCCCGTGTGGGAATCGAACCCACGACCTCTTGCGTAGCAGTCGGGCATACTCCCACCGCGCCACAGAGGCAGTTTTGCTAAAGCATTACAATACAATACAGGCAAATTCTCAGTTTCCTAAAGTATTTTCATGTAGTATTTCAATGTATGTTCTTGCGAATGCTCGACGCTATGTTGGATGTAATTACAGGACAATAGGAATGCAAAATTTTCGTGATGTAGCAACTTTATTATTATAAATTTGATTTAGGATCCATATCCATAGATTGTTGATTGAATGATTTTATTATATTGTACAGATTTTAGTAATTTTAAAATGTTCGTGACATGTTAAAAACAGAGACAGAGTGGATATTTTATGATATTCATAATTTGAATATTTTTATTTATTACAAAAATACTAACAAATTTGTATACCAATTCTATGTTAGGGCAGGCAAATGTTAATACTTATTCTAATAACTTTCATATTTCACCAATAAGTTTACATACATTTTTAAATAATATAAAACACCGGCATGGGGTACTAACACCATGCTACTGGTTGTTAAGGCTCCAGAGAGAGGACCCTCCTCCCTCCTATGCCAGCTGTTTTATTCCTGTTCGTTTTTGTTCTATTTACGCGACAACCACTTATGTATATGTATTTACAATTTTTTTTTTAGCTATTACAGTTTATAGGATAAATATATTTTGTTTTAGAACGTCTACAAGTAGAGATGATAATGATGAATTTAGTCCAAAATGTATACAGATTTATAGCGTTAGCCGATATGCAGGCGGACGAAGATAATTAGAAGTTCTTATTGGTAGAGAACATTAAACTATAAAATGTGCAACCTTTATTTTCACTTACATCTTAATTTTTTGTGAATAATGCATTGTCGTAAGAATAAAATATATACTATTGTAAAAAGTATAATTGCTAATCGTGACTTGTATGTTTGTAAAGTCCCCCGCGACACAGGGCTTGTATAATTAAGACGACTCCCGCAGTAGAGCTGCGGGAGTCGGCTTAATTATAAAAAAAAAAATTACCTAGTTTATTTTTTTCTTTTTAGCTAGTTATTACTACACATTTTTGACTGCCAGTTTCATAAGCCATTATTTTTATTCTTCTGTAACTTAATTGTTTACACAATGATAAAACTACAAACTTAGCTATTATCTTATCTAGGAGTGATATACCGATAAGAAAGGTTTGTACAATGCACACATTCAGTTGGAAGTAGACGTTGTTTCAACATGAGGTCACAATCAAATCTCATATTTTTATTTACTTTTTAACATTTTATTTATTATGATACTTTTCTTCGAGAGTTTTTCATTTAAAAATGGTACTATTTCATTTTCTTGATGGTTTATTAAGTCTGTATATTGCTCTGGTGTAACTGTGCCGCACGTCTCTTTGTTAGTGAATACGTTGAAATTGCAAGATCGCAATTTGCAAGGATAATTGTTGTTATTTTTACATCGAGTGTAGTAACAAACGCCGTCTGCACAATCTGAATTGATATCCAAACTTGTCATTAGTCTTTTCAAAAGCCATGTTGCACAATCAACTAACATTGATTGTAAAAAAATATTAATATTGCTAGTTTCTTCTTCAAAGAAATTGATCATCGAGATGAAGTTTCGTGTTTTGCTTAAATCTGAAAATAAGAGAGGAATGATTATGGTTTAGAAAAATAAACTCCTGCAACATACCTTACGTATTAGAGGATTCAAGAATTATGATTCGCATTAAACTGAAATCTTCAAATTTAGCAGTAACTAATAAAAAAAAGATTCTCGAACTTGTCTGAGAAATTCAATCATTTTTAAAATCGCATCACAACTGGGATTGAGATTATTATTCGTCTGGTATATATTTAAAACAGTTTAACAGTTTTCAAATTTGAAGTGTGTTTCAAACAAACGAACTTTTTATATCTATACTAATATTATAAAGCTAAAAAGTTTGTTTGGACGCGATAATATCAGGAACTAATGGTCCGAATTGAAAAATTCTTTTTATTTGTTGGATAGCCCATTTATCGAGGAAGGCTATATAACATCACGCTACGACCAATAGAAGCGAAGTAGCAATGAAAAATGTTGCACAAACGGGGAAAATTTACGCAGACGAAGTTGCGCGGGTCAGCTAGTTCTCAATATAAATGCATGAAATGATAGCCTTTAAAAGTGAGCTTTGAGATAACAATACCTATATGTTCATACATTAGGCGGCAAAAATGATCAGTTAGCTCATGTTAATATTATTTGGTTCGCAGATATAAGAACCCTATCTCGAGGTTTCTTTTTCCACGTAAAAAATGAGCAGTTTAATATTTTTGTAATTTGATAAACACCAAACAATAAGCTAAAAAAACTTGGTATTCAATTATTTTTAAAACATAACCTTGCCTTTTTGAATCACCCTAGTCGGGTATAAAGTAAAAGATAGATCTTTGCTGCGACAAATCTAATATAAGCGTTATTTGTTAGTTTCCATATTAGTATTAGGTAATGGTTAGTAATATGCACATAGCACTGACCTTGTATCCTGCAACCTGCTCTTCAACAATTGGATTATCACTTGTTACGTCTGAAGAACTGGCAGAGATTTCTTGAACTGTTTCAGTTGGTTTAGTTTCAAATGGTAGTTTTGTTACTGCCTCTGTCGATGGTTCTTTGGGTATTAAGTTTTCAGTTGGTTTCATTTCAAATGGAGTTTTTGTCACAGCCTCTGTCGACGTTTCTTCGGGTAATATGTTGTATGTTTGGCATTCTCCATGTAAATTCGTATCGTAAAGAATACAAGTGGTATTCTTGCATTGGGTTCCATCGCATTTCATTGTGGTACAAGTTTGATTGTCGCACCATATAGTTACATTGGAATTTCCGATTTCTATATTATCGTCAAGACTCACTGTAGTCCCTAAGAGTTGTTCGGCTGCTGGTTGCACTGTTAGTTGTGATTCGATTTGTTGTTGCTCAGGTGCCCCAGAGTTCCACCAAATCCAACTTGTTAACCACGTCCAAATACGGTTTAATACACCACGATTTTCAGTTAAGCCATCTGCAAGCAATATTGTTAGTAATTAGAATTAGTTACGACAATCCGTATAAATATTGATACAAAATAAACTGTATGCTTTGCTATAAATTAATTGAAGTCTTACTTACCTTCTGTTGTGGGCTTGCTAACACACTGATGCACAAAACACAAAGCGACAATGATAACCAAAGTTTTTGAAACAAGCATCGCGACGACGGGTTGATCTTATGTTCGTAATGGGAATTAATGTTTGCATAGTCCCGGCTCCTTCTTATATACGTGCCACGACTGGTATGTTTTATCTTCAGAGAGATAAGACTCAATAGGGAATGTTTGCCTAATGAGCCAGAGACGACCATAAAAAATGCTTTTATATTTTTTAAATTTTTATACAGAAAAAAAAACAAGTATATTTGTGTTGTCAATTATTGTAGGAAATACGTTGGATGAAATTCGCAGTATGATGAGTTGTCGTGCGGCGTAAGGCCAATTTCGCACAAGTGACAACCAACCTTGTTCATGCATATTAGGAATCTGCATACGGATAAGTTTTCGTTACATCTTGTTAAAATTTTCTTCTTAGGTCCTGGAGTTTTCATGGTAAACATAGATTTCAAGAAATCCCAAACATTACTAATATTTTTCGCCTGGATGCCAACACGTCCTCCTTGTTTGGGAATAAATTCTATTGATATATTAGAATTCAAATGTTTCAAGAAAGGCATCTTCACTGTTTCTGTCTTAACATTTCCGTTGCCATCGAATTTTATAACTTTCAGAGGTTTCTCTTCTAATTTATTCCATGTATTCAAGTAAACTTCTTCATATTTGATCTATTTTCACATCATGTAACAATTATAATTATGTCGTTGGTACATTATGGAATCTTAAATTGATTAAAGCTAAATAGACTTTTTAAAAGCAATTAAAACCTGAATATTTACATTCAAAATCTTAAATTTGCGAATAAAACTTGTATATACTAACCGGGTCTGGAGCGGAGGATGTCAAATAAAGGAAATAAAGAACGAGCATAACACCAATAAACGCAACCATTTTATTTCCAGCGTAACTTATTACTAACTAGAAGTGACTAAGTAACTGAACTATTCATGGCTTATCAGTAATGTTATGAACAATAGAACAGGATTTTTTTAAACAAACGTTTTTCCATGATTGGTTATTAATGACGCGAACATAATTATGACTTACATAATTTTTACTGTTTTAGGATTAGAACAATGACCTGTTGTGTTTAACTCTTTTACAGTACATTTAGATTTAATAAAAGTCTTTTTAGATGACACTAGGGTAATACATTTAGCGCTAATGCAAAATGTAGCCTTCCCGAAAATCTTACCCAGCATTTTATTTTGTAAAATATCTACCACTTCAAATGCTATATTTGAAGGTAAATCCATTATCGACTCCATTGAAGCCACGCTATCTGTAATAAAAAATAAAAGTATATAGGTATTTTTGTGTGAATGAAATCATACTGTAAAATGCAGGTAGTTGCCAAAACATGAACGGCTAGGATACGAGTAGGAAGTTTATTTGTATGAATAGGTAGGCTCTGCGGTTTTAATTGATTTTAATTTAAAACGATTAGGGGCCATTCATTAATTACGTAAGGGTCCCAAGGCGGGGTTAAACAAATCTCTACATGCCCTTATCTTAGGGGAAAGGGGAGTAAACCCCATTCTTACGTAGTATTTTGTACGACTTTTTTTACTTATGTACCTAAATCTAGCGATAATGTACCGAAATCGTACGAAAAATGTATTATTCTGTCTATATATATTTTTATATTCTTACGTATAAATAGAGAGAGGCGGGGGGAGGGGGGTGGAGGTTCGAAGAATCGTATGTATCGCTACATGGGGGTAGGGGGGAGTCAAAATAGCCAAAATCATCCCTTTACTTTAGTGTACAACTCACCTGAGCTATTGCTGCCGGCACAATGCCCTCTATTATTCAATCTATCTGATGGCGCGCAGATTCTATGTAAGCACGTTTTATTAGAGCACTTCATGGAGTGACATACTTGCTGAGAACAAAAAGTTAAAATTCCATGAACATATTTTCCGACAAAAGACATGAAAGCCGGTGCGACTGTGTCAATATCATCCCAGTCTACTTCACCAAATATAGCTTGTTCTAATACTCTTGTATGGTTTTGACGAATTGTTTCTTTAGTCATGTTTATCTTCGTTTTCTTGTGTTCATTCTCTAGGATTATACTTGTGATATTTTTTTTGAAAATGGCTGATTCGTTCCTTGCTAAGCTAGGCCAGTACAGCAATTCTGCATCGGTTAACACACATTTTTCAGATTTTTTGTCATTACTTCGCTTATTTATCTCTCGCTTTTTACGTAAAATTGTCATATTAGTGGTTTGATTTGATACGGTTTTCGTGAGATCTATTTCGATACTGTTTGCCAATTTCCGACTGTCTTCGGTTGTGATGAAGGTATTATTTGTATTGTTAACAATTAGGTACGAGTTTTCCAAGGTCTGCGTTTCGTACAAAATGTCGTCTGATTTATTAGTAGCTGATTCAGTCTCAATATGCAATACAGGTTGCAGTATTGCAGTTTCATTCAGAGAATTACTTTTATTTAATTTATTTATAAATATATCAGAAACGTTATCGTCAAAGCGAGCTGGAAATAGAGGTTGTTGTTCTAATTTAATGTTATGGAAAGTTATAATTTTTTTTCGATGTTTTTTGTTAATATTGTTTGGCCTAGATTTCTTTTTCTTATGGATCACTATTTTATGTAGAGAATTAGTGTCATCTTTATTGTATTTGGTTGACTTTTTATAATCAAAAATCTCCAATGGTACAGGGAAATTAAAGTACGGAAAAGGTAAATTTATAGCAGTTGCGAGCTCTTTGGAAAGAATATCTTCTGGTTCAATAGTTCTGTCTTGACTACGAGCTTTATATTTCCCAAGATGTTCTTGAAATTTTGGTAACTGAAGATCCACTTTAATACGAATATTCAGTGTATTTTCGTTTACTTCTCTCATGCTATCCTCATTATGTTGCTCATATTTTTTCATAGGCATTTCATATTGTGGAACGCGTTGTAAACCTGGCATTTTACGTTCTTCTAGTGATCGCATCTTTATTTGCGGTTCCCGTGGGTAAGATTCCACTTGTATTAAACACTGTTTGCAATTACAATCGCATGGTAGCTGTCCGCTTTTACAGAAGCATGATGACTTAATAGGCTCTAAAGATGGTTTACGTATTAAAGGCGGGAGATCAATAATTTTCTTGTTGTTAAATATTATTTTCTCGAAAGGAAATGTATCGACATGGTTTCCTTTTGGAGTTGTTACTTCAGCTTTGTTCATATACTTTCCTTTTGAATTTATAGGAATGAATACATCTAAAGGATTACTGTATGGATCTGGAAATTTGAATGGACCTGTGTTCAAGAAACTGTTGGAATAATAGTAGTCATTGTGTTTTTTTTCTGCTCCAGGTTTTGTTTTTGAAAATTGGTCGTGACGTAAGAGAGGAATCTTATTTTTAGGTTTCACTTTTTCTATATAATTCTTTCTTTGTTTGTGAGCCTTCTCTAAATGATGCTGGTATTCTGTTAGCAAGTCTTCAATTTTTTCATCACTTTGACTTTCGCTGTTCGTGAATGCATTGAACGGGGAAATCTGAAACGATTTTATAGTATTGGATTAATGGTCCAATGGTTAAGTTATACAATCAAGGTATACATTAGTTTTGTTAGTGATTTAAACGATTGTAAAGCTAAAGTTTTCGAAATTAGTTTGGCTGAAAATTGGTAAATAGGTTGACAACTGATCCCATGAATGAATGATTTTAAAAAAATTAATTGAAATAAATAGAACTCCGGCTGGTTAAAAATAATTAATTAAAACATATTTAATCTAACGACACCTTACGTCATGGAATCCTTCAAGCGGGTAAAAAAAAACAAAACGTACTACACTCGCGAGCAAAAGTATGGAATCACTTGCTTGAATTTGATTCCGCGCGATCTTGAGTACTTAATAACTAAATAATAATAATAAAAATGATGCCATTTTAAAGGTTCATTAATTAACTTTAAATTGATACCAAAATCATTCAAATAACGCCAGTACTTAAGAAGTTATCCCGGGCTACGTGAAGAAGTACGAAAAAAGATACGTTTCAATTGTTTGACCCGTCGCGAGTTGCGCGCCCTTCATCCCCTATAAAAGCACGTGTTATCGGTTTTTTTTATCAGTTAGCTTTCACACGTTGACCGGTACACATCTCCGCAACTTTGGACCCTTGAACTTCGAAGACAATGGATACAACACCTACAGAAGCCGCCCAAATCGTCGCCCTATTGCAAGAAGGGCTTAGCCAGCGGGCTGTCGGACGTCAGCTCCACATAAGTCAGTCTTGTGTTTCGAAAGTCTACAAACGCTTTCTGGAGACTGGTGGCTTTGTCCCGAGACCAAGATCTGGACGACGCCGGTGCACATCGGAGAGGGATGACCGCTTTATCGTGTCAACTTCTCTCCGAAATCGGCATTTGACTGGTGTTGACGTCCAACAGGAGCTCCGAAATGTTCGCGGGGTCGCTGTTAGCGAGTGGACAGTTCGTCGGAGACTCAAGCAAGCTAATTTAACCCCAAGAAGGCCTGCCACAGGCCCTAAACTGACGGCAGCTCATCGACAAGCCCGCCTTCGATTCGCTCGTTCCCACCTTGATTGGGAGGTTGAGGAATGGAGCCGTGTACTGTTCTCGGACGAGTCCAGAATGTGTTTGCACGGCAACGATCGAAGAGGTCGGGTCTACAGGAGGCCTGGGGAGCGATTTGCGCAGTGCTGTTTCGCTGAGACAGTGGCTTATGGAGGCGGTTCTTGTATGATGTGGGCCGGCATTTCTTTCGACGGTAAAACGGAGCTTGTTTTCGTGCCTGGCGGGGGACGAGGAGGCGGTCTAACTTCAGACCGGTACATTACCGATATTCTGCTGGAACATGTCGTTCCCTATGCGGGATATATCGGTGATGACTTCGTCCTCATGCACGATAACGCTCGTTGTCACACTTCTCGTGCCACAACCGAATACCTAGAGGAAGTCGGTATCGCCACATTGGACTGGCCAGCGCTTAGCCCGGACATGAATCCAATAGAGCACGTGTGGGATGAACTAAAGAGGAGGGTTCGATCCAGAAATCCTACTCCTTCAAACACACATGAGCTCAAAACGGCTTTGATTGAAGAGTGGGAAGGTATCCCACAAGATACCATACAGAAGTTCATCAAGTCCATGAAGAACCGTCTCCGAGCTGTCATTAGGGCGAGGGGGGGGAACACTAAGTATTGACATTAAGTTTTTAAGCGAAATTAAACTTTTATTAATTAATTTTTGTTGTTTTCTTCATTCATTATTTTTCCATTATCCTTGCCTATTCCTACCTCCTTCACTTAATCCAAGATAGCTCCACAAATAATGAAGCGATTTGAATGAATTTGGTATCAATTTTAAGACTACATTTTAACCTTTAAAATGATATCATTTTTATTATTATTATTTAGTTATTAAGTACTCAAGATCGCGCGGAATCAAATTCAAGCAAGTGATTCCATACTTTTGCTCGCGAGTGTATAGTTAAAATGCTGTTATAAACATACTAGCTTTCGCTTGCGGAGCACGCGTGGATGTCCGTTATCGCGATAAAAACTATCCTATGACCCCTGGACTCAAACTATCTCTATACCAAATTTCATCTAAATCGGTTTAGCTGTTTTAAAGTGTTAAAAGATAACGCAGACTGACTGACAAAGTAACTTTCTTAAAGGGGACTACTATCTAGATAATTTTCCATTGAAATGGTCATCACAACCTATCTAAATAATATGCAAATTTTAATATTATTAACTCATAATCACACTCACGCCATTATTCTCGAAGTCATTTATTATATCAGCGATATCACTGTAGATAATAGTATCGTAAAACGGTGTTCCTTCAATACGATTAGATTCTGCACCTAAAAGTAAACATTTGTGACATTCATTAATATTTTCATTAACAAAAAATATATTTGAGATCAATTTACTTACTCTCTGAATCGGAATAGCAAATAACTACAGTGAAGAAATATGTGATGCAGGAAATGAGTATAATTGCCATGGTTTGTATGCCATGCATGAATTGTAGAAGAATGACTGAATTTGAATTTGTATTCACATAATGTTTGCCATTGCAGTGCTTTAATATTTTCCTTTTGTGACGTTTGTTTTTCAAACAGTGTTTTAAAGACTTATTGTGTAGGGTAGATTGTTGCGAAACAATTATACAACTTCCCTGTTTGCATGTTTTAGTTATATGAACTAGTTCAATATTAATAAATTGTGTTTTTTTTTTCAGGAGTCGAGCAGTAGCAATGCGGAGGCCGAGCGCCTTACTATGCATCATTGCATCATTAAGAGCATTATTGAAAGCGAAACTGTTTACGTTGAATGCCTTTACGTTATGGAAAAGGTAATAAAAAACCTTAAAATATAGTTATTTTTCTTAATCAACTTTTTCTATAAAATTCAGAAAACTTTAAAACAGCATTAGGTACAATGATTCAGAGTTACATTGCGTATAAGTACAGCATGTTTCAATAAACAGAGCGTCTATACAATTTCATTTCTTATGTCAATAGACAGTGTGTGTATTAATTTCTCTATACATATTTTATTTCGTAGTACATGAATGCAATAAAAGCGACCTTATCGACATCACAGCCAGTAATAACGGAAGAAGAATTCAATACGATATTCTATAAAATATCAGAACTGCATGAATTGCATAAGAATTTCCTTGATGGATTAAATGCTGCAGTCACTAGTTGGGAAGAGCCTCTATCTGTTGGAATCCATTTCAAGAAAATGGTAAGGATGTCAAACAAAATAGGATATCGGACTATATTCGACATAAACTACTTATGAGCCTTCAGCCCCAGTATGTCCTAAAATCATTAAATCAAACAGTAAATTTACATTTATTACATTACCTACAAATGACTGCAAATGTAGGGTCATCAAATAAATTTCTATGGAATCTATCATTTGATATTTCAATAAAAGAACCTGACCAAGCTGTATAGAAACTGACCCACTGGGGAGACCCGTGTCCAGCAGTGATATGTGTAAACTTGACTAAAATGAGGGATAAATATACGGAAAGAGAGAGAGAGAGAGAATAAAAGGACCTGATTTGATTTGACAGTCCGATACCTTATTATCGTATTGCCCTAAGTGATTTTATGTTGTCTAATTTAAACCTAAATCAATTTGCTATATTGATTTTATGGCTCTTCTGAAGCTTTCACATAATTAAAACAAAAGCGATCTTCACATCTTTGAAACAAATTTTACAGGCTGAAAATATAAACATATACGGAGCATTTTTGCATAACTACGGGCGTGCGACGGACGCGGTACGGCGTCGTTGTTCGACATCACAAAGCTTCGCACACCTCACCAAACAGATATCTTGTCATGGACAACCTATGTCCCTTGATGATTTGTTACACAAGCCTGTCGCAAGGGTACAGAAGAATGCACTAGTCTTACATGTAAGTTGTATATTTGTTATTAGCCGACAGCGCAAGAAGGACGGTTATTTTTTTCGAGTGTAAGTATGTATGTATATTTCTTTGGCGCAGAGCCTAAAAGGCTTGATCGATTTTGGCTTGAGAAGTGTCGTTAGAGTCGTCTCAATTGTGAGAGTGACGTATCAATTTTAAGCGGTCAGGGTTTTTTATTTTGTTATAATTTAGCTCAGGTTTAAGCTATAGACCATCTTGGTTAGTACCACAACCAGGTCAACACACACTGTGTTGACGTTTTCTTTGAAATTGTGATGTTGACACACCAATGTAGCAAGTGAAATTATTGAGCAAAAATGAGCTTACGAAGTAATGTTTCAAATTAATGAAGAGCGCGGTGCGGTGACATTCAGATCTTTACCAAACAAGGATTTGATCTCGTCTCATCTTTTAATTTCAAAACCAATTCCTAGTAAAAATGCAATGACGTTGTTGCAGGATCTTATAAAATATACGCCAGCGAGTCATCCAGATCACGCCATGCTGACGGAAGCTTTAAACATGACGCAGCATTTCCTAGATGAATTCAATATTATACAAACCAAATCTATGTTCCCGGTGAGTTATTCTGTAATTTTTTATTGTAATTTTCATAGCCACACGGATATATGTCACAAATTTTGATAAGATGACTAATGTATGTAACACGGGTGCATATGCACTAAAATTAAATAAGTTATGTGTACCTTTTAAATTGCTTGAAGAATCACTCCAGCAGGCGTCACAATAGATCTTTTAGGTCCCACCGGCTTTCGGGTTGTATACCCCGGCCTCTATTCAGGTACCCCTGCAGTTAGCTAATAGTGTTTACATAACATAGAGTATGCATAATAATTGTCGTAATTTCCCTCTACCTCGACTTGGAGGGGCGGGTTTAGCATGTATCTCTTTATCTTTTATGATGACAGCTCATTTTCCCACCTTTTTCACAACTATCTCTCTCTTATTAGATATATTTCGGGACTTAATCGCGTGAATTAGGTACGAACCTTTTATTTACCCGATGTTTCGATCGAATTGCACCGATCGTGGTCACGGGTCGACTTGAGTCGACCCAAAAGAAAGTTTAAAAACAATTATCTCTCTCTTGTAATTTTAGAACAAGGGCTTGTTTTTGTATCACTGCAGTCGGTGGCAAATAATATTATGATCCGTTATTAGGTTATAGTATATGATTATATGGATGCTAAAGATGGGCTATATTACCAGCCAGAAATATCCCTGGCCCACTGCTGATTCTGCGAAAACCTAAATGTATGGAAAAACCGTGTTGGCATATACTTAAAATATTTGTAAATAAATACACTAATATTACTTTTATTTATTTTCTGTTAAAATAGAATGCTGATAGAGCACAAAGGCGGCTGGTCAAGAATTCTTTTATCGTCGAACTCTCAGATGGACACAGGAAATTGAGGCATCTATTCCTGTTCAATGATGTCATAGCTTGTGCCAAATATAAAGTAAGATATTAGTTTTTGTACCATAACATGTTGAATTAATAATATTACGATTAGATTATCCAATTACGAGTCAAATAGTGGTGTTTTAGTACTATATACACTGTAACAAGAAAACCCGTGTTTTTTTTAGTATTTCTTATTTTGAAAAACTGTTGGTATTTATAAATTGAAATCTATACTAATATTATAAAGCTGAAGAGTTTGTTTGAACGCGGTAATCTCAGGAACTACTGAACCGAATTGAAAAATTATTTCACTGTTGGATAGCCCATTTATCGAGGAAGACTATAGGCGGGAAGATATGTGTAACATCAAGCTACTACCAATAGGAGCGGAGCAGCAATGAGAAATGTTGTAAAAACGGGGAAAATTTACGCAGACGAAGTTGCGCGGGACAGTTAGTGTATAATATTTTAGATTAACTGAGAATTATAGTAAATTTTATAGGCATTTCTTGCCAATTACTTTGCAAATCTCAAGTAGTGATTGTATCAACTTTCATGTATACCATAAACTATGTTTCTTTATGTTTCAATTTAAGCGAAATGTTGCAGAGTTGTAGTCCGTCCACACATGGCCCCTGGCCTAAAAGTTGGTACTTCTGGGTATGATGTTGCCAATTGTTCACTTAAAGCTCATTAGATATAGATTTTGAATAAATCTCTAAATGTGTGGGAGTAGAATCATGTAGAATTTATTTACAGGTAAATGTGTCTGTATTGAAGTGGTCAAATTTCCCCAATGTTAATAAACCTTGTTTAGTTAATGGTTGATAGCTAGGAGCTATCAAAATCACACTAATATTATAAAAGCAAAAGTTTTTGTGTGGGTGTGTGTGTATGTTTACTTCTTCACGTCTAAACGGATGGAGCGTTTTTAATAAAATTCGGTATGGAGTTAAGCTGACACCCTGGATTAACACATAGGCTAATAAACCGCGGGTAACACCGCGGGGCACAGCTAGTATTTAATAAGTAGCATAATTTCACATTATGACAGCCAAATATAATGTAAATAAGAACTACACAAGCAACGATTTTTTTTAGTTCAGAATATCTAAGAAAATTACTTCGCGGAAGCCCTGGTGACTTCACTACGAAACCCCTAGGTTCTGTGGAGCCCACTTTGGGAAATACTGGAATAGAGTATATTACCTATGTATAAGTTAGGAGTGCTAATAAATCTTATTGTTTAGGCGTCAGGCCGCGATAAGTTCACGTTTGAACTGAAGTGGTTCATCCCGTTACCGGACATCATGGTGGTAGAAGACGAATCTCTGGGCGCCAACGCGACCGACGCTCGCGAGACTTCACCCGCCAACATCGTAGCGCTCAAGTCTCAGGCCTCTACTGTGCGCGACCAAATACTTGCTGAAGAGAGAGCTTCGGCCGATGACAAGGTAATAATAAACGACACAATTATTTTTTTTTAACTAAGAGTAAAAGTTTTACTTTTTAAGATATTACAATCTAACTTGAGAGCTAAAAAAAGAGTAATTTTATTCCGACTAAAATACGTAATAATAAATTATCCACTGCATTTCCTTAGTGTCTGATAAATTAATAACACTTGGTTCTTGTGTTTTAAATCTAAAGCAGTCACTGTCACTTTTTAGAGATTAAGGAAAAAAACGGAACCCTTATAGGATCACTTTGTTGTACGTTCGTCTGTCAAGACCCTTTATCTTGTCAACGCGTGGAGATATCGAGTTGAAATTACTCTGGTCTTCAGTCCCTTGAAGCTGTGAAAAATTCAAACTTCAAAAACGTAAAAGAAAGATAGGGCAGTAATAAAAGATAAGGGTACCTACATATTTATAATATGTACCTTAACAATTGTACAGGTTCTGTACAATTTTTAAGGTACATATTATAAATATGGTGGGCGACTCCAACTCGCACTTGTTCGGTTTTTTTTAACACTACTACTCTGTTCTCACTTAACACTACACTAACTCAAATAGCTTAGTTCTTTTAAATCTTTGTTTTAAGTCCGTACAATCGAGGAGTTGATGAGCCTCAAGATTTACATGGTAATGAAGTCTTTTGTCAATTTGTCATTAACTAAGATTTTATTAGAAAACAAATAAAATCGTACTTATCGATGGTACGAAACACCTCCATTTTTAAGATTTTTTCTCCTGCTATCATTTTTGCACTCCAAAATGGAGCAATACGGCATAGTTAGGTAAAAACAAATTTGTCGCAAGACTACCAACTCGACGCGGTGTTAGAACACGACTGGGACCAAGTTGCGAAGGAACGCTTCATTGTGGCACGCGTGCCACGCCTACTTCGCACTTCCACTTGTTTTTTCTGTTCCGTGGTTTATACAGCTGATTATATTGCTTTGTTTGGTACAACCCCAGAGCTGCAGTCCATAAGGCCATAAGGACTTGTTGCGTATATTAAAAGTTTGTTGGGTATTGTCAAATTAGAAGTCCTTCCGATTAGCCAATACTTCTGTTTTTTTAGAGAATACCTAGTGGTTCTCGTTTCTTCTTGACGAGCTTTCCAATGTAATACGTCAGGGGTCATACCAAAATATTTAGCCGTATTAGCGTACGGGACAGTTTAATTATTAATATAAATTAAATAGTATTGATTTTACTAAGAGGAAACCTCCTGTTAGTAAAATCAATATGAATCGATTTTTATTCATTAAGTATGCCATTTTTGGGTGTTTTTAACAGCTGTTTGGACATTTTCTACTGCTTCCTCATGAGAATCACCTACAGATATTATGGCCGTGTCGTCAGCGAAGGTTGCAATATTGTTATTTTCTAATTCTTGGATATCAGAGGTGTACAATCGGTACAGGACTGGCCCTAAAACGCTTCCCTGCAATTGCAACAAATTTTAAAATAAAAGGTGAGGTACCTCACCTTTTATTTCCTTAAGTTCGTTCGGAATAGACATGTCTGTTCCTGAACATTTTATGTTTTGATATGTAAGACTCTAATATCTCTGCAAACTGTTTGAGCAGCATGACGTTTAGTTTAAATATATCAATCCTTTTTATACTTTATCAAATGCTTGTGTAACATCTAAGATGACAGTAGAGCAAACCTTTTTCTCTTCTAGACTTTTTCCTATAATGTTTATGATTCGAACGAAGTACCTGGTCTATTGTTGAATGTTTCGCCCTGAATCCGAATTGATGGTCGTTTACTATCTTCAATCAATGAAAATATCTTTTCAAATAATTTTGGCCATAGTGAAATAGGCCAGTACGATGTCGTTTCTTTAGAGAGTTTCTTAAGCTTTACGTTCATAACTCCTTCAGATTGAAGGGACACCGGATAAAATTGACAATATTGTTTTACGTGTCATCCAGAGTTATAAAAAATGCTAATTGAAGCATTTTTTCTGTCTACGAATCGCATAAAAAAATAATAAAAATGTTGTTCTTGGAAATTAATTTTAATGCATTTATCACAGAAGCTGGCACACAGGTCGACAATAAGTCCACTCGCACATACATGCGCACCAAAAGGGCAGGCCTCCTGTACCTATATATTTGATGCATTTACCGTTCGTTACTCTTCGTTCGGAAATTGAATTAATAATATTTTTGTATTGAATAGAAAATCCGTCTGGGCGGTCGCGGCGCGGCTGAAAAGCAACGCAAGAAGTTGGCGGAGCTCGAAGCGCAGCTGGTTCTGGCGTCCCCCAACCTGGTGTTCCGCGTGGGAGCGCGCGCGCCCGGCTCCTCCGCCTCGCTGCAGAGACAGCACATCTTCTTTCTTAGCTCCGAGTACGAGCGCACGCAGTGGATCGACTCTATACACGCGCTGCAGGTATGTGTGGATGCTACAAGCAACGCAACAAGCTTGAAGCGCAGCTGGTGTTGGCGTCCCCCCAACATGTGGTGCATTCAGTCTCATAAAGAGAACGATGATTCCGACAAACCCATGAATGAACCCATTTCGGCAAATGCAAATGTCGTCGTCTTCGATTTCTTCTGCCTTATATATTATTACCTACTGCCCACCGATCAGCTGATCGGAGAGCTTCCAGTTGTAAGGGTGTGCACGGGGGAGAAGTTTGAGCAAAGAACAGCAAATAAAGCAACAGTAGAAGGAGAATAAAAAACCATTTCATTGTATTATGCTACTGATTCACAGCAACTACATATATAGAGGATATCATTGTGGTATACTATCCGCCACATTCGCAACTGATAATATTGTTTGGAACTGCAAGCACTTATCACTCAACATGTCTTGTCATGAACAGCAGCAAAAATCCTTACAATAACGAATCGAAATCTAAAACATTCTTGGATAAACTTCATAATTAGCTGCAAACCAGTGATTTCTGATGTAGGTTCCGCAGAATCTAGGAGTTTTAAATTGTTTATTTTTGGCCACTCCAAATATGCATATACAGCTGTCGGACATGATACAAACTATAAAATAATTTCATTATTCACATTTTACGACATGAACAAAGATTTTTCACTTTTAAAATATTACTAATAACAGTTTTTATTCTTCATCAAATTAAAAATCAATAACATATTCCAGGCATCATCAGCCCCCCCGGCCGGTTCAAGCGCAATATCGATGCTGGAACTACAAGCTTGGGTGACAGCGTGTCGCAGTTACTTGCAGACGGATATGGGCTCCTACTTGCTCCGCAGCGGAAGGGACGACTCGCTACTGCTCGGCGACTTACAACTACACATCGGCGGAATGACTGCACCTTTAGATACTGCAGCGGGTAAGATATGAGTTTATCCCCTTATTCATAATACTACCTGCATATACAATTTAAAGAAAAAATGGTCGTCTGTAAAGTCGGTTTACGGACGATAATTTTACGTGATAACGTCATAAGAAAACATTGATGACATTGTAATAAACAACCATGCCTCTTTTTTGATACATTTATTTTATTTCCAATTGTCGCTGCAATTGCCAAAACATTGATGACTTACAACCATGACAGGTTTAGTGATCTAATTTTAGTCTCTCAATGTTATTATAAGAGGAAATTGTGTATTGGTACTAACATTATTAGTTAAATATTACAGATTACTACATAGTCGTGGAAGTGGACTCATACGGTCATTACTTCCGCAAAGCAAAATCAAAGCTGGTCTGTCGCAGCGCACAGCCTCGGTGGAACGAGAGTTTCACTCTCGATCTTGAAGGATCTCAGAATCTTCGTTTATTGCTATATGAGGATGCTGCCAGACCGGTGCTAAGAGGGAAATGTACTATCAAGGTATGTATAACTGTGTTTTAAAAGCTTAGATAATATTATAGCTTCCAGGGAAAAGATTTGTACTGTTTTTAGGGTTCTGTAACCAAAATATCAAAACGGAACCCTGCTAGTTTCGCCATGTCCCTCCGTCCACCCAGCTTTGCTCTGAGACTGTTAGTGCTAGAAGGCTGTAATTTTGCATGGATAATACATATAACTTACGCCGACAAAGGGAAAGAATAAAATCTTGAAATACATTTTTTTAGAGTCCCTCCCGTATATGTAAAGTAGGGATGTGATTTTTTTCCCCATCGTGGGGTATCGTTAGATAGGTCTTTTAAAAACGTTTAGGGGTTCGGAAAACCATTTTAGATTTAGTGATCCGTTTGTAAAATATTAAGATTTAAAGTGCAAATTTATTAAGTAGGTATAATGTTGTAAGTATGAAACAAAAACAACAGAAAACCCACTGTATAATATAATAATGTAATATAATAATTCAGATGGAGGGAGGGGAATAACTACGGAACCCTACATTGTGCGTGGCCCGACATGCACTAGCCCGGTTTTTTCTCTCACCTACCCCATCGTATGGGGTGTCGTCGTTAGGTAGGTCTTTCAAAAATAATAGGGGTTGTGACTGTGACTTTTCGATTTAGGCATCCGTTTGTGAAATATTATGCCATAAAGTGCATATTTTTCGCAGAGCTACAATTACCTGTCAAAACACAAAAGTACATAGTCAATATTCCCCAACAAAAAAGTCTTTCAGTCGAGTCTGGGCGGAGGGGCAATCGCCTTTGTTGTGCCCTCCTTGGATCTGCGTCTGAATCATGTCCTAATTGTTCCAGCTGTCCCGCGAGTGGGTGTCGGAGGCGGCGGGCGGCGGCGGCGTGTCGCGCACCGTGCTGGTGGGCGGCGGCTCGCTGACGCTGCGCGTGCGCGTGCTGCCGCCCGAGCGCTCGGCCAGGAGGGTGCCCTCCACCAAGCCCGGCGCGCTCTTCGGCGCCAAGATCACGCACGTCGCCAAGTATGTATGCCTTATTGGAACGTACTTCCTTGTCGCACCATTTTGTTTACGGCCTGAGAGGCTACACGGAAAAAAGTGTAACATTTTGACATCGATCAAAAATCTATTATTTATGATGATGTGAAGCAAGACAAGTATGTTGTGTTATTTTAGTTGTTTGTATTCTTGTAAAAGGTTGTTGATTATGTTTATTTTAATTATGTCAAACTGACTGGACATTTTTATTAAATGTTATGTTCTTGCAGATTTTTTTTAATCCTTTGTTAATACAAACATTGGAGATTTGTTAATGCAAACCGGGTGTCCATAAGACACTTATTTTTTTTTTATACAAAGAAATGAGAAGACGAGCAGGTCGTGCGCCTGGTGGTCGCGCGTCACGCGTCGCTCATAACAGTGTCACTCAAATTTTTGTTTGACAAAGATCTGAATGTCACTCAATTACACGTGTTATTCAACGTGTCACACAATTACATTTACTACAGTGCCCTTCAACCGAAACACAGTGATGAATTAACATTACTATTTCACGAAAGAATAACAGACACTATTGTGATACCTACCAAGACGGCCTATGGCTTTATTTTTGCATTATTTTTTTATTTTATCATTGCAAGGCATAATAAAACTATTATGTTTCATTTATTTAATGTATAACTTCATGTTTCTCGTTCAGTTAAAAACTCACTGCATTAGGATTCTTTTCTTAATTATTCATTCATCATCATTGCATTCTGCAATACTGCAAACTGTCCTAAACCATTGGTGCATCTCTATTGCGGATATGCGGCGAGGTTGCCAACTCATTACTGGCTGTTACGTCCCTATGACTTATGTTATGCTTTGCAAGAAGTAAATAATCCTTCAATCGCATTTTGAATCCTTAATAATGCAACGCTTGAATAAAATATTGATTTCAGACGTGAAAAACGCAACATTCCATTCATAATAAGCGCATGCGTCCGAGAAGTGGAGCGACGCGGTATTCACGAAGTGGGCATCTACCGCGTGTCCGGCAGCGCTTCCGATCTCAACAGGCTCAAGAAGAGCTTTGAGACTAGTAAGTATCCCAACTAATATTGCGACCTATCCGAAGAACAAAGTTATATCTGCAAAACCTCTACACACTCTATTAGAGACTATGTGCTAAGCGCACGGAAGAAATAACAGTAAAAGTAGACACATGTTTCCAATGCAAGCAATTTGCGCAAATGTGACGTCATACTTGCAGGCAAGACTTGCGTAATGGAATCGCACCTTAAATATACCTTTCAATTTGCACGCGGTTAATAATACTAATTAGCAATCTGTTGTATTTTACTTTTAATTTGTTATATTCTATTGTTTTATTAGACTGTAAACCTTCTGTAAAATAAATAAATCACCTATTTCTTTGTAATTAAGGTATGTATGTAATTAAGGTTTAAGGCGCTGACAACAGCCAAATAGGCTTATCCTAAACAATTTTTTAGCCAAATCTACGTAGTTTGTGACGGCAGAAAAAATATATGTTAATCTTGAACATATTTATAAGAACCCTGTTGTATTCAAAACACGAATTTGATTTATTTTCTCGATAAAAAAAAAATACAAACTAACCTCTTAAAATGATCTTCTAACAAAAATATCTGTATTACTTAACAACGTACGTTGGTAAAATAATTAACAATAACGTATCATGTTATAATACAGAATCTGGTTGATTTTTATTTTCGACTACTCGACTTATTTTCAAGTAATTAATTGTTTTATGGTTTATAATTAGTTACGAGCGCTGCGTGATCGCGCTTCTCTTTCTTTTATAAGCAATCTGACAGTGATCGCAGAGACGCGCAGCTAGACGGACGTATGTCGCTTTGCCTCGCCATCCATTCACTTCATATTTTGTTTGTTGTTTGAAAAATTATAGACATTGGTAAAGAATATAAGTTTAATAAATATACTATTAATTTATACTATCTAAGTTGTTAATTTAAATATATTAAGTTCTAAGTTTAAAAATATTTGTTACTATAATTGGGAAACAAACAAAAATGTCGGAGGCCAGCAAAAAGCGTTTCTATACCAACAAACAAAAACATCTCATGGAAGTAGTAAAGTAAGTATTATATTTTTCATATTGACAAAATATTGCACGAACAGAAGTGAAATCGTAACCAAATCAAAAAGCTACTCTAAGCTGTTTTGTACAACGTATAGCGAAAATTCATCTGCGACTGTGAAGCTCGTTTGGTCTAGCGGTATCTGCGTTGGTTCAGAATATCAAGTATCGAGTTCGAAACCTAGGTTCGCCTGTTCAAATTTTGTATTTATTTTTAATATTTTCTTTTATCTTTTCAGTAAAAAGAGACGTTTGGCGAATAGTTCAGAAGCAGGTGAAATTTCGGAAAGTTTTTCACCAATAAGTTTGTAATAAGTACCTACATACTAATATAGATAATAATTTTATTATTTATATTACATTAACACATTACACAAAAAGAATCGCCACATGGACAAAGAGGATCCCCTTTACATTTTAGAAAGATAGTTACAAACATATACCTTTAAACGAGCAATTCTTGTATATATATACCTATATAAATAATCTGAATCTCGGCAATGGCTCCAGCGATTTTCATGAAATTTAGTATGTAGGGGCTTTCGGTGGATATAAATCGATCTAGCTAGGTTTCATTTTTGGAAAACATCGTTTAAAAAAAAATAACGAGCGAAGCTCGGTCATCCAGGTACTAGTTACAAACAAGTATAATGATAAACTATCACATTTGCATAGACCTACGACTATCTTAGAACTGGCCTAATAGGAAAATACTCCTAAAATACTTGTAGCTTTATCCATTGTTTCTTGCCCTTTCCATACAAATAGTTGTGTAGGTTTTAGTATTTTTTACCTATATATGGCGATCTATACATACTGAAGTGTCTGTTCCTAATGTCAAAATAGCAGTTTTTTACTAAATGCTACGCATAGTACTTAATACAAAAATACAGTTTTTTTTATCTGGCTGTCTGTCTGTGTGTTTGTTTCGACAAATCTCCAAAACGGCTGTACGGAGATTGACAGGACTCACTGTCAGACAGCTAATGATGTAAGGAGTAACTTAGGCTACGTCCACAGCTAGTCTACAGCTAGTTAGACATAATAGGTAAGATTAGTGCTGAAGAAAGTTTTTCTAAGTTTAAATGTAATAAATATTTTGTACAAATTAGGAAATGTGGCTGTTGCAGTTACATTAGAAAGTGATGTTATAATTCCTTTAGAAAATGTTACCAGGTAAAGATGATGCCCAAGTGATATGAAACTTCCTCATGATCGTTCTTATACTTCTTATGTTATTGTGAGTCATAGTTTTTTTCCATCACTGGTTTAAAGTATCGGCAAAGGTATCTGAGACAGTTGAATCCACCGATAATATTCCTAAACTTGAGGTAAATATTATTATTTTGAACAGATTGTCGAAGATAAAATCTGGCTATTAAAAACTTGAAAAATTATTTACCAGTCAATTATTGTGCTGTAGCAGGTATGTTATCAATTTTCGGAGGACTTCAAACTTGGAAGAATTTTCTTCAGCTCTAAATTTAATAATAATAATAAGCCTTTATTGTTGATTCGTACTTTAAATTACAAATATGTATATATGCCTAAACTTATTAACTAATTACGTATTAACTGTTATAGAATTTTACATTAGGCAAACAGTATTTAATCTTCAACTTGTCTTCCGACAAAGGCCTCCTCTAAAGATCTCCATTCTATCCTATTCTTTGCTGTTCGGATCCATGTTGGACCCGCTATTTTCCTGAGGTCATCCTCCCATCTTTTAGACTGTCTACCTCTGTTTCTCTTTCCGTCTATTGGGTACCACTCTGTAATAAGTCTTGTCCATTTTTCTTTCTTCTCTCTTACCATATGTCCTGTCCACCTCCACTTGAGTTGTTTGTATGTTGTGTATGCATTCTTAAATTTTGTTTTACTTCTTATGTCTTTTAATTTCACTCGATCTTTTCTTTTGACTCCTATTGTGCTTCTTTCAATGCTGTTTTGACAGACTTTTATTTTGTTTGCCAGTTGTTCAGTCAATGCCCAGGTTTGACAGCCATATAATAAACATGGTAGAATACACATATTATATACTTTTCTTTTTTCCTTCATCGGCATTTCATTATTCTTCATTACTTCGCTAAGTGACCAATGTCGTTTCCACGTATTAGTTATTCTTCTTTCTATTTCCTTTTCCATGCAGTCTTCGGTAGATATTAACTGTCCTAAATATATGTATTCATGTACGTATTCTATTTGCTCATTATTGACTTTTATTGTGTCTGTTTGTGAAGAGTTAGACATAATTTTCGTTTTATTTATATTCATTGTTAGCCCTGCTTTGCTGCTTTCATCATCAAGTTGCTGTAGCATTGTTTCTAGAGTTCCTGGCTTGTCAGAAAATATAATGAGGTCGTCTGCAAAACGTAGGTGGCTCAGGTTTTCGCCGTTTATGTTTATTCCATTATTTCTCCAATCCAGGTTCCTGAATATCATTTCTAAGACAGCTGAGAATAGTTTTGGTGAGACAGGGTCTCCTTGGCGTACGCCTCTTTTGATAGGGAATTCCTCACCAAGACCTTCTAGCTTTACTTGCGCAGTACTCTTGGTATATACATTCTGGAGTATCCGTATGTATTTTAGTTGTACCCCTTGTGTTCTTAATGCATCCCAGATATACCCATGTTCTAGTGTGTCAAATGCTTTGTTAAAATCAACAAAACCCAGATAGTAAATCTTGTTATATTCTTTGAATTTTTGTAATATTTGTCTAAGGGTGTGGATATGGTCTATGGTTGAAAAATTTCGGCGAAATCCAGCTTGTTCTTTGGGTTGATTTTCCTCGAGAGTGTTGGCTATTCTTGACAGTATAATTTTAGAAAATACTTTATAAACATTAGACATTAGGCTAATGGGCCTATAGTTTGCTATATCGCCTTTGTCACCTTTTTTGTGCAATAGTATAATGGTCGATTTCGTCCAATCCTTAGGAATCTTTTCCGTTTTGATAATTTCGTTAAATATTTCTGTAAGCTTTGAAGCTATCACCGGTGATGTTGTTTTCAGTAGTTCATTTGTAACGAGATCTGATCCCGGAGCTTTATCGTTCTTTTGTGTACTAATTGCTTTTGTTGTTTCATCTTTTAGTATTTCCGGTATTTCCTCTTCAATGGTTGATGTATCATAATAATTTTCAATTTGTCCCGCCATTTGGCTTTGATATAGATTTCGGTAAAATTCTGTGGCAACATTTAGTATCTCAGATCTTTTGCTTGTACTTTTGCCATCCTTCTTTTTCATACTAGGTATCCAATCCTTTTTGTGATTTAGTTCTTTCAGTGCCTTTCTTATTCCTCCAGTTTTTTCTATATAATTCTTCATAGTATTAGTCCGTTTGGTTTTTCTTTCTCTGCGCAGTTGACTGCTAATCATTTTGCTTATTTCTGTTATTTGCCGTTGATTGTCTTTGGTTTTCTTTCCTTGCATTAATTCTTTACGTTTCTGTAGGAGTTGCTTGCTTTTAAGTGAGATGTCGTTCTTGACCTTTGTGTTTGTTTTTCTAGTTACAGTTTTGAGTTGGTTTATTAATTTGTTGTATTTTTCTTGTACCAACAGACATTCTTTGCTGTTTAGTGATGTTTGGAGACTATTAAGCAATTCTTCTGTTTCGCCAGTATATTCGATGACTGTGTATTTGTTATGGTATCGTCTGGTTTTCTTAGGGGGTGTTCCTGACATTATTGCCCGAACCATTCTATGGTCTGTGTTAAAATTTAAATTTTGTATGACTGACACATTTTCAAAAACTTTCCTGTTATTAGACATAATAAAATCTATTTCATTCTTGTTAAGTCCATTAGGTGATTTCCATGTCCATTTGTTTTTTGCTTTCTTTTTGTAAAAGCTATTCAGAATACTTAATCTATTCTCTAGTGCAAAATTTACCAGTCTTGCGCCATTGTTACTTCTAGTGCCGAACCCGTGACTTCCCATACTATTTTCATCTTTGTTATTTTGTGTCCCGATTTGGCCATTAAAATCTCCCATCACGATGACGTTTTTATGTGCGGTTTCGATAGTGTTTCGTAAGTTTTCGTAAAATTTTTCTATTTTTATAATGTCTTCCTTTTTGTCTGATTCCGTTGGAGAATATGCCTGGATAATAGACCATTCTTCTTCGCCATACAGTTTTATGTTAAGGATTGCGATACGTTCAGAGATTCCTCTTAATTCTATTATATTGTTTTCAAATGTTTTTCTAACCATGAATCCGACTCCATGCCTTCCCGGCGTCTCTCCTTTATAATGTAGTATAAATTTCCCATGATCTTCTATATGTTCTCCAAATCTTCTCATTTCACTGATCCCTATGATGTCCCATTTTATTTCTTTTAATGCTATTTCTAGTTCTTGAAGTTTTTCTGGTGTTCTAAGTGATCGACAGTTGATAGTTGCTATATATATTTTGTTTGTTTTCTTTTTGGTTTGAATTTTGGCGCTGTTTTGAACCTTTAGAGGGTCGTGGTCATGTTCCCCCACGAGGACCAGTCGGCTTGGGGGAGGGTTGTGTATTGTTATTTCTCTGTTCTTTTTATTATAAGATTGTTGTGTTTTCCGTTTGCCGAATGTTAGTTGCTATTGTTTATTATCTTTTGTAATAGAAGGGAGAGAGTTGCTTCTAATCCTCATTAGATCGTAAGCATTTAATCTGTTAATGTTCGATGGCATTAAGGATTTTTGTTTCCTTGGCTGGGTATTTGTATGAGGAGATGTTGATGTTTCTCTTTTCCGTTTGTCATTGTTATTATTACTTTTTCCTTTTATTATTATTTTGTCGAATTTTAGATATGCTATATTTCCCTTCTTTCTTTCTTCCATCAGTTGTGGCTGCAGCATTTTCCTTTTCTCCAGAACATCTTTAGTATAATCTTCTGAAATGTATACATCTTTTAGATTTTTCTTCAATTTTATTATTTCATGCTTTTTCCATTCATTCACGAAGGTTACCAAAGTGGGTCTTGCTTTATCATTTGGCTTCTCCTTTCCAATTCTATAAATGTTATTTACCTCGTATTCTTCTAAAGGTATGTTCAAATCGGTTCTTATAATTTTCATCACTTTTTGTAGTAGTTCCAGGTTAGATTTCTCTTCTTCTTTTATTCCAAAAAATATTAAATTGTTTTGTTTCTTTGCTCTTTTCAAACCTTCCACCTCTTTCTCAAGGTTTTCTAATTTTGTTTTCAAGATTTTATTTTCTGCTATGATAGGTTGCAGTTTTTCATCCAATCTCTCCATTATTTTGGTTGTTATAGAAGTTTGTAGTTCCGTTGTTTGCTTTTCCATTTCATTTTTCAATCTTTCAAATAAAAGTTGAAATTGATCATCCATTTTTGTCATTTAGTTCTGTGTATAATGGAACGTAATCAGCAGTAGTTTTTATTTTTCTTCGATTGGCAACACTAAGAATAATGTCAATTATGTCAAATGACCTCTTTATACTTTTGATATATTTTCTAACCTCAAAGTGTAATCTAATGTCCGAAATTACTTGAAATCAACACTTTCACAACATTCACAGCACTTTAGTTTATACTTCGTGATGTTTTTATATCGATAAGTGAGTGTAGATGGTTTATAAACACTATAATAACGGGAGCTGCACAACTATTATTTGCTGCTAAATTTAGCTTATGTCAAATAAATAATAATATTATTAATAAAAAATAATATATATTATTAACCACGGGGTCTCATCACGAAGAAACAGAAATGTAGGTCAAATAAATATCAACAGATGGCGTTATATAAGTATCGATTTGATATTGAAGTTTTTTAAAACCTGGAATATCAGAAGATAGGTACTAAAAATGTGTATTATTATTTTTTTATTATTAAGCTATACAAGGGGTTGTAAAATAATAGGTTCCTAAATCAAATTTCCATAACTTTACACAGTTTCTGACAAAGTATAACTCTAGCGGCAATTTATTTATACTACGTTATGATAGGCACAACTTAAATATTAAACTGGTTCAATCTAACAATAGATGGCACTATTAGGGAATTCTGATTCTGACCATACCTACATTTTGTTGATATATTTTACTTATTTTTCGACGAGAAGTAAGAGTAACATGAAGTTGTTGTAAATTACAACTAGAGATAAAAGTATTGGAGGCTTTTAAACCCCATAAAAGAACTAGACTCCTGTTCCATTGCCCATCATGTTCTGGGGGGAGGGGGTAACACCGGCCAAGAGTGAGTTAGTTCACGCGATGTGGCGAGGGGGGAGGGAGGGGGTTAATAAGTACATAATCATACACTTCCCCTCAACGCCTTAGGCAGGACCCGCTATTGAATATGTATTTTTACCCGACTACGGAGTTTAATGTGTTTGACGTGTATGTATGTATGTATGTGATTTTGATCAATTTTGATGATTCATACGTCGATCGATTCGTATTAATCTTGTAAAGACATGACAGCAATCTAAATTCAAAATGGCGACAGCCAGACGCCATATTGTGATAAAGAAAAAAAATTAAGTCAACCAACTACTAAACAAAGACTCAAGACTGACTCGTTGGTCTTGCGCCTAGTCGCTCGTCGGTGGTGTCGGTTTTGATGGGTTTCTGCCCTATGACTCCATTAACTTCTATTGGGCTATAACTAGGGACAAGACTACTCGTCGATCCTGCGCCTTGTCCCACTCAAATTTTATGATTTATTGACACATTTATGACACATTGATCCTGCGTCAAATCCTTCTTCAAATTACCAAAACCATCCGGACAGCCGAAGTCCATGTTTTTGCGAACGAAAAAAAATATTTGAAATAAAAATGCATTTTAAGAATAATAATCAAGGTCAGGTTATAAATAGGTGAACCAGCGATGTTTTCAAAGACGCCGGCTTCCGATCAAATGTACCGACCGATGTCACAAAATGCCGAGAATAGAGAAAGTTTCTTTCAATTATTTATACCTACAGTAGACGCGCGGGCGGTCGCGCTAAGTCAATAAACTTTGGGTTATTAAAACACACCTTTTTGTAGTTTGTTTTAGATATGGTTGCTAAAGCTAATAATGAATTAATTTATATTGAATGCCATACCTATATTACAAAGTAACCGAAAATAACTTAGACGAATGCACGGTTAGCCAATTACATAATAATATTCCAAAAAAAAGCAATGCCCGTGAACGATGTCTATGCAGTCTAAAGTACGTAAAGCATGCATTGTATGAAGCATGCCTTCTGTAGTGTCGTTATTTTATGTCGGTAGGGCCACAGTCGGGCGGTCGGGCGCTTAAACCTGGTAATGCCGACGCATTGCTACACTACCCTAACGGTTATACGACACAACTTAAAATTTGTTTCTTTTTGAATGAGCCTACTAAAAACGTGATTGTTAAGTAATAATGTTGTTTTAATAGACATTATTTTTTTATTATTTTTCGTATTGTTTACCCGAGGAACTAACTTTCGGATCGGTCAAGGTTATCTTACAAATAGTAAATACGTAAATATACTAAATAAAATGGGACTAGATTTTATTGTTTTTTATATTTGAGTTGATAGCAATCTACCCAACCTACGAGTTTATGCCATTTTCGGTCCAACTTGTAACAAATTTGCGCATAACTCGGAAACGAACCACACTGGTTCGTTTCCGAGTTATGCGCAAATTTATAAAAAAGGACATAATGCGAAAAATCGAAAAATACTTGCATCAAAGCTGAACAATGTATTAACTTTTATTATTTTTTTTATTGAAAGCACTGTTCTCGAGATATGAGCAAATTCATAAAAATACAGTGTCCCTTTTTTATAAATTCGCTCAAATAGCGATTTTATACTTTGTCACATACATTATCTAGTATTGGTGCAAGTGCAAGTATGTGCATCTAAAAGACAGACAGACTGCGCCTAGTACCACAGTCCTACTCAGCTCGAGACGAAAATCCATCAAAATAGACATGACCGAAGAGGGACTAGGCGCAGGATCGACGAATCGGTCCTGCGCCTAGTCACAGTCCTACAAAACGAAAATGCATTACAATCGACATGTCCTGCGCCTAGTCACAGTCCTGCAGTACGAAAATGCATTACAATCGACATGACCGAAGAGGGAATAGGCGCATGATCGACCAATCGGACCTGCGCCTAATCACAGTCCTACAGTACCTACGAAAATGCATTACAATCGACATGACCGAAGAGGGAATAGGCGCAGGATCGCCCCAATTGGTCCTGCGCCTAATCACAGTCCTGCAGAACTCAGGACTAAAATCCATCAAAATCGAAATGACCGAATAGAACTCGATCGACCAGTCGGTCTTGCGCCAAGATAATATTCGATATTTACAAATCAATGCATCAAAGAGGCCCCGCGAGACGTGCAGTACGGTGCTTCGACACGGAATCACGGGGACAAAATAATGTTGAGTTGTGTCATTTTTACCCGACTGTAAAGAAGAGTTATGTTTTTTGCGCGTATCTTGTATGTATGTATGTAATATTCTTTATTACCTGATATCTCACAATCCACTGAACGGATTTATACAATTCACACGTCGTTAGATTCGTAATAATTGCCCAAGTGTTCTTAGATAGATGACGTTTTTAATAAACAAACATGGCGGCTATGAGATGTCAAAATAAAGAGGTGTGAAAAAAAATTGTTTCAAATACTGTAATATGCGTATCAAATTAAAGAGCTCATCTTAAGCATTTCAAAAAGGTATAACATGATTATGACTGTAATACTAAAAAAGTTAGTTAGCAACCATTGATTTTTCAATTTTCAATGCTTGACAATAGCTGTGATAAAAGTAAGTTGCTACATCAGTTACATCCTACAACAACTAAAAAGTATTAAATATAAAAATAAATCATAAAAATAAAAAAACCCGCCTGCACAAAAAAGATGGAAACAAGATCCCCTACATAATTATACAATTTCATGCAGTCGGAGGCATTAATGAATCTCGACAAACTTAGTAAAGTGCCTCCGACTTTATTTTTTCATTTATTAAACGTGTATATCTTACGAAGTATGGGGCGCAGACCTACCTACCTTTTTGTTCTCAAATTTCTGGTTTCTACAAGATCAATGTGATCACAGGGTCAAAACTTTGAACTCCTATATCACACATACTATAGGGCATAGCACCCACCATGTTTGTACTCAAACTTCTTGTTTTGATTGATGAGATCTATGTGACTATGGGGTTAAAACTTTGAACGCCTATATCACACGAACTATGGGGCGCAGATCTACTTTGATTCTCTCTCACACTTTGTTACTCGTACAAACGAGTTTGATTACAAATAAGGTTGGTTTGGTTGGTTGGTACAAATAACCTATAGTTTGTGTGAAATAGGCGTTCAAAGTTTTGGCCCTGCGATCACGTAGATCTCGTCAAAACAAGAAGTTTAAACACAAACAAGGTGGGTCTGCGCCCCATAGTTAGTAAGATGTAGGCGTTTAAAGTTTTGACACCGTGATCACATAGATCTCATCAAAATAAGAAGTTTGAGTACAAACAAGATGGGATTACGACTTATAGTTCGTGTGATATAGGCGTTCTAAGTTTTGACCCCGCGATCACGTAGATCTCGTCAAACCAAGAAGTTTAAGTAGAAACAAGATGGGTCTGCGCCCCATAGTTCATAAGATGTAGGCGTTTAAAGTTTTGACCCCGTGATCACATAGATCTCATCAAAACATCAAGTTTGAGTACAAACATGGTGGGTCTACGACTTATAGTTCGTGAGGTATAGGCGTTTAAAGTTTTGACACAGCGATCACGTAGATCACGTCAAAACAGGAAGTTTCAGTACAAACAAGATGGCTCTGCGCCCCATAGTTCGTAAGATATAAGCATTTAAGGTTTTGACCCCGTGATAACATAGATCTCATCAAAACATCAAGTTTGAGTACAAACATGGTGGGTCTACGACTTATAGTTCGTGAGATATAGGCGTTCAAAGTTTTGACCCCGCGATCTCGTAAATCTCGTCAAAACAAGAAGTTTCAGTACAAACAAGATGGGTCTGCGCCCCATAGTTCGTAAGATATAAGCATTTAAAGTTTTGACCCCGTGATCACATAGATCTCATCAAAACATCAAGTTTGAGTACAAACATGGTGGGTCTACGACTTATAGTTCGTGAGGTATAGGCGTTCAAAGTTTTGACCCCGCGATCACGTAGATCTCGTCAAAACAAGACGATAAGTAGTAACTAGATGGGTCTGCGCCCCATAGTTCGTAAAATATAGCCGTTTAAAGTTTTGACACAAAGATCTTAACAAACCGGAACGACGAGGAAATCTTAAGAAGGGTTCCTCGTCCTTAGGTAAGTAAGTAATTGAAATGAAGTAGAAAATCCCGATTTTCATAAATTTTAGCTAAGAACACTCGATCAAGTCAACTTTCAATCAAAAAAACTAAATCAAAATCGGTTCATCCGTTTGGAAGCTACGTTGCTACAGACAGGCACACAAATACATCAATAAGCAGATACGCGTTAAATTTATAACACTCGTCATTTTTGTTGAGGGTTAAAAAAAGAATTAAATACCTACTCCCGATGTAGTCGATAATGAATATTTACAATAAAATTATTTAAGGACTCTGACAGTTACACTCTCAAGGCCCGTATTATTAAAACGATCTCAAACGTAAGATCGACCTTGAACACGAGTTCGAGACTCCGTTCTATTCAATAGTTATGTCATAATACAGAAAAATTAAGGCAAAAAAATAATATTTTTGCCATTGATATCGTCACAGATAATATAATACTATAAAATCGTCGTTGATTAAGTCAATTTTAATCCTAAATTGTGGATTTTGTGAAATTATGCATAATCTTTTCACGATTACATTTAAATAAGTATAAAAAAATGTTCTCTGACAATAAACCAAGACCAAAAAGATGATTGATGTAAGTATAACATTTTAGACAAGGGTCACCCATCTATGCACCGACTGTGGTAAAGTTACTTAACTTACGCAAACATTCTATCATAATAGAAGTAGGTTCAACTTTGAGGTGTACACCGACGAGTTACTTTAGCAATAATAAATTCGTTTAATGTAATTATGTAGTGTCGTCGCCTATTAGGGTCAAATTACAATATTTTTGAGGTCTGCATTCGAATGACGTCATTTAAAGCGATTTTCTGCGTTATTTGTACGGGCGCGATATAAGCTATCAATACATGTTTATTAATTAGTGCCGTTTAGTAAGACGCTAACCGCACTTAGAAGGGAACTCAGATGATATCGTTCTTTAGAACGAATCTGAGCTTCATCTATTAATACGGACCTAAGCACGGCCGATGACCGCGTAGTAGCAAATAGCAACCAACTTTATTTCCAAGTAAACGCACGATCTAGAACAAACCAAGCGGAGGCCTCAATTTTCATCCCTCGGTGTTTTTACCGCCATCTTTTGGCGACTTTAGTAAGGAGGGCCATTAAAATCAATCAGCTGTAGCCTGAATCACTAGATGTCGCTTGCTATGCACCACTGCTAATGCCATCTAACGTCTCCGTAAACGAGCCCGAACAGGAGCCCGAGTTAGGACGATCGCATTTCTTTGTATGGGATGAGGTATCTGTACTAGTATAGTATTATATTATCTGTGTTATTAACTATCTGTGCAAATAAATAAAATTGAAGAGTCTGTTTGTATATCAAAATAACAGTTTTATGCATATATATTAATTATTATGGATAACATACCTATATCCATAATAATTACTGATAACAAAAATACAGTTTTTTTTTGTCTGTCTGTCTGTCTGTTTGTTCCGGCAAATATCCGGCGGCAAATAATTTATAATTATGCGAAAATATTTATAATGTTGCTAATATATTTTCGAGTTTTATTTTTCTTTCTTTTATATTGTTTTGAAGTTCATAGCAAAGTCTCCTGAAATAATTAAAAATACAAACGTATAAAGAATATTTATTGTTTTTTTTAATCGCCCTGTCTAATTTCTTTCTAGTACTTCATATAGAACAAAAAATAAAGCGCCATCTATTGGTTTATTGTTTATTATTGACCGCGTCCTTGTGTTGGTAGTTCGCTGTTTTTACCGTCCTTTATCAATGGCACTAGGACATCGGAAAAATAGTGGGCGTGGCTAAAATAGTGAAACATCGAAGTTCAGTAGCTGTTGTCAGCGTCTTAATTTATAAATGATGAAATTTTTCTAGATGCTTACGAAGCGGAACAGTTACTGAAGGAGGTCGACATTCATTCCGTCACCGGCGTATTAAAGTTATATCTGCGTGAACTTCCCGAAGCATTGTTCACCGACGCTCTCTATCCCGAGTTGTTAAAAGCGTGGGGCGCTACTCAGGTAACTTAACATCCATCCATATTCTTATTCTACTATTCTCTTCGGTTGTTACCTACCTTTTGACCGCCAGCGACGTGTATGGACGTCAAATGTGTTCAAGTACTCACGACGCCACCGACGGTATGACACGTCAAAAATAGTACATTTTTATATAATGTGGCGAGGGGAACACAGATTTTCGTTATTGACGTGGCGGTCAAAAGGTTAATATTTTAATTTAATTTGTTTTAAATTGGTGAATTTGGTGTGAATCATTAATGTAATTTCGAAGTAAAGATTTTTTTTTACGCAACTCTTTTCACATAGGGTGCGGGCACATCGGTCGACTCCGGACCGGCGCACACCAGACGTCATGCGCTACTAAAATGTTATGCTCAACTGCCCGATCTCAACAAGAACTGTATTGATTTTCTGCTGAATCATTTCGTGAAGTAAGTATTAACATCAATTTATTTTCATTATAAAAGCCTTACATATATTAGACGAAAACCTTTCAACCGTATACGTAACCAGTAGATTGAAAATTCTTTTGTTAAAGCCTTTGATCTTGAAAAAAAAGTTACTGGATGTTTCTGGCGTAAGATATTAACAACTTAAAAATGTATAGGGTCAACCAACACGAGGGAGAAAACAAGATGTCTCTTCACAACTTAGCAACAGTATTCGGTCCAACGTTATTACGTCCGTCGAGTGCGGGCGCGGGTTCCAAACTACGAACAGACTTGCTCGCAGCCGGAACAGTAGATGCTATGGCGCAGGCCGGGATACTATACTGTTTACTGCAACAACGACAACTCGCCGCGCAACTCTCGTCACACCACCGAGCCCCTGCACCACTACTTGATTAGGTACACCTCAATGGATGTCTTACTACTCCGTTAAATTCTCTGGGACATTGCTTTACTGTACGAAATATATCAAACAATTCATGATAATCTATAAAAAAAGAGTAGTAATGGGACAAGTATATAAGTGTTTCGTCCAGTAAACGTCATTTTGGGCTAATCCGTTATAGTGCATATTTTTGGGTTGGTATTTGAGGCATGCTGAAAAATTGTCCCATACCTTTTCTATAGTACCCAAACAGGGTACCATAGACCTGGCTTGGGGTATAGTGGGGCTAAATAGACTTTTATATTTTTTGACTACGATTTTACGAAATCTCCAACCGAAATTACTTTTATTATCCACAACTAGCTGTCTCGCGCAACTTCGTCTGCGTAAATTTTCCCCTATTTTGCTACATATCTCATTGCTGCTCCGTTCCTATTGATCGTAGCGTGATGTTATATAGCCTATAGTCTTCCTCGATAAATGGGCTATCCAACAGTGAAATAAGTTTTCAGTTCGAATGAGTAGTTCCTGAGATTAGCGCGTTCAAACAAACAAACTCTTCAGCTTTATAATATTAGTATAGATTTCAATCTCGAATATATTTGTATATTGCGATATAATTTTGTAAGCGCCTGGCTTAGTTTGAGACCTGACTAAATAATTTGGCTTATTCATTTTTTCACTCTTAATTTAATGTCATAAAAAATAAATCATTAAAAAGTTATGGGGTTATTGATTTAGCCCCACTATTCCCCAGCCAGAACTATGATTCTGGGTATTACAGAAGAAATATTGGAAAAGGTTTCTGCTTGTCTCAAATACCTTCACAAAAATGTGCACCAGCTCTCGGACCATTATTTTAATAGTGGATGACTTGTTTTGACAAATATCCAAAGCCTCAAATACACTATAATGTTATTGTACTTCAAAACTATTTTATGTTTTAAGTACTCGTTTTTGAGCTTACATAGGCATTGTATTACTGACGCAGCTATATTATTGTGTTTCAATATAGTAATATGTATTCAAATTTGATTCATGTACTATTCTTGAATCTTACTTCTTTACTGCTTATTGTGTTCATCTCGGGATATGCAGCTTTAAATTGCGATCCCACCTTCCAATTACGTTATAATTACTATTTATTATAATGCTAACCGATGAATTCAACTGAATACATTCCATAATTGCGACAACAGACTGATCATAGATGTATCCTTTAGAAGATATTGTAACATTTACAAAAAATTAGCATATACGTAAAATGAAGAATCACACATGTATGTAGGTAACAATTTGATATGGCTTTACCAATGTAATGGTATAAAAGATGCGGTTGTGACGTTGGCAGCTGAATGTTGAGACAGTGCAATGGAGTGTTCAAGCATGTAATGATTCTGAAAGTTAACTAAGCGAGTATTATGAAGAGGGACCGAAACTAAATTTAATAATTTATGGTAATAAAATCATTAGCATAAATTGGATCAGACTGATAATAATAAATTGTGAGCGGTAGTAACGATTATTTCCATTTTCAATTTGATTAAGGTTTTTATATCAAAATTACATTTGTATTTTAGGACTATTGGAGTTGGTGGAATCATACAGTTCAATATATATAGTGTAGGTACTTAGAAAAACATTTAGATAGATCAGTCTTGCGCTAATAGAGGAATATTTTTTGCTAACAGTTGTATTAATAGAACACTTTATAACTTTACATGTAAATGTCTTAATTTTTGAAGTCCAACCACTTATCTATCGCAAATAGTAATAATCAGTCCAATATATAATAAGTTAATTTTCTGAAACATGTCTGTAGCCTCTTTATTGTATGATTTCTAACTCTTGTAGTTTAAGAAGGGTACTGTAAATTTAAATGAACTAAGCATGAGCATAACCAGGATCATTTTTCGAGACGAGATTTCTTAATTTTATTCTGGTGGTACAATTGACTAAACACCAGCCAAATGTGGACTGTTCAACCCCCATATGTACCCCCCCTGGGTACGCCCATGAAACTAAGACTATTAAGTAATGGACATATTGAACAGTTCGTCCACAACAGCATTTTACATGCTAGTCGTGTCAATGTTATTAGTTAGAAGCTTTATGTTATAAGAGCACCACTTTCTAGTACTTGTGTAAGTCTCCAAGATAGATGTCACACGAACATCGCTAACGATGATTAGTATAAATAATGTATGTAGGTGTTTTATTTCACAAATAGGCTTAGATGAACGGTGTTATATTAGTACTTAAAATGAAATTTTACCAAAAATAAAAATTCTTAGAACAATGTTACTTTCATATATTAATTTGTGTTTATTTTGTTGAAAGACATTGATTAACATTTAATTTACGATAGTTTATGTTGTTGAGTAATATATTCGAGACATAGGTAAGTGACATTCTGTTATTTTTGTCAACTGATTGTTTGTTTATTCTTCACCAAAGACCACTGATTATCGCACTATTCATTGTTATATCATTAAACATAATGCAATCATAAAATAAAAAAAACACAAATGCAATTTATAATTTTTTCTGGTACTAATTTAATTTATTGTAATGTGTGTCACGAAATCAATTACATTTATGTCCTTCTTGCAGTTTTATAGTTTCCATTATAATTTATGTTTATGTTCATGTATAAAAGTCGACCAACCATTAAATTTAAATATTTGTTTTCAAAGAACTTGATAATCATAATGTTGATCTGTTCTGTCTGTAAATGATAAATGCTATAACATCGATTTACTACAATTTATTTCCATAATATGATTAAGATTTATTTGATTACTTTTTGCAACCTAATCCATCATTAAGAACAAATTAGCTCATTGATTTGTATTCAGTCATTAATTTAATATTGTGTACTATAAGGAGTTATCTTTTTGTCAGACTGAGAATGTATACCTGCGCTTGCTGTTGCCAAATTAACTGTTGCCAATTTTATTCTTGATAATAATATAGAGTGGCATTTTTATATTGTCGCTGAACCCGAACTGTTCTGATTGCATAATGCTATTATACATGATATATCAAGAGCTTTTAAACAACATACAGTAAAATGTTAGATATTAATGTAAGAGGCGATCATACCCTAATTTTAATACATGTTACCTTGTAGTCTCTGGTTTATAATACATGTAAGTTTTCTATTTAATTACTTTAAACAATTATATTTACTGACATTTTAATTTAGGTATTTTGCACATAAGCTGAATTACTTCTGAAAGGGTTTTTTGTAGGCTTTTGTCTTTATCAACATTTGCTTTTATTTTTAATTCAGTTTGTGTGAAAAATATTTGCACCACCAGCTGTATTATATAGTATACCCACAATTTAGTTATTATACCTAAACTTTGTATTTAATTTTTGTATATAAATGACACTAAAATGTAGTTACATAAATTTTGCAATAAAATGTATTTTTAATACACCTTTCCAAAGATTTTTATTTGATCTTTACTCAAAATTACAAATGACAAAAAAAGTAAATGCATAAAATTCTGAAATAAAAGTCTTTAGTGTTTGTGACATTAGTATATTAATGTATTGTTTTCTTACAATTGTACACAAGTTGTGGCTCAGTTAAGTACGAGGGTGGATCGAAATATTCGCGGCCTACCACATAAATACTTGACTTATTTTAATGTAACTAACCTCATTCGATTTGTTTACTCTCTGGTTGTCACATTGTAAAATTCTGTCACAATAGCATTATCTGTTTTTAAATTAGACTGAATTTTGTGAGCCTAAGTGCAGCGTTTTTAAAGAATGGAGAAAATTGAGCAACGTGCGGTCATCAAATACCTGTTTAAAAAAAAACTGACTCCAAAAGAGATTCACGAAGATATGTCAACAACATTGGGGGAATCTGCTCCATCGTATACGACTGTGAAAAAGTGGGTTGCAGAATTTAAACGCGGACGAGAGTATTGATGATGACCCTCGCTCCGGCCGGCCTACGACGTCTACGACTGAAGAAAACATTGGGAAAATCTGTGATCTGATATTGGCAGATCGGAGATTGACCATCAGGGAGATTGCTGACACTATTGGCATCTCATACAAAACATCATAGTCAATGAACTTGGATTTTCTAAGGTTTCTGCGCGGTGGGTCCCCAGATTGCTTTCAGTTGAACAAAAACGAATACGGCTCACGATTTCTCGCGACAGTTTGGAAATGTTTGAGACTGATCCACAAGATTTTTTGGACAGATTTGTTACAATGGATGAAACCTGGGTACACCACTACACCCCAGAGTCAAAACAGCAATCCAAGCAGTGGAAAAAACCTGATGAACCGACTCCAAAAAAAGCCAAAACAATTTTGTCAGCTGGCAAGGTGATGGCGTCAGTTTTTTGGGATGCTAAGGGTGTCATCATGGTGGACTACCTTGCATAAGGTGAGACTATAAACTCTGCTTATTACTGCACCCTTTTACGTCATTTGCGTGAAACGATCAAAGAGAAAAGGCCAGGACTACTCAGCAAGAAAGTGTTGTTCCATCAGGATAATGCATGCGTTCACACGTCTGTTGAATCAATGGCTCAAATTCGTGATTGTGGCTTTGAATTACTGCCCCATCCCGCCTATTCCCCTGATTTGGCACCTTCGGACTTTCATTTATTCCCAAACCTTAAAAAACACCTTGGAGGTCAAAAATTTTCATCAAATGAGGAGGTTGAAACCGCGGTGGGTGACTTTTTTGAAGGCCTTGAAGAAACTTTTTTTATGACCGGCATACAGGCGTTGGAAACCAGATGGAAGAAGTGCATTGAGTTAAGTGGAGATTACGTGGAAAAATAAAATTACTTTTGTTTATATTTTATATTGTTTTCTTGCTGAGGCCGCGAACTTTTCAATCCACCCTCGTATTATGCAGTGTTCTACTAATGAACTTGTAAAAGTAATAAATAGTTACAAATACTATTATATCTACATAAATTACAGCTTGATTTTGTAGTAATATTATGACAGTATTATGCTTTGGTAACTGATAACTACAATCACTAGGCTTCCAATTCACTTGATACCTACAAAATACAACCTATCTTAATTTGAACTGGACAATAGATAGAGAACCACTTCATTAGTTGTATTTTTTAGATTCTTTTCAGAAAAGTAAATAAATATAGCAATAATCAACACTACAATTGAAGCTATTGTTTTATATGTACGGAATATAAACAAGCTTATTGTTAGCAAGCCAATATACAATGCTAATCTTTTGAAAGTGTTTGTTATAATGATTTGTTTTAACTCATTGTCAATACATGTGCCAAACCATAGAACATTTGTGGTTTCACATGATATACAATTTGATGGGCCTTCACCCATGCATGTTTTACATGACAAATCACATTCCTCACAGCTGTAAGATCCTTCAGAGTTAGTACAATATTCATTAGACTTGCAAACAGATGAAGAGCATTCATTAATATCAACACACAAACCAGATTCTAAGTGCCAGCCAGATTTGCATGCATCACAGGAATCACTTCCCCCAGCACTGCAACCATTACATGCTTCATGACATTTCTTACATAACCCAGATTCTGAAGAATAGAAGTTTTTATCACATTCATCACACAGTGTTCCTGAATAACCATTTTTACATAAACATGTGCCATTGCCCTTCCGAGTGCCGTCACCATCACACCTTCCTTGTCCACTGCAAACTTTATTATCATTGTCTTTAAGGCAAGGAGTGCAAGCATCGCCAAAATGACTCTCAGGACAACAATGTTGCAGATTTTCAATGCACAACGAAGTATACAAATCTGAAGTTAGGTCTTCCTGGAACCACCATTTCTCAAGCACTTGTTCTGCTTCTTCCGCCAAGGCGTAGCACGAGTCTTGATGGGCTTTGAGTTCAGAACATAAACCTTCCTGTATTTCCACTAAACGAATCTCGCTTCGTGAGTACGACTTCAACTTAGCTTCCTCCCAAGCGGCGTCGCCGCCTTCATATTTTCCTCTTGATGTCTTATCGAGCCAATGATTAAAAGAATCTGTTAATACTTTGCAGCGGCGGCACTCGCTTAGCTTACTAGAAATATCTCTAGAACCAAATCTTTTACTTCCGATTAACTCGCAACAGTAAAACAATATTATTAACAAAATCGACTTATTTGTTAAAGTTACAATGCCGCCCATTCTTAGAGAAACTTAACTACTACTACTACTATTCTGATTTGCTTGAAGAAAATGACACTTTAAGTCAGTAATAAAATTTAAAAAAAGATCGAAAAACTTAACCTTACTAAATAAAAATTGTACAAAAGTACATTAATCTGTATTAAAAATACAAATGGGAGAATTCCTCCAAGCTGCAGCACAGCATATTTTGACAGTGACAGGTGACTGAACTGTCAATCAATCTTTCAATGATGTAGCCTTGTCCGTTCATAAACTCTGTCTATGGTTGACAAGTTCACAATCATGAACCCTACTGGCCTGGGCACTGAGCACTAACTGGGCATAACAGTTGTTAGTACTGGTAATCGTGTAGCCAACAGTTAGCTCAATCACCCTACCATAAGGCCTCATTTACCAAGACACGGGGCGTTGGGCGGTGCGGTCCGCACTGAATTCAAACTTATGGCGTTGTACGAGTGCGTCCGTTTACGGAGAAGTGTTAGTACACGCGTTTGTTTGAAATGGAGCTCGTTTGAATGGATTCTCGATGAAGCTCTTACATGCTATTTTAGTTGCTCTGGGCAGATAATTTTTTGGACTAGAGATCTAGTCGTCACTAGATTTTTGTCCATCTTTTGGATATATTACTATTGAGCTGATACTTTTAGGCCGCAGAATATTATTATTACGGGTCTTGACCATTTCGGCAAAGGACAGCGACTCACTGATTTATTGCAGTTTTCTTTCATGGTCTCCCTGATAGCTTTTTTTGAAATCATTATGGGGCGTTTAAACGGGCCATTTTTTAGGGCATTTTGTGGCGGTCATGCTGTGGCCGGCAACATGGCAGTTCTCCAATATTGATTTGATGGTTGCCGGACGATCGCTGAGCGATTTATTTTCCGCAATGTTGCCCGGCCAATTTTGTTGTTGTTTCAGTCGCTCTCTATTTTATTGTTGCCGGGTTGTGTAGCCCGTTTAGCAGACTGAATCATGCGCCATACAATTTCAGACATATTGCTATTGTTGAGCGAGCAATTATTTGCCAATAGTGCCACCACAAATTGTCGTAAAAAATGGCCCGTTTAGACGCCCCTTTAAGGCATTCAGCTAGGTCCTGGTTTTCCTTCAAGGCTTCTAGTGAAGTATGAATCAAAAATTGCTTTTTCCTTTAATTATGATAGTGCACAGACATTTGAGAGACTCCATTTCCAACCTTTCGCGTAATAGGATTTATCCTTAGTTTTTGCTCTGAGTTCAGTTTCCCGTCTGGAGCAATCTGGCATACCTCATTCAGACATTGTTCAATTGATGTCATCCAATGCTTGATATCGCTGGTCCTCAAGGCTTCAACGGTGAAGTCTTTTGTCTGTTGAGACTGAGGTGTGTCATACAGGACATAGTAGCCATAGTTTGATTTACTCGATAGTCATACTAACATTTACTTATTCACTATAAATTGCAAGTGTTTATATTTTGCGACATGAGCTTGATGAGCAGTGGATAATGATGAACGCACTATTCCCTTTGGTAGGAGAGACGCTGAACATCAACCCTCACGTGTTAACTAGATAACGACTTTACTGGACTTTACCGATTTTATTCATTCTGTTCTTGACGTGATAACGTCTTATAAATCGACTAGCTGACCCGCGCAACTTCGTATGCGTCAATTTTCCCCGTTTTTGCAACATTTTTCATTGCTGCTCCGCTCCTATTGGTCGTAGCATGATGATATATAGCTTATAGCCTTCCTCGATAAATGGGCTATCCAACAATGAATAATTTTTCAATTCGGATCAGCAGTTCCTGAAATTACCGCGTTCAAACAAACTAACTCTTCAGCTTTATAATATTAGTATAGATGACCGGCTATAGATGACTGGTTGTTAAGCAACGCGAATGGCTACATAAATGTCATCAATGTTTTCTTAGGACGTTATCACGTCAAATTATCGTCCCTAAACCGACTCTGTGAAAGGCTATGTAAAAGAAAATAACGTATAAGGGGCGGTACGCGTTTACCGGAATTGCTGTGTGCTGTTTTTATAAACTTTTATTGATTTATAAACATACATAGCTAACCAATCAAAACGTACTTTTTTGGGTTTCAATTTTGAATATCTTAAAGCATGACCATAATATTCAATGAACGGTTTTGACTAGACAAGCCTATACGGTTATTTTCGTATTCAGCAACTCAGTATTCAGCTGCTCAGCAATGACCATTGACGTATAGTACCGAAGTGATTATTTACTCTGTGTATAGTGCGTCACTGGCAGGGACGACTGAATCGTAGAGTAGGTAGTTTATGGTACCGATATCAAATTGTGCATCGTTATATCGCAGGCTCTATTTACCGATACGAAAATACTGATATTTTAATTTTTTTTCAATGGGCGCAACTGCATTGTTTCCCCCTTACTCTTACCCCTACTGATTTCGTAGTAGATGTACCTGATTGTTGAAAATTCTTGAATTGATTTTGTAGGCAACCTACCTGCTTTCATACTTACTGCAGTAAATGCTTAGTTGTGTTGTGAAGCCTTTTTAGTCTTTTCCTCTCTGAAGGCCGAAGGGGTGTGACATTGTTGACAACAAAAATCTTACGTTATATTAATTTCGCCTACATATTTGTTCAAAATCGATATCTTGTCTCAAAACATCGCGATGGTATCGAGTGTCGATAAAATGTCTGGTAATTTAATATAGTTTTTTTTAAAAACCGAATTAAACATATCAGTACTTTTGGATTGTCGATATTTGTGTCGAAATTTCTTTGTCAAGTCAATACCGATATGACCGATATTATTATTTTGATGTCACTCTTTGTCTCAAAAGACCTATAGTTTGAATTTGCAAAGTGAAAAGTAAATTCAGAAAAAATGACAATCGATTGTCATTGCTGTCTGCGAAACGTATGAATGTGAATTTCTAGCAACGAGGCACATAGTTTTATATTGAGGAGTTATTCGTTGTGCGTAGTTGTTATTTCATATTTGATACATCTCATTGCCATTAACGTATAGGCATTTTCGTTCCTGTTCCCCAAGCATTGAAGCTGAAGAAGCAAATATACTGTTACGGATGGGCAGCTAACCTTATAAACTGCTGCAATAAGTGATATTTCAGCAGTACTAAATCCCTCAGCGATGGCAGACAAAATAAAGTAAGTTACATTTATCTTTACAGTTTTATTATAAGTAAAATTTTATTTACTAACGATTAATTACACATGATGTATTCACACTGAACCAATCATACTTTCAGCTGTAGTTAAGTTGTACAGTTATACAACGGCAAATTTAAATACGACTCCATCATAATGTTGATTTGCACACTTAGAGATATACAAGTGTCATGTTACTACATTGTTCTTACCATACTATGACTGAAATTTCTTGTAGTGTTTAATGTTTGCATAGTGATTGATCAATTTCAACTAATACGGAAAATAAAATAGGTGGTTTGGTACTGGTTATTCAATATAGTTGTTAACAAAATCTTAAAATGAAATGTCATAGTAGGGAAATGAAAGACTATTTTTCACAGGCTTGAGAGACTTTTATAACTTTGAAGGTAAATTTACCTTCAAAGTTATAAATTACTAATACTTGATACTAATAAGTCAATGCTTATTTTGCAGAGTCAAGTCTAACTTTGATATGAAAGGGAATTACGAACCTTCAGATTCAGAAGATGAATATACACCAAAAGAAAAAAAACTATTGGAAAAGGTTCGTAAGAGAAAACACAATGATTCAGAAAGTGAAGAAGAAATGTACGCTTTCTCTGAATCTGATAACTCAGAGAATGATAAAGAAGACCTGGGTATGGCAGACAGTGATGTTGAAGGCCAAGAAAAATCAGATGATGATTTACCTGATTCCAAAGCTTGGGGTAAAAAGAAAAGATCATATTATGCAACAGATTATGTTGATGAGGATTATGGAGGGTTTGGGAATGATGAGCAAGATGCTCTCATGGAAGAGGAAGAGGCAAAGAAAATACAAAAAAGGCTTTTAGAACAACTAGGAGAAGAGGATTACAGTTTGAATTTTTTCACTAAACAAGTTGCAGATGCTGAAGAGAAAACAGAAACTGTGATAAAAAGTGATCTAAGTCAGATGTCAAAACGGCAGAAACTACAATTACTTGAAAAAGAAAGCCCTGAATTTGCTGGTCTTATTGATGATTTTAAAACAAAACTAACAGTTGCAAAGGATGACCTACATCCAGTTCTAGAACTTGTTAAAGATGGAAAACTTCCCACATGTCCTGCCTCAAAGTTTGTTAAAACAAATTATGATTTAATTTTAAACTATTGCACTAATATAAGTTTTTATTTACTTCTCAAAAGTCAAAGAATAAATATACAGAACCACCCGGTAATAAAGAGGTTGTATCAGTATCGACAAATGTTGAACAAAATGGAACCCATTTATTTAGAAGTAATAAAGCCTCAAATCAATAAAATAATGGAAGCTGTTCAAAATAATTTGGAGTTACATGTCACTGAAATTAAAGAACAAAAGAAAGATAGTAAGAAACGTAAATCTGGTAGACAGTCACCGGAATCAACACCTAAGAAGTTGAGACTTATTAGTGGTTTAGAGAAGGATGATGGCGAGGATACTGGTGTTTCTGATAATGAGGATGAGTATGAAGGCAATGACTTCTTCAAGGCAGACAAAGAATTGGATGTTCAAAGAAACAATGAGGAATCTGAGGAAAGTGGTTTCTCTGACAATGATGGAACGTCACCCAATGAAATTGAAAATGACAATAAACCATCAACATCATCACAGGACATTGTTCCTGAAGATGTTGGTGACAAACGAGAGATTACATATCAAATCGCCAAGAACAAGGGACTGACACCTCATAGAAAGAAGGAACAAAGAAATCCTAGAGTGAAGCATAAACTGAAATACAGAAAGGCTAAGATAAGGAGGAAGGGAGCTGTCCGTGAGGCAAGGACAGAGGTGACCAGATATGCTGGTGAAGCTTCAGGCATTAAGGCTAATGTCAAAAAGAGCATAAAAATTAAGTAAACTTGTTTATTTATTTTTACAAATATATAGTAACAGTATAATTCTGTAATAACAATAAAGGCAAAATTCACTTTTATTACTTTTGTTTCTTCTTTACTTAGTGTTGCCATCTGTAAATAAACAAAATAGATATTAGTATTCTAGCATGATTTAAATGGCCTTAACAGATTGGAACTTATTGCTGTTGTAACTTACAATTTTAGTACTTTGTCCTTTCCTCCTGAGGCCACACAAGCTCCATCAGGAGACCAATCAACAGCATACACTTCATCAGCATGACCAGGTAGGTCCAATTCTAATTTCTTTGTTTTCATGTTCCAAACTGAAATATGAATTGCCAATGATAAAAGATATACCAAACCAATAGCTAACTAGCTAATAGCACAAAAATACCTTTCAGGGTGGAGTCTGCACTGGAACTTAATAACAGTCGAGAGTCTGCAGACCATGCAACCATGTAGACTGCTTGCACATGTCCTCTAAGTGTAGTTATAAATTTGCCTGTTGCGGCTTCCCATAGTTTCACTGATTTGTCGAATGAGGCAGATGCTATCAACCTGTAAGAAAATATTAAGCTAAAGTTAAATTGGTATTGAAAAAAAGGCCTATCTACTAATATTATAAAGCTGAAGAGTTTGTTTGTTTGTTTAAACGCCGCAATCTCAGGAACTATGGGTCCGAATTGAAAAAACATTTTTCTGTTGGGTAGCCCATTTATCGAGGAAGTCTATAGGTTATATAACATCACGCTACGATGAATAGGAGCGGAGCAGCAATTAAAAATGTTACAAAAACGGGGTAATTTGACGCATACTAAGTTGCGCGGGTCAGCTAGTTACTATTAGGGTTCTTGCTATCAAAATCTTAACATAAAGTTACCAGTCTATACTATGTATCTATACTAATAATATAAAGAGAAAAGATTTGTATTTTTGTATGTAACAAATAAGTTAAAAACTACTGGACTGATTTCAAAAATTCTTTTGCTGTTAAAAAACTGCATTGTTGGGGAGTAACATAGGCTATATTTTATTGTCAAAAAAATTAGAGAAAATTGCAATAATTGAACTCCCGTGCGAAGTCGGGGCAGGCAGCTGTAATATAGCTGTATCTGTACTTTGAAAATATAAATAAAAAGAAGTAACATAGATCAACTCAAAGGTTTATTTTAATTAGATATTGCTACGAGGTTCATCGAAAAGGTTTATTTATAGTTATTTGTAACAAACCTTTATAAAAATGGCTTACGAGTAGTTTAATACATTATTCCTTTCTCAAATTTTGCCATAAAATCTTTACTAAAGAATGATTAAAGTAAGCATTAAATGACTCTGTGTGTGGCAGTAAATCTCATTTTAATTTTTTAAGTCATAATACACAGCCACTGCAGTTGTTAAATGATCAGTGCAATTAAGCAACAGTGTAGAAATGAGTCACCATTTTTGTAAATATGAACTAGACTAGAGGTTTATATAAGTTTATTATTAATTATCATAATGGCGGGTGGAGCCGCGGGTATTAACTAGTAATATATTATACCTGGTATCTGGAGAAAACTTCACATCATTTATTAGCTGCTGATGACCAGTCATTCGAGCCAAAGGTCGTTTTTCCTTTTCAGGCAACCAGAGAAATAAGGTAAAATCATCTGAACCTGACACCAAACGCTCTTCACTCTTTCCACAAACTGCTTCATATCTCTCTAAAGCACGTTGCTGTAAAATGTTTTCTGAAAAATATTTTTAAAATTTATTTTCAAATACAGAATAGAGCATTTAAAAAAATATATATTACAAGATCGGAATGGGCTAGTCATTACAATTCTGCTGTTCTGGTAAAATATATGTACAGGTAGAATAACAAAAACCAGGCAAGTGCATGTCGCGCCATGCACATGCAATAATGCGGACTAAGAAGTTGGGATTTTGTCGTTTTTGTTTCATACTACTAACAACATTACACTTATAAATCATTTTCAATGGAAATTGTACGAAAATTATTGGTACTTTTCAATTGGTAGCCTTTTTAGTACCAAGGGACGGACGGACAGATCAAAACTGTAAGGTTCCTTGTTTACTACTGAACCCTAAAAGTAGAGCCGAGAAACTTACTGTCAGCAATACTGGCTTGATGATCTGTAATTGGATGAAAAGGACCTGTTCTTAACACATAATCTGTGCTCAGAGCTAATGTGTTCACCCAGTGAGCATGTCCTTCTAGATTCCTGCAGAGCACACCATCCTCAGATCTCCAGACCTGTTACATAAATTACAGTCGGGTAAATAGACTTAATAAATTATGTGACAAAAGGTAATAAACATGCTGAGGAATAGTAGGTACAAAAATGTTTAGTGTGGGTTTTCTATAAACATTGTTTTGTTTGACTGCCTCTGTGGCGCGATGGGAGTGTATCCGACTGCTACGCAAGAGGTCATGGGCTCGATCCCCACCCAGGATAAAACTTTGGGTGATGAGCATGATGGTTTATTCTGTGTCTGGGTGTTATTTATCTATAATATGTATATATTTAGAAATATATAAGTATGTTTATCAGTTGTCTGGTTTCCATAGTACAAGCTCTGCTTAGTTTGGGATCAGATAGCGTTGTGTGAGTTGTCCCAAGATATTTATATTTTATTTATTTATTGTGACTGTCTTGGTTGGATTTTTATGATAAAAAATACGACAAATGAACAATTGAAGTGCCATGGACCGTTATGAAACCATGTCAAGTCGAAATACTGATATGTGTCTTACCTTTATAGTTCTATCTTGCGATGATGTATAAATAAGACCATTTCCACCCCACTTAACAGATGTGACTGCTTTTGAATGTCCTGTTAAGCTTAAAATTGTAAGCCCTGTTATAGTGTCCCATATTCTAACATCACCATCTTTTGAAGAACTCGCTAATTTTCTACATTCTGGGTTCCTGAAATCATACCATTGTTACAGTGTAATAAGAACATGGAATATCTTTGGTTAAATGGATGTCTAAAGATTAACTAGTCTATGCTACATACATTTATTAGGCGAATTTCACTTAGCACTAACCTTAAATTATTTGGATATAACAGAAATTACACATATTATGAACCCATTTATCAAGGAACGAAATAGACTACATAACATCAAGCTACAACCAATAGGAGCGGAGCAGCAATGAAAAATGTTGCAAAAACGGGGATAATTGATGCAGACAAAGTTGCATGGGTCAAATAGTATATGAACTACTAGGTTACTCAGAGAATTTAACTACACATCTACACTTACAGCATAAATGGTAGAAATAAACATAAAACTAAAAACATACCTATGATAAGGCTCCCAAGCCAGCGCAGTGACCCATTGTTTATGTCCTATCATAGTTTTCCCAATCTGATTGCCTGTTTTTGGGTCCCATATTATTATTCTGCCTTGTTTGCATGCTGATGCCAACTTGAATCCATCAGGTGACCAACTTATACATAGAACCCAATTTGAATGTCCTGAAACAATATTAACCAATGATTACACCTAAGTGCATTGTCTTTTTGACTGCCTCTGTGGCACGGTGGTAGTGTGCTTACTAACTGCTACACAAGAGGTTGTGGGTTTGATTCCCACACGGGTCACAACTTTGTGTGATCCACAAATTGTTGTTCTGAGTCTGGGTGCACTTTATATCCGTGAATTGTATGTTTATAAAGTCCCCCAAGACACAGGTCTTGCACCCTACTGTGGGAGTAGTATTTAAAAAAAAAAGTATATACGTTTAGAGAGGCAATAAGAATTACTTGGGGTTAATTATAAATTAATTCCAGTAGAGTCACTGTTCATCTACATATCAACCTACAAGATGCCAATGTGTTCAAAGTGGACGCTATATTACCAACTGACTACTAGCAAGTCTTTTAATCAATTGTTTTTTTGTAATATCCACAGTAGCAATAAGTATTACCTTTACATACATGCAGTGGGGTTTGTGTACTCAGATCCCAGAACCTCACAGTGGTGTCACCAGAACCACTAGCCAACTGTTTGCCTGAAGGACTGAAGTGTGTGGATATGACTGCCTCTGCATGCCCTGGGATGGAACTGACAATGTGTTTTATATGATTAATATGATTTTAATATCTTGGAATAACTCACAGACACACAATAAGATGCTGCATGAAAAACATGTTTATATATTTTTAAAGATACACACAATAGATAAATTATGCCTAGACATCAAAGAATATGAGATAGAACTCCAAGGACGAGACTTTGTACAGTCATTCCGGCGCCGGGTACCCGATCAAGAGGCTAAGTGGTTTTCTTGTTCATTCAGTTAAAACAAACAAACAAAGGTTAACTATTTGCACCGGGCACATGGACTGGATCTAAAGGGAACATGTGAAAAGGACTTTAAAATGTACAATCAATAAATAAGTGACACTGGCAGTAATTAGACTTTAACAGGCTAAAGTGCCATAAATTTAAAAAAACAAGAAGAAGTAAATAATTATAATGAATAAATGTTTGTGTGATAAGCACACAAACATTTATTCCGGTTGGGAATCGAATCCGCAACCCCTGGCTTTGACTGCTAAAGTCAAAGTTACTAACCACTAGACTAACATGTCAGTCTCAGAACTTGTCCAAAAGTTAAAATGTATTTTTGTTTTCACATATTTCTTTTTGAAAAAACATACCTGGTGCATCTTGTAACTGGCCGGACTCTAAATACTGCTTGTTGCTGGTATATGATTTCAACCACCTCCTCAGAGTTCAAATTTTTGATATCCAATGCATCTTGCAGAGTATTCGTTATTTCAACATCTTTCACAAAGAATAAAAAAGGTTTGTCTTCCTGAAAAAAATATGAGGAGAGAGGAGATAATATAAAGTATCTGCTATAAGTTGATTTTACAGGGACTAATCAAATAAAATTAAACCAGAAGAAATTCAAAGCAACTACCTCTTGTAAAAGAGCATTGCAAATCAGTTGAAGTTGGTCTCTTGTTATATTCAAAGGAAGGTCTAAGGGACTTCCAGTGTCTTCTCCGGTATCAGATTTTAATTTAGCCTGCACGCAACTAGGCAATTCTACTTCCATTTTCCAAAATTATATTAAAAACTTATTTGATAAACATGCACATAACCTCAAAGTCCATAAACTTAAATATTGTGAGACATGTCAAATTCGTGTTGCCAGATGACCATGTGAATGTCCTCGCAACTTTTTTCAAAATCTCCCCTAAAATTAGCTAGAAAAAAATCCTTTATTTAATCAAGTGCATAAACAGCTATTACACTACCTATCCTAAATCAGGGCCCCAAATCATAGTAATTTTCAAGGCCAGGTGACCTTGAAAATTACACGTCTCTTTCTTAAAACTGGCAATTGCATAAAATGTGCGAGTATATCGACCGAGTAATAACGACGGAAAGTAAAAAAAATCTAAAAGAGATGGTAAGATGGTAACACAAGGCTAAGGTAAGTGCATTGACGTATAGACCTGGCCGGTGCCATTCCTTTCATTATAAAGTAAATATTGACTGCTAAGCGTGAAAGAGAGAAAAACCTCGTACGGCCTTTGACACATGACCACAAAGTAGCGTTGTCTCTTTCTAAAAATTGACCACTGTGGTCAATTTTGTGAGGTTAAGGCGCAGCCGTGGATAAGTGTAAGTAGACCATTGACGTGGTATAGACCTGGACCGCGCCATCCCTTTCAAATAAAAAGTAATTATTGACTGCAAAGTGCGAAAGAGCGAAAAAAACTCGTACGGCTCTGTCTCTTTGACAGGTATTGTCCACAAAGTAGCGTTGTCTCTTTTATGAGAGTGATCAATTTTGTGAGGTTCTGGCACAGTCCAAGTCTATACGACAATGTAGTAGACTTACCTCACTGCGGGCCAACGAATAGGTTCGTTGGTCAGCAGTTTTTTATTAAACAATGGATATTTCGCTTTACTGAGGGGCGTCTAAACGTGCTATTTTTTACGGCAATTAGTGGCGCCAATGCTGTGGCCGGCAATATGGCAGTACTCTCCAATATTGATTTGATGGTTGCCGGACGATCGCTGAGCGACCTATTTTCCGCAATGTTGCCCGGCTAATTTTGTTGTTGTTTCAGTCGCCCTCTATTTTATTGTTGCTGGGTTGTGTAGCCCGTTCAGGAGACTGGATCATGCGCCATACAATTGTAGACATATTGCCATTATTGGCCGAGCAATTAGTTGCCAATAGTGCCGCTACAAATTGCCGTAAAAAATGCCCCGTTTAGACGTCCCTTTATGTCAGCATACTCACACGTCATTTAGCAACACAACAAGGACTATCACAGACACTGAATATCCTTCGTTGGCGTTCTCCTGCCGGTCTGTACGCGGCAATAGCTTAACCATCGCTAAAATAAAATTTCCTAATTTTTCATCAGATTACACTACACCTCTACGTACGTTTTATTAGGTTTTATTCAATTGCAATGTCTGTGTTCATCTCGTGAACATCTATCTCTGGATTCGATAACTAATACCTTTTATGTCATAGGTAAGTGTTAAGTTACGATTTAGTGATTATGTGAGCAAGTGGAATAGAATTGATTCTATTTTTGGATAAGTACCTCGTAGTAGTAGTAAGTCATTGTAGTAAGTAGTCGTATTTTTAGTTAACCCTCCCGCACCCTGCGCGGGGCGATAAGCGGGAAATTTTGACATTTAGTTCTTGTTTGGACGGGAAACGAGAAATTCTTGTACATATATATATTTAAATATACTTTTATATACAGGGTGAATTTGAAATCTGTCGACAAATTGATAGGGGAGTTTCAGCACCGTTAGTATTTACATTATGCATTGACAAATTGCCAGTTTAAGTTGTAAAAAAACATACGATTTTATTGTTTAAAACGATGGTGACAGATCTATTATGGTTTAGTAAAGTAAAAAAATCAGTACATTATCATTATTTCCATATGTCTAAACCTTAAACAAATAAATAAAATGATCAAAGTTTCAAAATCGTACGACGCGCTTTAGAAATCATATGATCATAATTTCGTAAACACGTTGTTCATTCAAAGGGTCATTGGTCATAAACACAAAATAAATAAAGTGCAGAATCTTCAAACAACGCGCGCAATAACAACGGACATTTACACCGTTCACGGACATGAAATCTCGCGTCGCCTTCCGAACAACGTGGTCTAAAGTGATCTTTAATACCCTGTTCCAAGTGAACGACGTGTATGTGTGCGTGGCTACGTATGAAGGTTACCTTCTGTACTCTCGGTATTTTGTGTAATGCACTCCCGGCGACAAACCCGATCGGGGATTCCTCCGTAACCGGCACGTCTAAAGCGGGTTGTGCCGCAGACGGGAATGAAGCATACCGATATCGATACTTTTACTCGAAATCGTAATAAATTGATTTTTACAAGTGTTAATAGTTATTTAGAAATAAACTGATTTAAAATTTCTAGAACGTTTGCATACTCTATCCAGTATCCTAATAAACTGAGGATTAAAGGTTGTTGTTGAGTACATTTTTAACAAACTTCATTTATTTATAAAAAGAGGAATTGAAAACACAAATCATACTAAGAGAACAATACATTAATACCAACACAGTATGCGAGTCACTTCAGTCCTCGTAAGTACAAGTACGAGTAAATATGTAAGTACCAGTATGTAAATAAAATAAGTAATGATCATTATCTACGGAAGTATCGATAAATTTTATTTGCTCGCATAGTAACATCCCTAGCCGGCGCGGGCGCGTGCCGATCGGTCACATTAAACAATTTCACCAGTCGGACGAAAGCTTAATGAGGTGACGGTTATAGTGCGCCAAAAGTGTAATCGATTGTGTAGCTATCGAAGTTGTGTACTGTTAAGTGATGAGTTTTCGAAGATGCCTGTGGGGACGAGAAGAAACAGTGAACTTTTTGATAACCAACAAATTTTAAATGTGGTGATTTGGTATAGCCAAACTAACAATTTAAGGGAAACGCAGCGAAGATGGCGGGAAAATTATCCACACCAAAACCAACCGGCCTTAGAGAGAATACTAAGTGCCACTCGAAACCTTTTGGACATCAGTAAGTAGTCTTCGTGTTCCCATCCATGCCCAAGCAAGAGGAAAAAAGTCCTAAGCCGGAAAAAGTATGAAGGAAAAATTTGTTTTACATTGTTTTGTTTCGCGGCATGATAGGTAGGTTTATGTACAGATAGTTCGTCGACTCGTTATCGTACCGCGTCCCTTGCACGGTATGGTAACGTTGCACTGTGGCGGGGTCACGGGCGGCGTCTTGAGGTGGTAATAAAATAAGGCAGTGGACTGTATAAATATCATAATGGATAACAAAGAATAGTACAACTGTTAGTCGCGGTACTTAAATATGAGGACAAATAAATTGATACAAATATGAGGTGCGCGAGCACGGTTGTGCGTTGAATACACGCGCTGCGGTGCGGCGGGCGGCGGGCGCGTCGACCGGGGAGTCCCCACAGAGCATACTTGGGAGTCCCGCTCCCGCACCCCGCCGTCCCCTCCGCGCCGCCTGAGCGCGGCACTGTGTTGTGTGAATGACTCAACACTGTCTGTATTCATTCATGCTCACGGAAACAAAAAACGGCGGCGCATGGAGGTACTTACTAGATACTTACGTATTTTTTTTGTATTTTAAAGTATCCTAGAACATTAATATTTTGTTCTAATAATATGTCCTAAAAAATCTTGTATACACGCAGGTTTACTCATTGAAGTTTGTCGACTCAATTCAAAGTCAGTCGGCTCCAGCGATTTTTATGAAATTTAGTACTCAGGGGGTTTCGGGGGCGATAAATCGATCTAGCTAGGTTTTATTTTAAGAAAACGTCATTAAATAAAACCTAGGTCATCAACGTTCTAGATATTCATGGCAATTTCATATTTTACTTCATCAATAATTTATTTACCCGTGCGAAGCCTGCCCCGGCTTCACACGGGTGTCAAATCGTAACTTTTATACCTTGAGTTACATACAAAACGATATTGTTTTCGTAGGAATCTCTACTTTCTATAACAATGTATATGTCCCCCGATAATGTAGCTTTCTAATGGTCAAAGAATTTTCAAAATCGGTCCAATAGTTTTTAAGTTTATTCAATACATACAAAAATACAAATCTTTCCTCTTTTTAAATATTAGTGTAATAATAATAATAATAATATTTTTTTATTTATGAAACATGAGTATACATTTACAGGTTTGTAAAGTAAGGTGTTATTTATTATAAAAGCTCTGCATGTTTCGCCATGTCATTGGCATACAAATTTACAAGTTATATGTTATTATGAAATTAAATTTAACATTAAATAACAATAGGTTTATCTACTATTAGTACTAGTCTAAAAAAAAATACGTGACAATAAGAGAATGTGAAATAACAAAAATGTTAAAATCTAGCAAAACGAAACAATATAACAAAATATAACAATAACAAAAACAAAACGTATTAATAGTATGTTACGTATTCTTAAAATCATCTAATTTATAAAAACATTTCGCAATAAGTTCTTTCTTTAGTGTAGATTACAGAATTTAGAACTTCAACACGCTCTTGGTCGTCCATTACGATTTTATGAACTAAACGGATAAGCATAACACATGTAAACAGATACTTAACAGTAAGTTACTTAAAATTTAGTTTTAATTTAGTTAACGACTTAACCACTTAATACGTGTAAACTAAGCACATATTTTTTGATAACAATTGATTGGACGATGCCAATATTTATCAACGTGTAAAAAAGATTCAATTTCCATCCTTCTAATCGTTTCCAACAAATATGTTTTATGTACAAAAAACATCCGAGTTTCCAACTACACTCGCGAGCAAAAGTATGGAATCACTTGATTGAATTTGATTCCGCGCGATCTTGAGTACTTAATAACTAAATAATAATAATAAAAATGATATCATTTTAAAGGTTAAAATGTAGTCTTAAAATTGATACCAAATTCATTCAAATCGCTTCATTATTTGTGGAGCTATCTTGGATTAAGTGAAGGAGGTAGGAATAGGCAAGGATAATGGAAAAATAATGAATGAAGAAAACAACAAAAATTAATTAATAAAAGTTTAATTTCGCTTAAAAACTTAATGTCAATACTTAGTGTTCCCCCCCCTCGCCCTAATGACAGCTCGGAGACGGTTCTTCATGGACTTGATGAACTTCTGTATGGTATCTTGTGGGATACCTTCCCACTCTTCAATCAAAGCCGTTTTGAGCTCATGTGTGTTTGAAGGAGTAGGATTTCTGGATCGAACCCTCCTCTTTAGTTCATCCCACACGTGCTCTATTGGATTCATGTCCGGGCTAAGCGCTGGCCAGTCCAATGTGGCGATACCGACTTCCTCTAGGTATTCGGTTGTGGCACGAGAAGTGTGACAACGAGCGTTATCGTGCATGAGGACGAAGTCATCACCGATATATCCCGCATAGGGAACGACATGTTCCAGCAGAATATCGGTAATGTACCGGTCTGAAGTTAGACCGCCTCCTCGTCCCCCGCCAGGCACGAAAACAAGCTCCGTTTTACCGTCGAAAGAAATGCCGGCCCACATCATACAAGAACCGCCTCCATAAGCCACTGTCTCAGCGAAACAGCACTGCGCAAATCGCTCCCCAGGCCTCCTGTAGACCCGACCTCTTCGATCGTTGCCGTGCAAACACATTCTGGACTCGTCCGAGAACAGTACACGGCTCCATTCCTCAACCTCCCAATCAAGGTGGGAACGAGCGAATCGAAGGCGGGCTTGTCGATGAGCTGCCGTCAGTTTAGGGCCTGTGGCAGGCCTTCTTGGGGTTAAATTAGCTTGCTTGAGTCTCCGACGAACTGTCCACTCGCTAACAGCGACCCCGCGAACATTTCGGAGCTCCTGTTGGACGTCAACACCAGTCAAATGCCGATTTCGGAGAGAAGTTGACACGATAAAGCGGTCATCCCTCTCCGATGTGCACCGGCGTCGTCCAGATCTTGGTCTCGGGACAAAGCCACCAGTCTCCAGAAAGCGTTTGTAGACTTTCGAAACACAAGACTGACTTATGTGGAGCTGACGTCCGACAGCCCGCTGGCTAAGCCCTTCTTGCAATAGGGCGACGATTTGGGCGGCTTCTGTAGGTGTTGTATCCATTGTCTTCGAAGTTCAAGGGTCCAAAGTTGCGGAGATGTGTACCGGTCAACGTGTGAAAGCTAACTGATAAAAAAAACCGATAACACGTGCTTTTATAGGGGATGAAGGGCGCGCAACTCGCGACGGGTCAAACAATTGAAACGTATCTTTTTTCGTACTTCTTCACGTAGCCCGGGATAACTTCTTAAGTACTGGCGTTATTTGAATGATTTTGGTATCAATTTAAAGTTAATTAATGAACCTTTAAAATGGCATCATTTTTATTATTATTATTTAGTTATTAAGTACTCAAGATCGCGCGGAATCAAATTCAAGCAAGTGATTCCATACTTTTGCTCGCGAGTGTATTACGAAGTTAAAAATTCTTATTATGTCCAACTAGAAATTCTATAATCTTTATAGTTTTGACATTTGGATTTTTCGCTTGGCAATTTCATTCCCAATGTCCGACATCGGCATTTAACATACGTGTTATGTTTATTTTATTTATACAGTGATTGATTATATCGAAGTTATCTGCAACATAAAAATGAAATATTTGTATTTACTGTTTATTTTTTGGACTATAGTTAACTGCGACGAACATACGCATACGTATAAAAAAGGGGAACAAGTGGTGCTATGGATGAATACAGTGGGTCCGTATCACAATCGACAGGAGACGTATGCATATTTTTCACTACCTTTTTGCGTAGGTACGAAAGTAACAATAGGACACTACCACGAAACTTTATCTGAAGCGCTTCAGGGAGTCGAATTGGAATTCAGTGGTCTTGACATTACTTTCGCTGATAATGTACCGGCGCAGCAATTTTGTGCTATTGAACTTAACCACCAGTCCTACAAAGCACTCGTATATGCAGTCAAGAATCATTACTGGTATCAAATGTACATAGACGACTTGCCAATATGGGGAACAGTGGGTGAAATTGATGGTGATCATTATTACATTTGGACACACAAGAAGTTCGACATTGGATACAATGGGAACAGAATTGTAGAAGTAAACCTTACAGCTGAGAATAAGGAACGACTCACGCCCGACGCCAAGATTCCATTCACTTATGAAGTCAACTGGAAGAAAAGCAACATTAATTTTGAAGACAGATTTGACAAATATCTGGACCCTAACTTTTTCCAACATAGGATTCACTGGTTCAGCATCTTCAACAGTTTCATGATGGTTATATTCTTGGTAGGACTTGTATCTATGATCCTTATGAGAACACTTCGTAAAGATTATGCAAGATACTCTAAAGATGATGATCTTGATGATTTAGAGAAGGACTTAGGAGATGAGTATGGATGGAAGCAAGTCCATGGTGATGTATTTAGGCCAGTACCTCATTTACCTGTGTTTTCAGCATTAATTGGTGCAGGATACCAGCTAACAGTAGTCACTTTAGCAGTCATAATATTTACAATATTTGGTGAGCTTTATACAGAGAGAGGATCTCTATTATCAACCGCCATTTTCATCTACGCTGCCACATCCCCTGTAAATGGTTACTTCGGTGGATCTCTCTATGCTAGAATGGGAGGTAAACTATGGATCAAGCAGATGTTGCTTTCAGCCTTCTTATTGCCTGTCTTAGTCTGTGGCACAGCATTCTTTATCAACTTCATTGCAATGTATTACCATGCTTCTCGAGCAATTCCATTTGGCAGCATGATGGCTGTCATGTCCATTTGTACTTTTGTGATATTACCTCTGACTCTAGTGGGGACTGTACTTGGTCGCAATTTAGCTGGTCAGCCAGATTACCCTTGTCGCATAAATGCTGTACCCAGACCTATCCCAGAAAAGAAATGGTTTATGGAGCCACTTATTATCATTATTGTTGGTGGTGTTTTACCATTTGGTTCCATATTTATTGAAATGTATTTCATTTTTACTTCATTCTGGGCATACAAAATTTACTATGTGTATGGTTTCATGCTGCTGGTTTTCCTCATATTGATGATTGTGACAGTTTGTGTGACTATTGTTTGTACTTACTTCCTATTGAATGCTGAAGACTATCGCTGGCAGTGGACTAGCTTCCTTTCTGCTGGTAGCACAGCTCTCTATGTGTACTTATATTCATTTTACTACTTTGTCTTTAAAACGAAGATGTATGGCCTGTTTCAAACTACTTTCTACTTTGGCTACATGGCATTGTTTAGCTTAGCTTTGGGTATCATCTGTGGTACAGTGGGATACATGGGCACTAGCATATTTGTCAGGAAAATTTATTCAACTGTGAAAATTGATTGAGATATTTTGTGTGAAAGGCCATCTAACCACACAATTATGTAATTTGATTGATGAATGAAAGATGATTGTCAACTTTCATCTTTATGTCCAGTATAGCTATATCATTAATGGTTAGCAAAAAGCATTTGATATTGGTTCAAACAATTTAAATGTTTAATTTTTTAAAATTAATCATACTTTAGTCAATTGGAGACATTCCAGAAAAGATAAAGTATGGTCTACAAAGCATTTAGTATGTACTGTATAATTATTAGGTGTCTAAAACATTTTCACAATTTACTATTAAATAATCAATTAATGTACATTTAAAATCTTTATCTCAACTTTTTCCCTTATATGTATAGCAATTTGGTATCTTTAGATCTCCCCTGCGCATATATTAATTTATGTCACTGCCATTAAATTGTATAATTTCTTTTGTGGTCATTTTTTAATAGCTAACATCCTTTGTACAACCAGTGCCGTAACTAGCCCTTAATGCGCCCAGTGCAAGCTTATATAACTGCAGCCTTGAAATTGGTCCTGATGGTCAATTCTGCACCCTGTGCCTGGGCGCCATTGACCCTATTTACTATAAATCATGATTTATGTTGATCATAAAGTGTTAAGACTAATCGATTATGTAGAATCAAAATTGTGGGTAATAATAATACAGCTTGATTAATTAGAATAGATATTAAATGCAATATGAAACATGATATGGAAGAGTATTTCTGTTTTGTGTGAAGTGAGTGATGTTATAATAACATAATCAATTTATTTTATTGAATAATTTATTAGTCCTGGCCAATCTGTTATGTAATCTTTATTATTGTTAGTCAATATATGTAATTATATCTTCCGTTTCATGCTATTTCTATGGTATGTAAATATTTTCTCAGCCTTCCTAGTGTTAATTACAATGTAACTGTAGTTGCAACGGTATTGTACCAAACATCACTGATGGTTCAATGACTGGTAGTATCATTGCTCTATAGTCTAAATTATAAGTTTGTATGTTTAGGTATGGAATATAATTTATTATATCTCTTTATAGTTTTAAATAGAGCATTAACATAAAGGTCACTAAGTAATAACATTTTATCTTAAAAATGTTGTGTATCCATGTAATGTCGAGAAGTTACGTCCGACTTTGTAAATACTAGGGCAATGTTGAATGAGTATCTACAACTGCAACATTTATCGATCACATGAAAATCATTGTTTTTGTTACACAAATAAACCTATTATGATGTATGCCATCCAACATTCTTGTACCTAATTTGGCATGAAAATAAAGGCGAATAATTATAATTAACCAATTTTTTTTAATTTATTTTTTCTAACATATAAGGCGACAAACAACACACGACCTGATAGTATGCCTTGGCATGACGATATTACTTCCATACAGGAACGTAGTATTAAGGATTTTATTCAGGACTTTTTCTACAAGGTGAAGGACTGCTTCGTCAGACTGAACAATCAGAGCCAGACTATAAAAAATACACAAAAGATATTTAGATTATAGTTTTATTGCATATCATTACTTTCTCCTTCAACAAATTTTTCCACATCAACTGCTCCTTTTCTCGATTTCTTCCCTCCGGGATTTTGTGCGTGGTAAGATTGAGCTGTTCTTTTTCTTAATGCGTTAACATCTTCAGCTTCGTCTGTTTGCTCAGCCCATTCTAGCACTAGCCTCCTGCCGTAAAGATGGGTTGACTGGCACAAAGCTTCAAAGGCAGACTGAAAAATATAAAGTTGCGGTTAAATTTCATAGCTTTTTTTTCGACTTCGTTTTTGTGATGACGCAGTGCTGCTCATCCCCTATAGACGTTAGCGTAATGATAAAAGCCTAAGTTACTCCTTATAACATCAGCTGCCTGCCAGTGAAAGTCCCGCCAAAATCGATCTACCCGTTTCGGAGATTAGCCGGAATAAACAGACAGACATTTTTTTCTGTTATATTTAAAAAAAACTGTTATTTTTACAAACAGACATTAATAATAATATTATTTATTTGTATAGATAGGACAATTATACTACCTTAGCATCAGCCTTGGAATGATAGTCTACGAATGCAAAACCACGATGTTGTTCTGATCCTGGTGAAAGCTTTTTAGGTAATCTCAACGTCTTTATTTCGCCAAATGCCCTGTAAAAAAGTAAATGTGTATTTGGTGGCATGGAAACATTACCGTAATAAGCAAATTTCAATGGTACTTATGTACGTTTAATCTAAACTGGATACGATAGCACGTTAATTAGTAGGTAGTTACACCATATCAGTTTCGTAGTAGGTACATATAATTCGTACACTTTCCTGTTTAGTTAAATTGAGTGGAATACATACTTTATTTTAGAGTAAAAATTTCAGATGTAACGGTATTTCACATCTAATTTAAACAAGTCAGGCTAACTACTTTTGAAGTCTCCTATATAAGTTATTTGGTGGCAACCCATGATCCGGCAAGTGCCCGGTGCTGCTGCTTAAAGACATTCTACTGCTTATAAAGTTTTGAGCAATCACCCTTCGTTATATTTGCTAACTATACTACCCTTATATATTATATTTGAATATACTTAGCTAATTTAGTAGATACAATTCTTATTCTGAAAAAATAGTTGATGATTTGATATGCCATGTGGACAAAGAATAAGTCTATCACGTCATAGTTTCGCCTTCCTTGGTTTAGACAATTTATAGACTTTAGAAAAAGGCGACCTTGTCCAACAAGTGATCACAGAAATTGTAGCCTAAAATTTCTTTAGTAATGTTTACGCATTTTCCCGCTACAGATACACATTTAACAGTTGTGTAAGCATTACTCAAGGTCAATAGATAAATATTTTATCGTACCTTGATTTCCGATTAATGTATCGTTAAAGAAAACCGACATAATTTTTTCACAACATAAAACCTTGGACAATTTAAAAGCAAAATAATCTACGAACACGATAAACTCCGTGGAAATATAGTTTTGTTGAAACATTTAATCATCGTAGTATGTGTATTTTCAAATGTACCAACCTACTATGTTATCACGAGACTGAACGTTGTTTCATATACAGGAAATAAGAAAGACAATTAGACATTGAAAAATACATGCAACCAGAGCCGGCCCGTCCATAGGCCGAATGGATCGGCCGCACAAGGCGCTATAGACCAGGGGGCGCCGAAAGGGTCCTCTGGCTAAGGAACCTATGGCAGTGGCGGATCTAGGATTATTGTTTGAGGGCTTGGATTGTTGTTTAGGGGAGCTTGAACCAGATAGAGTCGTTGTTGCACCACTCATACGAATGGAATCGTTGAATGGTGAATGATTTTGGGGGGCTTGAGCCCCCTAGCCCCCCAGAAACCGCCACTGGATGGCGCCAAATGCTATCAGAGGCGCTTTCCCCGTTCGTTTGATCTCGCTCTAACCTAAATCTGGCCTTAGGCCGATGGTGTATTTACCTGAATATTTCATGCAGTTCATTTCTATTTGCCTGGAACGGTACGTTTCGTACAAGAATTTTGGTTCCATTCTGAGTTGTATCCTTATTTGATTTCTTGGATGTTCGAACTTCATTTCTGTGAATAAAATACCAATGAGTACATGAACTTTATTGATTAGCTGTCCCGCGCAACTTCGTCTGTGTAAATTTTCCCGTTTTGGCAACATTTCTCATTGCTGCTCCCCTCATATTGGTCGTAGCGTGATGTTATATAGCTTATAGCCTTCCTCGATAAATGGGCTATCCAACAGTCATAGAATTTTTCAATTCTGATTGGTAGTTCCTGAGATTACCGCGTTCAAACAAACAAACTCTTCAGCTTTATAATATTAGTATAGATAATCATGTAGTATCTAAAGAAATAGCAGCTAGAAATCCTATCGTTTTCAGCTCTAAAGAACTGCGATCATACTTAATTATAATCAATGATCAAAACAGAATAATAACAAATATTACTAACGTATTTCCTCTTTCTGATCTTTTCAATTCCAAAGTTTTCCCGTCGAGGGTAGTACATTGTATTAACTTCAGGGCAGTGTTCGCATGTTCTTTTCTACAAAACTGTACGAAGCCATAACCCATGGAAAGGAATTGTCCGGGATTTTTGGGGTCCTTTTTCTTTGCTATCGACACACTGTGCACTTTACCTGCATCTGAAAAATGCTGCAAACATAATTTAATTGATTAGTTATGTTATAAAAAAAATGGTGATTTTAAAAAGAGTGGTCCATGAGTTTCTTGGTAGCTTCTTCTCAAGCGCTTTACACTTGGAACTGCCTCCTAACCTCATTTAGTTTTTTTTTTCAAAAAATCATAATTGTATATTTTTTTACAATGTAGTATTAATTTGACGTTTTCAAATAATCATTAACCTGGTTTTACGAAATAAAGATATTTGAGTTTGAGTTTATCTTATTGTATGTTGGACCACACCTTCCCTATAAATGTAGTTGTTTGGTTTTCTAAGTTCTAAGTTATTTCCTTTCAATTAAATGGTATAATGAGTATCTATAAAAAGCAAGCAGTAGGAGCTCCTTATTCATAAATAAAGAAGTAGGTGGGTACTTCGTTTTAATTTATTTCGTTTAATCTTTCTACAATAATAGGTAAGTCATTGCATGTAATATCATGCAAAATAATGCGGCATGCATTATTTTGCTATTTATGATAGAGACATTAATAATGATACAGAGATATGCGTTATAATAGATTCTCATATTCAAGTTCATACTGACCTCTTTAAGACTCGCTTCAGTTGTTTTAAAATTGAGATTTTTAACAAATAATGTCGTGTCATTTTCAGGTTCCTCTGGATCCGACATAATTTCATCTTTATTTTCTGTATTTTTCGGAATCTCCGTTGCAACATTATTTAAAGGTTTCTCTTCTTCATGTTTAATAGTTTCTTCCTCAACTTTCCTCTCTGACTCTGTTTTCGGCGCAGATTTTAAGAACACATTTTCCGGGGCCCATTCTAAATATAACGGCGCACTTTTGAACTGAGAATATGCTAACTTTGTAAAAGCTTTTTTAGCTTCGAACGGCTCAATAAAATCAACAAGTGCTGTAATGCCGTGCTGTGGCATTAAGAATCTTGCTATTTGTCCGTGTTTTTCAAATAAAACCTTTATTTCATCTTTATCTGTGTTAGCTGGTAAATTTTTGACGAGTATGCATGTCTTTGATCTCTTTTTGGCAACCTACAAAGGAATTTGATACTTAATGTTGCTGCAATAACGTTAAATTTCAATGGTTTGATAATAAGTAAGGACTATACGTGATAAGGATTTAATTAGATATTAAAGTACTCAATAGTACCTAAGGCATAAAACTGCAATAGATAGTATAATTGATTGCATAATAGATGATTGACAGCAATTTACATCTTGAACCAAGTTGATCTAATTTATATTTTCAGTTATTCAGATTCAGTGTAGCATTATGTTTAGGGTTTTATCAGTAGGAATTTTATCCTTCAAGGAAGGATACAATTCGCAAAGAGGTCGTCCGATAAAGAACTAAAGTTACCGACTTAGCTCGCAGGCTAAGCATTCAAATGGCCATGAGTTGGCCATATCTGCCGAAGGACCGATGGCCGCTGGAGCAAACGAGTCCTAGAGTGGAGACCGCAACTTGGTAAACGTAAGATAGGACGACCTCCAGCCAGATGGACCGACGACCTGGAGAAGCTTGCTTTGATGTACTAATGCGAAAGGCAGAGGACGGGCGGTGTTGTGGCGGAAATTTGGCCTTTATCCAGCAGTGGACCCATACGGGCTGATCATGATGATGTAGCATTATAGCCCGAATTTTGAACATCAGTCCTAAATAAAACTTTTTTACTGACCTTGTTGAATGCGTCGAGGTATACTCCATTACCTTCAAGAAAAGCTTTCGTTTCCGCAACTAGTTGTGTTTCACCAAGAGCCAATCTTACAGCCGCGCTTGTATCTGTTACAAATTTTAAAACGAATATCATTTATTGCCACATGGTCGAAATCGATTTTTAAATTATATTAAACAGGAGCCGTAGGTATAAAGGACCCGTCCGCAAAAATATTTTTTTGAAATGAACGTAGGATATTAAGCTTTTGTTATCTGTAGAGGATGTCAAAATACTTTATTAATTTAGCTTACAAATGCAACGCAACGTCAGACAACATTTGAAATAGAATGGTTCTACAAATAAAGCCAAGTTCGCAAGAGTAAAGCCGTGAGAAAAGAACTTGGCAATAAAAACTCATGGCCACTTTTTTTAAATGCCATTTTTTTTACAATTTATTTGTATATATACAATATATATAAAGCCAGTAAGACGCTGCAACCATTACACCATGAAACTCACTCAAGCAATAACCATAGTACGTAAACTGGTAATACTTAATCAAGTTTTAAATGAATTAGCCTCCTACGGTGTGGATGGGAGCATAAACTTACAAAAATACAGAAGAGGGTAAAGAGAACATGCGATTCGATTATTATAAGAAAAACTACTAATTATACAAATATTTATGAAGCCGAAGATAGAACAAAGTGGCGTGAAGTTGAAGAGGCCTATGTCCAGCAGTGGACTGTGATAGGCTGATGATAATTTATGAATCACTAATTAAAAAATAATAAACACCCCAAGTAGCACCCGTTCACGAGTTTGACGCATGGGTCAGCCATCACCCCATTCGCCATATTCGAGGAAAGGAAGACGACCTGACCGACACCGCCACCACAAGCAATGCCATTTTAATGAGCATGACGATCCCTGACATTACATATCATTGAACGTAAATAAACTTAAATAATTTAATGAAGTACGATCGCTAGCTACCGTTACTAACAATTTCAATTGAGTATTTGAATGTCAAGTCAAATTTGTTCTGTAGAGATTTGTATGCAATTTAACATTGTGACGTCATTATGTTCTGGCTTCAAATCATTTACTTTTAGTATTTATTTTGATGATTATAAATACTAAAGCATATTAAATTATGCTCGAATATATATTTTTAAGATCATTTAAAGGCATTATTATTTCATCATCAGCCTATCGCAGTCCACTGCTGGACATAGGCCTCTCCAATTGCACGCCACTTTGTTCTATCTTCGGCTTCTCACATCCAGCTCCTGCCAGCCGTTTTGCGTATATCATCACTCCACCTGGCCTGAGGGCGTCCTACACTACGTTTGCCAAGCCGCGGTCTCCACTCAAGAACTCGTTTACCCCAACGGTTGTCGGTTCTTCGGCTAATATGGCCAGCCCACTGCCACTTCAACTTGCTAATCCGGTGGGCTATGTCGATAACTTTGGTTCTCTGCCGGATCACCTCATTTCTGATTTTGTCCCTAAGAGAAACTCCGAGCATAGCCCTTTCCATAGCCCGCTGAGCGACTTTGAACTTGTGGACCAGCCGTACCGTCAGTGTCCACGTTTCAGCTCCGTATGTCATGACGGGTAGGACGCACTGATTAAAGACTTTAGTCTTTAGACATTGTGGGATCGACGATGAGAAGACTTGACGTAGCTTACCAAACGCTGCCCAACCCAACCGAATTCTCCTGTTCACCTCGTCCTCGAAGTTTTTTCTACCTAACTGCAATGACTGCCCGAGGTACACATATTTTTCAACAACTTCGAGAACGGCGCCGTGCACCGCTATCGGTTCCGGTAGTACATGTTCATTGAACATGACCTTGGTTTTATCCAAGTTCATCCGTAGGCCGATGCGTACAGAGGAGTCAGCCAGGTCATTCAGCATTCGTTGCAGGTCCTGCAGCGTTTCCGCCATGATGACAATGTCATCTGCAAATCGCAAGTGAGAGATGTATTCACCATTGACGTTGATGCCCCGCCCTTTCCAGTGCAGCGTCTTGAACATATCCTCCATTGTATTTGTGAATAGTTTCGGGGAAATAACGTCCCCTTGCCTCACTCCTCGATGAAATGGTATAGGCTTTGTTTGCTGATTCTGTACTTGGACGGACATGGTGGCGGCTTCGTAGAGACATCTCATCACTTGGATATATCGCCAATCTACTTGGCATCGCTGCAGAGACTCCATAACGGACCAGATTTCAATCGAGTCAAAGGCCTTCTCATAGTCCACGAATGCTAGACACAAGGGCTGATTATACTCCTGGGTCTTTTGTATAATCTGCCGCACTGTGTGGATGTGGTCTATGGTGCCATATCCGCTCCGAAATCCAGCCTGTTCCGGTGGTTGGAATTCGTCAAGTCTTCGCGCAAGGCGGTTCGTGATGACTCTTGAAAACAGCTTATAGACGTGGCTTAGAAGAGAAATAGGTCGGTAGTTTTTCAGCCGGGTCTTATCTCCTTTTTTGAAGAACAAGACGACTACACTTCTACTCCACGCCTCCGGAGTTCTCCCTTCAAACAGGACAGCATTAAAGAGCTTTTGGAGCTCCCTCAGTACGGGTTTACCTCCAGCTTTTAACAGCTCTGTTGTAACGCCATCCTCTCTAGGGGCTTTTCCATTTTTCAGCTGTTTAAGAGCCAGCACGATTTCGTCAATGTTGACTTCTGGCAGGTCTTCGGTGTAGTGGCGTGTTAGAGTGGCTCTAGGACCCTCATTTTCAGGATCAGGTCGAGATGCATGTGAAGCGTATAACCGGCCATAGAAGCTTTCCACTTCGGAAAGGACTGCCGGCTTCGAAGAAACGACTGCTCCAGTTGTTGTGGTCAACTTCGTCAGGTGGCTTCTTCCAAGAGATTGTACGAACACTTTTGACCCCCAGTTCTGCTCGACCGCTCTTTTAATCAAAAGAGTGTTGGAGCACCGAAGGTCGTGTCGTATAAGCTTGTTGATCTCTTGGTTTAGAGCGCGCTTTTCCGACGAAGTGACGGGTGGGTTTTCACGTCGTTCCTTCATTAGCCCTAAAGTCCTTTCCGAAAGCTTTGACTTCTTGCCCTTACGCTGCATTTCACAAAATCTCGTACCTTCTTCCCTGAGTATCCGAACCACATTTACGAGCTTCTGGTTTACGTCTGTTGTGGTTTCCATGGCAGCAAATCGGTTATACAGGTTTGACTGGAACGCTTCGGATCCTATCATGGTTTGGAGCAAAGTAGGTCGGAGCCTGGACCTCATCAGACGGGCACGTTCCGCTTTGAAGTCGATATTCAGAGAGCCTCGGACAAGTCGGTGATCACTACCGGTATTAAACCTGTTGATCACGGTGACGTCTCTGAATATATGCTTTTTGTCCGTCATGATGAAGTCAATCTCGTTTTTCGTCATAGTGTCGGGGCTTTGCCACGTCCACTTCCTTTGGGGCCGTTTCTTGAAAAAGGAGTTCTAGCATTTGCCCCCTATGATTTCTGCTTCCAAATCCATGGGATCCTACTACCAATTCGCTGCAATTTTGTACTCCCACTTTAGCGTTGAAGTCCCCCATAACAACGTTGTAGTGGGTCTTAGTGGTGGAGTGGAGGGCCCTCGATATGTCATCGAACATATCCTCCACTTCGTCGTCTGGATGTGCCGAGGTCGGTGCGTACACTTGCACTACCTTGAGGCTATACCTCTCGGTGAGCTTGATAATGAGGTACGCTACCCTGTTCGACACGCTAGACATTTCCACAACGTTGTCAGAAAGGGACTTATTTACCAGAAACCCAACACCACCTTGGGATTTTTGGTCTCCCTCGCGGAAGTACATAAGGTGACCTGACTCGCGGGTTATGGTGTCCTCTCCCTCTCTTCGGACTTCACTTAACCCGAGGATATGCCACCTAATCTTCCCAAGTTCCACCTCAAGTTGTGCCAGATGCGAGTTTAGCCGTAGCGTGCGTCCGTTATACGTCGCCAGGGTCAGTCGGTTGTGGTGGCCTTCCGTAGCCCGGAGATTCTTAGCACCCCCCGCCACGCCGTTACCGTGGACGCCACCATGTCCAGGAATAGCGTGACTGCCGGGAACTGGGGGCCGTGGCCTTAGTGCTTCGTGCATTTGGGGTAATGCCCATAATCGCCACGCTGGGCAGGCGGGTTGGCGATCGCAGGGCGTAGCTCTCGCATCAGTGACGCTGCTGCCCGTCACTGACCTATTACTTTAGCTACGCCTTAAATTGGGATGGTTATACCGCCACCAGCCGGTCGCCAGAGCCTCGTTCGTTGTACAGCAGGATGTACCGCGTGCAGGTGAGGTTGGCTTGGAGCGAAAGATGGTGATGCGCCCCCTTACATCCGCATCCCAGTATTATTTGGTAAGTGTAAAATAATTTATTGTTATCGATTGATTTGACATTCAAATACCTAATTAACAAGGTACTCTGTGAATATACAATGCAAACAACATTTTAATATTTAACCCAAATACCTATATTATTCTACATTTTTATATTTACGACCATAAGACCATAATTTTATATTTACGATCATAAAGAAGCCACGAATGGGAGGTTATTAGTATATTAAATATCACCCTGTATGTATAGACGAGGTATTTTCGCACACGTTAGCGAATTTTAAATCAATCATTGATATGTTAGTAGTTTACCAGGCAGACATATTAGAAGTTGACTGGTCGGGACCATTCAACGCAGATGAAAAAATTACTGAGCGCAATCGACATTGATTTACGAGTTATACACATTGACATATCGTGTTGATGATGTTTACTGATTAATGTTTTTATGTCGTGTTTATACCAAGGTACGAGCTATCTGAAACTGCTTTATTTTCCCAAACATTGAATTTTAGTAACGACGGTCAAGTGTGAGTCACGAAGAAAAAATACACGTGATATCTAACTACACTATCCCTACCCATATTTCGTGATTTTTTCCGAACCCCCCCGTATTCTTTTTTACCCGACTGCGCAAGAAGGAGCGTTACGTTTTTCGAGTCACATACTCGATTATCGACTTATGTTTGTATGTATGCTTGAAGGATTTAAGCTTGTGAGACTATTGGGAGCACTTCCACGGAACTACTTTAAACGAAAAAATCTTCAAAACTTATCAAGTGGGGTATCAAAATAAAGGATTTTAAAAAGCTGATAACAGTGAGAATATCTATTTATTATACGGGAATTAACGCGCATTGTTTACCTTAAAATTGCTTGACGTTTCGACCAGGTTGCACCGGCCGTGGTCACAAGCGAATTTTATGGTAAACAATGCGCGTTAATTGCCGTATAATAAATAGTTATAATCATGCAACGCGAGAGTTTAAATGTTAGTATAGCAAACAGTGAGAGAAGATGTAATTTTAAATAAGAAATGGTAAAAAAACAGTGTAAATAAAAAAAATGAATTTAAAAATTACAAAAACCCGTTGCATAAAGACGGAAATAAGATAGCCTTCACATTTACTATCATGCAGTCGGAGGCGCAATTTTTAAGTTCAACAGGATTAATTGCCTCCAACTGCATGATATTAATTTTGTTTTTCAAAGACCCGCCTGCAAAAATACGGAAACAAGATACCCATCTTGCTTCCGTCTATTTGCAGACAGCTTTTTGCAAAACACATATTTTAAGTTTAACAGGATCATTAATGCCTCTGACTGCATGATATTAATTTTGTTTTTCAAAAACCCGCCTGCAAAAAGACGGAAACAAGATACCCATCTTGCTTCCATCTTTTTACAGGCGGCTTTTTGCAATACAAAATAACCCGCGATTCAACACAGGGATTTTTTTACACACTATTTAAAGACTTACTTGTATTATTATCGTTGAGTAGCTGCTCTTTTGTAGTGTTATAGTTGGAAGCGATGACGTCAGCAACGGCGTTAGTGCCCAAGAACAGCACGTTCCAGTTGTGCGAAGATTTAGCTTGAGCCTTCAATTTCTTCGCCTTCTTTTCTTTGAATGATAGACCCACTAAAATATACAACAGAAATTAGTATTCGAAGCGGCGCGGTAGCCTGATCGTTAAAAAGTTAGAAGTCGCCACTACTAACACAAATAATTTAGCTTAGTTAGAGGGGTTTGCGACACACGTTACCTTTACAAAAACCATAGACGTACCCAAAATATTTTTCGAGGAATTAGTTTAGATGTAAAAGGAAATAAATGTGACTTGACTCTAGCAATAAAACCGACCAAATGTGAGTCGAACTCGCGTATCTAGTAACACTGCAAAAACACTTCGTTCTTATGAAGGCTCTCTCTGGTTTTGTTATTAAGATTGCACTGTCGATTGTATACAATCTGAAGCAGGTCGAGAAGTGTCTTTGTTTTGAAGAGATGGGAGGGGCTTGAATTCTCAAATCCTGCCCTGGGTAGGTACATATGCTTTATGTTCTGAGAGAAACTTATTTCGCAAATAACTCATTTTTAGGGTTTCGTACCACCCTCACCAAAGGGTGGTACGAAATCCTAAAAATCTTGGCCGTCTGTTGTCCGTGTGTCACCACCGATTTTCTCAAGAACGGGTGGACCTAGCAAGTTGAAATTTATACCAGATACTGAAGTCGATAGTCCCTTATTAGGTAATAAAAATGAAGGTCCTGAGTCAACACGATAAAAATCTAATTTAATCAAATCAAAAGGCAAATTTAGATTTTCGCGATAACTTGTAAGTACCAAATATTTTTTTTTTTTTTTATATTTCGGAATTATCCCTTTACTTGTGCTGTCTAATGTTGACAATTCTAGGTCAACCGGAAGTACCCGGTTGAACGGTTTTGGGTCTTGATTATATGGTAGTTCTCATACCTAAGTACGGGAACTACCATATAATCACGAAGTTGGGCAAAAAGCAAGGTACAGCACAACAACTAAAGGAAAAAATCCAAAAAATAAAAAGTTAAAAATTAAATAATAATTTCAGTCAGTGTAATGGGAAATATTTTAAATCTGTTGTTTGCTCTTACCGTCATCATCGTCATCTTCAAGTTTTTCAGTTTTCGCGGGTAGTAGATGAAGCATTCTACCACAGAAGGACGTGCCATCGAGTTCTGTATACGCTTTGACCGCGTGCTCGGGCATAACAAATGTTACTTTTGCAAACCCTTTGGGTTGTCTCAGAACTGGGTCTATTGGCATGTTTACTTCCGCCAGCGGACCTGAGCGATACAATAGTATATGGTTCATAATAAATTGTAGGGTCAGTTGATTTTGAAGCGCAATAATTATGCAAAGTAAAATTATCGACACAAAGTTGGTACCAGATCCATTCCCTTTTCAATAAAATGGGAATTATAGACATATTCGGGAATAACAGCATTTTAACTAGCGATTGCTTAGTCTATATTAAAGTTATAATAGTAATATATTGGGACCACTCACACAACGCTATCTGATCCCAAACTAAGCAGAGCTTGTACTATGGAAACCAGACAACTGATAAACATATTTATATATTTCTAAATACATACATATTATAGATAAATATCACCCAATCACAGAATAACCATCATGATCATACAAAGTTATATCCTGGGTGGGGATCGAACCCACGACCTATTGCGTAGCAGTCGGATACACTACCACCGCGCCACAGAGGCGCAAAAAAATACAAAATATACACAGTATTATGTATGTAGTCTTTTCGATTAAATTTAACGCTGCTGCGATATCGTCTCGCTTTCATGCGGCGGTAATTTTAGTATACAAATTATAAAAACACATTTGAAATACAAGTGTTGTTTATGAAATGATTAATTGCAAGGTGTTTTGTAATGCAAAATTAATTACATACCTCGATATTGTTACCTACATTGCTCTGGCAGTATGTACTTTAAACCAGCTAAATAAGGTTTATATTACAACGTAGTTTGTACGTTTTAAATTTATCTAGGCACAAAGAGTACTTACCATACTTTTCAAAGAGGTTCGTCACTTCCTCCTCTGAAACGACATATGCTAAGTTTCTAACAAATATGCTACCACTTTCTCCAATTGTTTCTTCACAGTTTGATTTCTGCAAAATGAATAATAATTTATAGAAATTTACTGTATTTAATTCTAGTTACCATCGTTTCACGCAATGTCATCAAACATCAGTGGGTACTACCTAATTCATTGACATTTTTAAGCACATAAATGTATCATTTTTACCATATTTACGGAACCATAATAAATTTTCTCAATAAAAATAACAATTTAGGCCCAACCACAACTTTGGGATTGTTTCCTGTAATGCGGTTTTGCATTTGAAGCAGACATTACGTGGTTTTCCTATCATGCATGCCTCACATTAGTTATTACGGAGGGGTCTCTACGAAAGAAAAATATGTAGAAGAAGCACATGCGGACCAAATAAGCATGCAGGCTAAATGTAGATAAACTCGCTAGACAGTAAGATCTTTTCTTAAAATGTTACCAAGCAGATTATATAAAACAGTAGTTTTATTTTAACATAATTACCTCCTCTCTCTTCTTTTTTGAATTTTGTTCTTCCTCTTCAATAGCCTGCTTTGTTTTATCCTCGTATTTATGTACATGTACTCTGTGATTACCTAAAATACAAAACAGATTTTCATTTCACATAGGTATGTCTATTTTAATCAATCAATCAATCAGCCTGTATCGGTTCCCAGCTGGACATAGGCCTCTCGTAATTTACGCCACAACATCTGGTCCTCCGCCTTTCGCATCCAATTCATTCTAGCGACCTTCTTTAGGTCGTCGGTCCATCTGGCTGGGGGTCGTCCTACATTACGTTTACCGAGTCGCGGTCTCCACTCTGGGACTTGTTTGCTATATCGGCCATCGGTCCTTCTTCGGAGATCTAACGAAGATATCTACGTGTCTCGTCTTTCCTTAATAAGTTCGCGAGCTTCGAGTGAGTTTGGACTCCCTATTCTTCGTTTTTCGAAAAACAACCTCCGAGATACATTTTGGTACTTTTTGACCAGTGTGTCAGTTTTCTCATTAACTGTGGCATTGGTTTACACTGTAAAGCCAACCAATTATATATTACACTGTAAACCAATGGCCCAGTTGACGAAAAAACTTCACAATCGTTTTGCATCGATTGTGAAGTTCCAACTGGATTTTTTTGGAACCTTGGCTATCTGGGGCGACGTAGGTCGGAGAATAGGCGTCATCATCCGCAGTTGGGTTCATTTTGGTCTTCAAATTGATATTTAGAGAGCCTCTGACCAGTCTGTGATCGCTGCCGCATATCTCTCGTTTCTTTTAATCGGGACCCTGTCATGTCCTCTTTCTATGGGGTTTCTTCTTAAAGAAAGAATTCATCAAGAAAAGCCCCTGCAACTCCAGAGAAAGTTCGCCGCGTTAGCATTAAAATCTCCCATAACAACGTTGTAATGAGCTTTCCTGGTGCCACGTAATGCCTTGGCGATGTCTTCGTACAATGGTTTCGGCTATGTCGTCAGAGTATGTCGAGGTCGACGTTTATACCTGTACCACCTTCAGAGAATACCTGTTGGTTATCTTTAGTGCTAGGTACGCAACACTTGTCGATGACGTCAAACGATTTCCACAATGATGTTAGCGAGACTTTTGTTGATCAGGAAACCGACACCACCCTGGGAGGCGCGATCGCCTGCTAGATAGTAGAACAGGTCGTCTGACTCAGGGGTTATTGTATCCTCCCATAGTCTGCGGACTTCAGATAGACCCAACATATGCCAGTTTATCCGACCTAGTTCTACCTTGGGGTCGGCGAAATGTTTGTCCAGCCGTAGACTTCGTCCGTTGTACGTTGCGAGTATAAGGTTTTTTGTGGCAGCCAGTCTCTGCCCAGAGATTCTTAGCACCCCCTGTCCCTCCGTCATGGCCGCTAACTTGGCCAGGAATAGCACAGGGCTGCGAGAACTGGGGACCGCCTTCTTTGGTGTGGCTCCATTTGAGGTTTTGGCCTACTTATACCACGCTGACCAGACAAAAAAATTGTGGTGTACCTTCGATTATTGAGTTTCCTTATGAGGCTGTCCACCACAATGTTCCACAGAAGTGGTGATAGGACCCCTCCTTGAGGGCATCCCCTCGCCACTCTGGCCCTTGTGGTGGTATTCACAGTGACCTGTACGGCCCTTTTGCTAACTAGCTCTGTGATCCAGCTTCTCAGGACTGGCTCCACCTTGAATTTTTGTAGGGCGTGGCTTATGCTGTTATGCATGGTTTTATCGAAGGCTCCTTCAATATCTATGAACGCTGCCAGGGTTGATGCTTTGTTCTTTAAAGCTGTTTCTATTTTGTGTACTACTTGGTAAAGGGCAGAGTCTGTTGATCTCCCTTTCCTGTATGCGTGTTGTTGAGTGTGGAGTGGTTGCTTTGTAAGTGCTCCTTCCCTTAGGTGTTTGTCTACTAGTCTTTCTAGAGTTTTTAGTAGAAAGGAGGTGAGGCTGATGGGTCTATATGATTTGGCATCAGTGTAGTCTTCTTTCCCTGGTTTGGGTAAGAAGACTACTTTGGCCTCTCTCCATGTTTTTGGTATGTATTTAAAAGCAATGCACGCTCTCAGGATTGGTAGTAGGTACTCTATTACCTTGAGCAGTTGCCAGTGTAGTAAGGCCGGAAAGATACCAGCCGGCCCTGCGGATTTGTAGGGTTTGAAACTTAACAGCGCCCATTTGAGCTTTTCCGCAGTTACAACCACACCTGCAACCGCCCACTCCTCCGTGCTGGGATTGCTTGGATGGTGTTGGGCTGGCCAAACTGGTGATTGTTCTATTTGGCAGTCGGGGAAATGTGTTTTCAGGAGGACGGCACAGATTTCATCGCCTGTGGATGTAAAGGTGCCATCGTCTTTTTTAAGTGAGCCTGGGTTTTCAGGTCCACTTTTTGATAGTATTTTTGTAAGCCTGGCGGCTTGATTGGTAGATTTTATGCTGTTGCAAAAAATTCTCCAAGACTTGGTTTTTCGGAACCTGGTCCGTTTTTTGGATTTGTTTTGTGCGAGCTTATATTTATCCCAGTCAGTTTTTTCCGGGTGTTTTTTGCTCTGTTAAATAGTACTCTAAGTTTGTGTCGAAGGCGTTCGAGTTCTGGTCCCCACCATTGTCGTTTGCCTTCAGATGTCACTGTTACTTCCGGACAAGCTGTTTCATAGCTGCTAACTAAAGAGGTTGTTAGAGCTTGTATGTTTTTTTCGATGTTGTCTGTATTTAAAGTTGTGTCCGTCATGTATGTGTCTCCTAAGTTTGTGTTGGTTAATCTGATGTACCTGGCCACGTCCGTTTTGCGCGGGTTGCGGTATGGGATGGGGTCGGGTAGTTTGAGTTTAAAGCATATGCGACGGTGGTCCGCTAGGGATGGTTCATTGGACACGTGCCACCCTTTGATGTGGTCACCTATAGCATATGATGCTAGGGTAATGTCAATAATAGTTTGATACCTAGAGCTAACGAAGGTTGGTTCCGTACCTTTGTTGGCGATACAATATTGTTTAACTAACTGAATTCGACCACGTTTGGTTGTGGTGTTTTGGGACAGTAACCCTCGTGGGCGTCTCCAAAACACCCTAACAAAGTTTCATCAGAATCTGATCAATGGTTTCAGAACGCATAGAGGACAACCATACAAACATTGATTTTAATTTATATGTATACGAACACTAGGTTTTGCCAGCGATTTCATCTCCATGGAAATTTTGAAAAATAAATATCCCTCGGGAACCATACATTTTTTCGCATTAGGCAATTTAAAACTATAATTCATACTCATAACAACATACCTAAAAACAATTTGTCTTTGCCCAGTGCTTTTTTTAGTTCTTTCTCAGTTCTAAATCCCACATAGCAAAAGCCAGTAACTTTCTTCCCCTTTCCTAGTGGAAGTCTTATTGAAAATGGAACTAAAGGTCTGAAGAATTCCTTGATGTCTTTCTTTTTACATTTGTAGGGTAAACCAGTTACCTGAAACAAAAGGTATGAATTACAACCCTATTTCAGATTAATTAACATAGTGGTCTAGCAATTAACAAGAACGGAGGCAGTGTTAGCTAGGACTTAGTGAAAGATAAGGGGACAAACATACTACAAATTACAGTTGTCCTTGTCGCAATATCGCGCCCGATTCCGTTGCTGCTAACCAATCAGGAACTTATTGTTATCTAGGCCATGAGCAGGATCGAATTATTGCACCACATAGGATTGCTTCACATGCATAGAACCTCATCGTCGTTTTGCCGAAAGACATTTCATGAACATAGGGCCTTCCTATGGATCGCCACAACGACCGGTCCTGCGCCACCTGTATCCAGTGGTCACTCGGGACCCAATCCATCTAGTGAGAGGCCTACCTATAGAACCTCATGATTAACTATTTCTGCACAATGGTACAAGAGCTGTACAGCCGACCAGTTTACTTATTATATATATATATATTTAATGAATATAAACTACACCCATACTCAAGTACATACATACATGTATTGCAATTCACTTCCCTCAACACAGCCAAGTATGGGTCATTGCATATAAATTTGGTGCCTCTTTAATATAGTATTAAGGCCGTATCCGGCACTGGTACTCTCTACTTAAGGGGAAGAAAAGACTAGGATTAATTTATGAATAATGAGGTATATATTATGTTTGATTTGATTGCTAAAAGCTTTCGTAACATTTCGCTCATGTCTCCATTATAAAAGTTGGGCAAACAGAAACAGATGTCAAAAAACATGAGGAACTTTCGCAGTTGCGGAAAAACGCAGAAACGGATGTTTGTTACATCACACACACATATATATACATATATATGTGTGTGTGTCCAAGACAAGTTTACTTGGAAAATCACATCCTATACCCTTGTCAGATGCACTTCCTAATTGTGATCTTGAAAATAGATGAATTGATCTTGAAAGTATAAAATGGCTATGGACTATAGTTTAATACTTACTTTAACATGAAATAGGGGTCTATTTCTGATTTTCTTTGGTTTTTGTTCTTCTTCCTTTTCAACTTCTTCTATGACTTCTTCCTCTGGAGTGCCTCCTACTCTTTTCATTAATAACTTCATGTACTGTAAGTAACATATACACACTATTTAGTAGAAGTGGTAAGGTGTTAATTGAAGTAATTTTTATAGGTATTTCTTGCCGATTACTTTACAAAATACAATAATTGCATTTTTGAAAGATAGAAAAATTTGAAATCCGGACTCAGGAATCGAACCCGAGACTTCCGTAGGCAACCTGGCCAGAAGCGAACCACCTATCTGGACTATGTTACTAGATCTCAAATTTTTCTATCCCCTGATGCTCGCGAGTTAGGCCCTCGTAGCGCCATCTAGTCGGTAGTTAAAGAACTATCACGGCTTTTGTTATTGCTTCGTTACAGAGAGCATTTTAAGAAATTATGATGTCGCAGGCTGAATATTGAAGTAATTTTTATAGGCATTTCTTAGCAATTACTTTACAAATACAAGTTTTGTGTTGGTAAGGTGTTAATCATACATATAGATAAATAGCTGAGAGTTTGGTCTTTTCTTCAGCCATGTACATATACAGGGTGTCCACTGCAAATGTTCAAAAAAATTCCCTGACTTTTCCCTGACTTTCCCTGACCATTTTTTTCAAATTTCCCTGACCAAGTATACTTCTTAGAAAAATTAAGAGAGCAAAAAATTTTCAACATTTTTAAGTGCAGGCTTCATAAATGGTTGTTCAACAAATAAAAAAAAAATCAAATATAGCTGTCTTTTTGGAACTGAACTTTAAGACTTTTTTTTACAAATAATTGTAAGATAACCAACAAAAACAAAACGTTTTTTCTAGTGTTTTTTTAGGTCTACCAATAAAAATTAACCTAGTACCTACGTACTAGGTTAATTTTTATTTTTTAATTCCGACGCAAAACGGGTGAACCGATTTGGATGTGTTTTTTTTTTTTCATTTGAAAGCAGACTTAACCCCGAATCAAAAGACAGCTCCGGACCATCTGAAGTAAGAATGTACACAGATGGGTGGATCCAAAACCGCGATAGGCACGGGAGCAGGAGTCTATTCAGATGATCTCAATATTAAGATATCTACTGCTTTGGACAGAAGAAACACGATTTTCCAAGCAGAATGCATTGGCATAACCAAAGCGGCTCAAACAGTCGCAGCCAGAAATGCAAAAGATCTAAAAATAAAAATTGTATCCGACAGCGCTTCAGTACTACACCAGCATAAGCTCGACCTTTATTCAAGAATGCCATGAATCACTTAAGGCCATTACCCAAGATAATGAAGTGACCCTGCAATGGATAAAGGGACACAGCAACTCAATTGGATATGACGCGGCGGACGAGCTAGCGAGACGGGGATGTAAAATGAACATCTACGGCCCCGAACCGATAATGCCCTTACCCAGGTACGAATGTGGCTGCGTGAGAAAATAGAGGAAAACCACCAGCTGGAATGGGGAAAAAACACCGGTTGCAGACAAACGAAAGAGGCGATTCCAACAGCGCCCAGAAAGTACTATCGGAATCTAATCAGACTAAACAGGGACAAACTACGAAAAGCAATAGGCATCCTGACAGGCCATTGTCCCCTCAACAAGCACCTTCACACTATCGGGAACACAGATAGCCCACTGTGCAGAGGGTGCATGGAACATGAGGAAACGCCCAAGCATGTAATCATGGAATGCACCAGTGTGGCCGAGCACCGGGCACAGTTCCTAAAAACACCGTCATCCCTCCCTGAATACTGCAGCAACCTGCGGGGAATGCTGGGCTTCTGGGAGTGTTTGGGCTGGCTGGAGTGAAAAGAACTGACACATTACAATAAAGGGGGTAAGTGCGACATTGCAGCCCCGTTAAAACAAACAAACAAACAACTCCCAACCCAAAAGGAGGGGTGTTATAAGTTTAACGTGTGTCTGTCTGGGCAACTGTAACTCTTTTAAACCAATGAACCGATTAAAGACGGTTTTTTTGTTTGAAAGCGGATATGGCCGAGATGGTTCTTAGCCATAATTTACGAATATCTCTCGAGGCGTTTAAAGATCATCAGCTCATATCTTGCTTTACAAGAAGGTCTTTTCAACTTTAACACTTTGTCACTTCGGTGGAATGTCCAAAACATGGCAAACTTTAACTTATTTTTAGTCTGCGGTATACTCAACTCATATCGTACTCTACAGCAGATATATTGTATTCGTTTTTAGGGTTCCGTAGCCAAAATGGCAGAAAACCCTTACAGTTTCGTCATGTCCGTCTGTCTGTCTGTCTGTCCGTCCGTATGTCACAGGCATTTTACTCAGAGACTTCTCAATGAATATTAATGATATTTGGTGAAAAGGTGTCTTATAGTGGCCGCTACTTAGTTTGATAGCTCAATAATAAAATAAATATTTTCACTCCATACATGTAACAGAAGCTGAAAAAATTTTTTTTCTGCTAACATCATTGTGTTGCACATTGAGTAAATATTTTTGGAAATAATTGCTCCGAACTCCCCCCCCCCTTAACTTTTGAGCCGTGTGACCAAAAAATATAAATAAATCACAAAGGTAGCTCTTAACAAATACTTACACTAAGCATAGTCCGACATGCTCTTGCCTGGTTTTTAATAACGAATCAAGAAAAAAATACTGAGGAGATTTTCTAAACATAGAAACCTTGAAAAAAAAATGTCAGCTTCTGTATGGGGATATTATTATAAACATATTTATTATTATTATTTAACTATCAAACTAAGTAGCGGCAACTACAAGACACCTTTTGACCAAATTTCACAATTTAAAGATTCATCGAGTAGTCTTTGAGTAAAATTCCTGTGACATACGGACGGACAGACGACAGGTGGACACGACAAAACTATAAGGGTACCGTTTTTGCCATTTTGACTACGGAAGTACCCTAAGTAAGTTTTTTGTCGAAAATAAATAACTTTTTACAAATACAATAATTGCATTTTTGAAAGATAGAAAAATTTGAAATCCAGACTCAGGAATCGAACCCGAGACTTCCGTAGCCAAACCGGGGCCAGAAGCGAACCACCTATGTGGACTATGTTACTAGATATCAAATTTTTCTATCTCTTAATGCTTTCGGGTTAGGCCCCCGCAGCGCCATCTAGTCGGTAGTTAAAGAACTATCGCGGCTTTTGTTATTGCTTCGTTGCAGAGAGCATTTTAACAAACTATGATGACGCAGGCCGAATATTGAAGTATTTTTTATAGGCATTTCTTGCCAAAGACTTTACAAATACAATAATTGCATTTTTGAGAGATAGAATTTAAAATTATTGTAAATAACTTTTTATCCGAATGTATTTAAAAAAATATTTTTTCTTTAATTTTTAACGATATCTTCGAAATGTTAAAAAGCTAAGTTGGTGGATTTCTTGTGTCCTAAAAAAAATCGTAAATAAAATTAAGTTCAGATACAAAAACTGCAGCTACTATTGGTTTTTATTTTGAAATTGGCTGTACAACCATTATTTTTTCAAGTTACAGCCTGTTGAAAATCACCCAAGAGGATAGAACATTTCAATTAATTTTACAATAAATAAAATACATATTAAGGAAACCCTATTAAAACTAAAAAGGAGTAATTTAATTGTGACAAAAATAGATGCTCCAACAATTAATGTCATTCTGGGGCATGAATAAATAACATTTCTCATTTCACAATCACTGGAAAATGTTGGCATAGTGTAAGTTCCTCATTTTTCCCTGACTTTCAAGGTGGCTGCCCGATTTCACTGACTTTCCCTGACCACCTTGAGCTTCCCTGACTTTTCCCTGACTTTCCCTGACTTTCCAGAATGTGGACACCCTGATATAGAATCCCGACGTACCACAAGAGTTGTTTTGCATTCTAAGAGAATAAAAAATAATAATTTTGATTTGTAATGAATTCTTACCTCTAAGTCACTGATTGGTTTATTAGCAACCTTTTTGTCAGCTTTTTCTTTTTTATCATTTTTCTTTTCAACAATTTCTTCTATTACTGCATCGTTATTGGTGCCTTCAGTAGTTTCTTCTTCAACCCCACTATCATCGTCATCACTTTTGGAGGCTGACACTAAAGCATCCTTTATCCATGTTGTTTTATCATTGACATGGGCTTCAATGAACTCTGCAAATAGTGGATCATCTTTATGCTGAAATAAATGTTTAATGGTGAATACACTTTTCTTATTACTCACATCTTCATATTGGCCATGAAAATGAAAATAATATTAAACTACCACAGAGAACTGCTGGGGTGGTTAAAAAAATTGCTAGAATTATATGCTATCCACATTACTAGTTACCTTTTTTTTATAAACAAATATTTTATTAAAAGTATGGAGTCGAATTTAGATGGTGATGGTATATCTATCGCTATTGTCTGGCTAAGTATCAAGATGTCATAGAAAGAGATACATGGGGCCTTCAAAATACCTCTAGGTTTAATATTTTGTCTTTGACTTCATACAGATTCCAAAGTTTCTAGAATAATTCAGTAAGTATGAATAGAAGTGTTAATGCCCACTGTCTATGGAGTCAATGATTAAATTATTATATTAGTAATTATAGTTTGTGACAGTTGTACTCTATATTATTTGAATAAAGTCAATATTTAATAATACATCTAGTCAAATCTTACTTTCTTCAGTAATTCCTTAATTTTATTTTTGTTCTTTTCTATCTTCCTCTCTTTCTTTTCAGATTTTTTCTGCAACTCTTTCTCTTCAATCTCATCTTTGTGAAGTTTCTTGTAAGCTGAACTGTCGGGTGCGTACTTGCTCCATGCTTTCGGTTTTTTCTCGTCTCCTAAATTGGCGCAAGTTTGCACCTGAATTTGCATAGAATTGATGCATGTGCCATCAAAATAATCCCTTGCCTCTGATGCCTGTTCTTCACTTCTGTAACCGATGAAGCCGAAATTCCTAAATTTTCCATCTTTCGTGTATTTTAATTGAACATCAGTTACTTCTCCCTTCTCACCAAAAACTTCTTTTAACTTTTCAACAGTCACCTAAAATAAAATCAAATAATTGTAAGCAACAGGCAGCACGAGAAAGTTGTTATCAGTAAACAAGATACTTTCATACCTTGTTAGGTAAGTTTTTCACTATAAGTCGGGACATTTTCGCTTTTAAATCTCACAATATTTATTTATAAATACGATGCACGTGCCGTGCACATTTCAACAGCACTTGTCAAACCTCACTCAACGTCACTTTTGATGTTTTGACAGCGATGTCATTCAGTCATTGTCATTATTTTAATGACCTGGTCGCGTGGACCTTTAAGTCCCGTTTTATTTATTTTACAAAATATTGCATTTGCACCAATTTGCCATTTAAAGTTTATTTCTCCGGTAATTTGTCATGATAAACGCGGAGCTGTAAAAATAGCGACATGTTAGTTTGCCGCCATTTTTACAACTCCCAGTCATTGTCATTGAATGTTAGCTTGTTAACTTTAGCTTTGGCAGAAAATCGTGCTTGTTTTTACGCTCGGAATCAAGCGCAGACTAATATTTTTATATTCTGAGGTTTTACGTTAGTCTTGTTGTAACGTAGTGTTTTATTTTCTTTAGTAGACAGTAGTTTATTAACTAGATAGACAGCCTAGCTAGAAGTTTTAGCCACATCAATCTAAAACTCAAAAGTTGAAAAATTTTGTTATTAAGAATTAAATTTTGTCATGGCAATACTGTGATTGAATTTGTCAATGTCATTTTATGCCTGAAATCAGCTGTTCTATGCGATATTTATAAAAGGAAGTAAATAATAAAAAAAAGCTAAAGATATATCAATATCGTCGCTGCAGTAATTTGCTACTATTCGAGATTCTAACCGAAGATTATTTTTACATCTCAAAATGTCTACAGCAATGACTTTTGGCCAAAAACAGTTTATACCGACACCGCCAGAAAAAGGCAGCTTTCCGTTAGACCATGAAGGTGCGTGCAAGAAAAGTATGACAAATTATATGAAGTGTTTATTTAATAACAACAGTAACAACTCCATGTGCCGAGACGAAGCTAAAGATTATTTGTCCTGCAGAATGAACAATAACTTAATGGCTAAAGAAGACTGGTCTAAATTAGGTTTTAAAGAAGATTCAAAAGATGTTAAATGAATATTATATTGACATATTTAGGTAAGAAATCTGCTGTTATTAAGTTTGTTATATAATTATTAAAATATTAGTATTACCAGAGTGTTGTTTTATGACATTAAGCATATCCTTTTTTGCAACATCCTTTGTAGTTCGCAGGGTGACTTCCTGAGCAAAGGGAACACACTGCTGGGGGGTTGCTGTCTATGGTGCACGCTATCGTATTGTGTGCGCCAGCACACTTCACGCACCTGTATGGTCGCATGCAGTTATTTTTACTGTGCCTATATTGTTGGCACCTTGTGCACTGTACCAAAGTTGTTCTTCTTTTAGGATCCTCTATTAATACCCTTTGGTGATAGATGACTTTGATATCTTTGACAAGTTTGTTGTTATCATGTGGGGCGATGTTAACAAAGAATGTATTTAGAGGTTCCTTAGTTCCAGGTATATGCACTGTTACTATTTCTCCTTGTACTTTGTTGCCAGTGGTTTTGATGGCTTCAATGATCGCATTTTTTGGTGTACTGAAGTGGAGGTGTTTGATGACTATTCTCATACATTTTTGGTCTTTGCGAGTAAAGGTATGACCTATTAGTCCTTGGGTTCTAATATGCTCAATCAAGGTTTTGTACTTGTCAATGCTGGTGGAAGATACAATAAGTTGATTTTTAGACACTACTTTAAATGTATAGTCGTTCTTATCTAAAACTTCTCCTATTAGTTGCGTTAGTTTTTCAAGGTCATCTACACCATACAGTATGATAGGTGGTGGTTTAGGAGTTCTTTTTGAAGGAGCATCGTCATTTACTTCTATATCTAGCATAGAAAAGCTGTTACTTGTCTCAACTTCTGGGACAGTGTTTTGTTTTTCTTTGGTTAATGGTTCTCTTTGCTGAGCCCTTTAATTTTGGAAATTGCTTTGTCATCAGGAGATCGAATCCTTTTTTGATTTGGAACACGTTGCCATGATGCATTCGGGTTTTGGGTACTGATTTTTTGTGTCTGGTTCAATGTTTGATTGCATTTCGGGTTGCTGGGTTCGCTGGTGATGTTCGACGTTGTCGTTTTTTGACGATGAATGAGACCCGGGTGGAATATTTGTTGGGTCAGAATTTTTGACGGTTTTTCAATGGGTAGCACTACTTTGCCCCCCCCAGAATATGTGGGGCAGCCCGAGCTATGCTCAGGGAGGGATTCTCCGGCACCGCCGGTACCCTCCTGGGGTAGTTTTTCTTTAAGTCCTGCTTCCATGTTTGTTTGTAATTTTTATGTCAGGGTTTTCTTCCCCTAGCCAGATAGTTCGGTTTTTGGGCGCCGAAGATTCGCCCTCGCGCTTCATATTTTTCACCAACCTCGGGACAGTAGCATGTCCCGAGGTTGGTGGTATGTGCGGGGCTCGTTATGGACAGTAGCATTGCCCGGAGGAGACGACTCACAATGGTGTAAGTATGTGAGCCCGTCACTAAGCTACGGCGGTAGTTTAGCGATGGCGTGGACGTATATGAAGCACTTGTCGGTGCGCGTCTGATAGCCTAGCTCCGCACACCTAGGCGTACTGTTATATCCCTCAATAGTTGGGCATATTGCCACTCATGCTATCCACACAAAATGCAAGGTAACAGATATCACTCAGCAACGCTGAGTGCATACAGGACGCGACAAGCCAGTCTGCGTTACACTCCCGGTTGAGACAGTTGTTTCTAGACCCTTTCATTTTTTGGTAATTTCTATCCTTCATAAATAAACTCTGTGTCCTTCAATTTCATGTTAGTCTTTTTTTAAAACGCCAAATGAAAGGGTCCCTATAACATTTGGTGGCAGCGGTGGGATCGAAATTCGCCCCAGTCGCCTATCCGCGGTGTGAAAAATAAACAACATTTTACGGCCAAAATCTGTGTGCAAGTTCTGTGAAATATTGACACTCTGTAGTACTTACCAGTTATCAAATACTGTGCCCTACTGTGCGTCATCTCCATGGTGTAACCAACCGTGTCCCGCTGAAACCGTCGAGCCGCAGACCGCTTTGTTCCTAGAAAAAAGGGGGGACATCCCGCCGTGTGAACCTCATCGACACATAATCACCAGTTCCAGAGCCTAACTCCGTTGCCCAAGCTAAGTAACCTTGGACTATCTATCACCGTCGCGCCGTCTCATCTCCTGTGCAGCAGACATCTTATCGCATTGGAATGCGTCTTCCGCTCGGACTCGCCGTTATCGCCGTCGCCTACGCATCTTTGTGAGTCTTTGGTCATTGTGTTAGAATAATTAAACTTTTATATATATTATTTCATACATAATTAAGTTGATACGTTATTCCAGTTATATTCTAGTTATAATTACAATTGCTTTCTAGATCATTACGTGAATACAATTAAATATTCTATAGATACTTTGTACGGATCCTGTGCACATTTCAATTACGATAGCTCACAATGTCCCAACATTCGCAAGTCTCCAAGGACGAACTTAAAGTTAACATTAACCCTGACCCTCATATGGAAAAGAAGAGCTCATCGCTCCTCCCTACCAAAAGCGATGAAACAAAAACTACTAAATCAAAACAATCACAACCCTCGACCACAGAATCTTTAGAGTTGAACATATTACTCAAATTTATAAAACCATATAATGGAACCAGAGAGACACTCAACTCGTTCATTGTAAACTGTAACAATGCTTACGATTTGGCTACCGAACCACAAAAACCCATTCTATTTAAGTACATAATATGCCAGTTACAAGGAAAAGCCGAAATTGCCTGTTCTATTAAAGATTTTAATAATTGGGAACAATTAAAAGAATTTCTAAAAACGCAATTTAGCGAGAGAAAACACTACTCTCATCTGCTTACCGAGCTGCAAGAAAGTAAACAAAGCAGTTCTGAAAATGTCTCTCAATACGCTTTACGTGTAGAAACGTGCCTTTCCCAACTTTTGACGGAAATCTCTTTATCTAATACAAAACAAAAGGAAGTGGCAGGTCGCACTGCAGCCATGGAGGACTTAGCACTCCATCACTTCCTCATGGGTCTAATGCCAAGAATTTCTAACATTGTCCGGTGCAAGTCACCGAAAAATCTCAACGATGCTATCAACACGGCAATATCTGAAGAACGTATTCAACAAACCCTGTATAAGCGTAACCAAATTCCTGAATCCAAGGTCAGAAGTACAAACATCCAGCAAAGACCTCCTCAAAGATTTTGTATCTCAACCCAACAACCCTTATCAACTCCACATCCAAACAATTCCACCAATACCATAATATGTAGGTATTGCAAAGCTTATGGTCATGACATTCGTGATTGCAAAAAACGCGAATACAACAACCGTTTTCTAAAAACGAATTCTACATTTCCGAGACCCGGTAGTTCTAACGCTAACCGCGTTCAACCGCGTGTAAATTTTACGGCCGAAACGCCTATCGAAATCGAAGGTCAGGACGAAGTAGATACTACTCAAATTAACGATACCACTGATTTAAACGCCTAAATGTCTCGTTAAGGTGTCGCACGGGACGTCAAATCAAATCTGACACCAAACGCACCACTGTATCCAAGTCCAAAGGAATTACACGACAGGGTAACCAGCCCCAAATAGGAAATTCCTCTGACACCACTGTTCCCACTGAATCCAATTTAGAGCGAATTATACGACAGGGTAACCAGTCCCAAATAGGAAATTCCTCTGACACTACTGTTCCCACTGAATCCAATTTAGAGCGAATTATACGACAGGGTAACCAGTCCCAAATAGGAAATTCCTCTAAAAACACTGTTTCCCTTATACCAAATCCAATACGAACCCTTCAACAGGGTAATAAACCCCTAACTAATGGCTCAATCTGTAATTCCAAATCCACTGTATCCTACGTATCAGACAATATAGATACCCTCAGTCAAAATCCTAACAAAGATCTACATCAAATACAAAGATCACAATCTAATGATAAACTAAAATTCAATATCGATAACGCAAAGTTATATGAAATAAACATCGACACGACCAAAAGGTCATTACCACATATAATCCTAAAAACCCCTGTATCCAAGACACCAATAACCTTTCTTATAGATTCAGGCTCCGCAATATGTCTACTTAAACAATCGTCTATCAGTAGACATCCCATTCTAATCAAGGAGCCGGTAAACCTCAAAGGAATCGACCCCGGAGAGCAATTAACTCCAACCTTAGGTCATTTCATGCTAAGTCTAAAATTCCTAAACCATAAAACATTAACGCACAAATTCCACGTAATTCAAAATATTAGCCTACCCTACGATGGAATAATAGGCTCCGACTTTCTCACAATTTTCGGATGTAATATTGACTATAATAAGGACATAATTAAAATAAATTCCATGGCCCTTAAACTTCATTTCGTTGACCCTTTCTATATCATACCACCTCGCACAGAAACAGTCATAGAAGCCACAGTCCAGAATCCTGAAATAAAAGAAGGATTGATATTAGATCAACACATCTCTGATAAAATATTCATAGCCAATTGTTTAACCGCAGTTAAAAATAACCGACGTATCAATATTACTATCGTAAACACTTCCGAACAACCTATTACTATAAATTCAAATCTTAAGTTAAAGCTCACTCCTTTTGATGCAAAATCATATGAATGCGTAAACGCGGGCACACTCAATCCAAACACAACCAACGTAGCCCGCCGTACCGACGAAGTAATAAAACTGCTCAGGGTATCTCACTTAAACGAAGAAGAGAGATCGACACTCTTTGACTTGTGCTCGGAGTTCTCTGACATCTTCCACCTTCCAAATGAAAACTTATCCTACACCAACGCTCTCAAACACGAGATACGTACAACCTCTTCTGTGCCAATACATACTAAGTCCTATCGTTTTCCTGAATGTCACAAAAGTGAAGTTGAATCACAAATAAATAAAATGCTCGATCAAGGAATCATTGAACCCTCTGTGTCACCGTGGTCGTCCCCCATATGGGTGGTCCCCAAGAAAACTGATGCCTCTGGTCAACGTAAATGGCGTATCGTCATCGATTACCGGAAGCTTAACGACATCACTATAGGTGAAGTTTATCCTATTCCACAAATATCAGAAATTCTAGATCAATTAGGCAAAAGCCGTTACTTTTCTACCCTTGACCTCGCATCAGGCTTTCATCAGGTACTTATTTCACGAGAGGACGCTGAGAAAACAGCATTCTCCGTACCAAAAGGTCACTTTCAGTTTAATCGAATGCCATTCGGTCTAAAAAATGCACCTTCAACCTTCCAAAGGTTAATGAACACCTGTCTGTCAGGCTTACAAGGTATTCGCTGCTTTGTGTATCTTGATGACATCGTAATTCACTCGGTAGACTTAATTAGTCACGTAAACAACCTCACTACCGTTTTTGATAGGTTAAGATCCTTTTATTTGAAATTACAACCCGATAAGTGCGAATTTCTTCGAAAAGAGGTCGGATATCTCGGACACATTATAAGTGACGAAGGTGTAAAACCGAACCCTGATAAATTAAAGGCAGTAACAAATTTTCCAGTTCCAAAATCACCTAAAGACATAAAATCATTTTTAGGCCTCGTCTCGTATTACAGACGATTTATTTCTAATTTCTCTAAAATAGCAAAACCTCTCACTGCTCTTTTGAAAAAAGAGTACTACATTTCTTTGGCAGAATGAACAGCAACTAGCATTTGATTCCTTAAAAGACAAATTAATTACCGCACCTGTGCTAATATACCCTGACTTTACCCAACCTTTTATCCTCACGTGTGATGCCTCTAATTACGCCATATCGGCAATTCTCTCACAAGGTCCCATAGGTCTGGACCGCCCCATAGCATTTGCATCTCGCACTTTAAATAAAGCGGAATGCAATTATAGCGTTACCGAAAAGGAATGTTTAGCCATTATTTTTGGCACTAAAGTCTTTCGACCTTATTTGTATGGTTATCGCTTTAAAATAGTAACCGATCATAAGCCATTACAGTGGCTTTTCAACTGTAAAGATCCCGGTTCTAGGCTCATCCGATGGCGCTTAAAGCTCGAAGAATTCGATTACGAAATTCAATATAAAAAGGGTAAAATCAACGTCAACGCTGATGCGTTATCTCGTTTCCCCGTTAATCCCATCCAACCTGTAGATAATTCTAGTGCTACAGATGCTATTCAACACCAAAAACCCGAAACCCTTTCTCCAGCGATCTCTGATGATAGTAACAGAGACTTAATAGACCTCTTAGATTTAGGAGGGTCTCCTGGCAACCTCAGTGATGTTAGCCCATTCAACCCTAATGAAATTGACCCGAACCTAGAATTTCAACTTGATGAAATGACTCCGGAAAACGCGCATCCTTCAACGAGCAGGTCTGACTTACCTGTAATTATTACTCCCTTACCTCCTATCCCAGGAGATCAATTTATCGAAGAGCCTAACCCCTTACTTCACGAGGATAACCTATCCCACGAAATCGCTAGTAGCCCACAACTCGACCTCAATTCCAATCCTCGATCACCAACCGATGATTATACCACATTTCTGAAATCAATCGCAGATAAAAACAATTCATACAACACGATAATCGTAGAGCATAATGAAAGTCTCTTGAAGTCGACATCTAAAATTATTCTTATACCTACCTCACTAGATCTTGATGAATCAAACCCATATGTTCAAGAATTCCTGGGTAACCTAGAAAATAGCAATGAGGTAATCAATGGAGAAAAAGAATTACATTCTTTTCGGCGCATCGAATCAAATAATAAAACATACTATCTCGTGTTTACCAAAGTCCACCACTTTGACGAAGCATCCTACTCCGAAATTTTCAAAACATTGCAGTGTGTAAGAAACGAAATCATAATCGCCGAAAACAATAACGAAATAGCCATATCAGACTTAAGGAACCCGTTTGAAAAACATTCCTTTATCAAAATCTACAACATTCTATCTTTTCTCTTTCATAATACGTTGGTAAAAATTAATATATATCACAATAGTATCACGTACCCTTCTCCCACTGAAATTAAGAAAATACTACACGACAATCATGATATCCCAATAGCAGGGCATTTAGGATCCACCCGCATGTACAATAGGATAAAAGAATCCTACTATTGGAAAGGCATGCGAGGTGATATCGAATCTTACGTCAAACGATGTAAATCATGCCAAGAAAACAAAGCCCTCAGACAAGTCAACCGTAGCCCAATGCAAATAACAAGCACTTCAACTGCTCCCTGTGAACGAATCTCCATTGATATAGTTGGGCCTTTACCCGAAGCAGGGGCTGCAAAATTAAAATATATCCTCACTATCCAAGACGATCTCACAAAATTCTCCACCGGATATCCTCTTAGAACTATAACTGCTGAAGAAACCAGTGAATGCCTGGTACACTTCATATCCATATTTGGAATTCCGAAAACCATACTTACTGACCAAGGGACGAACTTCAATTCCGAACTGTTTAAGAAAACCTGTGAATTCCTTAAGATTAAACAGCTCTGGTCTACCCCGTATCACCCACAAACTCAAGGGGCTCTTGAAAGAAGCCACTCAACAATGAAAGAGTATCTCAAGTCTTATGTCAATGAAGACCAAACTAATTGGCCTCGATACGTCTATACCGCCATGTTAGCATATAACTCGGCGATCCACTCTACTACACATTACAGTCCCCACGAACTCATGTTTGGTCATAAACCTTTCATACCAAATTCAGTATTCGAAGAAAATGCCGGTGCTACGTACCCAGAATATATTAAGATGCTCCAGAATCGCTTGAAATACTCAAGAGATAAAGCTCTTGAATATATTCGACGCTCTAAGATAAATTCAAAGAACTATTATGACTCTCACAGTCGTCCAATTCAATACAAAACAGGAGACTTCGTGTACCTGAAAAATCATCTTAGGCTACGAAAAGCCCTATCACCTATTTGGAAGGGGCCTTACAAAGTGGTGAAAGTGCACGGCAATAACACTCTATCTCTACTTGTCAACCGACGCCATGTGCGACACCACTTCGATGAAGTAAAATTAGCCGAAACATCCGGTGACCTGTAAGCTAAAACAATATGAATTATTTTAAGATCATTAAATAATATTAAATAATAATAAAAAAAAAAAATAAAATAAAAAAATAATAAAAAATCTTATCTTATCTTATCTTATCTTATCTTATCTTATCTCTTCTCTTCTCTTCTCTTCTCTTCTCTTCTCTTCTCTTCTCTTCTCTTCTCTTCTCTTCTCTTCTCTTCTCTTCTCTTCTCTTCTCTTCTCTTCTCTTCTCTTCTCTTCTCTTCTCTTCTCTTCTCTTCTCTTCTCTTCTCTTCTCTTCTCTTCTCTTCTCTTCTCTTCTCTTCTCTTCTCTTCTCTTCTCTTCTCTTCTCTTCTCTTCTCTTCTCTTCTCTTCTCTTCTCTTCTCTTCTCTTCTCTTCTTCTTCTCTTCTCTTCTCTTCTCTTCTCTTCTCTTCTCTTCTCTCTCTTCTCTTCTCTTCTCTTCTCTTCTCTTCTCTTCTCTTCTCTTCTCTTCTCTTCTCTTCTCTTCTCTTCTCTTCTCTTCTCTTCTCTTCTCTTCTCTTCTCTTCTCTTCTCTTCTCTTCTCTTCTCTTCTCTTCTCTTCTCTTCTCTTCTCTTCTCTTCTCTTCTCTTCTCTTCTCTTCTCTTCTCTTCTCTTCTCTTCTCTTCTCTTCTCTTCTCTTCTCTTCTCTTCTCTTCTCTTCTCTTCTCTTCTCTTCTCTTCTCTTCTCTTCTCCTTTCTTCTTACTTTCCCGTTTCTTTTACGTTAGTTTTAGTGCATAGTACTTATACTATAAAAATATTAATTAGAATAGGTAAAATACTTAATAGAAATATAAGTTAAATATGACGTTTACCATTATTTGCGTTCACTCACAAGCACTGAAACAACCTATGTTCAGCCGATTACAGCAAGCTCGGGCCTTTACTTTGA